>OU611963.1:10005000-14805000 GCA_914767545.1 Sesia apiformis | reverse complement strand
AGTGCTAACTTTCAAATATAACTGCAATAATCAAACAAGATATATCTTAATTGATATTTCGGGTTTAGCTGCACAATGAGCCGATAGTCATCCTGAAAACTTGAAAGAAATAACCTTGCCTGAAGGTTTTGAATCAAGTTACAATCCCATTGAATCTTTTACATATGCCTCTGGATTAAATTCTTAAGCTTTTATGGTGGCGTTAGGATTCCTGCATCCTAAGAAACAATAAAAGGTCATTGCTCGATTGGTTAATACAATTAGGCGATACAGACATGAATTGCCAGCATTTGTTCATGACAAATACAACCTCGCCAGCGATATTTTTCACAAAGAAACTAGAAATTATCGATGTGTCAAGCTTCAATTTGAATATTCGAGGAATTCTTGCCAAACGTACAAAATGGCTATGTTTAAAGGAGCCATATGAAAATTAGAAAAATGAACAATTTCTTTGTATAAACACTAGAGACAGATTCCCATCTCATTCACATCTGGGATTCAATACAGCTATGATTATCGCAGCTATTATATTAAATATCATTTCTGAACGTCGACGTGTGCGCGCGAGTGACACCTAACCGCCATCTGAATTGCATTATACATAAGTATTATGTTTTACATTTATGTAAGAGTTGTGTTTTGATTGTAAAAAATTATATGCTTGTTATATCCCTATAAATGCTGAGTTGGTTTATTTGTCAAGAGCCGTGTTTGCCTTCACCGCAATCACACACTCCTCACCGCAGGACTTGAGCACGGTGCACTGAAATAACACAGAAAGGAAAGTTTAGAAAAAAAAAAAATGGATATCCAATGACAGATACACAACATGCAAAATCACTGAAAGCTTGGCCAGCGTGGCGTTTGAAAGCCACACATCCCTCGTGTACACAAGACAATGTGCCTGAGGAGGCCCGTGAACAGCAGTGGACGAAAAAAAAGGGTGATTACATTTTTATGTGTAAGTCTATACACTTATAGACAATTACATATAAAAAAAAGTGACCATCTATGCAAGTCTTAGTTAAATGACAAAATAAATGTCAACGAACAAACTGCATTGTGTATAAACCTTAAATTATGTACATAGTTGTTATTTTTAAATTATCTTACAGAGAGTATTAAAAACAAATACATCATTATTATCATGTAACAAGATTTGGTACTGTTATCAAATGCAAGGTATTGACAAGGTACTGTTATCATATAATATAATTGATAACACAATCACCTACTCATTTAAGAAGTTGTTTAAACAAGTGAAATTAACTTAAAAGATTTGAACTGAACCACTATTATTGCAAATTTGGCAATATGGGAAAATATTCCACTAACATATGCATATTTTATCCATCACATTTTAGGCCAGGTAAAGCAGGAGTTAATTTCTATTAATAAATATATACAACGTGTCAACAAAATAACACAATACCTGAAACATATCAACCAATTTAAAATATATAAAACCCTTCCAGCGAAAAATAAAATTATTTTAAGGAATAAATTAAGTTAGAAACATGTAAGTAAGGTTCTGTTGTCCTTTCTAAAACGTTCGTAGTGGTTATTACTCAGACCGGGCACCTAGGCATAGAATAAAAGATATACTAGAAACTATGAATCATGGAAAAAATACTTGTAAAAAGTGGTAGAATTGATTCTACTCTCGATACTAAACAATCTTGTTTTCAGTGACATGCTGTATATATACAATGAGATGAACTACTGAGTAGAGAGCTTAACATTAGTGGACATTCCTTGGTTTTCAGGCAGTGGAACATCAAGACTATCATTCACTACTTTTTGTATCTTTTAGAGGTATGTATAGTCGATTCCAATCCAATTTGTCCAAAATGTAAACAAATGTGGCAGCCTGAGGCAACTGACAGGGCCTTAAATTAAATAGTGAGTTGATAAATGTTTACATATCCACAATTTGATTCATTGGACCACAAGACTGCCTTAGATTTAAAGCTAAATTGAGATATTTCATTGATTTGGTTTTGTTTTCAGCAAATTGGATTGGAACTATACATGACATTTTAGTCTTTATAGAAATCAGATATATGTACTCAAAACCCACGGCTCCATATGGCTGGTGAGGACACTAGCCCAGGTTGGGGGCAGAAATTTAATTTACGAGTGGATTTAGCACCAGGACACTAGGAAGAGTGCACCAGAGACTCTATACTCGAAAATGTTAGAGTACTCAGTTGAATTTTGTGAACATTGTATCAGTCGTCAAATATGACTAATGACGGGTTAGGGCGCAGAATGTTCATTCGGCCATCTGACGCAAAAGGTGCACTTCGGCACTTTTGGCAAAGTTCACTGAACAAATTATATAATGTAATTTGTGCAAAAAAGCAAAGTATGTATTAGGCATCAGCGAAAGATGCTACCCTAATGCATAAATATATAATAAAGTATGAGGTCTTTCAAAAGTAATATTTTTTTATATTTCTTACGCAAATGTCATTATGTTCTTTGTTCAATAATTAAGTCAGTGGGTAATTAATAACTATCAAACTGTTAACAATGAATTAGTTATGCTTATGACCTCAACTTTCTTGTTTTCGGTTTTTTCGATAGTTATCAATAACTCACCAGTAGTTCCTTGCCGCTGTCAAAGTCGGAGCGCAGCTGCGCACCGAGGTCTCCGTCGGGGATCTTGAGGTCTTCGCGGAGGTCTCCGTTGTCCGCCATCAAGGTGAGGTAGCCGTCGTCAGAAATGTCAGTCAGCTGGTAGTCCTCGCGCTTTACGTGCGGGACGTCCATATTGTGGGTAGAGGGGCAGATATCTTCGTATCTGGAGATGAGTGAGACTTTTATTTAGAAAATGTTGATCTTATTGCAAAATAAGTAACGTATACTCAATAGCCGATGCTTCCATTACCTGTGTCGTAATATCAATTAGATACAGAAACCCAAACCTATGTTGTTAAACAAATGTTTGCTCAACTGGGAACTAAACCCGGTATCTGTTGCAAAGCAAGCACTAACTGCCCTATTCAGTTGTCTATTAATTTTGGTCCATTACTCATTATTGGACTGATAAGAGATGCGGCAGACAAGTCCTCTGATGGAGAGCCCTGAGGTATATAGCGGGAAAAGTAAGGTATGACACGCTCCGATCAGGTAGACTATTTGAAGTCGCCGATAGCAGCTGGATAAGAAGCGTAAAAGACCATATATGGTGGCAGTCCACGATGGAGGCTTATATCTAGCAGTGGATAGACAAGCTGTATGCTATGCTATCATTATGTGATAATATTAGTCATTAATTTTAGATTTAATGATAATTCTGATTGATGTTGGATACAGGAAGATAACTTATAATGGTTGAGTGAATGATTGGTGGTGAAGATGATGTTTCACTTGTATTCAATGAGAGGATCCTACACTGCTATAAACTATTACACTTATCATATGCACACTTGCATAGAACTAATGTTTTTGACTCAGGACTAGACCTCGAATAAATGATGCTGCCTAGAAGACGATAAAAAGGCAGTTTATTTTAGTTTTTCTAACATGGTCAGATAGGTATCAATGGTTAGTAGATTTGTAAAATAATAAAACATAAATATAATATGCCCTAAGTTTCCTATTGTATAAAATATATGGATTTGTTGATTAATCTGTGCCCCTGGACGGTGATCCCGTAACACAAGAGTGTAACGAGACGCATAGTCGGGCCTGGTTTATACTTTTCGAGTACCCGCAGCACGGGCGCAGTATAGAACTACACTCGCGACTCTATGGGCTCGTAATAATTGATAGGTACATTTTTCTTTTAACATAGCTCAAACATTCATTTCGATTCTATATTTTAGAGCAAAAGGCAACAATACTTACTAGCTACAAAAAGTATTGCCAATTTTAAGCAAAACTATAAGAACAAGGTCAAATAATTTGTATTGATTTTGTTATACTTGTTCTCTGGTTATCAATAGCATTGATAAAATTATTTAAACAAGTGTTGCCAAGACAACATTCTTGTTAGTTTCTTATGTGTATTGATTGTATGTGACATATCACGTGTTGTTCCACTGATCACATTTCAATATTTAATTTTGAAACAGAAAATTTGGCAAAACCCCCTTGGTGGAAAATGTAAATAATTCCCTTTTATTTTGTCAGCTTATTAAATTAATTAAAATGCATAGGGGCTTT
Source organism: Sesia apiformis (assembly GCA_914767545.1). Taxonomy (NCBI): domain Eukaryota; kingdom Metazoa; phylum Arthropoda; class Insecta; order Lepidoptera; family Sesiidae; genus Sesia; species Sesia apiformis. The sequence continues at coordinate 14,800,824 of OU611963.1, read as the reverse complement.
TGTAATATTTGGTACAAATATAAGATTTCAAGTACCAAGTCGCCTGTTCACATTGTCATGCATAAAACATTGTTAATAATGAATCAGCGACTAAAGCAGATGTTTAGTTATAATAACACGTTTTATGACATCCTATGTGAATAATTGTTACCATTTTGCCTTTACTAACATTAGCAAAAAGGAAAAATATGACACGTGGGTAGATTGTGTAGCATAATATAGATTGTGTCAGTTACAAAAATTGCCATTATACTCATGGGACTCAACACATATCATGTATGATATTCCAAAATTGCTTACAATCCTCACTCTCTATTTCGAATTCAGCACTACCATACTCGCCATAATTTTCGAAATGTTATATTTTGTAACGAAATAATAGTTATACTAACTTCTTGCCGTTAAATATGTCAATGCCAACAAGGTGGACTTTAGCGTGACCGTGCTTGCCGGTTTTAGAGGTAGACATCTCAACAATCTTGCAGGGGCGTCCTTTGAGCATTACAAATCCATTCTTGCGGAGAGCCGAGCATTGCATAGGAAAGGTGGCGGAGGCACCGGAGTCTCCGGTCTCGAAGTGTGTGTCCTCGATGTCACCCATGTTGATGTGCGGAGATTTAGAGTTAACGGTCAGGAGTGATCTGGGGGAAGAATTTAAGATGATGTAGTGAACATAAATTTGCCCAGTCTGATTTTGATGGAACTAATAATAGACCAACGTGGTTCCTTTCACTGCTAGACTTGGCCATATACATTGTCTTATGCATAAGGAATATATGGGCTTGAAGTGCCACACTGGCTAAGCGAGTTGGTGACTTCACTCTTTTAGAGGTGGAGTAGTTCCTCGAGGCTTGTGGTAGCAGCTTTATTATTCCTTAGTCGCCTTTAACAACAGTCACGGGAAGAGATGGGATGGTGCTACTCTAAAGGCGGCTGACAGCACGTGGCCGTCGGTAGAACTAGCTACAATTAAATCAAGGTGTAGTGTAGTTCCTGCAATGTATACGCGAAAAGCAACTTTCGCGTCAATGCATTTAATGGTAGGTAATTGTAATATACATAAGGTATTTTATTACGCGTACGGACCATCAGCACTATAAGCAAGGCAGACATACGCTTAGGAGTTAAAGTATAGTAACAGTTAATCGCACGTTCACACAAATATCAACTCCTTTGCAGTCCCATTATCAACTTATTCAATAAGCGACTAGGTAGCGTCAACCTCAAATATAACGTTGTAAAACGCAACTATTCATTCAGTTAGCAGTTAGAGCAACAAAAATAAACTTTAAAATCACCGAAACAAGTAGTTTATGAAAGCAAAAAAGTAACCAACTGAGGCAGTAAACTCAGTTGAGTGTGCGCATTTCATAAATGAATTATTATGGTGACAATGATAACGTTCATTGTTCGTTGCTCTTAACTGAGAGTACAGGTTTGTTCTACAACGTTATATTTGCGGTTAACGCTACTTAAACACTTATTGAATAAGTTGATAATGAGCTGCAAAGGAGTTTTGTTAGTGGAGTGGAGTATGCAAAGGTTTGTGCAGGCATTGCTAGGTTTACGGGCACAAAGTAGGCAACATTAATGTATTTATTCTTTGATACATTTAAATTAAAAAAATTGTTCATACAATATTTAGGCCAATATTTATAATAATTAGATACTCTTTGACATCACAGGCCTATGAAACTATATTCAGTTCAAGGTAAAAAAAAGCATTAGATCCGTAGCGAAATTTTTTTTGATAAAATTATGAATATTGATGTGAACCAAACTAAAATCAATGAATGCACTTGTGATTCGGCGACACTGACGACCAATGAATGAGACAACAAACAAAGGGTGACAAATTTTCAAAGTGTATCCAGCACTACCAAATACAAGAATTGAGAAACACCAACAACAAGTATGTACTAACTAACATATTGAGGTCTACCCTAAATATACTTAGGTACCTAGTGTACTCCACAAAAGAGAAATAGTATTTCCTAAGTAAGAATGTATGTATTTATATATTATTATATGTCACACACTGAAAAACTCCCAAAATAAATTGGTCACATAAAGCTGAGTTTAATGAATGAAACCTTGGCTTGTAACTGTAAAACGTGACTAACACTGTTCAAAAAAATTAGCACAGGTTATTGACTTGGAGTCAATGAACTTATATATGGGACAATTTATGTGTGAAGTATGGAAAGGATTTGGTATACTAACAATTAGGGTTCCTTGGAATATGACATTTTGAATTGGGATATAGATATATTGTATACTCTTTTAGCGGTTTCGATTCGATAAGGATACGAAATTATTTTGAATATGGTTTCAAATGTTTTTAATGAACTTTTTAAGAAATGTATTACTAACTGACAAACAAAAATAAAACGAAATAGGGAATAATTGCAACTTTACTGACATAAAGAAGGAAGGGAAAAACCAATCAAATCAAATGCAAGGAGCAAGAACTTATTAAATTTGGTCACATTTAAATTCCGCCCCTAACAGCAATGAATAGTTATTTGTAATAACATTCGAATCTTTTATTCCTGGATTCCATCTCAAATATTTTTTAAATTCGGATATTGATAGTTTCGGTTACAGATAATAGAGCTCCATAACATTCCTACTAATAATTGACATTGTCCATTTGTGACATTATTTCAGCAAAGGGATCTTATTATCGGTGTGAATATATTAACTTCGGTTAAGACTTACTGAATAAAAAATGTAATTGTTTCAATAGAAACATGCTCCAATATCTGATTTATTAGAGCAATAAAAAAAAATTCTAGACATTAATGTCCCTTAGTTTAGATAACCCATTTACATGACAAATATCAGATTATGGAGGCTTAAATTTTAATCTATATATTATTAATTTAAACACCAATGTTTTGCTGACCCATATAAATGTGAAGATTAACCTTAAAACCAACCAAATATACTATAATATGAGTAAAAAAACCTATACTGCATTCCAAAATATCTAATAATCTCTGAGACAAATTTAGATATTACGTGATATTAATTTAGATAAATTTTACGTGTGATAGCGTATAGTCTGTGGTATGACTCAGAAAACATCACTGTTTCTTTGCCCTCAACAATAAAGTATGTATGACATTGTCTCAGGTACACTTGACTGTCAAGAAATATGAAACACAAGGCATGCAAACATCAAATAGGAATTAACATAGTGAACAGAGTATACTAGCTTTACTTAGCCTATATGTTAATCCAGATTACAATCTACATACTTATTTGCCAGGTTTTAATGAAATCAATTCAGCCGATTTGACATGATTAAGTAACAAACATACAATTCAAAATGCAGAAATTACTAACTGTGAAGTTTGTTAAACAAAATTGAATCTATTTCACAAAAATGACCACGCAAGCAAAAGTAACACATCCATTAAAAATGCCAGCTCCAGGGCTAGAATTATATAGGAAAAATTGCATTTATATGGCATCATTAAAATACAATTGTATTCCAAAAGTTTAACAGATTTTCTGTGTGCTAAGTTTTATTGTGCCCTTCGTAAATGGCTAATGAGAGAGCTTTTACTCTATTGAGGATTTTTTTTAGAATCAAGGATTGCATTTGACAAATAGTAGCTGAAAATGTGAGATGTCTTTGCCTAGCATTTCCCACTTTATCCTATTCCCACTCCCATTCCTCTCTATTTTCCCAACTTTTTCTCCAAATCCATTCCTACATCTCCAAAGGTAAGTAGTGTATGCGATAATGTGTGTGATGTGTGAAATATGTGATATTGCAAATGTGTGAGCGACAGTATCCACTTAACACCAGGTGGACTGACTGTAACCTTGTCTGCTGTCTTCTTTCTATAAAGAAAACACTTAAATAGGTGCTAACTAAATACAAACTTATTTAAGTATACAAAATTATACTGAAATATAAACCAAGGATGGCACACTAGTGACTAAAACCACTATAATTAGGCTTGCCATATGTCCGGAAAAGCGTTCAGACTTAAGGTTTGTCTGGATTTTTATATATGATAGAAAAATCCCATGCAATCTCCAAATCGCATGAAATCCACAAAAAAGTAAAATCGAACAGTATTGCTGAAAAAGGCAATGTCATCGGAGAAATATGATTGGTTTAATAAATGAAAATGTAGAATATAATATTAATTATTAGTTATGTATGTAGGATTTTTTTAAATCCATTTGTTTATTATTACATTATACAACCCTTGCCTTTTTAAAATTGAAGACAATTTTAGTGAGACTGGCTAAGGAACCCTATCATATGTGTGCTCAACAAGCTCTTGGTAGTTTTTTATTTATGGAAAACCTGGATAAGTTGATTACTAAAATGTGAATTCCATTTACAAAGTCGACCTAGCACACCTCGATAAATAAAACAAGCAAACTCTCAAACATAGATTTATTAATATACATACATATAATAAATCTATGCTCTCAAATATGCATTATGTTTTTGAGGATCAGTGATGCGTCCGGAATTGAACCTGGAAAATTAAGGCAAGCCTAACTATAATATAATATAGCTTTTATTACTCACACCTAAAGATGCAATTATATCTAGGCATGCATTATAGGTTGACTTGTTATTGACAAACCTACCACAATATTAAGACTAGTTTGAACAGCTGTTGTCCATTTATTCTTTAGTATTAATTATGATACAGTGATTCACTCTTAACTGGATTCCATGTATAATTGTCTTTCAAATTACTTCATGAACAGTTAAATAAAATGTAATTAACATTTTCATTCCACTGTGGACATTACAATGTTGTATGACAGGCCTTTGCTATGAATATTGATTAAGAGATACATAGGTAATATTGAAAATAATTTACATTTTTAACTAATGTTATAATTTCAAAAGTTGGTTTTTCTTATTTGTTACATAAGTAATAATTTTGAAAGAATTCCAATTTTAATGCATATAAATTATTTACATCTCCATAAATAAGTCCATTGACTGGGTTTGGCCCCGGCATTGTCATACCTGTAGTTAAGTGTATAAGATGGATTACCCTGATACCCCACGGCTATCACCACTGACATATTAGCTGATGACAATTTATTGGACTATGGATAATTCTGTATCACACAGAGCAGGAATATATGTGTGGAAACTTTTATCTTTTGTAGTCATAGGTCAGGTATATAGTGTTGGACATGTGACAAGCATGGTGATTCCATAAATAGCAAATAGGTTTTAATTCAATGATACAACACTATCATGGTAATTAGTTCAATGAGGACAATTAAACTTTTGATAGATATAAGAATGTAAAGAAAAACATTGTATGAAATTTTTGAATATTAATAAATTTACATCTTAACAAAATATCACATTAGTTTACAAGTGAGTCATCAAGAATAGCAAGTCAAAGATTTGCAAAATTGGTCAGAGATGATTTGTTAGTACTTTGTTTCAGTTACTTGTTAATGAATATGATAGTATTTAGAGCTGATTTCACAAATGTGCTTACTTTCTTTGTAATGATAAGCAATGTAAAATGTGGTTATATCAATAATGACTATGCAGTCACCTGAGGTAATAGCTACAAAAATAAATGATAGATTATTGAAGGAAATAGGTTCACCTAGCAGTCATAGAAAAGGAATATTACATTATGGTCTAAAAACTAACCATATGCTTTCTACATTTTGCAATCACATAGAGTTCCTTGTAATAACAGGTTAGAAATTCTGAACTACACAAATCGTAATTGCAAATACCTATGTAATTACATCAATATTGATAGGATAAAATTGACGACATTCCGAAGTCGATGAAATCACGTACGGTTTTTTATTCAAGAAATAACTTTGGAAGGACTGTACAATGTATGGTAAAGCCTAATTATGTGAGCTTTTTTTTTTAGACAGAGGAGTGTATAGACATGGTATTTTTGAAATTGTGAAAGTGCGGAAAAGCACGAATTTTTTTTAATTTTATTTTTTCTAAATTTTGAGGTTATCTGTGTTTTTAGTTACTGGGCAAAGAATATTTTGATGTCATAACGATTGTGGGTGTGATGACGATTTATAAGAACATTCTAGGAGTTATTAATCTAGTACCAAGTTTTGTGTTAGTACCAACTTTGCTTTCATCAGTGATTTTTTGCTAGCTTGGCTTGCGCGTTGTGGTCACAAGACAAACCTAACCATCAGAGTCAGAGTGCTCTGAAGATAATAAAACGCCAGATTCGGATTTGGCGCTTCGCCGGCCGCTGCCGCGGCACGCTCGCTTCGCTCGCTCGGCTCGCGCGTTGTATTCACAAGACAAACGTAACCTAACCCAGCAGTCGGAGTGCCCAGAACATAATAACAGGCGGGATTCGGATTTCGCGCTTCGCCGGCCGCTGCCGCGGCACGCTCGCTTCGCTCGCTCGGCTCGCGCGTTGTTGTAACTCACGGCTGCGGTATAATATAAAATCCGTAAATATTTGCGAAAATGAATTTAAGGTATTATTTAATTAAAATTAATTAGTTATTATTTAATAAAAGTTAATTAGTTATTAAAGTCCATCTGCTAGATGGACAGACGACCTCATAAAGGTTGCGGGCACCCGCTGGATGCAGGTCGCTGCCGATAGGTCTAAATGGCGGACAATGGGGGAGGCCTATGTCCAGCAGTGGACGTCCAAGGGCTGAGAAGAAGAAGAAGAACTAGTTATTATTTAATAAATAATAATCACATGTAAAACATAAAATGATACATTCATTGATATGTGTAAAGAAACGCGTTGAAGAAACCTGTCAAAATGTCGGACCCACAAGTGTAAAATTTAAAATCTTAATTATTTTTTTTCCGCAAAATTATGTTTTTCCGCATAATAATATATAGCACATCAGGTACCATATTACTTATAGGATCTAAATAAAAAAAATGAGCCAAAAACTCGCTACCATACATTGTACAGTTGAGCCATAACTTTTCATTCACAACTAGACAAATAACTAAGCCACACATTATAAACAGTTCAAAGCTTACATTTTTCAAAGCTGTAGCAATGAATTATCGAGGTAAAGGTGTGGGGTTCAGCGAAAATTTTGACGAGACTTAACCCCACCTACCGCACCATGAAGGAAAACTTTTACGAAGGTGTGTTAAATATACGTGTACGTAAATATTGTAAATCGAAGAAAATTACAAGCAAATGTTTTAAAATTAATCAAGCCCGATACAAAATGATGGTGAAGGGTATGGACTCGACCGCGTGAAATTCGAACATGTGGCTTCTTACACAGGGACATCTTGGGCATGTCTTTATTAACTCACATGAAAAATATTTACATATTGTTAGAACCATCTACACAACAAAACTATTCACGTCAAAAATACACAAAATGTACCAACTTGAACTTTTCTGGCAATCCAAAAGATAACGCAAGGAAAATAGCAGTTTGACAAACGTGCCGGTGAACCGCGACACAATTCTTTTAATATTTACACAATATCCACAGGGAAATCTCGCCGTTTGTACACAAAAATATTTGCACCATGAAAATACTTACAAAATCAATAAACACAACTATTTTTATACGTTTCACGATAAAAATATGATATTTATCGACACTCACATGTGACCGACGGGTTCTTCCACCGAAAGGTCAATTTGCGCCTGCGTAGCACCTTCAACACTCACTTCCTGTCGTGGGGTTCACAAAATGGACGGAACGCTGCCTTGCCATGGCGGAATTTACAAATTACATTCCTCGATTGTGAAAAGCAGTAATACTTGCATTTTTTTACAACTCTAAAATTAAATTGTATATTCAACTAAGCTTTCAGTATATATAAATGAATATTTTAAGTTATAACATATATTATTCTTTTTATTGAATTATACATACCGGAAGTGACATTCCTCGTAGAGTAATTTTTTAGTACAACGTTCAGCAATAGATGGCACAACAAACCATAACTGAGTTTCAATTATTGTTCCTTTTAGCAAAAAAATAATTAAGAAAAGCGGTACATTTACTTCACTATTTATAATTTATTTTATTGACAAAATGGATTACATTTGTATTTTAACTCTAGCAACTCTAGTGTAGGAATTTCAATCCTAATGTTAGATGGCGCTAATTACGATTACAATGGGATATTATTGTGATATTATATAATTTTATAAACTACAACTAGATGGCGCTAATAGTCATGACGTTAATAATTATTGAGAATAATAATTATTAACGATGTGCAATGCAATCAGCGCTTTCAGTGTCCACTGCTGGATCCATGGGTTTCATTGTCTTGTGCATGAGGAATGTATGGCCTTAAAACACCACGCTGGCCAAACGGGTTGGCGAGTCCACTCTTTTAGAGGTGATGTAGTTTCTTAGCGCTTGTGGTAGTGGCTTATTACCCTATGTCGCCTTTTACGACACCCGTAGGAAGAGATAGTGTGCTAGTTTTCTATAGCCGGCCGACACTACACGACACTATTGCACGGGCTGCAACGATGGGTGAATCCCTTTACCTATTAGAGATGTAGGTACCTAAATAAAGGGATGATTTTATAAACCCATTCTTTTATGTAGTTGCATTTTCTGCTTTTCATTTCGGTATGATGAAAATGTTGTTAGACGGGGTGAGAATGGTCGCGTAACTGTGCGACTGTGTGAATTGTTGCAAGGCGACACAGTGCGCCTGATGCCTGAAGCCGGGCAAATGCACAGAACGCCAAAATTGAGGGGCGATTGGCGGTTAAAAAAATATTTTGGATCCAGACGTGAAGTGTACTGCAGCGCGCAGGTAAAGCCGAGAATACGTCATTCTGCAGATTATATGTATTATTTTTTTTCTTTTTTCTTTAAAAGTGTCTTCTTTAATTGTTGCTTCATTATTAATACAAAATTTCTACTTCTATTACTTTATGAATTATTTAAGCGATTTTTGAGGTGACATGAAAAAGTCGAATCGAGGCAATAAAACCACTAAGACATCAAATAGGGCAAGTTTACAGTGCATTGCTTAGTGTTTACTAAAACATAGATATATGGATACCTACCTCTGTACGAGACGAAGCTTCGGGTTTGTTGAATCAAATCATCATCATCATCATCATCATCTCAGCCCTTGGACGTCCACTGCTGGACATAGGCCTCCCCCATTGTTGGCCTCCCCCATCCAAAATTAATCAAATTAAACAGTTTAAATTCGTATGCTCTGTAATAATTTGGTATGAAACGTTGAATCGGATAAATCCTGTCAGCAGTGGCGGATTAAGAGTTTCGGAGGCCGTAAGCATAGAGGCCGTGTAGGCCCTCTGCTGCTTGTATTTGGAAGGTAGAAATTAGAAAATAAAACAAAGTTCATCAAAATCAAAGGCCCCTGGAGAACGGGGGCCCTAAGCACGTGCTTAGGGTTTATATGTTATGTTTTATATGTAATATGTTATTATATTTAATTTATTTAATATAATAATTATAATGTTTATATGTTAAACCGCCACTGTCTGTCAGTAAATTAATGCAAAGTAAAGATTTTGAGTTAGTTTCTGTCATTTAATTAATAAAGAACACCAAAGATTTCTTTGAAAACTCACGTTCAGATGAGTATTTTATTCAAGTTCTTGAAGATGCCAAAGCCTGAGCTACTGAAATCGACAGTGAGGTGTTTAATTTTGAAAATGTGCCTAAACATAGTGTTAGATCCATAAAAAAGTAGTTTGATTACGAGTGTCATGATGAACCAATCATTGATCCCTGTCAAAAGTATAAGATCGAAGTATTTTTCACATTATAGATACAACAGTGCAACTATAAACTCCTTAGAGTTCAGATTTTCCCAAATTACCTACTGAGCATAGTAAACATTTTGCTTTTTTGTATGACATATATGCCAGAGAATTGCCAAAAGATGAATTGTTATAACATTGTAAGAACCTCGAGACTATTTTAACCCACAAGGACTCATCTGATATAAATGGATTAGAACTTTCAGAGGAGTTGTCAGTCCTTTGTATGATTTTAGATAGTAATTTGTCTCCTCAAAAAGTTTTAAAATTTATTGCAGATTTAAGATTTGGTGCAAACATCAGTTTTGCTCTCAGAATTCTTTTGACTTTAGCAGTGACAGTTGCTAACGGTGAAAGAAGCTTTTCTAAATTAAAAATGTTAAAAAATTATCTGCGATCCACCATGACAAAAAATAGATTATCTGGATTGGCTATGATTTCAATAGAACACAAGGTTTGCGACAGTATCAATTTAACAGAAATAATGCGAACAAAAAGTGCGAAAAAAATTATTTTAGTTACTAAGTAGGTAGATATAGAGTTTATTATTCTCAGAAAAAACATGTTTTAATTTGATTTGTTTATTTTTTAAGAATGACTAATTAAAGTAGAGTCAATTTAATAGGCCACTTTTGACATTTCATTGACTTTGTGACGATATAACTTTGCATCGGTCCCATAAATTAATTTAAGTTTATAAATGCGTTACCTACTGAACACTAAAAATATGTAACATTTTTAATAAAAAAATATAAACTTGTCTTTTTATATCAAATTTAATAAGTTCGAAGGTTAATTTGGTTGCTAAACATCATTATCAATTTATATTTCAAGAAATTCGAACTCCACTACAAGGCTACGACTGTATACATTTCTTCTTTTTTAATAATAGGGATGTGATATTTATAATCGAAGTAACTTGTAGAGAGAAAGGAATATCGAAGAAAATTACCGTTACGATAAATAAACAAATTAAGAGAACAATAAAATTATTAAATAATTGACATAATTTAAATAAATACAATTATTAATTAGTAAATATATTAAAAAGATATATGTAATTAAATTAATATATCTATACCTCATTTAATATATTAAAACTATATCTGAAATTGAAAAGAAAAAGGAAGAAAAGGAAAAGAATCATGCCAGTTGTCTATGTCGATAGTTTTAGTGCCGATGCAATTCGCAACCACATTTATGGTTATCTATTATTGTGAAAAGAGTCTCCATATAGAAAAAAACATTTATGTTCATTAAAAAAAGCAGGCTTATTTTCTGATGGAATATTATTTTTAATAAAAACTGCGTGTACAAATGTTTCCAAAGATGATTGGAAGAAAGAAGTAGAAAAAACAAAAAAAATATAATGGAAGATTTTTAATGTGATTTAAGAATTGATAATAATAGCAACGATAGCAGTTTCAACGAATCTGATAGTTCCAACTAATAAATAATAATTGATTACACATATAAACTGGTTTAATTATATTTCCCATAATTACACTTAACTTTGAGGTCATGTGGAATGTGTACCTAGAAGGTTTCTAATGCTGTGTATACTCTAAAAATATTACTGGAGAATTATTTTTTTATGAACACTAAAATCGATTCACTAATATTACGACTTATATATCGATTTTTGTTTCCAATCGATAATTTCTGTTAGATTACCTCACTATGACAACCAGTTTGGCACTTGTCAAAAGTGGCCTATTAAATTGACTCTACTTTAGTTATGTGGCTCTACATAAGTAGGCGTGTTATTTTTATTTGAATAAAATTCTTTAAAAGAAACCTTTCTTGTGTCATTTTCTTTCATTCATTTAAACTGCAGGGAAAACACGTTTTTAAAAATTGCACCATCTATGGAATAACATGGTCATGACTTATAAAGTGTCATTGTAAAGGGCGGCAAATATTATTTTCGCCCGGAGCGGCTAAAACGGAGCTAGATCGGGCCCTGTCGTTCCCATACCCTACCATCAGCGTATGTCTCTCTACTGCTGGATATATCTAAGTCTCTCCTAAGGCTCGCCACCACACTAGCCAACTTCTTTAAGTCGTCGGGCCACCAGGCCGGAGGGCGTCCAACACTGCGCTTCCCTGTACGTGGTCTCCATTCGAGAACTCGTCTCTCCCATCGGTTATCGGTCCCGCGGCAAGTATGACCTGCCCATTGCCACTTCAGCATGCTGATTTTATGAGCTATGTTGGGGGACTTTAGTTCTTAGGAATATCTCTTAGGTAATTTATGCTATATCTATCTATATAAATGTATATTTCGTAGTCTTTAAATAGGTCATCCATGAATAGATGAGCTTCGTAAGGAGGTAGGTATAAAAAACAGTATAACATTGTTGCAAATCACCACAAAAAAAATGACATAACAATAAAAATACTATGTTAACATCCTTAATAGAGCAAATCTGAGAACCAGTAATGACCTATCTAACAATACAGATATTTCGCTGAGCCAACAATGGCGACCGCAAGGGTTTAAGAGCTTTCTTTAATAAATCACTCGCGCTGAGGGGTCATAAAAACCCCGGTTTTAGGGGTTGTACTTTGTTCACAAAACATAGATACAATTACGTAACCATTGATGTTGTTATTATTTAGCGATTATGCATTCTCTGTTTTTGTAGAGCTTGTAAGCTTTAGTTTTAGTTTTTGTAGAGCTTTTAGTTTTTTTGTAGTTGCTGGGAAAATATAATTCAAGGCAAACAATTGTAAGAAATCCGTTTTTGGGCGGATGGGATACAATTTCGCCACTTTTCTTCGACCTCATTAAATAATAGGGTCGATTTTTTGGCGAGAACTCGAGAAGTGAAGTTGATTTTTTGTTTGCTTATTACAAAAAATGTGTATTGTGTGTTTAATAGTGATCATTTAACTTCAAAGTGCGTAATAGTGGAGCCAATAGAGAAGAAAACACAAGCATGATTTCGGAATAATTCCTCAGCTGACAAGTTAATGTGAAACCTTTTGGAACATCTTTCTTATGTAACATTTTAAACTTTTGTTATAGTGGTTGAATATAATAATTGTGGTTACTCATGATTTATTTATTATAGCCGCTATTTCGGTCCAGTTAGGTACATGAACTGTGGTCGCGACGAGACGGCCGTGGCCACCACCACGCTACCATCACCACACCACCATCACCACAATCTCGCCTGTAACTGGACCAAAACAGCGGCTATAATAAATAAATAATAAATCGTGAGTAACCCGTTTATATAACAATTCTCATCTTTCTTATGACCCAAATATTAAAGTTTACCCTTCGAATTATTACGCTAACATTTATGTTTTCGAATAAACTTAATTGATGTAAAACGTAATTTATTAACAATATATTATTAATTTATTAACAATGTATTATTAATTTAGTTATAATTTAATTTATCACGTGAACTTCAAATCCACTTCAAATTTTAACAGATTTCTGGTATCTACTAAATTCAAGATCTACGTATAAGTAGATATTAATGTTTGGATCTACTCCCATAACAAATTTGTGACATAGGTAGATTTCTTCACACAAGGAATCCAATCTCGTATCATAGTGTAAAATTATTTACCTTCAGGTGGAGGTACCACCAGTCTCGATCGTCACCAATACTATAAAAATCAGTACAAAGTAAAATACATTAAGAATTTTCAGGGCCATTAACACTGGGAGTAATGAACAGTCCATGAAAATATAAACAAGGGTAGGCTAATCCAGGGATTACTCCGTCGCGGTAATGGTGTAATGCCCATTTAATGTTAAATTTTAATTAACTGATGGCATTATGTCTTCCCAGACGTGAAGCCCAGCACTTGACGTTTTTAGTAAATTATGTTTGAAACGAGGATAAAGTCACATAACAACATGGTCAGTCTATATGACCGCAGTAATTTGTTTTTGCGGTATTTAGGTAGGTACCTATAGCAGATGTATTTCAACCAGGGTTCGCTGATATATATCAGCGGAAATATATCATGATATATAAGTAGGTATTAAGAAACTAGAAACTAGAATTTTGGCAGATCCCATGATTACGCTGACAATTCTTGGCAAAAAACTATAATTTTAATTAGGTACCTACTTTTACCGAAGTGGCAATCTTATAGAAGTGTTGGGGATTCACCATATTATGGTGAGTACGTACTTATATGTTTAGCTTTTTATTGAAATTCAAACCTTATTCATCCCATAAGGTGTCCCATATATTCATACCTTTTATAGACCTGTGCCTGAGACCTGACTCCGAGGTTTTAAATTGATTATACTGACCTACCTAAATAAAAATTATGATGACTGCCACTGCCTATGATCCAACAGTAAAAATTAGAATTTTAGTTTAGTTGAATGTTGATTAAGTAGACTGATTATTAATCTGAAAGCCTCTAATTTTTGTTAATCTAATTTGCTTTTATTTTTTGTTTTGTTTTATAATATATTTGTTTTGTTTTATACCTAAGTCTATTAATCAAGCTCAAAGTTTCATTTAACAATTTTGACACATTCAAAACCACTTACCTACAGAATGAATTCGCATCTTTTTTATATCTTACATGATAAGTATATATGTATATATATATCTACTCGTATGTATAAAATATCGGATATTTTGATATTTATTATAAATATCGGATTTTTACAAACCCTGATTTCAACAGTTAGGTATGTAGTGTAAAAGCAGAAATGTTTTACTATAAAAGAAAGTTTTTGTTATTTGTAGGTATATTGGAATAGGTACTAAAAATTAAGAATCTGTAGCGAATGAGCTCGTAGCGTCTACTCAGCTACGCAATGTGACGTAGGTACCTACGCGCTACATCGCGAATCCTGTGCCTAGATATAATAAGTATTTATTTAATTGAATTTTGGATGTAAAATGTCAACAAGTAAAGGCAGTAAGTATCTACAAGAAATACATACACCTACTGTACCTACACATACCTATAATATGTAGGTTACCTACATATTATAAGTATGTGTAGGTACATGTAATTAGTTGAATGTGAGTGAGTTGATTGATGTGAACTATGTATGGGACTAAAGGTATTTAGAGATTTTTTGACAAACGTTAATTAGTTAAATGAAAGTGCTCCGAATCCATTTGGACGCGTTACACGCCAACAAAGTGACGCGTCGCGCAGTGTCAAAATAGTTTTCGAATATCAGACAGGATGCTGCGAGCGGCATTGAATATGTATGGGACCGGTATAAAGGGCGATAAAAGTCAAGTGCGGCAATAAAAGCTCGCAAAATAAATTCAGCGCGTAAATGAAAACGGCACGGACAATGGACCGGCGGGACTCCACGCGCCATTACCCGCCGACGATCACGCTAAAACGGCAATTCAAATGTAATCATTTACCATATTATTTTCATTTGGAAACGTGCCCCCGCCCGCCCGCAAACTCCATTTCGCCGCCTAAACTCGTACGACGCAACCAATTTTTTAAATGTACCCGCTCAAAATAAATTATGTAGCAAATGGGGAAGAAGGCGCGCGGCGGACAAACAAGAAATAAAACGGATGAGCGCGACTTGCGGCCTGTTAGAGCGAGACAGCTGCATCCGGTACCACGCTCCTCCCCTTTCCCCCCGCGCGCGCACGCTCACCCGCGTCCTCCACCGTTCCACTTGAAGACGGCCCCGAGAGCTAAGCTCCCGTTTTATTGTCACTTACACCTCTGCTAAGATTTCTTCACAACTAAAACCGCCTTATTTGACGCTCAAGCTCTCCTAACACAAGGGCAATAAAGTCTAAAGTCGATCGATGTTGATATTTGAGAAGGCAAACCGTATCTTGGCGAAGAAGTATACAAGACAAGTAAATTTTGAATCAGCGCTCTGATTAAAGAATCAGACGCTGAAACGATTGCTTATAAAGTATTAAGCGCCTTATTGTTGTTTGTCCGAGAATATTTGATAATAATGTCTTATTGTTTCGTTATAAACTTTGCAGGCTTTGTTGAAACGTAGCTTCCTGAGAGGAATTATAAAAAATGTAAACCCAATTTCGTTAAGAATGAAAAATACAGTTTTAAGAGATTAAAATTTTACGTTAATATTCTTTCTTAATGTTTTAAAATATCTATAGACAATAAAGATAGGTCGATTAAGGTAGGATTGGTAACAAAAGTTTTCTGTAACTTTAGCATTTAGTTAGGTATAGGTACCTAAATAAAAATACAATTTATTTGTTTTATTTATTTATGCATTCATTTAGACAACTTGAATCCATAATACGTGTTAATAAAATAAAAAGAAAATGTGCTACAAAAGTATGTTAGTGCTACAAACTACAAAATATTTCAATCACTTCTATTC
This sequence comes from Sesia apiformis, assembly GCA_914767545.1. Lineage (NCBI taxonomy): Eukaryota > Metazoa > Arthropoda > Insecta > Lepidoptera > Sesiidae > Sesia > Sesia apiformis. The sequence continues at coordinate 14,784,726 of OU611963.1, read as the reverse complement.
GAATGTGGATCAAGTACCTACCTAGGTAGAGCTACCTACTTAATCCGCATGCGAACGAAATACCTAATAAATAGTCATATCTAGAATACAAATAGATTTAATTTAACATGAATTAAAACCTATTTTTGATACGTAAAGATTTTTGATCTTTTTTATATCTATGAATATTTATTTCTCTCTAGGAAATGGGATCTTTATTAAATTTATCATTATCCCGTATTGAAAGACCAGTAAATCCCATTGTATCTCGAGAAACGATAATTGAATTGGCGTGAAACGAATATCGAAGTAAATTAGTAAATTACTGATAAATGAATTATGGGAAAGACGGCCTTACTATTAGTTCTCTCTAGAAACTCGAAATTAAGTAATCTAAAGCAACGGTCAAACGACTGTTCGCATGATTGCAAACTTATTTTGCGTTCGTAAACGACTCGTTGCGGAGGTTTTAAAGTTCATAGTGGTCGTTCTAATTTAATGAATAAGTTTGTTCTGCAACGTTATATTTGCGGTTGGCGCTACAAAACCCCTTATTGCTAGTGTCCACTATATTGGATTTAGCATGTCGTACCTTATGATTATGACACTCAGGATAACTAATCTAATGAGAATTACAAATCGGTTCGGAAGTTTAGGCTGCGCACATACATATACATGATAAATATTCCCCTATTTTTATAGAAAGAAAGCGGCAATCGAGCGGACAGTCCACGTGGTGGCACTGTCGCCCGTGGACATCCGAGATGCATGAAAACACACTACAGAATGACACACGTTGGGACGACCCCGGATGTGCTGCCTACTCGTTGGAGATTGGGAAAATGGGGACGGATGGGATAGTATGAGATGGACTCTGGGGTATTGACTGTGCCCAGCGGCTGTGGAATTGCAACTTGTATGAAATTTAGTGAATTTGTCCCACATTAGCATAGGTGTGAAAATAATAAAATTAAATGCTAGTTAAATGGTAAAATTAGTGGTATGGTAAGTTCTCTTTGTTTGTGTATAAGTATGAGATGCTAGTTACTGCTTTTAGACGTTAACAAATGAACATTTTTATGCAAAAGTTTTAAAAGTAAAATAGTAATGAAATGTGAATTAATATTCTTACAAATGCTACCTACCTCTCGCTTTTGTAGAAAAAAAAATCAGTGGAAATAAGTCCTTCTTGTATAATTGAATCTAATTACTTTATATTTCGTGTGTATAATAAATTATTTTAAAGGAATATACCTATAGGTATAGTGTGCTACGACCTCATAAAGGTTGCGGGCACCCGCTGGATGCAGGTCGCTGCCGATAGGTCTAAATGGCGGACAATGGGGGAGGCCTATGTCCAGCAGTGGACGTCCAAGGGCTGAAATGATGATGATGATGATGATAGTGTGTATAATAAATACCTATAGGTATAGGTATATAGATAAAGTGCCTCGCACAAGTCGGTGAACACTCCCGGTCTCTTATCTCTAGTCTCGGGTCTCTGGATTTTGCCAGATCCACTTCCTGTGGGGCTTCTTTTTGAAGAAGAAATTCATCAAAGAGAGCCCCTGCATCTCGAGGAAGTTTTGTCTTTGCTTTGCCAGCCTTTGCCCTTTGGTCGTTCCGTTCCCCAAATCCGTACTACTTTCAATTCTTCGCGTTCTTGTACTTCCACTTTGGCGTTGAAATTCCCGATAACAACGCTGAATTGAATCTCGATACTTTGATTCAGGGCCCTATTTATGTCATCATAAGAGGCATCAACGCCATCGTCCGTGTGGGTTAGCATACGCTAAAAAATTCGATTAGCATTGACAATTAGCATAAGTGAAAAATTCCCAAATGAAGCTAAATTGATTATTAGTGTCCGTTATATTGGATTTGGCGGTTCGTAATTTTACCTGTGCATGTAGACAATAAAGACGAGGAGGCCCATGTCCTGCAGTGGATACGTACTGGATACCTAGTGGATACCTGTGTTGATTGCAATTATATCTTATGTGCTCTCAGGATTGTAACGAATCTAACGATACCCCATTTTGTTAAGTTAATGGAGGAGTTTCGGCTACAGGTGGCAATGGATAAATACACTAAGAATTACCGATTTCCATCCTCTTGGCTTCTTCGTAGGCGTGTAAAACATTGCTAAATGTCTCTCAGCAAGACAAATTGTGGTGAAAAGGAAAAATATAAACTGCATAGTTGCTGTAAAAAATATAAATGGTAAGGGCTCTGGTAACCGAGTACCCGGTGAAACAAGAGTTAGTAAAAGGGTCACGGACGCCATTAGAAAGTTAGTTCTCCGCCTAATGCGATGATAGCTAACTGGATAGTTTGCCTCACAAAATCGACGACGAAGGTGAATTGATTTGCCGATTATTTCATTTACTTATTAATGATTTTGTGTTGAATTTAGTTTTCGTAAAAACTTATCAATTATAGGAAACATTAATTACTAAAAGACTTCTATTCGAAGAAAATGAGCAATAATAAAGCTGTGTTTAATTGCAAATATTCTCAACGAATTGTATTTAAATTAATGGAATTATATGATCGTACCCGCTTTAATTGTAACTTTTATTCGTCAACTGCTGGTCATGGGCCTTCTAATACACATTATCTTGTGCATGCCACGCTGGCCAAAGAGGTTCGTAAGTCCACTCTTTTAGAGGCGGTGTAGCTAAGCGCTCAGCGCTTATGGTAGCGGCTTTGTTATACCGTAGTCGCCTCCTACGACACCCGCGGGAAGAGACGGGCTGGTGCTATTCTATAGCCGGCCGACACCGAACGGCTTCACTTTATCTCACCTTAATGAAATGTTCTGTTTTTACAAGTAGAGCTCCATTTTGCTCCATCAAAATCAATATAGCCCTGAAATATAATTATAAGTTAACACAAGCACATATATTTTGTTATGTGTGAATGTTAATTAAGTTCTTTGTTCGTGACCGTAGCACCGCGTAGCACGCCTACGAACCTGCTACATAATTTGTGCACGTAGTATAACAATTTATCTTTCGTTAGACATCGTAGCATGCCTATGAATTTATATCAACTTTAGATTACTTTCACAGAGTTATTGATGTCTAATAAGTAATAAATATTAGGATTAAGATAAGTATTAGAATGAACAATAATAGGTTTCCAATGACATTCGTGGAATTGCAAGTTGAAATTTCGGCTCGTGTGACAGTATCAGTTACTGCTGCCAATACGGTTCTTACACTACGCTCATAGGCTACAACATATACACCGTTCCCGCCGGCGGAGACGAGGAGGTTCCCCTCCCTACACTGTGAACACACACCGGCTTTCAGCCAACACTTTTGCCAGGTATCGGCACGTGCCTGGGCGCTTCTCACCGACTCGCGATCCCGCGGTACCCTCCCAAAGCAACGCACTAAGCAGAGGTCCGTTCCTTGCGCCAGTCCACCGGCGGGGGAAACCCTTAGGCTCGTCGCTGCACACACTTTTTGCTGCTGGCAGAGCGCCTTCTGCGCTCGCCCTAAACCACACATGTCCACATGTACACGATGACTTTTGAAAGACCATTAGAATTAAGAATTTAATTTTCCGAAAAAAGAAAGAAAAAGTACGGATTTTTCAATTACTACTAGTTTGTTGTAAGTGGACTCTTGTATTCTGAAATGGGACATTATAAGCCGTTGAATTGAAAACATTGGGAGATTAATATCAGTTCCTTGCGCGAATTTCTATATGTGGGATGATTTTCTAGTTGATAGTTATTACAGGTTGTTTTTTATCAAAATTGGTTGAGTGGTTACAAAAAAAATTGTTGCGTTACCGACAGGGGTCGTCTATCTATCTTAAATTCATTACCTACATGTATTTAGAAACGCATCATCTGGCTGAGTTAGTCCTCCCTCACAGAAGACCTTCTTGACTGATGTTGCCATGTATCACCTATATCCATGGGCCCAGCATCCGCCAGCAGGTGGAGTGCTTGCTGGTCTTAACCTTCTTTCGATATAAGCCATCTAGATAGGTGACTTTATTTGAAATATGTATTGTAGATGTAGTAAGTAGGTAAAAGAAACAAATAAAATCGTCATCAGTGTATAGCATTAGGTGGAAAGGAAGTGAAGCCGCCGGCAAAGGCTAGATTACAATTACAATATGCTTTTTAATTACTATTTTTATAAAAGAAAAATGCAACGTTATTGCAATCTTTGGTTTAACCTTCTGTTTGATTGTCGTAGCAATTCGTAGCGAGTCTACGAGCACGCTACGCTGATTGTGCGACGAAATATTTTGCTACATTTATTTGTCTTTCTTTCATTTTAATAAATATTTTGCATAACAATATACTAAAGAACACTTTTTGTTCTTTTTTGAAATATCTTTGAAAGTTACTGAATAGTTTAAACCTGGCTTAATTCAAACAGAATTTGGAGACTCAAAACGTAAGTAGTTTCGAATTTGGTAGCAAAGTTTAACGGTCAAGAAAGGTTAGTTAAACGGATTAGCTGTTTGTAGTTAGGTAATTAATTTACGAGGGTATATCACCTCAGGTGATCAAGTTATCTAATCTCACCCAATTACTTAAAACACGTGTTTGTTACCTTTTAACTCTCTATTATTCTATATTTGTATTCTCTTTTTGATTCAATTAAAAATGAACGGTTAATTAAGATGTAATTTAATTGTTTATTTTCTTTAGGTTTTAAAACCTTTGACGTGAATGGGTACAGTCAAAATCAAAAGTGGATAATTACGTAAGATAAAAATTTAGAGATTTAAACTGCGTATGAATTTCATTAATTTAAAAATACTCACTTTAATTTTTTGTAAGTAATAGATGAAAGTTTATAAAAGATTTTGAAAAAAGATTTTAAGTGGTACAGTGGTACAGTACAGTGGTAAGTGGTACAGTACATGCCTATTAATTATAAAATATTATCAAATGTAAAAAGGGGTTTTAGTTGATTTGCAAAATTCTCCAATTATTCACAGCGTTTACTCGATTTTTATTTAATTATAGGCACGTTTATACCTATTCTGAAAAATCTCTTGCTACAATTGAAAAACTTAGGTACTTATATCATTATATGTATCTTAGTGTTGACGGAAATTTTGAAGTAGGTATACGATTTTTATTAATGACTTATATTATAAGTGTTACACTTAAACACGTAACGCACGTATGCACGTGTAGCACGTAGGTACACGTGCTACACGTAAATACCTAGGTGTGTAATTATACTGTGTATCTTTTACAGCATTGTGACTACTTACGTAAATGACAACATGTAACCGTAACCAGTCCTTTTAACATCCACTGCTGGACGTGGGCCTTCTCATGCACACTGTTTTGTGTATGAGAGATGTATGGCCTTAAAACGCCACGCTGGCCAAGCTGGTTGGCAAGTCCACTCTTAACATGTAAGTTGTATGGTAAAATGTTATCTTAAGGTGCGTACATTTTAACTTGATTAGAAAATAAGCACAAAGTTGATTACCATCGTCGCGTCTCGCGCGGTAATCTGCTAGGCCGGTCACTTAATTCGGATCGTTTTAAAGCAATCTTTCTCGGCGGGCCGAGCGCAACGTTAAAAGTATTTCCAAATGTATAAATAATTTACGAAACGAGGACATAAAGTTTGCGGAGCGACCCCCGCTCGCATGCAAATCGAGTTGAAATAAAGAAGTGTCCGCGACCGCGACACTGTCTCTTTCCACCTCTTATTTTTCGTGTGTTCGCGAGCGAGAGAGGGTGCTCAGAGTGAATTACCGTCTGAGCAGGAGCGAGAGAGAAGGAGTCGGTAGTTGCGTTCGGCTAAGTGAATCAGTGCCCGCGTTCGCTATTAAATCAGGGCGCGGGAGCGGGGAGGCGCGCGTGCTAAAATGCTCTTTACGGCGGGTGGGGTTTTGTTTGCCGAGGGCGGTTTCAGAACGATTACTCGCAGTTCGGTATTCCTGGCGAGTGCGGTGTGCGTCAGTCAGTGCCGCGGCTCGCGATCGCGCTCGTGTTTCTGAAGCAATTGTATAATGTCAGCGCGGTGACCGCGCTTTTCTCACGCAGTGTTAGGCGGGAAAAGTTCCCGCCCACAAAACGGCAAAATATTTTCAGACGCTAATAAGGTAATTAAAGTTTTCGGATGATACTTGGAGAGTGTTTGAGCGTTGTTTAGAAGTTTGTTTATGATGCCGGTCTATAAATTAAAAAGTTTAATGATCTACTTTATTAAAATGGCGAACGGTTTATTGTACAAAATACACAGTAAGTAGGGTGTTTGTTTACAGATAACCGAGAGATAATCACTTGAAAAGTTAGTTAGGAAGTAAAATCAGCCGGAAGTTTATTGTCAACATATTCTTTAAACTGTAAACATAAACCTTGTACCTATACAGGTAGATATGCCAACACAATATTAATTAAATTAATGAATTTTAATGAGATTTTTATTGATATTTGTTTATAAAGGTTTTAACATACATTTAATTGGATGCGCTGATAAAAAACTTGTCATTATTATTTAAATTAATGATTAAATAACATTTAATTATATTTTGACATTGAAGTATCATGAAGAATTATTATTATCATTACAAATTTAAAATGACATGACGCTTACTGTTAAATTTGACATTGTACTTACAAAAAATCGTTAATGTACTATAATGTAAGTATAAGCAATGCTAATACACATGTAATATAATGTTTAACGGGACTTAGCCTCTGCGATTAATTGAAATCAGGGTTCGTAAAAATCTGATATTTATAATAAATATCAAAATATCCGATATTTGATATAAATATATATCTATGTTATATATCGGATAGATATATATCATGTATATAAAAAAGACGCGAATTTCATTCTGTAAGTGGATTTAACGTGTCAGAATGGTTAAATGAAATTTTGAGTTTGAATAATAAACTTATTTATTATAAACAAAACAAAAAATAATGGTAAAATTAGATTAATAAAAAATTAGAGCCTTTGAGATTAATAAAATCAGTCTATTTAATCAACATTCAACTAAATTATAATTATAATCTTTAGTGTTGGATCATTGGCAGTGGCAGTGTTCATAATTTTTATTTATGACAGTATAACAATTAAAAAAGCGTGGGATGTGCCAAAAATCTAGTTTTGACGATAAATATCAATTGATAAGTATACCTATATCAATATAAATATCAATTGATATATATCAATATAAATATCAATTCATATCTATCAATATAAATATCAATTGATATAGGTATATCGTGATATATATCAGCTAACCCTGCTAAAATTATATTTTAAACTGCCACTAACTGAAAATATATCTTCAATATTTAAAAAAAATATTGTTAATTACAATAGTTTTATACACGGTAAAATATATAGCAGATTATAGACTATTTATTATCCATTTATTAAATTGAAAAATAGTTAACTTTTATATGCGACTGTACGTTTGACACGTGATTCGTAACACCTAGTTAGTAATACGAGAATTATTCTATATTTATTAATAAAAACTATTTAGATTTGCAATAATTGTATTCTCATAGTAGCCTAGGTATATGTTAATCCGGATTACAATGTACCAATTTGACAAGTTTCAACGGAATCGATTCAGCTGTTTCGATGAAATTGAGTAACGAACAGCCAAACATCTAAACATCCAATTTTTGGCATTTATAATATATTAGTGGGATACGGTCAGGGCCGTCTTTACCAGGGGGTGCAAGGGGTGCGGTGCACCCCGGGCGCTCACCTTTTAAAGGTAATGAAAAAATATAACGCTATAGTAAACAATTACACAATAGGATATTTGACTGTCATAGGATACACAATAGGATATTTGACTGTCATAGGATACACAATAGGATATTTGACTGTCATAGGATACACAATAGGATGTTTGACTGTCTTAGGATACACTCCCGCACCCCGGCGCAGAATAGACTTAAGACGGCCCTGGATACGGTACTGCCGATCGATGCGATATTGTAATTCAAATTCAAGTCACCGTGAAATTAATGTCTTCTAGAAGATTCGCTGAAGTAAGTTGGAAGTTTCTCGGCACAACTCGTTCATTGTGCGCTGCATGCATCGTCTCAATCAGTTGGCACAGTAATATAATAAGGGGCAATAAAACTGTGCGTCCAATAAGCTCAATTACTGCTAAATGCTGTATTGATATGCAATCGCAGGCGCCCGTCGCAATTGTACGGCGCTATGTTATACTCATACTCCACTTCATGTTATATCAGATAGAGGGGAGCTACATTTCGTGTAGAAATTGTCCAAAAATGATTATAGAGTTGACAATAATTATAGGTTATAATACTAACATACCTACACAACAGTGCCAGCGACTTCGCGCGCGTAGACTATAGACGATGTGTGTTTAGTTTAATTCCCGCGGGATGGGAATTAATCTGGTTAAAAATATCCCAAATGTTATTCCGATTCATAACTATGCCAAGTTTCATTAAAATACGTCCGTTTGATACGCGTTCAGTAAGACAAAACTTCAAAAAAAAAAATTGTTTTACGCTCTATAAGTATCATTAGCACTATACATTGCAAGTACTATGTGTATTTCAAATGCAGACTGCTTTGTTAAGATTTTGTTATATTTAATACTAGCGGTGCCAGCGACTTCGTTCACGTGGACTTGTGATTCCCGTGGGAACCATATAATCGATCTGGATAAAAAGTATCTTATATGCTAATCGGGTACACAATCTAAAACTGTGCCAAATTTCATTAGAATCCGTAGTTTTTGTGTGTTGTGCGTTCAGACAGACAGACAAAAATTCAAAAAATGGTTGTCTTGGACCGTGTATCGTTCGTAACTACTCAGAAAACAACCTTCAGAACATTCCCCATTATAAAGGCGGTAGAAAACGCAGAGAGATGCAACATCTCTACAGATGCTGAGCGATTCTAAACCATCTGTGAGAGTGGAATCGTCGACAATTCGGATAGCGCGTCGTTGGACGGAGTCAAACGGGTTCAGCTGGTACTTTGGTGCATCGGCACAGAGGTGTGAGCAGTAGTCCATGTGGGGTCTAACTTGAGCTTTATAAAGCGACAAGCGTTGCCCCGGAGTGAAGTACTGCTTTGCATTATTCAGTACACCGAGCTTTTTATTAGTAAGTTTTGTCTTGCGCGCCAGATGACTCCGAAACTCGATTTTGCTCGAAATATTGACGCCAAAGATCCCAAAACTCTCAGGGATCTTGAGAGGAATGCTCTGAAATTGAGGTGCCACGACAAATGGGGCTTTCTTAGCGGTGAATGCACAGACTTGTGTCTTGCTGGGGTTAAATTTGACCAAGTTAAGTTTACCCCAATTCGAGACTCGGTCAAAGGAGTTCTCGATTAGGTAGACAAGTCTTACACGACTCTCTTCCACCTCAGTCGGAGGGATATACGCCTGGCCCTTATATAAAGCTTCCCCAGTACTGTCGTCAGCATAACAACGCATGCTACCGACTTGTAACAGGTCGTTCATATGAGAAGAAACAGTGTGGGAGAAAGCACAGAGCCAGCTACCGTCAGTAACTACTTTGATGCTCCGTCTAGCCAAAAAATTGCAAACCCATTTGCATAATCCCTCGGGTAACCCGAATGATGGTAACTTGGAAAGTAGCGCTTTATGCCAGACCCGGTCAAAAGCTTTTGCGATATCTAAGCTAACGGCTATAGTCTCACCTCTACTCTCAATGACGTCAGTCCATCGGTGTGTAAAGCACACTAAAAGATCGCCAGCCGTATTATGACGGAATCCGTATTGGCGATCGTTTATCAGCTGGCGATCCTCTAGGTACCAAAGGAGTTGTGCGTTGACATTTTCCATCACCTTGGAGAAGAGGGAAGTTGTCGCTATTGGCCTGTAATTGGCCAGGTCGGTACTGTCGTCTTTTTTAGGCAACGGGTGGACGTGAGCTACTTTCCAAGCTTTCGGGAAGCGTCTCGTGGAGTAAGAGAGCTTAAAGAGTCGCGTAAGCATTTCTTTCTTAACTGGTCATTCTTAACTGATAATTTAAAGAAAAGTAGGATTGAATAATCAAAACAACTTGTTCGGCGATACGCAAAGGGAGCTCACAGACAAATCTTATTTACGGATGAAAAAAGGTTCAACATTATCATTTTTACCATTTTAACAACCAGAACGATCGAGTTTATGCTCATAACCCTAGAGAAATTAATAGGGTAGAACGTGGCCATTATTCGGCTTCAGTGATGGTTTGGTCCCCACCAAACTATCACTGAAGCCATTACTGAAACATCACTGTTAGCTATCAAGGAGTGACTGAACCATATTTTTATGAAACGAGGTATTAGAACGCCGGCTCAAGTGTACCAAAATACGATTCTTGAGAAGGCCGTAAAGCCTCTTAACAACACCCTGTTTCATAACCATGAATGGTCCTTTCAGCAAAACTCAGCACCAGGTCATAAGGCGTGGCTGGAAAGGAATATTCCCGACTTCATTAGAGCTGAAGACGTCATCTAGTACCGATCTTAATCCGCTCGGTTGCAATTTATGGTCTGTTTTAGAGAGCACGGCATGCTCTAAACGCCATGATAATGTTGAATCGCTAAAACATTCCATAAAGGTGGCAGGTAATTGCCGCTTTTCCCATTGAAAGGGTGCGTGTTTCAATCGAAAACTGGCCGCAACGTTGCGCATCCAGACAATTTCGAATAAACGTTATGTTTTTTAAAATGCTCACCTGTTTATTTCTAAAATAACCCAAACTCTTCTCATAAAATGGTTATGTAACAAAAAATATCAATGTTTTCTTTGTAACAATATTTATGGCTAGACTAGGTATACCTACTGGTGATGAAATTTTATTTTTGAGATCTTTTGAAAGTATACATCGTCGTAATTTTGGAACTATTGAACCGATTTAGCTCAACAGATATGGCCCCAAACTCATCTTGTGTCAAATTTCATTCCAATGCAAAATAGCATTAGACATTCGTTAAGGGTTAATATACATATTCAATTTGTCACCGAAAAAACACAAAACTTGAAATACGCTAAAGATTACAATATATAAAACCGTTCTAACGAAAAATAAAATTATATTAGGGAATAAATCAAAAGTACAAATATCTTAAGTTTTATTGTTCTATTTAAAACGTTCGTAGCGCTCATTATTCAGTACTCATTAGTGACCGAGTGCCTAAGCGGCGCCGCGGCGCAAGCTGAGCGCGCAGAATGTAACTGCGCGTAGAATAAAAGACATACTAGAAATGCACAATGAAAAATCTATTGTAAAAACTAGTAAAATCGATTCTACTGTCGATGTCAGCCTATTTTAAACTTCTGCGTTATTTCAATGACATTTTATAATCATTCTAACCAATACCTAACATAAATGCAAAAGTTTGTTTGTTTTTTACCTAACTCTACATAACTGCAATAAAATAAACCTTTGGCAAACATATACTTTGTGGAACGGAATAAAACACAGCACCTATTTATCCCAGCTGAAGTCACGGGTAACAGCTAGTATAGGCATGTTTCATGCTACGGGTGTAACAATTTAAATAAATTATTATGATCTTATAAAGACTGCTCTGAGAATTAGATGATTAGACGTTAACGTAAATAATAACTGATAACTTACTTAATTATTCAACCATCTGCTTCATATGAAGTTTGCAGCTTACACTCCACAGCTATAAATTAAATTATTCCAACTGCTAAATTATGTAAACCTGTTTAAAGTTGTAGCATTAAAAGCCTTTCTCAATTTAACTCTATCTCAATCCAACGTTACAGCTTAAAGTTATAGTATATGCGATACGAGACTAGAGGGGAGGTAGGTGGTATTATTTACTTTTGTAAATAGTAAAATAGTTTAAATCGGGTTGAGTGTGCGTTTCTAGTCAGTGAAGTCGCGAGAGGACGGTTTATAACCGCGCATTGTATCGGCAAATTATTTCATAATTATTACTATTTGCTGTATAAAATATTTTTTTTAATGGATAGATGGCGGCAGAGGTGGAATTAATGCGCTCTGTGAATGTAGCAACTTTTCTATTATTAATTTGAGGCAATTTAGGAAAATTACACCATGTCGATACCACAAGCGCTAAGGATCTACGCCACCTCTAAAAGGTTGACTTGCCAACCCGCTGGGTCAGCGTGACGTTTTATTTTTTTATTTCTTTTCACATATGGCAATTATGCAATTAGCACATTCTGCCAGTTTCAAGATTTTCTTCCTAATAAACAATTTCAAAGTCAAAAACGTGTCATGTCAATGTCCAGTCCTGTCGAAGTAAGAATTCGCCCAGTAAAGTGATAGTAGGTTTACTGAGGACAGAAGAGGACACGTTGGAAGCACACGAAACAGACAGTCCTACGCTTTTATTTGATTATCACAAACATTAGTCACAAAAAAACACTTTGAAGTTTAATAAACAATCACTAACGTACAATATACAATTTTTATAATAATAAAACAAAACTCAACTTCACTTCTAGAGTTCCCGCCAAAAAGCTGGCAGCGTCCGTGGCGTTTTAAGGTCATACTTACATCTCTCAAGCACAAGATGATGTGGCCTATGGCCAGCAATGGACACTAAAAGAGCTGATTGCATTGCATACACCATGTAAGGTTTTTAATGTTACAATTTTTTACAACTTGCTAAGTCTTATTGAGAATTTTGTTTAAAGAATAGTAACATAAGAAAACGACACACACTGAAATAAGAAATCAACCCACAACTGACAGTTGAACAATAAACGCGTTTTATTTAATAAGTCACAATTGCGTCTAGACGTCCACATCATAATTGCTTGCAATTGCTAACGATCACTTACACACGCAGATGTGGAAGTAGGCAGCATTTCATGACGAAAAGTACGAGTAGTTTTCTCCGGGGCTAAAAACATATGGGAGAATTAATTAATTATCCAATTTCCAAAGGGTCCCAATTTCCCAATTCCAAAATGAAAAATTGTTTATAGTATTATTGTAAATTTGGATGAACTTTAAAAAAAAATGATAATTATTAATAACGAAAATAACTATACCGTGACTTGTTCCACTATCTACGTTTTGATTGATAACATTTCTATCGTTTGAACAAGTCACTGGTTTTTACATGAAACAAAACACTCCAAATATTTGTATTCTGTATAAGCTGCTCTCAAGATTACTATCAAATGAAAATTAAAGATTCCTAGTTATTGTGTCAGCTATTGTAATATTTTTCCTAATAAGATTAGTTCATAACAATAATACAAAAATGAAATCATAAGTATATTGGAGTGTAGGCTTTCTCGGCCGGTGTCCATATTAATTGAATCTTCCGGGCTACTTGGCCGAGGTCTTCTGGAATCTCTTTTCTTTCTTTCAGACGTTTCGTCAACAACTGCGGTTAACATCTTCAAGTGATGTTAATAGCTGGAAGGGTTATTTGTCATTTCTAAAATACTTTTAATCTTAATACTTCTGTAAACAATTTGATAATCACGAGAATGGCTGTAAATACCATCGTATTTCAGCAGTTGTCGTGTAGTTCGATATGATGCTGCTGTACGACATTACGCGTGGCGTCATGATTGTCGTATTTTGGTGGGCGAGTTTGGATTTAAATGTGCCTAGTCCGGCACACATGTCTATTTCATGTGCCCTCTCATTGCACTAAATATGTCCAAAACAGTGTAATCACTCGATTAGCTCACGTGTACAACAGTCAGTTAAATTTATAGGTGTGTTTTAAGGAATCAAGCAATCATTTAGATCACGGATCATTAGGAGTATATCTGAATGAATGGAAAGGTTACATGCATCACATTCCTGTATAGTTGTGTACAGTGGATGAGTGTGAACTCATCCGATGCCATAGCTTCTTTTTCCTGAGGCTGCATAACTTGCAGAGCTTACAGGTCACACACACACACACACACGCCCCCACGCAAACTTTTGTTTTTGTTGCGTGATCTGTAAACAAAAACAACACATATGTTTGATATGCACTAATGTTATTACTGTGAAATCTGTAATTGGCTATACCACTGTTATTACCAAATCAAATCTATACTTCGGATAAAACTGTAGATTTCTGTATCTGTAAATAAATGAACAAAACTGTAGATTTCTGTATATGTAAATAAATGAATAAATTACGGCACCGATATCAATGAAATTTTGGCAAAGAGGAAAATCCGAGAAGGACACTTTCTCAGTTTCTTTACCTTTGAAATAAAATCCAACGTCGAAGCCGCGGGAAAACAGATAGTTTTTAATATAGAAACGATCTATCGATATTACTAGTTTCTATCGATTCGATTGTCGCACCCCGATTGATCCATTGTCCTATATTAATAGTTAATTTAAACTGTTCAATTGATCTCCATTACAGTTTATAAAAGTTGATATTAAATGAACGAGCGCTAGTGGCACTGTGATCAAATATTATTGATTGTTTAGTACGTTATGAAGCGGGTTGAATCGTAAAATAATTTGTTTCAATTGTGTTGAATAAATTTACATATTATAGTGGTAATTGGATACTTTGAAACCACGAGTTTATGTTGCACTGGCGATCCGCTCGGGCTTCAATACCATCTAAATTATTAATTATTAGATTTCTTTATTATTAGATATTATTTATACAGCATATACAGAAAACATTTTTTATTAAACATAATTATCTTGGTGCCATAAGACCCGAAAGGGTTTGTTCTGGCACTACACATTCCCAATGTAATTTTAATATAAAGTATACAAATTCTATAAAAGTAAGTATACGGGATATTAAGTAGATAAGTAAGTATAACAAACAAACTTGACATCGGTATTATGTTTTGGAAGTTGGTATTCTGGAAATTATAACATGTTTATTATCTGTTAAGTAGCGTAAACGTAGTTTATATACTATTGCATTAGTTTACTTTCCTAAAGAAACCTCTTACTTAACAAAAACAAACTCAGAGTCTCTCTTTATGTTAGTAATCACGGCTAAAAATATTTCTAAATATCATTTAGAATATCACTAATATCACTTTCGTTGTACGACGTTTTCCTGTTCTTGATATTTTCTCTAAAAAAAAGTTATTTTTTACGTCTCGCTTCTTTTGTATACTTTGTCTTTATCTAATATATCGCCCGCTTGCAATTTCCCAACAGTTTGATAAAGTTAGGTATTTTTGCGCTTCACAGAGTAGATAACAATGCACTGCAAGAAGGCATGGTCCTTCTCATGCACAGTTGTACATGGGGGATATATGGCCTCTGAAGGCCACGCTGGCTAAGCGGGTTGGCGAGTCCACTCTTTTACAGGTGGTGGACTTTTTGGCGAAGACCCGAGAAGTAAAGTTTTTATTTGATTATTGTAAAAATTGTGTATTGTGGGATTTGTCGTTTAATAGTGATAGTTTATCAAACTTCAAAGTGCCTAGTGTCAGTGTGTAATTTTTGTGATCATTAACTACAAGCGTGAGACTGCATTTCTCGTCTTCGTCCAAGTAGTCCAACTCTGTCCCCAGTAAACACTATTACTTTACTGAGCGACTCCTACTTCGACGGGACTGGACAATGACGTGATAAAAACAATTCTGTTTTATTATTTGCGGTGTGTCCAGTGTCCAAATAAATTATATAAAAAAATAGAGGTGGTGTAGTTCCTCTTGTTTTTTTTTTCGGAATGGCTAAATTCTTGTGGCCCTAATGGCCTTCCAAGAGTCACACGTATGGTTTAGGGCGAGCGCAGACGGCGCTCAGCCAGAAGCATGCCAAGGATGACGACGACGACGGTAATAGGGAGGGGCATTCCTATGGGGGACATATTAAGCTGGCAACTATTAGGGGGATGGGGTCGTGAGGGACCCTGTCGTAGTAGCGTCGAGCGGAGTCTTTCACGTATTTGACGATGGAGGGAAGTTCCAAGTCGTTGTGGAGGTCGACATTGCGAGAGTACCATGGGACAGCCACGGCTTTACGCACGATTTTTTTTATAGTGAAGTATGCGGACGAGCATGGATGGACAGACGACCTCATAAAGGTTGCGGGCACCCGCTGGATGCAGGTCGCTGCCGATAGGTCTAAATGGCGGACAATGGGGGAGGCCTATGTCCAGCAGTGGACGTCCAAGGGCTGAAAAGAAAAAGATGCGGACGAGCAAGCCATCCCACGTGATGGTAAGTGTTACCGCCGCCGATGGACACCTACTCGTATAACACCAGGGTGTATGCGGGTGCGCCGCCGACCTTGCAAAATCCTCTTCACAACTGTTTATTTTGGAGCATGGCTTGTGGTGAATAGATAACATTTAACATAATATGTTAACAGGTTAACAGCTTTAAAATGTTATTGTTTTTGTGTAAAAAAAGTGTTGAATTGTAAAGAGATGTAGAACAAACGTTGTTAGTTTTTACGAAAAAAATCAATGTAGGTAGAGATGGTGCGGGCATTTTATATTTAACCCTGTATGAGATAAGTATGCCCTTAGCTTGGATTGTGACCCATTGTATGCTAACAGTCTAAAATAGATCACTTATTTGTTATTATAAGTTTTTTAGTTACTTGTTCAATTCGAAACTAAACAATGCGCGTGAAACGTCTCTAGTTGTAACAATACAACTATGACCAATGTTCTCTCGACGTTTCAATTCATTCAATTTCAATGTGTTGTTATGTTGGTGCACCATAAAAAGATTATATATCTATCTTTTTATAATCAGCTATCGCCACTATAATGAGCGTTCGAAAATTCACACAAGATCAAATCACACGATAACATTTTTTCCAAAATATACACGAGTTAATTGTATTCGGCGACGAGTAAGTAACGCAATATGCGCTACGAAACTCGATTGGTCGATTCTCGCGGGCAGCCCTGGTGGATGAATTTCGGCAAATTTAATAAAACCGACATCGAATTCCATCGCGATTCGCATTAATGGTAATTTGGTGCTCATTAATGTCACGGCTCAATTTCAATGAAATTGTTTTAATATTAATATTAGTTGCGAAATCCAGAGTGCGTAAAATATTGTGAGTATTAACCTTTTAATGTTGTCAGTAATGGATTTATATTTTCTACATTATTTTTATAATATTGTTTTCGTACTGAAAATAATAGTCTGTGGGCCGGTTATAGAATGACCACGCCATCTCTTCCCGTGGGTGTCCTAAAATGTGACCAAGTGATAACAAACAAAGCGGTTACCAAAAGCCCCGACACCACCTCTAAAAGAATAGACTCGTGAACCTGCTTAGCCAGCGTGGCATTTTAAGGCCATTTATTCCTCATGCACAAGACAATGTCCATGAGGTGACCCATGTTCAGCAGTGGATACTGAAAGGGCTGATTGCATTGTTGCCTGGAAAGTTACTTATTGTATTCGAGTCGTTAGAGAATTCCTATCAATTCTGCTATTTAGTACTTAAAAATGATCTTATGTTCGCTTTTCGGTCGTGTATACCGACAAAAATCTTTATTTGGGTTCTGGGTGGTTGTGTGTGTGTAGCCAAACCCAAGGCTCGACGCTCGGACGCTGAGTGAGCGCCAATGACTCTTTAAGACTCAATCGTTAAACGCTCGTTGGTCCAGGTTTTTAACGGTCTTAATCACTTAAATGAGGTTAAAAGCTTGAGTCTAAAAAGGTGAGGGGTTAAGATTCTTAAGGTTCACTGACGCTGACTTAGCACCCGACCGCTCGAGCACTCAGCGCTCATGATTCCTATTAGTGTTGTAAACAAGACTATTGAGAAATCCAACACTATTGAGTGTGCTATTTTTTATTTGAATTTTGCACAGACTCTAACAGACTCTATTACTATCAACCTGTGTCTTTCCACTGCTCGGTATAGGCCACTCCCAAGGACCGCCACGACGGACGATCTTTTGCTCTCACTCACGCTCTTCAATATCTATTACTTAGTCATTATCGACACTTAATAAGGTATAAACATGTAACATGAATTTATCCAACTTCGATAACCTAATATGATAACATGTAAACTAGATTCAACTCAGAGCTTCGCATTTGCAAAGCAAACAGACTCGCTGAATAACGAACGCAAACACAATTTAAGCGAAATTATATTTGTATCGTTTAATTTCGATTCCATTTCTGCGATTAATCAATTGGATTAATTTCAGCCAAATCTCGTAATTGCAGTTTATATTGACGTTAGCAATGAGTTTTCCATATGAATTTATAGGCATCTATCGTACCTTTATCATAGATTTTTTTAAAAATAAATATAACAGAATTCCATAATAGATTTATTCATAAATTAAATAGATTAACATTAAAGATAACCTACCAGTTCCCAAAAGATTCTCACATAAATCGTCGGCTCCTCACAAAAGATTCTCTGAACTCCTTTTCTGAAGTGTTTTGCCAGTGACGATAATGTCGCCTCTGTGGACGAGGATGTAAAATGAAGTGTTTTTGCCAATAAAAAAATTATCTGATTTTATTACTGACAATGGCTGTGTGACATTTAATACCTTTACGCTTGTTTAAAAATAAAGAACCAATGTTTTCCCACCTTTCATTCAATTTTGGAATGCTTTGTTTTCAATTATATCTTTTTAAATACAGCACCGTGATTATTTTAAAATCCGTTTCGTACCATAGATTTTTATCTAATGAAATAAGTGGCTGAACACGTCTTGAATGGGCATTTATCATTTTATAGTGAGATTTTGTCACGTGCAGTAGTGTATGGTTTTAAAACTTTTTATTTTTATTTATTTTCTAAATTTGGACGACGACAACTTCAATTATAAATCTGGGTATAGTTTTACATTTGGAGATTAGAGTTAATTACATACATATATTACATATTGGGCGTTGATGTTTTTACTTATTTATTTATTCTTTATTGCGCAGGGTGACACAAAGCGCATTTAATGCTTTGAAGGATTATCTCCCAGTCACACCTTTAGGCTATGCAGAGATGGTTCAATAGATGTAATAACAGTTAAAACTAAGTAAAATTATAATACTAAATGACGCGACATATTAATTTAATTCAATTCCATGATATAAATATAGATACATACGATAGGAGGTCCAAATGTTTCCGGCCTCACAAAGAAAAAGTACACTCAGCGTCAGTTTGGAGTGAATGCCTCAACGGATCGACCGGAGCGAGGTTCGTCGTCGATGGACTCTCGTCCTAAGTGAAATTGCTTACACCAATCTCTGACGGTGGAAAATGATGGAGAAGAATTCCCGTATACATTATTCAACCTTTGTTTGATATCGGTCTGACTATCACCTTCCTTTATAAGGAACTTAATGACTGAACGATATTCCAGTTTAAACATTTTGCGACTTCCTGTTGTCCTAAGAGTCGAGGAATAAAAACTAACGAGGGTTTAACTCTAAAAATTATACACGAATTAGCAGGATAAATGACAATTACAATGACTTATAATTTGTGTTTTTCGTCATCTAGAAATATGTCAAGCCAGAAACTTTTGGATCTCAGTGGTATATACAGCTTTTCGAAATTAGTTTTATTCTAATTTAACTATTTACTAAACTATAAGTAAGGATATTTACCAGTAAATTTAATAATTATCCTATTAACTGTAATTTTAACAGTAAAATATTTTTTTTAATTATTGAGATTGATCACAAGAGTGCATATTACAATACAATATGTAAGTTCATGTCAAGGTCGCTGCATCGCGGATGGTTCGCGTTGCGGCGGCTGCTTTAATGTGGTAATGACACAATAATATAAATAGGATTAGCGGGTCGGGACCCCACGCGCGCAGACAGGACGCGCCAATACCCGCACTCTCCGTACTGAGGTCTTATTCACACTAGATCGATGTGTCGTATTTAGGGACACGAAGAAATATCGATAATTTTGGGTATTGAGTACCTTTTTGTTTGATACAGATACTTTTGTACTCGATACTTTTACTCATATAAGTACAGATACATTACGATAACATTGGCCATCGGCTTATCTGGAAACATCCGGTAATTCATAGACGTGAATGACCCATCCAGGTCTATGAATTACCGTACCTCTAATTGCATACTGTATTACGAGCTAAATACAAAACTTTATGAACATGTCAGGAGTCAGTGCAGAGAAATGTTAGGTAGTTAGCGGTCTTTTCATAGTGAAGACTGTAAAGACTGTGAAAATAATATTGTCCATTTAATTCGACTATCTTTGGCCATTTTTCTGGCAGAGCCGTTTCTGAGCGAAAAACTGA
This sequence comes from Sesia apiformis, assembly GCA_914767545.1. Lineage (NCBI taxonomy): Eukaryota > Metazoa > Arthropoda > Insecta > Lepidoptera > Sesiidae > Sesia > Sesia apiformis. Next base: position 14,764,552 of record OU611963.1, on the reverse strand, counting down.
TTTAAAGGGTTTATACAGGCTTCATTTGAATGTAATTTTATTCTATTTAGAGAATTTTGTAAAGAGCGGAATAAATGATAATCCGAAGGTGCTATGTCTGGACTGTGTGGAGGACGCATTAGAACTTCCCAGCCAAGGTCCATCAATTTTTGTATAGTCAGTCATCAAAAATGTATGCGGTCGAGCATTGTCGTGATGGAAAACTACACCTTTTCTATTAATTAATTCTGGGCGTTTTTCTTCAAGTGCCTGTTTCAATTTTACTAATTGCTGATAATCTGATAAATAATAATTATCGTTGGCCATGTGGCAAAAGCTCTTAACACAGAATGCCTTTCCAGTCGCACCATACACATAACATGACTTTGTTCGGAGTGAGGCCTGACTTTGGGACTATTTATGATGATTCTCCTTGCTTAGACCATCGCTTGTTACCATACATAACCCTTAAGGTGCGACCATATGTCGTCAATCGGATTGAAATCCGGATGATATAGCGGTAATAGTGTGTCCATATTCAGCAAAAAAATTGTCATTAGAATATTCCACAAATTTTCCTTATGACGAAGAATAGTTTTGTAAATTTAATTGGCATTAATTAAATTAAATTAAATTGGCGTTAATGTCATGTTTTACCAATCAGTTTATCATATCTTGTTTCAATGTATTTGAATTCGGAGGCTTTTCCACATATTTATAATGATATGCAGCATTATCAACGACCCTTACCGAATTTTAGTAATCAATTGATTTCGTAGCCGTTTTTCATAATTGTCGCTGTTAATCTCATTGTGATAGTCTCCTGTTGTATCCGTAGATTTATTTATATCTGTGATATGTGATGTATGTACATAAGTTTCATCCATATGTACAATTTCTCTGTCTTCAGATCGAAATATTTTAAACAAATCTGAGAATTTTATCAGTTTCAATCTTACATCATCCTTTTCCACCAAAACTTTCCTGTTGTTGATAATTTAGTGAACCGAAAAGCCAACTGACGAAGAATTTTTCGTAATGTACTCTGGCATCCTTTGAAATCAATGACTTATATTAGTTTCAGTTTTAAAAACTGGATAGTGTCGGCACTTGCTTAAACCTCAAATGAAAATTGCGCATCATTCTTCTTACAACAGAATAGTCAAAATCGTCAAGATTCAATATATATATATTTTTTTCGGTCTACCTTGTTTTTGAGTTTCTCATAAATTCGAGCTGTCGTTATGAGCTCTTACAATTTTACGGATACTTGTACGGGAAAGACCAATTGCATCACGAACTCTTTGTAGTAGTCTGTTAAAATAGTTTTTCAAGTTAAAGTTCAAGTTTAAATAAAGTTCAAGTTCAATAGTTAAAATAGTTAGGACGTATTTCTAAATTTTATTAGTTCAGTTAAAAAACAAAGATATATATTAAAAATAATTTCACCGGCTTGCTTATTTGTGGGTTTTCCTTGTCTTGAATTCTTCGGCATTTTTACGAAAGCGGATCTTATAGTCGAAAGTGACTGTAATGGATAATAATAATAGGGGTTAAAGTATGAAATTGCCGCTTTATAATAATAGATACTTTGAATTGACATAAAACCTTCATGGTGTGAGATTTTCGAGTGAAACTTTTTCACATGATACCTATGAGGTTCTTGTTTTAAAAAATGTGCAACATTCGATTTTCGACTTTCAATTGTTTTTTTTATTCAGCTTAGACGGGAAAGATGGATACTTCGAAAATCCGAGTAATCTTTGAATACGAGTTCCGACGCGGAACTAACGCGGCAGAAACGGGTCGCAATATCAATGCTGTGTTTGTAGAGGAGACTGCTAATGAACGAATCGTGCGTTTTTGGTTTAAACGCTTTCGTAATGGAAACTTCGACTTGAAGAATGAACCACGTGGAAGACCGCCCACACAGGTGAATAACGCTGAATTAAAGGAGATGGTGGAAGCCGATCCAAGTCAAACTACCCAGGAATTATCGGCATGGTTTAACGTTACCTTACCTACAATATTGACTCATTTGCATCAAATCAATAAGATAAAAAAAATATGAAAAATGGGTGCCTCATGATTTGACTGATCTGCAGAAAGAAACGCGTGTTGAAACTTGCGTTGCCTTGTTGAATCGGTACAGAAATGAAGGAATATTGGATCGAATTGTGACATGTGACGAAAAGTGGATTCTTTACGATAACCGAAAGCGAAAAATGCAATGGCTGACCCCAGGTCAACAATGCAACGCCGTAACAGTGCCCTAAGGCAAAGCTTACCAATAAAAAGGTAATGGTAACTGTTTGGTGGTCTATTCATGGTGTTATTCACTATAGCTTTCTCAGGTCTGGTCAAGCAATAACAGCAGATATTTACTGTGCCGAACTTCGAACAATTATGGCGAAACTAGCAGTGAAACAGCCCCGACTCGTGAATCAATCTTCACCATTATTGCTCCATGATAACGCAAGACCTCACACTGCACGAGAAACCGTTGTAACTCTACAGGAGCTGCAGTTAGAAACCATACGTCATCCTCCGTACTCGCCAGACCTTGCTACAACGGACTACCATTTTTTTCGTGATTTGGACAATTTTCTAAGTGGTAAAAAATTTTCTTCCCTTTTGGGAAAAAAATTTTGGCAGTACAAAATACTTTCACACAGTTTGTCGAATCTACATCCCCAGAGTTCTATCGCAAAGGCATAAATGAACTTCCGATTAGATGGAAACAATGTATAGATAATGAGGGTAAATATTTTGATTAAATAAATATGTTACATTTTAGAAGAAAACGAGTTTTAATTTTTCAGTACAAATCGGCAATTTCATACTTTACCCCTAATATAATGTGGTTTTTTAAGGCTCTAGTGAAGGATTTTGACATCAATCATAACATCATTACATTGACAGGACACCTTTTTGAAAATTAAATATAAAAAGGTAATTAAAATGAGGTGGTCCGTAACAGTTCACAACAGCAAATATATACCTACATATAAAATTTATAGCCATTGAAAAAACAGGAAAAAATTTAGGAAATGTATTTAGTGTAAGTGTCGTATCTTAGGATGTTGAGTTGTCGTTTTTATTTCGCTATCATACCCGGGAGATTGATTATTTTGATACTTTGATCGATACGATACTTTTTGCGATACTACCCATGAATAAACAATGGATACTTTTGATTAAATACCGTGTCTCTGAGCGTATTCGATGCTGTTTAAAACAGCGGACGTTTTCAGCTTTGCTATGTTGAGGTTACACCCATAGGTGTTCTTCAAGAAAGCTGTAAATAGGATCCAGTAATGTCGATGGTACACTCATAACCCCCCTTGTGTTACTTACAGGTGTCCATCAATGTTTGGCAGTAACTAATTTGTTTTATGTGGGCCGCATGTCCGCATACAGTCCACCAGTTAGTAAGTGGATACTGTCACCCATGGACACTTGCGATACATGCCAACATCAGTCCAGAATGACTACCTTTCGAGATGTACGAATTGATTTGGAGAATGGGGAGCGATGGGATGGGACGGGATGAGAATGGGCTCTGGCATATCACACTCACTACCGAAATTCGTACGTACATTGGGGAATAGGATATAGTGGGAAATGTAGTACATTTGAAGGTAGTCTTTTGGGAGAGGGGGGTAACGTGGCCAGTTGAGTGCGCCCAGCGGCTGTTAGATTGCAGCGTGCATCTTGCCTTAACCCATTTAACCTTTTCACTTACTTGAATCACCCCTCTCTCTCCTAGCTTCACCAGTTAGCTGAGCTGGATCGCTGTCGTATTGTATTTATTCTTGTCGTGTTGACCAGAATGATTCACAAAATGTGATTTTATAAATTGCATTTTTGTTCAATATCCATTCATATAACGTGTTATTTATGAGAGGAAAATGGCAATGAAATCCAATTGCACACATTAGCGTAGTGCGACCCACGTGCGACAATCGTCCGTGTAAGTGACGTTAATGGAGCAATGAATCGGGCAAGTGATGCGCGGGCGCACCCGATACTGGGGTGACGTCAGATTATTTTAAAATGAATTAAAATTTAAGTACATCAATTGTCATAAATATATACAAATATTTGCTTCGATAATAAACTTGTAGTTTATAATCATGTTTATGATAATTGAAAGGATTAGATTTCTAATAATCATACACAGAATTAAAATAAACCTTATTTGATTAAAATTTAAGTGTAAAATTTAATTAATTATAATTTAATTATATGGACGTTATGCCCTTCTGTGACCAAGTGCTCATAGAAGACCATTCCCTTGTAATGGTCTTCATACTCCCAAATGTAATAAGAGTAATAAGTATATGATTACATTATACAGTAACATAAGGAATTTGAGTTACCAAAATTTCTACTGAATAACTTTTAAGATTTTCGCGTTTTTCACACATAGGTACTTAATAGGTAATTAATGTAAACATAGGTACTTAATAGGTAATTAATGTAAACATAGGTAATTAATGAAACGGGATTTAAACACGTATGTTTTTTTATTATCATGGACTGCTCGCGACCATGATAATTGCCATTTAACAGTTAATTTTCTGTAAAAAAGTCATCTGTAATCTGCAATTACAACCACTGTATATACCTGCCAGTTTAAACAATATTAATAATAATGGTATACATGGGTAATCATAGGTATTTTGTTCTATTTGGTAATTAACAAGCAGTGGCGTGAACCTCATATAAGCAGAACTTACCAATTACATCTGGTTATATAAATATTTTTTACACAAAGTTACGTGCAGTCACCTCCTGGCTGAGCGCCTTTTGCGCTCGCCCTAATTGATTCTTATAGCTCCAAAGGTAGGCAGCGAGCGCATCCGGGAGCGTGCCGACGTTTGTCATTTTCGACTGATGTTGGCATGTATCGCGAATGTCTATGGGCGACAGTATCCATTTACCATCAGGTGGACTGTATGCTCGTTTGCCGCCTCCGTACATAAAAAAGAAAATAAAATACATGTGCGGTGACCCTTGAAAGGCCGTTGGGGTCACAAGAATTTAGCCTTTCCGAAAAAAAAAACGTATCTATGATGTCCATCCACCTTTACTGAATAAATAAACGAGTCGATTTAACTGTGCGTTATAAATACGTTATCCTATCCTATCTATGATGTCCACCTTTACTGAATAAATGAACGAGTCGATTTAACTGTGCGTTATAAATACGTTATCCTATCCTATCTATGATGTCCACCTTTACTGAATAAATGAACGAGTCGATTTAACTGTGCGTTATAAATACGTTATGATATTCCGAGTGAATGGAATCGGTCGCACGATGCAGCGGAGTGCAATCTAGCAATTTGCTCATCGAAATTAATTGATTTATGAGCGCCGTGTCCTTTGCCTGGGTAAGTACCACTACGCATGTTATGTACAGACAAACACGTTCACTTTTAGTTTTAGTATTTACTCAAACTAAGCTCTTATTCTAGCTATCGTATAGCTTCTACTAAATATTTAACTACTTTATATATATTGTATAAGGATTTTAGTTGTGTATATACAGGTATATCGTATATTATGTAATTATGCATACTGTACAAGTGTAGGTACATCATCTACGTATGATCAAAATATTTATTTCCTCACTACCCAACGGTTGTACTGGCAAAGATCGTTTTCACCGATAAGACCGTCTTTTGTGCATTTTTGTGTCTACAATGTCTGCTATTGTTTTTGTTTTGTTTCGGTGTGCAATAAATTATTTTATCTATCTGTGTGTCTAAAGCAACGTTTATCTATTTGTCCGTTAGTTTGCAAAATCAAAAATTGCTGGGTTAAATGTAAAAAACGAACTAATCGGCTGAATGTAAAGAAAATTGCATTTCTATTGATATTATTTTTTTACTCTTTTTGCACTATATTTTTTTGCACACTTATTGAGGCGGAATTTAATGGGAGATACTGTTATTTAAAATATAGCACCATATTTCGTTACATAAATGTGTATACCATATTTTGTTACCATAATTTGTAAACTTGAAACGTACTGCGTTTCCCACTTTATCGTTTTTCCCCAATGTACGTACGTGTTTGGGTACTGAGTGAGATGTGTCAGAGTCCATTCCCATCCCATCCTATCCCTCCCCATTTTCCAAACCCTTTCTCCAAATCTATTCCTGTATCTCCAAAGGAAGGCAGCGCATCCTCGGGCGTGCCAACGTTTGTCATTTTGGACTAATGTTGTCTATGAGCCACAGTATCCACTTACCATGGACCAGGTGGACTGTATGCTCATCTGCCGCCTTCGTACATAAAAAAAACTTGCAAATTTGATTTGATTTGTTGGATGCGATATATACCATTATTTTGATTCAACTTTCACAAGTAAGTAGGTACATACCCAATATATCAACGAATTCATTTATTCTTAAATACATTAAGTAGGTTATTTTAAAAAAAAAACGTGTGCGGTCAGGGGACATGCGTCAGGGACGAAGATCCTCATGCATTTTTTTTAAACTCCGAATGTAATTCGAAATAAAATCTGTATAGTTCATGTATTTTTTTAAATTTTGTATCATATATTCAATGCAAATAATTTAAAATAAGGAATCAAATCGAAAATAAAAAAATTAGGTTATACAACCGGCCAAGCACTAGTCTGCACGTCTGTTATTCTGCTTGAGTCTCGCTCTCGATACTTGCACGCACACACACAAAGAGAAAGAGAAAGGCTTAGGGAGGGGGTAAAAATCTTAGGTGACGTTACATTTTCTCTCGAATCACACCTACCGCAAGCCGCGTACTGATATAGGTGATTCCAATTTAGCTTCAATGTAGCAGTTATTAATTTCAATTAAAATAATTGACAATAAAAACGATAGATTGGTTTTTGGATAAAGACATGTGAGTATATTTAGGGTTCAGAACCACATCGTGCGGAATATTTGTACGGAAATATTTATTATTAAGCGTATTCACCATATTTCGTTGTAGCCCGTGTGACTGGCGGTGTTTGAAGTCATTGCGACTAATAAACCACAGACCGAACTCAGCGAACCATGCGCAGTCCCATCCTAATACAATCGTAATATAAAATTTATTTGTTTGAACTTCAAGCAATCACTGCCCAAGCAGCAACAGCACTTTTCAGCCAACGTTTCGTGGTGATACTCGCACGTATCACAACATAATCACTGTATTGTTCGCGGTTGTGAAGTGGCGTGTCTAACTTAGGATTACAACTATTGCCGTGCATGAGAGTGCAAAAAACTATTGTTGTTCATTTCAAGATGCATTTATATGCAAAACGCACATGTTTACATGTACCTATTGATATCCGTGCTATTTATTATTCTCTTAACCATCTTATTATTCTCTCGATATGTGTCACACAATTATTACAACTCAATATACAATCACACCACGAACGTTGGTTAATAATCATCTATGATTATAAGTTATCAAAGCCGATGTTGGCCTATAATCGTGTAGATCACAGTCGGCGTAGATTCGCAGATCGCTTGGTATTCGGCGCGTGCGCAGTCAAGGACTTGCGATTGTGTGCCGGCGCCTTATTATTAAATGCGGTCTCGTTTATATGCTAATATGAGATAGTATTAGATCTCTATAATGATAGTTTGTATTCTGAATGGAATTTATTTTTGTATGTGCATTGAGGATGGAATAGATATATCTTTCTAATTTTTTGCTACTTGCTACTTTGATACAAAGTGAATGATAGAAGAAAGAGAAAAAAGAATGGACAAGTGAAATTTGAAATGGAAACGTAAACCTAGAGATTTATCTATCTATATAAATAAGAATGTAAATGTTCGTTTGTTCAAAATCTTAAAACTCCGAAAGTTCTTCACCGATTGCTTTGAAATTTTGACACAAAGTTGCATTCGAATACGTACGTGTTTTTATATACCCCTTTACCTCTCACGGGGTAAAAACATGCTTTTTACAAAAAACAGGTAAAAACAGGGTAAGCGCCACCTGTTGGGCAGCCACAGCAATGCGTGGCCGGGCACAGATAGTTTAAAATAAATTATTTAAAGACAAAAATACCTCGATGACCTCGTAGAATTAACCAGGCGCTTTAGAGATGTTAAATGTCTGATTTAGAGATAAATATGATATCAGAAATTCATTGTAGAGTTAAGATACTTTACATTTTCCACGGCGTTTACGAGACATTCTTTGTTTGGATTCTTGTATATAGATGGCAGATGGACTGGCGGCCCGTTTGATGATGGCCAACACCTTGGGGAGCGGGATACCCCCATGGACAGCTGCAACAACTCCTAGTCTGCGAGTGCGCTGTCGATCGTGCAGAATCCTGTTCATCTGTTTACAGAATCCTCAATCTTACTACGAAGGGGATCGATCCTGTTTCTCATTATAGAATATATCTCAAATCCTGCACGCTTTTCATGAACTTATTGCAGAAGAGTATTAATATGCGCGAATATAATAATCAGCTTAGTGACGTTGATCTATTCTGCAACTCGAGTTGAGGCACAAAAATTAAATTATTAAAAAATTGTATTCAATAGAGGTGTCCAAAGATAAATTTATCATTTACACTGTCACGCTCAGTTAATGGTTCAGGACACCATTGGTATCTTGGGTCGGAAGATAGAAGGAAGACGATCAGCCACGCATAATTGCATACAACACCCAATAATGCCCAATATCACACACATAACACACCCACAGACATCCACGCACAACACACATACAGCATGACATTTTATTCACTTTTACTTGTATATTTATAATTACACGTGTATATAATTACACGTTGTAAGAATTTAATTTAATTTAAATGTTTTAATTGTTTGATGTACCTATACAAACTTATTACCTGTACATTGGTCACCTGTCATTAGTTTTAGTTCTATCTATAATTAATAATAATTCTTTTTTTATATTGTAGCTGTTGGTAACCTAATAAAAATAAATATAATGTGACGCATATTTTATTTATTTCCATTTGCAGCTGGCCAGCGGTAGTGGCGGCGGTCGGGGCCTCTTCTGCTATCACTGTCCGCCGAGCTTGCCGCCGCACCAGCACCGACTGCCCACCCTTGAGTACCCCTTCACTGCCTCGCACCCCTGTAAGTATTATTTACCATAGCGTTATTATTTTGCCATTTACCATACCTACGTTTTGCTATGATTTAGACAAACATATTTATTTTCGGGTGGCATCTAAGCGCGCTCATCACTGTCCCTCAACCTGGCGCCTCGCTAGAACTATACCCATGCTCGAGTACCTCGTCATTTCATAGGTATATCTAGATGTAGTTGACCGTCAGTAGTATTTCTAGTGCTTTTCTGCTATCAATGCCCGCTAAACCAGCCACCGCGTTAGAAACAAACATAAACATACTATAAACATCTCTATAAACATCATACCTAAATAATAGGCATGATGACGGATTTTCAAATCCGCTTCTATAATGTAGATTCACGTCTACTGTTTCCGAAAATAACATTATTTCAGCAATAAAATAAGTTTTAACGCAAATTATGCATTTTTTTTCTATCTACTTTGAATTATGCGCGAAAACACTCGCAGGTGTCATGGCGTCGCTTGTGACGTTACACCTGGGTAAACGTAGGTAGGTAAATCAATCGAAGTTGAAGCGACACGGTGATGTTCACTGAGGCGTGACGTCATTCGCTCTGATTGGCGTTTTAGTTAACATGGCCGAATGCAGTATTTTATACTTTTATTTTATTGAAAATATTTTTAATCTCAATGTTTACATTAAAACTGGTTAATTTATTAGAATTCCTTCAACATATTTTTTTCTCTAAAATCATTTATTCTTTAATTCTTTGATACTGTCATCATGCCTATTAAAAACTACAAGAAATACGACATACCGGACTAAATTTAATTTTAAACTGATAATTATCGACACCCTGCGATTCAATTGCCATAAAAGCCAAGATGCTACTTTCTGTGAGAAGCAAAAACCTAAAAAAAAAAATTTTTTTTTTTAATATAACTTTATTGTTTTTCTAGCAATAAAAAAATAATGGAGCTGAATAATACTTGTCTTTCTCTGAGCTTTACCAATCTAAATAACAAATTCCATTATGTATAGTACCTACCTACCTATTATAGAAAATGTAAGTACATGTTTTACGCCTCAAAAAATATATTTTGTTGGCATTTAACGTCCCACCAAAAAGCTGTAAAGAAAACATTGATTGACGTAAGTCAATTTTTTTCTTGAATTCTTTACAAATCTGTGGTGTATACTGGTATACACCATAGCATTCTGAATTTACTCAGCCTAGTGACGTTGAAACCACACTTTATGTAAAATTTAAAAGATTTTTAATAAGAAATAATGAATTTAAATGATTTCATCTAAATTTACTCATAGGAAAGTTGAATGAATAGGGGAAGGTAGCCCAAAGCGGGTACGTTAACGTTTGTGGTATGATAAAAACGACTATTTAAGACACATTCATTTTATTTTTTATATATGTATTTAGCATATATCAGTGACCATTAATCTAAAAATAAACTCAAAAAAAATCTTACAATTTTATGAAAAAACAAGAAAAATTAATAACCCTCTTTTGACCCGCTTTACCCCATGGAGGCGCCTAAAGCGGGTCTAAGTTTTGGGCAAAGCGGGTCTAATATAATTATAATGAGATCAATCACTTTATTACGCCAGTAAACTTTATAATTACGTTTACATCAACATTTTATAATCTTCAATAACAAAACAAAGTTCACCTACTAATGTTACATAATCAGACTCTTTCAAATTGCTTTCAACCTTACTCAGGCTTATTAATTTGTTCTTAAACATAATTATATAAAATAAACAAAAAATATTATTCTTGACACATATCACAGTAGTATGAGCCAGTGCCTGAATATGAGGAGCAAGCCTCATGGGCCCACATTTGACAGTCGTCACATTTAATCCAGTCCTCTTGAGGAGGATCTTTGTATGGCTCACTGCAGATCAGGCATCTATAGATTTTCTCTTTTTTAGAATTTATTTCCTTTTTCTTCACAGTTTTACTTGAGGCAGCATCTTTATCTTTAGTAAGTTTTCTTTTTACAGCTACATTTTTTTTAAGTTCCTTAGCATTTCTCTTCAATTCCTTTGCTTTTTGTTCTTCTTTAATGTGTGTGCTGGTGAGTACTTCAGCTTTTTGTATTCTTCTTTTACGTGTAGTTTTCTTCGCCAGCGTTTTAGGAGACGGTCTTATATCCATAGGTGTCACATAAAGGATTAAGCTTGCTGCGATGTTTCCAGAATAGTTTTTAGCATCAACGTCATCAATGGAAGTAAAATTTTGTGTCAACTGTTCTGTCTCTGCTACTGCCGGTGTAGGAGTTTCACGGCTAGTAGGTTTGCAAATAATCTCGTTACTAACAGCATCATTTGAGGTCAAGTCTTGTCCCGATTGTCCTGCAACTAAAATAGCCGGTGATGGAGTTTTGAGCCTAAGGTGGTTCATAATAATTTCATCTAGAATTGTTGGTGAGACAGTACAGTCAGAATCAATGGAATTACGGGTATTTAGATCAGGCTCTTTTGTGCTGGGACCAGCAACAGCGACAGTCTCGGATAAATCATTAGACGCAGGCTGATTGGCTTCAGCAACAATGCTGGTATTTGTTGGTTCTGGTCTGTCCGTTAACATTGACGGGAGGAAATCGGAATCGTCGAATATGTTTCTATTTGTGGGCCAAATGCCTGAGGAGGAAAACCCATTCACAGCATTTTGAGAACTGGCCGCTTTTAAATAGGCCTCTCCAAATAATCTTGCCACCTCATATTGAGAAACAATGCGTCCAACGTGGCTTCTTTGGAACACAGAAATTGCTTGCTCGAAATAGATTTTAAGAGGGCCATAGACACATTTATCAAGAGGCTGCATTCGATGAGTTGTATGCGGAGCCAGAGACACAAATATCACATTATTTTTCGATGCATACTGCAAGGCTTCCAGGTATTTGTGGCTCTCGTGGTTGTCCATTATAAGCAAAATCTTTCTCTCTGGAGTCGGTCTAGTTATATTAACAAAGTGTCGCAACCATTCAAGGAATGTGGGGCCGTTTATCCATCCATTATCTGTACATGTGGCTGCTGTGCCAGGTGGAGCTCCGTCTAATAGTCTACCAACCACCCTTTTACGTCCAAAGATCATGAAAGACGGTATAAATGCCCCTGCTGCATTACAGCAGCACACCACCGTTGTAAGTTTTCCTCGTTCAGTACTAGATATAACCCCAACTTGTTTTTTTCCTGATTTACTTAGAATCCTAGGCGGTTTACTACTCGTAGTTTGAATGCCGGTCTCGTCTATATTATATAGACGAGTAGCATCAATATTATGCTTGTCGATCTGGTCTTCCAACAGGTTGAAAAAACGTTCAACTTGAGGTTTGTTGAAGCCTCTTGCGCGTGCTATTGACGTAGGTTCCGGACGGCGCAGAGTAAGGTCTGGATGTCGAGCTTTGAAACCGATATACCAGTCTATGCCCGCAGTTCCATTTCTGAATTGATGCGAAATCTTGTTGGCATCGGCGTACTGACACACTAATTCTAAAAACTCAGATTTTGTGAGTCCATAAAACAAATTATCCATATGAAAAACATACTGGAGCAGATCCGATTCTTGTGTTTCGGTGAAAACGGTTGTAAATCTTCCCAACTTTTTTTTGAAAGTTCCTTTTTTGATATGTCGTTGTAAGGTCGACAAGTTTATATTATATTTTTTGGCAGCACTTCTAACGGACGACTTTCGAGCTTCTTCCATGGCGAGTTTCATGGTATTTTCATCCCATGTAGCCTGGGCAGTCTTTCTTTTATATTTATTAATCATCTGTAAAAATAAAAAATATGATAGTATTGAGCTAACTTACAAAAGGCAACCCGCTTTGCCCCTACCTGCTTTGCCCAACCGCGTGTTTCTTTAAATTTCGAGAGAGATAACCTACAAATCAAAACTAAGTGGACAACTGTTTTTGAGGAAAAGTAGGGTGACTTACTACTAAATAATCATACAATAATGGTATACATCTAGCATACACAGTTTTTGACTATTCACTTCTTAAAAATACTCAAATATTTTAGTGAAAATGGAATAAAAAAGTTTTTTGTCTTACCTTGAAAACTTTCAACGCTAGGCGAGCGGGCCGACTGACGCTGATTGGTCGGCCGTCGAGGCACAGCACTGCACTCACACATTCACAATGATGTCGATAGCTTACGGTTAGAAGAGGTATACCCGCTTTGGGCGGTGTACCCACTTTAGGCTACCTTCCCCTACCTATAATTATAAGTTACTTTTAAAAGTTTTTTAAACACTTTTATGTAAAAATAGATTATTTCGTGGTCCTGAAGGCCATTTCGTTTTTACAACCATAAGAAAGGTGGCTTTTAAGACCATTTGGCAACTTGTTGCAAAAAAAATTGTCTGTGACGTCATAATTTATGTGAAAATCATGCCTAGACTCACAAACAGTGGGTGGTGAAAGCCTTTTTTGCGAATATCGTAATTTTATATATATAGATCAATAGAGCGGAAAAAACTGATCAACACTGTATAAATAACTTATTTTAGCCAAAATGGCTGTCACACCAATTGAATCGCAAGTCATCGTTATGATTCGAAACAAGCAGAATTATCGGCGATGACTATACCTATCTAACTGTAATTCCTCTCATAGTCGATTGCCGACAGTCTGCATTCGTTCACTTGAGCCATACAGTTCATAGTCGAGTTCACCACAATGTGTATAGAAATTTGACAAAATAATTAGTAACTTCATTTCCCTTTTTTTTTTAAATTCTTTGCTATATTATTTATATCTACAAAAGTAATTTGAAGTCATATACAGCTCCTAGTTTCTACAGTCTAAGGGTCCTCGATTAGTTCACTTATCGGTCGACAAACTTTCTTAACCGAGTTTATCGGCCTCGGCTCTCGGTCTAACAACATTATTGCCAGTTAAAGCTCTTGTCTTGTACCGATTTACAATTCGATTTTCAGCCGAAACTCGATTCCGCTTCGAGTATAATCGATTGAGTGTAATGTATCTGGGATATCAGATTTCAAAATGGAGAGTGGATTGATTTTAATTATTTATCACTTTAAATTTTAATATTATTTTTGCATAGGTGATTTTAGGGTGGATACTACACATCAGCTAAGCAGTACCTACCTTATGTTGCTAGCATGTTCGGGTCAATGATGGTGTTGTACGGAATCCAAATGTAAATTGGAAGTAAATTATTTATGATAAACAATCTTCAAAATAACACTTTGTACATAAATATTTAGATATGTACCAATTGTATTAGGTTGAAATCATTTTTATTTCAGCTTCAGCCTATAAATAAACTGCTACAGAGCCACTTTTTTTTTTGGAATGTCTAAATTCTTGTGACCCTTTCAAGAGTCACTGGACATTGCGCAGTCACCAGACATTGCTACAGTGTCACATTTATGATAAATGGTGAGACAAATGGAAGTAAAACTTACGAAGTAGCAAATTCTTTCTCTAAACATATTTAAAAGTTAACGGATATGGGTTATAAAAAGCCTCAAAAGGGTCTAAAATCAGTTTCTTTCGAGTTATCCTAACTGACTCGCGTGCCCAAGGGGTGGTAATGTGCTAATGAATAGAGAAGGCAGGCCAGGGGTGACGCAGGGATGAGGCGTCGTAGGGGTGCCGCGGCGGGGGGACGGCGAGCGGGGTGCCGGTGGGCGGGGCTCCCTAGGGATTGGTCGCCGCCTGCGCCATCTATTATTCATAAAATAGTTTTTGAGTCGCGCCGCCGCCGGTCGTTTTAACTTGGTTACATTCGAACTAACTTAATAAGGATCATGTCACTTTTGATTAGGCTCGGTGGCGCGTACATTTTTACTAAAACGATAGCGATCAAAGAACGCGGCATAATGTCATTACTGAGTGGCCTTATTTCATTTGGGCCGTCGAAAATGACAGCCCGCCCCGTCTGCGTAATTGCGTAATCTATATTAATTTTTAAAATCTATTAACGAATTGCTAGACTGCGCGGGGTGGGTGCGGAATGAAGAGGGTGGGGAATTTTAAAAAGTGCGGTGAGCAAGCGGTCGGTTGGCTAGTGGATAAAAAAGCGGCTTAAACGAATCTATTAAAAATGTATAAAGCAATTTCCAGGGTACTGTTGGAACGCCAGGGGCTCATTACGGCGCAATCACATCGAGTCGCGGTGATGACCTTGCGGCACTGAAAGGGTTACACAGCCTCTTTATGAAGCACGTGTTTGCTAAGAAGGGACTCGAGTAAAATGATATCAGTTGATGAAAATCTACATTTGCAAGGAGTGCGTTTCATGCGTAATGAAAGAAATTCGTAAAACTGTGTAGCGTGATAGACACATGTAGATATATATGTGTGGTTGCTTTACACTTTAGACCTAACTAAACTTTTGTAGCTCTGTCACTAAAAAAATTCGTATAATAATTTTCTCATGTCGTTAATATAAGGTAGTCGTTCCTTAGTACGCTTTATAGTATTGAGCTTATAATCAAAAGCTAGTTAATCCGCGTTCTTTCCCCCAACTTTTCCCTGCTGCACTGAAGCTTTGGCCGCCTTCCGGCGGATGTGGAACACTTTTTAATTTCCGCCGCCGAGGGATTTTTCTACAACGCCCGTGCTGATGGAAGCTCAATTATTCACAATGAATTAATGCAAATATTTTAATCCGAATGTTTCATTCTTTACATTTACTTGTTTTGGAATTAAAATATTTTTTGTTCAGTCATACCACTTAGGTATCTATTGTTTACTGACTCTCCGTATATATATGTTTTTACGTGTAGGTACCTAGTTTTTGAAAGACTTGATAAAAATTTGACTTCAGTTGTATTGTGTAACCAAACAACATCGCTTTTTTAAACTTTAGACAGTAGAAGAAAGTATATAGATGTTTCAACGCGACAGGCGAGCGGTATTAATTGTCCACGCAACAGCAGCGTAACGTCGCACCTCAACGCGTGCGAGCGACTGACTTGGTATTTATACAAACATCTTATAGAGGTCTGTGTTGTTACAAACATACTTGTATGGTACGAGTATGTATAAATATAACTGTGTCAGCAAAAATGTGTATATTGTAGAAAAGTAAATCCAGATAATTTGGGCGGTATTTTTATTGTATAAAACAGGCAGTCCACATGGTGGTGGAGATGTGATAAACGGGTCAAAAAACAAGTTTTAGATACGTTAGATACTTTCTCGACGTTTTATCAATAACAATATTATACTATGTTGACTTGTTATAATATAACAATTAGCTGTATAGTGTGAATCTACCTTAATAACAGCCCGTCCAGTGAGTGGCATGCAAATTGTTTCAATTAATATACTCCATTAACCCCCGCCGTCGCTTTGACACTGAACAAATATAACTATAATTTATTTACTTGGGCATTTATTAATTAATTATTGCTTTTAAAATGGATTTTGAGTGCCGAATAAGGCATGTCCGACACTTGACTGTTTGCTGTTGCAGTTATATAACACCATTTTTTCATCATAAATTTTAGTGATGGGAAACCACTGACCGATGAAACGAAATATCTTCCTTGATTTGGTTTACCAATTTTGACGATTTTTTACAATTATATAGAGCGTATTAGGCATTTTTGTGTTCTGTACTGACGACTTGCTAGAGACACTGGTCGGAATAGACTGAACGAGCAGCACGAGAAATAGGAGTTTAGCGCCAACTTGGGCCACGCAGCGAAAGACAGTTTGCTTTATTTATCACTCTGTATCTGTATTTCATAAACCAAGTAAGTACAATAACTTTAGTTTTAACGAATAAAAAGTAAGATTTTCTTTCTCAGTTGGTACTTTAAACTTCTTTTTATAAATTTTCATTAACTTATCCACAGAAAAGTTCTTTATTTATTGATTATTACCATCTACGAATTTGGAACAGCCACCCTTAAAAATGCGTGCATTCTACCAGCCCTAAATAAATACAAAAAATAACATCATTAACTAGGCGAAGACAGCGGCTATTAAAGGCAATTTTCGCCGAGTAACGTATGGAATGGCATTATCGTAGGAATAATAGAAAAGTTTGCGGAGGGTACCCAAGCTCCGACATTTGTCAATGAGTGAGTTGCGTCCTTGTTGCGTCACTGTAGGGTGACCATAATGTGTGTAAAGGAATTAGGAGATAATATTTTTGAAATATGTGATGAGTTTAATATTTGCAGTAAAAAGTTGATTATGTGTATGTATTTGTTTTACATTATTATCGACCTTTTAACACTACCTTCTTATAATTTTTTTTTAATAGACTAGTGGGCGGACGAGCAAGCAACACACCTGCAACACCAGGGGGTATGCGGGTGCGCCGCCGACCTTGCAAAATCCTATTCACAGAACCCCATATCGTAGCTTAATGGAAAGACCTTTTGAGGCAGTTCGTTACAGCCTACGGGTTCGCGATATAAAATAATGCAATGACAGCTAGTACCGTTTGGCATAGAGAGCCCTTTAAAGGGCAACGTATAAATACGTAGTTGGCATTTGTACTCGGTTGACAGTTATGTGTATTTACGTATCTGGCACGGAAAGGGTTAAATTATTAAATGATTTATGGTCATCCTATACGATATGGTGTCTCCACCTCATCAATTCCCATAGACGCGTTGCGTCCGATGGCCGTAATAGCTGTAGGGGCGGCGATTTAGCACTCCGAGCGTAATGGCTCGCCGCTTCCGGGATACGCTTTTATTTATACTTTTATTGAGAAGGCACTGTTACATGAGGTTTTGATGGTTAATTGATTTTATTGAAATATTTTTGAATATAATGGTGTTGTGTTTTTTCTCCTTATTTTTGAATGTTCAAAATCGTTACGATAAAACTTTTGTTATTTTTAATAGGACTATTAATTCAGAGAATCACTTACCGCATTAATTTATTTACTCGTATGTTATATTCTTCTTTGGAAAATTGAAATCAATATAACATTACAGTATCGTGACACCTAATGCTTTTTGATGCCTTCATGTGTTTTATAGTCATACGATAGTTTAATTTTGGGGACAGCTTAATTTTTCTATGGACACACAGGTATTAAAAAATATTTTTTGAACCACTACTCTTAAGTTTTGTCATACTATACAATCAACTTATGCCTCTACATTGCTATCTCTAAAGGCTTGCCAGTATTCACGATGTTCCACTCTTCTGAACTAAATGCATAGTGAAGTGGTGACGGCAAGCTATATTTGTCGCAGGACCCATTATCGATGCGATAAGCGAATCTTGGCAGAATGGAAATGTGGGACTTTCTCTGATCAGATGGATCAACAACTAAAAATATAAACATATATTTTTTATAAATGCCTGCGTACACGTATTAACATATATACCTAATAAACTTTTGTTTCAGACACAAGCTACTCGTACCATCCCGCTATTCACGATGACACTTTCGTGCGGAGAAAACAGAGGCGCAACAGAACAACCTTCACGTTACAGCAGGTAACAGAAATTATAGCTACTTGCTACGGCTTTAAAACGAAATTATCGAATTACTGTAAAGATTCTTTTAATGTGTGAGAGAGTGTTGCGGCGACAACAAAGCAATCTAGCTTAGTATAATATCGTAGAACAGTGCCGATAGCTTTTAAGCCTGAGCCTTGCTACAGATTTCTAAGCGAGACCAGTCAAGAGAGGCATAATACAAAAGAGAACAATTAAGCAATTTGACCCTTGACATTTATTTATTGTTTAACTTTATTCATGTAGACTTGACTGATATGTTTACGCTTTCATATGTGGTGTTGTTAAAACGAACGCTTGAACGCTTCAGCGCTTGCGCACCGGCGCGCTATGTTAGTGGTATTGACCCTTAACCGTAACCGTTTTAGACTCGTGCTTTTAACTATAAGGGTTTAGGGCATCAAACATTAACAATTTGAACACTTTCACTAGCCTTGAACGCTAGATTCTTAAAAGTTCATTAGCGCTTACTCAACGTTCGGGCCTCGAGCGTACAGCGCCCGTTTTTACAACACTAATCATATGTCATTACATAGTAATATTAAACATTGATGACGTCACAGCTGGAGGAGTTGGAGACGGCGTTCGCGCAGACGCATTACCCGGACGTGTTCACAAGGGAGGACCTCGCGCTCAAAATCAACCTCACTGAAGCCAGGGTTCAGGTAAGTCACTACATACACGTACTTGTGTTTGAGCTGACAAGCTTTTGAGCTGTTTGAACTGACTCTTCGATTGCTACGGTGGGCCACAGGACTAGATATAAAGTTTAGCATCATAATGCACTTATAACCCAACAATCGAGGGTAGAACTAAATGTACCTATTTTAAATATTTAGGAAGCAATGACTTATTGAATGATGTAGCTGGATTAAGGTTTTTACTTGTATATGTGAAACGAATTGAACTGTGAACTATGTTATCTAAACCGGCATATGCAAAACACAGCGTTCCAAATAATTTGTATACCAATTTATACAACAATGTGTTACGGAAATAATGCGGAAAAAATCTGAAACAAGTCAACTAATTTAAAATAGGGAACAAATTATTTGGCATATGAATTAATTTCTTTGATAAGTTATAAATCAGCTTCATAAATATTTAATTTATTATTATTATTAAATATTAATAAACAAACCTTACACATCCCGCCATTGACTGGCGTGGAAATGTTTAAAGATTACATCAAGATAACATTTATCAATTCAATAAAATATAAACATGCAAATATGACAAATATGACCTGCACACTCATTGCCACTTCAACGTGCCGATTGTTCGACACTACCTCTTTTCTTATAAATAGTCAATTTTTACTGTAAAAATTTCTTTCCAAAACATTCGATGGAGAAACAGTAAAATCTAAAGTTTTATACATTCACCCCCCATGTCATTTATTATGCC
Source organism: Sesia apiformis (assembly GCA_914767545.1). Taxonomy (NCBI): domain Eukaryota; kingdom Metazoa; phylum Arthropoda; class Insecta; order Lepidoptera; family Sesiidae; genus Sesia; species Sesia apiformis. Next base: position 14,744,598 of record OU611963.1, on the reverse strand, counting down.
TGAATTTCAGTAATAAAAGTAATGTATACATGAAATTTTAACACGACCCCTTATATTTGACACACGCAGCAATAAAAATATGATTTACGGTGTTTCGTGGCGGCGACGTTACCCCACGTCACGTAGCATGAATGTCATTGGAGGTGGCGTAGCCCGTAGACGCTCTACGAACTACGGGCTACGGCGCTTGTAAATTATTATCAAGAAGGGGTTGTTGAAGCATGGTTGAAAATGATTTTTTTTTTCATTTATTCGATGTAGACATACAGTTTTATAGTATCAACAAACTATGTTTACACCAGGGTTCGTAAAAATCCGATTTATAATAAATATCAAAATATCCGATAATATAAAATATATCACGTATAGCTGAAAAAGACGCGAATTTCATTCTGTAAGTGGTTTTAATGTGTCAAAATTGTTAAATGAAACTTTGAGTTTGATTAATAGCCTGATTTATTATAAAACAAAACAAAAAAAAGATTAAAATTAGAGTAACACAAAATTAGTCTTTGAGATTAATAATCAGTCTACTCAATCAACATTCATCTAAATTATAATTATAATCTTTAGTGTTGGATCATTGCCGGTGGCAGTGAACCGCCACCAGCATCTAATTTTTATTTATGTCTGTATAACAATTTAAAAGCGTGGGATCTACCAAAATACTTGTTTGACGAAAAAAATTTTTTTTATGGATGAATGCGGCAGACGAGCATACAGTCCACCTGATAGTAAGTGGATACTGTCGCCCATAGACATCCGCGATACATGCCATCGTTAATCCAAAATGACAAACATTGGCACGCCCCCGGATGTGCTGCTTACCTGTGGAGATATAGGAATGGATTTGGAGAAAGGGTTGGGAAAATGGGGAGGGATAGGATGAGAATGGGCTCTCACTCTCATCTCACTCACTACCGAAACACGTACGTACATTAGGGAAATAAGATAAAGTGGGTACATACAAGTTCAGTACATTTCAAGGTAGTCTTCTGTGACAGAGGGGTAATATGGCCAGTCGAGCGCGCCCAGCAGCTGTTGGATTGCAGCGTGCACTCTCCCCCTCAAAAATAAATATCAATCCCCTCAATATCAATTGATATATATCAATATAAATATCAATTGATATATACTGTTATATATATCCACTGATAATATCAGCGAACCCTGGTTTACACAAAACTTAATCAATAGAAAAGAAAGCCAAAGAAGTCTCAACTTATTAAACATATTTTACAATTTAGTAAGGCAAAATTTATAAATACAGATGGTGAAGCAACTTCACATGAATTCCATAGGCAAAATCATTTATAGTTAGTTACCTTTACAAACATTTTGAACTTGCTTTCTATATGCATTAAGAGACACACAAAAAGGTCTAAATGAGAATATGCATCATTATCAATCGTACAAGTAAGGTTAGTAAAATTGAAATTGATTTTTTATGCAATGCCTGTTTCTCAAGCACTATTTATGTTAGAGACATGAAATTTGGTACATAAACTTTTCATTCAAAATAATTAAACACGTGTATCGGCGTTTGTGGATATTCGACTTAGAAGGGGGAATAAAAATGAGAGACAAATAGCTAGTTTAACAAATCAACTTCGGACAGTTTTTCAAATATACTTTTTATATTATATCAATTTACCTCAATCTGTAATGTTATTAAATGTAAAAACAATAACTTGAAAGCTTTTATCGCTTGATATAAACTTTAACTATAATTTATTCTCAGTATTTTATTTTTCGTTTGCGACATTCGAGATACATGACTACATCGGTCCAGAAAGACAAACATCGGCATGCCCCCGAATTAGGAATGGATTTGTAAAAAGGGATGGAAAAATTCACGACCGGTGACTCTTGAAAGGCCACTAGGGCCACAAGAATTTAGCCATTCCGAAAAAAAAAAGGATGGAAAAATGGAGAGGGATAGGATAGCGTGGGACAGGAATCGGTTTTGGCATATCTCACTCACTACCGAAACACACGTACGTACATTGGGGAAATAGGATAAAGTGGGAAATGGAGGTCATTTCACGGTAATCTTGAGTGAGTTGTCGAGCATTTGGGTTTCCTCACGATGTTTTGCTACATTGCCGAGCTAAAGATTTAAAATTTCACAATTCGTTACTTTGAAACTGTGGTACGGGTCGAAAGTTTAAACTCAGGACTTCACGAATGGGGAGTACAGCATAAATACCTCTGGGTATCGAATTCCACCTCTAATTATCGATCTAATTATGTGTACAGGTACAGGATGTGTCCGAACATATTCCAAATGCTAGAAACCATGTATTCTGTTTACGAACGTTTTACCAAAAAAATCAATATTTTTTACTACCCGTATTTATTTAATTTTTCATAGATATTTGCTAAACACAAGCCTTAAAAAATTGGCAAAATTGGAAATAATTAATTAACTCGCAATCATGAGCAGAATTTAATATTTCCGGGAAGTTTCGGACACATCCTGAATAATATTAATGCATTGTATGGCAATTTGCTTTTTAAATTTGCAACGTAACGTTAGCGTCCTCGTCGCTATAGCTCTACAAGGTCAGTTTGTTTAAATCCCGTATTGTTAATAATTTCAAAATCTTGTAACACACAAGCAACGTACCTAAACTTCAAAAGCATCAAACTTTCAATGCTACGCTTCAATATTTAAACAATTTGAATCAGGCATACCTGTACGTGTGCTATAACCGGCACAGTGACGATTTTAGCCAAATTGCCCCGCACTGCTGCTCGTGTTTTATTTATGCCCAAATAAAAATTGCCCAATTCAGTAGATTGTGCAAGGCGCGCTCGATATGTAGCAGTGCCATAGTAAAGCCGAAAGACAGTAGTGAAACTGCGCTTTTCGCGGATTTGTTTAGGTACGTGCGGCGGTCAATCCTTTACGAGTACAAAGTATACTCTCTTAATACCATTGAGTACCTACGATACAATAATCGCTTACAGACGTTAATGAAACTTATAAGTAACATAACTATTTGGTCATTGGGCAACCAAGCCTTTACACGATTACAAACATTTTTGCGTTCGCAAACAAGTTATCACAGTGAGAAATAGTATTCGTTGTTTCATCGTAAAGTACAGGTTTGTTCTACAAAGTATTTGCGGTTCGCGTCACTTAGACTGTTATTGAGTTGTAAAGGAATTTGTATTTGTTGGAACGCTTAATAGTCAATTCTGCAAACAGCATGCTTGAGTGCGTGCGGAAAATTCTGAGCCTCTTATGCACATTTTATACTGCTCGTTATGTCCATAGTGGTCTTATTTGGCTTGCGGATGTCGCTCGGCGACTACGTGAATCGGTTTTATGGCCTCAGATGCGTTCCGAAATCGCTTGAATAGTAATGTTTAGTTAGCGTTAAAAGCGTGTTTGTGAACCGCTGGAATTTTACGTGTTCGAGAATTGGCCGAGAGGAATCTTAACCAAAATTTATGTTTTTTGTTTAGTGTTTGTCTACTCTAGTATCTTTGTCAGTTTTGTTGTTCAAGCATATGGGCCATGATACGAGCTACTTGGCTTCTCATGCGAAAGTATTAGTTACTAAAGATTTATTTTGCTATTAAATATTAGGTAAGATATTTTTATTATATTAATGATGAATTTAATGTGATAATTCGTCAATGAAAAATCATCAAGAGGATCACATGTATTCGTATTAAAATGCTAACAATATAATTTGTATATAATATATACTTATATAGAAACAGGATTATATGCATGTGGTAATCGCATACGAGTATGAAAGGTCTTTATAATGATGGGGAAAAGGAAAAAATTGACACTATTGCGTAAATAGGTATGTAGCTAACACCGAACATTCTATGATAAATATTAATGTAGGAAAATAATTATTAATAGTACCTAATTATTATTATTAGACAAATAGTCAAAAATCTAAGTAGGAATAGAAAATAATGAAATGATAATATTTATAAGATGAGCTTAAAAACCATGTGAGTTTACGAGACTTAAGCGATTTAAAACCGCAAGGACGAATATAGGCCTTTATCTGTCAAATTAGGCAGCACATCGCAATAACGACCAAAATCGACATAATCAACTTCTAGATACGAGAGGCCACACTCAATTTCATTCCCGTCGGTCGAGGAATCCACTTCCATTAGTTAACTAGTCCATTGTCAAAATCCACTCTAGTTCGTTGGCGAAACCACCAAAACAGCTGAGAATTGAACGTTTACATGTCCATCTGAGTTTGGTCTTTGACAGCTTATTGGATTGAACTGATATCGTACTGGATATATAAGCCGACAAAATTAACTTTGCTCGCGATGGAATTTAGTAATAACATTAATTTTTAAATGAATTCGCAGTTTAGTTTGACTGTCAAATGGAATGCTTGTTAGATTTTTAAATATATCTACGCGTTTTAATATATACGGTAATACGATGTAAAATACTTTTTTTTTATGGACGAAGGCAGCAGACGAGCATGTATGCTGATGGTAAGTGGATACTGTTGCCCATAGATATCCGCGATACATGCCAACATTAGTCCAGAATGTCAAACGTTAGCACGACCCCGGATGCGCTGCCTATCTTTGGAGATATAGGAATGAATTTGGAGAAAGGGTTGGGAAAATGGGACGGGATAGGATGGGAATGGGCTCTGGCACATCTCACTCATTACCGAAACATACGTACATTAGGGAAATATGATAAAGTGGGAAATGCAGTACATTTCAAGGTAGTCTTCTGTTTCAGTGTGTCTACTAGTACTCGTATTTCAGAATTATTAGATGAAGTCCCACGCAGCAATGAATAATGTGATAGTTTTTAATTGATACATCAATGTTTACGGTATAGTAGGTATGAAGGTACGAATGAATCCGTATGAAGTGGTAGCTACTACTAGTATTGACAATTTTCGAATTAGATTAGATTTATTGTTTTTTTAACTTATGTGTCGTCGAAATAATATCGAGACATATGACCACATTCCCAAATCATCGTAAACATGATGTCCACGAATGGAAATAGAGACGAGTACGAGAATTCTTCAGAGATCGTATATTTTCTCTTTAGATGCTCAGTCGAAAATCAATACGCAGTAAATAGTTTACAATTAAAACGACCTAAGTTACATGCAGAAATAAGTTTGTCGGTCTGTAAGTGTTGGGAAAGGTGAGGTAGGTCATACAAGGCTGGTGGTCTATGTAACGTGTTTAAGTCGCTCATCTCGGAATGGTATTATTACGGTATGAGGCGGTTACCCCGCCCCGGGGGGCGCATCCCCTCCTACGCCCTGCACTACGTGATGAATTAAGGGCTGTCCCGGTCAGAATAATAAGTAAATCAACTCTTTGTAACTAATTAAATTTAAAAGTTCTGCAAAACTTTTTTAAATAAATTATTATTACATTCTTAAATTCAAATATCTTTATTTAAAGAGAGAACAATGTTAATTATTTGGGTTTGTTCGAGTTAGGACCTATTAAATTGTGCCTATGTAAAGTACAAGGAATATTCTATAGTTGATATAAATTAATAAGAGATTAAATGTGACAGTTGCAAACTGGCAGCCCTCAAAGAACTCGGTAATATAATTGAGTCGGCTTTCAATTTGATTCGCATCCTCGTCCGGCCAGGGAGTGTCGGTGATAATTCGCCCGAAAAATATAAAAAGGAAGCTCTGGGAGCAGCTGTCAGACGTATTGGATTACTCGCAGAGAGGTGGGCATGGGTACGCGGTTGTAAGTGGAACACACTTTTTGTGAAAATGTTAAAGTATCAAATTTTCACTGTGACCAATTGGAAAATAGCTTCAATTTGTGGTTTGCCATTTGTTTATTTTATTACTTACAATTATTATTTTATAAAAGTAGATATGATTTAATTATATTTAAAGTACAAACAAAAGCTTTAATCCACTTTCATTCTTGTTATTTTTTCGCTTTCAGGTCAATGGCATGCGCCAGTCGATATTTTCCGTACCTATGCTTTTAAAAAGATGTATAATTTTTTTCAGAAGTTGTAGTTCTATAAGGCTTTTCTAACATACTATTAGGATTTTATGAAAATCTTACACCGTCATAATTTTGGTACTGTTAAACCGATTTGGCCCACTTATGAATTTTATCGAGATGTAGACCGAAACTTTTTTGTAATAAATTTCATATCAATCGGTTAAGTAGTCTCTTCACAAAAGTTATATATTTCGTTAGGTAAATTCCTTTGGTATCTAAACGATAAACAATAAGTTCTATACGATTAGAAAGTACTCGGACCGCATTGAATTAATTATCACATCACCATAACATTACCTACTTAAATGCAATCAAAGTAGTAGTGAACAATAAACAAAAATCATCGCAAAAAATTGCTCAAAAATTTCGGGCTCCAATCACGTTCAAGTAGAGAACAAACACTCGAGTTTTAAAAACAATGGAGTAGACAAGTCGACGTGTAAACAAAAGTGCGATACAATAATGGCACTTGTGTCACTTGTCGCGACTGAGGGCTGGAGCCCTAGGGCTGCTAACAATGTTTACTTCATTATTCTTCATTCTTGTTGCCGTGTATTATAGTCGGAAGAGTCGTTGAAAGAAGTGTCTCGATGGTTTAATTATAATTATGAATTGTTTATTGTATATAGAGGCAAACAATAGATTCATTACTTTGCGTATCGATGATAAAGTAAATTAAGATTAAGTAAAATAAAAATTTGATCGAATTGTTTCTTCTGTCCTGATTGATTAGCTATGCGTGTATATCATTTGTACAATTGCTACTATAATTGTACAAAGATAATGAAATTTAGCAATAATCGTTGGTAGACATATTTGAACATATTTCTTAAATTAATCGTTTTTTATTTTATATTAGTTATTTGAGACAGAACTTGAGGTTGCCATCACAGTCGAAAATGGAGTCGACCTTAGTACCTCTTTAAATTAATTGCTTGACCTTATTTTTTTATTACGCAAACTTTCACAACATGTAAAAAAAATACAATATTTTTAAGCCCTTTACGAAATTAAAATTTAAAAAATAAAAAAAAAAACATTTTAAATGGTTCAATAGTTATTTATGAAAATAATAGGATTTGAACAATGTTAGCGGGAGGTTGTGTGTGTATGTATGTATATATGTATGTGTGTGTGTGCATGCGTGAGCGCGTGAGTGTGCGCATGTTTCTGTGTGTGAGGCTGTGTGTGTGTTATTTAACTCTGAAATGTGTAAGAAAGCAGCGAGACAAATGTGTATACAGTGTGATTGTATGTGCGTTAATAAAGGTATAGGTATATATGGTAAGTATAGAACTATAATGAGTGTTAATGCGAGTAAGTATTTCATATATCAGATGTGAGCACCTTGATAACTAATGAAAGAAAACGATTAAGAGTACTATACATAATATCAACAGACAAAAATCTCTCATTGTAATAGTTCATACATCTGTTAAGGACGGAATCCTTGGCACAATTTGTTCTAGTTACAGGAACATGGAATAATTTGGCTTGGCGTCGGTTATAAACTGGAGTTGGAATGTTTATGCGTACAATAGATTAGATCAATCTAAGTCGAGTCGAGTCGAGGGAAATAAATTTATGACGTACTAAGTTCATAGTCGTCGTAAATTATTAGCCGTGGGCGGTAGTTAAAGAATCTTATGAATTTCTCTTGTGCTCGTTCAAGATTGCATATGTGTGTAACGTAGAATGGTGACCAAACCATATTCTAAAGACGCATATTCTAAAATCTACGGATATACGCAAAGTATGTAAGCGGTAGAAACCATGGGGCCCCTAAATGATTTTTCTAGTCTTTTAATAAAACCTAATATTTTAATTGATTTTAAGTCAATTTAGCATCAAGCCAAACACCTAAATCCTTGACTTTGCTAGCTTGCTCGATAACACAATCATCTAAACGATAGCTATATTTCCAACGCTTAAGATTGCGACTGAAAGTTATAATTTGACAATTATTAACATTGAGACCTAACAAATGCTTTTTACAATATTTTGAAAATCTATAAAGGTCTTCCTGCTTTCTTAAACAATCATTTTCGTCATGTATAGGGATATATATCTTAGTGTCGTCAGCATACATGAGGAATTTAGCACATTGGAAACATTATCCTATATAAAACAAATAAACATTGAAAAGTAGTGGACCGAGCAGCGATCCCTTTGGGACTCCTGAAGGTATTGTTGCTATATCTAAATGATAGGTGTAAATTAATATAACAGACTACGATCTATTTCTTAAGTATGAGTCAAGCCATTTTAAAAGACTCCCGTGTATGTCGAGGCCAACCAACTTGGATACCAAGATGTTGTGATTGATACGGTCAAAACACTTCCAAAAGTCGGTGTACACTGCATCAACTTGAGCACGCCTCTCCATTTGTCAGTTAACAAAATCAGTTAACAAGCATAGGTTTGTAAGAGTATACCCATGACGCATAAAGACATGTTGTTCATTCGGAATGTATCTAGATACATGTGAGTATAGCGAGCTATAAACTATACATTCAAATAATTTGCTAAAAGTGGATAAAATAAAAACAGGTCTGTAGTTTTTGAGTTAACTGTTTCGAACTGCTTTTATGAACTGGAGCAATGTTTCCATCTCAATGGGAACGATCCCTCTTTTAAAGATCTATCAAAAATTATGGACAGAGGCAGCGCCAATGTCTCAGCACAACATCGGACAAAAATTGATGTCATGTTATCACTATCCACACCTCTGTTGGTGATACCTCGCTCAATGAATTGAAGCACAATCCCAGGAGGTTAAGTTATTATATTATTATAAAATTGATTAAGTTACATTATTTATAAATTGTAAAAGTATTTTCAGGGAAATGTGGTTTAATTAAAATCTAGGAATTTCTTTAGTTATGTGAAATAATATAAAATAATGTATGAAAACTCCAATTCCCAGTAGCTGGTAACCCTATCGGCGTGTGACAATTGCTAACGACGCGTCATATCGAACTCTTGTCTACCGAGTGAGAGGAAACATACAGATGGAAATTACTACAGACGGGTGTGTTAGTCGTGCTATTAGAATTGAAATGAAAACATATGATCAGCATGTTGTTAATAAGATTGACAAAATAAAGGTAATCGTTATTTGACTGCACTTAAATATAATATTTACTTATATCTCTTATAAAATGTATATCAAAATATGCATCTTGACCAGTTCATTCATCAAGAGAGTCGTAATGTTATCAGTGTCAAGTGGATGAAAACAATACCACATAAAGAAAAATTCGATGAACCAGGCTAGGCTAGCCGGTTTTTAAATCTCAGAACTTTAACTTCACAAACAATTTTTTGTAACAATATTGGTGTTGATATTTTTTTATTTTGCTTTATAAAAGTTAGTACTAAAATTACATAGTGACGGATTGTTATTCACAATATGAAATCCAAACTTCGGAACTAAAATTTACCTTTACCTTAGGGGCCAGTATCTTCCTAATACAACTTTCCAGGGTTTTATCGTTAGTCTATCAAGGGCCGTAAAATAACAATTAGATTTATCGTGCGCTGGAGGAAGTGTTTGACTTGTAAAAGTTCCTATGCACATTGAAGATGAATGGGAAAAAGCTCCAGGCAAGAAGCGCAAGTGCAGACAAGTTAAAGATCGCACGTGACAAGGCAGAAGCTGCAGGTAAAATTTACATTGAACCAGGAAAGACGAGAATTCCCAAGGAGTTTAATTTGGCGTGACTAATAGCAGCCAACAGTAAAAAAAAGACGGGTAAGGGGGCTCGTGATGAGAAAGAGGCTCTCCTCAACACTCTGTATGCTGCATTTGAGAAACATGAGTACTATAATAGCACAGATTTACAAAAGATTACTAAAAAGCCTATAAGGTACTTAAAGGAGATTCTCAACGAAGTGACTATAATTTGAAGAATCCGCACAGGCATATATGGGAACATAAGCTAGAGTGGCTACAGTACAGGCATTACAAACAAGATAAGAAGCACGATAGTTCGGACAGTGACTAGTTAAGAAGAGCGTTGCAATACTGTTTCCATGCCTGTGTTTATGTCCAATAAGGATAATAATGTATTTTGTTAAATGTAGACACGGTAATAATAATATGTTTGACCTTTAATATAGTTAAGTAAGAGTGGTATAGGCAGGTTTTTATTTGAGATTGAAATGAAAAATTTTAATTGGCGCGGTTGATATTGCGTGTGTTTTCATTACTTTATTTTGCTTTTTGACACTTGACACCTGCCCCCCATAGTTTGAAAACGTCCCGCCATCCCCTACATCAATCACTTTTTGCATAGAAATTATATCGAAGTGAAATATGTTGGCGTTCATTAGTTTTTCATATAGTTTTCATTATGTCTGTAAAAGAGACATTACATAGTGCAATGTGTGGTAATGACGAGTTACAATTATTGTTGTTTATATGAAAATAACTTAAGTCTTCGTTTATAGTGACTATAGCAGCAGTGCCGTGTGGTGTTGGTCGGTTATAAAATAAAACCACCCCATTTCTTCTCATGGGGTGACTAACAAAGCGGGTACCACAAGCCCGGCCGAACTACACCACGTCCAAAAGAGTGGACTCGCCAACTCGCTTGGCTAACGTGACGTTTTAAGACCTTACATTCCTCACGCACGAGACAATGGGGAGATCCAGGTCCAGCAGTGGATACTGAAAGGGCTGGTTGCATTACTTTGGATAGCAGACACATAATTGCTTTGTAAAAAATTGAAATATTTTCCATTACGTTGTACCTTTTACTAACTACTAAATTACCTTTTATTATCAAGTGGCCTGATGTTTGTTCCTTCTATAATAATAAATGTATAAGTGGATTCTATAATAATAAATGTATAATATAAGTGGCTTAACAAATATAATAATAAATGTTCTATTACCCGCGATTTACGTATAGGTATGCCAGTCCATGGCATATCATGATTTTAATGTAACTGCTTTGGTCTCTTTCCTATTCTTTATATGTATGAATTAATAACTTTTGTACAAGTATAACTGAGAAAGTCAAGGAGATGTTCTACAAAAACGAAAACAGCTGATTGTTTCTTTCCAATTTACAAGGTGCTATATATGTGTGTACCTACCTACATAATTATATCGCCGGATACTAAACTAATATGTTTAGATGTATTTTGGTATATATATATATATTTGTGTTTTCATAAAATAACAAACATAAACATACTATGTTTTGTTTACTTTAAAAAAATCTTCAAATATAAATGTTGACAAGATTACCTGCGGTATTGTATTGTATTAAAATGCCTTACAATAAAGATTTATAACACAGACAAAAATCCTTTATCAAAGAAATAAAAGGGGTTGTAGTAGGGTCGTACCCCCGCACGTACTGGTAGGTACGTCCCACGCGTATAGGATTGCGACAAATGACATCTCTTTTTAATATTATTACTAGTGTTATGATACTAATAAAATTATTATAGAGTTATATGAAATTATCATGTTATCTTATTATGATTATTATAGGGTTCGTTAGTTATTGAAGACTGCAAATAAGTCGTTTTTATCGTACCACCTTAATTAAGATTTAAAAACAAATAATTATGACACGCAGGCAGATGTGGCGATGGCAGCAACACACACTACAGCAAACAAAACTAATTACCTCATATTCTTTGAAATACATTCGATAATAGAATTTTAGTTTATTCATTAGAGATTAAACCTTAAATACTAAATTACAAGACGAATAATGTAAAATTTGACGTAGCCCAAAATTCTTTTACTTTGATGTGCGTGATTTATCATAATGTACGAATAACAGCGCCTACTGATACACAATAAATTGAACTCCGGGGCCTTTCCAACTAGTTGTAATCACTCAACTTATTAATAATAACTTGATAATTAATTATTTAATCTGTTGTGGATATACAAACGTCATCTTAATCAGAAACGTAAGCTCAAAATCAGATCAAATCAGTTATTGGCTAGTTCATAATAATCATTTTCTTTATTTATTTTATTACCTCAGCTTTTAGTTCGCAACTGACTTCAAAAGGTAATTTCAGCAAATTGTTATTTAATCAAGCGTGGAGGTTTCTGAAATTGTAACATTCAGTCGAGGCAATTTTCCGCTGTCGTGACATTGAGACGCTTCGTGGAACCGCTCACCCACCGTTACTATTAGGTATATAACGGCTTATATAACTATTATAGAACAATGATGTGCCAGCTTGTGCATTGGTTTTATATAATCTCATTTAGTATGATTTCAAAACTAATATATTTTTTTCATATGAATCATTTATTGTTTTCTTCGTTAAGTATTTGTTTTATAAAAATAAAAACTCTTCTAGCAAATCAATTTTAATCTTTCGAGTGTAGCTAATCTTTAGTTAATTTGTTCTTGTCGTAAAGAACCAAATGCCAATAAAGATTCCGCACAGACTTTTTGTTAACTGTGGAACGTATGGTTATTATATACAGTGTCTCCTGTGTCAGTAAGAGAAATCCTTTTATATAGGCTGTATATTTTCATTTAACTGTTTGTATATTGCGCTAGTGATTTACTAGAGGAGACCTGCAGTGGGATGTTAGAAAGTCTGAAAAAAGCTATTTGCCCGCCTAATCAATCCATCTATGTATGATTGAACATTAATGTGTAATACAAAACTTCCTAATCTAATTTCATTTACTCATTGGTTAATTTCCACTACAAACAGAACATCTGCTTTCACCGATGTTGGAGAATAATCTCCGGAGAATGAGTCGATATAATCCTCAAGATAATTTGCCGGTAAACAGGTTAGTACGATACATGTTCCATTTTGCACGAATTACACCACTCTCAATATGGAATCTAATTATTCGGAGGCGGCGATGTGGGAAATTACGTTTAGATGTGGTAAATATCACTTATGAGACGGGAAATACACGAAGTTGCGGGTCGTAGCAATAGGTATCTATATGATATACGACAAAAGTCACAAAATATTTTTTTTCAATAAAACTTGCATTTTAATGAACAAAGCGTAGTCGGCTTTTTTGTCTAAACATTACTCTTTACACAGCGTGTACGTAAGAAGAAACTGTGCAACAATGATATCTAGGTAATCTAAATAAGATAAAATATTAAGAAAAAAAAAAAACACTTACACTGTCGTTTGCTGGTAGTAATTATAAGATACCACAGTGAATCCAAATGTTTGCTGGTAGTAACTATAAGATACCAGAGAGAATCCAAATGTTTGCTGGTAGTAATTATAAGATACCACAGTGAATCCAAACGTTTGCTGGTAGTAATTATAAGATACCACAGTGAATCCAAATGTTTGCTGGTAGTAACTATAAGATACCACAGTGAATCCAAATGTTTGCTGGTAGTAATTAAAAGATACCACAGTGAATGCAAATGTTTGTTGGTAGTAATTATAAGATACAACAGTGAATCCAAACCCATACTACATTTCTCTAACAAATAAACCTTCATTTGCATTTATTTATTTTATTTTAGACTCAGAAAAATAAGACCGTTCTTTATTTACACAAACACCGAGTGGTTGGAAATTAACCTCTATGGTAACCTCTAACTACCTCTCGATAAATACGACTGAATTTTAAGATCAGGAAACGCCTATTTATCAGGCCTTTACACTTGATCTGTAACTTAGTTTTTCTAAACACTAATTCTCACAAAAGACTAACTTAAAATATACTGCATTTCCCATTTTATCCTATTTCATAGCTTTCGGGGAAAGCACGTTCGTGTTTCAGTAGTGAGTGAGATATGCCAGAGCCCATTTCCATCCCATCCTATCCCCTTAGCGACAGTATCCACTTACCATTAGGTGGACTGTCTGCTCACCTGCCATCTTCTATCTATAAAAAAGAGTATCAGTGAACGTTAATGTGGCTTGGAAAATTCGATATTGAATTTAACTGAAACAACGTGGATTAACATAACTGTGTATTACCGCATCCTAACGTATATTACTTATTACATTCGTGGCGTGCAGCTAAGAAAGCTCTTCGGATCTAAGTCGGGATAACCGTGGATTTGCCGGATCCCAGGAGTCGGAGGATGACGAGATGGGGGATGAGAGGGGGTGAGCAATTTGCCCCTAATCATGTGATGAAAAACTTAACGCCGTAACTTGTGTGTTATTTAGTATAGGTAGTGGTGTATTATTACTATTACTATTTTGTCCTTCACATTGATATAATACAAATATTTGACAAAAAAGACAAAAATATTTGATTTATTCGTATAGTAGCACTTATTACCTATTTTAGCTATCTTGTGTGTCTTATAAATACTATACCATCCCATTCCTATCGCGATCCCTTTATCGTTCTCCATGGTTACCTATAATTTAAATCAATCAGAAATAACTAGTTGTTGCCTGCGGCTTCGCTCCCGAGGATTTAATTGCCTTATAAGGGATTTAATTTCGAGAAATTCCTCATTATTGAGTATTTATATCATAAAAGGGAAACTATTGTTTAAATTTCATATTTATTGTTTCAGTGGTTTCGGTTCAGTGTTGATGAGTCAGCCATTCAGGACATTTATTTTTATATGTATAAGATTTTACAAATCAACAATAAAATGAGTTTAAACAAAGTATAATAAAAAAATGTATTTAAGGAAAAGGTCGATTTACTGATTTTTTTACTTATTTACTGATTATCTCCTATAATTGAGCTTAACAAAAAAGATATGTATAGGAAGTGCAGTTACTTTTACTCCTATATGCGAATCTATATGTGTACTGTTGCTGAATGCCGTCCAAACGGCTTGTTTCCAAGTTCACATGAAAGATTAAAAAGTTGTCGGCTAAATTAATGAGACGCCGCACACTGGCGCATTAGCACTTAGCGGCGATTAATAAACCTGCCGTGTGCATTTTAAATTATTCACTTAATTTTCAGGTTTACCTGAAACATTTAAATCCCATTAGATTTCATTAAATTGTACAAATAACTAGTCTATGCATGCCAGTCTATTTATGCATTATGATACAAGTAGGTACAAGTATATCTCAGTGACCTACTTGTAAAAAGATTAAAAATTGAATATACCTCGGCTGGTAACAACTTGCTGCTTTGCTAGATATAAGTATTTATTCATCACGTCATGACTTTCTTTATGTAGTTTAGCTTTCTTCCCATCCTTACAAAGGCGTATCCGCATTTTCTTCCATACCTTTCTATTTGCAATCCCTACCAATGACAATATGAGTACAATTCAAAAAAAAGAATTAAAAATAAGTATTTTGTGTGTAATCATATCAATACAACAAGGCTTTGCATCTAAATGCTTTTATTCACCACATACCAACGTCAAATAATTTTAATAGCAGTCCATCAAAATCGCTGACATGTAAGCTGACGTCCGCAATTTCTACATTATCTCAAATTTAAAGAGCACACGCCCTCTTTAACACATAACCTGTCACTTAGTGAGTCGCGAAAACATTTTCCCTCTACTTAAGTTCCCCTTCAGTTTTCTTAACATATTTTCAGGAACATTTAACGCTAACTTTTGCGTTAACTCCTCATATGAAGTGTTTTAAAACATTACTGTGTATGTTCACATAATTAGCGAGAGGAGAACTTTGGAGCGGTGAAAGGTGGTTTTTAGATACTTAGCGTTTAATGTGCGCCCAGAGTGGTTCGGGTAGATTTGTGAGGATTTCATGGCAGCTTAATTTTGTTTCAACTTCTTTTGGGTTGATTTTCCTTGTGTTATATTATTTGTGTCTTATTAGTTAATAAGATTGTTATTTATTTAATCGATGTTGATAAATACTGAAGCCTTGTAATTTTGAAAATTATTTTGTGCTGCTAGTCTAAATTCCGCGTAACAATGAAATACATTTTGAAATCAATTTTTTAGGGGACGTTTTTTTTTAAATTTGACACATTTTTATGATTATAATTTTTGGAACGAAATTCCTTTACGCGGCTTGCGGTAGGTGTGATTCGAGAGAAAATGTAACGTCACGTAAGATTTTTACCCCCTCCATTCGCCTTTCTCTTTCTCTCTCTGTGTGTGCGTTCGAGTATCGAGAGCGAGACTCAAGCAGAATAACAGACATATAACCTAAATTTTTGATTTGATTCCTTATTTTAAATTATTTACATTGAAAATATCATACAAAATAAAAAAAAAAACGAACTACAGAAATTTTATTTCGAATTACATTCAGAGTTTAAAAAAAATGCGTGAGGATCTTTGTTCCTGACGGGGGTGGGGGGGGGGGGGGGGGGGGGGTCTCCTGACCGCACACGTTTCTATTTCCAGTCATTTTTTTCTAGTCATTTTCTAGACGATCTTGTTGAACAGGCGAACCTTATTTTTCGATGTGGAATTAGAATAGAATATAATTTATTTAAACATTACATAAGTTACAGTTATACAAAAACAAGGTAAACCCTGGCACTAACACTGTGTGGTGAAGACCAGTGCACTCCACTCGGACATGTTTCACATTATGTATATTTATAAAACGAAAATTAACTAATATTACATATATTTTCCACTCAAAAATGTACTTATGTTTTATGTAAGAGGATTATAGGGTATATGTATGAGTGTGTGTGTATGAGGGCATGAGCGTTTATATGTTGTGTGTGTGTGCCTATGTGTATGCATATGTGTAGATTTGTATGAGAATATTTAATTATTGACTGTTTAAGTTTTTACCTAACATAAAAATTCGTTGTTTCCAGATTCGGTTTAAATATAAACATGCCCTAACATCTGACCTTTAAGATAAATACAAGCATGCCCTAACATCTGACCTTTAAGATAAATACAAATATACTCTAACATCTGACTTTTATGATAAATACAAACATACTCTAACATCTGACCTTTATGATAAATACACGCATGCCCTAACATCTGACCTTTAAGATAAATACAAACATACTCTAACATCTGACGTTTAAGATAAATACAAGCATGCCCTAACATCTGACCTTTAAGATAAATAATACAAACATGCCCTAACATCTGATCTTTAAGATAAAGCAATAAAATATTATTTGAGCCATTTTTTAAGATTTTCCTAAAGTTTTAATATCTGTGAAACCTATGTATTGATTATTCTATGTAAACTATGTATCTTGATTATTCTAAAGTTGTACTGTAAAGTACTGTAAATTCTTTCTAGTTCTACTGGAAGATATTCCCTGTAGGAATAGTCCGCCTTTGTACTTACGGTAATATTGTATTGTCTTATCACATTCACACATTTTAAAAAGCTAGTCAGCTACTTTTATTTTCCGTAGTTAATAGCTGAGTTCTGTTTGCCATCTGTTTAAAAATGCCATAAACAAAAATCTTTTATACTAAATCTATTGTAACAAACCACTTTGACAAAAGAAGTAATCAACAGACCGCCCGCTAAAGACCATTACACACTTCACCATGCAAACAATAAATTTGTTATTATTTAAGCCCAGTTCAGCTCAATGTAGTGTGTAACTAACACAAACAATCGCCGTTTACCGAACACTGGGTAATTGCCGCTCCCCTGCTGTGTGCAACACCCCTCTAATCACCATTTTGTCTTGACCTCCGACAACTTACTGTCTAGCTCCTCTGTGTTTATAATTTGTATAGTGAGGTGGAGAACGAGGCAGTTCTGCAAGTTTTAGTTGTAGTAAGTTAGAATGACAGGGTCGTATGTTAACATGTGTTTTGCAGGATACAACTTTGTTAATTTTGTGCAGAGGGAATTAGTTGTTTAGGCTTGAGTCTAGTTTTATTTTTAGTAATCATCATTGTGGTCAATATTGACTATTGTGTTTAACATTTGTTTTGAAAACATTTCAATATAGGTACTTATAATTTCCACAAAATAGTGAAATAACACTAATTAAAGAAAAGTCTGAAAAATTTAGCAATGATTTTGGGTAGAATATCTCTTGCAATGATTTTTTTTTTTCAATAATATGTGTATTGCCTTTTATAGATGTGGTTTATTTATTTTTCTTTTAAACAATCTTTATAAATATACTTAGTATGTAACAAAAACATTTTACAACAAAACTCACCCCTAACTGCAGAAAAATCATCGCGTTGTAACAAAGGGGCGAGACAGGGGGCTCTCAACACGTTCAAATATTAATTCTACCCTCACTAGAGATAAAAACTATTAGCCAACTCGGCGGCTTATGGGCGGATTATTATTTTAACTAAATTAGCTTACGATCGTTAAGGGACCGAGTCTCGTCCAAGTGGCATAGAGTACACTTGTAGATACGACAAGAAGGTTTTTAAGAAAACATTAAGTAGAAAATAAATTCACACTTTTTGTATCTCAATGTTACAAAGCTTCATCAAAGGTAAATAAATATTGTATATTAATGAAATGGTCAAAAACTGGAAAACAAACGTATTTATAAACTTTTCTTACTTTTAACTTCAACTCGAATACGTTGAAGTTGATAGCCAATTTGGTATATCAAATTTATAGCTGGTCTGGAATTGAAGATACTGATTTTATATCAAGTTTGAGAATCATATTTAACTTAATTTACCTTAAAAATATCATTGGCCTGTATTGTCCCACTGCAGGGCACACCTTATAATCGCGATGATGATGATTCGGTTGTTTTTTTCTAATTCTTTTGATATTTTGTTTTACCTCCAAGCAAGTGTTAATTGAAAAAAAAAACGTACCTAAGTAGAAATTTAGTGGTCTGGGTCAGGGTTAAAATCAGGACGTAACGAGAAAATTAATACCTCTGGATATGCAGGATATGCAGGATCTCACTGCAATATAAAAAAAATGTATAATGAAGTAATTTTTTTATTCTATTTCAGACTATAAAATATATTTCTTTAAAAAATAAATGCAATCTTAATAAATCCAATAAGTAACCATTTTACCTAATTTCGGGTCTATAAAATAATCACCAGAACATTTCATAGCACCCACCAGAAGGGCTTATTAAAAGTAAATTGCAAAAATTGCTGCAAATGTGGCCCGGCTTGCCTAACCAGCTTATACCGCCCAGAATTACTTGATCCCTCGTAGCACATAACTTTAACCGGAACACAGATCTTCTTTACTGGACCTTATAAAAATATGTCCAAAGTAAGTTGAGCTGTCGCAGCACATATTGATGAGGTTATGAGTGGTCTTTAAGATTGGTTGCATTGTGCACCCTTATGCACCCAGTGTGGTGGAGTGATCTGTAATCTTTGAGCTGTAATAAACTTGAGGGTGGTAATGTCGGCTATTAAAGAGTTCTGTAATGTTGACAGCTAAGGCAGAGGATTACTTGGTTTATTACTATACTGTATTATGTGGGGGAGGGAAATATTATTTGTGTATTGGGATTCGACATGATGTTAACGTCCGACAAGAAGTAGACGTTTTTATATAGATATAATTTATTATAAATCACATATTTATTAATCCACTGAACTGCCACTAGCTGACTAATGAACATGGTCACTGTGTCAGCTCAAGACCATGCTTGGTTTATTAGTTTGAGTTTACCGTGATTAGTTGAGACCCGTTTAATAGATAAATATGGGTGAAAAGCGCATAAATCTTAGAAAAACAGATCTTGGCTTTAAAAAAATAAGTATTTCCTTAGTGCAAAGGTTATTTTAAGCCATATTACTATAGAATTATAAGTACAGAAGCCAGTCGAATGATGGTTGGTAGTAAATCTTGTTATGTCGACATAAAGTCAAAAATGGAACTAAAATATTACGTTTGACGGCTTATTAGCCCAGTTGGTATTGCCCATGCCTGCTGTGCAATAGGTCTCGGGTTCGATTCCCGGACGGACAATTATTTGTTTAAAGACAATTGTTTGTTCGGTTCTGGGTATTGCACGTGCTGTTTTCGCCTCCGTATGTGCCTCTGGACCCACGACACAGGGAATCCTGGCAATCATTGCGTGTGGCGTTATTTTTTTATTACTTATTTGATGTGCGGACCTAAATATTACGTTTATAAAATATAATGATTTGTTAAAAATAAATTATAATGCATCCAAATATTATTTTTAAATAATTCATGCTTTCATAATTCATACTTTGTATGGTATTGACAGGTATGGTTCCAAAACCGACGAGCGAAGTGGAGGAAGGCGGAGCGGTTGAAAGAGGAGCAGCGGAAGCGGGAAGGGCCAGATGTACTCACGAAGAGGGACCCTGCAGACGACAAGGTAAATAAATACATAGTTCATTTTGAATGAGTCAGTTGTCATATCTAATTAAAAGAAGAAAAGGCAGAAAAATATAGTATCTTAGGACTAGGGCACAAAATACTCGTCCAGAAGGAAAGCTTCATATAATTATGCTTCGATAAGTACACCATCTCTAAAAGAGTGGACTCACCAACCCGCTTAGCCATCGTGGCGTTTTTAGGCCATACATCCCTGTGCAGTCCCATGTGCAGCAGTGGATACTGAAAGGACTGATTTCAATTAGAAGCGCATTAAATAGCGCATCGATGGGTGTACAGCGCTCACTGACATTTTCACGTACACACTTTAGAGGAAAAACCGGTTCTGCGACAGAACAAGTTTTTTTGGTTGTATTCTGTGACTAGGACTTCGTTTGCTTATGTTTTACCTTCTAACGGCACCCTGTACTTGACTGAAAGGAATCAATGCATCAAAGTTTTTAGATTTTCTTCATGAAACTGTATCAAAGAAGCAAAATCGTTTGTCCTACGTCAAAGTCCTCGGCGCCATGCATGTGTGAGTGGAGAGAGAAAAGAAAAAAAAGAAAAGTGCAGAACTATTCTGGGAAAGGTTCGAGATGGGCGCGAGTTGTCGAGTGGCCTTTCAGAAACACTATTTTTTAAAGCCTATGAATAAAACAATTATGCATTTATCTCTTTCTACATGTTCTACATCTACTACTACATCTCTTCTACATCTACATTTTCTACAATATTACCAGCCTCTGTGTTACGTGGCTGGAACACACAACGAAATGGTAATTTTACTGGTCTGATAGAGATTTTTATTGTTTCTGAAGTAGTATCATCATTGAAGAAGTTTGGTCTAAAACAATGACACATTTTAGGGTTCCTCTGAGTGTGGCATGTCCCGAGGCTCCGCGGAAGCGTCCCCGGTGTCTGGCGCGGCCGTGTCCCCTCGCGCGTCGCCACCGGTCACCCCCGGCTCGCCGAGCCGCTCACCGCGCCGCTCGCCACTTCGCTCGCCACGAAGATCACCTAACAGGTCGCCGAGAGCAGAGAGGTAAGAAATCTTTTAGACCTTTCAAAATCCTTTAACCGTGTGACTCCTAAGTTCCCGAAGATAAAATTCAAAGTGAAAGCCGCTCATCTCTCTCAGAGTTACGGTTTCAGGAAGAGATTCGTCAGAACTGAAATCACAGACATAGCTCATAGAATCAGCATGCTAAAGTCGCAATGGACGGGTCTACCGGTAGACTAGTTCTCTAATGGAGGCTACGTACCGGGAAGCTCACTGTGGGACGCTCTCGAACCACATGGACCGATGACTTGAAGATGTTCGTCGGTGATGCTCGGATGAGAAGAGCCGACAATCGTGTGTGGTGGCGAGTTTTGGGAGAGGCCTATATAGGTCTATACGTGTCATTGGAATAACGCAAACACTGAAAATAGGGAGTTCAATATACAGAGTAGAATCCATCCTACCAGCTTTTACAATAGGTTTTATTTTTCATGATTTATAGTGTAATTCTAATACATCAAATTATTCTACCCGCGTCGCGCGCCCCGTCTAGGCGCCCGGTTTGAGTAATAAACGCTACGAACGTATTAGACAGGACAACAAAATCCTACATGACTGTAAATTTTGATTATTTTTTTTGTATTGAAAATCAGGTCTGAACGCGTATAATTAGGCTTTTGTTTACCTTCTATTTCTACTCGACGTTTCGACACGGGTTACACCAGCTGCGGTCATGAGTTATTCCTTAAAATACGTTTATACTCGTATTTCGTTAAAACAGTTTTATATATTTCAAATTGGTTGACATGTTTCGGATTTTGCATTATTTTGGTGATATGTTGTATATGGATATCCAGCAGTGGTGAGGCAAAAGCTGATAGTGTGGTTTGATACATCAAGTAGATTGTCCGTTATCTTCTACTTTGAGAGTAACAATTGAACCACTCTCAGGTCGGAGACGAGCTGCGCGTCGCCCGCGCCGTCTGTGGGCAGCGCGGGCTCGCGGGAAGCGCCACTCGAGTCGCGCCCCCCACACCATATATTCTCACCCTTTGACCAGTGAGTATTTTTAATTTATCTACTTTATTATTAATATATTTAATTACTATTAATATATTAAGGTTGCCTGTAAGAGATCGCTTTAACCATAAGGTCTACCTTTTGTACGTTCGTGTCACTTTTACTGTATTCTTAAGTGTGCAGTAAAACGTACTTACTTATTACATGTACAAGGTAACTTGGTGCTTGTGAACACAGATGACTGGCCCATGCCCTTTTGAGTTAAGGATCCCCTGTTAAGGATACTGATATCCTTATTTCCTTTATCCTTCTTTGTTCTTTTCTCTGTTTAACTTTTTTTATTCCATACAAATGTATTACATAGACAACGTTTTTGTTATATAAAAAAAGTAAGTGTACACTTTATGGTACGTCATTTTTTATGGTATGTTTAAAACATGCTCACGAAGGTCGGTAAAAATTACGCACAACAGTTTTTTTTGCTAACTAAATATTATTACATTACTCCACTATTTATTAATATACCTATGAGTGAATTCCGTAATAAACGACGAAGCATTAATTTAAGATGGTAAATTTACTTTGAATCCTATTTCACTAAGTTACATAATCATAAATTTCTCATCATTGATATTACCATGTTTTAATATTATCTTATCACTAGTTTATAAAGGAGACGTTATGAAATTTACATAACACTACTTACTATAATATTTTCGAACAACAACGCCATATTTCCGTAATGTGTATAAACATCAATTAGAGGCATGCACACGAGCGCAATATAATTATCTTTAATTAACGTACAGCGGTCGGCGTAGCCTCAATTAACAATTGTCTTTATATCTCGTCTCATAACCATAAACCGACCACCGACGGAATATGACGGCGCCAATTGAAAATGATTCACTTTAGCCGGTAATTAAATCGAGACACTAATGTTGTTTTAAAATTTTAGAATATGTGTTTGCATGGAAAAATCCAGATTTTGTGGGGCATTTTCAATACAACGCTTTATATTGTTGTAAATAAAGCATCTGTTGACGTCATATTGTTTAGTTTGCAAAAACAAAACGCACTCCTATGCTTTATGATTAGAAATTATGACAACAAATTGGAATTGAGCCTGTCCCATAGGACCGGAGTAACTGGAATCATTTTTTTATAAAACAATAATCCGCTGTAACTTTATCAGTGTGACAGGTATTGTTTTGACCGTTAAAACTGTGTTTTTTTATAAACAAATGATTTCTGTTCCTTCGATATTGTCCCCGGATTTCTCAGGATGCCAGCTCGTTGGAATGCACTGTCAGAGTAGATGGGTAGACGTTTTCTCAGTTTCCCATGCATCATGTGCATACTTACAATGAAAAGATGTTTATTTAATCTAGCTTTATTCTTGCTTTCCTTACATACTTTTGAATTTAAAATTTATTTATACACCATTTTTCATCAACATCTTGGTCCGAGGCAACTTTGTTGTCGTTGGATAACTCATTTGCTCCCCGAAACGGAAAAACAGGTTTATCTGGATTGGTACCGAGAAAAACGCAACGTTTTGAAAATGGGACATCGAGACATGTTTCCGAAATCGTAACTGACGACAAAACATGGATCTATCAATATGATCGGGATGGACAGTTACCGACAAAATTGCAAAGACCTCAGAACGTTGGCAAGAGAATGGTGGCTAGTTTTTTTTCGCGGAACGGCCATCTGGCATTATCTATGTTGGAAAATTGTAGATCAGTCAATTTAGAATGGTATACAACGGTTGCATTGGAAAAAGTTTTTCGAGCTGTTCAGCAGAGGAGACCAAAGACAGGGCTAAGAGGGATCTTGCTGCACTGCGATTACGCGTCTTCCCACACTTCCCTAAGAACAAGGACGTTTATTCAAGAATCTGGTGTCGAACCCTGGCTCATACACCTCACAGTCTTGACTTAGCTCCCTGTGATTTATTTTTGATCCGTGTAGTCAAAGAAAAAATAGAAGAAATGGTTTTTCGAGCCCCGAAGAAGCGGTAGTACCCTACGGAGCAGCGATTTTTGACCTGTCTGAGGGAAACTGGCATAAATGTTTTCAGAGTTGGTTTAAGCGAATGGAAATGTGTATAGAGCATGATAGAGAGTATTTTAAAACAATGTAATACAAATAATAAAATTCGATAGCCTAATTTTTGTTTGTCTCAAAACTTATATAGTCACCTACGTATCACGGTTGAGAACAAA
The DNA here is from genome assembly GCA_914767545.1 of Sesia apiformis. Classification (NCBI taxonomy): domain Eukaryota; kingdom Metazoa; phylum Arthropoda; class Insecta; order Lepidoptera; family Sesiidae; genus Sesia; species Sesia apiformis. Next base: position 14,720,151 of record OU611963.1, on the reverse strand, counting down.
ATTAATGTGTTTTTAATTTGTCTATCATCAGAATTTATGAAACTAATTTTGATTGACAGTGATTTAGTATCAATTAGATATCAATATCCCCAATGCCATTTAGTGTACTTGTATGTAGGGCACGTGTAATAGGGCACTTTTAATTTGTTTACTATTGCTGACGTGTCAGTATCAATGGGTGGTCTGGAATAATTCTACAGTCCGTTTCAATTCATTGTTTGAATTAAGTAGTGAAAATTACAATTGTGGGGTGATTTTAGTGATGATAACGTATAAGTACGTTAGGTAAGGTATTACGTAGGTAAGGCATCTCGGCATACTTCCATAAGGTCGTTGATTTAAAGATATTCCAAATTTTCGAAAGCGCTCGAGATAAAAATAAAAAACATTGGAAGACGTAATGTGTATCAATCAAAAGCCTGGATTTGGATTGGATTTGGATTCTTTCAATGATGCAGTATTACTGCGATATGCACTAGTTATTTTTATACAAGTATAATTTTATAAGAACGATAGGTCAATTTATAAGTTCTTAGAACTGGCTACTGTACAATAGGTATAATAGGAAAAAAAAAACAAATTAGAATTTTGAAAATGGAACTCTTTGCATGTCAAAGGCCATTCAATTTTCAAAGCTGTAATTTGTTTTTTAATTTTTCGTGGCAGCTTTAAAGTAATTGTTTGCGGAAAAAATAATTTAACAAGAGATTTTTTATGACTTACGTTGCGGTCAAAACCAGAAATAAAGCCGTGAAAGACTTAAGTTGGCATTTAGTGATTAAGCCCTATCCATTGCTACTGTTTATAACTGGTTCAGTGAAATTAAACGTGGTCGTACCCACCTCAGTGAACTCGGAGGAAAACATCAAAACTGTGCGGTTCATGATTTATGAGTCCCTCACAGGAAAGATTCCTCACAATCAAAAACTCACGAAGCTCAAACACCCTACCGTGTGGAATGGTGTCTCCAAATGCTTGAAAAATTCTACTATGTTTAATAAAATGTTGTTTTTGATATAGTAACAAGTGATGAAAGCTGGATCTATTGCTATTAGCCTGAAACTAAGACGTAAAAATTTTAGTTGATTTTGATTTCTGAGATTGAATGATAAATTTAATTCCATATATTTCTTAATATAGGTATACTTGTTATAACCCTAATCTATTGTACTAAATGTCGTTGTCCATAAGATTGGATTTCGTATGTTAATTTGATATGTACTTAATTTTTCTAATTACACGAAGTCTAATTCGAAGTAAATTAATTAAACTGAGTGAGAACACGGAACAGAGTGCGTTTTTGTGTAGTGGAGCGAGTTGTAAGCGGAAGGGATTCTAGTGGTTTGGAACACATCCGGTTATATTACCGGGACTGGAAATTATTTCATGTAGATTTGTTATTAATAACAGCCAACCATAGAACAACGTGATCTTATGTAAAATGATTGACTGATTTTAACTATCACCAAAATTGCAGCCAGAACGTAAATTGTAAAAACCGAGTTACTTAGTGAGAAAACACATTTTAATATGCTATAGTGAGATAGTCGATACAAATACGATTTAATAAAGATCCATTATGTTTTATCTATAATGTAAAATATTGTACAACCATAGAAATCATAGGTAAATAAAAGGTTGTGACCCAAACCGTGTAAATTACATTCGTTGCTCATTTAATTCGGGCTGCTTCTTTTTCTGTGTTTTGTATATTTATTATGTTAAAGAACGATTTTCACATTATGGTACTCAATCTAAGTTTACCTTTCCGCTTGTCATTTATTACTTGTACCATATCTGAAGAGTTTGGTTCGTCTTGTCAAACTTACTCGGAAGATTTGCTTTAATCAAATCAGGGGAGTTTAATTGTCAATAATAAAGGTCTCGGGTTAAGTCGGTTCCACTTGAGAAATTCACTTTGCGAAGTTGCTTTCATTTACTTAAGTTTAAGCTTTTAATTATGTACACTTGACACGTTTAAATTAAAACATTTAAAAAACAATAATTTAGTATTATAGTCGGATTTAAATTTATTGAATTCTCTAATAAAAAATACAACTTGACTTTCTCTGTCGAATTAATTAAGAGACATTTTCACAATTTTACAATTAAGTTCAAAAATACACGTTAAGCACGATGTGAACGTTGTGAGCTACACGTGAGGGATATGCGTTCGTGAGAGCTACTATCCCGTGACTACGACTATATTTTCTCTATGGTCCTTTTTTTTAAATTTTTAAATAATAACACGAAGTAATTATCTTTAGAGAATCATTAATATCTTGATATCGATTATTACTTTTGAATTCCTAATTTGACTAGACTTCTTTAATTCTTCCTAATTCTAGAAAATTTCAAAGAAATAAATCTCCATGCCTTTGTTTACAGAATAAAATGCGTGAAGAAACAAACAACTTTATTTGAGTAACATTGTAAGCAAACATCTAGTCGGCTAACGACCGTCCAAAACAAGATGGCGGCCTTTCCGGTCAGACCGGAAGTGCTTCTAATGCGATTCCGAGCCAGACTTATAGCGCCTACGGATTAACACACCATGATCGTGTGAAGGATCAACTTAACGTTTAGGAATGTTTATATGAAGAGAGATCTACTTTATACAATCATGGCTTGCGAGACATACAAAATCCTTCTTTCAACATACAAATGTTTTGTTGTTGTAAGATCTGTATGTTACCTAACTACACGAGAGCGATAAAGATTTAAATTATTAAACATTTCGTTGAAACTAGATATTATTTAATATTTTCGGTACCTAGTTTCATCGAAATGTTTAATAATTTAAATCTTTATCGCTCTCGTGTAGTTAGGTAACATACAGATCTTACAACAAATTCGATATTCGTTCAAAAAGAACCCTGTTAGGGCAATTTTTGGGCTAATTATAGTATAACATTGAAAACATTCATTGACTTTAGCAATTAAAATTCTCTTATCGATAATTATAATTATTGCATCAATAATGAAATACAATAAAACTTATAACAAATTATTTTTATTATTTTACTCGTTACTCCTTTTATTAGATACTGATAGATTAGATACTCTCGCTATCAGGTACCTACTTATTTAGTTTGTTTTGAAAAGTATTTATTTTTTCTTTATTATGTATAATTTTAGGTATTTTATTATAAACTAAAACACACATTAAGTAGGTAAGGACCAGAATTAAATACTTTTAATTTGGAATTATTTAAAGCTAGCCTTTTTTGAAATCTTAAATATTTATAATTTGCATACGATTTCGCATTATTAGACACTATATCTGTATAAATCATATTCTCAGTACCATAGCTACCTACTGAGCACTCGTAATGCTATGAGTTGCAAGAACTATAAAATTATATCAATTTGTGTTATTAGCAGAATGTCATCGACCTCTCGTAGTAACACGTAACCCTAATAACAATAGAGTTGTCCTGCGCTGCAACGACTTTTATTTGAATATCGGACGTGTGCGTCGCGTGCGCACGATCAATTACATAATTTACGATCCAGACAGAGAAGAATAGAGATGACTGTTCATACATTTTTTAGAATAGGTACGATATTTACTCATTACTCTCATCAAGGGACAATTTAAATTTATTAAGGTAAATATTGCAGATGTGCGCCAACAGTTGGGTGTGGACCCAATGGGTCACACTAGGATTTTCTGTCTTGTGAATCCAGACATATAAAGACGAATAGATACTACCCAGATTTCGAACAAACAGATCACTTTAAATAAACATTGTCTTACCGGGTATTGAATCCGTAGGCAGCACAGACATTATCGATTGGGCTAATTAATCGGTGAATTAAGTTTTAACTCTTTTTATAGATCTAAATTTGATAATCTCTATTGAATTTAAACTTTAAAATTCCACTGGAGCATCTGAACTCGAATTCGTAACATCGCTTCAGTATTGCCAACACACGTAGTAATCTTCGTGTTGCTCGGATTTCCATATCTAATCAAGCCTTGCGACTTTGTGTGTAACACATAACCGTAACCAGCTCTTTTGTTGGCCTCTGTTGGATACAGACCTCCTCGTACACATTGTCTTGTGTATGAGGGATGTATGGCCTTAAAAAGTCACGCTGGCCCAGCCGATTGGCGAATCCACTCTTTTAGAGATGGTGTAGTTCCTCACGATTTGTGGTTGCGTCTTGTTATCCCTTAGTGGGCGTCTAACGACACCCATGGGACCATGCAACACCACAGGGTCAACTACTCCGTACGTATTTACAACTATGTTCTTAACTTACCCAAATACACCAAATTAACGAATCACAAAGTCTTCTCTCACGCTATAATTAGAATTGTCATCAATTATATTATACCCCTTTCTTCAGTTAAGTTGTTAGGAGTAATTGCAGATCATGCAGATCAATGTAATCAATTAATTAGATTAACTTATAAAGTTCTATCATACTGTACGCTGTTTAAATTTGCTCTCATAGTCTTGTATTCCCTTTCACGAATGTTGTCACTTATCACATTCGTTCAATTACGCAAGAATGTTTGCACGCAATGAGTTCTCGCAATGGACACTTTCATTGGCGGACACAATTATAGTCTCTGGTAGGTACTATTTGGTACTTATGTGGTTCTGGGTAATTAAGTACTACCGTCCTATGTGAGTACAAATAGGTATTTACATTCAGATAGATCTCACACATTTCAACGGCGCACAATTATTTAAATCTTCATACATATTCAGATCCAAATCAAATTCATACTCCATCACTATTAATAATAAATTTAAAATAAATGTCCTAAAAACTGAATTATTATTATACATCAAATTAATTTCATAAAAAAATTAATATTCGAAGATATAAATAAAGTACCTATTAGCCAATTCAGCGTACGAACAAATGCAAATCTCTTTGCATTTCGATATTAAGTAATTCACTCCAACTGCAAAAAGTGGCAAAAATAGCGGTGTAGTGCAATTTTAATTTTTTAGATTTAGAAAATCGAATCTAAAAGTTACGTTTTGCGAGCCGCAAAAACGTTTCAATTATTCGAAAGTATAACTGTAAGTACAGGGCCGTCTTTACCAGGGGGTGCAAGGGGTGCGGTGCACCCCGGGCGCCCACCTTTTAAAGGTAATGAAAAAATATAACGCTATAGTAAACAATTACACAATAGGATATTTGACTGTCATAGGATACACAATAGGATATTTGACTGTCATAGCATACACAATAGGATATTTGACTGTCATAGGATACACAATAGGATGTTTGACTGTCTTAGGATACACTCCCGCACCCCGGCGCAGAATAGACTTAAGACGGCCCTGTGTAAGTATATTGTACTTTCAAATTGTTTACTAGGACTTACATTTTTGTTAATTAAAGCTTTATCAAAGAATTTAAAAAAATCAATCAATTAATCTAAAAAAAGAATTTTACCCCATATTCGTAATGTAATATTTTTGTAGCATATCTAATATTCGATGTTTTATCATATCATGACATTTCCGAAACAACATATTTTCATTGTAAGTTTTATTTACTTATTTTATTTATTATTACAAAAATTACAAACTTAATTACACCTAAAAAAATCAATAAACAGAGCATGCGTCTATTGTCCGGTGAGCGTGTTTATATTAATAAAAATCTTTAGAACGAAAGTTTACTTATAATTTGTGTACATTAATTTTTATTAGAATAAACAAATGTTATATCGTGAATACACATCGTCAGTTTTCTTATAAATTAGACACGACAACTCTCTTTTAACCAATTAGTCCTTCCATTCGCGAAAGTGCCCTTAACCAATTAAAAGGGGCAATTTGGCGAGTTTGCTGGCTGACAGCGATCAGTCCAATTTGCTGTACAATATAGGATTATGTCGCGTAGTCGTGTTAGCGGACTAGCGACAAATGGTCGGCTAACGAGTTTATGTCGAGCACAATTGATGCACATGTATGATGACGTTTAGTGACTTGCATGGTTTAAAAGTATGATATCGAAGAAAACTAAAAGATGTAAGAAAGGCGAGCTTATCTCCTGCGGGAGTTTTCTTACAGCAAACCTGGCAAAGTGAAATATAGATGAAGACATAAAGGCGGGCGTAGTGCGTACGGAAAATTTGTTATTGTTGTTGTTGCTTTTTATTGTAGTTAAAACGAGTTGTTACAATAAGATATTACCATAAGTACAAAGGCGGACTTATTCCTAGAAGGAATCTCTTCCAACCTTGGAATATCCGAGAGGAATTATGTCATAAAAAAAAACATTTAATTAAAAACAACAGATATATTTGTACATCTACACATACATAAATATGCTTATATTTATGCAAATACAAATATATACCTACATATATACATACATACATAATTACACGCATCCATATACATACCCTACCACATCATCAGTCGTATGTCTCTCCACTGCTGGAGGCTCGCCGCCGCACACGGTCCCCGGCTCTTCTCATTCAACCACCACGGGCGAATTTCTTTATATACATTCAAAAAAATTGTATATATAATAGTACAATAATACTAAAATTTGTACGTATAATAGTACAATAATACTAAAATTTGTATGTATAATAATACTGTACAATAATACTAACAAAATACTATAATAACAATATTAATAAAATTTACCTGATAAACAAAAACTACATATGTATTTACGTGTTATATTAAAGTAAGTTAGTACATATTAAAGTTTATTATAAATTTAATGTCCTTTCTACTTACCGAGGCTATTAAAAAAACAAATCATCTTGATATATCTTATTTCATAACAAGCGGTGCTCGCGACTTCGATCCCGTGAAATTTGAAGCTATTTCCGTGGAAACTTTATATTGGATAAGAAATAACTTAAATGTTAACCCGGCACATAAGCTAAAACTATGCCAAGTTTAATTAAAAAGTAGTTTATTCGTGATACGCGTTCAGACAGACAGACAGACGGACAAACAATTCAAAAAATATTGTGTTCGCCTCTATTATATTCGTAGTTATATATTGCAATCACTTTTTACAAAAAAAAATTCATTTAAACACACGGTTTTGTTACGACTTTATTAGGTAGGTACCTATATGGATCCATATAGACGTAAGTGCAAACACATTGTTAATGCAAGTTGTTTGAAAAATTAACAGTATTGTGAGTTATTTCATCGTTCTACGCCACAGAAATATCAGAAATACATCGTTTTGTTTTTCACTAGAGTATATTGCATGCGCGTAGACGTGTGAAAGCGATGTAAATCTATTTGTAGTATTAATGCGGACAATTAAGACCAGCATGCGGGTGAAGGGTTGGCGCGTGAAAACGCCGCGCGGGTCGTTACACCGGACTACTGTACCGTACCACTGTAGCGCAACTAAAAAATACATATTATATAATTTTACCGTAAAACATTCGCAGTGTTGTTAATGTGCGTTGAGCGCTCGAGCGAAATGAACGAATGAATGAAATTTTAATGAACCTTAAAAACCTCAAATACAACTATTTAGCTCGAGTTTTTAATCTCAAGGGTTTAAGACTATTAAATGTTAAAAACTTGAACTAGGTATATAATGCTCACGAGCGTTAAACGTTCGAGTCTTAAGGGTTCATTAGTGCGAACTCAATGTTCGAGCGTCGAGCGCTCAGCGCATATTTTTACACTACATTCGCAACCCTCTGATAATGCTTGAGTATCTCAGAAAGGTGTAATTAATATGTGTTACATAAAAGACGGTAGACCATCAGTTAATCGACTGCTTCTCTGTCCTCTATTTCATAAAAGGTCGTTTACCTATTAAATAAGTTTTTGAAATAATAACGGAAAGTGCCTAAATTTTTTTTTTTTTAATAGAGGGATTAGGAATACTTTTAAAAAATGTAATGAAGGTGAAAAAGGTACTTTTTACATTTCTTTTACTTCGAATGCATCAAAATGGTTAACATTTAAACAACTAAATTGATGTTAAGTTCTCAATACATCAAGTTTTATTGATGTCTTAGTTTAGTTATTTACAATAACCAAAAGTGAATAAATAATTAGTTTACTAATTGCAAGCCCATAAAGCATGTGAATCGTCGGTCATTGTCTAAGTTAAAAAAATGTCCATTAATAGTATTGTTCAAATACGAGTAATATATGTAAATGTAGGTAATAGGATACAAACTGGTTGGTGATTGATAACGTCTGTTTACTTGGGACATAAGTATTGTAGAATATTTCTTATATATTTACTTATTTGCTACAATAACATACTGATAGACTGACTGATTTTCCACAGTAATATTATGAAGTTTCGACTTCTAAGCTAGGGCTAGACTAATAACTCAAGAGTCAGACCCTACCTACTCAATACAACGTAATGAATAAATAATAAAATATTTTAACTAATCATAATGTAGAGATTTTAACTATTAATTAAGAAAATTACCGTCTCGATCTGTTGTATAGGTACAGTTACAATCAAAGAATCTATCTAGAACTCAGTACATACATCAAACATTCGCGTGTCACACAAATGCTGGTCTATTTGAGTCAATTTAACTCTTATTAATGTCGTTAATAAAACAAAGTGCGCCTTAACACTTTGTTTGCCAACCATTTATTTCCTCGGAATAGTTTACACTTAGCCAAACTTTATTATTATTAGTAATTATATTACTGAGAAACATAATTAAGTACATATTCCCTATTTCTTACAAATGTTAGTCTTGAAATCAACCACGTCTGGTTACCCTTGAAAGGCCAATGGGCCGCAAAAAAAAAATCTATAAATATTCATTTATTTATTTGCATGCATATATTCATACATGTATATGTAGGTGAATGAAGTATGAAGTTTTTAGGCATAATTTGAAAAATATGCGTTGTTCTTTTATTACAGTTAATTAAATCGGCATTATCTGACCGATTAGTAAAATAAGTTGTGAGAAAAGTCCCAGATTTAATCTGGTCGCGCAAAAAAATATTTAAAGACAAGTGTTTGTTTAATACCAAAATAGTTTGTTTTAGGTTCTGTGTGTTCTGGACCCACAAATATTTGTATTAATATAATAATAAACTGTTATTAATAAATAATACGTACCCACCCACCTATATAACCTATATAACCCACCAACCTATCTGAGTTAATTCAAATAAAAAAAACATCAAAAGTATTTAAATTTGATTTTGAATTTATGAAAATTACTTATATTACTTTCTATACCATAAAATGAGCACGTATCCATACAATCTACTTAAGGATTGACAGGTTGGCGAGTTAGTCAAAATTAAATCTCATTAGATATGGTTTCGCCGTAGGCAAACATTTATACGCTAAATCTTCTTCAATAATTAAAAACCATTGACTATAATTGCAGTATGGTCATACGTATCTTAAGAGTGATGTAGAATCGCACAGGGCGAGCGGCGGCGTGCCGGGATGCATGATCCAATTGCCGTCGCTAAATTGATACTCTATTTGGCTCAATTAAACATTAATTAATGCCACTAATGAATACCGAGCCGCTCTATTGTTGAGCACACAATGACTCAACACAACAAAAACTAATCCTTTGCTTTGTGGCGCGAGAAAACAAAGGATGTTAAAGTGTTCATAAAATGTGTTAACAAGAGGATTGCAAGAATGATTTCATTTTCGTGAATGCGATATATTTTAGAAATTTTAATGAGAAATATCAAAGTAATGATATCTTGTAAAGAAATATGTTGGTATACTTTCTTTAAAAGTAACAAACTAACAGAGATAATAATTATATTAACTACCTATCTAAAAAGTAAAACATCTGAATACTGTTATTGAAACTGCATAGCGAACATACAGATTGACGTATTTCCAAACTTTTATTTATTGGTAGATATGTACTGATATAATTATTATGTATACGGATACCTAACATAAGTGACGTAAATCCATCCAACTTACCCTTAAGACTAATTAACTCAGATACCTACTGTTAAAGCTCAATCCAAAACTCATAAATGACATCGATAACATCGAGCGTAATCATTAATCCCCGTCTTAATAAAAATAACAAAAATGTCACACAAACAATACTACAACGAAACTGATTGCAATCAAATACAATTCGGACAATGGGGCGCATACACACTAGCTGTAATAAATCGCTGCGACCCGCGGCGCGTTTAAAAAAGCGTAAAGTCAATAGCCGCAGGGGTGTGTCGCCCCTTGAAGCTGAATAGGCGAACACTTAACGCTAAATTGAGTCGAATCTGGTGGATAAACAAAACGCAAGCGAACGACACGTGACCAGCGGAGCGTGTACGCTCAAGTGTTGCTATTCGTGTTAAATGTACCGTAATTGGATCTTGATTTCCTTGCAAACATCATATTTTACTGATGAGTCATTTAAGATGTATTTACATTTGAATTGTTATCGAGTATTAATGAAGGGTTCTGCGAGCTAATAGTTTCCTATCACTGCGATCACTGTTGATCTCCTTGCATCAAAGTTAACCTAACTTTGCTTTAATGTAGTTAAATAATTACATCTTTCTTTTTATTGGTTATTATTCATGTTTATAAACTAAACGGATAATTTATATAATTTATTCTTTAACATTATCGTTAATTTATCTTTAGTTATTGTAAAAAAATCTCTATCTAAATATATCCTTTGCACTAACCACGGTCATTTAATCGTGCGTGCAACACAATGAGCACGCCCCCCGCTGAGTCGCCACGGGCATTCGTCAATATTGTGCGAGATCGCACGTGCCGCAGCGATCCCGTCCGTTTAGTGTGAACATCGCTTTATTCTGTAGCGGGTAGCTATCGACGAATTTTCTATAGTTCAGTTTAAGTTTAAAAGTAATATGTTTAGTACTTTCTACCTATGTTTTTATTGGTATATGTAATATTTATTTGTATTTATCGGCGTTTTTTTTATGGACGAAGGTGGCAGACGAGCATACAGTCCACCTGATGGTAAGTGGATACTGTAGCCCATAGACATCCGTGATACACGCCAACATTAGTCCAAAATGACAAACGTTGGCACGCCCCCGGATGCCCTGCCTACCTTTGGATATAGGAATGGATTTGGAGAAAGGGTTGGGGAAATGGGGAGGGATAGGTTGGGAATGGGCTCTGGCACGTCTCACTCACTACCGAAACACGTACGTACATTAGGGAAATAAGATAAAGTGGGAAATGCAGTACATTTCAAGGTAGTCTTCAATAAAGGTAGGCGTATATGTATTTCAATTAATTGAATGACAATTTTAAATAATTCGGGGAAAAGATAAAATTGCTTTCATTGTATTCATTTAAAACTAAATTTCTTTTTTAATAAAATGACCGTCGTAAAAATTTGTTAGCTTAATACTTGTAAAAAAATCCTACACAGTAAAAGTTAACAAATCCGCTACATCTTCCGCCCTTTTTTTCAAAACAAGCACAACCCTTTATACCAAATTAGCAACGCCTGCATACAATCGAACAGTACCATTTAAAATGGCCATAAAAAATAAATCAGACGAGCTGAATGGTCGCCGGCGCGTAAAGATTGAGTGGTAATATGACCTTTCTACTGTAACCCTTTGCTGACCGACATGCGGGTGAAATTACTATTGTTAACGTACGGATTAATTACGCTATAAGCGATCGTTAGATGTATTTAATAGATTTAATTAATTGTTGAAGCTCAATTTACAAGAGCTTGTTTAGTTACTAAAGAAGCTGTGCTTTTACAAATCATGTTACCCTGGCGGCCATCATTTTACGAGTATAATCTTTTAATAGTCATTGCCAAAAATAAAATTACTTTTTGCTAAATAGATAGATAATACTACTGAATATAAACACATAAATAGTGAATATAAATACGTAGCCAAGTGAATGACTGGGGTGTTTAGAGTCATAATCCAGTTTTGAGGGGAGAGGGAGAGTGCACCCATTCAATCCAATGGTCGCTGGGCGCGCTTGACTGGCCACGTTACCCCTCTCTCCCATAAGACTTCCTTGAAATGTACTGCATTTCCTACTTTATGTTATTTCCCTAATGTACTCAATCACTACTCACTACTCAATCATCTTACGTTTATTTATTTTATAACTGTACCGCACCATAAACAGCGACTCGTTAACTCATACAAAGCATTAGTGGCCAAGCAAGAGCTGCCCTCATTGGATTGACTTGGAACTAGTTAACTAAACCAAACCATCGAACGCTAACGAAACTAACGGCGGCGTAACGAACATAACGAATGTAACGGGTAACAATGTTATCAGGTTATCACTCACGTCCGTTTGTCGTTGTTCGTTGGCGCGCAAACTCTTTTTTCGTTCACCAATACAATTTGATTCCTAGCTGTAAGGAGATAGGGCCGTTGAGTTAGACTTCGTTAGTAGGCAAGGGATTCGCTTTAGCAACGTCATAATATTTTTTTTTGTATAATAAAGTTCACTGGGTTTAAACATGGTAGGTTTTCGTATTTAAATAAAAATATACGCTAAAATATTACGTATGGTGAAATTTTTTTTGAAAACCGTTGGTTTATGACTGTGATACAGCATTTAAAATTTTAATCGCGCTACTCTCGACAATGACGCCACATTAGATACGAGTAGGTACAATCCATAAAAGGCCTTATTTTACAATCTTTAAAAGGAAGTGTCAGCTGTTTTTCGTACGTTTTCGAAAAAAAAACTGGTTAGACATACGTAGAGTTTCATAAATATCTACTATTCAATGATAAATCGTTTATATGTAAATGCATCGTGACGTCACACTGCAACATTCATCTTTGAAAAGCTATAACTTCGTCACTTTTGAAGATATCGGTAAGAGATAAAATAATAATAATAAGGAGGTTGAATAAAATTTTAAGGAAACCAATCGTAGCTCAGAACAACATAAATCGTTATCAAAGTAGGGATATTAATTTACAAAGTTCGTAAAACACATTATCTCGTAATAACGTCCATCAATCTGTTGAATTAAACCGCACCGTCATAGTTGATGAAGTTACAAGTTTGTTACAAGTTACAGTTGTAATTCGCCTAATTGTGGCGGCTCCAAATAACAAATTAAAATGTTCCAAGTTATCTGCGGAGTTGCTCTATCATTCCGTTCAATTTGCATTGGAATGCTGCTAGAGTAGGGTGAGCATACTGGCTGGGTGTTAAGGGAAAAATCACTACACTAACTCAAAAGTCCAAATTCACTAAGGATAAAAGTTTTTCTGCAGATAATATTAATTAAAATATTTAGAAGTCTAGAAAAACTAGAGAGGTACCTATTATGAACATAACACTTTATTCACATTGCTATACAGATTTTTAAACTTTTGTTGGTTTTTATTATTGTTTTTATTATTTAACTAAAAATATTTAGTAATAATGGATAAAACTGAACCTATGCATAATTAAATCATTACATTTCCGTACTTAATAAATATTCTATAACTAATAAGTATTGTGAACATAATACCTTATTCACATTGCTATACAGTTGTTTAAACTTTTTTGGTGTTTATTATTGCTTTTATTATTTAATGAAAAATATTAAGTAATAATGAAGAACCTATGCATAATTGAATCATTACGCTTCCCCATAATGAATATTCTATATCTCCTCGTATATCTTCAAAGAGCTAAAGTTTTCAACTTTGAATTAGAATAGTGACTCGTTTTTCAGTCTTTCAGAACAACGAAACTATTTTACCAGCATATAGTCAATATGGTTACCCTACTAATGTCGGGTGGCGGGTGCGCCACTTTTCCAAACTTGGCATGTTGAAATAATTCCTTCTCTCCCCCCTCCCTCTTGCGCTGGGAATGATTTACCTAATAAAAATTATGCTGATCCATTTATAACTTTCATCATTTTCCATGAGTTCATTTGCGGCGCACGCCGACGTTATTTATTTACCTCACTTTATGTATTTACTGATGCAATGGAGTATAAATCAGAGATTTTATTTACTTTACTGTATACTATATATTAAGGTATAATTATTAATCTTTCAACATTTATTTAAAAGAATAACTATTATTTTTAGGTATACTCGTATAGCATAGCTAGTGCTAGAATTACATTGATTTTTCTAATAAGCTACAATTAATAATTATATTACACTAATTAAATAATGCTGGTTAAATAAATCGTATTCTGAAAAACACAAAGAAATGATGAGTAAGAAAAAAACAAACGTCCACACTTTTAGAGTGCATTAGGTACGTTACGTTGTAACCACTGTGTTAGATAATTAATCATCTAAATCTCTCAGCGTTAGGTCACGGTCGGATACGAAGATGGGCAAGTGGCATTATTTAATTAGTAAGCTTTAAAATAAGAGTACTTACCTATTCTTTTAAAATTACCTTTAAGGTAACTACTCGTACTTTATAATTTTTGCATGTAGTTTTACCTGGACATCATATAAAGTTAAATTAGTGCACCTTGATCAAACAAAATTTTCCGCTTTTATTTATAAATACCCACACATACGTGACGTACTGTGTAGGTATGTACTAATAGAAGGGCATACAAGCAAATCTTCAAACGACACACTCGCAAGAACGTCAAAGGCACGAGCGATTCGTACAAAATTGCATTTACGCGTCCCGCGGGCGCGGCCTTATCGAGTTTGCTCTCAAAGAGCCGCCATTTTTAAAACTTCCATCGTCTCAGGTAGAGGATCGATCCTGTACGGCCAATTGTGGTCCCGCTTTGTTCTTTGCCTCCTTTATAGGGTTGATGAAGTTAGAGAGTTTCGGCGTAGGAATAATTTGTGTTCCCGGCCGCGCGATGCGATTACGTGAGTTTCCCGGGAATCCGATCCGCCAGTTTCCCGAATCGAATTGCAGTGAACCGGTTCGAGGTCCAGTTGGGAGCGCGCAACTTCATTTGTTTTAATTATTATATTTTTGGAATTTGTAATAGACGATATGACAATACACTGAATTTTATCAACGCCAAGAATTCGATTGTTAATTCGTTAAAACACGTACAAAGTGTCTTGAGATTTCTCGTATATCTTAAAGTGAATGTTAATTAAAATGTACGAATATAAATATTAATATTAGTCATATAAGTATAGACATATAATCTGTACACCACACCGAGTGGAAGCGTGTAATGAGCTCATTTCTATTCCGCGCTTGGAACTCATAACTCGCTGAAACTCATAAAATCATCCACGAAACACAGTTTCATTAAACGAAAACAAAGATAACACGGTCCGTGCATAAGTTAACATAACGTTTCGTTACTTTCTACAATGTAAATTTGAAAATTCGCGTCCAACGTGGATATATATACGCGGATCCAATCTCGCGCTCCCCGAGGCGAACACCTAATTGCTTAAGAGAAAAATCCAAATGAGAAATGAAAAGGGATTCTCTTTTCGGAGGAAAAATTATATAATTGAATATCTTTTTCGTAAGTATTATGAAGCATAAAATATGATAATTGAGTTTTTGCTCAGGGAACGAGCGAGCGCCCGTGTTGAGAGCTGATTACGTGGAGCGGTTTTGTGAAACCGTCTATTTGTTTGTAGGCAGGTCCTACCTATTACGGATGTATGTGTTTAAAATTACATGAATCAGGTTTACATACTTGTGATCTTTGATTAGCGTCTTTAAAGATAATTAACGAAACTTATGTAGACACTTCAAATTGACAATGGACTTATTGAACAAATGGTCTACACTTATTATTGATAGCACTTTTATCTCTTCGAAGCACCCAGAGTATATGGCGATATCTACTTACTTATCATCGGTCTACGTCTCTCCACTGCTGGATATAGGCCTCTCCGAAGGCTTACCATCAGAAACGCACCTAGGCTCTTTTCATCCAACCACCACCGGCGAATTTCTTTTAGTCGTCGGTCCTCCTGGCCTAAGGCCTAAGGGCGTCCCACACTGCGCTTCCCAGTCTTGGCTGGGCAGAATTTAACTTGGCTGGTCATCATTTTTCCAAATGCTGTCCAGCCAAGTTAAATGCGTCTATCGACCTCCTTGCTGAAGTGATTTTGAAGTTGAAGCTGAAGTTAGACTTGCCTAGGTGGATTGCTTGCTGGATATTGTTAGTATAGTGTGCAAGGAACATAATTGACCAAAAACAAGTTCCGTGTTGGTAGGTGAATTAAAATCGAACACGACGGAGGGTAGACAGATTTGTCTATCATTACCAACAACACCTTTACTCACCCCCGCAGTCTGGCCGCGACCACGGTTCATGTAACTGGACGAAAATATCAGCTATAATAAATAAATAATAAATCGAGATTCGTTTACATAACATTTATTCCTGTAATAATGTTCATCAACGATTATAGACAGTTACTAAATATTATTTATTAATTGTGAACATCGTACCGTTAAAGAGTCGATACGAGCACCGAGCACATTCGTAGAAAATACAAAAAGTGAATGTGATTTCCTTAGCCTCCGGTCGTTAGCAATCAGTTGTATTTGTGTCGTAAACTCGTTACGTTCTGACGGCGACGGATCGTGACTCGATTCCTTATTCTGTGGAGGATTGGTAGCGCTTCAGTGGCAGAGGAGCGGAAAAGATTTAGAATTTAAATCGTGAAAATATCAATAACTAGTAATTTGTTATATGTAGTTCTTAGAAACCAAATCCTGAAGAGAAGATATTAAACAAAAATTGACTTTTAAATATAATCGATTTAAACTTTGCTTTATGCCTAAATAGTGGAATAGACATTATTTCTACCATAATTATTAGCGTTGCCGATCGGTTGTTGACTACAGGAATACTTGTCCCGATTAATAAATCCTAAAAAGTCACCGTGTTGAACAGCTATTGAAGAAATATTATTATAGGCTATTGTACATTCGGAGGTGTGTGAGAGGATGGTGTCGTCTCTCCTCCATCATGCATGACACTATCACCAAGAGAATGTTCACTTACTTAAGACATTCACTCACGAGCGACCAATCCTTGCCCGCGTGTTTATCATAGAAAAGGTTGAGGGAGAAAATCACGTCGGAAGAAGAAGAAAGTAGTGGCTCAGAAACATCAGAGAGTTGATGGGAATAGCTAGCGTTGAAGAGATGTTTAGCTTGGATGATGCACAAGTTACGTAGAATTGGCGGCCAACTGTTAGTAGTAGAGGGCCACTAAAACGACGACACTCGAATGATGTCTGTGCTGTTGCAAGTTTAGATTAGTTTATTTTTCTGGTCGACGTGATTTTTAACGTTTCCATTCATTATCGCTCTCAGTCTCACCACGCCGTGACATTTTCTTCAACCTGATTTGGGAATATCGTTGCTAGTTGAGGGAAAAGAGTGTCTTTGTCGCGAGAGTGTAGATTGATACAATTTATTTCGTTACCCTCCGTCTTTGTGTGAGTTTTGCACTTTCTCAGGTTATTTTAGTTTTTGCATTAGACGTGATTCATTAGTACTATCCATTTTTTTACTTAGTCATTTACCAGGTGAACCGATGCCCTACAAAAAGTCGCTGATAGTTGCTGGGTAAGATGAGCGGAAGACCGTGTGTGCTAGAAAACCTTGGGGCATATCCAGCAGTGGAGAGACATAGGCAGATATTATGGTGCGGAATAACAACATGATGAAACCTAAAAAACTTCATCAGGGTCTGTGGCGTAGTGAAAAAACATTACTCTCTACTCTGTCTCTCTCAGCCTTTTTAACGTTCCACTGCAAGGCACAGGCCTTCCCTAGTAAATCACTGAGGTGTTTTGGGCCATAAACCACCACGAGTGCCCAGTTCGGATTTGTGGATGCACATGCTACAGATTGTTTTTAAATTTCTGGTACATACAATTTTATAATATATTTTTAAAATTTCGTATTTACTTAAGTAGAAACTCAAGGATGGCCCAAGGATTTGAACTCACGACCTCACGAATGAGGTCGATAATAGATACCCGTAGATTAGGTATCGAAAGAACACTAATCTTCAAAATAAACATCTAGCTCAAATAAACTTATCTTCGCTATAATTTTTGATTGAATCAGCATACCTAAACAAACCTTCCATAGCCTACCTAAATCACCTCCATAATATAACACACTCGAGGCAGGGCGGGGCGATCTACCCACTATAACTGTTATTACTCGGAACTGTTATAAATAACGGGTCTCGGAGCGGAACAGGTACCGCGCGATGGTGCAATTTCCCTCATGAATAATGCAGGGAAGTCCGCCCAGTAAATGCGTTACGATTTTTCATAATAGCTCCTTTTTGATGTTTCTATCGCCTCGCCCCGCCTCGGCGCGAGTTATTTACCTTTTATGTTATACAGTTAGTTTCATATTCCTTTTCACGGACGACCGGGACGTGAGGGTGAATGGGGATGGATATAACATTGTTTTTGATTTATAGTGCTGTTATTAATATGCATGGTTGATAAGAATTTGTGCCAGAATAGTTAGTTTAGCTGCAAATCAAGAAAACAAGGTTAAAATACTTGGATACATACTTGGATCGACAGGACACCTTGGCTTTACATGAACTTGTTTAAAAAAACACTTTGACGCAGGTGTGAAATTATTAATGTGAATTATGATAATACAATCATGAACTAGTTTCAAAGGCTGTAGAATGGATTAAGTTTTTTACACTCCCCAGACATTTAAACATTATTATAAATAAGCAGAGGTTTGCGGTCAATTTACAACGAGTAGGTATTGCTGAAATCAATTTGACATAAATCGCCATTTATTGATAACACTCAAAGAAATAATAATCGTCATTATTATAACATGATTAATTAAATAATCAAGATATAGTAATTAATATGATTAAGTTTAACTGTCATGTTATTAACCCACATAAGAGTTCTAAAGCGCGATGTCGAACAATGACGCATGTGGCAGTTCCGTAGGCACATAAAATGCCATTTAATTTGTGCGGAACCCTTCCAGTCGCGCTCTAATTAATACAATTTGAACGCGTAATTAGAGGACACGTGTGACACCAAGAATAGTGATGTGATCATACTTTAGTATAGTCGATAAGATTAGGTTGCTCTTTTTTTTAAATCGAGCCTACCGTTAGTCTCTTTCTACTGCTGGATATCGGGCTCCTACAAGCCTAATCACCACACACGATCTTCAATTCTTCTTCCAGCCACAATGGAGCTACACATATGATACAATACCCTTATTTGATTAAAAGGGACGAGAAATTATCATTTCAAGGAATTAAATAAAAGCATTTTATACATATTTACATATAGATAAAGATTGGGTAAAAGGAACTATAGAAATGACATGGTTATACTTACGTGCGCACATTAATGACACACGGATATACCTATATAAAAAGTAATAACATGTTAAAAAATATGAACAGAAACTTTACATATATTTGTTTCAAAACGGCATGTAATATCACATTTTTCACTTGAGCTGCAAAAGAGAGCTGTTAATCGACATGTAACCTATGGTCAATGTTAGTCCGTAACCTAGTCCGTATGGTCAATGTTATAAATCATCGTGACAAATCCATTTGTCGACAGTAGCCCATCCCTGGCCCGCTCGACAATTGTTCGCATTGCCGCTCTCGCTCGGCGTATGTTTTTTTCCGTCTCCGTCCGCATTAATTTATGCCTTTTTTACGCAATAACGTTTAATTGGACTTTATTTATCACTTTTAATTTTTCTAATTTGATAACTCGAGCGGGGCTGGTTTTTTTATTAAAATTTATGATGTGTTTGGTGAAGCGGTGGGATAAAATCATCTGTGTTTATACACATAATTTGAACAAATGAGTTTCGATTACTGTTATTACAATAAGAACTACTTTAATAGATAAGAATGAATGAAATGAGTAGGTAGGTACAGCACGATAGATTCTTTGGATGAAAGAATATATGTACAGATAGATTACGAAAACATTGGCCATCGGCTAATCCGGAAACATCCGAACGTAATATAATTATTTAGAATTATAAAGAATATTTTCTAAATAATTATATTACAATTTTGTCTCTTATTCTTGTCCCAGCGCCTCTCCACTACTAGAGATTGGCCGTAAGCTCTGAATTTTTTTCTCAATCTCTCTTTTTTTTTGTTAGGAAAGACAATCAAGGAAAATCCTCATGGACACCTGGGAATGGGGCCCAGGTAGTGCCGGACTCGTACCGGCTAAAAAACCTTGATTTGTCTTAACATCGTGAATGTCTAAATTCTTGTGGCCCTAGTGGCCTTTCAAGAGTCACCGGTCGTGTTTGATGTGGGGCGAGCGCAGAAGGCGCTCAGCCAGGAACAAAGTGTGTGTTGCAACGAGCCTAAGGGCTCCCCCGCCGGTAAACCGGCGGAAGGAACGGACCTCGGCTTAGGGCGTTGCATTGGGGGGATTACGCGGGTTCGCGAGTCGGCGAGAAGCGCCCAGGCACGTGCTGATGCCTAGTAAAAGTGTTGGCTGAGGGCCGGTGTGTGTTAACGGTGTAACGAGGGGGACGTCCACCTCTCGGCCGGCGGGGACGGTGTCTGTGTGCTGCGTTTGAGTGCAGTGTTAGAACCGCATTGGCAGCCGTGATCGGGTCGTCGGGATCGTCCAGGATGTGCCGTGGGCGACGATAGCGGGGAGGGGCACTCCTGTCAGGTATGTAGGTGAGGGAGGAGACAATCAGAGGGTTGGGATGGTGTGGGATAGCGTCATAGTAGCGTCGGGCGGCTCAATCTCTCGCCAAGCGAGAAAGTGTTCTGCCATCCGAGAATGGATAGTATTCTGGCGAACCCATCCATTCTTTGATGTTGCACTATGTTTACACTATGCTAACAACTATGTTTTTCTCCTACCAACAGATAGTCTTCCCTTAAATTTCATTATAAGTTCATCATTATAAGTTCAAGCAGTTGGTATCTATTATATTTAAACACGTATTCGATATAAACAACCTTTCTTTTCTCTGCAACATTCATGGTTGGGCGTGGTCTGCAAGCGTGCTTTATATTCTTAACATTCATTTCATCCCTAGTATTAATATTGCTTAAATATTTGTGGTTAATGAACACGCCATTGTTCACTATCTAGAGCAAATAACAAAAATGAAGTCTATCCTATGACACAAAGTAAAAATATTTCACTTTTGATAGAACATAATTTCTCAATTTTCAATCTTAACCGCTACAAATACGTATCAATTGAAAGAAAACTACAATAAAACAAAGCAAGCTTTAAAACCGTATTTTTCTGCAAACCTCTTACGATCCGGCTTATAGGCCGGGAGTTGCGTTTTTTCCAAGCATTGTAAGCAGTTTAAAGTCCACAGGGAGACGCGGATACATTAGCGGCCGCGGGATTTGAACAAATGTTATTATTTCCTTCGCTAGGATTAGGTTCTGATTGACGACCTTCTCTACCACTGGATAGGGTTCTTTGCGATTGAAAAGATTTGAATTTTTCTAATAATCACATTGATTCACAGTAGAATGACAGACCTTTCTACTAGTATGTTGTGGTTAGACTTTAAAAATACCTACCTATTGGTTATAACGAACGAAATTAGCTAAAGTATAGACAAAAATTAGAACTATGTGGTAGTTAAATAATTTGTAATGTAGTATGGGTAGTAGGTATACAAACATTTGATATTGTACCTATTTATATAATAATAATTGTATAAAATATGTATAAATTGCATTCGATCAGACGCTATAAGGGCACCGTTTATTTTAACTAACGTGAAAATATAAAATTATAAGCTTTGTCTTTTCACTACTGTATAGGCCTCTCCCAATGCTCGCCACCACACACGGTCTTCCGTTCTCTCTTTTAGCCACTGAATAATTGAATCGATTCAAACTTTAAAATTAAAAGAATTTAATAAAGATATCTTACGCAACCCTAAAACATTCCATCAGTGTCTTAACTGTTTTTTCCCTCTCTCAATCCCCTCGCATTAGCTATCTTATCGACTTTGGATATAACTGCGGGATCGGGGTGCAGTTTATAATATTCGCAAACATCTCGGTTTCTACCTCGTCAGTTTTGATTATAATACATTGTTGTTTCACATGTTAAACTGTTCATTATAAATTTCTGTGTATGATAGATTAACTTATTGTTTCAATATATATAATCGTGTGTGGTGGCGAGCTTTAGGAGAGGCCTATATACAGCATTGGAGACCCCTATGTCTAATGACCTATGCCTGATGGTATGATATGTAATTAATTTTTACTTAGTTATCTGATTTGAAAGCTTTAATTTGTGAAATATCTGTTTTACCCGTATACAATCAACGGTTTCAAATCAATTAGTACTTATTAGTTTATATACATTAGTAGATTTTCTATTTAGAAATAATTTGTGATTCACATACATTCACAAATTGTATGTAGTCACTGTGACTACACACACATACGCTTTCAAACATTTTCGTTTTACAAATTGTCAAACTTAATTTAGGTATGTTAACTGAAAATAGATTTAAAAAACGTTAGGTCTATTTAAACATCTACATAAGTGTGATCTTTATAAATGCTCAGTATCTCAGAAAATTTTCAGTGGTGACTAATAATTAGCCGTTCCCAGTTGTCCAGTTGTCCTCCAATCTTACCCTTGTCTCATAATGCAAATGCAATAGGCGCGATTTACCACGATGTCCACGACTGACCCTTATTTCTTACAACTTATTTCATATAAAATAAAATATATTGTCGATATCGAATATAAACCCGAACATAAGTAAAGAGTATAATAGAAGAAAGCAAACTGTACACTGCCTATATTAAAGGAGTAAAGAATCATCTCCACTCCATTCTTGGAGATGGGTTGGGGACTCCGCATCCCATCCTATCTCGAAGGAACAAGGGGGAGTGTCATTTTTGACTGACGTTGGATATGACTGAAGTTGGCACTTGACTGAAGATGGACATGGGCGACAGTATCGACTTTCTTTCAAGTGAAATGTTTGCTTATAGACCATCTTCATTATATGGTATATAAAAATGAACTGCGTCTAGCTACATTTTACTTCGCGGTAGATACAGACGACATCTAAGTTTCTTATTTATCGCACAGACAGCGAACGCATTACCTGATTACGTTCGCCACTACACTCGTATTCAGACTCCGTCCGCAGCGTAATTCCACAAATGGGTGTAACTCGAGCCGGTTTAAAATTGAAATTTATATGCGCGCATTATACATGAGGCGGATTAGAGCGGGGTTCAAAGAAAATGATTGTGGGGTACCCGCGAGGGTAGTGTAGGGACGGGACAGTCACGTGACGTGACCGTAGTGGAGCCAAGAGCATTTCTTATATTTTTACGTTGGCATAATTGTGTGTAGTTTCCAAGGGTCGTATGTTCTCTGAAGATTACTGCTATACAAATACATGCATGCGTGGTTCTAACACAAGTTGCTAACCGGAATTATTAGGATCGCCGAATATCCGTAAATCGCATACGTGTAAATGAGATCCTTTCCCCAACCCTCTCTCCAAATCCATTCTTACATCAACAAAGGTAGGCAGTGCATCCGCAGGCGTGCCAAAGGTTGTCGTTCTGGACAAAAGTTGCCATGTACCGCAGATGTCGATGGGCGACAGTGTCCACCTCCCACCGGGTGGATTGTATGCTCGTTTGCCACCTTCCTTCTATAAAAAAAAAAAGATAATTTTGTAGCTACACAGTGTTCTACACACGAAGACACTGTATTTTTTTCATAGTAGAGTTTTTTGTGTTTCTCGCATTCACAAATAAATAGGTAGTTCCGTTCAATGTAAATACGTATTTAACCAATATAATAAGTTAAAGGATATTTCTTGTTTAATTAATGAACCTTCTGATATAACAATACACAATAACTACTTGATTAGTTTTTTAACCAGTAGTTAACTCTCTAGTAACTATGTGCATATCCTGGACAAGATCTTTATAAAAATATTTACAGAACGGAACTGTATCAGAGAGAAATGTAAACGATCAATATGAGACGCATAAGTATGACTTATGAGATTTTTTTTCTTTATGGAAAAAAGATGGCAGATGAGCATACAGCCCACCTGATGGTAAGTGGATACCGTCGTCCATGGACATCTGCAATACATGCCAACATCATTCCAGAATAACAAATATTGGCACGCCCCCGAATGCGCTGCCTACCTTTGGAGATATAGGAATGGATTTGGAGAATGGGTTGGAAAAAAGGGGAAGGATAGGATAAGATGGGATGAGAATGGGCTCTGGCATATCCCACTCACTACCGAAACACATACTTACATAGGATAAAGTGGGAAATTATTCTATGAGAGAGGG
This sequence comes from Sesia apiformis, assembly GCA_914767545.1. NCBI lineage: Eukaryota > Metazoa > Arthropoda > Insecta > Lepidoptera > Sesiidae > Sesia > Sesia apiformis. Next base: position 14,695,925 of record OU611963.1, on the reverse strand, counting down.
GTAACGTGGCCAGTCGAGCGCGTCCAACGTGCACTCTTTCACCTCCAAAATATTTCTTACATACAGTCCCGGGCAAATCTGCAAATCATAATTGGCCCCATTGACAATCGGACAGTTTCTACTGGGATAAGACTGGGTGTTTCTACTGGATGTTGTAGCTGCTAACAATTGTCATAATAGTGTCGAGTGCATGACAGCGGATGTTCTATCTCGTATATCTTTGATCCATTGTGTTACGTAGCCTACCTAAATGGCCTGAAAACAGAACATTTTTAAAACAAATTTTGCTTTGATAGATAGACCTATATTGTATACGAAACACGTGTATCGGAATGACAAATTAAGTAACAGAAACAATAGGTAGAGGCGTTAAAACGATTTCTTCCAGGCAACCTCTTGGTGCTAAGGAAAATATTAAAGACAAAGCTTCATTTGTTTCATTTGTGTCGGCTCTTACATATTTTTATATCTTGTAAATGAACACATTACCAAATAATAGTTATAAAAATGTCACAGCCAAAAATTCTAAAAAAATATAATCTAAGTAATTACTTTTTAAAATACGACGCAGTGCGTTAAGAAAAAGTTATAAAAGATATTAAATTGGTACAAAACGGCTAAAGAATCTTTTTATAAAAAGTGTACGCGACGGAGTCTTGTAATTCGGTGAGCGGCGGGCGAGACGATTATGCCGATTAAATATGCATTAACGAATTTTTCTCCTTAAAAGCTAGAAAAAATGGCGTAAAAAGAAAATTGGCAATTAGGCGAGGCCCGCCTCCATCGCTATGTATCTACCGTTCGTATAAAATTGAATTTGGCTCTAAAGAAATACATAAAGTGAGTGTTACGTTGTAACGTTTTGCCTTTGGCGAATAAGACTGAAATTACCTCATTTAAATGTAAACAAGTGTGGTTGTTTGTTTGAAAGAAGTAGTATGTGACATAAAATATGAACCATGAATATGTTATAACTAAATCCGCCCCAGCCTCACTCTCTACACGCCACTGAAAGTTTTTACGTATATACTCGTATATCAGCGTAACAATTAACAGGTCATGGGAACACATACTCGTAAATTCTTATAATTCTTTAATGAAAGCATTGAGTTAGAACTGCCTGCTGCTAGATGTCTAAATATATCCAAGATTTGACATTGGAAGATTGCGAACATCCAGTGAGATTAGGCAAGGTGGGCAAAGTAATATGTTAAACATGTTTCAAGGGGAAGGGCGCGTGCTGCTCCTCTGTCCCATAAGATTGAGTACCGTACCAGCGGCACTTACTGTCAGAGTAGCAAGTAGTATTAAACTGATGTAAATAATTATAACTGTTAGTATGTTTTTATATTCTAAAGCGGGTCTGAACGCGTATAATATAGGTATTTGTTTACCTCTTATTCCTGCTCGATGAGTTCAGACCCGATTTAGAATATGAAATGTGTACAAAACGCGAAAGTTTAAAAACTGTTAGTATCTGTTATGTAAGTGTCTGAAGATATTTATTACTTAGGTGAAGGTCTGAAGGTAAGTCAATTTCAATCAAAATTCTTTTTTTTTTTTCTCTGTACGTGGACTCCTGCGCATTCTTTCATGCTTAAGTACTTGTAAACTTCAAGGTCATCAGAAAGAGTTAAAGAATGGGCTAGTTCAAAATCCTGTAAGATCTAAAATGCGTATTTACGCAATATCCAGTCACTTACCGTGTTCTAAAGCTACACGACCGTGTATCTGGCGTTATTCAATTGTCTGCCTTTGACACGCCGTATCATGAAACGTCTAACACGTCGGCATGAATAAATGATCAAATATAGTTGTGCCGTAACTGAATACACACTTGCCGCTCACAAATGAAAATTAATTATGCAACATGATAAATTGACACTAATTTCGTGATACAGGGGCGGCGACATACGCTTACTGTTTATACAGTACAGAGGGAAAGCGGTTTGGGATCTCCGTCTCATATAGAAATAAAATATATCACAGATGCGACGCGTCGTATCGTCACTTTCCTAACTTGTCGCTGGATGAGAGATGAGAGTATGCTGGAGTAGGAGCTAGGAGTTTTATTAACAGTAGAGAGACACACGCGTCGAACTATATGTATATCTATACATATAATAAAACTGTAGAACCAGCGTGTCTGTACATTGAATATATTTACCAAACACTGATTGGGGGCGATGAAGGAAGAGTATCAGAATACTAAAAGACAGTTTTGAAATTTTTTATCTGTCTGTCTGTTTGTCTGTTCGAACACGCTAATTCCCAAAACTACAGAAAGGATTTTCACGGGATTTCCACAGATTAATTAAGCTTAACTTGGCGTTTCGAATAGGCTTTGTCTCATCAAAATCGGCTGACGGGAAGAAAAGATATCTCAATTTAGAGTTTAAAAACTAAATAACCACGCGTACGAAGTCTCGGCCACAGCTACTCATGACGTCACACATGCGAATAATTCCAATAGAGCTAATTTTTTCGTGTGAGCTTTCATAGTATCCTTCTAAATGTAATGTCAAATCCCCATTAATCAGTATGCTGCTAAAATTTATACAGCCTGTTAAAATAAAGAGAAACGGTTTTATGCAAATGCAAATTGTGCAATTTATGCAAATGGTTTAATTTCTTACGTTTCAAACGTTCAACATTTAATTCTCTGTGTGATCTATTTAATTGGGGTAGGAAAAAGTATTGACAGCGTCCAGTGGACTCTAGTGGAGTCAATAGCAGAATTGCATCTTGAATGGTTAGCTACTATTCGGGGCGAATCTTTCGCTGCGTGTCTTTAAGATTCGAATAAATAGCTGATTCTCGATCTTAAAATGTTTCATCCTAAGGGTTCCTGTAGAAATGTCCCAAAAATGTCGGTGGCATTATTTTACTGGAAGGCAAGATGCATTGCGCGAGATAATGGCCAGCCCCAACTGTCGACCACTAACTAGATTCTTTGATAGGTCTTTAAAAAAGAATGTGCACTAACCTAGCCTTCTCTATCTCTATATTGTAATTAATTAGTGTAATTAATTTTAATTGATTTTTAATTAATCTTGTAATTAATTAGTCTAGGGTCGTGTTTTGTAGGCACCTTAAGCAGTTTGCGCAAAGGTCAATAAGGTCAAGAACAGTCTAAGAAACAGATATTTATGGAACCCTATGACTTTGTTCGTTTATTCCATGTCAGTGCTTCATCTGTGTGCGTACGCAGCATTTTAGTTGAATGTAAGAAAATTTCATACCTACTGTTTTCTTTTTGTTCTGTCATGTTTATACGTGTGGTAATGCTGTTATGCCGTTGTATAATGCGGAGAATTAAGGTTCTGTTACACTATGGAGTTAATTTGTCTCTTATCCAAGAGCCTACATAGATGCTTAACTTAAGGCTTAATGAAGTCTCAAATGAAAACCTAAATTTACACAATAATGTCAGTCATAATGCAATAATGTTAAAGATCATAAGGCATTTTTGGCTTAGTTAATTAATCTATTTTCATTAATTGTCCACATTGGGGACAGAATTTCGAGCAAATAATTAAAGTAAAACCCTTCCCTTTATCTTTTGAAGACGGTTATGACTTATTTTATTAACAACAATAAATACCAACTATAAATCTTTGAGAAACATTTCTTAGCGTATATTTTTTTTCAGTAGAATAGATGGCAAACGAGCGGGCGGACCACATGACATAGAGCTGTGAATAGGATTTTGCAAGGTCGGCGGCGCGCCCGCATACCCCCTGGTGTTGCAGGTGTCCATGGGCGGCGGTAACACTTACCATCACGTGGTACCGCTTACTCGTCCGCCCACTAATCTATGAAAAAAAAAAAATGGTCACCGCCGCCCATGGATAACTGTAGCATTAGGGGGCTTGCGGGTGCACTACCGACCTTAGAGAATCCTGTTCACAGCTCTCTTGAAGAGCCCCAGACTCTACTCATCCAGCCACTATCCAGTGATCCGGTAGAGGTCGTATGAGAAGAGCAACAAAACCTTTGCGGTAACGATCCTTGTGACAGGTTTATATCCGATAGTGGAGGAAAACAGGCATCAGTCTGTGTACGAGAATAATAAAAATTAAAACCTTTTTAAAGTAATTTAATAAATGAAGACATGAGACGTCCAAAGGATTACAAATTCATGTCCAGCTTGCAGTCGCCTTATTCATGGGACAGCCACATAACGCTGACCGCAGAATCGAAGCAGTAATACAGTCTTATTTTTCAATTTAGAGCACAGAATATTAGTTAGAATTTAGTAAATTGATCGAGCGCTTGTGTTTACATATGTAATTTCATTTTTTTACTCACATAATTATAGTAAACAGACTGCTAAATTTACACCTACTCGTATATGCATTGTACCTATCTATTTGCGTAGAATATGTTGGTGTTAGCATCGGCACGGTTAAATTATTCATGCAATTAACTGATTATAGCGGAACTAGGGGCCTTTACTACCCCCAATAACAGCGCAACTATACTCACATATAGGTACTATGTATTTCGTGTAGGTAATCGTATGTATATTTACTATACGTGGTTTTCAGTATACCTACCTATTTTGAACCAATATTTATGACAGTGATTATTGAATCAATCTAATCAATAAAATAAAAATATGGGTTCTTATTTCCAAAAACTTTCATTACTTCGTTATTGTTTATATCAAATCAAACGTTCCAAATTAAAGGTAATTAAAAGAAAATTGTTCAAATTCAAATTCTTTCAAATTATTTAGCGAACTAGCTTTTATGTTTTTTTTATCGTCTTGCTTGAATAACGGGATAACTGGCATTATAACTTTTTAAACTCTCGTGTTTTGTACACATTTTATATTGTAAATTAGGTCGGAACGGGTATAACAAAGGTATTTCTATACCTTTTATTTCTACTCGACTACAAGTTAACCACGAGTTGTCAACTCGTGACCGCGCCTGGTGTAACCCGTGCCAAAACGTCGAGTAGAAATAAAAGGTAAATAAATACCTTTGGTATACGCGTTCAAACACGATTTACAATATAAAATAACTGCCATTATGTTGTGGCGAGCCTTGGTGAGTTCTGTGTCCAGCGGTGGAGCTAAAATGTGTTTTTCATGTTCACCACAATGGATAGTTGAGAAGAAAACAGCAAACATTTAAATTAATAGTACTTACCCAATATTCAGAAATGTATTAATCAAAACAGTTATTAGAGTTATTAAGGGTCAAATTAATTCTCTTTGTTGGAGCAAGCCTTCTTGCATTCAATTCGCTAGTTGAATATTCATATTAGCCGTACCTCCTCAAGGAGGACATTTTCCTAATGCCTCCCCTCCCGCTTGCCCCCGCCGTCTCCTCGGAAACCAATTAATAGAGGTATGCTTCGTTAGACGAGCCAAAACTTTGTGGCTTGACCCCTGAATATATTGGAGATAGGTACATGATTTTATGTAGTTATGGAGACTAAATTGTTTATAGGAAGCATTCTGGGTTTGAATAAATTAATTATCAAAATTATTTCATGGTTTAAATACTATGGGTATATATAGCTTAAGATTATGTAGTTCTTCATGTTTTTATTTTATTTTTTAATTATTTATTTCAAGCAACTAAGGTCCAGTCACCTTGACCTAGAATGCATATATAAATAATATAATAAACTTAACTACTAACGTTATTATTTCAAACGAAGCCCGAAGGTATTTATTTTTTCTTAATATATATATATAAGTAGTATAATATATATAAGTATAATATAAGTAGAATATATATATAGATATAAGTATATATCAGTGTTATAATAATATATGTATAAATAATATAGGTTATAATATATATAATAAATATATATATATATATATAACATATTTAAGGACTTACTCCTTAAAAATCCTTTTTCTTCTTAGGGTGCAAGCTCCAAAACTGGTGCCTTTTTAAAACATTGCCGAAGGTTTTTGAGGAAAGATATTTTCCCTCTCCCTCGTTCTCTCGTTCCCTGGATCTTACCTTATATGATTAATATACTTCTGATTGCGTAAAATGCGCCCTCAATATTCGAGTTTTCTTTCTATTAATTGGTCTGACACAGTAACATCATTGTTCACAATCAAAGCAAATTGATTTTTTTGATATGGACTGTTTTCCTTATACCTATTAAGTAATAATTATACTCGTAATGATAAGCTTCAATATTATCAATAATGATGCGCATGGAGAGAGAAGAATATTTTTTCCTTTTTTTAGTTATAAACTCAGGTCATCAAAATTTCTAAGTGATCACCTAAAAGCATTCCAGCAGTGTGGCGCGGACGGTGACCGTCGCTCGCATCAATTATTACCGCCTGTAATGAACGCAAATCCTTTGATTCCATTGAACGAGAGCCGGGGGGAATACCGGCCGGAAGTTACAATCGGGAGCGGAGCGGCTTGTAGGTACAAATTGTTACACACTTTAAATTTATCTTTGTCTCCGCGCATCTGCAACAAATGTAAATGTAGTGCAGCTGTAATTTATACATTATAGTTGTAATGCAGAGCTATAAATCAATCTCTTGTCCAAGAGCACAATCGTTGTCATTTCGGAAGTCTCGAAAAATGATTACGTTAAAGCTAGTATTAATAAACTACCCATCCATGATCCAAAAATCCATCCATGGATCCACAAATGTGTCGCGTTTCCATATGGGAGAGCTAAATAAAGGGGGTATGACTTGTACTAGAAAAGAAAGAGGTAAAGATTTGTTCTAGTAGCTTGTAATAAATCAAGAGAAACCTAATACAAAATTTAATAAGTATTAATTTAATACAATAAATAATCGGTAGTATCAAAAGTCCTTACAAGTGTTCGCTAAATAATCTTATCACCCAAAACTCACTGTTAGACGCAGGAGTGGCGACGCCTAGCAGGGCGCACGCCCAGAGCGGTGAAGAGCAGCACTAACTGCCAGCCGGAAAACTGTTAGACGGTCGGACGGAGCGATGGAGACCAGGCGCAACAGGCGGCGCCCAGCAAGAGCACCAGCGCCCAAAGAGCGTCGGACCAGAGCTCCGGCGGCCGGCGAGAGTAGGAGGCCGACTCAACGTCGAAGGGAACAGGCGTGTCACTTCTTCCAAAAACGTCCTCTCTTGATCGTTTTCAAAAACAAAAACTGGTCTGTGGGGCGCCTAAGATTTTTCTGTCCGTTGATTGTCATCATTGTCAACCTTTTAAATTTTAGAAGGTTCTATTTCGTCGAACAGTTTCCAGCCAGTGTGTTTTAGACGGCAGGAGAGTAATGCGTTTATTGGTTAAGGCATACTTAGCTAATATAAAAAATAACTATTAAATTACAGAATACAGAGATATAAAAATACAGGGAATATGAAGATGAGCTACTGGACCAAATGTTACATTTTTCCCCACGAGCATTTTATATTTATTTTATTTATTATTAAAAAACTAAAGCTGCTTCTGAAACGGAAACTCACACATTTACAATGTGACAAATGGTAATACATCCATCCAAAAATGATATTTCATCCACCCAAAAATCCACCAATATTAGTGCAGACATAGGTAATAGACTGTTGTTATCATCGATAAGAATTTATTTTTTAAGTGAATTAATTTTTAATTGTAAAATATTGATTCTGAATTAATTTAAATGAAAATGTATATATATTTTTAGCAAGAAAGTTAGTAGGTACTTTTATAGTAGGTACGGCAATTGACAGAATCATGACCAAAATCCAGTTTCAGTTTTCGAGAATTCATCTGACACACCATATATATTATATACATATACATGTATTTTATGTCTTGTGAAAATCGGTATAACCAGACTTATATCACCTTTTATTTATATGTTTATCGTACTCAGAAAAAAATAGGATTTTTTCTGTCTAATCCACGATACAGTTTGTTCTAAACGATACAACTATCTATTCGTAATAAGCACTTTTTGTTTGAAAACTAAGTATATTTAAACTTTAACTTAATTTTAACTTAACTATGCTAACTTTACTTTTATCCTTATAACTTATCCTTTTAATTTTGTAACTGTGTGTAAAATGGTACAATGAAATTGTCACTTTATATTTTCAAAACATATGTGTAAAAACAAAACCTTCTTATGTAATGCTGGTTTTTCACGTAAAAAATATGTTGTAAAATTAGCTCCATGCGATTTCATTCTCTGTCCAAAAAGTGGAGTTTGGACGCCGTGGCATGTTTTTCGATAGCCCTGAGGATGCTGGGAATGCATTTATAGCAGCTGTTGAGGACCTTGTTATAAGAAGAGTAGCGCCAGTGCTTTAACTCTTGGTTTAGACAAATGAATCGCTGTATAAAGACTAATGGAGAGTATTTTGAGAAGTTGTATTTGTGTTATAATCCAAATATTTTTTTGTATCTCAAAATTCACCTAGTCACCCACGCACAGCTCCGGGTGTCGTGCAACACAATGCAGCCGCCCTTCAGTATTCACTGCTAGACATGTACCTTTTCAGGCACATTGTCTCCCGAATGACGGATGTAGTAAAGCCTTAAACGCTACGCGAGCCAAGCGGGTTGGAATCCACTCTTTCAGAGTTGGTGTAGTTCCTTAGGGCTTGTGGTAGCCACTTTGTTATCCCTTAGTCGTCTTTTACGACACCCGCAGGAGGAGATGGGGGGGGGGGGGGGCGCTATTGTATAGCCGGCCGACACCACACGGCACATTACCACAAATGACACACAAATTTTGGCAAATATTATTTACAATATAGAGAATAATTTCAAAATATTGCTACAAGATAATAGAACAATGATAAATGAATCCCACGACATACATATTCTTAGTAAAAACGTTGAGTTCTACTTCCCAGAATTAATCAATTTTTACGGGATATACAGATTTGCCCTCTGATATGTATCTATATAACTCAAGTATTACTGAAAACCAACCGTAAACATCCGAACCTGGATTAAAGTAACATAATAACACATCTGATCCCACAATCGTTTGTGACTTGGTCCCACCTCCGTCGCGGTACATCTAGTATGCACTGAGGGAATGCCGTAGCGGCGCGACACCTCGCGCGTTCATTTCATTGTCTCCACCTCTTCACGCTAACACAACACTGGGACACTGTGATGCAATGTAGTGCGATGAATATTGTAACACTTGCTTTACACCGACTTGATTTTGCCTGCTGGCACAAAGTCCCTGAAATTCTTTGTAACGTTGATTATGTGACTGGATTTCTAGCAGTTATTATATGCATTCATCTCACGGTTCTCATTTTCATACTTTTTATCTACTACGATGATATTAATTGTATATTTTTGGGCATTTTTTTATCTCCTGCTCCGGCAATTTCTTATTAGACATATCTCTCATCTGTTCAAGGTACCTATTCGACAAAATCAGATATTCCATTTCTATACACAAACTACGGAGAACCTGGTATAGTTTTGTAGAGTATATTTAGAAATATCTCCATAAAACAAATAAATTTTCAATCTCATACCAATATATACACGGAATATATGTATGTAGATGGAAGTCGAATCTTACTATTTTTGTATGGAAACCCGATGTTGAAATAACAACAACACATCAATAAAAGCTTAATAAATCTCACTGGCTATTTGTGTTTTACAAAAATAGCAGTTACAACATAAAGCGTAAATATTTAAAATCTACGTTATTGTTACAACAATAAGCTTTATTTCTTTTTATAATATTTCAATATCTTATGATGCACATTGGATGTTGTGTCAAAAGTACATGAATATTAACCGCCGGTAAACAATGGAATGTTTTAAATCGGTCAGCACCTGTGAATGTCAGATAATGAATTGTGTAGTGTTGGCCGCTGTTGGAAAACCTCCACCTCATCTCTTATCGTGGGTGTAGTCAAAGTCGACTAAACTAAGTATAACAAACCCGTAACCACAAGCGCTGTGGAAGTACACCAGCGTGGCGTTGCGCGTTGTACGTGCAGCCCATGTGCCGCAGGGGACAATAAAAGGGCTGCTTACGATTATACTGTGACTTACAATCACGTTAAGCGTTTTTTTTACATGCAGTCCCATACGTAGCAAATAAAATAAACGTTGGCGTGCGTCGACCGGCGAAGCGCGACGGTTGACTGGACGCAAACTAGGTTTGCACAGATCAAAGGGACGTGTCTCTAACGATATGCACTCACTTCCTTAAGGAAATTGATTTAAATAAAATATGCTCCCCTAGGCATATACAACAAATAGGTATACACTTATTTTTATTTATTTTTGATATAATTATATTTAACACTTATATGTTTCAAACAAAATTAGGCCTTAAACTATTTTTTTGTGTAAGTTTATGATGTAAGTACATTCATTTAATAATAAATAATAATAATGATATCTTCATTGATAACAGATTTTTGTTGACATAACATGATATGAAGCCACTACCTGTTGAAGTAGGTAAATTTATATATTTTTTTTTTATGGGCGAAGGTGGCAGACGAGCATACAGTCCACCTGATGGTAAGTGGATACTGTAGCCCATAGACATCCGTGATACATGCCAACATTAGTCCAAAATGACAAACGTTGACACGCCCCCGGTTTGCGCTGCCTACCTTTGCAGAATAAGGAATGGATTTGGAGAAAGGATTGGGGAAATGGGGAGGGATAAGATGGGAATGGGCTCTGGCACATCTCACTCACTACCTAAACACGTACGTACATTAGGTAAATAAGATAAAGTGGGAAATGCAGTACATTTCAAGGTAGTCTTCTGTGAGAGAGGGGTAACGTGGCCAGTCGAATGCGCCCAGCGGCTGTTGGATTGCAGCGTGCACTCTCCCCCTCCCATGAGCCCTCTCCCCCCCCTATATTACAGGAGCTAGTGTCCTCCACGATAATATGACAATAGGAGTAATTTGTGTTTATTCAATAATTACTTACAGCTTATTTATTAAAAGTACAAAGAAAACAAGCTTATAAACAAACTTTCAATTATAAAAAAAAATAGTTGTGCATGCATGCAAGTTTGTATGAATGTCTGTCTATTAGTGTGTTTTTGTATTCGAATGTGTAATTGTTAGTATGTGAGTGAATCTATACAGTCTCTAATTAATTTTAAACAATCTGAACTATATTTCTGATATGTGTGTTAAACGCCATCCACAGAGCCAAGTAATGTGGAAATTTTCTGTCAGTGTGTGAAAATGAATGAATCTAGTGTAGTTAATTAATTAATTTAATTATTAATTAAGTTAATTAATGTACGGGCTTATGTGTATTAAAAAGTTTTGAATAAAAACTCTCAAAGTTGTTAAGCCAAAAGCCAACAATAATCTTTTGCTTTAGTCATTCTTCTTTGTTTTTCTTTGTAGGTACGCTAACTAGTACCTAGCTCACTTGACCGATAGTCATAAAGGGCAAAATATTAACAGGCGTAACAAATGTAATGATATACGTAATCAACCTATAACGCCCCACTGCGGGGCACAGGCCTCCCTTAGTGAATCACTGGGGTGTTTCGGGCCATAATCCTCCATACAGTACATACATTACACTGTTAAAGACTGATTGGAGCATCCTGACGGCACAGACTCCCTTCGCAGACTTTATTATCTACCACTACGGAATCTTCAGTGGTAGGACGATCTTAGATTCTAGCATTTATAATTTTAACAGTGGCAGTATTAAGACTATTTTAAATTTGTAAAATGACCGTATTCTCAGAAATTTCAGTATGTTTGCCGCTACAGAATCACGTGGATCGCTTACCCTTACTTACCATAAAATCATATTGTATTAATATAATCGGTACTTCCTGTGTAAACGCGGATGACCACGGCATTTGAAGGATGCCACGATCTTAGGTTATTAGTATCTGCATAGGATTAAAGCGGAATAACAAAGTGTCAGACCGAGCCGAATCCAATGTCCTCACCTGTACGCCTCCAGCATGCACCGGCTCCAGGCATCTTCCACGGTCGTTTTGGGGCCTGGTAGCTCTCCTTTCCTCGGCCGGGGCACATTGGGTTGGCACACGCTTCGACCTCACGAATTCGTACGGTCCTTCAATAATTGTAATTCAGATCGCAGACGCGGGTTCCCCTAGCGCACCAGTACAGTTCACGCTTAGTGAAGGTTCAGTCAAAGACTTCACTAAGCGTTATTGCAGTTGCAGACAATGTCTGTCACCACGCGGTTTCCTCGCGAACTGGCATAGAACCAGCGGCGACGAGGTCGAGTCATGAACTTAAATATGCTGAATTACAATCGTAGACAGGGCCCACGACCACGCGGATTCCTCACAAACCGGCACACAAACAGCTGCGGCGAGGTTGGGTCAAAAACTAGCGGTCGTACACACATTTAAGTTGGGGGCAGAAGCAAGAAAAGGTGAAATGCCTAATGAGCGATAGAAATGAAATACAATAAGGACCCACTTGGTACGAAAATCAAGATAATATCATCTTGGAGTACTGATCATGATTTCTTTGTTACAGTTCCGGCGCGTTCCGCTCGTCTCCCGGAAGTGGAGCTGATCCGCCTGCGGCTCCACCACACCCACTCTTTCTACCACCACACCTCTCGCACCTGTCACAGCACCTTAATCACTTGTCGCAGCCATTCTTCCCTCTGAAAGGTATGCGTTTACATTCAGCATTGCATTGAGATACATTTCAGCCCTGGCAAGTCGCTCGTCTGCAGCAAATCGGCGGCTGCAGTACCACCCCGAATGTTTCCTACTATGACACGTCTCAAGTATCGCATTCTTTACTTTTAAAGGTAAGTACCTACTCGTATTTCGTCAGTTTCGTCATGAACTAGACATTTTAATTAGTAACTCTGGTCAATTAGTCTGGATTAATTAAATCCCTATTTTTTATTTCATGATTGAATCTTTTCATTGAATTAATTATTTTCCTGGTGAAGACAGATTATAAAATAAAAAAATTAATCACTTAGTAATATTTATCAATATCATTATTTGACCGTCACCGTTACCATAACCGTAACCATGTAGGGGGAGAGTGCACCCTGCATTCCCACAGCCGCTGGGCGCATTTAACTGACCACGTTCTCTCACAGAAGACTACCTTCTCACAGAAGAAGAAGACTTGAAATGTACTGCATTTCCTACATTACATGCATGCCAGAGCCCATTTCCATCCCATCCTATCCTATCATTCCCCATTTTCCCAACCATTTCTTCCAATCTATTTCCTAATTTGCAAAGGTAGGCAGCGCATCCGGGGTGGTGCCTACGTTTGTTATTCTGGACTGATGTTGGCATGTATCGAGGATGTCCATGGATGACAGTATCCACTTACTATCAGGTGGACTGTATGCCCGTCTGCTGCCTTTTCTCTATAAAAAATGTAACCAGCCAGCCCTTTTCGTGTCTACTGCTGGTTGGACATGGCCCTCCTTATGCACACACGCGTTGGTGAGTCTACTCTTTCAGAGGTGGTATAGTTCCTGAGGACTTGTAGTTTATTATACCTTAGTCACCTTATACGACACGACATCCACGGGAAGAGATTCGGTGATTTAGAATAGCATTTCATTATTTACCGGCGTTTAATTAAATCTCTAGGTTTCAATAAAAAAGGGATATTATTATTAATCTGCGACATATATAAATGTACAAATAAGTGACATTTACATTTATTTCATTTAGTGGATTTAAATTCATATATATTTATTTCCCACCAGGTTGGGGCGCGCCCTGCCCGTGCTGTCCCAAAGAGGAAGCGCGATCGTCAAGCGTGGCGGAGCTCCGGCGCAAAGCGCACGAGCACTCCGCCGCGCTACTGCACTCGCTCGCCAGCTTCCAGTCGCGTGCGCTGCTACCGCTGCCGTTGCACCTGCCGCCGCTGCCGCTGGCGCTCATGACGCAGGACAACGTGGCGCCCGCTCAGACCGACCCACACAAACATATTGAATAATAAATGAGTTCTTTATTATATAACTTTTTTTCAAAAATGCATAATTATTCCAAAGTACTCTTGCAAAAACCCTTAATTATCTGAAATAATTTGTTATCATGCGTTACAGTTACTTTACTATTACTATTTCATATTTATTACTATTATTATTCCATTGCTTTCAGTGCACTGTTACCGCTACTGCTGCACCGCAATAAAGCGTGTCCCAGATTGAGCACCGGATTTATTTTAGAAATAAATTTAGGACATCATTGTTTTTGCGGTTGTGTGACATGTGTCACCGTCGTGTTGGAATCACAGTTTATCGAGGGCCATATCTTACAATTGGTGTCAAAAAATCTCCCGTAAGATGTTCTGATACCTCTCTATGCCTACTTAAATACCGATACCTAAAAAAATGACCCTATGATCCCGCCGAATCAAAAGCCGCACCAAGCTGTAACTCTTTGAGGATGCATCCGTTTTTCATGAATCTCATGAGGATTCTCCAAGCTCCAGATACGACAATTTTGGTTACTGATGTATCCGTTAAGGTGGAAATGGGCCTCGTCCCTATAGATGATTTTTTCGCCAAAATGATGGTCCACTTCATACTGCTCTAAAATTGATACTGCGTCGCTCTTTCGTGTAGCATTCCATGTCGACTAATTGCAACTATCATGACATCTAAAAACACACCATAGTTGCCAACCGCAAAACAAAAAAATGGCGCGTAATTTAAATGCGATGCGTCTGAGACACCCAAAATCAAAAAGATTCCCACACAGTCGAACCTGCAAAAACATATTGAATACATGTCTAGAGTTAGCTCATTGTCGTTTCTTTAAGAGATCAATACTCGACCTTTACTGCAATCTTAATTTTCAATTATTTAATTAAATCCAGGAAATAATAGGAAAGTAACATGGAAAGTACATTCTCAAGCCTAAGCCTCTAGTGAACTGCTACCGCTGCTGCTGCACATCAACGAAATAATAAAGATATAAGGCGTTAAAAAGCCATCGCTGCAACTGCACCTGTAACTACTGTTGATACATCGGCACTCGCGCAGCTGGACCTATTAATATTATTGTTAACCTATATTGTCCCACTGCTGGAAAAAGGCCTCCGTCATTATCTCCCCTCAGAAACATACTGCCTTTAACTTTAATCTTTATTTCAGACCATACTTAAATGTTAATAAATTGTTGATAAAAAGTAATAAGTTTAAAAACTAGTAAAACATGTACAAAAGTCAAAAGGCTGAAAGTTGAGATTTCTCCCACTCGCCGACACTTGGATAACATACTCGTACATGCGACTCCCTATTCTGAGAAATACCTCAGAACGGATAATTCCTCACTACTCACTTGTATATCTACATTTATTACAACCGAAATTATCTAAAAACTCAATAAATAACAGGCGAAGGCGTACAGTACGACACAACTCAAAGGTTCCAACGATGTACCTATTCGCTCGACCCATGGAAATCGATTTATTTCCCGTATCAACGTCTGATTCGTCGTCGCCTCGAGCGCGACTGACATTCACACGTGCGTCATACGTTGATTACACAATAGATTCGGTAAAGTTTGGTTTGACGAAGTTAGCCGACAGCACCTCTGAGTTGTGTCTTACTGTACCTACTACACTCGACAGCCAGAGCGTTCTGTATGTTGCTACCGCTACCGCACCTGCTGCTATTGCCGCTGCCACTCATGCATACCGCAAAATACCACGACGAGGCTCGTAGAAACAATTAATAATAATAAATTATTGACATGAGTCAATTTAATTTAGCTCTGGCAAAAATCTTAGCCACCTATAAATCATTTGTTTGCCATAGAATTGAATAAAGTGTCTACATTATCTACATCAACCCGGCAAGCAATTGTTATTTTTTGACAAAGTACTTGGACAAAGTACCTAGATTCCAATGTATCATTTATTGATGTGAATTCAAGCGTGCCATATTACATCCATCGTGCCAAATTCTAGTGCCATTACAATTTATAGATTATTTAATAATTCCATTTAGATCCACAAAATTTGTATATATATCATTTATTACCGTTCGTATAATATTATTTAATAAGAAAAAGTAAGATAATTGTAGTATAGATTATAATATATATACATATATTAATTATCTTATGAGGCATTGAATATGAGAAGGAAAATGAACATTTTGTAAATACGAAATAAAGGCTAATTCTGTCTGCATCATAAATTATTATTATGACTAAATGGTATAATGTAAATACTCGTTTATATATAAAACATCAATGTATTTAGTACATACCTAGGCTGTTTTATATTGTGGACCGGGTCTTAAACGCGCACAATTAAAGGTTCTTGTTTATCTTAAATTTCTAATCTCTTGGACACGGATTGCAACGGCGAGCTGTTTAAACACTACCCGCATTTTTTTTTTCACAATTCACAATATAAAATGTGTATAAAAGCGATAATTTATAAAGATAAGTTATATTTAGTGTTGTTAAAACGAGCGCTAACGCGATATGTTAATACTATTGAACCTTAACCGTTTTGGATTCGAGCTTTTTCATTAGCTCTCACTGAGCCCTAGAGGGTCGAGCGTTCAACACTCGTTTTGTAACACTAATATTATTATTTGAAGAAAAATTGTAAAAAAGAAATATTAATGTTATTTTATTGTATGTAAATATTTTTTTACCGCTACAGTATTCGACCAAAAATTTGTTGTGAATATTTCTCCTCTATGTGTCAAATAAATTAAATTTTAAGTGAAATTGTAAAATAATAAATTTAAATTAACATTCATAGTGATTCAGCGTTCGTATCTCGTCTCTGTAGATGTTCTGTAAATAATAGCAATTATATAAACTTAACATTAGGTATAATAGAATACCGGTAAAGAATAAAACAGTTACCTATTTGTACAGCGATCTTTATACGATACACGATTTCGCGGATACTTCATCGCTATTCGGTAAATTTGAGATTGGAAACTCTGAATGTAACGCTAAGCTAATTTTGTTATTGAATTCAAGTATCAAAAGTATTTTTCCAACTATTTTTTAATGATATCAGAACTTTATTATCTCTTTCTCATTAGCATACAAACATTTTGGTGCATTATGACTGCAAGCTTTCTCCAGCTCAAGTGCATTGTGTAAAGCTGTATAATGTTAAATTAATCTATGTAATACCGTACCTACTCCTAACTTGCCCTAGTAAGTAAAGGTATATTGAATTCTCGATATGCCATATACATATGCACATAAATCAGTACTGCTCCTTTTCTGTGACTTCATATTTGATTATACTCGTATATTATGTCATTTCATTCACATTGTTTGTTGTCTTCAAGCAAAAAAGCGTATACGTGTAAAGAGTGCTAGTTTTATCTTATACTTTCATCATAGCATGTCATAGACGAAATAATTGAATGTTTAATTGGTTTAACTAACAACATTGAATGTGTTGTTTGTTTACGTTTAAACATGATTTGACGATTTCATGAATGATTTGCGTCATGAAAATAAAAAAAAATAGTTATTTGCGTATTCTTCGCCTAATATTTCTGTTCCTCTCTTAGTTTTAATTTTTTGCAATTTCTTTTTTTTTGGTGATTCATTCTTTGTTTATTTACCACCTTAGCTGGTTTACTGTTTCCGCAAATTATGGGACATCTTTTAAGGGTTGATTTAGTTCATATTGAGGATCGGTGGTGTCACTATTTTACAGATACCTATTCTCAACGCACATTCATAATTTCAAACTCCAGCCAGCCTGAACTCAGTGAGTTTCAGTAAAGGTTTCTGAGATCAAAAAATATATCAGTAAATATTTTGTATTTCTAATTTGCAAAATATACTTTTGTTTTGGTAAATATACCTGGTAAACCTTTCAGATAAATGTTATTTTCAGTTATCGAGTATAAGGCTGTACCCATAATTTGCTGGATTCAACTTGTTCTGGGTTTAGTTAACGATCAACCGGTTGATCGGTGGTTTTTACCGCCATCTCATGTTTTCTGAAACTATACAAAAAATACAATTATACCTAAGTAATAGTTGCGCCCGCGTCATGTTTTGTACATAAATGTGAAGTTATATAAACCGCTGCACCATGCACGAATCGTGGAATTGCAGGCGCGGGCGAGTGTAACATAGTATACATAGTATTATGTACCTTAGATACCCGTCATTAGTTGTTTTAATTAATACGAAATATACTATTATGTAAAAAAATATGATGTTTTTGTTTTCCCTTGTTTATTAACGCAGCCTCGTGTAGACTTATACATTAGGTAGGTATACAAGAATTACTGCATCAAACTTCTCCGAGTCCAAATAAAAATTAGGAGAGGAAGACGCAAAAAAAAATCACGATTACATAGATTAAACAGACAAAGATAGACGACAAGACGCATAAAATATAAATATAATCGCAATAGGTCTAGATGATCCAGACTAGATAGGTCTACACTACTTTAGTCTAGTGTAACGGTAGATACTTAATCATTAATTTTAATTTAGTTGATTAATTTGAAGAAGGGACAGACAAGCATACGGTCCATATGATGGGTATGCAGATACGTTGCTGACTACAGATATAGAGGGATAGAACGTAAAATGACCTACATTCGATGCGTGCCCTAAGATGGTGATAAGCTCCTATTTCATGCGCTGCTCGTCGTTATTACAAAACTCAAAAATGCTTAATTGCACTATAATCAATTGTGAAAAATTGTCACAAGGCGTACTCGTACCTAAACAGAGTTAAGGGAAATGTTTCGTTTCATCAGTGAGTGGTTTCCCCATCAGCAAAATTAACTCCGTGACCCGAGACACCTGGTATCCAAACAATTTCACGAACTTGCTTTGTCCATGTCTATACTGCTAACCTCATAAACGCTTATCATAACATTCTTGAAAAACCAATGCCTTAGCGCAGCGGAGACTATTTTTTATAGAAGTGACAGACCGCTATTGAACACCTACATCAACAGGAGGTTGCGAGCGCGCCGCGGACCTTGCGCTATTATATTCACAGTTCGTTTAAAGAAGCCCATGAATTAGTCCAGTGGAAAAACATTTCAATTGGCATTTCATCACACAACTTTAGGGTTCGCAGTATAAAATATTTTGAAAATCGTACTGTACCCATGTTGGGTATTATAAGCTCCCAGCTCCCCGTATTATAAATTGCGAATGCTTTCCATGAATACTATGATATTTTTATGATTAGGTAGGGGGAGAGTGCATCAGTGCATTCTCCATTCCCACAGCCGCTGGGCGCACTCGACTGGCCACGTTACCCCTCTCTCACAGAAGACTACTTTGAAATGCACCTTCAGCACTTCCTACTTTATCGTATTTCCCCAATAGGGTAAAAGCAGGTAATGCCGGTCAGGTGGCAATACCGGTCACTACCTAATAACTAAACTACAAGTAAAACAAGAACGCACACGTGCAAAACAGGTGGTCTAACGTCTCTCCAGGCTATAACAATACCACCTGCTCAATTCCGATCGCGCATTCGTTAGAGGTGTGCGTTGATTGTTTTTGCGCAGCCTGAAGTAATTATTCGATCTGCTTAAATAAGAAGTAAGTATTTATTTATTCGCATATCTGAATTTAATGATTTTGATTTACGTTTCTATATTACATCCCTACACATCTGTGTATCCTGTTTTTATGTTTTTTATGCGTTTGTAAACAGCTATGTTATTTTCATAATGTCAGGTGGTCGGGTAATGTCGGTCACGCTGACCGGTATTACCCGCTGCTTTTCTACTCATCTAACATAAATTTGTACATTTGTTTTTCTTTCCTACCTTTTTATTAAATATTTTTGTTGTAGGATGTCAACGAGAATTAGATCGAAAGAAAAAGAAAAAGAGTGTAGTAGAGTCAGAGTGCTTTAAATAGGGCCTTTGAGCTTATTCAAAATGGCAAGTCTATAAGAAAAGCAGCACCTGCGATCGTTATCCCATTTTCAACTCTTAAGGGAGAATAAAAAATAAAAATGCGAAACACCACAATTAGGAAGGAATACAATCTTCACCAGGAAACAAGAGGAGGATATGGCCTCACAAATAAAATACTTAGGAAAAATATTGTTATGGATGTACTTCTTTACAAATTGAAAAGATGGCATATTAATTTGCACAAAAAACTAATATAAAACACAATTTCAACACAAAATTTGAATGTGGTGGGAAGTCTTAGGTAAAAGGCTTTTAAAAAGAAATAATCTGTCGGTTAGAAATTAAACAGCGCTATATATAGCTTTTAATAAGAAAGAAGTGGGTGTATTTTTTAAGTAGCTAGAAAAAGTTATGGACAAATATAAATTTCTGCCCAGAAAAATATACAATGCCGATGAAACTGGATTCTCATCAGTTTAAGATCCACTGAACAACCCAAATGTATTCACTGCACAAGATTTATTGGTCGCAGAAGTTCTTCATAACAGTAAATTAATGATATACGACGAAGAAGCTCGGGAACAAGATAATGTAACACCTGTTTCTCAAGTTATAGAAACAACTGTAGATTACAACAATCCAGTTCCATCGACCTCAGCTCAATTAATTATTGATCAAGGAAACACATCTGCAAAAGATCTTCTTCCCGTTCCCAATAAGGTAATAGGCAAAATAAATAGCCTGGGCATCTACAAAATAGCACGCTATTATCATAACAGAAATACATAATACATAATAATACAGGATACAATAATAAAGAAGTCTTAGTTGAAAAAGAAAACAGAAAATTAGCCAAATCGCAGAAAAAAAAAGAACGACAGCAAAATTAAAACTAAACCTCAGAAAACAAAGATAACAATGAACGGACAAATGAGAAGTATAGGAAAGTGAAGGAAATCAAGAGGAAAGTACTCTAAGAGAATAATAGTAGCAAATCAAAATCGGAAAATAAAGGTAGTTTGGAAAATGATGATAATTTGGAATAAATGTCTTATTTGCAATGATTTTGGTAGAGAAAATGAACTTTGCTTAAGATGTGTGCTGTGTGGTCTATGGGCTCACTCAGAATGCTCCGGCTATGACTCTGCAGAGGGTTATATTTGTGACATATGTTTAAACTATACGTGACCGGTTTACCCGCACGCTGACCGGTATTACCTACCTCCCGTTGCGGTCAATTTAACTTTTTTTTTAATATATCCTACACCAAAGTTTCATTTACTATTGATCTTAATTACTGCAATACTTATAGAGGTTATAGTATATTATAAAACTTAAAAGCTTATTTTAATAAAGAATTGTTGTATAACTTTTAAAATATTTCAGTTTTTCCTTAAGTAACCGGTATTACCCACTTTTACCCTATACGTACGTGTTTCGATAGTGAGTGAGATATGCCAGAGCGTATCCCTCCCCATTTTCCTATTCCAATCCTTAATCTGCAAAGGTAGACAGCGCATCCGAGGGCGTGCCAACGTTTGACATTCTGGACTGATGATGGCATGTATCGCGGATGTCTATGGATGACAGTATCCACTTACCATCAGGTGGACGTATGCTTGTCTGCCACCTTTTTTCTATAAAAAAAATGCGAGGTGTAATGGAAAAAACTGATTTCCACAACGGCGTAAAATTTAACAGACTTCCACCTATGGGTTTGCTGTGTAAAGCGGTTTATACACGATATAGAGCGCAACACTTTCGTTTCGAGGAAGCCTATAGGCACAGCACTTCGGTAGCACTCTATAATGATTCTAGGTACTCCCTCTACATAGAGTAGTGCCTTACTGTATCTCCCGTCATAGAAGTGCATACCGACGATCCCTCGATGTAGCGGGAGTGGGGGGATTGCCCCGTTGCTCTATCGAACACGGCTATTTCAACGGGTACTTTTTCTGACAAATACCTTTTACCTCGATACTTATGCCTTTTGAAGATAGATTTTGAATCTAATAATATACAAGATAAAACAAACTAGATCTGCCGTAAATACCTAGATCAAACCTATTGAATGATTCTAAAATAATTGCGGCGCGACGATTTAAAAACTCATTTAATAGTTGCAAAGATCATATTATAGTTCTACCACTTTTCTATAATAATTTGTTTTTCTAAAACATACGCAATCCTTATTATTTAGATACTAATACCTGCTACTATTTACTTATTATAAATAAGAACTTTAGATGAAATCTCAAAAAATATTGAAATAGAAATTTAATATAAGCATCGAATAGAAACGTGTACCGTCAGCAATAGGTCAACGTATATCTATGGATACCTTACCATGTTGTTAATGAGGACTAGAATGGAATTACGTTCTATACATCAGTATGTTGCTGACTGTACCTATATACTCGTAATTATACTTGAACAATTTTGACAAGTGGTTACATTTGCATAAAAGATATATTGTTACTCCGTTTAAAGCAACCAACAATCGTATATCACAAACTCTCCGAAGTTTTTCTGTTAATCACAGCATTTGAAGTAAACAGCTGTAAATAATGCCCATGAATATCGCCGCTGATGTATTTATGAATAAAGTTTGTAATGAAACGGTGGAGATGAATCTTGGGGTGTTTATTTTAAGTAGTGAAGTTGTCCTATTACTCTGTATAAAAAAAAGGGGACGATGGCTGGCGCTAGTTAGAAAGGAGCTATTTTCCGTACATTTCAGAAAACATTTTTTTTTTAAAGTTGTAAAGCATTAAGAGTTATATGTCCTCGGAATGTGACAAATTTCTTCAGGTCGTCGATCCACACGACCGGAGGGTGTCCTACAGAACGCTTCTTGACGTTAAGCGAACACAATAAATATATTCGTTCAGCTCGTGATCTAATACTCACCGTTTCACTCACTCACTTACTTCTACTGAATGTTACTCACCGTTAGGCTAACTAACCTAAAGCCATCGAGAGTAGAGGTGGGAATTGGCGGTCAGTTTAGAAAATATTCTTACCTACTTTGGGACAAGGCAATCTTGTGAGTTATGTAGAGGTTTTATAGATAAACAATTTATTTATACGTACTTACATATAAAGAAACATGTTAAATAAATTGGCGGTACTGAGTGAATAAAAGGAAAGACGGAAAAACTGGTATAAGTGTGTGATACTGTATGTGGAAAAAGATGCTTATATCTAAGAGATCCATAGCACGGTTTTGTATAAGAATATCATACCGTCAGTAGTGATTCCAGACTACCATTTAATGTGGTTGTTGAGATCTCGGTAAACCTCCACTACGATGGCCACCTTTCAAATCGTTATAATTTCTTAAATTTTCTTTTACAAATTTTCAGGTTTGTTTTTACATTTTTTTCAACTTTTGTTAAATCCTGACATCATTTGTTTATCGATTCTCAGGTATGGGCGTCAGTCGAAACGCACATTCAACCTATTTCTCTTCACAGTGCCATCACAGGGATGTTACACGCTGTAATCCCACAGCCACTGGTCGCACTCGACTGGCCAAGTTATCGCACACTCACTACCGTAAAATGTACTACGCTTCCTATTCTATTCCCCCACGTTACGTACGTATTACGGTAGCAAGTGCGATATGCTAGAGTTCATTGCTATCCTATCCTCTTCTATCCCATCCAATGAAAAGTACAATGAAATAAAAATAACTATTTATTCAATTATACTCTAGACTCTCCATTAAGGAGAATTGGGAGGTATAATGAGATGGGGAAAATCCCTCGTCTCTTTATTCTTCCCCCCTTTTTCCCAACCCTTCCTCCAGCGTATCCAGGGGCATGTCAACGACTGACATTATGGACTGAAGTTAGCATGTATCGGGGACGTCCATATCCGACTGTATCTACTAACCACCAGGTGGATTGTCTGCTCGTTTGCCACATTATTTCTACATAAACAAGAATAAAATTACTATTATAAGTCGATCTGGTGGCGTAAATGTATGCAAAAAGTTTCAAGCTGCAGGTGCGAGGATGCTCTGTACACAGTACAACACGAGATTTATTAGGCAATAAACAAAAACAATATAACTCATCTAGAATTAAAGATTAGGGTCTAAAATAAAAACAATTTATTAGAACCGTTTTGTTTTATTAATCAACTCTTAAAACAGGTCGGGGAGAAAGTCTTCGTACTTTGTACGTATGAAATTGTAATCAAATCTCTTTAGTTGTACTATTTGTACCTGGCTGGTTGTAATACCATTAAGAGTTGACATTTAACAAAAAAATGAAAAAAAAATATATATTCCCGCCATTTTTCCATTGTTTTCCAGTCTGTGAAAGTCGCTACATTTTGAAATTTTATTACAAAAAAGGCAAAAGTGCTACAGAAGCCGCAAAAGAAAATGTGCCATTAATGGATCTAATGCGGTAAGGGTTCAAGTTGGTTCAAGCGTTTTCAGTCTGGAAATTTTAACGCGAAAGATGCAGCTCGCTCTGGTCGCCGAGCTACAGATAAAGTCAATGCCATCTATGAAAAAGTGGAGCAAGATCGACACATCAGTAGTTATGTCATTGCTGAGGAACTGGGTATTGATCACAAAACGCTTTAGTTATTTGAAAAAGTCTTGATATCAGAAAAAGCTCGATATTTAGGTGCCACATGATCTTACGGAAAGAAACCTCATAAACAGTTTCCATTTGCGATTCTTTATTAAAACGAAACGAAACCGAACCATTTTTGAAACGATTGATCACGGATGACGAGAAGTGGATCACTTACGACAAGAACGTGCGAAAAAGATCGTGGTCAAAGCACGGACAGGTTCCATAAACAGTGGCGAAAACTCGGCTTAATGCGAAACAGGGTGATGGTGTGTGTATGGTGGGATTGGAAAGGTATCGTTCATTATGAGCTTTTACCGCCGGGGGACACTATTGATTCTGACCTCTACTGCCAGCAACTGATGAGATTAAAGCAAGCAATTGAGACAAAACGGCCTGAGCTTATATACAGAAAGGGTGTGATCTTTCACCATGATAACGCCAGATCACACACATCTTTAGCCACTCAACAAAAATTGAGAGAGCTTGGCTGGGAAGTGTTGATGCATCCACCGTATAGCCCTGACCTTGTCCCCTCAGATTTCCACCTGTTTCGGTCACGTCAGAACTTGAAGTAGTGTAAGGTTGACATCAAGAGAGGACTGTCAAAACTATTTGTCGCAATTTTTTGACCAAAAATCCCAGAATTTGTACAGCAATGGGATCATGACACTATCTACAAGATGGCAACAAGTTATCGACCAAAATCGAGTTATCGCACATATTTATTACAAGTAAATGTAATTAAACTTAAAAGAAATGTCTTGAATTTCTATCGAAAATAGGTAGAAACTTTCTCCTCGGCCTAACATTAACAATAGGAGTAAATATAAAGCATAAATAACATGATCAAATAACTTTAATATCTTTCGTACAACATAATTATCCCGCATGAACATATCTCGCACAAGATAATCTCACTACAACATATCTCTCGTGCGCACATTTCGTCGTACTGCGTTGTTGAATCCCTCTCTGTACTGGTAGAACACGCTGCTCGATGATATCACGTCGGGGATTGCATCTGTAAAGACCAATATAAAAAAAATCATCATACTAAATGTTTTATTTAACATTGGTAGAGAAATACAAGAACTCTTGAGAATTATTTTTCTAGTAAATAAAAAGAGACATTTGGTGGGAAAAATAAGTTTGATAGATCAATTCAGTTAATATACCAAGTTTTGTATTATTTTGATCTGAAACTAGCGACCCGCCCTCGCTTCGCTTCGGTTTATAAGTTTTTTTATTCCCAAATTTTTTTTCAAAATTTCGAAATAATATTTAGCCTATATTAAACACGGATAATGTAGCTTCCTATTTGTGAAAGAATTTTTTAAATCGGTTCAGTAGTTCCAGAGATTACCTCCAACATACCCACAAACACACAATTTTACCTCTTTATTATATTAGTATATAATGGTAAAAACCTATAAAAGAAACCTAAAACCTATTTAGCTGGGGTTCACGCTGCAATTCTAAAACCGCCGACTGGCCACGTTACACCGCATTCACAGAATTCACATTCACAGACACAATGTAAGTGCGTGTTTCGATAGTGAGTGAGATATGCCGGAGCATCATCCCATCCTATCCTATCCCTCTCCATTTTCCCAAACCTTTCTGTAAATCCATTCTTAAATCTCCAAAGGTAGGTAGCTCATCCGGGGGTGCGCCAACGTTTGTCATTCTGGACTGACGTTGGCGTGTACCGCGTGTCACCACTTACCACCAGATGAACTGTCCGCTTGTCTGCCACCTTCTTGCATTAAAAAATTAAACATATTCTTTAATTTACAATTCCAGCCGCGCGCGTCGCTTGCACCCCATTTTAAAGCAGCCATGCACGTACTCGTAGAATAATAAATATATTCCACACAGCATATATATCTGTTATAATTATATTAAATAATTATTTATTTAACTGCAGTTTCGTGTGTTTGCGCTAGTTAATCGCACTATATTGTGTGGCCTCCTCGCTCCACATAAAGGCTGTATGTAATCTACATTGTCCTGCCAACAATGACGTGCATTTACAAAACGTCATTTGCTTTTATAACAGTTTTATAAGGTGTTTTTGAAGGGAAAACTTTGTAAGGCAGTTTGTACAAGTAACGATATACAAAATATTTAATGCTATGAAAACATGAATAAACAAAAATATACTCCTCATTATGACTGCCCAGCCTAATAAATATAACTGGCCGGTGACGTCGGTCTTTAGGCTCAGTGCAAAATACAGAGCCACACTAACTAGTTATATTAAATAAGTGGCTATATTAAATAACTTATCAAATGTCGCGTTATAACACACTGAACAACAGAATTGTATCGCGGATGTCTATGGGCTACAGTATCCATTTACTCTCAGGTGGACTGTATGCTTGTCTGTCGCCATCGTCCATAAAAAAAACCTGGAATAGATTGCCACAAGAAGTGGTGGATTCCTTCATGGTGGCGATTTTCAAATCCAAACCAGATAAATGGATTATCAGAGCAAGATTTATGCATACATCAGCAAAAGATATAAACACATCAGCTGCTGGCTGCTCGCCTATTATGTCACAATAATAATTTCTCGTTTCTCTCTTAAAATCTTCTTTGATTGCCGATTTTCAACAAAACTCCTTATATTTTCTAAACTACTGAACCGATTTTAATAAAATATATAATGAAACCTTTCGAAATGAAACACATAACAATAAAAATCATATATTCTCTTGAATAGTTTTCGTGTTTATCTAAAACAGACTCTGTGAGAAGCGCTGGTTCCTAAGAAAAGGATTTTTTAGTCCCTACTGTATTTTATTAATTTTAAAAACATAAAAACAATGTTATCATCATATTTTATCTACTTTCTCTATTATTAATAACGTCCACGAGTTTCAGGTGCCTCGTATAATGCTTATAATAATACGTATGAATAATAGTAAAATAGGGTTTAAAGTATGAAATTGCCGTTTTATAGTAATAGATACTTCGAATTGACATAAAACCTTCATGGTGTGAGATTTTCGAGTGAAACTTTTTTCACGTGATACCTATGAGGTTCTTGTTTTAAAAAATGTGCAACATTCGATTTTCGACTTTCAATTGTTTTTTTTATTCAGCTTAGACGGGAAAGATGGATACTTCGAAAATCCGAGTAATCTTTGAATACGAGTTCCGACACGGAACTAACGCGTTAGAAACGGCTCGCAATATCAATGCTGCGTTTGGAGAGGAGACTGCTAATGAACGAACCGTGCGTTTTTGGTTTAAACGCTTTCGTAATGGAAGCTTCGACTTGAAGAAAGAACCACGTGGAAGACCGCCCACACAGGTGAATAACGCTGAATTGAAGGAGATGGTGGAAGCCGATCCGAGTCAAACTACCCAGGAATTAGCGGCATGGTTTAACGTTAACTTACCTACAATATTGACTCATTTGCATCAAATCAATAAGATAAAAGAATATGAAAAATGGGTGTCTCATGATTTGACTGATCTGCAGAAAGAAACGCGTGTTGAAATTTGCGTTGCCTTGTTGAATCGGTACAGAAATGAAGGAATATTGGATCGAATTGTGACATGTGACGAAAAGTGGATTCTTTACGATAACCGAAAGCGAAAAATGCAATGGCTGACCCCAGGTCAAACGCCGCAACAGTGCCCTAAGGCAAAGCTTACCAATAAAAAGGTAATGGTAATTGTTTGGTGGTCTATTCATGGTGTTATTCACTATAGCTTTCTCAGGTCTGGTCAAGCAATAACAGCAGATGTTTACTGTGCCGAACTTCGAACAATGATGGCGAAACTATCAGTGAAACAGCCCCGACTCGTGAATCGATCTTCACCATTATTGCTCCATGATAACGCAAGACCTCACACTGCACGAGAAACCGTTGTAACTCTACAGGAGCTGCAGTTACAAACCATACGTCATCCTCCGTACTCGCCAGACCTTGCTCCAACGGACTACCATTTTTTTCGTGATTTGGACAATTTTCTACGTGGTAAAAAATTTTCTTCCCAAGAGGCAGTACAAAATGCTTTCACACAGTTTGTCGAATCTACATCCCCAGAGTTCTATCGCAAAGGCATAAATGAACTTCCGATTAGATGGCAACAATGTATAGATAATGAGGGTAAATATTTTGATTAAATAAATATGTTACATTTTAGAAAAAAACTAGTTTTAATTTTTCAGTACAAATCGACAATTTCATACTCCCCTAATATAATGTCCATTGTGCGAGTGAAACTAAACATTATTGAAGTGGATGTCCGTGCGGCCGCGGCTACAGCGAAGTACAATTAATTCACTAGAGTGGTACTCATTACAACTTTCCGGTTCTATTGTAGGAGGAACTAGCGAAGAGATTCAGGTGTATATATATTTTTTAAAATATTACGTATATGTAAATAAAATAACGTATGAAAATGTTATTTTTTCAATATTCAGGCATTTCCACAGAGGATTGAAGAGTAAGTGTCGCCACACTAAATTAATAATTGAAATCCTACCTTCAACATAAACATATTACTTTGTATTTATAAAAAAAAATATACAATTTAATGTTCATTTATTTGTAAAACACACATAAATGTTTTGCCGTTAGGCGTACGAATTTACCATAGGCTAAATGCGGAATGTCAAGTTAATATAATCGTAATGTTAGTAATACATTCTCTGTTCAATCCAAAAGCTTGGCTTGTAGAGAAATAATCTACGAATCTAAGAATCTAAGAATGTTTTGTATGACTAAGTGCAATAAAGTTATTAAATTAATTAAAAAGACTATAGAAAAATGTCCGGTAGGACACGCGTAAAAAGTAGGACCACGCGTAACCGATAAGATACGCGTACAAGGTAGGACCACGCGTAACCGGTAGGACACGCGTAAAAGGTAGGACCACGCGTAACCAGTAGGACACGCGTAACCAGTAGGACACGCGTAACCGGTAGGACACGCGTAAAAGGTAGGACCACGCGTAACCGGTAGGACACGCGTAAAAGGTAGGACCACGCGTAACCAGTAGGACACGCGTAACCGGTAGGACACGCGTAACCGGTAGGACATGCGTAAAAGGTAGGACCACGCGTAACCGGTAGGACACGCGTAACCGGTAGGACACGCGTAAAAGGTAGGACACGCGTAACCGGTAGGACACGCGTAACCGGTAGGACACGCGTAACCGGTAGGACACGCGTAACCGGTAGGACACGCGTAACGATTACTACGTAATTATATAATACACATAATATATATTTTATAGCAATATAAATTGTGTAACTATGAGTGAAATCAAACAGCAAAGTCGATTTCCGCGCGGCCGGGGCTCGGGCGCGGAACAATTAATTTACTACAGCGGCATTCATTACAACTTCCTCGTGCCATTGTAGGGATGTACTGTCGGGGAAATTCACCACGGAATTATATAGCAATTCGTATATTCGTTATCTTCGATATTTTTGACATATCAACACAATTTATGTATCAATATTCGCTCTGCCCGACGCTACTACGACAGAGTTCCTCACCATCCCAACCCCCTAGTTGTTGCGAGCCTAACCTATGTCCTCGATAGAAATGACCTTCTCCGTTGCCGTCGTCCTCGGCACGTCTTAGACGAGCCCGACGACCCATTAATGCTGCCAATACGGTTCTTGCACTACACTCATAGACTACACATATAAACCGTCCCCGCCGGTGGAGACTCACCGGACTTGAGCCAACACTTTTACCAAGTATCGGCACGTGCGTGGGCGTTTCTCACTGACTCGCGATCCCGCGGTATCCTCCCAAAGCAATGCTCTAAGCCAGAGTCCGTTCCTTGCGGCGGTCTACCGGCGGGGGAGCTCTTCGGCTCGTTGCTGCACACACTATTGTCGTCTAAGCGCCTTCTAAGCCTTAAATTATACATGTCCGGTGATTTTTGAAAGGCCATTAGGACCTCCTCAAATCTCTTCGTATCTGGCTATATAAAGTGTAAAGGTCTTTAAACATCGTTCTGGTCATTGCAAGTCAGCGAGTCTACTATTTTAGGGTTATTTAAGGCTTTATAGGGTTTTAGTTGAATATTGGAGGACGAAAGTTATGGACAGGACGATTCAGAAGGAATGCTGGATCAGGCCCGAGCTCATCGTGGGCTATAGATCCAAAGAAGACTGTTGTTAGAATACACAGGGTATTATCCTTTTTAGATAATTATTAGTTATTTACTCTGTCTATTGACATGTGCTTGCCTTTGAATTTAGAGTATAAATTATTTTGTTAGTTGTTAAGATTTAATAAGGTATTCAATAGAACAGAATATGCTAATTAAGTTAGAAAGGTAGAATTATAATAAGTTAAGTCACGACGACTAATGTAAAACATTAGTCGTCGTGACTTTTTCTGGGAAAAATGGGACACGGAAAGTCTCCGAACAAAATACATTATATATTATTATTGAATAAAAAATAGGTTTTAATTAAAACAGTAGCTAATTATAAAGGATAATGTAGGAGGAATAATATAATAAATAGATAGCAAATAAAACACGTCGTAGCACTTCGTAGACACTTCTACGAAATCTCGTAGCTCCGTAGCGCTACAACTTAATTGAAATACAAATGCCTCGGCTGTACGTAGTTACTGTTATAGAAACAATATAACTGGAGACGGGCGAATTTCCACTCAATCCCATTACAAATCGCGTTGAGATTATTAAACAGTCACCTTAACGAGAATTGTAGGGGGGTCGGGGGGAAAGTGGGGATTCGGCTAATTTTCATATAAGGACGGGTGCACAAATTTATTCACAGACTAACGAATTCATTTACATTATATGTACTTATATTGTATTATTGTATGTGGCAGGATAGGAGGTTCTTTATATGGAGATAATGCAAGTGAACGAATGGAAAATACAGAAAGAGGGGGGGGGGGGGGAGTGAAATATTAAAATTTTGGGAAAGAAGGTCTGAAAAAGATTTTTTGCATTGTATCCTGATGGAATTACCTCAATCAGCTCACGAAAACGCGTCAAAAATTTAAAAGTTTTTATAAATATTTATTCATTTGCAAACATTTATTTAGTCAATTTTTGTAAAAGGTTATCCACTGACATTTGACTTTATTCAGATACAGCCTTTAAAAAATGTTTAAATTTCTGACGCGATACACACGAGAGATGCTTTATTATAAGAAAACTACGTTTGGTTGGTCTTAGTGTGCTACACATTTGTGTCGCAAATTTAACAATTTGGCAAATAATTTTGGTTACAAATGTGCTCCAATCCTAACGCAAAACACAATTCCGGCAATGTCTATTAAAATTTCCCATTCGCGACGAAATTATACGCGATTAATAACAAAATGGTTAGGTGCGGTATTATCGCGGGGGCCGGGGGGTGCGGGATCAGGTGTTCGATCCCCGCGGGTGTCGGCGGAATGAATATTAACAACCCTTTCGTGGGGGTAATTGAAAATAATAGGCTGGTTGTAACTCGACGTGTGATTAAGGTTATGTGATAATGGAGGGGGGAGGTGCGCACAATTTGCGGCACTGTGCGAGTTTTGATCATATATCGGTGGTTATTTATGACTCTTCAGCGACTTTAAAGTAACAGGGTGAAAATTTGAGAACAGCAATGCATTGCGCCGTATTAGTATAGCTGTATAAAAATATAAAATAACCGTAAGCAGCCCTCTTTACCGTCCACTGCTAGACATGGACAATTGTCTTGTGCATGAGAGATGTAAGGTCTTAAAACACCACGCTAACTAATCGGGATAACGAGTCTGCACTTCTAGACGTGGTGTAGTTCCACAGGGCTTGTGGTAGCGGTTTTTATCCCTTAATCACTTTTGACGACACCCGAGGGAAGAGATTGGAAGAGACGGTGCTATTCTAAAATTCCACGACACCACATGGCCATATTTATTTTTATCTATTGAGAACACATGACCACTTTACATCGGTAATTTAAAAAAATGTAACATCGGCTACAATCAGTCTTAATATTGACGATGACAATTTCAGGATAAAAAAGCTTATATATATATATATTTTTGTAATGTTCTGATATTTGTACCGTACCATACCATACCACCAACCTATGCTCTCCACTGTCGGATATAGGCCTCCCCCAAAGCACGCCATCATATATGACCTTCGGCGTCATGTAAATTCTATACCTAGTCAAAGGAGATCATTTACGTTTCATACAAAGTTGGGCCCAAAAGTCAAAGTGCCGCCCAACGAAAAAAAAAGGTATCACTTCTGTTGGGGAAGTCAGCACGAACATCTTTCACTATGACACCAAGTCTGTACGACCATTCCTTCAGCTGATGTTTTAAGCCCGAAAATCGGGGTTTGAATACATTTTTTTAAAAGAATAAAACTACAGGCTGGCGAAAAAAAGTGATATGACCATATTGGGAAGGTGACATTGAACAAGTATTAGTATGCCTAACAAGTATTAGTCAACAAGGTGCCATAGTGAAAGATGCTCGCGCTGACTTCCCCAACAGAAGTGATACCTTTTTTTTCGCTGGCCGGCACTTTGACTTTTGGGCCCAACTTTGTATGAAACGTAAATGATCTCCTTTCTAAACTGGTATGCAATGTCAATATAAAAAAATTCATGGACTAATAACAGTAAGTGAAAATAATTGCACGGTAATTTTACGACATTACCCGTTCGTTGAACTTTGGCTATGGGCACAATACGTCCAAAGAAATCCTTGTGAACCTGGAACAATAAAAGAGATTTTAGTTTATTAGAAACCTGGCTTCTATCTTTTATATAAAGTAGACAGTAGACTGTAGAAAGTAGAGTAGACAGTCCACCCGGTAGTAAATGGACGCTGTCGCTTTTTGGATTAAGAAAATCATTGTGTAAAGCGGGGTGAGGAGTTTTCGTCATCACAATTTATTACTCCCCATTCATCCTCAGGTGGATAAAGTCCATGTTATCCATGTTGTCGGCAGCAATTGTTGTCCATGGACATCTGCGATACATGCGAACATCAATCCAGAATGACTTCCGCTGGCACGACCTCGAATGCGCAGCCTACCTTTGGAGATTTAGGAATAGATTCGGACAAAGGATTAAGAAAATGGGAAGTGATGGGATGAGATAGGCTGTAGGATTGCAGCATGCACCCTCCTCTTCCCACACTAATTAAGTGTGTACGAATAAATTTGGATAACTAGCTTTCAATATACGTAACTAGTTTTCAGTATAAGGACTCCAAGGAAAGCTCTGAAGTTCTTAAAAAGTTCCCCTCAAAGAATAACAATTCCCAGTTCCATCTGCCGCAACAACGACGTACACTTATACTCAGCTCTGTGTCATTACCATCAGCACGTAATACGTGGAGTGTCACTCGTGCGGTCACCATCTCAAGCGGCGAGAGTCGGAGCACAACACCACTCGTGTTTGTGTGAGAGTAATTAGGCGACACGCCGCGGGCGCAGCGGTCGCTGCGTGAATTTTAATTGACGACTAGATATGCGAAAGTATATTGTTGAGGTTCCGTTTGAATGCTATTTAAAAAACAAGGACCTTAAACACTTAGAATAATTGTCTTGCTTACTTCCCTAATTGACAGAAAGGAACAAACAGTAAAATTGCCGACAAAATAAGTTATAATTTTGTACTTCAAGTTCTCCAATTAAAAAATAATTTAATAAAGCTGTATTGTGAATATATAAAAATATGTACATACTAGATAGATACTCACAATAGAATTCCCTGTGTAGGACTAATTCATACCACTCTGACAATTTTAACATATGCATATTTATATTAAGGCTATAATGATTATTTTAATTAACGAATAATTTAGATATACTCATATAATTCAATTTAAATTAATAACGTTAAACAAAATTTTCCACTCTGCAATGTGCGTATGTTTTATGTGTTTAATAAATACTATCGAAACTATCTCCGATGGATAGGTGGGCGTAAAATGACCCACGGTAACCACGATCTATGAGTGATGTCTATAAAGTATCAATGTTCACACGACACAGGGACCATAAGGTACCCTATGTGTGATTGTGGCTTCCCAATCGACACCCGTTGTAATTAGAAAATGTCTCTAAGAACTGTTTCTATATATGTATTTTATAATGTGTTACAGATGAAAAGTTTTGCTTTACAGCTTGCAGATCCCTAAGAAACAAATTCAAAGAGCTCATGCATGTAACAAGCAAATCTCAACCTAACACTAATACTCGAGGTAACAACGCGTTAGGTGACCCGTTTAGGTAGTTGTATTGTTTGTAGCACGTAGGAAGTGCTACGAGGAGACTACGCCGTAGCTACGACGTAGACGTCTCCTTCAGCAAGTAATCACGCTTCCGTTATAAAATATGTTACTAAATTCCGTGGCCAATTGTAGCAAATCTTTATCGGTGGACTTTTTCCACTACGATAGGAAAGTATCCGAAAGATTAAAAAGATTCTGATTACATCTTCAATAAATCTATAGTTTCTAATCAGTTTATAAGGTAGCAAAGGTAGGTAATTCTTTTCATAAAGCTTAATGACGGAAGAATAGATTCTTCAAAAAGTCGAAAAGTAACAACAAGATCCCGATTGGACGTATGTGAGGGACTCTAAAAATCAGCATATAAAGCGGGAAGCAAATTGATAGGCAAACAGTATCAATGTTCGGGAGCGGGCGATAGCAAACCAATTACTAGTTTGTTACAGCCGTTGTCGGGTGAAATGGGATCGACAATACGAGCCGCGGGTGTGGTACAAAAAACAGGAGCTAAGCGGGTGCAACTTGTTTTCTTTCGAATTTTTTAGATTAATGATTAGATTAGTTAAAGGTCGTGTCGAACCATAACTCCCTGAATATAAAATCTATATAAAAGTCTGCAGACTTTAATGATGGATATATTTATGTAGAGCGTAAAGATGTAGATATAAAAAACTACGGTAGAGTTAATGTTTATACAAGCGGTATCTATCTACAGCTGTAATCAGGAGTTTAACAAATACTCTAGAAAAATTACATTTTATGAAATGTATCTTCAAATTTTTAAATGTATTTGTTTATATCCCAAAAAACAATACATGATTTTTGGAATGCACAAGGCAATGTGCATGACGTCCATGTCCAGCACTGAACAACACTAGGACTGACGACGGACTAACGACGGACGGTGATGATGCCCATAAACCTGGAAGGTTTGTGGTAACACTGCACGTTATTGTATACAAACTACTTACAATTAATAAAATTGCTGGATTGGTTATTAGTTATTAAGCCACGCATCATTCCTTCCGGCCCTTTGTCATCACGTGGGAACTGAATGAGTATCATCAATGAAGTTGACAAACTACTTACCACAAAAATTAAAAAAGAATCAATGTATAATTTCAGAATATAATTTGTCTTCTTTCATCTCCCCGCGGTCTCGTGTGACTTGCGCTAACCCTTAACTTCGTTCGCCCGCAATATTTCCGATTACGCGGCGTTGGGTGGACGGGCGGTGGTAAATCGCGACACATACCCGCGCGTAAACACAATTTCGCACTCATAAAAGTTATCGCGGGGATGACGCGTTACGACCTCCGCGGTAACAGGCTGTGAGGGAACTTTGGCGATATTATTGCAATCAAAGACTACGTGGATGCTGATTTTTTTAGTTAATAATGTTTAAAGGATTTGTGATTGTTTTGACTAATAGAACAATCTATAATGTCTATTTCCAATAACTTAGTTGAAAGCTTCCATTCGTATTTTCATAACGCGTTTTATGTATTTTGATTATCTAATGCGCAAATTAAAAAATAATAAACAAAAAAAAGTTCGACCTAAATACATATTTCGAAAACCATAGCCGTCGCCGAGAGGTTCGGTATTATACGCACTGTTCATTTTCTCATATGACATGTCACGAATTCTATTTTTCGCTGCACGG
This sequence comes from Sesia apiformis, assembly GCA_914767545.1. Taxonomy (NCBI): domain Eukaryota; kingdom Metazoa; phylum Arthropoda; class Insecta; order Lepidoptera; family Sesiidae; genus Sesia; species Sesia apiformis. The sequence continues at coordinate 14,659,608 of OU611963.1, read as the reverse complement.
ATGACCGTAGCAGTTCCTAAAATCAATTTATACATCAATTCCACCTCTCAAATATTTATCGCAAACATATTTCACGTTGTAGATAACATTTTTCCGCGCGGGTGCACCGGGCGAGGGGGGTGAAGGAGCGGGTGGTGGTATCAATTCGCCCCGCCCCGCCGCAAACAATACAATCAGAGGCAATCTGCCGCGCAAATAGGAAAATAGAGTGCGCGACGAGACAGGGCCGCCTCGGGCACTGCGAGGAGATGCGAAGCCTCGCCAGCGGAGAGCGTTGATATGGTACTGTTTGCTTACTGCTGTAACTACAATATAAAACGGTTAAATGGTTGCTATTTTCGAATTTCCAAAAATTCGTTTTATCATTAGCAACTCGGCTAATAGATATTTTAGCATTCTCTAAGTAAATTGCATCGATATTCTTAAATGCAACCTCAATATCTCGACTGAACTCCATTGAGGACACCAAAGATGACGTCAAGAGAATGTCAAAAATGATATTCGCTATGCGCAGTTTCGAAGCGGAGCTGTGCTGGAGATTATATTACTCCAAAAAAATATTATACAAAATTATTTCTTTCTAGGGCCTAAACACAAGTTGCCGCTATTCTTATTCTACCATTATCAGTAATTTTCAATGACTAGAATCAGCTCTATTTTAACCATTTGAGCGCAATACGTGCGCCGGCGGGGAATCGCACTCAAATTATTAATGGATTGATCAATGGATCAATGCCATTTCTTTAAATGTAATGATCTCAAGATCAGTCTTAGAAAATTAGAGAACAAGCAAGACACGATGACTCAGAACCGTGTGTGAACGTTGCACATAGATTCACTAGTGTGTGAACAATTTAAAAAGGCGTATCTAAACTTCTTAAAATTTTCTTCAGTATATTGCTGTTATAATTGTACACCAATTGCCTTGGCACGAACCAAACACAGTAAACGAAATTTTTTTTCAACAAAAATGTCTTTAAATGGAAACAATATTCCAAATTCGTCCCATTGTGGAGAAGCGCGACGTGTCGAATCCGTGCAATTTCCTCGCGGTCATTTTTCATTGTTTAGAGTTGTAAGACCCGCGGCTGGGCGCCCCATAGTTATTTGTTTCCGATTGTAAATAGGAAAGGTTTCAGTTACAACTAGTTTTGGGTTTACGATCTGCTTACGTTGAAACGGGGACTTACGTTACAGAATTATCAATGTTCACTGAATATAACCCTGAATTAACAGTATTCCTTCTAAGGGATGATTTAGAATATATTACTTAACCGATCGGAACTAACTAGACGCAACAAAATTTGGAAATTTACGAAAGATATTTTGATTTCCCATTAATTTTCAATGAGGCGCTTTCCCTGTGTTACTTACCTCGTTACAAGAATATCCGCTAATTTATGAAGACCTCATAAATCTCATACATTCTGTCTGATTCTGTTTCCATATAAGACTAATTTTACCGCCGCAACATGGAGGGTACATATGTTGTCTGATTTGATGTTGTGTTTATCGGGTGAAATTTGTAATTAATATTTACACGCTTATTGAGATAAAAAACATAATGGGAGATGTTTAAGATTAGGTATAATGCATCTTATTTGTTATCTAAATTCTTGTAAAACAAATTATATTGTTTCATTGGAATACATGCAGTTAAATATTAGTGGAACTACGCGGCTATGTATCATCAAACAGACCAGGTGCTGACAGCGCATACATAAATGACAATACCTACAAAAACGTACAAAATATATAACCAGAAACACATATTTACCGGTTCAATGTACGGTGGGAACGTTTTCCGCAAATTGCCCATTCGTATCGTAATATCAGTTCCGCCCTATATCTCGAGCGCTAACCTACACGATATTTATTTAATGGCCTATACACGGTACGCGGGTAGACTTAGAAATGGGTTTAGAAGTTCAAGTATGAAAGTGACTGAATAATACATTAAACGAATTGAAGGCTATCGGTTGCTTATGTTGCCAGAGATCAATGCTGAACTCTATGTTCGACACTGTTCTTCTTTTCATATATGGCAATGGTGCAATTACCACATTCTACCAGTGTTAAGTTTTCTTCGTAATACAATTTTAAAGTCTAAAACGTATCCTGTCAAACGTTCAGTGCCGTCGAAGTAAGTCGGGTGTCGCTCAGTAAAGTAATATTAGGTTTACTGAGGACAGAACAGAAGACTTCTTGTAATCACACGAAAACCGCAATCATATCCTTTTATTTGATTATCACAAACATAACGCACAAAAAACACTTTGATATTTAATAAACTATCACTATTAAAACACAAAACGTACACAACTTTTAAAATTAATCAAGTGAAAAGTTAACTTCACTTCTCGATTTCGCGCCAAAAAGTCTTCGCGCTTGTTGAACTCTGTACTTCAACAAGAACTAAGAAAAAGAAAGTAAGTAATGTACTCTCGTAGAAGACGTACTTGAAATTTATTAGGTTTCACATTGTAAATATAAATTATTAAAACACAAATATCAACTTCCTTACCGGAGAACGCATCAAACAACAACTTCACTAAAATAGGTGGACAACGTCACCGAGACAAATATTTTCACAATTAAAATATAATTTCTATTTTCGGGTCCTATTTATTTTTACAACAAGTAATAAACAAAATTTTCTTAGGTTTTCGCGATTACTATACATAGCAATTAAACAACTTTGAACGGTTTAAATCGCGTATATTTAACATTATTTATATCAAGACGTTTCGAACACTTTGCAGTGGACGTGGTCACGGGGTGACTAATTGATATTATTTGCCACTTGAGTTATTAAGAAATTATTTGAACTACCGTCTGATTTTTTTTTTTAATCATAACATTCCCTATGCACGCAGTATTCGCTCACGGTGTCCAGAGGTCCTGCAGTATTGCGTTGGCCTTGGGATTTAATTAATTTAATGACTGGATCCCAAGCCGGTGGTACTAACATCTGGCCTAACATCTGGCTACCTATTCTGGGATAACAAATTCTACATACAGATCGGTGGTGTAGCAATGGGCTCTCCAGTCTCCCCTGTTGTCGCCGATATTTTCATGGAAGACTTCGAGAAGAAGGCTCTTATCAGACCTGTGGCTATGCCGAAGATCTACAAACAGTACGTAGACGATACTTTTGCCGTCCTCCCCAAAAATAAAGTTTCTGCATTCCTAAATCATTTAAACTCTTTACACTATAAAATTCAATTTACTATGGAGTCTGAGGTCAATAAATCCTTAGCTTTCCTTGACATTCTAGTCATCAGAAATCCTGACAACTCTCTTGGTCATACTGTGTATAGGAAACCCACCCATACAGATAAATATCTCAATGGTAACTCCCATCACCATCCATGTCAGTTGGCTACCGTAGGCAAATCTTTGTTACAGAGAACACACGGCATCTGTGACACTGACCACCTCGAGGAAGAGCTTCTGCATGTGAAACAAGTACTGCGAAGCAACAATCACAAACTCCCACGAATGCGTCACAAAAGCCGCCCCAAGCCTCCGACAGTTGAGCGACAACCTGCCATCTTACCATACCATATACAAATTATTGGGAGTATATATACTCGTACAATTATTATTTGACAGAAAGTTTAATGTAAACCAATCTAGTACATTTTGGGAATATCGTATATGAACATACAAAAATCTCTATTATTGTAGTCGGTTAAAAAAAATGGCAACTTGGCGCAACTTCTTAAGTCCCTCCTTTTTCCGAGGGTCGTATTGATGTCGTTACTGAGTGGTTTTACTTTTATTTCATCGTTCATCAACAATAATAGCGGACAATAGCGTATCAGTGGCGGGGCACACAGTACATAGCCCATAAACTATTCAGAGGTCCGGAGATAAAGGAAAATACATGTAATATTTTTATGGTTATTATCATGACCAAACAAGTATTCTCTAGGAACCCTTTTTCTGGAAGCTTCTATTTGAATTAGATTTATACTTATTGTGTACGTCATGAATTCTGTTTGAAGCTTAGAAAATTATAAGATTAAGAACGTATAAGGAGAGGGTACACGCTGCAATGCCAGTCACTGGGCGCGTCCGACTGGTCAAGTGACGCCTCTCTCCCACAATTACCTATCATTTTCCCTCCATTATACTCTTCATTTGATGGGATATAATTAATGCAAATAGAGTGCGATGGGACTTTGAAGAAATAGGATTTTGTGGGAAAAGTACGAGTCTTTTGTGAGAGAGAGGTAACTTAGGTTCGAGTGCGCCTATCCAACACACAAATACGTAATATAAATACATATACATCACAAATGATTCCATCCATTCAATGAATACGGCGTGCAGTATAACCGCACCTCGCGTTGATTCAAAAGTATATATTAAAAATGTAAAATAGAATTTTTATCGCCACTTAAATAAGAAAAACGTGATAAGTTACCTACATAAATAAATATACGCATGTATAGGCAAGAAGGCAGCTCTCACGTAAATTACATTCGCGAGAAAACGATTTGTTACTCAAGTTAAGTTGGCGAGCCGTTCGCTCCCTGGGCGTCTAACCGGAGTGATCGATCTCCAATCAATGTCAGTATGGAATTAAAAAATAAAACTCCACAACCGCATTACCGTCCAATAAGGAAATCAATTTTCTTATTTACTGAATTTTTATTGATATCGTTTAGGTGGCACTTAAAGTAGGTCCAGTTAGGTACACTTAAAGGTTTGGTACCGTTGTCCGCACTGGGGGGCGGGCGGGAGGGGGGGACAACGGAAATTAGTTTTGATTTCATTTACTAATACTAACTAATTACAACTAGTCTAAATTTAATAGTTTTTTATTCTGGCTTATTTGGGTATTTCGTAACAACTCCAGTGGGGACAACGAAAATTCGTAAACAAAACTAATTGATTAGCATTGTCCCCAGTGATGTCAGCTAGAACAACGGTAATAATTTCGTTTACGTATTATTGCATTATGTAAGGAATTTGTAAACTTTGCATAGTTAATGCCTGCCTGTTTATAATTGTATCGAAATTACATTTAATATAACAATGCACTCTTTTTATGTTTATATGTGTGTTTTAAACAAATAAATAATAATAATGTCTGTAAAAAACAATTAACAATTAACAGTATTATGTTTATTGGTTTTACAATCTGAATAATTGTATTTACATGTAATACATGTATTGTTACATAAATAAAAAAAAACATGTACAATTGCCACGGTCCCCGTCAGTACTGGTATCAACTGTACCAAAGTCTTTTATAATGCCCATTTTGCCGACCTTAAAAAACTATAAAACTTATTTATTTATCAAACTGGCCTTAAACGTGTGTGTTTACTTTTCTAATTTTACTCGAAATTTCAAAGGTCGTGTTGTATTTTTTTATTCAAAGCTCGGGTTGCACCAACCATGATCGCGGGCTGCGTCAACTCAACTATAAAGTTAGCTGATACAAAACGCGAAAACTGCAAGTTATTTTGCGATTTTATTGATAAAATGATTGCATTAATTCTTGTCCTTTATACGTATTAGAATTTTTGCTATTTTTTTTTATGATCTTAGGTGGCAGACGAGCAGACTGTTCGCGCCCGGTGGTGATAAGGGGATACTGTCGTCCATGGACATCTGTGATACATGCCAACATCAGTCTAGAATAACAACGTTGCCACGCCCCCGGATACGTTGCATACATATGGGGATTTGGGAATGCATTTGGAGAAAGGGTTGGGAGGTATGCCTATCCTATGGGATAGGAATAACATAGGAGTGGGCTATGGCATATCTCACTCACTACCAAAACACGTACGTACATTGGGACGAATAGGATAAACTGAGAAATGCAGTAGGTACATTTAACAGATATAACTATCGATAAGTTAAAGCTTAAGAAAATGTTCTTATAGGATGTTAGTCTGTTCAACCATTGGTCCACAAGAAGTTAAAAAACAAGAAAGTAAAATATAAGACTGATCGCGATAAGCCAACACGAATGTCCACTAAATCTACATAACGGGTGTTTCTTCAAACAAACTGCAATTAACTCTTCCATGTGGCGTGGCTCATTTAGCCCGCAGCGTGTATCGTGGCCACATTCGCCACGACAGGCCGGCAGCCTTTCAGAATTGTTTGCAATAATCTGATAGGGTGCCGGGCAATATGCCACATGTGTTTACAAACCACAAAAGCAGTTTTAAACGCAAATGTTGCTTTTTATCCTTTTAGGAAGGGTGAAACTGTTAATGGGATTCTCAGATCTGAGTCATAGAATGATTAAACGGAAAACTTAATGAATCATTTTAGGATGACATTGTACATTAATGAGTCGGCTATGGTTCATGGAAATCCTGTAAGAGTAGGGATGAGTGACTTTTCAGTATCATCAAGCTAAAGGAAGCCCAAGGCGCGCCATCACTTTCGGTTTTCTACCAATAACTACAGGCGTCTTTCTTTAAGTCATCAATCCACTTGGCCGGAGTATGCTTCTAATTAAATAATTACAAATCTGAAGATTATGAACTTATACAGAAGAAGTCAGTGATCCGGCTTTTTCATGAAAACGTTTCAGAACAACACATTCAAGTCTGAAAAATAAAACAGATAGCTTTTACGAAGCGTCTTTAAATATTTAAATCGCTTTACCCAATGTAGGAAAGCAAGTAACCATTACATTGTTGGCTCGCGCTCAGACAACGGGATAAAGCCAATAAAGGCGTTTATTATCCGCTCACCCCGCCATGAATATATTTGTACAACGTAATGATGGGGTTACTCGCATCTCGCGAGTGAGCGCCTCGACTAGTGGAATGATAGACTTGATTTAACAGACTCACCATCTTACAAAATAAAAATCAGATGAAATTGTTGTGAGCTAATAATATGTTTCCTTTCAAGCCGCAGTATAAATTAGGCTTAAAATCTGGTGATATTTAGTAGTTTAAAATGCAATTCGCTGAAATTAAAAAAAAGTTGCGTTATGTTCGTCAAAGTGAAATGCAGTAGGAAAAATTACAACTGATGAAGCGTTCTCATTCTCCACAAGTATCGCTTTTGCCTATCAGCATGCAATGAATTCGACAACCAATTAGCCCACTTTGTAGTCCCTGCCTACTGTGAAGAAGGCCCCGGGTTCGATTCCCGGTCGGACATTCATTTGTTTAAAGACATGTTTATTCGGATCTGGGATAATCCGAATCTCTGGATTATCCTGGACCACGATACAGAGAATTCTGTGTGTGGTGTTATATTGAATATCAGCGTTGCGGTCTGCTTCACAACTGTGAATATGCTGAACTAAATTAATTTGCTATTGTAACAATCGAATTACATATAAAATTTCTATTATATTAATTACTTTCATTATTATAATAATTAACACCCTCTTTCTATTGATTATTAATAATTGCACGTCATTTTGTATCGTATAACCATTTCATTAATTCAAAACATTACCCATCCCTAGACTGTCGCTCGTTCAGCAACTCGCTACTACTGTTTTCAAACGGGTGCGACGCCGCTGTGGCGCCGAAAATAAAAATGTACGCCTCGGGCACCGCATATGGCGCGCGTACACTTGAAAATTATACGCATGTTTAAATTCTACACCGCATTATTAGAGCCTATTTGAATTTGTAACCAGTAATCGGACTAGGATTAGTGACAAGTTTAGTTACGATAACAGAGGGGTTGGGACATTGTCACCGATTGTCGGAGCGAAATGATGATTACTATGTATAAATTGGTTAATATTTTATTAGTAGATTCGGAATTAGGATTCTGATTCGATTAATAATTGTAATTTGTTACCTTACTTCATACATTTTTGTTTTTTTTTTGGATGAAAAATTTAAGCTGTTTAAAACACCCAATCATCCATCACCTAACGAGTATAATGGAAATATTTTATTTTAACCGTGTATTAGTTTTTTATCCACATTTATAAAACCTACTAAGCAATAAATAAATTTGAAAGTTCTTATAATGTGAATGATTTTTAATTCCAATCAAATTAGTCTTGGCTTAAATTCTATAAATCAGACTTATGGATTAAAGACACATTATAATCGTTAATGCATGTTAATCTACTGCTGGGCATAGCTCATTGAGACATTGGTTACAATACTGGATCTTGGAAGAGTGCAAAATTCAAATTTATTTAGAAGTTATTTTGCAAAAACTAACTTCAAATGAAAAATTTAAATTTTAGAATTTCTCAGCAACAAATTACGATTTTCATTAAGCGTACTGTTTAAGATATATTTCGCAAAAACCGAAACATTGTCAAAAATTTCGCGGTTTTTTTGAGGTGGCAGTGCTCGTGGTTGTCTGCCCATGTCGAAGGTCGAAAACTTGGATTTTTAAATAGATTTCCTACAATATATCCAGAAATCAAAACTAGCCGACCTTTTGCATGGTACAAAGTATAATTTGACTGAAATATATGGTTTATTTAATTTATTAGGTCTCATAGGACTAATAACGAAAATAATGTTTAAAAATCCATGTCCTGCCCATCCTAAAAACTTTCCTGAAGTGTTCCTATACGATGGTATATGTGTGTGTGTGTATTCCCAACTGCCTGGCTAGATTATCCGCATGATTGCACCGCGGTCTCCACGCCCTCTCGCGGTGAGTTCGTTACGCCATTATTTGAATTTGAAAACGGCCGGCCCACTAGCCCGGGGCAATTTGTGATCTATACTTGTTTAGAATGGTATTGCCAGTTGTTACAATGCTACAATAATGGCTGTTACAAGTTGCATTAAATCTGGTAATTAAAGATTTCTAGTAATGTTACAAATAAATCCCTTCCTCCAAATTCGTTCCCTTAAAACTCCAAAGGTAAGGAAGTGCCAAAGTTTGTTATTCTGGACTGATTTGTTATTGTGGCCATGAGCGACAGTATCCACTTACCACTCCGTGGGCTGTATGCTCGTAAGTTACCCTCTCCCTAAAAAAAATATCTATTCGTATTTTCATTTTTGTCTGCGTTTTATAATTTAAAAGAACATATTAAATAATTCAGATGATTACAAAGTGCTTGCAATTGTGAATAAATTAAATTCGTTTTATTTCTACTTTCAACAATGAAAACGTAACAACAAAACTAGTGACGAAGTCAGGACAATCTCAACAGCATGAAGTTTATGGTTAATGATTTATTTTGGGTACGGAAATCGTGTTTGGGAATCAGTAAGTTGTCCTACGAAATCTACCTTTGAAGGCACACACATTCTTAAATATGAATTATTCTCTTATTAATTCTTTTATTACTGATAAAGTGATAAATCTAACTGATAATAAAATAAATGTCCAAGAATTAATGCCCATATAAATATTTGTATTAAATTTGTAATATATAAATATGTTGTAACTAGCGCGCATTGATGCAATAGAGCGCACAAAGGGCATTGCGTAAACACTAACTATCAAGTATGAGTAACAAAGCACGCTGCGCCCGCGGCACTAATTCACAATTTGCGCGGAGCCGCCGGGGAGCGTTCTAAAATTCAACCTACGCCGCAAATGAATTCGTTCGGAAAAGAATTTTATAACGTTACTCCTTTGTACTTCCAAATAGGATTTACTTTGAAAATATTTTAGTGCTGCTTTATCAGGTAAAACAAAGCAAATTGTCACATTTTGGCGGGAACACGAGAAGTAAAGCGGAGTTTTTGTTTCATTATTGTAAAAATTGTTTATTACGCGTTTTGTGGTTTATGATATGTGTATTAAACTTCATAGTATTTTTCATAGTATTCATAGTAACTTCATAGTCATTCATAGCGTGGTGTTTGTGATAATAATCAAATAAAAGCGTGGGAATGCGTTTTTCGTGTGCTTACAAGGAGTCCTCTTCTGTCCTCAGTAAACCTACTATCGCTTTACTGAGAGACTCCTGACTTACTTCGACGGGACTGGATATTGATAGGGATACGTTTTAGACGTTTTATTACAAAGAAAACTTGACACTGGCAGAATGTGCGATAAGTGCACTATTCCCATATATGAAGAAAAAAATACAAATCGCATGGATGCAAGTTACACGTCACCGCACTGTTTAAAGCAAACAAAAATCTTTGGGAACTAACGGTAATAAAGATTAAACTCTTCTATGGCCTTTCTCACCACCTCCTGACACTTTATCAGAAGGATTTGATTTGTTTTTACTCCTGATAAAGTAACTCTGATAGATAAATTATCTGCCAATTAAATCTAGCTCAAAATGATTTTCTGATAAAGTACAACCGACTTTCTGATACTTCCTGATGCCTTATCAGGAGGTGGTGAGAAAGGCCCTAAGAGTTTTAATTATGACACACTTTTTAGCTGCAATTCTGTGTGGTATCAATTTGAAGAAATAAATTTTGTCATTGAATTAACGCAAAAGATGATAACAGGTTGTTCAGAGAGAGTAGAATAGATTCAACTAGTTTTACGATAGGTTCTTTTAATACCTTATTGTTAATTTCTAGTATATATTTTATTCTAGTTACGCAATCGATGACACAGCGTTGGCGATGCCCTCGTTGCGCCACTTACGCGCCTGGTCACTGACTAATAAGAGCTATAGAACAGTAAACTTCACATGCTTTATCTTTAAATTAACTTTAATTCAATTTATTTTTTAACTTTGAATTTATACCCTAAAATAATTGTATCTTTCCCTCGAACGGTTTTTATATTTTAAATTAATTGACGTGTTTTGGGTGTATCGTTATTCTGGTGGCACGTAGTATCTGTGGATATTATTAATGTAATATGCAATGACAAGATTACACAAAACAAACAGCAGAGCAGTGGAACTACGAGAATAACATTTTTTTTTATTATTTATTAAAAATGATATTGATCAGTCTGGGCACATCATTAGATACAAATCATTTAGATTTAAATTCTAAATATTTTATGAGGGTCTTAGAAAACACATAAAAAGGGTAAAATTGCGCATCGCGGGGCAGTTTGCTGTTACCGCAAACTTATCAATATAAATAATTCAGGGGAAAACGGCACATCACGATCTATTCGCTATCCATTCGCGGGGCTTACGCATAATCCGAGCGGATGACGGACGACTCCGCACCACCGGCTGGACGTGGAAAAATCTCGCCTTTATCATAATACAAGCGTATAATAGTAGCGAAACTTCGCACACATGCATACAGACGCATGTATCAGTGTTGACGCCCTATTATGTAATACATACATAAATGTGAATGGGGAGTTTTAAGGGTTCAGCTCGTCTATCATTACATTCTTGCTTTATTGTATATTTTTAAGCTGTTATATCTTTTTTTCGCCAATAATTAAATATTTATCGCTGTTTGCAGTCTTTATAATTGTATCCTCAAATGAGCTGCGTACGTTGTACGACTAGTGAAGAAAAAAATCACCGTGTCAGTGATGTATCATCAGTGATGATGTGAGTGATTCATCACTATATCACGAATACCCAATTTATGTAAACATTCCTTACGGTCATACGTATATTGTGCCCTAACCGAATAACTCTTCAAGGGGCGCGGGGGGTGTACTAAAGCCGGCTTCCGATTGGCCGCCTCCCCGGAAGGATATGACCTATAGTTTTTCTTCTTAAGAACTTCCTTCGGCCATTGTGCGCGTGATTTACGAGCGGGCGGGCGGCGGGGGCGTACGATTGATGATTGCCTCATCCGGCTCGCAATCACATCTGCCTTGGCTCGTGCAATTTACTCGCATATTCGTTTACCCGCCGTATTATAGGGGCACTCTTTCCGAGTCTGAGTGTTATTGCCTCTATTATGAGCGCCGAGAGCTTAATGTTGGGAATTCGTTACGAGATAACGGAATGAGAGCGCACTCGAAACGTTTTATACGGTTTACGTAAGCAATGAGATTATTTTAGTTTTTGCGAATAACAACAGATGGATAGTGGATTTTCAATATCGATTTCTTTATTATTATAATATAGTCATGTCCTTAAAGGGTATTATAATAAGTTATTTAATAAGTCCTAATAAATTAAATATTTAATAATCCTTATAATAAGTCATTTAAAAGACGTATTTATTTATTATTAGCGGAAAAGACAAATTCAAAAACATGCTTCAAAAGAAAATAAAACAATAAATAATAACAGAAGTGAACTCTTTAACTTTTTGATTCGATGACTTGATTTTTAAATCATAAGTCTTAAGCTTTAGCATTGAGTTTAATCTGTAAAGCCACATTTATCTATTGAATTTATATTTATTTATATCGCACAATATATACAAAATACAAGTACAATGACCGTACCGACGTGACGTGACAGAGCGCCGTTCAGGTGGTCCATTTAACCGTCACCACTTATCCGACAACTTAATGTTACAAGAACTTCGTTTATTTATAATAATCACAATGCAGTTTTAATGGGATATCTGCGTGATAATGGGCATGATGACGGATTTTGAAATCCGCTTCTATAATGTAGATTCACGTCTACTGTTTCCGAAAATAACATTATTTCAGCAATAAAATAAGTTTTAACGCAAATTATGCATTTTTTTTCTATCTACTTTGAATTATGCGCGAAAACACTCGCAGGTGTCATGGCGTCGCTTGTGACGTCACACCTAGGTAAACGTAGGTAGGTAAATCAATCGAAGTTGAAGCGACACGGTGATGTTCACTGAGGCGTGACGTCATTCGCTCTGATTGGCGTTTTAGTTAACATGGCCGAATGCAGTATTTTATACTTTTATTTTATTGAAAATATTATTAATCTCAATGTTTACATTAAAACTGGTTAATTTATTAGAATTCTTTCAACATATTTTTTTCTCTAAAATCATTTATTCTTTAATTCTTTAATACTGTCATCATGCCTATTAATCGGGGTTAATTGATCTCATAGGTTTTAAAGGTTTAATCAAATTGGGAGCTGGTAGCCAGAAAGTTTTTTTTTTGTTAGAAACGTGATAACACGAAACTCAATTTCTAAAGGAAATTAAAGGTAGTATACATATACGGAATAGTAGACGTCTTCTTCTTCTGGTAGCGCCATCGTTTAGGTTGTGCGTAATTGAACAATATGCGTATTGAGAATTTTGCGTAATTGAACATTATGCGTGGCGAAGGTTCATAATACACGATACATAATACACGGGCTTTACGTTTTCTGAACTTTAGTGAGACGGATAGTAGGCTTTAATGAGATTTTCTACATGTTTATTTATTATTATTAATTCACATGAAACATGGTTATAGGTACATATTAATGGATGAAATAATATAAAAGTACTCATGTTTCGCCTGTGTACTCATAAGGCAAGTAAAACTAGTTTAACAAAGGAGTCTTTGAGTTTAATCTAATCTTAACTACATAGTTTAATCTTTGAGTCTAAAACTAAAATCTGTCACTTACAATTTAAATAATCCTTATTATTTTCAATCCGCAAAACATTATACTCTTTTTTTACTCTCCTCAAGCAATCCGTAAGCGAATAATATCTAAAAGAAAGAAAAACAATTATCCGAACAGTCAAAAGCATTTGGAGTGAATCAAAATATTCGTCTCGGGCGGAAATCAAACTCGTAATTCCTCGGTCTGCAAACGGATTCGCCAACTAGGTCGGCAAATACGGTAACTATATTTTCTTCGTTTTTATTAGCCAGGAAATTGGTGCTGTTATTTTGTAAATAAAATATTTTGGAATAAATATAAATATTGGAAAAAAAGACTATTTCGTACAGCGCCAGAGAAAAAATCACTCGGTAGATCATAAAGTTAATTATTGCTAGATCATTAAATATGTATAAGACAGTTAGAAACACTACAGTTATACTCTGACTTACAGTTTGGAAACGCCAGATATTTTTTTTTTTATTGAATAGATGGCAGACGAGCAGGCGGGTCGCATGATGGTAAGTGGTTACCGCCGCCCATGGACACCTGCAACACCAGGGAGCTTGCGGGTGCGCTGCCGACCTTGCAGAATCCTGTTTACAGCTCTCTTGAAGAACCCCATATCGTAGCGTAATGATGAAGACGTTCAGCATTCGTCAGACCTAGAAGTTTCCAGAATGTCAAACTAGAGTCATTTGCAAAAACATTCATCAAATACCTGTCAATAATTTAAATTAGGTACAATATGTTATAATAAATAACCTAATTGGAATAGCCTTTATTGGAGCCTTTACCCCAATATAAAACCTTCCAATGGAGTAAAAAGAACATATAAACGCCGTAATACATGACACCATGAAAATATGTTAATACGATGGCTTGTGAAAAAATAAATTTAAACAAATGGTTTTTATTGATAAAAACACAAAATTAATTTTATATTTAAGTTTTAAGAAAAGAATAATTATTTATTTAATAATTTATTGTACACATATATATGAAATAAATATAAAAGGAAGTTATAAGTTATAAAAGAAACGATGTACAAAAGATAAGCTTGTCTCCTGCGGAAATTGCAGACCTGGGAAAGTGAAATATAGGTCAAGACATAAAGGCAAGCGTAGTGAGTACGGAAAATTTGCACGTATAATAGTTTAATAGTAAAATAATATTAACCAAATACGTAAATATATATTCATATACATATACAATACATATAAACACATATACGTATCTAAAAAATAAATATTATATATATAAAATATATACAATACGGACTATTTAGGAAATTCACAAATAGTTCTTTTTAAATAGTAAGAGAAAGTGTTTTATGAGCGTTCCAGAGGCGTACGGCTTGAACCGAAAACGAATCCCCACAGCTACGAGAACTGTGAGAAGGGATATTTAACAGGGAGATGGTTTGGGTTCTAAGGAGTCTAGATCTTGGAAAAATATACGAGAAAAGGTCACGCAAGTAGGTAGGAGAAGGTTTGTTAAGAACATTATAGAGGAGTAAAAGACTGTGACCATTACGGCGAGAATGAATAGGTAATCACTGAAGGTTCTTCCTAAACTCAGAAATGTGGTCACACTTGCGTAAATCAAAAATAAAGCGAATACTCAAGTTTTGGAGACGCGCAAGTCTATTGATAAGTTCTACAGTGGCATCTAGAAAGTATACATCGACATAATCAATAAATTAAAAGAAGAGTTTGCAAGATTCGTTTTAGTTTTCACAGGGAGAAAGTTCTGAGGGCGTTTCAGAGAGTAATTCAGTTTCAGTAAGTTTCAGTGGATAGAATAATGAAACTTCTTGCTGATCTCATTGATGTGACAGCCCCATGACAGATTATTATCAAATATAACACTCAAATTCTTAGCGGAACTGGTAAGCTGTATATGTACATTGTCGTATAGTAACGGTGGTATAATAGAACGATCAAAACGATTACACACATATTTACTGCCAATAATCATTACTCATTAATCTATATATTACGTGACATAAAAACATTAGACGCCACGATGTCGGATGTTTAACAAAACGTCTCCGCGTAGATTGGACGTTTTTGTAGATTGGAAGTGTCATAATGGCGGCTAAATTTTAGCGCCGAAATTAAGAATTTAAATTAAAAATGCTGTTTTAGACTCTTTAACGGTTTTATTATATGGAAATAAGGAAATAAACACCCTATTGCAATCACGTAGAGGTAAGACAAACTTAAGTAATCACACACACACACAAAGACATTACAAAAAGGGGGGTGGTCAGAATATTAGGATCTATTAGTGCGCTCGGCCCATTACAGTTAGTGCAAAAATAGAATTCACGCCCCCGTAATAAATTTACTCGCTGTTAACCCGCCCGCCGCGCGCCCCCTCGCACTAAGTGCCGCGTTTAGATTTTATACTACACGGTTACACGTGTGTGTACGTGTAATACGTGTAATTATACGTGTACAATTCCAATATATGTGTAATTTGTATATTGTTGTGGGGTTTATGGTGATGTTTAGAAGATAAATAAAGGTTTGTATTTAAAAAACAAAATACTAATAAAAAATACTAAATGGGCAGCAAATGATGATCAATAAAACAACTTATTATTCATAAATAATTTTAAATTATTAAGAATAACATCATTCATCACCAAGTGGACGGAGTCATAGACTCCTATGTCTTTAGTATCATCAAAGAACTTAAAGTTAAACTTGATTTGCACGCATGCACGCACATGCGTTTGATTTTTTTAATTTCAACCATTGTAATAAATTATTCTTATTGTTCAGTTAAGGAAATCTTTTATTGGCCTATTTTTATTATCTTCACTATTCCGTCTTTTATTACTATTGAGGCTGTATATTTTCTAAATAAAATAAATAAATATTGAACGTGCCTTAAACGCGTATAGTTTTCTACATCAAGCAGCAATTAGTAAATTTTACTTAAAAATGATCACTCAGTAAATAATTTACTCGTTTACACCGCGTGCCCCTCTCTAATAGCTCAGATTCTATACCGCTAGATTCGGGATACAAATATTAAAGGATTTATCTTGTGCTATTAGCGACATCGAGCGGAATTCAGAAGTAACGTATAATTTATGAATCGTTTTCAAAGACTGTGTGAACATTAACTTGTAGAAAAGTGAGCGGCAGTGGTGTGGCTACGTCTCAAATAAAACTAATGATTTTTGCTGCAGTTAAATCATATTATTTATAACATACGCACAGGCCACGTGGTCCATGGAACATAAAAACTATATATCATATTTGGGAACATACATGGCGGGTTCTGTCAGCTAGACGTGCAAAATTCACATCGTAGTCCCTAGCTTCATTACATAGTAATATCAATTCAAATATCAAGACGATATTAAATACAATTATGTAATAAAAATATGTCGAATGTGTTAATGTCTAATAATAATTAAATGTCAACAAATGCACAACACAAACTTTCCACTAAAACAAACCATACAACATTTATCAATTTAATTTTTTTAATTATTCAAAATCAATAGATATATTAAATAGCGCGGATTATTATAATAATAAGTTAAAAATAGCCTTTATAATATTCTCAAAGTAACGAATTATAAATTGAAGGCAGCAGCCACCGCAGACCATTAACAGCGAGAATAATTTGAAAGAAAAAAATATAAGTAGCAACGTACACTGAGATAAAAGGTTCTTTTTTATGCTAATTAGTACGAAGGATTGAGATACAGAGAAAGTACTTTTGTTGAGGTAGTTCCCGAGTTAACTGCAGATAGAAACCCTCGGAAAGGGATGTTTTATCCAAGTCTTACACGCATCATTGTAGATTATTAAAAACGATTTCTTTACATGTATGTTCTTGATCTATGTATTTCATCAATATAGCAAGTCAATATTGAAATAAAATGAAACATTTGCATGTGTGTTTGTTTACTCAATATTATCCAAAAGAATTTTTGTCTGCAATTAACACACACATATACGCCGTGGCCCATACTATTCATTACTTAAGACTCATCACTTATGTACCTACCTATTATGGATTTTTAAATTATCACTAGCTTGGCGGTGAAGAAAAATAACACGAGAAAACTAGCATCATTGAGAAATAAGAAAAAATATCGTATCTGCCAATCTGAAATAGGTAGGTCCACGTGGCCTGATTGTGGCCCAAAACCTCCTTTTTGATTACTAAAAAAAAAGTCTGTGAAACAATACAAACTGCTATGGAATACGGAAATACTCGTATAACTATGGTATGTATAAGCATATGCAATTTGAGATTTTCGCGTTTTTCACACACATTTATCTATTATCTATCAGTGAGCTCGTGACCACGGTTGGTGCAACGCAGCCCAAACGTCGAGTAAAATAAATGAGGTAAACATTCGCGTTAAGACCCGTTTAAACAGATAAATATGTATAAGCATAGTTTCATTTCATAGAAATAATTTATAAACATAGTTTAAAAAAATCAGTTTAAATGTAAATGGACTCAGTGCCAGTGTACGTTGCGCCTTCCCCAACCCTCCGATAGAATTCTTACAGAGTTTTTAATAGAGAGGAGGCCGCAACCCTTTTATTGTGATTAGTTATTGTATTTACGAGGGGAAGCTGACGTTGGGCACCGAACTGTATTGACAAAATTTCTCGGGACCAGCTTTTAATGGGAATTAAAAATCGCTCCTTCTGACACTTAATAATTTTTAGAAAATATTTGTCCAAAAAGATTTACGAGTAAATTTTTAACGGACCTCGTAATGGAAGAGTTGTAAACGTAGAAAAGTTATAAACAAATTAACAAATGTAAAACCGTAATAAATTTTATTTATGTATTTCAATCTTGGTAGTCGTACAAAGACAGCTTAGTCTGATTGTACATATTGAATCAAGTTTTGTATACATTTGGGGTTAAGATTGTTTTAAGTTTTCTCACTATGATACAATCTTGGTTGATTGTGATTATTAAAACACAATAAAACACGTAGGGGTCGTCGCCAGCGCAACGAACTGCTCGTTATGTATTGTAGCAAATCTCATCTAAGTATTATACTCTCCCGAAGAATAGGGAGAATTCTCGAAGAATTTTGTAGGGGGCGAGTGCACGCTGAATTCCCACAGCCGCTGGGCGCACTCTACTGGCCACGTTACCCCTCTCTCACAGAAGACTACGTTGAAGTGTACTGCATTTCCTACTTTATCGAATTTCAAAAATGTACGTGTTTCGGTAGTGAGTAAGATATGCCAGAGCCCATTCCCATCCTATCCTATTCTATCCCTCCCCATTTTCCCAACCCTTTCTCCCAATCAAATCCTTAATGTGCAAAGGTAGACAGCGCATCCGGGCGCGTGCCAATCTTTGTCATACTGGACTGATGTTGGCTTGTATCGTGGATGTGTATGGACAACAGTATGCACTTACCATCAGGTGGATTGTATGCTCGTCAGCCGCCTTATTTTATTAAAAAAAATTCAGGAAAAAGTGAGAACACTTAAGCCTATTTGATCGATTAATGTCTGCATTCGGCAAATTCCTTTAGTACCTTCACAGTGTTTTTATTTAATCGTTCATTGTGTACCTGTATTATATGAAAAATTGAGCTTTAACGTATAGTACGTTTTATTATCTCCACATTATTAAATAAAAAATCCTTAAGATATGTTATTCTTATGTAATAAAGTTCGGAGTCAAGCGAAGCTTCATTTCAGAAACTCTTTATTATAACCCCTACCCACTGAGCTTTGTTCCGATATATCATTTCAAGATCAGTATCTCTGTCTCTACTGTTGGATGCAAGCAGAAACGTATTAGGCCTTATATTCTTCTATGTACTCGTGCTGCTAGATCTATGGACAAAAAACCACCGAGTTGATCTCACAAACATCTTTGTCCAGTAATCGAAAATGGAACAATGTTAATAGACTTATGGCGATATTATTAATAGTAACAAATCAATTTGAAATAAGCCCCTACACATGAACAAATCTATTGGAATAAATCTTGGTGAAACGTATGCACATCTCCGCAGCCGCCGTGTGACAAGTGCGAGTGTGGGATGGCTTAATTATTTCTTTTTGTGCGAGCTCTCAGTGGGAGATTGCCGTGATTACGTGATTTCGCGCTGCCGCCGCTGCGCCGCGCCATACAGGACACAGACTAAATGAAAACACACAGACGTTCCAAACATGATTTTGCTTGAAAAACATTATGTTACTTTAAAAATACATTTCAGATGACGACAATAAGACAATAAACAACACTTTATTTCGGACAACACAGCACACAATAATTTGTAACACCAAAAAGAAAGAAAATAAAGAGAAAACAAGATAGAAATTATACACAGAATAAGTGCCGCGGTACGTAGGAAATATTATTGTGCCAATGTGTATTGCGGCGGATGCCGTATGCGATTGCGATGCCGGAAATGGAGTCCAACTCAGCATAAGCTGCAGTGAACCACAGCGCTGGTTTTCAGTGGCGCCATCACGTCGCCACGGACGTCGGACAGTAGTAAGAGATGATAAACAAATAAAACAAAGAAATAGACAAACACGCCTCCTGTATGTATTCTCTTTTGTAACTATTTTTATCATTTGTGTGTACAATAAGGTATATAAATAAATGGTTGGTATCAAGAAGGTCCCTCTGCTCACTTATAACGCTAATAGATATCGATTACCTGGAAGCGGGTCTTCTACGTATTTTTCTTAGTACCCATAGAAGAGAGATGCGAGAAAATAATTCTAAAATACTGACTGAAGGCCCAAACCTGAAGGATGTAACATACAATAGGGACTATTGCTAAGAATGTTCTGAATACTGTAACAATCATCATGTAATTCATCATGTTCACCACGTAATTTTTAACATGACGAATCACTTAACTTTTGCTTTTTAATCTTTAAATAAATATTTTTTTATAATAACGCTACAATATTAGTAATTTAGTAAGGAGCCTTTGTGTAGGCAAATATTAAAACGCAGTTCTGTCGTATCTACGTAAAGATAGATTAAACTGTTAATCTAAACTAGGATGCTTTAAAGCGCTTTCACGCTAGCACAATACGCGATGCGGATTTAGTAAACACAGTTTTAATTAGCGAGAATCGCAGAGTGCTCCGGCTATATACTGTTTTGCTGAGAGCATCTTAATGCTTGTATGGATTAATTGTTTATTATATTGCAGACTGCTATAATAAGTGTTCATATATTCACTAAATAATTTGAGTTGTTTTTTTTTTAATTTCCTTCCATTCTAACTAACCTCCCACTGTTTGCAGTGAATGGTATTTTGGAATAAAAAACGCAGTTCCTGATTATTTACTTTTATATGTAATAGAAGCATTTATAATAATTGATTAAGTTTAATTTAGTACATTCTCTCGATACAAGATAAAAAAAAATTAACCAATGTTGCACCGCTCACTCTCACTTAGTGCTTAAACATGGACGCTCACAAAAGACTCTACATAAAGTTGCACAACGGACTAATTCACAAAAAGACCGTATACGAAATGACTCTATTTTGCCCATAGCCTATATTATGGTTATACGGACCGAATCACATCGAATCAATCGGATTGCGTAGATTCTTTCCGGCGCGCATGAACAGTGCCATCCTACAAATTCTATTCTTTTTCCTATGTCTCCTAGTTAATCTTCCCCTTTTGGGACATGGAAGTCAATCTAACGATCTCCGAGGCATACCAGCTCCAATTTGCTCTTTTTTAGTTGCCAGTGGTATACGACCTTTCGCAGCCTAAGTGCACCTCTGAGTTTACAAGGTCGCGGTAAATAAGAAGGTCCGGGCCTTCTTCCCTGCGATAGATCTCCTCCGGCATCTTCTTCCGCTCCTCAATATAGAAATGAACAAGCTCACAACACCTTTGCAAAAGAACAAAGGTTCTTTTTTCCTACCACATTTTGTTTAAAACGATTTCATGCATCAACGAACGGATGAATAGACTTGAAATTTTGCATGGACGTTCTTGAGGACCAGAAACGACTATCCCGTACGGTAGTCCCTAAATAAATAGATAAAATCTGATATTCTACGAATTTTGTAGTTCCATATACGAAATGTGGCAATCCAATGCATAACCAAAGCCACGGATATGGGTAAACTTATTACGGGACGGAACGAATTAGTACAGATGGACGGGAAACGTGGTCAGGCGGGAGAACTTCAGATGGTCGAAGACAATAAGTAATAAAGAACTAAGGAGTAAAGTAGTATACACTGTCTTGCTGTATCGGTGTAATAAGGTGGTATCAGGGTAGACAAACAGTGGCAAACCTATAAACCGTTGGTCAGACAATATCGTCGAAACAGTAGGAAAACATTGGAAGCGTGCTCTTGGGGAAAAAAAATCCTATACTCAGGACAATTGGGAAATACGGGTTGATAATGAAAAAAATGAATGATTTTCATATAATGCTAAGTTACAAAACAATCTGCACAAGTGTGCAGTGTACCTAAGCGAGTCATCTAACCAACGCTAATATATTCCATCAGACGTGTAAACTGCGCGCCGGCCATTCATGCCGTAACGAGCTTCTTTACGAACGCTTCTCGCGCTCCACTCGTATTAGCATTGGGAGAGGTTTATTTGCTATTTACTGAGCCTAGATTTAGCTACACACATTGAAATTTTTTGCGACTTATAGTTATACTATGAGTGATGATATAACTATACTAACAAATCTAGCAACATCCAAGATTAACAAAAGCCTAGGCGCAAGACAATATTTTGGAATAGATTATTTAAATAACTGATAATAGACTCTAGTTAAAGTAAGACTATATGAAATCACACATGACGCAACTAGATTGAAACGAGTCGGAAACGCGTTTCTGATCAGTTAATCAGTTTCTGATGAACGCAACTGCGTTGAAACCGTCGTTTGAGAAGATGATACATCGCAAGTTACATACTCGTATATACATCGCATACGGTACTTTACATACATCGCAAGTTTAATTATCCCGTAACAATCCATAAATCGTCTATCTGTTTGTTGCAAGTTGCAACTCCCTGGTAGTCACAAAAATACGACAGAACAATCAACCAATTGCTCATGAACTGTCAAATGGGTAATCTTTTGACGGCGTGACTATAACGTATACACTGTGTTCAGACTATTCATGGCTAGAACTAGACTAAACTAGACTAGAAATTCATGGCTCTGTTCCGAGCCATGAATTTCTGTTCATGTTTCCCAGTTAATTGACGTATGATGTTGTATATTTTTATATATAGATTATCAATTGTTTGGGTTTTATATTTAATAAGTTTGTATGGATAATTTGGAAAAGACTAAAAAAATGTTTTGTTTGCAAAAGAAGATTCATGTAATTTTCATGTCAATGAACTCATAATTTGGAAGGTATCCATTGTTTAAGACTTCGGGAATAGTGAGGAAACACTCGGAATAATTGATATTCTCATTTGGATAGATAGATACACTTTACTGTACACCAAAAACATACAAAAAAATACAAAGTACAAGTAATTACAAGTACAACCGGCGGCGTTATCGCTAAAGCGACTGCTTTCAGGCGACCTTTCGGTGGTAAGAAGTCTGTAGACGAAACAGAGGTAGATGGTGCAATAAAGAAATAATGTCTTTATGTACATACATACAGAAATATATCGATCCACACATACATATATTGTACAGACACACACATACAGACATTTGTATGTGATATAATATCTGATGTTTATATTTGTATCGTAAGGTCGCGTAACTCGGTGCAACATTGTGACGCGCGTATATTGCACTGCTATTAAGTGGCTGTCCTATTAGTGTGCAACATTGTGCTATTAGTGTTTATACGTGCATTACCTGACTTGGTAACAAAAAAAAGAATACAATATAACTATTAAACTTTCGCGTATTGTACACATTTTATATTGTAAACTAGCTGACCCGACAGACGTTGTCCTGTCCAAATTTCAATAAGTTCATACAAAAATCCCATAGAAAAAAGCACTTCAATTCAATTTTCCGGGCAAATTTTCCAATGTTTGTTTCCCTAAAAACCTTATTCGAATTATTACGAACATTTAAAAAACAAGTAGCCGTTCTCAGGTGATGCGCTTACCAACGAACAGCATTTAATTTTTATTTACATAGATTAAAGGTTTTTGTTTACCTTTTATTTCCACTTGACGTTTCGGCACGGCTTAATGCAGCAGTGGTCACGAGTTGACTGAAGAGGCGGATAGTCCAGGATGGGAGCTGCGAGCAGTTTTGTCAACTACCCAGATTTGATCTTCACATTCGGAAAGGTTGCGACACACTACACTAACGTATTCCGCGGACGTATTCGACGGTAAATCACAAGGTTCTAATTTCGTAATCACTGAATTCCACGTCGACGACAGTTCATAACCATCTTCGCGATTGAAATTTTTGTATTTCTTAATTTCAATCCCTTCACGCACCCGTGGCTAAATGTCGAGTAAAAATAAAAGGCAAACAAAAACCTTTAATCTATGTAAATAAAAATTAAATGCTGTTCGTTGGTAAGCGCATCACTTGAGAACGGCTACTTTTTTTTTAAATGTTCGTAATAAAACTATTTTTCCCCGTCCGCCTCTTCCTATATAGAAAAGAGCTCCACCGGCACTCCTTTAGCAGCTGAACATCTATACCAACAATTATGCCTACCAAAAGGGTATATTTCAGTGATTTCGTTTAAATATTTTCTCTTTTCAAATCTTGTCATTCACGTAAAATAGTTTAGTTGTTTATTGACCTATTATTTGTTGTTAATGTATTATTAGTTTGTATGTATATTATATCAGCACTGTACATTCAGAAAAAAAATAATTATAATGAAAGCTCACTTACCTGTGGCGTTTTCTTGACTACTTCTTTCGGTTTTAACCTCTGCAAATGGTTCGGTAGTCGTGTGTTCTTATCTTGTTTTGACTCATCTGTTTCCTTGTTTGTAACTTTCGACTTGCTGCTTTCAGGTATATTCTGGTTGACTCTATTTGCCTGGTAATATTAATATTTCTATCTGTATCTCTCGATATCTATAAAAATATCTATTGAACAAACACTAGGCAAGTTTTTTGACCAGATAAGCGCGTGTTTGTCCAACAGGGTCACTAATATAAAATAGAATAGGATATTTATTTTTTGACAATTACATAATTAAATAGCTGAAGACAGTTGAAATCGATCCATGTAAACAGAACCAAGACGCTCGTATCTTGAAAAACAATTAAGTTGCAAGACTTAAAAATCAAAGTTAGAAAAGGATCGCGGAACCAATTGTGTTAATGACGTCACTAACACAGTAGTGGCTTTACATTCATATGAATGACAGACAGGGTTTTAAATCACGTGTTTTAAACACTGTTTAAAACACAACCTAAATAAAACATGTTTGAAATTAAAGTGCATAAATCTTATAATTGAGATATTTGTGTTTACTATTACTACTCTGTTTAATATATTAAACAATAGGTCTCAAAGGAAATTTCCGGAATTGGCCTCTTACATAAACAATATTTAAAAAGAAATTAAAAAGTTAAAAAATGGAACCCTTTGGCTGTAGAATAAAATTTGTTTCACCTAACAGTCATTTGTTTTTTTATTGTGGTATCATGAAAAAATGTCGTAAAAAATTGCATGTCTGCAATACGATGAATTTAACTCGTGAAAATTATCGCTGTATGATTTTCTATGAATTTAAGTGTAATTTCACAGCTCAGCAGAGCTTCGTTCGGCTTCAAACTGCTTTTGGCGATGAAGAACCAAGCAGGACGACATTTTATAGCTGGTTTTCAGAATTCAAGCGCGGTCGTGTCAATCTCAGTGACAAATTTCGTGAAGGTCGCCCGGCCACCGCTGTCAACAACAAAAACATCGATACTCTGCGCCATATGATCGTAACAGACGGGCATGTGACCTACCGTGATATTCGAGCATCCTTAGGCATAGGCATGAGTCAGATACGATCAATCTTACACAAGCAGTTGACTGGGTGAAAGCTGTGCTCACGGTGGACCCCCACACAATTTGACTGAGGCTCAAAAAACGGAACGTGTCACTTGGTGCAATGCCATACTTATCAGATCCAACGAAGGGGCGTCAACTTTGGTGTGGAATATACCATAGTAGCAGGTGACGAAACATGGATTTACAGCTACAACCCCGAAACAAAGCTGTTGCTTTGGAGAATCGTCGTACCGTGAATGCTGATTGGTACACGACCATTTGCTTGTCGGATGTTATTTGACGAACTCCGTAAAAACAACCGTAAACGCCGCATAATCTTGCACTATG
This sequence comes from Sesia apiformis, assembly GCA_914767545.1. Classification (NCBI taxonomy): domain Eukaryota; kingdom Metazoa; phylum Arthropoda; class Insecta; order Lepidoptera; family Sesiidae; genus Sesia; species Sesia apiformis. The sequence goes on along the minus strand of OU611963.1, from coordinate 14,633,933 downwards.
ACAACGCCAGCTCTCACACGGCCAAACAGACAAACGACTTTCTGAAGGTGAAAAACGTAGAACTCATCAGCCATCCCCCGAGCCATCATACAGTTCAGACTTGACACCTTGTGACTTCTTGTTTCCAAAAAAAAGAACTAATTACGCGATCAACGATTTTCATCGCCAGAAGAGGCTGGGGTCTATCTTGAGCTTTATAAAGCGACAAGCGTTGCCCCAGAGATAAGTACTGTTTCGCTCTGTTCAATACAGCGAGCTTTTTACTAGCAAATTTTTTCTTGCTCAATATAACTTTCTTCAAGATTCAAGATTCTCTTCAAGATAAATCTCGAAAATCTACTTTGCTCGGAATATTCACGCCAAGGATCCCAAAACTCTCAGAGATCTTGAGAGGAATGTTTTGAAATCGAGGTGCCACGACAAATGGAGCTTTCTATTCTCTACCTTGCATTGCATTTGAATTAGGGGAAATCACCTGAACTGCCGAATGCAGTTAATTTTGTTATATATAAGATTATTCCCCCAATTTACAAATAGTTGAGTTTTTGAAATCAATTCGGGAAATCCCCAATAAAGGGGAAACTACCTTAGACGAAAATATATTCTGAGTTGTATTTTAAACAGTATAAAAATATTTAAAATCTGTGTTCAAAAACAACGAAAAAACTTGATTTAATACATAGGAACAGGTTAGAACATTTTGAACTGTTTGTTTTATAAATTTAAATAAACTGTTTTTTCTATCCTTGGTGACAGACAGTAACAGCTCTCCATTAAAAATGTTCACAAGCTCATATTATAGGTAACTTTCTAATATAGTAAAATTCTCTATTTTGTAATTCTATTGTGTTTCTCTATTTTTGAAATAAACTATAAATTAGAAATGAGTCAACTACCGTTATTATACGTTTATTGAAACAAAATAAAGTGTTAAGAATTATTAAAGAAAATCAATTATTGTAAACGTGTCCATAATTGTTTCTATAAAAATAATATTGTTAAAATTAACCTGGCAAGCGCTTTACGTCGGATCTAACACTATTTGACCAGAAGAAATAAATATGGGAATAAAATTAATCTCGCATTATATTCAAAATTAAAAAAAATCTAAGATATCCATAGTTTACCATTTCTTCGTTTCGACGTATAATCTGGAGCTGCTGTTCGCGCGCAATCGCTTGTCGTATTGTCGGTAGTGGTCGAGCTCTTTCCTCGTTACCTGTATTTAAATACATTTCTTTATTAATGACAGCCGGTAATAGTGTTGTGACAACGAATAGATATAAGTTATAAATATGTATGTCTATATACAGGTTGAATTAAACGAATGGGGGCTTGAAGGAAGTAAGTAAATATAAAATGGCAAATTTTACCCAAAGGAAAATTCATTTTATTTTTAAAGATAAGAATAACTGCATCTAAGAAAAACAGTTTTAAAAGCTGGCGTATATTACAGCGGGCCGCACCGCAGTGCATAACATTGCAAAAATCCTCCTGAATAATTTTCATACATTTTGTATAAACCATCGCACACTTCAGGGGAGCCGCATCGCCCCGCAGCGCAGCGCACTGGCGGATCGCTTGCCAGCCGTATTTATCCGCCATTGTTGTGTGCTGCGACACGGCCCGCTTCAGTGTGCCATGGACGGGCACAGTTGACTGAGGGACGTAATTTAAGTTATTTACTGTGCGATGATGTGAAGAATTGAATGCAACGCGACTGTAATATGCGCAAGCCTTTCTACCATTTTGAACATTTGTTAAAATACACATGTTATTTGAAATGCATTATTTTATTTTAAACAAAAGGCTTCTTAGCAAGATTTATTCCTTACAATCTACACTATCAATTAACGCAATAAAATTATTTTTTCAAGGTAAATGAATTGATTTGATTCTTGATTGTGTATGACTTTTTGAAAATCTTTGAATGCAGTTTGTCATAACTCTAAACTAGATGCCATGGTTCCTTAGAATAAATTTCTCTATTTCAAAGTTTCAGACTTCTCCGTTCTCCGCCTCAAAACAGACTCATCAGACTCTAATACGAACACGCATTGTTCGGTTCCCGAACACCTGTTCGTGTCATACGCGACGCGGGGCTACATACACCGCGGACGCATACGTTAATTCAGTGCAGGTGCAAGATGCACTCACGGAACACAATAATAAAACAAAAACGTAAACAACAAAGTGCATTTTCGGGTACCGGAAGAACTCAGTGCATTATTGACAATCATAATCGTTTCATAATAATAAAAACAGCAGATACGAGACAATTATAAACTCAATGAATTATAAAAATAAACAACTTTTACTTTAAACAACTCTTTCAACTTTCCACAATATAGTGTAGGTTACAACCCCTACACGCATAGTCAGTCAGGTGTGCGTTGCTGTACGTACTGCAGCCCGTACTCACAAATCGCGCTAGCACACGTACGGAAAACTTTCCGCTCGTCCTCAATGGATTTACGTTGCACCACGACAAAAAGGCTTAACCGCCTTCATGAGATAATAGGATCATATGTGATCAGCAGTGAAACATTTGAGATTTTCGCGATTTTCCCACATATTTATCTATTTAAACAGGTCTCAACGCTCAAATCAAGAAAAATAAAATTTCAATTCAGAAGATAGATACAAATTCTCCTCGACGTGGAATCCTGTCCTTACTCTGTAAAACTTAGTGAATTCTAAAAATACCCACCAAAAAACGCTAGTTTATATATATCGGGCTCTAGTACGAAAGCGTATAGTCCGTCGGGCGTGCGTTGCTGTACGTACTGCAGCCCGTACTCGCACATCGCGCCCGCACACGTACGGAGAGTTTTGCGCTCGTTTTCACTGCACAGCTGCAATGAACATTACTAATTTAAAACTTTCAACTTCTAACCATTGACCACATGAGGTTGATAGTCGCGAAAACTAGCGACGTATTTGATCGAAAGCGTAGCTCTTTTTCCAAGGGCCGTACATTAGTTGAATACAATTGAGGTTAGAATCAAAAGGTGACATTTGCAATTTTTGGTTCAACCGTTTTTTTTTGCGTTCGTACTCAAATCTTTCAGTATTAAGCATATATGAAGTTATTTGCATCAAAAGTTGTGAAACAATGTAAAAAAAAAAGAGTGATCGATATCGCGAGTTCGTGTGAAAGGGTATAATATTCATAACAGTTTGTCATTTTCTGGTAAAATAGAAAAATGTAAAGTCGGATTTGTTATTCGAGTCAGGGATATGGCAGGTAGAACTGTCATACAGAGTGAAATTTGTATGTAGATGACACTATTGACAGTTCTACATGTATCACCTTTCGACCCTAAGCTCCTAAATTATACATATCCTAGATCAAGCGCCTAATTTGATATTTTTGTTTTTTTTTTTGCGTCATTCGACTCAATTTAGCGTAATCTACAAGCCTTAAAAAGATTATTGATTTTTATTTATATTTTACACGATAGTTTAGTAATAGGCCAAACGCCTTGTAAAATATACTAGTACAAACACAAAATATTCTTTCCTGTAAAATTTATTTTTTGTCGCTTGGATCAGTTACGCTGAATGGTATCCAGGTATATACATAATTGATTTTCCGCGTCAAATATGGTATGGTATGATAAGCTATTATGAAAGTATGATATGATATGCAATGGAGTATGGTATACATTACTTGTATGTTGGCAGATCTGAGCGCCGGTGAGAACAAGTGCGGCAACATGGGCAATATGTCGAGCAACAATGTGTTGCGCGTCGTCGCTACCGACGGACTACTGCCGCGCCACACCGACCACAATATACTTTCTAATTCGGATTTACGACGGTGCATCTGGCGAAAAAGGAATTTATTAATTTCATATCTCAATACCGGAATTTTTTATTTGCAGTTGTAATAAGTCAGAGCCCAATTTCGCATCCAATAGAAAGTAATGAGTCATTTCATTCATTCACAAGGAGTTTATTGAACGCAATAGGAAAGTAAATTGGTTAAGAGTATGCTTGCCTAGTGTAAACAACTGTTATCATTATGTGATAAGATCACTTTTATTATTTAGTTTTTATTATCGAGCGAAAAGTATGAAGTATGTATGAAGAGCCCAGAATTGTACCCAGAATCCAAAAAAAAAAAAAAAATTCTAAAAAAATACGGATAATAGCGAAATTTCCCTTCCAACTGGTGCCCTTTTGTTTTTTAGAAATTCTATTTAAACCGAGGGGCTATTTGGCAGGAAGTCGAGAACTGAAGTTGAGTTTTTATTAAAAAATGTATATTGTGGGGTTTGTGGTTTAAATAGTGAGTGATAGTTTATTAAACTCAAAGTATCTAATGTTTGTGATAATAAAATAAAAGCATAAGACAGCGTTTTTCGTGTACTTACGAGGAGTTCGACTGTTTTGTCCTCAGTAAACCGACTATCTGTCTACTGAGCGACTCCTGACTTACTTCGAATAAAACTTGACACTGGCATAATGCGCTATTACCATATAAGAAAAGAATAGATGTCAATAGTTTTCTAATACTCGTTCTCCAAACTGTTAACAAAATATGCTGTCTACCTTGGAGGTTTAAGATACATATATGTGAGAAAAAGTATTTAGAAATTATATTTAAGAAAAAAATAATTTAGTCTGACCTCTTGAGCTTGCATAGGGAACTTAACCCTCTGCGGATCTCTAGTCGCCAATATTGCATAACACCGTCCAATACATAACGGTAGAGCGCCATACAACGAGTAGTTCTGATGCCGAAGTATCCACGAATTAATGGCATCATAGAGCCGAAGCCAGGAGAGAGTCTCACAGGCGATTAAGAGACGAGCGTCGACTCTAGCTGTTATGTAGTTCTCGAATATTCCGTGGACTATTCTGATAAGTATAGACAAGAAGATATATACATTATGGTAGAAGTTTATTAAACTAAGGTTTATTATTTATTTAATCCACAGCCTTTTATGTCACTTATTTAACAAATATATTGCTAGGGCCTTTCTCACCATCTTCTGAAAGTCAGTTATACTTTATCGGGACGTCAGTATTAGCTAGATCTAATTGGCAGATCTATCAGATTAACAGATCAACATCTATCAGATTGTTAACAGTTACTTTATCTACTTGTTAACAGTTACTTAATTACCTCCTGATACCTTATCAGAAGGTGGTGAGAAAGGCCCTTAATGGCCAAATACAGATGACACCGACATTTATCCGGGTGCGTGCGTGTGTGTGTTAGTGTGTGTGTTTGTGTGTGTGAGAAAGAGAGAGAGAGAGTGATTGTGTGATTATATCTGTTATATTAACTATGGGATAACAAAGCGGCTAACACAAGTGCTGAGGAACTACACTACCTCTAATAGAGTGGACTCGTCAATCCGCTTGGCCAGGGTAGCATTTTAAGGTCATACATCCCCCATGCATAAGACAATGTGCATGAGTAGAGCCATGTCCAGCAGTGGATACTGAAAGGGCTGGTTACATTGCATTGCATACCTGTCATATTCACCGGCCGCTTGAATTGTCTTCAATAAGTTATCGCTGGTGTACTTGTCATTTAACGTGAACACAGCACTGAGCGCCTGCATTAGGCTTTTGCTGCAATCTTTAGTACCTATCGCTGCGTTTTCTACGTCTTCCATTTTGAGCTGAAAACATTTAAATTATACTTTATATCAGAGTATGCATTCAAATCTACGGATTATATAGTAAATGAATCTTCTCTCAGAAAAGATAACAGTAAAATGTACTGCATTACCCAGTTTATATTATTCCCCAATGTACGTATGTGATTCGGTATTGAGTGAGACAGCCTATTCCCATCCCACCTTATCCCATCCCTCACAATTTTCCCAACTCTTTCTCCAAATCCATTCCTTCATCTCCAAAGGTAGGCAGTGCATGCGGGGTTATGTCAACGTTAGTTATTCTGGACTGATGTTGGCATGTATCGCAGATGTTTGCGGGCGACAGTAGCGACTTACCATCTGGTGTACGGTGTGCTCGTTTGCCGCCTTCTTACTATAAAAAGGCGACCGACTGCACTGCGTGAAAGATATGGATGCATTTACCGAGTGAGTGAAATGGTAACAGACTAACTAATATGAAATAATTAAATGAGGAGTAGAAATACTGAAAGTGGCAGCAAATCTATGAAAGCAAATTTAAAGGTAGGTTAGATTTAAGTTCTTTGGTGACAATATAGACATAGGAGTCCCACGAACCGGGACTCCGTCGACTTTGTGTTGACATCCTTAGTAATTGAAAATCGTTTATTTCAGTAATAAAAAAAAAAGTTTGTTTCATTGATCATGATATGTTGCCCATTTAATATTTATTTGCTGCTAGTTTAAATACAAGCCCAAAATAATATCTCTAGAGTATGCTGCGTAGCGCTTTATGAGGGCAGCACTGTTGTGAAAGCTATTTATTTAGAAATATTTACAAGAGACATAAGAGGTATCACTACACAAACAAATTTAATGAATTAACTATTTTTGTAAACTGGAAAAACGAACTGCGATGTGTAAATAAAACAATGAATAAAATTAAACCAACCTGCGTCTTAGCCCGAGCCTTAATGAAGCTGAGCACTTGTATGGCGGCCCTCACATCGCCCTGCGCCCTCGTCGCTAATGCAGAAGCAACGTGCGGTGCCAACTGCAGCCCTTCGCTCTCCCCCACGCGACATAAACGGGCTGATAATCGGGAGATCGATACCCCACCCACTGACAACACCAGCGACACCGGCCTGACACCACAACAAAGTTTAAAAGAATATACAAAATAAACATAAACAAAAATTTAGTTTAAAGTGTAATTCGCAAGATAATACACAATTTGCTTTTTGGGCGATTTGCCTTACTATACTATTCCATAACATCCCTAGTGTAGATCAGGATGCGAAAGCGATTGGCATAGGAGATCAACAGGCCCGAATGGAGGAAGATGCTCCACCAGGCCAAGGCCCACCCGAGGTTGTAGAGCAATAGATATGTGGATATTTTATTTATATAATGTATTAATTAATTTATGTATACCTTGTATGTATTATACTTATTGTTATGTATGTGTGTAAGTTTGTATGTATGCATTGTACTTGTATCAGCCTATAACGTCCCACTGCAGGGCACAGGCACACCCTTAGTAAATCACTGGAGGGTTTCGGGCCGTAATCCACCACGCGGGTGCAGTGCGGATAGGTGGATCACATACTTGATTTATTTTATTTCTAGAGCATGCGAATTACCCCACGATGTTTTCCTTCACCGGCGATGTAGTAGCAATTTTTAAAAATCCGTACTTAAGTAGAAACATAGTGGTACGTGCCGAGGATTTGAAATCGCGTTCACACGAATGTGAGTTGACTATAGATACCTTTAGGCAATCGCCGTTTATCTGGCTCATTGGCCTCATAGATGAGCGGGAACCCCGTCAAGTGGCCTGTAAGTGGCCACTGTCGTTCTACTATAATATACGTATAATAATTTATAGACTTTACCTCAAGGGCCTCAGTGAGTTCGCGTACAAATCGTTGCATATCGCGATAACGGGCCGTCGCAAAGGGTGCGAGTTGGCTTTCTTCTTACCGCTCTCTCTAGTCGCAGTACACCATTTCACTAGTAACTCTACCGTCGGTAATGGAGCGCCGTCTATTTCATCTGGGAAACATTGAAAACAATTTGTTTTATTGCAAAATGGTAGGAGACGAGTAGATATGCCCGAACACTTCAAAATGAAAAAAAAAAAAAAACTAGAGATTTATAAAAAATATACTAGTAGAAAACAGTTATTACAGTTCAAAAGAATATTTTGACAATAAATTAACCTTAGTCTTTCATAGTACCCCTTAATTGTTGCGCTCCACCGGGAGTATATGTTTAACTGTTCCTTTTTATAATTAAGATCTCATACTGTACATATGTTGCAATGAATATTTTGAGTTTGATATTAGTATGTAATGCAATCAGCCCTTTCAGTATCCACTGCAGGACAAGGGCCTCCACATGCACATTATCTTGTGCATAAGGGATGTATGGCCTTAAAACGCCACGCTGGCCAAACGGGTTAGCGAGTCCACTATTTCAGAGGTGGTGTAGTTCCTCTGCGCTCGTGGTAGCGGCTTTCTTATCCCTTAGTCGCACAGGAAGAGATGGGATGATGCTATTCTATAGTCGGCCGACATCACGCGGCATGGCGATTGTTTATAGGTATAATTAAAATGACCGAGCATCACCGGGAATGTGATGGGATGAGGAAGTAAACAGTATAATGGAATAAGGAGATTCTTTTATCCCGTTATATAATCATACTCCTCAGTCGATAAAATAGAATGGGACGGAATAAGAAATCGGCTCTGGCATATCTCACTCACTCGCGAAACATATACGTAGTGAATTTTATGGCAGTCTTCTGTAAGAGAGAGATAACTCAATCAGTCATGTGGTGGCACTGCACGAAAGTTATAAACCTATTAGCCTTTCCTTAAAAAAATAAACTTCATACATCAACTATGCAACTGTTTCGTTGTTAGTGCGTAATAAAAATAATACGGAATATTAGGTATTAGTATGATTCTCCACGTTGTTAGTTTCTGTAGTATTATTTTTAAGCAAACATTTAGATGCCTACACACAGGCATGCATACACACCCCTCACACACACACACACGCACAAACAGCAAGAGAAAGAGCGTACGAAGTATGTAATTATGTTACAATTATAACATTCTTTTTCATTTCTGCAACATGTGGGTTTCCTCGCAATGTTTTCCTCTCACCGGCGAGCTAGTGACATTTTTCAAATCCGTACTTAAGTAGAAATTCAGTGGTATAAACCGAGGATTTGAACTCACGATCGTCGATGAATTGGATTTGAACTCACAATGAATGTTAGTCGCGTATAGATACCCCTAGGCTATTACTTACCTAATATAAGACAATTAGGTCTTTTATCAGCATCGAGAACAGATTTCATGAGTGTAGCGCTCTGTAGTGCCGTCCGAAATGCCTCCGTGCTGCGCTCATCTGAAGCGTTCAGTTCCACCGGACGATAACCTGGGGAAATATTATAGGACATTCTAGAAGATAGGAGTAATGAAGTATGCTAATACTGTAATCTACATATGAATAATTATTTCATTTTATTTTATTTTTCACTTTGGTTTATAGCTTCATTTATCAATCATTTACTCAGTAAATAAACTCGTGACTCCCTCACTAATGATCAAATCCCAACTGTGTTCTATCATATTCATATAATATATTTTTATATATACCAGAGCCCCTATTCTATCCCTTCCCCATTTTCCCAATCCTTTCTCCAAATACATTCCTACATCTCTTAAGGTAGGCAGCGCGCAGCGCATCCGGAGGGGGGGGGGGGGGCAACATTTATCATTCTGAACTGATGATGGCATGTCTAGTGGATGTCCATAGCCGACAGTACCCCTTTACCATCAGGTGGACTGTATACACAAAATATTTAGACACAGCACTATAAATATTTAGACAATATTACACAAGTATATTTTCAATCCTACTGCCAAGAACGGAGTTCTTCTTCGTTAGAAATATAATATTCTAAACCAAATTCAATATGGATTTGTGACAGCAACATTTGAAATGAAATGATAAGGCAAAAAAACAAAAACAATTGTTATGCTAATCGGCACCAGCTAAGCATACATAATATGTCGCAGGATGAACTGTGACGCTGACTTTCAGTTCTTTTTTTCGTTTGATTTTAAATCATTAATTTTATTCACTTAAATAGTGTTTTATTCATTAATTAATTGTTTTTAATCATTTATTTTTGTAAATAACTACTTAATATGTATATATCTGCCACACTTTAGTTTATAGTTTATCACGTTGTTTCTTACCTGCTAACCTTGCCAACAAATGTGCAAGGGTAGTTTTGCCCACCCCTGGGGGTCCACAAAGCAACGCCACCTTGTGATGAGGTCTTCCGTCCTCATCCAGTTCCGGTTCCGTTGCCTTCTTGCCTTTCCACTTGTTGGTCAGTTGGAAATTTCCAGTGTGTTTGCTAAACGCATTGCGTTGCTGCGGTTCTTTCACTTTCACTTCTTTTTTGAAGACTACCTGTAAGATTAAAACCGTAACCGGACACCACACGGCACAGTGAGTTTAAAACCAAAATATTTCATTGTGTCAAATTATAATTGTGATAGTATATCTGAGCAAAGAAACCTTACTACAGGTGGTCAATTCGCGATCCCGCGGTACCCTCCCAATGTAACACCCTAAGCAGAGGTCCATTCCTTCCGCCGGTTTACCGGCGTGGGAGCCCTTAGGTTCGTTGCTGCACACACTCTTTGCTCTTGGCTGAGCGCGTTCTGCACTCGCCCTAAACCATACATGTCCGGTGACTCTTGAAAGGCCATTAGGGCCACAAGAATTTAACCATTCCGAAAAAAATAAGAGAAAAAACAAACTTGCTACAGGTGGTATGGATGTATTAACTTTGGTTAAGATTTAAAAAAAATAAAAGTACGCATGTTCCAAGATTTAAAAAAACAGTCTGCACTGGACACGCGTGGTAAATTATGTCCTGAAACCCAATAATGATTCTAGATGAAGCTTGAAGCCTACAGCAGGACTTAAAAAAGCTTAAAATGGTTTTCTAATTTTAAGATGTTGAATTAATAAAAATATGGTGTAATATCTGATTTTTTTAACATAAAACAATTAAAAAAGTGATATTCGAAGCGGTGAAACTTTGCTTGTAAAAATTTGTTGTAAAAGTTTATATAAATTTGTTATACATGGGCATGGCCCTCAGAGTAAGAGTTGAATGAGAGAAGACAGGATTATAGTGAGCGCCCCTATAAGGCTCGCATAGTCAGACATACCGACTGAAGCCTCGAAAATAAAAAGTAGTTAACAAAAAGAACCGTGAAAATATTTTTTTTCAGAATCTCAAATTTTCGTTGTACTCAGGCATTTAAATCAGATTCCAAATTAATTTCACTATTTATTGCTAGCGCTCTGCCCCAGCTTCGCGCCATAATGTAAAAGTTACATTAATGAACAAAATAAACATACACAAAAATATTTGTTTAATATTAGTGGGATAATTCACATTATAAGATGTAAGATACATTATAAGATTTGACTATTATCCAATGTGTGCATCATTTGAATAATTGTAAATTAATATTTAATACTGGAAGTTTTCCAAAAATTTCAAAATAACGTAATATCTAGGCAAATTGTCAGTTAATACCTACCTTATCCCACAAATGCAACCAATGCAACAAAGCCCTGTTGATGGGCTCCTCGGAGAGCAAGTCCAAGTATGAATGTGGCCGATACTTGTCCACCCATAAACTTGTCCCATTGACAGCTGTATCTACATCCGGAAGAGGCTCTTGGGATTCATTAACTTGATCCTGTTGTTTTGTTTCTAACTGAAAATATAGTCATTAATAATTAAAAAATTGACAGGCACAAAAATTTATCTGTCAGATCAATCACTAAAAGACTATCCACTATTGCTTGTGTATTCTTTAGATTTCTATTTAGATTTCTTTTAGAAAAAAGGTGGCAAACGAGTTGTCTGTCTACCTAGATATTGCTAGTGGTTCAGAATGACAAATGTTGCCACATCCTCAAATACACTTTTACCTTTGAAGATTTAGGAATGAATTTAGATTAAGCGTCAAGGAAGGAAGGATAGGATGGGATAGGAATGGGCTCTGCTATACCTCACTCATTAACAAATCACATACATTATTTATCGAATTGTATTTATGTTTATCTTATCGTAATGTTATGTATAAAGAGGTGTAAAAAATTGGCAGTTGAGTGCACCCAGCAGCTGTGGATTCCAACGACCAGCTAGCACTTTTCCCTTAAACATGTGATTTTTTTTAATATTTATTCTTTCAGAATGTGTGGACACAAATAACATAATTTTAGCATGATACCAAAATGTTAATTGTTTAATAATAAATACAATTTAATACATCCATGATTATACATTTTAAACTTGATTATGAATATAATAGCATTTTACATCTTTCTCTATCATTAGAGCAACTGCAATGAAATAATAAATGAGTATGTGACTTTTTGCATTAGAAAATCACGATTCTACATGATTTTAATAGTTTTTATGTATTTTTATTGAATTGAATAAATATATTAATTCTCTATGGCATTTTGTACTTACAATCTTCCGGGCTTCTTCCCAAGTACTAGAGTACATAGAATGTATGGAAGGCTGGCTAGCTGCAATGCCCAATGATTTATCCCAAGAATCTTCTGATTCCAATCTCACATAGATACGGTCACCCTCTGAATTTGTTAATGGTAGAAATGCCCACCTGAAACTCATTTTGAAACGTTATTGATATCTGCCTATTATGTCCCACTGCACAGACCTACTCTTACAATCACAAGTCATAATGAATCACTCGGAATCACTGTAGATGCTCCAATATTTTCAATTCTCAGGTCCACATATTTACTCCCAATAATTAGGGATGGCAATCTGGGATCAATTAATCTGAGAATCAATTATTTTGCCTAAAAAGATCGATTTTTACAATCAATATAATACAGTGAATCAATCCTGGAACTGCAAATGACAAATCATATATTATATTTTGGAACACCTCCCTAAAGTATAATTTTAAGTTAAATTTTAAATTGTATTTTAGTAAGATTTTCAATAAAAAGATACATATTTGATTTGCATATTTTTGTATTTTAATTTTTCCACTGTCCAATATATTAGTTTTCATTGATTTTTACTATCTCCAAAGTATCGTCTCACACATCAGAAGTGAGTTTTTTACTCTTACAGAACACATTGAAATGAAATGAAAAAGAAAATAAAAATAATATTAATTTATGTGTCAATCAGCACCAAGGGAGTAGAAAACTTACCTTGGTATATCAATAGAAATATTGTCCTTAATCTGATAAATAGTTTGAGAATCAACATGTGCATGATTTGAAGGTTCCGCAAGGATCTGTTTCAACCTTCTACCCTCAATAATCTTATTTATTAGATCCAAGTCAATTTCCTCTTCTGTTTTCTGTCTCTTACTTGGTAATTCTACATTATGGAAGTCTATGTCTCCAATGTCTCCAAATAAATCTTCTGCTGTTCTTTTATTTGTGTCATTAGGAATTTTTTGCCTTTGGATGGGTATCTCATCCAAAGGCTGTAAATTATGTGTTAAAGAAATTTGGCTTGTTGTCAAACCATTTGTCAAGTCATTACAGTTTGTAAGCTGATATGAAGCTGTTTGTTTAATCACTGGAATGGAGAAATTAAGACTCCTTCTAGCAGGTAATGACTTTTTCTTTACTATGGTTGGTTCTGAAAGTTACAGATGAATATTGATAAGTATAAAAATAATGTGAATAGGGTAATGACTATAATTAAAATTGATATGTTTAATGGATTTTTCGAATAGAAATTTATTAAAAGGTATTTTCAGATTTCTTAAAATATGAGATAGATAAGAACTTGGCAATACTTAAATGGTGAGCTATAGTGTCCTTTGCCATCCATGTGTAGGTGTAATGTGTACACTCTCAGTGAGAGATCTCGACTGAGTACTTTATGCCAACTGTGTGTATACTATCAAAGAGACTCTCCAAGACAAGCTGAGTGTTAAATGGTAGAGGGTCACCGAGAAAGTACAACTGGCATATGAGGCGAGATATTCCACGTGCAGCCAACTACACCACTCAGTCGTTGTTTAGAACTCTATTGAGATAGACATTTTGAAAATTGCTGCTGCAATTTCTCTGTATGATCATGTGTTTTTTTTACACATATACCACACATAAAATAATCATTATTTAATTATACAAATCAAATATTCCAATATTTATTGGTTATTTGAGTAAGTTAGGTTAAGTTTATGTTTATCAATATCACTCTCTTGGGTAGTAGTGATCAGTCAGGAAATCTCTCTGCTCAGTACACTAATAACAGATTAGGTCGTAATAATAGTAACACGATCCGCCAGGATTATAGTTCTAATATCACCTACGGTTCAGATTCAAATTATTGTTATGTTACCTAATACGTTTGTATTAAATACCTTGTTCTTCGGTTTCCCGTAATACTTCAAGATCGTCCGCGTACATAAGTTCAAACTCTTCCTCGGGATCTGGATAGTCACTCATTTTGACACTGCTTTTAAAATAACATATAAAAAAGGAACAGTCTTTGAACGTATGCAGTTCTATCTTTTTAATTTAGAATATCTTATTTATTTACAAATCAGTAAATAAAAAAATCTAAAAAAACATTGAGTTAATATGAGTAGCTGTCAAATATCTGTCAATCTCAAAACAAAAATGCCGCCAGATTATTGGATGCATTCTGTTATAGTACTTATAATAGTTATATATGCATATAAGAAAAAAAAAACGTTAAGGTATTTCCATTTCTTTATTTTCTCGATGACAGTTCTAATTTGATAGTTGTAGTGTTGTGACCAAATAAGTAATGATATCGATCGCATATATTTATTATATTTTGAACAAAGACAAATACAACAAAAACATTCAAATATATTTTTTCAAGGTGGGAACACTCAATGGCCCACCGCCATTTTGTGTTTGTTTTAATCTGTCACTCGCAACAAGACGGTCGTGCTAGTCACTACATTTCTGTTCGCTGAGTTTTTTCACATTATCCATACGTTACGTTGTGTATTTTGTGTTCCTCCGTGTTGATTGCTGCCCAGCTGTCAAATATCAAAATGCCGAAAGGATCTGTTCTGAAAAGGCAGGCGAGAGAACTGGTGATCAAGGTTCGTAATTACTTTGAAGCAGAGTATCAAAATGGTAGCCCGCTATTACCACTGTCGCAAGTGCGAGAGCGTGTTGCGGATTTTTGAGCGAAGCCAAAAAGATATCAGATTGGTCAAATGTTATTTTCACTGACGAGACTTGGTTAAATGCAAACCACACAGTATCTAAGAACTGGACTGACGACACCGTCGCTTCCACTAGTTCAGTGCCAATGGGAAAAGGTGAACGCCTCATCATATGCCATGCAGGGTCTACGAAAGGATTCATGTCAGATGCTTTACTGGCCTTTAAATCCAAGAAAACAGTGGACTACCACGAAGAAATGAACGCGGAGATTTACGAAGGATGGTTTAAAGAAATGGTGCATACTTTGGAAGAACCGTCGATAATTATTATGGACAACGCTACATATCACTCCAGACAAATTGATAAAATGCCGACGCAGGCCAATAAAAAACAAGAGATAATTGACTGGCTCCAACGTCATGGCGAAAATGTGGATAATACTTTATTAAAAGTACAATTAGTGAATATTTTAAAATCGAAAAAAAGCCTCCCTAAAAGATATGTTATCGACGAAATAGCTGCCGAATGTGGTCATTGGGTTCTTCGACTTCCGCCGTATCATTGCCTGTACAATGCTATAGAACTAATATGGGCACAAATCAAAGGACACGCCGCTCGAAACAATACCCATCCCCCTTTTACGGCAAACAAGATGTTAGATTTATTAAAAAATGCATGTGCGGAAGTAACTGCCGAAAACTGGGAAAAAATTGTGAGAAGAACCCAAAACATAGCGTCGGATTGGGAAATTCATGTGGCATTCGATAATATAGAAGTACAGGAACTTATAATAAATGTTGGGGAGAACTCATCGAGTGACAGTGACAATTCATCAGATTTTGATTAAAATAAATAAATAAAGATTACCTGTCATTATAATTATTTCGTTTCATTGTCGAGTACCTACCTATACCTACTTATTTTACAACAGCTTCGAAAATTTTAAAGAAGTTGGCATTCTTCTTCTTCTTCTTTTCAGCCCTTGGACGTCCACTGCTGGACATAGGCCTCCCCCATTGTCCGCCATTTAGACCTATCGGCAGCGACCTGCATCCAGCGGGTGCCCGCAACCTTTATGAGGTCGTCTGTCCATCTAGCAGATGGACGTCCTCGGCTTCGTCCGCCGGTACGTGGTCTCCATTCGAGAACCCTTCTGCTCCATCGGCCATCGGTTCTTCGAGCTATGTGCCCTGCCCACTGCCTATGGAGAGGGCTATGCTCGGGGTTTCCCTACGTGATCGAATCAGGAATGAGGAGATCCGTAGACGAACTAAAGTCACCGACATAGCCTCTCGGGTTAGCAAGTTGGCATTATCAATCAAGAATTAACACGTGTAACATCTTGTAATGAAATATAATATTAGTTAATAAATTTGTACAAAAGTATCCGGCAGTAGTTTAGTTTCTTACATTTTGTAAAAAAATATCGGATCTGTTATCGTGTTACGTTTATCGATAACTACATCCCTAAAATTTCTTTCTGGCTGACGTGACCTTGTTAATGAAATATGACGTCTTGGTGCCTAATTTTTGTTCGGAGTTTTAGGCGTTGACGCTAGAACAAAGTTATATCGACCACTGTGTGTCAGCTGTCATCGAGAAAATAAAGAAATGGAACTTGTATAGTCTTGTTAACATTATTTTTTATACCTGAGTTTCAAAATGTGCACAATAGCTTTTTAACAATTTATACAGATACGGTGTAGGTACTATCCTTTTCTATCGTTACAACACATAAAAAAATGACGCAAAATAATTAATAGATATTGTCAAATAACAATTTTCGCACGCTTTGAACTGAAGCCAAAAAGGTTCCAAAAGAGTACCTACCAGCTATTGTACGAAAGAGTTGTTGCTTATTGCTTCTTTGGCACTATCTCTCCATGGTGTTTTTATTTTTAAATATAGGTACTTACCCATAATGTTTCTTCAAAACTACAAGTAGGTACTCAGTCCTTTTTTTCGTCCACTACTGAACATGGGCCTCCTCACCATAGATTTATTACAGAGTAGGTAGGTACTTAATATACTCGTACCTATATGTCTAATACTCTTCATTAGTCCTAACGCACATTATCTTGAGCATGAGCAGTAAATGTCCATAAAACCCTAAATCCATAGATGTCACGCCTGCTAACGAAGCTGATTGACGAGTCCTCTCTTTTAGAGGTAGTGTAGATTAGGGCTTGAGCTCCGGAATTCCGGAACTGGCCCAATTCCGGAATTCCGATGAAATCCAATATCGTTTCCAATTCCGGAATTGGCGAGAGCAATATCGGAATTTCGATATTGAAAAATAATTATTACACGGCTTGAGGCGCGGCGCATCCGCGCGGTGCGTCCGCACTCCGCACCTCTCACCCCGCGCCCGGCGCCATTACGCGTGTGCGGCTAGTCGTTCGTTCGTTGATTCGTTCACCCATTTGCTCCCGGAGATCGCGTGAGGCGGACATCACGTCACAGCACAGCCACATACACTCGCAGTTCATTTGGATTGGCGGTAAATATTTTAATACGCAGCTCTTGATAAAAGCAAGAAGTTTGAGTTGCAGAATATCAAGACAGACAATAATAAAATGTAAGTACCTAAATTGATTCTTTTTTGTATCTATATCTATCAATGAAATTAATACAAGAAGTACCTATGAGTTCTGATTATGACCGTTAAGCACAACAACCCACACCACTATTATTGTTTAATAACTTGTGATTGTTGTTATTAGGTACTTATTTTATCTCATTAATCCATGACAGTTTCCTTCGAGGGTACATACCTGTAAGTGGGTAGCTAATAGCTTCGTTCGCGGTAAGGATTCAGAACTGATTCGGAACTATACGCATGCGCAGTTCAAATAATGCCGTTCGCGGAACACACAATTCAGAATTTCTAGTTACAGTTCTGTGTTCGCGGAACCGTCGAACTCGATTCAGGATCGGTTCAGAATTAGTTCTATCAGTTCTATAACTTTGGCAAGAATCGTAGTTCCAGACATGCGCAGTTTTTACCTAACGACATTTGACATACATGCTGCGGCTATATTCAGTTGGTTAGAAACTAATAAACTGGTTAAATAGTTAAATAAAATATAAATTTTATTAATTTATTAAGGGTTAAATAAAATATGATTAATTTTGTTTGTTGTTTATATAAATAAGTTTATATAATACTCTAATAAGAGTAATGTGTTTTGGTGGGTCCACTTAAATACTTGCCAACTTAGGGGTTTTCCCTCCAAATTTAGGGGGTAAATAAGTGGGATGGGTTTTTTTTAGGGGTTTTATATTTTTAGGGATTTTTTGACTCTTCATATATTTTTTTGAATATATATTTTTCATATATTATGTGAAAGTATAGGCCCTGGGACAATCCAAACTATAATAGCTAATCATATTTATTTGTTGACCTAGCGACTTAACGACGTCTAGTACAAATATATTACAACTACTCTGTGGTGACTGGTGGTTATTGTGCCTATGCTTACTGGAAATACATATGTAGTATGTACGTTGATTATTGTTTACTTGTTTAATTCGATTTTGTTGTTGTACTGCTGTGCCGACAAGCAATTTGTTAATGATGCCTAAAGAAACTGAAAATAAAAAAATGTACAGTCAGAAGTACACGTAGATTTGGGAAACAGATCCAGATAAACAGATAAAGAAATTTCATTGCATTTTTGTAATTTATATTTTTTCTTTTATTATATATTTTTTTAGGGGGATTTCTAAGTAATTGGTGCGATTTTGGGGGTTTTTGACTTAAGCTTTAGGGATAAATATTTTTGAGAGTTGGTAACACTGCCGATGACAGTAGATCGTACGCAGTTTGGTTCCGAAATCGTTCGCGGAAATAAAAATCACGAATCGGTTTATAACCGAGCATGCGCTCTACTACGATTCCAAATTAGTTCAGTACTAGTTTCGAATTAGTTCTGAATCCTTACCGCGAACAAAGCTAATACTACCTACTACGCCAAGCAGACAGACAGCATTATCAAAAATCGTAAGATTACTTAAAAATCGTAAGTCTATGTGTGCGTGCGTGTGTTTTACTCAGGTTTTTGGTTCATTTGCTCGTTTTTGCTTTATTAAATTTTATTATTTACGCTTACTCTATTGAATAATTGTGCGCGAAAGCATGGGTGTTTTTGGTAACATTTCGGAACTGTTATTTTTTTTCGTAGGTATAGTAATCGTGTACAATACCTTGGTTTGGATAATATTGTGACCTAGGAACTCAAAGAACGTACGTTATAAACTACATAGAATATCAATAAATACCAAGTCATACTAAATGTGTTGATATATGCCAGAATAAGTGCACTATTATCAGTTCATAATTTTTTATGATGTTTCATGCATAGCACGCACATATCAAACTAAAGTTTTTCTTCTGAACGAACACTTACGCCCCGTACGCCCCACCGCCCGTACGCGGGGCATTTTTGGCATATATATTTCATAAGGTCATAGAATGTATAAGATATCTGTTTGATTTTTTTATATTGTTACTTTATTATTAAAGTAAATGTAACAATGGTAAATAACACACTTTATAAGCAACACTTATGTTGTGTCTTGAATTAAACAGCCAGATTAATTAACACTGACTTATTTCAAAGAGCACACGTTACAAACAACACATTCACCCAGAGCCGGGGGAGGAAGAGAGAGACATCCAGAAGTGACAGCTGCAATGTTGCCAGCCCTGTTAATACGTAACAACTTATTTAAACTTTCTAACCAAACCACTGCTTTGGGCATATGCAACTTTAATACCTAACATAACAGCCTATATTAATTAAAAAAAAGGTGCAAGAAATTTTTACATACTAACATAAAAATATAAGTTTTAGTTCAGGGCTAACAAAAAATATTGAAAATGATAGGTTTTATTATTTTATGATTACAACATAGTTCAAAGTGTTTTTTAATTTCCAGGTCGTTATCAAAACCGACAAAATATCTGGAATTTGATAAACGAAAGTCCACTGAGGGATCTGTTTGGAACCATTTTCTTCGAGCGGAAGACGGACAATCCGGCAAATGTAAATTATGTTCTAAAATTTTAAAATGCCACGGTGGTGCTACCACAGGCTTCCATGTTCATTTAAAGTCCACCCATTTTATTGATTTAAAAGAAAATAAGAACCTGCTGCAGTCACAACCAGAATCCAGTACTTCTAGCACCAGTACGTCCATGCCTACAGCTACATCGGCAAAAAAACACAAAATGACAGACTTCTTTAATGCTTCTAAAGAAATGGACGTAAAAGTGTCGAGAATGGCCGCTCTTGATGGGGTACCATTCAGTAAATTTTGCACTTCAGAAGATCTACGTGATCTTTTTCATAGATGTGGATATAAATTACCGGAATCTGGTACCGCCATAAAAGGAATTGTGCTTAACCAATTTAAAATTATTAAAAACCAGCTTCGACAAAACATCGCACAGGATACCACAAAACGTTATTCTGTAACTCTCGACGAGTATACGTCAACACGTAACAGACGATACGTGAATGTAAATTTACACTCTGACAAATTTAAAGATAATTTTAAAAACCTAGGACTTGTGAGAATTGAAGGCAGTATGCCTGCAATGACCGCCTATACTTATCTGAAAGCACATCTCAAAGAGTTTGCTGTTGATCTAGATAAAGATGTAGTTTGTTTGACAACTGACGGAGCATCAGTGATGGTCAAAATGGGCCAGTATTATGAAGGCTATCACCAAATATGTCTGGCGCATGGCATACAATTAGGAGTGACTGATGTTTTGTACAAGAAAAACTCAAACGAAGAAAGGAACAGTAGGCAGGGGGATATTGTGGACCCGACGATTGATACAAATATGTTTGAACCTGAATATGAGAACGAAGAGGAGACATTAGAGGAAAATTATGCTGATGGAAATGAAGAATTTAACAGTGGTTTTGATATTGATATACCAACAATTGAAACAGAAAGAGAACTTAACTTTAAAGAACCAGTGGAGAAGATTCGAAAGTTGGTCAGGTCTGTACGAAAGTCAAGCTTAAAGAACGAAGCTATTCAAAAATATGTTATAGAAGAGTTTGGCAAAGAATTAAACCTAATACTGGATTGTAAAACGAGATGGTCCAGTTTAAGCGACATGATTGAGAGATTTTTGAAGCTGAAGTCCTGTATTACCAAAGGCTTTTTAGACTTGGATATTGTGGTTCCCGTAAGTGAAGAGTCCATGTCAATACTCAAAGAGCTACACGAGACTCTCCATATCGTTAAAATAACCGTGGAGTCACTGTGCACCAGAGATGCTAATCTGATGACTGCTGACATAGCCCTAAAGTTTATGTTAAAGTCATTAGATAGCCAAAATGGTAATATCAGCAACAAGTTGGCACAGAGCCTTAGAAACAGTATAAAGGAAAGACGTCTTCCGTTGGCATCTGTGCTGACGTATCTTTACGATTCTGAAGACTACCATGAAGACAACTTTGACCATGAAACTTTCAAAAAACCAACAGGAGAAGAAATGCTTAATGAAATAATTAAAATAATTAAAAGATTAGAGCATTTAGAGCCACAGGAAAGAATCCCAGAGAAAGAGGAGGAAAATACCGATTCTGCTGAAATACATACAAATACAGAAACTGTAAAAAAAGACATGAAAAAAAAGCTACAAGAAACAATACAGAAGAAATTGACAACAAAAAATAAAAGGAAAACTAACGTTTTTGATTTAGAGAGCTTGATAAGAGTAGAGATGGCGGTTTTTGAAAACGGTGGCGTCAGAGGACAATATTTAGAAAAATGTTTTCAATATTTGAAAACAATACCGCCAACGAGCGTAGAAGCTGAAAGAGCTTTTTCAGCGGTCAGTTACATTTGTAATCGCGTACGAAGTTCACTAAACGACGACAGCTTAAATGCGCTTACATTTTTGAAATTTCATTACGAAAAAAAATAGTACCTTTGCAGCTGTCGTCCGTTAGTGAGCTTTGTAATCTTCGTATGCGATTTAAATTACTTCACTTTACTTCTTTAATTTCTGGATCATTTCTTTCTTTTTTTTAATTATAGTTCAAAAACTTAATGCTTTTATTTATTCATATTTCGGATACTTACTGAGAAAGTAAATCCATAAATCCATATTTAAATAATAAAAATGTTGGGAAAATTTTGCAAATTTAGATTAGAGTAAATAAAACTTAACTATCATTGTAGATACAAAAAGATATTGTTGAGTTCCGGAATTCCGGAATTCCGGAATTGAAATACTGTATATCGAAACACAATTCCGGAATTGAAAATGCGTCCGATATTTAAGCCCTAGTGTAGATCCTCAGAACTTGTGGGAGAGGCGTTGTTATTCTAAAATCACCTTTTATAACACGCACGGGAAGAGAGGGTAGGGGTAGGGTAGGGTAGGGTAGTGCATGCTGCATTCCCACATCCACTGGGCATACTCGACCGGCCACCTTACCTCTCTCTCACAGAAGACTACCTTGAAATGTACTGCATTTCCCACTTTATCGTATTTCCCCAATGTACGTACGTGTTTCGGTAGTGAGTGAGATAATCCAGAGCCCATGGGAGAGGATGGGATGGGAATCCCATCTTCTCCCTCCCCATTTTCCCAATCCGTTCCTTAATCTGCAAAGGCAGGCAGCGCATCCGGGGGCGTGCCAACGTTTTGTCACTCTGGACTGATGTTGGCATGTATTGTATGACAAAGCGAACTAAACGAATGTCAAGCGTAACGTCATTCGCACGCTATGCGGGTACCGATTGCAAAAAACTGAATGTGTATGTCATCACAAATTATTCCTTGAAATAACTGACTATTAACACTAGTTTAAGAATCGGTAATAGTTTATTTGGTTATTATTGTCAGTGCCGGGTGTGCCTATAGTGCAGGGTGTGCGGCACACACGGGCACGGGGTCTTAGAGGGCGCCGAGCGCCGCTCGCGACGCCTCCAAAGACCCTGCGCCCATGTTCGCGTGCCTACTAGAGGGCGCCAATGTATTGATTGCACCCGGGCGCAACATGGGCTAGAGCCGGCGCTGATTATTGTTATAAAAACGAAAAAGAAAATAAAATATTTAATACTAATATTTTGGAGTTAACGGGAGCAAAGAATAAAAATATAATACCAAAATAAATAAATTCTTTATTTACTATATTAAATCTTCGTCATCAACATTCTGATATTTTGGCGTCCGAAAACACATTAATATCTTCTGAATCGGAATAGCTGTCATCACTAACATTTATGATCAATTGTCTTTCTTCTAATTCATCGAGTTTTTCTTTTTCCCAATACTGCTGTGCCAATCTGTCAACGTGATTCACGTCCTCTCTCCAGTCAACCGCAGTTATTGACTGAATTGCATCGCGGATTAGTCTCTCAATGTCCTTTTCAGATTGGTTTACATTTTTTGCCACGACTTTCTGCTTCATTAGATTCCACACGTATTCAATCTAGTTCAGTTCATACTGGTAAGGAGGAAGTCGTAATACTTCGTGGCCATTTGCCTGAAACAATTGATCCACATGATACTGTTTTGGTGGATAATTTTGCACAATCAAATAATATAATTCCTTTTTGGTCATTCTGGCGTCGTATTCAATATTTTTTTGGTCCAGCCAGTTTTTCATTATTTCTTTACGTGACGCCATTGTACAGGGTTTATTAATTTACTTGCTGTGGTACGGGGCATTGTCCATTACAACAATACCATTTGGCGGCAGGTTTGATAAAAGTTATTCATTTAGCCATTTTGTAAAGTTATTAATTTAACAATAACAATTCAGAAAAGATTAGCGTAAGACGTGCGAACGTATCAAAACAATAACTACAAAACAAACTTAACTTCTAACAACAAAATTTAACAATAACAATTCAGAAAAGATTAGCGTAAGGGATGCGAACTTATCGATGCTGCGAACGGTATTAAGACGAACGCGCAGTCTGAGACGGTATGCCGGCGAGGAAACCGCTTTCCACCCGCTCGTCTAGTTCGCTTGGTCTCAGTGTTACCAACTCGGATTTTGGAAAAGACGTAGGCCAGACTAGAAAATTACGTAGAATTAGTAAAAATTGCATATGAAAAGTTCGTAGATCTACGTACTTTTTATTAAGCGAGATGAAGAGGATAAAACTGAATAAAACTAATGTTAGAAATATATAATGAATTTTATTTGAATTATCATTAACATTGTTAGTTGAATTTATATAATACATATATTTATTAAAATATTTAATGTTCCTGTGTAAGTTCACGGTTTTTTTTTAAACCGTTTTTTAAAACAGTTCACTTTTCGTAAGTTTCCGTGGAAAGTTTATTTCTAATTTTAGTTTTCATTAAATTGATTGCAGAAACAGACATTTGCACTAGTATGTGGTAATGTTAATAATTTTTTTGCAAATTGGGCCAGTATAGGAAACATTTGAGACGAATCGTCTTTTTTAATTTTTTTATTGTGTGTTCTGTGGCACTTTGTTTTTAAAATGAATGACGTGGGTAGCGGGCGTTAGCAGAAGTAGAATGAAACGGACCGTTTATAAACTTTTTTCTCTAAGGAAAAAGAAATGATCCCATTCAGCCTAATCAGCTTAATATTATTTTGTTAATTTGATAGAAAGTACGTAGATTCTGGGACTGAAGTTCGTAGGTTTGCGAGAAAGGCCTAAAATACGTAGATCTACGCAAAAATACGTAGAGTTGGCAACGCTGCTTGGTCTAGTAATATCGCGGATGTCTATGGACGACAGTATCCACTTACCATCAGGTGGACTGTATGCTCGTCTGCCGCCTTTTTTTCTATAAAAAAGAGAAAAAAAGATGCGTTGGTGTTATTCTAGTCGGCCGACACCATATGGTCAGAACTATGAGTATGACAACTTTAGTAACTTTATCACCTAGTATCACCCTGTGATTCAAAGAAGTTTTTAAGGATAGATAATTGTAGACAAGCCTTAAGATTGCATAATGTGGACGTTCAAGGGGTCAGATCTCAAGGCTTTCTAGTTTTCGAGATATTCTCATTTTTCTGAGATTGCGTGAAAAATCACATTTCTTGATTTGAATTGGATATTATTCTACGATCGTACACACAAAACTGGCGTTTCCTTGTAACAAAAGGCTGATGTGGGCGTGGCATGCGTTGTTCAGACATACCTACTGTGGACATTCGCTATGGCCATCATTTATTTATGTGAGAAACAGGAAATATCATGTTCGTCATTGACGAAACGTAGGTAATACTATGCAGTTATAAAATCTATTGTGCCCACAGAACTAGGATTTCCTTGTTAATTCATATTCCTTGTTATTCCGTAATTGTGGCCCTACCACACCACTCATAGTCATATGAGCATAAGTATATAGTATATACTTATACTCACTCACTATACTACACTACATGAATCCGATAAGTGCAAATGTAAAAGTTATGAAAAGAAAACTCCACAATAATATACGAAAGTTTTTTTTTAATAATAATTGGGTATATTTACAATAGATTAATTAACAATTGTGAATTACATGAATAATGGTAGAAGAGGTATCCGATCCATAATACCTTTATTAATTTATGCTGTTTTAACACGTTCCAAATATCAATTCGAGTTTGATTCGAGTTTATAATAACGAGATCATTTGAAATTCAATCTGGGTTGTATCTGACTTATTCACTAAATTAAACTTATGCATTAAACTGGAATGCATACGACGAGTACACAGCTATTGCAATACCTACAAAATCAACCTTGAAAAATAACATGTTAGTTATAGGTGCTTAATATTAAAATATAGAAAGTCCAAAAATAAATACACAATTGCAATATTTGGTCAATTATAAAAATAAACGTAACAATAATAAAATGTATCTTAAGACATAAACAATTTTGCCAAAAAATATTAACTAAAAACATGAGCAGGTATTAGATAGATTAACAAAAGAAGATAGTGCTACTGAAATATTTATAGACGGAATCACTATCGCAATATTGATAAAATCGAGACCATTTAATATTGGATAATTCCCGGTTTCGAGTCCAATTTTCTACAAGACAGTTAAGAGTGAGAAAAGAAATTATTGCCTTACTGTTTCTAACTTAATATTATAATGTCTTATTATAAATGCAACAACTCACCGTGATAACTCAAAATAACGAAACAAACATATATTATATCACGAACACAAAGCTAAAGTTCAATAAACATCACAGACATCTACTTTTACCTAATCAATAATGACTTAGAACATTGTTATGAGATTTCACTTATAATATCAATAAATACATGCACGTCATTCTCAAAACATTCACTCGAGACTAAACAATTTAACTTAACTACGGCACTCGGTATGGAGCCGAGATCATTGGTTTATGTATTTACCTATTTATATTAATATATGTATTTATGAGGATCAGACTAAACTTAAGATTAAACTCAATTGGCCTTCCTATCGAGGATTTAAGATTCTTAATTAGCCCAGTAAAATTATACGAAATTAAAAAAGGCTCAGAAGACTTTTTTGTAGCAAATTTCAATTTCTACACTTTTGATAACAATATTTTCCCTCGAAAAACGTATTCGACACAATGAGGAAAAACTGACTTGTTCCCCTTCCGCCCCCGCCAAACTTTTCCTGTCACGATACACGTCAAGACTGTCAGTGCTTTATTTAAAACCTCAAGATGACGTTTCACACGAAAATTAAACTTTCTGGTTATTTTTATCTTAATCAATCACAATTTTACTGGGCTATATAGTACCTACATAATAGAGAATCAATTAATTTAAAAGCAAACGTCATTTATTAATTACCAATAGGTACCTAAGTAATTCGTGCGTATTTTGTTTAATAGCAAATAGTAAGATCTGTAAATTTTATTATTGCGTTAGGTCATTTTTTAAATAATTAAAACGGAACTTCTAATTGCTACTCCTTAAAATTGAATTTCTTATAAATGTCACTTCTACCTATTCGAGAGACTTGAAAAAATAGTGCTATCGTTCTGAATATTTACTTGGTACAGTTCTTTTTAGTATAGATTAACAACAATAGGCTACGGGCACACGGGTCGCGTATTCTCGGAGCTTCCTGCAATCGGGCGACCAAAAGCTCGAAATGTTTAGTCTCTTGAAACTGTTCACACAGCGCCGCGGAGTCTCGCATCTACACATACGGAAGCTATTTTTAAAATGTTGACGTATAATAATGATTCTTCTAAGTGGTCCATAAATTACAGACTTTTGATTACCGCAGGTTCAATAAATAATATCTTGCAAATTTTATGTATTAAAAATAAATCAGTAGATAGCCGAGGCGTATGTAACTAAACTCCATTCATTTTATTGACGAGAGAAGGCTTACGGTAGTGAAGTTTGTTGATACTAATTCTGTCCTCATTTGCAAGTTTCAAAATTTCCGTTGTTATTTTTAAAAACTAAATACTAAATACTGTTATTTTCGAAGGTACAAGCATTATTATAAGACTAATAACTTGAAAAAAGGTTTAAAAAACTAATTACAAGTATTCACGTCGTTAAAAAAAATTCAAGTGACTGAAGTCATGGATTTATGCAGGAATCATCCATGATGTCGTGGACCAGCAAACCCCGTGCACCCTAGAAAGCCGCCATAACGTACCTAATGCAATATATTATTATCGTAGTTGAAACTATTAATTATTGTAGCATAAAAGGCTAATATTCTATTTTCCACTGAACTAAATAATTCCACTCGACGGAAGTTCGAGGCCAAAGAGGCCATTTGAAGGCATTCATACCTAATCCACAGCATTATAATGTTCCCTGGAGATAGTAAATAAACTTGATGCATTGTCCTATAGCCTACACAAGCAAATGATCAGGCCATTGTGATACGTAGAGCTTGTCTTGTAATACCTGACTACGCGCAACGAGTGACGTAAGCAACAAGGAGAAATGGTGTATTACACAGTAATGATAATTGGAAAATGTATCTTGTTGTTGTCAAAAAACAACAACAAATATAAATGAAACAATTTTTAACACCGTACAGTAGTACCGTACAATCACGCGAATTTACTGCACAATTCGCGCCTACCAACTCTACGGATACGGTTAAAATTGCAGGAGGTAAGCACCGTATTGTGTAGGTTCTCTTCAATACGTCTCTACTTACTCTGCTGACCCCCCCCCCCCTACAAATTGTTATCTGTTCTTATCTCCTTTAGCCTCCTTCCCCCTTCTGGAGCATGGACAGTTCCAATGTGTTCTGTTTACGTAAGTAGGAATATAGAAGTAACGTTATAGGTACCTACTTAACTATAAGATTTTTGTTTTTTCCCATTGAAACGCATATGTTTACCAATAAGTAACACACGTTTTGGAAACGTCTAGTGTAATATTATTGTACTAAAATATTACTTTACTATTTAAATTTTAGTAAAATATTATTTTACTCCACATATCGGTCGGTGTCGAATTGACTGATCGCTTCAGTCGACGCAACCCAGCCCAAACCTCGAGTAAAATAGAATAGGTAGACATACGCGTTATAAATCTGATTAATTTGTAAACAAGTTACGTTAATTAGTAAGTAAGTAGAAGGCAAGTTGTCCAAACCACCAGAAACTCGAACGAATGTACTATCTCAAGGGTCCACACGATCAGAACTACACATTAGACCGAGTGCCATTTCATATTACCTATCCCACACCTGGAACAACTATTCGTCAAAACCAGACTGGCGTTTAAGACTTAACGTATAATTTATTCGTAACTGTACAAAATGCTTACACATTCGCAATATTTGACCTATATTTTAATTAATCTTCATTGTCTCAAAACAAGTTACACCGCGCTTTGAGCCAATCATACGTACACTTCATAGAAGGGTTTACCAGAGTATATTTTGACGGAATTCCCGCTATATCCCACCCTCTATATTGCATCCTCCCGCCTGCCAGACATTTCGCTAATATCATCTAACTATATGGCAATACGATCAATTCACTACAGATACGAAACTCTTAACTTACCTACTAGCTAACCGCTGCGCGCTGTTCTATTGGACTAGAACACCGCTAGGTGCAGCGGTTCGAGAACGTAATTATCAGACAATTACCTACAATTACATTACGGTGAATACTCAAAAGTGCAGCACTGTAATCTAATTGATTCGTGGAATTCAGTAAAATCAGGAGTTCAGTTCAATTCTATAGCTGTAACTTCCTTATCTACTCGGGTTGTGAACGACGTTAGACGAGAGGTAACAAGTTACGTTCTCTGATTGTGAAAGCCGTTATTGAGTTTTCGTATTAGAAATTCGAATGCATCAGAGAAATTCGGACAACACGCGAACATCCCGTTTGCACGATATGGTTTTTCGTTTTGTTATTTCAACAATTTTATTATAACAGTAAGGAAATTACTTCCAAAATATTAGTTATGCAATCTATGAGAAGTTGACGTGGTAAGCGAAACAATCGACTATGTACCTACGAGTATAACCAATTACCTATAGCGATTACAGTCAAAGCAATACTCTTGAGTGCCATGTTACTGAAAACTAACTTTATGTGTATTGAATACATATGATTATTTACTGCATAGTATCCAAACGCTACAAAATTGTGAATACATATGATTATTTACTTCATGGTATCCAAATGCTACAAAATTGACCGCAAAAACCATATCGTTTATTCCACTACAACGACTAAGTATTGGATGAATATCAATTTTTAATATCACTTTATCAGACAAATCTAACATCTCTTACCACTTATCACATTTTATCTAATTATATCGACCGATGTCACCGTATTTACTTTCTTCGTGACCACTTTTCAATCGATTGTCAATGGCAACCTAGGCCAGTCGGTCTTCGGAGAATTTACATTCCAACCAAATATTTTGAGCAAGAGTCATTGAAGGCTGTGAGTTAATTATTGTAGGTCCTAGAGTAACCATTATTGTCGTAAGGCGTACCTTAGAGAAGCTTTATAACATCGAGCCCAGCGTGCGCAATTGCGCAAATGTGTCCTTTTAACACTCTTTACTTTACCCATTCAAAGCAAAACGCTCTCTCTGCGTTTAAATGTACAGATACGACTTGTGTGCCGTTAAACAATGCTATGAAACTGCTCTTAAGGCCATCACGATGAACTCAACCAAGTTTGACTACACCTCTCTATGCACGCTCGACAACATTTCTAAACTAAGCACATTTCTAGGCGCATGAGAAGCACGACATAACTCACGGACTTCTATCATGAACACGGTCGTCAGGCGCAGGAATGTTATTAAATTTAGAACGTTTGCGCTACCCTCTTATATGTTTATATACGAGTGGTGTCAACAGAATCCGCATGGTTCACCTTTGCGATGCTAAGCAAAGAGTGCCAGCACTGCTAAAACAACTGCTACCTCTGATTTTGTTGGTTTCTGTCATCATATAGGTGGGTCATTTGCATGCCAATTAACTATTAGGCGTAGAATACAATAACTGTTCTCAATTCAACTTCACTCATACTGAAAATCATTGTTCTTATTTTTTGAAAGAAGTAGCGAATTATGTAACAGTTACGATAGCTCTACTCCCCAATTCTATTAACGATTTCTAGTCCAACCTTCCAATTCGATGAACCTATTTCTTAAATCGACGACGACTGACCAAAGCCTTCAATAGTATAAAGCCGACATCAGACTCTACTAGGACGATCGGTAAGCGCCAACCTTAACACAGCGACTTCTGTATGTCAGGCAGCAGTCAACGCATGTGGAGGAGCGGGGGCTGGGTGAGCGGGCGCGGGAGGGGGGCTTTCCACTGCTCCGCAAGCCTTCAACTCTGTAAACACTTCAGTGAAGAAACCTGGCTCGGAATTAATCCTAAGCATGCTAAACGATAGTCTGTCAACAATAAGCAAGCAACGGTCCCAGAACTTATCCTTGGAATCTTCGACTAGGAATGGTTTGAGTGGGTAAGAGATCTCGTTGCCCATGTAGGAGTACGAGAGGTAAAGGCAAGTTAGTACGACGGCCTGGAGTTCTTGCGGGCGGGCGATTCGTTCTCCATCCACGAGTTCACGGACGAGCATGTACACGAAGACCACGTTGGCTGGATTTATGAAAGCCACATCCTGGAACAAGAAAACAAATCATATTGGTTTTTGTTTTTGGATTAATATTATGACTTTTGAGTGGATGACTATTCCACTACTAAATTTTAAGGGATATAGAGAGCTCGTCATAAGCACATTTTAAACATTGATACCCGCGATAGACTGTACGAGCTTTCGCGGAACCAAATGAACGTTCCTACAAAAATTGATCATTTTAATATATAGGTATGTTTTCACGGAATTTGCTTAATATACTTTATTTTAGCTCGTATACAAATTCCCTTTTTCTCGCCATGTCAGTATTGTATGTATTAGCAAAATTATTCGTTTTGGTGCATGTGTGATCATTAATTAAATCGATTTGTGAAACAAAACTTATTTAATTATTTTGTATCTTCATTTGGTCGATATATGGAGACCTAGCATGGGCTCCAACAGAAACTATGCAATAAAGTATCTCGTAATAAAGTATGCAGTTAGAGGTACCTATGGTAATTCATAGACGTGGATGAAGCGTTCGGGTGTTTCCTGATTAGCCGATTGCCAATGTTTTCGTAATGTGTATCTAGCTCGAGTCAATTTTAATTAATTAAAAATAATATTTATATGTGAAAAAAGCGTGCTTTTCAACATCTTAAATTATGTATGAATTAGGAATAAGCGAATGAAACTAGAGTTCGGCGATTGAACTACCGGATTTGTTTATGACTAAACTGTGATATCACTGGATTTTGCAAGGTCGGCGGTGCGCCCGCATACCCCCTGGTGTTGCAGGTGTCCATGGGCGGCGGTAACACTTACCATCACGTGGGACCGCTTGCTCGTCCGCCCACTAGTTTATAAAAAAAAAAGTCTAAAAGCCTAGAAAAAAGAAATAACCCGAAACGAAACGAGCTACAACACGTCGGTAATATCAACGAGCTTATATGTCGAAGGAGGTATTATTTTTGGTGAGTACACTCACAACGTAGCCGAGTTACTATGCGAAGGGCATTTTTGTACTTGTGACGTCAGCAACAACACGTCAGCTTATGAATTTGTTATGAGTCGAAAACAGTTCAAGAATTCAAGAAATAATTATATTTAATGAGAAGGAAAAAACAGATTTTATTTTATACGTTTATATAAAGGCTCTGTCCAAAAATTTATTAAAATAATAATACCTAATTTTATTTTATTTTGTTTTTCCAGACCATACGGGTCCATATTACAAAAAATAAAAATAACTTACTCGTTACAAATAATAAACAATAATAACTTACTCGTTACAAATAATAAACAATAATTAGCGAAATATGGTTTGTTTTAGACATTTATTTCCACTGTTTTTTTTTTAATGTTTCCCTTATTAAAAATATATTGAAATAGATGAGCAAGCCATTCTAATCTTTAGTTTCAGATGTTTCTAATGTATTCGAGGTCGCTGAATACGAATCTAAAGTTATTTTTTTAATTAAAAGTTGGGGGACATTGAATAAAACGGCGTCCAAGTGAAAAATACTAATAAAGAAATTTATTATTTTTTTTGTGTTCAACCCGCTATATCTCGGGTGTGTAAAAACTCATGATATCGTGTGGGAAATGTTCATAAATTCAGCACTCAGCTAAATACGGGTTAAGAAAGCCTTATATTCTTTAGAATAATTTGAAGATTATTCAGTTAAAATTGCAAAAATATATATCTATAATTGGCAGAGATAAAGTAATATTTCTTGTATTTTTACACTTGAACGCCATTTTGTTCATAGTTCCCTAATTTTTTATTGAAAAATAGAAAATAGAATAAAACAGATTCGTGTTCAGCGACCTCAAAAACATAAGAAAAACATGTCACTAACCACTAGAATGACGTGATCACATTTTGCTGTTTCTAAGCGACTTTTTGGAGGGTTCCTGCTCACCTAAAAAGGTTTTATATTAGAAACTGTGCAGTATACGGCAAACTGATAATTTCATCTGCTACGACGTAGACGTTCCGGCGCGGCGTAGAGAGCAGTTCTACGTCCGTACCCGATTTATCGTAGCCATATGGCCTTTTTATGTACAGATACATTACGAAAACATTGGCCATCGGCTAATTCGGAAACACTCGAACGCGTCATCCACGTTTATGAATTACCGTACCTCTAATTGCATCTTTATTACGATATTGCATCGAACTCAAGAGGCCGGAACGGGCTGAGTTTCGATAAAGCATCATAGCCCACATTCATAATTTGTGACAAACTATTCTGTATACAAAAAATATTTTTCAAAAGTATGAACACTGAGAGACACACTGTCTCGCCTTTGTGAACTACAAAAATAATTTTCGATAGTTCTCACAACAGTGTCAAGTAATTGTGGAATGTCTGTGTACTACGAGTTTGACAGTCCAAATTCAGAACCAGGGAGGTATGGAAACGAGGTATGAAAATGAAAATCAGAAACGGAGAAATTTAATTAAGAACTAAAACCAGCGATATAACTTAGAATTAGCAGGCTGTAATAGCAAGGCTACATCTGCCGCAGTGCCAACAACCGATGCAGTAAACTAATACCTGAATGGAAACTACGGATGGAGAAGCGTGTGAAACGGCCTCTATTTGAAAAAACATGTCAGTGGTGGCATGTTGAAAAAGATGCGTGAAAGTATGAAGATCGGGCAGTGTGGCGTGAGTTCGGTACTTATTTGTTTATTATAGAACTAGTCCTACGTACACATTGACCATGTAGTATCCTCCAACTTTAAAATAAACACACCCCATCTCTTCCCTTAGGGCGACTAAGGGAAAATGAAGTCACTAACACAAGCCCTCAGGAACTACATCACCTCTAAAAGGGTGGACTCGCCAAGCTGCTTGGACAGCGTGGCGTTTTAAGACCTACATCCCTCATGCGCAAACAGTTTGCATTAGGCTGATTGCGGTTACTACGTACACATTGTGGAATCTTATTCTTGCACAGTTATGTACTGTGACCGACTCTACAGTGTGATGGTTGAAGAAACTTTCCCATTATCACAAGAAATATATGTTCTGAAGATAGATGAAATTGGAAACGTTTCAGCCGACATTTACGAAAAGAAAATTGTTGTTTTGTTAGATTTGTTATTGGGTAAACAAGCTTGCGACTCATGGGAGACAACTTCTAGTATACGAGTATAATAACAACTTTGGCAAATGAACAACTTTCTCCTTGTCTATAGTAATAATATAAAAGTCGTGGCGAACAGTATCTATTTACCCTGAAGTTTTTTATAAAATATATGAAACAGTACGATACTTCGTTCGCGCGGTCTACATTTATTTATTTATTTCTTAGGGAGCCAACATGAATATGTACGTTTAAGTTTGTGTAACACAATCATAAAGATACATTTATTGTACATAAAATACTTTCCTAGCCCGTGATGCCTTAGTAAATAAACAAAGTACGTACATACGTCTGTCATTTTATTACAGAATTTAGACATTCTATTAATGGGAATGGACAAATTAAGGTTTGTTCTTGATAGCCTATCTGTACGCAAATTATTTTTTTTTAGCCGGGTGTTGTTCAACCTTGGAACCGTTAAATGTGGTTTAGCTAACAGTGATGAGGAGTTAAATGTATTATATTAATAAGTGAGGCCGCACGCCGGAGATACATGCAACATTTACGTCTCTACAATTTCTATGCCACATGTTCGCTGGCAACAAACATGTCCGTGTATAGGACACACCGGATGCACAATTCATTTGTGGCCGTACGACAATGTCGACGTCATCGTCTCACGAAGATTATTTTTTAAGGTGGCAATTAATAAGCAAAAAAGATGTTATTGGGTTCATCCATACAATGATGATTGTGCAATCTATGGCAATATTAAAGTTTCACAAGAATTAAAATGCGATGAAGTCTATGATCGTACAAATTAGGATTTTTCTCGACTTCTGCAATAAATGCTATGTCAAAATTGACACTGTCCTTCATTTCCTCTCGTGTGTCTTCACTTGGCGCCATAAAAAAAGTTCGCGTCCGATGTTAAATCCGTGTGGCGTGCTTGCTGCCTAGCCACATGCTACACACGCAACAAATGCGTCTCCGGTGTGCGTGCTCATACCTATCTATGGGAGTGATAAATGTGTCGCTGTCCGAATGTGGCTCGCGACACAAATGTATCTCTGGTGTGCGGCCTCACTTATTTATAACTTTGTGTATTAACAAATATGTTACAAAGTCCTTCAATCGGTTAAAGATAACGTGTTGTATTTATTTAATTTATAATTAGGTATATGTAGAAATGTATTTATGGAAATTTTGTTCATTAATCAATAACGGCTTTATGTTACTGAACAGATATGGATGTGGTTTTTAATACTCTGTAACTTACTTAGTGGCAGGTGGCATGACAGTTATACTCGTGCATTTCTATTTATATAACGTATTTATATAACTCTCTTTTATAGAGAAGTAGGCGGACGATGAATCCTACTTGATAGTAAGTGTTACCGCTGCCCGGTGGACACCTGCAACAACAGGAGGTATGCCTAACGTGACCATTCGTCCCGTTTTGAACGGGACTGTCCCGTTTTACGGTACTCCGTCCCGGTGTCCCCGAGGAAGGCTTCGGGACGCAGAAATGTCCCGTTTTCAGTTAATAGGCTGGTTGACATCTTTAAAAACGTGTTTAATCATGATTCTGCGAATTAAAATATGAACGAGGGCTCATTCGATTCGGGATGTTACAATTGCAAAAGTTAGAAACAAAGATTTAAAAAAGGGGAGGTCTAGTTTTTTTTGCAAATAACTCAAAAACTATAAGCGTTAGAGTGATTTTGAAAAAGATTATGAAAGGGGAAGAAATTTCCAATAAAAAAAGTCATCTCCCGGAACTCTATCATAATTATTAATAATAATGAAAATAGCACTCCGCGGGGTGACGCAGCGGTTGTTTTTAATTTTACTTAATAGTAATTTAAAAAAATTGAAGAAATTATCTATTAATGTATTTATCTAGATACTTCAACAATAAAAAAAATTGAAAAAATGTTTTTTCATTATTTTATAATATACTCTAAAGTTTATAGTTTTTGAGTTATTTGCAAAAAACTAGACCCCTCGTTTAAATCTTCATTTGCTTATAACTTTTGCAATTGTTTCTGTGCATGTTGAATTGTTTCGCACAATTTTCTAGAGGCCATTCCGAATCGAATGAGCCCTCGCCCACATTTTAATTTTCAAAATCACGATTAAACACAATTTGGAAGATGTCAACCAGCCCATTAACTGATAACGAATGATAACTGATAGCCTATTGATAACGATGGTGAATATTAAAAAAACCTGCCAAGAATTTTATTCTTATTTAAAATCATCACCAGCTATATTAAAACAAATTTGTTCATCAGACAAATATAAAAATAATCAGATTTTCCTACTTTTTGATTCATTACCTAGGTATCATTTGATTGTAATTATTGTTTTCTTCAATAAATGTTCTCAACATATAATTTTTTTTTTTTATTGTGACACTATCACTGCCGCGGTAATTTTGACAATGTCCCGTTTTGAGTAAAAATAGAAATGGTCACGTTAGGTATGCCGCTGACTTTTTTAATCAACGTGTATAAAACAAGCTATGTTTTTAATAGAAGGTTTGTCCGTTTGTCTATAATGGCATTACGTTACTTATAAACTGTGGCTATTATTAACTATTCTATACTAACTTTATATTTTTAAAACTTGTTAGTTACGTATTATTATTAAATTTTACAATAGTATTATTATTTTACAAGTCACCACTTAATCTACACATGTAATAAAAATGTAACTGATCGCTATCTGTACATGGAAGATATATGAGAAAAACTATTATTGAGAGCTTTTATCAACGCAATAAAACCCAAAACAATGATTGTTAGAATTTTTGTTTGTTTGTCTGTTTGTGCGCGCTAATCTTAGAAACGGCTTAACCGATTTGAGTGCGGTTTTCACTAATGTATTGTGGTAAGCTTCACTTAAAATTTAGTGTTTATTTTATTTCAATCAGTTCATAAATAAAAAAGTTATATCAATTTAAAGAATCATGTCGAATAAAGACGGTGTTTATAAAGTCCACGCGGACGAAGTCGCGGGCAACAGCTAGTTAATAATAAACTCACAATTATTAATATGTAGCAATCTGTACCTGAATCACCCTAAGGAATGTGTTTATTTAACGTGAGCCGCGAAATAAATATTTACGAATACCTACATGTAAGTAGGCAAGCTTACCTAATATATACTATATACATATACATAATACATAAGAATAAATAATAACTAAAGTAAAAGGGACACTCTCACGCGACCTTTAGGTATTTATTAGCATACAGCCGCGCGGCGCGGGCGTCTTAGCTGTTTACTAGACAGCAAACACGCTCGCGGCGGTCGCGCGGGGCTGTTTATTTTACTTTAGCTACTATATATTCTTATGCCCAATATACGAATATCTGTTATAACTGTTTTATAGAATACGCACTGATATAATAGTTAAATCAATTATAAATTAAGTTATGGGAATGTGCCAAGACAAACCTCTACGGTTTATAGGGCACCAAATAACATTTATGTATATATTTTTTTATTGTGTTTAAAATAAATAAAAATAACTTATTGTCTTAGATACAAATAACCTTTCCAAGTAGGAAGAGATAATATGTATATAGTTTTAAGATATACAAGAGGTATTTTTTTGAGATTTTGCTAAATATCAAGTCCAAAGAAATTTTATTTTTATGTAAAAATATGTAACAACTCAAAATCAGGAGCAGAATCCATGATGCCAAGTGTGGACTAGTGTGATCGTTATGTAGATGGTGTTGGGATTATTGAGGAGCCTGTGTGATTTTTGTGCGTGTTCTCTCGATTATGATTATAAAAGAGAGTATCGTCTCCGAAATATTATATTGTAAAAAAACTATTTACAGCTGTTTACAGTTTCGCGGTCCGGAGGCTGCTGGCTAAGGCTTCACGTAATCTACGCAGTTCAATCTATGTCACTGTGTCTCTACATCAAGCTTCGGAAAAGGTACGGTCACACCTTCCAAAATGTGAATTTTCATTGTATATATTTAAGGTATATATTTATTTATTGAAACAGTTTTTTAATTTAAGAATATGCAGATGTTACATACCAAAAAATAAAAGGGCTAAGTCGAGACAACTTACATAGCAACTATTCAAATTCACCCCTTCCCTAGACATAAGGAACGATACTAACGAATGTTGCTGTCTCATTCTAAACAAAATGTATGTAATTGATGGAGAATGCCGTAGTCATAACTCGGGTAGAGTCATTTCTCTATCGATTTTCGCAGCGCCCGTTGGCGTACGCTTTCGACCCTCTGTCCATAATGAATGAACTGGCACAATAGAGATATGAACAGTATCTAACTTCGTCATACATGGAATTTACTAAAATTTGATTTTTTTTTACTAAAGACTCGATTATTATTTTATTATAGAGACTGTGACTCGCATTTTGAAATGTAGAAATGCGAGTACTATCCAATGTAATTTAGGTTAATTAAATTGTAATTTTATTGTGTAGTAGATACTTAAATATTAATATTATAAATGTGTATACTAATTAAACTAATTATGATTTATATTGTTATAATTAAAATAAAATAGAGTCTAATCTAATATATATTTCTAATCGTTTCTTATGCGTGAGTATTTGCATTTTGCACATGTTTAGAAAGTTAGCATACCGTTGTACCATATACTGCGTGTACTTGTTTGTTTGTGGCGCCCTTCGAGATATAAAGGGTGATGTACGCTGCCTTGTATATGAGATATCGCGCTCTTTACTTGAGTAATGCCGGAGGAATTTGAGATGAGACCGCACTACGTGGGCGGGTAAAGATAAGTAATAATTTTTGGCAACATACACGTATATATCTAGAATATTTAATGATACCAGTTTACTATTTGTATGAAGAGCTTAATACAGGCTTAATACAAATGTTTACTTATTTATTACTTGTAACATAAACAATATCAGTAGATAAGTGTAAGCGTCAATATAAGCATAATATTGTCTGTATTCGAATTATCTTGAATTCGAGTTCACATATTTTTAATTCAAGTTCACTCACACAGATGCAAAGCTCATGTCTCGATGCGACAATCGGATTGGACAATTCGGCACCCGCTCACACAGATGCAAAGCTTATGTCTCGTTGACTTCACTGTACTCTCGATTTTATTTATTTTCTATAGGCGACATTTCAGTCCAGGAGTTAACCACGGTTCATGTAACTGGATTGAAATATTGGCAACTCAGTCATTTTTCAAGTTATGTATTTTGAATTTGATTTCATAGGTCGATTTCTATTATCTTTACTTATTTAATTATAAATTTATTTAAAAAGAGTCCAATCATCTATTAGGAATTACGAATCCAGACTACATATAAATTTTGGTTCACATTATCATCTACGTTATCAACAGTTTACGATCATTAATCTATGAGAATGAAGGTCTTTGTCTACTTCGAAGAAACCGCAACAACAAAGACGACTTGACTAAACCACAGAAAATTACTAGAATAAGAAGAGAATAGTAGGTAAATGATTCAGCAGTGCAGTGTATTAGCTGAATAGAAAACAGTTTTTAAATTTACTCAGGTTTTCGTTACAAATTCAATTTGCCGAAAACATACAAAAATATTATGTAGAAATCGATACCTAACGATAACTTTTGTAGCTCAAGGTACGTAATAAAGAAATAAAAACAATTATTAAGGAATGTTTGTTCATTACCTCGATACCTTTTCAACCTTTTCATTCCTGACTGTGATCGAGTAGATACATAACGACATTGCAATTGATCGAAGAAATTGTATGTCAACAGACAATGTAAAGCCATATTGTTATACATTGATATCACCAGTTATTGTAGAATACACGAGTTATTTCCGAAGAGATTGAACGAGTAACTAATTTACATAAGCGGCCATTAATGACTAGGCTACGATCGGCGCAGACATGACACGGACATTATCGCCAATGTCACATTGCGGATCACTACCTAATTTTATTTGATACGCATTTCCTTATTATTTTCT
Organism: Sesia apiformis; assembly: GCA_914767545.1. Lineage (NCBI taxonomy): Eukaryota > Metazoa > Arthropoda > Insecta > Lepidoptera > Sesiidae > Sesia > Sesia apiformis. Next base: position 14,593,889 of record OU611963.1, on the reverse strand, counting down.
TAAATTTCAATATTTCACCATATTAACTTACATAATCTGTTGATCAATACGATATAATCATGCTAAGAACAACGTACGGTGCAAAACAAAAAAAAAACCGTTTATTGTCATACTTATCAGATTCATTCGGAACGCTATTGCGTCTGCGTAAGGCGTGTTTACCTGCCATCCTTGCAGTAGCAACGATCTGTCAACCGTCCGCAGCCACATCACCGCGTCTCCCGCCTGGAAGTCTCGCAGGCGATGACAACGTGTGTGCAAGAACATGCCGAGGCACTTGAGGAGCTCTGACGTTGACGCCTGTATCACCGTCTTCCGCGGCGCTACGACAGGCCCGACCGCCGTCGTTGGCAGTTTCTCCGTATAACAAACATTGTTGTTCAGGGCATTGGCCCGCGCCACTTCCGGAGGTGGCGGCGGCAGCGGCGCGGGCACTGGCGCCGGCCGAGGGTACAGCGTGCCTTGAACATTTTTGTTCCTATCAAGCGGAGCATTGTCCGTCAACGGCGCTCGGAACGTTGATACGCTTTTACTCTTGCACTCTAGCTTCTTCTTATTGTTGTTAGCCGTTGAAAACCTTTTCCATGACAAAGCGTTTATGAACAGCGAGTGTTTCTTGAGGTTCTTCTCTAGGGCTGTTTTCTCGGATATGATTTTAGCGGCGTCGTCAAGGGTCGCGCGACGCTCGTCCCTTGGGGCGTCGCGATTCTCCCTGTTCTTGGCGTTATTGAGGCGTTCGTAGGAGTATGCGAGCGCGGCACGGTCGGGCGGCGGCGCAGCGGATGGCGGGCGCCGCTCGCGCGGGCTGAAGCTCAGCACGGTGCCCATGAGGCCCGCGCGCGTGCATCCGCTAGGTCCCCGCATGCATCACGTGCGCGGCCGGCGGCGGCGGCGGCCCGTGTGGGGCTCGATACAGCCGCGCCTGCGCGCTGCGCACGTGCCGCCTATCGACCGCGGTGCGCGCACCCAGCTGACCGCCGCCCTAGCCCTGCGCCCAGCCGTCCCCGCCCGCCCCGGTAAACAAACCCCCGTCTCGGTAAATCACGGAATTACTGATAAGTTTAATTCCTATTAAGTCATAGCGGGAACCATTATCATCCAATCAATAGGATAGCCACTAGTTGGACTGAATTTTAATAGACGGCCTACTTAATGGATCATTGTATTAGGATGAGATAAGTTTTGTTGTCATTTTACTGGGTACCTGCAGATGTTATATAATAATGCGGTATTTGAACCGGCTCCGAGTCCAGCACCCTTGGGACGGAGCAATCAAATCACAATCGAGTTAACGTCGCAGTTGGCAGTGAGTCCAAGTATTTTCACTGGAGTATTTTCCGCGAAAATAGGTTGATTTCCACAATCGACGTGACCTGAATACAATTTTATTAAAAAAAAAGTAACGTCACCACCATAACTTCCGTAACTGGAAATTAACTCGGAAGCTTAAAGCTACCGAGTTAATTTCCAGTTCTTGTCGTAGCTTTTAATTTCTATCTATATTGTATTCAAGTAATCTCGTTAGTGCGAGTAGGCCTTCTGCAAACTTAATTTGATTTTAGGCGCATTCCACTTAGCTAACTCTGCCGTCATTAATTTTAGTGCTGTTTATTTTATTTTAACAGCATATCCACAGAATTATAATTACACTGTAAACAATCTCCAAACACGTGCCTATTAATACTCATATCAAACAGTAATGTCATTGTGTACAATATTAGGAATGGTGAAGAAAATAGAATTTAAAATGCAAATTACGGCAAATTGCACTAAATTATTTCTACTCCACCGCTGTCCAATATCCACTATCCAACCGCACTCTCTCACGAGGAACTAATCGCGGTCACCGAGTCTCTGTTGGGATCGTAAATACAAGTAATAAATTGTAATACAAGTAAGTAATACAATCATAATACAAGTACATAAAAAGGTTCAATTATTAACCACTTGGATAATCCTATTCACCTTTACCAGCCCCTTGTGACGTCCATTGCTGATCACGGGCTTCGTCATGGACACTGTCTCGCGCGTGAGGGATCAAAACGCCACCGCTGGCCAAGCGGGTTGTCGAGTCTACACTCTAGAGGTGGTGTAGTTCCTCAGGGCTTCCGGCTTTGTTATCCCTTAGTCACCTTTTACTTTGACAGCCGCGCCGCCGGTCAAGTGGGGTGGTGTTAAATTCTAAAGTCACAGGCCACCACACGGCCAGACCATTGAATCCTATTATTCTGTTTAAATTGAAACGTGACCAAGATGACTAATCTTCGCCTAGGCAGCTCCCTGTTCTCTTGAAGGCATGTGACTCTTAATTGACATATAATGTTACCTTTTTTTTGTGGGTAATTTCGAAAAAAAAAAAATATTTGCAAAAATGTTTAATAAAATCTCTATCTCTATGAAATAAGGTTCGAATACACCCTTGTAATTAACATAACAAAACAAACATTTAAACATACTACCAGTGTTAAACTCGTATTTAACAGACTATCAATTAAGATTTAGACAGCTTTTTCATACGATCTAGGGACCTATTATTAACTTTTAAAAAACCTTCCAAGATCCAAGCAAATAAATTTATGGCTTATAAACTTTAAATTTGATTGTCTATGGTTATTGTCTGTTAGAAGAAGTAAGTCATAATAAGTTAATAACACCAGAGAATGTACTGGTATCGCTAGCGCAGTACACCTTTTTCGCTTGGCAGAAGACAAAGAAATGTTTGCAGAGCTTACCTCAACCGCCAGTAGTTGAAAGACACGGGAAGAAGACAAACTCTTCCCACTAAAAACTACAATTCACACTTACTATATTCCTGTTTTATTACTTGTTTTATTTTATTACTGTTTTATTACCTTACTATATTTGCGCAGTCTAAACATAAACCGTAGGTATACTAGTATCTACAGACAGAGATTCTATGATGCTCAAGTTTATTAAGTCGCTCTTCTGTTAAATCTAACTGCAAACTTGGATTATTGGAAGAAGCTACGGAATAAGTAGAAGTAAACTCTGCACTCTTCTAATAGAGTAACTACCGGCGAGTTTTTCAAGTCGTTATTCCACTTGACCTGGAGAGCGCATTTTTTTACCAATCGAAATGGTTGACAACAAATTTGATATGTAATAATGAACTATGAAACTACAAAAAAAGCACGGTTTGAACACATTTTATTTTGTAAATCTTGTCCAAATGCGTATAATCATAGGTTTTTGTTTACCTTTAAATAGAAGGTTAGTAATACTTTATTACTTTATACCTAAAGTAAATTAGAAGGTAAACAATTAATTTATTTATAATTTGTATACGCCTTTAATAATACTCGTTTAGATCCGATTTACAATATGAAAAGCAGAAAGCCTCCAAAAAGGCGTTCATTGATATATTAACATTGTCACGTTTGTGTTTCCTGCTCACGGTCGGTGCAGAATCGGCGTAATACGCTTAACTGAAGCCCCGCAAGATGGGCGCCCACGGCAAACCGCAGTTTGTTTTTATACGCAACTCCCGCCTCGGCGTCATCCAGTCGCATCGTGATCTGGAATTATATAAACGGGGTAAAGTAACGTAAATGTTACTGGCAGAACGAAATGAATATAAGAAACCTTTTTATTCAGACCCTGTAATACATACCTTAACCTATAAACACAAATTAAAATAAACTCTTAACAGCAATTTATCATTGTTAGGGATTTTATTGTACCCTTTCGCTTCCCTATCTCCTCGAGCCAAAAGTCCGCACTTTGGAACAGTTTCTGGCACACTGCAGCAGCACGGAACATAATAGCCAATAGGTGTTAAAATTGCTACGCCTATATTTGGACTCCAGCCGCTCATATTTAGTTTATAGCTATCATTGAGATAGCATAAGGGTTTTTACTCTCAACTCACATTCGTGAGCTGTAAAATAAACCCAGCAGTAAAATGAACCATAGCAAAAAAAAACGAGCACTCAAAAATAATGAAAAAGTGTGTAATGAAATGGTGATGTGTAATGTTTACCACTCCACATTGGACCTGCACGGTGACCTATGGTCCGAAACCCCCTTTTGAGTGTGAGGGGAGGTCTGTTACCTGCAGTGAGATGTTATAGGCATGCATTAGATTCTTTACTTTTATATTTTTTTCTGGCAACCTGTAGAACAACCTATGTTTCTTAATTAATAAAAAAAATACCAAAATTGCAATAGTCGTATTGTACCATCAAACACTGCGCTTCCCGGCACGTGGATTCCATTCGAGAGCGCAGTGTGGGACGCTCTCCGGCCAGGTGAACCGAAGACTTCAAGAAGTTCGCCAGTACTAGCTGAACGAGACGAGCCAAAAATCGACTGTAGCGTTGAGAGAAACCTACATCCAACAGTGGAGAGACAAAGACTGATGGTATGGCTTCGACTTATATCTCGAATCTTCACTACTGGATGTAGGCCTCTAGTAAAGCAAGCACCACGAACGATCCTCCGCTCTTCTCATCCAGACACTACACTACCACTACCTTAAAGCGTGACACTACGTCACCCGGAACGTTGTCTCCATTCAAGCACTCGTCTACAGCTAAAAGACCCATTATACGCTTTTTATTCTACAGGTGGCTGTTTATCTCCTTAATATCATCACGTTTAATTACACTCTCTACTTCAAAATAACAATTCAAAATAACAAATAACATTCAAAATAATGTGAAACCTGCAGTTTCACATTACCAAACAGCCCGGCAAATATTCAAAGCGATTAGACCCGGTCGCCTGACGTCAGACGGGGGTGCGAAGACAGATGGCACATTTATTGAAATTTATACCTTGACACACATACATAGGGAGTAATTTTAGGTTCACAGCTATAATGTGCGTGCAACAATGCGAAAGTTCGATGAACTTTGGCGAAAATAAATGAAAGTCATTTAATATTGAAACCAACACAACACTCGTATTTTATATCAAGTACTTACGACTTTAATTGTAATTAAAGGTCATTAAAGGTTATTCCTCTGAATATCTATTTTGCAATTTTATTTTGCAACTAGACCACTTTTCTACTAGCTTTTATTTGACCATACCATAACTTTATCTGACGCTGTCTGAATATAGTGTTTTTTATACATGTATTTTATTATAAACTAATCTACCCTTTTTGATAGTCTGATGTTTAATGATTAATGATTGCTTTTCGACTACCGACAGTTTTTTTCTTCAGTCCGATTGATTTAGTCTTCCGATTAAATTTGATTTATTAATCGGTACACATTAGGTTACCTTGACATTACTGAACGTTGAATTATATATTTCTCGTAGCAAAACCGCCCTAGCCCATATAGCTCGTAGGTCCGTAGACATGTCGTACGTGGCTACGAACCTACGAACGCGCTACGCAATATTTCGTAGCACATCCTGCTTTTTACTGCAATTCAGTATTTGCAATAGTTTCAAAAAACTGTTATTAGATGGCGCTAGTAGTATCATAAGCATTGTGTAGGTATTTAAAATTTATCGATGGCGAGCCACGATTGGTCGGCAGTATTCTGAATGGAAGTAGGTATTCTGTTGGATTATATTTCAAAAGCAAATGAAATAATTACAGTGGATCAGAGCCGGCTTTACCTATGGTGCAGGGTGTGCGGCGCACACGGGCGCAGGGTTTTAGGGGGCGCTCTCAAAGCCCGTGTTCGCGCGCCTACTAGAGGGCGCCAGGGTATTGATTGCACCCGGGCGCTACATGGGCTAGAGCCGGCGCTGCAGTGGATACAGGCTAGATTTTTAGCAGGTACCCGAGAAGTAAAGATAAGTTTTTGTTTGATTATTGTAAAATTTGTGTATTGTGGGATTTGTGGTTTAATAGTGATATTTAATTAACTTCAAGGAGTCCAACTCTGTCCTCAGTAAACCTACTATCGCTTTACTGAGCGACTCCTGACTTACTCAGACGTGACTTACTGACTTACTCAGGGTGCTGGCGGGACGCGTCCTGATAAGGCTGAAAAACGGGACGCCAAAAGCGGGACATCTATTATTAACACTATTGACAGGATACGTTTGACTTTGAAATTGGTTATTACGAAGAAAATTTGACACTGTCAGAATGTGATAATTGCACAATTGCCATAGGTAACATCTATGATATCTATACCTATATGAAGAAAAAATAGTACGTATATGACCCTAGCACATATGGTATACTCGTACAATGCATAATTATTTTCGATACACGATATAATGTACCTCTGGCACAGGTAATCACGAGACGATAATATACCTACATACATAATTTTTATATATTCACATATATTTATATGTAAGATTTTTTTACAGTATAATAAGGTCGTGTAATAGTATATAATAAGTATAAGAAGGGTCGTGTGAGATATCACACCATAACGTACGTACCATTAGCATACGTTTCACCACTGATAGATAGATACAGGCCTAGTGCCAGGGTTAGCATTAATTTTTCGAAATTTCTAGAAAACTTGTTTATTTTTTTTAATTTGAATTTCCAGACATCGTTGGCGGGGGAGAGTGTATGCTGCATTCCCACAGCCTCTGGGCGCACTCGATTGGCCACGTCACCCCTCTCTCATAGAAGACTACATTGAATTGTACTGTATTTGCCAATTTATCCTATTCATAATTTATTTGCTAAAACAAGGTACTGTAAGTACCTATCGATATTTAAAAAGCCCGTTTTGACAGCTAGTTATGACAATAAAATGTAACTTAGGATGAAATCAACAAAATAATAAAAACATAATTATTAACTTTTTGGGTTCAAAAAACACTTTTGTTTCGCGCGTTAAATAATATGTGAGAACATATTATTTAACGCGGAATGCATTAAGGTGTTTACAACAATGGAACTCCATAAAAGCAAATTGAAGAATAATATGACCAACGAACATCTTGAATGCGTTTTACGAATTACTTCTAGTAAGTTGAAGCCAAATTTCAACGAGATCATAGAACAGTCAAAATTTCATTTCTCCCACGGACCCAGTACGTCCAAACAATAAATTAAAAAATAAATCTATTTGACCCGTCTAATCTATTTCCCCATCCCTGACCTAACCAAACTCAAAAAACAGGATAGAGGAGGGGGCGGCATTGTCAGTTTTGCATGCGGGCGCTGAAGCGGCCAGGGGCGGGCCTGCCACTTACCATAAAGAAAAAAAAATTCAGCGCCCCTGCAAATTTAAGCCCCAGAGCAATCTCCCTACCTCGGACCCCTGTAAGGGCGCATTTCCTGTCATGTGGGGTTAGCACCAAATTTTGATTTGCTCCACATGCGTACCGAACGCATTTAAGGTTTTCCTACATATTTTTATTGTCTTGCATGGTATCCGGATGCGGGGTGGACTATACTGAATCACTTTTCCTGTCATGCGGGTTTAGCTCCGCATGTGCATCTACTCCGCACGCGGCGCTAGGCATGACCATGACAAGACCAGGGCATGACAGGAAAAACACCCTTAACGCAGACACTGTATATGCCTCTCTGCACTTTCTACTCTTTTCATCTAGCCACTATGGGTAGACTTCTTCGAGAGGTCGGTCCACCTGGCTGGAGATCGTATAGGACACAGATTAAGACGATAAAAATAAAACCAAAATTAGTCACAAAATTTAATTGAAAATTGGCCAGTCGAAGAAAAATTGTCATATCAACATTTTCTCACACACAGGTAACTGCCATTAGTAAAGACAATACAATTACTAAAGAAATTATATAGTTATTTCCCTTACAATATAATATAATAGGTAAAGAGAGACGTATTATCTACAGGATCATAATAAAATTGTGTATTTTAAAATATAAATGCCTTGGAACAACAATTACCTACCTCTCATCAATAATATAAGTTACGGTTAAAAAGGCACCTGTCCTGTTTTTTTTTTCATAAAATACATTTATTTTTAATCTTTTTATTGTCATAATATATAATAATACTATTTAACTACGATTTTTAATACAATTATTATTTCAATTTATTTATAAATTCCTAAAATATTTATAAAATCTTTTTGTAGTGAAGTTTCCACAATCAAAGTGCGTTCATTTATTTTTTTATTGTATTTTTTCTGTAAAATATTACAAAAAGTGGCAATATGGTAAAAAGGTTACAAATTACAATATTGCAGCATTATTTCCCAGTCAAGGTCTGGGCAAGGTCAAGGTCAAGGTCGTGACATGTGTAAGAATGTATTATATAAATTAGTCAATTATTAATTTCATTACATTCACAAAGAACATCGCTATTTTATTGCACTTATCTAAAGCAAATAATATCACTTGTGATTTCTAAATGTTATTAATACCCATTGCCATGAATTCTAATCCGCTGGATAATTTAGTGAGGCACTTTATAAAAGTAAAGAGCTTAAATGATAAATATTAATTGAATCTTCCGGACTACTTGGCCGAGGAAGATTCAATTAATATGGACACCTGCCGAGAAAGCCTACACTCCGCTATTTAAAAGATAAACATACGATTCTACATAGATCTAAAGAATGAACATAAAAGTTTATCGAAATTCATTGTTGTCAACTAGTTCAGAAGACAGATGCCCTTGGATAACCATCGATAATATCAATTTGAGATTTGATAACATTAAAATATTTACAATACCAATTTGTAAAATAATTAATTATATGAATTAACATCTTATCAATGGCACTTCGCAAAATACTAAATAAAAAAAGTTGTACACAGCACCAGAACATTTATGTGCGTCAGACGCAAATAATACAGCTAATATCTATGTTACATAAATATAAATCCTTTGCCACTAATCACGACGGCATATTTTTAAAACTATAGTACAGATACATCAAAGAAATATCTAACAAGTTATAAATACAGCGGCCTGATTTTTAATAACAATAACATTTTTTGGTTTCATACTGTATCAGCCATTCCATTAGAAATTATTTTAATTCTATATTTTATATTTTTTTTATTTACTGGAAGTGGCAAAGGAGAATGCGTTTCTAACGCATCGCAACAGTTCAGTCACGTTCGTAAATTAAAATACTTAACTAATCAAACTTTTGACAATGAGTAGTAAACTAATATTTGTATATCAACATGGCAACCTAAATTAATTGTACAATTTAAAAAGAAATTAGGTATCTACTATTGAAAATAAAAAAACGTCGGCATGATGCGTTAAACTAATAGAACTAATATCTTCTACTGACAACACTAACTAGCTATGAAAACAGCAGATGTGGCGCCCCCAGAGCAAGTTTTTAGTTTTCTGGTCAGGCGTTATAAAGAAACTTGAACAACGTTTCTAGCCTTCAATTGTTATAAAAATATCCGCCAGCACCGCTTAGAAACGTGATAGACTTTTACAACAATTATAGTCTTTTAACCAACAAAGTCTTCCTTCCTTCCACAGTTACTATTAACGTTTACTAATTTTTGATATATGATTACAAACATAAGTTCACCATCCATGCTAAAGCACTTAATCTATTCTAGAGATCCATACAGAAGGTTTCCTGCGATTCATCAAAGGAGATAGAATTGGAACGTGGTTTAGATGTATTCTGAGTAATCTGCGTGTGAGGTACTGAACCAGGGTTCTTGAGCAGGCTGGCTGGCAACGAGCACTTCGGTGGAGTCTGCGATATAGGAGATTGGCGTAACGACATCATAAATGACCTTTCGTACACGATCCTTGTGCCTGTAAAGAGAAAGAAATCATTTTATAATTCTGTGCTGCATTAGAGGCTCGCGGGACTATTATTATAATAATAATAAATAATTGCGCAATGTTTTTGATCGTTTAGGAGTGTATTAGTATATTTAAACTTGTTTGGATGCAAGGCGCAATTCAATAATATTGTGCAATGACGTTATTGTACAATTATATTGTAGATCTAGGGGGCGCCTTAAAATACGTGTAAATTCTCTAAGTTCTTACTTAGACTGATTTCCCAAAAATAAGAAAATCACTCTTCGACAATCTAGATAATCAATCTTTAATCTATTTTCATAACAGAAACACGTTTTAGAAATTTGCTTTAATAATGTTTATTAAAATATGATTAAAACGGATTATCCTTTTTAACAGACAGTCAAAAATTTTCTAATTATATCAATCAATCACTTTAAATACAAAACAGCAGGATTTTTTTATAAGTATAAATAAAATAAATATAGATGTTATTTTTCCCAAAATCCATCCCGTAATTCCTCAGAGCATATTTTCATAGATGTTACAATTTAATATTTTCCCTGCAAAGCTCCTGAAAAAATGACAATCAATATGACCTACGTATTTTTTTCCTTATAACCTTGTACCTATCCATGAATATGAAATCCATAAAAATAATTAATCGGTATAAATTTTGTAGAGATGAACTCAAATCTATTAAACATTCTTTAATATTTAGAAATATTATCTTAACTTTTTTATAATAATATTTACAAAACAGAGGACCGCGTATCATGATAGCATATCTACTGTCTGGGCGTACATTGTGTAAACAAAAACGCTGATAACGACATGCACGTGTATATCGCGTACGTTTACATTTATATAATCAATCACCTTTATATTTATGGTTGAGGCTATACCATAAGAATAAACACTATTATCAATTTGTATGGCTATACTAAACAGCAAATTGCAAAGTGATGAGAAGAACAAACTTAATATTTCGCGGCTAATTTATAGAGCGAAATGCTAACGGTAAAGTGGCTACGTTAATACCACAACCGAAGTAGCGTCGGAAAACTTTAATGTGCTTACAATGTAGCCACAGTCACTATAGAAGCTGTGTTTTTAAATACTCGTTCTTAGAAGTCGCGATTAGAAGGAATATCGAGGCCTTTTCGTGTGTGTAATATAGCCACGTCTATAGGTCTATATACTATCAATTTAATCGAGTAATCACTGCGTATATGTCGTCCGTGAAAATACTGATAATGTAGCCTTCTACTCTGCATACGATACGTTTATTCTTGAGCGCAACGATAATATTTAAGCGAAGTTAGCGCTTATATGTAAAAGACGTGAATGTAACTAACTCAACAAAATTATATTAGTTTGATCATATCGCTTAAATTTCACAACGCAATTGGCGTATAATTTTTTTAAAATTAGATACACAAAGTTTCTGTTGGATCCCGCACTAGGATATACCAGTATCGCGGGGATCCAAGTTTCAAATGATCTAATTAGAGTTACAATTGAAGATGTAGGATTGGTTGTCAATTAAATATTTTTCATTATTACATTTTTTAGACAAAAGAAAGAAAAATAGAAGCAATAAAAATTAATCGATTAATATTTTGTACCTTTGTGATTAACATTGTATGGTCAAAATAGATTCTATGTCTGTGTATTGCAATGTGAGAGGTTACCGAATAACATTATGTTTGACGTGATGGCGGCTCATACGTTTCAAATCACGGTACTTACCTATATATGGTATAAAGGGAAGGGAAAAGGATGTAAAACTATGAGCAAAGACCGATCTTACTTTGGGTTTAAATGTTATAAGCAGTCTCTTCTCGATAACAGTAGTTGGTGGGACCTTAAGAATATCTTTATTGGACCTTAAATTTATTAACTGGACTTAACTGGACCTTAATTTTATTGAGGGGGAGAGTACTCGCTGAAATCCAACAGCCGCTGTACGCACTCGACTGGAGACGTTACCCCTCTCTCACAGAAGACTACCTTGAAATGTACTGCATTTCCCACTTTATCTTATTTCCCTAATGTACGTACGTATTTTGGTAGTGAGTGAGATGTGTCAGAGCCCACTCCCATCCTATCACTCCCCATTTCCCCAACCCTTTCTCCAAATTCATTCCTATATCCAAAGGTAGGCAGCGCATCCGGGAGCGTGCCAACGTTTGTCATTTCGGACTAATGTTGGCATGTATCACGGATGTCTATGGGCTACAGTATCCACTTACCATCAGGTGGACTGTATGCTCGTCTGCCACCTTCGTCCATAAAAAAAAATCTGATGATAAGCGAGAGTGGCTCTCAGCAGATACAACTGTCGAACGGTTAAAACCTGGGCTTCCTGAAAAAGCTTGTGGGTAGGGGACTGAAGTTTAGCATCAGCCTGTCTGTTTCTTCAAACTGATTTCGGGAATAAGTGCGTCCTAGAATATTTTTTTATGACTTGCACAAGATATTGTTTACCGCGATTGACTCAAGTGTTTTTTTTTCTATGAAGATTTCAAATTTTGTAATACGGGTAAGAGGCAATTACAAAACAAGAACAGCTAGCTTCTAGTCCGAAATAATTGTAACTTTTAGTTTTAGAACTTTATTCATGGAGGTTTTACGTATTTTAGATAAATAGATTTAGATAAATATCTGTAAAATACCTAGATATTAATTGAAAAATCTTTGAATAATTAAACTGTCCTTTAAATTAATGAAAAAGCTAATAAAAAAAATTGTTTCACAAATGTTTTTTTCTAAACGAGTTACTTCTCTTAACATCTTAACGGTAATAGAATTTTAAAGTTACCTATTTCTCAAAAGTCATAGTCATAGATACCCTATAAAGCCCCGAGATTGGTTAATAACCGATTTGTAGGCACTCTGTGTGGTATCCTATTGGATTTCGTATCAAAATGCCTACTGTAGCGGATAATACTATTTAATGAAGCTAATGATATTTCAATGAATAAAAAGGATTATTTGAAGTTTTAAGTTATTGTTTTTTTTCTTCATATATGGTATTGGTGCAATTAGCACATTCTGCCCAGTGTCAAGTTTTCTTCGTGAGTCAAAACATCTCGTCAATGTCCAGTCACATCGTAACAAGTCAGAATCGCTCAGTAAAGTGATAGTAGGTTTATTGAGGACAGAATTGGACTCGTTGGAAACACGAAAAATGCAGTCTCATAATTTTATTTAATTATTATCGAAGACATTATGCACAAATACTATTCATTTAGAAGTTTAATAAACTCATTATTAAACCACAAAACCCAGTATACATTAATAAAACGAAAACTCAACCTTCACTTCTCGAGTTCCCGCCAAAAAGTCTTTGTTGTATTTTATATTTACAGATTTGCCTGTCATCTTCCTATTTTTGAAATAGCGAAGAATAGGTGGGTATATTCTGGACCAAATAGCCGCTGCCATTCAACAGGAAACTCTGGCCAAATTTAACCAACGAAAATGGCTAGAGAAGTTCACAAAAATTAGACAATTGAACATTTGTCGTTTTCTTTTGCGTAAAATTTCACCGGTGACTAGAAAACGACGGACCGATTAATATTTCTTTGGATCGTCTGTATTTTTGGCGCATAGACATTTAAATTGGTCTCTTAAATTGTTTGTAAACATCTGCTGACATAGATTAATGTATATATTTGTAATTTACAGACGCGAAAAAAGTGTTACTTACCTACTATTTTTTTTTATTCATGCTCTATTTCTACATAAAACTGGAATATAAACGACTTCGATGTCATAATGACGTCTTCTAAAGTAATTTATGTCAAATTAAACGGACAAATGTTATAAATAGTGAGGAATATGTATATAGGTGACCCCGCCGTGGGCGTGGATATCTGCTGTGTAAGTATAGATTTTTATACAGTAGATATTTATATTACATTTATAAATTTATATTATATTTAGGTGTAGGTATATTACCAGATATTATTCTTGATAATTTCAATTTTCGCTTGTATTATTGTATTATTGACAGCGTCTATTAAAAATTCAATTGAATTGAGACTCGCACTAAATAAAATCCATTTTGGATCTCAGACGATTTGAGAGAGCAGGCTCATAATAAAAGGAATCCATTTAAATGTATTAACACACCAAATACAATACGACATTCAACAGTTTAATAGGTTAGAAACATGTCCACGTGTTCGTATTACGTAACCATCCGGCCGGCAACAAAGTAAGCAAATCGTATCATGTACATAATATCTTAATGGAGATAACGTTTTTTTATTACATATACAATACATATACATTACATATACATTGTTTTTTATACAAGTTGTTGATCTTTATATAATGTATCTGCTTGTTATTAATCACTTGTCAATTGTAGACTATCTAGTTACTAAAATTGAGATAGATCTTCGTGTTACGTTACTCCTAAAAGATCGTTTTCGTCATTACGTTTTTTTGTATACCTACACGTTTATTTTACTAGTTACTCCACACAACACTAAGTTGGTACAATCTCAACAAAATGTCAATGCATTCTCCTCACAAGTATTTGCATCTTTCTTAGATTTTCTATTTATTTTATTATCACCATCCACATGAACGTCTTCTAGTTTTCTCATTATACATATTTCCGACTATGTCTTCTAACATTTCGAACCCTTTAGCCGAGCTATCAGTTCACCTATCAATATTGAATTCAGATGATTCTGTTAAATTTACAGATTTATCTTAAGTTCTTGGATGTAGTGTAAGTGTTGAAATTTTAAAATCTATCTACATTATTAAAACATGTAGATATTCACATCTCCAAGATCTTTTAGACACTCGCAAAGGTCGATGTCAGATCTAAATATAACGTGTACGGTATGCCTTCACTTGTTGTCCTGCGGTGTATTCCATAAATTGGATCTAATGAAGTGCACTGGATTGAACCGGTTTTAGTCTTTGGGTTAGTGAACTCGGTAACTTAGCTATTAAACCTTTAGTTATAGTTGTTCGTTTTGTTTAGCAAGTATCTATCATTTATGTTATGTTTGCAGTTGACATAATTGTATTATTTTATCTACGTAGATATACGCAATCATATTATTCAATAAGTATGTAAATACATGTATATTAATTAATACCTAAATATATTTGAAAAAGATAAATAGTTTTCATGAACAATAGGAGCCAACTGTTGGCTTGGTTAAAAGTATTCGCTTTTATTTTCGTTCCAGAAATCACTAGTCAAAACAATGGATGAAGTCATAGAATACGTAACCAGTGTATAATCCGTATTGAAAAATATACACATCAACATGTACCTCCAGGTGTTGTGGAATATACAGTGCCTCCAGGTGTGCTAGAGTAGACATCTGGCATCTGTGAAGGATCCGTTATCAACACCCTCCTTGAAGGAATGGCTTGGCTGTGTGTAGCCTGTCTTGCGATAGGTAACGCCGACATTTTGTTTCAATTTAATACTTTTCTCAACTTTCACAATCACTGACACAAGTTGGACGGGCGAGGAGAGCAGAAGGACTGAGCAAGCAGAATGCCGGTGCCTAAAATAAATATGGTTGCCGGCTAAACACACACACGTCGATGTGGTGGTATTGTAAACACGACACACATGAGAGTGTAACATCAAAACAATCATAGATTAATTAATAGCGGAGATATGTTAGGAATTAAATTTACGTTACCTCAATGTACTACGAAACCAGCATTACGACAGGTGTTTTATTTGCTAATTCTATCCACCAATTTGTCTAACGAATCTTAAAATACTTATGATTTTTTCCTTGCGTATATATAGGTTTCCTTATTTTTAAACGGAAAAAATTTAAGGTAAAAGGACTCAAGTTAGTTTTACTCATGTCGATTAGAGATGGATAATGTTAACATTATTACCAATTATCTGCCTATTTTCGCGTCTCTAAACACGTGTCACACTCCATCTTTGTGTAGGTAGTACACGTATACAACAACAAACCGTGTTATCTACACACACAGATATATACATAAACGCTATGTGCGTAGTTTCACTAATAATCACCACTAGATATATAGTGCAGAAGCTCGTGGCTATATTAATTTTACATTCGTGAATTGTTATCTTGTAGCAGTCGATTCAACTGACCCAAGGCCATGAATGCAAAGTCGGAAGGGATTCCTAATTAATATTCTGATCACAAATTGAAATGTTTCGGAGCTGGAAACACATCTGTGATCGTTTAACCTCGCTAATTAAGTATGAAATTACGTGATTTACAGATGGTAAGTCATAATAAGATTATGCGTAAAACTAAAACATTTTACCTTTACTAACATCCACTAATAGACAAAAATAAATATGTATTTCTATATTTATTCATACTAAATAATGATTAACATACCATCAGCCTGTGTCTCTCCACTGCTGGATACAGGTCTCTCCCAATGGGGGAGACGAGTCCTCGAATAGAGACCACGTACCAGGAAACGGAGCGTGGGACGCTCTCCGGCCAGGTGGACTGACGACTTGAAGAAAGTCGCCGTCAGTGGCTGGATGGGAAGAGCGGAAGACCGTGTGATGGAGGGCCGCGGGAAACGCATAAATAACGATCAATGACTAATAATACTAATGGATAATGATTAATGACTTTTGTCTCGGATCTGTCTGTCAATTCGTTCGCGATAATCTCTAATCTCAATTCGAACGGACAAAATCACGGGCAAATACTAGCCGTACAAATATTGATATTTAAGTTAAATATTAAGTAGCTAAGTGTCTATAGTTTTTTATATTTCTTAAAACCTGTTTCCGATCTTTGGACCCACAAAATTCGCAAAAATCTTGTTACTCGAACAAAAATACATAGGTATGTATTTAATAAAAGATGACAAACGTCGCTCAAATAGCTACTACTCGTATAATATATCCGACATGTGAACAGGTGTGTTAAGTAAATGGTACCTGTATTAACAATAAATAACACAAAATTAAAAGAAAAAAGAAAGAAAAATGTCAGAATACAAAGCATCAATATAAAAACGAAGGGGAAAAAATTCTTAATTTCATACAAATAGATCAGTTTGTTTGTATACTCGTAAATAGATCAGATGGGCCTACTCGACTGGCCACGTTACCCCTCCCTCAGAGAAGACTACCTTGAAATGTACTGCATTTCCCACTTTATCCTATTTTCCCAATGTTACGTACATTTTATGTACTACGAGTTTCAGTAGTGAGTGAGATATGCCAGAGCCCATTCTAGCCTGACCCTCCCCATTCTAGAAATCCATTCCTATATCTCCAAAGGTAGGTGCGCATCCATCCAGGGCTCCATCCAGGGCATGCTAACATTTGTCATTCTGGACTGATGGTGGCATGTATCGCGGGTGTCTATAAGCGACAGTATCCACTTATCATCAGGTGGACTGTATGCTCGTCTGCCGCTTTTAATCCGTAAAGAAAAAAAAAGTTTACGCCACGATTTGCTTGAACGTATAAAAAAAATATCAACCTCGAAGAAATTCGACGAAAGTACTATGTTACCTACACACTGTAATCCCACAGCCGCCGGACGCACTCAATTGTCTAAGTTCCCTCACACGCACAGAAGACTACCGTAAAGTATATTTCCCTCTATCCTATGCCTCAATGTACATACGTGTTTCGGTAATGAGTGAGATATGATGGAGCCCATTTCGATCCCATCCTATGCCCTACATGGAGGATTGGGAGGTGTAACGGGATGAGAATTCCTGATAAGATGAGAAGATGAGACTCCTGTAAATTCCTCGTCCCGTTACACTTTCTGCCAACGTTTGTCATTTTGGACTGCGTATGTCCATGGATAACAGTATCCATTTTCTAGCAGTATCTATGCAGCAGTAGGTATATATATCTATACTTTTTAAGAAAAATATCTTTTTCCAAAAATAGTTAACATAGATATAAACACGCCTGCATGTCTCAGAGTGGGACAAAGCAATTGCTATTTATTATATATGTTATTAACATTGGTATTAATGGATCTTCAATAAACGATTATTGTTATTAAAACTCCGTAAATAAGCTTGCCTTTTGTACATATTTTCTTCCCATTCCTCCTGTTTACTCATTTCAAGTCATGTGTACCTATACAAAAAAATATTAAATAAAAAAAATGACTAAAACCTAAGGTCCAACTAGCAAAAATTGATCCTAAAAATGTTATATTGAAAAAAAAATCTCTACAATGGCAGTGTTTAATTATAGTCTATAATTCGTGATTTCAATGGTACCTACCTAAAGTTGGCTTACAAAATAATCAATTCTTATTAGAGCGAATCGAATTTCATCATATTACTTTAATAACCGGCAAGCGTGCCAAACAACCTACGGATACGTCCTTTTCTATACTAATATAATAAAGAGGTAAAATTCTGTGTTTGTTTGTGGGTATGTTGGGGGTAATCTCTGGAAGTACTGAACCGATTTCAAAAATACTTTCACAAATAGGAAGCTACGAGTACATTGTCCGTGTCTAATATAGGCTATATATTATTTTGAAATTTTGAAAAAAAAAACTTATAAACCAAAGCGAAGCGAGGGCGGGTCGCTAGTTGACTAATAAACGAGCTTCATTGTGCCCACATTTGAATTCTATGCTCCATTGTAACGTAACCAGATGACATGTGGTGACCTACATTTAAAATTAAATTCGATACCGATATACCTACTACAGTAAACTTTAAAAGTATAATAATATGTAAGTATACACTTTATTTCTACCATCGACATGGGTCGCAGGTTATACAATCAGTTGTTTAATTGAAAACTAAGGATTAATTAAACGCCGGGAAGGAATAAATTGATAAATAAGTATTTGTTCGTCTACAAAGTTTTCCAAACAGCTACTATGTCAGACATCTTTGATTCAAACATTTTGACAGTCCCAGAGACTCATTTGAATCCAACAATTTAACCGTGTCGGTAGCTTTTATATCCGTTTGTGTTTTTATCATCCATCATGTGTTGTTGAGGTCTAAATGTAAAAAATCTAGCAACTATTAATGGTGACAGAATAGATTGACATGATCATATCAATTACCTGCACGACAGGATCTTATAGACACAATATTATTATGTCTAGGACATATGATTATGTCTATTACGCGGTCTACTATCTATCAACAATTAAATGTTTGGTCAATCTAGACATGTGATCTGTCTGGAACGTGTTTACAATTTTATCAACACAATACTTCGAAAAACCGATGCACACACACGGAGATATTAGCAATAAATTTTACCTTATTGTTAACATTCGGCAAATCGATAATACAATACGGAAAAATGCTATCAATACGTTAAATTTCCTGTCTATTGATAAAACAGGTCGATGCGTTGATTAGGTATAAAGAATAACGTGAGAAAAATATGTCAAAAGTTAAATTACATTATGGTTATAACAAGCCCGACAAGGTGATGGTAGTGGGGTGAAATAATTTATCTTGTCGATATTTTGACAAATCGTACGATAACGATTAATAATGACAAATATTAAACATTACTGAACTTTGCCATTTTAGTACTAAAATGATTATTAAAAGTTGTTAATGTTTGTTAAAAGTAAAAAACATCAACTTTTTCTATCTTTGTCTTTCACTTAATCTTGGCCGTTGTAAAAAAGAGAGCTCATAGAGTAAGCAGAATTATGCCACCTTTTGATTGAAATTTATTGTCAGTGAATTAAGCCACGGTTGAACTTAGAAAATTGAATGAGAACGCCAAAGTACAAAAGGGTACCACAAACAATTGAAAGATTATACTCAGTACAGTGAGTTGATGCAAAGTATAGGTACATGATACATCAAAGTATGTAGTGTATCGCGGATGACCAAGGAGGACAGTGTCCACTTACCATCAGGTGGCCAGTCAGGTCGTCTGCCGCTTTCTTTCCATAAATAAATAAATACATTGATAACAGTGAGATATGAATTACAGTTGTTTCTGTATTTTTTGCTATTCTTTAGGAAACCCCAAAGAAAGTTCCCAAATCTGATTGGAATACTTTATTGATTGTTATGTATACCTACTTTATATAAAAATCAACGTCGAGACGGATTCGTTATTTTGATATTTATTCTGTTTATTCTATCTAAAAAATTCACCATATTTTCAATATTAATTAATACGAATCAGTTTTGATAAAAATAAACGGTGGTTTGTTTTTGTAAGATGACAACCGTAAGAAAGACGAGCCCACAATTCCCACAGTACCTAACAGACAAACATTTTCTTATTTATGCGTAGAAAAGAATGTAATCAATCAGTAACTAGGGAAAGTTAAATAAAAGAAAACCAAATTATTCTATAAAACAAAAACAAAATAATAATTGTATGGTGTTTGCTGGCATTATTTAACTTTATGGCCTATTTTAATTATCGTCGTTACAATTTAGCGCGTTTTGTTTTCCTATTGTAGGTACTTATGTATTTATTGCGTATTATTATTGAACAATGAAGGACAAACAACTATTTCAGCTGAGTTTTTATTTTTTGTTAGATAGGTATATTGTTTGCTCACAGTCAGGTCTAAAGAATTTAAAACGTAAAATTAGAAAACTAGAATTTTCGAATGATCTAGACATTATTTGCTTTATATTAAAAAAATAACATATTTGTTTATTGTTTTATCTTAAAATCCGAAATTATAAGATTATCTAATAAGAATTGTCGATTCCTACAATATTGTCCCTGTGGTCAAATAATGTCAGTCTCAGTTTCACCTGGTAACATGGAATTATTTAAACTCAGGAAAGTGGGTCACAATTTTATTATATTTTATCTTGTTTTACATTAATATGTCAAAAACAAGATAATAGAGTTGCTTGCATTAGATATCTTATCAATTACCATAGAACATCACAGAATTGTTTGAGTTTCAAATTTAAATACACTTTTGGATATAATGAAGACGTATATATATTACAAACAAACCATTTTCATTAGAAAACCTTAATAAAAGTATACGTCGACTGGTCTCGACTCTGTTTCTATCATGAATTCGTGATTGAATTAAATAAAAATATTTTTTTATATAAAATATTTATTTATTGCAATAAATATTTAAACTGACAATAAGTAAATAATTCAGTAGGTACATTTATTGCACACCAAGGAATAGATGAAAGTAATACAAAAGTTTAAATGAAGGGTAGGTATATAAAGGCAGACCTTATGGCTAAAGCGATCTCTTCCAGAAGTTCCAGACAATCTTTGAGATTTAAGTACGCAAATTAAATACTGGTATTCGAACTAGCAAAAAGAAAATATATTCACCATAAACCATTGATCCTCTTAGCCATAAAAACAAACAAACAGAATTTCAAACTCGATAGAAATTGAAAAAGAATTAAACACAAATATTAAAAAGAGTTTACGAATAAGGAGTTGATATGAGTGAATAGAAGTCAAATAAAATAAGAGAATAAGAGTAAGAAACTAAATAGAGATAAGTCTAAAAACCCCTCAGATTCATAATTGAATACGCCAAAATAGTGCCCAAAACGCACTTGCTTTTTATAGGTACCTACCTACCTTCCTATTTAAAAAATACGACATTGCCCTTAATGACCTGATGAAAAAAGGGTTAAAAATATAACAAGTTTATGCGCTAGTGGGCCATTAATAATAGTATCTAGTATACTATTAAGACGGCATTCAACACCTCGTGGATAAATGTAGGGCGATCTTGGCGCCATATTGCCGCGTAGTAGATATGACATCATTTCTTCAAGGGCATACCGTACCTCATTTTTTTTATTTTTAGGGATCTATCATAATTATAGTGGGAGCATCTTTCTTCCAATTCCTTTTTGTCTCTGCTATATGCTTGTCATTTCATTCAATCATACTGACACAATGAACCAGTCAGATACCTATTCATTCTGATCTTTACAATTCCAACAACAGTGGAGTATTTTTTCATATTTCCCCGGCTGAAATAAATATAATTTTATATTATTTTGATTGTTTTATTTAAAAAACAATTACAGAAAATTAGTAGGTAATATACTTACATTTGTATGTAATAAGATTTATATACCTACATTAATAGTAGGGGGTACAGTACCGTCGTTCGGGGTGACTATGTGCCTGGCAGGTGAAAATGTGCAATGAAGCCTCTGGCTTATACTTCGATCCATTTCTGCTTCAACTGTGATTAACTTCATATTTTTATGCATTCAGTCAATTTTTTATTGGTTTTGGCCTTTTTTGCAACTTTTGTTAATACTTACTGGCAACACTAAAT
Organism: Sesia apiformis; assembly: GCA_914767545.1. Classification (NCBI taxonomy): domain Eukaryota; kingdom Metazoa; phylum Arthropoda; class Insecta; order Lepidoptera; family Sesiidae; genus Sesia; species Sesia apiformis. The sequence goes on along the minus strand of OU611963.1, from coordinate 14,571,946 downwards.
GTCAATAAGTTGGACAGAAGTGTTGAGGTATTAAGTAGAGTTTTTGTAATTACGTGTAAACTTTCTGTTGTGCAACAAAAACTATAGCAGGTGTCGTCATTAAGGTATGTTTGGCTAATAGTACTATTAATTGATAACTAAATGCGTTAATACCAATTCAAAATCTTTTTATTTGGAGATAAAAATTGTAAAGGTTAAAATAAATTGAAACTTTACAGGTGAAAATGTGCCACCACCCAAATAACAGTGTTGCCAAACCCCTTTGCTGGAATTCTACTGTAATGCAAAAAATTGCTTCTTTCAGCGCTTATATAATGCCGCGGGATTATAAGAGGCCTCCTGGCCGTAGGTCGTATAAAAATTATAAAGAAGAAACTCTGCAACAAGTTTTAGCAGAGATTAAATCTGGGCGTATTTCAGTGCGTGCTGCAGCCGAAAAGTATGGAATACACCGAAATACTTTGTCATCTAAATTGAAGGGCAAAGCGCCTCGGAAACCTGGAGGACAACCTGTATTTAGTGAAGAAGAAGAACTTGGCTTTATTTCACACATCACTGCATTGTCTTCTTTCGGATTTCCCATCACACCACTGGAACTGCGTGTCATTGCAAAAACATATTTAGATAAACAGGGGAGGAAAGTAAAGGCTTTTGCAAACAATTCTCCTGGAAAAGAGTGGGTACATTCATTTTTGAAACGTCACAAGTCCCTCCTGTCACACAGAGTGGCTAGAAATATTACGCATGGCCGCGCAGAAATCAACGAAGAAGTTGTGAACGACTTTTTTGATCATTTCGAAAAAGAAACTGCGAACGTTTCTGATACAAACATCTGGAACTACGAACTGTTTAGTAGACGATCCTGGTGCAGTAAAAGTTTTGGTGAGGCGGGGTACCAAATACCCCGAGATAATAAAAAACTCCTCAAAGGCGGCAACATCAATTATGTTGTGTGGTAGCGCTGCATGTGAAAAGGCGCCTGTCTACGTAGTGTATAAAGCAGAGAATATGTGGTCGAGCTTTTTACATGATAGAAATTTGATCAAAAATGTCAATAAATTAAAAACATTTTTGGATTTTATGCTACGTTTATTTACCTACACCTTTTTAGATCTTCATTGTACATAGTTACACCATTCTGAACACTAAAGATACGGGAATTGCCATAAAAACAGTAAAAAATTAAAGGCCTCTTGGTTAGAAAATTTCTGACACTCATATTTGAATTTTTTTTCATGGCAACACCTTTTTTTTTTAATTTTTACATAGCCCATAGTGTATCATTTTAATATCCAGATAAGGGACATTATGCCATTCCTAATGTTTCAAGAGATATGAAGGGAATTGCAAAGTGGCACATTTTCACCCCGACCTTACAGGTGAGAATGTGCCACCAAAATTATTATTTTTCTCAGTATTTATGATAGATAAGGTATTTTTATCTTATTGATCTTTCAACTAAATAGTTGTTGAACATGGGTGTATTTTTTTTATTGACGAAATAGCTTAAGTTTTTTTGTCAAGACCGGAAAACCTCAAAAAGTAGCACATAGTCACCCCGAACTACGGTATGTAATTACAGTATGTATTTATTTACAGTATGTAGAGGGAACTTTAACCTTAATTAACCTTGGTTAACCTTGAAATGTACTGCCTTTCCTACTTTATCATATTTCCCCCATGTACGTACGTGTTTCGGTAGTGAGTGAGATATGACAGAGTCCATGCCCATGCCATCCTATCCGTCCCCATTTTCCCAACCCATTTCTTAATCTGCAAAGGTAGGCAGCTCATCCGGGAGCGTGCCAACGTTTGTCATTCTGGACTGATGTTGGCATGTATCGCGGATGTCTATGGAAGACAGTATCCACTTACCATCAGGTGGACTGTATGCTCGTCTGCCGCCTTTTTATATATAAACAAAGTAGGTAATTCATTTCGATTTTATAAAAAGTAGGCTGGGACCGATCAATTCATTAAAATAAATTCGGAGCCATCCCTTTGGTCGTATCAACAATAGAACGCAACTGTAATTTAAAAAAGTGAGATTAGGTTATTTCTCAATAAAATTGTTCGTGAATTGTATTCCTTTCACAAGTAATAAATATGGTGACTGAATAAAATATATTTTAGGTATACCATTCTTTATCTAACGGTTACCTATAGATATTTTTTTTGGACAAAATTAGCCGAAAATGACAGCTACTACGTTCTATGGCAACTGTCATCACGATTCGATCAAATGACCTCTATAACTTCTTAATAACAGTTGCGGACTCCATGCAGGGCCGGCGGATAATGTGGGTATAGTGAGTAGCTCTACCCACTCGGAATTTTCCGAACGAGTAAAGTACCCACTCGGATTTTGATGAAAAATTACTGAAAAGGGATTTCGTCGTCGCTCGATAAATCCATGTCTAGACGCATTTTTTTTCTTTGTATCTTATATTACTTTGTATTACTTAAAATGATATCTCGGCCTTATTGTTATTTAGAGCCATTAAATTATTTCCATTAATGTTATTCCTATAAAAATCTCTTGTTTATGAGTCATTCCTCTAAACACAAATTGTTTGAGGGACTGTCCCCCCTCCCGGCCAACTACCCACTCGGGCCTAACACAACCTGCCGGCGATGTCCATGCTGTCACCTTTTTATTTATTTTTTTAATATTTAAAAGGAATAATATGTATTTAGGAAGGTAGTGGCAAGAAGTAGTACAGAGTCCGCAATAACAACTAAAGGGAGTACACATAGCAGCTAATGGCAATTAAAAGTTGCCTAGTTAAAACAGCTCCACATTGTATTAATACACAAAGAATCAAATAGCCTTTATGTGTACCGAAGTGACCACAATACATAATTCAGTGGACCAACGACCACAACGCCGACCCTGACCGCGCCAGTATTTGTGACTATCGATAAACGAATAACAACAGAATCGTTTATGTAGTTTCATAGGCACACCTATGTACTTGAACACACGTGTAATATAGTTTAGTGGCCCATTGGAGGGGGAATGCGGGGCGACTTTCTTGTTATTCATACCTAATTAAAAAACCTGAGTATGCTGTTCTGTGTTCATTCCACCTTGCTCGTTTAGAACACAATACGCTGCAGGTTCTTGCCAAGGAATTACCAACCTGAGTCAATAACGAAACTGTTACCTGCTAACAAAGTTTTGTGATTGTACCACAATATAATTCATAATACTTAACAATATATTTAAGTCTAAATTGCAACACTTCTATTTCATACAACCTATTACAAATGTACGTAATATACGTACGTGTTTTAGTAGTGAGTGAGATGTGCCAGAGACCATTCCCATCCTATCCCTCCCCATTTTCTCAACCCTTTCTCCAAATCCATTCCTATATCTCCAAAGGTAGGCAGCGCATCCGGGAGCGTGCCAACTTTGTCATTTTGGACTAACGTTGGCATGTATCGCGGATGTCTATGGGCGACAGTATCCGCTTACCATCCGGTGGACTGTATGCCCGTCTGCCGCCTCCGTCCATAAAAAAAATATCCAATCAGTTATAATTATAAATTCCAATACTTATCAATGTTTATTGAGTTAAAACAATTCTGCGAAGGTAACTATTGTTCGCGGGCGACGGAATATACTTAAATTTATTTCATTTGCAAGTTTATTGCTATTCGAAAACGCGCAAATTTGAGAGATATTTAGAAATACATATATGAATATTAAGCAGGTGTTTTGTTTTCTACTTATTTAGGGAAAATAAATTAGTTAAACTAGTTACTCTTGATTGTTTAGGGACAATTTTCATAACACTTATTAATTTATTTCTTAATGTCTATACCGCTTACGTATTAAAACGTTTTATAACCATGCCATCAGCCTGTCTCTCTACTGCTGGATATAAGCCTCTCCCAAGGCGATCCCTGATCAGATCATACGCGATCTTCAGCTCTGCTCATACAATCACCACTAGCGTCACTTCTTCAAGAGTAAGCAGTAATAGAATAAATATCTCACATTCCATTATATTCCCTACTTCCTATCTCATCCCATCCCCTTCTGTTCCGTTGAGTGAAGAGTATAAGAAATTTCTTTACCCCATTGAACCCTTCTTTTTATTCTCCACTCCTCCTAGTCCTTTGAATTCAAGCTCAAACTCGTATCTCGTAAGGACTAAACGAACGTTATTCCAAATAATACACGTCTACCATCGATCAACTAAATCGGTTGATCGGTGCCGTCTACTTAGTACTTACTTACCTACTAACAAAATAAGATTAAATATAAATTTTTGCTTATTCATCATTTATGAATCAATATGTCGATTTAACAACAATGCTTTTTATTTTTATTGAGCTACCTTGAAAATGTTTACCGTTTAAATTGCGTTTCTACTGCAGTAACATAAAACAAGCAATGAGTCATTAGTTACGTATCTGACACGCCTCCTGTTTACAAACATTGATACAATAACAATAATAAACCACTTACAAAGTTAAAAGTCTTTTCCTGTTATACATATTTCGTACAGTTTTAGTAGATTTCCAGTACAGCCAATAGTAAACACTAGCGTAACTTAGTGCGCCGTTGTTTAGGTCCATGAAAGGATTGAAAGGAAATCGAAATTTTTGTTAGGTCAATATGTTTTTAAAGTGTTGATACTATAATATTGTTAAAATTAATTTTGCCAAACTGTAGATCGATAAATACAATATAACATCGATCAACCAAATGTACTTTGGTTCTTTTTGATATTAACGTTTGAGCGCTAACTGAAAATTATCATTGTAAGTTAGTTTATAATCGAAACTGTTAGAGTAATGAGAGTAACAATGGCATTACACTGTAACTAGCAATGAAAGTAACAATAGCATTACACTGTAACTAGCAATGAGAGTAACAATGGCATTACATTGTTACTAGCAATGAGAGTAACAATGGCATTACATTGTTACTATCAATGAGAGTAACAATAACATCACACTGTAACTAGTAACTACTAAACCTAATACTAAGTATAATAAATAATTTTAATGAAAAAGTTATAATGACACGACTCTTTTAATTTTATTAGTTCAAAATATGTAATACATTAAAATATTTAGTTATTTAGATTAATTAACCTTTTGCCCCTTTACTTTTCTTACAATAGATCTTTTGTCTATTGGAAATATTTTCTTTACTTAATCTCACTGAAGTTCCAATGAATCAGTGGAACTGTTTGTATATGTAAGTACTTTTAAGCTCGCTTAATTAACAATGTCCCTCAAAATAGCATATTAAACCCAGACACACAGTGGAATATTAGTGGAAACAATTTTAGTGCAAAATATTTCGGTCAGTAAAAAATAGAATGTTGCTAAGAAAGCTTAGAAACTATAATAGTTTTATGACTTTTAATGTAGTTAACATTCTCATATTCAAAATTGTTTTCACATTTGAATGACTAGAAAAAACTGAAAAAAAAAACTCGACGGCATACGAGCAGTTGTCACCTGTCGTCTAGGGACATGTAATCTCTAGATTATTTGTAGCAGACCTTGGTCCTAATACCTATGAATGGACTTTAATAACTTGCTCAAATAAACACCGTTCATAATATATATGTACATAAACAAATGTAACAAGATCGCTGACGAGTCGTGGCGTGATCTGTATTTACACAACTCGCATAATCTATTAGTTAATTATAGTAATCAACCAATATTTATTTATAATAGTGGCGAAGTATTTACGTCAACATCTACTACTTTTAAATGACGATCGTTATAAGTCAAATGTGTCATCCCTGTCTTAAACAAACATTTATGAGTATCTACTTGGAAACCACAGTTGGAAACGTAGTTCGTGACGTCGTCGTCGCGTCGTCCGGTCCAGTGAACCAATGCGGAAACTTGAAGATAACACATGATAGTGGCTGGTGATGAATAGAAAATCGTAGTAGGCTTCGAATCTTTATCCAGCAGTGAAGAGATGGGCTAATAGAACGGTAAGAGTAATTAATAAATGGTTACGGTAAAATAAAGTAAGAGGTTCGAAATAAAGTATTTATTGCCTAAACAGAATTGCTTTGACTGGAAAACAGGTACTCCACTAAAACTAATAAATAATTTAATATAAATGTAGGTACTTGTGTATAATTCTTGAGCGGTGATAGTGATAGTCTAGGGCAGCTATACTCTAAGTGTGTTCCGCGGAACCCTAGGGTTCCGTGATACCTCTGTCGGGGTTCCGCAAGAATTTAGAAATAAAAAAATCAAAACACCTCTCTCTGGTCGCTCCGCGGCTGTGCGGACTCCGCGGCCGCGCGGAGACAAAACGCTATGAATGTTATTTATTTATTTATTTGTATTTGTATAAGCTTGTGTTACATTAGCTGGTACAATATCTCATAAGTTTGGTCTCAACAATTTTATACTTGTACAACGCGTTCGCTCTAAGTTTGCCGGTCTGTGGAATGCGCGTACCCTCCCCCACGTGACAACAAAACTTATAATGTGTCATAGTTTTACCCAAATATCTAACGTACACAATTTTTATTGTTACAATTAAATAAAAAATTTCGAACGTCATACACTCATACCTATCGCCAGCGGCAAACTTAAAACGAGCGGGTAGTATACTTGTAAGCGCTCAGTCTCTTTGATAAAAGCCGCCTCTGAATTAGACGCTATAGTTGTCAACTAGCGACTTTCGTCTCTAACTTCAAAGGATAAAGTCGATATTGTTTACAACGCTATTTTTAAATTTCTGTTTTTATTTTTGCTTTTTGTTTATCAAAGGTGCCGACTCGAGTATTTTCGAGAATATTTGAGATCGAGTCTAGGACTAAGTATAAAAGCGGCGATCGCGCGTTGGCGTCGTCAGTTGATGATTAGCGTTCGGAGCGATAAGTTACTACCTACTTACAAGCTCGCTAGCGAGAAACTAGTGTTCATTGTTTTACTGCCTGCTGTATTCTGTTGTCTCAGTTTTATACATTTCTTCCCTGTAGGTTCTAAATTTAGTCTCTTATACGCAGTAACGATTGTGCATTATTTAAACCCCACTATCCTGACTTGTAACATTATAAATAAAGAAGAATGGAACGTTGGCTTAAAGGTGTTAAACGTGTTCCAACAACATCTTCTAATGACGCTGAATGTTCAAAAGCAATGCGCGCGGAGAATTTAGCAATCACCGATCCAGAAGATGATGCCACGAGTGCCACGACGTCAAGCTCGACGGTTTCAAAGACGAAAAAAAGGAAGTATGATGAATCTTATATCAGTTTCGGATTTGTTGATTCCAACGGCTCACCTCTCTGCATGCTCTGTAGTAAACTGCTTCCTAATAGTTCCATGGCACCTGCCAAATTGCGTCGACATTTAGAAACCGTACACCCCGAGACTAAAGACAAGAATAAAGAATTTTTTGTTCGCAAAAAAGATCAGTTATTAGAAAGTCAAAAAAATATGATGCATGTAACACAAACTACCAACGAAAAGGCCACGGAGGCATCATACTTAGTTAGCTATCGCATTGCACAAGCAGGTGAAGCGCACACTATCGCTGAGAAATTAATAAAACCATGTGTATTAGACATAACAAAATGTATGCTTGATGAAAAATCTGCAAAGCATCTTTCTACTGTTCCGCTATCAAACGATACTGTTTCACGACGAATCCATGATCTGGCAAGCTACGTCAAACAAGAACTAGTTACACGTCTACAAAATACACGATTCGCTTTGCAAATGGACGAGTCGACTGATGTCGCTGGTTTGGCTATCCTGCTGGTTATTGTGAGATATCCATATAAAAGTTCTTTTGAAGAAGACATGCTTATGTGTTCATCGCTGCTTACAAACACTACCGGGGAAGAAATTTTTAATAAAATAAATATATTTTTTGAAGAACATAATCTCAGTTGGAACAATTGCATTGACATTTGTACAGATGGGGCCAAGGCGATGACAGGTAAAACAGCAGGAGCAGTGTCACGAATGAAAAATAAAGCGCCTAATTGTAGTTCCAGTCATTGTATTCTGCATAGACAAGCACTTGCGATGAAGCAAATGCCGTCTAATCTAAAATTAGTTATGGATGAAGCGGTAAAAATAATTAATTTTATCAAATCACGACCACTACAATCCCGATTGTTCTCATTATTGTGTGAAGATTATGGCAGCAAACATAAAACACTGCTGCTCCATACAGAAGTGCGATGGCTGTCTCGGGGAAAAACTTTAACAAGGCTATTTGAACTTAGAGCCGAGTTACAAATGTTTCTTTCAGCAGATACTTCTTTTAATTTGAAGGACCGTTTGTATGATAAAACTTGGTTGTTCCGATTGTCTTTTATGGCGGATATCTTTCAAAAACTTAACGAATTAAATTTATCGTTGCAAGGTAAACAGACAACAGTGTTTCAGGCCTATAATAAAATAATAACTGCTTTTAAAAGAAAATTAGATTTTTGGATCATTTGCATTGGTAAGAAAGAAATAGAAAGTTTTACGTTACTCAGTGAGTTTGTTAGCGAAAACGACTCAGAAATGTTTGAAGATAATGTGTTTGAAGAATTGGTCCAATATCTCAGTTCGATGCGCGCATCTTTTGAAAAGTATTTTCCCGAAGAACACAATACAAAAATTAAAGTGAACTCCTGGATTCATAATCCTTTTTTACCCAACTTGGAAAAGCCTGAAAACATGTCAAATGAGATATATGAATCTCTTTTAGAAATGTCATCAGACACAAGTATGGAGTCATTGTTCAAAACGACGCCTCTTAATGATTTTTGGTGCAGAATCCAAGATGAATATGCAATGCTTGGCCAAATGGCTCTGGATATTCTTCTCCCGTTCCCAACTACATATTTGTGCGAAACAGGATTCTCTACCTACGCAGCCACGAAAACAAAATATCGCAATAGACTGGACGCCGAAGCTGATATGAGACTCCAACTTTCTTCCATCAAACCTGATATCAAGCAATTGATGAAAAATAAAAAACAGTTTCATACCTCCCACTAGTTAGATTTTTTCTTTTTTAATGTTTTCTATTATTGTCCTTACCAAGTGGTGAAGTAAATAATAATTAGTAACTGATACATTGTACTTTTATTATGCTGATTAATATAGAATACACTTATAAAAATAATTGTTTTATTGTAGGGTTCCATCAAGTATTTTGCTTCCCAAAAGGGTTCCGTCATTTAAAAAGTTTGAGAACCACTGGTCTAGGGGTATCTATACTCAACTCGCATTCGTGTGATCGTGAGTGCAAATCTTCGGCCCGTTCAGTTTCTGCATAAGTATACGGATTTTTAAAAAAATGTCACTAGCTCGGTGGCGAGAGAAAAACAACGTGATAAACCCCACGTGCTCGAGAAATAGAAAGAAGAATGTGTAGTAGCTATGTTATGTGTATTCACCAACACGCACTGAGCACGCATGGCGGATTACGGCCCGAAGCCCACCAGTAATTTGCTAAGGGACGCCTGTGTCATGCAGTGGGGCATTATAGGCTGATACAAGTACCACATGCTTTGTATATTTTCTAATGTAAATGAAGGTTCCAGCGATACCACGCATGCTATTTACGTACTGTTATACCCAAGATCCATGTCATTAATGACCATATTCCCACAGCCGCATCCGCCTTATGAATGGTTTTTCCGAAACCATACTTAAGATAAACCTAACATGATCTTATATTGCCCGTCTTATTATCTAGCTTAGATTTCGCCATGGGAAGCATAAGCTCCATGGTTTCTCATTCATCTCAAAGAGTCAGCCTTCCTTCAGCTCGCGACGCGTCTAGACATTTACTAAAATCATCCTGTAACCCTAAAATAAGTTTGAATTGAAATAAATATATGTGCTTGTAAAAACAACCTTTTTTAAAAGACTTCAAAGATTCCCCGTCTAACAGTACGTTGATTTCTGTTAGTTCTCTCACGTTCTCTCTCTCTTCTACGATGCCGCGTGAAGATGCGAGTGAGTAATTCAGATATCTCTAAAATTATACTTCCTACATTTATTGAATTCTTCAAACAAAAATAAACGCTAACAGAGTGCTGCGGCGATATAGTAAAACATTTCTCATGACGGCGACACTTTAAAATAATTATTTGTTAGAAGTGTAGTGACACGAACACCACATGTTGGCATCGATTATAACAGTGTGGCTTATATAAATTCGTCGTATTCCAGCTCGTACAATCTATTGTGCCAATGCACCCATTCTCCATTTATGATCTACCTTATCTGATCTACATAATAATATACATAATAGAACAATAGATATCAGTCTATAACGTCCCGTTCTAGAAGGGCAAGGAACACACCTTCCCAATCACAAGGTTTCAAGCTACAATCTACTATGAGGGACGATTAATCACCACCTCTCATGGTCCTACCAACCCTCCAGACATACGGATGAAATTGCGGAAGGCAGGCACCATACTGTGTAAACTCTGTAAATTATTTTCTCTATCCGTTTGTCTTAGCAAGACCATAGTTCCAATTAGTTCTAATTTCTTTTCTATGGACGAAGGCGGCAGACGAGCATACAGTCCACCTGATGGTAAGTAGATACTGTCGCTCATAGACATCCGCGATACATACCAACATTATTCCAAAATGACAAACGTTGGCACGACCCCGGATGAGCTGCCTACCTTTTGAGATATAGGAATGGATTGGGAGAAAGGGTTGGGAAAATGGGGAGGGATAGGATGGGAATGGTCTCTGGCACATCTCACTCACTACCGAAACACGTACGTACATTAGGGAAATAAAATAAAATGGGAAATGCAGTAGGTACATTTCAAGGTTCTGTGAGAGAGGGGTAACGTCGAGCGCGCCCAGCGGCTGTTGGATTGCAGCGTGCACTGTCACCCTCCCAAACATGTACCCAGGGGTACATATGACAGTACGAACTTCAAACAAATATACTGGTACTTATGAACAATTTAGATTGCCTATATCGTATAAAAACGTTTACTAGATTTTCATTTTAACAAAAAGAATTCCATATTAGGTAATCGTCATTCACACTTGACTATGATTGATTAGTTATGCTTGCTGTGGGCTAAATGTACCTAGGTACATATTTTTCTACACGTATCACTTAGGTTTTGCTTCAATACAATAATATTGAATTTACAAGCACAATTGCGCAGCTAGTTTAACAATGAGAATTTAAAAAAAATATATATGTACACAACATACCATACGCTTAAATTTTGTACTCGCATGTTTTGATTTCAAGACTGATTTTTTTTCATAATAAATACCTATTTATTATTCTATTTTATTTATTTATTTCAGTCATCTAATGTCCATACAGGTTATACCTCAACCTATAGGTAATACATACATATACAACAATCTATATACATATAATAAAAATGTAAGTGATCGCTGTCTGTACATGGAAGATATATGAGAAAAACTATTATTGGGGGCCTTTATCAACGCAATAGAACCCAAAACAAAGATTGTTAGAATTTTTGTCTGTTTGTCTGTGCGTTTGTGCGCGCTAATCATAGAAACGGCTTAACCGATTTGGATGCGGTTTTCACTAATGTATTGTGGTACGCTTCACTTAAAATTTAGTGTTTGTTTTATTTCAATCAGTTCATAAATAAAAAAGTTATATCAATTTAAAAAATCACGTCGAATAAAGACGGTGTTTATTTATTTATAAACTAAAGTCCACGCGGACGAAGTCGCGGGCAACAGCTAGTAAGTAATAAAATTAACTTAATAAACTTAATAATCCTAATAAGGATTATTCTTCCTCGGTCTCGCTTCCCTAAAGCGTCGGAATACTACCCGTTACGGTCAAAAGTCAGGACCGAGGAACAGCGTCTGATGAACTGCAGCAGCCCGGAGCTTATAGGTCTTAAAATTGCTAGATCTACAATTGGACTCTAGCTCTAGACTCTAGACACTTGCAGCACTTCAGCGGCGTGTCCTTGGTCCGACCCTGGAGTCTCTCCGGAATGTGCCGCTTGATGTCTTCGTTGTATTCTAATGCAGGCGAGATAGGTACATAATTTACCTACAGTCGGTACCGCAGCCTTGAGATAATCTCTCGTTTGTGAAACCCTCAGTATTTCTACTAATTTTCATTACCAACATATAACTAAGTACAGTAATTAGTAACTATTACATATTCTATTTGAGTACCTACCATTTAAAGTGCTTATACAAAAAAAATATTTAAAATATATTGATCAAAATATATTTAGATACTTTCCTAGGTAGTAAAATCAAAGCATAAAGAGCAAAAGCTTGAAAAATCGATAATGCATATCAAATCATAAGAAATAGGTAAGTTACATGTTGCGTAACCTTCGGTCACTGCCAAGGTCACGACAGCTCATTTCAAGGTGAATGTAATAATTTCATGTGCATAATCGACAAACACCTATGTCTAGAAAAAATACTAAATTTATTGTATGTAATTGTAGTATTCCACTAGAAGATTTTCATTGAGAGATACGTTTCATTTTGCGTCCGTTTCATAAGAGCATCCTTTCTCAACCTGGGTTCACATATCCAGGGGATCACTGTTGATCAGGAAACGTTAAGCACTTATGTACGAAGAAATCTTTTATTAATTATTTATAATCAAATGTTAAACGGTAAAAAATATAATTAGGAACTAAGTAATTACTATTAGCAAGGGGATCGTGAGGTTATTTACCTTATTTTTGGTCTTTTCAGGGGGTCGCGATCCTAAAAAAGATTGAGAAACAACGCATTAGAGTTTTTGTTTCGTTCGCGGTCTCATTCGAAGAGTCCGATAGACGCATTCATCTTAGTTGAGCAACATTCGGGAAAATGCGTCACCTCTTCTTGTCGCCTATACCACAATATTTGAAAACGAAAGTCTGCAATCAATGGGTCCTGCCAGTTATGACGTACGATGCTGAAATGTGGTCTCTGACGGTGGACCTGATTCACAAGTTCAAAGTCGATCGATATATCGATGGAAAGACCTACGCTCGGAGTCTCTTTGCTATATAAAATCAGTGACAAAGAAATTTGACGAAGAAATATGGTAAAGTTTCCGACATTGTAAAGTTGCTTAAAGAATCAACAAGTTGGAAGTGGCAGTGGGCAGGCCATATATGCCACAGGATTGATAACAGATGGTGTAAAACCCTCCGAACAGGTGGACTGACGACTTGAAGAAAGAAGCCGGTAGTGGCTGGATGAGGAGGGCAGAAGACCGTGTGTGGTGGCGGTCCTTGGCAGTGGCCTATATCTACTAGTGGAGAGATGTTAATGATGTGATATGGTAATTGTACTCATTAATAATAGGATTTTTAAGTCCAAAAACATCTTTATGATTTTTTTACAAATCTGACGCGTTGCGACTTTCTTAGGTCATAATAATAAGAAATAAAACTTTATTTTGAGTTACAATGATGACCTAATGACATTTTAATAAATTAAATTTATTTGGGCATTTGTACTACACAGGGGTTATTTTGGCAACCTTATTAGGTAACTCTGCTCTATTCCCTCCACCAGATTCAAACCTGAGTAATTTTTATGCTTTTGCACGACTACGGCGAAACCAAAATGAGGCGAATTTTTTTCAAATAATAAACCATTTTTATAAACTATAATAATAAACTATTTTTTTTTTTCAAATAATTAAAATAATAATAATAAATAATAGAAGTAGATACTAAGAGGTCAAGCAGTTCAAATAACGTATCACGTTCATTGCTAACGTTGGTCATTAATTATCTCTGTATTGGCATCAGGCATCTAGGTCTCGTCGAAATCGACCAATGAACTGACAAAGTACGACTTGCATGAATGATATGTATAATACACACGTTTTTGCACCTACATGAATCAACTGACAGCTGACAATGACGTTCCTTAATATTTCTCTTTTTTACGTACACTGCACTGGGGACTGATAAGTGATAACTAAGTATAACTAGCGGAGGCTGCGACTTCGTGTACTTAGATCGTCGCACATAAGGTATAAATTAATATAAATAAGTCAATTTTCATTAAAGTCCGTACAGCGGTTTTTGCGTGATGCGCGTTCAAACTTCAGACAGACGGACAGATAGACAAAAAAAATCCGAAAATTATTGTTTTGGGGGTATTGAACACTACAATGATTTTTGTAATATACAACAGACATTTTATTATATATATCTATAGATATAGATATTATTTACCGAGATAAGGCATTTAGATAATAAAAAAATATAAGGCAACCACATGTATACAAAAATTCCAAATAGACAAATCTAAGATAATCATATTGGAAGAAGCTGGCAATATATACAAAAGACAGGTTAATTAACTGTAAATAGAGGTAATTGAAAAAATACTTAAAAGTCCCTTTTTCAATAAATCACGGCTAGTACCTACCTACTAACTCTTGTTTACAATTACCCCGGTTAACCCTACGTAGTTATATATCTATAATTATATATCTTTCCAAAATATATAAAGTATATGTACATATAAGTATAAGAATATTAAATATATTAATAAAATAATATTGTTTTGTTATAATTGTATTTTTTTTTTGCCTTAATGCAAGGTTATACAATAAGGAATATTCTATGTATCCAAGCCTTGTAATCCCTTACCATAAATACTAGCACAGATTGGTAGGAAAGCTTTTATGAAGTGTTCACTATAAATAAGTATTATTTCCACGTGTCTGCTTATTTAACGTGTGTTAAACAAACGCACGTGGAAATACCGCCGTTAAATTTATTCGAAGTATCTATTTATGTAAACGTAGCGTTTAAAAATAGAGGTGGCAGTATTGGCTTTAAAATACAAAATATTTTAAAAAAATAAGTACGTGAAGCGATATAAATTAAGAATTATAAAAATTTCATTCGGGATGATGGATATAAACTGTCGTCAACGTGGAATAGAGTGTTTAACAAATTTAAACCTTGCGATTTACAGTCGAATACGTCCGCGGACATTTATAGTGTAGTGTGTCGCAGCCTTTCCGAATGTGAAGATCAAATGTGGGTAGTTGATAAAACTGCTTGCAGTTCCCATCCTGGACGGGTAGTTGACTGAAGCCTTCAACTGAAGCCTCTTCAGTCAACTCGTGACTACGGCTGGTGTGACCCGTGCCGCCGGCGCCGAAACGTCGAGTAGGAATAAAAGGGAAACAAATATCTTTATTATTCAGAATAAGTGTTCAGACCCGATTTAGAATATAAAATTAAAATAATTTTCTTTCAAAGTAAAGAAGAAAACATTTTTTCATGTCATCGTTGGAAGTGTATCGTAGTGTTCTTTAAAAGGTAAAGAAAAAATATTTGCGTCATTTTAATTTGGCACCTCGGTTAAGTTTAATAAGCCTTTAAAGTTATTGTTAGAACTTCCAATTACTAAAACGTTTGTCTGTTCAAACAAACAGAGAACTTTTGAAAACATTTAATTAGCATTTAATAAGTGCTTCAAAAAATCATAGCGTGGGAAAGTTTCGCGAAAAAGAAAAAAATGTTCTACGGGTTCCAATTTTTTTATTCTATTTTTTCAAAGTACTCTCCACTTGCACCTATACAAAGTTTCATGCGTCTGAACCAATTTTGAAAACATGTTTTCTACTCTTCCTCAGATTCCTCTTTCACAGCGTCTTCGAACGTAGCCAGCGCGTCTTCCAGCAACGAAAACTGCTTTCCTTTTAATTGGAATTTAATTTTGGGAAATAGAAAAAGTCACAAGGTGACATGTCCAGACTGTAAGGAGGATGCACTAAAACTTTAACCGGGATACTGTCCAAAAAGTCCCTTGGTTTAAGCGCTGAGTGAACGGGCGCGTTGTCGTGGTGCAGCAGCAGTCCGCGGTGACCTTTATTTACCTTGTTATTAGCTGCAGTAAAAACGTTTGGCAAGCACGTGACTATGTATTATTCTACGTTAATGCTACTTTATAAAGGTACACATATTAGGGTTAGCCAGTTAAAGTAAAAAATCTCGTGATTAATTTTTTTTCAGTTACTCTTGCTCTTTTCACTTTGGTAGACGTTGGCTCACTTTGAAACAGCCAAAATTGATGCTTAGTTTCTGAAACATAGTGGTAGATCCAAGATTCGTCACCTGTGACAATGTTGCAAACGCGCCGACACGAACTTGTTTTTGAGCCTCTGTGAAGTTGTGCGGAACCCTGCCCGATACTATCTTCCTGACTAGTAGATATAATATTTCGTACACACTCCCCAATCCAATATGCAATCTCTCCTGAATCGCCTCTCATGTAATTTGCCTGTTTCCACAAATTAAATTATTCACTGGTACCACGTTTTCTACCGTAACGCGATTAAAGGGCGGCCACTTCTTTTCTCGTCAGCCAAACTGACGAACAATACACAGTTGCCTTAGAAGAGCACTTTTTTATGGACGAAGGCGGCGGACGAGCATGTGGTCCACCTGATGGTAAGTGGATACTGTCGCCCATTGACATTCGCGATACAAGCCAACATTAGTCCAAAATGACAAACGTTGGCACGACCCCGGATGCGCTGTCTACCCTCAGAGTTATAGGAATGGATTTGGAGAAAGAGTTGGGAAAATGGGGAGGGATAGGATGGAAATGGGCTCTGGCACATCTCACTCACTACCGAAACACGTACGTACATTAGGGAAATAAGATAAAATGGGAAATGCAGTACATTTCAGCCTTCTGTGAGAGAAGGGTAACGTGGCCAGTCGAGCGCGCCCAGCGGCTGTTGGATTGCAGCGTACACTCTCTCCCTCCAGTAAACCTCAAACCTCAAGTGTCTGCAAATGCCATTTGAAGTCTATTCAAAGAATTTTCAGGTGTTAAAGAGCATTTAAAATCATAAAAAAATATAGTGCAGGAATGATCACATCGAATGTCCATTTTTAATGAGGCACAATATTTTGATTCAGCTCATAAAAAAATATAGAGGGAAGTTTGAAGTTGGAATATTTTGTTTTTGTTATAGATAGTCATAGTTTTAATTGACATAAAAACCGGCCAGTGTTCCATTGATAAAAATTTTGTTGCAAAACTTTCTGAGTAGGTAGGATGATAAGTTTTAGTGTTATCTATATAGGAAAAATCTCGATAATATAGAAGCTTCTTCATAATGAAAGGTAGTTTTAGGGGAGGAGAGTGCAAGCTGTAAGATTAAAGCTGACTGGCCAAGTTACCCTTCTCTCAGCCGCAAAATGTAGGTACTGCGCTATTTCTGAGCTAAGTGAGATCTGCCATGTACCAGAGCCCATTTCCTATCTCATGTGGACTATCTGTTCGTGTGCCACCTTCTATCCATAAAAATACCTACCTATAGAGATAAATTTATTTTAAAATCAAGCGAGATCAAGCTTCGTAGCGTTGACATAAAATTTTACTGATATGCTCTCGGTGCTGACTCAATGCATTATGCATTATTATCTCAATGACTCAATATATGTAGTCTGTACTTCTATATCCTATAAATATTGACCGTCTCCAATCGATGATCGTCTCTCTTCTGACTAAGTAATCACGACAGTTACCTAATCTGAGCCTCCACAAATAATCTTAATAAATTCCTAGAATCATTAAAGCACCGCGTGTCAAATCAAAAATCTAAGAAAGAATAGATAAATTTAGGTAATGGTAATACATAAACAGGTAAACAGAATTAACGAGTGTTGTCTATGTAATTGATAGGCATGTTTACTAAGATAACGTATTTATCAAATCTTATACGAAAGTAATAATAAGTCCGTCGGAGCGTGACACACGTTCGCCTCAGACGGCGTGCAATTACATAACATTTATTTGTGTTTACTACGACTACTACAAATATACCTACTGAAAAACATTATGACATTTCCTCATATTTTAGTGAAGAAATTGATAAATAAAAAATCAATAAAACAAAAAAACAACAGTATGGTCGCTGGACTTGCTGGTAAACATAAATATTTACTCGTTGCCTAATACATCAGGAACCTATTATTAATTCCGAATTGTTATTCTGGAACAACAAATATACTTACAGAATATAGGTAAAAGATTGATAATGTTCATGAGTTAACCTAGTAAAAATGCCTTAAGATATTAAAGTCCGCCTCTGGCAAAAAGACTAGAAATGAAAATAGACGAATAAAGAATTTACCTACATTTGTTATAGAAGAGATTGAAGACGAGCGGACGGTCTACATGGCGGTAATTGGTCACCGCCGCTCATAAACACCTGCAGTATCAAGGGGGTAGAGAATGCACCGCCGATCTTGCAGAATCCTATTCACAGATCTTTTGAAGAACCCCCCATGTCGAGCTCAGTGAAAAAACTACAGTAGGCAGTTCATTTCAAACTTTCGGGTGCGCGGTATAGTGTCTTGAAGACCGCATTGTAGTACAATGATTGTACGCAATAACTCCTTGTAGAAAGATGCAACGCCTTTCGATGACGAGATGTTCGATGGTAATAATCCGAATTTGGCATTAGATTGCATAGCTCTTCAGAACATTCCCCATTGTAACTACATGTCAAAACTACAGACTGTTCAAATAATACAGGCATTTATACTGCATCGAAGCTTGTCATCGAATCCACGACTTACATCTCGTGATCCCTATAAAAATATAAAAAGCCGCTGATACGTCATGTGCACGTTGCGTGATGACCTTGTGTTCCGCAAACTGCGTAGTAGTTTAATACAATATCTCGCTGCTATACGCTTTCTACATTATCATAACAATACGCTTTGTCAACTTTACATCGGCGGTCTTCTATAAATACAAGAACATTACTTCAAACCTCACAAGCAAAGTATAGAGCCTCTAACATTTCCCCCTCAATTGTTGTGTGATATAAATGAAATCTTTTGCGGTAATTACATCATTCTAGACGAATTAATTTTTCGCTACTTATCCTTGACTTTAGTTAAATTGTCTACGGAATAAGTAGATAAACTAAATAGGAATTAATAGACAATTAAATCATAGTCTAAATGGAATAATTTGTTCGATATGCAGATATTTTTTATTGGTAAACTAAGTAAGTACCGTACATATATTCTCATTATTTTATTTAGGTAGGTAGTAATAAAATAATTATGCCTACGCGTCTAGCTTAGCTATAGCTACGCTATAATTTTTAAGATGAAACCGCGTAGTAAGTAAACCGCGTAGTGGTGGGTAATCAAGACTTTTCGGAGTAGTTTAACTCACCCAATCCTACTCCGCCTGCGGATCCAACTCCTCTAAGTAACTCCTTAACTCTTTTACGTAATCACTATCGATGCTGGTGCTGGGTGGTTATCGAGCACAAGGAAAGTTCTATGATCAAGCTCTATGAAACAATTAAACAATTTAACTCTTGATACATCTATCCTAAAAAAAAAAGGTCGCGGCCATCGAGGAGTAATCTCCGACGATCGGAGTAGTAAGGAGTAAATGGAACAATTAAGGGATTTCACTCTTGATACACCTATCCTAAAAAAATAAATAAAGGTCGCGGCCATCGAGGAGTAATCTCCGACGATCGGAGTAGTAAGGAGTAAATGAAACAATTAAGGGATTTCACTCTTGATACACCTATCCTAAAAAAACAGTTCGGTGGAGTAACTAAAGGTTTATAGTCCGCTCGCGGATTCAACTCTTTTAATTCATTAACTCCGGAGTTACCCATCACTAAAACCTACGCCATTAATCGACTGGCCTGCCTTGAACCATGTAGGCTCCAACCGCAGTGCGTAGCGCCGCGGTTGAAAATATGTAGCGCGTAAAATAAGTACAACCTTAATTTTGAATCATAGAGTTGTTATTTTCTTAAAGAATAAGTAATTAATGAATGAAATAATACTAAAAGTGCGAATCATCTCTTAAACGCTTCTCCTAGTCAACAAAAGTTGTCGCCAACACTCGACTGTTTTGTTTCTGTTTTCATTTGAATACTTACAAAACTCTAGTGACAATCCAGGTCTAGGTATTCGGGGACAATAAGCTAGAACTAGAACGTGCCCATCTGTCAATATGAGGTTTTTTTCTGTCTGGACTGACTGACTGACTGTATTCTTTTATGGCAACTTTCTATTACAGGGATAAACCCATCTAGAAGCATTAACAACTTCAATACTGAAGCTAGTACGATGCTATTCTCTTTACAAAGCTGTACCTACAGTTAGTAGGTAATTAGGCCGTTAGGTTTCTGAAAGTAATTAGGTCGATGGCGCCGGGCGCGAGGTTGTATGCCGTCTGCAGTACTAGAATAGCAGTACCTACTAGAATCTGAAAAGAAAGGCCAAAAGGCTGTTAGGTAGTATATAGATATAATATAATGAAATTTAGTCTATACCGAATGACGCAGCATGGTCTGCTTCGAAATCACAAAGAACCGAAGTATCGGCCGATATTTCGGGCCATTCCTACCACGAAAACGTTTGCTCCGATTTTACTGTCCGAACGAAGTTCATTTGTTGCGTCGAAACCGCTACTAAAATCTCACCAAACAACGACCGAAATATATATTTTGGCAGGAGATGCTTCGAGATCAAATTTCACGATATCAAGGAATGTAACTTCTAGACACACCGAGGTACTTCCCGATGTCTAGAGCTCCGACCACAGACCTCCAGGGTTTATAGTGATTATTTGATTGTTTTTTATTTGATTATTTAAAGGATTTTCTCAGTCGCCACCAAAAATAGTCTTTCTAGAATACAAAGTGGATATGAGTAATTTTTTTACAGAATAGATAACAAACGAGCGGGCGGGCAACATGATGGTAAGTGGTCACTGCAGTCCACCGACATCTGCAACACCAGGGGGCTTGCGAGTGCGCTGTCGACATTGCAGAATCCTGTTCACAGCTTTCTTCAAGAGCCCCATATCATAGCGTAAAAGCCTCAGCTGGCAGTTCATCACACACCTTTCGGGTTCGCGGTAGAAAGTATCTTTTTGACAGCATTGTACGCAGCACGACGATGACGAGTGGTGCAATGGTAAAAACCCCAAGTTGGCATCAAATTGAACAGCTCTTCTGAACATTCCCCATTATAATAAAGGCGGTAGAAAACACAGAAAGACGCAACATCTCTACGGATGCTGAGCGATTCTAAACCACCTGTGAGAGTGGGATCAACGACAATTTGAATAGTGCGTCTTTGGACGGAGTCAAAAGGGTCCAGCTGGTACTGCGGTGCACCGGCCCATGTGAGCAGTACTCCATGTGGGGCCTAACTTGAACTTTATAAAGCGACAAGCTTTGCCACGAAGAGAAGTACCTACTGCTTCACTCAATTCAGTACACCGAGCTTTTTACTAGCGAGTTTTGTCTTGCTCTCCAGATGACTTCGAAACTTGACTTGACCCAAACTCGAGGAGATATTGAAAGGAATATTTTGAAATCGAGGTGCCACAACAAATGGAGCTTTCTTAGCGGTGAACGCACAGACTTGTCTTGCTGGAGTTAAATTGGACCAAATTAAGTTTGCCCCAAGTCGAGACTCGATCCAAGGAGTTCTCGGACACATGTCTTACGCGACTCTCTTGAACCTCGCCCCGAGGGATATTCGCACGGCCCTTATACAAAGCTTCCCCAGTATTGTCGTCTATACAATACCAACGCAAATCTATACAATACAAAGCAAGTAGTTAACTGGAAATAATATACTGCTTAAACACAATGAAAATAAAAAAAAATGTTCTCATTGTAACAAAATATGAACAAGCTAACAAATGCACTTGTCGAGCGAGCGAAACGTCACGTAGCCTCTCCTATATTTGTATCGTATCCAGGTCACTAACCCATGCGTACGATTTACCTTTAAATATATCTAGTCTTGCAACACTTCGACATTTAAAAATAATGAAAATATCACACGCAGTGGTAAAGAAACTTAAACAAAACATTTATTTCCCTTGGACAGCAAGTGACATTTCAGAAATAGATATAACAATATTGTCCTGGGTAGTTTATTTTGAAATAACGTTTGTTGACCAAACTGAAGGGAAAACAAACTAAGTATAAAAAGTAGGTCCTAACTACGTACCTATAGTAACGACTAATCGCGAATTTGCACTAATACAAACTCCTTGGCGAGCTGCAATTATCAATTTATTCAATAAGTGGTTAGGCGGCGCCAACTGTAAATATTACGTGCTTACCTATGAAATGATCGATTTGTATGAGAAAATGATTTTTTTTTTGTTATACAATAATTTATTATGTTAGTCAAAATATTGACCCATATAGCAATTAAACAACTTTGAACGGTTTAAATCGCGTATATTTAACATTATTTTTATCCCGACGTTTCGAACACTTTGCAGTGGACGTGGTCACGGGGTGACTAATTGATTTTATTTGTCACTTGAGTTATTAAGAAATTGTTTGAACTACGCGATTTAAACCGTTCAAAGTTGTTTAATTGCTATGTATAGTAATCGCGAAAACCTAAGAAAATATTATTGACCCATATTATCTGCACACCTTCGGCAGTTGATTGATGCCACTCCTGTAAGTGTCGTGGACCAGAATCAATGAATTCTTCAAAAGCTACTACTAATCACGGCTACCTCAGAATCAAATTCTTATCCATGCAAAAAGTTGTCTAAATTTCGTAAGAAATGGAAATCTATCGGGCCAAGATCCGGTCAGTATGGTGGGTGAGGGAGAGTCTCCAGGTCCAGCTCTTGAGGTTTTAAAACTGTCGTATGAGAAGGGTGAGGGCGGGCATTGTCATAAAGATGAAGTGGAGATGAGCGATTGACCAAACTTGGTTGCTTTGTTGCCAGCTTTACCATCATCGTCTGCAGCTCCTTACAGTACACATCTGAATCAATCGTTTGACCGGCTCGCAAGAAACTGTAGTGGACAATACCGGCACAGGACCACCAAACTGATACCAGTAGCTTTTTCTTAATTATCTTGCGTATTGGACATCGTTGGGCTGCAACTCTTGGATCCAGCCAATGATACAAACATTTGCGGTTATCGTACAGGATCCATTTCTCATCGCAAGTCACGATGCGATTCAAAATTTGTTATGTCAATGCGTTTTTGTGACGGTTCAATGACACAATAATTCACCCTTCGACGCGTTGTCGTCGCTGACGTTCGTTCAGTCCATACGGCACCCACTTTTCGAGCTTCTTTATTTTGCCGATTTAACGCAGATGAACCTACATTATTTTATCACTTACATCAAACCCTGCTGTTAACTCAACTGTACTTTGAGATGGATCTGCTTCCACTATAGGCTTTAATTCATCGTCATTAACCTTGGTCGTAGGTCGACCGTGGGGCTCGTTATTAAGATCGAAATTTCCAGAAAGGAAGCGTTCGAACCAACACACGGTGCGATCGTTTGTGGTGTTTGGCCCATACACACTATTGATATTGTGAGTTGTCTGACTTGCGTTCATGCCGCGAAGAAGCTCATATTTAAAAATAGCACGAATTTTCAATTTATCCATTTTACTTTCAAGACAATCACGTGATCAAAATTTAGATACAGAAAAACAAATGAAATACTGATTTTGAAATAAGAACATCGCAGCTATTAGATGCATTTTCTTTTATTTTTAAAATTCCAATTAGATTGGAAGATATCGAAACTCAAAGTGGCCAGTAATAAAATCGGTCATTTCATAGGTAAGCAAACACCTAATATGACGTTGTAGAACAAACCCATTCATTCATTAGAGCAACGACATTGAACTTTATAATCACAGCAATAAGTTGCTTATGAACGCAATAAAAGTTTGTAATCGTACTGACGTTCAGTTGGCTAATGCTTTACTCGAAGCGATGACTTTGTAGCTATTCGATACCAAAACATCTGTTTCTGAGAAAGAAACCATGCAAGTAACACTTTAATATTTAAGTACATTGCTGATGCTTGCCTGATGGTAAGTGGTTAGGCAGATAAATGTCAACATTATTCATGTTGTCATATTTGTAGATGCCTATACCAAAGGTTGGCAAGTAGGGCTCGCTTTTTAGACGATAATGTGCAATAGTGTATAGGTAGGTACCTAATAAAAAAATAAGACGCGGGAAGTCGGATCCAATATGCACTAAAGATGTATCCTTAATAGAATGCATGTGCAGTTTCTAGGGCCTTGAATTTGCGGGACGCTAATTGACCCGTTTTGCATGAGGTTTCGCGCTTTGAAGTCCAAAGTTTTGAAGTGCTTGGTCCTCATCTCTCCATAACTATCGGAATACACCCATATGGTGTTTGTGGGATATCACTGGACGTTTTCTGAATATATAGGTAGGTATCTATCTAGGAACAGAAAATTTCTTTGAATCCCACTTTCATCAGCGCAGTCCTGTATTTACATCGTAGACTTCCCGCAAATCAATATTTCAGATTTGTCAAACCTAATCCTTAGCGCGGTGATAGCCTAGGGGTATCTATTCTTAACTTTCATTCGTGAGGTCGTGTTGAACACGCGACGGTACCTGTAAGTTTCTACTTAAACACGGATTTTAAAAAATACCACTAAAGCTTCCATTATCCACAATTTAAAGAAATCTGAAGCATGCACCAACCCCGCACTAGGCCCGCGTAGCGGATTAAGGCCCGAAGGGCCCTAGCGGTCTACTAGTGGTCTGTGCCCTGCAGTAGAACATTAAAAAAGGCCGAGATCAATCCTTAGTACTTCCGTCAGAATATATCAATATTTCGGATGTGTCAATACAGCAAACAGCCGTTTAAAATAAAAGTTAATAGCACCAATGAACTAAAATACATTGATCGTTAATAGGTACCTACGGTAATATGAATTTTATAATCTAAGAATTTATTTATAATAACAAATGCAAAATTCCATAATCTTTACGCATTTCATTGTAATTTCAGTATGAAACAAAAGCAGAACCGATCGAATTAGTCAATTTTTATTGTAATTCCGCAGTAAGTGAACCTGTGAGTCATCGCGAGAAAGAACAATGAAGAAACTAATGCCATAAACTTGAACTAATATTTGCTGAAAGCATGTGAATAAACAAATATCTACTTACATTTTTATAATCATTTAATATCAAACGAACTTTGTTATTAATTTAGCGAATCCTACCGCTGTACCGCCGCGGGCCGTGTAGTGTCGGCCGGCTTTACAACCACTGTCGCATCTTTTCCCGTGGGTGTCGTAAAAGCGACTAACAAAATGCCCAGAAGCCCAGAGGAACTACACCAGCTCTAGAACAGTGGACTCAGCAATCCGCACCAAGCGTGTCATGTTACATAATTTATTGAGTAAATATTTGACCTATTTTTTGACAATTGACATTTTACTAGTGGTGACAGCCTTCGTTCGTGTGAACTTTACCGATTCCCGTGGGAACTCCTTAACGGATCGGGATAAAATGTACCTACACTAAATGTTAACCCAACACCTAAGCTATAACTATAGCAAATTTCATTAAATTCTGTCCAGTGCTTTTTTGCACGATGGGCGTTTGGACAGACACGCAGAAATTCTAAAAATGGTCGTTTTTGGCTCTACTATATATCGCTCGAAGAGTACGCTCAAATGATTTTTCTTTTTAATATTCCATTTAGAGACACGGCTCTGTTACAATTTTATTATATGTAAATGTAGATTTTTTTTTTGCACTACGAAGACTTGAAATAAATGGATATCTGAATAGAATTTTGTAATTAAAAGGAATAAATAAAAAAAATCCCACGACGAGACAATGAAGAGTGCTTGAAGAGTTCAGGAGGGGGCGATAAAAGGGCTGGTTACATTTACCGCAGCTTATATTTTATAAAAAAAATCACGACTACGTGACTACAGGTTAGCTGAATGGGTAGTATTTAAGTAAAAACTCGGTGGTAAGTGGTGAGGTTCGAACTCACGAACAATAGTCGAGAATACACACCTCCAAGTTATGACCACTCTTCGGTCGCTTACATGATCTCAATTCCTAAAGCCGGAATGTTTTCATGTTACGGTCTCAGAACGCAATTAAAATGTTCACTGTTGACAAGTCACAAAGTCGTTCCACTCGTCTATGTCCAAGCTAAAAATTTTGCAATTTTCTAACGTGCTGCAACGTAAGTAGTATACTGTCTCATTGTATACCTACCTACCTACCTGAGTTCAAAACTGAAAGCAGCTTGTTACGTAATCGCCCTCAGAACAATAACGGCACTGTGAACGACACTTGATACCACACAACGCGCTTTGCTTGTTTATCCCTGTAACACATACCTTACGGTCCAACCTATTTTACATACCTGGGGTCCATTGGACCCCATCGATTAACATAGGTTCCGATTAACTTATCTATCGTTTTAATTAACATGAAATGAAAACAAATGAACCAACTATAGTATTTATTGTATAGAGAGAATAAGGTTTGGAATAACTTTAAATAGATTGTGCTAAAACAAGGTCATAGTCCTGAAAACGACATTAGGGTCTACAGTATATACTTTTACTACTCGCACAAGCATTATAATGATGTTACTTATTCTATCATTTTCATGACAGTGCATCAGTTAATGTATCTTCAAAGAGAGAGCATTTCACAAGTGACGACATAGTTCACAAACAGGTTTACTGTGTTCATGGCAGCATGCGTTGCCACATTCACTGCACCTCGTTTTCGTCTTTCGATCAACTGTGCGTGGACAGATTTGGCAGCGAGTTTTCCTGGTCTGTGGTACAGCGGCCAGAACTGCATCTGGGCGTGCGTCAAAGCCAATGGCTTTGAAGGCGAGCTTCACACCGCCTTGCATAGCCTGGGGGTTGCTCTTTCGACGAAGAAGATGATCGTGGACCAAACTGTGTGCCAGTTCGATCAGGAAGAGCCGCCTTTTGTGTGACTTTCCAGCATGATATTCTTGATGTTTGCGGCACCAAAGAACATAAGAAGCAACTGCTGCTGTATCGATGAGGTTGAAGAAAAGAGTCATGGGCCACCGTCGAGTCTTACGTTTACATGAGTATAGACCAACGAGGTGGTCCAAATTGTCAACACCTGATTTTGTTGAATTGTAGTATGCTATTATCTCCGGTTTGTTATTATTTTCAGCATCGACAGTGGCGTCATGATGCATGCTGGATAAAAGTAAGACAGCCTTTCCCTTCTTTGGTACATAACTCGTCAGCGTCAGCTGGTTATCAAAACAGAATATCGACGAATATTGCTCTTTCTGAGGACTAGGTAGAAGTTCCTTCGGTACTTCAGGCCGATTCTTCTTCATTGTCCCGACTATGGTAGTTCTTACTGCAAGCATATCATCAGCGAGTGGTACTGAGGTGAAGTAATTGTCCATAGTAATGTTTCTTCCTGTGTTGTACCATGGACGTACGAGTCGTTTTACAAGATCAGTTACATTGTTGCTGTTTGCTGCAGCGCCTGGTTGTCGACCAACGTATACCTCACCCTTGAGAGGGTACGATGTCTTAGCATCACATGCCCAGAATATTTTCACGCCATACTTGCCTGGCTTGCTTGGAATGTACTGACGGAAACTGCATCGCCCGCGAGTTGCCACCAGCTGTTCGTCCACCGTGATGCAGTTGTCTGGTTTGTAGTAACTTTGGAGTGCTGCCAGATGCATTTCCCACAGGTCTCGTATCGGAGCTAGTTTATCTATGCGAACACGTTCTTCTCTCGTGTTGAAGTTGTCGAAGCGTAGGTGACGAAGGAGATCCCTGGCACGATTCAAGCTCATTGTGGCTTTGAACAGTGGGCGACCTTCCTTTGTAGACCAAAGTTCGGTCAAACTTTCACCTCCAGATTTATGAACTCCGGCGTACACCAGCAGACCAATGGACGCACGCAACTCAATTATATCAGTTTCAACCCACATCTGCGGTTCGTTGTCGACGTGGGCCTCATTCCACACTCGTGCTGCATTGCGACCGTGACGATTTGTCTCCCTGACAACCACTAGGAGCATTTCTTCAGTGACAAACAGATTTAAACTGTCACATATATCTTGTAATAATCCAGCTGACGCATTCACACCGCTTGCCTGTCGAAGAATGTTGGCCTGTACCACCCTGCCTGTTTGAGGTGGAGTCGTCGACCAAGTGTAACCATTTCTGCCTGCTAGTGTCAGTGGAAATGCCGGTGGTGAGGGTGACTGGCGTCGAGCTCTTTTGCGACGTTGTGGCGTCGGAGAACCTTCGCTCTCTGATGAAGACTGATCATGCGCTTCTGATTCGACACTGGTTGGTTCATCATTTGGATCTGGCTCAAATGGTTCATCGTTCATCTCGTCCGAAGAATTTTCATTAGATACATCACTGTCAGTTTCTGATTCCAGGACTGCAGCGACAACTTCTGATAATGAAAATCGTGTAGCCATTGATGATTTTGATTGATGATGACCGCCCCTTGTCCCCTCCAGGATCGCCGCCCCTGTAGCCTAAGATAGTTTTGTATTGATAAAAATATTATTCTTTTTCAGTAGGCGTCCATTTTATTTTCATGTAAACAATGATAGCATAATATGTAAACAATAATAACGTAACGTAACGTAACGTGTATAGTGAACACAGGCCTACCTGGCCTCTTTGTTCACCTTCAAAATATAAAGAATTACAAATGTGTAAAACTAATGATTACATAGTGAACAAATACACCAAAAAAATACAAAAAAAATAACAGCCTAAGTATAGTACAGGTCGCATCACTCACAATAATTGAGTGTCCAAGCTGTAAATAAAGCAGTCGCATCATGTGTCAATCAATGTTATAGCCTGGGGTCCTTTGGACCCCAGGTGTGTAAAATATGCCCGAAGTATCTTGTTTTTTATTTTCCGTTTGAACGACAAATTGTAAATCACCCAAATCTTCCACAGGTATGGGGGGGTGGCTAGTAGAGGAATTACAAAAATTTCAGATTTTCAGCATCAATACTTTCCGAGACATCTACAGTAATATCACACCTGGGGTCCATTGGACCCCAGGTGTGTGTTACAGGGTTATGTAAACCTATGAAGATTAATGCATAAACATTTCTCTCAATAATCGGACAATGACGGCGTTGTTCACAATGATGTATTTCTTACCAGCAGCTCGGATTTCGAGGTACTTCGTTTTAGACCTAGCATCGGTCAAGACGTGTATTTTTAGATTAGTTAGTAGTTTAGTTTATAGTGTTATAAAATGTAGTCACTTCGTTTTAGACCTAGCATCGGTCAAGACGCATATTTTTACAATAGTATTTTAGTTAGTAATATTAATTGTAATCTTAGATATTAAAATAAAATCAAAATTTGATTTTTATTAAATCCTCTGCTGTAGCCGCACATAACTAGCTTGTAAACACCAAAATAATAAACAGTGGGAAATAAAACAACAGGATATTTATCCAAACCAATTTTAATGGTTATTGCTTTTTAAATTTGATATGTCACAACTGATATTTATATTTTGTTAAGTAAGTACATGTAAGAATGAAATTAAAACAAATATGTATAAGTACAAATGCGAAGAAAGTACATTTCATGGCAACATTAACTTATAAATAGAACGAAACATTTAAAGAAAAAAATAGCATCAAAAATACATTAAAGGTAATTCTTTCTTTGATTCCTTTTTTTTAAGTGCAGCTTAAAGATTTTCCAAGTTAAACATTATTAATTCCAATTTCTAATTTATTTTACGTTTCAAATGCATCATGATTCATCGTTGTCATTAAAGATCATTATCAAAATGCATATCTGCGTTTTTGTGCACACTTGAACGACATTTTGAAATTTGATTTGCACATAAATATATGAGAATATTTTATTTTTATATATGAAATTGGGAAAATTGGGATTGCCAATGATATTAACCCGTACAGCGGCGTTGGGATTTCTGCATCCCACAAACAATAGACAAATGTCAAAATAAAAGGTGAAAAGGTAGCTCGACTGGTATAAAGATGTTATAAATAAAATATGTATATAATAAAATGTATAAATATATATATTTATATTATGGTATTAAATTTAATATGTTCGTATCATATAGTATTATAATTTTACATAATTTAAACTGTTTTGCATCTACCACACCATCTCTGTATTGCCCAAAGGTTGACTGGGAGATAATGCTTTAAAGCATTAAGTCCGCCTTAGTCATTCTGTGCAATAAAGAATAAATAAACAGAATTCAATCTTTACTAAAGAACCGTTTCGTTTAAAGACGAAAAGTTCTAAATAAAATATGGCTGTTCACGAACATATAGTACCTATCTATTTATATATTTACATGTCCGTTACTTGTGAAATCTGTAAATGTTCTTACCTACATTCCCAGTAGTTCAATTGATCAGTTCAATCATTGAACTAGTGAGAATAATTTTTCGCACTAGTTCAATTGAATCTATTTTATGTTAACGATTGTACTACTGGGAATAGCCAGAATAGGTAGTCTCATTAGTTTAAACAAATGATTTTAAAAACTCATTTTAAAAATTTAAAATTCGGGTTAAAGGACTTTTTTATATTTACCTAGATAATTACATTATTATTGGCATAATAAATTGCCCTTTTAAATATTGTTGACAAATATTTCTTTTTAAAAAGGAAAATCAATATGTGGTAATAATAATTTGAGAATAACATTTGCGATTTTCGCTTTTCACACATGTTTATCTATTTAAACGGGTCTTAACGCTTTACGGTCAACCGAAACGTAGAGTAAAATAAATAGGGTAAACATTCGTTTAAAATACGTTAAGACCCGTTTAAATAGATAAAAATAATTTGATTATCTAGGTAAGTATAGGAAAAAGTCGTTTAACTTTTAACCGCTAATTTAAATTTTGTTTAATTGAACTAGTGAGACTACCTATTCTGGCTATTACCAGTAGTTCAATGTTTAACATAAAACAGCTTCAATTGAACTACTGGGAAAAATGATCGAACTGATCAATGACACTAGTGGGAATGTAGGAAAAGTTATAACAGCTTTTTCATAATTCTGTCAGTATTCATCTATACGTGTACATTAGGGAAACATATAAATCGATGTTGTCATGAAATAAAAGCTTTCTTTACAAACTGGTAGGCCTAGGTTTATCACAATATATCAAATTAAGGGTTAAACTTCAACAATTGTCCGAACTACGGAAATTATCAAACTTCAGAATATGCATACATTTTCCAATCATCTTTTTGACTTGTAGAATTATTTAAATATTGCATAGAAATTCATAATGTGCGTTTATCATCAAGTGTTACATTAAACTGTAATCTTCTTATGTAAAATAGTAGTTATAATTAAAATAAATACATTATTTAATAACAATTTAGTGCAGTCTTTCGATTAACTCTCACATTAACATTCTAGATAAGCAATGTTATCATTATCTATTTACAAAGTAACATTGTATTGATTTACTTATTGTATTTATTTTCATTAAATTTTCGCGTGAGATCAAGTTAAATGAGATTTAAGCAGTTCATACATTATTTTAGAGTATGATAAATAACTTATAAAACTTAGTAAATTGCTAACTACAAATAATTTCACAATTTAAGTTAGTTTAATTATTAGTTACGAGATTTAAACATTTATTTCTACTGAGACATATAAATATGGTATTAAATTTCAACTGGTTTTAAAATCACACATTACTATAAAACACAAAATTACATTTATGAAAGCATTTCTTTGTTATCATAAAGACAAAATTAAAAACTATTTGGTCAATAAACCAAAGGGGGAAAAAATTGTAAATAAATATAAGTACTGAAATATCAATAAAATTCAATTTAACATTTGCTTAAAATTCGTTTAATACTGACTTGTATTATTTATTTTTTTAATAAATAAATAAATACTTTTAATGGAGTTTCTTCGTACACCTATTTGTTTTGTTCAGTTGGTCAAATAGAACCTTTGAGGTAAACGAAAAAACATCTTCATTTCAATTAAAAACGAGTATATAATATACATTATTACACGTATATCTTATAAGCTAGAAGACATGCTTTGCGTCGTAACTGGAGCACGCATCTTTGAAATTCGTCATATTAAACGCCGCGAAATAATCGTCATGTATAAATCTCACTATACTCTCTATAGGACATAGATATATGTCGTATATTTTCACATCGTCTATCGGATGGGGTACTTTCATCACTACAACGTGACGAGACTTACAAAAACTCAGTTTATTCGTCACATCTTCCCCATTATACACTACACGAAAGTAGAAATCTTGAGCTATGGCTTTCCTCTTAATAAATTTGAACTCGTCTCTAAGATCCTTTCTTCTGTACACCTCAAATATCATTCTTGAAGCGTACTGTATGTTGTAATGTTGATAGCTAGTTAACCCTAATGCCAATATTAATGGTTGGAGGGTTTTATCGTGGCCTGAGTACAAGACAAATTTTGGTCTGTTCTCCGAGATCATACGAATCATATTTTTCACTATATTATGTATCAATCCATAAGCTATGAGCAACCCGCGCCTCCTATTGTGAATATTCTTTATCTCCTGTCTGTAACTCCACTCCACATACGCAAATAAGGACATAACATGCTCTTTCCTGATGCAAAAATCTTCAGTGTTCTCAGGCGTTGGCTCTTTGTAATCTTCGTCAAAATCTGTATCCATTCTCGCGTCATTTGGAAAATTAAAATCCGCGTCAAGATTCTTCTTAACTATAACTACGTCGTCATACGTATCACTGTTATCTAGATATCTTTGTTGATAGTACAGAAGCTTTTCTCTTTCCATTTGGGCATCGAAATCTAGTGGAGTTTTCTTATCATTGATTATGTCTCTTGCTTTTCTGCCGATCTCATTGTTGAAATCCAATTGATTTAAGTAATCCAGCTCCATATTTAGAGTATCTATATCAATGTCTAGTAGAGTTCTCATGGCCGGATATTCATGTAGCCTCCTCTGTTTTCTTATAGATGCTTTGGTTTTTATTGATTCTTTTTTCTCAGTGCAAGGTAACGGTGAGTCGTGGCACATGTGAGCTAGTAAAGCATCCCTGACTATGTCCGGGTCAATGCTCTCTTGAGATTCGAACAGCACTTTGGACAGTTTCATGACTAGTTCTTTGATGGCCGGATGGGAGTCGAGACGGTTTCTCGCTTGATGGTTTAGTTTCCTGTAACAAGCAAGATTAAAGTGCAAATTATGATAGGTAAGGTAATTATTCTCCACCAAGATTCATCATATCATAAAATGACACACACAAAGATGACCACAGATAATTAATATTAAATATTTATATATATTTTTTTTATTTATATGAAGACCACAGGGAAAAAGGGAGGAATGTCACTTTTTGTGAATATTGGGGTAATAATGTCATTTAAAAGGTTATCACAGATACTATTAAACCAACCTTTATACAGGATAAGAATAGACTTAGTCATTAAAATATCAAAGAAATAAAATATTACCTACTGGGAAAAAAGGAGGATGGTCAATATTATACAGGTAAAAAACAGGGAATGTCACAACAGCGCGGCGGCCATTTTTTTGAGTTGTGAGCCGTTTGTGGCTACCGCACGAGTGCGCGTCTCGTCCTCTTATTTAGTTCTGATAAGTAAAATTATAGAAACTACAGTATATTAAGTTTCTAGATAACTACTAATAATTATAATCTTGTCAACTTCAGATGAAAACCATGAAGTGATAAAAACAAAGTCACCAAGAAAGCGAAAGAAGTTTGGACGGTTATCTGAACTCATGTGGAGGGCAAAACAAGAATTATACTGTTTTTCGGTTCCTACATCATCTAGTTCATGGAGCATATCGATTCGATTCCATAAAAATTACTTTCTCTGTTCGAGATATCTAGAATAAAACCATTTCCGTTTGAAGTCGTTGACGTAGACCCACCATTATTCAGAATATGGATTAAATACCTTACACCCTTTTACATTAATAAATGTCCATTCCCGTCGCGACCGATTCGTGAGATGAAAATTGAGAACCCTAGGTGGATATCTCACAGGAGTCATTTTAATTTAGCCTGGGAAACCAGTGTTGTATATAGTAGAAGAATACAATTCCAACGACTTCAAATTACAAAAAAAAAACATTTTACTAGATTATTTGCACAAAGATAAACTCCCTATTTCAAAAGAAAACTACAAAGACTTGAATCACTTATCTAACTTTTTTATCGCCCGAAGACATCAAGGTGTTACTATAACTTGAAGCATACATAAGAGTGCGTCTTGGGTTTTGGATGACATTCCTCTTTTTCAACTCGTTTCTAATGGCATTCCTCATTTTTTCCCTTTTAAAAATTACTCATAATTAAAAAAAAAACTTTTCTTATAAAACATTTAAAGATTTAGTATTATAACTTCGTGATAAATAAATAAATTGAGTAAATATATTATAAATAAATATATTTACTTCTACTTAGCAATTTTATTAAAAATATATATTAAACAGAATGAAATTAATAATGGTTCTAAATATTATTTTGCAATTATCTCAATAACGTTTTTCTTGACATTGTGTGCAGGTAATGTTGTTAAAACGCGCGCCGAACGCTTCAGCTCTCAAGCGGTGGCGCGCTATGTTAGTGTTATCGAACCTTAACCTTAACCGTTTTAGATTCGAGCTTTTAACTACAATGGATAAGACCATCAAACATTAAAAATTTGGACTATAACGCTCACTAGCATTTAAAGCTAGACTCTTTAAAGTTCATTAGGGCTCACTCAGTGCTCGAAGGTCAAACGCTAAAAGCTCGTCTATACAACACCAAGTGCAGAACTAGTTGCGTTGTAAATGTATCTGACATATTACTATCGTTATTTCCTTTAATGTTATATTTCTCTGCAAGTACTCATATGTTTATTTACACTTTATAGTTTTAACAAAAGGCCGGCTTCATGCTAAGAAGCATTTTCTGCCGGCAAACCTTGGAGCTAGTGATGGTATAGCAGGTGCAAGTGAACAACATTATATAAAATGAAACTTAGAATCAATATATCTTTGAAAAATAAATATTGTACTGGTCACTAACTTGTTAAGCACATGGTGTGCTTGGCATGCGCAGTCCCTGAAGCAAAAGGCGACGCTGTGCGCCTCCTTGGCGGCGGCAGCGCGCGCGCCCGCGCCCAAACCTGCGCTGCCCCACCACAGTGCCACTAGCGACTGGTACGTGCGCCGGTACCGTGTGCTGTACGACACCAACTCGCCTACACACCGGTTGAAATATGCTACAGTAACCGTAATCAGGGTTCATAATCGACAGCGGAATGAACTGGAACAAACATGTCGAGTCCGTATGTGATAAGTTAAGAGCAATTTCAGCTAAAATTTGTATGTTTAGGTACAAAGTTGCTCTTAAAATTAAAATTCTCTATAATGCCCATAGTTAAATCAATCTTCTCATACGGATTCACGAGTTACGGCCGAACATTTCGTAGTTACCTCGATAAGGTACACAATCTTCAACTAATGCTGCTTAGGAAGATTGTCCCACTATACATAAAACAAAAATATCGTGAAGATTACTCACAATTATTCAAGTACTGTAATGTACTGCCGGTGCACAAAAATGTTAAGTTAAATTGGAACACTTAATCCAGTGCAACGTGAAGATAACACAAGGACGAAAGCCAAGGAAATGTCTTTACCCCCAAATACAAATAATTATTTATGGTACACGTGCAAGCAACTTTAAAATTCCCTATTCACTTAATTTTATACCAAAAGATGAACTAACAACTAATAACATTAAATCAAGATTAAAACGATACTATATGACAATATGAAATTACAAATAGTATAAGGATTTTCAGCAAAATGCTTTTTTTTTCTTGGTTTAAATAAATAAACAATTAAAAATATAGAAAGGGAATAATTAAATCATAAGGTGTAAAGAGCGACCAGGGTGTACGCGCAATATTATAACCGGTATTTTTGTACCTGTGAGTGGATGAGGGGCAAGAATTGTGACCGCGACGGGAGACGTCACGATTTATTTACATTTATAAAACGGAAATACCCTCTACCCATGGATATTTTAATATTTTAACTACTAAAATAACTAAAAGAGCGAATGTGCAGTGCCAAGATAAACTATTCAGTTTGATGTCCCTAGCAACCGCGATGTATTTTATTCTTTTTTTTTATTTTATATAGTAAAAATGCGGCAGACGAGCATACAGTCCACCTGATGGTAAGTGGATACTGTCGTCCTTAGACATCCGCGATACATGCCAACATCAGTCCAGAATGACAAACGTTGGCACGCTTCCGGATGCGCTGCCTACCTTTGCAGATTAAGGAATGGATTGGGAAAATGGGGAGGGATAGTGTGGCATGGGAATGGGCTCTGGCACATCTCACTCACTACCGAAACACGTACGTACATTGGGGAAATACGATAAAGTAATGAAATGCAGTACATTTCAAGGTGGACTTCTGTGAGAGGGGTAACGTGGCCAGTCGCGTGCGCCCAGCGGCTGTGAGGGTGCAGCGTGCACTCTCCCCCTACAACATAATAATTAGTGCACGAGAAAGTTTTTTTTTTAATTATTATTGGTGAAACGATTCAACCGTCGAACATAAAATTGTAACAAGAAGTGTCCTCGCGTTAATATTTTTTTACAACAAACGCACGATACAATATATCCCCATAAAGATAAACTAAATTTTGAACCACCTTTTAAATACAATTAACAACACAAAAATCAAATTAAAAATTAGTTTATCAATAAACTCACAACATTGTCTAGTACTCAACAAATTTCCTAGCAAAGAAAAAGGCAATAAAAGTACACCTACCACTACAAAAAAGACTTATTTAAGATTTTATTTCTCCTAATAATAAATTAAATTACTTTTCCCGTCTAATTGTAGCAACCTGTATATGCAAGCGTTACTAGTTAGTATACTAACCTAACCAAATAAGCAAGTTATAATTTCCAGAACACCCACTGCCAACTTAATACCGATGTCAAGTTTGTTTACAAACTTACTTACTTACTTGTCTTTTTCTATTTCTTCTTTACTTACTTCATAATAATACATATTGAATTTGAATAGTTTATATTGAAATTGAATTTTATATTGTTTATATTATATTGAAATTACATTGCGAATGCGCAGTGTCAGGATAAACTGTTTCGGTTTTTATGACACCAACATATGTACAATACAATATAAATGTTTTCTGTGTAAAAAAAAAACAAGTAGCTAATAGTATTTACTATATTACAAGTATTTCGTAATTATGATCTGTCAAAACTTCTAGTTTCATAATCCATCCTAATTGATGGATTTGCTTAGAATAGAAGCCCACAAATAATTTCTTAAATACACGTATTTACTGACCTGCATCCCTTTTTCCCGTTGGTTCCAAGCTATCCAAACCCAGTCTCTCAGCGTAAGCTTCCCTTAAAATGTTACCTGAAATGACGATTTTCAACTATTTATTTATATTATTTTGGAAGATTTACAGCAGGAAGTATACTACAGTAAGCTTATGCCAATTAACAATAATGCCGATAACAGATCTACACGTGTAGTTAGACTAACATTACAACATAATAATTGCAAGTCACGATGTTAATTATATTACAAACTAATTTAAACAAACAAACTACTTAATAGTTAGAGGTACCGTTAAAATAATTTAAAGAAAGTGCTTTTTTGATGCCCACAGTGCTGGTACAGAACGGGTCAATATTTATAGGCAAGTTATTGTATTTATTGACAAGATTTTTTTCTGAAATTTGTTGCTACAAACGGTACAAGTGAGAATATTTATTTTCTTTTATATGGAAAGGTGGCAGGTAAGCATACAGTCCATCTGGTGGTAGTAGATACTGTCGCCAATAGATATCCGCGATACGGCGCGGATGTGCTGCCTACATTTGGAGATTTAAGACTGGATTTGAAAAAGGGTTGGGAAAATGGGGAGGGAGAGATGGGATGGGAATAGGCTCTGGCATATCTCACTACCGAAACACGAACGTACATTGGGGAAATAGGATAAAATGGGGAATGCAGTACATTTCACGATAGTCTTCTGTGAGTGTGGGGTAACGTAGTTTTTACTAATCCTTTAGTACTAAACACAAAAATATCTTATGCAAAAGATATTCGTAAAATGTCCAGGACAATGAACTCAGAATTATGAACAGAATCCATGGCTTCGGAAAAATTTTCAGTTACATCCTATAGGTGGTTTAGTAACGAAATGTGCAAATCTCAAAATGGCTAATTCTAAACAGTTATTTTTCCAAGTCAGATCAGTAAAAATAATTAAAAATCACACATGATTTTTTGAGTGTATCCATTTTTGTGTGTATTCATGAAATCACTCGAAAAATAACTGGTTCGTTGCCTAATTGAGATTCAAATGCGATTTTGAGAATTGCACATTTTGCTACTAAACTATATAAGGGTTCTTCTATTGTATTTCGACAATTATTTTAATTTTCACTCACCAACAATGATCATCTGAAGTAAACCACGCGGTGTCAGTTGTCCCAGAGCACAACGCGTGGCGGCGGCGTGCGCCGGTAACGAAGGGAAGTTATGGAAGGGCCCGGGCCCTGAAACCCACCACGCTCGCCCCGATGTGCTTGCGTTAGCTACAAACTCCTCGAAACTGTAAGGATGAGAGAATGAAGAGAATAAAGGAATGATAATAATAAAAGGGCAGTGATAGCCTTGGGTAGGGGTACTCGAACAATCGATGGCAAGTGCTTGTTTGATCGATCAGGAAATAGAACTACTATACTATATTAATTGAATATACCGGGCTAATTGGCCTTTAATAAAAGTCGTGTCTTTCCTGCCTAGCCTTGTCGATCGCTCGCCGGCTGTCACTCAATTTTTTTACTTTTTTACTGTAGGCAGTGTGGTGTGGGCCGGCTTTAGAATAACACCACCCCATCTCTTCCCATGAGTGCCGTAAAAGGCGACTATGAGATAATAAAGCCGCTACTATAGTGGACTCGCCAACCCTTTTGTCCAGCATGGTCTTTATCCCTCATACACAAGACAATGTGCACGAGGAGGCCCATGTTCAGCAGTGCACAACAAAAGGGCTGGTTACGGTTTACAGTTACATGATATTCCAACATTCCACATACCTCTTAAACAAAGGTGAAGGTGGCACAGTGTCACAGGGCAGCTTATCACCTCCCCTGAGATGTGTAAGCGGTCCTCTGTCTCCATGCCTGGTCACCACTAGCACTCCTTGCAGCAACCATGTGTCGTGGTCTATTACTCCTGAAACAAATCCTTGTCTTTATAATGGAACAATTAGCGCATGACCCAGAAGATGATAAGGTTGTGTTCTAAAATATGCAAAAATTTCTTTTGTACAATCCATTTTTTTTTTCAGAATGGCTAAAATATTTTGGCTTTAATGGCCTTTTAAGAGTCACCAGATGAACATGTGTAGTTTAAGGATGAACATGAGCCTGAGAAGGTGCTCAGCCAGGAGCAGAATGTGTGCAGCAACGAGCCTATGGGCTTTCCCGCCGGTAGACCGACGGAAGGAACGGACCTCGGCTTAGGGCGTTGCTTTGGGAGGGAACCACGGGATCGCGAGTCAGCGAGAATCGCCCAGGCACGTGCCGATATCTGGTAAAAGTATTGGCCCGTGTGAGTTCACGGTGTCGCGAAAGTGACGTCCTTGTCTCCGCCGGCAAGGACGGTGTATATATGTAGTCTGTGAGTGTAGCGTAAGAACTGCGTTGGCAGCAGTAATTGGGTCGTCGGGGTCGTCTAAGGCGTACTGAGATCGACAACGATGAGGGTTGGGATTGTGAGGGACTCTGTCGTAGTAGCGTCGGGCGTAGTCTTTCACGTATTTGACGATGGAGGGAAATTCCAAGTCCTTGTGAAGGTCGAGGTCGACATTGCGAGAGTACCATGAGGCAGCCACGGCCTTACGCACGAATCTATTTTGGAGGGTTTGGAGTATTTTAATGTTAGAAGGGGCTGCGTGTGCAAAGATAACGCCAGCGAAGGTCATTATGGGACGTATGTAGGTTTTGTACAATGTCAGCTTATTTCTAAGTGGCATTAGTGCTGACACAAAGGCAGCTCGGTTGTGGACAGTTTGTATGTCTTCTCGGATGGTCAGTCAATGCTCTTGTGTGCCTCCGAGATATTTGGTCTTCCTAACTTAGGGGATAGTTTGACTGAAAAGGTATATCGAGAGTGGGGAAAAGAGTCGGGGGGCCTAGAGCTACGAGTGCTACTCCTGGGAAATGGGAAGCACATGGTTGCATTTTTCTCTGGTTTGACCTCTATGGACCGCCTCCCAGACCACTCGCTTAGGGCGGTGACTGTGCATTAGAGGTGTAACGAGACAGACACGTCATAGGTTTCTATTTGAAGCATAGAGGGCGGTGTCATCCGCAAAAAGGGGATGCTCTACCAAAATTTAAAAGTAAACACAAAAGTATTGAAGGTCCCTTCCAATGAATATCAAAACTAGAACAAGTTGCAAAAATTTTACATTAAAAAATGTTACATAATACTTTTATTGTTTATGATATGGTAATTTTTAACTAGGGTTTGTTTTAAGAGTTTGATGTGTTGTGCTAAGATCAAGGTTTTTCTTGTATATTTTTGTAATATCTCATTCCCGCCAAAAAATTGTCAAAGATTTAATATTATCTTGTTAATTAAAAAGACAATAAGATAAAACTAATTATCGACTGTTTAGAGATTAATAAAAATATTATTCAATTTAATACACAAAATCTTTCCTCATTAAGCTTAACAAAATCTTTACCATTATTAACAAAATCATTATCAGTATTCAAAAATCATTAATGGTAATAATGTTAATCATGGGATTAACACTTTTATTTCAAATTGATGTTGAAGCCACTTAAATTAAGTGCCTTATAGATTACAGCCTTATGGGAAATACAATAGTTTTTTATAATGTTGACAAAACTGAACAAAATAAATATTTTTTTAATATCCACCCAGATGTTAAAAGGCACACAATACAAAAGACAGATGTTATGGATGTGAGTGTGTGCCTATACCAGAGTACATTTACATACATTTACATTATCTATACCTATTCATTTACCATGCATACCTATGCATTATCTATACCTATGCATGTGTATTTGTTTCTCCAATATCATGAGATTGCACAAAACCAATTTAAAGGTTTGTGTTATTAAATATTTAATCTAATAAGTTAAAATGGAAAAAAAAATGAAATGACATTTGTATAAAGGGATAATCAATATAAACATATATATATATATATTGTAAAAAGTTGAATTAAATGCTGAAATTAATGTCCATTTATGGAGATTTAGGAATATGCTTGGAGAAAGGGTTAGGAAAATGGGGAGGGATAGGATGGGATGGGAATGGGCTCTGGCATATCTCACTACCAAAACACATAATAATATGTACATTGGGGAAATAGGATAAAGTGGGAATACAGTATGTTTTACAGTAGTTATCTACTGTAAAATGTGATGGAGGGGTAATGTGGCTAGTCGAGTGCATCCAGCAGCTGTGAAATGGCAGCATGCACCATTCTGCTTATACGTAAATAAAAAAAATAGAATAAATAAAAATATTCTATTCTAACCTTCCGAGCCTCTCATGAGGCTGTCTGGGGGAGAGCAAGCCTTCATATATATTCTTCTAAATTTAGCATCACTCTTTGACATGTAATCACTTTGTACAATCTTCTTTACAACTATGGGCTCCTCGGACACTGATATGAATTTGTACATTACTGAAAATTATTAAATTTCGAATGAATGTTTATGAAAGTAGCAGAAATTTCCAATTGCACCATTGTTATATAAAAAAACAATCAAATTTATGGATATTAAGTCACTTACCTGTAATCAAAAAAAATATCCAAACACTCATACCAAGATAACAGTAAAATGCTCTGATATTGAAAGGAAACTTCATCATGCTAAGCACGTTTGCTTCCTTTTATTTGAATATCGAGAAGTATTCAAATGATGTTATCCAAACCATTTTGAAAATGTATGCATTCAAATGTTTTGAAGACAAGTCACATAAAAATCATTGTTTTTCTCCTTTACTTTACAACACATCGTATAGCATCGGATTGAATTAATTTCTCTTTTGATTTATCTACTAAATGATTAATTCCATCAGGCCATTATATTGTAGCTGGAGCAATTCTGATAATTTTGATTTCGAAAAATTAGATGTATTTTTGCTTTTCAGTCGATTTTGTTCGGTTTAAAGTTGAGTTCCAAAATCTTCAAATATCGATATTGATTGTCAAAAAGCGAATTTAGTACGTTTTAGAACGCAGCCCAAAAATCAAAACAGTGAAGACTTTTGGCGGGAGAAGAGTGGGAGAATACGAGAAATGAAATTGAGTTTTCGTTTGAATAGTGTAAAAATTGGGTTTTGTGAAATATATGGTATAGTGATAATTTAATAAACTTCAAAGTGCCTTGTGTTAGTGCATAATGTTTGTGATAATGCTAATGAATAAGCGAGAGACTGAATTTTTTGTGTTTATGTGTTTTTTAAATGATTGTCCAGTCTATTTTTGAAACAGTTCACCGAGGGGGCACTACAGTCTCCGGCAATGTGTTCCAGTCTTTCACTACACGGTTGGGCAAAAAGTATTTCTTAGGATTGCTTGTAGTCGGCACAATTGCGAGTTTAAGTGAGTGTCCTCTCAGGTTTTTGTTTTCGTTCATAGTATAAATGGTTGTCATGTTTGGTGTGTTGTAATGTCCATTTAGTATTTTGTATGTCTCTATTAAGTCTCCTCTTTGTCTTCGTTGTTCTAAAGTGGTTAGACCTAGTTTTTGGAGTCAAACTTCATATGTACAGTTTTTCCAAGGATTAACCAGGAGTTTTCATCTCTGTCCTAAGTAAACCTACTACCACCTTACTGAGTGACTCTTACTTCGAAAGGACTGGATAGTGACTTGATAAAAACAATTCTGTTTTATTATATTTGCTGTAGGTCAGGGGTGCTCAAACTTGAACTGCTGGCGATCTACCTCAATATTGTTAGACTACGATCGATCGACTCTGAGAGGCTGCAAGTATGTGTGATGCAGGATTGTCGTCTAGGTAGGGTGTATCGTGGCATAGATATTAGTTTTCCGCACAATATGAAATATTTTTAGTCAAGGTAAGTGTAGGTCTGCTCTAAAATGTCAATGAAAAAACTCATAATTATTCAAAATTGCGAGTTTATTGGTTCTTACAAAACAAACGAGTTCTAGTGTCTAAACTTAACTAAAGAGTGACTTTGGATGATTAAGCGTGGCACTGCATGTCCTCAGCATACTTTTCATAAGATGGTACGTAATTAGTGAGTGCTAATCGCAAGCATGATGTCATATGTTCGTCAGTTAGTCGATTGCGATATTTTGACTTAATTATCTTCATTTCAGAAAATGCAGACTCGAACAAGTAAGTTGACCCAAACATTGCCGTCAGCTGAAGGGTGATTTGCCTTAGATTCGGATATTTATATTCAGATATAAAACACCAGAATTTTGTATCAGATGTTGTGGCTTTGAGATGTATATCTGATATAGGTAATCTGCACTAACTCATTTTCAACAGAACATGAGTCCATGTTAAACTGACTTGCTATTTCAGTAGCTAATTACTCAATGTTTTTACACGAAAAAGGATAACTCGCAAATGATGCGATATTTGCCAATTTACTGAAATCATAAAAGCGTATTTCGAATTGGCCCAAAATATTTGATAATTCTGCCTCATAAATATCATAATTCAATTGAGGAATCCTTGCTTTCAAAGACGGAAAACGTTTCAGATCCTTTCTTTTCAGTTGATCTATCATAAGTTGCAATTTACTTTTGAATGCGTTTATTGCGCTAATCATCTCAATAATAGTTTTTCCTTTACCTTGAAGCTCCAAGTTAATGGTGTTTAAATGCATTGTGATGTCTGTCAAAAATGCCAAATCAGTCAGCCATTTTCAGCATCTGAGTGTCATCACCTCTTTCGTCCAGAAAAGCTGTTATTTCGGGCAATAATTCTCGAAACCTTTCTAGGAATTTTCCGCGAGTCAACCACCTGACGTCCGTGTGAAGAACTAAATCAGTGTGTTCAGCTGACTCACTATCTTCCAACTGCAATTTAAAGAGCCGTCCTTGCAAGCTACGTGCACGGATGGAATTCACAATTTTTATTGCAATGCCCATAATCTCCTCCATGTTTAGAACTTTTGAACACAAAACTTGTTGATGTATAATGCAATAGCAGACATAATCTCTGTTTTATTTTTAAAATCTCCAAATAAAGTCTCACCCGCTTGAATAAATGCTTCCTTCACAACCGATCCATCTTCAAATGGTTTCTTGTGTTTCGCCAATATATGAGATATTTTAAATGACGCGATCGTTGCAGCTTTTGATTGTTTGGCTG
This sequence comes from Sesia apiformis, assembly GCA_914767545.1. Lineage (NCBI taxonomy): Eukaryota > Metazoa > Arthropoda > Insecta > Lepidoptera > Sesiidae > Sesia > Sesia apiformis. The sequence goes on along the minus strand of OU611963.1, from coordinate 14,527,613 downwards.
GTCTTGTGAACTGGGTTTGTTCTTTTTTTCAAACAAGTTATCAAATCACGTACTTTTCGTTTTCTTAATTCACTCTGTGACGGAAAATCCTTTTCATAGTTTTTATGAACCGTTTTATGATGCCTCTAAAAGTTCCCATGCTTAGGTATTGCAACTGACGCACGGCAAATGAGACAAATGCACTTATCCTTTACCATACAAAAGAAAAATTCTTCCTCCCAATCGTTATTAAAATGATACGTTTTACTTTTCTTCGCCGCACTCATTTTGTACTATTTATTAATAAACTTTGTATCGACGAATCGCCTTCAAGTTACAACTCAGAGAGACGAAGTCTCGAATGTTCCCGCCAAACACGCCACCCGAAGTTTCCATAAAAATAGGCGGGAATCAAAAACGAGGCTTCTCTTTGACAAGTACCGCGCGTTCCTTTGGTAAAGCCGCCTTTTGCCGCTAGTTGGGGGGGTTATTACGAGAAAAGAAAGTGATGAAGGGGTTATTCTGGCCTAATTGTGGATCGAATAAATTTTAGTTGTTTATTCATTACATTTTGTTTTAATTACCTACCTACTAAAACAAAATCTGTGAATAGTTCAATCGGATATTTTTTCTCTAGATCGACCGTTTGAGCACCCCTGCTGTAGGTGAACCAATAGATAAAACAATGTTCAAATAAATTATAAAAAAACAGTACTGTTTGGCTGCGTTCTAAAATTGATCTAATCAAGTATGGACAATTTATGTATATATACAGCTGGTCGCACTCTACTATTCTGCACTCTATTGCACTCTACGCCGCGTTACCCCTCTCTAATAGAAGAATACCTTGAAATATATTGCATTTCCCACTGTATCATATTTCCCCAATGCGCTTAATCTAAAAATACTGACAGGCCTTTATAGGTCCCACAGCGGTGATACGGAGACGACTCGGGTTTTTGGGCGTCTACAAGAGGCGACTGACAGCGTGCTCGAGCAGTTCCCTTGCGTGAAAGTGGTAGTCCTCGGTGATTTCAACGCTCACCACGAAGAGTGGTTGGGATCCCGAATAACCGACCGCGCAGGGAGAGCAGCCTACAACTTTGCCCTGGCCTATGGTTTCTCGCAGTTGGTGTCCTCACCCACGAGGATACCTGATATCGAGAGCCATACTCCCTCCTTACTGGACCTCCTGCTGACTACGCGGCCGAATGACTACAATGTTGTTAGGATCATCAGACCATTGTATCGTTCGAACTGCTGGCCAGCTAAACAATCCGCGCCGACCTATTCTCAGGGAACGCGCAACGTCTGGCACTACAAGTCTGCAGATTGGGATGGGTTGCGCGAATTTTACGCTTCTTATCTCTGGGGGCAGCTCTGTTTCTCGTCGGGAGATCCGGATACCTGTGCAGACTCCGTTGCCGACGTGGTGTTGCAGGGCATGGAATGTTATATTCCTTGTTCCGTGATACCCGTAGGCGGATGGAGCCAACCTTGGTTTAATCAGTCCTGTAGAGAGGCCCGCCGTAATAAGCGGGCTGCATACAGGGCCTGGGCCAAAGCGCAGGTGTCTGAAGATCCGAATACCACCGACTTGAGGAAGAAATTTAACGCTGCCTCGAGGTGCAGTAAGAGGATCACTGTCAGAGCAAGGAATGAGCACATCCGCAGAATTGGCGATCGACTAGCAAGCTATCCTTCTGGAAGTCGGGCTTTCTGGTCGCTCGCTAAGGCTGCCGAGGGTAACTTCTGTCAGTCGTCACTTCCACCATTGCAACTCGACTCTTCCAAACTCGACTCTGGACGATAGAGGTGCCTCACCACCGTCTACCTCGAGGTGCACAAGCTCCTTGCCAGAAATCTGCTTCACCCAGCGTGAAGTCCGGCGAGCTCTAGCATCTCTTGATATACGAAAGTGGAGTGGGCCAGATGGTATTCCTGCGCTGGTGCTCAAATTTTGCGCTCCCTAGTTGTCTCCGGTGCTTACGCGACTCTTTAGGCTCTCATATTCCACAAAAAGCTTCCCGTCAGCATGGAAGGTAGCTCATGTTCACTCTTTGCCTAAAAAGGGTGACCGCACCGACCCGGCCAACTACAGGCCAATAGCGATCGCCTCCCTCCTCTCCAAACTGATGGAGCGTGTTATAAACACACAGCTCCTTGGGTACCTAGAGGATCACCAGCTGATTAGCGACCGTTAATATGGATTTCGCCATAATCGCTCGGCTGGTGATCTTTTAGCGTATTTAACACATCGCTGGGCTGACGCCATTGAGAGTAGAGGCGAGGCTCTGGCTGTAAACCTAGACATTGCGAAAGCTTTTGACCGGGTATGGCACAAATCGCTGCTTTCCAAGTTACCATCTTTCGGGATACCCGAGGGACTATGCGAATGGGTTGCCAGTTTCCTGACTGGACGGAGCATCAGAGTCGTTATCGATGGTAGCTGCTCCGACACCATATCTATTAACGCTGGCGTCCCGCAAGGCTCCGTACTGTCGCCAACTCTGTTCCTTCTGCATATCAACGACCTGTTACAAATTGGTGACATACGTTGCTATGCGGATTACAGCACTGGAGACGCCTTGTACAGGGGCCGCGCCAACATCCCTCGAGTCGGAGTGGAAGAGAGTCGCGCCAGGCTTGTGTCAGAAATCGAAGACTCTCGAAATCTAGTCTCGATTTGGGGTTCCTTGAACCTAGTGGAATTCAACCCCAGTAAGACGCAAATCTGTGCATTCACTGCTAAAAAAACCCCTTTTGTCGTAGCACCTCGCTTTCGAAGCATACCTCTTAAGATCTCGGAGAGTATTGGGATCCTTGGTGTCGACATTTCCAGCAAAGTCGAATTTAGGGGTCATCTGGAAAGTAATTCCAAAATGGCCTCCAAAATGCTCGGTGTGCTGAACAGAGCGAAGCGGTATTTCACCCCTGGGCAACTCTTAATGCTTTACAAAGCTCAGGTGAGGCCCCATATGGAATATTGCTCACATGGGCCGGCGCACCGAAATACCAATTAGACCCATTTGACTCCATCCAACGACGTGCTGTTCGTATTGTCAACGATCCCACTCTCACGGGCAGTTTAGAACCCCTCAGCGTTCGGAGAGACGTTGCATCTCTCTGTGTGTCCTACCGCCTGTACAATGGGGAATGCTCTGAAGAATTGTTTAATATAATTTCCACCTCGGGTTTCTACAACCGCACCTCCCGTCATAGAAGTGCGGTCCATTCGCATTTCCTAGATACGGAGGTGTCGCGTACTGTTCAGTCCAAAAATTATTTTATATCTCGAACCCGTAGGCTGTGGAACGAACTGCCTCAAGAGGTCTTCCCACTAAACTACGACATGGGGTTCTTCAAGAAAGCTGTGAATAGGATTTTGTAAGGTCGGCGACACGCCCGCATACTATCTGGTGTTGCAGGTGTCCATGGGCGGCGGTAACACTTATCATCACGTGAGATCGCTTGCTCGACCGCCCTCTTCTCTATAAAAAAAAAAAAAAAATTGACAATACAAATATGTATTGAAATCGAAGATGAAATACAATTTTTTACAAATAGAAATACTATTTTTAAATTCAAGGCTTTTAAGTTTTGGAATGCACCCTATTTTGTCAGATTAATTGTACGTCAATAACCGTCAATGACGTGCTCTTGCTCGAAGTTCAAACAAGCAAACAAAACTTGTTAGAACTTGTTCTTTGGCGGTTTTTACCATATTGTTCTGCTTCTAAAATTTAGTACGTTCTTATAATAAATTTAATTTAATTTTTACTGATACAATAATAGTTGGATCATTCTACTCATACACACTTACATTTACAGGGTAAATAAATGTGTATTTCCTAATTATTATTCCGTGTAGTGTGTAAAATAATGTCTAAGTATATGTTAATCATATCTATTTTTACATTTTAAGAACTCTTCTTTTCAGGCTTATAAGGAAACTAAAATAATGGCTCCTACAAAAATGGATCAAGCCACAATCATAATATTAGATATAGGCAGAAATGTCGCTACTCCTATTGAGAAGAACGAGAAGACTTTCTTCGATGATGCAAGAGAGTGTACCATGCGAATTTTGGAGCGAAAAATCATCAGTCAACCAAAAAACTACGTGGGAATAATTTTATTGGGAACAAAGGTGACCAAAAATAATATGGCGGACCATTGTGATGGTGTATTTAGACACATTGAAATGTTTAAAGAACTCCAATCTCCTACTTGGCAAATGATACGAGACTTGCCAGATACGGTATGTTATTGTAACAAATAGATATCCATAATCCAAAATGAATTCCAAAATATTAAAATTTAAAGATCTAAATGTATGTATGTAAGAATTAGACTTCAAGATCGTACGTAATAGAATATTGCTAGTCAGATTTTGATAAAACTCGGCGCCGGCTCTAGCCCATGTAGCGCCCGGGTTCAATCAATACCCTAGCGCCATCTAGTAGGCGCGCGATCAAAATGGAATACTTACAATTATATTTTCACCAGTGATCGGAAATTCAGGTGCAAATGGTGCAATTATAAATGCGCCTTGCTACCGCCGCCGGCGTCGGCCATAACACGGGCGCAGGGTCTTTGAGAGCGCCGTGAGCGACACAGGCTGTTTGGAGGCGTCGCGAGCGGCGCTCGGCGTCCCCTAAGACCATGCGCCCGTGTGCGCCGCACACCCTGCACCATAGGTAAAGCTGGCACTGATAAGACTATAACTGTTAGATAGGTTTTTATCTGGAAAACTCACCAAACTCTGTTTATTTTTTGAAACTCATTGTCTAATTATCTTTATTTTTCATTCTATTAGGATCAGATAAACAAAACAGTAGAACAAACATAATTATCTAATTTGGAATAGATCTAAAAAACTAGATATGCAATATGATAATAATAAGTAAATAATTTTTAGCCTTCAAGAAGTACAGGTGACTGGTTTGACTCGCTCATCGTGGCCGCTGACCATTTCAAAAATGGAATCTCTGGAGTGAAGATGTTCAACAAGAAAATCATACTTATTACAAACTTTGAGTCAGACCCTGAAATTGATGATGAACAAGTTAAACAGGTAAACATATATTTAAAACCATGGGCATAGCCACTGTGGGGCAGGTTGGGGTGTTTGCACCCCTGGCATAGGGAAGAATAAGTAACAGACTGCATTACACTACATATATTTAAATTAAAGAAAAATGTTCCTTTGCCCTACACTGGATAAAATCCTGACAAGAGTACCCTTGTTTAAATTTTTAAGAAAGGCTCCTCAAGATTTGGTCCCCAGAATTTAACGAGACCTGGATATTTGGAAATATATGGATGTGTCACTAGATACATGCCATGTAGCGCTATCATTCCTTAATTACAAAAATATTGCTGAATGTCTCTCCACACTAGATTGCAATGAAAAAGGAGTAACAAAAATATATAGTAATGTTTCAGACTAAAAAAACTGCTCTCAGAAGCCCGAGAAATGCATTGAATTCCATAAATGTTATTCATTTTGTGAATACTCTTTTAAATAAAACAATTTTATAATGTGAAATGTTATGCAATGTAGAATTTCCTTTAGGCTTAAGCACAATGTTGTTACATAACATGTGAAGATATACCTAACCTATGTAATGTGATTAATGCTATTTGAACAGCTTCCTCACAATTTTTATTTATTCTCTATAGCTACTATTTTATCATTATACAATGAGACTCCGATACAAGGGCGTCGCCAAGGGGAGGCAGGGGAGGGCAGTTGCCTCCTTCTAGAGATTCGAAAAAAAAAAAAAATTGTACCTACAATTCATATTTCTCCCATCCTCTCTCTCGTCTCGAACCTGGCTCATGAGTGAAAGTTGTTGATATTGACAGACAAATCCATTTACCCTCAGTCTTGCTCATTTTTTATTTTGCTGCCCATACTTGTTTATTATCAAAACTGGTTCATGTAACTGGACAGAAATATTTATTTGTTGCCTATACAAAACAAAAATCATGGGGGTTCCCCATGATTTTACTTTACATTAATTATATTCAACCACAATAATAATTATATTATGTACTGTGGATCCATGTTTACACTTAAATGTGCATATTTTCATAATTTGTTTTTATTTTTAGGCTTTGGATGGATTTAAAGAAGAGAACATTGAAGTGGACGTCATAGGCCCAGATATTGAATCAGAAACTAAAAATGAAAACATAGAATTGGCCAGACTATTTGTTCAAGAGACAAATGGTGCTACTGCCACTTTTGCTTTTACTATGAGGTATCTAAATTTCCACAGGAAGAAAGCGACAAATAGTATGCCTTGGAATGTTGATTTGAGCATAGGTCCTAATGTAAAAATACCAGTCTCATCTTACATTAGAGTGAGGGATGAACCAGTAATAAAGAACTGGAGAAAGGAAATCAAAGACCCAGTGACATCTACAGGCAGTACCACTGAGGGCATAGTAAGAAGTAAAGAGTATATAGACACTGAAACTCAAACTTCTAAAAATGTTGAAAACGTAAAAGAAGCATACCAATATGGTCAGCAATTCGTACCTATTGATAACTGTGATAAAAATATGTTTTATCAATCTGGAATGAAATGTTTATCTGTGTATGGCTTCACACATGCCAGTAATATAAAATGGCAGAACTTGAATGGGGATGATGGTTTATCTTATGTTTTTGGCAGAAAAGATGATAAAAAAGCACAACAAACAATTCAGTGTCTTGTCGAGTGTCTTCTTGAACTTAATTTAGTTGGGCTAGTTAGAAGAGTTTATAATACTAATAATGCTCCAAGAATGTACGTTCTCATGCCAGTCGTTGATACTAATGCTAACTTTGTATGCTTGTCAATGATAGGCATCAATTACAAGGAAGACATAAAGAACATGGCATTTCCTCAGACAAATCTAAAAAAATATGCTTGTACTAATGGACAAGTAAATGCTTTTAAAGATCTCATTAAAGCTATGGATTTAACCAAAGCTTATGACGAAACTTATGATGACACAGAAGCTTTTCCTGTAGCTGAAACTGTAAGTCCAAATGCTCAGTATATCCTGGATTGTATAGCTTTACGTGCACTCAATCCAGGGAAACCTCTTCCACAACCAAGAGATGACATCATAATGTTGTTCAAAGTGCCACCATTGGTTGAAAAAAAATCGAGGGAACCACTTGAAAAAGTGAAGGCTTTGTTTGAATTGAAGAAGGTGGAAATAAAACAAAGAAAGAAGAAGAATTCAGATTATGAAACATTGGATCAGACTAGCAATGGTCAAGATGATAAAATATTTGATCATGACATGCCTAAGATACAGCTCCCCGTGAATAAAATTGAAGAAGTTGATAGAATTGGTACTCTGAACCCCATCCATGACTTGAAATCTCTGATAATTGCAGGCAAAACTTTAGCAGATTTGTCTGCAGAAATGACTGAAGTCCTAGAAGCTATAATCTACTGTAATTTAGATGGTAATTATTCTAAAGCTTTAGATACTATGTCTTTCTTCAGAGCAGAGTGTGTCAAAGGAGATCCAGCATATTACAATAACTGGCTTAAAAAATTGAAAATGGACCTAACAGAGCGGAGTAACACTGAATTCCAAAATAAAATTATTGAAAATAATCTAAACTTTATTCTAAAGGACGAAAACAATTTGAGCACCTTTGAAACTGAAGACAGTCATGAAGAAACTCAGTTATATGAAAATGATACAATGCCCAATTCTACTGATTTGGTCATAAAATCAGATGTTAATGATATGTTTGATGAGATGTAACAATATTACTCATGTTTCTTGTATTTCTCTTCATCTTAAGGATTAATTAATCTTAAGGAAAATATACCTGTTGTGAACAAAGTTCATACTATGTTTCAGTAATAAGTCTTTTATTTTGATATTTATATTGTTTTAACAAAACCTCAACATTTTCGAAAAAATAGAAGTAACATTAGTAAATATTCGAATTTTCTCATGTCTACAGATTTCCAAATTTACAGAAGTAGACTAATGCAAGTTGTCTATGCTATGATAGCAACTTGTCTAAAAATCAAAGTCTAATTTTATATTTATTAGTTCATCCACATTGCAGGTGCTCTAAAAAAATAAAAATTGTTTTCAATGTCCAAAGACAGTGTAATCTAACTGTATATACGTAGTTCTTGTACAGTGAAAACATTCTTTTAATAGTGGAGTGTAGACTTTCTTGGCCAGTGTCCATATTAATTAAATCTTCCGGGCTACTTGGCTAAGGTCTTCTGGAATCTCTTCTCTTTCTTCCAAACGTTTCATCAACAACTACGGTTGACATCTTCAGTGGTGACTGTGTTCACTTTTGGAGAGATGTTATCTCTTCGCCTTCTCAAGCGCAACGAAATGTCAACTGCAGAAAGATGTCAACCGCAGTTGTTGATGAAACGTTTGGAAGAAAGAGAAGAGATTCCAGAAGACCTCGGCCAAGTAGCCCGGAAGATTCAATTAATTCCTTTTAATAACCATTTTATTTTAGGTAAAACTCCTTTTTGGTAATTTTCCTACTTACTTTTTTTAAATCCAAGAGACAGAACCTAATATTAGTAGATATACCAGTATTGCATTGATACCAAACCCATACATTATTCTCCTAAAAAAAGCTGAATTAGAAAAAAACAGTATTTGAAAAATAGAAGATTGCACAAGTGACAAAATTGAAATAATAGGTGTTTCCGAGGCTTAGATATGTTTGAAGTGAAGTTACGTTATTTAATATTATCAAGAATAAAATTTATTAAAGTAATGTTGTTTGACTGTACTTTTGGTGTAAAATGGGGAAGAAATCGAAATATTAACTTGGAACTAGGATTTGAAGGAAGTAAGCATTTTGCTCATGACTTCAATAAGACAAAGTTAGATCTGAAATAATTTTTATTACACTTTATTACAATATATTCTAATTTGAAAATTTGCACACTATAAATTCCTGTTTTTTTCTTAAAATCAACTTTTAAATCATTTCTGGGATAATCACTGTACACCAGTGGGCTTTATATTGTTTTGCGAGTGTAAGAGCTCAAGGAATTCTTGTAGAGAAAGGTCTTCCTGGCAGTCTGTGTCCAGATCGTGTTCAAGCTGAGCTTCGAGAGAGTTCGCTTCTGGGCTCAGTACGATGTTTTCATCAAGCACGACGTGGTTAAGCCTTGACTTGAGGCTCTGAAGTATCTCCTCCAATTCTAAGCACTTATTTCGTATTGACGTACCGAGGTCTGACGCGGGGTCAATATCATCTAATGTAGCGCTCTCGGAGAATGAATTAGCCGGTGTTCGCGTCTGTGGAGGCTGTATCATGGTAAAAACATTCTCTGGGACGCCGTTACCGTTTCTCAGACCATCAGGAGTCCTGGACTCTGTGAATTCTGCGAGTATATCGTCAATAATATCCTCCGCGTTTTGTCGCAATTCAGCTGCATCTTCTGGCGTCTCCGCGCCGCTCTCATTATTTATCATTTTGTTATTAGAATCAAACTTCATATTTCGTTTCCAAATTCTCTACGAAATATTGATTAGTATTCAAAATAAATAATAAATACCCAATAGAAGAATGGAATAAAGTAGAAAGTCAGATGATTGATATTGTCAATGTTGCCATTTGTAACAACCATCATTTTAGAATATTTGTCATAGTGTTTCAGAACGTGTTAAAATTGTTTTCGGGAATATTAGCAAAAAATCCTAGATCTTCTCTGAAAATGCTCACAGCATTTCCTTTATATTGAATACAAAGTTATTTTATTACGAATTTAAGAAAGTACAATTGTTTACAAAATTCTAAAGCATTATGAAAAAAAATGTAATAACTTGTAAGACAGGAAGCGCGCAAGTTCGTAGAAACGAACCGGCTACCTAAGACTCGCTGAGTAATAATGTAATAAGTCTTTTATTATTTAATTATGAGTGAAATGTCTCAGGGTCAGTCGGGTCGGGACCCTTCATAAGTATTCGGGGCTCAGTATAACAACCAATTCAAACCAGTTAGTCGTCAACCACTCTTTGTCGTCAACCTTCCTCGAGTATGAACATTGTTGCTCTCTAACTAAATTCGCGAATTTGAGTCTCTTTTTTTATCATAAGAATACGCTGACATTCTTTTTATTTACGGTTTCTGCAATGATGACGCATCTCAAGCACAAACAAAATACGGACGTCGTTACCCAAATCGCCGTGTACCGCACATAGGCGTGTTTGCAACAACATACCGTCGTCTCCGGGAATCTGGACGAATCGAACGGCGGCAAAGCGATGCCGGCAGACCGAGAATTTATTTAGTTGAAGATGAGGAGGATATTCTACAGTGTTTGGAAGAAGACAGCACTACATCTACGAGAATGGTTGCCAGGCGTCTTGGGATTAGCCAATGGAAAGTGTGGTACACGATGCATACGGCTCACAGGTACCCTTATCACTACACACCTGTGGACGCCCTAGTTCATGATTAATGCCGCCCTTGAAGATCCACATTTTTTGTCAAAAATATTATGGACGGACGAATCGAAATTCGACCGCAACGGAATCACCAGTTATCACAACAGTCATTATTGGACTCCAAAGGGCAAAAAAGAAGAAAGAAAGGGCCCATCAGAGAAGATTCTTATTAAATGTTTGGATGGGAGTGATTGACGACAACTTGATTGGACCGTTCTTCTTGCCCCTAAATTTAAATGGAATTTACATATGAAAATTTTTTGAGAGATGAAATGACGGCGTTGCTAGAGGATGTGCCCCTAGCAACCAGGAGGCAAATGGTGATCAGCATGATGGCTGTCCAGCCCACTATTATCGACCTGTGCGAGAGTGGCTAAACAATAACTACCTGGAAAGGTGGATCGGCTGAGGCGGACCGATTCCGTGGCCTGCAAGGTGTCCAGATTTAACACCATGTGATTTTTATCTATGGGCCCAAATGAAAGATCTGGTTTACACAACGCCCGTAAACTCTGTACAAGACCTACGAGAGAGAATTGTCAACGCTGCTCAGCAGATAAAATCAACAATAACGTCGAGAGTGACCAAAACGGAAGTAAGAAGGGGACTTCGTGCCTGTATCAGGAACAGAGGCTCCCATTTTGAGCACGATCCCTAATTTACATGTTTTTATTAGATTGGTATTTTGAACATGTATTTTGACTTTTATTCATTTTAAAGTCATTGTATTGATTTATTTCTTACAATTAACCAGCAGTAGACGTGGGCGCCGCGTTGAAAAATGTCGGCGGCGGCGCGCTGAACATTTTCATTCGGCGGCAGCGAGGCGCCGGCGGCGAGGCTGCATTTTTTTTTAAGAAAATGCTATTTAAATCTACTATGCTATGCCCCCTTCATTTGTAATGTCAATGCCGTCCCCGGGTAATTGACACATAATCAGATAGGCGATAGAAGTGCAATTTTCTAAGCTTACACATTGTTACAATGACGCCCGCGCCTGCAACGTTGAAATATTAGCAAGACGTGTCAAATTCGGTACTGTAGATTTGACACTTGCCAATATTTCTTCAACGTTGCGGGTGTCATTGTAACAATGAGTGAGCTTTGAGAATTGCACTGCAGAACTATCTAAATAAATGAAACAATGATTAAAATTGACATTTTTGTTTTAATAATTAAGACTTACATGTTTTGTAATTGTCGTGGATGAATATAATTTTATTGACCCTAACTGGGCTCAAGCGAGACCTTTTCGCTGAAATAGTCAATCCAGCTACTGAGAACACCCTTTCACTCGGCGTGCTTGTAGCAGGCACACAGAGTAAAGCTTTAGCAAGGGCAGAAAGGTAAGGAAATACATTTTTCTTACTGTTCCAGTAGGATAGTAGATTTCCATCTTTGGGTTCTGTTGGGTCGGCAGAAGCAATGTGACGCCAACATTCCTGCTCTATTGGATCGTCTTGGTGAGTCCCGCCCCCGATGTTTCTTTGACAGTTTATACAATAATGATGTGGCAGTGTCATTGCTGGTGTTTGTGATAGTTGAAGTTTCCGATAAATTTATTGTTGGCTCGTCATCGACGCTTATCACTTCTCTGATATACGAGGAAAGAAAAAAAGTTCTGGTCATATTTTGATTCTCTAAGAAAATATCAATTTCTTTCAGACTCATAAACCGATTATCTAAAAGTGCTGCTGCTACAATCCCTTCAGTAACCGGGAATCTTTTATCGATGTTGGCCAACATGTTGCGTTTTAACCGTTGCATTATCAGTGTTTCGTCATCTTGAAGGGCGTTTAAGACGTCAATAATCTCTGAGCGGAACACAAGAGCTACATTCATCGTGCAGGTTTTCTGTGACGACATAATTTGGACAGCTTCACAAAAGCGCTTCAGAAATTTTACTAGGTCTTCTAAGATGATCCACTCACTTTGAGTGATTGTAAACTCTTCTTGGCCAATCTTCCTCAACATATCATAGCATTTCCACTTTCTAGCATTTCCAGAACGCTGTGCCAGCGAGTCGGCGTTGCGGTTTTGATTGTTGGAATGCGTTTATAATTTCCTGATCCTGATACAGAGGGTGTTGTCGTTTTTGCAAATTCTTCAGTCTTCAAATGTCAAAGCAACCGCAAGAATAGGATTGCCTTCGTCACATTCTACCGTTTCGACTATTCTATCCAGAGAACCCAAAAATTCTAGCTGCAGCTGTACCTTTTCGGCTTTAGCTTGCAACTCTGGCGCGCGATATCTCACTGCCTTTACAATTTTTTTGCATTTCTGAACGAGTGATGCAATTTCTGGAACTGATTTGATGCCATCTACTGTCACAAGGTTGTGCAGTCCATGACCAAGACATAGATGGTGAGTCATATTTGCCAGTGAAACTGCTCGTTTCACATTTCCCCCAGCATCCGTAACAGCTACAATATTCTTACCGTCCAATACGAATCTCTTCCTAATGTCTTTGATCGCATCGTTTATTTTTTCTCCGGTTTTTTTTCCAGTCATTATTTCAGTACTTAAAGTCAAAGCTTTTAAGATAAAATCTGCAAACAAAGACGTTATCTATTTAAAATCAATCAAACAGCAGTCAAAATAACATACTCTTTCTGACAAACAGACACACAAACACACATTCGCATTTATAATATTAGTAGGGATTTAGACACACCAACGAACAATTCACAAAACATTAGTAATTTGCTTAAGATATAGGGGTATGTGAATTAATCATTTAAAGAATGATTCATAGGTTTTTCATTTTTAGATATGTGAATCTGTTACCAACCTGAAGTTAAATAATGAAGTGTAAAAGTTATATAGTTGAGTCGTCGGTATTGATCAGTGCACAAGTCAAACGTCATAGCAAAGTGCATAGCAGCATCAATGGAAATGTTTTCTTTCACTTTGCCCACACATAGACTCGTATACATCTGACAATTCAGGACCACTGACAGTGTAACGGGATGGAATTTCATCGTCGCGTCGGCTATAATGAAGTTATATTTCTGAAATGTTTTAAAATCATTTTTGCATGATCAAGCACAAACAGTGAAATTAAACATAGGTAATTTGATATAATGAGACTGAATGAAGCAAAAGAGGTATGCCAGGACCATATCAAGTGGAAATCTGTAGTCTCTGACTACCGCTCCGGGAAACAGGCATGACGTTTTGTATTTATGTAAGTAATTTAACTTACGAAGTTCAAACAAGCAAGTTGGTATAAGGCAGGTAGTCATAAAAATAAGAAAGTTATTCCATAACCTTAAAAAAATCCACCATGCCCTCATCAGAAACAGAGTCGAACGGAAGCAAAGACTTGCAGAACCATAATGCCAAATCTCTTGCCAGAAGCCATTTGTCATTTCTTGACCCCTTTATTGAGCTTGTCGAGCTACTGGTTTTTGCAGGCCGTGGAACAGTAAAAAAGTCTTTGATATTTGTTTTAGCTTTGTCGGCGCTTGCAAGCTGTTCATCTCTAATTTGGTGATCATCTCGCAGATGACGTATTAAATTTCCCGTGCTGACTGTTTTAGTATAACTTTTTATCTTTACATTGAAACAAAGCAAAAGCTTAAAGCATGACACTGAAAAGCAGAAATAAATTGCTGTGCAAACAAACCACACCAATACCACAATGCACTAAACATTTGAAGATTTGGTCCAAAATAAAACGAACAAAATCCGAAGGAATACACCATGGATGGATTGATTATACAAGTTCCATTTCTTTAATTTCTCGATGACAGCTGACACACAGTGGTCGATATAACTTTGTTCTAGCGTCAACGCCTAAAACTCCGAACAAAAATTAGGCACCAAGACGTCATATTTCATTAACAAGGTCACGTCAGACAGAAAGCAATTTTAGGGATGTAGTTATCGATAAACGTAACACGATAACAGATCCGATATTTTTTTACAAAATGTAAGAAACTAAACTACTGCCGGATACTTTTGTACAAATTTATTAACTAATATTATATTTCATTACAAGATGTTACACGTGTTAATTCTTGATTGATAATGCCAACTTCTTTAAAATTTTCGAAGCTATTGTAAAATAAGTAGGTATAGGTAGGTACTCGACAATGAAACGAAATAATTATAATGACAGGTAATCTTTATTTATTTATTTTAATCAAAATCTGATGAATCGTCACTGTCACTCGATGAGTTCTCCCCAACATTTATTATAAGTTCCTGTACTTCTATATTATCGAATGCCACATGAATTTCCCAATCCGACGCTATAATGTTTTGGGTTTTTCTCAAAATTTTTTCCCAGTTTTCGGCAGTTACTTCCGCATATGCATTTTGTAATAAATCTAACATCTTGTTTGCCGTAAAAGGGGGATGGGTATTGTTTCGAGCGGCGTGTCCTTTGATTTGTGCCCATATTAGTTCTATAGCATTGTACTGGCAATGATACGGCGGAAGTCGAAGAACCCACCATTTTGATACACTGCTTCAAAGTAATTACGAACCTTGATCACCAGTTCTCTCGCCTGCCTTTTCAGAACAGATCCTTTCGGCATTTTGATATTTGACAGCTGGGCAGCAATCAACACGGAGGAACACAAAATACACAACGTAACGTATGGATAATGTGAAAAAACTCAGCGAACAGAAATGTAGTGACTAGCACGACCGTCTTGTTGCGAGTGACAGATTAAAACAAACACAAAATGGCGGTGGGCCATTGTGTGTTCCTTGAAAAAATATATTTGAATGTTTTTGTTGTATTTGTCTTTGTTCAAAATATAATAAATATATGCGATCGATATCATTACTTATTTGGTCACAACACTACAACTATCAAATTAGATCTGTCATCGAGAAAATAAAGAACTGGAAATACCTTAGTTATTAGGTAAATAGACCACTATGTAAATTTGTTAGTGCCATAAAAAAAAACTTTAATTTCTAGGTCGGGTACTCATTATCCGATTGTAATGTCTTCGCATTCTTTCTGCATAGCAGTCAGGCATCGGCATGCTAAGCAATGTACGTGATCAGCATTAAGGATTTTTTTCTTATTGCATTCAGTGATGATAAGTGTCCAAAATATTTCCAGCAAAAACTGCTTCGTGTTTTTGCGTCATAAAATACATTTACAGAGAGTTTTTTGACATTTGCTTTCGCTAGTTCCATTTTTAATACACTTCTAGCACTTATAGCCTAGAATTGCAGTGTTCTTAACACATAGTTTTTACACAAAAAAAAACTCCCAACTTTCAAATTAGGCACTTTGAAATTGTTTGCCTACTATTCGGGCGCGAGCGCGAGCTGCAGACTAACGACTTAAGCGAGCGCGACACCCGCTCGCCTCTCTCGGTGCGGCCGTCTAACCAATCACACGCGCAGTAGATTTCGCGTGACCATATATGGTAAAAATCACACGCCGCGCACAATTGCCGGCGGCGGCGGCGGCGTGCCGTGCATACTCCGCGGCGCCGCGCCGGCGCGGCGCCCACGTCTAACCAGCAGTTGTGAAGTTAAATTAAAATGACAATAAACTCTACTAGCGGGTTTAACATTATTGTTGTTGCAAAATGCAGGTAATTTGTAATCATTTGTACTTTGTTAGATAGCTGATGATACAAGGAAGTAATTAAACAAGTCTTTACGCTAATTTCCATACATTTTTTTTTACAGAAATCTCTTATAAGTAAATGAAAAATACGTTTTTTCAACAATAATGTGCAAAATCGGCCTTGTTACTTAAAACTTAACAGTTATTTTTGTATCAAAATTATTTTAAATGAGCCACTGTACTGTCAGCGTTCAATTAAAGCTAAAAAAAACTCACCGTAGTATTTTTAATTTTAATTTTTTCGTTGTCGGAAAAAATTAAAAAAAAAATTGAAACTTCACTAACTCAAAAGGCATTGATTTTCGACCACCGGTTCATGGGGTAAAATTTGTTGCAAATGAACTGTAGTTTAACCTCTTTCAAAGAATACGTCGAATTTCCCGTCACCTGTATAGGTATTTAATTTTAAGGAAGATTGCAGATACGGTATGTTAAAAATATTGTTGAAGCAATAGGTATAACTAGAAAAAGATAGTAGATATGCCATTTAAGGTCACGAAATAAAGTTTTTCGTGAAAATCTCAATTTCTATAGCTCAGGGGTCAATGGTTATTACAAAAATTATAGCGGAAAATTTCCTACAAAAAAGATTCTATATTTTTTTTATAGAACTAACCGTTTTCGTCGTAGAGCGCAGTGAATATACAGACTATTCATTTGCATACTCCATAATAACCTCTAGCAAGGCGTATACTCTATTATACTACTTTACTTTACTATTCTATGTAATAAATTTAACTTTATTACAGTACTTTGTAGGTAATATGGATGATTGGAATTCCCGACTAAGATTTCCCCTCCACAATTTATACAACCTTGAGTAGCAGATGCGCTCCATTGTTATAAGACCCGTGCTGTTTGTCTTTACCATCTACCATAGCAGCAGCTCAACACCATGTTTATCGAGTGTACTATCAAATATCTACAAACTTAGTTGGGAAGGGACATTGATCCTGAACAGTGAGGACGGAAATTAAAAAAACAATATATTAGAGCCAACAATACAACATTATTACATTTATTGCCGCCAGCACCCGATGTTATATTAAATACTATAATTATTGATCATTACGCAAAATGTTGTGGTGGGAACTGTGGATACAGAAAAATCGGTTTAAAATGCTTTGCAGCTTGTGGGTATGGCATGGTCAGTCACGCTTAAATTAAGTGATATAATATAACAGAATATAACAGGCTTTGGCATAATATTAATAACAAACAAGATTTCACTTTTAAAACTTTCGCGTTTTGTACACATTTTATATTCTAAATCGGGTCTGATCGCGTATAATAAAGGTATTGCCACTCGTCAACTCGTGTCCACGGCTGGTGTGACCCGTGCCTCGGTGCCGAAACGTCCAGTAGGAATAAAAGGTAAACAAATACCTTTATTATACCCGTTCAGACCTGATTTAGGATATAAAAAATAGATTTCAATTATCAACACCCCATTATTTGTTCCGTGACGATATCCGGAATCCATCTTGAGTCAAGCTCCTGTCTTTTACACGTTTTTCGTCCTAGCAACTTCCCCTCTTCGACTTCCGGCGCCACTGTCGCCTCGTTTTATCGTTTCAGATGGCGGCGACCCGCATGGCGCTCGGCTTTTACCTCATTATAGCGTCGTTTTTCGTAGCGTTAACACGTCTTAGCAATCATTATTTTAATTTTCATTTAATTAAATCTAATAATTTAACGTAAATTGCATACGTAGTGAAAAAACCCTCTCGTAATGGAGGACGAAACATATTTTGATAAACAAAGTGATGGTGAACACGTGTCACGGAAGAGAAGTCGTTCTTCAAGTTCGAGCAGTACATCATCGGAGGAGTCTAGCCCGGATAAAAGGAGAAAAAGGCGGTCTAACCATCCAACGCAGCAAACTGCAGCTACAGCTACCGGCCAGAGGCGTGCGTATTATAACCAGTCGAAACCATCGACAAGCAAGCAAGAGAGTGAAAACTTTTTTCGTAAAAATACCTCAGCGTCGAAAGATAAGTTCAAAGGTCACTCGAGGGCATCCGGCAACAAGACTTCCAATGGCAAGAACAAACACCACAATTCGTCAAGAGGTAAGAAATCAAATTACAACTCATCAAATAGAAACAATCGATCATGACTCGCAATCATTTCGGGGCGGCTGTCTAAAGCAATATATACATGCATGGGAGAACTTAGGTGCGCCCAACCACATATGCAAACTTCTCAAGGGAATACGTATTCCTTTCGTGATGAAGCCGCCCCTTATATATCCAAATCAATCTGTCATAATAAATTACGAGACAAAGCAGAATTATCATATGACACAGCTAATAAAAAATATGATAGACACGCATGTACTAGAAAAAGCCGAGATCAATCCCAGCTACCTATCAACATTTTTTCTAGTTCCGAAAACGGACGGATCGTTTCGCCCAATCTTCAATTTGGAGAGACTAAACCGTTTTGTCAAACTAAAAGGTTTTCAGCTTTTCAGTCATTTCCGAATTCCAAGCTTTTTACAGAGCAACGATTGGATGGTGAAGGTAGATCTGAGCCAGGCATATTTTCACCTTCCCATAGCCGAAGAACACAGGCGATTTCTGAGACTCAGCTACAAAGGCCAACTTCTACAAATGACGTGCCTTCCCTTCGGCCTTTCATCAGCGCCACGAACGTTCACATCCTTGACGAACTGGGTAGCCGAGTTCCTGAGAAGGCGAAATATGAGGTGCGTGGTATACCTAGACGATTTTTTAGTAGTGAATCAGTCCTGTCAAGTTTTACGCGAACACATTACATTTATGGTGAACCTAATGAGACACCTCGGCTGGACTATCAATATGGACAAGTCTGTACTGGTTCCGACACAACGCCTGGAGTTTCTGGGTGTTACATGGGACACCAAACTCAACACGAAGTCCCTGTCGAAACCGAAGTGCGAAACGCTACGCAAAGCACTTCTCAGTCAGATGTCCAGAGGCAGTTGGTCCCTCAGACAGGCCCAGTCCCTTCTGGGGAGACTCAACTTCGCCTCTTTTGTAATACGCAGAGGGAGGTTACATTGTCGAACCCTGCAATTTCACAATCGATACCTTCCCACGGAACACCCCTACAAACAAGTGAAATTGCCACAACCGGTACTCTCCGAAATGCGATGGTGGTTAAAGGCAGCACAGGGCTCACTTCCTATACATACAAACTCGATCTCTCATCTGCTCACGACGGATGCATCGGATTTCGGCTGGGGAGCTCAGCTGGGCGACACGAAAATGTCAGGACAGTGGACAAAACGGCAACAGTCATGGCATGTCAATCTCAAAGAGCTGTTTGCTGTCTACGCGGCAATACAACAAGAGAACAGCCTGCTTCACAATGCTCACATTTTACTGCAAACAGACAACCGAACAGTCGTAGCTTACATAAACAAGGAACGCGGAACGAAATCGAAGAAGCTTCTGAACCTCACACGGCAACTATTGAAGGTGATGGACCACTTAAATCTACAACTGACGGCTCAGTACTTTCCGGGCCGATTCAATTGCGAAGTAGATGCCCTATCACGCGGCAAGGTCTGCCCCGAGTGGCACCTACTCTCTACAGCAACGGACAACATATTCAAGATGTGGGGCACACCGCAAGTAGACTTATTTGCGTCGGAAACAGCTCACGTAGTAATGAGGTATGTATCGCTGGACACGCAAGACCAGCAGGCTCTGTTTCACAACGCATTCCTTCACCAGTGGGACTACGAACTTGCGTGGCTATTTCCTCCACCGAACCTAATACCCCAAGTATTGTCTCACCTGAACACAGCGAACGGTCAGTACATCTTGATCGCTCCAAAGTGGAAAATGGTATTTTGGCAAGCAGACCCACAAGCCCGGACCATTCAAGAACCTTATCACATCCCGCTCCTTCCACAAGTTCTGATCGACACGAAAACCGGAATGCACCCGCCAGAGATTCAAGACATTCATTTGGAAGCCTGGCTGGTTTTGGGTGGACAGACGAAATCAAAGAATGGTCAGTAGAAGAAAGATCACTGTTATTGTCAAGTTGGCGGCGATCTACAATAAACACCTACATGCCAGCATGGAACAAATGGAGGATATGGTGCTCCTCTAACAATTCTTCTTACAGAGATCCGAGTCCAGAACAAGTTGCTCGTTACCTGGCGTATTTACACAACAGCGAAGGTCTGGCTTATCGAACTATACTAGTCCATAAATCTGTTATTTCTACTTTTACCAAATTATCAGGTAATACTACATTGGCATTGTTGCATAAATTATAGTCTGTGCTTTAGGATTGTCTATGGTTGTTTTTTTAGTCTATGGGTTCTCCCAATAAATGTCTCACGTGCAATGTAACACCGAGTTTTTATTTAAACAATTAACCCAGCAGCCCTGCACATATCTAGCAAATATGTGACAGTGGCGACGAGGATAAAAAGAAATCAGTGAAAGTTTTACGTGTTACGTCCGTAAACTACAAGAAAGATAGTAGAATAATTTCGTCTTGTTACGTCGGACGAAATTTCACAAAATGGCGGCTGCTGGGCTCTCACTGCCTGAGTTTTCAGCTGCAAAATGCACATTTAAGGTGTACAAACAGGTGTTTGAAAACAAAATGAAGATCCACGAGGTGGATGAAACGAAGTGGTCACAATATTTAATCTCGTTTATAGGTTTTGACATGGTCACGTTGCTATCAGAACTCTGTTTCCCGGAAACACCACAGGATAAAACGTATACTGAATTAGTGGAACTTGTTGAAAAACACTTGGAGCCACAGCAATCAGAAATCGCGGAAACATATAAGTTTATGAAACGTGAACAGTTGGCAAACGAGTCAATCTCTGAGTTTGTGGCGGCATTAAAGAAAATGGCACAGACGTGCAACTTTACCACACATTTAGAAAGATGTCTAAGAGATAAATTCGTTCATGGATTAAAGAGTGAAAGCATAGTTAAAAGATTATTTGGTGAAGAAAATTTAACGTTTGCAAAAGCCGTGAAGATAGCAATGAGCATGGAGCTGGCGGAGAAGGGAGCAAAATTAATAACTGCTGGCAGTTCTGGGCAAGAAAGCTCAGACATACACAAAATAAGTAAAAAACAGGTGAACATTAAATGTCATTGCTGCGGGAAGATGGGGCATGTAAAACCCCAATGCAAATTTAAAGAGGAAGAATGTTTTAAATGCCACAAGAAGGGGCATATGGCAAGTGTTTGCAAAGCAAACAGTAACAAAACTTTCAAACCCAAGAGGGTCCATGAAATTACAAATGATGAAGAATTTTCTGTTATGCAAGTTAGTGAAGTACAATTGAATAGTGAATTTGTGGGTGATAGTTATGATTTGTCTAGTTTATTTCAGAAAACAGAGAATCAATTAAATATTAACAAAGTGGTATCAATAGATGAGAAGCGTCCAAGTCCTTGGTATATAACTTTAAAAATTAATAATGTAAATATATCATTTGAAATTGATTGTGGATCAGATGTCACGTTAATGCCTGAATCTATGTTCATAGCATCCTTTCCTAATTTAAAATTATTTCCATGTAACCTAAAGCTATCAGGATATGGTGGTAACAATATCACTGTATTGGGTAAGACAAATGTAAATATTAAAATTATAAATGAAAAATACTTAGCAACATTGATTATTGTCAAAGATGGTAAAAAGCCATTGTTAGGTAGGGATTGGCTGAGTGCTATGAAAATTGATTGGCAAACTTGTATGAAACGGTGCAATTTAATTATTCACCAAGATTCACAAATTAAACTTAACAATTTAGTAGAAAAATATAGGGATATATTTTCAGGGGTTCCAGGCGAAATTAAAGGTACTGTAGGCACTTTAAAATTAAAAGAAGCTAATATTAAACCCATTGCATTTAAACCAAGAAGAATAGCTTATGCTGTAGAAAATTTAGTTAAAAAGGAGCTTGACAAGTTATGTACCGAAGGTAAAATGTATAGAGTGACAAATAAAGAAACAGGCACATGGGCTACACCCATAGTGACCATCATTAAAGGACCTCATAATATAAGAATTTGTGGGGATTACAAGGTAACAATAAATCCATTTTTGGAGGTGCCAAATCATCCAATCCCTGTCATTGAAGACATTTTTGCAAAATTAAATAAAGATGATCAAAATGTTAAAACAGTATTTAGTAAAATTGACTTAAGAAAGGCATATATGAACAGGCGAATGGATGAGGAGGCACAAAAGCTTATGACAATTACCACACCATGGGGGTTGTATAGACCAACGTTCATGATGTTCGGTATGTCACCTGCTCCACAGGAATGGCAAGATTTTATGGATGAACACTTTAATATGCCAAATGTATATTGTTTCATTGACGATATTTTGGTTGCAAGTAGTGATGTGGAGTGCCATTTAAAAACTTTAGAGTGTATATTTCAAAAACTTAAAAATTTAAATATTAAAGTAAATAAAGAGAAAACTGTGTTGATGTCCCCACAATTAGAGTATTGCGGGCATGTGATTGATAAGGAAGGCATTCACAAGACACCAGGGCACATCAAGGCCATATTGGAAGCACCACAACCTGAAAATATTAAAGAATTACGTAGTTTCCTTGGCACTATTAATTTTTATCATAAATTTCTAAAGAATGCTGCTGAAAATTTAAAACCTTTATATACATTACTAAAGAATTCAGAAAAATGGGTATGGTCTAAGCAACAAGAACTAGCATATGAATGGGCCAAGAAAGCTATTGTATCAGAGCAAGTATTAATACATTATAATCCAAAGCTACCAGTGGTATTGAGCTGTGACGCTTCCAAGTATGGGTTAGGAGCTTGTTTAGCTCATGAAATTAGGTTAGGTAATAATATTGTTGAACGCCCTATTGCTTTTGCAAGCAGAACACTCAATGAAGCAGAAGTAAAATATTCACAAATAGATAAAGAAGCCTTAGCCATTATATGGGCAGTTAAGAAATTTGATTTGTATTTAAAAGGTAGAACATTTACATTAGTTACTGACCATAAACCACTGATATCTATATTTAATCCAAATAAAACAGCTGGTAGTATATATGCAGATAGAATGACTAGGTGGGCATTAATTTTATGTAATTATAATTATGATATAAAGTACAGGACTTCACAACATAATGCTGCAGCAGATTTTCCATCTAGGTTACCAATTAAAAATAGTAATGAGGAGGATAAAATTAATCTGGAAGGCAACATTAACAGCATTGTGTTGGATAATCCACCTGTAACTTTATCTGAAATTGCCAAACATACTCAGAAAGACCCTAATTTAAGCAAGGTTTGTACTTACCTAAGAGAGGGCTGGCCAAAGTTGATTAATAGAGAGTTATGTAAATTTAAAGGCAAAGAAACTGAGTTATATATAATTAAAGATTGCATATTATGGAGGGATAGAGTAGTTATACCTGACAGTTTAAAGGATAAAGTTTTAACTGAACTGCATTCTGGTCATTTGGGTATTAATAAAATGTTATCTTTAGCTAATAGTTGTTTTTGGTGGCCAAACATCACAAATGATATAAAAACATTAACTAATAATTGTGCAGGTTGTATCCAAAATAGGAACTTACCACCTATCAAACCTATACATAGATGGGAGTGGCCAGAGGAGCCATGGAAACGTATTCATGCTGATTTTGCTGGTCCATTTTTAGGGCATATGTGGTTAATCATTGTAGATGCACACTCAAAATGGCCAGAAGTAGTTAAAATGAACAATATTACCTCCAGCAGTACAATTAAATGTCTACGTAGTATTTTTGCTAGATTTGGTCTACCGGAACAAATGGTGACTGATAATGGTCCACAATGGACATCTGAAGAGTTTAATACTTTTTGTAAGAATAATAATATTAGACACATATGTACTGCACCTTATCACCCAGCCAGCAATGGCTTAGCAGAAAGGGGGGTTCAAACCTTCAAAAGGGCCATGTTAGCATATAAGTTTGATAAAAATTGTTTAGATCATAGTATACAGAATTGGCTATTAGCTTATCGTACAGCACCACATGCCACAACAGGCAAGGCACCATGTGAGTTAATGTTAGGTAGAAAACTCCGTACACGTTTATCTTTAATAAAAAAGAATGTAATTATTCCTCGGCAGTTGATTTGTAAGAAACCTGTAAAGCAATATTTGCCAGGTGATAAAGTACTGATCGCATCATATGATAACTCTCAAAAATGGTTAGATGGTGTTATTGAAAAACCAGTAGGAAATGTTATGTATGATGTGCACACTGACAAAGGCATACTCACCAGGAATGTTACTCAGTGTTTGCCTAACTATAGTGTACCTAATGAAAGTGTATTGGAGCAAGAAAAAGAATCGGAGAAATTAGAAGTAAATAAGCCGTTAATTAACAAAGAAATACCAAGTAACATTGCTAATTCTCCTATTCTAGTGCAGCCAGAAGTGCGTAGAAGTGCACGTACTCATAAGCCTGTTCAGAGACTTGATTTGTAGTAATTTAATAAAAATTAGAAGAGAGGAGTGTTGCATAAATTATAGTCTGTGCTTTAGGATTGTCTATGGTTGTTTTTTTAGTCTATGGGTTCTCCCAATAAATGTCTCACGTGCAATGTAACACCGAGTTTTTATTTAAACAATTAACCCAGCAGCCCTGCACATATCTAGCAAATATGTGACAGGCATCTAACTTTCTCATTAAACATATTTTAAAAGCTATTTCAGTTGCAAAGGACAAGAAAATAAAACCACCTATTTGGAATGTAAAGAATGTATTACAATACTTAGAAAATAATACACCAGATGAAAATAATTTGTACCAAGTATCCAGACGTGCCGCTATATTACTTTTGCTAGCGGCAGGACGACGAGTACACGACCTGACACTGCTGAGGATCAATGCCGACCAATATATAGATGAGGGCAATTCTATTGTCATGTGGCCTTGTTTTGGATCGAAGACGGATGACGCTAACAACAGGCAATCTGGATGGAAACTAAAAGCACATCCGAACAAAAATCTCGACTGTGTATTTTGGACTCGTCAATTAATCGGTACTTCACAAGATCGTCGGAAATCAGGTATGCTGTCAGAACTTTTTATAACTGCTAGAGGTGATCCAAAACCAGCTTCTAGAACTGTAATCAGTGGCTGGATCAAATCTGTTCTAAAGGACGCGGGTGTCGATGCCACGCCAGGCTCAGTACGCTCTGCCGTAGCCTCTCTCAATTGGCTAGAAAAGTTTCCTATTGATCAGATTCTTCAGACTGGAAATTGGCGGCAAGAACATACTTTTAGAACATACTATCAAAGAGAGCTAGCGAATCAATCCAGAAATAATGATTTTACGACGTCAGTTTCCTTGTCAAATTTCTTTGAACCTGTGCGATAACAATGATTTGGTTAATTTGATGATCAAAACTGTATGATTCATATATAACATTGAATAAATATTGTTTACTTTTCAATAACTTATTATAATTTAATTTTTTATTTTACATAACACATTATAGCATCTACATAATTATTGTAATAATTATGGGCATACCAGGAGATAACAAACATATCACTCAAGATGGATTCCGGATATCGTCACGGAACAAATAATAGAGAGTTTTAACTAACAATAAAACTTACCTATTATTTTTCCGACGATATCCGGAATCCAGGTAATACCTACCTGGTACATCGTGAGTAAGTATAATGAGGTAAAAGCCGAGCGCCATGCGGGTCGCCGCCATCTGAAACGATAAAACGAGGCGACAGTGGCGCCGGAAGTCGAAGAGGGGAAGTTGCTAGGACGGAAAACGTGAAAAAGACAGGAGCTTGACTCAAGATGGATTCCGGATATCGTCGGAAAAATAATAGGTAAGTTTTATTGTTAGTTAAAACTCTCTATTTTTTATTAAAACAATTTAGAAATAATAGTAGTAACACAGTTCCGAACACCATGGATCAGGCCTATTGAAAAATCCATAGAAAAGTGTCTTGCATTCTACTACCTCAGGTGGTGTGGAAATGAATGCATAGTCATTGAACGCCAGCGTTCTCTGCGCTCTACGACAGAAAACGGTTTGTTCTAACAAAAAAAAATGTATAGTATCTATATTGTAGAAAATTTTCTAATCTATAAATTTTATACTAACCTTTACTAACCTTCGAGCCATAAAAAGCGAGGTTTTATCCTAAAATACCCGTGTTTTGTAACTTTCGACCTTGAATATCTCAAAAGGCACATTCGACATCAATGTCGACTTTTGATATATTTATTGTTTACAACACTATTACAATTATTACAAAGGTGTATGCCAAAATTCAGTTAACGGCATTTTTAGGGAAATTGAAACCTAAAATTACTGCGCAATGTAGTATGAACCGCTTTAAAATAAATAAAATGTACACAAACAACGTTAAAGTAAAATTTATATTAAATACCTATGTAAGTATTTAATTTATCAAAATAGATTTTTTTGGAAAATTTTATTGTTACAAAATTTTCAAAATAGGATGGATGTACCAGTCTCAAACCATTTAAGGAAAAAAATTAACTTTAAAATGTTGTTATATAACCTAATTGCGATATTTATTACTAGTTTATTTTTTATATTGTACGTTATCTAGTTAAAAGTTATAATTGAAAAGGAAAACACTTAATTCCTTTTGTTTTTTTTATTATTTAACATAATCGGTATATAACTGGGATGTACCCTACTTTGACCAGCAGGCCCCAGTTGTTGACAGGATTTGTACCAGAGGTTGACCATTAAACAAAGTGAAATAAAATCTACATTCCACAAAAGGAGATGTTTTTATAATCAACTTTATTAAGGTTTGTTCTTAGGGCTAATTGAGACCAACAAGTAAATTACTATTTTCAGTCTTAACAATCACAATAGAAATTCTTAAATCTAAATGGCACATTTTCAAATCACATGAAAATAACAAATAATAACTTCACTTAAACTTTAAACTTTATAAGCAACCTACGTTTTTGGTTTAATCATTATTAATATCAAATATCAAACATACCTAAATAAAATTTCTAACAATATCACGGAATGACTCAAAAGTAAAAACTGCAGATGAAAGGAATCAGATCCAAAAAGATATTTGGCCATTTCTGGCACTTTGTATGAACCTCTACTATTAATTGACGCAGGGGCATTTATTTTTTCGACTATTCTGTCATTAGCATACCAAATTTTATCTTCTTTATCCGGCCATTTAAAAGTATTTGGAGTTGATAACACCATCGTACTAACTTCTTTACTCTCTTTGTCAATATTTTTGACAATCCCAGGAAAATACTCTCCCTCGTAGTTTACTATTACGTATGATCCTAATTCTATTTCGTCGTCTGATTTACCTTTCTTACTGTAATAGACCAATGGTAAATTGTCCTCTTCTGAATCAGAATCTATCCTATTTTGTACTCTCTTTCTTATTCGTTTTGCTTTAGGTTTCTCAATTTTGTTCAACTCGTGTAACTTCTTTTTTTCTTCTCTTGCTAATCTCTTATTTTCTTTTTCTTCTAGTTGCTTATTTTTTTCATTCCAATACTGCATCCACTCTACTGATGTAACTGCATCCGGCAATCGCTTTCTATTCAGCTTTTTCTTACAGCCTTTTTTCAGTGGCGATTCTGTAGGCCAAACTAAAGAAGACGCAAAAGCAGGGCTGACTGTAATTTTAGAATATCCGGGTGTAGTTTGTTTTAAAAAGTCTCTAGACTTTGCAGATTTAGTAGGTGTCTTTTCTTGGTCGTTTAGTTTTTTGGATGATCCTGGTTCAGGTGTTTTTTGTTCTGAAAACTCTATCATTGTAACAGATTTAGTAGGCATTGCTTCTCGATTTTTACTATTGCAATCGTCTGTAACAAAACTTAGTGAGGTTGAACCTGGTAGTTGTTCTTCGTCGGATAATTTTGTCGATAAAGTAAGTTCTGACTGGCGAATTAATGCAGAGTTTGGAACGATGCTAATTTCTGGAGAATCTAGAGTTAGAATCTTATCATTCCCTATTTCCTTTAGGGGCTCTTCATAAATGGAACTCGGTGACGTTAAATAAGGTAATACTGTCGAGTTAGTTGAAGTTTCTAGTTCCTCCGATGGTCCGTGCTCGGGTGATAATATTTCTTCGTCATATTTTTCAAATACGTCCAGTAAAGATGGACTTATCAAAGCGTTGCGTTGCGTTGTGCATTCTTTTTCTGAATTAAGGTCCCGTTCATTATGTATATTTGCTGTTGATTCCGGTGGGTCTGGTGAGTTGCAAGCATTAGTAACTTTATTACAAATTTTGCGCCAGACATAAAAAAGCTCTTTTGCCGATTCATCTCCAGTCCAAGATTCGGTATGTGGAATGGCGCGGAATTCTAAAATTCTATTTCTAGACATTAGAGACTCAAAGTACAGTAAGTGTTCTGTACTTATTTCTGTTTGTTTATCAACAACATCAATATGTCTGCTATCATGATTCATACATTTGGTGTAGTCAATGATATTAGCATCAAAAGGAAACAAACCACATTTACGAAATCCATTTCTAATGATTTCTTCAGTAGCAGACCCTATAGCAGATTTTAAAAGAGGTGCAAATTGAGCCCTTGTGACAACTCTATT
Source organism: Sesia apiformis (assembly GCA_914767545.1). NCBI lineage: Eukaryota > Metazoa > Arthropoda > Insecta > Lepidoptera > Sesiidae > Sesia > Sesia apiformis. The sequence goes on along the minus strand of OU611963.1, from coordinate 14,498,953 downwards.
TCCTGTAGTTACTATCCAATTCTGAACTATCTTTTTCCATGAATTTTTAAGTGGACGAAACACAGAGACATCGGCAGGTTGTATAATATGCGTTGCATTGGGATGAAGGGCATACAAAATAATTTGGTTCTCAATGCACAGCTGGCTCACTTCGTATGTAATGTGTGATTTGTGACCGTCGATTAATATAAGTACAGGAAATTTCACGTTTGCCTTACGTAAAGCTGGCAGCAATGAATTGCCTATATACCCATAGAACACACGAGATGTCATCCATCCCTTAGGTGACTTTCCGAGGCACCAGTCTTTGGGAACATTTCTTGCAATTTCTGCTGGTATTCTCTCATAGGGGTAAATAACCATCACCGGCATAATTTTACCAGATGCAGTGAAAGTTCCTAACACTGTTATACTTTCTTTCTCCTTATCTTTAATTTCGTAAAGATTTTCCATGCCTCTAGGTCCCAGTACAATGCCCGAGGAAGGACATACCTGAAAACCGGATTCGTCAGCGTTTAAAATCCTATCAGGATCGTCTAAAATATCTTGTGCGTTTTCAGTCTTTAGAAACGCTTCTAATTCTGAATGCCATTTTCTTAACCCTTCCTCGGTTACTGTACTTCTTGCAGAGTTTATAGCTTCTGCATGTCGCTTAGCAAAATCTGGATTTCTCTTCATGAAATTATCGAACCATTTCCGTCCTGGAATTCCTTCCTTGAATGGAGTTGGTCGATTGTCGGCTTTGATTATTTTAGTGACTGTTTCTATTAACTGCTCTTTTTTAATAGGGATTCCCTTTTTAGCCATTGCATTTATCCACCGACATAGCAATCGTTCCTCATCAGGTGTCAAAATTGTTGGCGGGCCCATTTTTCGTTGAATGGAATATCTCATTTTTATTTTATTAATCATTGTAGAATGGGGGATGTTATATTTGCGGCACGTTTCTCTGATTTTGTTTCCTGACTGTATTTCTTTAAGCGCTTCATAAATATCGTCCTCACTGTACCGAAAGAATTTTTTTTTTGGTGGCATAATGAATCTAAAACAAGCAAAAAAAACTCATATTTAGAGAGCTTGGTCAATCATAGGAGCTTATGTTTTGTATGCAGTACCAATGTCAAACCACTGGTCAACTAAAGGAAACAATGCGATTTACTCCATTAAAATCGATTGTTGAGTTACAAATCATATCATAGACATGAAACAGATAAAAAAATGCAAAAAAAAAGTAGTACTTCAGTGAGATAGTCGTTGACCAACTGGTCAACCACAGGAACACTTAATCAAATCATGTACCTTTTGTTAACCAGTTAAATAACTCATGAAATATATTATTTGCACCTCAAATTCATTAAAATCCCCAAAATAGACATAAAATCATTACAAAAATCAATCATCAAAGCAAAGTACATTCAAAACAATACAAAATAAATATAAAATATTCTTACCTCGTCAAAACTCGTTCATTATTGCAATGGCGGCCGAATGGCAACTGTCAGCGACAAGTAAAAATAAAACGAAATTGTAGGGTTCACTGTTTGTCTCTTTCTAGCCGTAATGTGATTAGTTGATTTGTATTAGTAACGACAACATATAGCCAACATTAAATGAAACACATAGTGGCGGGAAATCTTAATATTGACACTCAATGCCGCAAATGGTCAACAACCGGTGCCTGGTCAACTATAGGCTCAACCACCCTACATAATGACAGTTCTATCCTTGTTCACAGAAGCGTCGCTGCGGAAAGTAAAGATCTAAATATGCCTCCTTTCTCAGCTTCTTTTGTATTTCTTCAAGCTTCATTATCTTTAAGGCAGCCCTGCAGCTGTTGTGTGCATGCGCGAAGAAGCAGTCCCTCACAGACTTTGTAAAATAAAAAATATATATGGTCAATCAGAGTAATTACTAAAGAGGTAATTGAATGCCTTTGGTACAAATAGGAGTTCGTCTTTGTACTTACCTCAAACTGCGCCAGTTTCGCGCCTTGGTACTTAGCAAGGCAATGTGTAAACAGCCTCGTGTAATGTTTCCTGCAGAGGAAGATACGGTTCTCAAACTGCCAGTAGTCACCTTGAACCGAGCACGAACATTCGCAATCTCCGCACGCATCCAAGTTGTATGGCACGCATTTTATCTACAAGCAATTTATAGACTTGTTAAAAGCCCTATTAAACGATATTCGGTCTTAGAAGCAGTTCGGGTCATGTTGGGCATATTATGCATTCTGAATAGAGGTCATTTTTCAACCACTGTCTAAATCTAAGACAAGAACGATCTAAAAAACGTTCACTCATATTTATCTCGACTTTAGATTTACTTTCTTTAAATAATCTGTGTATGAGCTTTGGTATATCTTAATTAATTATAACCTAATTTGGCGTTACTATTGTTTATCCCTCCTATAAACAAAATGTACCTATCTATGCACTAATACATAATACCAACTGCTTTACGACAGATAATCCCAGTTAAATTCCTAAAATGACCTGCGCAAGGTCCTAAAAATCGAACAGCAAAAGTTTTTTAGTCTGACAAAAAAAAATTAAAGACAAATAAATGGTTATTTGTGATCTAATTAGTTAGTAGTATTATAATAATCTGTGGATTTGGTCTTCATAGTTTATATGTATGTCTTTCTATGGAGTAGTAGAGCTGGACATTGTCATAGTGTGGTATTCATATTATTTACGAGTAATTAAGAATGTTTCAGAACGAGCTGGCAGCATTCAAAATTAAAATTTCATCTTTTGGCGTGTAGATGTGGTGGCGTATTAAGCAAATCGTGCTATCCGTGCCAGTTATTTTACTTATGAGAACTGTCGCACGCAGATGAACAAAAATGTGTAGACAAATCCTCGTCACAATAAAAGATCAAAATAATGAAAAAGAAACCTTATTTACGAAAGCTATTTTTCAAGAATTAGAAAGCAATTTCACCATGACAGGGCATCGCAAAAGCTTTTTGCCGGAAAAGCTGTAATAGAATTTCATTTGCCTCTTCTTATATTCCGGAGCGTAGTCGCAGGGTCTATAACACAAAAAGGTTAGGTTTTTAAGTTATACAAAACACCAAATAAATTGAAGTTGTGGTACAAGTTGATGACAAATTTTGGGATTAGTTTTAGAAGCGTTACATTCAAAAAATGCGCTTGAAAATTTTTGCCTACGCAATAGTTAAGTCGACCCTGAAATACCCCAGTCCACTTATGATACGATTAATTTTCATGTGCATATTATAATTATACGCTAAGCAAATTCAGCCTCATTCGATTCTTCTATGTTAAACGGTCACACTGTCTTTCCTAATTTTCATTTTATAAGTAGGTAGTTACAATAAATATAGGTACTTAGTAAGTTACAGTACCTACAATACCTGTACCTTTTACAATCAGCACCTTCTAAATCAAATAACCAATATTTAAAAACCAACCAATAATTATGCCAATCGACTCACGCAGGATAATCGCTGGCTTTAAAAAGAGATTTTCTTTTTGAAGTAGAATTAAAGGGTGCGCAGTTTTGAGTCGTCGGCTTTTTCTGTGGCAGTTCGCGTGGTGGTGGTTGGTACTCGTGTCTCGCCTTCCAACGCGATGACTTCGGACCCACGCCATATTTACTATATATCTGTAAAATATTGAATAAAACAGTCCACTCTTTCAGAGGTGGTGTAGTTCCTCGGGGATTATGGTAGCGGGTTTGGTATCCCATAGTCGCCTTTTATGACACCCACGGGAAGAGATGGGGTGGTGCTGTTCTAAAGCCGGCCCGCACCACACGGCCCAGTGGCCGAGACTAAAAGAGTGTAAGAAGCCGCTTGGTCAGGTTGGCGTTTTTTAAGACTATATATCTCTCGCGCTCAAGACTAAAAGTGGATGTTAAAGAGCCGGTTACATGTTTCTTTAATTTGTGAATTGAGCTGCAGATCATTTTAGATTAGAAGATACTGTAATATTAATGACGGAATTGATTCAAATTTACTGATACTAAGAAAGTTATTTAATTGAAGGCTGGCTCTTCAGCTCTCTCAATGATGACAAATCACGCCCGAATGATCCCCATTTGGGCCTAATCTGTACTATAACTATTTTAATCTATTACTAGTGCCGAATGAATTATCAATGTGATAATTATATTATCATTGATAATTTCTGAGATCTGCACACTGCACGGTAGGCTATATGCTTTCTCCATTTTATGCTCTTCACTCTCTAACTTCTGCCAGTCGCATTAAGTTTTGTTTGCTTAAAAATAATTACCATTTTCTCATATAGAATTCTAGATTCCCTGGGTAGATAATGGTGCTGCCACGCAGCTCACTGTGTTAGTGGGTTTGACGACCAAATATAGTTATGTTCTTATTCTAAGGTTATGTTCAAAACCACATTACCCTACTCGTGAGATCGTAGAAGGCGTCGCGTCCATCGTTGTGGCTTCCTGGCCCCAAGTTAGGCTTCACTTCGGGGGCATTTCGTCTCATGAAAGGGCTCATAGAAGGTCCTCTAGTTGGCAATACTTCCCGTTCCAGGCCAGTACCAAAACATATGCGAGGCGGGGCTTTCTTTGTTACGACATATTCAAAATCTGTGGTAAGTAGGTATTTATGATTAGGTGTGAGATAAGAAAGAATAATGAATTTGTGTACCAATAACTCGGATATCAGCTCTTACAAATATTGAATCAATCATCGTCAGCATTCTATAGAAGAAAAATGATACAGAGGAAACTTATAAGTATTCTAACTAGACTATGGTCACCGGCACCTATAAACTACTTTTATGACCCTCTTCTTCTTATCAAAACTTACAGGTATGTAGATCTTATCCATTTAAATCTACACATCTATTAGGTAAGCTTTTTATACCTAAATTCAAACTTAAAAATGAAACTTAAATTCTCCTTTCTTCGCTTTTCACCAAGCAAAACATTCTTAATGAAAACTTAGTAGAAAAGAAGTAGGTAAGGATGTATGCCGCTAATTTTGAAGAATTATATACCTAATTTACAGAAAATTCTGTTATAGAATTCTATACCGTACTAATAATATTAATATATAGAGGTAAAAATGTGTTTGTTGTTGGCTAATCTCTGGACCTACAGAACCGATTTCAAAAATTATTTGACAAATAGGAAGTTACATTATCCGTGTCTAATATGGGCTAAATTTAAATTTGAAATTTTGAAAAAAAAATTGAGAAAAAAAGAAACCTCTTATAAACCGAAGCGAAGCGAGGGCGGGTCGCTATCATAGATATATATATTGTACACTAAAGCATATAGAGAAATACAAGTACAAGCGAAATACTATGGATTTCGTGAAAACTTACATATATAGTGGTGTGCTATGCTACAGATCTACACAAAATCATTTTCACATATGCAAAAAGTTGTAAATAACTATTTCTTCAGTACAGAATACTCTTAGAAATTCATCAATACCCACCACCATGACACGTTTCGTGCATGCTATTCGGTCGCAAGTACCGTCGCGCATACGGCCGCTGCATGATTCTTTACTAAACTGACTGACAAGTCTCGCAGTGGGTTTCATGATAGCAAGACAATAAAAAAAATATGACGAGACACTGCGCCTTTTCATACCAGTGTAGGGTGTATATAATTTTGGTTTTAGTTAACAGATAATTTTAACACTAATCTATACCGTATATATAACAAAAATGGATGTTGGTATATCTGAAATTAATAGACTTCGACACCGTTTGACCAATCACCATGAAAGTTGGCACATATATGTATTTTTTCATGGAGAAGGTTTTGGAACGAAGTTCCTTTATGCGGCTTGCGATCGGTGTGATTCGAGAGAAAATGTAACGTCACGTAAGATTTTTACCCCTCCATACGCCTTTCTCTCTGTGTGTGTGCGTGCGAGTATCGAGAGCGAGACTCAAGCAGAATAACAGACGTGCAGACTAGTGCGTGGCCGGTTGTATAAACTTGTTTTTTTGATTTTTGATTTTATTCCTTATTTAAAATTATTTGCATTGAAAATATGATACAAAATAAAAATAAATTTTTTAATGGTATCTACTTTGTTGTAACTCGCCACTAGATGGCGCTGCAGCACATCAACTTTTATACCGTTCAACCAATCGCAAAAATTATATCGACGGCAAAACAGAATAATTTGTGATTTTATATACAGAGGTAAATAAATATACACAGGCAGGACATAACGTCGGTCCGGTTTTGCTAGTAATATATATATATATATATATATAAACATAAGTTACAAATCTTTGAACTTCCGTTATGTAACCATACCAGGGACACCTATTACAATGCCTAGTAAATTATTGAAGTAGGTACACGTCAGTACATCCTTCTTAGTACATTATTATACGTCGTAATTTGTCTCAATTAATGAGCCAATGTTCATTAAAAAGTAATGAATGAGTCAATGATTCAAATAATCGTGTTCGCTGTGACAGTTATTGAAATGGTAAATGGTTATCAATCAGGGAGCCGTTAAGTATAGCCACTGCTGTATTTGTTTAAGGGAAATAATTAGATGAGCAGCAAAAGATGCTGGACGGACAGCAAACTTAAAGGTGGGTTAGGGTTAGGTTCTCTAGTGACAATAAAGATAAAGCTCCGTCAACTTGGTCATGAACTAATGACATTCTTAGTTATTTATAACGATTTATTTCAGTTATTCAAACATAAGTTGTTTTATTGATCATGATTTGCTGCCCATTTAGTATACCTGTCTGTTTAATAAGCCTTTATCGTATAAACAGTTACGAAAACCGGTGGGTACATTTTAGGTTTACCATATAAAAGATATGACGATATTTCCGTTACCTACCTAGATTTTTTTCTGACATAAAAGATGGGACAAACTTTCGAAATTAAAAATCAAAGAATTGTACGTTTCATACGTATCATTAGATAATTATTTATTTATTGTATAACTTTTGGGAAACGAAGTAAATAAACACTGTTTGTTTATTTCGTTTCTTAAATTTTGGTCACTATAATAAATCGTGTCTTCGAGAAAACAGAATACAGAGGTAGGTATTCTTTTTGTCATGCGACGTGAATGATATCGCGAAAAATGATTACGTAACTAAACTACGTACTTACCTACTTAATGATTTAAATTACTCATAATAACTTTTTCTCCTTACCTACTGTTAAATCCCAAGCCATTTTATAATTTTATTATAATACAGTCGAATGAAATTATTATTGTGGATAAATCGCTGAAAAAAATTAAAATATTTAATTTAAATTTTATACAAACTCGCCCTTAATTAAAATATTGTTGCACTTCAATTTCATCCACGGCCCTACAAGCGTTTAAAGTGAGGAGATGCAGTTCTTGTTAGACAATTATCATAATCGATTCTATGGGGAGCGCAGATATTTTTTTATATACCTTTATATACGAACTGCCTCAAGAGGTCTTCTCATTAAGCTACGACATGGGGTTATTCAAGAAAGCTGTGAATAGGATTTTGCAAGGTTGGCGGCGCGCCCGCATACCCCCTGGTGTTGCAGGTGTCCATGGACGGCGGTAACACTTACCATCACGTGGGACCGCTTGCTCGTCCGCCCTTTTCTCTATAAAAAAAAACCTGAAGTGGTAATAAAAGCGATTACTATAGACAAAAAAAACTAATAATTTATTTAATTAGGTACCTAGTACACATGTGTATATGTGTACTGCATCGACATAGACATTGCTACGCAGACTATGCACTTACACTATTTAAGCATATTTTTGTTTAGCAATTAAACAACTTTGAACGGTTTAAATCGCGTATATTTAACATTATTTATATCCCGACGTTTCCAACACTTTGCAGTGGACGTGGTCACGGGGTGACTAATTGATTTTATTTGTCACTTGAGTTATTAAGAAATTATTTGAACTACCGTCTAATTTTTTTTTTTAAAATCATAATATTCCCTATGCACGCAGTATTCGCTCACGGTGTCCAGAGGTCTTGCAGTATTGCGTTGGCCTTGGGATTTAATTAATTTAATGACTGGATCCCAAGCTGGTGGTACTTGCCAACAATCTTCTCTATCGAAATTTGGGTGTTTCTTGATTTCAATAGCCTCGCGTAACATTCTTGGCATGAACCGGGTCTCTAGCGAGGATTTGTGGATTATCGAATCGAATGTAATGGTTGGGTCGAATGTAAATGTAATGTAATGGTGAATGGTTGACAGATTCATTAAATAACTCGACTGATCGTTATAATTCAAATGACACCAACCCATTACCCTCATAATGTTACACACTGATTCAACATACTAGACATTGCTTTTTTCAGAAATATAGCCTAACGTCTAAACTCGATAGAAACCCTATGGTATGCGAGTTCTCCGACCACCGTCCCGTAGTAATGAAATTAGGGCGGCAGACCGACCCACCTCCCTAAGATTTCTCCAGTTTGCTATTATTGACTGGAGCAATCTTGCTGAATTCAATTACGGAAGAATTTTCCTTTCTCGCCTACTGAGTCATATCAACTGAAAAGGCGTACTCATCGATAAACAGTACGGCTTTAGAGCCAAACACTCTTGTATACAACAGGTGCACTGAATAAAACGGAGCACATCCTTACAGGTCTCAGTCAAAGGAGACCCTTCAAGACCCTAGCTGCCTTTTTAGAAGTAGCGAAGGCTTTTGATAAGGTCTGGCACAACGGTTTAATCTATAAACTGTACGAACTCGAGGTGCCTGAAAGTCTCATTCTCATCATTGGAGACTACCTTATCAATCGCACCTTTCGCTACAGAGTTGAAGGCACTCTGTCCAGTTCCCGCCTAATCAGAGCTGTATCCCCCAAGGCTCCGTTATAGCACCCACGCTGTATTCCCTCTACACCAATGATATCCACCACTCCCCCGGAATAGAGCTTGCCCTCTTTGTGGATGATACCGCCCTCTACGCCTCAGATAGGAACCAACGGCCTGTCTCTCTACGCCTCCAATGAGCAGTCACCGCCATAGACGAATGATTTGTGAGATGGAGGATTGAGGTGAAGCCCGACAAAAGTGCATGTTTCCCTTTTCCCATGTGTCGCAATCGTAGCTCTAGGCTCCGTCTTTCCCCACGCCTGATATCCCTTTTCAGTCAAACTATCCCTTGGGCTAGGAAGATCAAATATCTCAGAGTTACTCTAGATAGACCATCGACTGACCTTCCGAGAACACATAAAAACCATCTGAAGCTGAGCCGCCTTTGTACTCGGTTGCCTCAACCCTCTCATAGGCGGGGGAAGTAAAATGTCGCTTAGACATTGACATTGTACAAAACCTGCGTACGTCCTATAATGACCTTCGCTAGCGTTGTCTTTGCAGAGGCAGCCCCCTCCAACATTAAAATACTCCAAACCCTCCAAAATATGTAGATTCGTGCGTAGGGCCGTGGCTGCCCCATGATACTCTCGCAATGTCAACCTCCACAAGGACTTGGAACTTCCTTCCATCGTCAAATACGTGAAAGACTACGCCCGACGCTACTACGACAGAGTCCCTCACCATCCCAACCCCTTAGTGGTTGACAGCCTAATCTATGTTCCCGATAGGAATGACCCTCCCCGTTACTGTCGTGGTCGTCGTCCTCGGTTCCTCTTAGACGACCCCGACGACCATATTACTGCTGTCAGGCTACATATATACGCAGTTCCCGCCGGCGGAACACACGCCGGCCTTCAGCCAACACCTTTACCAGGTAAATATTAGAAATGCATAAAGAAAACTAACCGTTTATCTTCAGCTATGTTGCTATATAGATAGGTAGGTAGTATATGTCCTAGAAGTAATTAAAAGTTGTAGGTAAGGTACGTCGAGTTACGATTAAACAGTAACTTGTTAGTTCTAATTTCCTGTATGAAGTAAATATATATACCTATATATATAAATATAGGTATGTATGGTTGTAATAATATTAGCCGCCTATCGGATATTGAGCTTAAAAAGTTTGCAAATTTTGTACGGTTAATATTTATTGCAGTGATATTTCTCTTTCTGTCATTGTCATATTTTTGTAAATTTACTCATTTTCTAAATAATTATTAACTCTTTAGTCTACATTTTTAAAAAGGTTTACAATTTTCGCACTGCTATCACCAACTCATAAAAAGAATAATAGCCTCATTTCACGAATTTTCTTTACAATACGTATAAAAAAGAGTTTATACGCAAATTATTCACATCTGTATTATGTAAATCATAAATAGTTTATTTAATTTTTACGTTTCAACGTCAGATTTACAGATCCATCATTTTTCAGTCTATGATCGGATCCAATTATTCTAATAACACTGAGTTGCCACTATGTTGCGTTTAGATTTCTTGACATACATTCATATTTGTCTTGCGGTTCATAGAGATATGGAGGATTTAGATAAGTTTATTATCATTAATAAGAGTTCATAAATTTAAGTCAATAATAATTGAAGCGAAAAATAGTATAATATAACAGCGCACGTTTGGTTATTTCTAAAATTATTTTTTTACTTTATATTCAACTGTCAAAATTGTCAACAAGTTTGAGAAGCAGAATAGAGAGTATAAAGGGACATACACATACGTTATGAAACGTTGCCGAAGTCAGAATTATCTTTCGTGTTATTGAAGTGAGTTTGTTCGTCAGAAATATTAGATCTGTGGTGTTCGTTTTGTTTTTATTCAGACGGAAACGATCGATCAAAATATTCTAAAATTAACGTTATATGTACCTCATTTAAACAGAAGGTGTCGAAAAGTTGAAGGTAAAACTTTTAATATTGTTAATAAGCTTGCAGCGGGTATCATGTTACTTGTGAAGTAATTTTTGCCCTCGTTATTATGTCATACCTGCTAATAGAACATTTGTAATAAGTTTGCCTAGAATTTCTTATTAGAATCGCATTTTATGTTTACTTAAATAAAATTTGAAAATATGGTTATGGTACATTACATTAACAATCTTCCAAAAATTTTATTTATGCTAGACTCAGAAATGTGTAAACAAACTGCTTCCGATAGAATTCGCATAGATTTGCCAAATTCCTTAAATACCTAAAAACAAACTCATCGCAGTTAGATTATTAGCAGCAAGTCAGTATTAGACATACCAGACATATATATACCATATATATTTTTTGGCATGCCTAAACATATATACCAAAAAATCTCAGATTTATGATCAGTAAAGAAAAATACAAATAAGTTGATCTTTTTAAATTTAATTATGTACTTGAAAATTAGCTTCTGTGCAGACTGCATCATGTGTCCATAAACATGACAGTAATTCTATGACAAGAATAATCTTATTTATTCTGGGCCTATTTTCTTTTCTTTCAACTTTCTGAGTAAATAAACTTTATTATTGTTAATATGGTCTTATTGACTTTGGTTAAGATATTCTAACGTAAAATTATAATATTTCGAGATTTTGTTTAAATATTTAATAATTTTCATATATTTTAACTTCCTTTCCACTACTTTGAAATCAGATGTATCAACCTGCACCTTGCTAGTTTATATTTGGTGATTTACTTTCTAGCCTTTCTTGTAATACCATAAAGCATTTTAAAAATTGAAAACACATATTGAAATTTATATTGCCCTCATAGTTCTATTATTCACATTTGTCTTAGTGAGACATTTTCTTTGAATCAGGTTGTGTTTCAGACTTAACATCTAGAATTTAAGTACTTATCTTTAATTTTATCTGTTCTTCACAATGTAAAAATAAAATAATAATGTTTTCTTTGTTTTTAGAAAAATGCCATATAACAAGTTAGTTGTACCAGTGGCTCTCGGACTGTCACTGGTGACAGTCACTGCTGCAGTTGTGTACTATCTGTTTAAAAAGGATGAGGATGAGACCAATGGCAAGAATGTGAAGACATCTAGAGTAAATGTTATTGAGGTCTCTGTTCCAAAAAGCATTGTTCCAGCTTTGATTGGTAAGATTTTTTTTATATTAGGTGCTTACCTATGAAATGACCAATTTTATTACTGGCCACTTTGAGTTTCAATATCTTCTGTTCTAATTCAGATTTCAAAATAAAACAAAATCCATCTAATAGCTACAATGTTCTTGTTTCAAAATCAGATTTCATTTGTTTTTCTATGCCTAAATTTTGTCAATATTTTGACTAACATAATAAATATTTTTATAACAGAAAAACAATTTTCAGTATCTCATACCAATCCGTCTTTTCATAGGTAAGCAGGTGTTTACCTATGAATCTATTAGGTATTAAATCTAATATGTAATAGAAAGGTGAATCAGTGATATGTTTGGCACACGTATCACTGAGGTCCATAGGCAACAGTGTATACTTTTTAGTACAAAAAGAAGGTATACAACAAGAAGACAGTCCACCTAATGATAATATGTACTGTTGCCAATGGTCATAGTAATACATGCCAACATTAGTATAGAATGACAAATGTTGGCACATCTCTGGAATTAACTTTGGAAATTTAGGAATGAATTTCCAAAAGGGTTCAGAAAAAAAGGAAAAGGTGCTGTTCCAATATCCAGTCTATAACATCCCACTGCAGGGTAGATTTCAGGTCGTAATCCAGTAAACAGACCCAGTATGGATTGGTATACATATGTCCCAAATTTCTTTTTAATCCTCTTGCATACATGTTTGTTTACTCACAATGTTTTCCTTCATTGCTGAGTTATTGTAATGTACAAAATCCCACACATAAGTGGAAATTCAATGGCAATTGCCAAGGTTTGCACTCACAACTTTATGAATGAAAGTCGAGAATAGATATTCTTAGGCCCCGCTTAATACAACAAGTGTAGTATTTACTTGATAAATAATAGACACTCTTTTCATATTACTAATCTACACTGGACCCATGTGCTGGACTGTGGCCTGAAACACCCTTGTGATTACTATAGGCGGCCTGTATCCTCCAGTGGGACATTATAGGCTGTTATTCATTAATTCATCTCATGAAACCATGAATTAGCACTGTTGCTAATCCAACCTATAAAATCTGTGTTCTATCATTTATTTGTATGAATTTTAAATGCTACTGATTCTAGCAAAACATTTTTCGCCTCCCCTTAAAACCTAAACAGTGTTTCAAAATAGATTTGATGTTTATATTTTGTGGTAATTAATTGTAATTTAACTTCTAAATAATTTTTAGTTTACAATTCTTATTGTATTTTATTATTTCAGTTAGGTACTTAACTATTTTCTTTAGACATAGTCGCCAGATATGGACAAATAAAATGGGAATACATGAAATAGATAAAAAAAATTACATGTATGTCAAATTTTAAGGCAATGAAAATTAAGAGAATTATTATTTCATATTGATTTTAATACTAGACTGCTCACATAAGAAAGAGGAGGCCTTTATAATTGTCTATTATTCTCACATTTACTCAAGATAGGCAAGTTAAAAAGTCCTAAATAGGTATATAATAAAACATTATCATTATATATAGATATTTCTATATCAGGGCGAATTTGCTTCATTCCTAAGAGATTATCCATTCTTAGTAATAAAGTCATAAAACTAGATCAGCTGCTTAACAGTCTTATCTTCCTAACATTAACTTAGATAGTTAGTACCTAAATAGATAATAGTTTACAATTTGTTTGCAACTAATCACTTTATCAGTTTTTCATAACTTGAAATTTTTTTTTTGTAAAACAAGCCAGAGAATCTTTGTCAGTTTCGCTTAGCTATTTAGTCTAATCAAGAGATTGCCTTTATTGTAAAAAGGTATAAAGTTGCTGAAAGAGAAAGATTATTTCATTGATTTAAATTGTAAATGATATGACTGGATTTTTAAGATAAATTCTGTAGACCAGGGGTGCTCAAATGCAGGAGAGCTTTTATTGATCTGGAAATAGTTTTACATGACCTACAATGTAGACTACATTCACTTAAAAATATATTATCACTCATATTTTCGTGCACAACGCCGCGCCGCCTCCGCGAAACCGTCATCGATGTAATTTACTTAGGGATTACTATTTCACACCACAACTTAATTTTTTTTAAATTATCTAACGATTCTGAATCGCGTACCAGGGGACTATTTGTAAAAGTCGTATTACAATAAAGGCCCTTTAATAAAACTAGCTAGCCTTTTTCATTGCCTAGCTAGCCTAGTCGATCGCTTGCCGCTCAATTTATTTGCTGTAGGTCACTGATAGTATGATCGTCTCTGCTGTATAGCCGACGATTACTTAGAACACAGAGATTGATAATGAGGATTTGAATGTTGAATTTTAATTTCATGGTAATGATAATTATTATAACTGTGTAAGTTGGTTTGTTACATAATATAACTCTGCAATAAATCAATGCATAGGTAACAAATTTGTTATAACTGAAATTTGTGGGATGAAATGGGTTAATACACAGTAGAGCTTTTATCCTAGTCAATGCAGGCACAATCACAAGCAAGAAATAGTTCATTATAATGAGTGTGTGCTGTACTCACTGAACGATATATTAAATAATTAGTCAGGAACGTTTCAATGGCCTCGCTGGGCCAGGGCCCTGAGCCCCGAGGTTAATATATTGTTGTTTTACTATAAATAATGTATTGTAACAGGAAGTAGCATGTCTTTATGAATAGAACACCATTTACAGCATCAAAATCGCTTCAGTAGTTATTTTTTTATTAAAGAAACTTTAAAATAATTCGGCCAATAACAGACAGATAACCATTTCTTCAAGATTTCCTTGGTCGAAGTGATTTAGGGGCCCCGAACCATACCTGGCACAGAACTCCGAAATTTTCAAAGATGGCCTTGCTCTTCGAATTGTCGACGATCCCACTCTTACGGGCTGTTTAGAACCCTTCAACGTTCGGGGAGACGTTGCTTCTCTCTGTGTGTTCTACCGTCTGTACAATGGAGAATGCTCTGAAGAATTGTTTAACATAATTACCACGTCGGGTTCCTTCAACGTACATTCTGTGATAGAGGTGGCATGCATCTGCGCTTCCTCGATACGGAGGTGCCGCGTACTATTCGGTCGAAAAAACCCGTAGGCTGTGGAATGAATTGCCTTAAGAGGTCTTTCAATTATGCTACGTTATAGAGTACTTCCAAGAAAGCTGTGAATAGGATTTTGCTAAGTCGACAGTGTACCCCCTGGTGCTGCAGGTGTCCATGGGCGGCGGTAACACTTACCATCACATGGGACCGCTTGCTCGTCCGTCTACTTCCCTATAAAAAAAAACACAAACCACGTTTTGCACGTATGTCGTAATTGAGCGCACAACTACCAACTGCATAAGCTGTGATACAACTGTGAAATGTGTGAGAGTGGTGCCTCATGAACTCCTCGTTTAATAGAATATAAAATAATTATTGTATGCCTTCATAGATATATAACAAACACTATACATAGTAAATAATAGTGCAATGCAATCGAATTTATTATGACAAATTCCATGTAAAAATATACATCCGAAAAATATTTGTATTTAGTTAACAACTGATGAAAGCCTAATGTCAATCATACGCTCGCGTATATTAATTACAACGGGCCGCAGCGCAGCGCATAACATTGCAAAAGTCCTCCTGAATAATGTTCATACATTTTGTATAAACCATCATACACTTCAGGCGGGTCGCAGCGCAGATGTTATGGGGCCGCCTCAATGTGCGATGGACGGGTGCAGTTAACGAATGTAATTCGATAGTTATTCACTGTGCGATGACGTGAGAATTGAATGTCAACAACTAACCGATTTAAATTATTGCGTTGAGTTGCGGCCCGCCGCGTCTGTAATATGCGCTAATATTAGGGGTTAAAGTATGAAATTGCCGATTTGTACTGAAAAATTAAAACTCGTTTTTTTCTAAAATGTAACATATTTATTTAATCAAAATATTTACCCTCATTATCTATACATTGTTGCCATCTAATCGGAAGTTCATTTATGCCTTTGCGATAGAACTCTGGGGATGTAGATTCGACAAACTGTGTGAAAGCATTTTGTACTGCCTCTTGGGAAGAAAATTTTTAACCACGTAGAAAATTCTCCAAATCACGAAAAAAATGGTAGTCCGTTGGAGCAAGGTCTGGCGAGTACGGAGGATGACGTATGGTTTGTAACTGCAGCTCCTGTAGAGTTACAACGGTTTCTCATGCAGTGTGAGGTCTTGCGTTATCATGGAGCAATAATGGTGAAGATCGATTCACGAGTCGGGGCTGTTTCACTGCTAGTTTCGCCATCATTGTTCGAAGTTCGGCACAGTAAACATCTGCTGTTATTGCTTGACCAGACCTGAGAAAGCTATAGTGAATAACACCATGAATAGACCACCAAACAGTTACCATTACCTTTTTATTGGTAAGCTTTGCCTTAGGGCACTGTTGCGGCGTTTGACCTGGGGTCAGCCATTGCATTTTTCGCTTTCGGTTATCGTAAAGAATCCACTTTTCGTCACATGTCACAATTCGATCCAATATTCCTTCATTTCTGTACCGATTCAACAAGGCAACGCAAGTTTCAACACGCGTTTCTTTCTGCAGATCAGTCAAATCATGAGGCACAGATTTTTCATATTTTTTTATCTTATTGATTTGATGCAAATAAGTCAATATTGTAGGTAAGGTAACGTTAAACCATGCCGCTAATTCCTGGGTAGTTTGACTCGGATCGGCTTCCACCATCTCCTTCAATTCACCGTTATTCACCTGTGTGGGCGGTCTTCCACATGGTTCGTTCTTCAAGTCGAAGTTTCCATTAGGAAAGCGTTTAAACCAAAAACGCACGGTTCGTTCATTAGCAGTCTCCTCTCCAAACGCAGCATAGATATTGCGAGCCGTTTCTGCCGCGTTAGTTCCGCGTCGGAACTCGTATTCAAAGATTACTCGGATTTTCGAAGTATCCATCTTTCCTGTCTAAGCTGTATAAAAAAAAACAATTGAAAGTCGAAAATCGAATGTTGCACATTTTTTAAAACAAAAAAAAAAACCATGTGAAAAAAGTTTCACTCGAAAATCTCACACCATGAAGGTTTTATGTCAATTCAAAGTATCTATCTTTTACTATAAAACTGCAATTTCATACTTTAACCCCTATTATTAACGCAACGTAAACTTTACACATAATCGCTTCTCAAAATACACGTGTGAGTGAATGAACAAATAACATAAATGTACACTTAACTAAAAATATGCCTTGTGTATATTTATAGAAAAATCATAGACATAGTATGTAAGACTGCGAGTAATCCTAATCATCTATTTATACAATACTGGCGCCGTCTGCGGTTTCGTTCTGTATAGTTAATTTAATTACCTTAGCAAATTCACGTGTAACAGGGGGTTTACTGGCAGTTTAGAGATCTGTAATTTTATTTGGTAGTTACTAATTAGCTTTTAACTACCCCTCTCTGTCTCTATGGTCGTTCCCTCAATGTTGAGGATCGTGACTCTGACGATAAAACCTGTTCACGATCGACCTCCTTGTGTTGCAATCTTTGACGTCGTGGAGCGCCTTTTGCAATGAAACCTTGAGAGTACTGGCTACTTGGTCAGTCCATTGCATAGGGCTTCGCCCTCTTGGTCTCTTGCTTTCTACTTAACTTCTTCTTTTTAACTATAATTAAAACAATTGAAAGTAAACCAATCTTAATTATCGGTCTAAAAGGATTGTGTGTAAAACTTTCAAAATAACGAAATTGCAATGCAACTCATTTCAAGGCGTAAAGTAACCGGGAATAATAAGCCCATAATACTTTCCCATGCCTATCTATTTTATTTCATTCGACGTTTTAGCTGGGTTACACCAACCACGGTCACGAGCAGACAGCCAAAACATCGAGTAAATTAAATAGGTAAACACGTGTTTAAAACCTGTTAATAGATAAATAAATGAAAGTATGCTCATGGAGGAGATACGTTGTTTAAAGTTCACCTCAAATGTAGGTTATTTACATGTGTAAATGTGTGGGTGTGACCTTCGTAACGGTGTAATAGCAGACTGTCATGCCATGCGTACTTTAGGCCGGTCGATTGTCACCACCAACCTATGTAGGCTGCCCTTGAATAAAAAAATAGGCCTGGTTCAAGAAAGGCAGGTAATAGAATGTGTCCCAATACCGTACATATTTCTACAAATAAATAGAGATGAATATATCGTGTTTGATCTATGCAATCAAATACAAACTGACCTGATGATTGTTTGATTTTTCTTCGGGTTCCATCTTCGTCACCGAAAGTTGGCGGTCATTGTTTGAATTTGAACTTTGGACACAGCAACTTTTAGAGCCGCTATTTGTAAACCATTGGCGAAGATATTTCAGCCAAGACTTCTCCCTGGTTTTCTTTATCCCGGGGTCTTCCCTTAGATGATTTACATAAGTGTGACCAACTTTTTTCATATAAAACAACGTAAACATTAAATAGTTACATTTTGTAGTTACGCTCATGATAAAATCGTCATTCTATTCCATCCAAGTAAAATTCAATTCATAAAATGAATGCACTGTAATTTTCCGTCAATTTTAATTTTTGTAATTTAATTTTAATTATATATCTATTTATTGGTGGAACGTTGGATGAAATAGAAGAAAATAATTGAAGTTTAGACTTACATATATTATTAAGTACGAATTATAATGTGGTACAATCACGAAATTCTATTACCAGATTAATTAACTTATAGGGAAAATTATTAAAAATGCAAGATATTCGGATATCTAAATAATTAATTCTTAAGTTCTCCTTATTTAAACACCGTTCATTTTTATTCTCTCGTTTTATCTTTTCCTTACCTTTATAAAAGGCAATATCGGTCTGCTTAGTTTTTATATCAAGAAGATTTCTCACGAAACGTTTTCGTATATAACCCATGAAAAGAAAGGATTACATTATGTTTGGGTACTTACTTCTAGTCAAATTGATTTCTTTTTTAAATTAAATCGTCAAATAGCCTAAACAGCGTTTTTAGTTTATTTTTATTACGTCGCAAAAACACTAATCACCAAAAAAATAAAAAACCAGTATCACTCTCGATTCTTTCTGTTACGAAAAATAGCTTCTCTTGTTCATTAGGTCGTGGGGGGTCCAACATAAAAGAGATACAGGCGAAATCCGGCGCTCTTATCCACTTCAAGAAATTCAGCGACAAAGACTATGACGTGTGCATCATTCGGGGCCGCAGTCAGACCACCCAGCTAGCCGAAACGCTGATCCACGACTTCATCAAGAACCAGCCGGTGATTGTTGATGATAACATGTTGGTGCCTAATTGGTCTTGCGGCAAGATTATTGGTGAGTTTTGTCATGCTTATGGCTAACGTAATGTAAATCTACTATTACAGTTTCCAGTGATACATTTTTCAAAGTAATTCCAGTAATTTACATTTCCAGTCATTTAAGGCTTAGTCATTTATTCTTTGAGGCCTTCTTTATTTTGGCATTCGGTGTCCAAAATTACAACTAATATGAGGATATTGACATGTTATTATAACCAATATCTTTTCCATCAATATCTTATTATAACCAAATGACAGAGTTTACGAGGTTTTCTACTAATAAATATTTTTATTACAAAAGGAAAAAGCTGTTGTCGTGTTTACTCGATATTTCTAATTTTTACAAGTTGAGTTAATGTTCTTTTTAACAAAAAAAAACCCTATCCCATTATATCCTGTATTTCCAATCCCACTCCATCCTCCAAAGGAAAAATGGAAGCAGAAAAATATTCTTGATATATATTCCATGTGTTTTTGGCTGTCCCGTAATATGTCTTTGGCTCCCCATATAATACACCGTTGAGATACGGTAGCTTATATATTTACAAAGACAAACAACCATACATGCTGCTGTCGGTATGTCTCTTGATTTATGTGACATTATTTGTATTAAATAGGCACAGCCGCTGCTAACGTATCAGAGATCATGCATCGCAGCGGCGCGCGAATTAAAATAGAAGGTGAACCCGGAGGGGAGGCGAACATGATGCGAACGGTTTCCATACGAGGCACCAAGGAGCAGATACAAGTCGCTAAGGGACTCATAGAGAACTCTGTAAGTACTCTATCACTTTAAGGTTCACTGGGAAAAATTCACTTATATTCCATTCGAATCCAATTTGTCCAAAATGTAAACAAACATGGCGGCCTGGGGTAACCGACACAGCCTTAAACTAAATAGTGAAGTGGTAATTGTAATTTAAAGCTAAATGTTGAGATATTTCTTTAATTTAAGGCTTCTCATAATTCATCTGTTAAAATATACGACCATTAGTTATTTTGTATAGAACTTTTCGACTGAAACGTAACAGAATTGAAACTGAACCGTTGTAATTAGTGGAATATGAAAATATCATAAAGTGCGGTTCGGGTGCGGTTCAGCTTACGTTCAGTTAGTTTTATATCAGTAGAATCGGCCCTCAGCGCTTGCGGTAGCGGCTTTGTTATCCCTAGTCGCCTGTTGTGACACCCACGGGAACAGATTGGTTAGTGCTCGTAGACAACCCGAATTCGTGTAATTGTATGGGACGAATGTGACCACGTTCACCATGTTCACGAATTTTTACAATTGATTATGGAGCAGTAAAGTATTTTTGTGTTTTGTAACAACGATTTGCTAGCGACAGGGGTTGCAACAGACTTATGAACTAACTTTTGGGCACGCAGGGACGGGTTTGCGTTATTGTTACACATGTGCGTGAGCGCTCCATTATTCTGTGCGAACCGTCAAATTTGACAGCATCGCGCACCATCCGACTTAGGAAGTTACGACTTAGGACTTACACATACAATTCTTTGATTAATTAAAACTACTATAAAAGCTAAGCTTGTCATTGACATTATAAAAAGATTATTTAAGAGTACACGGTTGACACTTGACCGTTGTTATATTAGCAATAAAAATTTAAACGGTTTCATGCACTATTTTCAACTGTGAAAAGTGTCATGGTAAATTGTTTTTTTTTAGGTGGCCCAAGAGAAATGTCGACGTGAAATAGAACAGTCGAAGCGCAGCCCGCGCCACGCGACGAGCCCGAGCTCGCCCACGCCCGACGACACATCAGGTGACGCCAAGAATTACAAGTATAGAAAGCCTGGTAAGCGTTGCTAACAGCATGCTGTTTGTTTATGTCGTTTTATATTTTAGATCGGAGGTTCCTAATAGAGATGGTGCCTCTTTGAAGGCGGTAGGCTAAATAAGGTCATAAATCTATGTTTTTACATATATAGGTTGTTCAAAATTGAGATTAGAATCATGATTTATCATGAAAAAAAACCTATTCTAAAACTGGTAGAATCGATTCGATCTATGGTACAATTCTAGTTTATCTTTTATTGTACGCGCGTCGCCCGAGCCGCGTCGCGCGCGCTGCTTACCCCCCTTACATTTAAGTAATGAGCGCTACGAACGTTTAAGACAGGACAACAGAACCTTACATTTTGGTACATTTTGATTTATTCCTTAAAATAATTTTATTTTCTCCTAAAGAACGTTTTTATAGATTTTAAATTGGTTCAAAATTTAAATGTTTTGAATTATTTCGGTAACACGTTGTATATTTAATGTAATAGGTTTTAGACAATAAACTGTAAAAGTATGAAATTAACTGTAAACTGTATCAAGATTATTATATATTGAGTTTATTTTGAATATAAAGCTTTGAAAATCAGTTCGAATATATACCTACACTTGGAGTTCCTGTTTGTTAGTCCAAAAACACTCAAAAACGAGTACAAACCAACCAGATATTTTCTTAAATAAAAAATTGTCCGTGCGAGAATCTAATCTGAGACGTCTTCCGAAATCATTTCATTTTTCAAAAAGACCATTTCATTTTTTGTGATATTCATACTTATGCATAAGTATCCCCAAAGACAATATAATTATGAATAACATAATATGTTCTTGTCTTCGACATTACTTTCGTCTTGTCATAATTAAAATTAAAAGGATGTATTTGCATTTTGCAACACCACGAAGGATACTTGTATTTTACAAAAACAAATATAGAAATCTCATACAGAACCCACTTCATTGATGTGGACATGATCTAAAGTGGCTACCAGGCTTTATATTGGTCTAAAAAATTGCAAGTACATATTTGCTTGTATGATTAAGGTTTGACCTCAACAGATGTGTTAAAACATTTAGTTCACATGATTTTACATCAAGGCTGGCTTCAAGTTAAATACGTTATTTAAAGTTATATTTTGTGAAGAATTATTTTGTAGACAACTGAAAAAATGCATGTTTCAATAGAGAACACCCTTAAATTAAGTCCTCAGTTTTTTCATAATTTACATTTATAGTTTTGTAATGTTTGAAATAATATATCTTAATGTTGTAC
The DNA here is from genome assembly GCA_914767545.1 of Sesia apiformis. Lineage (NCBI taxonomy): Eukaryota > Metazoa > Arthropoda > Insecta > Lepidoptera > Sesiidae > Sesia > Sesia apiformis. The sequence goes on along the minus strand of OU611963.1, from coordinate 14,476,644 downwards.
ATGACAACGAAATTGGATACAATTACTACCATACACATTTTTTTCTTTGGCACAATTTATTCAAAATGTAATTCCCTTCTAGACGTAAACGTCTATGGACGTCAGTATCCACTTACCATCAGGTGGACTGTATGCTCGTCACCCGCCTTTTTTTTCGATAAAAAAAGTGTAATGAGAAAACGTGATAATATTAAATTAAATTTCGCTTTCGTAACCAGCCTTTCATTCTCCATTCCTGGACGTTGGCCTCCTCGTGAATATTGTCTTGTGCATGAGGAATGTATGGCCTTAAAACTCCTCGCTGACCAAGCGAGTTGACGAGTCCACTCTTTTAGAAGTGGCGTAGTTCCTCAGGACTTGTGGTAGGGGCTTTGTTATCCCTTAGTCGCCTTCTATGATACCCATGAGGGGGGGGGGGGCATTATCCTATAGCCGACCGACACCACATCACTAAGAAACACATAATTTTAAATTAAATTAACTTTAAAAATCCAAAGTCCAATAATCCAGTATACATAAACCTGGTCAAGTTTCGGGAGCACGAAAAATGCTTTTTAAAAACTAAAACAAGTGGCAGTATTCAACTGAAGTCTTTAATTAAATCTTAATACAAAGTAATTTCTTATTGCTACATCCTAAATGCTAAGTTAGCACTACGTTCCTAGAACTATGGGTTCGGCCGACTACCCGGTTCTGCTGACCCAACTATCAACAACTTGGGTGACGTAACTACTTAGTTTTTGTTGACATTTTTATATACTTAATGATAACAATTTATTTTGAGGAGGCCACAGAGCCCTTTAAATGTCATTAACAATGCTGACATAATTACCGTATAACCATATACAATAAACTAGGAAATTTTATCCTAAATTTACCGTGGTTATCGGTTAATTAAATGTAATCTAATGTTGAAGTTTGCTGCCAGGTCTCTGAACAGAAAATGATATAATAGATCAGTTCGTGTCAATCAAAGAATATATGCATTGATCAATTTAATAAGAACTATGATATTCGAAAGCTTTCTTTGAATGTGCGATGGCATCGTCTTGTAGTGAGAGAGTCCTGGATAAGAATTTATAAAGTTGACATTTGAAAAGTTGAAACGGTATCAGTGCTGGCTTCACCTATGGTGCAGGGTGTGCGGCGCACACGGGCATAGGGTCTTAGGGGGCGCCGCTCGCCGCTCGCGACGCCTCCCAAGAGCCTGCGTCGCTCGCGGCGCTCTCAAAGACCCTGCGCCCGTGTTCGCGCGCCTACTAGAGGGCGCCGGGGTATTGATTGCACCCGGGCGCTACATGGGCTAGAGCCGGCGCTGAACGGTATAGTAAGTTATACGATGTTTGTGTTGGTTCCTATATATACGTATAGTAGGTACGCGACAACGCGGGAGTGCGGTTTCGAGGAATTTTATAGCGATGTCAAAACAACGTTAGATTGGTAGGTACTTATCGATTATTATAATTATTTATTATTGTAAATTGATATATTTGCATATAAAGTAATTTAATGTAAAAAAAATCAAACCACAAAACTAAACCAATTAAACTCGTACCCACCCTATCCGCACTCCCGCGCCGCGCCCTCGTGTACTGTATGTATTAGTATTTATGCATCTATATGTGACTATCATGTACAGTTTAGTATTATCACAGTGTGCGTTTGTTCTTATACATGTGTGTTTTATGCCTGTTTATATAATATTTATCACGTGTATATACGTCCGTATATTATACAAACCTTATGAGAATGTTTCATAAACAATTTAAATGTCTATTTTTTTGACATACATGTTTAAATGCTTTTCATGATGTCGACGTGCATGATTACCGGTTTTTAATGATTGTAAAGGGAGGTACAACGTTATTAAATTAGGGTGTAGGGGATTTTGTGTGTTCCGTAAAACAATTTAGATGTAGATTGAAATTTGAGAAGGTGCTCGTCTATGTATTGGACCCATATTGATTGAAACCAGAGTGATTGAAATATCTGTCTTATTTTATAAATTTGTTGTATAGTAAATTAATAAGTAGGTATATGATTTTCGGGACATTTTCAGTCCCTGTTCATTGTCAGTAGAACAACTTTCATGAATTATACTGTAGTCTTCAAAATTCCGGCATAAATTATAAACTGCCCGTAATAAGTTCGGTAATGTTTATATATTAACCCTATAAACATTTGCTGAAGTTACCTAATTCCAACCCCTGTAAAACTGCAGAAAAATAACCAGAAAATAAATGCATTTAAATTAAAAGCTTTAAATATTCTCGACAATTTTATTTATTAGATTTGACTAGTTTTCTGTAAATATGTCACTTGTCACCTCCAATTTTTTCTATACTGTACGAAATTTGCAAAAAAAAAATCGAATATATTTTTCTAGTATTTTTTACGATTTATTTTATTAATAATCTAATATTGAATAAAAAATATTAATAGATCTCAAATATCCGCAGAGGGTACGGGAGCTTCTATAGAAGTGTATGTATCGGCTGTGTCGAGCCCGTCCCGCTTCTGGGTGCAGTTTGTTGGCCCACAAGTGGGGCAGTTGGACGACCTTGTGGCCAACATGACGGACTACTATGGCAATAAGGATAATAGGGAGTTGCACGCCGTGAGTATAATTACAATTACCTAATTTGATTTACACTTATGATGATGTAAGTGCCTTCAGCTCCACAGCCAAATTCAATTCTTTCATACAAAGCAAATATAAAGTGAATACTTATATAAATATTACCATGTACATTATATTAACTATACGATAATTTATTTATTAGTCTTAAATTACTGTCGTATATAAGGTTCTTTTTATAGTAAAAAGGCGGCAGACTTACCGTCCACGTGGTGGTAAGTGATAAGTGATTACTGTCATCCATAGACCCCAGCGATACATGCCAACATTAGTCCAAACAAATAAACGATCAGGTCCTCCAAAAATAGTATAAAATGTTTGAATATGGCAATCACTATACTGAAACTATTATATGTAACTAAAAATTAACATGTATTTCTTGATTATTTATTTCATTAAAAATAAATGATTAGTGATTAATTTACTTGCATGTGCATAACATGTTACCTAGTTCAAAGACCTAAGCGAGCTAGTGTGGATACTGTTAAAATGCAACAGGGAAAAGACATTTGTTAGTGATATAGTATTGTTAGCAATACATATAATTCGTGAGATGTATTAACACATAGGACAGTTTGTATCCTAGTCAATACTAGCAAAGCCCAGACTATAGCTTGTAATTATAATTATATACCATCCAATCGGCCTATATCTGATGGATATAGGCTTCTCGTAATACTAGCCACTATACGCGTTATGCTTTTCGCATTTGATAAGAAGAGCGAAGATCGTGTGTGGTGTGATTAAAAGTAGTCAAATATCAAATTGTCGTATTTCAGTTGTCGGACGTGTCAATCGGACAAGTGGTAGCGGCGGTGTTCCGACACGACGGACGCTGGTATCGGGCGAGAGTTCACGACATACGACCCAACGAGTTTGACAACACTCAACAGGTCAGTCAGTATTAATAATATAATCATCCTTTGTATTTTGTATCAGCCTATAATGTCCCACTGCAGGGTACAGGCCTAACTTAGTAATCACTTTCGGGCCGTAATCCACGCGAGCCCAGTGCGGATTGGTGAATATACACATACTCCAGTTTGTTTTTAAATTCTGGATCATGGTGGTTTCCTCACGATGTTTCCATCGTCGCAGAGTTTTTTAAAAATTTTAATAAATCCGTATTTAAGTAAAACTCAGAGGTACGGGCTGAGGATTTGAACTCACGATCACACGAACGTAAATCAGTATAAATACCCCTAGGTTATCACCGCTCTTAATATTGTAATGAAAATATTGTTGTCTACATAATTATTCGCAGGTCGCTGACGTATTCTTCGTGGATTACGGCGACAGCGAATACGTAGCGGTACACGAACTGTGCGAGTTGAGAGCTGATCTACTGCGGCTCAGATTCCAGGTCAGTATAAACTTACAGGTTATAATAAGTATACTCAACCTGAATAATCTTTTAGGTCCAGTAAAGATCTAATGCTCTGTTTTTTTTTTAGTGTTACTATATGATCTAACATGGTCTTCCAGGCAATGGAGTGTTTCTTAGCGGGCGTGCGTCCAGCAGGTAAAGAAGAGGAGATAGTGGCGGTGACTGAGAATGGACAGCGCTGGGATAAATGGAACTCGCAGGCTGTCGAACGGTTTGAGGAGCTCACACAGGTATTCTGTCAACAGAAGGACTTATGGGGCTCATGGTCGCACTGACAAAGTTGGTTGGTTTTGCGGCGACCACATAATAAAATTGTGGTTGTGGCGACCACGTGATATTTGGTTGCAGCGATCACGTCATAGCTGGTCGCAGCGACTACGTAATTGCTGATTGCGGCGATTACGTGAGTATTGGTGGCGATGCCCATGTGATAGCTGGTCGTGGTGACCACTAATTGCTGGTTGCAGCGATCCCCTTTCTGTTGGTCGCGGCGACCACGCGATAGCTGGTCGCGGTGACCACGTGATGGCTAGTTGCGGTAACCACGTGATTGCTGGCTGGGACGACCAAATGACAGCTAACCACGACCGACTACATAAAAGTTTTATATTAAAAGTTCCCAACGACATTGTGATAGCTGGTCGCGGCAACCACGTGATACCTGGTTGCGACGATCACAACTGGACGCGCGACAACATGACAGCTGGTTAAGTGACCAATTGTCTATTCGTCTATTCACAGGGGAACTATCAAAACCGCTATCTTCAAAATAAATTAAACTTTGCTGGTATATAAAGTAGATACTGTGAACACAACATTTTTTTTATCCGGCTTGTACGAACAAAAATGAAGATTTTTTTATTTGTAAATATCAATTTCTTGGACATTTGTATTTATCGAATTTACTTGAAAACCTTGTTTAAAACTATAAAAATGTTCCTAAAATTTGCATTTTTTTATTTTATGGAAATAAGGCGGCATGGGGTTCTTCAAGAAAGCTGTGAATAGGATTTTGCAAGGTCGGCGGCGCGCCCGCATACCCCCTGGTGTTGCAGGTGTCCATGGGCGGCGGTAACACTTACCATCACGTGAGACCGCTTGCTCGTCCGCCCACTTCTCTATAAAAAAAAAAGACGAGCATACATTCCACCTGATGGTAAGTGGATAATGTCATCCATAGACAACAGATGGTAGCAACCAAACTAACCTGTATAGTAAAGTCCCCTCAACCATGTCTCTCCACAGGAGGTACCACCGAAGTTTCGGTCTAAGGTCTTCAATCTCGGCCGACTGTGCTTCAGGCGGTGGTTTCGTCTCTCCCTTATAAATTTTTAAATAAATCCCTTATAAATACAAATCGCATAATTCTTCATGGGATTTGTAGTAGTAACATGTGGGTTTTGTGTCAGGTGGCGCGGTGGAAGTCACTAGTTTCGAGGACGTGCACGTACAAAAAGACCGGTGCGGTTAAGGGAGACAAGGAGCGCGAGATACCCGGCATCAAATTGTTTGACGTCACTGAAGGTGCAATCACGTTTCATTGTTAATTAAATACAAAGAGCATGTTACTTAAGTGGCATACCTACTTTCCGCCTATTTTAAAAAAAAAATCGATTTTGCGGCCTCCAACCAAACCTAAATAAATCGATTGAAGACATCAAAAATGTTCTTAGGCCCCTAAAACGTCTTTGAACTGAGATAATCAAAGTCAAAGTAACCTTTAATATTAATTCTCGGTTTCTAGTCATTTTAGAAGTTTGACCTAAGAACATTTTTTGTTTATTTTGTCTTCTATAGATTTATTACATCTAATTTAGACATAAAACAATATTTCGTCACCAGCACATATACACAGTGGTTAATCACCGTTTATTTACTCTGTTTAACCACTCAAAGTGGCAGCAAATAAATTATAAATAAAAAAGAATGATGGACACTTTTGTATGAATCTTTTCCTGACCGCCCATAAAACTGTAATGTATGTCAACTTATTGATTATAATTATAACATACAGTAACTGATTCTAGAAGAAAAATATAATGAACACGGAAGATTTGCGAATTTCTAAATCAAATCTTATGTTGAAAGATTTCATTTGATATTGCTGTCATTTTTATTGTACACCCCGGCCAAAGTGGTGCATAATTATTTAAAGTTTAAAGGGTGGAATTAGGTCTAGTGACTAGTGATCTCAGTAACTGAAAATTGTTTATTTCAGTTATTCAAGAATTGTTTTGTTGATCATGATTTGCTGCCCACTCGCACCACCTTCTGATAAAGAGTATTTTTTTAACGTCGCATGCTGCAATCCAACTGCCGCTGGGCGCCCCTATCTCACAGAAGAGTATCTTGAAATGTGCTACATTTCCCACTTTATCATATTTCCTAATGTATGTACGTGTTTCGGTAGTAAGTCCAGATATGCCAGAGCCTACTCCCATCCAACCCCTTCCCTTCTCAGTTTTCCAACCATTTCTCCAAATCCATTCCTACATATACAAAGGTAGACAGCACATCCAGGGGCGTGCCAATTTGTCATTCTGGACTAATATTGGCATGTACAGCGGGTGTCTGTGGGCGACAGTATCCATTCACCATTAAGTGAACTGTATACTCATTTTTGACACCTGATAGGCTGTTAACAATCTGATAGATTAATTATCTGCCAATTAAATCCAGCTGACTTTCGGATAACTGAATTCAAATTCTTTATTTGCACAATGTGAGTACACGAGGTATTATTAGTACGTTCGATCGTCACATCACCATTCATGGCATGCAATATTTAATATTGTATTATATTAAATATTTATTCATACATATTATTAATTAACTATCAAAAGATTAGCGCCTTTATTGCAATGCTCTAGCATATATGAATATATATGAAATAAAAATTGCCATATATGAAAATAAAAAAAAACAGAATTAATATCATTATCGTAATTATGAATCCGACTGACCAGAAGGTGAGCTGGATATCGGCGGCGCGCTAATAGCGGAGGGGTGGGCGGTGGCGGCGCCCCCTTCCCCACGCGCCTCACCAGCACTCCCCAACCCCGCCACACCCTTCGGCGACCTTGGCAACTCCAGGTACACTACACCTACTATACCACTACACCTCCGTGCCATGGCAATAACGGTCATTGCCTCGACTTTCACCCCGAACTAATATACCATGTTTACGATAGCGACACTTGCCAATGTTCTCCGTAATGAGCGAAAATAGCTATTGCCAGCGTATCGTGGTAGTACCCACATTCGATGTCAACGCTATTACCATGCTAAATGACACGAACTATGGCTGATTTGTATCTTTTACTCACGCAATTGACCTTTAACCTACTATTGTTTCCTTTTGTATAATGTATCATCGATGGCTACTAACGCGCTTTACAGACTGGCCGACAGACACAGACAAAAATTCCAAAAAAAATTTTTTTTTTGTTCTATATCTTGAGTTCTTTATATTGCAATCACTGTTTTCAAAAAATATTCCATGTATAGACACAATTTTATTATATGTATAGAAGATTTAACAATGGGTTTGGCTCAATGTTTCTATCATCCTGATTTTGTGTATTTTTATGTAGAAGAGACCAGTATAGATTGAACCACAGAGTGTCAGTGTTAGAAAGATGATAATCGCAGGCTGCCGGGCCGGTGCCGGCGCCGTGTCGGTGCCGTGCCGGCGAGTGGAAAAACGCTCAATATCTATTAACTTACTAGATTTTTAGGATATAAATGTGAAATATAGCGTTTTATGCTACTCCTTGTATATCTTTTTTGTATTTCGATAAAAAATAAAGTTTATTTTCCTCAATGCATACAAGACGAAAGTAATAAGTAAGGTGAGTTAAATTTAATGTTTTTTTTTTTAATTTTTATTATAATAAATAACGCTAATGGCAGGCGCCATTCGAAAGGGGATTTGACTATTTTACGTTTTAGAAATAGACAAAAATTATAGTTTTAATTTACTCATAAAATCGTTCGCTTAGCTCTTTGACTTTTGAACGCACCCGTTTCTGTTAGTAATTACGCATAAGTAGTTATAGTTAATCACTACGTAACTATTGCATAAGGTCTGATTTTAATTTGAGAACATTTACGTAAACAAAGGTGAGACCATTGCAAAAAAAAAAATATATCAAATATTAACTTACCGATTTGTGACAAAAAACAAAGTTATAATTTTTTTTTTGGCCCTTCTATCGATACATCTGATTTAAATAAATACTTTAAATCGTTAACTTGTTGTAAATAACTGTAATAACTAGAATTATTACTACCAAACAAACGGTTTTGTGGTACTTTGGTTTTCATGACACTAGCAACACTGCAGATGTGTATAACATTGGTCCTTTTTTAAATAATATAATTATATTTGAAATAATTATTAGCCGTTTCAAAGTTTATTTGAATCCAGACCGATAAAAATATTGAAACAGTTCAAGGTCACGTCGCTCGCTCGCTGCGTTCGACCGAACGCTACGCTGCCGACCGCCATTATCTCATTCGGCTTCTGACATCAGTCCCGAGTGAACGTCCGAATGCGTTCCTTGCTGTGTTTGCGTTGTATTTTTGTTGAGTTTACGTTTATTGAGTTTTTGTTTGGTTTGTTTGTTGTGTTTTTGTTTTATTATTGTTATTATTCTTGTTCAATTTCTTTTTGCGTTACTACAGAATTAGTCTGTCTGTGTGAATTAGTGACAGAACTGTCTGTGTCTGATTCAAAATGGAACCTCAGCCATTTTGAAGCAAAGTAACTTCTACGGCAAAGGATACTCTATACCCTGCAAAGAAACAACGTCGAACCGCTATGACAGCTTCGGAAAAAGATATGCTCATGAATACTTACTGTATTTTAAAATTACAATAGTAATAGTTTTTTTTTTCTAGAAAAAATAATAATTTATACATCATCATCATCATCATCTCAGCCCTTGGACGTCCACTGCTGGACATAGGCCTCCCCCATAATTTATACATATCTACATAATTCGATATTGTGGAATCATATAAGACAGTAGATTCATTCTGATTAGAATTATCTAGTAATCGAAAATAAAAAAGGTAACATTTAAAAAGTGTTCCCATAAGAAAAATGTTCATTATGTCTGAAATGTCAATATGACAACCGACGTTTCTTTGTTTACACAAATATTCTTGAATTAAAAGTCAGACCTTAGATATACGATTAATTTAATTACCTAATTTAATTAAATTTATTTTAAGTGTATTAAAAAGGAATGAAACACACATTAATTTATAGTTAGATGTAATAGTTTTAGTATACTGATTAATATATTAAAGTATTTTTACACTATTTTCCTTGGCCCCTGTAGGTATAATATGTAGAATATATTTGCAGGAGTAAACCGTAGGATACACATGTATTCATAGCTTTATCGATAACATGTACTAAGGTTTAAGTTGGTCGCCATGTTTAAGTGCAAGTTGTATGTGAATATAGAAAATATAACAGGGTGCCACTAGCACTCAACATGGACGGTTTTACTAACAGTCACGCTCCTCAACATAACACTTCCTTGGGAAAATAACACCCCCTGAACATAACATAAATCATCTCAATGTAGACCCCTACAATATTATAAGCCCATAATTTTAATACATATGGTACGACCAGGGTGCTTGGTATGTCGGAAGGCGGCGCGCGGTGCTCCTCCGTGCCCAAGGACCACAAACACGATCGCACCGAGTCCAATATAAAGTCAACTGTAGAACAATTCAAAGGTGAGTACTGTAGACCTCAGACTTGACTGACATATAAGGAATTGTGACATTTATTGTATAAGCGATAAGGACTAGTTCAATGTTTGTTTATTTTTTTACCTGAGTAGGCTTCACAGGGTTTCCACCAATGTATCTACTCGGAGCCCTTTAAAATTTTTACTTATGCTAACAGAATAAGTAACAATTAAACTACTTCAATGGAAACGTAATCACCACTGCCGCCCTGCGAAATTCTTGCGAGATGCAGTGAAACAAGTCCAAATCTGGGTATTGCTGCATAAGATCATGTGAGAGATTAAATGAATTAAATGTGAGATTAAAGTAACAATGTAACTTATGCTGAAAACACTTATACCAAAACTATTTATCTTGAATAGTGTTGTTAAAACGAGCGCTAGCGCGCTATTAGTGCTATTGAACCTTAACCATTTTATACTCGAGCTTTTAACTACATGGGTTTAATAAAGTATCTCGTAATAAAGTATGCAATTAGAGGTACGGTAATTCATAAATATGAATGACGCGTTCGGGTGTTTCCGGGGTAACGGATGACTAATGTTTTCGTAATGTATCTGTACTAAAACGCTCACTAAACTTTAACGCCTTTAAAAGTTCATTAGCCCTCACTGAGCGCTTGAGCGTCTAGCGCTCAAGGCTCGTTTTTATAACACTAATCCTGAAAGATAATCCAGTTTAAGGAAAATATACCTAAACCTAATTTAAAATTGAAAGCAAAGAATAGTAAATAATCTTACTTCATAATAAATCACTAAAATCTATTGAACGAAACGTGGCACAACAATGAAATTATAGTGTAACTAATACGTCTTTATATTTTTTTATTGAATTTATATATACCTTATAAACTTGATACTTGTTTATGTATTGAAACGGGTCATAATCAGCTCAGATTAGTCGGCTCGTGACCATAGTTGGTGCAACCCAACCGAAACTTCCAGTAAAATCTCAAAATCTCAACGAAAATCTCAAATGTTATATTAATACTTGTTGTTGAATTTATAGTGCACCTTAAACATCTTGATACTTGTTATTTCGTTTGTAAATGTAAAAATTAGAATAAACTGTCTTCAAAGACGTACTTAAAATTTTAAAATTACCATGCTAAAAGATTTAGGTACATCTTTCTGCATTAATTGATGTTTCAGTTCGTTTTTCCTGGTTAAAATTAGTTGAACATATATATATGTTCTTGTGCTACGTTCCCTTGGCTAAACTCTGTACTTACCAAACAATAAATAACCATTGTCTTTGTATTGCAGATAACGAACGAATGACATCATCAAAGTCCCTTAGCTCTGGTCTTGAGAACACTGACAAAATACAGTCCGTATACAACTTTGAATTACACCCTGAAAAGGTTAAACCACATCTTAATGGCTCTACAGAAGGCCTATTAAATGCCGAAAGAAACGCAAATCCTACTGGTAGTACTGAAACTTTAGTACCAACCACTCCCATATTGTCCAAGTCATCTAGAGATGAACTTAAAGCTAATATTAATAGGATTGATTCACATCATAGTAATCTCGAGGCTTTGGGGAGACACGAATAGGCAGTTTGTAGTGAGAATTTTGGAAAAAGTTGTTTTTGAACGTAATTATTTATGTAAAAACCATCGATTAAGCAACACAAGACACACACAAAAAATAGTTGTGTTAAAAAGTGCGCTATACAACGTGTAATTAAAATAACGCAAAAGATGAAAATGGCATGTCCAGTATCGACATTAGAATTAGTTCTACCAGTTTTTACAACAGGTTTCATTTCTAGGATATCTTTCATTCTACGCGTGTCGACTGCCCTGTCATAAACCTTTACTTAATATTGAGCGCTACGAACGTTTTAAATAGAACGACAAAAAAAAAACCATTTATATTTTTTTATTTATTCCCTTAAATTATTTTATTTTTCACTGGAACGGTTTTATATATTAGTGGACGAGTTCCGGATTTGCATTATTTCGATGACACGTTGTATAAAGGAGAATGCCCACCTTCTATTGTTATATCTGTCGAACAAAAATAATTTGTACACCAATTTGGCCCTTAAAATATCTTGGTCAAATTGTTTTCATCCTTTAAAATAAAGATGGGAGAGAACATTGCAATAAACATATTATATTTAGTTATATTTTTAGGTAATAATTTTAGGCGTGTAATCAAGTACTTACGTTTTCTTTTATTATATTTTATCGTTTCTATTTCGTCACAATATTAATACTAATATGTATAATATGTAACGCAGTTATGCCGCCTAAAACCAGACAAAATACAATACAAACAATATATCGCAATGCACCACAGAGTAATAAATACTCTATAATGCAGCGTTATTGCATTATAGAGGGCGCCTGAATCGATTGTAGTTTGTAATTGATAAGTCTTATTAGCTGAAACCATCAGTGAAACAAAGAATTAATTAAAATACTTATAAAACACTGAAACATTATTTCCATCTTTATTTTTCGTTATGAATTGCAGAATGTTTATGTAATTAAAATAGATTTTTTTTCATGAAAAAAAAAAATGTTTTGATTCATGTTACTTCGTAAATAAGCCACAAGTAGGCATTCCCCTTTATATCATATTTGGCAAACGAATTTGTTTGTATCAATTATCAGTAGGAATTGACATATAAAAATAAACCATTGAACAATAATTTGTCTAATAAATTACCATTGCTAAAGCAGCACAAGATACACAGTGCAGCACACAACACTAAACAGCACACAGTGCGCCATACAAAAGTGTGGTCATAGAAAGTGCGCCATATAGTTATCTGGAAAATTTATTCAGTATTAAAGCTTAAAAATGAATCTTAAGATTGTCGTGTTACAGTCGAAAATATAACATATTGTATAATAGATAAGCTGACAAAATAACACAAAATAATGTGTACCGTTCACGTGTGGACATAGAAATAGTTATCTAGGCGCACTTATTCAGTAAAAAATACCAAAAATACTTATTCAGTATATATAATAAAATTCAGTAAAAATACAGGGTTAAATAAAAAATATCTGCCTCGTCTTAACACTGAACTTCTGTTCTATTGTCATTTCAGTGTTGTTTCTTAAAAAGGAACCTTATTGTTGTGGTGTTACGATCGAAAGTTTAATATACCTCAGATTGTGCTAACTATTGTAAGTTAATTCCAGCGAAATAATACACATTGCTAGTCTGAAATGTTTGAAGTAACAAAACGTTTAGATGATTATAGACCAAATTAATTAAGCAACAAAGTATACATTTGCTTGCATTGAATTCTACATAAGACATTTCGATGTCTACTACTCGTATGGCGGCTTATCACTGTCAAGTTTTGTCTTCTGCTGGTAGCGTCATAAGAATGGTTTATACAATAATGAACACTGGAAAAATTACAATATCTAATATTTAGGCAGTAATAAAAATCTTTTTTTTTTAAAGTCAATTTATTTTATACAAACATTTTATATATTTGCGAATATTTACATTTATACATTTTTAAACACTTGTTCATTAAATAAATACTCAATCAGTTACGTTCCTCTGAAAAGAGTTCTGCCTCGAGGAATGAAGTAACGAATCATTCTTAGCAATATAATACAGTCTAACACGTACAAATTCTTTTATAATGATTTTTATCAACAAAACACCATGGTTACAATCGGTTGCACAAAAAACATCGTTAAAGGTTGTTACATGCAGTAAGCACTTATTTGTAATAATTAATAATATTCCCTACTAGCTAATTCTCTTGGAAATCTAAAAGATTTTTTTTTTCATTATCGATAAGCACTGTTGCATAACACCATCCCTATACTAAACAACCACGAAATTCTAATTTAATTTTAGCTATTATTTCAATGTATTCTATTATTTTCAATCGTCTTTATGATGATCAATAGAATTATTAATGCACCATTTCACACAACAAGACGGCATCGTTTCTCCGTTTCCAACATTTAAACAAATCGCAATAAACTGCTACTACGACAACTGTAGACGCGTAACTAAGGAAGCGACCGGCGACTCATATAAGCCACGCCTACTGCGGCGACTCTTCAGTGTCATCATTTTTAAGGCTTAGCAGTGCTTCTATGTGTATTATTTCACTGGTTAATTCACATGAAATGTTATGAATGTTTTTTTTTGTATTTTTCTTTTCTTATTTATATGTATTAGCAATATGGTTGAAATATTAGCAAACGTTAAAAACATAATATTAAAAAAATATGTTCGCAAAATTTCCCATGAACGGAATCCATGCTCAGACTTTGGCAACGAATTGGTTACAATCTGTATAATAGTGCACTTAGATTGCGGTCGATCGAAGTCGACTAGTCAATATGAATCGCCTCAAATACAAATTCGATGACGTTGATTGATCAACGAGTTCATAGGATGATCGATTGTTGATCGATCGCCCAACGGCTGATGAATGAATACTCTATTCGATATTATTGATCGACATCGATAGAGAACTTAAAACATCCAGGCACCGCACTAAATTGGTTTGAACGATCAATGTCATCGATCGAGCGCAGTATAAGTTTACCTTTAGTTATACAAATTACCCGCTGTCACTTTATTTAGGTATAAAGTAAATAAAATGTGTGTTGTATTATAGGACATTTCATTTATATATGTGTTTATAATATAAACGTATCTACTTATTATATTAAATAATATCAAATTAAGAAATGTGATCTGATCTGTGTTTTGAAATTAATAATAATAAATGACAGAAGAAATATTGATGTCGGTAGATGGGTGCTTTTGTTGTTAAACCTATTTCATTGGTCACGGGACTTATTTTAAATTTAAACAGACCCTTTCAGTCTACCCTCCTATTCCTCCGATGTATGTATGTTTCAGTAGTAAGTGGGATATGCCAGCCCCATCCCATCCTATTCCCTCCGATCCCATCAAGTTGAGAGTATAATGGAATAAAAGTAACCCTTAATTCCATTCTTAACTCTTGACTACATTTGAAAGTTCCTAATATATCTTTCTCACGAAGAAATGCATTTCATTTCTTTTTCTATTAGTTTAGTCACTAATAAATATGTAATTGGATTGTTATAAACTTGTAATTGAACTAAGTATAACTCGTAAGAAATGTCGATTTATAATTGTGAAGTTAATAATGAATATACAAAATAATGCCAACCAAGCGTTCGCACAAAAAGGACAATTCTTGTGACCTTTGTTAATGTTTCAATATACTGGATCTGAACCAACGGCATGAATCCAGCTCGAGGGCCCAAAAATATGTTTGGTCTTTTGCTAAAACACACAATCTTTATTCGAATAATATTCGAATTCTGTAAAAACTGTTTTATTGTAAGAAAATGGTGATGAAGTACCTATACGATGGCGGTTGATGATGCGTTCACAAGAAAATGCGTCACGGAAATATACTACGTATAGTTTATCTGTAAAAGGCATAGAGACACGATAACGCAAGTTCGTGAAATTGTATGGAAACCAAGCGTGTCATTTTAGTGAGTAAATTTTAGTGATTGGAAACCACTGACTAATGAAAATAAGCATTTCCCTTGACTCAGTTAACTAGTTTTAAAATTCATTACAAGCATTTTTGTGTGTTGTAACAACGACTTGCTAGCGACACGCGACACGGGCCGGAACTGAGTGAACGAGCATCGCGAGATGGAGGAGCTTAGCGCCAACTTCGGGCACGCAGCGACGAACAGCTTGCGTTATCTATTCCTCTATATCTGGTTAAAGGGCATGTTTAGAAACTTGAAACATATTTCAGCACGTTTCCTGTCAATAAATGGGTTCAGACTTTTAACGTTCAGGCCCTTTTAACGTCGACTCCTGGATATGGACCACCTGATGCATATTGTCGTCAGTCGTGTGTATGAGGTATGTAAAACGGCTCGCTGTCCAAGCGGGTTGGCGAGTCTACATTTTTAGAGGTGGTGTATTTCCTCAGGACTTATGGTAGCGGCATTGTTATCCTTTGGTCGCCTTTTACGGCATCCACGAGAACAGATGAGATGGAGCTGTTCTAAAGCCAGTCCACGTCACACGACCATCTTCTCTTATTATTATAACGGTGTTTAACATCATAATGTTGTTTTTATACATTGTGACACCATTTGAAGAAAGGGACCTTATTGTCGCCACTAAAATCTCAATAAAAAACATTATTTTCATTATTTATTTATTTTTATAGACTAATGGGCGGACGAGCAAGCGGTCCCACATGATGGTAAGTGTTACCGCCGCCCATGGACACCTGCAACACCAGGGGGCATGCGGGCGCGCCGCCGACCTTGCAAAATCCTATTCACAGCTCTCTTGAAGAATCCCATATCGTAGCGTAACGGGAAAACCTCAGTTGGCAATTCATTCCACAACTTTCGGGTTCGCGGTAAGTGTCTTGATAACCGCACTGTTATAAAATCTTACCCAAAGTACATACGAGTGCTAACAATAAAGTCCCTTTGCTCAGATAACCTAAACCTACCTAGTTTTTGAGGCTTTTATTTCAAACATTGAATGTAAAATACTTGTTTTTAATAGTGTTTATCAAATCTGAACTTACCTATCTCAGACTTATAATACGTCGGTTCATAGACTTGTGCAGGTAATTGCGAAATTAACAGTGCTGTAAAATATTGCTTTTGTAAGCATTTACACACTTTTTTATATAAGTACCTAGGTACAATTTATAAAATCCTTGTATAATATATATTTTTATAACTCCAGATGATAAATACTTCAAAAACTAGTTCTTTAGAAATATATTTACATTTATTTTTGTACATACTGTACCTATCTATGTGGACAATATTTTGATAAAAAAAATGGTGCTGAAAAATAATATCATATCTAATTTGAAGAAAATCAATCTATAAAACAGTCGATACAACTATCTAGGCAGACCCAATTTAATTTTTAATTTTAAAGTCATAGATAGTAAGCAAAAGTGATCTAAGAGTGATCTACACCTATCGATCCCATTGATCAATATCGATCGCCAATGATTGTTTGGTGTAGTAATTCTGGCCGATCGATAAACGCGGCTTGAAACTACATCCACTCGATTAATGTCAAACGCTAGATCGATGGACCAACCTGTTCGATTCACGTCGAAAATCAATCTCGTCGATCGACATCGATCTGGTGTGATAGTTCTAGCGGTGGTTGAGAGATTGAAATTCGTCGAGTGACTATCAATCGACGCTTATTTGAGCGTCAATCAATCGTCTCTCAATTTTTAAATCAATTTCCTGTCAACCGACAGCACCATTATTTGGTACATATGCCGATCGAAGTTGACTGATTTCTTTACGCATTAATCGATGTTGTGTATCTACGTAGATCGAGCAGATAGAATAACAAACACCCTAATAAAATTTAGTGGATACTAAATTACATCCTTGTTATTACAGGCAGAAAGTATGTTTTTCTGTACACAATTTTGTAGGTGGCTATTTGATGTACCTTGCTTTTGTACATAAAGGCTTTTGCAGTACATACTTAGATTTAGTTTTTATGGTTAATCTTTATTAAAAAATAGTTTCGGTGCCATACTACCACACACTACAAATTATTTTGAGTACTTATTTTAAGGTTAGTTTTATAAAAATCAAACACTATGTTTTTTTTTATAATACTGGCCATATTTTGCTCCGATATACTTTGATCAGAAAAATAAAAAGTACGGTGAATTGAAGAACGAATTTATTTTATTTTTCTGCCCATAAATAATTGCTGGAAGATGTTAGCGTTATGTTGTATCCTTCAATTGTATCCTTTACCCTGATAAGACTCGAATAACACTGTACTTTGTAACTATTTTGTATTTTTTTTTTCACAAATAGATATATAAATAGTTCAACTAATGTTTTTAATTTTCCAAATTCCCTGGTAACCACGAGATTCGCCAAAGAACTATAGTCACCGACATAGCTCGTAGACAAAGCATGCTGAAGTGCCAATGGGCAGGACATATGTATTTGACCGATAATTACTGATGGGGGGGGGGGGGGGCTAACGCAGTGTGGGACGCCCTCCGAGCAGGTGGACCGACGACTTTTAAAAGATTTATGATAAAAAATCAAAAACATTAGATTTAACTCACTTTATTATTTTCGTCTTGTATGCGTTAAGGAAAATAAACTATTTTTTATTGAAATACAAAAACAATTATTAAATAGGTACGCAGTTTTACTCAAAAGATATACAAGGAGGAGTAGGAGTAGCCTTGTTACTTTCCGTGGACAGATCACTGTACAATTTACAGGTTATTTACGATAGTGGTCTTAAGCCCTTAGGTTATTGGGTGTGCGTTAACTATGCAAAGCGTAAATATACATTTTTTATAGAAACCTAGTGAGTTTACCATACGATCACAGACTGTCTCTCCTGCTGGATATAGGCCTCTCCTAAAGCTCGCCACCAGTTTGGTGGTTATAACCAAAGTTTACTTTTACTGTTCATTTAGTGATAATTTCCCTAAATACTGTTTTAGGTGAGTAATTAAAAAAAATAAACAACTTTCACCGTTGGTTATGTTTACACAATTTCTGAATCCCTTATTTAAACATGTCTATTGATAAAAACTATATAAATTTGTATATTATTAATTTACACTGTAAAAACTAAGTGGGCCCTATTTTGTTTTGAGTAGCTCTCTAATCCGGTTTTTATTATATTATTTAGTAGTTTATAAATCGTGATAATTTCAGGATTTGACACTCGTTTCCGCCATTTTAATAAGTACTAACCACAAACCGTTCAAAATGCCGTGCGAAGTTATGACAGACCATTAGTTACGATTACATGGTAAAATCAGATATTCCATAAACGCTATAATTGCGTGATATCACGATAAACAATGGTTAAAGTGCAGTCGTCACAGAAAGCATGGTGACTCTCTCCGCACAAATTATTATCTATTTTACTTTGGAAACGGCTCGAACTGCGGTCGTTAAACTAAAACCATTAGAGGTTGGCGCAATTAACGAGACAGGGAGTTTGAAAACTGTTCGTAAAAACGGAGATTTTAACTTTTCTTTGCATAATGGGATATGCATAAAAGATAATTTCGTCTTCGGTCACTATTAATACAAATAATATCATATAATTCATCTTATTTTTGCATTGTAGGTAAATGACGTGTAGACCTATGTGTACCCAATCTACTGATTATCAACGAATCACCTGATAAATTAAATGAAAAAATGTACTTACACAAGTATCAATTGGTCGCGTAGCATCAACATCTTCGGACTGCCAGCGGCATATTTAGTAATCGGTTAGGTAGTACGTACTAAATTAAATTACCCAGTTTAACTATTACAGCCAGGTGTATATTGCAAACTGCTGGTATTTAGAATATTTCCGTAAGGTCATTCTAGATAGTCTAAGAATATTCTATCATCATTTTAGCTCAAATAATCTGCAAGTGGCAATGTCATATTTGTCGCCGTATAACCGATATGTATCTATAACGATAAACAATGCAGTAGACGAGTCCTCGAATGGAGATCGGGTGAAACGCAGCGTGAGACTCCCTTGGGCCACATGGAGAGACAACTTAAAGAAAGTTATCGGTAGAATGGAAGGATTAGTGTTGTAAAAATGAGTGCTGGACGCTCAAGTGGTGACTGAGTGAGCGTCAATGAACCTTTAAGATTCGAAAGTTTTTATTTGATTTAGTTGTGAACATGAATCTACAGCAAAATAGAGAAATGAGTAACTGAAATATACCTATTGTATTGTCATCTTATTGTCAATAACAGATTCTACTATGTAGTTAAACATTAGTAAGCGTTATAATCCAAATATTTAATACATTTGGTCTTAAACCCTTAACGTTAAAAGCTCGAATCTAAAAACGTTAAGGTTTATTAGCGCTCAGCGCTTAGTTTCACACTAGAAAGGGTTTAAGAAGAGCGGAAGGTGTGGTGTGTGGTGGTGTGCCAGACTATATCCAGTGACCAGCAATAGAATCTCTGATTGTAAGGTGTGATCATTCTATAATCGCTGTGAATTGAACACTTGTACCAAACCCTATATTCGAACACAATAATGTTGTCGCGACCAACTGTAGCGAAAGTTATGCAAAACAGGCTAAAAAAGTTATCAGCGATGCAGTGGATAACCGCGCACAATGCCTTACGTTTCCTTCGCCTTCTTTCATTAGGTAACAGGCAATACTTAGGTATCTTCCAAAATGGCGCATAACATTAGGTACATTTATTTTACGTCATCGGGAGTAAACTCCGTAGTGTAGGAGCTTGTTTGTTCTTATAGCACTAATATCAAAATTGTCCAATCAATCTCTATCTAATATCGATCTCTCAAAGCGACAGTTCTAATATAGACATACTAAAATTTTTAAAATTACTGATTGACACGATTCATTAGACAGACTAGTTTGTTTTCATTGTCCTAAAATATTAGGTTATTCTTTTTTTTTGGAGCAACGAAATCATGATGGCAAATCTTCTGCCGCTATCACTTATAGCTGAGACGAGTTTTTGGGAAAAGGAAATAATGTAGTTATCTAAATTACTGCATTGAAATCCTTTATCACTTCGCCCGTAATTTATTAAGAGCCTAATTTATTTAAGAAATTAGATATTTTTGACAAAAAACACCAAGCAATGCGGTTCAGTCATAGGTTTCTTGTAATCTGAGGTCATAGACATAGTATATTTTACCAATTAGTTCAATAACTTTATCCACTAATGCTATATTAGGCTATAAAGTCCACTGTAGGGCGAAGGCCTCCCTTTTGTAGTAGAAATCAATGGTTTCTTGCAGCCTTAAAACGCCACGCTGGTCGTTGTGAGTTAGCAAGCTAATTTTATTTGTGGTCATCTAGGCCCCACTGATTATGGTAGATACTGTGACAAGTTAGGGTCGGTTCAAATTGAGCGTAGCTGATAATGTCTTCGTCAAAATTTATCCAGTAATAGACAATTAGTTTATAAACAGACATAAGGAGAGACAAATGTTGCAAATAAATACATATAGGTATACAGATGAAAATAATGTAATTCATAAAATGCATAAATATTATGAGCCTTCAAATTACTCGTTAAACGGCTATTAATTAATTGAGGGCACAGGTAATCTTACAACTCTATTAAGTGTAAGTATTACAACTGTATTAAGTAGTTATTATGTACCTAATTACAAATGCCTTTATTTATCCCTTGAACATGTATTAACCGGCGATATACGTAGCACGTCGTGAATTGATTATCTCTTTCTCATAAGAATGCGATCATTAGGTACAGTACATAATGATTACTTGCTCTCTCCAGGTTAACGTATGTAATCGTAACCAGCCCTTTTACCGTCCACTGCTGGACATGGGCCTCCTCGTGGACTTTGTCCTGAGCATACGCTGCCAAGCGCGCGGGCTGGCAAGTCCACTCTTTTAGTTCCTCAGAGCTTGTGGTAGTGGCTTTGTAGGTAATCTCTTAGTCGCCTTTTACAACATCCACGGGAACCTCCGTTTGTTATTCCAAAGCGGCCCACACGGCAAAGTAGGTACACGTGTGTAGTAATCTGTAATGTAAAACCATCAATGTAATACCATTTCATATCAGACTATTCCCACTGTAGGGCAAAGACTTTTCTTTTTAGTAAGGAGGAGGTTCCCAGCCCTAACCTACCATGCGGGACCAATTGGTAGCTTGTAATACCGTACCCTAAATAAACATTTTAATCCACAAATATGCCATACACATCGTCGGGTATTGTACCTACATACTAGTCGCTCCCAAACTTTCCACGGTGAAAATGTGTTATCACCATTAACTCAACATGATGAAAGGCTTTCTGGTTTGTCGAGTATATCAAGTGGTTATAGGCTTTCACGGTACCTTAGCACGTTAGGATCTAGATATCGGTGAACACGCGCCATATTTGCTCTAGGCTAGAAATGTGGTAACATGACAGTTGTGAAAGTAGGGCTCTGGACTTCTCAAAATGGCAATAATATTCGACTAGTAGTCCGCTATGGCTTTGCTTCTCTATCATACCATTAAACATTGTGCTCTAATTAATTAAAAAAATACACCTAAGACAAACATTTTGTACATAATAAAAAGTTTTGTACCCATATTCTGTAAATGATTTATTTACATATGTTCACAAGATGTCCAACCTTTCGCATGTAAGTACTCATATTTTCATTAAAAAGAAGAGTTTTTTCTATTTATGCAGACTGACAGATACCTACCATACCCTAAAATACCTACCATACTTTCATACCCTAAAATCGAATATGAAAATTTCCGTTAATCATTCGTCATTCCGTTCGTTCATCATCATTCCTTTCATAAAAATTATATAGGGGAGAGTTGGATAATCGCGCGCGTTTGATAATTACGTGCCCACTCGTATATAAGAAAACCAATAACGTTACAGAACATATGAGTGCGTAATATCATAGTCTAATAGGCAATAATCTTCCCGGATCGACGATCTGTGCGTCGCGAACAACCATGAGAGGCAGGACAACAATCTGTCTATGTACATTTTTTGACAAATTAAATATATGAACGAAATGTTTCATATGATATGCAATTGATAAACTCTCTTTTTAACAATATTGATTTTGTTTTTTTATATCAAACCTGTATTAAATTATAGCATATTTTTTCAAGGGCTCTTCAAGATCCAACTCACCCCTAAGCATTTTTTTTTAACTTTTGCTAAATATTTACTTACAAATTTGATAAACACAAAGTACATTTTTCATAGAAAAACATGTATCTATCCTAGCATTTAATATGAATCAACTCAGAATCATGAGCAAAATCCATGGTTTCTGTTTTCGGGAATTAATCAGTTTCAATCTTCGGTTTCATTCTATTTCCTAAAAAGGGTTCCTAAACGTTTTCATTCTATATAGGTACCCTGTACGTGTACACAATATATCTGTAAAATTCTAAAATGTTTAAATACCTACCCATATCCTGTATAGGTACAACTAGTGGCTACAACAGATACAACTAGTGGCTATAACAGATACAACTAGTGGCTACAACAGATACAACTAGTGGCTACATCAGATACGACTAGTGGCTACAACAGATGCAACTAGTGGCTACAACAGATACAACTAGTGGCTACATCAGATACGACTAGTGGCTACAACAAATACAACTAGTGGTTAAAACAGATACAGGTTAGTGGCAGATACAACTTTGTACAACAGACTTGCTGTTCATTTAGTTTATTAGAGCAACGAATACAAATGTTAAAGTTAGAACTTATACAATGTGTGGCTGAGATAACGCAAAATCTGATAATAATTTGTTTAGATAATAATCTGATAATAATAATTATTAATTGTGAGACTCGTAATCGATTCTACCAGTTTTTACAATTTTTCATGATTTATAGTACAATTCTGGTAGGTATGTATATCGTTTATTCTACGTGGGTCGCCAGAGTCGCGTCGCGCGCGCCCTCTAGGCGCTCGGTGTGACTCTAGGACAACAAAACTTTTATAACTTTTGGTTTATTCCTTAAAATAATTTTATTTTTCGCTAGAACGTTTTTATATATTTTAAATTGGTTGACATGTTTCATGTTTTGCATTATTTCGGTTATACATTGTATAGGTATAGGTGATACGAATGCACAATAAATTGTAATCGTGTAAACGCTTAGGTATATTTTAAGTTATTGAATTAGGTATAATGTCATTAGATATAAACATATCAATGTTTAACGATATACAAATTTAATATATACAAAATTCTGATTCTACGTGTACCCAAATACATAGAAATCTCAAACAAATATGTGTAGCTTGTCTTCTTGCGTGGTTTCCTAAGTAACGCAAAAAGTTGTTACATACGTTTAATGCTTCAGTAAGGCAACTTATCTGGGCTAGTATGCAGTGATTTATGCAAGTAGGAGGCGTGAGATACGTATGTGCAACAAAGTGACTTCCTACATAATGGCGATTACTTAGTTATAACCAGGCATCTACTGATGCCTGGTTTCACACACCAAAGTAATTACAAAAACCTTTGTTATTTCGTGATTACGTATTCAATTTTATTTATTCATTTATTTGTTCACACTCTTTGAGTTATATTACACAGAGACAGATTGAATACTTCGCCAGTAGAACGGTAGATAATATCCTTTACCAGACAACTGTTAGTTGAAACAATCAATAAACTAATAATTTAATCAATTTTAACAAAAACTTCCTGGAATAAATAGCGTGCATGATTGTGAAAACCCCAATAAGATCCTGGCTACTAAAATTTGAGATTAACTTGGACAAATATACAGAGATATTGGGCATAGATACAGAAGTGCCCAAGGAGCCTGTCCAAGAAGAACATCGAAATGGCAAGTTACAAAAAATCACGATACCTTATACCACCTAGGTACAAACTATTATTAAAAGACACCTCTCCTCCTGTAAAAATCTGCATTTTTTCATAGAAATGAAACGACAGACAGTGGTGGGAAATACAGTACATTTTGCTTTACTCCTCTGTGAGTGTTCATCGTACCAGGGACTATTTGTATAACTCGGTTGTGCAATAAATGCCCTGTAATAAATGTTGCCTAGCCTAAGCTCTACCAATCTCTTTACTAGAGATTGGCCCCCCCAGCCCCCCCATAACCCGCACCCGCGGCTCCACTCGAGAGCCCTGCGTCCCCCGACCCCGTCTCCGAGCAGGATGAAACCTGCGACACCCCCCAGGAGGACATGGACATAGTCCAAGCCTCCGAATCCTCCGACTCCTCGTCCGAGGCTGAATCTTCCGACGACGGCTTCACCGTCGTCGGCAAGGAAAGGAAGAGGTCTACAAAGACCTCCTCCCCTACGCCCGCTGCACCCCCGAAGGCAGCCAAACCAAATGCCGTAGCCCAGTCTGGCACGGTCTCCTGCTCTCGCCAGAGCACCCCCCCGCCCGCGGTTCCCCGCACCGTAAAGCCCCCTGTCTTCGTCCAAGACGAGGCCCGTTGGGAGCACGTCCGCGCCGCAATGGAGACTTTGAAGATCTCCTTCACAAAGGCGTCCAATACCGCTGTGGCCATTAAGGTCCAAGTCCCCTCCTCCAAGGACTTCAGGTCCTTAACCGCATATCTTCGGAAGGAGAAAATATCCTTCCACACCTACGCCACGGAAGAGGAGCGTCGTCTCCGCGTCGTGGTCCGTGACCTCCCTCCTCAATTGGGAGAAGATGAGATCCTCGAGGATCTCAAATCCCATGACCTCCCGGTGCTGGAAGTGCACCGTCTTTACAAGGGGCGTGACAGGACCCCTTTCAACCTAGTCTTGGTTGTCCTTCCCTCACCCCCGAGGGGAAGAAAATCTTCGACGCCCGCACAATCTGCGGGCTCTCCGGTCTCTTTTTCGAGGCCCCCCACAAGCGTGGCGGTATTGGGCAATGCCACAATTGCCAATACTATGGCCACGCAGCTCGTAACTGCTACTCCAGACCCCGTTGCGTAAAGTGCCTGGGTGACCACGGCACCAGCAGTTGCACCCGTTCCAAGGGCGCCGAGGATCCCCCTGGCTCTATCCTCTGCGGACAGCTGAGGCATCCCGCGAATTATCGCGGATGCACTAAAGCGCCGCGGTGGCCCTCCAGGAGGGTCCCCGCTAGGCCCCTACCCCCCGCCAAGCGCTCTCCTACGCAGGCCATACTCCAACCCATTACCCTCATAATGTTACCCACAGACCCGACGTTCTCGACATTGCTCTTTTCAAAAACATAGTCCTACGTCTAAACTGGCTAGACACCCTTTCCGAGTTAGACTCTGATCACCGCCTCGTAGTCATGAAAATAGGCCGGCAGACCGGACCACCTCTCCAAGACAAGACCATTATTGACTGGACCAAACTAAAAGAAGCCCTTAAGGCTTCCAGCTCTCCCCACCTCGACTCTATCCCCGACGACCTGACCAGTGCGGACGACACAAACACGGCGGTCTCTGGCCTCGGCAGCCACCTTAAGGATTTAATCCAAAGCTCCTCCAGGCGAGTCCCAGCGGCGAACGATCGCCGCTGGGAGTTGCCTGAGGACATAAGGGAGCTGATAAAAGACAAGAACGCAGCCATCCGTGCTTACGACTCCTTCCTCTGTGATGAGAATAGGCGTAGAATGCGAGCCCTACAAAGGGACGTAAAGCATCGCATCGCCGAATTCAAAAATCACAGTTGGGAATCCCTGTTGTCAGAGATTTCGCCATCACACACTGCCTACTGGCGGATGGCGAAGTCTATGAAAGCAGACAATACAGCCTCGATTCCCCCACTGACTAGACCGAACGGACCCCCCGCATTTGACGATGCAGAGAAGGCCGAATGCCTAGCCCATAGCTTGGAGGCCCAATGGTCCCTTAGCCGTCAGCCGGTGGACGAATCCCACGTCGACTCGGTTGACGGAGAGGTGGAGCGTCGAACCTCCATCCCCCCCTCAGACTCCCTTCTACCGGTTACGGTAACAGAAATACAGGAGATTATCCAAAATCTCAAAATTAAAAAATCTCCTGGAATCGACGTAATACCCAACAAGGTATTCAAAAGCCTCCCGATCCATCTGATCGCTCTCCTCGTGGCCATCTTCAATGCTGCCATGCGAAATCATCTCTTTCCAGTCGCCTGGAAAGAAGCCGTCGTCATCGGCATCCCCAAACCGGGCAAACATCGCTCGGACCCCTCCAGTTACAGACCCATTAGCCAATTGAATACAATGGCTAAAATCTATGAAAAAGTCCTCCATTCTCGCCTGCTGAGTCACATTAACTTAAAAAGGCTTCTCATTGACGAGCAGTTCGGCTTTAGAGCCAAGCACTCGTGCGTCCAACAGGTGCACCGAATAACGGAGCACATACTCCCGCGTCTCAATCAAAAGAGACCCCTCCGAACTCTAGCTGTCTTCTTCGACGTAGCGAAGGCCTTCGACAAGGTGTGGCACAACGGTTTAATCTATAAACTGTACCAACTGGAGGTGCCAGAAAGTCTCATTCTCATCATCAGAGACTTCCTTACCGATCGCATTTTTCGCTACAGAGTCGAAGGCACTCTGTCCAGCCCCCGCCCAATCAGAGCTGGAGTCCCACAGGGCTCCGTTCTAGCACCCACGCTCTATTCCCTCTACACTAACGACATCCCCCTCACCCCAGGAATAGAGCTCGCCCTTTTCGCGGATGACACCGCCCTCTACGCCTCGGATAGGAACCTACGCATGGTTTCTCTACGCCTCCAGCGCGCAGTCACCACCCTAGGCGAATGGTTTGCGAGGTGGAGGATAGAGATAAACCCGGCGAAAAGTGCAGCCATGTGCTTCCCTTTTCCCAGGGCTAACTCTCGTAGGCCTAAGCTGTCCCCTCTCCCGATAACCCTTTTCGGTCAAACAATTCCTCTCGTCAGGAAGACCAAGTATCTCGGAGTCACTCTAGACCATAGACTGACCTTCCGAGAACACATCAAAACTGTCCGGAACCGAGCCGCCTTTGTGCTCGGTCGCCTCAACCCCCTCATAGGCGGGAGAAGTAAAATGTCGCTTAGAAATAAGTTGACATTATACAAAACTCTCGTCCGTCCCATTATGACCTATGCTAGCGTTGTGTTCGCACACGCAGCTCCCTCCATCATTACAATCCTTCAAAAACTCCAAAACAGATTCATGCGCAAGGCCGTGGCTGCACCATGGTACTTGCGTAACGTTGACCTCCGCAAGGACTTGGAACTTCCCTCCATCGTCAAATACATAAATGACACCGCCCGACGCTACTATGACGCCATCCCACGCCATCCCAATCCTCTGATTGTCTCCTCCCTCACCTACACACCGGACAGGAGTGCCCCTCCGCACCATCGTCGCCCGCGGCACATCCTGGACGATCCCGACGACCCGATCACCGCTGCCAATGCGGTTCTCACACTCCACTCAAACGCAGCACACAGACACCGTCCTCGCCCGACGAGACGTAGACGTCTCCCTCGTCACACCGTTAACACACACCGGCCCTCAGCCAACACTTTTACCAGGTATGGACACGTGCCTGGGCGCTATACACCGACTCGCGATCCCGCGGTATCCCTCCAATGCAACGCCCTAAGCCGAGGTCCGTTCTTTCCGCCGGTTTACCGGCGGGGGAGCCCTTAGGCTCGTTGCAACACACACTTTTTTCCTGGCTGAGCGCCTTCTGCGCTCGCCCCACATCAATATACGACCGGTGACTCTTGAAAGGCCACCAGGGCCACAAGAACTTAGACTTACACGATGTTAAGGCAATCAAGGTGTTTTAGCCGGTAGGAGTCCGGCACTACCTGGTACCATCTAGGCTAGCTAGACTAGCTGGCACCAGGTGACCATGCAGGGTTTTCCTTGATTGTCATTCCTAACATAAAAAAAAAAATAATGCCTAGCCTAGCCCATCGCTTGCCGCTAATTTGTTTGCTGTAGATCGTTAATATATAGTATTAGTTTGAGCATCTCTGCCCTAAGCTATCGAGAAATCATTATTAATTACTATTATTTTTCGTTAGCTCTCGTTACAATATTGCCTGTTTAGTAATTATACAATAAGAAAGGGGACATCAAAATTGATCAAGCGTTTCGTTTTTAAAATTATACCTACCAAAAGTAATTGATGAAAGTGTAGAAATTACAATCAAAGCGATCATAATTAGGGCAATAAAAATATTGGTTTTGTATAGGCTCGAGTTCGGGGTAATGAATTGATTTGTGCAAAATTACGTAACGACGATCGTTCGAGCGCGAATAATCGCAATCGACGAATCGTGTCACGAAAATAAAATTAGAATGGAAAAGATCGCTCCGCAGTTAGTTAGTTTTTATGATGAACTAAGTACGTAGTTCAAACATTTCTTATGAGGTTAATTCATCTAGAGCTTAACTTTTACATATATTTGCATATGTAAATGAGCTGTGATAGCCTAGGAAGCCACATTCGTGTGATCGTGAGCTCAAATCTTCGGCCCGTACCAACTAATTTTAAAAATCACTGGCTCGGCGATGAGGGAAACATCGCGAGGAAATCCACATGCTCGAGAAATAAAAAGAATCTGGAGCATGTGTATCCACGAATTTGCATTAGGTCCGCCTGGTGGGTTATGGCCTGACACCCCCAGTGATTTACTAAGTTAGGCCTGTGCCCTGCAGTGGGACGTTATAGGCTGATACAAGTATACTTGTATACTTGTATCAGCAATCTCTGGAATCATTTCGCCCTAAACAGCGCTAACGGCTAACAGCGGGCAAAGTTGTGACTATAGTCTTTAAGATAAGATAACGCACTCTTACCAATCTTACCGTGATAAATATTTAACCTTATTAGCATCCTATGTAAGTATATCCTACTTCATTATTCATGTCTGAAATTATTTGCATCAAAATGTGTTAAATTACCTGTTTTACGAATTATGTCAAAATTTTTAACATCTTTCATCAAATTCATCAAAATTTCATAACATATTTTTAACATCTAGATATTTTTCATTTTCTGGTAAAATAGGAAAGTGTAAATGTCACTTTTGATCCTAAGCTCCTCAATTATGTTCATCTCAAACCACGTCTGAGTTGACAGCGGACTTCAAAATCGGGAATGTGAAGATGCTCGAATAGTGGGTACCGTATGAACTTAATGAAAGTTAGCTGCAAACGCGTTGAAGCTTGCCTTACTTAGCTGAACCGACACAAAAATGAAGGGATTCTGAATCGTATTGTCACTTGTGATGAGAAATGGATCCTGTATGATAATCGTAAACGTTCGTCACAATGGTTTAATCCAGGAGACACAGCCAAACAATGTCCCAAACGTAAACTGAGTCAAAAGAAGCTCATGGTGACTGTATAGTGGTCCTGTGCCGATATTACCCACTTCAGCTTCACGAGATCTGGCACAACAATTAATGCAGATGTGTACTGTGAAGGACTGCAAATGATGATGGAGATGCTCGAGTCTGGTCAATCTATAGTCCACTGCTTCTCCACGATAACGCTCGCCCACATATTGTACGACAGACAGTCACAAAGTTACAAGAGCTTCGACTGGAAACTCCGTCACCCCCCGCACTCGCCAGACCTTGCCCTACTGATTTCCATTTTATTCGGAATTTGTTTGCTTGAATTATTCCGTATAAGACGGCAATTTCATAGGTGAGGACCTAATTAATATAAAGAATAGCTTATTTGCGTTATACACTGGGCGACTGCTGATTTATGTTTGTCGCGGTTTTTACTGTTGTGTATGTAAAAACACAAACGTAAAAACACGCGGGTTGTACAATCCGGATCTAAGTATTTCGGAAGGTTTAAGTTATTTTTAAACATGACTGTAACAGGTTTTAAATGGGGTAAAAAATTAGGTAATTTAAGATTTTATTTAAATACAGTCTGGAATGGCTACCCAAAGCCTATTAAACAACGTTTAAATAATTCTGCTTCCACCAATAAATACTTGCTTAATTTATAAAAGAATCTGTATTTCACGTTGCATTAAAATAAACTGATCTTTGCATAACTTAGGCACATCTAGATTATTTTACGAAAACATGCCGATCACAACATGGATTGATTCCATTAGCATGCCAGTACACAATACACAGTTAGTGATAACTGGCCATTAACAGTTTTAAAAGTGTGTGTAACTTCAATTTCCTATGGCTTACGAAAGCCTATTTCAGAGTTCTGGTAAATTTAAATTTTTAATCACGTTTTAATATTGCAGTTGTTTCGACTTTGTTTACAACGGTTTTTCTGTAACAATCAATGATTCGCCACGGTTTTAAATAATTTTCTTGTGTATAAATAGTGTATGAATATATCTAATCATTTTATAAGTATATACTTAAAAGAAATTCAATTACTCAATTATACTTTAGCTTACACTAATAATGTTGCTTTTTATCGATTAATAAACCAGTATGGAACCTCTTTGAGAAATATTAAATTGTAAAGCACCGAATCCAATAAATAATATTCGTTCTAACTGTATACAAGAAAAAATACAATTTAAACAATGAACTGGTACCATGTAATTACATGGTATCCATGTATTTTTTGTTATAATTTAATTTATCGTCATATGTACCTATTATGTAATTTTGTCATAGCGATTTATGTCATATTGGATATAATTGGATAAAGTAATGGCTAATTAAAATGATATAATTATGTTAACATTAAGCTACGTACCCACTTTTTATAATCTAACAAGCAAAACCGGGTAATAAAATTATTTATTGCTTGAAACAAGGATCACGGTTACGCAATCGATATTGGTACAATTTAAATGTTCCTATAAATAAGCTACGACATTGTCGCCGTGGTATTGATGAGGTTTTACTTCCTACTTTAGGTAGGTTATATAAATGTAGGTCACATAAATAATATTGAAGCACAGAAAATTAAGAACAGCCCTCGTATAACCATATAGTTAGAATATAGCTAATATAGCTGCCTCATATAGAAATAAATACAACTTATATACGAGTACGTATTATAACAAATTGCGAGATCGAAGGCACACAACAGGTTATATGCAATGCATCAGCACTCTATGATTAGTGATTTGATTACATACCCATGTACTTATTATATTATGCTACTCGTATTTCTTATTAGGTTAATTTAATTTATTTAATTAACATGTCATCCCTTAGTACATAATTGGCACCAAAGTGGGTAGTATAATACTATTATCTTATAGGAAACTTCGCTATCTTCAATAATATATTGCAAGGTAATTTTATTCAGATCTTACTTTCACGTTTCACGGCAGAGACGTGGATTCCGCAAGTTCCTGTAGTAAGTTGGTACTGTTAGCTATTCCTTTAAATTATGTCAGTATTCCTGAAGATTTTTAAGATAAGACAATCCATTGCCATGCTATACCATCAACCTATACATCAGCCACTTCTGGATATAGGCCTCTCCCAAAATACGACACTAGACACGATCCATTAAAACTATTAAAACTGTGGTTGCAAACGGCACGGGCGGCGCGGCGCGCGGTACCGTGCCCCCGTAGCCATAGCCGTAGCCGTGCGGAAGCCATTAAAATGGTCCAAGGAGGTAATGGAAACTTTGAATGCACATTTTCCCCCGCTCTCCCTACATTCACTTAAATAATGCAGTATATAAGGGCAATGAGTATATTTTGTTCTGATAGTTTGGCCTAACAAGTATGGTTGGGGTATCTATTATGCATTAAAATATGCATCGATTCATTAAACTGGTTTTATTGTTTTGGTTCGACCTTCATATTTTATTTGAGCTAAGAAGGTACAGCATCATTTTATTATAGTAATTCGAATGATTTTTTTTATTTGTATTGACATACAATCGATATCAGAGTAGGTATACCTACCGTCCCACTGCAAGGCGCGGACCTCCCTTGTTAACCACGAAAGAATTTTGGGCCATAATGCGGGCCCAGAGCGGATTAGTGGATATTCATACATGCTTATACAGTTTATTCAATGTATCTAAGTTTATTAAATTTCTTGGGGATGCCGGTTTCTACATGATATTTTTCTTCACCATAGAGCTAGTGGTAAGTGGAAAATCTGTACCTACTCAACTAAAAACGGACCTTCAAACACAAGACCTCAGAAATGAGAATGGAGATGTGTTTGGGGTTCTGTTTGGGTTCTTGATTAAGACTTTTTAATAGTTTTGTGATCACATTTTATTTCGTCACGTCTTACATCGTTTACAGTCATGACACGAGAGGGACCGGAAAGGGAAGGACATAGACTAAAAGTATTTTTAATAGACAAACAAATCATAGACTACAACATGCCCTTTTTTCTAAAGAAAAAATATTATTTAACACATTGGTTTTACATTGACGTTTGGAATGACATTGACACCGTGACATATATTATAACCATATTTTTCAACAAGTTTCGTTATTAAAACAATACAATATTACGTGACAAATTACTGTAAAACAATAAAATTAAATTGAATAAAAGTGAATTAGTGATTATATGCATGTCGAGACTGAATTATTTTACTATATTAATTCCTATTACTAATTGTACACAAATTGTTTATAGTCGTCAATTACATTAATTTTACAAATCAAATTTCTGTGTTTTCTTTAATAATCTACCTCTCGAACTGTATTTTCCATCAGTGCATTGTCTTTCAGCTATACTAGCGTCGTTATTACCCTTCGAGGAAGACATTACACTTTCGTCGACATTGACAAATATTGGAGATTTTAATACATTTTCTGACTCCAGACCTGATTCTACCGATAAGAATGATTCAGAATCTTCACTCTGTGACTTAGAAGTTGGACTTGACTCATGAAAGAAGATAAATACACAACTATCATCCTCTTCATTTACAATTTTTGACTTTTTAAAAGATTCTGACTCCGACTTATGAATCTCTTGACTTGGATTTACAACATTATAAGTTTGTAGACTTGAACTAGGTTCACAAAACTTAACTTTCTTTTGTTTAGACTTTGAGACAATTATGACTTGAGTTTTGCTTACATGACTTATAATTGAAGCGAATATGATGACTATTTCTACGATAAGTTACATTATTAAGATCTTTGACAATGAATGATCTTGGATATTTTGTTTTAGACACAATAATACCTTTTGTCCATATAATATCTCTTGGATTTTTCTTAAAATAAATCTGGTCATTTATGTGAAACTCTGGGTAGGTTTTGCAATTTTTTTTATAATATGCTCTAGTCCTTAATAAGTTGCTTTCTTTCTTTTCTGAGTGTTCTGAATGCTTAACGACTTTAGGTCTTAAGTTTTTTATCTGGTTAGGCAGTTTTGATCGTAAATTTCTAGACATTAAAAGCTGTGCAGGCGAATTAAGATTACCTCTAGGTGTATTTCTGTATTGCAACAATCCGATGTATGGATCAGATCCCGATTCATTGCTTTTTCTTAGTATATTTTTCACTACTCTAACTGAAACTTCTGCTAGCCCATTTGATCTTGGAAAATGAGGACTTGTAACGATATGTTCTATATCCCATTCCTGTAAGAAGTCCTTAAATTCTGTGGAGTTGTACGGTGGACCTCCATCAGAGACTAATTGCATCGGAATACCGTGACATGCAAAAATAGACTTTAAGTGTGTTATGACATTAGACGTTCTACTATCTTTCTTTAAGTTTGCGATTTCTATGTAGTTAGAGTAATAATCGACCACTAATAAATATTTATTACCTTTTTATAAATTTTATATGTATTCAAATAAATCTGTTGCTAATTTTTGCCAGGGAAATAAAGGTTGTTCATGAGACAGCATTGGTTGTTTTGTTTTATTTGAAGAATAAATTGCACATGTTTCGCATTGTCTGACTTTATTCTCAATATCCTGACAGATGTTAGGCCAATAGACTACTTGTCTAGCTAAATTTTTAGTTTTTTCTATACCTTGGT
This sequence comes from Sesia apiformis, assembly GCA_914767545.1. Taxonomy (NCBI): domain Eukaryota; kingdom Metazoa; phylum Arthropoda; class Insecta; order Lepidoptera; family Sesiidae; genus Sesia; species Sesia apiformis. The sequence goes on along the minus strand of OU611963.1, from coordinate 14,442,421 downwards.
GACCTTCATGTAAAATGTTTAATATTTCTGATCTCATTGACATAGGTATGATGACAGAGTTATTTTTGAAAATTATTTCATTTATCACATGAATTTCTTCTTTGATATTCCAATAAGGTAATACCAATTTGTCGCAACGTTCTTTACAATGGGGCCATCCATTTTTATAATATTCTTTAAGTTTTTGAGAAATTAAATCTTGACTAGTATGACTTAAAATTTTGTCAAGTTTTTTAGGTGAAATTGCTAAATTAGATGTCAATAAATTAATATGAATATTAATATTCGAATCTAAGTCTTCTAGACTGACTAATTCTTGATTTAAGTTAGTTTCTTTGACTGGTGATCGAGACAAGGTATCTGAGATATACATTTCTGAGCCTTTTGTGTATGAGACAATTAAGTGATAAGCTTGTAATGTTATCATCATTCTTTGCAATCTTGTAGGAACTTCTCCTAAAGGTTTTTTGAATAGAGTGACTAATGGTTGATGGTCTGTTTCGACATAAATTGGTTTGCCATACAAGTATTGATGAAATTTCTTACATCCAAATACTATAGCGTAAAGTTCTTTTTCTATTTGAGCATAGTTAATTTGACTTTTATTTAATGACTTTGAGGCATATGCTATTGGATGCTTATCATGTAAGATTACAGCACCGACTGCATTTTGGGATGCGTCGACAGACAATCTTATAGATTTTTTTATATCATAATGGACTAATACGGGTGACTGACATAGTAATGACTTTAATTTTCTGAACTGTTGTTCATGTTGGTCTAACCATTGGCATTTATTTTGCTTTTTTAGCAATTCTCTTAGAAGAGAAGTTTCTTCTGCTAGATTTTGTATGTAAGAACCTAAATAGTTTATCATGCCTAGAAATCTTTGTAATTCTTTGACATTAGATGGGCTTGACATTTTTGAAATGGCTTCTATTTTTGACTGATCAGGTGACACACCATTTTTATTAAAAATATGACCCACATAGCAGATTTCAGACATACCGAATTGACATTTAGACTTATTAAATTTTAGATTGACTTCAGAAGCACGTTTGAATAGTAATTCAAGTCTTTTATTGTGTTCTTCTATATTGGCTCCATAAACAAGGATGTCGTCCACAAAAATTATTATACCTGACAAATCACCGAACAATTCGTTCATAGTCCTATGGAAAATTTCACCACTAGAGTTAATTCCATAAGGCAATCTCAGAAACTTGTATCTACCGTAAGGTGTATTAAAAGTACAGAGATCACTACTCTCAGGGTCTAAACCTATAGCCCAATAACCTGAACTAGCATCTAATTTTGAAAAAATTGATGCACCGGCAACTTTAGATCTTAAATCATCAAATGTAGGGTAGGGGTAGTGAGGTCTCTTGATTGCTTCATTTAGGTTTCTAGGGTCGAGACAAATTCTTAACCTTCCGTTAGGTTTTTCGACTAAGACAATAGAATTCACCCATTTTGTTGGCTTTTCTACTTTTTCTATGACTTTAAGTTGTTCCATACTCTTCAATTCGTCTTTAAGACGATCTTCTAAAGTATAAGGTATTCTACGAACGGGACAAACTTTAGGTGGTATACAACTATCAATGTCTAGATGAGCTTTATATGGTAGACAACCAAGACCTTCGAATGTTTTTGCATATTTAGAAAGAATTTCTTGTACTGACCTTTCTTGAATTCCGAATACTCTTTTGACAATACCCAGTTTCTCACATGAATACCAACCTATAATTGTATTACAATCACATTCAACCACAACAAAGTAAAGTTTTGTCGATAATCCATTTTCAAATTCACAATTAAGTAAACAAGTACCTAAATTTGGCACTAATTGTCCTGAAAAAGAAAAGATTTTATTATTTGTTCTAAAAATGTTGATTTTCTAGTGCGTGCTGCTCATAATTTTATCTAATACTTTCCTGCTGATGATATTTGTGTCTGCACCTGTATCAATTTGACATTTGAGTTTATAATTATTGCAACAAACATTTATTTGCCAATCTTTAGTCTTAAGGTTACTTTTATCAATTGAGTTTATGACAAAATGATCTGACATATTTTCTGATTCTTCGTGGTAGGATATGTTACTCACTTTACGACTTGGATTTTCCGATTTTCTGTAAAAACAATATTTGGCGAAGTGATTTTTCTTTTTGCAGTTATTGCATGTCTTGCCTTCTGCTAGACACTTATATTTATGAATTTGACCACATTTTGTACAGTTTTTATTTTTGGGTGATTTATTTCTGCAGTATCGATCCGTTGATTGATTTCTGTACGCATGGTAGTTTCTCTGACTTGACCGATTTCTTTGGACAGTTGACGATGACTTTGCTATTTGGACAGTTTCTTTAATAGTTTTTGTGTCTTGACTCAATTTGTTTGATCTTTCTTGTGACAATTCCAGACTTTTAGCTATTTTCATGGCAATATCCGTTGTTAATTTTTCTTCTTGCAAAAGTTTTTCCTTGATATGTGTGTTTTTTATACCAATTACTAGCATGTCTTTGATGAGTGCGTCTTTAAGGTTTTGAAATTCACACGTGGCTGCTAAATTATTTAATGTTGTTAAGTATTCATCTAGCGATTCGTCATGTTTTTGGTACCGCGTGAAAAAGTTAAATCTTTCTACTGTTACATTTGCATGCGGGCTGAATTTTTCGTCAAATAATTTCAAAATTTTGTCGACATTCGTTTTTGTCCTGTCTACGTTAAAACTATTAAATATTTCGATGCCATCGTCGCCAATTGCATTTAATAATATTGCAGTTTGCTTGGCTTGTGGAAATTTTGCTGTTTCGTTAGCGTCTGCGAAAATTTCGAATCGCAATTTCCATTTTTTCCATTTCTCGGAAGCGTTGTCGCCATTTTGTATGGACAACGACTTAATTTGCGTGACGAATGCTTTGTCGGACATTTTATTCTTAATTTAAAGACTTACTGATCCGAAGACTTGCTGAGACCAGTTCTGACACCATGTTTGGGGTTCTGTTTGGGTTCTTGATTAAGACTTTTTAATAGTTTTGTTATCACATTTTATTTCGTCACGTCTTACATCGTTTACAGTCATGACACGAGAGGGACCGGAAAGGGAAGGACATAGACTAAAAGTATTTTTAATAGACAAACAAATCATAGACTACAACAAGATGCACTTAAGCTATCACCGTTTTTGAAATGTTGAAATACATTAAACAGAGATTAGTTAGTATTCGGTCAACGGTGGCAAAGTCAATATTATTTATTATCGGTCCTTTTATCCGGAGTCCAGCTTTTAGGCATCTACCTGCATAGTCTAATGACTGAAGAAATGACTGTAATTTTAATACTTTTTCTTCATGAAGTTGAATCAAACCTTTTATATTTTTGTCACGAAACATTTTCTCTTTCTCTATTTGAATTCTACAAAACTACATTATTTTCATTGCGTAATAACCGTTTGTATTCATCGTGCGTGCGTGCGTCGTATTAAGTTGCGACTTACGTTGCGCAGTGGCCCCAAACACTTTTGCTATTATCATCACTATTTATGCAAAAGCCGTGTGATATCGGCAAACTTTAGAATAGCACCACGACATCTCTTCCCGTGGCTAATATGATTTGTGCCGTGGGTCATGGGTGTCGGGACTCGCCAACCCGCATGGTCAAAGTGGCGTTTTAAGGCCATACTTCCCTCATACACAAGACAATGTACATTGGACGAAAAAAGGGCGGTTATAAACCAGTATTATAAGTAATATAAGTACCACCAGTTGTTCCATTTATCCATTGCTGATGAATATGAAGTCTAAATAAAAAACGAAATATTATTTAATCTGTGACGAAATCATTGTCTAACTAATCCAGACAATAGAACCGCTGTGCCTATGATTCCGGGATCAGCCATCGGTGTTGCGTCTTTAGATTTTCAACGCAGAAAATAATTATGTGGCTCCTTAAGTTATAAAAACAGCTTGTAAAAAAGTTCATCTCACTTTTTCTTTTTTATAGAGTTATAAAAAGTAATACGTAACAGGTAAGAGGCGGTGATGCGTTGGGCCTGCGATAGGTTGGTAGTCGAAATTATTACACTGAGATAGGTTACTGGTATATTCACCGATGGAGACAGGAGATAACGTAATTAGAGAATTTAAAATGCATTGTTCATAGCTTTTGCACTTTAAAAACTAATTTCCACTAGAAAATTAAAAATTAATTCACAATTCGGACCACTTTCTTTATTAGATAGGTAGGTAATATTGTTGTAGTAGGTATGTCTCTGGTCTCTGCTGTAGTTTTCTCATGCGAAACTTGTCGCGACGAGAACGTGTTTCATGACATTTTACAGATATGTTATTACGCTATTATTACCATAATAATATGACGATTTGTTGACAATTCTACTGATCGAGTATCGTTAGGTCCGGTCGTTGTCTCGATCATACACGTGCGGTTTTGTTCCGTTGTGCGATTTATTTGTTCTGATGGATACAGGGTTATAAAACCTTGAAAGAAATTCACTGATCCACCGTGATCCAGAATTAATCAATGAAGGTACTCGTATCTTTGTTATGTAATCTGTATAAATAAAACAGATCTTGCAATGTAATCAAGAGGCGGTCAATGTCAGAATTACAAATAGTAATGCTCATAAAACATATTCGCGAATTTCAGACGAGTTCTGAATACGCTCGCTGTCATTTTATTTTTATAATATCATTTTTAATTATATAATATTTACTACTTTGTTGTCTTTTTACGTACCGCAAAGCATAGTGGCGGTCATATGGAATAAAAGTATGAAAGTGGAGGGATAAAGCTTTTCTGTATTGAAGTATTTTGTATAGAATGATAAATCATTAACTCATCTTATACAAATTGATTTAAAGTATTCATCTTACCTATTTCGTGTCTGTAATTCCTATACATATATTTTTAATAGCACATTTCAATTTATATTCAATCCTTTATCACAAAATAAAAAGGGTATACCTACCTGTTAAATGGTATGCGAATAAATGAGACAGGTCCGTGTACAGAAATGTATTTGCCATGACATTTTGTAACTTACAAGGTGTAAATAAAAACCCGAAATTGTCGCTTTTATTAAACGTGTTTATTTTTTGAGTTGACCACTCAAATGTTGTTGATTGTGTCACTCCTCGACTTTTGCATTATTTTTTATCTTCATTTGATTCCTTATTTAGCAGATGATAAATGATCACTGAAGTACTTCATTTTACATTAACACCGTGAGGAAACTTGTATTGATCGAAAATTTCAAACAAATGAAAATGTATTCGGCAACATGTGTACCTACTCTACATCAGCCCAGTACGAGGCACAATCCCGACACTGCTGGATACATACGTACGCACATACCATAAGCCTCTGTCTCTCCACTGCTGGATATAAGAAACTACACAAATCCTAAGAGACGCCACCACACACGGTCTTTCGCTCTTCTAATTCAGCCACTACCGGGGACTTTCTTCAAGGCGCCCGTCCACCTGGCCGAAGGACGTCCCACGCTACGCTTCCTGCTGCATGACCTCCATACGATGTCTACCCTATCTGTTGTCTGTCCTGCGGAACATATGGCCTGCTCATTGCTTATAATTGATTAACTTCAGCTTATAATTCCAATTGTACAAAAGGAAGCTGTCCATCTGTAGGGAAATGTTACAAGCTAATACAATACATTCATCTGTAGGGAAATGTTACAAGCTAATACAATACATTCATCTGTAGGGAAATGTTACAAGCTAATACAATACATTCATCTGTAGGGAAATGTTACAAGCTAATACAATACATTCATCTGTAGGGAAATGTTACAAGCTAATACAATACATTCATCTGTAGGGAAATGTTACAAGCTAATACAATACATTCGTACATACATACATACATACATTATAAAAATAAATAATAACTTATTATTTATTCCTATAAATGCTTATACATACAGTTTGTCTCTACCTATTTGTAGAAAAGACCTATCTCATTAATTTTGATTATAGAAAAAGGTTTTTTTTTGTTATGGAAAGACAAGTACCTAGTTGCGATACATCAAATTATCAGAATTATAAAATCTCACACATCCTTATGGATCCTTTCTTAGGGATTTAATGAGGTTTCGTAAAAAAGAAATAGAACAAATTAGGAATAGTATATAATGTTATAGCATCTAATGGGACGAAGAGTTATCTTCGTCTTTTCACTCTCTTTTTTCTTTTGGATGGAATGGGATTGAATTAGATGAGAAGGGAAACGGGCTCGGGGAGCAAGAGTAGAAGGGGTCGAAGTGATTAGGAATCCAAATAGATGATAGATAATTCACCCCTGATAAGATACAGAACTGGCGGCCAAGACACCGGTCAAAAAATACAAAAATCTATACAACTAAGACAAAGTTTAAAATAATTACCTTTTCTACAACTACACTTATATAAGTATCTACTTATTTACTGAAACCATGGATTCCGTTCATGATTTTGAGTTTATTAATGTGAAATTTTTATTAATCTTTTTTGCAAAAAAAAATACTTTTATGGGTAGGTCATAAGTTAGCAGCTACCACAAGCCCTGAGGAACTACACCACCTTTAAAGAATGGACTCGTCAACCCGCTTGGTCAGAGTGACGTTTTGAAGCCATACATCCCTCATACACAAGACAATGTGTATGAGGGGGCCCATGTCCAGCAGTGAATACTGAAAGGGTTGGTTGCATTGCAGGTAGGATTTTACCCAATTTTTCTGAATGCTACATACAAAGCTCAAATAACTCAGAATCATGAGCAGAATCCATAGTTTCAGGCTTAGGTTAGGTTAGGTGCATACATAAGTAATAGGTAAATCGTACATAGGTATACATAGATAAATCATAGGTACCATACATAGGTAAATCGGTTAGGTGCATCCTGTATATTGCAGACATTGTGGAAAGTAAATATCATTTCAATATCCTCTTCCATGTATGGAGCGGAGCTATCAGCTGCTGCTAAGGCGTTTCCTTGTCAAGTAGGTAGGTACATTATATGATTGAAAATGTCACATTGCACCAAGGTAATCTCGTTCTGGTCAATATGTAAGTCACGTTTGGCTAAATCAGTTTGTGACTTAACTTATAATTCATTCGAGTCTAAAAGGTCTGATCTAAATGTACGGTAATTCTATGCAACAGAAAGTACCAAACAGTGAAATGGCAACAATAGTTTTCACTATTGTTGGACTATTTCACAGACAATGGGTAAATTTGAAAGAACTCTACTATGACTCAATATTGAACACGAAAATAATTTTGAATAAAAATCAATTGAGGCACAGAGGTAAATCAAAATTATGGTGAGAGATATGATCAGTGTTGCTTATACGAAAATGTGATTTACTGAAACCACACCAGTGTTTTGCTATTGATCCCTATTATACCCTCCTCAACTTTTTGTTTAGATATTATTTTATAAATGCTTAGTTTTCCATGTAAATATTAAATAAAAAAAAAAGCGGGACCTATCTCTTGGAACATAAGTACAAATGAAATCCTGACAAAGTACCAGCTCTTTAACAAGACCATACAACATTTGGGAAGCGGGCGGCATAATAAGTTTAAAAAACACCATAATAACAGAGGATGTTGCCTCACCCGGGGGTGAAACGGGTGTCTTTGTTTACCATTAAAGGCGTATGGCTTAAAAAGTGGATCACGTTGGACCGGACTGAGTAGAAAGTGAAACTGCTTTGTCGAAAGGTTGCTATAAAAATTGTAGCAGTTAGTATAGCGAGCTCAGTCGAGGCGAGCGCGCCAAACAAAACTTGTGCCTGCAGTGTTGCCGCAACAAAAAAAATGGTCAGTTGCATTCTCACTTTCATTCGGTTTTGTTTTTTTAATTAATTAGCTAGTGATGTAATTTATATAAGTTTGATAATATAAGTGATTATAATTTATATATTTAGATTTACATTTGTATTGTTCTTTTATCAGGTAAATATAATATATGTATGTATTTATGTCATAATTAACTAGTTTTTCGTAGATGATTTATATATATATATATATTAAAGATACGCTATAAAGTTACAGACGGTTACAGATTTTAAGTGATATGCAAAATAATGAATTAATCGTTTTTTATTAATTAAAGACCAAAAGTAAAATTAACGATAGAGCAATCGTTACGTTTGTATATTGAAATAAGGGGATTTACCTACTCCCATTTCATATAAAATAATATTTTCAAAATTTCGATATACATATTTCGTAATAAAATTTCGTGACAGGACCTATAGATGCACTAAAATTTATTAAAAAAATACAAAAATATGTCTAATTTTGGGAAAGAGCTGAATGCTTTTGACCATATCGTTTGTAAAATATTTCCATAACTTTTTTATTTGAATATTTGTAAATCTAGAAGACCTCTCGAAACATACAAAAATTTCCAATCCACATAATTACCACATAAGTGTAATTGTACTACTAAAATACTACAATTATACTTTAAAACGGATGATTTGACGCTAATAGTGTAGTACGTATCGTAACAATACATTACCCTATATTTCACACTAATAACTTGCACATTGTTTGCGTGTATACTATATTCACATAGGTAATTAACCGTTGCACATTAATTTAGCGATAACTAGTTAAATAGTTAACAGAGCGTAAAACCAAATACAAGGCCAGTATGTGTACTTACTTTTTAACGTGCACAACAATAACGTTACTTATAGGGCAAATTGCTTTGTGGACTTTAATAAAATATACCACACGAGGATTTAGAATAAATGTTTAGACACGTTCATACAAAACTATTCAATTAGCTTATTTATTATAAAGAGTTAATTTTAAGAACGTCAAGTGACGCCGTATTTATGTTTTATGTTTTAGTTTAATGTTCTAAAGAACCGCTTATCCAATTTGATGCTTCATCAAATTAACTGTCCTAATTTTTATCAAACTAAGTCGAAATCAAAAATGATTCCGAGTTAATTGATATAGTATAATGTAAAATATGTTTAAGATACCATTTTTTTTCGATTTTGTATGGAAAAATAAATAATTCCAAAAGCATATTTTTTGTCGTCAGGAAAGATTCCCAGTCTTTATTAACCTTTATTTCGAATTTTAACATAGACCCTGTATTATGTTAGGTCAATCAATTAGGTCTTCATTGCCCGAGTGTTATGGAATACTTATTTATATTTCCTCGCGATGTTTTCCTTCAACGTCGAGCTAGGAATAATTGAAAAATCTCCACTTAAAATTTGAACTCTCGATCTCACAAATGTGAGTCGAGAAAAGATACCGCCATAGGCTATCAGCGTTCGTATTATCGAATGTTACATTATTTTGACTATCACTTTAGGGAAATCCGAATAGTCTAGAGATCTCTAGGTCAAATTGCAAAATGCTTTACAAGTCCTAAACCTATTAATAAAAATCTCATAATTGTTTGTTCACATTGATCGCTATCAGCAGTCTATACTCTTAAGACAATGGTTATTTTACGTAACTGCTCTCACGAATATTACGAGATTAAAGATATACTTAGTAATTATATTTATCTCTATGTGATTTACATTGCGGGGTCGTGTGGAAATTGAATGTAAATACCAAACTACCCAAATAAGGTAGATAGGTATATATATATATATATACTTCCATCAACCAAAATACAGGTTGATTAATAAATAATAATAGATAAACGTGAAACCCTAAAAAATCCTATATAAACATTTAACCTACTGACAAAATTCAAATACTTATATTCTTATTTTCTAGAGTGGTTCTCGAGTTATAAACAAAAAGAGAGAGATCTAACCGGAGGTCACGTTTTATATATTTTTCGTAGCCTGGAATTTTGTGCCACTCTCCTCTTGTGCCAGACCTTCCTGAAAACTGTTTGGTGTTGTCAAACTTTGTGATATGCGACGAAGTCGTCCCGCTATCTCTTTCTATTAACATATTAATTACTAAGACCTAACTATTATCTGATTTGAACTAAGAGTTAAGTGGGCTTAGTGTAATTATAATTACCTAAAACGTCACACTGCGGTGCATAGGGCACGACAGGGTTTCGTGCCCCATTCAACCACGCCGGCCTAGTGCAGATTAGTCTCTTAAATTTTTCCTAATTCGCTGGCATGCGGGTTTCTTTACAATGTATAAGTTCAACACTGAGTTAGTGATAATTGAAAAATCTCAGTAGAAACACTGTGATACAAGTCGGGATTCGAACTCACGACCTCACGAATGAGAGGCGAGAAAAGATACCCCGAGGTTATAACCGGTCTTAATGTATAAGTGATTGACAATTAGTTATATAACCGCTTATGAAACTTAATTCACCGTAAAAATATTTAATAGAGAACCGAAATAAATTTAATAAACATTTGTATAACTGACATTGACCTGACCAAATTGACCAACCAACGTGTTCGATTGCAGTTTCTACTACATACCTACCTCCATAGTATCTATACGAACAACAAACAACAATGTTTCTTAATCAAAACGAACCTTGTTCCTAAAAATTACAAGCACAAAACAATTTTAATAAGTGTTGTTAATTAATTTGTAACGATATTGAAATATTGACCTGCCCTAGATAGACACTTAATTATTTTTATAAAAAATCAAAAATAACAAAAGATACACATTCTTTTAATTAAGAACGTTGCACAGATGCACACAATTATACAAACTTTACTGAAAGGGCCTGGAATAATCTTTGGTGGCGCTACATACACAAAGTCCGTGAATTTGAAAATGTAATTAACTTATTTTTTAAAAACTTTATAAACTGATTGAAAATATCTTTGGTTATTTATAGATTCTAGGAAATAATGGTGTAAAAATGTCGCGTTGTTCTTTTTTTTAAATGAAAGACCCGTTTTCTACTCTGCGTAATGGGGTTCTTATAAAAATAATATAAATATATTGAAAATAGATAACGTAGGCAATTCGTGTAAATTCTCACAGCACACATCCGCTCTTGTTGTGAAGGAAATATAAAGCAACCGTTTTGTTATATTAAAATATCGAGTAAACTGTAAGTGGCATTGAAATTAAACCTTTCACCTACGGACCCGCCCAAGGCGAACAGGAACGGTGTGCATTCACGTGGAACATAGGTATTATACTTAATAATAATAAAGTTAAGTATCTACGCTAAGAAATTTAACAATGCCAATAAATTACTTTTATTGTTAAATCTGGTTTATCTAATAAATCTTTTAACAGTATATTGTTAATAAATATCCCATTTGAAGTAAGTACATCATATTCAATATTAATATATACATAATATTTTTCCATTTGTCCGAATAAAGTAGTCCAATTTGTAAATAACTTATAAATATAATTCAATTTCAAATATACCTTGTTATTCGTGTACATATTATTATTTATGCATGCCATGAGTCAGCAATTTGCTGCTAAAAATAAAAATCAATGTGAATTATCTCTGGATTAGCAATTAATTACTTTAGCCAATAATTTCCTTAAATTAAAAACAATTGACAAAGTTTGTCCCCTTGCACCTCTCGGTTGATCGATTGTTCGATAATATCTGAATCAACTGATAAATCGATTATTTATTTACCACCGTTGTATGACAGCATAATTACTCCGTAGGAAGTACCTACTTACTCAGACTTTTTTACTTTCTAAAGTAATAACGACGTAACGATCGGTTAAAAAATAACAGAAAACAAGTAGCGGTTTGCCGCCAAATCGGCCGTGAGATACAGGCGGTTACATAAAATAATTTCGCTTTTACGGAGACTGTTACATTTGAAAGTAAATCGTCTTTAGGTACTTTAAAATGTCCACTTAACGACGCTTTTAAGAATAAAATGCATAATAATAACGTTAAATGCGTTTATAGCCATTTAACGAAGTCTTAACAGTGACCTATATCTTTTATATTTGATGATATAAAAAAAATAACGTCTTCTTTATACATTTATCTGAAAAAGAATCTTAAAATTGGTTGTTGTTTTCTAGATATTGAAATCTAATAAAGAAATGACATAATTTATTGTTTTAGTGTGTTCCAATTTAAACAGAATCTTGAAACATCAAAATTTAACCAAACCAAACCGACAATATACCTTTGCTCAGATCCTCACAATATTTTTCACATTGAACAATTACGAGTATTTACCATTTATTATTTATAAATAACTATAATTTAGGTACCTAACACATGTTTTCTTACGTAAACTTTCGTTTTGTTATTGTTATTACCACATTAAGCACGTGGGTAGCAATTCAAAGTTAGAAAACTAAAGATTCTCACATTAAAAATTGCTTTAGAGACAATTCCCAGAATTATGATATGAAATTGAAAGGGCCTTGTGTGGGCGTCGTTTTCCATCACTTCTCACCCACGTGCAAATGTCCTAATCGCATTGGAGATTTACCATCGCCCACGTTTACTGTTCAAGTATAGCGACTTTTAACTAAATAAATCAGCCTCGATTCGTGACGGTAGTATTATGGCACTGTAAATAGGTACTATTAATAGTAGCACGATATACTTTAACCTACTTACTTACTAAGAACTTAAAGCGATTTATTATTGTACTTTTTGTTTTCAAAGTAAGAAACATGTCTTGTTTTAATAATATGTTTTCTGATTAATCCTTTTAGAATGTACGTAAAGTATATAAATTAATTATTTTCTCCCTTTTGTTGATTAAATATAGCTACTTATATTATTATTTATTAATAATGCTGCAGAAGTTAGGTATCTATTTAAAATTAGTAAATTTTTATTAAACGCCCAGTAAGTAAATATATATGTGGTATTTCCCTTGTTGTATTTCTTTATTATTTCAAAATTTTAAGTCTTTTGTTTGTTTTTAAAATGCTACAATGCTATTTTCCAAAATACCGCGACTTTAGTGAAATAGTTAAAAAAATAACATAGGTAATGATTTTATTGCTATATCTTAGAAATCAGATGTTCTAATTAAACAAAATCTTGAAATAAACAAATTTTAAGTTAGAAAATCTTAACCATCTTAGACAATAAATTCGTACCATAGAAATATAAATAATAGGGTAAGTGATATTATTTCGATTTCTATGGTTCGTAGCAAAATAAGTTTTCTTTGCCACATACATAAATTGTATTTTTTTAGAATATCTGTGGGAATGTTCACCGTCACTGTCATTTCGCGTTACACTCCAATATCTGATTGTCGTGCAACCGCGGTCCGATCTAATTACTTACCGTTACGCAACTACCGAGCTCAACGTAATACTAGCCACCTACTTAGGTACACTCCGTCACAATTCGAAGTGGCGACAACGATCCAGTAGAATTATAATCCTTAAAGTGAAACCGTTATGGTTCATTTGAATTGTCATTACTTGTCGTGGGCTGTATAGCTACTCGTATTGCCACAGGTCAGCTTTACCCGATGCCTGTAGGTGATTTGCAACATTTTCGTCAACAGAATACTTGTGTCTACATTCTAAACAACGATGGGGAATTATCTAAAATAGCTAGTCGTGCTTTGTTAGAAAACAGAGAAACTCCATTTTGCGGAGGTACATACTTAGGTACCTACTGTGAGTAATTCAGTATGTGCGTATTTTGATTACAATAAGCTTTTGACCGATGTATTATAATAAGTAACAAATAGTAACAGATTTGTAACTATTTTTTATCATTTGTGTGTGCAATAATGTATATCCTTAAATCGATGAAGTAGTTTTGATTAGTGATTACCTACTGATTGATTACCTATTTATTTATCGATTAATGTTTTTTCAGTAGCGTTTTGTCATGCATAAAATAAACATTGCTGATTTAAATAGCCCTAAGTTATATAATACAACACTATTTGCAATAAATTAGAAAACTAGTATCTACTAACTAATTGTAATGTAGCATTATAGTGAAGTTATTACATTTATTTACCATCAGTGTGAATTCTTACTATGGGATAGGTATATAAGTGGAATAATTCCGAACTTTAGTTTCCGCAAACGCTTTCACGAACTCGTATCTTCGTGAAAATATTAGGGTTAAATGTTTATTTTTCTATTAAATCTCCTTACTGAAAGGTTTGTAAAAGAAAAATAAATATTTTTAATAAATACATTAGTTTTTTTTTGTAATTAGTAATGTAATTAGTTTTTTTTTTTATAATAAATCGTTTCATCTTAAAATAACAATAAATGTGAAAGATGACCCAAATATGGAATTTCCCCTGTTTTCTTTCCAAAATCGCGGTATTTTTATCGTATGCGCGCTTTTCTTTCACTCAATTGACTATACGATCTCCAGCGGGAGAAATTCGCAGTTCCCACATTAAACTCCTTTATCTTTGCAGCTCCTACTACTCCTGGCTGCTACAGCAGTGGTGACCGCTGCCATGCCTACCTTCATAGCGGTCCCTTCAGAGCAGATCGCATTCGTGGACCTCTCATCGCTGCACCTGCGGAGAGTGCCAAGGCAGACATTGTCACCTCCACAGCCACCGCAGCTGCCTCAGAACTTGTATAGTGATGACTACCAGCCTATATTTCAGCAATATCAACAGCAACGTAAGCACCAGTTCTAAGTAAAAATCTGTAGCGATCACCTAATTGCGTATTCTTCTGTATATTTCTTCTGTAGTTGTCCATTGTCCAATCAGCTACGTCAATAAATATTATTCTCATTGCAAGGAATAAGAAGTATCTATATAACAATATTTATGTATATAGTACAAGCAAAAATTTATGATACTCGTAAGTACTTTCAGTCTCGAAAACGGCACGGCTGCCCCATATCTAAATCTAGTAAGTATTTTTTTAAATATTTTTTTCTCTCTACCCCATATCAAAACCTAGTAAATATTTTTAATAAAATTTTACAGGAAAGCTCAAAAACATTCAAACGACTAAGTTAAAACATAGCCAGTTACAATAAAAATTTGATCGTTATTACACACAAAATAAAATGAATAGATACATCATGCTTAAAATGTTAGAGTTACCTACTTACTTATTTCATATATCACACGTCTTATAGGGTTTTTGTGATTTATGAGGATCATGTGATGCACTTAATAAATTTCGAGGCATTCATATATCCATAAATACAAAAAATGGCTGATATAGCTTTCTTTGTATGGCTGTCTGCATGGTTTCCAGGCTAGCTTTCTAAATTACATAAATTTTGTTCAAAAAACCTATTCTAAATTTGTTCCTTACTGGCTTTTGCTATAGTGCAGTCGTGCAATACAGGCTCTAAAAATACAGTTACGGTAATACTATTCTGAAGAACATTGTCAGAAAGTTAGATACTGACGTTGATTTCACAGTTACGTTTGAGATATTTTTTCAAGAATGACTTAGATAGTGCACCGCGCTCGAAATGTCAGAGCACGATGAATCCATAACGTCTGATTTCGTACGCATGTCTATCAAGATATGACCTTCCCACTTTCACCGCAACACAAAAGATTAGCGAACTTTCTAATCAGGATCGACACCGGAACATTGCTGTGTTTCACATTCAATGCTAATTATGAGTTTACAGTTCACAGTACATTGATTTGGTATTCTAATGGCATCTGAATAGAAAGAGTATTGCATAATACCAGAACGTAAGAAAAATACTCTCCCCTCACCACAATAATAATAATTACGAAAACAAATATTTAAGAAACCTCAATCTGATTGGTCGAGGACCTGTTAGTCCAGCGTTGTATCTACACTATGTTAAAGGTGTTTGCTTTTTCAAACAATCCCAACCTATCAAATATCTGCATAGCAACTATAAAAGCCCTACAACTAAATGGTTTTCCATAATCCCTCACGCCGGCCTATTTTTATAGAGGCATATCACACATGCCTCTATTTTTATGGAGACATTATTTATGCCTCCAATCTCAATAAAAAAAAAGTATACTTAACAAATTGTTCCCGTCTTCTTCATAATGTTTTCTTCACCGCCGAGCTAGTAATAACTGAGCAATATACACTTATTTAGAAAGTGCGCATATTAATCAAAGTCGGGCACGTATTATGGTGGGTTCCAGAGGTCCAGATCCCCTCCGAAAACCAGCGAACTAACACTTTTTTTTTCTTTATATATGGCAATGATGCAATTAGCACATTCTGCCACTGACAAGTATACTTCGTAATTAACAATTTCAAAGTATAAAACGTCAATGTCCAGAGTCCCATCGAAGTATAGCGATAGTAAGTTTACTGAGGATAGAAGAGGATTCCTTAGAAGCACACGAAAAACGCAGTCTCACGCTTTTATTTGATTATCACAAACACCACGCACGAAAAACACTTTGAAGTTTAATAAACTTTTAGTAAATAGGTACATACTTCTATATGCAAATATGTAGGTAAAAGTAAAGACGGAAATTGGTATACAAACAATACGATCTTGCGGTTGATAATAGTCGTCATTAAAACAATAGCCTACTTAACATTGGGAAAATATATTTCTACCCTGTCACTTTCTTCTATTGTTCTCTCTCTGATCGTATCTCGTCAATAGACGATTTTGCGCAACACTGATCGCTTGATGTAATTTGAAATCTACGTGTACCTACGATGCTGTAACTAACATGCGTTAAAATCGTTTTATTAAATGGACAATGCTTAGCTTCCATTGATAATGCTTAGCTTTGCGTTATTCTTCAAATGAAATTACTCTTTTAAGTTACATTATTCATCTAGTTTTATTACATTGTTCTTTTTGTTTGAAGACTATTCTATTGTATTGTTGGATATACTATTCTATTCTATTGTTGGAATTGGTTCAAATACTTCAACTGATATACTACCGCCATAAACATTTATAGGTCATCTATCCTTGTATTAGACCAGAAAAGATGAGGAACTGGAAAGCACTAAAGAATTTGTAGCGTGCGATAGCCAAGTGGTCTGGTGGTACAATGATTCGTTAATTATATTATTATTCGTTAATTCAAACGCAGAGTTATGCCACAGAATATCATTTATTTATTTTCCAATTATCACTTGCTTAGCCGGCTATAAAAGAAAACACCGTGAAAATACCGCCTATAGGAGAATTAAAAGCAAATGTATTCTTAAATTTAAGAATAAGGCATTCGTAAATCCACCAAACGGCACTCGTACCCGTGTAATTAATTATGGCTCGTGAATGCAATTGGAGGCCTGTGCCCTGCAGCAAGGCGTTACAGTCTGATTATGGATCGATCGACTCAAGAATTTCATTTCCCCATTACAGCTGTAGCCTTCGCGCCCATAGAGCAAGAAGCCCCAGTAAGACTAGTCCAGGTGCAGCCTCAGCTCCAACAGCAACAACTAGAAGACACTACAGGTGTAGCCAGTCTCGGAGCGTCGCAGCAACTGGCTGAAAGACCCCCAGACTTCGGGGAGTACGTGGATTTTGGCGCCCATACCGGGGCCCATGGCGCTTTCGGATGGTACGCTGACTACCCCGTAAATAGTAACCACGAGGATTCCGGTTACAGAAAGTAAATTTATAAATTCTGGTGAATTTGACCAGGTCTTAAACATGCACTTGCCAATTAGCTTAGCACAATTAGAAGCTAACGTTGAAAAAGTATTTCCAAATATTGCCAAAGACAGTATTCGTTCCAAGTGATATTAGTTTAGGTGACCGAATTACCGCACATTTGTTTCAGACGGTTAATTCCGGTTTTTGATTGCACTCTTAAGTTTCATCATAGTTCCGTGAGTAGAAATTAAGTTGAAAGTACACTGTGATACGTACCATGATAGTTCTGTCTTTTCTTCCTTCTATACTGTACTTTTCTAGTACATTTATTAAATATTTCTTTTGCTTTATTTCTATTTCACGCCTTTCCTACTTATGTTCATTAATCTTTGCTTCATAATCTATAACTTTTTTCTATGTATATTTCTGTATAAATCCTCTACTTATGTATTTCTTTATCATTATCATTTATCTTTATCTATTTTTTTTAACCTATTGTTAAAATGAACTATTATTTCTGTATATTAATGAAATATATACTTTGTTGATATTTCCTCCTTCGTTTCATTTTATATCTTTGCTTTGCTTATATAATATCAGCTTTTACACTATTTCCACGCATTACACTTTTTAACTTCCTCCTTCTTTATATAATTCACCATTTTTCTATCTTCGCCAAAACACTTTACTTTTAATTCTATTTTTAATTGTACACCTACTTATACTTATTACTGTCTATTATCTATATCTTTTAAGTTATTTGTTTGTGTAGTTCTTAGTGCGTGCTCTATCTTTTTGTAAATGAAATACTTTTTCAAATATTTCACTCTCTTCGTTATTATCTTGTATTACAATACCGAAAGTATTCTTCAATTATTTTGGACTATTTCTATTCTATTTTCCATCAATGCATTATTTTTCATATCTTGCTTTGTCCTTTGGGCGCCTTCATAAATCTTACCCTCATAGAAACTCTTACTTTATATACTTAATTTATATTGATCTACCGAAAGAATTCTTATTATTCAGAAATATACTGCAAATACTTATTTCCATTTCTTACTACTCATCATTATACATTTCGTTCTTTTCAATCTTTTACATTACCTACTTAACATCTCTGTTCTATCATGACATACTTTTCTTAGTATTATCTTCTACTTCATTACTTTTTAATTTTGTAACCACCTTCTTTACACTTCTACTTTTCCGTACTTCTTGATTTTCTTGTACGACTCTTTTAGTAGCCTTGCTCATTTCTTCGCTATTTGACATAATTATTTTTCTTCAAATACATTATACTTCCATTCTGTTAGCATCTTTCCATTCTATTCGCCCTATCTTATGTTACTCTTTTTGTTTTTCTTGCCTTTTGCTTCTTATTCTGTTTTCTTCAATCGACCTTCCTTGTTATTTTCAGTCAGTTTACTTTAACTATTTAATTTATTTCAAATTACATTTTAAGCTTCCTGTATCTTCTTTATGCTCTTTACACACATCTTCATCACACTACATATCTTCTCACGTTTAATCTGGCTTTTAGAAACATAAAACACTTATATTTTTCTTTCAGTCTTCTATACTGCTTACAATACTTTCTTACAATTCTTTATTTTCCATGTCCATATTTTATATTTAGGTATATTTACCTTATTATTACCTGAATACTGCACAATGAAATTTTCCGCCAAAGTATATTTGTATTTACGATATTTCTGTTCTTACTTCTTATTTTCATCTTTACATTCTTACTTCTACACTTTATACCTTATCAAATTTTACATCCTTTCGTCTATTATCAGTTTCGTCTATATTGAGTTTGTAACATTTATTTAATTAATCTACTTTTCCTTCATTTTTCTTTCTTCTCATTCTTATTATTTCAATCTATCTTACTTAGTTTATTTCACTTTTACTTTAGTCATTTATACCTTGTAAAATGTTACATACTTTCGTCTATTATCAACTTCGTCTATATTGGATTTATAACATTTGCTTAAATAGTCTACTTTTTCTTCATATTCCTTTTTTCTCGTTCTTATTATTTCAATCTTTCTTACTTAGTTTATTTCACTTTTACTTTAGTCATTTATACCTTGTAAAATGTTACATCCTTTCGTCTATTATCAACTTCACCTATATTGAGTTTTTAACATTTGTTTAATTAGTCTACTTTTTCTTCAATTGCTTTCTTCTCATTCTTATTATTTCAATCTTTCTTACTTAGTTTATTTCACTTTTACTTTAGTCATTTATACCTTGTAAAATGTTACACCCTTTCATCTATTATCAACTTCGTCTATATTGAATTTATAACATTTGCTTAATTAGTCTACTTTTTCTTCATGTTCCCTTTTTCTCGTTCTTATTATTTCAACCTTTCTTACTTAGTTAATTTCACTTTTAGTTTAGTCATCTATACCTTGTAAAATGTTACATCCTTTCGTCTATTATCAACTTCGCCTATATTGAGTTTTTAACATTTGTTTAATTAGACTACTTTTTCTTCAAATGCTTTCTTCTCATTCTTATTATTTCAACCTTTCTTACTTAGTTTATTTCACTTTTAGTTTAGTCATCTATACCTTGTAAAATGTTACATCCTTTCGTCTATTATCAACTTCGCCTATATTGAGTTTTTAACATTTGTTTAATTAGTCTACTTTTTCTTCAATTGCTTTCTTCTCATTCTTATTATTTCAATCTTTCTTACTTTGTTTATTTCACTTTTACTTTAGTCATTTATACCTTGTAAAATGTTACACCCTTTCATCTATTATCAACTTCGTCTATATTGAATTTATAACATTTGCTTAATTAGTCTACTTTTTCTTCATGTGCCCTTTTTCTCGTTCTTATTATTTCAACCTTTCTTACTTAGTTAATTTCACTTTTAGTTTAGTCATCTATACCTTGTAAAATGTTACATCCTTTCGTCTATTATCAACTTCGCCTATATTGAGTTTTTAACATTTGTTTAATTAGACTACTTTTTCTTCAAATGCTTTCTTCTCATTCTTATTATTTCAATCTTTCTTACTTAGTTTATTTCACTTTTACTTTAGTCATTTATACCTTGTAAAATGTTACATCCATTAGTCTATTATCAACTTCGCCTATATTGCGTTTTTAACATTTGTTTAATTTGTCTACTTTTTCTTCAATTCCTTTCTTCTCATTCTTATTATTTCAACCTTTCTTACTTAGTTTATTTCACTTTTACTTTAGTCATTTACACCTTATAAAAAAATTACATCCTTTCTCGTCTATTATCAACTTCCTCTATATTGAGTTTTTGACATTTGTTTAATTAATCTACTTTTTCTTCATTTTCCATTATTTTCATTCTTATTACTTCAACCTTTCTTACTTATTTTACTTCACTTTTACCTTATTTACTCTATCTCCATGCTATTACACGTTTTATCTCTCTCTACAAAACTCTTAGTTCCTGTCTTCATGCTCCCTTCTTTCTTCCACCTCTTATTCTCTCTTATTAACGGATATCTTATTCCATTTAATGTGTACTTCATTTGTACTTTACTGTGTATTTAATTATGAAAATCATTCACTACATAAACATATGTGTACGTCGCACATATCTAAGAAAAAAATAATTCTTATTCTTCATTATTTTATTAATGTTTATCACAATTTATGTTGCTACTTTTAAAATATATATTCAGTTCTCTAGGAAATTTCTTCCTTCGTTCTTTGTCTTTTATCATGTTACTGTTTGAGTGTAGTGGTCACTTTTACCTAAACCTACTTATGATATTATTGTTCCATAATTTTAGTTCTTTAAACCTTGATCTTTCGTCTTTCCTATATTTTTCTTTTCTATTTACTTTGTTTCTTCTTCATTTTGCATTCCTTATATTTTTTAATAATAATAAGAGTATATAAAGCTTGAAGCTTTCTTAACTTCACCTTTGTTTTATTTGTTCTAGCTCCATACTTCATTTCTCCGTATAAAACTCTTTCTATCTTTCACACTTCTTGAATTGACTTATCTTTAATAATTGACTTTTTGCTTTCTTCAATCATCTCGTATTCCACTCATTGTGTATTTTACTTCACTTTATCGCTCACAATACTACACCCCTACGGCACACTTTTTTTCTACTTTATTTCATAAAAAACAAAATATTTTCTTCACATTTCATCTATTTAACACTTCTCTCTGACAACTCAAGTTGCCACTTTTTATATTTTATTAGTTTCTGTTTGTTTTTCTAGTAATACTACATTGATTCTTCACTCGAGTTATATTTTTGCTATCGACTTTATTTTCTAAATAAAGTATTTTCTTTACATTTCATCACTTATCTCAACAAGTTATCAATTTTTATATTATATCAATTTCTATCTATTTCTGTTTCTCCCACTTGATATTGATATTATATTGATTCTACACTCAATTCACCTTCTTTATTATACTTATTATTCTATTATCTTGTTATATTTTTATTGCGGTGATGTACGTCTACTCAAAGCCACTGGAGATTTCATAATTTATATTTCTTATTCTTAAACTTCTCATTTCTTATTACTATATATAATTACTACTTCACTTTTATTATCTTTACCTTTATCTCTTATTTATTACAGAACCTATCTTACTACTTCTCAATTGTATTTATTCTATTATGCAATCTGTGCTATCTACATTTATTGTTTTATTATTAAAGATTACCTTTTATTATTATTATTATTACTATTATCGCAACTATTTTTACTTATTTCACTTTCAAATATTCACAACTTTAATAATAATTTCTGTCGTCTATTCTCAATACTTCTTAAATAATTTCATTCTATGTTACACTCTTTTACAATTCATTATTTGCTATCCATATATTGTCATTATATCTACTTCTACTAATATTTCACCTTCAAATGTTTTCTTCGTACTTACTTATAGGTATCTAATTCTTTTCTTGTCTTTCACTGTCATTAGATGTTCCTGTATCTAATGTTACTACTCCTTCTTCTTTTTTAGGCATTATATTTCTATAATCTTTTACAATTTGCAAACTGTTATAACCACGTTGTAATTGATACTTTTTTAATTAATTTAATTTTATCAACATTTTGTCTTCTTCAATTATACTTTTCATTGTGCTTGTCTATTTCAGACCTTACTCTTTGCGGTTTCTTTTTCTATCAACCACTTCTTCGATTTTTTATGATATATCTTATACTTTATATTTCATTACGTTTATTTATTTACTTCAACCAGTTATTAAATATTTTATTTCCAACATTCTCTTTTTAACTCTAATACGCAACTTGACAAACTCTTCATTACACTATAATCTATACCAGGGTTTCTCAAACTTATAGCCTCACGTACCCCTATTAAATTTCCCTGAAGGCTGCGTACCCCTTTATAAAAAGAAAATTAAAAAAAATAGCTATATATTTTTTTTTAATAATAATAGTACAGTGCAGACAAAAAAGAAATGTTTTTAATTAATGTGGTGGATGAGCTTGTTTTTTCTCGCAAATTGTGTCAAATTGAGGAGCAATTTTGGTCATTTTAATTGTAACTCTGACTTAGCATCAAGTCGATTTATATATTTCGTTTTTATCATGACCAGGTGTGAAATCCCACTCTCACATAAATATGTTGTCG
The DNA here is from genome assembly GCA_914767545.1 of Sesia apiformis. Classification (NCBI taxonomy): domain Eukaryota; kingdom Metazoa; phylum Arthropoda; class Insecta; order Lepidoptera; family Sesiidae; genus Sesia; species Sesia apiformis. The sequence goes on along the minus strand of OU611963.1, from coordinate 14,419,311 downwards.
AGAAGGGTAAAAGTATTGCTGTGTTGCACGCACTTGCCACCCAGCCAGTCGCCATAACGTAAATCTTGCCGCGTACCCCCCACAACCAGATGACGTACCCCTAGGGGTACGCGTACCCCACTTTGAGAAACCCTGATCTATACTACTATAATAAAGAGAGAGTGCGAATTTTGTGTGTATGTGGAGGGTAATCTCCGGAACCACTGCACCTATTTGAAAAATTCTCTCACCATTTGAAAGGTACATTATTCCAGATGGACATAGGCTATATATTATGTGCAAAAAAATTGCCGGGCATGGAACGCATGCCGGGCACAGCTAGTAATATAATAAAACAATAATATTTTCTACTATTTCTTTCATTATCTTTTGTTCATTCCTTTTCAATGTAAACCACATTCTATGAAAGTTAATTAAATATGTAACGTTATGCTTTATTACGCAAAAGCCCTTTATTTTTCACAAAAGTATAATATGTACAATGTAATTTATATTATAATATTTTCACAGGGAAATAACGTGAAAACATACAGGCACTCATTTATGTTACACTCTCACACTCTAATATACAATTTTACTCTTCTTATTTACTCTATTTCGCTCTTTCGTGACTCTGCATCTTTTTTCTTTCTGTATCTTTACACGCTTCTTTATCATGCTTTATTTTCTTGTATGCATGCCTTTTTATTCAAATCTTCTTTCTTTACTTTTCATTCCCTTTTTCTTCTTCCTCTTTTTCTACTTACTTCTTCTGCTAAAGCTTTTTATTTCTTTCGTCAATTTTCATTATTCTATCGCAATCTATCCTCAACAGAACTACACGGTACGCTTTAGATCAAAATTAAGTGTTCACGCAGTATTGTTGATTATTTTGTTATTGTTAATAAACTATTTTTGTTATTGGATTGATTTTTTTCATTTACCCTTAAAACCTTGATGTCATAAATATTTTTATTACTTTGGATAATATTCCATGGGAATTTTAATAACATATTAACATAGAATATTAATATGTTAACAACGAGTAGTTGTATCCATATCTGTTACAAAATAAAGTTAACTAAACTATATTTTTCATCTTTATTTTCATACAGTTAACATACAATCGTACATTGATATTTAAAATAGATTTCTTTGGATCATTAACAATACAGAGTAGAATTAGTTATGCGTTAGTGTTAGAATATAAGATCTATAATGTATATGTAAAGTATAACAAATACTTTAATAGATATACACATATGAAATGTGGTAAAACAGTAACGAACGGTACTACTCATTAAACAATGCCAGTCGGACATCTTCGTATTTCTGACCGTGACAGAACGCCGAGAGAAATATATAACATAGAGTGGTTACAATGTAACGTAATGAACTCTGAATGTATGTTTGAGTGTTTTTTTCTTGTTTACATAACGATGCTGAAATGATTGCGGTATACGAAGATCGAACGGCATTGTTTAAATACTGGTACAGTACTTTTAATTCAATAGTCCAATTAATAATAGAACACACCATATTTTAAAATAGGTAGGCTCCAGAAAGTCCCTATAAAGGTCCTATATTTAGGTCACAACGTTGCAATACAAACATACAATCATTTACATTAATTTAAAAGTCACATATACTTTATAAGGAGGCCTCTTTCCATCTACTATATTACACGCGGTCTAATTTGAATGTCAAATCGCCATTTTGGCACATTTTGATGAACACTATCATAATTTTGACTAACATGTAAGATACGTTAAATAAGCGTTTCTAGACGCATATGTTTAAAATTAATAAACAAAACTCTCCAATATTCATAATTCATGACATAATAAGTACACTACATATTGAACAAAATTGTAAAAGATCGTCATAATTATTCACGCTTGGGGCTGCGTTCCAAAACATGTAATTCTCTTATACAATCTAAATATCGGGCATTTTTCCCCTTGTTTACCGTAGCACTACTGCTTGGTATTATCAGTAGTCATTGAAAATTTTGTTCACTTTGACGTTCGATTAGCTCAGTTGGTAGCACTCCTGCTTGCTGTGCAAAAGTTTGACAATATATAATACTGTAACTGCAATCCGCCTTTATATTATAGCCCACTGCTGGACAAAGGCTCCTTCATGCACAAGACAAGGTGCATGAGGGATGTATGACCTTAAAACGCCGCGCTAGCCAAGCGCTTGTAGTAGCAGATTATTATATTTTCGACACCCTCAGGAAGAGATGGCAAGAGAGACAATATACAATAAATAACATATATAGTTTATAATAATAATAACATAATAAAAGATAATTGCAGATTTTGGAACGCAGCGATATTTTTTGATTTACCGATCTCGACCCGTTATTTTAAGTATCTGTATTTAATCCTAGGCATTTCGATCTGAGGTTTAATAGCAGCGATCTCGCTTTCACACGTGCCGACTTTATCAAAAATGTTAATTATAAGTATTTCAAAGAGAAAAGTAGCAGAAATGTGCCGATACAACCACTGTTTTTAGAAATAGGAGGCCATTTTAGCATACATTTAATAAGTAACTATAAAGTGTTTAGTGCCGTTTGTGTCTACATTTATATCATAAAATCACAAATTTTACAACAATATAATAAATAACCTAAACATATAAATAAGATTTTTTTTAAATAATTCTTAAATATAAAAAATAATAATACTGGTTAATCTCTCTGACATAGAAAAAAAAAACATCACAGAAGCGACAACTTATAAATGTAGATAAACATTTTAGAAATTATTTTAAGTGTTTATAATTAACAAATAAGTTAAAAAATCTCTTAGGTAATGTGCCTTTTATTTCTTCACAACATATAACAACTGATTTCCTACAACTTGAGCCTAAATATTACAATTTCTTTTCATTAATAACCGCTATATATACCAAACCCAGTCACTATTTAGAAGTACCCACATTTCTTCATCGTCACATATTTATAATCATAAATAATCAATTTTCAATAAATCAAAAAAATACCTACATAACTGCCTGGCATTTTATATGGAATGTCATATTTAATTTCAAATTATCAATTTTCTATTTATACAATCTTAAAGAAAACCATTAATTTTAATACACCCAATAAAAATCAACTAAGAACTTGCATTTCCACCATTAGTGGGGTAGTGGCCCATTCACATCCTATCCCTCTCCATTTCCCCAATCCTTTCTCCAAATCCAGTCCTATATCCAAAGGTAGGCAGCGCATCCGGGGGCGTGCCAACGTTTGTCATTTTGGACTAATGTTGGCATGTATCACGGATGTCTATGGGCTACAGTACCCACTTACCATCAGGTGGACTGTATGCTCGTCTGCCACCTTCGTCCATAAAAAAAAAAAAGTTAAGTTTTGTGGGTACTCGTAAATATGTCAACATTGCTCGAAAACTCACTACATTCTAATAAGACACTGTCATACAATCACAACGTATTGTGTAGGTAAACGCCAAGTCGCAGAACATTCTTATCATACGATCAATAACATTGCCTCACACCAGTGAGGTCCGAAAGTTTCTGGCCTGACATATTCCTAGATGTCTAAAAAAACAAATTATACGTCATTGTAATTTATCCTGTTAATTCGATTATGATTATTAGCGCTCAACCCTCGTTAGTTTTGATTCCTCGACTCTTAGAACCACAGCAAGTCACAAAATGTTTAAACTGGAATATCGCTCCATGAGTTAGTTCCTTACAAAGGAAGTTGTTAGCCCGACCGATATCAAACAAAGATTGGATAATGTGTACGAAGATTCTTCTCCATCATTATCCACTGTCAAAGATTGTCATAAGCAATTTCATACAGGACGAGAGTCTATCGACGACGAACCTCGCTCCAGTCGACCCGTTAGGGCTCTCACTCCAAACAACATCAAATTAGTGGAAGAAGTTCTGAGCGACCGACGGCTAAAGACGAAAAAAATAGAAGCAAGGACAGGGCTTTCAAAAACTACAATCCTTGAGATTCTTCATGAATATCTTCATATGAATAAAGTTAGTGGAGATGGGTGCTAAAACTTTTTTCAAGTGTGCAACAAAGTGAACGAGTAGCGTGCTCCAAGGAGATTTTGGAGGCCTGTCAGAGACACGAAAACGATTTTTAGAATCAATTGTTACTGGGGATGAAATTATAGTTCTTTACTATGATCCTTTTTCTAAAATGGAGTCGATGAAGTGGCGTCGTTCTGGTGAAGCACCGCCTAGAAAGGCAAAGGTGACTCAGACCACCAAAAAGATTATGGCTTCGATATTCTAGGATTGTTAAGGAATATTGCTTATGGACATAAAAGAATGCAATACTACGGTGACTGGAAGCTATTATGCTAACCTTATAGAGTAATTACGAGAAGCAATCAAGCAGAAACGTCGTGGAAAACTAAGCAAATGTGTGCTGCTTCTCCATGACAATGCACCCGTCCAAAGTTTTTTTTTTATAGAGAAGAGAATGGACGAGCAAGCGGTCCCACGTGGTGGTAAGTGTTACCGCCGCCCATGGACACCTGCAACACCAGGAGGTATGCGGGCGCGCCGCCGACCTTGCAAAATCCTATTCACAGCTTTCTTGAAGAACCCCATGTCGTAGCTTAATGGGAAGACCTCTTGAGGCAGTTCGTTCCACAGCCTACGGGTTCGCGATATAAGTGTTTCAAAGAGTGACTTCACGGAAATTCGCCACACTCCATAGTCCAGACTTGACTCCCAGTGATTACTATTTGTTCTGAAAACTCAAGGCGGACTTAAGAGGTAGAAGATTTTCCACTGATGATCAAATGACCGCTGCGGTTTTCGCCCACTTTGAAGACAAAACTTCTGATTATTTTTATACTAGGATAGAAATGCTAATTAAACGATCCGAAAACTGTGTTCAAATAGACGAAGATTATATTGAAAAATAAAAAATGTTCATGAACTTGAGTGTCCTTTTTCTTTGCCAGGCCGGAAACTTTTGGACCTCCCCTCGTACCTACATAAATGATACTGTATATACCACATTTTACCAAGGGTGATTTTACCAAAGCAATATTGTTTTTTATTTTCGTGGTTATTACGAATATATTGCTGAGAAAAGTTTGTTCTTCTTTACACAAGAGAATACAATCATTTTTAAAGATAAATTTAAAAGAAATATATGTGTGCTTCCAAGTAAAAAGTGGCCAAGTGTCAAAAATACCATTTTTGAATTTTATTACATTGAATATGTTTGTAATATGGAACCGTATGTAATTTTAGTACACAAAATTTAAGACATCAAAGTTGAAACCAAATGACATTTCCCACAAAACATCTGTATGTCATTTTCAATCCACAAAATTTTAATTACCAAAATAAAAAAAAACAAATCTCGACGACGTGTCTCAAATACAAAGGGTTTTATAGTCTTGCGACGTCAATTCTTTCGTTGAATTCTAATTTCTTTTATTTGGCAACACTGTACGCAGAAACGCTGTAAAAGGGATATTCCCAACATTTCCATACTCTTATTCTTATTTTTAAACCTAATCCTTTAAATACTATTTTCTGGAAACTTAATTATTCAACATAAAAAAAAATATTTCAATGAAATCCTTATTCAATCCATGTATTAATTTCACATGCTCAGGCAACCTTCTGGTCTTGCTTTATAATCTGCTCTTAACTCAGTACCTCACTGATGGAACTCTTTTGCTTGGAAGCTCACATATAACTATTTTATAAACAATTTCTCATCTAATATATCATTGACACTTGAGCCCAAGAGTTCAAAGTCTAGGACGAAAGAACATCCAGCGAAGAAGCTCAATTTACTAATATTTACTTAGGTCACAATGTACACACAGAATACACTATACATCAAATACACAATTCGAAACATTCTTAACTCCATACAATACAGTATAATACAGTTATAAGAAAATACATGTATTAACCTCTATGAATTGCTAGTGATATGCTATTATAAGGAAGATTACAATTTGTTTTATTAAAAATATACCTAGTCAATAATTTTCACGTGTTTTATTAGAGAATTTACTCTTTTTACGAAAAACAAGTACACACAAGTATTGTTGTCTAACAAATGATAATCTTCCTCATGCAAGTATGTATTATTTATTTATTATTATTTAGTATAAAATTGTATAAAGCATTGCCCATCAGAGCGTTCTCACAATTATTAAGTTACTTTTGCATTCGTGGACGAGTTATTAAGGTGACTTTGAAGTTTATATTATTTTTTTCAACTGATAGAACCAGTTTGTCCTATAACGGTTACCTAGCCACCTAGCCGATTGAATACGGTGATAATAAACTGCAAAGGAGATTGTATTTGTAAGAAGGCTCGATTAGCCAGTACTATATTTAGCCAGTACTATTTACCTTTTACTATATTAGCTCATATTATAAAAAGTAAAAAGGGGTCTTTTTAAATTCGAGACTAATTATTTGTTTTTTAGTTTTATGTTTAGAAGTATACATTACTCATGTGAGTATAATATATAATCTATGTATTGTAAGTAATTAAAACACGATCCAAACGCTACTGTTAAATTGAAACCTATTTGAAATGTTGTCTACTGTCAGCTACATTCCTTAAATTTCAACTCCATATAAAGCAACGGTATGAAACAGGTAATAAATAAAAACTAAATACATACATCATAAATTTATATTCCGACAAGAATCTAAATGAACGTGAAACGGCTTGACAGACATACGATTAGTAATTAAATTAACTTGTATATTTTAGGAGGATCTATACTGATTTATGTCCAGACGTTAATTATTATCAATTTAATTATAAATATACACAACATAATTTTTTTTGAAGGAGATAAAACTATTAACCAGGGAATTAAAATTATCATTAAAAAATCTGAAAATATAAACAAATTTGAATTAATTTTGGGTAGCGAAATAAGTAATATAGATTTGAGGTTTTTTTACATGGCAACACGGAGCTGTAGATCTGTCAATAGACTGACATTTCAAGATGGCCGCCAGCAGTTCCTTTTTAGCCGCGTTCATTTAAAGTCTTGTTAGACGTAAAAACTAACTAGACAAAAATATTCATAGATAAAATATATACAAGTTCGTAGCTATAAAAATACAATTTTCGAAAAGGGAAATTATAAATAAATTAAAAAACTATTAGAGCACCATAAATTTGAAGTATGAGCAGTGTTACGATCTTACATACATCGTTAAAGACATATCTACATTGTACTATTTGAAATATAGCCTATTTTCTTCCGCATATATATTGACTATATTCCTTACTTAGTCTTGAAGTGGCCGACCAAGACAATATTACTAGAGCAGTTGGTGGAAACGCTGAAATATCTAAATTTCTGTAAATCCAAATATTACCTGCCAGTATTATTCTCTATAGCATTTATATTAATGAACAAATATAAAGAATAGAGAATTTATATAGTAATAATTAAAGTGCTCCCACACTTAATATCGACCACACTTTCTTCATAAGTTAATTATATAAATTGAAGATCATTCATGTGTGTGGGGAGCTTCAATTAGGCATAAATTTATACACAAACATTGCATATAACTAGCCTATATAAACATCTATTATGAGTCAATAGATTTATAATTATGAAAGTTAACACGTTTAGGTCGAATTAGTCGTATTAACGTTAGGTGTTACATTATGCTTATTTCATCATTGCTAGAGAAATACCTACATATTACATTTTTTTTTCAAATTTTTTGTCAATTCCTTTATGAATAATTTTTCTTCTCGGCATACTATACTTATAATATATATCTTCGATACAACCTCTTTAGTTATTCGTACATTCAATCCCCGTCATCACAATCGTATATAAACAGATATATTTACAAGTCTTTTAAGACTTCGGTCCTTCGAGCCGGATAACGAGATATATATTACAATTTTTTGACATTTTATATATTTTTTACTTCTTCTATCGGTCGATACTACAGACCTATTTTGTTTCAAGCTGATTTAATTAAACCAGTTCTTGTTATATACAAGTTCTGTTACTTTCTTCGATAAGTGACTAGATTACTTAAGAATATACGTATCATATTTCTTTGGAAAATATGACTATTTCATTGTTGTTTATGTTAGTCTCAAATTGTTATTCCTTGAATTTACTTGATATTTTACTTAATCTGTGATATTTCAATTGTATTACTTTATGAGGATAAGGAACTACCGGTGTCCCACTCATATACAGTACTTACAAGGAACCATATTGATTCGATCAGTTGATTTTAAATCATTTACGTCGACAATGAAGTCATCGTATTATCAAATAATCTCAAACATTAGAAATGTCCCGAACAAAGCTATGTGGGTAGTCACTGTAAGGAAATAGTTCCGCCTCTTATGTATTTCTTCATTACATAGAACGATGTTTATTCACAAAATTATTCGATTTTAAGTCATTCACGTGCGAAATAAAGTCTAAAATTGTCATTTCAATATAATTTCCGCAAGTTTTAGTTAGCCCACGCCATAACGACCTTTGAAAAAGGCACGAATAGAGCAGTGTGAGTAGTCGGAGTCAGAAAGTACCGCCGGCCCTTATGTGTCCCGTCGTTGCGGGGAAGAAAAGGGTGGGAAACGAGGGGGAATTCTGCTCCCACCACCACGCTACTGGTGGCCGCTGAGGCGCCGGCGATGCCGACGTATCTGCGGTGGGAAATAGCATAGTCAAAAATATCTAAGGATATTAAAAAAAGGAATTATTCGGAACAATCCTCATTTACAGGCGATAAAAAACGCAATGACGTTTTTAAGGACGTGTTTGAACGATACAATGCATAACTTGGATTTTACATCAATGGAAGGGAAAAAGTTCAACTCACCTGACCCGTCCGACCGCGATCCGTCCCTGCGGAGTAATCACTTTGACAGTGTGACTAAGACGCAGATGTCGAGGCTCCGCAGGAATGTATGGGTGGCCCACTTGACCGCTAGACGTCTCCACTGGTATAAAACATTTTATTTTATTAAAAGAATAATATCTCATCTGTGCACGACAGAATAGTGAATAGTGAAAGTGCGGTGCCTATATACCTATGTGTACAATATAGAATCAGTGCGCGAAATATGTATGTGCTAACATCACACATTTCGGAGGAAAAGAGGGCCGTCTAAACAGAGTTCCGCAAGTAGCAGAATTTAAGCGGCACGATTTTGGTCAAGAATGAAATTCACGTGCCCTTCCTCCGGAATAATAAAATGTTAACACATACATAACACGTTATCATAAGATGTCGATGTTATAAAATGATTAGATAAGGTATTGATATAATGTAAAATGTTAAGGATTATGATATACTATTGTTTTTACGTATTTACAACATCTCATTTACTTATGTTTATTGTGCTGTCTTATATTTTTTGTATGTCTTATTCTCGCTCTCCAAAGTACTAGGATACCTAGGTTATAAGTCAGGGAATTAGAATAAGGTTTAAAATAAAGACTACCGCCCGCAGTGTGTTTCATTTAGGATAAATTCTAGAACAAAAGTTGCGGGCTAGGTGGCGTAGTTCCGGTATCGGCGCCACTGAAAAGCCGTGCACCCCCGGTCCTCCCACACCTCTTGCTACTCACAGAGGGGGGGAGGGACAATAAGAGAAAAAGGAAATTAAAAGGAAAATACCTAAACTTCGCCACCGAAAATAGTCTTTATCCTCCGTGCAATAAGAGGACCGGCCCAGATAAATAAGACTTGTAACCTAGATATTATGTACAAAAGTGGAGAGCTAATAGCATTAAAATTTCCTCAGGGAACGGGGGGATCGCTAGGGCAGCAAACCCCTATAAAAAGGCAAAGGCCTAACAGCCAGCAAGCCAGTTCGTCCTCAGCACTTGAGTAGTAATTAACATATAGAAGAAAAGTGAGCTTGCTGCCCGTCGCCGCTCCCTCCGCACCCCTGTGTTAATGTAAACCAGAGCGGCGTTTTATTTCCGTATTCACCCCAACACCTGATCTGCCGAGATCCCTGTAACATCAAGACCCGCAAGCCTGAATCCTACACCCCCCCCGTTAGAGCTAAGACGTGTGGCCTGCAACATTGGCCTTCGATAGCCATCGGCGTGCAACTTTAACATCTGGTTCTCCGAGCCAGATTGCTGAGCCAACACCCGATCGCCAAATCGGCGTACACCTCCAACATCATCTGTTCCCACGGGTGTCGAAAGAAGCGACCAAGAGACAACAAAGCGGCTACCACAAGCGCTGAGGAATCCTCACACCACCTCTGAAAGAGTCCACTCGCCAACCCGCTTAGCCATCGTGACGTTTTAAGGCCATATAATAGTATCCCTTATACACAAGGCAATGTGCATGAGGAGGCCCATGTCATGCAGTAGATACTGAAAGGGCTGATTGCATTGCACTGCAAAAGAATAATAATTAACGTACACCTAAATTAAAGGCTGTATAAAATACCTAACATCTATGCTAAATTAATCTTAATTACTTGTTTTATGATTATATACTAAGGTTGGGGAAAAAGTTTCTTCGTATTTTATATACAAATTCAAGACAATTTTTTTAAAAGTTTAATTACATTTAATTATAATATATATGTGTCGTTTTGTTCTATAACTTGTGCCATCTTGTATCCCGATCCCGATGTAACATGATCCCGTTACTGCAGAAATTTTAGGATTTTTGGTCAAAAAATTGCGACAAGTAGTTTTGACAGTCCTCTCTTGACCGAAACAAGTGGAAATCTGAGGGCACAAGGTCAGGGCTATATGGTGGGTGCATCAACACTTCCCAACCAAGCTCTCTTAATTTTTGCTGAGTGGCCAAAGATGTGTGTGATCTGGCGTTATCATGATGAAAGACTTTCATCCCTTTCTGTTGATCAATTCCGGACGTTTTTTCTGAATTTCTTATATGAATCTCATCAGCTGTTGGCAGTAGAGATCCGAATCGATGGTTTTGCCCGGCGGTAAAAGCTCATAATGAACGATGCTCTTCCAATCCCACCCACCACCATCACCATATACCATATACAACATCACCAACATCTTTTCCGCACGTTCTTGTCGTAAGTGATCCACTTCTCATCACCAGTGATCAATCTTTTCAAAAATGGTTCGGTTTCATTGCGTTTTAATAGAGAATCGCAAACGAGTTCATTAGGTTTCTTTCAGTGAGCTCGTGTGGTACCCAAATATCGAGCTTTTTTGGGAATCCAGACTTTTTCAAATGAGTTAAAACTGTTTTGTGGTCAATGCCCAGTTCATCAGCAATGTCGTAACTACTTATATGCCGATCTTGCTGCATTTTTTCACAAATGGCATCAACTTTATCGGTAACAGGGCGACCGGAGCGAACTGCATCTTTAACATTAAGATTTCTTGACTGAAAACGCTTAAACCAACTTTGTGTTACTCTTACTGACACTGCATTAGGTCCATAAACGGCACAAATTGTTTTCGCGGCTTGTGTCGCAATTTTCCCTTTTTTGTAATAAAACTTTAAAATGTATCGAATTTCTTCGTTAGATTCACTCATTTTCTTGGACAGAAAAACAATTGAAAAATGGCGGGAACCAGTTTTTATTTTTTTATTTATTTTTTTAAATGTTACCTTTTTAATGGTATCATAACCAGCCAGGTACAAACAGTTTAATCAAAGATATTAGATCACAACTTCATACATACAAAATACGAAAAGACTTTCTCCCCGACCTACTATATAAGTATAAAGCACATAAACAAAGCTCCGTGGGGAGATTCGGATATCTATACATAAAATAAAATCGGAACAGTGTCTGTACATGAAATATGTTACGAAAAAAGTGATTGCAGTATAAAATGATACAGTGATACAGAGCCCAAAACAAAAAAAAGTGGAATTTTTGTCTGTATGTCCGAATGCGCATCACGCAAAATCTATTGGACGGATTGTATTGAAACTTGGTATAGTTATAATTTATGTGCCGTGTTAACATTTAGGGTACTTTATATACAGATCGATTTTAGAATTCCCTACAGTATTATGCTACAGAGTTCCCACGGGAATCATTCAAAAGTTTACGCGAACGAAGTCGCTGGCACCACTAGTGGTATATTAACGTGTACTAACGGTCTAGGGATGTAGACTGCAAATTGTCTATGGATCGTCGTAGGAACGTCTCCGCCTCCTCCAGTAACTCATCCGTGTCGTCGCGCCGCACGTCCGGAAGAGAACTGCGCCACGCGCGGCCACGCGCTGCAACATTATGTTATACAACGTTTCACCCAAATAACACAAAACTTGAAACACGTCAACTCATTTAAAATATATAAAACGGTTGGAGAGAAAAATAAAAATATTTTAGGGAATGAATATGTTAAACTCGGATCTAATCCGAGGGTGCGACCAATAAAACCACAAGTATGGTGATATAAATTCCACTATATTCGTAAACACAACACACACTACAAAATCAAAATTCTCCATTTAAGGGTGTAGATTGTTGGCCTGAGATCTCGATTTCGAGCGACCGCAGCGCCAAAGTTTAATGTAACATCCGACGGGGCGGATGAATGACCTAGAGAGCGCGATTTTCAAAATGTTTTGCAACAAACGTTCCACGTTGAGAAATTGTTATTGAACTTGAATATTTACAGCATAACAATAACGTTGAATTTTTGGAAACTAGCTGTTGATTCTTTTTAATAGATTAATAAGAGTAGTTGAGACACAATTTTTATGTTTTTCTATCATTTGACATCTGACATTTTTGTATTCTACTTACCTAAAATTCCAACTATTTATTTATTTGTAATTTCACTACCAAAATTTATTCTAATTCGTAAAATATTCATTCAATAAAATAATTGCAAATTCAGTAGGAAGTGTGTTTATCTCTACGCAAGGAAATGTGCCTATTGCGTAAACTCAAATACTTACTTTTTGTTTACGATCACCTCGTCGATATCTAAAAAAAATCCTAGGGTTTTAAAAAAAATGTCAATAAATGAAACACAAGTATAAAAATGATTTATTTACTACACAATAACAAATATGAGTCGCCATTACTCGCTATCTCAAAAGCGTGCTAGGGTTGTACAAAAATTAGTAAATAATTCATTTATTTACTAATTTTAACAGAAGTTTGTAAATTATTAATATACTAATTAAAAGTATGTAATTAAACAATAACGAAATATGAGTTCAAAATTCTAATGGTTTTTCATTCGATTACGGATCAAGTTCTGATTTCTGCTAATTTGATGATAAAATCAATGGCTATCACAAAACCTATCAGAATGAAAACGTTACCAGCTGCCCGATTCACGTAAGTAATAAAAACCGTAGCGCAGTGACGTCACTTCGTTTTTTGCAAATTTAGCCCTTTTAACCGACTTAAAAAAAGGAGAATTCTCAATTCGCTGTATTTTTGAACCAATTTTTATGATTCTTTACACCAGGTAACTCAGAAATTGTATAGTAATTGAGCTATTGGAAGATTTATGACAATCCAAGACTAGATAAGTAAGTGCGTTTAAAACAGAAAACCAAAAGGCGATTTCTAAGTTCCTAAGTTAAAACGACTTTTGGACTGGCGTGTTTACGTGAATCGACTGGCTGGGTAGTTAAGTTACCTGTATCTTTCAAAATCATTAGGCGTTCTTCTCTTTCATAACACGTAAAGCTCTTTCTTTCCTCTCTTTCATAGCCTCTATGATACTGGGCGCGTCACGAATGGGCATGCTTCGTGACTGCCGAGGATCAACTAATTCTGGAAGTAGGCAATCGTAATAAAACCTAACTAATTTCATCTCCATTTTCTCCTCCCAAAATTTGTCGTCCTTTTCTATAATATAAACTTTCATAGGTACAGTAGCACCAAACCAGATGCCAAGCATGCAAACGTTTCTTTTAGTAATATGTACCTGTCCCTGAATTTGGAAATACCAGTTATGATTTTTATTTATGACATAACCCTTGGAAGCTTTGTCCTTAACCCAAAAGGTATGTTTGGCCATTGCTTCATCAAGAGTCATGCCAGCTAAAGAATGTGGGCACTTAATTTCAATTAAACCGTTTGCATAAATGCCATCTGGTGTAGTACCAAGAAATTCATATTGATCGTCGACGAACAAACCGCAACCTTGTATACTAATATTCTCTTGAATTTCTAACTGTTTAATTGCGGTTTCTTCGTTTTCGATACCGTACCGTACAGCAGGCAAACTGGAGATATTACTACCATAAACGATTTTACGAACAAGAACAGCACAACTTGTGCTCTCTCGTTTTTTACAAACTTCCCCGAACGATGATGAGGTTAGTAATTTTCTCCTTGTACTCATCCACTCAGAACTACTTCTTTGCAAATAGGTCGACCTTTCAAGCTCCTCTCTTTCAGCACAAGACAACTTTAAATCGGCTAAAAAAGATGACTTGGCTTTCTCATATAATTCTGGACTCAGATCAGGTTTTTCGCAGTTTGGTCCATAGTGAGCGTCTTTCGATACAGCGCTGTGGCTCTTTTTCAATCTTAATTTAGGTTTAGCAATTAAACGGATTCTACGATTACAATTTTCCACTTTCGCGATCAAAGGATTAGGACTAGATTTAAATATTACTTCATGAGTTTTACTATGAATCGATCCTGTATTAAAAGACACAACAGCAGCTGCGCATCGGCCCGCATAAGAACCACGGGAAGAATAATTTACACGCTTACCCCCTACTAATTTGGCAATCACTGCGTTAAAACTTTCAACTATATTACTTGTACAATTATGAATTAAACTTCTAGAATGATATGACAGTCTTTTACTTAAAATGTGTACCGCGTCCATTAATCCGCATCCAACAATTGCTGGAAGCAACCCAACAGGTTCTATTCGACGAGTATCAGGTCTACAGAAATACTCCTTGCAATATTGGTGATTACCAAATACGTGTTGTGGACCATTTAGGATATCTTCACTAAGATTTTTTATTTTTTCTTCGAGTGACTGATTTTGATCGCCCCAATATTTAATAGCGCATTTTACACCCGTTCTTAAACGCAAATACCTTTCTTTTAGGAATTTCCGCAATTCGCAAGGATACTTAGTGTCTTTCGACAGTTTCTCCAAGCTATTGCAGTAGTTTCGTAAAAGATGATTTTTGCATTCAATTTTCTCTACTGTTAAATTACCGTACGGTCGCGAATCTAATATTTTTTTATAAGTACTGGAATCGCCGTCTGCTACAAATTTATTATAAATTACACCGTGATCAACAATGGAACGTTTAAACCCCTCAACTATTATGGTCGATTCCATACCGGTAGATGATCCCGAATAATTCTTGAAACAACGGTGTTCCGAGGGCTGACTGTCGTTCTTTGCGGCTCGTGCACAAACTACGCAGTATTTATTTTTAACTCCAAAAAACAATACTTTATTAGTTTTAATGCCAATTATCGCAGCTGCGCCGGACAAGGCGGAAAAATTCTTACCATAAGATCTCTTGCTCCAACAACCGTCAACAGCAACAGATATTAATGGTGTACCATTTTTACAACACTACCTATAGACACTGCGTACTCCGCTTCTTCCTTGACAGCTTCTGCCATGGAATGTGCTGCTGTCTTTTCCCACCAATCGCAAACCGTATTATTAATTTCATTATATAATGAAGGTGACATGATTGGTAGGGCTACTGCGGCAGTTAATGTTTTTAACTGATAGTAGCTCCCACCAGATGATATGATACCAGATACAATTTGATGATTCACTTCCATTCTATCTTCTTTCTTTTCAATCAAACACACAGTAAATTTCATACTACACATACTACATTTCATGATGAGTTTTGAGTCCAGACCAACTTTTACTTCACCTATTATACTGAGGTAACTTAACTTACAATCCATTGGACCGTGGTCCCCTATGGCCTGAAGAGCTTTAAAAAAAAAAGAAACGTCTACAACTCTACGCCCAACTTCCATTTCATCCACCTTTCCCTCTTGGTCGTTTTCAATAACTAGTTCCTGTAAAGAAAGATAATGGCTTGATTTTTTTTATAAAAAATAATTAAAAATTTAAAAAAATGCAAAAGAATTAATACAATATTAGGTTCCTGATGAATAGAAATTATAATTTCTTTACGCATTAGGTATTGTTTTTTTATGACGTCACCTATTTGAACGTAAATTTTCTTTTGAGAAAGTAATTGAGAAGTATTTCGGTACTAAGGTGTTTGTCTCTCGATGAAAATAATAAATATTGCAAGAAAAATCTATAGGTAGGTATTGAGATTTTGTCTTCGCCCATCACTAACTAAGTAGTTTGTTTATTTATGTAACAAGTCTACAAGAATTACGTATAACAACTTACCTCTATACAGCGCGTAGCATTGTTGCTCAGAGTCTCGGCCCCAAGGTTTTCTTTATTTTCAATACTGGAAATATTATTCATCAATATTATCCACTTTTTATTTATTTTGTACAACCCTAAGCCAGACGCTAGGCGCCTCGCGTCTGTTTGGCGGTATAGGTATGTCGACAAAGTTGCGCTGTCGCCTACCTACTTCCACAATTTGATATTTAGACAATACTAGCCGACCCGGCGAACTCCGTATCGCCTTTTTTTTTTAAAAAATCCTATTATTTTGATATTACATACAGATACTTCAATTTTATTTATCAGTATAGATATAGATAATACAAACCAATATTTACATGTTATTGTAGGTATATGTCTGAATCGGGCGATCTAAATCATATGACATATTGTATTAGCTTTGTAATGTACCCTGTTCAAATGCGATAATAAATAAGTAGGGAGGAACTTACATTTTATTCCGAGATCTTTTGGCTTTCATATTTTTATAATGCGTACAAAACTTTCTTTTCCCTGGCATGCCACTCAAATTCAATCAGTCCTGCGAAAAAAATAGCCTATGTTACTCAGTGATAATGTAGCTTTCGAATGATAAAAGAATTATTAAAATCAGTCCAGTACTTTTTGAGTTTATTCGTTACATACAAAAATCCAAATCTTTCCTCTTTATAATACCTATTAGTGTAGATATTGTATTTTTTACGATTTATATCTAGTTCCATCATGGTTTTCTTTCAGACATTCATTATATCGATACTTTCTACTAACTGAAAATAAATTAATTATAAAAATGTTATACTTACAGTTTTTTACAAAAAACACAAATTCACAATACGTAATTCTGCTGTCTGCAGCCGACAAGCGTGGTGTCGCGTTCACTTACAGAAAGGAACTGCCGCTGCAGACCACCGAGATTGCACGAATGAAACGAACGTTTTATCCCATACATTTGTGTATGAAAAATTTACCTTAAAATATATCTAGATTTTAGGGCTTTAAAAGAGGAAGTCTTTGTTTGTAAAGGTATAAAAAGAAGTATACAGCTATACTTATTGGTTTCTTCAGTGTTCAAAAAGTGTTTCTTTTTATCAATTTGTGTTGATTTATGGGGTTAAATCTGAAAAATACGAAGTCATGTTTTTGCATTTTTACTCAATTTTGTGCGTTTGTTGACGTTTATTATATAACAACTATTAGGTTTAAGAGTTTAATATAAGCATGAACATACTTATTGGTCTTTGATTGTAATATATACAAATTATCATTGATATCAATCATATGTAAATAGGTTAAATATGAAAAATCGTAACACTCTTTTCGGTGATTTTCACGATCTACACCCTTAAGATGTTTAAACAGAAACGAAACCATACCGCGATGCAGAAACGATACAGCGACATCTGTTGGTCTTGACACGAATTAAACCATTACGACAAAACTATCGCAGATCGCAGTCTGGCTGACCTAACATGGATATTACCTAATGGTAATACCGTGTTGAACAGAATAAATCAAAAGTTACAAACATGGTAAAGTTTTGTTGTCCTATCTAAAAGGGTCGTAGCTCTCATTACTCGGTACAAGGTAATGACAGGACGACGTGAATAAAATAAAAGATATGCTAGCAATGAACAATAAGTTATGAAAATTATAACCTATTGTAAAAACTGGTACAGGTCGCACAATCTAAGTTGATCACTACACAGTACACTAATACAAATTCTATATACAGCATGTCTCAGCTATCTCTTTCCAGTCGATAAGATTTCTATGCGTTAGAGGGAGGTGAGCAGCGTTATCTCGTCCTGTTCGTGTAGAATAAACAGTGTACGCACGCCTCACACACACATAGATTGTGCGTGCGTGAGCTTGCGCGACCTGTACAATCGATTTTAGGTACTCCCGATACTAAACAACCTATTTCCAGCTTTTGCGTTCTTTCAGTGATACATTGTATAATATACATATGCAATATTATATAAACCGCTATAAAATCGACATGGTAGATTAGAAGAAATTTGAAACAACAAACATTAAGACACTGTCCTTAAAAAATATTTTTCACACAGATAAAAAAAATGAAGTGCGTGCAAATATGAAAATCGAATCAATATAGACGCTACACTAACCTTTAGTAGTGGACGCGTAAACAGTCTGGGGGATCCAATCGTTGCTGCGCTCTATGCTGAGGCTCGGCGAACGGTACGACGAGCCGCGCGACAAGAACCTAAAACAATATAAGAAGTATAATATTTGCAATGAAATTTGATGTGAAAATAGTTTGGGTTTACATATATTTTGGTTGAGTACATAGATGAGCCAGATCAGTTCAGTGATTTCAAAATTACGATCGTAGAATTTTAAGATCAAAGCGTATGATTGAATTAGCAAAAATAGCAAATTGGCCTGATTTAAAACGAAAAATTTTACGACACAGGAATATATTTTGCCAAATCGATAATAATTGTAAAAGAAATAAAAAAAAATATCCAAAGGGAAAAAATGTACAATATGCGAACACTTCAATAAGTATGCGGAATGATTTACAATATGCGAATAGATAATTATATAGATAATTTAAAAAACTACACGAAATGGGAAAGTAACAATACATTACAAGTTACATATTTACAATATGTTAACAAATCATTAATCCTAGCGTATTGTTCGGTATACATGTTGGTATCATTTCTATAAGTTTTTAAACTTTATCATATAAATATATTGTTTTGTGTGTATCATACCATACCATCAGCCTATGTCTCTCCACTGCTGTATATAGGCCTCTCCCGCAACTCGCCACCACATACGATCCTTGCCTCTTCTCATCCAACCACCACCGGCGAATTTCTCCTGGAGGATGGCCGGAGGGCGTCCCACACTGCGCTTCCGGGTACGTAGCCTCCGTTCGAGGACACGTCTACCCCATTGGTTATCGGTCCTGCGGCAATTATGACCTGCCCATTGCCACTTCAACATGACGATTCTACGAGCTATGTCGGTGAGTACAATAATATATATATATATATTAAATATATATATATATATATATTTAATAGCTTACAATTGATAAAAACATCAGTAATTTGTGTACTAACTTGGATGTAGAAGTGGTGGTAGAGTCTGGCTCCGCTGTAGAGACCCTCTTGCCGAGCGCCCACACCGGGTCCGCAGAACGAGACAACTCCGGCACCATCGATGTGAACCCTGGGTAATAAAGTTTTTTGCTAAGAGGTTAGCGCTACAAAAGTACCTACACTTTATTTTTCATTTATTTTTTTATAACAATGTAACAATAAGATACAGAAACAGGATTTGAAATTTCATTAGGTTTCCAGAAAAAAAAAACACGTAACAGCTAATAATGAGTAAATAAATGTACATAATAATTTATACAGCATTACCTCAATCTTTTTACCAGCAACAAACTTTTTATATCGATAAACCAAACAAGTTCCATTTTGTCAACATATCAGAAATTACAGCCAAAAAATACAAATAGAATATATATTTATTAACTTCGTTTTTTTAAATAAGATTCGTTAATTCGTTTTTTTTTATATAGAAAACAAGCAGCAGACGAGCATACAGTTCATCTGATGATAAGTGGATACTTTCATCCGTAGACACCCGCGATACATGCCACAATCAGTCCAGAATGACAAACGTGGGCACCCCGGGAGCGCTGCCTTTCTTTGCAGATTAAGGAATGGATTGGGAGAAAGGGGAAAATAGGGAGGGATAGGATGGGATGGGAATGGGCTCTGGTATATCTCACTCACGTACATTGGGGAAATACTACGAAGTAGAAAATGCAGTAAATTTCAAGGTAGTCTTTTGTGTTTTACTGTAATACAGACAACCAGGAATTTAAAATAGGATTTCCAAGGGTTTGGAGTCTTTTTATAGGAGAGGAAGCAGACGGATATCAACGCCAATGCAACACTACGGGATGTACGGATGCGCTGTAGATCTTCGACTAAAGGGAGCCATTAAACATAACAATTATTTCTGAACAAGTACAGTAGTTGATCAAACCTGAAATTGCTGCTTCATGGCTAGTGGAAAAGTAGATTTATTCCACTATAATCCAATAGAGAATTAGAGAAGAAAACGCACTCGTATTAAAAAATACTTTTTCAACTTGATTGTGTTGAGAATATTAAGGTGTGATTTTGAGAATATTTGAGGTGGGGACGTGGTAAGGAGTTATAGAAGTGGTAAGGAGTAAGGAGTACATGTCACGCATGTACCTATATTTATTTATTTCGAAAACTTCACAGCATGTAAAAATACACATAGTATTTTTTCAAATACAATAATTTGAAATGATTTGATTGTATTTCAAATACAATCACAGAAGACTACCTTGAAATGTACTGCATTTCCCACTTAATCTTATTTCCCTAATGTACTCGTACGTACGTGTTTCGGTAGTGAGTGAGATGTGTCAGAACCCATTCCCATCCTATCCCTCCCCATTTCCCCAACCCTTTCTCCAAATCCAGTCCTATATCCAAAGGTAGGCAGCGCATCCGGGGGCGTGCCAACGTTTGTCATTTTGGATTAATGTTGGCATGTATCACGAATGTCTATGGGCTACAGTATCCACTTAACATCAGGTGGACTGTATGCTCGTCTGCCACCTTCGTCCATAAAAAAAAATCTAAATAATTTACGAAGTAGCAACATTTTAAAGGGTTCAATAGGTACGAAATATATGAAATAATAGAATTTGAACATCATTAGCGAAAGGTTATGTATGTGTGTGCATGTATGCGTGCGTCTGTCGCGTAACCCTGGAATATCTAAGTAATTAGAAAGTACTGAGACAAATGTATATGTTTCCCAAAGGGGTATATTCATACCAATGTCGCTAAGCAGCACGCGACGAGTCTCGTCAGTGCGCGGGGGCGGGGGAGCGCGGCGGGAGGGCGGCGCCGGCGCGGGAGTGCGCGGGGGGCGCGTCGGAACCGTCGCCGACCAACTCGACGCCGGCGTCTGAACCGAAAACATTGCCAATTAAGCGCCACTTGGCACATTGGGGCCATTAATAACGATTGAGGGGGTCAAAGGTGTAGTCACATCACAGGTTAAACGCTATAGGCTGGAGTGAAACGCGCGGGAGTTGGAGAAGCTGCAGCCGTCAGTTGCCGGCGCTCGCGTCAAACCAACGACCTAACACTGGATTCACGTGGCTCATGCCTAACTAAATATAAGTACCTAATCTTCACATTAATGTAAAATTACGCTTGACTACATATTAAAGTTACATTACCAAATTTAATAGTTTAATATGGTACCACAGTACGAGTAAGCTTGGTACGCGCAACAAACATAAAAACAGAAACTATACGCTGATGTTGATATTTGTACTCCGTCACATATACGCACGCGTGGAACTGTACTTCATTTTCTATGTCACTAAGTTTGTTTCCAATCAAACTCTGGTGGGAATTTATATCGATGTTTCAAATTATGGTAAAAAGATATCAAAATTCTAAGTACGGATGCTTACTAAGTAATAATAATAATAATATGATCTAAGCAATAATAGTTCAAAATGCCTTCTAAGTAATGTTAGATAAATAAAAACAAAAAATTGTCAATGTCATTACAAAGTTCCCATTTGTAAATTTTGTCGGCAACGCCTGTTTCCACTACATCCATACTTCCATACAAATATTATAAATGCAAAAGTTTGTTTGATACTGATAAATACGGGAACACAATTGAAAAACGTAACTTGGTAGCACGTCTTTTATTCACGACTGCAAGGCGCGGAGAACAACACGCGTCGTTTGAGGGTAGATGTATATATATGGTTTACATCTACCGCCCTAGAATTAATACATATCAGATACCCAATAACTCCGAACTAAGAAATGAAGAAATCGTGACGATTAACGTTCGATTAAGCACATAGAATTCTATTTTAAATATTTCTATATTGTAAATCGGGTCTGGACTCATCTAATTTAATTTTACTGGTACAATTGAAGACTTTGGTTTATCTTTTATTCATATTCAACGTTTCTGCACTGGTTACAACAGACGTGGTTACGAGTTGACTGAAGAGGCGGGTAATTCAGAACGAGAGCTGCCAGCAGTTTTATCAACTACCCACATTTGGAAAGACTGCGACACACTACACTAATTACCCGATTTACAATATAAAATGTGTACAAAACGCGAAAGTCTAAAAAGTTATGGCTCGCCACGTAGAAATGTTCTTTAAACTAAAATCTCGCGGGAGAAGCCGCGAGCGACAGCTAGTAAAACATAAAGAGACTGTCCTCACCTTATAAGCCAGGTATCCATCCGAGCTCCACCTCGGCGGTAAGGCAGACACGTCAGTCTGCGCCCCGCTCTCCCTGCGAGGGGTGGTGCCCTCTCGTAACACGGGGCGGGCGCGCCCGGGGGGGAGCGTGGCTTTGAAAGGGCCCTGGGGACGGTACACCCCTCGATAGGCAGAGGGCCTGGACGAACAACCTCTTATTAACAATTCTTAAAAAACTTTGCACTAAAGACGAGAAACAAAATGGCACTATTCTTTATGTTATAATATAATGCGATAAGATATAATCGACAATATTTTATATATTTAAACTGTTTTGTTAACTCCTTTCAGAAGTTGCAATCTGTGATATCCGAAGACATTTAGCAACTATGACGACTGAAGTGATATGGGTGAGGACCACCCAGTGATGCTTCCCGATTTAAACTTTATAGCACGGGCAAAATGTACAAAGGCAGACTAAACTAAGCCTTATGGCATTGTCTACCAATCAATAGTCTGTTTGGGCAAACAGAGATTTAAGAGGGGTACATTAAAAACTTGGTATTATGATAATTACAAAATATATAAAAGTAACATATATATAAACAATTATATACGTAATAATATAGGTACCATAATATACAGTATATAAAGCCTTCATACATATAAAGCATTATAACACTGAGGGCATATTTTAATTTTACAGATATGTAAATTAAAATCCAGGAAATTAGGACCCCCTCCCTGAAACCCATTACATTAACACCACAAAGAAACTGAGCTCCTTAGCCAAGAATATATTTGGTGGTCATACTTTCTATTCACTGGAATCCCATTCATGGGATGTTGTTCAGGTTGAATCCTCACTGTTATGTACCACGAACAAAAAGCCTATACTTAATTGGCTATAATTTTTAATTTTAAAGAATTATTAAATTTTAATTTTAAACCAAAATATTCAGGAACATCGATTTTTAGGCCTTTATCCTATTTCTCCCCATTTTCCTAACCTTTTTCCAAATTGATTCCTTCCTTCCAACAGCAGGCAGCACATCCAGGGATGTGCCAACATTTGTCATGAATCGCGAATGCCGTAGGGCGACAGTATCCACTTACCATTAGGTCAACTGTTTGTTCGTTTGCCACCTTCTCTCGATAAAAAAAAAGAAATCAATTTATATAAAGTTGTTAAATAATGTTAAACTTCTTACCTATACTGAAACGGGTTAGGACACGTATTCCGCCGCATATTGAGATTCGCCGCCAAATCCTCCTCCGATATTCCACACTTCGATATATCTGTCGCCGCAAAAACCGAAAACCGATGCCCTAAATTACTTGTCCGAAAACTGTCCATACTTTCCTCCCTATGAAGAATATCCATACTGGATCCTAGCTCGAAGCTCGAAGACTTTGTATTGTCGAAGCTCAGCCCCCTGTTATATTCACAAGTTAGGCTGTCCACACTGTCAAGTCTCCTAGTGCTTGTATTGGGGCTGCGTCTATACAGCATATTGTCTGACTTATTATCATAACTCTTCAAAATCCCTCTTCCAGGAAGATCCAAACTTCCTTTACCATTAAATGCCACATGCCTTATCTCCTTGTCATTGGGTAAAGACACCCGTTTGATCTTCAAGGAGGATTCCGCGATAGTGCCTTGAAGACATGTGTTTTCTTCATTCTCATTTTCAGCATTGTCACTGGATTCGACTCTTGGTTGAAAGTCGGGGTCTAGAGTGTGGAATTTGATCAGAACGGGCGTAGAGTGAGTGGTTGATGTGGATGATGGACACCATGTTTCTGTCTCGCGTATTGAGACTAGATCCTCCTGAAAATTTAACAATGAATAACTTATATTAAAATAGCAAATTTAAATCATAAGAATATTCACAGATGATAAGAACATATCATACACAATAACTACTCATATACTAAAGGATGCCAGGTGGAAACCTGATATTAACCCCACACTCCAATCCAATAGGATTCAGACTTCGAATTGCGGCCGAAGTGAGCGCGGGGTGGCACAGTCCAATCCGTTGCGTATTTTCAAACTAATATCGCTTGATGTGTGGTCGGTATGACTGCGGGGCGGGGAGGGGATTCCCCAGTGACATTTGCGAGGGTTTGCGATTTCCCCTGTGAGTTAGTGACTTATGTTTGTAGTTTAGAAAACTTCAGATATCAGAAGTTTTAAAAAGTTCTGAATAGTACTATAGTTCAGACGTTTTTCGAGTATGTCATAATATCACAAGTAAAAAATGCACTATTTTCAAGTGGGACTTCTTCTAAATTTTTTGAGTGAAGCATTGTGGAAGAGCCACAGCGAAAATCGCTTTCATTGCGAACACATTATGAAAACAGTGGATCGCGGACACCCCCCCTATCCCCCGGCGCATCCCGACTTCGCCCAGTCCGGATGCAGCCGTAAGGGTTGAAGACTATCTCATCAATTCTATAATCATTTATTCCTTGTTCATTTATTTGTATATGAATATAAAATTTATTAACATTAAAATTGTTATAATATTTGTCCATCTGATCTGTACTGTTACAGAAAGTAATATTTTATT
The DNA here is from genome assembly GCA_914767545.1 of Sesia apiformis. Lineage (NCBI taxonomy): Eukaryota > Metazoa > Arthropoda > Insecta > Lepidoptera > Sesiidae > Sesia > Sesia apiformis. Next base: position 14,394,121 of record OU611963.1, on the reverse strand, counting down.
TGTCCTTCCAGTGAACTCCATGTGGTAGTGATTACTAAAACGTGAAATAATGAACATACCTGCAAATTACTCATATCCTTGGACTCATCAGTAGTAAATATGAGCTCTATATCATCAACCTCTTCAGACTCATTGCCGCTTGCATTTTCTTGCTCATTCTTGTCATATGGACCACCTGAAGCATTAGGATCATTGGGAGTTGTACCACCTTCTGAAAACACTGAGTTATCTCCCTCTGACATTGATCTGGAAAAGAGAAACTTATTTATTTTATTGATTTAGCCTATGTCCCACTGCAGGGCGCAGGCTTGCCCTAGTAAGTCACTAAGGGGTTTCAGGCCCAATATTTAAACCAGTATTTGGATCCAGTGCAAATTGGTCACATTCTCCAGATTTTTTTCTTCAAATTCTCAGGCATGCAGGTATTTCTTCATGAGTTTTCCTTCACCATCTAGCTATTGATATATTTTAAAAATCTAGAGTCCCAGAGTCCCTCACCATCCCAACCTCATAATAGTTGCCAGTCTAACCCAATCGATAGGAATGCCCCTTCCTGTTACCGTTGTCGTTGATGTTCTCGGCACGTCCTAGACGACCCCGACGACGAAGACGACGGCCTTCAGCGAACACTTTTACCAGGTATCCAGGTATCAGCACGTGCCTGAGCACTTCTCACCGACTCGCGATCCCACGGTGCCCTCCCAAAGAAACGCCCTAAGCTGAGGTCCGTTCCTTCCGCCGGTCTACCGGCGGGGGAGTCCATAGTGTCTTTGCTGCACACACTTTTTGCTCTTGACTGAGCGCCTTCTGCACTCGCCCTAAATCATACACGTCCGGTGACTCTTGAAAGGCCATTAGGGCCACAAGAATTTCACCAATATAGAAAAAAAAATCATAAATGATGAAGATGATCAAATTACACATTTTAATGTTTGATGACACTCCTTTTAGTTTTGATGTTGATTATAAAATTCAATCTTCTTCCCCGTGCTCCCCAAGGAGAGGGAGGTGTAATGGGATAAGGAAAACTTTTCATCCTGTAATACTTCCCATTCCTCATTCATCCTAACTCTTTTTCTAAATCTATTCCTAAATCAACAAAGGTGCAGTGCATCTTGGACCATGCCAACATTTGTCATTCTGGACTGAGATTGGCACATATCATAGATGTCGTAGAGCGACAGTATCCACTAACCACCGGGTGGACTGTATGCTCATCTAATGCCTTCTTTCTATAATAAAAAAATGGCCACTGAGCTTGATTAAGTGTAAAAATCTTTGAAAATTAAGATTAAGTGTCCACTTACCATCAGGTGGACTGTCTGTTCAGCTGCCCCCTTCTTTCTATAAAAAAAAGAATTCAATAATCTACCTGAGGCTCAAATCATCGACATCTAAATTGAGTGTGTCTTTTCTCCTACTCCTTTCAATATTTTCTTTCACCTCTAAATTTTCTTCTGATGTTATTCTCACTTGCACATCAAATTTATCAGCTTTACTCTTAGCATCCACTTCATTTGGCACGGCCATCTTTATGTTTTCTGATGAAACAGTCCTTAGATTCACTTTATTTCCTTTCCTACTGTCAGTATTTTCAAAATGCTCTCTCTTTTCTTCAAAATGAAAACTTGCTCTTGAATCTGTTGATTCCTTTTCAAACTCTTTTTCTTTCTTTTCCTCTGTTGTTGAATCACTATCAGAAGTGGTACTGGACAGTACTGTTCCTTCTGTTAAAGTTCTAACTTTGATTCTCACATCAAACTTTGAAAGCAATTCTAATTTAGTTTTTAAGCTTGGTTGGTGTTGTTCTTTAGTTTCCTGTGTTGGGTAACTTGTAACTTGACTGTCTTCTTCTTTATGACTTTTATATGTATCATTGTGTGGGGATATAATCTCTGCAGTAATGTTTACTTCAGGAGACACAGACTGCTCTTGAATCTCATGTAATTTATCTGTGGAACAGAAGTTATTATTGTTGTTATCTTCTTCTGTCTCATTAATGTCAGATTCTAACTTTGCACTACTTATGTCTGTAGCAGTTTTAATCACTATATCAGAAGCATCATCCTCAATAGTTTGAGACTGAGGACTGTAAGTAACTTCCAAGTTAATGTTCTGTGTACTAGAGTCCTTTTCATCACCATCTGAGTCAATGATTTTACGCCTCAGTATATGGTTCTCTAAAGTCAACTTTTCTATGACTTCCGCATAGTCTATGCAATGTGAATGCTGTTCATACTTCTGTTTAAGCTCTTTTAATTCATTTTTGGAAATTTCAAGAGCAGTTCGTAATGATACTACAGTTTGATGCAGAGCTCTTACTGTGTCCAAGTGTACACCCCCCGGGGGCAGCGTCTCCATCCTCCCACTATCCATTCCACCTTATTGCCTTTTCTTTCTACATTCAACATCCCATACATGACTATAGGCAAAACTTTTGAATTCTTTTTAATTCACAACCACAACGCTTTCCATATTTGACACAATACACCTTAAAAATACAACAAATTAGGCACTATATCGATTATCACACAATAGAAGATGAGTAACGAACGACTTACTTATGACCCGATTCATTAATAACATTGACACACATAGTGGATCCGCCGCGCATTTCCAGATCCTTATCGAATCCCGTACTGGTTTCACAACGTATCAGGGCACGACAGGGCATGCAATCGATAAAACAACTCGGCCCTGGCTGTACTAATTAAGCTTTAAAATCCCTCAAAAGTTACTACGAACCGCCATTCAGCTGGCACGAACTGCTGATAAACTCTTAACACGTAAGGCAGTAATTAAGTCGGGATATTATCTCTCAATCGTTTTGACAAGGTTGTAGGACATATGTATATTAGAATGTTATATGAAGCTACTTAGGAAGCTCGCTGGTCGTTTTTGTAAACAAATCAATACTCCAATTTGGTGTTCGCGGGCATAAGAGCAAGCAAAGAAGCAAGATTTTACTGTCCCTGTCTATTACTGTCAATTTGACATTTAAATGATCCGTTCGAAAATACATTACAATAGAAAAGCGTTTCGAACTATTTCAAGGTTATGTAACTTTTTGTTCGGTCAGTAAAATAAATTAACAATAGTTTTTTTGTTTAGTTTAGCATTGTCGTAGATACTCTTGTCCAATTTTGCTCTCAGTTTTGTTTGAAAAAAATAGCAAAAGTTTAACCTCGATTAGATTTAAATTGACCTTATGATTTAGCTACAATAATTATAACTTTTTGATGTGCTGTATCAGACTGTATTTTTCCATTATATTCAATAACTGATCTATACAATACTTGCTATATATTAAAATTTTCTTTGTCTCCTTTAATGGTGCATCTGAAAAGGAATAATGTCAGTCAAACTAATGTCAAAAACATACGGTTAACTAACCTAAAGTTTTAAAAATATATTTTTTAAAAATAAAAAATGTTAGCAATAACAAATTTTTATAAGAACGCCTCTGTAAGCACTTTATTAATAATACAAGCAAGATATAAATCTAAAGAACATTGGGTATGTTTATTAAACAATATTCTTTCCTCTCAAAGTTTATAGTAAATAAGTCTAACATTTTTTTTAAAGAACCGTATTTTATTATTCATAGGCTAAACTAAAAAAGAAAACTGGACCAAAGTATAAAGCTTTGAATAATTTCGACGAATTTTACGGTTCAGTTTTTGGTAAAACATGGGAACAAATGAGAATGGCGATGCTGCGACGCTCCAAGTACGTTGCTGTTGTAAACAATTACGGAGACGCTGAAGAAACTATGGAGTACCTTACAAACAGAGGTAATGCAAAGCTTGTAATTGTATTTAATGTACTATAAGCCTCTGTCTGTCCATTGCTGTCCATTACCGGCAAACTTCCTCAAGTCGTCAGTCTACTTAATCAGAGGGCATTTCGTACTGAATTTGATAAAGAACTAAAGTTATTAATATCACCAAAAAGTCAGCAAGTTCAAGCGGCACGATGCTAACAATACCTGTTTAGGACTAATAACTGATGAAGTCCTCAAGTATACTTCAATTATGAGCAATACTGATGCATATTTTTTCAGATGGGAGCTATAAAATCGCAAAGGGCTGCTTAATAGTATATTGATCTCTGTATAAAGATTTAATTAATTCTAATTAGGTAATCTGGCTTTCTTTTATCTAAACCAAATAATAGCAAACTGCTAGACAATCCACTTAAGGTGTTGCCTACTCTTTTTAAATAAATATTGGAAACTGGTTAGTTTAGAATAATCTCACTGAGAAAATGTTAACTTTTTAGTTACTATATCATAAAAAGTAATATAATATATTAAAATGTGTACTAAATTAAATTCATAATGTATTTCAATTTCAGGAGCACACTGCCTGAAAAGACTTATGTCAGTAGAACAGGAGTTCCACAATAAATATAACCCTTCAAAGACAACAACAACAACAAATGAGGAACAACAGGACAACAGTAGATTAGAAGCATACACAGAAAAACTACAAACAGATGAAATTTCAAAGTTGTACCCACAAGTAGACAATGTTCCTGAGAGATTGGATCACCAGAATATTAGTTTAGAAAATGTTGGAATGAAAGTTGAGGAGAAAATGTAAGATAATTAATTGTTTTTATCTTGTATAATAAATAACAATAAATTGAAATGTATCATAATTCTCATACAAAAACTACTGCAGTTGCCAGAAATCTACCCACCACATGCAGGTAGAAAATGGTAAAGGTTTAACTGTTAAAGTAGTGCAGAAAGCAAGTCTTAAAAGAAATATCACATTAATAAAATGATGCTCACCAGTTACAAAGACTGATATTTCTTTTCTATTTTATGGTAAAAATGTTCACACAAAGTTGTAGAGCTTCATGAGCCCTGCCCTATCTTACAATATATTGCTTGTGTGTATAGATTAGACATATACTTTTTTCAGATTTGAAATATATTTTAACTTTTGAAGTTTGTAATTTTGAAACTACAGAAGAGATTTGATCTATCTACAAATTGAACAAGATATGGACCCAAATATTTCATATTGAATTTCATTACAATGGATAATGAAAAGTGCTGGCCTGTTTTTAACGAATTTCATTATATCCCATAAATAGATATATTAACTCTGAAACTGATTGATATTTTGTATTCAGTTGATTACCTTTCATTGAGATGTAGATAATTTACCAGAATTCGAAAATAAATTACTTAAAGGTTTTCACAAAGTAATGTATGATTTCATAAATTATATGAGCTTTTATGTTTCAGAACACCCACAAAACAAACTCTAGATCAATCACTAGCCGAAGCACAAATAGATCAGTCACGAATCATAGACCCATCGATGGGGTTGATGTCAGAAGCACTGTACCAGTACTTGCCTGTCACCAAACTGAAGGGAATGGATGAATGGGTGCCGGAGTCACTGCATTATTCATATTATCCAAGTATGTTATATAGTGATGTCATGAGGAGGGTGATGATGATTTCTTTGAGAATAAATAGCTTATTTGCATCTGCATTATTTAGTTTCCTAAAGATGAAGGAAATTAAAAAATTGGTCCAGTAATTTATGAATTGATCTCTGGCATAAAAACGAATGAAAAGATCCATAGACTTAAGTATTTATCTACCTCTATTCATCTACGGACTTCTCCTTACTACCCTAATGTTGCCTTGAAAACAATCGCTTTAGCATTACAGTTCTAATTACATTCTCTTCTGTATGTTTGGTGTCTAAAGTATATCTATCTGTCTAAAAATACAGTATTGTATGTTTACACTCTAAAAATACAGTATTGTATGTTTACACTCTAAAAAACAGTATTGTATGTTTACACTCTAAAAATAAATTATCTGAAATACTTTATCCAATTACCAGTAACCGAAGGTTTTTCTGTTTCTACATGTTTCTGTCCAAAAAAGTATCAAAAAGTTGGTGAATATTATTTTATTAATAATTTATTGATTGTTTTCTTTTTCAGAGGGAAAGGACTTCCCTTTACTTATAGAGCCTGAAACAGAATTCAGTTTTCCTGAACACTTGAAAGTGTTTACATATGAAATGGGCAGTGAATGGGATAAATTTCCAGAACCAAAGAGATGCCAAACAGGTATGGATATTTTTGTATGATAAAGTAAAATGTATGATATTAAATAAATATGTGAAAACATATTTTAACATTTGTTCTACTTTAAAACTCTAAATAAAACACATCTAATATTTACATTAATATTGTTCATAACAGTTCTGTCTTTAAAAATACATATTTATATGGTGGATATAATAGAAATACGTAATAAAAACATGGATATTATTTTGGGTATCAAAACAATTATTTAGAATTATCGAAAATGCTCGGTTATCGCTCTATGAGAGTATACACATATATCGTGCTCATACCTATTTTCTACAAGAAAAAAATATGCACCATAATTAGATTGTCACACTTGTGTTACACAAGGCGGTTGGAATCCACTCTTTTAGAGGTGGTGTAGTTCCACAGGGCTTATGGTAGCAGCTTTGTTATCTCTTTGACGCCACTACACGACACCCACGGGAAGAGATAGGTTGGTGCTATTAGGTTAAGCCAGCCGATACCACATGGGCAATCAGAGACAACCTAAGAGACAGGAGAGTTTCTCAAACGTATGGAGGCAAAAAAAAACGGTCAAAAACTAGTACGAGTATAAACAATGTTTTTAAATGATTACTGTTATCCTCGAGTTTTTATTATCATGTAAACAGTTACAGCCGAGAATCTTATGACGTATGGTAATTGAGAATCATATACAATATTCTCGCCCGACCCATTCAAGGAACTCAACTCACGAGCAAGCGGTCCCACGTGATGGTAAGTGTTACCGCCGCCCATGGACATCTGCAACACCAGGGGGTATGCTGGCGTGCCGCCGACCTTGCAAAATGCTTATGTAAATGAGCCATTTCCCTGAAGACACTTCAACGAGATTAAAACTTTTTCTGTTTTATTTGTATTAATTTAGATGCTGGCCCTCCTCCTCCTTGCGTCGTTGTCCTCATTGCTGATAATCGTGACTACATCCTTTGATTACTTTTTCACGAACAATATAGATACTTGTAATGTAACATTTGCTGTGCCCTAGCAGGGGTTGTTAGATATTAAAAGTATGTACTACAACTTGCAAATTAAATATAATTTTAATAACTCACAACTTCCACTATCATTCTTTCACTCCAGGTGTATATAACTACTATCCAATGGACTGTGGGAGCGTGCTATCCGTGCTAGCTCTCTGTCTGTCCCCCGGGGACCGCCTGCTGGATTTATGCGCAGCGCCGGGGGGCAAAGCCCTAGTCGCACTTCAAACTTTACTGCCTGACATCCTCGTGTGCAATGACGTGTCAATATCGAGAGCTAATAGGTAGGGAACATTTCAATTTTTACTCTATTACTACTTATTAATAAAATACATTTGCCTTTTTCCACCAAGTGGTTGGCCTCGCTCAGTTGGACCGCGCACGGTTCTTCTTTTAAATTTTGATTGAAAAGAGAATGAGCAACAGAAAATACTGAAGGAGTAGCAAATCAATGACAGTGGGTTAAGATTAGGTTCTCTGTTGACAATATAACAAAATATTTCAGTGTTTTCTCATTTTGTTAACAATTTTAGTGTTCATCACTATTTATATATGTGTGTACAATAGATTATAATTAAAGATAGATGGCGGATTGATTAAATATTAATGAAATATTTTGTTTTTCAGAATGAATAGAATATTCAAAGATTACCTCATAGATTTCGAGACGAGTAACAAGTGGCGGGAGCGCATACTCATCAAAAGAGTCGACGGACGGAGATTTATTGATGATGTCGGTTTTGACAAGGTAAGTAACCATTGTTTTTCTTCTCAGCATGTTTCCGTCCACTGCTGGACGTAATTCCTCTCCAGGATTTCTCCACCTGGAACGATCGGTGGTTTCTCGGATAACGGTTAAGACTGCGATGTTTTTAAGTCGTCGGACCATCATGTCGACGGCCTGCCCACAAATAGCTTTTCTGTACGGGGTCTCCAACTTAATATGATCTTGGTCCATCTACTAAGTTCTATGGTTATTTATTCAATGTTCTGTTCTAAGTCAGTCAATGCAGTTCTATTGCAGAGATAACAATTTTTGAATATCGTAAAGCAGAGTCCTATACAACAATCTATATCAAAGTTGTGATAAACTAAAAAGTTATTCAAGTTCATTATAAACTAGCAAAACAGGACTGTAATACGTACTTTACTGTAGTATTTTACATTTTTAAATAATTACTTTTTTTTAACATTTAATGGTCTTAAATGCTTGAGGTTAAAATCTCAAGTTTAAAACAATTTTTTTTTTATGTTTATTAGCGCTCGAGCGCTCAGCACTCATATTTACAACACTAGTTCCAACTGACAATCTCACAAACTTGTGTTGAAAATAAGCACGCCTATCACTGATCGAGTACAGTATCGCCCAATCGAATGTTCGCACAAATACAATCTCCTTTGCAGTTCATTAAAAACCTATTCAATCAGCGGCCAACTGCAAATATAACGTTGTAGAACAAACCTATTCATTCAGTTAGAACAACGAAGATGAATAATTAAAAATCACCGTAATAACTCGCTTATGAACTCAAAACAAATTTATAAACATGCGAACAGTCAGTTGGTCAATACGATAACTTCACAGATATCTGATTTTTTTTTTCAAAATTGCAGGTTTTAGTAGATGTACCGTGCACAACAGACCGACACTCTATTAAGGAGGATGAGAATAACATCTTTAGGTCCGACAGGGTGAAGGAAAGACTTAGGATACCGGAGCTACAGGCACAGTTGTTAGCGTAAGTACATACGAATGAAAATCTAACGTTGGTGCGTAGTTTAGGAGCACCTTAAGGCATCCCCACTAATTCAATTGATTAGTTCAATCACTGAGGTAGTGGTAATAATTTATCCCAGTAGTTCAATTGAAGTTGTTTTATGTTAACGTTTGAACTACTGCGATTAGCCAGAATAGTCTCACGAATTCAATTAAATAGAAATTAAAAAAGCGGGTAAAAGTAAAACGACCATTTTTTATACTTACCTAGATAATCAAATTATTATTGTCATCTATTGTTTTTTTTTACCGCCGCCCATAGACACCGTGAGTGGTGGCGATAATTTTTGTTATAATTGCGCTTATTGCAATTATGAGGAGTGTACTGACACTGTCATACGTTAAATGTCATACGTGTAATTTAAAAAATGGCTGCCATGAGTAAGGCGCGACCGACTGCGACTGTGGACGCCGACAAGTCTACTTACCAGCTAGGTAGATGGACAAACAAAACTCTTTATTGCACACCAAAACAAAACAAGACAGTAACAGGCATTATAACATGAAATGAACAAAAGGCGGTAGTCGTATTACCAGCAGACCCCATCGTCCCCATCGCCTGTTGGGAGAACGGACAGACGGCTAGTAACTTTTATTTCACAGTAGTCTTTTGTTAAAGTGAGATAACTCGGTCAGTTGACCTTGTTTACACACCGAGAGATGTATCCATCGATTAACCAAAATACAGAGATCGATAGTTCCTGGTGACGTAAATGATTGAAATATGTAATATAAGTGACATTTATAAAAGATTACTATTACCGAAAACGAATTGTTATAATTACGTTTTAAAGTCTTCTATTTATTTACTTAAAATTCATTTCGTAAACGTATTTACCGAGAAATATTGCACCATTCATATAATTTCAGTTTATATAGATAAAGTATTGTTTTCAATTATTTATAGAATTATATAAGAAATATAGATTTCTTGTATATTTCTACAGTGACAACAAGCAAAGTGTAACAAAAAGGAAAGCTAATAATACATTCTTGGTAATTTTTTGTCGTCAAGTGACAGTTTGAGTTGAAAGACGGTCAATTTGACCGCCTTGCATATGCCACATTTTTTGGGCCGCGATGCTACATCTTTATATTTTGATTGATCGATGGTAGTATCGTACTTCCCTGTAAAGCGTAATACACTACTGCGTTATTACCTGTCACAAGTCACGACTCCCGTCCTCGAGGTTATCTGGAAGAAATTTCTAAGTCATTACTATTATTTGATGTGAGTTAAATGCTGATTTTCGAACCAATTTAATGAATTAGAAATGCAATCATTGCAAATTACAAATATCGCGACAAGCTTTTAAATCATATCAAATAACGAGTTCTATATTTATTTTCATCATTTTAGTTTGTTTTAATAAAATCTTGTTTTTAAAAGGTTATTTTACGTTAAATTTATTTCTAGAAACGCACTACAGTTAGTAAGAGTAGGAGGGGCAGTGGTGTACTCGACGTGTTCGCTGAGCCCCATACAGAACGACGGCGTAGTGCACTCGGCGCTCAAACAGGTTTTTGAAACGCACTCCATCGTCGCTACGGTCAAGTAAGTATTACTGATGTTAATGGAATTTCCTTTTTATAAACAGAAAGCGGCAAACGATTGGACTGGTGGTATGTCGCCCTGCCACATGCGCGATGCACATCAACGTCAGTCCAGCGTGCCAAACGTGGGAAAAAGACTTGGGAATGTGGAATAAGAAGTACCTATAACGGGACGACGAGTGTTCTTTATCCCACTACACTTCCTTTTAAGGATGTTAGCAGGGTGTGCGCCGTCGCCTGGAGAGAGCGCCAACGGTTCGGTAAGCGGGCTACTCCTTATTAACGACACGGCTTTCCTACAGGACGACGAGTTAGCCGCTCCGTAAAGAAACCGTATATGCTTGTTCACGACATTACGACCTGCCGGTGGAGGCACGGCTAGCGTGTTTTATGTGCGGACTTCATGTGGTAATTTTTTAGACAATAGTTAAACAAAATAGTCCCTCGTCTCTTAAAAGGTAAGAACCACTGATTTAGACAGTTGACTGGCCGCCTCCGTCGAGGAAAGTTTATCCAGACACTCAGTTTGTCTCTGTACTTCTTCCTCGAGCTGACCTCCTTACCGACGCAGTGACTGTCCTTAATAAGCGCATGACCCAGTGACTGTCCACCGACCACGAAAAGTTGCCACATTGTTTTATTTACTATTTTCACTACTATTACAGAGACCTGACAGCACCAATGGGTTCACTGGCCAGCACACTCCAGCTTTGCTCGGGACCCACTGCGCCGAAGTACGGCCAACTGGTCGTTCCCTCTGTTGAAGCTAATTTTGGCCCTTCGTACATCGCCAGGCTTGTTAGAATTAAATAATTGTAAATATAATTTGAAGGTTACCTAGATTTCAGTAGTCTTTCATTCTAAATGCTATCATTTGAAACTTCCCCTCTATCTACTTCATATCAGTACTGATTATGTCATATTTAGTATTAGATAAATAAATACCTACATAATTATCACGTGAAATTTAGTATCGATTACGTCATAATTACATTTCATTTAGTACCTACTAATTACATCATGATCAGTACTAATCAAGTCGTATTTAGTAATTATGAACGACCACTTACCATCTATCTGGCTGACCGTTACGTTCACTAAAAAGTAATATTTTGACAAATAATTATGTATATATAAGTATGTAAATAAAACCAAATTGAATTGACATCGAGTTTATTTTCTTTACACAAAAATATAGTACACAAAACAGTTTGTGTAATTTAATATCAGATTTATTTTAAGATGCTTTATTAAACTTTCATTTCGCAAAGCTCATTTCCTATGTTTTCAACATCGATCAACCAAAGTACAGAGATGTAGCATTGCGGCCCTAAGAAGGTGGCATTTGCAAGTCGGTCAAATTTACCTACTGGCAATTTAGTAAGTCATTTGGCGGCAAAAAAACTACCAAGAATATAATATTGATAGTTTACCTTTTCTACAATGATTGCAATATTTTTGACGTAACGGTGTTGTCAATTTTAATAAATTAAGAAATAATTTAAAAAATAAATCTTTTTCTATATAAACCAAAATAATATTAATGAAGTTTTATTTCGCCCTAAATGTATTTGCATAATTGATTTTAAGTAAATAAGTGAAGTAAAGACTTAAAAAAATATGATTACTACTCTTGTAGCGCGACAGCAACATTTTATTAATAGCAGTGAAACCACTTATGTTTATACAAGGTCATCCATTGATCCATCTGTGTACTTTGGTTGATCGATGGTTTTCAATACTTCAGCAACTATCAAAATGAACAAGCATCACAATAATATATGTAGTTCTTTATTTTAGTGCTTTCTAGGGACGAAGAACTGGAATTAGTGCCTTAGTATTTTTCCCGAGTCAACATTAATCGGGTTGATAACTTATCGGGGTGATTCATATATTTATGTTTTTATCAACTTTTATTGGGTTCAAAATGATGCTTTTTACGCAATAAATATCTATACTTTACCATGTTTTTATAGTATTACCCACATAATACAATGTACCATTGACTAATATACTATGATTTTAATATATAACATTTAATTTATTATGTATATATTTAATATATAACATATTATGTCGTGGTATGAAAGACGGGACTAGTCGGGAAAAATTAATAACATGAGTTATTTGCGTATAGTTACATACACTGATTATATTATTTATCATTGATTTAAGTATATATTACAAACATAAATCAATGCCATCTAAACAAGTCCATTTTACTAAATAGGTACTTTTTTACTCATGTTCAAATAAGTATCGGTTCATCTCAATTTTGCAGTTTTAATTTTATTAACGACAATTCTGCTAATTTTCATCCCCATTTTCATTACCACCACAGAAATATAAATAACTCGCGACCAGAAATATCGACACAAGCTTTGTTTTCATATATTTGAGGAAATATCTCAATTATCCGACAACATGTATATAAGTTTAAAAGCATGAAAATCCCACTTACTAATAAAAAAATGTTAAACAAATATCCTTATTCAGGTGCAATAAAATTAAAACTATAGAGACACTCCCCCCCCCCCCCCCTGCCCTTAACTAGCAAAAAAATATATAGCTTATAAATATCTCAAAACTACAATTTTTTTTTTTATTTATTTTTTTTTATAGAGAAGAGGGCGGACGAGCAAGCGGTCTCACGTGATGATAAGTGTTACCGCCGCCCATGGACACCTGCAACTTATAAAAGTTACACAAACGTGTGTAAGACTGGATTTGGACGCATATTATAAACCGTTTTTTTTATTATAACAGTCTTTTAAAGTTTTCGAGCAGAATGCTATTCAGACTTATAACAATCTGGTAACGCACTTTAAAAGTGCAATTGTTCTTTGGATTGTTTTATAAGTGTCCCTTATAAGAACAATCGATCTTATAATGCGCTTTATAACGTGTTTTTATGATTATTTGGTTACCATAATGTATATATGAGAATTTCGTCTGTGTAGTGGTGATATTTATAATTTTTATTGTAAAATTATTATAAACGTTAGAATAATTAGAAATTATTGTAAAATTTTATTGTTAATATCATTTTTTTTTTCAGTAATATTTACTATACATAGCAATTAAACAACTTTGAACGGTTTAAATCGCGTATATTTGACATTATTTATATCCCGACGTTTCGAACACTTTGCAGTGGACGTGGTCACGGGGTGACTAATTGATTTTATTTGTCACTTGAGTAATTAAGAAATTATTTGAACTACCGTCTGAAATTTTTTTTTTTAATCATAACAATAAATGAAAAAATTATCCATAAAAAAATGGATTCAATGAATGAAAAGATCCGAAGCCGCGGGCGGAGCCGAAACTTAATGATTCCGGCTAACTGTTATCAACTCCGATGAGTTATATCAATTTAACTGATAAAAACTACAATTTCAATTTAACTGTTATCAATTTATTCCTTTCATTTTTGGATTGCTGAGTTACATGAACGAACATGATGCAAAGCGAATGAGTCGCTCTCAGGCTCTTATAAAATATAAATATGGTAGGTGAATCAAAGGAGCCAAGGAATCGTTAAGAGGAGTCGGATCCGCGAGCGGAGCCGGATTAAGTGAGCCGAAACACTCCGAGGAGTCGTGAATACCTACGACTAATTAATAGTTAACGGAAAGGGGGAATCGGCACCATGTTCGATAGTTTAATATTAAGGTTTTCTTCTAAAACCACCGCTTCGTTTTATTCTCTTTAATATAATTAAAATTTATCTTTATTTTATTTCAGCGATTCCACGACAAAAAAATACCTTTCTTTCTTTTAAATCCTGTTTTTTACTTTCACATTTTCACTATTTCATACCACTGGAAAGGGCATAAAGCCATCTCTCCAATGATACCAAAATCCATATTCGTATTAAATCAGTTCCAACACTTGAGTTGATTTTTTTGCTCGCGAGTGTATCTATTTTTATATATCATACAATATTAAATATTGTACGTAAAAATGTAAATTTCACATACAAAGCACATTTATCAAAAGCTTATAATAAGCCACTATAACGTTTTGAAGTACAGTACAAGAGTATCAAAACCATTATACTACACTAACACTAATAAACGTTAGGTCCGTGTGAAGAATTATAAAAATTGGATACATTTTTAATGCATTTCAATAATATCAACAATAAAACTCTTGAGCAGTAAAGCGTTAATATTGACTTCTTATACGCGGAAACCATCGATTTGAGAATACGCCTCCTCATTCAGTCATTCAGTTGGCCACTCAGTTGCCCCGTCAATTGTCACCCGCCGCGTAACAAGCACTAGCTCTCGAATTGTTTATATTCATTCATATGTATTTTGAAATGGAACATTATTATTACGTAGTACTTAAGTTCTAAATTTGACTTTTTAATACCCCCCCCCCCCCTCATCTGTTCCCCCCCCATAGAAGTTGCCAACCAGGTTTCTTTGATGAGAACGTTTGATATGTCATCTAGTCTATTCCCATATCGATGGTCGAACCATACGAGTATATACACCGTGTCACCGAAATAATATATAATCTGAAATATATCAACTAATTTAAAATATATAAATCGTTCTAACGAAAATTAAAATTATTTTAGGTAATAATTAAAGTTAAATCAAACACGGAAAGTTCCGTTGTCATGCCGAAACGTTTGTAGCGGTCATTACTCAGAACGGGCGCGCGCTCGCGACGTGGGCGACGCGCGTAGAATGAAAGGTATACTAGAATTGTCTTATGTAAATCAAAGCGACCCGCCCTCGCTTCGCTTCGGTTTATAAGTTTTTTTTTTTTTTTTCAAAATTTCAAAATAAAATATAGCCTATATTAGGACACGGATAATTTTTGAAATCGGTTCAGTAGTTCCAGAGATTACCCCCAACATACCTACAAACACACAATTTTACCCCTTTATTACATTAGTATAGATGAAAAAAAACCTATACGATACTGAACAATCTATTTTTTAACTTGTACCTTATATCAGTGACACGTATAAGTAAAAAGCATTGGTCAAGCGAGCATTCGCACGATGACAATTTTCTCTCGCTTTCGTAAATGACTTATTGCAGTGACTTTCAAGTTTTATTTTTGTTGCTCTAACTAACTGAATACTAACTACAACATTTTGTTTGCGGTTGGCGCTACCTAATAGCTTATTAATAAAGTTTAATATTAATATTAATTTAAATAAATTATTATATTAAATTAATATCAATATTAATATGTGAATTATCTGAGAAAATGTGCCTTATGGTCCATTCTAATTAGATATTAAGACCTCATGTAAATCTTAGAAAAAAATCATTTTTTTTATTGTTTCGGAATAAAAACAGATGTTGAAGCATGTTTCTATTTAAACAGAATTTTGAAATAACGAAATTTTAAGTTAGAAAATCTTAACCAAAGTCAATAAATAAATACATGCCGATAATATATTTATCTAAGCAATTCACTAATTGTTCTAAAGTAAATGTCATGCTACAGCTGTATAAACTTCCCCGTGAATTCACACTTCCTCTGACGAAGTAAAATGACTTAGGTACATGATTCATTAGAAAATTGAAATTTTAAATATCGCTTTATGTAAAATCAGATCAGTTTGGTTAGGCTAATAGAAAGAAATAAGAAATACATGTCATTATAAACAGTAGTCAACTACCATGATCTCATAAAAAAATCCTGCTTTCTGTAACATTGCTATAAATAGTTTGTGTATAAAATAAACTAATCAAATGAAAATATGTAAAATGTTAAGTGATATGGGGCGCGTTCGTAAAGCCGTATCAATTTCATACCAGCTGCAAGAGCGTCGCCAGCCGACGCCAGCCAATGCCCCGGGCAAGAAGAAAGAGCATGGGAGAAATATGAATTGTAGGTACAAATACATTTTTTTTTAATTTCTAGAGGGTTAACTGCTTAACTTTAACTGCCCTCCCCTGCCCCAACAGCCCCCCTGGCGACGCCCTTGACCAGCTGCGTGTGTTTAAAAGAAGAAAATCCTGAGATTAAAATCCTTTAAATTATTGGGAACATGTTACCTCCGCCACTCGCGGCACAATATTGTAAAGCTAAAACGTTATTTTATTACATTTACTTACCCTATTGTGAATACTTTTAATACATTTTAAAAATATTTTAACAAGTAGATGATGACAGTAATCATTACCAAAGAAATAAAAAATAAAATTAAAATCTTAATACTGCTCAATATTACCTACGAGGATCATTTTGATGTTTTTATATATGTATATTTTGTAAAGTATTTTTTTTCGTTTCAAGAAGTTTTCTGTAAATAATTATCCTATCTCTAATAGTGTCATATCATGTACTCGATAAAATATATTTACATGATGAGTTAGACGCTTTATGCTAAAGTAAATATGTATATAAAATAATTTTAATAAAAACAAAAGAAATGCACAGTAATCAGAGTCAGTTTGGGTAATTGGGAACAGGAGTAGTTGAGAACATGTTTTAACACGTTCACAGTTCAATGAACCACGTTAATGTAAACACTGTGCTCTCGGAATTCGGATTTTTTAAATTTTTTCTTTATTTACTTTGATATCCAGAGTATGTGCCCTTTTCTCTGACATGTAGACAATAAAATACCTTTTTGAGACATGGCCCTGGTATGTATGGAGTCTGTGATTTCTGTATTTATTGAATAATTCTGTAATTTACCCCGACTGACCCTAAATAAATGACATGTTCAATATGTACAGATATAGGAAAGTTAATCTAATAACGTACAACAATATTTTAATAAAAATATACTATACTACAATATAAATCTAAAACATTTTCAACAAAGTATAATTTATAAGTACTGAATAAGTAACCCGGTAAACGTGTTCAATGTATCGGATTTAAATGCATTATAAGTACCTATCGTACATTTATATATCTACGTATAAATATATAGAAATCTTAATTCTAATCTATTAAAATAAGTGAGAATAATGCTTTTGCGACTAGTAACATATAATGTACCAGAGTTGTTGTGGGTAGTTACAGAAAATAATTCGTATAACGTGTTAAACATAATATCTAGATTCATCAACACTACATAAAATAGTATATTTCTCAATGAAATGCAAAATAAGGAGATTTATTTATTAAATCTATTAATAAAAATACGAGGTTTGACAAAGGCTCGAAACCTGACAGGGTACATAATTATAAACACCTATGATAATTTGTTTAATTTTTTACATTTCATAAATAATATATATAAAATTAAAATCATTTTTTGCATAAATTAAAAATAACAAGCCGAATTCAGCGCTGCACAAAAAGCTAAAATTTCGACAAGGCTTTAAACAATAATAGTATCGTGGCTAAATTAACGACGGCCATCTTTTACTGTCGAGTCTACTAATAGATCTAAAGGGCATGTGTTGTCGTGTTAAATTAATTGCCAATGACTGGTATCCAATAGCCATTAATGTCAATTATATTTATACTACTTTTCGAGGATAATAATATTTGCCCTCATAAATCTGATTAAATCACAAAATTACTAATGCGTATGTCTGCATTGATATTTTATTTAAACAAGTGTGCTCGCAACTGCGCCCATATCCTAATTCCTAATATTTTTTTGAAAAATCCAATTGTTTTATCAGAACATAGGGGTGTTTACAACTGCGTCCCGAGTCATCCCGTTAAAGCTTCGAGAATGGTGTTTGAACACCTTGTATAATTTTTGTCTTTATCATTTTTCTGCTTATCACCCTGCCGCAGAGGGATTTTAGCCAATGATAGTTGATGTAGAGATTTAAGACAGAAACAAAATAATATCAAATACCTCGTCTCATTTTATGAAATTGCCATGGTCGTATTACAATCCCACATATAGTGTTGTGAAGCGCTCTCGAACGCTGAGTGAGCGATAATGAACTTTTAAAACTAGCGTTAAAGGCTAGTGAGCATTATAGTTCAAAATGTTAAAGTTCGATAGTCTTAACCCCTTATAGTTAAATGCTCGAGTCTAAAACGATTAAAGATGAGGTTCAATATCACTAACATACCGCGCCAGCGCTCGAGCGCTAACGCGTTTAGCGCTCATTTTAACGTCACCAATTAATTTATACATCAAAATTATAATCCCAAGTACACTAGTCAAAGTTTTACACCACAGTAGACATAATTTAGCCTCATTTCAGGAAAAGAAATAGTATTTACGGCAATATTTATTTAAATATTAAAATTTAACGCTACCATTTCATAATGAAACATACTGAACTCAAATCTCCCGAAACTTACTAATGTTTTTAAATTTAAAAGCAATTTTCTCTTCGACTTGCATGTTTCTTCAAGAAGATTGAATTTTGATGTTTTTTATATATGTATTTAGAAAGTGGCAGACGGGCAAACAATCTGCCTATCTACATTTGGGATACATGTCAACCGTTAACTGTTAAGTTAACATGTCCATTAACTGTTAAGGGTGGGGATTCGGGAAGAATGGGACGAAGCGTTCCATTCATACTCTTTCAATGGAATTCGTGTTGTAAAAAACAGCCCTCAGCACTCGAGCTCACGAGCGTTTAACACTGAAGGGTGGATTGGCGGGAGCGGGCAACGTCTTGTCCCACACAAATGTATTCTCCTATTTTCTCCCTGAATTCTGGCAATTATTTTTTAATATGTTACAGGATTTGATTTATTTCATTAGTTGTTTTTTAGTTGCTCGTTTAAACGCTGCAAAAAAGAAGCCCAGCGTGCAAATTCAACAACTCTGAGTTAAAAAGCAAAACCGACACACAGAAACTATTATTTAGTGAAAATCAGAAAAAAAAATTAAAAGCGATACATTATGGAAGAGGAAACGAGAATACGAAACCTAGATTTTCTCGATTCATTATAGCTCGAAATGCAACTGTCCCTTTCTCTCAAAGAAGTTTCATAGCTCGTTGCCATGACAGCAGCAAATTGTAAAAATACCTATTTTTTAAATCCGCTTCCGTTATTGAATCTTAGGATTCATTAACGCTCACTCAGCGCTTATTTTTACGACACTAGATGGGATGGGGTGGCGCAAAACTTTAGACTCATGCATTTACACATGAGTTTTCTCTGTATCATTGTTAAGAGGTTTTGTCTCGATGCTCTCTTCGCTTTTCTCCTCCTCAACGTTGTTCCAGGGTTGCTGCTCTCCGGAGCCGAATATAGTGTAAGCGAAGATCTCTACCACGTACAAAGCGATGGTAACGAAAAATATCACGCGCCATGCCGATATTGTTTGCTGAAATATTTTTTCACTAAATGTATGAAAAAAATAACAAGTATCACACAAAATAAATGAAAAGTCTGTAGGGTACAACCGAACCTTTCCCGGAGTCAGAAATCATAGATACAGCTCATGATTATATGTATATATTATATATTCAATATAGCATGAGACAAAAGGTAAACAAAAAAGGCAGTAGTTTTAAAACTTACTTCCTATCGCTAGCATTTTCCTGAGATTAAGCTTGTCTGTTATAGCCTATATATATAAAATATCTATATTTTATATTTATCTTCTATATACATATATAATAATGGATGTTGGTATATCTGATGTTAATAGACTTCGACACCGTTTGACGGATCACCATGAAAGTTGGCACATACGAGTATATGTATTTTTTAATGGAGGTTTTTATGCTATCGACTTGTAACTGTTGTAACTCGCCACTAGATGGCGCTGCAGCACATCAACTTCTAAACCGTTCAACCGATCGCAAAAATCATATCGACGGCAAAACAGAATAATTTGTGATTTTATATACAGAGGTAAATAAATATACACAGGCAGGACAACGTCTGCCGGGTGCAGCTAGTAGCCTATAATGTTAGAACCTAAACAAGAAGACTCGGCTTACACTCTAATTACAAATAAAACCAAGTGATTTCTATTAAACTTTCGTTTATCTTTTGTTTCATGCATCAATGATAGAGAATAAGTTAATTGACATATGTTACGTATTTCTTTTGGAAAAATATCGAATTTGTAGGCTTTATCTTTTTTAGTCTTTTTAACGTCCAATTACAGGGCACAGACCTCCTCTAGTACATCACTAAGTGGCTTTCGGGCCATAATCCACCACGCGGGCTCAATGCGGATTGGCGGATACATACTTATCTTTCAGATGTTTTTGATTATATTATTTATTAGACTGTATTTAGGAAATTTGCAAGAAAAATTGTAAAAACATAAAAGTATTAAAAAGATTTCTACAATTTTCATGTCAAGTAACTTATGAACAGAGGTCGGAATTAGGTAGTGTGATTTATGTACTTGCAACGATATCATAGAGCAAAAGAATGATATGGATATTCCTCAAATTCCGGGATTTCAGTTTAATGCGTATTAAAAATCCAATGCTAGAATGATAGAATTGTAGGTTAATGTTTGTAAATATAAAAACTGAATGTTAACGTGTGTAAATCATTAATATATTAAGTACTATTGAACAATTTTGTTTTATTTATCTTATCTCTGAGATATCGATACAACCATAAAAACCATCACGGTATCTAAAGATAGTAAATAAATATACTATTGGCAATAAATTACAGTTCCCGGGATTATTATTCAGAAAATCTCAGAAATGCCCATGTTCATATCAACATTTCGTTGCAAGTACATAAATCACACTACCTAATTCCGACCTCTGCTTATGAATCATGACTATAATGAATTTATGGTTTCAGGTTTTGGAGTAATTTAGCCAATCAGTTTTTAAGTAACGAAAAAGATGTTTAATTTCTTTTAAATAAAAAAATATTTGATTTTATTCGTGTGCCTTACTGGGATGGCTATGCGTTCCTTGTAGAAAGATAAAAATGTTAGTAATTCTTAATTTCCTTTTTTTAATCGCAGTGAGTTGTTTAGGTGATTCGGAGTCAAATTAGGAAATTTAGTTTCTGACAAAAAGGTAATCCATATAAATATGTATTTAGAAACAATATGTAACATTATATTACTATTTCATATGCGAATGAAATCTTTAAAAATCCAATAGAGTAGTAAACTATATATCTTTATACTTTCAACACTCAAATTTATTTCGGTTAATTCACTTAAACAAACATTTTTTTTTTTTCATAAATGCCAAGGTACTTACATTTCCATGTGTCATTTTTCCGACGAATATAGGCACTACGATGCCGGGGATGGTGGCCACGGTGTTTGTCAAAGCCATCAAAGTACCTGTCAAACAGTTTGTTTTTTCATGCGGCTCGAAGGACCATGACATTTATATTAAAAAAAAATGAGGACAGTGAGATAAGTTAAATGGAAACACGTGCGAACTCTGGCCTTCAAAATATTTACAGTTCGCACCTCTTTCTTTCTAGGTATTTAAAAACAGTTTTCATGGCAAACTACTACATTCATGTTGTTTAATATTATTGCCTTTTTTACGAGATAGTAACTTTTCTCCACGTCGTGATTAAAAAAAAGATGGCGGCCACCCTGTAGTCCTTGTCTATTTAGTGGATAAAAATATAATTGTGAAAATATTCAAAATAATTAGTGCATCAGAAGAAAAACAATGGAAACTACCACGTCGGAATTTAGTTCTATTTATCTACACTAATATTATAAAGAGGTAAAGTTTGTAAGTTTGGATGTAGGAGGTAATCTCCGAAACTACTAATCCGATTTCAAAAAATCTTTCACCATTTGATTATATGCAAAAAAATTGTCGGGCACGCGACGTGCGCCGGCACAGCTGGTATGTTATAATTTACAGTTCAATTTTTATAATAATTATACTGAATTCAGACAGCTGTCGGTTTATAACATTTCATAAAACTTTTGTCTGGTTCTTTTTTAACTGTAGGTCTATAGTTTTTAATTATTTTGTTTTAAAATTCTTTTATGGTTAATAAACAAAATGCAAATTATATACCTACTTGCACTTTTCACTAAATCTATAATTTAGCAATCTACGAGGAGTATCTATAATTCTAGGAATTAATTTATCTATTTTTCAATAACACCGTTTTTGAACATTCACTAAAATCATCATTATCGTCAATACCATCATCAGCATGTATTATGAAAGTATCGTTGTCACTATCACATAAACGGTTAAGGCATAGCTTATCCTCTTATGTCATGTGCATTCAGGAAAAATCAATAGAACTCTCTTCCATTCGATTCATTTTTACCCATCTCTTTCGTGTACTTACCGGCGAAGTTGGGCGCGATGTCAATGTGGTTGGAGAGGAACCCGCAGAACATGCCGCCGATGCAAGTGATCCCGATGGCCATCAGAGCGACGGCCGCGCCGCGGTTGCACCCGATGTAGCACAGAGCCAGTAAACACGAGCCCGGCACTAGCGACGCTGCCGACAAACATTAATATTGCACTATTTATCTATTACGCAGGTCAGGCAGGGGCCATGTTAGAACAAGTCTATCGCGGACGAGGCCCCTTACCACATATTTTTCCCTAAGAACTTAATGCCAACTATAATAAGTATAACCAAAATGATAAGCCTCTTAAATATAAAGACGACATACCGAACAAAGTGCCTATTTTCCGGGCAGTTGTGGTAGTAATGATGCCCTTCCCGCGCAGCCAGTCCAAGGTGCGACTCAGTATCATGCTGAATATCCACAGGGAGAAGAAGGGCAGGGCTGTTGTCACTGCGTTCTGAAAACGATCATCAACAAATTCTACATTCCAAATTGACACAAGAGATAGAATGGTTCATGGCAAATAAAGTAAAATGAATTTTCAAAAATTTTAATGATTTTCTCCAGTGCCTAGTTTCTAAAAATTGTAAAATAATCTAACTGTACGTCTAAAATAGCTTGGGTTATGTTCAAAGATGAGCCACATTGGTCAGTAATTCTAAAACTCTGACGGTGTAAACTTAAATAAAAAGTTCGACATCAATACATACAAATTATACATCGTTGGATCGGGCAAAGCTCTACAACTTTTGTTTAAATATTTTTTTGTGAAACTTGCAGGAAAATGCGGATACTACCTTTTCGGTAGATGCCGTCGGATTTTTTTTATGTACTGCAGTGAAATCTACGAGACATGAGCTTTATATCTGTATGAGTGGGTGCTGAATTATTCGATCCGATTGTCGAAATGGTTCGCACTGTACACTCACACAAACGCAAATCTCATTTCTCGTTGATTTCACTGTAACTGTGACGATAAAAAAAACGTACGAACAAGGAATCAAAACAACATGTTCATCATAAGAGATAAAATAAGAGTCGTCACATTTTCAACTAAGTAGTCGGAGAACTTCGAAACCCTGACAAATTGACAAATAAATTGTCCTCGACGTGGAATCCAGTGATTAATAAATTTAATAAAATTAAATCTCGCTATTTTTCATCTGACGCTACTTCTGACATTGCGAGAGTTGTATGCTGCAACTTTGCGGTCCATGAAGACCAAATATGGGTAGTTGATGAAACTGCTCGCAACTCTCGACGTGGACTACCCGCCACTTCAGTCAGCTCGTCACCATGGTTGGTGCAACCCCACCGAAACATCGAGTAAACAAGATAAACATACGCGTTGAGACCCGTTTAAATAAATAAATATTAATCATTCTAAGTTTTTACTATAGTGATAAATCGCTACAGTCTCGCATGAATGATATTGTAACACCACATCGCATCATGAATCCTCGCCCAAAGACGTTCCCTTAAATGAACTTTCCTCACCTCGGTCATGTTGAACTTGAGGACCTGCTTCATGTAGAAGGGCAGCTCGATGAGCAACATGTACCAGCCCCAGTTGGAGCACGCGTGGGACACTAGGATGGCCAGGAATGGCGCCGAAGTTAACACCGCACGCCATGGCACCGGCAATTTCTATGAAAATAATACACGGCACCATCACCAGAGATTTTTAAAAGTACCTGTTAATAAAATATGAGTTTCCGTAAGTTCAGGGTACAGTGGAACTGATATGTGCCAACGTATAAAAGATCCTTAAAACAGAAAAATAAAAAAATATATAAGTATATTTTCGTTCGAAACGAAATCAATTTATGAATGATTAATGAAACAACCAGTTTGTCCTAGACGAGTGAAGGGTATTATCATCACGTTGGCCCATTCAGAGATAAATTTGTGAATTCGGTGAAAACAGTTCAATTATGATTTTTTTTAAGTATTAAGGCGGCAGACGAGCATACAGTCCACCTGGTCACAAGTGTATACTGTCGCCCATAGACATCCGTGATACATGCCAACACTAGTCCAAAATGACAAACGTTGGCACGCCCCCGGATGCGTTGCCTACCTTTGGAGATATAGGAATGGATTTGGAGAAAGGGTTGGGAAAATGGGGAGGGATAGAATGGAAATGGGCTCTGGCACATCTCACTCACTACCGAAACACGTACGTGCATTAGGGAAATGAGATAAAGTGGGAAATGTAGTACATTTCAAGGTAGTCTTCTGTGAGAGAGGGGAAATTAGTGAATTATTGTAATTTAGGGTATTTTTTTGACAAAACCTTTAAGTGTCGGTTTATACGAGTAGGTAAAATCAGAACAAAGTATTTCCTTATGCATTTGAACAGGTTCAAAGTTGTTTCGGTCCAAGCGCATAAAGAATACTTTTGCACAAGACAGAATTATTACTACAACCGCGCTATATAACTACAAAAATTCTAATTCTACGTCAATTTCAAAATTACCTCAAGTTTCAACATCTCAAGTTTTCATTAATATATGTACTTATAGAAGACTCTTACACTCAAAAACAATAAACTGTTCCTTTCAAACGCTAACCATACCTTATGGGAATGGTCATCGGATTTCCCGCCCAGCGAAGTGACGATCATCTTCCTCTCTTCAGCACTGATCAGCGGCTGCTGTTGCGGAGAATCCTGTACCAGGAACACCCACAAGAAGCACCAAAGGCAGGATAAACCGCCCATCACGTAGAACACGCTCTCCCACCCTTTACAAAAGCAAAATATACACATGTTCTTTTTTTTTAATATAAAAATCAGGTGAGCATTCAGACCGTCCGATGATAAGTGGATACTGTCGTCCATAGACATCACGATACATGTCAACATCGGTCAAGAATGACAAACGTTGGTACGCTCCCTACGAAAGAGGACTGCCTACCTTTAAACATGTAGGAATGGATTTGGAGAAAGGGTTGCGAAAATGGGATGGTAATAGGCTCTGGCATATCTCACTCAGTACTTCGGTACTCATGGTTCACCACGTCCGTACATTGGGGAATAGCACAAAGCGGGAAATACAGAGATGGGTAACGAGGCCAGTCCATTGCGCCCAGGGGCTGTTGGATTACTCCGCGCATTTTCCCCCTCCAAATTTCCGTGGTGGTCAAACTGCGGCCCGAATCAATGATAGGTACATGCGGCCGGATCGTATTGTATATATCCATAAAACTCTTTATTGCTCACCAAAAACAATAACAAGCATTGTAGACACAAAAATGTACTTAGGATTCGCGTGTGTCGTGATTATTATTGAATTTAATAGTGTAGTAGTGTATGGAAAACCTTGCAAATGCGCCATGAAGCACCACCCAGTTCAGCAGTTCCAGGGGCCCCCAGGAAGATCGAAAGTGGGTGAGCAGGCGGTTACAAGGTTGGAACCTTTGTTTGATTTTGACTCCGCGTATAGCGGATAAAACAGCCTTATAGCTGAAAGCGATCTCTGTCAGACAACTTTTGAGTAGAGAGGAAATAAATATATTGATCACAGGTAGATGGTGCACTGTCACAATTTGGGCAAATATTTATATCAGAAAAGAATAATTTCGGAATATTGTTATAAGATAATAGAACAATGACAAATGAATCCCATGACATACATATTTATCGCAAAAACGCTGAGTTCTGCTTCCTAGAATTTTTCAAACCTTTAAAACGCTATCTTTGAGAGTTGCATTTTTCGAGATGTACTGGTTTTCACAAGATACACAGAAACATTAGTGAAAATCTTACCTAAATTGGCAGTAAGCACACCAGCCATCAGCATAGAAATGACACTTCCGAGAGAAGTTCCCGCGTACACCAATGCGGCCATCACGCTGCGCTCGGCCGGTGGCGCCCACTTCGAGAGCAGCACGTGCATGGCCGGGAACGTCACTCCCTGGGTAACGAAAGACCACGTCGGTTAATGTAAGTTTGGTTCCAGTGATTTTAAAAACCGCACGAATGATTGACTATATTCTACACACTCCGTCTTAACTATAACGTGGCATCGAAATAACGCAAAACCGGAAACATGTCAACTAAGTAACTAATTTAAAATATATAAAATAGTTCCAGCAAAAAATATGTTACAGGGAATCAATCAAGTTTCAAACACGAAAGGTTTTGTCGTTCAATCAAAACGTTCGTAACTCTCACTACTCCGGTACAGGCTGCTGGCGCCCGGTGGTACCGTCATTACCAGAGATCATTACCAGTCATTATCAGAGTAAAAGATATGGTGGACAATAAAATATGAAAAAAAATCTATTTATTGTAAAAACGAATAGAATCGATTCTACTCTCGATACTATATAACCCATTTTCAGCTCTTGCGTTTTTTCAGGAACACATTGTTTAAACGTGAAAAAATGAGACCTCCAAGAGACCAGTACGCTCCGTGCATACGTTCAACCTTGACCCCTCTGTTCTTTGATATTATATTCAACTCTGTTACTGAGTTGTCCTTTTCGGAAATGTTAGTTTTATCCATGACATTTTAGACATTTTCAGATAAAAGAACTACTGTTTCGGTCCAAAGTTAATTAATGACCGGTAAGAAGATACGGTGCGAGAACTATTGGTCCTCGCACCATTATCGTATTGTTCGGACTGAAACTGATACGCCTTCTTAATAACATTTAAATAATTTTACAATCTAGAAGTAAGTATTTGACGGTTCCCTACCTGAGATAACCACATTGTTAATCTACAACGTGTACCTAATTAAGTAAGTCAATCTAGAACGCCGAACAGAGGTCGAAGATACATTTACCAACGAGTGGGCGACCTGGCACAAGTTTATTAAAAAGTAGGTATCATTAAGTTCAACAACCGCAAACAAAATCATGTCATTTACGACTTCATAAACTTCGTTATTTCTGATTTCAGGGCACAAAGCTATTTCAAGAAGAAGCATTTTACATTGTGTACGTTATAACTGCTTCGCTCAGTTTAAGTTTCATTGGCAAGTGGTGGTAATGGTAATGCTGTTCACGTGATGTGCTATTACTTGCTTAAAAAAATATTAATGAATTCGGGTTTTACTGAGATTCACAAGTGGCGTTCCGAAAGAACTGGCAAGTTCTACCAGAAAGTTCTAAGTTGTTATCAAAGTTGCTTTTGACTGTCTCACGAGATAACGGCAAATGAGCAAAGAGCAAAGTGAAAAGATACTGAACCATAACGCCTTGAAGTGAGCGTTCTTTTCTATGTCTGTTTAAGAGCACATATTCTTAGAAAAATCTAAAGGTAAACAAGAGAGACTCGAAGGGAACTGTAATTAGATATGATATTAATTGAATCTTCCGGGCTACTTGGCCGAGGTCTTCTGGAATCTCTTCTCTTTTTTCCAAACGTTTCGTCAACAAATGCGGTTGACATCTTCAGTGGCGACTGCGTTCACTTTCTGAGAGATGTTATCTCTTCGGCTTCTCGAGCGCAACTGACTCGATGTTTTTTTTTTTTATGTTATTTTTATGTTAGGAAAGACAATTTTTTATGTTGACTCGACGATTGTGGCGCACCGGTATTTATAGTGGGCGAGTATTTATATATTGTATTTATATGCACCGGTATTTAAATGTTTGTGTGGTGTGTATCGAGTCTGTTTTTATCTCTTCGGCTCGAGATCCCAGAGATAACAGAAGATTCAATTAATATGGACACCGGCCGAGAAAGCCTACACTCCACTATAATTAGATATGATATTTGCCAAGCTCAAAAGACTTACCCCTCCCATACCTTCGCCGATACGCATCACGATCACGGCAATGTAATGGAGATTCGCCATCACCGGGGTGAGCAAAGTGCACACCACATTGATGCTCACGCTAAATAACATCACCCATTTCGCTGAGAACAACTCTGCTATACGGGCACCTATAAGAAGCATTGCCAGTTATGTATGTTGTTGTAGGATACTAAAACAAAACGACAAGAGGCGAGGTTAATCGAGTAAACTAAGATATCGAAAGCAGTTCAAAAACTTACAGATTCATTATATGTTACTCACTCGCCAGCAAAGTTGCATGTATTGCGGATGTCCATGGACTACAGAATCCACTTACCATCAGGTGGACTATACGCTCGTCTGCGGCCTTCGTCCATAAGACAAGTAGGTAAGTTCTCATATGTTAAAACTGATTTTATAAAATGATACATTACCTGGCACCTGGGAGACGAAATAGCCCCAGAAGTAGCAGCTGAGAACAATGCCTTGAATTGACGATGACCATGCGAAAGGACCGTTTGCTTCCTGAAATCAAAATTATATTAATTTGGATAATTAAGTATTGTCTCTAACCTTCAATGAGATTCAGCTTGGTTCAAGTTTAGCTACTTATGGCCTCAATACTCGTATATCTTTCATCGTCCACTGCTAGACACGGACCTCCTCAAGCATAACTGTCATGTGTAACTTGTGCGTGAGGGATGTATAGCCTTAAAACGCCACGCTGCCCAAGAAGGTTGACGAGTCGACTATATTCAGCACTGGAAAGACATAGGCCGATGGTATGGTATGGTACCTGTGGTAGCGGGTTTGTTACCACTATATTAATACCACCATACTCGTAACATAAAAGAAGGTTAATTGGTCTATCAAGAAACGTCCTCTCACGTAGTACGTTAATTAGTAAAGAGAAAATGTGATAGAACCTAGAACAGTAGTAACTCATGTGTGACGTCTGTGGTGCCTTGAGATAATCATCTATTGACCCTTATGTCATCAATAGTCATCATCCATCTTTATGCCTATAAACAGCCGTCTCTATTATAAGTATCATAACTACTTATGATAATAGGTTTCTCCTGGGTGTCACATAAATCATACTTAATTGCCAACAAATCACATGTTCCACATTCTTCTGGTCCCCGTGACGTCTCTCCATCATGATGGGGCTGCGTGATTGAAATAATGCCTAAATTATAGTTAATAATTTTGACATGAAATGTAATTGATCAGTGACGGTCTGTTCTTATTGAGCCTCATTGAAGTATTTGACTCAATTTTACGAGCCACGTGAACATTTGTCTCTATTTTTGAACGAATGGATAATCTAAAATCAATAGAGATAAAATGTACTCGTAGATAAACTAAATATCAGTAAATAATAGTTGAAGTTGATAAGTGGTGCTTCACGAAGCTTGTGACAAGTTTCCCGCTCACACCCCTCTCTAATGGGATACCATTATATTATATTCACCTACTGATTATTGTAATTGAGCACATGTTTGACACAAATAATACGAGTATGATTTCTACATTATATTGCATTTTGCATCAAATATAATATCACGATATTATAGTACCTAAAACCAGGGTTCGCTGATATATATCACGATATAATATATATATATATATATCAATTGATATTTATCGTCAAAACTAGAAATTTGGCAGATTTCACGCTTTTAAATTGTTATACTGAATTAAATCAAAATTATGATCACTGCCACCGCCAATGATCCAACACAAAAGATTATAATTATAATTTAGTTGAATGTTGATTAAGTAGACTGATTGATTATTTATTTATCTCAGACTCCAATTTTTTGTTACTCTAATTTTACTCATATTTTTTGTTTTGTTTTACAATAAATAAGTCTATTAATCAAACTCAAAGTTTCATTTAACAATTTTGACACATTAAAACCACTTACAGAATGAAATTCGCGTCTTTTTTATATCTATGATATTTATCCGATATATCGATATATTTTCATATTTATTATAAATATCGGATTTTTACGAACCCTGCCTAAAACCCGTGATAGCTACAGTGCACACCTGTGGCATTATCGTGATCAAAGATCCTCTAAAATCTGGGGACACCATCGAAAGCATGCAACAAATCCAGACGAAAACTCGACTACTGGAAGCAGTTTGGATGGCTCGAGTAGAATTCACGATCAAGGAGGGGCTCCCAAACTAACTGGTCGATCCGATCGACTAATTGTTGAAAAGAGCTCGCTTAAAGCGAAGAAGAACACTTAATAGCCTCAACTCTTATTCTTGAGGTTGTGACTTCGTACCGCAGCTGATACCACCTAAGTGTCTATTTAAAGACTGATTTTCAATTATCACTAGCCAGCAGCGTAGGAAAACTTTGGAAACCCACATGTCTAAACCCACTATGGATTATAGCCCGAACATCTTCGTGATAAAGTGTCTTAATCGTGAGGTCTTTAATATTTATAAATAGGTATTATCTATGGATTTTATTTTATCTTACTTGTCTCTTTGATAAGCGTTTCTAACGTCTAATCTATTTTTAACGTTATAAGCGTTCTATCTTTACCAAAGATAACATTAATTTACATATATTATGCCTATGTTTTATGTTCATATTTTTTTTTTTTTTTTTTTATGGAAAAAAGGTGACATGATGGTACATGTCAACATCAGTCTAGAATGACATGGTTAAATAATTCGTATACCCACTGTGTGATAGTGCGGTAAACATAGGCATTATTCTGGTTAAACCTACTCCCACAGTAATAACTTTTTTCGTAGCACCTCGCTTTCAGAGCATACAGCTTAAGATCTCGAGGAGTATCGAGATCCTTGGTTATGACATTTCCAGCAAAGTCGAATTTAGGGGTCATCTGGAAAATAAAGCCAAAATGGCCCCCAAAAACCTGCTGTGCTGAACAGAGCGAAGCGGTACTTCACCCCTAGGCAACTCTTAACGCTTTACAAAGCTCAGGTGAGGCCCTATATGGAGTACTGCTCACATCTCTGGGCCGGCGCACCGAAATATTAATTTGACGCATATAACTCCATCCAACGACGTGCTGTTCGAATTGTCGACGATTCCACTCTCAAGGGCGGTTAGAACCCCTCAGCGTTCGGAGAGACGTTGTATCTCTCTGTGTATTCTACCACCTAGCCTGTACAATGGGGAATGCTCTGAAGAATTGTTCAATATAATTCTCTTGGGTTTCTACAACCGCACCTCCCGTCACAGAAGTGCGGTTCATCCGCATTTCCTCGATACGCATTTGCGTACTGTTCGGTCCAAAAATCATTTTATATCACAAACCAGTAGGCTGTGGAACGAACTGCCTCAAGAGGTCTTTCTATTACGCTACGATATGGGGTTCTTCAAGAAAGCTGTGAATAGGATTTTGTAAGATCGGCGCGCACCCGTATACCCCCTGGTGTTGCAGGTGCCCATGGGCGGCGGTAACACTTACCGTTACACTTAACACTTACACTTACGTCGGACCGCTTGCTCGTCCGCCTACTTCCATATAAAAAGAAAATTAGATCAAAACAAGGTATGTTTAGCAGATTATAAAAAGTATTCAATTTTTAAATTCTATATTTTTTTGTGGATAGATATGTAAGAATCTGTTGTTGCATCTTGCGTCTGCATTTTTGGATCTTTGCATCTTGTATATTTAATAGTGCAAATTGACTTGAATATGTACTTTGTAGGAATCTAGACCACTATTCTATTTTAAGTTTAAACAGTTCCATCGAAAGACCACAGCCATTAATTAGTTCTCTGTCTTTGGTACGAAATATTCCTTTATCGCAAAATCAGTTACAAACATTAAAATTTTTGGAATCATCCCAAACGTACTCGTATTAAACGGTTATTATACTCTCGTAGAAATAACTCGACATATGAGTAGGTCTCCCCGTTGACCTTCATCAAGGTCACAACTATTGGCCTCGAACTGCCTATTGTTAATATGACATAATTCTGGAAATTCATCGTGCAATAACCTTTGTGTACCACTTCAAGCGGCATAAGGTTGCTTAGTCGAATGAGTTTGTATTCAAAATGATTCAATAATTAATTATAAACTGTATGGAAAGCATTACGTATGCAATGGTATGGAAAGATGTATGAAAACACAGATCTCGCACAATTACTAACTTTTTGGTTTCGTAAACGTAGTTACTATGGTAACTTTTAACCTTCCAACTCAAAATGCTGTAACTGAATGATCCAGTTTGTTCCACAACGCTGTATTAATCGTTAGCGCCACCTAGCTGTCTGTTGCATAAAGCATAGATTACAGCACACTAATTAGGGCCCTAACTTAGGGAGTTAATCCGTACTGTGTACACGGTACTAAATCAGGACTCAAAGTCAGTTTATCCGCACTTCCTTGACATAGAGTCGCTGCGTATAGTGCGGTCAAATAGACACTTTATACTGCGAACCCGAAAGTTGTGGAATAAACTGCCAGCTAAGGTTTTTTTAATTACGCTACGATATGGGGCTCTTCAAGAGAGCTGTAAACAGGATTCTGCAAGATAGCACAGCGCACCCGCAAGTCCCCTAATGTTGCAGATGTCCATGGGCGGCGGTGACCACTTACCACCATGTGGCCCGCACGCACATCTGTCATCTATTCTATAAAAAAATGTTTAAGATATAATAGTATAAGAGGCAGTATTGAAACTGTAGATATATGCCCTAGTACCAGCAAAGGCACAATTACTACTAATATTACTTAGTACCAATTACAACCAGGGTTGGTAGACAAATGAAATGACCAACTTATTTGAATTGTTATATTTAAAATAAGTTAATTAATAAAAATGAATTGTAAGCGAGGGAAACTGTTTTAGAAGAGGGGAGGTGTAAATGAATGTAATTATCCGTCTAGACAATTGGTCACTTAGTAACAAATAATGATTACGCATTATATATTTGGTATTAGGGCAACACACTCTCTCTTTCACTCCCAAGAATATGTATGTAGGTATCACATGTATCACAAAAATAGCATGCAGAAACGTCGAGATATCTACCTACTCATGAAACTTTAACTAGGTCAGCATGATTAAATTCACATAAAAATTTAACGAATCCGAGTCGGATACAAATTGACTTGAATAAACGAAGTGACGAGTATCTCTGTTCTAGATATCCCTGTCCAATGTTGAACACATAAAATTGCACACTAACTTACTTAACTCCCAAATGTTACTAACTTGACGCAAATAAACACAGGTACCATCTCAGGACCGGATCAAATGTGTCTAGCGCCCCGAGTGGTAAATCTGCAGTCCTTTAAACGCATGTACCTAATATTTTTAATGATTTCTTTTAATGATACTCAGTTTAATTATATATATATATATATACATATGAAATGAAAAATCAGATGAATCATATATAAAATCATGATATTCTATTGAGGAGAAATCCGGTATACCTATAAATACCTATATCCGGTTTGAAGGACCAAAAGTAATTTAGCTATGAAACAAGTCGATGCTCCTTTTTTGTTAATTACGCAGTAAAATAAGATGTCTTGGTAGATAATTATAATTAGCTATAACTACAGACATTCTGGTATGTATGTGTACGTATTTATTATTACTTGTTTATTTTATTTGGGTATGTCCACCTGGCCGGCCATCCACTGGTCTAGTGGACGAAAGTCACCAGTAGTTGCTGAATAAAAAGAGCAGTGTCGTGTATGTTGGCGGGCCTTGTACAACTAGACTTATATCCAATGACAGACAGACAGAGGCTAATATATGTATGGTGTATATTTCCTTACCGTAGCATTTTGCGAGCTAGAAGACGACTCGCACTCCTCGACCACGACGGACTTCCCAGTAAAGTTCGAATGATGTGCAGTCTCATTGCTCTCGGCCATTTTTATGGCGGTATGGTTCAACATGCCCACCATAGCCACAGACAGGTTCACCTTTAAGCCGTACACAATGGCCATGCCGATAGATCCAAGCACGGCTAGGATGTATCGGGCTGGGACCGCGCCTAGAAATAAATGAATCACCTAATCTTTATTTATTTCAAACAATATTGCGGCAGTGGGATTTTTGCATCCCGCAAATAATAGACAAACTATAAAAGGTCAAAGGTCATTACTTGATTGGTTAATATTTACCTTATAATAATGACCTAGATACAAAATTGGTGTGACCAAGGTTTATATGAACCACTGTCCTCTATTAAAGTATGAATCTTGGAGATTACGTAAATGGTAGTCGGAGACAAGGGAGATTTTTAGCATTAGGGCATATTCTGACACCGTAAGAAAGATTAATAATTAAGATTACTAACTAAAATGTATACCTCCAATAAGCTTTAGGTATTTAATGTCACGCCAACGACGCTATCGACTTTTGAAATTACATATCTCTATGACAGAGGGGTGATAGTTTAGAGACATCCAGTCACTATTGTGAAATTGTTGAAGCCCAATCCATATCCAGTGAATTTATTTTTTAAGTATGAACTAGATATTGAAGAAAAACATCGTCAGGAATCCGCATGTCAAGAAAAAATCTGTGGTATGTGCCCAATGTGTAATGTACTCGTATGGTGCCCGCAATCCGCACGGGTGGTTATGAAATATGATCTGAAATCCAGTCGCGATTGCAGCGGCAGACCTGTGCCCTGCAATGAAATGTTATAGGCTGATATCGAAATGTCGCTATAAACTCCACCTAAAAAAATGTGAATGAAATAACTCTGAATGCCACAAACACGTGGTTCGAACAATGGTCATAATGACGCAATTTGTTTCAGTTAATATGTAATGATTAAGTAAGGGGATATATTTATAGAAATACATTTCATAAACACAAGGACCACAATATAAGTTTTATTTGAGAAACCCTGGTGATCCACGGACGCTGACTGACATGAATATGAAATCAATAGTACGTATTAAATGTCAGTTTCTATTGAGCCTTAGTGCTAATGCACTATGGCTGATGCAAGTAGCAGTCAATCGATTACGAGTAGTTAATGTGTAGAGATAGTTATGTTAATGTGTCTGCCGACGTCATGACTAAAACACGTGGGAACGGTGACGTGTTTACTCGGTGCGATGCACTTCGAGCGTGATTCGAATCACGTGCAAGAAAGCTTTAATATGTGGATACCAATTTGAATTACTATGAGGGAAAATGAATGAGATTTTGAGGAAAATGTCGATATGTATTTATAATAAAGTACCTACGTGATTTATTGATAAAGATAATTCAATAACTTGTAGGAATGCCATCTACTTGTAGTAGTAGTTTAAATATAAACAATATAATATACACACATACATACATTATTACACTTTGAAAATATACCTACATAGAGTTCAATCAAGTGCCTTGATTATGTTCATGTTTGATTATATGGCATGTTTTGAGAATTAAATACAAAAAAAAACGTTTTATTAAAAACAAGCTTTTATGCAAGCCATGTACTAAAACGAATAAAATAAGTTAAAAGCTTGTCGCGAAATATTCATAAAAGTAGGTACCATTGACAATTCTCGCGACAAGCTTGTCGAGAACAAATAATTCAATATAAATTTATTTTATTCGTTTTAGTACATGGCTTGCATATAAGCTTGTTTTTAAAAAACGGTTTTTTTATATTATTTTATTTACACCTTTTTAGTTAGAAATATTTATCAATCTATCCATTTCAATTAACGCATCATTACGGTAGAAAGTCATGTTTTGTTTTGCAAAGTTTCATGTGCATTCTACTAACCGTTGAAGAGTGCCCTCATTAGGAGACAATCCTGGCTGCAGCATCAGTTCATGGTGTAAATCATGTTTAGCTATCAAAATTAAACCTACATGCAAAGTTATGTATCTCTGCTACTAATCGTTGAGGACTGCCCTCGTGAGGAGGCTGGCTGCAACATCAGGTTATTTCTAACATTTTAGTGTATTGTCATCAGAACTGAACAAGCATGCAAAATTTCAAAGTCGTAAGTTTAGAGGAAGTGGTTCAAATTTGGCTTGCAAGATTTGTCCCAAACATACTAACTAACAGGTGAAGTTAAATAGAAGCTTGTAAAAATGATAAGTTAAGTTTTCATACTTTCGTAACCAGATATTAACCGATTATTACTCAATCTCAAGAATTTCTTAATGACTACTCAAGCCCCACCCAACCACTTCTGGGAAGTTTCATAAACATAATTTTTTCCCTGGATATTACTTGTGGAACTTACAAGCCACTAATCTATTAACGCTGTCGTCAATCATTGCGAATGTTTTCAAGTAGAGCTACTTGCTATAACGAGCTTTAACGAGCTACATAGATATAATATGGAACACTTAGCAAGTTTCTACATAGTAGGTATTGTATTATCTGTCAGAAACAGGAATGTGAATTGATGGGACATACCCATAGCGTTAAATACACATTATTACGGTAAAGTTATCCGTCGTACTATTGAAGTTTTCCTTATTTCTGCTATGATCAGAAAATGACTTTTAATAGTAGATAATAATGCCATGCCATCAGCCTGTGTTTCTCTACTGCTGGATATAGGTCTCTCCCAAGAATCGCCACCACACACGGTCTACTGCTCGCCTCATCCAGCCACTACCGGCGACATTCTTTAAGTCGTCAGTCCACCTGTACTATGTGATCTCCATCCGAGTATAGCTAGGCCACAGATTTGTAACACAGTTTTACATAATAATTACTATTTAATATTACAATACTATAAACAAAATATTCAAATGACCGACTCCAATACTAACTTCACAATTTATTTTGATCGCCATTAACGAAGAACGTGTTTCAAATATTGAACACCCACATCCGTGGTAGCACCACGTCCAATAGCTTTTAATTCAAATCACACAAGATTTCACTACAGTGCCTAGCCACGTTATTGCTAGTTTTCACTTTTCTCTATTAGTTAGTAACTATTAGCTTTTGCCAGGACTTTGATCGCGTGAAAGCAATTCTTATTATCTGAGTTGAATTTCTTCGACTTATCTCAGTTAGGTATATGTTGTAAGCAAATTTCAACAAACACTCTAAATTGTTCGAGTTGTTCAGTTCGGCAGTTCTCAATACTTTACAATACAATTAAATTTACAATACAATGCAATATACAATACTTTACAATACAATATACAATACAATATACAATACAATACTACATTACAATACTTTTTAAACACAGAAGAAATTCCGAGACGATATACAGGCGTCATTCAAACGATAAAGAATGGTATAAAAATAAAACATGCACTAATTCTATGTGTCTACATTTTGTATCTAAAAAATCAACGTGTTTCTATTTAAACAGAATCTTGAAACAACGAAATTTTAAATTGAAACAAAGTCCATCTATACCGACAATAAAGTCCCTTTACTCAGCCACGTTTTAAATAATATTTCAGTTAAACCTTAAACACCTAATGCTCTTACCCCATTTCTAAACATGTTACCATTTTTTTGGATACCTATTTTTAGTTTAGAAACTATTGTTATTATGATAACGTAAATAAATAGAATTGCAAGGATGTTTCCTAATTTCACAATATTCAAGTATAAAGAAAATAAATAAAGATTAAGAGGTCCAATTTGTCGAAAAACCTACCACGCTTACATACATATAGCAATTATACAAATTTATGAAGTAAATGTGCCCTTGTGGAAGGAAAAGGTCACAGGATATCAATACCGGCCGGCTTATAAACGGTCTATTTTTATCGTATTTTTTTGTTTTTAATAACGATATTAGTAACATCAATCCGAACATAATAAATATATCATTAGGAATTACGGATAGATAAATAAATATCGAGACATTTAACTATAAGCTTAAATTATTCTGAGCGCATAATAATATATTTTTAAATTCTTTCAAAGCAATATTACCTTTATTCTACTTATAATTATTTATTCTTTAACTTCCTTATTCTTTATTTTACTTTGACCAGAAAACATTTTTTTTATCAAAATTGAATTTAGAACTTCCGTCAAATACTTAATAAGTTTGATAAAATCCGTGATAATTCTGTCTGGGTCATTCAACTGTCTATAATATATAACGATGCTAATAAATATTTTCAAGATTATAAATTAAATTATTTATCTGATAGAGGCATAGATAAACTAGAAAACCGCTTAGACTAAAGAAATATTTATTTGGTATAAAAAAAATCTTTTTTAGTACTAAGGATTAAACATGATTATCATCTATTATAGCTTTATTTATTTTGTTACATATATACGTATAAAATGCAATATTATGCAACTCTAGGCAATTAATTAAAGGAAGAATTATTCAATTAACGTTATTAAATTGACAAAACAAATCATATTATTTAATTATTAATTAAAAAACCCAGAAGGTAACTAGATGATGTACATTTTTAATTAGAAAAGCAATAATAAATACTTACGTCCCAAAACATTTCCTTTCGCCGGAACATCCATTTTCACTTACTATTTATTATATCTTTTCTATTTTTGTTCTTAAAAATGCCATAAAAGTGATTAAAATACAAACACGTGTTTTGGACCGATAATGCAAACGTTTCGCGCTATCTCGAAACCGCGAAAATAACTAATAGGTAAATATTAACACAACACCTTCATTACATGACAAAATACACACTGGCTGAATGTCGGCTGTATATTTTACTTTATATATTTTAAGCCCAACTCAAGATGCGTGCAGACGAACATGTATCAAAGTGCCCCAAACGCTGTTGATTTGGCTTGGCGTCCTCTATTCAGGCGATTTCAGCTTTCGCGCTTTTCCAAGGTGACCTTCAAACGACGAAGATCAATGAAAAAGCTAGATACTCCCATTGAAAAGCTTATTTTAATATAAATTAAAGAATGGACCGTTGAAAGTAATTATGAATTTAATTTTAGTTTCATTATCAAACATAATGTATATCATAGATTAAGTAGTGTATTACATATGTGATTAAAAGCTAATAAAGCTCGAGTAATCAGACCTTCAAATCAGAGACGGAAATCTGTTTCTTCTTTTTCTTTCATATTCTCCTTCCTGCCATTTTTTTTTAAATTAAGGTCATTTGCATTACTTTCTATTATGTTACAATATGTATTAAATGTTTATAATATACTAGACATTAAATTAAACTTTTTATATAATATTCATTCTATTTGTTTATATTTATTGCTACGTTGCAAAAATAACTTTTACAATATTACTGCTGTCTTCAATTCAGAATCATTTTACAACGACTATATGTATATACACAAAAAGGTTCTAATACATTGACCGTTTTGTAGGCATACATCACAACATACACAAATATAATAAGGAGCAATGTATTTTAATCCTGTCGCTCGCAAAACTTCTGATATTCTGAAACAAAAAAGAACGGAAAAATTTGCACCAGTTAATTAACTTTTCACACTTTTTACACCTAAATATTCTGCACATAGAAATTAAAAGACAAATATTCAGTAAATTTAAAGACAAATATTAGACGCTCAATATTTTTCGGAATAACTAAGACTTCAATTTTATTAATTGATGAATCGTATAAAGACACTTATCTCGTTACAGTAATTACTCATTACACTATAAGTCAATGTACCTATGATACTACCACCTTGCACTTATAGTATGTTTTTAATAAATAAATATAAAGTGAAAATCACTTACTTGGTTTTATATATTTATTGTTCAACTTTTTAAACTCTAAGTAATTTTTTTTTTTACTAATTTAAATTTTAACTCTGAACATTCAACATACGGTTGCTACGGTTCTAATTGGACGTTTAATATTTCAATTTAATATTGAAGAAAATCCATAGATATTTATTGAACGTGTAATGGTACCCAATCTCAAGAAAAAATTACAAGTGACAATGACATCTGTGGACATTTGACGTGAACGTCATCAGGAGTGGGAGATGTTTCATTGAACTTTGTCTTTCTCGTTATTTTTTTTTAAATTGATTCTCGCGATCGTTTTGTATGGTCGCTTGCTAGTGCTAGGTCACTTTATTTTTATTACGATACGTGGAAGGACTTTGTTACTGTTACAATCGGAGGTGAAAGTAGATACCAAACGTTGTATTTTTAAAAGAAAAAATTGCCGCTGGGGTGTTTTTATTCTGTGTGATAGATAAATAACCCGGAAACAAGAAAAAAACATTATCATGGTTTATGTGTGTGATTTTTCTATGAAATTCCTTTCAGTAGTGATTGATGTGTAGTATAAAAGTATCTTTTTTGCTGTAAACCAATTATAAAAAACATTCCAATAAAAATGGCTCTGAATATGGATCAGAAAAGTGAATTTGAATTCATTATGAAAAATTTACTTGCTGGAGGTAAGCACCTAATTTAGAAATAGTCAGAATTATATTTTATCTTTATTACAATACCTATAACAGGTACATATTTATAATTTTATACTATCTTTTAATTTTAATTATAAATATTACTAAAAATACATAGTGAATTATATAGTAATCTTGACTTGCATTCATTCATAGAATGAATTCCCAACTAATATCTTTAAATTTAAAATTTTGAAAATTTAGCAATTACTTATTAAAATGAAATTGGCAGTAAAAGAGTTTATTTCTATTTCTTGATTAAGTTCAAAGATAACTCAAATTGATTCAGTAGTTTTAAGACTTCAAAAAATTGTAGAAAAATATTTCATATAGCTGTTGCCCGCGACTTCGTCCGCGTGGACTTTAGTTTATAAACACTGTCTTTATTTGATGTGATTCTTAAAATTGATATAACTTTTTTATTTATGAACTGATTGAAATAAAACAAACACTAAATTTTAAGCTTACCACAACACATTGGTGAAAACTGCACCCAAATCGGTTAAGCCGTTTCTAAGATTAGTTAGAAAGACAAACATTTGCCAGACAAAAAGACAAAAATTCTAACAATCATTGTTTTGGGTTCTATTGCATTGATAAAGGCCCCCAATAATAGTTTTTCTCATATATCTTCCATGTACAGACAGCGATCACTTACATTTTTATTATATGTATTGATACATATATATACAATATACAAATTATATTTTAAAAGGCTCATAACAAGGCTTGCTCGCCTGCCCACTTGTCTATAAAAAAAAAAAAAATTATCTTAGCATTTATTTCTGAAACAATTACAGAATATAGTGAAATTTACTTTTAAAACTAATGCATACCACTAGCACTTTTCTTTTTTAGTTTTATAAAATTTTTCATAACAAAAAATGTCTAATTTTTAAATTCACAGGTGTTGCTGGTATGTGTGCAAAGACAACAGTAGCACCATTAGATAGAATCAAGATCCTGCTACAAGCGCAGTCAAATCATTATAAACATCATGGGGTCTTTGGAGGATTAACTGCCATTGTGAAAAAGGAATCTCTGCTCGCTCTTTACAAAGGGAATGGCGCACAGATGGTGCGGATATTCCCATATGCTGCCACACAATTCACAAGTTTCGAGATCTATAAAACGGTAAGCAATTTAAAATTTTAACATACAATAATAATTATATTTGCATGGATTTTGGAAAAAAACTATTTTTACTACTTATTGGATATAGGGCAAATTAAAAGTTCTTAGAACTGGCTACTATACAATACAATAGAGAAAAAAATAAGTTTGAATTTTGAAAATGGTATTCTTTGCTTGTTAAACGCCATTATATTTTCAAAGCTGTCATTTGTTTTTTATTTCTGATGGTAATTTGAAAATTAAGTGTTTGTGGAAAATAGAATATTACAAGTGAACATTTTCGTTCAATGATTTTTTATGACTTTCATTGCGGTCTAAACTAGAAACAAAGTTATGAAAAACAAGTTAGTATTTAGTGATGAAGCCCCATCCAGTGCCACTGTTTCTAACTGGTTCAGTGAATTTAAATGTGGTCATTCCCACCTAAGAGAAGGGTGTCCTGCGGTGGTGGTGACTGAGGAGAACAACAAAACTGTGCTCCTCATGATTGAAGCAGACAAATGAACGACATATCAGTAGATATGGACATCATTAGCTTTGGTATGAATCAAGTTCAAACTATTTTACACAATCACCTACAGGTAAGGAATCTTTGTGCTAGATTGATTCCTTACAATTTGAGCAAAGCTCAAAAACACGTTTTTGATATAGTAACAGGTGATGAAAGCTGGATGTACTGGAAACTAAGAGGCAATCTGAGAGGTACAGTGGGTCTTTCCTTTTGAAGAGCTGCCTATAAAAGTAAAGAAAGGATGGATTGCAGAAAAGAAGATGATTGCTTCCTTCTTTGGCAGATTGGGGCACTTCGGTACTTTTGGTGTGCCCCCTAGTGATTTTCACTTATTTCCAAAATTAAAGGAGCATATCCGTGGAACAAAATTTGATGATTTTGACGCGGTTATGGCTGCCGTAGAGGAGCTTTTGGAGATTCAAGAGAATGATTTTTTTCGGAAGGAATAATGAAATTAGAGAAACGTTATACTATAATAAATGTATCGAGTTACAAAGATTTTATAAGAGTAATAAATGAGAAATAAGGAGATTACGTAGAGAAATAAAATGTATATATTTGAATTTCTTTGTTTTAATGACGATTCTAAGAACTTTTTGATTCACCCTCGTATTATTACTACATGATCCAATAGGTATTGCTTTTTAAAAAATGAACCCAAGGAATATAAATAAAAATATGTTAAAAATCCCACAATAAATAATTTCATAGTTAAATAATAAATTCTCAATAAATAATAATTAGTTTTATTTTGCTCATAAGTCCAAACTTCAACATGAAATATAATTAACTCTGACCTGATTATCTATAAAATTAATCATATACTGATAAAACGAGTGTGATGTTTGTTTGTTATCAAATGTCAGTGAAGCAAGGGATCCTAACGAAATGTTGCATGGGGAATATTATGCCAAGGATAAGCACATCAGCTTACTTTTAATCCAGATCCCAATAAAATACCTTGAAATATACTACATTTCCCAGTTTAACCAAGTTCCCCATTATAAGTACGTGTTTAGGTAGGGAGTGAGATATACCAGAGCCCATTCCCATCCCATTCTATCCCTCCCCATATACAAATCCATTTCCAAAGGTAGGCGGCGCATCCGGGGGAGTGCCAATGTTTGTCAGTCGGCATTGATGTCAGCATGTATTGCGGATGTTCATGAGCGACAGTATCCACTTACCATCAGGTGGACTGTCAGCTCGTTTGCCGCCTTCTTTCTATACATAAAAAAAGCTATCAAGGTCGTTATCACAGCTAGTACTGGGGATATAGTAGTAGTAGTAATAGGGTCACAGGGAGGGTAGGAAAAGCAGTGTGAAACTGTCTAAATTTGCAAATGCAAATGAGAACTATATCCATAAAAAACTATTCCTATATGCATTACAGATATATTTACAACTTATTGCTTATAGCGTTTTTTAGCATATACTCAATACATATATAAAGGAGAAATAGCTCGATTTTAGAATTAGTTTGTGATGTTTATGGAAACCTGCAGTCTCCATAGAGGCTAACGATCTAAGAAACATTCATATCTCGCGCGCAATTTACAAAAAAAATAATCACTGTTTGTTGAAAAATTAAGAAGAACATAACCGTGCGCTCCCCACTCTAATATACATGATAACAAGATAGTGATGGACTCTGTACTACTCACAAAATGTACGATTTTTTGTATTAATAACGCTGCCAAGTTCTGGGTAATTATACCGGCTTATATGCTCGTGATTTACAATGAGGGCTAATGCCAACACATGCAGACATACTTGTTTGTGCTCTTGCGTATGTAGGCAATACTATGCAGCATGCAGACATTTAATTATATGAAGGTGTGTACATGGGCGGATTAAAGCTTTATGACGCCTGGGCTATCTTTTGCGTCGGGACCAGATAGGAGTGCCCCTCCCCGCTACCATCGTCCACGGCACGTCTTAGACGACCCCGACGACCCAATTACTGCGGCTAATGCGGTTCTTACACCACACTCACAGACTTCACAGATACACGGTCCCCACCGGCGGAGACGTGGACGTCCCCTTCGTTACACCGTCAACACACGCCGGCCCTCAACCAACACTTACCAGGTATCGGCACATGCCTGGGCGCTTCTCACCGACTCGCGATCCCGCGGTATCCCCCCAATGCAACGCCCTAAGCCGAGGCCCGTTCCTTCCACCTGTTTATCGGCGGGGTAGCCCTTAGGCGCGTTGCAACACGCATTTTGATCCTGGCTGAGCGCCTTCTGCGCTCGCCCTAAATTAAACACGACCGGTGACTCTTGAAAGGCCACTAGGGCCACAAGAATTTAGCCATTCCGAAAAAAAAAGCGTCGGGGCCCTTTTAATGAGAACCGAGCCCACATAACCAAAGGGGACTTGGGTTCGTAGAAAATCACATCGCTCCGCTCCTCTGCCTTAGGTTTAGACGCGTCAGACGCGTGACACTCGCTTTCCCTCAGTTATGTGGATTGGCCTCAAATTGTTAAAC
Organism: Sesia apiformis; assembly: GCA_914767545.1. Taxonomy (NCBI): domain Eukaryota; kingdom Metazoa; phylum Arthropoda; class Insecta; order Lepidoptera; family Sesiidae; genus Sesia; species Sesia apiformis. The sequence goes on along the minus strand of OU611963.1, from coordinate 14,349,238 downwards.
TGTTTGTTTCTCTAGCCTTTCTTAATTCAATCGTTTTCAAATTTTTATTGCTTTACGCTATTTTAAGTTTCTCGCGATGGGCTATAGCCCGTCAAGGCCTCCCCTTAATCCGATCCTTGGTATGTATGATCGAACATACAAATGTGTTCTGTACGTGGCCGTTTTAATCAAGCGAAAACTACAAAGCCGGCAAATAGCCGGAATATATTTTTAAGACACGACACGTACTCTCGACGAAACCGCCAGTGAATTATTGAGTGACAGTGTGTAATGTAATGATTGAGCTATTCAACTTCTTGCAATTTCATAGGTAAATGACCTAATAATAAAGAGCAGCATCATCAAAAATATGGGATTTCCTTTTCTATGCTACGCTCGTTCGGTGTGCCTTTGCTGGACAAAACCTGAAGAAATTGCATGAAGAACTAAAGTTACCGCTGAAAGAATCAGTAGAAGTCGCAGGGAAAGCTCATATCTGTCACAGAAGCGATATAATCGATAGGGTAGGGTATATTCGAGACTCGAGACCGCGTACCCAAAAACGTAGTATGAGTCGTCATTCGGTCGGGTGGACTGATGACTTAAAGAAAATCCCCGATAGTGGATGAACAGAGCAGAATATTGTGTATTGTGATGGGTCTTAGAAGAATTCTATAACCGGCAGCAGTGGCGTAACTACACCGCTGAGGCCCGTGGCAAATTTATAGGATCATAGGGCCCTCCCTCAATGTAAAGAAGCTCATCCAAAGTTGTAGTTTCTTTTCAATTCCCGTTTTCTGTTGAGCCTATGAGCCCGTGAGCCCGCGAACTACCAAAAAAACATACTTATACTGTATGTATAAGTTATACAAAACATTTCTTCCGTAACTTACAGTGTTGCTACAGCGCGGCGTCTACAAGTGGCGAGCATTTTACGACTACGTTCCGGACGCGTTCTAAAACTGGGCCATTTCGTTTTCTTACAAATGCATTTAAACCTCGATACATGTGTATGTACTCGTACTTTAGTAGGTAACTTAAATTAATTGAAAACAATCCCGTGCTCACGGCCCTCTCGGGTCGGGGGCCGGTGGCATTTTGCCCGCTATGCCACCCTATTGTTACGCCACTGACCGGCAGTAGACAGACACAGACTGATGATATGGTGTGATTTAACTTTCCTATAATAAATACTTCACAAGTAGTAAATAAATCGTCTAAATAGAAATAATCATATGAGGACGAAATAATCGTATTAGGTCTTTATTTATGAAATTGCCGTTTTATGCATAATGTAAAATTGTACACCAAGTTTGAAAGCACTTCGTGTGTAAAAACATATAACTAGTCAGTTGAAGTATTGATTTAAGTAATATCGACCCATTTTTTGCCAATTTAATGGCAGAAGATTAATGACACTTCTGTAGAGGTTTCCTGGGCGGAAGTAAACAATTTTTTGCGATGCTAAAATGCAAGTGTAGGGTAGGTGAAAAATAATCTCCAACTTCTGTAACTTTGAGACTGTCTGTTGTGCAGTAGATTGTGCATTATCTTATGTAAAAATTTAAGATATAACTTAGGTGTTAACATTTAGGGTATTTTTATTCAGACCAATTATAACGTCCCACCGGAAGCTAACTACACTTGTGGCGTTAGATCTGGACACATCTTAAATATTGCGCACTGTTTGAACCGCATTACCGCCACGACAGAAACTACTTACCACCAGATGAACTGTGCTCGTCTGCTACCTTCTATTATAAAAAGAACTACAGCTGTTACGAAATCATTTTCTCCTAATTGTACACAAGAAAACATGGACATCAAGTAGATAGATTATTATCTATGTTGTAAAATGACAGCATAAGTAACACGAAAAGTACAACAGGCGGACTTATCGCCAAAACAATCTCTATCAGGCAACCTTTGGGTGGTAAGGAAAAAATAAATAACAATAAAGGCCAGGGGTGGCCCCAGGGCCGTCTTAAGTCTATTCTGCGCCGGGGTGCGGGAGTGTATCCTAAGACAGTCAAACATCCTATTGTGTATCCTATGACAGTCAAATATCCTATTGTGTATCCTATGACAGTCAAATATCCTATTGTGTATCCTATGACAGTCAAATATCCTATTGTGTAATTGTTTACTATAGCGTTATATTTTTTCATTACCTTTAAAAGGTGAGCGCCCGGGGTGCACCGCACCCCTTGCACCCCCTGGTAAAGACGGCCCTGGGTGGCCCGAATTTTTATCTCAGTAGCAACGTGGCTTCAATTCATAATTCCTTAAATTATAAGAAGTAGACGTTTTTACTCGTACTGTACTAAAAAGCTTTTCATAACTAACGTTTCTCAGCCTCCATTATTGAGTATTTTCCCAAAATTTATCGAATCGGCAGACAAACGGTGGCATATTAGTTTAATCGGCTGCACCTGCCAGTCTACAGCTAGTCTGTTGTTTGTTATGAAAAAATGAGTGAGTCGACCTCTCCTATACATAGTTGTATTCAACCTTGTCAATAATAGGGATTCGGTTAGTTACTGACACATGTTCTCATGTGACAGCTTTCCCTAATTTTTATTTTCCAATGAAATGTATTTTCTGACTTATTTAAAATGTACTTGTACATTTTACAAGCACATTTTAATAGAAATAACGAAAAACTAACAACACCGTCAATGAAACTCAACGTATTTCAAATTCATTACTATAGTAAAACATTTATAACACATAGGAATATGAAATACAACAATCTATTCCGCCAGCGTGATGTGTCTACCTTGGCGGCAATCATTATCTATTATCGTTTTCCTGATACAAAGTATTTTCCAATGTCAAGGTTTTTAAAAATAGCTGAATATTGTATTCCATCTGTCGCTTCGCTTTGTGAGTTCTGTCTCGTAGGTCTACTTCCACTTCTATGCCACTTATTTATCTTTGTTGCACTCGTTGCGTTTTATGTTCCGCCGTTTGTTCGTAACATATTGGCCGACATAATATCTTCAATGATGAAGTAATGTCAAATGTTGCACAAATCTGCAGTCTTGTGTGATTATGTAGGGTTTAGACATCGGTCTCGGTCCGCGAGGTCGCAGACCGTTATCCGGCTCGGTTGCGATGTACACTCATCTCCGTATTACACATCGTGATGTTACGGTATAATCAGGTAATGTCATTAATTCATCGACCATACAAAATTCTTCCAAATAAAGTGTGACAAAATATCTTTCCTCTTAATGGTGATATTGACGACCTCGATTTGCAATGTACTCGGAAGGATTTTTATTCGCAGGCTGTGGTTGTAATAAGAATGCAAGATGCTGAATCAGTTTTGTTGCCTCGAAACGCATTCGCACATTAATTTTGTTGTTACTACGATCTGTGTTTGTGTCTAATTCTTCATCTTCTTTAAAAATAATACTTCGACCCCTAGACTGGGAGGAGATAAAGTTTAAAAGAGTGTATTTACCTTTTATTTAATTTAAAAACAAAATGTGTTTGCGTTTTGACAAACATATTTTCAGAAACAACGGCATTGAGCAATAACAACGGCAATAGCACAATAACTCAACACTGTTTTTATCATTTATATTCATCCATTGTTTTGTTAACAAAACAAATTACACCTTTGCACATACCTACCTCATTACCCTATACCTCAGAAAATGATATCACGACTTGTTGTTTCCTTCCACCAATTTTATTCAATTTGAAGAAGGCTTGATTTTATGGCTAGCCTAAGCTGATAGATAGTTCTCAGTTCTTGTAAGACATTCTCTTTAAAAAACTAGCTCTTTGCATAGATTTTTCAAAGCATTTCCTTCGTAGGTATGATAGAAACGTGATGGCATGTCAACTATTCAAAAATTTCTTCGTTTGTGGCACATTGGCCCAATTCACTATAACAAAAACCTTTCACGTTAAATTTAAATTCACTTTCAACTGCCGTATTCTACGTAGACATAAGACTGTTTTTTGATGTGCATTCTTTTGATGAGTTTAATGACTACTAGATTGTTTTCGTTATGTCCTCATTCTTTCTTTGGATTATGTCACTGGCTGTGCGGATTTGACAAGAAAAGTTTCGATATATCCAGTTTCCATCTGCGGCTATACCTGTACTTTCTTTATAATCTATTGTAGGCATCCTTTCTTCTGTGTTTACCTTTTGAGGCGAACTGAAGGTTCTGCACTTTTTAATAACTAAATGAGCCATTCTACTTCTTCCTGACACTTTTTAGGCATCTAAAAGTTTTAGACTTTATCCTTTATATCCAAGTGACTTTATCCATGTGTTATATGGTTATACATGTGTTATATGAGCAAAACTGTTATATGGTCAAGATTAGAATATAGTCCTCTTGAAGCAGGCTTTTAAGTAAAAACAACTTGCAAAATATGCAGTTGTGATTTAGACGTTGCGATTCATAAACTTTGAATAACAAAAAATGAACTTTGAAGACAAGACTTGATTGATTTGCTTGATTGTTATAATTGGTATGACAAGAGTCTACTAAAACACCATAAGCTACTTCGTAACATAAGTTTAACAGGACTCTCGCCTTTCCCGGCTAGTTGAAAACCTATGTTATTTGACAGTTGGTCCCTACATCAATCGTGACCGGTGACTCTTAAAAGGCCACAAGGCCATAAGAATTTAGACCTACACGATGTTGAGGCAATCAAGGTTTTTTAGCCGGTAGGAGTCCGGCACTACCTGGTACCACCTAGACTAGCCTAGCTAGACTAGATGGTACCAGGTGACCATGCAGGGTTTTCCTTGATTGTCTTTCCTAAGATAAAAAAAAAAAAATGACAGTTGGTTTTACCTCTTTCTCACTTATGAAAACACATGTTACAAATTGATTACTCGCTTGCACGTATTGTTTTTCTTTTCAATTAGTAAAAAGTTTTAAATACCTATATATTTAAAGCCGTTCCTTTATAAGAAAAGACTCTGCCGTAATTACTTCCTTTTTAGCTACGGCATAGACATTTTTATTTTGCAATTACAATTCATCAAACTGGTATGTGGCCGACCGCAAGCACGCGACCTGACCTTGTTTAGGTACTCAGCGGCGAGTTTCACTACACCCATATGTGGTAAGGTTGGGGAAGTTGAGCCGGACGGATAGGCCCATAGTGCAAATATACTTTTCAAATGGCGATGTAAATATGATAAATAAGAGATGTTTTGCGACTTTGTTATATTCTCCTCCAACTTATAATTTATGGATTTAGACTATTTTTTCATTGTTAACCCATTTTCAATTTAAACCAAAAGCAGGTTTCACATGTCTATGCAAGAACGATACAATTTGATATTTATTGTACTTTGGTATATTTTAAGAGGAGAATAAATCAGCAGCAGAAATATAATTACACATCCCGGCTGAAAGTAATACACATCAACTATGATCGGCTAGCTTCGGTTTTGTAGAGCGTCATTTCTGTCGCGTGCCGATACGTCGCTGACTTGTCAGTCGTCGTACAGGCACACGACAGAGACTACGTTCTACAAAATCGAAGCTAGCCGATAGTCTCTTTCTAAAGGCCGATGTGTATTACTTTTGGGCTGGGAAGTGTAAATGAGTAGCAGAAAATACTGAATGAGCAGTAAATCGATGGAAGCAAATTTAAAGGTGGGTTAGCTTTAGGTTCTCTGGTGACAATAAAGATACAGAAGTCTACAGAAGAAGAAGAAGGGGACAGTGCACGCTGTGTTTCCACAGCCGCTGGGCGCATTCGACTGGCAACGTTACCCTTCTCTGACAGAAGACTACCTTTAAATGTGCCTACTGCATTTCCTATTTTATCATTTTTCCCCAATGTACTTACGTGTTTCGGTAGTGAGTGAGTTATGCCAGAGCATTCCCATCTCCATCTCATCCTATCCCTCCCCATTTTCCCAATCCATTCCTTAAACTGTAAAGGTAGGCAGCTTCCGGGAGCGTGTAAACGTTTGTCATTCTGGAACAATATTGGTATGTATCGCTAATGTCTATGGACAACAATATCTCTTACCATCAGGTGGACTGTATGCTCATCTACCGCCTTTATTCTATATTTAAAAAGTCTTTAAAATTAGTATTTACTTTAGTTATTCAGAAAAAGGTTATTTTGTTAATCATGGTTAATTACTGTTCATTTAGCATTTTACTCGTTTAAATCAGGGTTCGTAAAAATACCATATTTATAATAAATGTCAAAATATCTGATATGTGATATATATCCGATATATATCAAATATATATAAAAAAGACGGGAATTTCATTCTGTAAGTGGTTTTAATGTGTCAAAATTGTTAAATGAAACTTTGAGTTTGATTAATAAACTTATTTATTATAAAACAAAACAAAAAATAAGAGTACAATTAGAGTACCTAACAAAAAATTAGACTTTTTAAGATTAATAATTAATCAGTCTACTTAATCAATATTCAACTAAATTATAATGATAATCTTTAGTGTTGGATCATTGGTGGAGGCAGTGGTCATAATTTTTATTTATGGCAGTATAACAATTTAAAAGCGTGGGATTTGCCAAAATTCTAGTTTTGACGATAAATATCAGCGAACCCTGGTTTAAATACAAGCCATTTAAAAGTGACCTGACGTAAAATTCTAAAAAGTACCGACTTATTAATAACGGGAACCTATTATTACATGTTGCACCAATCGAACCTTCTATTTGTGTCGAAATGAAGCTGTTATCATTAAGAGGTACAGTAAATTAATGAAGGCCAACACTTGTCCTTATCTAGATAATCGGGGTAATTAATGTTGATGTACTTATAATACTACCACATAACGGTTAATCATTAACCCTGCTGTTTTATTTCCAAGTATAAAGACTGGGACAGAACTAGACCTAATACTTAGGATATGTTCAGACACACTACTTTAGAACCACACCACAACCACAAAAAAGTGGGCGGGAGCGAATTTGTATCAAGACGTTTGGTATTATTCACACAGACCACATTTTGTGGTCCATGTTGACAGCTGTCGAAACGTGTGGGTAATGTCGATCACACGCAACCACCGGAGGCGACACCGCGCGCGGCTGTACTTTCCCTTCTACAATGGAACCACAAGCAGCTACAACGGGACAACCGTTTTGTCGTTATACTGATCCACGCGTACCACTGGCCCGTCCACTGTTTTGTGGTTATCGTGTGGTTCTAATGGTGTCTGAATAAGCCCTTATTCACATGCGGCGATTGCGATGTAATTATTATATAATAACCGATGACGGTATATAAATATTTAACTTTGAACTGGTCACGTCGCGCAAACGTTGAATTGCAAAAATATTTGCTGGTGTAATTATGATGTCTGTTTGCTGGTGTCCTGAAGAGAATTATTATAATGATTGACAGGTCAGGAATTATTTGAAAGACAAACAATTTACTATATTTTGTTTTGACTGTTAAACTGTCTCGGTTTTCGGTTCCACCAATTTTTGTCTAAAGGTATATGAGAATAACTTTGAAAATTTAAAAGTTTATTTGTTAGATAACTTTTGTTGCATGTTATTGTTTGTTTAATGTTCAAGTGACCAATAAATGCTGTTGACGAAGACGAACAATTTGAAATCAATTACTAAAACAATGAAAATATTAACAATTTAATTACATGTCTAATACACACAGAAAACCTGTTTTGATAGCGTCCCGATTTCATATTAATTGACCCCAATTTTTTGTCATCCACTGTTGGACATGGGCCTCCTCGTGCACATTGTCTTGTGCGTGAGGGATGGACGTATGACCTTAAAACGGCACGCTGGCCGAGCGGGTCGGCGAGTCCACTCTTTTCAAGGTGGTTTACTTCCTCAGTGTTTGTGGCAGCAGTTGTGTTATCCCTCTGTCGTCCTTTACGACATCCACGGGAAGAGATGGGGGTGGGCGCTATTCTAATGCCATCCGACATCACACGGACATCATTCAGATATCTATATAAAATATATTATTTTTCCACTTTCAGTACCTAAGCGGTCTCCACATACCATTAATCCAACATGGCGACAAATTCGTCGCTGGGGCGATGGCAGGCGTCACGGCGGTCACCCTCACATACCCACTGGACACCATCAGGGCGCGACTCGCGTTCCAGATCACGGGGGAACACAGATACCACGGCATTGCACATACCGCCTCCACCATGTTCCGAACGGTAAATACCTTGCAACGGGGAAGCTAAAACTTATACTATGCGGCGATCTACAGCATAAAAATTGGTTCCAAGCTGCGCTTGAATCGTCAAGGTTTCTCCATAAAGAATACGGGGCCGGTTGCGAGTCTAACACAGTCACTCGTCAATATGTAAGTCACAGACCTATCCGTACTATGACGAAGGGTGTCGGACCATAATCCACTACGTGGGCCCCAGTGAGCGTTGGGGGACAAAGATGTATGTGTAGTACAAAATACATACTAAATGTATATATATATTCATATATATATATTCCTTATCTCTATTACTATTGTAAGTTGCAGAATAATCACTAATTAACGTTGAAGAACCATCTAAAGCCGTTGATTAGTTTCGAGTTTATTACGAAGGTGTATTGGAGCTTTATTTTATACATTTATATAGAAAGAAGGTCGCATTGTTATATAAAAGAAGGTAGAGTAGACAGTTCACGTATAATAAACGCTTTCTTTCGCCCATGGACATCTGCAATACATGTCAACATCAGTCAAACATAACAAATGTCTCATCTGCATGCGCGCTGTGTACCTTTGAACACTTAGTAAAAGATTTAGAAAAATGTTTGAGAATTTGAAGACGAGTTACGATCTAATTCAATTCCATACCAGCCCACACCACTCTCTATTTGAATTGGCGAAACGATACAGGACCGCACGGGACTGGATGCAACCGGAGACACATCATTGGCAATTTACTCCAATCACATTTGATCACTGTATATTAAAAACCACTGTTCAGTGATTTACTGGACTATAATTATATATATATAAATAATACTAACGTTTACCCGCGTCTCTGCTTGAAACCTTATTACTAAATCAGTTTATTTGGAGCCTAGATTAGTTAGTACTTACTCTGAAATATTTTATTTTATTTATTTTATAAGTTCTTATTTAACAATACTATTTTTTTTTAAAAATGCTCTGGTCTACTAAATTAAAGGTTTTTTCTGCCTTTTAAGTGTCATATTTTTTCACTAATTTGCGGCCACAGAATCATAGTTTTTAGTTTTTTTTTTTATAGAGAAGAGGGCGGTACAGATTAATCGGACCAAAAGGAATGACGATTCCTAGTCAATCGGACAGTCAGATCTTATCTCGAGGAATGAACGGCCGTGACGTGGGGTCGGTGGGAATCGGGCCATAGTCATAGGCTAACATCGCTCTAAAGAGTCTCTAAAAACGCTTCAAAAAACCTGTCTTATTAAATTTAGTAACGTCGTAATTAATTCTCAAGAAAGTATTGTGTACGAGCGCTATGAGCAAACTTCTTGAATGACCGATGCAAACGCTGAGTAGCGTTACATACAGTATAACATATTGTTATTAATATATCATTATGGTTGTGTTTCGTAACTTACGAAATACGCTATTTCACAATTTAATTACTGAGCATCTTTTTCTATCTTGAAAAGCCTCCGTTCACTTGGATCCACAATCAGGCTTCACCGGTGGATCTAGGAATTCAAATATATAACATGTTTTTTGCCACTTTGATCCACCAATTTCTGAATCCAAATGTAATTATGTACATATTTCTAGATCACTTCAATCCACACATTTGTAGAGGTGGCGAAAGTAATGATACAATAACTATGAATTTTATGTAAAACAATAAAAATGTAATTCATTACTAACAACTTCGATTCAGCTGTGGATTGAAGAGGAAAAAGAATTATCTATAAATTTGCCTGTGGATCCAAGAGGAAGAAAAATTAACCATGGATTCACCAGCGGAACCTAATTGTGGATCCACAATCAGGCCTTCAAAATACAGAAATACGTCAAACTGCGTCAGATATGTAATTGCTTAAAATTTAAAGTTCAAAAGTTCATTTTTTATAATTTCAACGTCAATAGACGAATTTAAAATGAAGAATACAATATACTCTTCATTTCTTTCATGCAAAAATAAATGTTTAATAGTTTTGCAATAAAACCGTCTATTGTATCCTTTCATATGTAAATTTGTGTGCAATTTATTCTTTGTATTCATACAATAAACGAAATTCATGTTATTATTATTATCATAAGTTCCAAAAAGATATTAGGAATTCAGTGTCAAGAAGTCGCCGGTATTAACCTTGAAACTTTTACATTACAAATATACGTTGTAAAACTTGAGAGATAACATCTATATAAATAAAAATGTAAACGTTCGTTTGTTCAAAATCTGAAATCTCCGAAAGTTCTTCACCGATTGCTTTGAAATTTAGACACAACGTTGCATACGCGCTTGTTTTTATATACCGATCACAAGGTAAAAACATGCTTTTTACCCAAAAACAGGGTAAGCGCCATCTGTTGGGCAGCCACAGCAACGCGTGGCCGGGCACAGCTAGTATTAAATATTATATGGCGTGATCGTATAATTAGAATCGTACCTACTTAGATGACTCAAATTTCGGAAGAAAATCTACATCTCGAAAAAGCTTATGAAGCTCTATGACTTTTGTCTAAACATTTTTTTTTCTAAAATGTACGGACAATAGCGAAATTTACCTTCGTCACTGAAGCATGCCATTGGATTTTTTTTTATATAAGCAATCTGCCCTGGCTACGTTTAGGACCTAAACATATGTCTATGTCCATCTGCATTAGTTTTTGAATTTATTTTGCTTGACGACCGATTGACGTAGTTAGTAGTGACCCCGCTGTGTTGTGCAAAAGGTCCAGGATTCGATTACCGGTTCCTATATTTCCAAACATTCCTTTATTTTGAAGACAAATGTTTGTTCGGGTCTGGATGTGTGTTTGTCTTTGTCTCTGTACTCACGACACAGGGGATCCTAGTGTGAGCCGTTAAGTGTGGCGTGATTTATTATTATTAGTAGACGAAAAACAAACACAATCTCATAATTCCCTGTGTTCATAATATTATTCATTCTCTGTGTTCATTCAGATGAGATATTAAGGGGAAAGACGATGCTGCATCTCCTAATCGACTGACCAGTAGTAACCCCACTCTCACAGCAGGACTGCCTTGAAACGTACCAATGTATTTCGGGAGTGAGTGAAAGTTGCTAGAGTGCATTTTCTTTACCTTCCCATCTCATCCTGTCCCGTTCCTCTCATCCAGTGTAAGCGAGATAGATTTGCATCAGTTTCATTAGAGGCCACAACAGAATATCAGCGCTTTCCTCGATTGAGGAAGCAATATGCTGAGTTGGAGACCTATTTGTTGCCGCCGCATGTACACACTTTTTGTACTACATTATCATTTTATTTATACTTTGTTCATTCCGTGCGCTGTCTGTGGTGACTAATAAGTTTATGTTCTTTCCTTATATTTATTTTCTTATTTTTTATTTATTTCTTTAACATGACTTTTTAAACTTTCGCGTTTTGTACACTTTTTATATTCTAAATCAGGTCTGAGCGCGTATAATAAAGGTATTTGTTTACCTTTTATTCCTACTCGACGTTTCGGCACGAGTTACACTAGTCGTGGTCACACGTGTTAACGTGTGTAGTGTTATCACTTTTAGTGTAGTGTAGTTTAGTGTAATGTAATTTTAGTGCAGCCTTTCCGAATGTGCAGCAGAACAAATGTGGGTAATTAATAAAACTGCTCGCAGTTCCCATCTTGGACTATCCGTCTCTTCAGTCAACACGTGACCACAGCTGGTGTAACCCGTGCCGCCGGCGCCGAAACGTCTTCGTCCAAGGCAACATGCCATGAAACGTGCAGTGCTGCATTAATGTGTGCTATGGCTCTGTTGTAAACGCAGCTTAGTCGAGAAATGTACTACTATTCGTATATTGACATGTGCAGCTGAACAAAACAATATGAAGTGAAGTAGCGCCGCGCTGCACGTAGCACAGCATCAACATATTTATTTCATACCTATAATTTACACTTCAATGACTTTTTCAAAAATATTTAATGTACATACACGGCTCTGTTACGATTCTATTATACGTAGAGATTGTATAAACATTTCAGGAGGGCGGTATCCGCGCGCTCTACCGCGGCTTCGTGCCCACGATGACGGGCATGGTCCCTTACGCCGGATTTAGCTTCTACTGCTTCGAGTCGCTCAAGTATTTATGCATGAAGTATGTACCCACGTCGCTCTGTCGCAAGTGTGAGAGGAACACTGGTGAGTATATCACTAGCGACGCGCTCTACCTTCTCTAAGGTTGTAATACAAACGTAGCCTGTGTCATCTGTAGCTTACTAAAAGTGGAACAGTTTTTATATAGGGAAAGTGGCAACCTACCAGACAGTCCACAAGTGGACCAGACAAACAGGCAACAATCCGCGATGCATGCCAACATCAGTCCAGAGTGAAAAACGTTGGCACGCCCCCGGATGCGCTACCTCCCTTTGGAGATTTAGGAATGGATTTGGAGAAAGAGGAAATGTGGAGGGGTAAAATGGAATGGTAATGGGCTCTGGCATATCTCAGTTTTTGATAGGATTGAGAAATCCCATCCTACTTTCCCTACCCTATTGTATGAGGGAGGGAACTGTCTGGGACTGGATGTATCACACACCATCTTATCTCACCAGACAAGTGAAATGGAAGAAATAGTATGGAATTGAATGAATAGGATGGAAAGGGAAACGAGCATATATTTGCAGTACATTCTCAGCCTACGTTACGTCATCAGCGTTTTATATCGTCCACTGCTGGCCATGTGCCTCTTCATGGATATGTCCGGTGCATGAGGGATTTAGGACTTGTGGTAGCCGCTTTGTTATCTATTAGTCGCCTCTAACGACAACCACGGGAAGAGATGGGGTGGTGCTATTCTGAAGCCGGCCGACACGCCAAATTCCCAGCCTAATCGGCTATTGATGCTGTGTATTCTAGGAGGTCTCGTGCTAACAATTCCTGGCAAGTTGGTGTGTGGGGGGTTAGCTGGCGCCGTAGCTCAGTCCGTCTCGTACCCACTAGATGTAACTCGGCGACGAATGCAACTGGCTTGTATGGAGCCCCACACTGAGAAATTCGGGTACGTACCTTTTAAAATTACCGGAGATAAATCGCATAGAAACCGGAGAATACCGGTTATTATTCAAATTCTTTAGTTATTTGAATAAAATGAAATTGAGTGAAATAAGAGCCAGGATAAAAGGTTCTCGTATGAGAAAATCTTTTTTATTTAAAGGTTTTTTTAAATTTTCTTTTTTTTACTTGTTTTCCATGAGAGTAAAAGAGAAGCAAAAGTTAATATCTACTTAAGTCAAAACCGGTATCAAAGCCTTAGTAGTAAATATTATAAGGCAATAAATAAAGACAAAATTGAATTATTGGACTTATTATAGTCTATGATAAAGTATTATTATAGTCTTTGTTTCTCATAAAAGACGAAGCTTGTGCTCATTACAATAAGGCCAATCCATAAATCCATAATAATGAAATATATCAAAACTTAACAACCTCAAAGTGCAGATCGCTAATCTCTACGCAAAGGCTAGACTAGTAAGGGATCTTCGCAACTGACATTTTACTTCTATCAACAACGCTAACAACACGGGTTATTTCCGACTTGTTGATATCGCCTTTATCAAACTTTCTAAGTGTAGTCTCATTTTCCATTATGGTTAGTAATTTAAGTTTTAATTAATTTAACCTTGTAAACTCGCTAAACCACTTCTCTTCATCTAAACCAAAAAATGTTGAAGTGTTGAAAAACCATGTTCTGTCAGTTTCTATCACACTTTTTTTAAAGGCTTTTTTATAATAAAAAAAACTACTGAACCGATTTTGATCTTGTAAATTATGATCTACCATGAGGATAAGGTTCTTTCTTTTATAATAAATTGTTAATGTTATGATTAGAATGGTGGAGGACAACGTGTGCACTAAACGGATACATTCATATTTTTAACCACAATTTTCGATCTTGTATATCGAAAATCATAGTAAAAACATAACAGTAAGTCATACAACATACAACCACGCACGGTTGACGAAGTCACGATTTGTTCGTTTGCGCGTCGTGTCTCCGTATGCACAGTTGCACATGCACATAGAATCTCAGTGAGCAATGACTGACGACGCGCGCCATAATACATGGCGCTGCAATATCATCAATCTTGACCACATACAATGTTGGCAATAATCAATAAAACAATTAATAGCTTACTAATAAATTAATTGAAAAATATTCAATCGGGCTAATAAATTATGCGTAATCCCCACTATTAGCTTTCAGTTAAACATTATTGAAAAGCAATTCCAATTCAACGACATAGCGATTATACTTTTTGATATTTATTTTTTGAATTCTTTTGATTTAGATAAGCCGTTACTTAAAACTAATCATAATTACGACATTTCTCATCTGTTCAACATAAAATTTTGATTAATTTTTCTGTATTAAATTTTAGTCGACCAATTAATTGACACTGATGATGGGGCTGGAGTTAAACTACTGTTCTGTTTTTACTATAATTCTACTTTATTTTAATAACTAATTTGTGTATTATTTTCTGATTGCACGTATCTTACACATGGTGTTGGAACTACAGGAGGTGGGTTATTTTTTTTATTATTTGCAATTTTAATATTAGATGACTATTAAGTAATGTGTACATAATACTTAAATTATTCTCCATTCCATTCTGTAACACTTCTGGAAAAACGTTGATGCGATTTGATTTAATTTATCCAAAATGTAAACAGACACGGACTGACAAGGTTTTAACCGAGTTATAAGAATATTAACATACGGTTTCCATGATAGTTGCTCATCAAGTATCATTCCGAGATGTCGTATAGAGAACACTTATATTGTTTTCAAATTACAATAATATTGAAATGGAAACAAGCTGTAACATTTCATTTTTGAGATAAAACACTTAAGATTTTTTTTAAAGATGTACTGCTCTGAATGTCTGAAATACTAAAACCGATCGAATAACATGCCCTTTGTCAGAACAACGTCAGATTTAAGTATGATTTTATTTTGTAGTATTGTATGGAGGCATACAAATACTCAAATTATCGCTAGAAATGTTTACTATAAATGCATTTTTTTAATATAAAAATAATAATTTTACAGCACGGGAATGATCAAAACGCTAACCCTCATATACCACGAGAATGGTATAGTGAAGGGTTTGTATCGAGGGATGAGTATAAACTACATCAGGGCCATTCCGATGGTAGCGACATCTTTCTCCACTTACGAACTGATGAAACAACTATTGCAACTGGACACAGGAATGAAAGTATCATAAAAATAACGACCACTGGAATTAATTGGCTCTATGGCAACACGTGCCTTTGCCTTATTAAAAGTAGTTGTGATTTAAATACCGAATGTCAGTGTCAGGTGAAAGTAAAATAGCGGCAAGATTATTTTTTAATTATTATGTAACAGTATTTTAATAATTTGTCGCTCTCGGCGCATTCTACGGAAATTAAATAAACTATAAAATCTGGAAAAATAGGAAATTTTGGATATGTATTCTTTAATTAAATAAATAAATTGAGCCTTCCACTTTGATATTTCCGAAACGTTTATGCGAACGATACGATTTACTTATACATTTCTTTTATTTTAAAAGATTCCATTATAGGAACTTTATAAACAGGAGTACAGGACAAAACGATTGTCACAAAAACGGTTAGCTATTGAATAGCTACAAAACAAATTCACAAATTAGACGAATCTGATCACAAATTTATAAAATTTGTGACAAATGAAAAAGAAAAATAATGCTGCATCTCTTTTTGTAATATTAATTATGATATAAAAGAATTCACTAAATTTAAATTGTTAACAAAAAGCGATTATCGCACTTTGTGGAACGTGGTCTCAACTAAATAAATTATAGATTTATATCTAACACTATTATGACGGAAGTCTAAAGATTAGTGTGGGACAAGTGGGCTATTCAAATTAAAACTCTAGTAAAAAGTTTGTATTGCCCTTCTAAAGCTGATTTTATTGAGTAGATGGCAGACGAGCGGGCGGGCCTCATGATGGTAAGTGGTCACCGCCGCCCATGTACACCTGAAACACCAGGGGACATTCGGGTGCGCTGCCGACCTTGCAGAATCCTATAAATTAAATTTAACCCAAGTGATTGCAAGATCACGCCATTGTATTCTAACCTTACTCTTATTCCATGATACGTATATCTTCCGTATTTATATGTGATAAATAACTATATAGTTATAATAAATAATAGTTATACCGACCGCATATTTAAATATGTTGCTAACGAACTGTAAAGAAGTGTGTATTTATTGGAACGCTCGATTGGCCAATTTAGGCTGCGTTCCAAAACGTGTGAAAATTGCTCTCTCTCACATAATTACGCTGCATCTTTTTCTATATTCCTAATACAGAAAATAAACTTTATAATATAAAGGTGTTCGAAAATTTGTGGCATAGTCCCAAATCACCATTTCGTTTTTTTCTTGAAACTGCGTTACACAATGGGACCTACTTATATCGATAAGTATCGATATCGGGATGCATTGACAATTGAAAAAATGTTTAATATTGTCTTAGTGTCACATTACCGAGATACTACTATTGAAAAATCACCATGTAATCGTATGACCTTAGCAAATTTTACCTGTGTATAAACAAAATGTACAAATCACGTGCTTCTAATAATTAATAATTATCAGATATACCTAAATGAACAAACAAACATGAGACCAAATATTATTTATTATTACAATACGTATAGTACTGCACTCCGTTGAAATAGCTATTTCACACGACCGTAAATCGACATATATACCTACATATTATTATTAATTAATAATTCCCACGAGCAGTGTAAAACATTTTTGGCAGTAAAATGTAGATATTATTATATAATAATTTGTTTGGATATTTATTCCTACAGCGGTGGCACGAACTTACTCGAGCGCTAAATTAAATAAAATGATTAAATGGGTAGTTAGATAAATAGTTCCCCAGCTCTCAGCAAACAATTAATGAACTATAAATAATTAAAATGGCGGCGCGGCACTATGCCAACCTCCCTAGTAAAATGTTCAAACCCCTTAATTAAAGAGCGATTTTCTCACGTGCTGGAACAGCTTTTGTATTGATGTCCGTTATAAGTTGTATTTAAGTGTATTATTTGTGAAAAGACCTTCATGACAACAAAAATAGTTATTATTTGTATCAATTGTGTAGGTGTTAGGTTGTGGCTCAAATATAGCTTTAAAAGAAAGATTAAAGTTTAAAATATATTGGATATTAATTTAACGGTGACGGAATTTAATGTAAGTTTTATTTTTTGTGGATAAATTCAATTTTATTGCTATAATATGAATATGATTTTGCACTTAAATTTCAGAAGTACTTAAATGATAACTAATTTTCAAGGCTCAATAATAATGTATTAAATAAAAACATTTACTTTATAAAAAAAAATGTTAGAATTACCTCAATTCTTTTAAGCGGGTGTAAAACACGTAGTTTGATATTTAATTAGTTTAAGACAAATATTCATTCCTATTAATTAACATTACAAGTATTGAAAATAAACTGCACCTTATTCTGAAAAACATGGTCAAAAAAGGTATTGCGGTGAAGCAATAGAGCTAAGAAAAAAGAAACTACTTGAAGGATCCCCATGCGTATTGTTATAAATCTTTAGTATTTGAATGTTCGAGGTTGTAAAAAAAATGTTTGCTGCAAATATGAATCTAAGACACATTTGTAAAATTTATTTTACATTTCCTTAGGCTGACATCAAGGAGAATATTTTTTTTTATAAAATGTACTATTTTGTTCTTCAATATTGCATTCCTATTACATATTATTTATTTTTCTAACGTTTTTTATAGGTACGTTATTATAAAAACATACACAATTTAGTGTCAGATTGTATGAAAATGTAATGTATAAAATGTATCGTTATTATTATTACCAAAGATACGAAAGTACATTAACAAATTGATATCACAACATAGTACCTAGCTTTATTTATTGAAATAAATGAATATTAATATTTTTATGGCGTCTTTTATTTATTATTTTTGATCCCAGATAAATATCTAGATGATAATCTATATATATAATAAAACAGTGAGTTTTGAGCCTGTACATTGAGTCAATTTAAAAAAAATGTCTAGAAGCTACAAAAAGCAGTCTTTAGAATTTTTGTCTGTATGTTTGTTTAAGTATCACGTACAAACTACGGAACGGATTTTGGTCAGGTTTTCACTAATGTATATATAGGTGGCAACAGTAGAACACTTTTTATTAGATAGTCGCATAAGATCGCGGTCTTATTATAGTGAAAATACACTTTTTTTTTGTATAACAAAAATATTTATTGAATGGAATATTGTTCATTAAATTCAACAATCTTCGTAATTTTTCGGGCAGATCTATTATCACCGCTATAAAATTTTTGAGGTTTGAGCACAAAACTGATTGTTTTATACAGGCTTCTCTTAAAAATATTTAACGAATATTACGAATTATTTTAAATAGTTTTGTTTCGTGGGCAATAATAACTACATCAAAGCTGTTTTACGTGACAATGCGAAAGACTGATCATTTTATTTACAAAGCTATTATGTTTGTAATCTTGATTATTAAATTGTACAAGCAATTGTACTTAATTATCAA
This sequence comes from Sesia apiformis, assembly GCA_914767545.1. NCBI lineage: Eukaryota > Metazoa > Arthropoda > Insecta > Lepidoptera > Sesiidae > Sesia > Sesia apiformis. The sequence continues at coordinate 14,330,478 of OU611963.1, read as the reverse complement.
TAATTTAGATTTGAAAATTTGGAATAAAAGATGATTTTTCTTTCGTTTAGTATTTATTTCATTTCATACACAAATGTAAAAGCAAGTTTTATATTATAAAACTTTCATACTTTTCACAATCTGAGTAATATAGAATGGGACGCTAGGTACCCCGTACCCACTAGGCTGCAATGATAACGTTTCACATGGATGTTCGATTCAGAATTTTGTTTCACAATGAGTACACACGCATTCTTTTCCCTTACAGACAGTAGTCATATTATGTACATATCGAGAAATGGGATAAGCGACATACAACTTAAACCACATTATATTATAATAATCAAGGTTTAATTTTGAAAGTGTGTCGCTTACTCCATTTCTCTTTTCCACCGTAGATATATTAGTTAGGTATAGTACAGAACCAATGACTGTTTAAAAAAGTATTTGTATAGAACTAAAGCTTTTATGAGCTTTTTAGGTTGTGATTTTGTAACTATCGACATTACTCGATAAAAGAACAACACTATCTTTCACTCACACAAAGAAACTTGCGCACACGTTTGCGTATCAAGGAGAAACACGTCAAAGCGATTTTTGTTTATATATTACGTTAGTATGAAGGTCTTTACTGGTCACTATAAAAAAAGATAAACGGGCGGTTGTGAGTTGTAGTTTCATCGTACAATATTTCGTGTTTTTTTGGTTTTAATATTCTGTACACATTTCAAACTGGGGTAAGCTTAATAAAAGAAAAGGATCTTTTATAATTAATTTTATTTATTATCTAATAATATTCTATTACGGCTTAGTACACTTGCAAGAATAAATTATTCTGGATTCTGTTTACAATTTATTATTGCCATTATGTAGTGACTTCAGAGGATTTAACGTAATCGACGCACTATCAACGTTTATCATTCAAATAATGTATCGCACCTCAACACTCAGTACATACAAAGTTACGCTCGTCTAGAATTTTTGAATGCCATTTACCATGAAATACTTAATTTAAATTTTATTCGAGCTTAAATTGGGTGAAATAATTCTACAAAATTCAGCTGTAAAATCAACCTCAAGCAAGCAATCACAATTTAAGTTAATTTATTTCACGCAAAGGAAGCTCGATATACATTTTTTTGTGATTTTTTTCTTTTCTTTTGGGTATTATAATTGTTTTTATCTATAACTTACATATGTACTTAATACTTAGATCAACGAAACGTGTGAATTCAGATGTCATTGGTGGGTAAAGTCTTTGTATCAATTCGTACACACGCGTTTTATCAAAGTGCAATTTTGGAAATATAAAAACCATATAATATACAATATTTTTTTATAAGTACCTATTTTATTTAGTATTAAAATTGCAACGAAAACGTTGACAAAATAAACAATCTCTCCATCCAAATCCAAAATACAAATGCCTATGCACGTTTTATACATGTGGAATACATAACTTTTGTCATTTATTCTAAAAATAGGAAAAAATGCTTTCGAGTGAAGTTAACAGACTTAACCGGACTTAACAGAGTTCCGAAACGCGCGAAAATTGTTCTTCGACAATTTAAATCATCTTTTTTTTTCCTTCTAATATGGGGATAGAAAAAGATGATGTAAATTATATTATCAAGGAGCGATATTTGCACGTATTGGAACCCTGCCTAAATGAAGTATGAAATGATTTGTAAAAATCTAGCTTCGAAACAGCCGTTTTGTTTGTAAATATTCTAGGATCAATCGTACAAAAAACTTTACAATTATCGTCGCATCACCCTACTTATCCGTACAAAATATGCAGAGTGCTCGAGTCGCACGCCTCCATTGGCTTACGACTTAAAATAGCAACCGATTAATATGGCTTAAAAAAAAATCCAAAAATCGGTAACAATATAAATATGATGCATCTTTTTCCATGTTCGTAACACAGAAAAGGACAGCAGCATGAATTAGTCGTTCAGCGATTCTCGCACATTTCACAACGCAGGGTTAACGCCTTCGTCTTTAGGTATTTACACAATTACCTAAACTTAATTATAGTGAATCGTAGAACAAAACTTAGAGATCCACTCGTGTGAAACATTTATGTTACAGGTAAGGTGGCACAAGGACTTGTAGTGTGAAGTACAAGAACTTTTGAAAACGAACCTCGAAATGCACATTACGATGCATTTTATGACAGGATGATTGCACTGGGAATAATGAAAAACGACACCAGACTTGAGCCAAGGATAATAATTATTATTATAAAAGCAAAATAGACTATTCGTACGAGCGAGCGAGATACTGTTTTTTTAATCTCCTTTTTGCATATCGATTTGCATTTCGTGGCAAATAATGCGAATGCTGTTAGATATCAATGCGTTTTTGTCACTAAATGATTATAAAAAGTGAGATAAGATTATTTCTATCTCTTTTTCATCTGGTAGTTAAATTTTAGTGGCAAAAAATGCGAACGCTGTAGGACATTGTTTTTGAAAATATTTCTCTTGTCGTTTTTGTAGTTCACGTGATTCGTTAAATTTTATTAGGTAAAGGGATAGCGTTCATTAGGCTCGCTGAATCAAGTTGCAAAAATTCGCCTATTATGAAACTGCGTCCACTGGGGACGCGCCGAGTCGAATCGCACCCATGCATTGCTCGTCAGGCCAATTTCTGCTGCAGCGCGTTTCGTCTCGACTCTGCGCGTCTCCGTGGACGTACGGGAGCAGAGCCGCATTCTATGTTCGATGCGTTTCGTCTGTAGTCGACGCTTCGCTTTTTAAGTATAATATTAGCTATATCTGTCTTATAACAAGTCGACGTCGAAGTCTAGTGTCGTTCTTCATCTACGAGAAAAATGTATCGACTATAGATGTGATACAACATTCTGTCATAAAATTAAATGCTCAATTTACTTCAAATGATACAATGTACATACAATACACAGAAAATGAAATAGTTATTAAAAAACCAACTAAAATTGATATAATTTATTGCGCTACAAATAAAGGTATAAAAGTAGACTACAGATTTTGTTCTAGCATAGATGCTTATACTTTAAAATATTAAGAATGAACTTTGACTAAGAAATGTGAAAGTGAAATGTGAGTCACAAGCCTGAGGAATTCCTTTTGTGAATACAGCCTCAACCGAGCGTTCGATTACAAAATTTTGTGTGACCGTGAAGGAGTTACTATAGTGACTTCATTAGTTGTTGTAACTGGGAGAATAAGTTTATAACAACTTTATATTTGCGGTTGGCGCCACCTAGCTGTCTACTAAATATGTCGATAGTAAACTACAAAGGAGTTTGTTCGAATGCTCGATTGGCGAATAGTGTTGCAGTCACCAAAGATTTTTTATGGTGGTATGTCCATTGGTCTGTCAGTGAATCTATGGTGACTCGAATGTGAAATAAAACGACTTTTTTGGAAATGTACGGTGTTTAATTCCAATTTTTACATGCAAATACAGCAGTGGTTCCATCATGAACATACCACCATAAGCCGCGGAGCAAAATCATCGGGCAAGAATAGAACTGGTGACAATTTTATCGATTATTATCCGAATTTAAATGCACACCCCACCGCCGCACTATTATACACAATAGTACTAATAATAATTAAATAATGCCGGTCGCTCATCTTCGTATTTCCGAGCGGAAGCGAACGATGTATATAATGTAGAGTGGTTACAATATATTTTGGATTTATTTTCTTTTTATTCACCATTTCTTCGTATTTTTACGGAATATGAAGATGACTGGCATTATTTAATTAGTAGTACTGTACGTACTAAAACTAAAGGTAGGTTCCAAAACATATCGCTTTTTGACAATCTCAATATTGTGCATCCTTTTTTGTTTTCATGGCATAAAAAGAGACACATATTTGGATTATCAGAGTGATAATAGCATATTTTAGAACACAGACTTAACAATTTATGGCCGGGATTTGCACTCGTACAGCACATTCTAGGGGATCAAATATATTAGATAGCAAATCATGTACAAACCGACCGGTCCGTCCATCCATCAAAACTGTAATTTTGTAATTGTAACTGTATAATTCCGTGGTCAGTTACACTTGTGCGTGGATGGTGTTATTTATTTAATGTGAAACACATGTTCATTTTTAATTAGATATAATATTTTCAGCTGATTGACATATTAAAATATTTTACACTATTTTTGTAGGACCTTACATAATATATGCATTGCCATTGACATTTATAAATTCATTAAAACATTCAAACGCTCATTAGAAGAACATATTATCCCAAAGAAAGTGCTGACAGAAACACGTAAAAAGTAGACGCTTAATACGTCCCCCCATTATCTTAGAATCCCAGATAAGAGTTAAGTGAATTTTAAAAAATAGAAAAAAATACAGTTCTATCTTAAAAATCAGATGTTAGAGCATGTTACTATTTAAACACAATCTTGAAACAATGAAAGGGCATTGAACCGAAGTGGCATACCTACATTCAGCTATTTTGAAAAATTCTCGATTTTGCAGCCGTCAACCAAACCTAAATAAATCGATAGAAGACATCAAAACATGTCCTTACGTAAAAACTCCCAAAACGTTTCCGAACTCAAATGCAAAATCAATGCAAAGTTATCTTCCAAAACGGCAGAAAGTTAGTATGCTGGACTCCATACAAAAATGTCTGAACCCCTTTAAATTAACAAAAATCTTAAAGCCAATACCGATAGTCTATACCCGTGGTCGTCAAACTGCTGTCCGAATTGAAGATATGTAGTTCACTTTAAAGTTTTAAAGAATGGCTGGGAAGGCGTCAAAAATGACTACTAAAAGGAAGATCAGTGACGAGAAAATATTTTTTAAAGAAAAATGCTAGAAAGAGTTTTGTTTTATATATGAACAAAAAGGTACTTGTTTAATATGCCGCGAAACGGTTGTCGGAATGAAGCGATACAATTTGTCTCACCACTATACAAGTAAGCGTAATTCATTTACATAGGCCTTACCTTTGTAATCTAATGAAAGAATGGAGAAGCAGCGCATTTAAAATGGTCATTCGTCGTCAACAAAATGTTATGTCAATAGCAGTCGGACAAAGTGAGGCTGTTACGAAAGCATCCTATGATGTATGTAAAGTTATTGGAAAAAAGATGAAATCATTCACTGATGGCGTATTGATAAAGCAGCGTATGATAACTGTTTTCAAACAATGAAGATATATTGGCCGAAATAAATAAGTTTACGTTTTCTGAACCATCCTGTCGCCGCCGCATACAAGATATTTCAAAACACATGTTTGAGGAAGTGATTGACAAAATAAAAGTCTTGCGTATGATTCTAGTACAGATATAACTTCGATATCTCAATGTTAAGTTTTTATGCGTTACTGCGAACTACGGGATAATAGAAGACTCCTTAGGCGTAATAACTGTGAAAGGGCACACAAAAGGTTCTGATTTTGTGGATGTAATGAAAGATTTTATAGAAAAAAAAAACGATATGTCTACGAGTAATTTAATATCAGTGTGTACAGATAGCTGTCCGTCAATAGTTGCTTACTGCATCAAGAAGGTTTGACATGTCAAATTTCAAATAACAAATTGAAGGATATGATGTAAACAGTCCTAAGTGTTACAAATTTCATTCATACATGTGAACTTAATCAGGGAACTACTTGAGGAATTACATGTCAGCTACGGTGATGTTGTACTGCTGTCAGATGGTTAAGCAAAGGAAAATTGCTTGAACGGGTTTTCAATTTCAAATCTGAAATAATTTTATTCCGACAACAAAGCGTTAAAGATTACCCTGAACTTACCACCTTCTTTGTCCGATATTACACAGAAGTTTAACAAACTTAATTTAGAGTTACAAGGAACAAACAAGATTGGACAGATGATAAATAAAATATTTGCTTTTGAAGCTAAACTGAAGCTAAAGCTAAAAGCGATAGATAGTTCTATCGACGAAAATGTCTATCAACATATGGCGTCCTACTTGAAGGAATATTAAGAAATAAAAATAAAATAGACATGATACATATTCGAGGCTACTTTATTGATCTAGAAAACCCTTAGCATGTTGAAAATGATGAAATTATTCTGCCAATTTGGGTTTCATAAAACTCCGTTGATGAATGAAATCATCGAACTTAAGAAGGACACATAGCTTACAGCTCAATTCATTGAACATCTTAAAAATCATTTAATTTTGGAGATACTTGTCTATCAATGAAAAAAATTTCGTGATTGCTCACAATTTATTTTGAGGCTATTTCCTTCAATATATATACCTATGTGATGTTTCACTTTCTAAATGAATTTCCTAAAAAATATATCGTAATCAATCGCCTGTCATCATCATCAATCATTTAGAAGACGCAATGAGGATTGCATGCAGTCAATCAAAAGACGTAAATATAGATTAGATAGCTAAAACAGTACAACACCACAAGTCACTTTAATTAATATTTTTATTTCTCTAAGTTTACTTTGTAATTTGAATAAAAATCCAGAATAAACTTGTATTTTTTACATAAGTTAACCTATGTTATTATATAATGGCTATGGAAAACATAGCCATTCACATACACCTGCCATGGGAGTGAACATATTGAAGGTATATAGGTAATAAATTAATAATAATGTAGGCATGCGGCCTGAGGTGCTACCCCACATTGTATCTATTGGCCCTTGACCAAAAAAGTTTGACGACCACTGGTCTATACCGTTTGCTCAGATGACGTCACATATTGACGATTAAAAAGCTATTGGACTTAAACGTTGTTTTTACGAATTTACGGTTACATACATCATTTCAATCATCTTTCATATAATTTTAAATTGCCATTAAATAAATAAGTGTTATTTAAACATCATAAAAAGACAATTAATACATGTAACGGAAAATCTCAAAAGTAAAACATTTAATTTTACATAATTTTAAGTCAAATAGCCTTTTAACTGTCGATATATTTTATAAATTTGCTCTTAATAAGACATATTAATAGCATAAATACAACCTATAACAACTAATTATTTCGTGTATTGTATTAAACAAATGTGGCGTCCACTTTCTATGTATTTCCGTGCAAAAACATGGACCAATCACATCACCGAACGCTTTCGATTTGGAGATATGATCGGTCCGTTATTCCACAAACAACATTTTGCATGTTACGGACCTACTCATGACGAGACAAAGAAAGGACAAATTTTATGGCAAACAAAACCGAAAAAATTCGAAGGTAAATATGGTTTTCAATTTTGCCTTCGTAAAGCCTTAATTCGTCCTTATGACAATACTCGTAAATTACATTTGTTTACAAACGATAAAATATTTATTATGTCATTTTTTAGTTTCTTAGGATTTATGTTCCCAGTATATTTGAATAATAAAATGTACTTTTAAAATATATACAAAGGATTTTCTCGTCTTGAGCAGGTTTAACATATTAAATACACGGTGTCATTAATCGCGACGACTATTAATATTATTAATATCGGCGACTTGAATGAAATTATATGGGGTCGCTTCAGTGTTTATACCAGACCGCGCTACTTAAGTTGTCACCTTTTGTCGCCGCGACTAGCTTAACACAACATGCAAGGAAATTTCAAAACTACTCTCTTCATCGCATTAGTATTATCGTATTAGTTAGTCAAACTGGTCATTTTGAAATTATTACGAGCCTTCGATATGCAGTTATAACTAAAGCTACGGACCTACGCCTTATTCCGATCAGTTTTTTTAATGATATCTATTTAAATAACCGTTTTTCGATTGAAAGAGTTGTATATATAACTCTTAAGTAAATAAAGTAATTCTGCTGTCCTAAGAACGCATTAGTAACATAACGCAAGCATAAGCAATATTAGAAAATTAAAAATAAACAATTAGAATAAACAATGCTTATTCGTTTTATTTTATCCAAAACTCAAAGTTTCTGGCTTGATTTTAAAGTAATAAAAATTTTACCAATATATGCATCAAAATTATTATCCACGAAGTACAGCATTGTTGCAACATCTTTCAATTCGAAAAACCGTTCATTTTAATATATATCTCTTAAAAAACTGGTCTTAATAAGGAGTAGGTCGGTATTATATAAGTTTACGTTATTTAAATGAACCTATTCACGAATCAAAAAACGTATGCGTTGAAATTATCTAAAATAATAAAAGTCGGGACACCAACTCGATTTAACTATGACAGATTATGATAAAATGAAAAAAAAACTGAACTGATAACTAAAACTGATAAAATTTTGATAGATTCTGAAAATAAACTTGATGTACATCACATCAATGTGATAAGATTTATAAGAGGTTTCCTTCCATGTATAAACACTGTGTATTTTATCCAGCCGCAGGGCAAGAGTGCACCTGATTGGGGGGTGGGGGGCATGTACAAACCGCGGCGGCGAGTGATGGCCCCGGTGGCCTCCGGGTGATCCCGGTAGCCACCGTGTAATCCCGGAGGCCCCTGGTACCCCCGGTTGCCAGCGTGTGATTCCGGAGCCCCCGGTGGCCTCCGTGTGATCCCGGAGGCCCTGGGTAGCACCCAGTGATACCAGCGGCCCCCGTATGATTCCGGAGGTCCCCGGTGGCCACCAAGTGATGCCGGAGGTCACGGGTGGCCAACGAGTGACCCCTGGGTGCCCCGCGAGTGGTAAGAGACGGAGCGGCGCGAGCGAGTGCACGAACACGACTCCTGCTTCATATACGACACCACTGGAACGATATAATATTGTATTACTACCACATTCAGTAAAACCCATATCAATATCTCGATATCAGTCTATAAGGTCCCACTGTAAGATAAGTCTTTCCTAGCAAATCACTAGGGTATTTCTTTTATAGAAAGAAGGCGACAGACAAGTACAGTCCACCTGGTGGTAAGTGGATACTGTCGTCCATAGACATCCGCGATACTTGATCACATAGATCCAGAATGACAAACGTTGGCTCCCGAATACACTGCGTTTAACCTTTGGAGGTATAGGTTGGACACAGCTTTTACAATGGAGGGCCGAAAGGAACAGATAGATAAGACTTTAATACTATGTCATTACATAAATTCAGTAAGCAAGCCTATATAAGAAATGCATTATCGTTGCGTTATATATCTCAGATATCTATCTCCATATCAGCCTACAATGTCCCACTGCAAGGGACAGGTATTCCTTGGTAAATAACTAGGGTATTTTGGGTCGTAATAGAGCATGATGGCAGAGTGCAGATTGATAGATACCGTAACCAGCCCCTTTAACGTCCACTGCTGGACACAAATCTCCTCATACACTTGTGCACTCGTATTGTGCATGAGGGATGTATGGTCTTAAAACGGCACGCTGAACAAGGGAATTAACGAGTCCACTCTTGTAGAGGTGATATAGTTCCTCAGTGCTTGTGGTATGGGCTTTATTATCCCCTAGTCGCCATCTACGACCCCCACGGGAAGAGATGGGATGGTGCAGATAGTTTGTAATTAGTATGCCTGATATTAGTATCAAGGGTTACAGGTTTAATTTACTTGTTTGAAGACAAATATTGATTACAGATTTGTGTATTTGTTTTCTGTGCAGCTTTATGTGTATTTGGATCTAGGTTTCCTATGACGCAGTTTGTCCTAATGTGTGTAGGATTTACTATTAAACAGCCGCAAAGAGATGGAGTGGTGTTATACACAGCCAAAGCTTTACCTAAAAAATCACAAAATAAATATCATCTAAATCTACTCACATACAGCCTACATGAAGTAATCCGGCGTCCGCCGCGTAACGTGGGGTTCTCCACGTCGCGGGGCCGGGTCGAACTGAAGGCTGAAAACGAATTGACATGTTAATAATACAGCCCCTGACATGTTGAAACATGCCGCATGTAGTGGTTGGTCATAAAACTTTTTCCATCCATGGTCGATAAGATACATTTGATTATGATAATCCAATGTTGGTCATCACTTTGCGCTTATAATCATTCTGTGTGTATATTTTTTTTGGAGTCCGCGTCAACTTTGTTTGTGGATAAATTGGCAGATTCATATCAAAACCCAGTAAGGAACAAATGTAGAAAGAAACTATGCAAACACACCCATTTTTTTTTCAATACTTATGGATATGTACTGTGGGTGGTCATTTCCCACTTTATCTTATTCCTCAATATACGTACGTGTTTCAGTAGTGAGTGAGATATGCCAGAGTCCATTCCCATCCCATCATATCCCTCCCCATTTTCGGAACTCTTCCTCTAAATCCATCGGCGTGCCACCGTTTTGTGGACTGAAGTTGGCATATACCGCGAATATCTATGGGTGACAGTATCCACTTACCACCAGGTGGACTGTAGGCTCGTCTGCCACCTTCTTCCTATAAACAAAATGTGTGCAGTTATTTCAACTGAGGAGCGCGCGTTAAAAAATGTTTGTTTTTTGTTTATAGGACGAATGCGGCAGAGAAGAGTACCACAAGTCCACTTACTACAAGGTGGTGAGTGGACACTGTCGCCCTAGGACATCCGCGGTACATGTACATACCGACATCGATTTAGAATGACAAACGTTGAACCTGGCTGCGCTGCCTACCGATGGAGATTCATAAATAGATTTGAAAAATGTTTGGTAAATTATTATTGTTTTACGGGAATAGAGTAAATAGAGAGTAATGGAATAGAATTCTGTGTCAATGTATTTAAAGCTGTATTACAAAGGATATAAGGTCTCTTTTTAGGCATACCACAACACCACTGCAAACAAGCAAGGAAGGCCGCGCGATCGTGAGTTGCACAACTACAATATAAGCTTACATGTCTAAGATAAGTAAAGCTTACATGTATAAGTCATACATTTATCTAATTAAATAAATATATAACTATTCAAGACACGAGACTATTCAAATATATCAAATCAAACCATTTGAAGGCCTGGTCAAATGTTATCATATAAATCTTAAATATTGGCAAGATCCGGTCCAAAATGATAAAATCCAATATGAATTTTACAATCGTCTTAATACATGAATAACTAGATATACAATCACATTAACATCGGAACACTAGAAATTGAGTACAAATGTATACAATTAGAAAGTATATTTCGATAGATATCTCACATTCCAATAACACCCTCTAATGCAATAAACGTGCGTTAGAAACTACAATATAATTAGTTTATCGTTCTCACAAAATATTATGTGAATATACACTATCCATATTAAGAAAAGGTGACGACATTCGTCCAATATAGCATAACATAGCGATAATTGGTCAATCGAGGAATGCACCTCTCTCGAAATTGGTCAATAGGTAAAATCACGTGAATGATAGTGATGAAAAGACTTTTTCTCTTAATTTGAACAGAGTATACATACATTGTTACTACTATAGAATCAATGATTACCCTAAAAGTGTACAGACGTTATCATACTTACAATGAGTACTTGAGTGCATCATCCAACTCCATGATGGCGGCCTGGTTGCCGCACCTGCAACAAACGTGGCCAATTTGGTAAACAATTAATTACTCTGGCACAATATGTGCAATCAATCACACAAGTATTTGCTTCCTCTGTAACTTATATTGTGAAGTAACAATTCCTATGTTATTCATGACGCGTCAATTTTGTACAGCGATACTGTCGCAGGGAATATAATGAGTTGAGGTTTCCTAGCCTCATTAAACTAAACAGTTTAATGAGGAAGAGCAAACTCTTCCTTGGAGGGAATGGGGAGTAAAGTACATAATATATCCTATTTGCTACACCCTAACAGAGCCAGTGTATAACAGTTATGTTGTTTTGTATTTTTTAACTCTGTACATGGTGCAATAATAAATAAATACCTTTTACATGTGACATATGAGTTTTCTTTATCCCATTAATCGCGTTGTACATTCACTACTTGATAATATAAAGCAGTAGCGTAATTATGCATTTTTGTACTTTGTAGCAACTTGACACAAGGCGAAACAGAATGAGTGGCGCGAGAAGCAAGAGCTTAGCGCCGACACGCAGCGACGGACAGTTTGCGCTATGTATCTCTCTACATATATAAAGGAATTGAGACTAAATAATATACTAGTATGTGTAGATAATATTCAATCGTGATCTAGCAAATTGTTGCGCAAATTGATATCTGTTATTTCTTTTCTATTTAAGGTAGGTTTGTTAAAACTATTGATTATATTAAGATCACTCATCTATACATATAATAAAATAGTAACAACCGCGAAATATATAAAAAAAAGTAAGCGTAATAACGAATGATATAGAGCACAAAACAACATTTTTTGGAATTTTTGTCTGTTTGTCTGAACGCGCATCACATAAAATTTTAACGAAATTTAATTTTAATTTAATGACGGATTTTAATGAAACGTGGTATAGTTATAGCTCACGTGTCGGATTAACATTTAGGCAGATCGATTATAGAGATTCCATGGGGATCACAAGTTCACGCGAACGAAGTCGCAGGCACCGCTAGTATAGAATATATATTTATGTACACATAGTTTTAAGTTTCCTGAATAAAAATAAAATAGGCAGTAAGTTCTCACTGAGAAGATCCGAGAAAGACTGAGAAAATAATGTGGGTACACTTCTTCTTGCGGTGTTATAGTCTTGTTCTTCGACGGGTGTCGGTATTTTTGCTCCAAACAAATGGTTCTCGAGAAAGAGACGAGAAGGTGTCTACATTCTAGTGGGTTCTTAGTGTGTAGCGAAAAGTTTTAACCCTGTTCTATTCTGGTGTACCATCAGCATCCACCATATTCTCTTTCTCCGCCTTTTTTTTATCTTTTTTAGCGTGATATGTGCGAACAAGCCGCTGATAAATTAATTACGCCGTGTATAAAAGAGTGGACTCGCCAACCCGCTTCGCCAAAGAGGCGTTTAAAGGGCTTACATCTCTCACGCACGAGACAATATGCATGAAGAATGGATACTGAAAGGGCTGGTTGCATAGCATTGCATGTGCAAACATATGAACGAACATATGAAAGAGCAACGGCAGTTGCTACTTCGACATCCATTTCGAGCTAGCGCGAGAACGATACTCATAAACCGTGAAGTGTAATGATGCTTCATTTTCTCGGGAGTTCTTGCTGAGAATTCTCGGGAGAGTGTAGTGCCCGCTTAAAATAAAATATTTATGGGAGAGACATAGGCTGATGCTATCACTCACCTATAGCAGTAGTTGGGCGCGGAGAATATGGTGACGACGTTCCTGTCATGGCACCAGTTGTATCCCTCCATGACGAGTTGATGCGCGCGCGACACCAGCGTAAGCCCGTTGCTGTGGTTGAACGTCTCCGAGATATCCTGCCCGAACGTGTAGCCAGCGCCACGGGGGGATATGCCCCATCCGCCTCTGTACACGACCAACAAAAAAGTCAGAAATGAACAGTTTTAACCAAAATATGAATGAAGGAAACCCTCCATTCCAATTCCATGTACTTTCTAATTATTTTTCACGAATACTGATCTCCTAAAATAGGTAGTTTATTATTCACTGACGTAAAGATACTCATGGATGACAGCAACTGATTAACATCACGCGAAATGTAGGTCTATCATTGTGGCAGCACAAAAGGTAATGAATATGGCAATACTGATTCCTATCAGTGTTTGTGAATAAATAGGACTTCATGTTTTTAGAAAGTAAATTATAAAGTAGAAGAGCAGATATTGATGTTAATATATTTAAAATATAGTTATGTTCTAGTAAATAAGGGTATGTTTAATGGCTTTGTATACAGGCCTTTACAAATAAAAAAAAAGTGTTTGTGAAGCATTCTTGCCATTCAGTGGTTGTCTTCCAGTCAATACCAAAGTTTTCTTTGTTACTGTCTGCTCGTTTATCACCCATGTCTTTTCTACAAAAGTTTGTATTTATATATGGCCTGCATGAATTGAGATCAGGGCCGTCTTTACCAGGGGGTGCAAGGGGTGCGGTGCACCCCGGGCGCTCACCTTTTAAAGGTAATGAAAAAATATAACGCTATAGTAAACAATTACACAATAGGATATTTGACTGTCATAGGATACACAATAGGATATTTGACTGTCATAGGATACACAATAGGATGTTTGACTGTCTTAGGATACACTCCCGCACCCCGGCGCAGAATAGACTTAAGACGGCCCTGATTGAGATATTTAGCGATGTTACAAAACATATAACACAAAATCTCTCAATGACAATACGAGAATCAACAGACGTAACAACACAGATTGCAATATTATTATGATTATTTTCATAATTAAATTAATTAGCCATAAGACGGTAATTTGTGAGTCAATATTCCATTTCAGTCTAACTAAATAATAAGTCTATAAAGTCACAGTAATCGAAATGAGATCAAGATTTTAGATTAATAATTGTATATCTAAAGTTTTGTTACAATAACAATGGAATCCTAAAGGGCAAACAATTAGCAATGCCATAGTCTGTAATCTGCTTATTACATTAATCCTAATCATCCTTTTCAAGTACACGTGTAATATGTTTACATACACATGAATACAAAACGAGATTATTGGACGTGTCATTAAAAATCAATACCAATTCAATTTCTTTCCGAATGCCTGATAACATTAGTATCTTACAGAGCGTAGAATAAGATAACATTCGAGCAAATCGTCATAACAAATCAATATAATTAATATTACGACCGTCTATGTAGGTAATAACTTTGCATATTTTGCTGAAGTTAATAAAGTAACCAACTATCGATCGATAATCGTATAAACCGTATAATCGTATAATGAATATTTAACTGATACCTACCATTGGAAACTTGGGGAGGAAGATTTGGAAAAAAGGTTGGGACAGATATATAACGGGACGAGGGCGCCGAGGAAGAAATGACGCGCCTTTTATCTGGAGGGAGTGGGTGACTAGAGAGTATACTGAGGTAAAGGGTTTCCTGTATTATGGGTTTCAATTATACTTTCTATTTGATGGAATGTAAAATGAGATTAGGTGGCTCTCATTCACTCCCAAAATACGCTTGTATATTTCAGTGTCCTTGAGTTACAAAAAGATAACCTAGTCTGACGAGCTCTTCGGCTGTGAGAATGCAGATTATCTCCCCTTTAAAAATTTTACTCATAAATTTCAAGTTTCATTACAAATATTCTTCTAGGAACATGTCTGCCTTTGTACTTAGTTAATATTGTAATGTCTTATTCATTGTATGAACCGTAAAGAACAATAACAAACAGTATCACTCATTTGATTCTTAAATTTCATCAATGAAACTTGCTATTATAGTGTCTTATCTTATTTACAGTCGATACAGGCAGTCAATCTTGTATCAACTGTACTGTGATGGGGATTTCTTTTTCTTCCTGACTAGTATTCTCATGGATAAATTTAAAAATAGTGTGATCTTTCATTCTCCTACGCAAGGGCACAGTTTCCACTAAGATTACTGGCCAATAGTACAGAAAGAACAAAATCACGATGAATGATATTACCGGTGGTGCGGCTTGGTGGTATCGTGGGTCATAGTTATGTAAGTAGATAAAGTTGATAGCAGAAGTGCACAGTATTTTATTAACATACCCAGTGCCCATCACTGTTATCAACTTATCATTTACCTTGGACAATTAGTTCACATGGAAGATAATATACTATTGTATGCCCTTGATTTGATGGACTAGTTTAATTTCGTACCATTTCAAAATTATAGTACGATAAGTTATTCTGTAATGACCAAATTAATCAGCGCTTGCTCCTCGAAAAAAAATATTTTGTAATTCTGGAATATCTAAATGTATAAATGCTATTTTCAATGGGTCAGCTATATTTCATAATCGTTTCGAAAAAAAAAATTAGACAAACATTATGGCTCCGGGTCCTATTCCTGACAAAGGTAGGTATACAAAAACTACAGAAAGAAAAAATGCTGTATTATGTGACTTAAAAAGGATAGAAAGAAGTACTCGCCAGAAGTTTAAGGTCATTTGCAAATATTTTCTGTATGTTTAAGAAGTTAAGTCTGAAACTTAAGAGTTTTTTGTATATAAAAAGAAAGTGGCATACGAGCAGTGTCCACCTGGTGGTAAGTGAATAATGTCGCCATACGACATGTAATGGTAATGAAGACATGTCAAGTTAAGTCACTAATGATGAACGTCAAAAACGGCCCCAGATGCACTGTCTGGTTTTGAAGGCTTCGAAATGGATTTTGAGCAAAGAGCAAAAATCTTCCCAAGATTAGGGTACACGGAATGTTAAGAGAAAGGAAGTTTTCCTTTTCAATTACACCTCCAATTAATTCCTCCTTGGGAAGGATGACGTGTAATGGAAAGTAAAGTGGAAAATCGGATATGATGAGTACTTATACCCATTATAGATACCTGCATTATACTCATTACTTAGCCCACAAGTTTAATACACTTAACTACAATACCTACATCACTATTATTATAAAATTAATAACTTATATTATTATCATCGATGTTTACATTGCTATGCATTTATAAGCGAAAGTTATTAATACGGGACTTCCTAAACAAATAAGTGATAGGTAGATAAGACAATGGCAATTACTATTCGTTTTTTTTGGATGAATCATAAAATAAAGAGAATACTCTATCCTACGTTACTTATATGTTAAATCAACACTGCTCATCTACTACCGGAAGAGGTCCAACAACTCGCATCTAAAACTATCCAGCGTTATCTGCAGGCCATGGACATTGGCGACGAATTACGATCACAATAGATGAACAATGGTTGCAGTGATACGACATTTGATTCGCTAATGCTTAATGATAATACATAGATAATAAGTTTATATACTGTTTTGCTGTTGATTTTTCGTTCATAAATAAAATAATTATAAAGTAATTAAAATAATGTGCCGGGCCGCGCGTATTGTAAGACGATGTGATTAAAACTAATGATTTCTTGGGTGCAATAGAAATAGATGAAACTGTGGATAATTAAGAATACAATAAATTGCAGAAATGCATAACTCACCTATCATCAGGGTCACTCCACAGCAGGTCGCACATGGGGCCCTCATGGGGTACCTCCTGCAGGCGATCCAACGCCCTGATATGGTCAAGGGTATCGATCGAGGGGCTGAGACCACCGTGCAGACAGAAGATTTGTCCGTCCACCAACGCTGTCAGTGGCAGGAAGTCGAACAGGTCCGTGAAATGCTTCCAAACGGACGCGTTGCCGTATTTGCGGAGGCATTCGTCGTAGAACCCGTACACTTGAGTGATTTGACGCGACTCGTGGTTACCGCGCAGAATTGTTATTCTCTCACGGTATCTAACCTGCAATTTTATAATTTTCATTATATTGTATGTTGTACTAGCTTTTTAGCCATGGCTTCGCTGTAAATTTCATGTTAATAGCACCATAAATTTTTGCCATACAAATTTTGACAACCCGTTTCACTCATTGGAGGTCGAATTCTGAGAAGTTTTTTCTGTGTAAAAAAGGTCAATAGTTCAAATTTAAATTTTCATGTTTCTAGGTTCAGGGATTTCGGCTCAGCGTTGATGAGTTCGTTAGTCAATCAGCCGGTCAGGACATTTCTTTTTATATGTATAGAAAAATATTTGTAGTCGTCTAATACCTACGCCATCTTAACAATTGTCCTTGCAAAATAGATTGTTAGAGGAAACTGTAGCCTTTCGACATCAATTGAATACTCAGACTGCATTAGTTATATTTATTCGTATTATAAACACAGATTTCCCTTTTGAAGATCCAGTTGACAAATAATTTCGGTTGTAGGTAGGCGCGGAGAACGATGCTGTATCCCATAGCCGTCAGGGCTTGTCCTACTGGCCAAGTTAGTCCACTCTCACAGAAGCCTGACATGTTTCGAGAGGATGCGAGAGTTACCAAAGCCCGTTACGCTTTCCTTCCTTTTCATTCTATGCCAAAAAAAACCGCTGCCTGTATTATTGTTTCGACCCTTATTCTACTGAATATTATTGCTTGCTGGGACGTTTGAATGAGGTGGGATGTATCAAATTGCATATAATCTTACCCGATTCAGTCATCTGGTTGGATAGGGAAATGAGTGTGGAATTGGATAATATTCCCTATTCTCCATCTTTTCTAGTCCCTATTCCTAATCCTTTAACGATATGCAGTGCATTTAAAGAAATACCAACACAACATTCGTCATATTTGACTAATGTTGGCATATAATACATATTATAAAATATTACAAATTATTCATTTATTCAGTTTAATTAAAAATTTTCGAATTTTCCAACTTAAGTTTTTAAGATACAGATTATATTATAGATAAACAATTACCCCTTTCCTTTATTGTCCCCTTCAAAGTCAAATATCAATAAGTATTAGGGTGTTACCTATGAAATTGCCGTTTGTTCATAGTGGCTACTTTAAACTTAGTAATCTTGCGTTTGGCTTGGAAATTCAAATTAATTTCAATTTATAGCTATGACATTCTTTTTCAAAATCAGTTATTCATTTGTTTTTCCGTCAAACGACCTTTTGCTTAGACATCGTTGTGTTTGCGACCATGGAAAACTTAAAAATTCGCGTTATTTCGAATATGAGTAGCGAACGCCTAGTTGGCAAATATTACAATTTTTTTTTATTTTATTTTATTTATTAAAAAATAATCTGCACATCGTACAAAAGGCGAACTTAATGTCTTATGCCATTCTCTACCAGCTAACTTTAAAAATAAACAGAGAGAGACATTAGGGGGTGCCATGAAAGGTAACGATAAACAGTATATACGAGTAGAATTTGCTACCATTATGTACCTATATCTAAATTATATTTTATAATTACATTTATATTTACGCGCGCATTGTAAACCACCGATTTCGGAATCAAGTTTGATAATTAAAAACAAAATAATGTATTCGTGTAACGTAGCCTTGAGAAAAGCGTTAACGTTTACAATTTTTCGAGAAAACTTCATTCAAAAATGGATATACATAACAGCTTTAGTTTTGAGTGCAACCTCAAGTGTATGATGATAAGTAAAATAGAAACGATAGAGCCGAGAACAAGTGTCCAGTCTAGACATAATATTTATGTTTCAACATTGATGATAAATCAACAAATGTTCATATTCTCTGGTCAGCGTCTTCTATAAAGAAATTATTAAGAATAAATATTTCTTTTTTGGTTTTTAAGTCACAAATCGTATTTGAATTTATCATCAAAATCGATTGTCCTTATATTGCGGCTGAAGTTTCAATGGTAGGCAAAGACTGACAATAAATTTTAAGCAACGATTAATAGAATAAAATAGTATATCTGAGTACAGGACTGTATCCTTTTTTAAGTCTTCATCTCAAGAATATCGAAGAAAAGGGAAAATATGACGTCTCAATGCAAATTGTTAAAGTGTATCCAATAACAAAGTAGCATCATCATAGATAATATATTGTTTTAAACATACATGACGTATGAACTGAGGTTCCAATTGCAGTTCACGTAAATATTATTCAAGGTTGAAAAAATTATAGGCGATAATTTACATATATTTTACTAGAGTCGTTCACACTTGAGGTTGTACACGTCTTTTGCCAGATTACGTGACACTAGCTAAGGAGTGCTAAAGTGCGACCTTCCAACAATTCATTTACATGTGTGCAGCATCACTATCACTTAGAGGGTAAACAAACGGATGGAAAACGTTATATGCCTGTATTTCTTTTTCATATACAGAGGGGAAACCTATGATACAAACAGTAATTAACTATTGTTCATAAAAATGACTCATTCTAAAACGCACTCTGTATTACCCGATGAATAGTCATCATACGATAAGGAAAATTTTAGTTTTCAAAGAAATCTACTTATAATAGATCTCACTATCTAAGTACTGTGGTTTTTTTAAATTATTACCTATAACAAAAATGGATTGAAATAAAATTTAATAAAACAAAATTTGGGGTCCATGTCTCGGTTAAGTTGGAAGGTGAGTAATTGGTTCATTACTTTCAAAGTTACAACAGTATGAATTTCAAAAATCAGACTATATAACAAATGAAATTTGTTAGATTGAGCCTGATCAAACTAAAACATTTGACTACCTTTTTTAAACTGTGTTGATAAGAAAAAAAAGCTAAATTAAAAAATATAATGTATGATAAAGATAGGTCTATAGAAAATAACGCAATCCACCTTTCGGACTGGAACCGTCGACGTTAATAATAATAATTTAGGAGAAACTTTTAATGGTTTGGCAATTTTATAATTCACTGTGTTGTAGTTAAGTGACGTAGCGTGTTGCGAGTTGTCGAAGTCGTAACCTTTGCAATGCAACCTGCCCTTTCAGTATCCACTGCTGGACCATGGGCCTCCTCATGCACATTGTCTTGCGTATGAGGGATGTATGGTCTCAAAACGCCACGCTGGCCAAGTGGGTTGGTGAGTCCACTACTTTAGAGGTGATGTAGTTCCTCGAGGCTCGTGGTAGCGGCTTTATCCCTTAGTCGCCTTTTACGACACCCACGGGAAGAGATGGGCTGGTGCTATTCAATAGGCCGCCGCCACCACACGGCATCTTTAATTGTATGAATTTACCTGATTATTCTGATGATGATGGTGCTATGCCAAAAGCCAAAAGTAAACTATACAAAGATAATTACTATGTTTGCAAGACAAACGGCGGTCCTAATGTTTATTCTCTGATACATAGACACGATAACAGCGAGATTGTTTTTTATTCGGTTGTCTCGCGAACAACTAATCTGCTTCATTAAAGTTCACCCACCCCCATATTTTAATTACGAAGCGGGGACGCTGTTTTGTGACCTAAATGCAAATAGGTCGTGAACACCGTTCGGTGTGGTGTACCTCTACATAATGTGTACCTATATCAGGCCTCCATGAACAACGCGATGATTTGGAATCGCTAACAGAACATAGTGGTAACAGCCTAGTTATTCTCGACTCTCAGTCGTGAACCCTTGAGGTCCAAAATTTGGTAGTTTTGAGTTTTTACGTAGGGATATTTTAAATTTAAATTTTAAATCTAGCTCGGCGGTGAATGAAAACCATGTGAGAAAACCCACATGGGCGAAAAAAAATTGGGGCATGTGTATCCATCAATTCGCACTGGGCCTATGTGGTGGATTATGGCCCGAAACCTCTTAGTGATATGTTAGGAGAGGCCTGTGGCCTGCCGTGAAATGTCATAGGCTGTTATAGAACTCAGTAAGTCCAAAAAAATTAAAAAAAAAATTAAAAAAAATATTCGCATATTTTAAATTAAACGCACTATTTTACTACGCAAGTGGTTCGTTCCAAACAAATTTACCAATGATACGTGCCACTTTGTATGAGCTTTTGGTAGGAAAAAATTTCCAATTAACGACTCTAAACGTACCCTTAAAAGGAATTGATATAAAGGACGTCAATATCGATTATTTAGCAAACTGTAGACTATGTTCATTGTATCACCCATGTAACAGAAAAGCAATATCTAAAAGACAACTATGAAGATTATAAAACGGACGCGATAAAAACACCTTATTTAGAAAGTGTACAGTCCTCCAATGTCATAATTATTACTCTTTATAAAAACAACACACCATTTCATACCTTATTACTACGTAATAAGGTTTCATGTTAGTCTTTCTAAAACTGTTATTAAACGTAAATGTCTGTATAGCCAGGAATACTTTATAATCATATTTCAGTAGATAGGGGCTTTATGTGTAAACACTGGTCGAAAATTATCAGATTACAAGGTATACAATAAGATAGTGTCTTTCTTTTAAAGAGTACAATATGTGATTCTTCATAAACAAAGCCATACAGGCTTAGGGGCAGAGCATAATGAAGCAATACTGAGCTCAACAATCTCAGGCCTGTTTCAAAGGGGTAATTATGCAAGCTCGACTGAATGTGTGTATACCTACTTGGTTTGACAACTGACTACAGAAAACTTGGACAAAACGAGTTTTCTGCTCCAAAAATATGTTTCTGCTAATATTACATTATATACATATTATTATTCATTTAGTGAACATATAATAAACACATAATAATATGTGATGTTGTCTGAGTAACTACACCTCATGATAGGTATGGAGTTTGGTTATCATTCTCTAATTTAAAATTTCGTTATTTCAAGATTCTGTTTATATAAAAACATGCTATTTTCTTTTTAAACAGAAGATGATGATTTCTTTAAAGATTACACTACTTTCAATTCCAGTCTCAACGCCTCACTCAATGGCTCACACTACGATTCGCTCTGCTGTAAATTCAGAAACACACAATGACAAAAATAAACTAACTAAACCCAATAAGACATTTGGTTTTAAAAAAAGCTTTGCCCCATCAATAATCGGATTTGGAGCCTTTAGCGTTCGCGGGCAGGAGCTACTGAGCTGATCGGTCGTCAAACACTCACCTTAAGAGCGACGAGCAATGTGACTGTCTCGACGCTGTAGTAGCCGCGGTCCACGTAGTCCCCCATGAACAAATAGTTGGTGTCAGGGGAGCGGCCGCCGATACGGAACAGTTCCATCAGATCGTGGAACTGCCCGTGGACGTCGCCGCAGACCGTCACTGGGCATTTCACCTCTTGGACGTTTGACTCCTTGGTAAGGATCTCCTTTGCCTGTAAAAATGGAAAAGTTAAAGTAGGAGCGATTGTTTAGCTGCTGATGACTGGTCGATAAAAGTTGAGATTACATTATCATAATATTATTTCTTTAACAAAGACGAAGCGAAGATTCCATGACTAGCTAATTTTCTATCTGCTAGAATACCATCAGCCTGTCGTCCGTGTCTTCTCATACACTACCAGAGACTTTCTACATGTCCATCTGCCCCCTGTTGAAACCTGATTGATTTCAATCCCCTGATTGAAACATAATATATAAAACAATAAGTAATTTCGTGCGCAACTGTACCGACGCGCGAACTCATCCCTTCCACAGACGTCCAGCGCTCTTTTTACATGACGATACCATTAAATACATAATTTGCGTCAAGTAAAACCTATATTACCCCAGGGATCAGCGAATTAAATTAATTTGATTAAATCATGATAAAAATTAAGTTATTTTTTATTTTAACCTATGATTTATATCAAAGTGAAGGAGGAGGCAAAATTCACAGGATTGTATTAGAAAATGATACAACTATGAATTAAAAATAAAATAATTCTTTATTTTACGTTAATCAATATATGTATACATATCCAAATATGATGCAAATCTCGCCTTTCGCAAATCTTTCGTCCTGCAGACATTGTCACATCCAAAACTAATTTCTATTTGTATGTTTTTTTATTGTATTTGTGAACTATCAAAAAAACAAGATGACAACAATTATACAGATTTTACTCAGTGACAGTGACACTTTTTTATGGTAGTTTTTTTTATTATAGTAAGGCTGCAGACTAGCTTATAGTTCACCTGATGGTAAGCGTTTACTGTCGCTCACGGACATGCGCGGTACACGTCCACATCAGTACAGAATGCCAAATGTTGGCACACCCCCGGATGCGTTGCCTACCTTTGGAGATCCTACCTACAGGTAGGATTGGAAAAAGGGTTGGGAAAATGGAATGGGATGAGAATAGGCTGTGGGATATCTCTGGCATATCACACTCACCACCGAAACATATACGTACATTGGGGAATAGGATAAAGTAGGAAATGAAATTTTAAGGTTTAAGCCATTTTAATGTAGTCTTCTGTGAGAAGGGGGTCGGTTGACATGACAACTCTGGTGTTACCAACCGCCCAGATTAATTACTCCTTTTAATGCAGAAATGTTGCGCCTAGGTAAAAAAGATATCGACTTTTTAAATAAAATCAAAAAAACAAATAATATGTTTAAAATAAAAAATCATGATTTTTATCAATCCTGTATTATCCTAAATCACAAAAACCACAATTTTCTTTACATCCTGTCCGTCTGATTTACATAACAAGGTCATGAACAAACCCGCAGGGGAAATGCTTATTTATCAATGACGTCACATCAACAGGTTATAGGAATGTTATCGTTAGGACTTATTTCTAGACCGTTGTTACGGAAGGTAATGCTATTTTAGTCTAAACAGGCTATTTATAGGTATCGCCTGACAGGCCATAATAAATAGTAAACCATAATAAATATAAGAGTGGTGCACTGTCGCCTATCGTGGTAACCGCATTCTAAACCAGTTATATTTTTTACATTTAATGATGATTCAGGATATATTTTTAGTGACGTATATTATTTACAGAGTAAAGTTTGAAAAACATTTTCAATCACTTGAATAATAATTACAAAGCCTAAACGTAATGCTGTAATCAATTGAAATGATGGATACTAATAATAACTGTCGTGTAGTACAATGCAATTCAAATAAATAGACACGAGAGTGACGGATGTCGTAGGTGCGAGATAAAACCGTGAAAAATATTAACTTAAAATATCTTAATGTAAATAAGTATCTAGTATTTTTTCAAGGATAAAAATATCACTTAAAATCATTCATAAACAACTTTATAATACTTTCACCAACAAGTTGCAAGAAGTACCTAATATTTTTTTATCTAAATAGTAGTCGTAAGAAGTACAGGTAAGGTGAAGATAAGTATGTACTTTTGTAAATGACTTATTAAATATGAGAACTTTCGAAAACAAGAGTAACAAAGCAGAAACATTACGTCCTTGTAAGTTACTGAATTGAAACACGTAGGTTTGTTTCTCAATAAGTAACGTAATTACTATTATTTACGAAAACTAGCCATTTTTTCTAACAATACTAATAAATAGGTAGAATGATGAATGATATGGAGACAACATTGTAAAGGTCTGTGAAATAACTATATTCAGCAATGGAAAGTATGACGGTATAGCATTGTAAAAGCAAAATAAGATAGTTTTGAAAATATAATGGTGCCTAAATAAAATTATAATTACAGGAGTTATGAAATCTATCGTATAACAAAATCGTAACAAAGCCGTGTCTGTGCATTAAATAGTTTTTGGAAAAATCATTGCAGTGTGAATGATACGGAGGTCGAAACAACATTTTTTGGAATTTTGTCGACGTTAACATTGGGTACTTTTCATCCAGACACACACTACGCACACGAAGTCGCGGCCACTACTACTTAGGAATAAATTGAGTTAATTAAATTAAGAATAAATTAACGAAAAAGTAGGATTCTAAATATAAAGCCGATTACCATTACAGAAAGCACACACAGAGAGATATATGTAAATAAGATACAAGCATTATAGCCATGTAAATGTAGAAAGAATTTTTAAGCACACAAATCATAATATGAATACAAAAGTAGCTATGTAGATAGACAAGACAATACGTGATGTTATCAGAGCAATGGGCCCATATTGATTTTGGTTAAGATTTTCTAACTTAAAATTTCGTTGTTTTAAGATACTATTTAAATAAAATATTAGCTAACAACGGCTTTTTAAGATAAATCTATAAAAATATTATTTTTTAAAGATTTCAGTGAATTCCAGATATCTAGGAAACTAAAACCAGAAATAAGGTTACTTTCTTACATAATTACAATACCATACCATCAGCCTGTCTTTCCACTGTTGGATATAGGTCTCTCTCAAGGACCGCCACCACACACGGTCTTCAGCTTCATAATTACAAGACGTAATATACAAGTCCAAGCTACCAATTGCCTTCTTTCTGTTATTTAATTTAATTATTTATTCTTAATTACATCTGCCACCCTAGCCTCCCTGGGTGGTAGAAGTTGTTAGTAGGAGTTGATATGACGAGCATCTTCAACATGTCCTTAGTGACAGGGTCAATGATGTCATGCTCCAAGGTGGAGACTTCAGGCACGTAGATGCCACGCCTCTCACATTCTTCCTCCTGCAGTTTGATAAGAGATACCATGGACTTGGCAGTGACGAAGACGCCTCATCAAGTGGCTAGCAAACCCAGTGATTTATTTACGGAGAGGCTTGGTCAGGATAATAGCAATTTCCTCACATATTCTCTTGTTGGTATCAAAGTCAAGAGTTCAAACTGGTGTAATATTTTTCAATGTGTGGAAATCTTTGCAGCTTTTTCATGGTCTTAATCTGACAAGACCCATGGTTTGTAAAAAAAACTGTGGGTGTCTTTGACAGATAACAGGGAAGGAAGTTATTACTGTTATTAGATTAGTTATTACTTAAGTGTTATTATTATTATTACAGATGAATTTATTTTTTAAGACATATTTATTACAGATTTTGTGTTTATTTATTTATGTTCAGCTTTGTGTGTATCTGGATCTGTGTACCCTATGACACAGGGTTTGCCAGTATGTGTAGTATTTATTATTATTATTAAACAGTCTTAAGCACTAAGCCTTTTTAAACTAAGTCACTATGTACTAGTCCTAACCATTATGGTACATATGGCATTATTCTTAGATCATGGGATTTTATTAAAGCAGAAATTAAAAAATTGAAATAATATACCCAATTATATGGCAGTTTACTCTTAGGCAGTTTCTTGTTTTTAGTAATGTGTTTACTCTTTTTGCCTAGGAACTAAAATGTATTTGGCTGTCGTAATATAGTGCTATTATTGGACAATTTTAAAGGTTAATGCAGGACATATTTTATATGCTTCAATTATATAATTAAATTACATTAAATCAATCTAATCTATTGAAAATGAACCCCATTTTTATTCTAGACCCCATTCTATTCTAGACTCAAGATTTCTGTGTTTTGCATTGACATATAACAGAATGACATTAACACTTGTCATTGTGGTTGAACATATGGATAATCCACCAAGGCAGTGTCAAGTGACTATTGTTGTTGTAACTGGGCCAAAATATTCTATATACAGAAAATAATTAAAAATCGTGAGTAGCTTACATAACAATTACTATATCAAATTTAATCTGTATCAATGTACTTAATGATAAAAATATCTCATGGAAGGAAATCATTATACCCAATAGGCCCCCATTGGTCTTATTAATAAGTCAATAAATAGATGAGTCAACTCTAAATAATTAGGACTGAATAAAATTGCCATTAACATATTGAATCAATAAGGTGAACAATATGCAAATGATTGTCTTTTTGCTCCATTTTAGAAACTACTTAAACAAACTACTTGACCATGTGATATTGAATGCTTTTAACAGCACCACCTCATCTCTTCCTGTGGTCGTCGTAAAAGGAGACTAAAGGATAGCAAAGCGGCTACTATAAGTCCTGCTGAACTACACCACCTCTAAAGGAGTGGACTCACCAACCCATTTTTCGCCAGGGTGGCATTTTAAGGCTATAATATATCCAGACAATGTGCATGAAATGGGTCCATATCTAGCAGTGGATAATTAAGGGCCTGGTGATGTAATGACAGTGATGGTGACTTACATATAGAGATAATAATATTTTGTAAATAACATCTTTAGGATGTATTCCCAAGGTATAATCATTATCTATGCAAACCCACCATACAAACTCAGTAAAACACAGCAGATTGGTGGATATAAATCAGACGCAAACAGTACATAGACAGCAAATTAAAAATATATAATTAGTCTTAATTTGATAAAAACATATAAATATCAAAATAGTATGCAGAAATTCAAACCCACAAACAAAATTGTTCAATTTCTAATGAGAGGAGTTTCAATGCTAAGCAATTGCAGATGTATGCTTGTGTGCCTGTTGGTGAAACATATATTTGCATAACTATGAGTTCATGCAGCTGCATGAACTTGAAAGTGTCTTGAAATTTGCATGTACATACATCAGTATGTTAGAAATGACAATCTTTGGTGAAACATTACACTGAAAGAAAGAAGATAGTAAAATAACTAAAAAAAACCTCAGGATAAGGAAAAAGAGAAGCCTTGAAGAATTATTGCAGGATATCTGCAACTGTTATTCGTAAAGCAATTTCTATAATGTGTCCACCATTCATACATGTCTAGTTTCATGTTAACCTCTAGAGGAGTGGACTCACCAAGCTGGTTAACATTTTCAGGTCATTGATACCCCATGCTCCAGACAATGTTCATGATTACGTCTGCCAGCAATGGAGGAAATAAAGGCTGGGTACAGTATGAGTAATACAAATATTAAATGATGACTAACAAAATTGTATCAATCAATTGCAGTTTCGATCAAGGATTAGGTTGGTTAAAATTGTACTGGGATTCAAACTACCCATTATATTAGCTTTGTTCGCGGTAAGGATTCAGAACTAATTCGGAACTAGTACTGAACTAATTTGGAATCGTAGTAGAGCGCATGCGCGGTTATAAACCGATTCGTGATTTTTATTTCCGCGAACGATTTCGGAACCAAACTGCGTACGATCTACTGTCATCGGCAGTGTTACCAACTCTCAGAAATATTTATCCCTAAAGCTTAAGTCAAAAACCCCCAAAATCGCCCCAATTACTTAGAAATCCCCCTAAAAAAATATATAATAAAAGAAAAAATATAAATTACAAAAATGCAATGAAATTTCTTTACCTTTTAAATCTGTATCTGTTTCCCAAATCTACGTGTACTTCTGACTGTACATTTTTTTATTTTTAGTTTCTTTAGGCATCATTAACAAATTGCTTATCGGCACAGCAGTACAACAACAAAATCGAATTAAACAAGTAAACAATAATCAACGTACATATGTATTTCCAGTAAGCATAGGCACAATAACCAGCAGTCACCACAGAGTAGTTGTAATATATAGATGTCGTTAAGTCGCTAGGTCAACAAATAAATATGATTAGCTATTATAGTTTGGATTGTCCCAGGGCCTATACTTTCACATAATATATGAAAAATATATATTCAAAAAAATATATGAAGAGTCAAAAAATCCCTAAAAATACCCCTAAAAATATAAAACCCCTAAAAAAACCCATCCCATTTATTAAGTGGACCCACCAAAACACATTACTCTTATTAGAGTATTATATAAACTTATTTATATAAACAACAAACAAAACTAACCATATTTTATTTAACCCTTAATAAATTAATAAAATTTATATTTTATTTAACTATTTAACCAGTTTATTAGTTTCTAACCAACTGAATATAGCCGCAGCATGTATGTCAAATGTCGTTAGGTAAAAACTGCGCATGTCTGGAACTACGATTCTTGCCAAAGTTATAGAACTGATAGAACTAATTCTGAACCGATCCTGAATCGAGTTCGACGGTTCCGCGAACACAGAACTGTAACTAGAAATTCTGAACTGTGTGTTCCGCGAACGGCATTATTTGAACTGCGCATGCGTATAGTTCCGAATCAGTTCTGAATCCTTACCGCGAACGAAGCTATTGATATTTTAATTAAAATTATGAATTCTTGATGGTATACATATGATGGAAATATTTATATCAATACCTATATAGTTAGTCACATATTATGTCAGGATTGCATCCTCCCTGATAATAAGTTCTGACTGACACATCCATACTGAATGCTAATTGCAGCTAAGGTCACTAATGTAACAACTTTACTTAAAAGGGAGATTGCCCATTTGTAGGCCTCTAATTTTACGATGGAGTATAGAGGGGTAACTATAATATAAATTCAAATTATATTTTAAGTGAATCTGTAAGATATAGAAAATAATCTGTTTGCAATTAGTTGTGGGGATAATATTTTATTAACTTTGTTAGTAATTGTATTGATAAAGATTATAGGAAGGAATGGCAAACCCATTTGTTTCTAAAGTAGCATTTACAAATCTTACAAATTATTGTAGTCATATTTTGACATATCCGATAACAGTCAAAAATATTCTACTTTCTTGACTTTGAATACAGATTATACTTTTATAAAGGAGTATAGTAGGATATTTATAATATAAATTTGAATTATATTTTAAGGGATTACACAGAAAAAAGAAAGAAATGGATGGAAAAGAGGAAAAGAAGAAATGCACAGGGGATGGAAAGATTTACACAATTTGGCTGTAGGGATAATGTTTCAATAATTGAGGCGTGGAATTTACAAATGGGCTAAGTGCCAAAGAAGTAAAATCAAGATTTTGGCCTTTTAAAGGTGCTATGTTGGACAGCCATTCCAAATCAAAGGTGCAAATTGCCTACAAAAATTTATTATAATTTTGAGATTTTTTCATAAATGGCGTTGGGTGTGAGTTCCAAACTTTGTTTCTTTACAAATGGGTCGTGTGTGTATCCGATCGTAGTAAATGTCATGTCGTCTGTTTAGCTGTCTGTCGTCTATTAGCTATAATTTCATATGATATGATTTGTCTGTTATAATATGAAATATTAGAGAGCATTTTGAAAATGAGTGATTCAGGGAATAAAACTAAAAACAAAACTATAATAAGAAAATCTTTGAAGGTAGGAGGAAAGAGTTATGTTAACAGGAAAGGAAAAGTTATGCCGGCAAAAAGACCACCTTCTATGCTGGTCAGTACATTGTTATTGTTTCATTTAATTTTACAACAGCTGTGTTAAGCAAATATTTTTATTGCAGAAAATATGCAAATGTAAGAACCAATGTGATACATTAGATCATGACATGAAATTGAGTTTACTTGACAAGTTCTACCTAGAAGATTTAAAAACACAAAGAACCTATTTGATGGGATTGCTGCATCTGCATAATATTAAGCGACGCCGACATGGTAATTATGATGTACCATCTGATAGTAGACGACAAGCAACTATTTCTTATGTCACGCCTAAAGGTGATGGCACATTAGTACCAGTTTACAAAAAAACATACATTGACGTTTTTGTGGTTTCTAAAAAAGAAATAGAGACATTGATTCGCAAAAAGAAGCATGGTGACACATCATATTTTACTGACAAAAGAACTTCCCATAAAATGCCAACATATACTGAACTCGACGTGCTCCGAGTTAAAGATCACATTAATATGTTCCCCCGAGATGGAAGTCATTATACAAGAGCAAAAAGCACAAAAGAATATCTTAGCCCTGATTTAAACATACATAGATGTTTTAAAGCCTTCAATGAAATGCATCCTGATAAAAAAGTAACTTATAAGTTTTACAGAAAAATATTTTTGAGAGATTTTCCTAATTTAAAGTTCAAGAAAGTATGATTGCATACTTACCACAAGAATATCAAGAATTCTATAGGTCTCAAATGTCAAAATGCAACATATGGGCTAAGTACTAGGACAATATAATTATTATTTTAAAATAAAGGCACTTTGCTCCAATGACATTTGTAATGGTACTTAGCCCCTATGAAAGGTAAATATCTTGCATCTTGACCCATTTCTGAATTGATTTTAAAAATAAGGTTTTTTTAAATAAAAATATGTTCAAAACTAATGTTATTGATAAGTATAGTATAAACAGTACCTGTTTAATAGAATGCCGCAATAACATGATGACTAAGAAACTAATTCATTTTTATTTATTTCTCAATAATTGTGTTTTGGCACTTAACTCATTTGTAAATTCCAAGCCTCAATTATGTTAGTAATATTGTATAGACTTTGACTTTAAAGTAGCATTTAGGAATCTTGTTTGGTATTTGTATTTTAACAAATATTAAGTCATTATTTTCTGCATAATCCCATATTGGATTCAAAGAAATATGATATATTGAAATAACACAGATAGCGCTCTACATATTATGAAAATTTTAGAACTATATGAATTTTCGAAATGTTGTGTTTTGTTGGTAGTCTCCTTTGTAAACAAATAATTACAATATAGAACATGTGTTGATAAGACACAATATGTTTTTGATTTTTATCAAAATGAATAAAACAATATGGTTTTGATTTTTATCAAAATGAATAAATCAAAATTGCCAATTAGACAATGTGGGACTTCTATGATAAAAAGAGTACTTATTTTTCAATGAGCAGCAAAAATAATACTAAATGAGCATTACATCACAATAAACAAAATGAAGTATTTTTGAATAATTAAAGTAAATTATTTTAGATTACTAAAAATGTCACCAATAAGTCAAGGAGACTGGCAAAATTTAAAATTACTTTAATATCACAGAATAATCTAAGCCTAACCCATTTAAATTTGCTACCATAGATTTGCTGCCCATTCCGTAGGTATTTTCTATTGCTCTTTGAATTATTTGAATATTATTTTTAATGCTACTGCAGATTGGCTTACTTGAAATTTCTCTGTGAATGAGCTTTTTTAGACAATAACCAGTGGAGGTGAGGCATTATAATAGCTTTTACATTGACTTCTGTCAATGTGCTTCTATAATTTAATATCAATATCAATCTATGAATACAGAAAGAATATAATTTAAAATGAATAGATATGTATGCATCAAATGAATTGTCCTTAACCAAATTTATGAGATTAATGGTTTTAAGTATTATATTAAAATTTAAACTGAACAGTTTCATTTTTGGAGCAATTATGTACATTGAAATATATGATATAACCAAAGTATTCTGTCCTTGTTGGAACACTGAAGGTTTGTCGTCATGAGAGGCAATTTCCATGAATATTGAAACCAGTTTTACTGTAGTGTAGTATTACAAACTGTAATTACCAACATTCAGTCTATTCGTTTTTATATAAGGACTTTGATGATTAAGATGTTTAGATAGACATTTTTGTGCTTAATGTGTATTAGTCAGATTTTCTGCATACTAATGTAACTACATTCATATTAATATGATAATAGGTTACAAAACTATTTTAACTAATGTATGTGCAATTTTACAAACAATCAATCAGATGTGCATTCTAAATATGAATATGCGTGTAAATTGTGCTGAATTAATAGTAATTGATCAACTGTATTTCCGCGCCTAGTCTAAAAATATCTTTAGACCAATTATGCTAAGACCAGAATGCTAGGCTCAGGACTTCGTGTAGTAAGATACTGAGGTGCCATTTAAATGGACGCAGTAACACGGACAACCTTCTGCTTCTTGGAATGATTACCGACCGAACATCCACTATACAAACGTTCTCATCGAACAAGTACATACATACATAATTGAATTTATACATATATATATACCTATCAAATTGAAATGTCCCGACAATCAATACAATCGATAAAAAACTTATCCTACGTTATCTAATTTATAATATAAAACAGAGTTACCTTGTCACATAACGTTTTTACTTGATTTTCTGTCAATTGCTTGCATTCATTTAGCTGCTCTATCCACTGATCCAGTTCCTTTAAAGACGCTTTGTCCTCCATGTTTTGTGTCTGTGAAATTAACGTACGAGACGTTAACTATGTTTTCTAAAGTCTTTATCTTTTCAATGTTCACTAAACCATGCGAATAATATAATTTACACTGCGCCCAGAAAACTGACTACGGCGAACACTTACAAAATGGCGTAGCACTTGCGTGACGTCAGTTATTGGTTCAAAGAACAATGTACTCCAAGCGGTATTATTAAGAACTACAAAT
The DNA here is from genome assembly GCA_914767545.1 of Sesia apiformis. NCBI lineage: Eukaryota > Metazoa > Arthropoda > Insecta > Lepidoptera > Sesiidae > Sesia > Sesia apiformis. Next base: position 14,297,164 of record OU611963.1, on the reverse strand, counting down.
GATGCCAATTTTATAGATGCATTCCATAATATAATAAAGAAAATATTGAATACAAAAGTGCAGATGGACTATTACAATAATTTATCAGTAATACATCATTTTGAATGGAAAAACATTATCCATATCAATTGATCATTTTTAAAACTTATATAGATTACTCACATTAGCAAATTAAAATTGTTTTTCATTTAAAGTTAGTATTAACACATTTATTTTAGTTAATAAAACTGTATCAAAACTTACCTTTAATGAACCAGATGATAAAAGTTTTGTTTTAGCCATTATTAATGGTGGAGGTTCAGTAATGAAATCCATTGGGGGTAGAAATATTTTTTAGAAAAAATCGAATACAAAGCTTATTAGGAAGCTGTTACGTTCAGTATCATATTAATTTTAGGTTTTATTTTCTGAATTATTTTGTTTTCCACCTGTTAAATATAATTTGGCTTTAGCTATTATATATTGTGTCAAGATAGTCAAGATTTTAATTGTTTTATTTTAAACTTTTATTTTTTTCTGCCAGCTATTGTATGACATTCGATGAAATTAGATTTTACCTTATTACTGACTAATCAAAAATCTGTGATCAAAGACGAGAACATGCCTCAACATATTTTGTTATTGCACATTAGAATGGGGCGCTTAAAAGGGCTCTTACTAAGAGTTTTTTTTTTGTGAGTAAAGCGTTTGACTGCCGAGCCAGTCATTTTATTATAAATTATAATGGCAACAATATAACCGAATTTCCTTTTCCTGTTTTTATGACAATTCTTACTTGGGGTACCTTTACTACCTCTTTTTACTCCCGTCGCTTGTCCGTGATTGTTTTGGTCTTCTCCAAAATATCAAAAAAATGACTGAAACGTTAAAGCTTAGGGGTACCCTTAGCGGTCATAATGGATGGGTTACGCAAATTGCGACAAACCCTAAATATCCGGACATGATTTTGTCGTCTTCTCGAGGTAAGGTTATACTGATATCCAATTTCATCTCCTTATGGCTCGATAAAAAACATATAATAATTATATAAAATTAAAGTTATTTATAGTTATGTGTATTTTTTATCAATATTTTTGTTTTGAATGATGATAAAAACTTGCCACGCGATTCCTGAGCGGCAAGCGGATATGGGGCTGACAAATGCCCGTTCCATGCATTTGTTTTGTAGTTCCTTGCTTTATATTGAAACGTTGTTAATGATTTCTTACAGACAAGACACTCATCGTATGGAAGTTGACCAGGGACGAAACCAACTATGGTGTGCCACAGAAGCGTCTGTATGGACACTCTCACTTCATCTCAGATGTAGTTCTCTCAAGTGACGGCAACTACGCTCTGTCAGGCTCTTGGGACAAGACTCTTCGTTTATGGGATCTTGCCGCCGGAAAAACCACGAGGCGTTTCGAAGACCATACTAAGGTGTGATAGAACTTTAACTTTTAGGGTTGTAGTGAATAATGTGCCTATGCGAGGCAGAAGACAGTGTACTGTGCCTAAACGAGGCAGAAGATTAATTAGTGCCTGTACCTATGCGATGTAGAAGAGTAATGAATCTATGCTCTTGTCTTTCATGTAAGTAGGTTGCATCTGTTGACTTGTGTGTTTACATACACTGTTAACATTTGCATACTATGTTAAAAATTGTACATTAAACTAACTTTTTTTTTTGTGTGCACAGGATGTTCTTTCTGTGGCTTTCTCTGTGGACAATCGTCAAATCGTATCGGGCTCCCGTGACAAAACCATCAAGCTGTGGAACACCCTTGCAGAGTGCAAGTACACCATCCAAGATGATGGCCACACTGACTGGGTGTCTTGTGTGCGCTTCTCACCAAATCACGCAAACCCCATCATTGTTTCCGCTGGCTGGGATCGCACTGTTAAGGTTTGTTAGCAACAACAAGTTACAGAATGAGGGGGAGATGAAACTCAAGTTTTTATTTTTCCTGTTCAATATATTCTGACATAATACATTTTCCACTACATTCTATTAACTTATTTATACCCTGAAAAAAATTTTGTATGATAATACATTTTTCACTACATTCTATTAACTTATTTATACGGTCAAAAAATTTTGTATCCTTCCTGTCAAAATAGACCGAAATTGCTGCCTTCACCTTTTCATCAGTATCGAATGTCTTGAAACTCTTTTTGTTATTTTCGCAATAAATAATAGTCTATAGGGCTAGATCCCAGAGGGTGGTTTACAATTTGGTACCCACATTGGCTAAGGGCAGTCTGTGCAATATTGCTTGTGTGCATGGGCATATTGTCATGCAAAACCTTGGGACAAAATTCCTCTCCTTTTCTTCCTTACTGCCTCTTTCAATCTCTCCAGCAGGCTACCGTAGTATAGTCCAGTTATGTTGACACCCTTTTCATTGTAGTATATCAACAGTTACATTAAATTTCTTCGAGTCCTGCTTAGACTCTGCCTCATAATGATGAACCCAAGTTCCATCTCCAGTAACAATCCCGCCCATGACTTTGTCCTTGTTTGTCACCACACAGATCTAAAAAACCCACGAGTGCACTCCACACACTTGTTGTTTCTGGGACGGTGTGAGCATTCTGGACACCAAACTTGTGCTGACCTTTGTCATTCTAAGATGTTCATGGCGTATATTCAAAATGGTTGTCTGATACCCCAACCATTGGGCATCCTCCAGTACAAGTTTTGCTACTTTTTGGACAATTTCCTCAGTAGTGGTTTCAATAGGGCGGGCCAGGCAGGGGTCGTCTTCAATTGAGTCTCACTCTTGCTTGAAAAGACCATCCCATTGTTAAATTGTTGTTTATCCAGGGCAAGAGTCCCAGTTAACTGCCAATATCTCCTAAAATAGTCTGAGCATGTTTTCTTTGCTTCGTAAGGAATTTAATTACTGTGATATTCAATTTTCTCCATTCTTGATGAGTTCTTCTAGATTGACTTGCTTACTCGGCGGTATCTTGGAGGTTAATGACACAATGTGGCTGAAACTTGGTATATGTTACTGGCAAAACCCGATTTCAGGTTAAACTAGTTTTCTCTAGGCCATACTAGTTAAGCCTAGTGTGGAAACGAGCTCCCCCCTACCCCTTACATGCCCCTTCATTCTGTGAACTTTTTTTTGACACCCCTTATTATGACTGAGTATACAACTAATGTTTTTCAGACATTACAATATATTTTTTTTTACTTTACTTGGGATAGCAATGTGGTAAATCAATCTGTAAAAATTAAATACAGTGGTGTTGACGTTAGGTAGTGTGATTTGCGGTAAAAAATAGTAATATGGACATTCCTCTTTTCCGGGAATCATATTCACCAGTGACATTTTAACATTCGCGTGCCAAATCTAGGACATAAAACTAAGATTAGTCCCAATTAGTTTCGAAAGTTTCAATTTAACTGTTCACAGTTCTTTTTAATCATTAAGTTTTCTTGACATTGTGAAGAGTTAAGGAAAGTATTACAAGGTCATTTTCTAAAATAATCTATGCTACATGTCACATGTTTGGCTCATGCCTTGAACCTTATAGTTGAACAATTCATTTACAGTACACAGTGGATACATTAGTATCTAATGTCAAAAAGTATTTCTGAAAGCACCAAGCAGAATAATGATTTTTAAAGAAAACTCCTAGTTTACTGGTGCCTCCAGAACCAGTAATTACTAGATGTGAGAGACTTGGCTGGAGGCAGCATTCCATTATTGAAACTATTTGATGATATAAAAATCTTTAAATATTCAATGAGGTGAGGATACTTTTGAGTTGTTTCTTATATAAATGGATATTAGACATTAAAAGAAATTCATTCATTGAAGCCAGAAAATATTGAAATATTTATTTATTTCAACTTGTAAGAATTAATCATTGAATCTAATATTCCAAGTGTTTCAAGAATTGCAACTGACACCACAGGTGACTTAAATATTTCAGATATAGAAGCAATAATTGAAAAGAGAACACTTAAAACAATATAGACAATGTTACTATACTATGTACTTTTATTAAATTTATAGTTCCACATTTGTTAAAGTAGCACTGATTGAAAATCTTTTTTGTGTATCTAAGTTTATTTCATTGAGTAACGAGTTTACTGTAACAAACGTATTTTTTCAATCTATTTCAGTTTCGTGATATTCTCACTACGAAATACATACATATAATCATCGTAATAATATGGGTATATAAAATGTAGATAATCCGATACACATTCACAATAGTATAGACATAGTTGCAAGTATAATCCCGGAACGAGCTAAATGCGCGCGCGGTGTGAGGTGTGGGGACATGAGCACACCCCTCCCAGGCCCCTCGCCGCACTTGTGCTGGCTAGTTAAGTGATGCGCTTCCTCCCTTTCTATTGTTTCTCTTGCGTCATCGATATAACACGTGTTCGGTAGATTTTTACTATACTTGCTTGTTAAAATAAGTGACCAAACTTATTTAAAAAAATGATCGGTGATTCGAAATCAAAGTCGAAATATGGTGTGAAATGTTATTAAGTTGTGTGAAGAAGAAAAGCTATCAAATGTTGTGGCAATACCATTGTGTAGAAGTATTGAAAGAGCAGCACACTACACTGGCTTAAATAAACGAACTATAGACAATATTAAAAGAGAATTACAATTAGCTGGCACTTCGAAATTAAAATCACCATCAAAGAAAGGAAAAAAATAAATTTTAAAGGAAACATGAATGTTGATGATTTTGATAGGAACGTTTAAGGAAAGTAGAATAAATAGCTTTACTACAAGATTTAATGATTTGAATATTTTCACTATACTTGCTTGTTAAAATAAGTGACCAAACTTATTTAAAAAAACGATCGGTGATTAGAAATCAAAGTCGAAATATGGTGTGAAATGTTATTAAGTTGTGTGAAGAAGAAAAGCTATCAAATGTTGTGGCAATACCATTGTGTAGAAGTATTGAAAGAGCAGCACACTACACTGGCTTAAATAAACGAACTATAGACAATATTAAAAGAGAATTACAATTAGCTGGCACTTCGAAATTAAAATCACCATCAAAGAAAGGAAAAAAATAAATTTTAAAGGAAACATGAATGTTGATGATTTTGATAGGAACGTTTAAGGAAAGTAAGAATAAATAGCTTCACTACAAGATTTAATGATTTGAATATTTTCACAATGAGCTCCTTTTGCAGTAAAATAGTAATATCTTTTTTTCTACAATAAAACATGGCAAATGTTATACTATTTTCACTAAAGGAACAATATTTTAAAATTGCTTGTCAGGTTAGCATGGTACATTTTTATTTCAGTATGAAGAGTTGTTAGTTATTAAAAAAACCTTTTTTGGGTAACTCGTGAATTTTTAGTTTTATTTTGGACTTGTGATCAATAGCGGGGTTATTCGGGGTTGCGTAATATAAATTAGAATATCCAATTTTGTAGCTGTGGCACATAAGAAACTAATGTAAGCTGTTAATTTTCTCAAAATTCATAAAAGTACCATTATCTCGAAAACTTTTTTTTTTTTACTGAGTCATCCTGAGATATATAGGGACATCCTATATAAATAAGAAGAAACTAAGAATTCTTCTTTCAAATAATTCTTTTTATTAATCTCAAGAGAATTATAATCTCTATATAGAAATATGGAATATAATCTATATATATATAGACTTATAACCATGAGAAATCATGTGTTATTAATATTAAGAAACTGATATAGTCTATATAAGCAAACATAATTTTATAATATGCTTTAAAATTTTTATTCAGTGCAATAATTAATATTATAACAATTACATCACACATTCCAATGTACTGGTTAACCCAAAGGTTTAGAGACAGAGAATGCCAGGCATTGACCTTTCTTTTGTATCATAATGTGCAACTAAGGTTTTAAAAAAAATAGATGAATTATAATTATTGTCTTCATCCTCAGGTCTGGCATCTTACCAACTGCAAGCTCAAGATCAACCATCTCGGTCACTCTGGTTACCTGAACACTGTGACAGTTTCGCCCGATGGTTCCCTATGTGCCTCCGGCGGCAAGGACATGAAGGCCATGCTCTGGGACTTGAATGACGGCAAGCATCTCCACACACTTGACCATAATGACATCATCACAGCTCTATGCTTCTCCCCCAACAGATATTGGCTCTGCGCTGCCTTTGGACCCTCCATCAAGATTTGGGTAAGTTTTGTGAAAAGAAAATTGTTTTAGACAACTATGTTAACTTGAATCTTGAACTCTTTAAATTAAAATTATAGTATAAGTATTTTATTTACAATTTTATCTTAATTCGGTAATTAATATAAGTTTATTGTAGGTAGGAGTATTATTATATATCTGTATAATTGTATGGACTAATGTTATAGAGATTATTATATTACTATTGTGATATTGCTAACCTCTGTGGCGTCCTGCAGGTATTGCAGGATAGTTTTAGCAGCAAGTTGGCTTTTTTAAGCAACTAATAATTATTTGTAACTTTTTACAGGATCTGGAAAGCAAGGAGATGGTTGAAGAGCTCAGGCCAGAGATTATTCCTCAGACACAGACATCTAAGTCTGATCCTCCACAATGCCTCTCGCTTGCTTGGTCCACAGATGGACAAACTCTCTTTGCTGGTTACTCAGACAACATCATCAGAGTCTGGCAGGTCTCTGTCTCAGCACGATAAGGCAGTTGAAGAAAAACATTGCATTTATTTTTGTGCTGTTCAATTCTTTGTCATACTGAGGATAAAAATAAATGGAATCAACTGATTATATAATCTAGTGTTTTCATTATGATCTGAGAGATAAATTATATTTATTCAATTATACAATGGTGTATTTGTTATGGAAATTTTCTCTTTGTCATTGTATTTTATGTAAATAAGGTATATTTGAATTATTATATATGCAATACCAATATAAAATATTTATTTATTCCCTTACAATCACATAGAATATAAAATATACCAATAATAACAATTTCTATTTTTACCAAATATGTACTTAAAGGTCTTTCTCACCACCTGATAATATAACAACAATCTGATACATAAATTATCTACCAATTAAATCTAGCCAATGGTGACTTTCTGATAGAGTATCAGGTGTTGAGAAAGGCCCTTTCATACTAAAATCTATCTACAAAAACAAATCATTTTGATATTGAAAATACTAAGATGCATTAATTATAGAATTGGTAGACCAGCTTCATCTAAGAGATGACCATCTATCGCATCTGAAGGACCCTCCCCAACCTTTGTATAGATTACATATTTTAACACATCTTTTTCCTGAGGTTTTATAGAAAGACTATTGATAAAGGTTTGACTAAGAACCTCCTTTTTAGCACGCAGTCCTGTAATAAAATTATCAGTGGAGGATGAAGGAAATGTATGTCTGATTACTGATATCATTGCAGGCACATCTTTTTCGAGTAAATATAAACAAGCATTTGGCCCAGCATCAAAAGTATATGCCACCTTTGTTTCCCCACTTTCCTTATTATAAGAATGAATTAGTTCAATTATTTTATGTGAAACCTCAGTCATATAGACGAAAGGTGGATATGAATCAAGACAAATTGCATGGAATTGGTTACTGTCTTTCATGGTGATTTCAGCAAACTTTGTAAAGTTTCTCTCTAAGATTGCCTTGGTTATTTCCTCTGCTCTCTTAGGTACACAGTACTCTATGCGATGCTTTAGTAAGTCAGAGGTTTCTGCCGATATTCTCATGCCTATAGTAGAGCTAATTTTCTTCTTAGTGTCACCAACTATGAGGATAAGGGCTCTCATTTCTGGCCAGTGTGAGGCATCTGCAATTTTGGTTGCAATAGAATCTGTACCCTGTGGATCGACGCCGGCGTGCCATCTGACGAATCCACCGTAAACACTTCTGCAACCACTGCCAGAACCCAACCTAGCTATGGAACTGACATCAGATCTCACTTTGTACAGTCTAGCTAATGCTGTTACTAAACCTGCATATCCCGCAGCGGAAGATGCTAGTCCCGCGGCCGTAGGAAAATTATTTTCAGAACATACGTGCACTTTCCACGACAGAAACTTCTCATCCACAGATTTCTCAGTAGCAGCTCTAAATTTTATTTCTCGTAAACAGTTTTGTAGTCGCTTGTTTGTGAACGATTCCTTGTTTCCATTCAACCATATTTCGTCTTCAGAAAATTCCGGAGAAGCACATACCGAAGTTTTGGCACACATAACGCTTGTATCTAAAGTAGCACTAACGGAATCATTCAATGGCAATATTAAATCTTCATCGCGTTTTCCCCAATATTTTATAACGGCTATATTTACAGGTGCAACTACAGTAATTATATCAACCATTTTTTGTAATCAAAGAAGGTAAATTTTTCGATACTTTGATTTTTATCTGTGCCGCGGAAAATAACGTCAGTACGTAGTGATGTATCGAGTTGTGTGAAAGCATTAAAGCAAGCAAAAACTTTTCATTACTTTTCAAGTCTTTGCAATGTGTCAGTGTCAAACCGTCGTGTTCTTTTTTATATGGCAACTTCGCATTTAGCCAGTAATTGCCAGTGTAGAATTTTCATAAATAAATTGCCGGTTTAAATTCCGTCTAGATTAAAAATATTGGGACACAGTTGATGAAGAATTAATATTACCATTGAATCTACAACATTCAGAATTCTCGTTCGAACACTGTGATCTTTGCAGTTTGCAAATTTTTTTGTATATATGCACGAAATGCTAACATTATCCTTTTTTAATGCTAGAAGTGTGTATTGACGTATGAATAATTATTTTTATTGTTACAAAATTAAGCACAATAATGCTTCAATGGCGTATTTTTGACTATAAATATCAGGAATTGTATCGTGAGATTTCTATAGAACTAAAATGCATTTTTTTTATTAGGTACTTATATCAGCTGATTTACAATTTACTTAGAAAAACAAAACGTAACTTGCTGGTGTTGTTGCCCTCTATCGTCAACATTTGGAACTGAATTTTAACGCTGCCATTTTCGTTTTGTGGCATAGTTAACTTAAACGGCGGCAGTAGTCTAATCGTAAGATTATTGAGAAATCAAGCAGTATAATCGAAGTGCATTAAACATTTGATATCGTGTATGTTTACTAGTGATATTTGAACACAGATACATTCACAGTGTTTATTATAGCGAGTTATTCTTGAGTTCCTTGGGTGGAAAGGGTGAGTACTTGATTCAATAATTCGTGCTTTTACGGCTTAGTTATCATAGTATTCTATCACTCTATTTTATTACGTAGTTTGATAATGTATATTGTATAATGTAGTATTTTGTTTAGTACCGAATGTATTAGTTCCATTATTTGCGAAAACGTCGCCAAAATGGGCGTTTGGGGAGTAGATTTATCATTTGTAATACCGTCACCACGCCTTAGTAGTGATGTGTCTATTTACTCATACATATAAACGGCTTCTGTTATCGTATCGTTTAGTGTTTTATCAATTAAACTAATCGGAATTGAAAAACCTAATTGAGGTGAAAATTTTTATTGTTTATTTCATGCTTGCTATCAACTTCATCATTGATTTGTCTGTCTATATGTTTCATCAATGACAAATACAGCTAAACTGTGTATAATCTACGCTGTATTCATTTAATTTCCACATGATAATAAACTTTTATCTAAGTTTTATTACAGAGTACATATTTTTAATAATATACCTACTTATTATTTTTTTATAATCTACAATGAACTAGAAGTTTCCAATATTTATAATTATACCATCAGCCCCCATAAACGGCTACAGGTCTTTGCTTGAATCAGTGTTAATATAACTCTATTAGATTCTGAAGATACTTGAACTCAGCTCTAACATACTTGTCAAATTAAATCCTGTGTTGTTTACTCCTTTGTGAATGAAATCTAGTGCTATCACTATATAAAATAACAAAGAACACATAAAGACGTTAAGAATGGGAACAATTAAACAATTCAGTAAATCTCTCATTTGCTAAATTAGTAGTAGATTACAACTTTTATGTGTTGATAAAAGTGATAAGTTGATAACACAGTTTTTATCACTAAAATAACACTGTAAATTGAACTGTAATTGTAAATTGAAATCAATGTGGAATCCAGTGATTAACAAATTTAAACCTTGTGATTTACCATTGAATATGTCTATGGACATTGTTAGTGTAGTGTATCACACCCTTTCTGAATCTGAAGATCAAATGTTGGATAGTTTATAAAACTGCTCACAGCTCCCATCCTGGACTACCCACCTTTTCAGGCAACTTGTGAACATGGCTGGTGTGCCTTGCCAAAACGTTGAGTAGAAATAAAAGGTAAACAAATACCTCTGCGTTGAGACCCATTCAGACCAGATGTAGAATAAAATGTGTACAAAAAATGCAAAAGTTTTAAAAGTTGAATTGTTTGATCAAAAATAATTTTTATCATTAATCATCCCAATAAAAATGCAAAAATATATTTATGTATATTTTTGCATTTTTAATTCAATTCAATGTTCGCATCTCTTGTTTGTGGTTAATCTTTGAAGGTTTGTCCTAGTAAATTTCTTTCTTTGATTAAAGTAGCCTAAATAAACTAATAACATAAAGTTATTTAAGTTTAACCTCCTACCTGACCACTAGGTTTTTTAAATAGTATCTATTTAGATGGGCACCTTTTTGAATTGAAAACTGTCGCAATTGCATGATGCTGTCAATTCAAAAAGTTCCTTTTATATAGATATTGGTTAAATAACTCACTGGTCAAATTAAGGTGGAAGGTCGGAATTAGTTGGAGTAAGGAAATTCAGATGTAAGAAATGTTCACTGAACTCCACTTATAAAACAGAGTTACACACAATAATAATGAGTACTTGTTTTTGAATTTTGTATGGAGTTTATATGGGGTCAGACATCAGGTGTATCCAAATTAATTGATTGATAGCAATACCATTTATTTTCCTAGCTTCTCTCCCTAGCCATGCTAGCTAACAATGTGTGTAAGTTTGATGTAAGAACAATTGGTTACCCCTCCAGAATTGTAGATTGAAGTTTTCATGTTGAGCTAAGCTTAAGAGATATTGACAAACCAGAATCAGTATAATATTCAGTTCTCTGTGGTTGTGTACTTCTTAGAATTTGGTTGTATATTATTATTAGGCTATTAATTATTAACTCTTAGCTTAACACTTAGAACTTAGACAACCAATTACCCCAATTGTTAGTACCCCTGCTTGCTGTGCAAATGATCTCAGGTTCAATTCCCAGTCAGACATTTATTTGTTTAAAGACAAACATTTGCCTGTTGTGTTGTGTTCATCTTTGTATGTGTCTCTGGACCCACCACAAGAGAATCCATTGAGTGTGGTGTTATTTATTTATTATTATTAACTATGCTCATGCCACTACTCCCACCAAATGTATAAAAAAGAAGAGAATGGACAATGTAGTTTATATGCTGTAGGAGCACTCAATACTGTATTGCTCAAATTCAATGCTCAATGTATTTTGTTTGTGTGAGTGAGCCCTCAAGCAAACTCTTTGTCTTTTAACCTGATGTGTTCAATACCATTTATTGCATTTTTTTTTCGGAATGGCTAAATTCTTGTGGCCTTAATGGCCTTTCAAGAGTCACTGGACATGTATAGTTTAGGGAAGCGCAGAAGTTGCTCAGCCAGGAGCAGAGTGTAACAACAAGTCTAAGGGCTCGCTACGTCGAAGAAGACAGCTAGTATCTTGAAGGGTCTCTTTTGGTTGACACCTGTGAGGATGTGCTCCGTTATTCGATTCACCTGTTGGACACAAGAGTGATTGGCTCTAAAGCCGAACTTTGTCAATGAGTAGGCCTTTTGAGTTGATGTGACTCAGTAGGCCAGAAAGAAATTTTTTTTTGTAGATTTTAGCCATTGTATTCAATAGCCTAATGGGTCTATAACTAGAGGGTTCCCAGTGGTGTTTACCCAGTTTGGGGATGTCGATAACGACGGCTTCTTTAAAACTGCTGGAAAGAGATGATATTTCATTGCAGCATTGTAAATAGCCTCAAGAAGTGCAATCAAGTTGATCGGGAGGCTTTTAAACACCTTATAAGGGATTACGTCGATGCCAGCTAATTTTTTAATTTTGACGTTTTTAATGATGTCCTGACCTTCAGTAACCGTAACCTGTCGAAGGGAGTCTAATGGGGGGATAGAGGCTCGACGCTCCACCTTTCCGTCAACCAAGTCGACGTGTGACGTGTCCACCGGTTGGCGGCTAGGGTAGCATTGGGCTTCCAGGCTGTCGGCCAGGCATTCAGCCTTCTCACATCGTCAAATGCGGGACGGCCGTTCGGTCTAGTCAGTGTGAGGCAGGCATGGAAGCAGTATTGTCTGCTTTCATAGATCGGGCCAACTGCCAGTAGACTGTGTGTGATGGCTAGAACTCTGACAGCAGATCGTTCCAACTCTTGTTTTTTAAATTCAGCGATGCGATTCTTTACGTCCCTCTGTAAAGTTAGGATCTTGCGCCTATTCTCTTCACAAGGGAAGAAGTCGTAAGCACGGATGGCTGCGTTCTGGCCTCTTATCAGTTTCCTTATGTCCACGGGCAACTCCCATCAGCGATCATTCGCTGCCGAGATCCGCCTAGAGGACTATATCCTTAAGAGGGCTACCGAATCCGACCATTTATTGCATTTTCATGCAACTCTGTACAGAACTCACATGGCCACGGGAGAGTCGCAGTATCCTGTTATCCCTTACTACACTAAAAAGTAAAAATATGTATAAAGTAAGTTTTTAAAGTCCCATGTTGACAGGACAGATTATGCGCGACATCCTCCCGCGTGACTCGCGACCGGAAGTTAGAGACGTGCGTAAGCGCAACACGGCGTTAGTTCTATCCCAATTATTTTATATTGTTATTGAATTAGCTTCTCAGTTCACCACTAGTTGTGTTAAAATAACAATTCAATACTCACTACTGACTCAAATAGGAAATTCATTCCTGAAATGGAAAAATCCTGGCCACTATTGTAGTTGTTAAGGAATTCCATGAATATATAAATTCATTTTATTTACTGTGGATATGTTCACAAAGTTTACTAAATGTGAAGCAGACTAAATAATATGATTGATTTATTAGTTTGTAATTTCTGATGGTCCCCGAACTAGACAGGGCCTGTATCTTGAGGACCATTACAATTGAGGTGACAAAGTAGTTGCTAATTAGAGATACAAAAAATGATAAACCCTGTTAGTTCAAGTTTTATGTGATACCATACTATACTAAATCATCCTCCCACTGCTGGACGTGAGCCTTTCCCAAGGCTCACCACCACACGTGGTTTTCTGTTCTTCTCATCCATCTGCTACCGGTGACTTTCTTCAAGTCGTCAGTCGATCGAACCAAAGGGCGTCCCACGCTACCGTTTTTCGTCCAGCAGCCGATAGACGTATTCAACTTGCTTGTCCACCATTTGAGAAAACACATCACCCCCACTCGTCTCCTATACCACAATATTTAAAGAGGAAATCAGTGCGTCCCGCCTGTTATAACGTATGGTGCCTGATTCACAGTTCAATCAAAGTCACTCAGCGAGCGATGGAAATAGCTATGCCTAGATTCTCTTTTTTGGACAAAATTCGTAATGAACAAATTCGACGAAGAATTAAAATTGCCGATATAATTGCTGAAGTGGCAGTGGGCAGGCCTTATCTGCTGTAGAACCGATAGCCGATAGGGCAGACAAATTCTCGAATAGAGATATTATGAAACTTAATATGAGAGATATTATACAAGATTTGTATATAAAAAGCAATTGTCTATACTTCTACCAGAAGTTGTTATATTGTGAAAACTAACCAAAAATTTTCGTTTTATGGTTAAAAATCACCCATAAATTTTATGACCGATCAGCCCAGTCGGTAGTGTACCTGCCTGTTGAGAACAAGGGTTTGACTTTCGGTCAGATTTTTTTTTGTGTAAAGATAAATTTTCGGGCCGTGTCTAGGTAACTTCTATTCATCTTCTCTGGACTTTGGTCCTACGACAGGAATCCATGGTATGGGTCATGAAATTTAATGTGTGGCATTATTTTGAAGGTCAGTAATCTATACTAATGTTTATAGAGACTTTGTTTTTATGCAAGACGTAAACTGAAAAAATACTGCTTGGATATTGTAAATTCTTTCACTTTTAGGAAGCTAAACCATAGTGGAAAATAGTTATTTTAGTATTTGTAGATTAAGGTATGTATTATATGGGCCTTTGATGCCTGGTGTTAACTAAATAAATATAATAAAATAGGGTAAATAGCATGAAACTAGCATAGCTGCTTTGGTTTTCTAAAAATTGTTATGCTGCCTAGGAGAAGCCAGGGTGGTCGCCTAGTTACTAATAAAAAAGTAAAAGAAGAATGATCATATGACAAATATTAATATTTTGACAAATCAGAGTTTTTAGGATGAAAAGGAAAGTTAAGATTACATAAAGTGATATTAATTTTTAATTTTCAAATTATTCATGTCAATAATTGCAATATTATGTTAATATTATTTACATTATTAACATATTAATATACATATGTTCAGTTATTAGGCTTGAACTGCCTTATCTATAATCTCGAAGGCGTCTTGAATAGCTTTTGTTATGTCTTTTGGTGGTTTTTCGTGAGATCCAAGCCAAATCGAACCATTATCTCCTTTCTTGAACATCTCAATGCAGGTTACTACCACATTTTCAGGCCTGAAAAGTTACGAGTTTTTTATTAATGCAGTTAAATATTATTTTTTATTTACAGTTTCATCCAAGGAGTAAATGATTTACCCTTTAACTCAGTTACCTTGGAAATCGTTAATTTTGATTAACCTTGATTTTCTAAATCCGAAATATTTTCACAAATAACTACTGAGCCGGTTTTGCTTAGAAGTATTATATGTTCAATCATAGATTTCCAGCCTAATTAGGATTATGGACGCTCTTTCAAAAAAAAAAAAGAACCGTACTCGGGAGATAAGAATCCACAGAGATAAGTTTCAAACGCCTCCTTGAATCATTTCAACGTCCTCGGGCGGCGGTACCTTCGGGAATCACCGCTATAGTTAAACACGATAGACGAATGTCACGAAAAGCAACCTTATAACTTATCTGCCTACTTACTATCAAGTGGGGCTAAAACACTATCAATTATAAACACTTGCGAAAGAGACAGACAAAGTTGTAAGTTGTAAATATTATTACGATGTATAAACTAATACTATTATAATGTATAACCAATAATATACGAGTATAGTCAACGTGCGACTGTGTCAACCGCGCCGGTACCACCAAGAAAGTCTCCTAGCTGAGCTGTTGTGGAGCTGAAGATGCAACCACAGTGCTGATATTCTACCAGCATCTTTATTCTTTAATATTAATCATGATTCACAAAGCAAATGCTTTGTAAACAGTTTACTAAGTAGGCAATATGGGAATAAATGAAATCAATGTCCTAAAGATGTAATATACACCTGGAAATTAAGAATTGTGTACATGATGATGGTTCAGTTGGCAAGATATGTCAAAGATCGCAAGTTCAAATTGTGCTCGCATTGTAACGTCAGAATTCGAAAAATCAAGACTAATTAACGAATTTATATAAATCCTGGCCAAGATACCCCTCTATCACAGTACTACCATAAAATATACCCACTACATTTCCCAATTTGTCCCATTCCCCCAATTTCCGTATGAGTAAGAAATGCTAGAGCCCATTCCCATCCCATATTCTATCCCTCCTTATTTTCCCAACCCCAACTCTAAATCCATTCCAAAATTTCCAAAGATAGCCACATCCGGGGCCGTGCCATCTTTTGTCATTCTGGACTGATGTTAACATGTATCACGGATGTCCATGGGCGACAATGTCCTCTTACCACAGTCCACGTGGACTGTGCTAGTCTGCCACCTTCTTTCCATAAGAAATACAAAATAGTAATTCGTCAGGATAAAACCCAGTATCAACAGGCCAGTTTATTTATATAAAAAGGGGAAACATACTTTTGAAGACCGTGTCCTTTTATGAGATCCGCAAAACTTTCTCCAAGTGCTTTTGTATATGTACGTTCTTCCACTCTTTGTAGGAGAGCTGTATCCGTAGGTCCTGGGCACAACGTCATTACCCTTATACCAGTTTCATCGTAGAACGGGTCAATCTAAAAATAAAATATGATATATTATGTATTTGAAATGAATTAAGTTCTGCATAAAAGTCTAAAACAGTTCAGTCTGTCTCCTGCGCTGCCTCATTCGTATGATTGATTTATCGTCCAAGTTATCAAAAAAACGAAAGAATTGAAGTGCCCATTTGTTCTTTTTTAAATGAGCCATACCATTCCAGAGCCTACCGGCGTCATCCCGTCGGGATCAAGGACGTTATTTTTTATATCAGCTGAAAATATGACGTCTCGCGAAAAGCTGAACATCTGGCACCTGACAGGTTTTATTTCGCTTAAAATTAAATATCCACTTTGAGAGGTAAGTTTAATTAAGTGTAAGATCTGTAACATTCTTATAATTTGTAGTATGGGTACAATATGCCGATGGAATGAAATCATCTTTTTTATCTGAATTTTTCGTAGTGTCAGTGAGAGTAGACACTCCTGGCTACACCATTAATACCACCATGTCTTCTAATACCATTACATCGACCATGTCTCTCCACTGCTGGATATAGAGATCTTCCAAGGCTACACATAATCTTATTGATCTTCTTATGTAGACATTATCTACGACTTGATGAAGTTCGTCAGTAGTGGCGGTGAAGTCTTCTAATATGATTACCCAAATCCTCTTTATCCCTATTTATTTAAACAGGTCTTGACGCGAATGTTTACCTTATTTATTTTACTCGACGTTTTGGTTGAGTTCCACCAACCATGTACCTACACGAGCTGACTAATAATTCGCATTCGCCTAAATTAACGATTAAATGATTAAGTCGCATTAATGATTAAAAATTCGCGAATTATGTGTGAAAAATTCGGAAATTTTAAATGTCGTCTTTATCCGATTTAATAATCAGTTACATTGGAAAACTTACTGCAAGACATTGGGTGAAATGCAGCACGGCTAACTTTGCTCCGCTGTAAATGGGCAGCATCGGCCAAATGGATAGAGCAGCTATCGACGATATGTTGATGATGGCGCCTCCGGCGCCTCCTTCGTCTTTGCGCATGTGCTTTATGCCTTTCATGGTTAAAAAAATGAGACCTTCCTGAAAAGGTTGAATGGGAAACGTCCGATTTAAAATTTTACAAAAATATTTGTGTTAGAGTGCGTACCGTACGTAGTACATTGGTACGTTTTTCATTGCTTTGGCTATTTAGATTTTTTATAAATAACACTCGATTCATAGGTAATTAAGAATTTATTTAATTTATTCTGTTATTATCTCAACAAATCAAAATCAGCCCAAGTAGTTTAGGTGCGTATCAGCGCTGTACTGTTACACTATTACGACCTTTATATAACAGACTAGCGGGTCGCTAGGCCTCGCTTCGGTTTATAAGAGTTTTTTTATAGATAATTATATATAATATATAGCCAAATTTTTCAAATTTGGTAAAAGAAATTTTCAAATAGGTGCAGTGGTTCCGGAGATTACCCTCCACATACACACACTCACAAAATTCGCGCTCTTTCTTTATTATATTAGTATAGATTAACATTTGACGGTAATTTATGTCTGATTTAAACTGCGGCTGCAATTTTTAAAACGTGACATAATTGCATTAATTTACTCGTAAATTTACTCCTTCTGCACATTAATCGCAATAACCTCGTATTTACTAATGTAAATACGAAAGGTCTAATGTAATACTAATGTTTATCTAATGATAAAGGGATGTATTATACCATTTTGAAATCTGTATTAAACACGCATTTTTTTAAAATAGTTGGCCACGTAGGTCCTCATACATTTTTTTTACACCCAAGATGCTTAAACTTTAACAAAAAAAATATTTACCACGTGTCATACTGAAAATTGAACTTCAGTTTTTTTTTCCAAAAAAGTACAACAGCTATTCATATTGTTTACTGCATATCTATTGGTATAGTCCATGAAGAATATTATAACACGAAAAAACCGACGGATTTCATTTATTTGTAGCCGTGGTGTAGAGATACGTAAAATAATGTGAAAAAACGACTTTTTTTTTTAAAAAAATGAAATATTTTAGATACTACTTGGGATAGATTTTTTTTGTATTTTATTTTGAGCGCCCAATAGCTCTACTGTGAGGTGTTTCAGGCTTATCCATTCTTTCCTGAACATCCTGTATATGAATGCCTACTGTATATACTATGCAACTGCCAATAAAAGGGTCTAAAATTGTTTCCTATGCGGATGACACTGCGTTACCTTTTCATGGTGCAGGATGGGAATCAGTCTTCGCTGATGTTGAGTTTGGTATGCAATTATTTTGGTATGCATGCAATTATACTGATGTAGATATAGCTCGTATATATATATATATGTATATTTTTTAGTCAAGAGGGCGGACGAGCAAGCGGTCCCACGTGATGGTAAGTGTTACCGCCGCCCATGGACACCTGCAACACGAGGGGGCATGCGGGCGCGCCGTCGACCTTGCAAAATCCTATTCACAGAGATATATATCCAGAGATTGTCTTTTGTAATAACAAACATACTCATTATCTGTCACTAAGTCAGATTATTGCCATGAAATGCGTTTATCTATTAAACGTTGATGTCAACACCTCTAAATTATAAACAAGGTTGTAAACTAAGATAAAGTTAGTTAAGCATAAGTGTACACATGGCTTCCATGAAGAAAAGCCTGTTATTCCACTGTAACGAGGACTGAAATATGCTAACGTGTTTTAGGAGTGAGTGAGAGCAGCAACTAGAGTCCGTTTCCCTTCCCATCTCTTCCTGTCCCGTTTCCCCTCATCGAGTGTTTGATGAAAGATGATGAATTGAGGTGTTAAGATGATTTTGATATAAAGAAAGTAGAAGACAGTTCACCAGCTGGACTGTCTGCTCGTCTATCAGAGTTTCAACGCCCTCATCACATTTAATTTTAATACCTTACAAACTTGTGAATCCCTTCCCTCATCCAGTGGAAACAGGCATGTATCCAGGTTATCCAGTTAACTCCCATAGCAACTTTTCTCGTGTTTTCTTTCATCCAAGGGAGTGAGTTGGTTAAAATTGTATAAATAGTTTACAATTTTCTATTATTGGAAAGTTATACACACCATCGTGAGTAGACACTAAAGCAAAATATATGAAATTTTATCATACCCAGTTGACAGTGCAAGCCTTTCGCCATGCTTCTGGCGCGTCAGTCATGAGTCCAGCATTGTTAATAATTACATCCACCTGTCCGAATTTGTTCACGACTTCGTTAAAAGCTTCTGTCGAATTATCTTCATCGCTGACATCGCATTTTATAAATATCACATTGCTGTTGTACGTTTTATTCAGCCGATCGATTGTAGCTCTGCCAGCTTTCTCATCGACGTCCAAAATTGCAGCATTCTTAAGGAAAATAGAAATTTGTTAAACAGTTTAATACTAAGTTATTTTACCACCCTTCCAGATAAATTTTACCATTAAAATATATTGAGTTTTTAGTGGACATTCATTGATGTGGGGTAGCCTAATAAAATACTTTTAATTCCCTTTAACCTGACAACATTATTGGTTCAGAATAAAGCTACAGACTTCAGAAATCTGTATGCACTAGTATCTCGTAAATCATTTATTGCTTTACCCATTATAAACTATTATGCTAAACATCATATTATTATAAATGTGTTTTAGGAATGTCACTCAACAGAACTCTTTCCCCATTCTATAGTATAGGGATTATAATGGTATGAGCCAAAATATCCTTATTTCTTCCTATTTTTCATTATTTCCAATTTTTTTTTATATTCTCAATTCTTATCCCACGGATTTGCCAAAATTTCTTATTTTGTAACGATGTTGGCATGTATTACAGATGTCCATCAGCGACATACCTGCTTACCAACAGGTGGAACTGACTGCTCGTTTGCCATCTCCTTTCTATTAAAATACTTTATTTAACTTCTAATAAAATACTCTTATCAAAAAGACATACCTTGGCCCCTTCCTTTAGGAATGCTTCGACGTACCGAGCTCCTAAACCAGAAGCTGCGCCAGTTACCAAAATTGTTTTACCTTCTATTTTCCACTGCTGTGACATTATTAATAAATATCAACTATGTGATGCCGCCAGGGAATAATGTTCGCGAATAACTAACGTAAAGAGATGACTTGTTATCTGTACTGAATATGGTGAACAAATAATTTTAAGTAGTTTATAAACAGAACGATGTTACGTGTTTGAAATGAACCAAGAAACTAAACTCTAATAACAAGTCCCATTTGTTATTATTATATTTTTATCAAGAATTGTTTATATAGTTTATCTTGATTGCCACCCATAACGACTATTTTTGTACACGCAACCATACTTCAGATTTTTTACTTACTTGATTATATAATTTGATTTGTCCGTTTTGTAAACAAAATGCTTATAAAATGATTTAATCAGTTTTATCCTCAACATATCTCTGCCACTAAACTTGTAATCAGTTGATTGGACTCATTTCACTTTTTAAGTAAATATTCATAATTCATCAACAGATAACATAAGACCACCAACCAACAAGTTCAACTACTCGTATTTTGATTTTTATCTTCCTTTTTCGCGAACTATACCTCTTATTTAAATATTTTTGATTCACACACTGAAACTCAAAAATTGAAACCTTTTTACGATATATTACAATATATAGAGGAATTGGCTGTATCTACAATTTCTCACTATCAACCAGTCTGCTGCTGATTTGCCCCCCGTCTACTAAAATCCACCAATCCACCAATAGCTTACTATATATATCATTTACAATCTTCCCACACCATACCATAAACTTGTGTCTTATCTGTCCTAGATATAGTTATTTCCCAAGGCTTACCACCACACTACTCGGCTTTCAGCTTTTTACACTCACGCACTTCTGGCAACTTCAACTAATCGGTACAACACCTGGTTGGAGGATGTCCCATGCTACATTTCCTCTTACGCGGTCTCCTCTCGAGGCATTGTCTGTGCCATCGATTATCGGTAGATGTGACCTGGTTATTGCCACTTCGGCTTGCTGATATCCGGACCTATGACAGTGGCATGGTTTTTTATTCGTTTCGGAACCTGTACATTAAAGAAACTCCGTGTATAGCTTTATACATCACTTGTTCAGTGACTTTTTGTATATCTGAGTCACGGTCTGAATCCACTTTTCAAGATCTTACATTATAGCATGCAGGACGCACCGATTAAAGACTTTGGTCTTCGAACATTGTGGTATACAACTGATGAGAAGAGATGACCAACGTCAGTCGCATTCAGCTCATTCCCAGCTCATTATCAGTTTGTCGAGTGGTATTTGGATTTAATTACCAATGACTAATCACCAATGATAATCAATGATTTGATATGAAGTCCCTCAAAGACGCTATATATAATATGACTGGTCAGTTTGAATCCAATCAAACTTAACGGCTCCGTCCACTTGGTGACATATCACAGAGATAGTCTCCTGTGCTATTTGAGGAGAAAACATTGCGTTCAATAAAATTGACAGGTACCTCAATTAAATTACGAGTAATGTCCAATTACACGTGCGTTTTTTGTAGCCTCAAATTGTAAATTTTAAAATGCGTCCTCTCTTCTCGTCGCGTCCTGCCCATTATTACGTATGATGCTGTAACGACAATAGGCCTGATTCACAAGTTCAAAAGTCGCTCAGCGAGCGATTATAAGAGCTAAGTTTGAAGTCTCTGCTGGACAAAATATGCAACGAAGAAATTCGACGAAAAACTTGAAAGTTGCCGACATGGCTCGAAAGGAATGAGCAAGCTGAAGTGGCAGTTGGCGGGTAATGTCTACCGCAGGACCCATAATAATTTATCAATGGGGTAGATTATTTCTCGAATGGGGACCGTGTACCGGTATATGATACAAGACTTGTATGTAAAAGGCAAATTAATGGCAAAGTAGTAATGTGAATGTGTAGCATATGGCAAACTAAACTTCTACAAAAAATTGTTGTATTATAAAAAGTAACCATAAAATTTCGTTTTATGGTCATCATAAGGCACCCTTAAATTTGTCGGCCGATCCGCCCAATCGGTAGTGTCCCAATCTGCCGTGAAAAAGATCCCAGGTACAATTTTCGGTCCAACACTATTTTGTTTATAAACAAATGTTTCGGTAACTTGTGTTTGTCTTTGTGCGTGTCTATGTATTTTGGATTTACGACATAGAATCTTAGTATGAGTCATTAACTGTAATTTATAGCGTGGCGTTATTTTGGAACTCAGTAATTTATACTAATATTGTATAGACCGTTTTTTTATGTAAGAAGTAAATTGAAAAACTACTGGTTAGATTTTGAAAATTCTCTCACTTTTAGGAAGCTAAACCAATGCATAATTGGAGCAGCGTCATGACAAGAGCATGATATTAATTCAATCTTGAAAAGTAAGTATTTGTAAAAGCTAATGAAAAACAAATTATATAAATTCCTTAGGACAGATTTGTTGATACAGGCCTTACTTTTCAGTGCTTATATAGATAACACTAAACATATTATAAAGGATAGTAGGGTAGTACTTATAAAGGGTAGTAGGGTAGTACTTATAAAGGGTAGTAGGGTAGTACTTATAAAGGGTAGTAACGAACTAACTGAATAATGTAGTTTGCCAGATGATCATCAGTTTTTACTAAAACATAGTTTTCAAAATTTAATTAATATGATCCCCTTGTATGACGCTGTCTCAAGTAAATAGCATAGGATTAGCATAATTAAGTAAAATGACGCTGTTTAGGTTACTCTAGAAATTGTTATGCTACCTGAGAAAAGCCAAGTGGGGTCGCCAGCCATAAAAAAGTAAAAGAAGAAAAATCATATGACAAAAATATTCATACTTGACCAATCGTTTTAGGATGAAAAGGAAAGTTAATATTACATAAACTGATATCATTTTTTATTTTTAAATTCCAATAGTCATTTCATATGTTATCAAATTTTTTTTTTCGATAATTACAATATGTTACTTTATTGACATTAATAACAGACATAATATATTAACATACATAGTTTATTAGGCTTGAACAGCCTTATCTATAATCTCGAAGGCATCTTGAATTGCTTTTGTTATGTCTTTTGGTGGTTTGTCACTACACCCAAGCCAAACTGAACCGTTGCCTCCCCTTTTGAACATCTCCACGCAGGTTGCTACCACAGTTTCAACCCTGAAAATTCAAGAGTTGTTTAGTAATGCAGTTAAACATTAATTATATAGTTTACTATATTACAGTTTGTCCGCAGTCTCATCCATTGAGTAGACAATTTACTCGCCAACTGAATTAGCCGGGAGTTAATTTTCATTAAATTTGTCTTGCAATGTCCGCCATATTCATATTTTCACTATTGAACAGGTTTTGATAAATATGTTCTCATAATTTGTTCTCAGACAAAATACCATAGGTACTTTTAAGGGTAATAATTAAAGTGCCTTAGCCCACTAATACAACAATGAAAAGCGCAATAGATTGAGCCTAGTTTCCAAAAAAACTATAAACAAGCAGATAGATATTCGTTGTCATTTATTTATTTTATGTAGATACTAGTTGTTGCCTACGACTTCACTCGTCTGGATTGAATTGCGTTTAATATACTGTTTGGCACAGGAAAAAAATATTTATTTATATCTTACATCGTATGTCTTCTACTAATTCTAGCAATCCTATTTTTCTTAATATTTCTTAATAAAAACAGATCCTTTTAGCACCGATTTTGTAAGACAATGTATCTAGAATTGGTCAGGAGGAAACTCGGTATTTACCAACCGACTATGTGAGAAGAGAAAACATACTTTTGAGCACCATGTTGTTTTAGTAGTCCCGCGAAACTTTCTCCAAGTGCTTTCGTATATGTACGCTCTTCAAGTCTTTGTAGCAGAGCTGTATCTGTAGGTCCCGGGCACAACGTCATTGCTCTTATACCAGTTTCCTCATAGAATGGGTCAACCTAGAAATAAAGTTCATATATCTTAAAAGTTATGCTTTAAAAATCCGAAAATAGTACCATTCTCCTGTAGTTTCTCAATCAAAAAGTCATCAATAAGCGGACGATTTGAGGTCACTCATTTATTTTTTTAAATGAGCCATGCCATTTCAGAACCTACCGGCGTCATCCCGTCGGGAACAACGATGCTCTTCTTTATGTCCAAAAATATGACGTGTACAATAGTTTTGTGAAATGACAGCGTCTATTTTATCTAAATCTTTCGTAGTTTGACAGCAACAGTCAGCGAGAGTAGACCCTTTTGATTACTCACTACAACCAAACCTTCTAATATCATACCGTCAGCCTATGTCTCTCCACTGCTGTATATAAACTGTTTAATAAAGCTTCCGAATGAGAAGAGCTTCCGCTCTATTCATCTAGACACTATCCGACGACTTGAGGAAGTTTGTCGGTAGTGGCTGGGAATAGTCTTCTAATATAATGATCTAAATCATCTTTATCCGAATTATTAATCCATTACATTGAAAGACTTAAACTTACAGCAAGACATTGGGTGAAATGCAGCACGGCTAACTTTGCTCCGCTGTAAATGGGCAGCATCGGCCAAATGGTTAGAGCAGCATTTGACGATATGTTGATGATGGTGCCTCCGGCGCCTCCTTCGTCTTTGCGCATGTGCTTTATGCCTTTCATGGTTAAAGAAATGAGGCCTTCCTGAAAAAGGAGCATAGGAAACGTTTTTGTACAACCACTGTTTTAAAATTTTACAGAAATTTTTGTGTATGAAAGTACATTGGTACGTTTTTCACTGCTCTGACTGTTTGGATTTTCTATAAATAATATAGCACTTGATCCACAGATGAATCATGAATTTATTTAAATTATTCTCATATTGGTGGTGGTGGTGGTTGGATGAGAAGAGCCGAAGATTGTGATGGGGAACCTCGGGATAGACCTAGATTCAGCAGTGGAGAGACATAGGGTGATGGTATGGTATATGGTATTCTCATATTATCTCATCCAATTAGAATCAGTCTGGTACTTTGGCTAATTCACAGCTCAGTTGCAGTTAAGAAAATAATTACGAGAACCTGTCCGTATCTGTGTTTTGCTATGATAACATAATATTATTACCTTGTTGACAAACAACTCTGCCCTTTAAATTGTTAGTGTGAAATAGGATGTCATAGTTTGTATAGGAAAACTTATTTGATGGTGTTATTTGCCGTGTTGTGTCGGCCGCATATAGAATAGCACAACCCCATCTCTTCCAGTGGATGTCGTAAAATGCGACACAGGAAGAACAAAGCGGCTACCACAAGCCCCGAGGAACTACACCACCTCTGAAAGAGTGGAGTTGCCAACCCGCTTGGCCAGCGTGTAATTTTAAGGCCATACATCCCTCATGCGCAAGATAATGTGCATGAGGAGGCCCATATCCAGCAGTGGATGATAAAAGGGCTGATGACGGTGACGGATTAAAAAATTTTTAATATAAATATTCTTGAATGCAAATAAATAAACACGTATTTTACTGTTTTTCAACATTATGTCAGAGAGCTAAAATACGTGCTGTTTAATTTTATATGATATCACTTAAATATACTGTACTACATAAATAAATAAACACGTTATTTATGGTTTTTTAAAATTGTGTCATAGTAATTAAATACACGCCAGCGAAGTCATGGGTAAAATGGGTAATTCGTATATCAAGAGATTGCGTTTTGCAAATGTAGAACGCAGGAATCCAGTGATGCACAACTCCGTTTTTATGTTCGTATGTCCTAGCTTCTAATACAAATTAGGTACAAACGGTCTGCCCCCAGAATCACATCATTTCTTATTTTATAATCTTGTTTCCCACTATGACACCCCTCCTCTTTTCTTGACAGCCAAAACATCGGAAAACCCGCCCTTTTGTGTTGACAACAAAAAATATATTCTAACAATTATTTTCCACAGATATTATAATAAAACATTTTAATGGAAACTTTTTAAAAATAAATATCTTACACAAAGTAACTTTTCGCATTTATCCTATTTATCATAAATGCATTTATCTTTCCAATGTTGATGTTAACACCTTTAAATTATAAACAAAGTTGTAAACTAAGATAAAGAGGCTGCATCTAAATGGCTTCCACGATGAAAAGCCGTGTTGTCCCACTATGGATTGTGAAATATGCTACAGGGTTTTGGGAGTGAGTAAGAGTAGCAACTAGAATCCGTTTCCCTTCCCTTATCATCTCATCCTGTCCCATTTCCCATCATCTACTGTTTGATGGCGGATTGGGGGCTTAAGCTGTTTTTTTTATGTAAACAGTAGCAGATGAGTAGAGTCCTTGAGATGGTTTGGAGAGTCCATCCAACTGTCTGCTCGTCTGCCAAGGTCTCATCCGTCTCATCATGTTTAATCCTTTATCATCTCTTAACTTTCCCTCATCCAGTGAAAACTCGATGGGATGGTTCCATGTGCCGACTTTTCCCATGTTTCCTTTCATCCAATGGAATGAAAGTAGAGGGGTGTGTTTTTTTGTTTGTTAATATTGTATGAATACTTAAAAAAAAATTGTCGCACCATTTTACGGTGGTGAAACAACTAAATACATATTTGAAATTTTATCATACCCAGTTCACATTGCAAGCTTTTCGCCACCCCTCTGGCGAGTCAGTCATGAGCCCAGCATTGTTAATAATCACATCCACCCGTCCGAAGCTGTTCACAACTTCATTAAAAGCTGCTGTCAAATTGTCTTCATCGCTGACATCGCATTTTATAAATATCACATTGCCATTGTACGTTTTATTCAGCCGATCGATTGTGGCTCTGCCAGTTTTTTCATCCACGTCCAAAATTGCAGCATTCTTAAGGAAAATGGGAATTGTTAAGTAGTTTAATACTAAGTTATTTTACCAGCTCTCTAGATCAATTTTACCTTTTCGTTAATTGATGCGGAGTAACCTAATAAAAAAGAACAATGTTCTTTTGATCCCTTTTGACCTGACAACATTATTGGTTATGAATAAAACCACATACTTTAGAAATCTGTACCAGTAGGTATTCGTATCTCGTAAAATTAAGCATCTTTATTGTTTACCCAACATTTTCATGGAAGGTTGTCATGAAATGTGTCGACGTGATTCAGGAATGAGTGCAAATCACCAGAGCTCCTTATCCCATTATTTCTTCCTTTTTCTCATCATTGTCATTTTTTTATAATGTTGATTCCTAATCCCATGGATTTGACAAACGTTCTTATTTTTCAACGATGTTGGCATATATTACAGATATCCATGAGCGACATACCTGCTTACGAACAGGCGAATAATTCTATAAAAACATTTACCTAACTTTTAGTAAAGTACTCTTATCTGAAAGACAACTTCGCCCCTTCCTTTAGGAATCGTACCGAGCTCCTAAAGCAGAAGCTGAGCCAGTTACCAAAAATGTGTTGTCTTCTATTTTCCACTGCTGTGACATAATTAATAAATATCAACGATGTTAGCATATATTACAGATGTCCATGAGCGACATATTTGCTTACCAACAGGTGGAACTGACTGCTCGTTTGCCATCTCCATTCTATTAAAAAGTTTATTTAACTTCTAATAAAATACTCGTATCTAAAAGACATACCTTCGCTCCTTCCTTTAGGAATGCTTCGACGTACCGAGCTCCTAAACCAGAAGCTGCGCCAGTTACCAAAAATGTTTTACCTTCTATTTTCCACTGCTGTGACATTATTAATAAATATCAACTATGTGATGCCGCCAGGGAATAATGTTCGCGAATAACTAACGTAAAGAGATGACTTGTTATCTGCACTGAAGCTGATGAACAAAAAATATTATGTAGTTTATAAAAAGAACGATGCTCCTTGTTTAAAATTAACCAAGAAACTAAACGCTAAAAACAAGTCCACTTGAATCTTATTATATTTTATCAAGATTTTTTTATATATTTTATCTCGATTGCCACATATTACGAGTATTTTTATACCCACAAGATGAATTCAGATTTTTTACTTGATAAGTAAAATATTGTTCAAAAAATCTATTTGTTCTGTCTGTTTTTTAAGTAAAATGCTTATAAAATTATTTAACAAGTTAAGCCTCAGCATATTATCTTTGCCACTAAACTTCTTATCAGTTGATTGGACTCATTTCACTTTTTAAGTATTCATAGGGTTCTTACTCATAATATTTTTATTATAGCCGATATTTTCGGTCCAGTTACATGAACCGTGGTCGTTCTTCATGAACCTTTTTCATACGATTAAACCAATTTCCATAACATCTATTCCACTCCTCTGTGGTGACCTCGGAAACATGTTTTTCATACTCTTCGACAGCCTCTTCTGGCGATGAAAATCGTTGACGTAAGTGGTTCTTTTTTTTGGAAACAAGAATAAGTCACAAGGTGCCAAATCGGAACTGTATGGGGGATGGCTCATGAGTTCTACGTTTTTCACCTTCAAAAAGTCGTTTGTCTGTTTAGCCGTGTGAGAGCTGGCGTTGTCATGGTGCAATATTATGCGGCGTTTACGGTTGTTTTTACGGAGTTCGTCAATAACTTCCGGCAAGCAAATGGTCGTGTACCAATCAGCATTCACGGTACGCTCCAAAGCAACAGTAGCCACGTGTCCAGTTTTTCTACAGTTGATTGTATCTGACTCATGCCTATGCGTAAGAATGCCCGAATCTCATGGTAGGTCACATGCTTATATGTTTCGATCATATGGCGCAAAGCACCGATGTTTTTATTTTTGACAGCGGTGGACGGGCGATCTTCACGAAATTCGTCACTGAGATTGACACGACCGCACTTGAATTCTGCAAACCACCTATGAATTGTCGTCTCGCTTGGTGCTTCATCACCAAAAGCAGTTTGAACCCGAGCGAGGTTCTGCTGAGCTGTCAAATTACACTTAAAATCGTAGAGAATCATGCAGCGAAAATTTCCACGAGTTAATCCATCGTAATGCAATTTTTAAAATGACGCCACAAATTAAAAAACAAATGACTGTTAGATGAAACAAACGTTATTCTACAGCCAAAGAGTTCCATTTCCAAATATTGTAATTAGTTTAAATGACCAGTGTGACCTATATAGTACTGGTAAAATATTGGTGTACTCCATGGTGCTTCCAATGTCACAGTGTAACCAACTGGGTGAAGGGTTCAGGACAAATTTCAAAAGTACCATCAATAAAATAAATCTCAAACTAATAATTCCTTGGCCCACTCACTGCCAAATATTAAAATACGGCTACCATCATAATTATAATCAGCGATAAGGAATTCTTGATATTTGAGTGGTACTTATACCTGTTTATAATTTTTAAAAAAACATTTTGAGCATGCCTTCCTCTTTATTTCTACAGTTATACAGTGCCGACTTTACATTTCGAAAATCCGGTGTCGCAGCAAACATGTCCAAACCGTTGTCCGCAATCCCATTGACGGTGTCTTCGACAATTTTTGGAATCGGAGTAGTAAGAATATATATATAAACTGATAAATACAATAAAAAAAGTTTGATAAAGTAGATATACCAGCCAACAACTTCCTTCCTTTTAGAGTTTCCTTATCAAAGTAATTAGGACATTCAAGGGTTGCTAAATATTTTCAACGTGATCATACGTATTTTTATAAATTGACAACACAGTGGAGATAGATGGAAAAGTATCCCTACTACTGGTATGGAAGCGTGGAAAAAATTCATTCTTCCCTACCCGTGGTGATTGGCCGGTAGGGATAGATGGAACAGGCGATTTCGTCATCGTACGTTATAAATGATTATAATAATGACTGTAATCACATATAATGACAGGAGGCACAGATTGAAGACTTTGGTGTTCAAACATTGTGATATAGGCGACCCCGATAGGCGTCCGGAAGTCTCATTACAGCCTTGTAGCATCCAATCGAGCTCACTCTCCGTTGGTCAAGTCGCATTTAGATTTAAACTAATACCTAAATAATTAATCAATGAATATATTTTGATATGAAGATGCTCAAGGACGCTACAATGTGGCTGGTTAGGTTAAATTCAATCAAACGCAACGGTTCGCTCCACTTGGTGACGTATCAGAGCGATAGTCCCGTAAGCTGCGTGAGTAGAAAACATCGCGGCCAATAAAATTAATACTTCAATTAAAATACGAGGCGCTAGAACAACTATTAGGCGCACGTCACATTTTTAATAATCGCGTTTGTAACGTTAAACTGTTAATTTCTATTGGCTGTTATAAGAGTTTAAATTACCGCTACGAAAAATGAACAACATCGGTAATCCAATTTTAAACACGTGCGTCTTCTATAGCCTCAAAATGTTAAGTACTCGTAAATATGAACTATTAAAGCTCTGATTTTGATTATTTTTTTAAACCAGTACCAAAGAGCGGTGGGACATTCGCAGCCGTTCTGGGTTTGTGTACTTCAGACAGCAAATAAAAAGGCTAAGAGCATAGTTCACCTAAATTATTTTTGTTATTTCAAAAGATAGGTTTTTGTTTATTTATTATTATGTAGCATGTTTTCCTTGATGGATTAGCCATACTGCTTCCGTTAGTTTATCGATTGCCAAGACAAATACTTTTTAGTGCATACTGCATTGCGGTAAAAAATTAATACGAATATAGTGAATTGACATTTTCTCTTTCGTTGTGAAACTACCAGGTGTGTTTGTGTTGATTGATTTAGGAAAGCACATCAATTTCTAGAAAACATATAGTTTATGTCATCTATCTAATCCCGAAGTATGTACACACATTTGAAGTCCTTGTTACTTAGTTAATCCAACGAATAGATATAAAAAAGAGAAACGACAAATTATATAGTTTGCATGGTGCAAGGCTCTGAGCACCTCAAGCGGCTTGCCTGCGGCTTGTCACGGCTTGACACCGGCGACTTAACCCGCTTTCAATTACTTCTACGTGTCTTTGAAACAGTGTAAAACATTATCAATTGGCACAGACTCGATAGTTACTGGTGGTTAACTTGATTCGTGAACTTCCGAGAGCTCCAAAGACCGAGTTTCTAATCTTGTCCATTTTGCAATCGTTTTCTTAGTCTTTGATATTTTGTTTTTTCGTTATTTCACTTAGAGAATGTTTTCATTAGAAAGAGCTTCTTACTAAGTGAACGATTTAACAACAAATGAAATTGATAACAGTCATGATTTAAAGTTAGCAGAGGCAATTAGGATGCACACTCATCAACCTCAACATTCTGGAGTACCCTGCAGGACAGAGATCGTGTCAATAACCATTTGATGGTGGACCCGTTAAAACAGCGGATGTGTCAATTTAATCTCACCCACACTCTTGAACTTTGTGCAGACACGCAATTGTTCGTGTGATCATTCGCTGATAGGTATCAAAAGATTAATGCAGTTGTAAAGGGGTGTTGCGGGAAATTTATATAGGTCTTTTTTGATGTATCAATAGAGTATCTGCTGTTTCAAAATATTTTTATTATTTTTAGACATTAGCCACATATTATGGAGACTTAGGGAATAAATCTGCTATTCCAAATATAAGCCATCAAATAGTGAAAGTTGCACCAGATACTCATTAATTGGACAATATAGACAAGTAAAACCGTGATTGCAATCAACATTAAAATAACGAATTGTGTATTTGCGTAGCATGTAATTAATACGAGTACAACTACGAAAATAAGTTACAATCATATGTTATAACCCTTATGTGCTACATTGAGATTTATGTCAGTATAAATAGGTACTTCCACCAGAAAAATATAATGCCATATATGTGTGTGTGTGTCATACACAAAGAGGTATGTCAGGATAATCTTATCAAAGGCAGGATGCAAAGCTTTGACGTAGAGTACAGAAATAACCTACGTATGTAGACTTAGGTACGTATTAGTAGGTTAACTGACTTATAACAGTGATAACTGCATTATAGACTAGACTGAATTACCCGTCGGAATCATCATTTCATTTACTGGCTAATGCCTTATAAAATACAGTCACACCTCTAGTCTTGTCAGAAGAGTTCGCTGCGCGTTAATTTGTAGACATTACTATTAAGTGGTCCAATTTTGCTATGATTATGCTGGGTGACACATTTGAAAGTGTGTCCACAAAACGAAAATCTATGAAGTTTTAAGTTTCATTCGCCTGAGCAATGCGTTGTTCCCATTTTCTTCTTGACAGCATTTTGATCATTCTTAATCTGCTAATTGTTTTGAACTCCTGTTAACTGCAGTTGCGCGTATTTAAATGAGTCGATTTTTAGATTAGTCACAGCTCGCTTGTTTAGAACTGTTATTAATTATCGATTGAATACAGCTACACAACACGAGTACACCATTATGGTGATCCGATTAAAATGTTGGGATCTGTACTGGAAGTTTAAACCTTATGGTTTAAACCTTATGGTTTAAACTTCCAGTACAGATCCCAACATTTTAATTCGGATAATTTATACGATTATCACTTTTATTTTATCACCATTAGAAGTCATGGCAGTATTGGAAGAGTAAATATGTAAGGCGCGTGACGTAACCTTTATGTATGTTGATGATGTCAATCTATGTTTAGAAGAATATCCACTGCATACGGCACGATTGTTATGTTTCGCCGTTACCGTGCCATTATGCATACAAGATGGAGTAAGAACGGAACTTTAATTGGCTGACTTGAGGCTATGAATGTTTGACTGGTATGAGGCCATGGTATTCATAGGTAAAAAGTATGATCCTGTAAAAATAATGTAAAACTGAAATGGAATGTGATCTTTGCGACGTTCCCTTGATATGATCTGGTATCCACTAGATTTATTGTAAGTCTTGTTAGTTCTTTCTTTTTAAGATTAAGATTTTAAGCATTTTGCTGCATATATTCTAGAAATCTATATAAATAAAAATGTAAACGTTCGTTTGTTCAAAATCTGAAATCTCCGAAAGTTCTTCACCGATTACTTTGAAATTTTGACAATGTTGCATTCGAATACGCGCGTGTTTTTATATACCTATCACAGGGTAAAAACATGCTTTTTACCCAAAAACAGGGTAAGCGCCATCTGTTGGGTAGCCACAACAGCGTGGCCAGCAACGCGTGGCCGGGCACAGCTAGTAAAAATATAATCTGTGATTTCTGCTTACATTTTAGGATTAAAAAATACAACGACTCGGCGACAAAATAAGGAACAGATCCTAAAAAAAATCACTCCCAAGTAGTGTAAGTTTTCTTAACAGAACCATCCATCAATATTGTGTTAAGAAGAATAAAAGTATTCGTTGAAACTTCAAGATTAGGTTCTAGGATTCATTCATTTCATTTGGTATCAAGATTCTAAGTGAACAAGAACTTTGTATTAGTTTTGTTCGTTTCTTTCGTTTTTCTTCCAAAGTTTAGAATTCAGTCCTCGTTTTTTACATTCTATTAGACAGGCACATTATCTGCCTGGCCTGTTCTATTATGCCTTGGATCAAGTTTAATTTACCCTTTACAATTGTTATATCACGATTGTTTATAGTATGAACCGAGAGATAGAAGCCTTTTTTTACTACGTCCATTAGCAATATTTCTCTAAAAATGTTGTATTACCTATATCGAATGTAAATAACGCAAGGCGGAAATAAAGGGGAAGATGAAAATGTGTTTTTTTTTATCGGGAAGTGAAGGGAGTGTTCATAAGTTCCTCATAAGTTTCCTCAAAATTTTCCCGGCTCACGCTTTCCGCCGCCCATTTATCTTATACTTGGATTTCCGCCGCTGTGGATGTAGTTAGTATAAGAACAGTATTTAGTACTTACTTTTAAATTTTCAGCCGTGCCCCGAGTGATTTACAAACCTACAAAATTTTCCGACTTTCGTCGCTTATACATATTTTCTTCCCATTTTCTTTTTGCCGTGCGTTATTTACATTCGATATTTGTAATACGTTTTTCGAGAAAAGTTGCCTATGGATCTAGTAAAAAAATGAGGCCAGTAAAGAACGTACGATGTATAAAAAATGTTCGTCAATCCGGAAATAATATTTTAGAAGACGAAATCCATTAAAAGGCGTATGGTGTATTTAAATATTTCCTACTAATTTACTTATTTATAGCTTCTAATTAATTCACTTTCTCATCACCTCATAATGTCTTGCGTAAATTCGATTATTGCGTCATAGGACTTTCGATTGTCGGTTCCGATTCATCTCGACTGTTACAATGGAGGCTGCTGGTTATTATAATTTACTAACGTGTACCATCGTTCCATCAGTAGGTACGTGGGAATACCGTATTGTGTGAACGGGACATATGCCGTTTTTCTAAAGCGTTACATGGTAGAAAGATGACAAAGTTATGATGGAACTTCCGTAAATAACTTGGTTACAAAGAATGAAAAGCGAGGTGATGTTCACACAATTCCCTTTTGGTATTACTCTTTTTTTATAGGATAAAGAGAGTGTATATATATGAGAGAAATAGATGCCTTTCATACAGTGTTAAAAATTAAATCAAACGCTTGCCAATATTTTACGAAAACGTCTTTGGAAACATTTTTAAGATATTTTTCGACCAATGCACATCTAATACACATTTGATTTGTTTTTAAAGCATTTGGAGGGGAAGGGTTTGTACCCTCATAAGGCTACGGACCTATCTATATAAGAAGTTTGCGGTATAGTATTCATAGTCCTCGGCGGTTGTTTTTACTGGCACTAAAGTGGACTATGTGTGAATCGCTTATCTGTTCTGAAGAAATAATATTAGTTTTGTAATTATATGTCGTAGTGAAAAAAACAATAAAAGTTAATTGTCTACCCGAGAAGGTATTTCTCTGTAAATATGTAACACAGACAAATTAATTGTACAGAATAGTGAAAAGATCACGCACAAATAATTGCAATTCAAGGTTATCCGATAAACTTGTTATTCTTGTAAAAGGAGATTTTTATACATAGAAACTGAAAAATATGAGAATGTTAGATACAGAAACATTAACGCATAGATTAGTGAATGAATACCAGTGAGCTCCAAAAGTTTCTGAGTTGAAAGTTGAGTTGAAGTTGAAAAAAGTTGAACATATGAATTGTTATGTAAACTGGTTACTCACGATTTATTATAGTCAATATTTCGGTCTAGTTACATGAAGTGTGGTCGCGGCGAGACTGCGCAGGCCGGTGAAGGTGTTGCTATAGACAGACGAATATGTCTACCTACCCTCCGTTGTGTTCGTTTTTGATTTTTTTTATAGAAAGAAAGTGGGAAACGAGCATACAGTCTACCTTACATACAGTAAGTGGATACTGTCGCCCATAGACATCCGCGATACATGACAACATTAGTCCAAAATGACAAACTTTGGCACGCCCCCGGATGCGCTGCCTACCTTTCTTGATGAAAGAATGGATTTGGAGAAAGGGTTAGGGACGTGGGAAAGGATAGGATGGGAATGGGCTCTGGCAAATCTCACTCACTACCGAAACACGTACATACATTGGGGAATATGACAAAGTGGGAAATGCAGTACATTTCAAGGTAGTATTCTGTGAGAGAGGGGTAACGAGGCCAGTCGAGCGCGCCCAGCGGCTGTTGGATTGCAACGTGCACACTCCCCTTCCAAAACCCGCCCTCACTGAAAAAGTTCCTTGCACACAACAATATCACCACACACACGCGAATTTGGAAACGCATCTACTTTTCTGGATTTGCAAAGTTCAATCACTGGGTCTCATGTACGAGCCAAATTAAATCCATCCTCGTGATTGAAATTTCGACATTTTTTAATTTCTATTGCATCTCGGACCAAACGCAATATGTAATGGCGTTCAGTTGAAATTACTTTTGGTTAGTTTAATTCAATCCAATGATTGGTTCCTGCTCCTAATAGGTGCTTTGTCTGCTATTGCCGACTGGTGTGAGTTATTATTTTTCACGGCGGCGATGTGTTCCTGACACGACTTGCTATGGTTCGCTTGGTTTGCCCAACGTGTGAACTTTCATAGCTACAATTCACTTTATAGACTCCAGGGCACTGATAACGCAGGCAGCTTGCTACTTTTGACAAGGAGAAAATACGGTTTCTACATCTTATTTACATCGAACAAGCGTGCTAATGTTATCGGTTACTCCTTCTATATAAGGAAGATATGCCGACTGTCCATAAACCGTATCAGTTCGTTTCCCTTGCTTAGGTCTTCGCCGTGGTATATTGAATCCCTTTGCGTGACCATTATTTCGTAACACTTCATCCACATTCATTGCATAGATCGTAGGCGCGATTGGTAAGTGATGTGACACCAATCGCGCCTACGATCTGTGCAATGAGAAACATCTGTATCACTTACCAATCGCGCCTACGATCTGTGCAATGAGAAACATCTGTCAGGTGAGCTACAACATGTGGATGAAGGAAACTATAACATGTTACAACATCGATTGATGAGTACAGTCGATTGATTTCCTTTCGCTTTTGCGTGCAAAGATATGACAGCGAGCACCGTTATAAAATGCTTGAAAAACGTCTTCTATACGTTATGTTTGGTACACCACTATATATACATTCCGATAGAAGGACTTCATACATATCTGAAGAATTCAAGAATTTTTTAGCCTCTGTCGGTATTGCTTGCAGCAGAACGACTCCCTACAACCCTCAGAGCAACGGACATATCGAAAGACTTGTACCATTAACGCTGAAAAACCATTCAACTTTGCCTTCGTTCCAAAGGGATGGATTTTGCATACTGGGAGTGTGTTTTGTCGATAGCATTTCATGAAGTTCGTTCATTGCTATGTACTAGTACGAACGCGACACCTCGCGAGAAAATATTTAACCATCCTAAACGTTAAATGAACGCACAGTCTATATCTACATGCCTCATGACTACAGGGCCTGTATTAATGAAAAAGTTCGTGAGAAGCTCTAAATATTGTTGAAGAAGTTTAGATAATGCAAGCTAATTCCACGTACGCATTCGCGCATTCGTGAAATATTCGGACGGACGAGAAAGCACTGTTTCAAACATGCTTAGCACCGTTTCCTGCGTCACAAGCTGATTCTCAAGACTACACAACAAGAACCTAATGACAATAATAGTGATTTTCCGTTAGGGGGACGCTACTGAAATTCCTGCTGAAACTCTAAGGAGGTCAAGTCGAGAAAGGCGACCCTCCTATGTATTTGACAGATTTTCCACCGATGATGAAGTGACCGCTGCGGTTTTTGTCCATCAAACTTCTGACTATTTTTATACTGGGATAGAAATGCTAATGAAACGATCCGAAAAGTATGTTCAAATAGACGCAGACGATATTGAAAAATAGAAACAGTTTCATGAACTTTAGTGTCTTTTTTATTTGTCAGTCCGGAAACTTTTGGACTTCCCCTCGTAGGTAACGCGCAGATAATTGCAATACAAGGTTATCTGATAAACTTGTTATTCTCATAAACAGAACTGAACTAACTGAAAAATATGGCAATGTCAACGTGGTTGCCCACGTTGACATCGAACGAGGCCGCTACCACGATACTCCGGCAATAGCTATAGGAACATCCTGAATATTCGGTATTCGGACAACCGAATATACAAGTCAAAAATTATCTACACTTTTTGTTCTACAATTTATTTACACAAAAATAACACAATTGTACATCATTTTTGAACATAGTTTCCTCCCTTGTCAATACACTTGGTCCAGCGGTCCACAAGCTTGCGTATTCCTTCCAAGAAGGTTTTTGGTTGGTCCCGAAGCCACTTTTGACCGCTTTCTGCATGTTTACGTCTTGGTAGCCATCGCGCAAAGATTTTATCTAAGCCGAGCTCTTCGTGGATGATATGATGGCCAGAACCATCTTCCGAGTCATTTCAGGGACTTTGGTATTATTGCTATTTGCTGAAGTAGAGAGATAAAGTTTGTTTACTTAAAGTCTAATTATATAAATATTTGATTACACTTTACGAAAATAATAGCTGATTACATAATTGTGTTTGTCATATTTTAATAGTTCATAAAAATAAAATGGTTATGTAAGCGATTAATACAAGACATTTAGTGACGTGATATTCAGGCGTCCTTGATTGATTAAACAATATCAACTGCTGGAGCTTACTCTTAGCAGTACCTATTGTGATATACCTATATACTCGTATCTTTATAATAGAAATTTGTGATTTCAATTATATTAAACCAAGGTTTGTGATTGAATAAAACTAAGGTAGCCGGTGTAGCAGTGCTTCCTTCTATAAAGTGACTCTTAATTATACTGCCGTGATTTGGCACGCTGCGAAGCATTGACATCCAATAATTCGCGCCAGATATACTTATATATGATTGATTGTAGATTGATGCAGATTACAGTTCGCATAAGATGCAGATAGACATCTGCGTCATATGCGAACTGGGACATAATAAATGCTCATTATTTTTTTATTTATACCCAAAGGGTTAGGCTAAAATGGGGTTTAATTTTTTATTATCTGCATCTTATCTTCTCATTATGTCTTTATAATGTTCTCATATAATAAATTCGCTTGCGTTTTACTACCTTTAGATTTTGGTTTACTTCAAACAGTTATCATCATTCTATTGTAGTGTTTCTCTCTATCCTATGTTAGCGCACAGGGAGTATAGTGGAATTGAGAAAACATCCTTATTTTGCTATAACACACCGTCGTCCTATGTCTCTCTACTGCTGTATGTAGGCCTCTCCCAAGGCTCGCCACCACACACGATCTTCGGCTCTTCTCATCCAACCACCACCGACGAACTACTTTAAGTCGTCGGGCCACCTGGCCTGAGTGCGTCCCACACTGCACTTCCCGGTACGTGGTCTCCATTCAAGTACCCGTCTACCCCATCGGTTATCGGCTCTGCGGCAAATATGACCTGCTCATTGCCACTTTAGCATTGCGAAACGTCCTCTAACGGTAGGCCTGATCCATAAGTTCAAAGTCACACAGCTATGGAGAGAGCTTGTTCGGAGTTTCTTTGTGAGATAAGATCCGAAACGAAGAGATTCGCCAAACAACTAAAATCAGTATTTTACTATACATACTACTTATTCCACATCTTTCCTCCGTCCTTTTTCCTAATCCTAACTTCTAATCTCCTCCGTTATTTTACTATTTCCCTTATTTGTTCGTACTGTATCGCAACTGCCTATGGGGGACATTATTTATGTACAATGCTGCTCGTCTGCTACCTTCTTTCTATAAAAAGGTCAGCTCTATCTTTTACCGTTAAGCCGTACTTTAATCATTAAAAGTTAGTTAATTCACCTTTATCACAAATTGATCTAACAAAATATTTCCCCGAGCATTCTTCTTTATTCTGGTAAGAATTGACAATTAGCGCGTTATTCAGAAAGACATGCGAACATTTCCTTTTACAACACTTACTAAAGTAGAGTCAATTTAATAGGCCACTTTTGACAAGTGTCAAACTGGTTGTCATAGTGAGGTAATCTAACACAAATTATCGTTTAAGACAAAAATCGATTTATAAGTCGTAATATTAGTGAATCGATTTTAGTGTTCATAAAAAAATAATTCTCCAGTAATATTTTTAGAGTATACACAGCATTAGAAACCTTCTACACATTCCACATGACCTCAAAGTTAAGTGTAATTATGGGAAATATAATGAAACCAGTTTATATGTAATCAATTATTATTTATTATTTGGAACTATCAGATTCGTTGCTATTATTATCAATTCTTAAATCACATTAAAAATCTTCCATTATATTTTTTTTGTTTTTTCTACTACTTTCTTCCAATCATCTTTGGAAACATTTGTACACGCAGTTTTTATTAAAAATGATATTCCACCAGAAAATAAGCCTGCTTTTTTTAATGAACATAAATGTTTTTTTCTAGATGGATACTCTTTTCACAATAATAAATAACCATAAATGTGGTTGCGAATTGCATCGGCATTAAAACTATCGACATAGACAACTGGCATAATTCTTTTCCTTTTCTTCCTTTTTCTTTTTAATTTCAGATATAATTTTAATATATTAAATGAGGTATAGAGATATTAATTTATTACACATATCTTTTTAATGTATTTATTAATTAATAATTGTATTTATTTAAATTATATCAATTATTTAATAATTTTATTGTTCTCTTAATTTGTTTATTTATGGTAACGGTAATTTTCTTCGATATTCCTTTCTCTCTACAAGTTACTTTACTTCGATTATAAAGATCACATCCCCATTATTAAAAAAGAAAAAATGTATACAGGCGTAACCTTGTAGTGGGGTTCGAATTTCTTGAAATATAAATTGATAATGATGTTTAGCAACCAAATTTACCTTCGAACTTATTAAATTTGATATAAAAAGACAAGTTTATATTTTTTTATTAAAAATATTGCATATTTTTAGTGTTCAGTAATTCATTTATAAACTTAAATTGATTTATGGGACCGATGCAAAGTTATATCTTCACAAAGTCAATGAAATGTCAAAAGTGGCCTATTAAATTGACTCTACTGTAATTAAGTTTCTTACCTTATTAAAATCACTTTACATGGTTATCATCTTCATTTTTATTATAAAACCCTCCTTTAAGTTTACATTTTATTAATATAAATATTGCGCGGCTTGTTTAATAAACAGCGCCAGCAGTGAAAGTTATAATCTGACATAACGGCGTACGGAGAAACATAGCTTAGTCGAATCTAATCTAGCCTGGATTCGGTCTCGCTGGGATAATTTCATTAATACATAACGAGGGTATATACAGTTCGACTGCGGATGAGTTTGTATGTGTAGGTGCTTCTTCTTCTTCTTCTTCTTCTCAGCCCTTGGACGTCCACTGCTGGACATAGGCCTCCCCCATTGTCCGCCATTTAGACCTATCGGCAGCGACCTGCATCCAGCGGGTGCCCGCAACCTTTATGAGGTCGTCTGTCCATCTAGCAGATGGACGTCCTCGGCTTCGTCCGCCGGTACGTGGTCTCCATTCGAGAACCCTTCTGCCCCATCGGCCATCGGTTCTTCGAGCTATGTGCCCTGCCCACTGCCACTTCAGCTTGCTAACCCGAGAGGCTATAGTGCTTACCTATGATTAAATACGATTCAACTAGCCTCACTATGTATAAGGAACTCTGTCTCGGTGAGATAGGTCATTTTATAATAATTGCGACATCTAGTTCATCTGATAGGGCTATGAAGATTATTATCAAGCAAAGGAGGATATATTAATTACACAAACATTCTTTTTATGATTAGTGTTTACAGTAGTGATTATATTATATTATTGATCAGTGCATACTGTCCGAAAGTCTGAATTCTCTTGTACTTATGGTACTTATCAATCGCTTGCTATAAGTGTATTTATGTGATACAATACAAAAAAATCTCTAAAAAGTAAATTTATGATTACCTATCATTCACAAAGTTTCTGGTTAGTCGGCAAAAAATACATTTATCGCGAAACCAACCATGAAAAAATAATTATGACAAGAAGGCAAAAACTAAAACTTTTACTTCCACCCGACACACGCACATACTAACCTGTATGAATAAGTTATTGTAATAGTGGGGTAATTATAAAGAACAAATGGAAACCCGGACGCAACTGATAGTAACATAAAGTGGCGTTCAGGAATCCCGTATTTGTATGTCCGCTGTTGTGTGGAGATTACTAGGTGACGGCGCGTGAATTGCGTTAGCTTTATTACGATCTTGTGATTTACCTTTATGGAAAATATATGAGTGTTCTAAGATAACTGGTTAGATGAAGATCTAGTAAGATGACAGACATTTTATTGCTTTATGGGCTTATGATTAAAGTTCGTGTAGCGTACAAATAAATGTCCTTGTCTCATATAAGAAAGTGCCAAATTAAATAGAGTATAAATGACGGGGCTGTATCTATTATTCATCTCAGTAATTAATATGACCGATTCTCGACTAAACAATTGTGGTATAGATGCATAGTTGTTTCCAGTCTTATAACCTTTTATTAAGCCTTTAATTCCTTAAATGTAATCTGGGTCTATTCAGACTTGATTTAACTTCGGAGACTGACATATAGACACAGGGAAGAATAAGGAAGGATAATAATCCTACCGTTTATTGACTGACCACATTTTCAAATATGACTGCCGAGATGAGTGGTAAGGGATAGAATACTCCCTAGTATTCATTAATTCGGGATACTAATACTCCAACTCCCAAAAAGCTTGGGAAAAAATTTCAAATCTTTTTCTGGATATCGGATACCCAACGTTAGGCAGCGCATCTGCCGGATGTGAGAACGATTTGTGGTAAAAAAATACTATAACGTCTACAAGAATTCTTCTTTATCATCTTTTCTAAAAAATGACAAGAAATGTCATCCCTTGTTCTGTTTGTTGCAGTGATGCTCGTAAGGTAGCCGACGCGGGGGGCGCACGCAGCGATGCCGCTGCCGAAGCGCTGCGTGGACCCGGTGCACGTGTCGCGCGGGACCGTGCCCGAGCGGCCCGCGGTGCCCTCCGAGCTCGAGGCGGTCACCAACGG
This sequence comes from Sesia apiformis, assembly GCA_914767545.1. Lineage (NCBI taxonomy): Eukaryota > Metazoa > Arthropoda > Insecta > Lepidoptera > Sesiidae > Sesia > Sesia apiformis. The sequence continues at coordinate 14,254,609 of OU611963.1, read as the reverse complement.
GACCCTCGCCAACACCGTGAGGTATGTAAAGTGTTCCATATATTCGTTGGTCCACCACAAACACCATATTAGTTTACCACAAATAGTTCCATCCAAACTAGAAATTCTACACCCATATCAAATCGTTCATATAGCGTCTCCAAAAGTAAGTGTACCATGGCGACTGAGTTAGAAAGTTGACAGTTTCCTTAGTTTTCTTAGTTTCATGGTCTATAGTTTAACTAGTTGACAGTTCCATTTGTAAGCGAGTGCACTCAGTTCTTCAAGCAGATAACTATAGTTAGTGGAATAGTGGCTAAGTTTTAATATATAATTTAACATATTTAACTTTATTTTTTTATTTGTATATATTTAACTGTCTGACGTTTTTATCATAAAGGTGTCATCGTAAGAAACAATCACGTTATCAATTGACAGCGTTATAAACAACATTCCCTATCCTTGTGAAGGATCATATATCTGTTTAAATTACCATCAACCCACTATTTCAAGACTTTGGCGAGACCTTAGTAAAAATTGTGTATTAGGCACAAAACGCCTAATACACAATTTTTACTTTAATCGGTTTAATAGTGATAGTTTATTAAATGTCAGTGTTTTTCGTGCGTGGTTGTTTGTGATAATGAAATAAAAGCGTGGGACTGCGTTTTTCGTGTGCTTCCAAGGAGTCCTCTTCTGTCCTCAGTAAACCTACTATCAGTTTACTGAGCGACTCCTGACTTACTTTGGATTGGATATTGACAGGATACGTTTTTGAAATTGTTTAAGAAGAATACTTGACACTGGCAGAATGTACTACACAATTGTCATTTATGGAAAAAAAAACAATCATTTATTTATCATTTTGCCGACTAGTTACTACTTCCACATGTTACTTATCGTCAGTGGGACAAATCTTTAACTGAAACATAAATATCGTTTGGTAGCACGAATTACCAGTACACTTAACAGTACAAAATTATTAAATACAGCACTTGTATTTGAACATAATGATGAAAAGTGATGACCATCCAGGCGCACACCTAATTTGTCTTATGGTAAATTGATTGGTTGAAATTGCTGTCCCCAAACTATTTCACACTAGTTTTAACAGTTTCAATGACTTGACTTTTATTAAACGGCTACGTTTTGCCAATTACAGACAGTTGTCGTCCCTATCCAAACATGCGGAGGATATGTTCGGAGAGTTAACGCGGGAGGCCACAAACCTGGCGGAAAGAACGAACGTGCTGCAGGCCAGGATAGACAGGCTAGCCATCAAGGTCACACAGCTGGACTCTGGCGTTGAAGAAGGTATGTTTCTTTCTATTTTTCCGGCTTCTTCTCGCGGCTTGGCCACATTAGAGCCTTTTGACCGAGAAATATGATCAAGTTTTGTTAAAAACCTCTATACAATATTACTATTCAATATTACTTGACAATTTTTCAAATTACTGTGACAATTACTGTTTAAAACTGTAACAAAATTGAACCTAAAGCAAATGTTTTAGGTTCTATATTGTTGCGGTTTTGGCAAAAAGTCAATCGAGTGTTCACACGAACACCTTTTTTGAATTATTATAGTGATTTTGATGTTTACACTAACTGAAAGACCATATTTGTTTTACAATGTTCTATTTGCGGTTGAATCTACCTAGCCGGTTATCGAATGTGTTGATAAATGAGCTGCAAGGGACTTTGTACGAACGCTCAATGTATCAGTACTATAATATACCCTCCTATATACTATATAGAGGAGTAGACTAGGCATAGATAATAACAGAGTAAGCTACTAATCCTGAACTATAAACAGATTCAATTGATCTAGGAATTGTGAATGATATTTTTTTATATTTTGTACAATTCAAGTACAATGGTGTGAATCAATACATAATATCCATAGGGTTGGTCATCCAGAACAATGTGAATGACATTGCCATTTTATCTGTTATGTTATGAGGAAACTAATTTAATAATTTCAAGTCAAGGAAACTAGTATTTGCGATACATTACAATTTCCTTAACTGCGGTTAGATGTTTCAAAATACGTTATTAGACGAGAATATCACACATTCAAATGCTCATCTACTTAATGGGCCGTCGAGAACCCATCGGTGTACGGAGAGACGTTGCGTCTCTCTGCGTATTCTACCACCTGTACAATGAGGAATTCTCTGAAGATTACCACCTCGGGTTTCTACAACCGCACCTCCCGTCACAGAAGTGCCGTGTATCCGTATTTCCTCGATACGGAAGTGGCGCTTACTGTTCGGTCCAAAACCATTTTATACCGCGAACCCGTAGGCTGTGGAACGAGCTACCTCGAGAGGTCTTTCCATTACGCTACGATATGAGGCTCTTCGAGAAAGCTGTGAATAGGATTTTGCAAGGTCGGCGGCCTACCCGGTACTTCCTGGTGTCGCGTAGGACCGCTTGCTCGTCCGCCTACTTCCCAATAAAAAAAATATTAAATTATTGAGCAGCATATCGATAGCAAGGATACCCGTCTTTAGGTTAGAGTCTATTAAGTTTAGAGTGTCATTGGACCTAACCTACGTACCTGTCTTGTACCCAATGTCATTGGAGCAATGACATTAGGTTAGAATAGAACTCCGTTGACTTGATGATAATATTCTTTAGTAATTTAAAAATATTTACTTCAGGTATTAAAAAAATATGTTGCTTTGTTGATCGTGACAATAAATTAATTCAGCTACATTATCCGTATATTATTTTATTATGTATGTTTTCTGGTACAAGTATTGTTATTTGAATTAAGATTACAACAGTAATGTCAAAAATTCGTGTGTGTTCTAAGGATTACCTGACAATTACGTGAGGAGAAAAACTCACGTGAATAGTAAAAGGCAAATCTTGAAAATATTTGATGTCAGACTTTAAAAATATATAACCAATAGGTTATGAAACGAACTGCCTTAAAAAATCTCTCCATTATGGTAAGACATGAGACTCTTCAAGAAAGCTGTTTATTGGATTTTGTAACGTCGACAACGTACCCGCATACCCCCTGCGTACGTGATGTTATAGGTGTCCATGACCAACGTTAATCATTTACCATCCCGTGGGCCGTTTGCCAGTCTGATTCTTTTACTAAAAACAATATTTTTTTTATGGTACATCTCGCATTACCACATCATTATTGTACATACGACCTTAGTCGATATGTGATAATATGTCCATAGTATTCTTACTTATTACTAGAGTAAAGAATTATTATTAGAATATTAAGTAACTAATGAGTAAAGAAATTTAGACAACACCCTTTCTAGGAAATGCATTGTGGTGATCACTTTCAGGCAATTGTTTATATAAGTATGGCATCGAATTTCCTTTTTTTCAACAAACTTCTAGCGAGCCCTTGCAATTTCTTGTGCTTGCTTTCTCACTTATGGTATATACATGAATTATTTTTGTTAGCTATTTGAAAATAAAACATACTAAACAAAGCGAATGCTACTTGTATGTAAAACAATAACTTCTACAATAACTACAACAACCTTTCTACAATAACCTTTCCTCAAAAAACACATGCATCACTTGGACTTGGACCCGAGCGCGGGTTGACGCGACCATAGTAAAACAAATGCCTTTCTCTTTACTACGCCGTTGAAAAAAGTTGGAAGTAAAGGGAAGGGAATTGTTCCGATGGCGTACGTCTCAACGGCACCAATAATATTGATTATCGCATTATTATTTGTTGATTTTAACAGTGAAATGTTTGCCTTGCAGTGTCACTACAAGACATCCAAATGCGCAAAGCCTTCCGGTCAGCTCGAACGTTCCAACAGCAGCTATTCTCTCGCAACTCGATGCCATCCGCAATGCTTTCAACGTACGCTCGCTGCGACCGCCCACCGCCACTTGAAAGACTCAACGAATTCCGCGACGATGGACGCGATGCTAGAAAATTCTACACGGATCCAGATTACTTCTTCGAGTTATGGAGAAGAGAAATGCTACAGGATACCGAGCGTATTCAGCATGATAGGGGGAAGAAGGTACGTAATCCTGGCACGCTTTTATATTTTTTTACCACATATTTTATTTCTGTTTATCAAGGATGTAAGTCAATGAATAATTATGTAATGATAATGTAAGTCACTGAATAATTAAGTAATAATAATGCAAGTCACTGAATAATGAATGATTATGAAAGTATAACGAATTTGTTACGTTGGTATATATGGTAACACGTTGATATAATAGGTCGGGGCGAAAGTCATTTTGTATGTATGAAGTTGTGATCCAATATCTTTGAATGAACTGTTTGTACCTGGCTGGTTATGATACCATGTTAAAAAGGTAACATTTAAAAAAAAGAAATAAAAAAATAAAAAACTGTTTCCCGCCATTTTTCAATTGTTTTTCTGTTCAAGAAAATGAGTGAATCTATCGAGAAGAAATTCGCTACATTTTAAAGATTTATTACAAAAAAGGGAAAAATGCGACACAAGCCGCGAAAAAAATTTGTGCCGTTTATGGACCTAATGCAGTGTCAGTAAGAGTAGCACAAAGTTGGTTTAAGCATTTTCAGTCAGGAAATCTTAATAGCTTTGTTCGCGGTAAGGATTCAGAACTAATTCGGAACTAATACTGAACTAATTTGGAATCGTAGTAGAGCGCATGCTCGGTTATAGACCGATTCGTGATTTTTATTTCCGCGAACGATTTCGGAACCAAACTGCGTACGATCTACTGTCATCGGCAGTGTTACCAACTCTCAAAAATATTTATCCCTAAAGCTTAAGTCAAAAACCCCCAAAATCGCCCCAATTACTTAGAAATCCCCCTAAAAAAATATATAATAAAAGAAAAAATATAAATTACAAAAATGCAATGAAATTTCTTTACCTTTTAAATCTCGATCTGTTTCCCAAATCTACGTGTACTTCTTTCTGTACATTTTTTTATTTTTAGTTTCTTTAGGCATCATTAACAAATTGCTTGTCGGCACAGCAGTACAACAACAAATCGAATTAAACAAGTAAACAATAATCAACGTACATATGTATAGGCACATAGGCACAATAACCACCAGTCACCACAGAGTAGTTGTAATATATTTGTACTAGATGTCGTTAAGTCGCTAGGTCAACAAATAAATATGATTAGCTATTATAGTTTGGATTGTCCCAGGGCCTATACTTTCACATAATATATGAAAAATATATATTCAAAAAAATATATGAAGAGTCAAAAAATCCCTAAAAATATAAAACCCCTAAAAAAAAACCCATTCCACTTATTTACCCCCTAAATTTGGGGGGAAAACCCCTAAGTTGGCAAGTATTTAAGTGGACCCACCAAAACACATTACTCTTATTAGAGTATTATATAAACTTATTTATATAAACAACAAACAAAACTAACCATATTTTATTTAACCCTTAATAAATTAATAAAATTTATATTTTATTTAACTATTTAACCAGTTTATTAGTTTCTAACCAACTGAATATAGCCGCAGCATGTATGTCAAATGTCGTTAGGTAAAAACTGCGCATGTCTGGAACTACGGATTCTTGCCAAAGTTATAGAACTGATAGAACTGATTCTGAACCGATCCTGAATTGAGTTCGACGGTTCCGCGAACACAGAACTGTAACTAGAAATTCTGAATTGTGTGTTCCGCGAACGGCATTATTTGAACTGCGCATGCGTATAGTTCCGAATCAGTTCTGAATCCTTACCGCGAACGAAGCTAATGTTAAAGATGCAGTTCGCTCCAGTCGCCCTGTTACCGATAAAGTTGATGCCATTTGTGAAAAAGTGCAGCAACATCGGCATATAAGTAGTTACGACATTGCTGATGAATTGCGCATTGGCCACAAAACAGTTTTGACTCATTTGAAAAAGTCTGGATTCACAAAAAAGCTCGATATTTGGGTACCACACGAGCTCACTGAAAGAAACCTAATGAACCGTGTTCTCGCTTGCGATTCTCTATTAAAACGCAATGAAACCGAACCATTTTTGGAAAGATTGATCACTGGTGATGACAAGTGGATCACTTACGACAAGAACGTGCGGAAAAGATTATGGTCTAAGTGCGGCCAAGCTCCACAGACTGTGGCGAAACCCGGATGTATGGTGGGATTGGAAGAGCATCGTTAATTATGAGCTTTTACCGCCGGGCAAAACTATCGATTCGGATCTTTACCGCCAACAGCTGATGAGACTAAAGCAAGAAATTGAGAAAAAACTCCCGGAATTGATCAACAGAAAGGGTGTAGTCTTTCATCATGATAACGCCAGACCACACACATCTTTGGCCACTCAGCAAAAATTGAGAGAGCTTGGTTGGGAAGTGTTGATGCACCCACTATATAGCCCTGACCTTGCGCCTTCAAATTTACACTTGTTTCGGTCTCTTCAGAATTCTTTAGGTAGTGTAAGGTTTACATCAAGAGTGGTTTGTCAAAACTACTTCTCGCAATTTTTAGACCAAAAATCCCAAAATTTCTACAGCAACGGGACATGTCATTACCTACAAGATGGCAACAAGTTATAGAACAAAACGGCACATATACATTACAAATAAATGTAATTAAACTTTTGAAAAAATTGTCTTGTATTTGTATATAAAATACGAAGAAACTTTTTCCCCGACCTTATATTTTATGATAATCTTCTGTGAAAATGCGGTAATACGCAATGATCCTTTGGTTCTACATCGTTATACAGGATTAAATAAAAAATGCCAGTACCCTATTAACAATTATTTTTTTCGTTTATGAATTAAGTGTGCGGCGTTGCCATTCGTGGTAGCCTAAAGTAGTTTACTTTTATAATTAATTCCAGACTTTATTTAAAAGAAAAACTTCAAATAAATTCAGTGGGGTAGCGCCGATATTTTTTATTTATCCCTGTATAACGTAAAATTGACCAAAGTAATTGTTATTGAATCATTGTTAGGTGCGTCCCGCCCGCGGCGGCAGCGGTACAGATGGTCGCGGTCCACGCAAGGTCCGTGCGCCACATTTGACGCGCGAGCGGCACAAGGCGGCCGCCCTGACGCGGGGCGAACACATCATGGCGCCCAGCCAGCTGCGGCACTACAATGTGGACACGCACTGCCGACCAGACCCCATCTATGGTGAGTGAATTAAATGTAATGTTGGCTTTTGACGATTGGTAGTGGTTCAGAGGGTCGCGGTCCGCGAGCGGCACAAGGCGACCGCTTTGACGCGCGGCGAACACATCGTGGCGCCCAGCCAGCTGCCGCACTATAACGTGAATTTATTTATTTATTTTTGCATCACAAATGAATATATCAACATATCAAAGTACATTTTAATATAATGTGTGCAGAAGTGTTAAATCTAATTGACATCTCAATAATGTAATGTTGCCGTTTGATGATTGGTAGCGGTTCGGACGGTCGCGATCTGCGCAACATCATGGCGCCCAGCCAGTTGCGGCACTATAACGTGGACACGCACTGCCGACCAGACCCTATCTATGGTTAGTGGATTACATGTAGCCCTGTGATGATTAAGTCAGAACAATAGTGGCAGCGATTTAGAAGGACAAGGTCCGCGCGCCGCACCTGACACGCGAGCGGCACATGGCGATTTGGTACCGTTCTCCCCACGGACAGTCCCCATTGGTGAAGTCAACTACAATTATAGACAAAATTATTACCACTGTTCCAACTGTAGTTGTTACGAAATATCCCAAGGAAGACCAGAATAAGAAGGAAATTAATTTGGACTAATCAAAAAATCAAAGTTTTAAAATATATATTTCTACAAATTGAAATAGGTATTAAAATCTATGTAAAAAGGACTGTTCCATTTAGCAGTTACATAGTTTCCCATTTGCTGAGGCACACGTGGATGGATTGCAGTCCATCCTACGTGGTAGAATAGCCTCGATGATGCGTCTCGTACGAGACAGCGCCAACGGTATCCTGGCGACATTGGCCGAGAGGGTGTACTGCCCTATACTGAGGCACTGGACAGGGGCACGTATCAGTGTCGTGGTGTAGTGTCTCTGAATCAAATTTTTATAGTTTTGTATTTTTAATTTTTATTGTTAGTATGTATTTTTATGTATATGGCAATGGGGCATATGCCTCAAATAAATTCTTTATTATTATTATAGTCGATGATTTATTATGAAAATTGAACTAATTTCTAACAGTTTCTATACATTGATGCCATAATGTTCAGTATGAAGTGAACATAATTTTGTCTATAATAAATTAGGCATACCAACCATTTGGTAGTGGAAAAGACCCAAATATGGTATACAATAAATGAAACTTCAATTAATTGATGATTAATCAGTTTTAATCATTCTTTGTGAATGTAACCTTGGAACCATGGAAATGTAATTTATTAAAAGTCAGCTTATGTACATACTCTTCTAAATAAACCTAAACATTGCTATTTTAATAAAAATAGAAAAGGGGGAACTCTTACAACTCTGCCCCCAGAGTTGCTTCACATGGCGTTGCTTATACGCGTATTTGTTATATTTGACATATAGCCTCCATGTGGGGAGAATATATTTGCCTTATTTGCCTATTTGACAAATAAAGCAAATGTCAAACACGCGTTGCGGCGCGTCTGTCAGTTTTTTGAAAGGATTCAAATAGGCAAATGCTAAACTGTCTACAAAATGGCCATATACATAAGCGCGCGAACGTGACGAGTTATTTCTAGTTAGTGAGCACAAGCGAACGAATATGAACTGGAACAACCAAACTATATTAAAATTCCTGGAACTATATCAAATGCATTCAAATATACCAATTTAAACGCAATTTGAAGTGCCACCATAATAGTAACATGCATTCAAATAATAAAATCCTGTTGCAAGTGCTAAGACGTCCATAATGTGCTCGATCAAATTGCTTTCTGCATAGCAAACATATATACGTATATAGAAAGATATACATGTATATCGTATATTAATAAATAATAATGGTATAACATTTTGGAAATATTCTAATAAGGAGACAGGGGCATGCTGAAAATCAGCGTTGTGTAGGCAAGTACTCACAGCGTACGCTGGCTGAGCTTGCGACCTTTTGCACACTGCACTATTTAAAATTAATTAACTTTTTATAGCACTGCTTTTTTGTGTGAACGTATCAGGGTGGCAAATAAATAAAATTTAATTGTGTGCTTATTACAGCGACAAACGTAACGGATGGCGGATACCGAGCGCCGCAGAACCGTCCGCCGTCGTCGCAGCCTGCGCGACCCAACTCCATAGAGATCGAGAACCGACAGTCGCGTCTCACCGGAAATGGACACGGTGAGGAATGAGGAATAATAAAATCACCAGTCAAAATAAATGCGTTCAACGACTTGTGTCCAAAATGATAATTGTCTAATACGTAATTACGTACAAAACGTTAGTTGATGTTAATTTTGCACAATTTTTATATTTTGACCTAATTCATTTTAGACAAATTTATTATTGGATGTTTGTCATTACTTGGACGAAATTACATGTTGGACATAAGTCGTCAAACCCAAATAAGTGAGTAGCAGAAAATATTGAATTGGCAGCAAACGGATGGTAGTAAATTTAAAGGTGGGTTAGGTTTGGGTTCTCTGGTGACAATGAACAATAACAATAGGACTCCGTCTACTTTTGGTAATGATATTCTCAGTAATTCCAGTATTTACGTCGGTTATTAAAAAATAGGTTGTTTTGTTAATCATGATTTGCGGCTCATTTAGTATTTTTGCTGTTTGTTCAAATACAAGCCGTGAGAAACTAAAGTATTGGCCACCCGAGCGTTTGTATTATTGGAAACTTTTTGCGTTCATACGCGAGCTATTATGGTGATTTTAAAGTTCATTTTCATTGTTCTAACTGACTGAATAGGTTTGTTCTGCAACCGTTGTATTTGCAATGGTGCAATTAACATATTCTGCCAGTGTCAAGATTTTTTCCTAACAAACAACAAGGCCTCGGTCGTCTGGGATGAGGAAGGTATTATTATGATCGATTATTTAACTAAAGGACAGACAACAACTGGAGAGTATTACGCAACATTGATCAAAAAACTACGCGAGGAAATAAAAAATAGACGAGTGGAAAATTGCGTGCCGGAGTACTTTTTCATCCGATCGGCGTTCATCCGTGTTTCAGTTGATGCAGCATCCGCCATATTCTCTGGACCTAGCTCCTAGTTATTTTCACCTTTTTACCAATTTGAAAAAACACTTGCGCGGTATAAAATTTCACGGAGATGATGAGGTCATGTGCGCTGTAAAGTCTTTTTTCGATACCCAGGATCTAGCCTTTTTTTAAAAGGGAATTGAGCAACTTTTAAACGTTATTCAAGGTGTATTAGATTAGAAGGTAGAAAAATAAATACAATTTAGATATATGTTTCCTTTCCAAAAATATATTGATCAACCTAGTATATAGACTAGCATAGAAATTTGAACACATAGCTATAGAAACAAGAAAAAACAATAGCCTGTCTTATTGCAATTATGTAATAACTTCCAGACAATCTGTGAATGAAATGTGATTAGACTACAGGGAAATGTAATTAGGAAATGTAGACGGTGCATCTCATAATTCATAAGTTATTTGCTAAAACGTGATACTCGTAATAATAAGATGGCAAAAAATCTACAGAAGTTCCACACGTTTGTCATAAATATGGCATGCAACATTTACATATAATGCATAAAAGAATTTAACATAATAAGATAATTTACATAATCATAAGTGGTATTAAAAAAATCGTATCTATACACAAATACATTTTACACAGATAATGCATATAGGTGTATAACAATATAACTTTGTTATACAAGCACAGGTATGTTATACAATATAGCACAGAATTAATAACAATATTGTATAATTTGTGTAAATCTATACATATAATAAATATACATAAAATATTTAAAAAAAACATTACAGTGCAACGAGTGAAAAATCAAATCACTCTACTAACGATACACAGCCCAAAACAACCATTTTTAGAATTTTTGTCTGTCTGAACGCGGATTACGCAAAAACTACTGTACGGATTTTAATGAAACTTTTACGGCCATGAGCGACAAAGTTTTAGCTTATGTGCCGGCTTAGCTTATGGGGGCAGATTCTGTACATAACATTTATTTTGTACTTTGTTTCAGTGGTTGTGGAGGAGAGTCCATATGGTTCGGTGGGCGAGCCTATCTACGGCGGCAGCGGCGCAGGTACGCCTCGCCGCCCGCGTCCATCCATGCCGCCACCCGCGCCCCCCGCGCTCGACACGCCGCACTCTAACCACACGCACACACCCACCAGGTACATGAGATTTTTAGTTACATATCAACCTATAACGTCCCACTTAAAGATACAGGTTTTAGAGCGGGGCACACGTGCCGTATTGCCCCGGGCCGATAAGACAAGAATGAAATCTGGAGGTCAAAATCCAATACAAAACTTATTATTACGTTTTTTTATAAAAATTCCTGTTTAATTAAGTAGAAACAGTGGTAGGGGCCGAGGATTTGAACTTACGATCACACGAATATCAGTCGAGTATAGAAACCCGTAGGATTCCTTATTTATTAGGTTTCACAGCATTCTTAAAAAATAACACTTACACTAATACATTTGTCAATTACAATGAATATAAGTGATTAAACCCAGACATAAGAACTAATACACTAACAGCTTTCATATAAATATAAGAAATAAAATAAGTACTGTGGCCTGTTGGAATATTAAGAAAAAACAGAAGTTTTTGATGTTATATAAATAGAAATAAAATAATGGCAGGTCAGCGTTGCCGCCGCCCCCGCCGCCACCGGAGGCGGGCGCGCCCCCGACGCTGGTGAACGGCGCGTCGCCCCCGCACCGCACCGCGCTCGACGCTCACCTCGACCACATGCACGCCGTTATTGGTCACTATCACATTTTGATTTATTACCGTTTCGATAATATAAAGGTCTTGTGGTGTCAGTCGGCTATAGAATAGCACCACTCCAACTTTTCCCTTGGGTGTCGTAAAAGGCAACTAAGTCTTGGTAACCAAGCGGCTACCAAAAGCCCTGAGGAAGTACGCCACCTCTAAAAGAGCACCAACCCGCTTGGCCAGCGTTACGTTTCTAGGCAATACATCCCTCATGCACAAGTCGATTTGTACGAGGAGGCCTATGTCCAGCAGCGGATACTAAAAGGGCTGGATGCATTGCATTGCATTATAAAGGCCAGTTCAGCGATTAAGCGACATAAGTGAATTCCGCTGTCGTCTGCGGTAACGATATTCGCTTGGGTACGCGATAATTCCTTCTTTCAGTTGTAGCTGATATTCGCTAATCGCGTCAGGTAGCAATATACCGCGTATAGCGGCCTGGGCCCAGTGTTAACAGTATCGCTTACCTAAGCGATACAACGCGTGCCTAGGCGATATTCGCTTCCGCTGGCGAATTCGTATTTGTACAGAATACCCGGTAGGATGTCTACTACCACAGTATCATCAACCTATATAACGTGTCACTGGAGTAATGCAAAAGCTGAAAATAGGTTGTAGAGTATCGAGAGTAGAATCCATTCTACTAGTTTTTACAATAGGTTATTTTTTTTGTCAATTCTAGTATATGTTTTATTCTACCCACGCCGCCCAAGTCGCGTCTGGTGCGCCGCCACCGCCGACGTCGCGTCGCCCAGTCTTAGTAAATGAACGCTTATTTTTCGGTGGAACGATTTTATATAATTTATATGTCAGTGACGTGTTCCAAGTTTTGCATAAGATAATGATTATTTCTAATTTACAACTTATTTCGTCCCCAGGCATGATGTCATCCGAAGAGCCAGAGGAGCCCGTGCCCCCTCCACCGCCGCCGCCCCCTGCACCCCTACCTCCCGCGGCGCCTTCGCCCCCACCTCCGGAGGACGCGCGCCCTCGCCCCCCGTCCCCCGGCGCCCTACTACGTGGGGCTTCCGCGTTAAAGCCCCCGCGTCCTGCCGCAGACCCACAGCCGGACCCGAGGTCGGATCTGCTGAAGGCTATACGAGATGGTAAGTTTTAACAACTCATTTCGTCCCCTGGTATGATGTCATCAGAAGAGCCAAAGGTAGTGTTGTTTAAACAAATACTATGTTAGTGCTATTGAACTTTAATCTTAATCATTTAAACTCGGAATTTTTCAACTACAAGGGTGTACGGAGAAGGACTTGGAGGTTTGAGCACTAAAAGTAGAGCACTAACTGCACGTTGGTCGCACAGTTAGTGTTAGTTAAGTGGCAGTGTAGTCCCTGCGTCCGTAAACCTACAAAGCCTACCTAACCAAATAAGATAGATACTTATAGATGTTTATGTAACTATAGGATTCCTGCTGCCGTGAGACCTAAGGCAACAGGAGGATATGGGTGAGAGACAGGTATTTTGTTATAATGGTTTTCTCATGTACAGTCAGGCAGACTCGCAGATTTGTTTACAGATAAGGAGGAGACAGTTTAGGAGAGTAGCTCTGAACGAGTATGTGGCATTAGGTGGTGAAGTAAATGAGGCTACAATATAATTGCATCTGATTAATTTTACATTCTATTACATTATTTACAAAATTACTAACACATGCACAACTTAAAGTCTCTACACCACTGTCTGTTGTGTGCATTTCCGTAGTTTGCAGTTTAGTTTTTTAGATCACTGCTGACTGTGCTAAGATGCGCACTTCACTGATTTGTAACTGGGCAACCCGTTAGGGTTGAACAAACCCTTGTTAAGACTATTAAACATGAAAAATTGGTACCGTAACGCTCACTAAACGTTAGTCTTAAAAGATAATTAGCGCTCACTCAGCGCTAAAGCATCGAGCGCTTATGCTCGTTTTTACAACACTAGCAAGAGGAGCCCGTGTTCATTATTACAGATGTGAGTTTGAGAATATTTGAGGCGGGCAGAGTTATTGCTATCTTGTCACTGTGTGGTTGTTTCTTTACAATTACAATTTACAATTCTTTATCTTGGTCATTTTAGAAAATTTACAATGTTCACTATTCTGACTAATCACAAGCAAGATAAGCACTGCCAAAGCATCGTTGAGTAAATCATACTTTTCTTTATTGTAGGTATAAAACTACGCAAAGTGGAAAAGCGTTGCGACGAGAACACAGGCCGGTACGACACTTTACGAGGCGCACCCGCTTTCCTAGACGTAGCATCGATCCTCGCGCGACGAGTCGCCGTCGAACTGTCCGACACGAGCTCGGGCGCGGACTCGGACTCGGACGACTCGGACCAGTGGACCGAGTCGCGAGCGTGACGTCATGCCCCCCCCCGCGACTGCACCATCCGACAACGCTGAGCGGTCAGTCGACACCGTGCGCCCACCACGAGAGGACGTCCGGGACAAAGGCAAGCCGCACGGCGAGGCTATCGCAATAATTATCAAACCGGAGCGATCAGTCGACGTCGTGCGTTCGCCGCGAGAGGACGTGCGCGATGTCAGGATGGACAAAGTGAAACCCCACGGCGAGCCCATCGCAATAACCATCAAGCCGGAGCGGTCAGTCGACGCCGCGCGCTCCGTAAGAGAAGACGTACGCGACAAGGTCAAGCCCCACGGCGAGCCTGTCGCCATCACTATCAAACCAGACCCTAACAGAGAATTAACACGGGTGGAGAAGTCACAAGGCGTGCCAGTCGCAATAATCATCAAACCAGAGCGAGCAATGGCAGAAGCGCAGCGTATCGAAACGAAAGTTGAAAAACCGCCGAGGACTTCATCCATTGATGAAGACAGGTGCTATGTGAAAAACTCATCTTTCTTAAGCAGAGATATCGAAGCGCGAAAAGCTCAGACCGAAGCAAATACCACGAAGTCGAAAGAAGGTTCTCCACCGAAGAAAATAATTTCTCCACCTACGAGGACATCCGCTTCGCTGTCGAAGAAAGAAAACGTATCGTCGCCGGGTGCCGTGTTGCCGCCGAAAACTGAGACACCATCTGTGGTTAAAAAAGTAGTTTCACCACCGGAAAGGGAAGCACTTCCGCCCCCAAAAAAGATAACTTCGCCGCCCATGTCCGCTTTCAAAGCGGGTACAACTGAAGCAAGAAATGATAACATTACTCCAAAGGTGATCAAAAAAGAGTCACCAGTCATGAAGGAAATTGTTATGCTTGAAAAAACTGCTTCTGATGAAGTGAAAGTAAATGATAATAAAAACGGAACCGCAATCGATTCTAACGCAGTTGAGGAGGGAGACATTTATGGGTTAGAGAAGGAGAAACAAGATGAATCAAATGGCGTTGGGGATAAGATAAAGAAGTTTGAGAAAGCTGCGGAAGACGCAAGTGTGGGCAGGCTATCTCGGCCCGGCTCAGTCCGAGGACGCCCACGTACCGAGAGATTAGGCTCTGAAGGTAAAGATGACTTGCCACCCCCAGCAACGCCTTTCAAAGACGTGCACTTTGAACTAAATGCTCACACTGACAAAGCGACAAACGAGCTCGATCATCAACCGGTCAAAAACAACTCACCAAACGTAATGGCGATGAAATGGCAGAGAAGCTTGGAAAACAATCCCACCGAAGAGAAGATAAAGAAACCTGAACCGCAAAAGATAATAAAACCTGAATTTAAGCCAATTTCATCCTCTGTTGATGTGACCATTCGTTCCCCAAGCCTAGGCGCTAAAATCCCAGATCAGTTCCCTTCGTACGGCACCGCTTTCCGCAACGTGGCTTCCCCGGACGCCCAGCGCAATATTCACAAATTCAACGAAGATGTAAATACTCAAAATAATTTTAAGGCTTGTAAATTTAAAAAGGAGAAATATTCGGTGAGCAAGGGGTCTAGTTACTTCACGAGGGGTTCAGAGGAGATCTGGCTTGTGAAGAAGAAGGATATAGAGGAGATTGAGGAGAGGGTGTTGGATTCGTTTCGTCGCGCAGGTGGGAATATTTGTATGCGGAGCGAATCGATGCGCCCTTCGTCTGATAGCGGCCAAGGCGTATCTTTTACACATGCGACTATGGGCCGTACTAAGCGGCAGATGTACGCGAGAAGCGAGTCCCTAGACCCCCAATGGGCTAATGCCAGGGCTCAGACCCTCAAACGTCAGTCTTCCGTCGCATGTACTTGTGGCCACGACAAGAAAACTCGCGCGAGAAATGTAACTGACGTGACATCTCGTCCGCGCTCCCGTTCGCACGGCGACGAAAATAACCAAACCCAGGGACACATCCTGGACAAGTATGAGACGCTTGTGTAGTTTAACAGTGACGTCAGTTAAGATCACTAGTGCGAAATAGGGACAATTATGATAATTGGGAACAAAACCATGTCCTCAATTATCCCTTTACTAGGGAAATGTCCGAGATACGTATGAGACGCGTGTGTAGTGTAACTGACGTCAGTTAAGTCAAGATCACTAGTGAATAGTAGGGGCAATTATGATAATTGGGAACATAATGTTCTCAATTACCACTTCTCCAGGCATGCGACCTATATAAAGACGCGTGTATAGTGTAATAATGACGTCAGATCAAGATTATGGCCTGTGTGGAAGAACTAGTGCAAAATTGTAAACATAAAGGGCATATTTCCAAGCACCCTTTTCCCAATTATCTTTATGGATGCTAGTTTGTTTTAATTGTGGGTAATATCTGTAAACTGTCAAGTAGTGTAGACCCCATTGAGTCTCAGCTATTCCATGCAAGATATTGTGATAGTGATAGTGTATTTGATCGTATATGTTTATACATATGAAAAGTGTGGTGCAAGTATAACTCGGTGCAGTGCATGGAATAATTGTATGTATATCACAAGTTTATTAATAATCATCAGCTATTTGCTGGAGTGTATGCAAGTATGTTAGGAAACTATGAACAAAAACCTCATGAATATTAAATTATTGTAATTGTTTCACTGTGAACCAAAAATGTATACTTTATGAAAGATACTCTAGACGGATTAGCTAGATATAGTGTAAAATTTCTACTTTCCTCTCGATATGGTGGTCGAGTTATTTCTCATTTCTTATGATCTTATGACCTACATAAAGTTGTTTTATGGTGAGAACATTGATAAAATAACACTAGATTAATGAGTATATATATTAAAATTTCGACTCTAACATCACAAGAATAAAGTTCATTCCGAAATATTTAATTCTGTCTCTCAGAAGATTGTCGTAAAATGTACTATGTCTGTGTTTCGGTAATGGATGAGATAGTCAGAGACTACTTTCCATTCCATCCTATCTTATTGAGTAGAGAAGTCTTCTTTAGCCTTCTTCAATCAGTTTTCTATCTCCACATCTTCCTGTTTTGGTCAGTTACGGTCCAGTTGCTGCCTGCCACTCTTATATTGTCTTTCCACCCCATTGGCAGTCTTTCTATAGGTCTTTTCTTGTCCCATATCTACTCTTGTGCACCATGAGTCAGACTTTCGGACTACATATCCCATCTATTCGATTTTAAACTTAACCATTTTTCGTACGACATCTGAAACTGCTGTGGTAGTCAAAAAAAAAATACTTCACTTTGTGAACCTGTTGTGTGTACATACACACTATTCACTTTGATACTGAGTGAAAAGTATAATATGATAATAATAAATATCATTTATAATAATAATAATAATAATAAATAAATATCTATATTGTTTATACTTACAAAGAAATTTGCAAACAACAGAAAACAATAGGCGGTCTTATTGCAATTATGTAATCTCTTCCAGACAACCTGCAAAAACCTGGAAATGGGTTTAGAAAAAGTAGTCAGTGCATCACAAGTGATATAAAAAAGAAAGAAAGAGGATAATCATATCTATACACAATACATTTTACATAGATATATATACTTGCAAAGTAGATAAAATTATTATTAAAAGAGATAAAATAATTACTAAAAGCAATAAAGTAATTACTAAAACAATAAGTAATTACCAAAAGGGATAAAGTTATTATTAAAAGGAATGAAGGGATTGCTAAAATGGATAAAAGTAATTCTAATTATTGAAAAGGGGATAAAGTAATTACCAAAAGGGATAAAGTGATTACTAAAGTATTTACTCCCCATCCCTACCCATCCTTCCTAGGAGGAATGGAAGATGTAATGATGAGGTTTTCGTTCCGTTATACTCTTACTACCCCACCATAACCCCCCCCCCCCCCCTTTCCGATTTCATTCCTAAATCTCAAAAGGTAAGCGGCATTTGTCATTCTGGACTGATGTTGACATGTATCGTGAATGTGCAAACACCACCAGACGCACTGTTTGCTTATCTGTCATCAACTTTACATGAATGATACAAGTCAATATCAAATGATAAGAGCCCCATATAACTTCATATGGAGCACTTTTTATGTTAACATTTGAACTACCTGTTATTTATAGTTCTTTCAACCCTCAAGTGACATTTAGATAACTGTCGAGATACACGCTAGTGCCCCTATACGAGAAATGCAACTTTCGCGTCAAAGTATTTAAAGGTCAATTGTGAAGGATATAAGGTCTCATTTTACACGGTATGGACAATGACCACACCACAAGCAAACTATTGTATATCTTGTGTTTTTTTATCAATGTGTGTGATTCAATAGATCGCAATACATTGCGAGTCAATTACTGTATGTAAACTTGTAATATTGTAATTTGTACACTAGACCCACCTGAGCACAATCTACATGAATGGTGCTTTGCTTGTTAATCATGAAGTATAATTTACTTGATACAGATTTAATTAGTTAGCGGTTGTGATATTATGTTGAGATTTTTATATTCTTTTATTTATGAAAAAACATGTAATCACTTATGAATATGTCAAAGTTATTAGTGTTCTATTAAAAATATCGTATTGTGTTACTTTGGTCATTGTGCTACTGACGTTTGATGTTCAATTTAACATACAAGGGGCATATTATGAATTAAGTCACCCAATTTCCAAGCATGTCTAAACTATCTCGTTTTGTTTCGTTATAACTGAACGACTTCTGTCTGATTTAATGTTCTTCAGTTAATAAAGTTTTTAAATTCAGTGTGTGACTGGAATGGCCTTCTAAAAAGATAGTCTTTAATCCATAATTGCCAGGCAGTTCACTATACGGCGTAATGTAAGTGGCAATAACAGCTTACAGTATGCCTTCAGGATGTACACTGTACTTCACTGCTGATGAAATAATGCCAGTCGGCTATTCCGAACAACACAAAGAGATGATGAATGAAAAAGAAAACAATCATTCAAATACACTTTCATAGACTATTAACATTATAACCACTATGTTGAATACTATATTTAATTAGTAGTAATATTTATTTTAACAAAAATACCCCAGTTTATTCATTCTGTAGATTTTCCTTTTGAAGTTCATTTTTTGAATGACTATCAAATGAACAATGTCCGTCTATCTTATTCACAAATGGTATTTAAATTTAATGATTTTTTAAAATTCTTTATCATTGTCTAACCAATTTGAACTCCTATTTATTAGAAAAGTACATCGAATTTGCATATTGAACACAAGCGCAGTATGAATTAGACCATTACAATATTTCTATTCAATGTACTCGTAAGAAAAAATTATCACATTTATTAGGTACCTAAAATTAAGACTCCATTTCTACACTAATACAAAACCATTTTGTAATTTCATATTATATTTACGTGACCTGTATAAGTAGTGCCAATTGTAACCTTGTATATTACATTCAGATGTACGTAATCTCCATTTTTGTAAAGTTTTCTATTTATCTTGTAGCCGACGATTATAACCATCATTACATAATATCGTTCCGATAGTATAGAAATTCATTTTCATTTCTGATTAGACCTTTATATATATATATAAATATAAAACTAAAAGGTTCAAATCAGGACACTTTGGAAATTTTGTAATCTAAACTCTCTACTGGGAATTGAATTAAGGTTAAATTGATACGAAACATCCAGCGGATTTTTACCAGCTTTAATACGTTCACAGTTTAATTACCCTCGGAAATCGGATAATTAGTCATTTTTATTGATATGTGGGTATCCATCACATAAGAGTAGGGATTTGATGAAATGAGAATGAAAAAAGTGAAGTGAAAACCGTTATATCCACCTTCCTCCCGCATATTAATTAATCTCACCGTCTTGATGGTATAATGCTATAAAGGAAACTTTATCCTATTATACTCTACTATTCATCCCATTCAAAAGCTTCCTTCCCCCACTTCTCCCAAAAAGTAACTCCCTATTCCCCAGTTATCCCTATTCCAGTCCGTTCTCCTGAACCGCTTCAAAGGTAGATGGCACATTCGGGAGCGTATAGACGTATGTCATTATGTCATTGTTGATTAATGTTGACATATCTCGAATATCCATAGGCCATCTACTTGTTTGCTCGTCCGCCGCCTTCTTTGTATATAAAAAAACCTCTCAATCTTGTCATGCAGACCATAAAAAATCTTTTTTTGGATTATTTTTCCCCTATGTATGGGGACTGTGAATGTCTTAAAACATGTATTCTAGAAGTTTCAATTGATGTAATGGACAATTTAATGGTCAAAACAATAGAGAATTTTATATTAAAAAAAAAAATGTTTTCCGGCCTTTCCTATGAATGTGTGGTTTTTCTCTCAATTGAAATTTCCAGGGTCGATATTTGTAAATGTGTCCACAATTGAGTCGCGGCATTTATAAATGCATTCCAAATGTTTTGTTGCTCGCCTTTCCCACTCGAAATACATTATGTATTTTAATGTTAAAAACATGAGCAACGAATGTGTACCAAAATTGTCTAAATATTAGTGTTGTATCTAGTTAGACATAATTTCCTATACAATAATCTTATGATTTCTTATGTGTAAGTTTTTTGAATCTTACAATCTTACATTACCTAATCTTCTGAAGATATCTCGTCAGATCTTTTTTTGTACCTTTCTATTGTTTTTCACGTAGTGTAAAGTTGGAAACATTAAAATATTCCTATATTTATCTAGGGTTAATCAGGCCAATTGGGAACATTATTAATTGGAAACATGGGCTTGGGGTAAAATCGAACCACACTATGAGTAAATATGAGTAAATATGTGTGATTTTCATATATTTCGAAGGCAACATAAATTGCATTGCCATCTAGCGCCTCGAGTCTCTATTCAAGTTTAATTATACTAATCATGAACACAAATGAAGCTAATTTGGTAAGAAACTATGTGACGTTTTCTTGTTGCAAGTGTCAATTTTAAGCCAGAGCTATACGTATTTACTCTTGGAGTATGTATGGTTTTTGGTAAAATAAATTGTTATCAAATATCCTTGTTTCCAAATTACAAAGCGACAAGGTTCTAAATGAACGTTGTGAAGGAACTAATGGCGGCCATATTGAATTGTGTTTTGATAGATTTGACATGTGTTTGACATATAAAAAATATTTTTTAAGTAATTTTGGTACCCAGAATAATTCCTAATTTCTATTTATGTTTCCAGTATCTTTAAATGATAATAATATTTCCCTTGTTAACATTTTCATCTCTGTCAGTTTGGTTTAATTGATAAATCACACTACTGTCGTGCTTCACGTTCAATTAGATCTTTGTCGGACTATACCCTGATTGACCCTATATCACGTGAGAATTGCGGTCATGAGGTAACTTGTAGATGTTTGAGGTACTTTACAACTTCATTTGTTATGGTGTTTTGAGTAAAAAAAAATTAATTTGGGTGTTGAGTCCACTTGGCGAAACTACCAAAAAACTACCCAAAGAATTCTCAAGCAGCTGTCTCATTCCTTCAAGCCGTTGATACAATATTCTCAACTCTTACGTTTAGAAGTGTTTCAAGGTCCTTTACTTGAAACCGCCACCACCATTGTCGCCAGCTTGATGAAACTGCGCAAAGGTACATAAAGATTTGGATCTATCCTCTGCTGGACAAGAAATGGGACGTCTGCGCAAATATTAGGCCATATCAAATTTTATCTTCACTCGGATCTGAAATCGTTGTACAATGAAAGATCCTACGCCAATAAGTGTTGCCATAGGGACTCAGCATTATGAATCTATAAAAAATTATTATGTAAATTTATTTAAACAGAAATATTTTTTTAGTTAAGTGTTTAATTAATCTGGAAATGTTTTTATCGTTCTCACAATAGACTCTGATATAAAATGTAAACTTAAGTACCAATATTCTTTAAAATATGTTTATTTTCTTTGCGTGGTACGTATGAGCAGCATTGTAGTCTAGCATAGTGTATGTATGAATCACGATAATATACTAAGATGTACATTATAGCTGTAAGGAAATGAATAAAGCATGTTTTATATTATGTAGAATATTATATGCCTCTTTATGTTGCCGGAACCGGGCAATCGCTGATTAATTTATTAGCATTTTTCTTATAATTTTATATTATTAAAAAGCTCTAGCAAGTTGTTGTAACCGCAAACGATGTCGTGTGTATTATTGAGAAATACTTTATAAATTGTTTATTTGCTAATACAATTTAAGTTATAAGTTATAATAATGGTGCGTTTTATTTATAAAATTCCCAACACCGCTAATATGTAGTTTTGTTCCCGTTGTCGTACATATCTGTAATTTCGTTAATAGGGGGTCGGAAACCTGATGGAGGGGGGGGTATATTTCTACCAGCCTGGTCTCTCACAGAATTAGTCCGAGGGTTATACTTTAGATTAAATATTCAACGGTTACTATTCTGAAACGCTTAGCTTTAACGATTATAGTCTACAACACTTAAGAGCGTAAATCCATGTTGACACGATAGTATTTTTTTTTATAGACTAGTGGGCGGACGAGCAAGCGGTCCCACGTGATAACTCATTTACACAAGGAGACATTATTATTATTACACAAGGATAAGCAACTGTTATCTATCATCAAAACTGATCCCTGTTATCATCGAGTTTTTATCATCATGTGAACAATATACGAGAATGTAATCTTAATTATAGTTTGATTAGAATGACAACTGTCAAAATGGCTCGAATAGTGTCATTTAAAAATAATTAATCTATAAGTACTTAAAAATCACAGGTTTTTTTACATAGGTACACGCAAACCAGTAACGCAGTACTAAAAATTGGTCACTACCTCACGGTCAATTGTCCACAACTCCTTTAGTCCATCGCGCGCAAGCGAGAGAAGTAGGTACTTGGTTTTGTAATACATCAAATTAACATTAAACGCTGCAATGTACAATACTACATTTTTAGTTTAATGTGGGAGATATAACGTTGTAATTATTTACATGTGCACTGTATTTCAGTGATTTGAAATTCTTTTCATGTAATTAAGAGGGCGTCGAGCGTAAGACGCTGGTGCAAATTAGGTATTTTACAGCTTGTGTGCGTAACGCACTCACACAGCCATGCCTTTTGGCCGGTCATCAGCCAGTAGCGCGGCAAAACGGAGTAACTCAAGTAAAATCACTTTCGCAATCACATTTATTAGTAAATTTAGAATTTTAGTATTTTGCTTATATGTGTTTTACAAAACGTAAATGTTGTAATGATGGATGCTTGTTAGGACCTCGTTCATACGAAAAACTACAAGTAAATTTTTCTAACCTGTACTTTCTTAAATTTAAGTAGGTAGGTACATTAAAGGTTATTTTTTAAGTGAAAACTGTGTGTATTAAATATTGTCACAATCTTGTACAGCCCGTAATATATTTAAATAAAAAATCTTATCTTATTAATATTATAAATGCGGAAGTTTGGATGTTTGTTACTCAATCACGACAAAACTACTGAACGGATTAAACCGGATTTTTTTTTATATTCTTTATTGAAATACAAATAAAAAAGGTCCTGACTTTTCACGATCAAGTTAACATTTTTAATAAAAAATATAATTAAAATATAAATACCTCTTTATTTTTTTAATTCTTTATACAATAGTGAATAATATTCTTTGTAGAGTTACAAATAAAATAACTTTGTATTAATTTACATTACTTTTTTTG
This sequence comes from Sesia apiformis, assembly GCA_914767545.1. Classification (NCBI taxonomy): domain Eukaryota; kingdom Metazoa; phylum Arthropoda; class Insecta; order Lepidoptera; family Sesiidae; genus Sesia; species Sesia apiformis. The sequence goes on along the minus strand of OU611963.1, from coordinate 14,230,717 downwards.
TTCTTAAAACAGAAATTAGTACTTACATATTTTAATAACTTCTTCAAACGAAGGTTATATATGTAGAAGGATGAAATAATGAAACAAGATTTAAAAACAAGTATTTATATCAATACTAGATGACCCGGTGAACTTCGTATCACCTACATATGTTTGTGAACAATATGGACAAAACACTTTCTGAACGCACCTATAAATATTTGACAACCAAGTGACAATGTTTTTGACCAAAAACGTCAAATGTCACCACTAGGAACATTTTGTATTGGAAAATTAAATTGTCGTTTTTACTGTTTTCGGCTACTTGTTTTTTATTTTTCTCACCGTTCAAACCTTCCCTGAACTTCAACAAATATTCTAAGTTCAAAATCAGCCAAATCGATCTAGCCATTCTCGAGTTTTAGCGAGACTAACGAACAGCAATTGATTTATATGTATATCAATCAATGTCATTTTTATTATATATTATATTCTTACTGCCAATATTTTTTAACAATTGAATACCTATGCGGTAAAATCGATGACTAAAGCTAATGGTGATAGGATAACTTAGTAAAACTAGCTTGCATATTTTTATCATAAAAATTATTTAATAAAACTCACGTAAGTTAAATAAAATAAAAAGTATACATTGAATGGGAAATTTTAAAGTATTTTACAGATATCCATTACAATATGTGGCTTATTTATATCAGCCAAAGCAATGAGTGTTGACGATGGTGCTTTCAAAAATCATCGACTCTAGATTAGATAGACGTAGCGAAAAACTTTTAGGTATGTTATTTGTGATTCTTTACTTTTTATTTCTTTTAGTTATTTCTACTTGTTCTTTAGTTGCTTTTCGTTTTTTTATTATTTCCCTTTCCTTTATTGCATTAAGAATATAGTCTGGTTCTTTAATTTCCATTTGTCTATCTAATCTAGAGTCAATGATTTCTGGAAGCAAACAATCAAAATAAAACCTTGTTAATTTGTTTTCCATTTCATTCCAAAACGCTTTATCTTCCTGAATTATTTCAATTTTCATATCAACGTCCGTCCAAACAGCAAATATACAAGTTTTTCGACGTGTGACATGTATTTGCCCTTGAGCCTGGTAGTACCAATTATGTTTCTTGTCTAATATTACAGTACCGTTTTTTTCTATTTTCCAGAAATTATTATAATTTTTTTCATCTTTATACCATCGTCAACACTCATTCCTTTGGCTGAATAAGGACATTTTATTTCAACTATTTCTTCACCTACAAGACCATCTGGACTTGCACCTAAAAATGGTAACTCTGGATCTATAAATAAACCACATCTTGTGATGGATTTCTGTAAAATATTCTCCAACTGATCACGAGCGAGATGTTCACATGTTTTACCATATTGAATAGATTTGACGTGATCCAAGTTTTTCCCGGCCACTAAATCTTTGACTAAGGGCCCGCATTTAATGAGCCCTCGTTTACAAACTCTTCCAAAAGTAGAAGCCGTGAGTCGCAATTTACGCTCTTGGCGCCACTCAACAGATTCTCCTTGTAGAATCGTTCTTCGTTCTAATAAGTTGCGGTCTTCAGCAGATAAAGTAATGTTTTTCAAATGTTCATTCTTCGCAAAATCATAATCAGCTTCACTCAAGTCAGGTTTTTCGCAAGACTCGCCATAATTTTTATCAGTTTTAGAACACTGTGGCTTGACTGTAAAAGCTTTATTATTAAATTGACTGTAAAAGCTTTATTTAATCTACGTTTTACTGAAGCTAATCTTTTCATGTTTCGTCTATTTTCCAGTCGTCTTACTAATTTGTTTGGACTTCGCAGTAAAATTTTTTTGCTCAAAAACGTCTGTGGTTGTCCGGAATTAAAAGACACTACAGATGCTGCGCATCTCCCTCCGTATGATTGTCTGGTAGAGTAATTAATTCGTTTACCGCCGATAAACTTGGCTATAACGCTGTTGAAAATTTCAGCAATATTGCTATTCACGTTATGCATGAGACTTGTTGCATTATTCACTAGCCTGTATGTGAACTTCATTATATCTAAGAAAATATAGCCTCCTTCAGTACTTTTCATCGCTGGAACTAAATTTTCTTCGGTTGATGCATCGTTTGATGACAGTTGTTTACAATAATATAACTTGCATGAGCTGTGATTACCAAAAACGTGGTGTGGCGCATTTAACAGATCTTGCTTCAGTTCTACAACTTTTTGCTGAAAGCTTTTGTTTTCTTGACCACTGATATGTTTTACAGCACCTGTGACGGAACGCCTAAATCGCAATATATTATTTTGAACTGCTTTTCGATACTTGAGTGGATATCTGGTAATTCTGGTGAGATCATCCAATTTCGTGCAGTAATTCCGTAGTAAATGATTTGTACATTCTATTTTTTCAACTAATAAGTTTCCGTAAGGTTTGGCCTTTTCTATTTTACTATATGTGCTAGCATCCCCGTCAGCTATAAGTTTCGAATATATAAGACCATGAGTTTCTACTGAAGTCTTAAAACCTTCAACGAGAGCTGTTGACTCCATGCCACTAGACGATCCTGTGTAATTTTTGAAGCAAATGTGGTCAGGAATCGGTTTGTTTTTATTTTCAGCTCTAGCACAAACCATGCAGTACTTATTTTTAACTGCCATGTACAGTACTTTTTTTGTCCTGTACCCTATTATCACTGCTGCTCCTGATAATGCATTATAATTCTTTCTATAAGACCTCTTAGACCAGCATGCATCGGCGACGACCGTTATCATTGGTACTCCGTTTGCGTCCACTTCATTATTCAGTACAGCTAGTCGGTATTCTTCTTTAGCCGCTTCTTCCATGCTTTTTTCTTTGGCTAGTTCCCAAAGATCGCAAACTTTTTTATGGCACTTTGCATACAATTTGTCGGACATGCATGGTATATTAAGAAAAGATGAAACTTGTTCTAAGCCTGAATATCCTGCGCCTATGGAGATAAAACCACTCACTGCAAAATCATTTATATTTAATTCTGTGGAGCTATCTGGATCTTTACAGTTGTTCAGTTCAAATTTTTCGTTGCACATTCGGCAGCTAAAACAAAATTTCGAAAGAAAACCTTTCTTTATTTCTTTTGTCATTTTCAAACAGCTCAAGTTACAGCCGAAGGCAGAGTTGTGATTTGAAATATCAAGAAGTTGAGTAAAAAGATAACCAAAATCCACGATCCTGTTTCCATCGATGGCAAATTCTTTATCACCAATTACAGTCTCATGATCGCATTCTGTATTCTTTAATACTACCTGCAAATAAAGACATAAGGTTATTTTCTTTTACATCTCACAAGAAGAGTGTATAGGTAACCAGAAAATTAAATTTATATAATACCATGGACGAACTTATAGGTATATAACTTACATCGTCTTTTGTAGTTTCATTAGTCGACTGCAGGTTGTTTTCAGTTACACTGTAAAGAAATAAAGGATAAGTAGGTATAATAGAGAAGATATAGTACCTATTTAATAGTAAAGATGGCAAAGCTATAAATTACTATACTAGCTGTTGCCCGCAGCTTCGCCCGCGTCAACTTAGATTTACAGCCGTATACGAGTTGATGATGATTATTATATAGACATAATACATTCGTGTCTGTGAAACCATAGAAATACCCATATAAAATTTCAACCCAATCGGTCAAGCCATTTAGTAGTTGACATACCGATAGCAGCGCCACCTACCGGGTCCAATTATATTTTTAAATCATCAAGAAAACCATCGAAATACCCATATAAAATTTTAACCCAATCGGTCAATCCGTTCAGTAGTTGACATACCGATAGCAGCGCCACCTACGGTGTCCAATTATATTTTTAAATCATCAAGGAAACCATCGAAATACCCATATAAACTTTCAACCCAATCGGTTCAGCTGTTTAGAAGTTATGTGAAAAAGATAAGTACGGAAGGATAATTCTTACTACCCGTTGTCCTATTACCCGTTTTCCCATAGGAATGAAGCATTTTCCCGCGATGAAAAGCCTATGTTCATCAGGGATAATGTCGGCTTCTAATGGTAAAAGAATTTTTCAAATCGGTTCGGTAGTTTCGGAGCCTATTCAAAGTATAGATAAACGCAATTTAAAAATAATTAAAAGTTATAAAAATTTGTGGCAGATAAAGGCTAATAATTATGATGATGATGATGAAACGCAATTCTAAATTTACTAAGTTACTACTTACTTTTTATGTGAAATTCTTATTTTCTTAAATCGACTATTACACTTTTTCGTATAATATTTGTCTTTTCGCTTCCCCATTTTCACTAAAACAAAAACAATAAAACTATGTAATATTAAATTCTTTCGAACATCAATAAATATGAGCTACTAAATCGAAATTTTAAAAAGTATACAATTACATACATACCCTTTGGCTTTGTGCCGCTGTATACGTACACTCTAAATCGCGATGAATATTTAGGAAGCGTCGCTCGGCAAATTGACGTGACCCTTCCTTGAGCTCTGCTGGGCGACTGAATTTTTAGGAGCGCTCGTCGATAATTTATCGCGATTACGCGCGCCCATAGTAATAATGTATGGGAAAAAACAGCCACTTTTTAAAAAATTCGCAATAAATAATTTAAAAAAACATCGAAAATGTAATGTGGTCAAACTGTAGTGTATACTTTGCTACATTGATTGAATCGAACTTAAAATTATTTTTGGCTGTTACACGTTGAATATTAACTAAACGCGGACATGCTTTTTTCAATTTTTGTCCTACTTTAGATGTGTATATCACTATATCAACACATTATTTTAAAAATTGGATTCTGAGTAATTGTAAAGGCTTTCATTTTCATGCCAACAAGGTATATTTGATGCCTATCATTATAGTATTTTACTTGCTATCTATTTAACCAGGACAGCCTTTCGAGCCATTTTTGCTCGATACAGTCTTAACTCATTTACTTTGTATTTTCCTACAAAACTAAAATATATTGTCGTAAATTAAAGTCATTCGTCAGCCATCTTATTATGTTTTTCTCGCTTACTCTTACTTTAATCATGTAAGTACGAGTAACGAGAGCGACTACCACCAATCACATTGACATAAATTAACATAGAAACACTCGTGCACTCGTAGAAACATAAACATGTTTCACATTTGATTTTTCTTATTAAGTAATGAACAACAGAGCCTGCTATACAAGTCACCACTTGTGACGCAAACTCGGACATAGTACTAATAAAACACTTCTTGTAAAATGTCTTCGTTAATAACATGTGTCGCCATCGTCAACACAAAGTGGCGCTGCTGATAATATTTGTTTTATCGATATCCGAAGAATATTGAAACATTTTCTAGAGCTACACAGTTTCCGCCATTAAAATCCTATAACTCAATGTGTACAATTTTTTTTTATTAATAGTAAAACTGACGTGCTGTCGGATTGTTATTACAGCCTCCGTGTGCTCAAAAGTTAATTTAGCCGTTCCGATAAAAAAGGTGGAAATGTTGTTCCTGTTGTCAGTCAGTCATTGCTATAACTATGATAACACCATTGAAGTTATGTCTATAGCCAAGTCATTAGCCATGGGCGTATCCACGGCGGGGCAGGTCGGGACGCTTGCTCCTCCCTGCCATAGGGAAGAATAATACTTTCTGAATTAGACTACCAATATTTGAATTATAAGAAAATTGTTTGCCTTGCTTCACCCTGGATAAAATTGTTTGCTTTTGCCCCACGCTAGATAAAGTCCTGACTACGCCCTTGCCGTCACGTACCTAAAAGAAATGATTCTAATAAAAAAATATGGAAACGTTACATAAGTGTATGTACTACAATGAACGTATTTATTAACTACTCTAGTCGCATAGTGGCAGTAAGAGTACGCTTAATTGCATTTATATCAATAAAAACAGTTTTGTAGGCAATCTGCAATAATCGAATGCAACCCGCCACCATCGTTGCGCTAAATGAATGATATTTTTTACACTTGATTATTTGATACATTCATTTAACACAAGAATTATAAGCGCGCAATGGTCAGTTAAAACCACAACACTCTTCTGCGAAAACAGTCCACAATACGAAACATTTTTAAAAAACGACTTGATAATCGTTCAAAGAAAAGTGGTAACAAAAGTACACAAGGGTAACACAAGCAAATCACAGTTTCTCTTTTATACAAGTATGTGGTAAACTGAACTTACATAAAAATATTGAATTTTAAAAAGTAAAAATTTTCTTTTCTTGTAAAAGTAACTATAATTTGTGGGATGATTAACCTAATGCCTTTGCCTGATAGGCAAAGATCTCGACTTTGATTCCCGTTTGGAAATCCATTTGTTAAAAGACATGTTATTTGGATCTGGGTGGGCTTGTCTTTGTGTGTCTGTATCCACAACACGGAATGTATGTTGGTCATTGAATGTGGCCTGAGGTTCGTACTAATGCGCGTACTGTCCCGGAATGAGCTAAATGCGCGCGCGGTGTGAGGTGTGGGGACACGAGCACACCCCCTTCCCAGCCGTCTCGCCGCACTTGTGCCGGTTAGTTAAGTGATGCGCTTGCTCGCTTTCTATTGTTTCTCTTGCGTCATCGATATAACACGTGTTGGGTAGTTTTTTTACTATACTTACTTGTAAAAATGAGCGACCAAACCTGATTCTGACTTGTCTGCATCAGCATACAAGTGATGATTGTAGTGACTAATATTCATTTAAAACAATATGATAGTCTTTTGTGTCTTTTAGTACTTTTAAGTTATTTTTTATTATTATTAATAATGTAATGCGTAGTAGATTTTTGTTGTTATAATATTTTTTTTTTTTATATTTCTCTCAATTAGTAAATTTTGTATTTTTTTCTGTTTGTTTTTTAGTAACTTTATTTTTCAAAACTAAATATTAAATACCTATTTAAAACTAAAAAATATTTATACCTACTTACTATATTATCTAATGTGTGATAAATAATAAATAAATAAATAATGAAAGTAAATAAAAATAGTAAAAAATAAATAAGTGATGTTTTTCTTATAATTACATAGTCGTTTTATTTTTGACCGCGATATAAAATTAAAAATATCGACTTTTACCAATATCGATATACTGATCTTTCACTAAGATCATTGTAGTACAACACTAAAAACAAGTGACATAAAACGGTCACATTCCTTCCGCGCGCATTCAACTCGTTCCGGGACTATAGATGCAGAAGGATCATATTATGACTGTAATATTAATATTTTGAGTATGGTCTGGTTATCACAGGAAGAGCGCCGACAGTTCTGTTTTTAATTATTTTTTCTAAAAATACCGTTAATTTCGTCACAACATAACAAAAAATAGAATAATAAATATCTTGATCTAGTTGACTTTACTACATGTTAAAGATCTATGTGAGCTTGCTCTTGCTCTTCATTGCTCTCCCTATAATATCCGGACCATAATCAACGTTTTTAGGATGAAAGGGAAGATTATATAAAGTAATTTAAATTAATTTTTATTTCTAATTCAAATGGTCTTTTCGTATGGTATTCCAAATTGTTTCTATAGATAATTACAATGTTATTTTAATTTATTAACATATACATATAAGTATAGGTACACAGTTTATTACGGTTGGAAGACCTTTTCTATAACGGCGAAGGCGTCGTCAAGGACTTTTGATATGTCCCTTGTTGGTCTGTCGTAAACCGTAACCCAAGCTGAACCGTTGTCTCCCTTCTTATACATCTCCACGCAGGCGCTTACTACAGTTTCAACCCTAAAAATTGCATTTAGTTATTAGTAAAGCAGTAAAAACAATCAGGAGTATTTGTATCCACCAATCCGCATTGGGCTCGCGTGGTGGATTACAGTCCGAAACCCCCGGTGATTTTTATAGGATAGGCCTGTGCCCTGCAGTGGGACATTAAAGGCTAATACAAGTACAATGCAGTTAAACATCAATACAGTTCACTATTACAATACCATGTAATTTGCGATTTTACCCTATTGATTATTCAGTTTACTTTAGTTAGGTAAAGGGATATTCACATTCATGCAATTACTGCTATTCATACAATTTTGATTACCTGCAAGCCTGTCTACCTACTATTAAGTGAGTGACACGATTGCATGGGCTTGCAGACGCTTATAAGAAAGAAAGACAGTGTGTTATTAAGTGGGGAATAATAAATTTCCCTGTCTGACTCCTCGACGCAAATGGATTAAGGACGCAATGTTTAACACATTTTATAAAAACGGGTCCTGTAGGTACCTGTTTGTAGAAATTATATCCATCTAGAATAGTAATTAAACTCGGTACCAACAGAGAAATATAATGTGAGAAGAGAAAACGTACTTTTGACGACCTTCTTTCTTAACAAATTCGACAAAACCTTCTCCATGTGCTTTCGTATATCCACAGTCTTTTGCTCTATCTAGAAGCGGTGTATCCGTAACTCCTGGGCACAGTGTCACTATCCTTATACCAGTTTGCTCGTAGAACGGATCTGCCTAAAAACAAAACATGATGTACATGAAATAAGCGTATTTTTAAAGGATTTAACAATCAATTAGAATCGATAACATTTACTGGTAAACTTACGGATAGACATCTGCTGAAATGTAGCACAGCTGACTTGGATCCGCTGTAAATGGGTAGCGTCGGAATAGTGAATAAAGCGGCTGTCGACGAAATGTTGATGATGGTGCCTCCTGCGCCTCCTTCGTCCTTGCGCATGTGCTTTACCCCTCTCATGGTTAAAGACACGAGACCTACCTGTAAAAGTTGTATGGAAGACATTAGGAGACATTAATTACGCTTTACGGCCGTGAATGTACACCAAGCAAAATATTTAAAATTATCATACCCAGTTCACAGTGCAAGACGTTCGCCATAATTCTGGTGAGTCATTTAAGATTCCAGCATTGTTAATAATTACGTCCACCTGTTTGAATTTGTCCACAACTTCATTGAAAGCTTTAGTTAAACTGTCTTCATTGCTCACATCGCATTTTATAAATATCACTTTGCCATTGTATGTTTCATTCAGCCGATCGGTTGTGGCTCTGCCAGTTTTCTCATCAACGTCCAAAATTACAGCATTCTTAAAGAAAACAGGAATTGTTAAGTAGTTTCATACACTGCAGTTTAATACTACGTCACTTTACAACGATGGCGGCGGGTGCACGTTATAATCCCACTTCCCAGACTCTGGGCGCACTCGTTACCCGTGTCACATGACTACCGTAAAATGTAGGTAGATATACATTTCTCACTTTATCCTATTCCCCAAATGTACCTACGTGTTTTCGTAGTGAGTGAGATATGCCAGAGCTCATTCTAACTAATCCCATCCTATCTCTTATTTTAACAAACCCTTTCTCTAGATCCATTCCTAAATTTCCAAAGGTAGACAGAATATCCGGGGGTGTGTCAACGTTTATTTGTTGAAATATGTTGGCGTGGCAGTATGGGGGATGTCAGTGGGCGACAGTATCCACTTCCCCTGACTATTTGCTCGTCTGACATCATCTTTCTATAAAAATCGTAATGCATGTCGGCCTTGGGATATAGTATCGTCACTCCCTATGTAATGAAATTATTTATCGAACTAAACAGTGCATAAAAATACGTTCAATCACAATCATTCTACCGTTAGAATAATAACACTTTATTCTAAGCATTCTACCTTTAAATTTTATAAAAGAAATCCACCTTCCGCTTCAACAACAGACACTAAAATGTATATCCCTTTAAATATTAACCACAGAAGACGACACGTTGATAGACTACAATTTGTGAGTGGGATATCGCGGCCTGTGGGATGAGTTCAGTCGTCTGTGGGATACACCAATGTCCTTTCCTATCTTTAAAAACTGTTTATTAAACTAAAAAAAATGTTCAAGCACGGATAGTTCTACCATCAACTTACAAGGAGTTCCCTCACCCACCTTCGGCTCCAGAATTAGACGCTGATGGTTATATGTAAAGTGTACTTCCTCTATTCATCATCATCATCTCAGCCCTTGGACGTCCACTGCTGGACATAGGCCTCCCCCATTGTCCGCCATTTAGACCTATCGGCAGCGACCTGCATCCAGCGGGTGCCCGCAACCTTTATGAGGTCGTCTGTCCATCTAGCAGATGGACGTCCTCGACTTCGTCCGCCAGTACGTGGTCTCCATTCGAGAACCCTTCTGCCCCATCGGCCATCGGTTCTTCGAGCTATGTGCCCTGCCCACTGCCACTTCAGCTTGCTAACCCGAGAGGCTATGTCGGTGACTTTAGTTCGTCTACGGATCTCCTCATTCCTGATTCGATCACGTAGGGAAACCCCGAGCATAGCCCTCTCCATAGCTCGCTGTGCGACAGTGAGCTTATTTATGAGGCCCATAGTCAGAGACCACGTCTCGGTGCCGTAGGTCATCACTGGCAACACACACTGGTCGAAGACCTTCGTCTTCAAGCACTGAGGTATTTTGGACGAGAAGACGCTGCGTAGCTTCCCGAACGCTGCCCAGCCGAGTTGGATTCGTCGATTGACCTCTTTCTCGAAGTTGGACCTACCTAGTTGGACCGTTTGGCCTAGGTAGACGTACTCGTCAACAACTTCGAGAATCGAGCTCCCAACTGAAACTGGGGTGGGCACGACATGGACATTCGACATGATTTTCGTCTTGTCCATGTTCATTTTAAGGCCCACCTGTTGGGAAACTTGATTGAGGTCTCCGAACATTGTGCTAAGAAGTGTATTGTGCATTGTGCTTCCTCTATTAACTACACAAAAATACATTAGAATAAATGTAGTCCATAAAATAAATGCAAATAAGTGTAGTTTGTAAATTATGGCACATTACAACACAAAAGTTTTTTTTCGGAATGGCTATATTCTTGTGGCCCTAATGGCCTTTCAAGAGTCACCAGATATGTAAAGTTTAGGGCGAACGCAGAAGACGCTCAGCCAGGAGCAAAAAGTGTGTGCTTACTAACGTAGTTACTAACTTCGTTCCATCATTAATCGTTGCTAAAAAGACATACCTGCGCCCCTTCCTTCAGGAAAGCTTCGACGAAACCAGCTCCTAATCCAGAAGCTCCGCCCGTGACCAAAAATGTTTTACCTTCTATTTTCCTCTGCTGTGACATAATTAGTAAATATCAAAAGTGATATAGCGGTAGGGAATATTTATTATTCGCGAATATCTCTAATGTAAAGAGCTGAGTGTGATTTGTTATGCGTACCGAAGCTAATTATTATGTACCTATCTAGTATCAATTAATCAAGATACTGAACACTACTATCGCATATTTATTAAAATTATCATGTTTATTTATCGTGAATTTATTATCTCGATACTTACACAATACGCATATTTTGTATGTAGGTACATGTATAATGTAACCAGCCCTTTTAGTATCCACTGTTGGACACGGGCCTTCTCATGCCTTACTAAAGTTTTTTTTATGGAATGAGGTCGGCAGGCGTGCTGACAGTTCACCAGATGGTAAGCGGAGACTGTCGCCGCCCATGGACATCCGCCTTACATGACATCAGTCCAGAATGACAAACATTGCCACGCCCCCGGGATGCTGCGAGTGAGCCATACAGCCCTGACCTCGCACCTTGGAAATCCTATTTATTTGCATGTTCGTTTTATGAGTGCAGATGATGCGGTGTCTGTGTTCCAAATGACCGTTGAAGGTTTAAGTGGTCGGAATGCTGTTCTCAGTGGTTTGGTCGCATACGAAATACTTAACCGAAAAGAAACCTATTTTGAGAAACAATAAAATAATTCTAAACGTTAGGTAGGTATACTTAACAGATTTCATTTTCGAGAATCTGAACATTTCAGTGTGATCCTACGTATACATATGTAAGTAGTTAACTGACTGATAACTGCGTTATGAACCAGACTGCATTACCAGCCGGTATCGTCATCCCATTTACTGACAAGTACCTTATAAAATACAATCACATCTCTAGTCTTATGAGAAGAGTTTGCTGATAAGTAGCGCGAGTCCGATAATGTGGTGGTGCGTCCTTAACTAAGAAGATTATCTATGGTGACTCACTTTAAGACGCCAGTTTTTCACTTGTAGTTACAATTTGTTGTTCGCATTTTATGCTTGACAAGATTTTGATTATTCTTAGTCTGCTAATTTTTCTGAATATCTATTAACTACAGTAAGTTGCAGGCATTTAAATGAGTTGATTTTTTAGATTAGTGACTATAGTACATGTAGTTAAAAATATAAAGGCTAATTGTCTATCTACCTTAGGGGGTATATATACTAAACACAGATAAGATATACTTGCACAAGAGGTATTAAATTTTATCAATTAATCACGAATTTTATCACAGAGATAGGTATAAAAAAAAAAATTGTTGCGAAAAGCTTAAGGATGGGATTAAAGTTGATTTTATAGCTCGAGCATAAATGAAGATAACACACTATATTGTAGTAAAAGGGGGCTACGTGACCTAACACACGTGGGCAATTTATAAATATGAAAATAATATATAAATAATAATACATATATTAACACTACTTAAATTTATTACATACGAACATATTGCATATAATTTAAATTTAATGCGAAGTTTGACATTGCAAATTTTCAGTTAACTTATTGTAGGTAATTTGGCACATAAGTCGAATTCCCAGTTCTTAGACATTGGTCCAAATGAGCATCGGTGAGGGTCGATTGGTACTTCGATTTTATGTAATTCATGTTTGAAAACAAACATTCGCAAAGATATGTCGATGTGCAAAGAGAGCTCAATTTCAGAGCACAATTACTCAACAATGGGTAATTACATTTGTTAACTAAATTCCAAAAATTTTCTTCGCGATGATGTGACTTTATTTCAATATCATTTTTCATATTTATAATTCTACGTCCTCCGACAACGGCGTCATCAATTTGAGCAAAAGGAAGCAAATTTTTGTAGTCGTCAAAGTGTTTCTGCAAATAATAACATTGCTTCTTTAATCTCACCTTCCACAAATGGTTTCATTTTCTTTGCCAATAAATGTGCAATTTGAAGAGAGGCAGTAGTTGCTTTTTTTGATTGAGAAATTGGTTTGATAAATAGGCTCTGCTGTTTAGTTAAGTTGAATTTAAGTCAGAAATTTTTTCTTTCGAATTTCCGAATTTATTGGAAAATTCGTATTAAAATTTGTATGAGTAGTGCTAAAGTGTCTCTCCACGTTACATTTTTTAGCAATCGCTACACTGGAATTGCACAATAAGCTAAGCATACAATTTTTTCTTTATAATAAATGAAGCGGAATTGCTCTTCCCACTTAGCATTAAAATTATGTCTTTTGTTTCTTATTTTTGTTTTCCATAGCGGTTACAATAGCATAAGAATAAATAAAAATATTTCAAAAATCATAAGTATAATTTATTGTAAGCTTACTTTTCGTTTTGCAATATAATTATTATTAATAATTTAGCGTAAACATGTATATGTAGGTATAATAAATGTTCCTGAAGTACTTATACTGCGAAAAATTCATCGAATGTAATATTATGTATTTAATAATAATTGGAAGCGCGATGCAACTTTACAATTTTTTTTAATTATTATTGTTTTAATTGTATTATATTTCGAAGAAATATTAAATCATTAAAGAATGTGTTTTTTGTGTTGTGTACAATACAAAAAAAAACACACCCCTGGAAAACAACCACTTCGAACTACGCATGCATTTTATATCGGCCGTGTATTCTACGTATCATGGAAAAACCATAGTTAATTTTTAATTTTGTGTACGTAGGTACATTATGAAGCCACAACTCTTCTTGGTTCAATCGATGAAAAGTACTTTAAGTATTTATCTGATTTACTTTCAAAACACAATAACGTTGAAAATGTCATTTTATTGCACAACGAAAAGAAAACTTTGAAATATACCAAAACGGTTTTATACTTACAGTTCGAAAGACTTTGCAAGCGTATACTTTGCAAATACATATTTCGGCGCGCGGGACGGTTGACAACCCTAGTTACACCACAATGTTATCTGATAAACATGTTATATGTGTTATATGTAAAGGGCATTTACTTCATAATTGAAAAATATTAAAATGTTAGATGTGTTTCAATTAAAGTATTGCAATCACGATCGTAATGAATATAATGTTTATTTGCGTAAAATTTGGTACCTAGGTACTTATAAGATACAGGTATGGTGATATAAAAGCAATTCCGCAAGTTTTACCATAGCTGACATGTAAAATACTCGTATGTGTCTAATTATTTCGTCAAGAAATGCATTTATTTCATCATTATTCTAATCTATATCAACCGTCATTTCACTCAATCGAAACATCCTTAGGATGTACGTGGGGCACACTATAAGTGTCGCGTAACTTTATGTAAATAAAACAGTTTATGAGTATAGGTAATATATTTATTGTTTTTCAAAATATTCTCCGTTCCATTTTAAACACTTTTTTATTCAGTCAAATCATTTTTCAAAACATGACCACTGATCTGAGGGCATGTTTTTTACATGTTTGTCGAAAGCTGTCACACCCTCTTCTGGCCCCGTAAATGTCATACCTCTCATTAAATCTTTGATTTTTGGGAAAACAAAGAAGTCACATGGTGCGAGGTCCGGACTGTGTGCAGGATGAGTCACGAACTCCACCTTTTCTTCGTCTTGTTCGCGGTGTGCGGAGCAGCATTGTCATGATGCAAGAGGATGCGACTTCTCGGCCGTTTCTCTCTAACTTTTTCAAGAACACTGGGCAAACAAATGGTGGTGTATCACTCAGCATTAACTGCTTTTTGTTCTTCAAGTGGGATTGTGCAGACAGGACCAGTCTTGCAAAAAAACGCAATCATTTTTTTACCTACGCTTCTCACCTGTCTCAATTTTGTTGGTCTGCTGTCGCCTTCGAACACCCATTCACAAGATTGCTGCTTTCTTTCTGATTCATAACAATAAATCCACGTTTCATCTCCTGCCACAATGCCATAAACAGCATTTGAACGTCCGTGATCATACGTTAGCAACATTTTTTTGCACCAATCAACACGATCCCTTTTCTGTTCTGAAGTGAGTTCATGAGGAATCCAGCGACAACAAAGTTTCCTGACTTTTAAATACTGATGTATTTTTTTTTAATTTGGCTCATACTTTGGCTCATTTCCCCAAATGTCCTCGAATCTCTTCATAGGTGATACGTCGGTTTTATTCAATTAACCGCCTAACAGTAGCCACATTTTCCTCAGTGGCCGCAGTTGAGGGCCGACCTTTACGAATCTCATCATGGAGTGAAACACGGCCACGATCAAATTCAGCATACCAATATCTCACAGTGCTTAGATGAGGTGCTTCCCTCCCAAAAGCATTTTGAAGACGTGCAGTGCAATCTTGCGGAGAAAGGGAACTTTTAAAATCATAAAATATCATCGCCCTAAAATCTTTTCGCATTAATTCCATTTTCGCTACGGACGAAGAACTTCAATTTGTGATAAAAAACAATTGACAAGCGATTCCCCGCCTAAAAATATTTTTGTCAATAAATGAGGTTTTATATTTTTTTTAAATATAACATTCGAAATTAAAACGGTTATAAACAGCCAGGAGTGCAAAACTTTCAGTGTGCCCTAAGTATGTAGTAGGTACAGGTTCGATTTTATAATTCATTACCTACATAATTAAGTTATGAAAATAAATTTCTTCTAAGAGGAAACCAGCGTGATCCAGGAATATAAAAAATCTGAAGTACCTACCCACGTGTATCCACCAATCCGCAGAGGGTCTGCGTGATGGATTATGGCCCGAAACTCCCCAGTAATTTACTTGGGGAGTCTTGTACGACATTAAGGGCTGATAAAAGTACAGTAAATAACGAAACTCTCCGACTGGCGCCATTGTTGTCATTGTTTTTTTTGCATAATTTTATCATTTGTGTTTAATATTATTGATTATTAAGATTAAGTTAAGATATAAGAGAAGTTATTAAGATTATTTAGTTATTATATTATTAAGTCTATGGCGTGAATAATCTTTGAAATTGCTGTGATTTAAAAAAAAATATAGTTTACTGAGTTAAATGAGATAAAAAATTAAATTTGTATTGAACACATATAACTTGCGCCAATAAAGAAGCGATATGAAAATGGCGGCCGAAGAGTGATGGTACGGTCGGCAAAAAGTTGTCGAAAATAATTTATCTCCATAAATATTTTACGGGTTAATATAAGAAGTAATTTAAATTGTGATTAATGCAATAAATAAAATATTAAGTTGTGAATCGTACCTACTAAAAATTTAATCATATGCTTTTTTATAGTAAAAGTTAGTAAACAGATTTATAGGCAAGATAGGGTAAAGAAAACAGTAAACGTCTAGATACCTACTATTCTATCTTTATTATATATTGTATTTTTTGGAAATGTTGCCAATAATAAAGTACAACAGGTGATCTTATCGCTAAAAACAGTCTCTTCCAGAGAACCTTAGGATAGAGGAAAGTTATTGTGTAATGAAGAGGCAGATGGTGCAGAATAATTTAATATAGTAGAAACATTTTAAATATACCGACATAAATTAGTTGAGAGTTGTAAACGTCATCCTATTCACATGTCACCATGGAGGTTAAGCTATGTACATAGGTACACCACTTGGGTTTTCACTAGGATCATCAGAATCGATTAGGGGTTCAATCCCCAAAGATTCATTCTCGTTGGAGCTGAATGACCTGTGATTTTCATCATCAGTGTCACTCGTCATTCCGACGCTTATTATGAACTCCTCTAATTCATCTTCTTTTGTCACATCGCGTCTCCAATACTCCTGTTCACCCCTTTTTATATGATTAATTTGTTTTATCCAATATTCTTGTGTTATTATTGATTATATTGCTTGTTTGATCAATTCCTCTATTTTATTTTTACGTCGCGCGACTCTTTGTTTTATTATGTTCCATATAATGCTCTATGGGGTTGAGGTCGCAGTTATAAGGAGGTAATCTGACAACCCCATGCCTGTGCTCAAGCAGCAATTCGTCTACCACGTACCGTTTCTCAGAAGATTTTTTCTCATATGCATCAGCAGTTCTGATTTTGTTCACGACACTTCATATGGGATGCTATGCTCTTCCATCCACTTCTGTATGCCTGTCTCCTTTACGTGTTGCAGTAGTGGGAGCTTTATCTAATTGCATATTATGATGGAATACGTTGTCCATGTTCGGCAGATTAGGAATCAGTTTCTATTGTCATTTGTCTATATTGTCATTGTAACCTCCTTTCTTCGACTTTTCTTTAAAAAGCAAGTCTGCGCCTTCTACAAACCCATTTTCAGAGTAGGCGTAAACCATTACCCACCTTTGTCCGGGACTATCATTCTTCCGTACTCCTTTATCCTTAGATGACTGCCAGCTCACATTATAATGTACATGGATTCATGATTTGTCCATATAGACCACTGGTTTTTATCTGCTCCTAAAGCATCATTGCGTCGCGTTCTGCGTAAATATTTTACCCGCCATGCTTTAATATTGTCACGCTCTACTAAGACACTTCTGTACTGGCGACATTTTAAAAATCTAAAACCCAGTTTATTTTTCAAAATTCTGCACAATGTCGTTATAGAGCCTATGTAATTCAAGTCTTTTTGCGATTGCCAATAGTTTATTTAGCGTCGGAACTTCCTTCTGTACGTCTTAAATCGAAGCAACGATTTGTCTAATCACACAAATATCAAAATCGTCTATTGGGACACGCGTGTTATGCTGACCTCTTTTTCCATTACTAGGAGTCCGTATTTTTTTCACCGACTCCTTCGCAAGTTTACCTAGAATGAAAAAAAAGAAACGAATCAGGAACAATCATAATTTTCACATGGAATATGTTTTAAAATAATTTAATATTCTCGGGATATGAGCTAAAACTGATTTTATAATTTAGTGTTTGTGGAAGATACATAAAAAAAATAAAGAAAAAATTGAAAATAAAAAAGATTTTTTTAAATCTTTACACATATTTAAACGTTAAACATATTTAAAATGACAGATATGACAGCTGCTCGTCGGGATAGCAGAACACTATTTGTAGTACTTAAATCATATTTTTATCAGCATATCAGCCAATATACTTACCTTCTCTTTTTATTGTTGATATTATGCTGTGTGATAAACCGGTTGCCAAAGCACGCGCGCGTTGCTATGTTGAAATGGATGGTATCGTTCCAAATCAAATTCTTTTCTTCTTCGAAGTATTTTATAACATTACTAGCTGTGCCCGCGACTTCGTACGCGTGGAATTTTAGTTTTTAAACTCTAAATTGGGATATCTTTTCTTCCCATCAGCTGATGTCGATGAAACAAAGCCTATTCGAAGCGTCAAGTTAAGTTTAATTAACTTGTGGAAACCCCATGAAAATCCGTTCACTAGTTTTGGAGATTAGCGTGTTCGAACAGACAGACAGAGAAAAATTTCCAAAATAGTCTTTTGGTATTTTGATACTCTTTCTTCATCGCCCCCAATCAGTTTGTGGTTAATATATTCAATGTACAGACACGCTGGTTCTACAGTTTTAATAAATGTATAGATATAAAATTTTACGAGTGTCACTGCGAACAGTCTTCCTGCGTTTACTCATAGTTCAACAGAAGAACAATAATTAGAATACAATAAAAACAAAACTCAACAGTATGTACCCAAAATAATAATAACAGAAGAAGAGAACGTATTCAAAAATTCGGGGCGCATGGATATAGCGTGGGAAGTCGCAGACTGATTATTTTTTTTGCGTGCGGTCCCGTGGTGTGTGATTGTCGACGGAGATATAGTGTGAGCGATATAGTGCGTGAGTCGACGCGTGAGTGAGTTTTCATATCGTTTCTTTATTGCACAAGTATTGCACTGTATTGTTTTTACTTTTTATATTTGGAAATGGTGCAATTAGCAATTAGAATATCTGCTAGTGCTAAGTTTTCTTCACAATAAACAATTTTAAAGTCTAAAACGTATTCTGTCAATGTCCAGTCCCGTCGAAGTCAAAGTTGTAATTCAGGAGTCGCTCAATAAAGAGATAGTAGGTTTACTGAGGACAGCAGAGGTTTACTGAGGACATAGAACTGCGTTTTCCGTGTGCTGGAAGCACAGTTCTATGTTTTTAATTGAGTATCACAAACATCGTGCACAAAAACACTGAAATTTAATAAACTATCACTATTAAATCACAAAATGCACAATACACAATTTTTATAATAATCAAACAAAAACTCAACTTTACTTCTTTGGTTCCCGCCAAGAAATTTCTGCGTTTGTTTACCAAGGCGCGTTCCAAAACGTGATTATCGATATTTGACACTATGCATCATATTTTGTTGTAGCGATGTTAGCACGTTTTGTAACGTAGCCTAACTCTCTGAATAGCAAGACTTTTGGCGGGAACCCGAGTGATTATTGTAAAAATTTGATAATTGTAAAAATTGTTTATTAGACGTTTTGTAGTTAAATAGTGATAGTTTGTTAAACTTCAGTGTTTTTCGTGCTTGGTGTTTGTGATAATCAAATAAGTCCTATGTGCTTTTCGTGTGCGTCCAAGGAGTCCTCTTCTGTTCTCAGTAAACTAAAAACTTACTATCGTTTTACTGAGCGACTCCTAACTTACTTCGACGAGACTGGAGATTGATAGGTACATTTAGACTGAAGTTGTCTATTACGAAGAAAATTGTACACTGGCAGAATATACTAATTGTACCATTGTCATATATAAAGAAAAAAATTATAATACCATAGTCCATCCATATGCCAAAGCTCGTTCGTTTGCTCTTTGGAAATTGAAATATTGAAAGTTTATGGACTTTGTTGAAGTAGATTTAATGTAAATAAAGTTATACCATTTGTATTGTAATCAGTTAACAGAAAGGTGTAAATTATAACTGTATATTTTATAGTAGAAGAACAATTGTGATTTCTGACATTGGTGCCGCAGCCGTATAATTTTAGTGAGAGGAGTCGTTACGAAATATATCGCAATGACTTCGGCACTTTATTTGGAGCATTACCTGGACAGCCTCCAGCATTTGCCTATAGAGTTGCAGAGGAACTTCAAACTAATGCGAGACTTAGACGACAGGGCTCATGGATTAATGAGGACAATCGATCTCATGGCTGACGAATTGCTACCGAACATTCCTAAAATGGACGAAGAGACAAAGAAGGATAAAGTGAATACTATTCAGGGGTTGTTCAACAAAGCTAAAGAGTACGGTGACGACAAAGTGCAACTTGCAATACAAACTTATGAGTTGGTTGACAAGCATATACGTCGCCTTGACTCGGACCTAGCGCGTTTCGAATCTGAAATACAAGAGAAAGTTATGAGTGCCCGCGCCGCGCAACAGGCGGCCGCAGATCAGGAGACATCAACTACACCTGTGAAAAAAGGCAGGAAGAAGCATAAAGCCACTGAAAAGGCAGCATCAACTGCAGGTAAGAAGAAACGCGCGGCTTCTAGTGAAGACGAAACAGCCACATCTGGCCGGTCAACAGCTAAAAAGAAAGCCCAACGTAAAGGGACAGCGGCCACAACTAATACAACGAAGGAGCAGGAAGAAAATGCTGATCTTGACTCTGTTGCTGGCATGACACATCCAAGTGACGTCCTCGACATGCCGGTCGATCCCAATGAGCCAACATACTGCTTATGCCACCAAGTGTCTTATGGAGAGATGATTGGCTGTGATAATCCCGACTGCCCAATTGAGTGGTTCCACTTTGCTTGTGTAGATCTCAAAATCAAGCCTAAAGGTAAATGGTACTGTCCCAAGTGTACACAGGACAGAAAGAAAAAATGATGTCCGAGTAAACCTCTGAATAAATGCACAGATAAGACTGTTAATGGTAATTGTAAAAAATGATCTATACACATTTGTATCAATTTGTACCAATTTCGGATTTATGGAATATTATTATCTCTACCTCAGAAGTACTTAATTGTAAATCATTTTTGTAGATTGTATAATATGACTTGTAATTTGAATTATTATATCTTTTTTTTATATTTAATAAATAAATACTAATGGAGGCAGACCCAAGTGGTCCACATGATGGTAAGTGGATACCATGGACATTTACAACATCAGGGGGTATGCGGGTGCCCCGCTGACCTTGTAGAATCCTATTCACAGCTTAAAGAACTCCTTGTTGTAGCATAACAGGAAAATCTCACAAGGCAGTTCGTTCCACAGCCTACCGGTTCTCGGCAATAACGATTTTTAGACTACATTGTGCAACACCTCTGTATCAAGGAAATGCTGATGCACCACACTGCACTAATGCACTGATGTGATGGGCGGTGTGGTTGTAGTTGGATCTGAGGCGGAAGTCACATCGAACAGGTCTTCAGAGCATTCCCTGTTTTGGGATTGTTTTTCAGATGACTCCGAAATTCAACTTTGGTGGAAATATAGACACCAAGAATCCCTATACTCCGAGATCTTATGCTCAGTAAGTGAGGGGCTATGACAAAATGGGCTTTTTTAGCAGTGAAGATGCAAACAATTTATCCTAATCAGTTTGTGATCCTCTAAGTACCTAAGGAGCTGTGTATTTATAACATGTTCCATCACCTTGGAGAGGAGGGAGGTAATCAATATTGGCCTGTAGTTAACCGGTTGGTAGGTCACCCTTTTTAGGTAAAGGATGAAAGTGAGCCACCTGACATGCTGACGGGAAGCATTTTGTGGAGTATGAGAGCCTAAAGAGTCACCTAAGCACCTGAGACAACTTAAGAGGGCAAGATTTGAGCACCACTGGGAATAGCATCTGGTCCATTCAACTTTTGAACAAATCAAATATATAGAAATAAATCAATTAGATGGCTTCCATATGTATTCTATATTCTAAAAATCATACATTTATATATTATATAACAATGTTGTTAATTAGTATATATACATAATATACAAATATAAATACAACATATTGTATTTACAGTATGTTGTGTAATTTTTTGGTGTAAAGTACATATTTAAAACAATTAGGCATATCTGAGGTTGAGGAATTGCAACAAAATGGATAATTTATTCATATAACTAGATTGGTTACAAACAAAACAATATAAATGAAGATTCTATTAATAGGAATATTTTTAATTACCATTATTTACTTTAATGTTTACTAAACCTAATTTTATCTTAAGAGACTCCCTTGCAATTGGTGTTTGACTTTTTTTTTAATATGTAATTACATAATAATATATTCATTAAGTTAAAAACTGAAAATTAATCTATAAATTATAAAATTTTAAAAGTTTCTGTATTACCGAAGTTACAGTTACATGGCTAATGTGTTAATGACATCTCTTAACAATTAGTGCCATTATATCAATGCATAAGTGAGACAGATATGATAGCCCCCACCTCAAATATTGTCAATAAGACAGAATATTATCAGAATTGATATTTAAGCTATTTTCATAATTATGGCTACCTATGTATAATAACATTGGATAATTCTGTGTAAATACACATTTATTTTCTTCTTTATTTGTTAAGTCATATACATTAATTTTGACTCCAATCAACTATTCTATTAATGCAAACCATCTTCTAGACTGTAGACTAACAATTGCACGTAAACTTAAATATTTTAAGTTACAATATGCTTGTGTCTTCAATTTTATTCTCACTATAACGGTAGAACATATTACAAAAGGTTCATTGAGATAGAATTTTATAAAACAGGTTAATTTTCAATCTATATCTCAGCTCAGCTTATCAATTGTTCTTTTTAATTGAATGTGAATGTTCTATGTAATAAAATAAATAAATCAGTGATAATGACGAAGCAATAAACAATGATTGTAATGAAACATTAGTGTTGAGTGGTAAATAACTTTTGCAGCATATATGTTAATTCCCTTATTTATTTTTTATAGACGTTATATATTCAGCTGTGGTAATTTCAACATAGGCTAAACAAAGTCCACCATAGCAGAAAGGGTCAAAGAACATATCACAGCTGTGAAGAATCGCCAGACGAATAAATCGTCGATAGTGGACCATGTATTTAACGCCGGGATCAATCACTGGATAGAACTTCATAGTCCAAAAATCCTCTCCACTGATCTCTACAATAGTAGCTTCAGGATTGTACGTGAAGCAATTGATTTCAATAGAAAAACATAGAAATTTCAATTGCGAAGATGGATACAAATTTTCCTCGACATGGAATCCAGTGTTTAATAAAGTTAAACCTTGCAATTTTACGTCTGACGCTACTTCTGATATTGTGTGCCGCAATTTTTCGGAATATGTAGGTAGACCAAATGCAGGTTGTTGATGAAACTGCTCGCAACTCGACGTGGACTACCCGCCTCTTCAGTCAGCTCGTGACCGTGGTTGGTTGCAACCGAAACGTTGAGTAAAATAAATAAGATAAACATTGACGTTAAGACCTGTTTAAATAGATAAATGTATGTGTGAAAAACGTGAAAATCTCAAATGTTGTATTGCAAACTCCCTCTCGTAATTGGTCAATAGGTGAAATCTCATGACTGATTATAGTTACTAATTAGTATTTTGAATAATGCACAATATTCACATACGCAATATGAGATTATTAAATGATCATAAATGAGGGGATGAATGTTGATTTATGTAATGACAAAATGCCTTAATTTTCCAATATAAAATATAAATACTAAAATATATACATATTACGCCGCTAGAGTCTAATATTAAGAACAAAATGATTTTAGTAATATATTTGTATGTATAATAAAATAATGTATACTTGTAATTATTAAAATTGTAATCATATTTTATACAGATCCATTATGACTTATAGTAATCATGTTTTATACACATTTATTAAACTTTTTTTACCAGGCAGTCATGTAATTGAAGCTGGAATAATGTTATTTGTGTCATAGTTAAAATCTGATACAAACTGCCACTATACTATCAAGAAGACTTAATCAATTCCATGCAAAATACACATATATACCACTCTTTTTTCCTCTCAGAAATGTTGAAACGAATATTTTCTCTTATGTATATACAAAATTTGTAACAAAATAAACATGATTTTTATTATTAGTAAAAATTTAGTTTCTTATGAAGGATTTTTTCTTATATCATAAAAGATTTATTCCTAGATTACTGCAACATTATATAACCATTGTCATATATTATTACAATTATATTATGCTACCATTGGCGTAGTTGTTAGTGACCCTGCTTGCTGTGCAAATGGTCCCGGGTTCGATTCCCAGTTGGACATACTAACATAGAGAACATGTTTCTAATGAAGTTTACTAATTGATTAAGCTTGTCTTAGTGAGGGCGACACTTGACGTGAAATTAGCCATTTTTAGTGTATAAAGTAATTTTAGGCGTATATCTTAAAAAGTCATAAATCAATGAATTATCTTTGTCCAGTAAAAAGAGATACATAGATTTTCCTTCAATAAAGGACGATGGACAATATAATGTCACAAACCGTTTTTGTTCATGGCTCCTTGTTTTGATTGGCGCCTTTGTGTGTATTTACCATTTCGGTAGGTACCTAATATCTAACAGTATTACTATTAAATATTTTACCAAATATTTACGCCTTGTTCACTAGTGCGTCCTCTGTCAACACGATAATTTTTGACAGACCTAATGAAGATGATTGATTCCAACAAACTACTAAAAGTAGATCAAAATCGATCCATTACATTAAGATATTATTTCAAACGTGTAATTATAACAGACAACCCAAAATTAGCCCTTACCTTAACCTACCCATGAGTATGGGTATGTAGACCTTGCCTGGTAAAAAAGTTGCGAAATATGCTATTGCTAAATATGTAAGTACATTAATTATATTTGAACTGAACTTTATACGTTGCAGACTACTCTGGTTGTCGATAGTGGCGAATGAAGCCTTTGGAGAGGTCTATATCCGGCAGCGGAGAGACATACGATGATATATTAAAGTAATGTAACTAGTTTTAGAAATGTTGTGTGATTTAGTAGAATTGAAAAAAAATATTGTTAATTTATTGTATCTATTTATAAAATCTTAACTAAATCTTAAATTATTATGCAAAACACGATAACAAAGAATAGTCTCTATATTCCCAAACGAAATCGTGCTTCAACGTGGTTAAAGCCCTGACAAAAATTACACGAGTTTAATTTTACGCATCCATCTAAGCTCTATTCTATTACCCATCATATTCTTTTGATAAAGACTCGTATTTTGCATATTTGTTACATGAATAATATTTATTAGCAAATTGAAAAAGTAATGTATATTACCATAAAATCAACTCTATATTTTTATTAAAAGAATGTCTGTAGATAACCTTTTAAATAGGTTGTTTAATTGTCTCCATCGTGATTATTTGATTTATTTTTTAAGCATCAAATTCATGGCTGAATTAAATATTAGATAATTTACTTTTATAGTTAGCCGTGTCAGATGTATTTAATCATTATTTTTAATCACATCTTTTTTTTATTATTGCGAAACATGAAATAAAATATTTTATAAAATCCATTGTTTTTTTACACTTCGATTAAGAAAACTAACACTACGGGAGAATATGAAAAGCCTTCATGTAATGAGACGAGACATCAGTCTCTTCGTATATTCACGAAAGCATACTATTTTATATATGAATGAAAAATCTTAAAACTATGTGAATTATGGAATAATGGAATATGAAAACAGCAATAAAGTTCAGAATTATGTCACATCTGTCACTTATTATCGTTGATTGTGAATAAGTAAAGTTTTAAAGTTCATAGAACAATATTTCAATCGATATTCTAAATTCAAACGCATGAATTTGCGTTGACTTATATAGAGCATTACAAGTGTGATTTTAATCAACAAATTGCGCCAATGAAATCTAATAAAGGTACTTAATAGTAAATCATTTATAGCGTGAATTTCCTATATACCGTGAATTTCCTATATACCGTGAATATATAGATGGAACATATTATTTTATTAAAATATAATTCTTTTTTATTTTAAGATGACTATTCAAAAGATATTTATATTTATTTTAAGAAAAGCTTTAAATTATGAAAATATAATTTTAATAGTTTAATTAATTTTAAACAAGGACGTCAAATCCAGAATTTGTGTTCAATATCTATACATATAAAAAGAGATTTGCTGACTGATTTACTGACTGACTAATTCATCATCACCGAGCCGAAACTGCTGAAGATAGAAACATGAAATTTGCACAGTAGATAAATTTTACGACGCACGTATTCACCAGGGAAGGATTTCTAGAAATTTTACTGGAAAGAGGGAAAAAGGGGGACAAGATTATTATGCAATGCGTGTATCTCCAGAACTATTTCAGTAGAGACATGAAATTTAGCATTTCATGAATGAATGAATGCCGCTAGTCGTAAGAATGAACCTCTCCTTAGGACGTTGCTTTGAGAGGGTACAACGGGGTCGCGTCTGTGAGAAGCGCCCAGCCACGTGCCGATACCTGGTAAAAGTGTTGGCTGAAGGTCGGTGTGTGTTCACAGTGTAGCGCGGCTGACGTCTTCGTCTCCGCCGCCGGGGACGGTGTATATGTGTAGCCTGTGAGTGTAGTGTAATAACCGCATTGGCAGCAGTAATTAGGTCGTCTAGGACGTGCTGAGGACGACGACGGTAACTGGAAAGGGCATTCCTGTCGGAGACAGGTTAGGCTGGCAACTACTAGGGGATTGGGATGGCGAAGCACTGTCGTAGTAGCTCCGGGCGGAGTCTTTCACATATTTGACGATGAAGGGAAGTTCCAAGTCCTTGTGGAGGTCGACATTGCAAGAGTACCATGGGCCAGCCACGGCCCGAATCTATTTTGGAGGGTTTGAATTATTTTGATGTTGGATGGGGCTGCGTGTGCAAAGACAACGCTAGCAAAGGTCATTATGGAAACGTAACCTTCGTAGGTTTTGTGCAATGTCAGCTTATTTCTAAGCAACATTTTACTTCTCCCACCTATGAGAGGGTTGAGGCGATCGAGTACAAAGGCGGCTCGGTTTCGGACAGTTCGTATGTCTTCTCGGAGGGTCAGTCGATGGTCTAGTGTGACTCCGAGATATTTGATCTTCCTAACCGGGGGGATAGTTTGACCCAAAAAGGGATAGTCCCTGGGAAAAGGGAACCACATGACTGCACTTTTCTCCGGATTGACCTCTATCCTTCATCTCAAAAACCACTCGCCTAGGACGGTGACCGCCCGTTGGAGGCGTAGACAGACACGTCGTAGGTTCCTATCTGAGGCGTAGAGGGCGGTGTCATCCGCAAAGAGGGCAACCTCTATTCCAGGGAAGTGTTGGATGTCATTAGTGTAGAGGGAATAGGGCGTGGGTGCTAGGACGGAGTCCTAGGGGATTCCAGGGGACTCCAGCTCTGATTGGGCGAGAACTGGACACAGTGAGTTCCTTCAACTCTGTAGCGAAAGGTGCGATTGGTAAGGTAGTCGCAAATGATGAGAATGAGACTGAGGAACCTGCAGTTGGTACAGTTTATAGATTAACAGATTAACATTAAATCGTTTTGCCAGACCTTATCAAATGCCTTCACTACGTCGAAGAAGACAGCTAGGGTTATTAATGGTCTCCTTTGGTTGAGACCTGTGAGGATGTGCTCGGTGATTCGGTGCACCTGCTGGAGATTAAAGTGGTTGGCTCTAAAGTCGAACTGTTCATCGATGAGTAGGTCTCTTGAGTTGACGTGACTCAGTAGGCGAGAAAGGAGAATTCTTTCGTAATTTTTTGCCATATATTCATCATATATACATTCATATACAGGGTGTCCCGGAAAGAATAAATAAGCCGGAAACACCTTATAGTAGAGCTATTGGGCGCAAACTCAAACTAACTCAAACTCTCATTGTCTCACATGAAGAGGGGTAGTGCAGAGCACGCTCAGGTAGCAAATATCAAGGGTACACTACCTTCACGAAACTATTTTAAACATTATCAAAAAATAATTTCATTTGGTTGAACTTGAACTCGCTGTGAAAGTAGGTTAAATAAAGTATTTTCAATGTGTAACGTTGTTTTTTATGAAGCCCTTAGGATCAGGTATCAGGACAAGAAATGATCTAGTTTTTTTAAATTTTGTAATTTAGTCGAATTTACTCCTTCTGCACATTAATAGCAATAACCTCGTATTTACATTAGGTAAAAGGATGTATGATACCATTTTGTATTAAACCTGTATTAAATCTGTATTAAACACGCATTTTTTTAAAATAGTTGGCTACTTAGGTCCTCATACATTTTTTTTACACCCAAGACGCTTGAACTTTTACAAAATAAATATTTACCGCATTTCATGCTGAAAATTGAAGTTCAGTTTTTTTTTTAAAAAAAGTGTAATAGCTATTTATACTATTCACTGCATATCTATTGGTATAGTCCATGAAGAATATTATAACACCAAAAAACCGTCGGATTTCATTTAATTGTAGCCGTGGTGTAGAGATACGTAAAATAATGTGAAAAAACAATGATTTTTTTTTTCTAAATGACATATCTTAGATACTACTTGGGATAGATTTTTTTTGTATTTATTTTGAGCGCCCAATAGCTCTACTATAAGGTGTTTCAGGCTTATCCATTCTTTCCGGGACATCCTGTATATATATATATATATATATCATTCATATATAAGGCCCGACCTTTATTGGGGTACTAAATGCAGTAGAGTTTTCTTTATTGTCAGCTTCTTTTAGTATCTTTTTCAAAGTGCATTTAGAAATACCAGTAGCTTCAATTATACACGTTCATGGACCTTATTAAAATGGGTTCTATCATTAGTTTTGAACTTATTAACCTCTAGATAGAAATATAAGTATACTTTTAAATAATTTGCCGAGCTTGTGAATAATTTTCCCTCTTTTAAAATCAGATGCCATAAATGTTTGTAATTTATATTATAACTGCTCTATATAAATATTCGAATTGAACGCGAGCTAGTACTATGCGGTTTCTAAAGGTGACTAATTAATTCCTTGAATATGAGGTCGAGAAGAAAGTTGCATCTGGCTCATCTCCTATTTGGGGTCGTTAAATATAAACAACCTAGTTATCTCTTTAAGAAGTTGACGTGGTTAGGGGAACATGCCGGACGAACCATTCGTCTCTGTACACCACCACTTTGTGTCCGCGAAACAGTTCAGCTGCATTCAGAGGAAGCTTCAAATACACCGCGACCAAGTGTTGGAACAATATTCCCCCACCTATTAGACAGTCGATTAGTTTAAATTGTTTCAGAGTTAAATTCAAAACTTTTCTCACTGACGTTAAAAAAAACTATAAAACTGACAACTATTTCATTAAAGCTTGATGTTGCTGAACCACTGCAATAACGGTTATTTGTACTGCAGCATAAAAGTAAATATATTTGTCTATATTTATAGATTATGTATATCTATATATAGGTGTTTGTCTTCTCTATTTTAAATATTGTAATGTAATATGTACATATTTGACCATTCATTATAATTTACATTTATATACACACCTATAGGCCCAAGAATTATGTTCAACAGCGCACACCACTGTTACACCCAATTCACGCGTCTTGGTTCCGTCTGAAAATCAGCGCTGTATGCTGTTTCTACGGTATACAGCTTGTGCTGAGACGGATACCCTTTCGACATACATGGGACCGCGCAGTTTTATCTCCTTGTTTTAATATCATTTTTTTTGTTTGCATAACTATGTTTAATTAATTTTTAGAATAAGACACTGTCACGTTATTGCAATCACTTGTGTGTATGAAATAAAAATTTCTATCTATCTATTCGTGTAGGTTGGTCAGTGCGAAAAGGAGATTACGAAACGAAAGTAGACGTCGATGCACGAAAGCTTTTCCATATTGTCCCGAAGTGTAACAGAGACCCTGAAATACTTGTTCGAATGTTGTAAACCCGAATATTGGAAATTGTAACATTTTTCTTTTAGAGTCGCTGTTAAATAATTTAACAACTACTCACACCTACCAATTTTTGAAAAGCCCACGTTAACTAGTGTCTTCTACGTGTTTAGACATTATTTTTAATAAAGTGCCCAGGTACCTAATATAAATTATAGATTAACGAATTTTGCTCTTTTTTAAACTCGTTCTCAACACAAAATGCAATAAATTCATAGGGAAATAAAATTAAGTACCTACAACATAATTTTCGGTGTCACAAGTTACAACCAACAACTTGCAGTGTGCTTAAAAACATAATTAGGCATTTGGCGGTAAAAAAGGCTGAGAGGGGATCGTTTATAAACCTGATCTGAGCCCTAAAGCTTCGTTATTGCGTCAGACATGACAGCTAATTGCACCAGCTTGCATCATGTTGCGCGGGAAAATTAGCATAAAATTTTCAAATTGTGTAGTTCACTGAGTAGCAAACACCACCATTTGACTTTTTTCCATTTGATTTCGCGGGAATTTTAATCATTGATAAAAAGACGCTAGAAAAACTAACTATTTTTATTTAATTTATAGGTATTTATTTTATGTAATTTATATTATTATTTTTTTCTATTCTTATTGTAACCATAGACTTCCCTTCCAATTTTTTTTTCATTTTACATAAAGTTTGGATTTGACAAACTAGCGACGAAAGATTCATGTTCAGAACATCTATTATTGTATAAAATATTATTATATTTCAAATAAATTATTTATCTATGACTACACCTATGTATTAACATGTAAAAATGAATTAAGTAGGTACCTAATTAAGCTTTAACAATGGGAAGCTTATTGAGCTTTGTCGACAACTTTTGGTATAATCATAAATATCTTTCGAAATGTTTAATATAAATAACAGTATTCGTTATGGGTTTTTTTGCAAAGTAATTTTTGCGTTCATTGTTTTTTTAATTATCTTTAGTCTAACATAATTAAGTAGGCATTTTTATTAATTCATAATTAATATTAGATAACACGTCAAAGAGACAAGATATTGAACTTATTTTTTTATTTCTTCCTAATAAGATAAGAATTATTTTGACGTAATTACGTTACCACATGTGTACTTACGAAAAGGAATAATATTGATAATTATCTGGAAACAGTTAAGGCTATGCATATGCTAATGTTTATCCATCAATGATTCTTTTCAGTCAATAAGCAAAAAAATAGATTTAAATACCTCTATTTTCTTATATTTGCCTTATATCAACCAGACAGACCAAATATGTCAATCAAATACAATTTATTGATTAATTTTAATTTAAACCTACGAGTAAATGGATAATTATCCGAGTTACAAATGTTATTGATTATTCTGTTCCATGCAAAGTTTTTTATTAAGTAAACTTTCTAAACGCAGTAAAAATTTTAAACTGCGCACATATGTAAATAACTAACTTCTAGTTATAGTATATCAGAGTTAACGTAAAGTCATGAGCATCTCGCGTCACCTTTCATATCGGCAAGGGTTGGTTAGCAGGCAGCGCGCGCATACGTTAAACTGCTGCTGTTAAATAACTTTGCGCGGGAAATTTTATATGTGTTTATTTTTTATAAGTATCTACTACAATTTACAACTAATTATACGTAATACTCAAGAAGTTTTCATATCCACGTGAAAATGACAACGCTTCTAAGGAAAATGTGGAAAAATCACTCAAAACACAAAAGTGAGTATTTTTTAATTTTCTTTTTATAACAAAATTTAAATTGAACATTAGCTAATTAAATGCAATCTATTTAAATATTATTTACATATTACTGTACTTACCTCTTACTTATTTTAGGTATTATTTTGTAATAACAATAATTACGTATTTATATAAACAGTTAATAATTAAGTTCATAATTTCATATTAATACAATTATCATATATTTTTTTTAAATTATTTTTAACTTCAACCGATGTTAACAATAAAAATAATTCGTTATTAGATTTTATAAATTAAAATTTCGTTATTTCATGGTTCTCTGTAAATGGAAACATGCTCTAATATTTGATTTATAAGATGAAACTACAATTTTTTTTTTGAAGTCCCTTTTCTCGGATGTCATTTAGGTATGATAGGAACCGACACAACGGTCTAGATATAGAATAGTTACACAGTGTAGTTCACGAGGACCCCGGCTACCCGGTTTGTTATCCGTTAGTCGCCTTTTACAAATTGCAGTTTATTTACGCCTTAGTCGTAATGCATACGTCAGTCAATACGTAGAAATGAGTTTCCATTAAAAATCATAAATCTAAGTAATATATCGTATTTTTTTCTACATTCCACAACTTAGGTAAACGTAAATAAATTAATAAAGGTTTATTATAATATAAATAAATGTTGTCAGCCTGGTGAACTGGGATACAAAGATACTTACTTGTATTTGATTAAAATTCATTTAAAATATGTGGCAAGGCAAAGGTTATTTTGGAGTATGTATATGATATTTTAAAATATTTTACATATATATATTTCATATACTAGACTGCAACAGTAATTATAACAGAAGTAATTGTCTATTGTGAAATTTATTATTATCTCCTATAAATATCTTATTTGGCTTTAGCGGGGTATAGAAAACAATTACTACTTGTACCTAATGAAACAAAAACCTTTCAGCAAACGAGATTTTGTTTAAATATTTTTTTTTCTTTATAAAATCAAATCTTCTTTTTTTTGAATAATTTATTTTTTTAATCAAATTTATAATATTTAATTTTTTTAATATCATATACGAATGCTAAACAACGTCCAAAAATTTGTTCCGTTATAATGAATAATAGTTCCTCAATACGCCAACAGATGGCAGTGACCTGAAAAGAAACATGCTATGGTTTGGTTGGCGAGTAGTCATTATGAATCGACAAAGACTTTTATACGGCAAACATCGTGAGGAAACCCGCTGGGTTTTCTTAACCCTAGGATTTTTTTGCAACTTCCCGGTATCTTACACATACCAAGGGAGCACACAAATTGATTAATATAAAAAAGTATTTAATTAATAAATGAATTTAATAATTTATCTAAAATAATAGTATATAGTGAATAACAATACGAAATAAATTAAATAAACTCTAAAAGCCAGGATTTTAATTAAAAGAAATAGTATTCTCAAAATTCACGAGTCTGTAAATCTTGTTTCTTGGAAGGCTTGCATAATAGGGATATGGGTCCAACACGTAGAGGCCCTTGGCCCTTAGTAAGGAGTGCACTTATCGGGACTTATCTCTAAGTCAATATTACTATTTATTATTGCTATTATGCTATTGTTTGCGACCAGAAACTGTCATAGTGACCAAAAACAAATAAACTCGATTGTGGGTGGCTCCTTGAAGCTCATATGCAATATATCAATTTTTACATTTAATTTAATTGACTTAAACAATATTGTTGTTTCCACAAACGCTATCGGACTAACATTACCTCGTTTTTACGTCTTAATTAAAACATTCCCAGTTCCAATTCACTGTTACCCTTCCGTAAGGCTGCGTTTAATCTCCGGTTGTAGTTTTCTCTCTAATTGCTCTAGTACTAAGAGCTCTCGCCAAGCTCGCCTTAAACAGCCAACTTGATCAATAGACAAAAACTTACCAAGTTGGTTTATGGTATAGATCGCTGCTCATTCAGCGATAATTAGGTTCATTTTATGTTTATAGTTAGCATTGTAGAGAGATTGATATCACCCTACCTTGTATCATGTTGGAAGCTTTCGATCTAAGAGTAAACTTGGAGCGACGATTATGGGCGTCGTTTAAAAAGTGGTTGTAACAGTAATAAAAGTTGATCTATAATCTTCAATGCCTATTTTATTATATTTACTTCATATTAGCATTAAATCAAATTACACATAATATTAATGCAGTATGTGGGCCGTGGGGTTTTACTTTGACCTTTAAAAAGCGCCAAGCGTTGTCTGGGTGTGAAGTGCTTACTGCTTAACTCTATTTAATACATCGGACTTTTTACTGGCCAGTTTTGCTTTGCTCTCCAAATGATCCGAAACTCGACTTTGGTCAAAATATCCGATAATGATTCCATAACTACACTCTGAGATCTTGAGAGGGGTGTTAAGGACTCGAGGTGCCACGAGAAATGACTTTTTTAGCATAGACGTCGAGACTCGGTCTAAAGTTCTCGACTTCGGACACAAGCCTTAAGCGTTTTCCACCTTGGCCCGAGAGATATTCGCACGACTTTTGTTCAAAGCTTCGCCAGTGCTATCGTCCGCAAAACAAAAATATTCTTAACCGATACCGAAATAAAAGTTTAGGATGTTATTACAAATAATCTTATATAAAATTACAATAATGTTTGATTTTATTGTGTCATTCTTTTGTTTCTTAATTTTATTATAAATTCAATGTGTTTCTTTTGAAGTGTATGTTACACACAATTTCATAATTTTCTTATATTTCATATAATAAGGTTAAGCTTAGGATATAACAGTTCCTCAGTTAATGATTGATAATTTCATTAATCGTTACCTACAGTTCTTATTGTAGTAGGTATATTTCAAGAAACGATCAAGGGAATGTTAAAATTATGTACAGTATTATGTTATATTAGTTCAGTACAATTATATAGTACAATTATTTTGAGGATAGCAGTCACTAACTAAAATAATTTCTTAAAAGTAAAGTTGCAATTATTTCTTATTTGGTTTTATCTTCCTTTGATTTCAGTTAGTGATACAAGACTTAAAAAAGTTTTTAAAAACATATCTGTAACCGAAACCGTGTCCTAAACAATACCGGTAAAAAGTATTGTAAATATCCATATCCGGATCCAAAATATCATATCCCTAGCAACCCTACTAAGAACCTCTGTATCGTGTGAGCAAACGTCGCAGTATGTACTAGGATATGAGCCGTTACTCAATAATTAGTGGTTTTCTTTGGTATGTTACGTTAATTTGTAACGTATGTTTTATCATTTAGCCCAAAAGTACCTATAGCTGCAGCATACGATAAAGACTAAACATTACATAGGTACACAGATGTCTGGATCACATGCTAGTAGACGCCAAAGTCCAAGCGGCAGGACTAGTATGTAAAGCAAAAGTAACTGATCATTATCTTGTTATGGCTAGTGTATTTTTAGCAAATTCACTAGGGCGTGAAAAAAGGCATATATCAAAAATGAACTATGACGAAATTGTTAAGGAACTGAAAGAGGCGGACTGGAATACTGTACTTAACACCAGTGATGCGTTAGAGGCGGCCCAACAGCTGATTTTTATTTTAGACAAAACTGTTAAGAGGAATACAAAATATTATGTCTTGTTAAGTCGTTCGAAGTACAATCTGAAGAAATGGATCACACCAGGGTTAATGAGATGCTTGGAACACAGACCGACTGCATGCAATATCTAATAAACATCCCAATAATTCAGTTTTGCAAATTACGTATAAACGATATCGTAATTTCTTTAATAATCTGTTAAAAAAAACTGAAATCACAGCTCGAGAATCAAGAACTATTGAAGGATAAAGATGATCCAGAGAAGCTTTGGGGGACTATTAAAAATATTTGTGAACTAGGAGATAAAAAGAAACTTGATACTAACATCAGCTTTTGAGAACCTCGCACCGTCCCGTGCTATAAATTTTAGATGGTTTTCTCAATTTAAACAAGGAGAATTTTTCTTGAAAGGTATGTACTGTAAGAGTTTGTAAAAGCCTTGCAACAATATAACAAACACCACGAAAGTAAATTAGACCTATTTTCAGTTTTTATTTCTTTCTTTTCCAAATCCTGAATCCTAAGTTATCCTAATCCTAAGTTTTTCTAATCTTGAAACCTAAATATAGGTAGCGCAATTGCGGACGTGTTAATGTTCGTTATTACAGAATATTCGTAATTAGGAAAGAAATATTTGTAACATTACTATAACACTCGAAAACTACCCTCCCATATATAATTATAATCAAAAAACACTTAAAAATATAAATAAAAACTTTAATGCCAATATAGGTATGCAAACGACATATTAGATAGAGTTTGTGAAAAACCAACATAATTTTTCCACTGGCGCATGACATTGGCATTATTTTTGAATTTTGATTAAGGATTGGAGTTGACCACGAGATGGCCATAGTACCTGGGCGAGAGTTACTGTTTATTTGGACTATCAACTAATTCGCCACCTTCATTCTATAAACATTAAGAAGTACTTAGACGTTACAAGTTAGTCTAATTTCCTGGAAGGCTATCAATTATTAATTGCGGTAGGTTTCAAATAGAGAGTAATGACTGGTCTAGCAGAGCCGCATTCCAGCTAAATAGGCGCTACGTAAAAACGCATAACGTGAAAGCTGTCTGGAAAAGCTGTTAATTTTACAACGGCTATTAATCGGTAGGTCTAAATCGTGAATCGTATACACTTTTTTGCCGTTATGATTATCATTATGTATAAGGTGACAGCTAGAACTGTTATTTGTGAAAAGGAAATAAATAATTAAGGAGCAACAGAAAATACTGAATGGGGACTTATATTCTTATAGTTGCTTGGTTAAAGCTTTTGACTCAGACTTTTGAACGTAGTGAAAATGAATGGCTTATATATAAACGAGCAGAGAAAAATAGTTAGTAAGGACGTCACCACCATTTGGTGTAGTCCTGTTTCTTTATGGTCACCAGAGAAACTAAACCTGACCCACGTTTCAATTTGATACTCATTCAGTATTTTCTGTAGCTTATTTAATTACCTTCTCTCTCGTTACACCGTGAACACACACCGGCCTTCAGCCAACATTTTTACCAGGTATCCACAAGTGCCTGTGCGCTTCGAATCGACTCGCGATCCCGCGGTACCCTCCTAAAGCAACGCCCTAAGCACGGGTACGTTCCTTCCGCCGGTATACCTGCGGGAGAGCCCTTAGACCCGTTGCTGCACACACTTTTTGCTCCTGGCTGAGCGCCTTCTGCGCTCGCCCTAACTACATGTCCGGTGACTCTTGAGGGGCCATTAGGGCTACAAAATTTAGCCATTCCGAAAAAAAAAAATCTCAAAATGAATGCAACCTGTAGAAACCTATGCAGGGAATTTCATGATAGAGCAGTAACAGAGAAACCGGAAAGCAAACGTTGAATTTAAATTTAAGTAAACTCGGTAGTCTTATCAGAAATTTTGATCGGACCAAAGTGTAAGGTCAGCAATCGGTATCACGTCCGCAGCTCTTTTGCGTTGCGAATAATGTGGCTCATTTAATAATATTTTTTATTAAAATAGTGTTTTTATGTAACATATAATAATTATCTTCACAATTGTTTAATTTCCTGGCGATGCGATGCGATAAAGTCAGTAAGCCATTAACATAAAAGAATCCGCCTGTTTGCTAGTTAACACGTAAATTTTAACACATTTACGTGGCATAGAGTCGCTGCGTACAGTGCGGTCAAAAGACACTTCATACCGCGAACCCGAAAGGTGTGAAATGAACTGCCAACTGACGTATTTCTGTTACGCTACGATATGGGGCTCTTCAAGAGAGCTGTGAATGGGTTCTGCAAGGTCGGCAGCGCATCCGCAAGCCCCCTCCCTGTTGTTGCAGGTGTCCATGGGCGGCGGTGACCACTTACCATCATGTAGCCTGCTCGTCTGCCATCTATTCTATAAAAAAATCACCGGCTGTGAATTAAAACTGTTTAAGTATGTACGAAATTATTGTATGAAAACATTACTATGTACATTAATTGGACTTATATTAAAGTTCCTTCCGAATGTACCTTGGTAAGTAGGTATTTACTAATAAAATAAGCATTTTAAAAAACGGTGACTCGCCATTGCTTCACTCAGGTGACATAAAAGACTTGGGCCTTTTCCCCGTCTTTTTTTTTTGCAAAATATTGTGATTACTTTTTTACAAATAGGTACTGCTATTTTTTAGGGAACTCAAGTATAGTCAATGTCCATAATATTAGTAAATTTCCTAACGGTGATTTTCAAAACCAGTCCAATAGATTTTAAACTTACCTTTTTAAGAAAATTAAATAGGAAAACAAAACTCAGAGTATCTCTTTATAATATTATACATAGATAAATACAAGACAAAACACTGAACTACAAAATAATATCTATAAATTAGACGTATCTGTCTGACATGTTGTCATTTGCGGAGAAATAAGTATGGGCTTGTATTTAAACAGGCAGTAATAAAACATTAAATGAACATCAAATCGCGATTAACAAAGCAACCTATTTTTTTAATAACTAAACTAAGTAACTGTAACTTACTTTAACTGAGAATGTCATCACCAAGTGGACGGACTCCTATTTCTCTACTGTCACCAGAGAACCGAAACCAAACCCACCTTTAAATTTGCTGCCATCGATTTGCTGCTCATTACTTCTCATAAATATGTAATTGGGTAAAAAGGATTGCTGGCCTCTGCGACCGCCCGCTCGTTTGCCATCTATTCAATAAAACACAAAACTTACCAAACGGCTACCACAAGCACATGATTAAAGTACCGATTATTTTACTAATATACCACAAGCCCAGCTGAACTACACCACACCTAATCTGAAACAGTAATCTGGTCAAACCTCTTGGCCAACTTTCGTTTCATGGTCATACATCCCTCATGCACAAAACAGGAAGCCCGTGTCCAGCTGTGGATACTAAAAGGGCTGGTTCGGTTCGGATGTGTACCAAGGATCTTACATGCTTTTGAACAAAGCTTTCCCACAATACAGCGAAATTAATTGATAAATGATAACAGATTTATGTAACGTAATAACAAAGTGGCTTAAACCGGACGCAGCTGGTTAATTAGCAATTGATAATGACAGCCAATCGACGGAATCGTCACAACGTTTGATGTCGCAGGAATTGCGCCTAATATGAATGACCTATGGCCCACATACGCTATCCATACAACTCGTCTGGCCTACATATGGGCTGATAATATTAAAATAGCTGTCTAATGGCACTCAAAATGATAAATGATGAGCTGTTTGTAAATAATTAAAGAGACCTTTGCATTTGACGTATTATAATATTTTTTAAGAAAGATCTTGTTGATATTGCATCAAGTGATAACTACGCATATTCGAACATTGGCTCGAGTACATTGTCAGTTCAACACATTTGGTTTGAATTTAACAGAAACTTAAATTGAAAGGAGCCGTATACATGGGAAGTTTTGCGAAAAAGAAATATTCCGCGATTTCCAATTTTTTTATTTCCTTTTTTCATAGTACTCTGTACTTGCATCTATATAAAGTTCCA
Source organism: Sesia apiformis (assembly GCA_914767545.1). Classification (NCBI taxonomy): domain Eukaryota; kingdom Metazoa; phylum Arthropoda; class Insecta; order Lepidoptera; family Sesiidae; genus Sesia; species Sesia apiformis. The sequence goes on along the minus strand of OU611963.1, from coordinate 14,191,566 downwards.
TATGTCTGAACCAATTTTGAAAACATTTTTTCCACGTTTCCTCAGGTACCTCTTTCACAGCCTCTTCTTTCACAGCGCGTCTTCCTACTACGAAAACTGCTTCCCTTTTAGTTGGGATTTAAGTTTGGCAAATAAAAAAATTACAAGGTGCCAAGTTGGGATTGCAAGGAGCATTGCCTAAAACTTTAACCAGACTACTGTCCATAAAGTCCCTTGTTGTAAACGTGACCGGCGTTGTCGTGTTACAGCAGCAGTCCGCGGAGACCAGTGTTTGGACGGTTGTTAGTCACTGCAGTAAAAACATTTGTCAAGCACGTGGCTATGTCAATTCTGCGTTAACACTGCTTTAGTTTCGTAAAGGTACAATATCAGTTAAAGTGAAAAAACTTGCGATTAAAATTTTTCCAGCGCTGCTTGCTCTTTTCACTATGGTAGGCGTTGGCTCACTTTGAAACATTCAATCACTAGATTGACGCTTAGTTTCTGAATCATACTCGTAGATCCAAGATTCATCACCTGTGACAATGTCGTAAACGCGCCGAGACGACTTTTGTTATTTTGTTATCATATCACAGCACCATTCGACGCGAACTTGTTTTTGAACCTTCGTGAGGTTGTGCGGCACGCAGCGCAGCGCGATACTACCCTTCGACTCGTAGATGCCCATGTAATATTTCATATATACTCTCCGGTCCAATTTGCAATCTCCTCGTATGTATATAATTCACCTGTTGTCACAAATTACATTTCTTACTGCCACCATGATTTCTACCGTAATAGCCGTTGAAGGGCGACCGCTTCTTTTTTCGTCAGCCAAACTTAGTCGACCACGTTTAAATTCATTGTACCACTGATACACAGTTGCTTTTGAAGGGCACTTGTCTGAAAATGCCATTTGAAGTCTATTAAAAGAATCTTCAGGTTTTAAAGTACATTTAAAATCATAGCGCGGAAATATTCCCGTCGAATATCCTGGGAAATTTGAATTTGGAATGTTTGCATTGTGTTCCATAGATAAAAAATCTTTGTCGCCAAACTTTCTGAGTAGCCAAGTATATCTCTAACATTCAGAATTGAAGTTTAGAGATGGCTTAGGCGGTGATAAGCCACTTAACCATAATCAGATTATATAGCTCGCATGTTTATTTGTAGTACCATTACTTTCTCCAGATAAGGACATAGGCCTCTCCTAAAACGCGTCATCGCATCTTCCGTGACTTTCATTCAGTTCTACATATGATTTTATGTCGCTGATTCACTTTGCCTATAGACGTTTTAGGATCATTATCATCACCATTCTTAGTTTTTCTTATTTAGCCCACTGCAGAGTATAAACCTCCTCTCTTTTACGCTATTTGCCTTTGTTTTGTATAGACGCATCCAGGTCTTGTTTGCGACTCTGTTTATAGCATTTACCGACATGGCTGCTGAACGGCCTACACTTCTTTTCACAGCTCTGGTTCACGACTCAGTTATGGTCTTGCTCCATCTGCCATCATCTCATCTGGCTACTGGTCCTATCTCCATTTAAGTGTCTTTATAATGTCGTTGACTTATGTTCTTATTCTGATTTCGGTGTTCGGGACTTTATCTGGAAGTGTAATTAATGTCTAGCATTTCTTTCTCCATAGCCCTTTATGCTACTTTCATTTTGTGCACAGTTTCCTTGATAACTGTTCTTACTTCGGCACCTTATGTTATGGTGGGAAATAACACATTGCTCAAGTATATGTTCCAGCTTGCCGAATGCTGCCCATCCTAGGATATCAAATTCCACAAAATCCCATATCAATAACAATTTTTTTTCTAGTGTTAAGAAAAGACAATTGTTGATTATGGGTGATGCATGATCAACCTAAATCGCACATTTTTGCTTTCATTATTATTATTATTAAAACACAAATATTAAACGGACGTTGTCCCCAGTTATTACAGATAATTCCGTGTATTACCCGCTTGGTAATTTTCTTGAAACTTGCCTGCAAACTTAGTTATCTATAGATAACTAAACGCTCTATGATTACAGGTTAGAGAAACTAAGTTTCGTAAACGCACCACATATCGAACCTGAAAATTACACAAAATCCATTAACGCATTGATTGAATATGATAATAATATCTACTCTAATTGCTATGTGCCAAAGACTTCTTAATACTAGCGTAATAGACAAACAAAGATCGCTTTGATGTGTGACTGTCTTGATACTCAAACGTGGGCATACGTTTCTGTATGTGTGAGTGAAAAATAGTATCGTGTTGTTCAGTGTAATAACGTTCATAGAATGTTATAAATAGTGTTATAACAAGTAATGTCGATAGTTACAAAATTACAACAAAGACTTATTTTAAGTAATCGTTGGTTCTGTACTATACCTCACTAATATATCAACGGTGGAAAGAAGAAATGGAATAAGCGACATACATTTTACTTTCAGAATTAAGCCTTATTTATTATACATTGTGGTATACGTTTTAAAGTAAGTTTTTATGTCGCTTATCCCATTTCTCCATTCTACCGTCGATATGTACATAATATAATTAAACTACTGTCTGACAGGCAAAATGATGCATTGTCATTGTCATCATCCTGAAAACGAATCATGATATATCTGTGTTTGTGAAACAAAATGCTGATTCGAACATCCATCTGACCTGAAAAGCCATGTGAAATATTATGATTATGACTGACAACTTCAGATCAGCTTTAGCCTAGTGCAGGCATGGGCAACCTTTGGGAAATCGCGAGCTAAACTGTCAGACGTTCATGATATCGCGGGCCGTAGGCAATAGTTGTGTATACAAAAAAAACGTTTATCTTATTTTATGCGTTTATTTAGTAAGCCAAAGTTACAATGTGATCTTAATAGTGTATTTATTTACTATTATTAAAATTAATGGGAAGCTTGTACTTGAACTTGAGCAACAAGATTATTAATGTTGGGACCAATCCCACTAATACACAGGCGCAAAATATTTTACAAATTTTCATCAGTAAGCCTAGTTCGACACTTCAATTTATTGGTTTTCACCACTGAAAAAAATTGTTCACATTTATATGTGCTTCCAAATGCGCAAATCAGTTTTCTTGCAAATGCTCTCAGATGTCTACAACCTTTCTACAACAAGGTATGCCCTGTAAAAGTCACTCAGCGCGACATTTTCAAATTTCGACTTCAATAGTATGTCTTCTTGTAGCTCAATCAGCTCCATTTGCAGGTCCTACGTCACATTTTGTCGGAGTAGCAAATAGGTTAAAGCTGCTATCCATGTTCTTAAAGTCGGCAAATCTATTTGAAAATTGCTCCGACAGTGATATCAGTTCTTCAGCACATTGAGCATGAGCAATATTTTCATGACGGGATAGAGTTGAAAAATGGTAACAGTTTCCAGACCGCATTCGTGTTTCCCACAAACAAATTTTGTTCTGGAACGCTTTTAAATGGCTGTACAATTCGTTCACCACCTGACCTTGTTTTTGTAGTTTCAAATTTAAATCGTTTAAATGTCCCGTGACGTCCACCAGAAATGCCAAGTCACACACCCATTTTGGATCATCGACTTCAGGCAGTGGTTTTTCTTTGATTTCCATAAAATCGGCTATTTCTTGTCTGAGGTCGTAAAATCTTTTTAACATTTTGTCTTTGCTTAGGCACCTTACTTAATAGTAAGTCACATCAACGTGTTCTGAAAAGAGGCCATCCAAAAATGCTTAGAACTGGCGATGGTTAAGCGCACGGGATCGTATAAAATAGATGCTCTTTACAACCACATTCATAACATTTTGCAATCTGATGGACTTGGAACATTAGTTTTGTTGGTGGATAATGCAATGGAGGATTATTAAATCGTCTTTTTCCACGTTCAGCTCAGCTGCTTTTTGTTTCAAAATGCCGCAAACAGTGCAAACCCCAACCAATCGACACCACTGCAAACCATACTGATCGATAGCAGCTCGAACCTCATCAAAAATGTCCAGTAGTAGTCCTTTTTAGCGGTTGTAGCGCCAGCAATTCTTCAGTTACATTAAAATCTTTATCTACACCTCGTAGGAAAATAGCTAATTGGCCTGTATCAGACAAGTCAGTGCTCTCGTCCAAAACAATCGAAAACGCTTGAAATTCTGTCACACGATCAATCAACCTTTTCTTGATATCTTCAGCCATCATATCAATATGTCTTGACAAACTTATTTTTTCGAACTCTTTTTTCTTCTCCGGACATAGAATATCTGCAATTTCTAAGAGGCACTCTTTGACAAATTCTCCTTCAGCAAATGGCTTCGATGACTTTACTATTTTTAAACTGACTATGAAGCTAGCTTTCAAAACACTGTCCAGTTGTGCCCTTTGTTTATGAAACATTTGTTGCTGTTTGTCCAAACCAGTGATTAACTTTTGATTTTTTTCTTTTCGTGACAGACCCGCGAGTTTATACTGAGCAATATGTTTACTGGAATAATGCCGTTTCATATTGTATTCTTTTAAAACTGATATAGATTAATTGCACAACAAGCAGATTGGCTTACCATTGTACATTATGAAAAAGTATTCTTCAGTCCATTTTTCTTGAAATTGGCGACATTCTCAGTCGACTTTTCGTTTTTTAACACCAAATATTCTTCCAGGAGCCTTCTGAACTAAGAGTCACAAAACTAAAAACTATTGCAATGCAACGTGACAAGCAGTGCAATCACTTGAAAAACAATAATGACCTAACGTTCATTCATGTCCGGCCGGCCGGCACAACCCCACGCGCACAGCCTCCCTCAGTTTCTTTTTCATCCTGCGCGCCTGGCATCTATACCTACGTGTTGTAATGTGATGTATGTCACATCACTACTTTTATACACTCTATGCTACTGTCTAGATTATCTATGATCTTATGTCATTCACATTGGAAGTACATAATAAAAATGTATTATTATAATGTTTCTTTTATTTAACTAAATCAGAGATACAACACTACGAGTACGTCTTTATCGCTACGATGAAATTCCAAGAAATCCATTCAAGTGCTTTGGTTGCGTACTTGCCTATTATTCTGCACTTGATGTAATCGCTTTGGGCGGAGTAAGTAAAAGGATCTAATTCTCGGTGAATTTTGACTCAAATGGTTCGAATGTTCGGCGGGCCGGATAAAAAGCTGTAACGGGCCGTATCCGGCCCGCGGGCCGGACGTTGCCCATACGAGGCCTAGTGGATACCTATGTTTCCTGGATACCTAGTGGATAGTATATGTTACTACTATATAGTACTAACGTACTATATAGTAGTAACATATATATAGTACTAACGTCTATTAGTCTAATCTATATTGTAAAAAATATGAAAGTTTTATAATATAAAAATTGTTTTTACATTTGTATATGAAATGAAATAAATACTAAACGAAAGAAATAACACCTTTTATTCCAAATTTTCAAATCTACATTATTGATAATTAAGTACAATTGCTTGTACAATTTAATAATCACGATTACAAACATAATAGCTTCTATGTAAATAAACCGTGTAGCCGTATGGTCGACACCATAACACACACCTGACATTTATTCAAATGTTTACTACGAAAATATTAATAAATAAATTATTACACTTTATAATTTTGTGTTTATATTGAAGAGCCTACATGATAAGGGAGATTAAAAATTATGCTGACAATAGCTTACAATACTTAGTTGTTTTGCTTAATTATTTGCTGTTTGCCCGCGGCTCCGCTTCTGTGATGCACTATTGTCCTTTATATTAAAATACCTTCCAGAAGAAATAACATACACGATTATGAAAATTGTATCAATATCCGTCCAGTAGAAACTAAATTATAAGTGAACAGACGATAAGGAGGACAGATAAACGTTGAGTTTTATAAATATAGAGAAGATAGAGATTTAATTACTGTAAGCACTACATTTAAGAACGAAGAAGAAATATCGCATTTTTTTAAATAAAAATAATATTTCAATTGTTGTTATTTTCCTTTATGTTGTTTTTGTACAGAGTTTAGGGGCTTTAGTCACAACAAAGTCGATACCAACTTACAATAACAATACATGATGTAACCGCTTACTATCGTCTACTACGTTCCTTTACTATGTATTATCTTTCGATAAAAGAGAGAAAAGTGAGTGCTAAAGAAATCATTACCTAGGAAATCATTAAGGAGAATTACTTAATTATAATAACTACGTGGCGCGAATGTTAGGTTCGATTAATTTACGGGAGCTTTCTACATAATATCTGTTACAAACATGTCAGTATGTCAACTCATAAAGGAAGTACTTAACTATCTTATGTACTATCGCTATGAGAAACTGTTGATCACTTTAAATTACATTTAATCAACGGAGTGCGACTTCAACACACATATTTCATCAAAAACAATACACGTTCCAATTTCGAAAGCACCCTATTATAATAGATATTCAATTAATAACTTTTGATCGTGACAGTACAAAAACTGCTAAATTTTTAAATATTTTTTTTTCAATATTCCTATTTATAGTAAGGTACAATGTTATTATTAAGAACAGGGTTTGCTATGGTAAAATTTACTTAAAACAAATGCGACTGGGTATGTGCAAGATTGCTTATTTCTTGTTCATATATCTACGAGTATTTCCAGATGTTATTTTAACTTGATCTAAGTTAAGAAACTTTCATAAAGGTTGAATAACAAATAATTAACATAATTAACTGCAATTTGTACTTCTCTAGGTCATAAAGAAATTAATAAACATTTTAAGCTACTATCTGCAGGTACGACTTTAGTGAGTAAACATCCACTATAAAACTAATTTAGACGAGATTTACAGGTTTAAAGTCTATGGATTAAATTCTCAAATAGGTATTTATAGATATAATTACGTTAAAGTCAAAATCCGTTTATGTGTGCATATACAAAATAATACATATTCCACTTGAGAAGAATGAACGATTTGAAAGACTTGAGTTCTATCTAGGTTTTAGGGCATGCCAAATTTTGTTAATTACAATTAAATACACTAGTCTCCTTAAATTAATTCACAACATAAAGTACAATTTGATAATTGTACAAGTTCCTCGTAAAGATCTTGGAGTGATCTGATGGATCTTTGGTAAGGTTGGTTTTACCTCAGCTTACAGTTTTTTCTTTCAATTCCAGAATTATGCGAAGAGTGGGCGCTAGCGGAATGCGAAGGTGAGGGTTGGTGGCGAGAAGCGAAACAGACAGGTGATCAACACAGTGACGTGCGGTACGCGGGAATGACGCCTGTCGAGCGAGCCGCGTCGGCGCCCGCTACTGCGCTCGCTGTTCGCTCCGCACTGCAATCCGCTAAATGTAAGCACTACATTTAGCGTTCTTAAGTAGTACATATACATTTAGTTCAACTTAAGTAGTTCTCATATATATCATATAAATCATATAAATATATCACTAAAATAATATGACACATTATTGGAAAGGGCTCATGAAGATAAATAACTTTCGTTTAACAGCCATTTCACGTTTTAAGCGAAAAATACAAATATTTGAGCTCTTCTATAGGTGAAATGAAAGTTGCTTTACATTTCTGAGTAAATATTTTAAATAGCTCATTTCTTTGTATTGACATTTAATGTAATACATTTCGAAATATTTCTTTATTTATCCTATAGTACTTTCAGTACTACCATGTTTAAGCAAAAACGCGAGTAGTAAGAACTTCGGAGCCATGCTTTTTCCACTAAAATTTATTAATTCAACAAGATAAGGTACAATTATACGTAGTATATAATTCTATTGACACATAGACTAATATTTCCGTAAATTAACACAAATCACGAGAAAAAAGAAAATAATGTGCGTCAATTACGACGTAAAATACCTGGCATTTTTTTATCATTTATTAAAGAATTTTTTTAATTATACTTGGAATAAAATCAATTTTGTACCTAATTAAAACATAAGTATTTTTATAAATTATGATTTATTATATATATTTTATAATATCACAAAACTACTCTAATTGCTTTATTACATTCGGGGATTTTCGCGTTGGCCGTTAGTATGGCGCGAGCGCTGATCATGGCATTTTTCCTTAAAATGAGAGAAAATAAGTGGAACCATTTTACATTTGACGTGTGCCATCTGCGTTTTTGTAGATACGAAAAGTGAAATTATGCTGAGAGTTATTAAGGGTATTTATTGCTTGCCCGTTTTTGTATCTGCTACTCCCAAACTAATGTAAGCATTACCACAAACATATACATAAACATTTGCCGTTAATAGGCATCATATATATTATAAACTTTTGATCATTCGTAAATTGGAGCAAGTCAGTTTACAGCTCTAAATTGCCTTTTTTTGTTTCGTATTATGAGATTCAATTAACTAAGCGACTTCTGCTTGATTTAATTGTCTTTGGTTAATAGTCAAGAGTTGTTCTACAAATATCGTTTTTAATGCATTCATAATACAAAATTGGAAGACAGTTTAATTCACGGCCTAAAGTGACTTTCATGGATTGATGATTGTGAAATTTTGAATTCTTAGTTTAATAAATACCTCAATATCTCTTGTTTCAGCCGTAAACAAAAAGTTCCAGAAGGTGAACCTAGACATCAGCCCGAAGGGGATTGTGGTGACTGATGCAGATACCCGGGACAACATACTTAGTGTCTCTATTTATAGGTAATTATTAATATCTGTTCTTTTATTATTACAAGGATATTATTATGACACAACTCGACATAATTGTCGTTAGTTGCAGATAAAATCAATTATTCAATCACTCACCCAAGGTTAGTGATCCTACTGGTTCTATGAGAACAAATGTAACATTATCTGAGAAAAAGGACCTTATTGTCGGTTATACTTTCCCAGATATTGAGACATTAGTGAAATCTATAAAATACCTTACAAAAAATGTACTTTATTGTTTTGTCTGAAAAACTGAATGGTAGAGCATGTTTCTTAAAACAGAATGTTGAAACAACGAAATTTTAAATTAGAAAAATCTTAACCAAAAAAGGAATATGTCCATATTTCGACAATAAGGTCCGTTTGCTCAGATTATGTACAATAGTATTTATTACAGCAAAAAGCACTTTTCTTCCGGTCTCACCAACTCATTACTATTTTATCGTCCTCTGTTGGACTAAGCCAGGATTTTTAATTTAGTTTATACCATTTAATTCATACCAGTGTCTATAACGTCTTGAATTGTTTATTATAAATAATTATTATAATACTTGTAATCTTTTATTACTATTATTATATCTATTCATTTGTTTACGAGTGTATTCACTGGTTATATTATTGTTATTAACTTGTGTTATTATAGGTACATATGCAGAAATAAAATCAACTATAATTCGGCCGTTCTAATAGGTCGGATTTGACATATGACGAACCATATAATCCACCGATTCGAAATATTATTAATTGTCATAGACGTAACGCTTCCAAGTAAACGACACTTAAAATTGATCGAGTTATATTACAATAATGACGTGCTCCATGAAATTCAATGCAAATAATTGTTCATTAATTTTAAAATATCAATACCATTTTGTTTTATAACAATATGTTTTCAATACTAATATATCTACATACTAATATAACTCGATCAATTTTAAGCGTCGTTTTCTTCTAAGCGTTGCGTCTATGACAAATAATATTTCACATCGGTGGATTATATGGTTCGTCATATGTCAAATCCGACCTATTAGAACGGCCCAATTATAGATATAAGTTATTACGAAAAGGTCTATATATTTGGTAAATTTGTTTCTGTCTCCATATTATTCGCTTTTTGACTTAAATTTTTATTGCAAAGCCAGATGGGAAAGCTTATTTGTGCAGCGATTGAATGTACCGTTCTTTTCATTCGTCGACATCTAATCATTTTAATTTACAACCGTAAATGAAATGAATAATGACACGGGGGAATATTACCAATAAACTGTAATAAATCAGGGAGCAATGTATTATATTTTTAAATAGGTTTCTTTTGTTTTGTATCCAAGCTACATTTAAAGATAGTTGTTTAATCACGCTCCATACATACAAATAAATCACAACCCGCTAGACGCACCATTTGTCATTTTAATGTGACATTATTAAGTAATTCAGATAAATGTAGTTGCCGTTGGTGAGATAATGAAATCTTTGGTTTGCAAAACATAAGCTGTATTCAGAGTTCACGAAAAATAATAGGATGCAGCTGTATCCTATTATTATTTTTAATATAATTATGCCAAATTGGGGAATGATATATCGAGTGCCTGAAAATTCATTAACATTAAAGAAAAACAAATCTTTTATAATCAGAGAATGAACATTTGTTATACATAGATATATACTTTAAAAGTAAGAGAAAAACGATACACCAATTTTAAGTGCAACTAGTGCAAGCGAATAATAGATTAAGCGAATATTCCAGTTTTGGGGGCAACTAATTCAATATTTCAATTTTAGTATTTTAGTGAATATTAATAAACATTTTAAAATAATGAGATTTTTTAGTTTGCATCTGTATTTCTTTTAATTGGTTAATTGGTTCGGTATATCACTCCGAGAGTCCTGACGTACCCCCAGTTCAGGACCACTGATGATTGACTAAAGAGCATATTGGGTCATACTAATGGTAATCCTAATGGTCATGGTAATCCTAATTTTAATACCTACGAAATGTTTATTTTTCCTTGTATTTGGACAGGATCTCGTACTGTTCCGCGGACGGGCGCGTGTTCGCCGTGGTGGAGGGCAGGGACGACGGCCGCAGCGGCGCGAGCGACACGCACGTGGTGCACGTGTTCGTGAGCTCCGGCAGGAAGCGCGCTAGAGCCCTCGCCCTATCGCTGGCGCACGCCTTCAACGACGCTTATCAGGTATGCTGGCTACTAAACATTACACACCGGCATAGACTAAGAGTCTCTGTTCCCCACTTAAATATAAAGATAACTAAAAATGAAAGAATTCTACACAGTAACTGATATGTTTAATGTACTGCATTGCCCACTTTATGCTATTTCCCCATTGTACATAAGTGTTTCGGTAGTGTGTGGGATATGCCAGAGCCCATTCCCATTTTATCCTATGCCTCCAAATTTTCCCAACCCATTCTCCAAATCCATTCTTATATCTCCAAAGGTAGGCAGAGCATCTGGGGCGAGCTAACGTTTGTCATTCTGGTCTGATGTTGGCATGTATCGCGGATGTCTATGGACGACAGTATCCACTTACCATCAGGTGCACTGTATGCTTGTCTGCCGCCTTTTTTACTTTATTAAATTTGATGAACAAATTTGCACGCCCATTATACCAAAAGGCAGGGGACATATTGGACACAATGTATTTGATTTTACATCTTGTTTTTACGCGTTCAAACAAATACGAGTATATAATTGTATTTTTTTATATTCCTGAATATACTGAGTTCTAATTTTGGTTCATACTATTGCTCTCATCTCTGGGCCGGCGCACCGAAACACCAATTGGACTCATTTGACTCCATCCAACGACGTGCTGTTCGAATTGTCGACGATCCCACTCTCATGCAGAATCCCGACTTAGAATCCCTCAGCATTCGGAGAGATGTTGTGTCTCTCTGTGTGTTCTACCGCCTGTACAATGGGGAATGCTCTGAAGAATTGTTCAATATAATTCCCACCTCGGGTTTCTACAACCGCACCTCCCGTCACAGAAGTGCGGTCCATCCGCATTTCCTCGTTACGGAGGTGTCGCGTACTGTTCGGTCCAAAAATCACTTTATACTGCGAACCCGTAGGCTGTGGAACGAACTGGCTCAAAAGGTCTTTCCATTGAGCTACGATATGGGGTTCTTCAAGAAAGCTGTGAATAAGATTTTGCAAGGTCGGCGGCGCGTCCGCATACCCCCTGGTGTTGCAGGTGTCCACGGGCGGCGGTAACACTTACCATCACGTGGGACCGCTTGCTCGTCCGCCCACTTGTCTATAAAAAAAAAGTTACAACTTAAATATGGATATTTTTTTCAATTATTATTATTGACGAACATGTCATTGTCCGTCATTTTTAAAGCAGGTTGAGTGTCTGCTCGTCTGATAACCTTTTATTATAAAAAAAACATGTGCGGTCAGGGGACGAAACTCGTCTGGAACTCCTCACGCATTTTTTTTAAACTCCGCATGTAATTCAAAATAAAATCTGTATAGTTCATGTATTTTTTTTTTATTTTGTATCATATTTTCAATGCAAATAATTTAAAATAAGGAATCAAAATAAAAATAAAAAAATTAGGTTATACAACCGGCCACGCACTAGTCTGCACGTCTGTTATTCTGCTTGAGTCTCGCTCTCGATACTCGCACGCACGCACACACAGAGAAAGAGAAAGGCGTATGGAGGGGGTAAAAATCTCACGTGACGTTACATTTTCTTTCGAATCACACCTAATGGAAGCCGCGTAAAGGAACTTCGTTCCAAAAATAATGCAGACTAATTATAGAAATCTGTTGCATGATGTAATATTCACCATACTGCATTTGGTCCACGGGTGGATTATGTTCCCTCGTAATTGCAGTGGGAGGTCTATGCCCCACAGTGGGACGTTATAGATTGATGTCGATCGATCGATACTAATTGTGATCATGTATTTGTCTCAGACGTGGCAGGCGAACCAAGCTAGCTCTCTGCATCCAGCCGGTGCTAAACGACCAGACCCGTGGGTAAGTTTTTATTGAAAAAAAAAAAAAACTGTGCAGGTGTACCAGATGTATTCTTAAAGATTGAAGACATGAATTTCATTCAGAATTCTGTGTTAATTGAAATAGAAATTTTTATCGCAGTCATTTTAGACAAAGAAACATCCCAATCGTCCCAAAAAATCTAAGTTCCCTGAATTTTTGCACACACCTTTGTAATTGTGTTCTAAAGGAAATATCAAAAATTGACATTGACATCAAGTGTGCGTTTTAAGATATTCAAGGTCAAAGGGCACGAAATACAGTTTTTCGTGAAAATCTCGCTTTCTATCGCTCAGAGGTCAATGGAAGTCGTTACAATAATTGGAAATTGGAAAATTTCCTACAAAAAGATTCTACACATTTTTTTTTGTACAATTAACCGTTTTCGTCGTAGAGCGCAGGCAATATGCAGACTATTCATTTGCATACTCCATAATACCCGCTGGCAAGGCGTATACTCTATTATACTACTTTATTACAGTACACTGTAGGTAATATGGATTGTTGGAATTCCCCGCCAAGAGTTCCCGCTCGACCCCAGTTCCCCAGTATTGTGGAGGCTCCACCATACATACAGCCTTAAGTAGCAGATGCGCTCCATTGTTATAGGACCCATTCGATTATACCTACGATAGTCTCATGTCGATGTCGTGCTGTTTGTCTTTACCATCTACCATAGCAGCAGCTCAACACCATGTTTATCGAGTGTACTATCAAATATCTACAAACTTAGTTGGGAAGGGACATCGATCCTGAATAATGAGGACGGAAATTAGAAAACAATACATTTGAGCCAACAATACAACATTATTACATTTATTGCCGCCAGCACCAGATGGTTTAAATACAATATTTGGTAATTGCGCAAAACGTTGCCGTGGGAGCTGTGGTTACAGAAAAATCGAATTAAAATGCTCTTCACTTTATAGATAGTGGTGTATGCTGTTGGTCAGCAATAGAATAGCACCACTCCTATTCTTTCCGTGGATAAAAAACTACACCGCCTCTAAAAGAGTGGACTTGGTAACCCACCTCCCGCTTCCAGCGTAACGTGTTAAGGCCACACGTCCCTCATGGGTAGCACTTGCACAAGACAATGTGCATGGGTAAGTCCGTGTCGGACAGTGAATGCTGGAAGGGCTGGTTAAGGTTATAGAGACATTGCCATAGTCAGTCACGTTTAAAACAAGTGACAAAACAGAAGATCACGATGGCTTTGACATATATATCGATGTATGTACACACAATAAGTTATCTGCAAATCTATTAGAGGCAGAAAATTAAGATGATGACGAAGATATTCAGCAATTAATAACTGATTAATAATAAAATAGATTTTAATTATCAGCAACACAAGATTTATGAATAGTCTTCGCAAATTTTTATGGAATTATTTTTGTAAAGCTTTCACTGTCGTAATTGTAGAACGATTAAAACTGAACTAAATTATTTATTTACTTTTATATTTTATTGTACACACATCAATATAGTCAGTCGTACATGATTAATAAGAGAAAATGTACAAAAGGTTACATTTCAGTGCAGTAGGTAGTACTTAGTTTTCTTCTTTGAACGTAACCGAGATACACATGGGTGTACCCACGGTGGGGTAGGTTGGGGCGCCCCCCCCCCCCCCCGGGGGGGGGGGGGCATAAGGGTAAATAAGACTTTTTGCATTACATTAGACTACCTTTATTTATATTATAAGAAAATTGTTTGCTCTTGCCCCACCCACCCTGGATAAAATCCTAACTACGACCTTGATTATTTATGTAGATAGAATCAAACTAGGGGCCCTCTAATTTGTCTATAAATTCCGTTATATCCCATATGCCATAGTACATACATATATTTATATCGAAAGTTTGAACCTCGAAATTAGAACCAATCTGCCTATCAACGGAACAGGCAGATTTCTTCAAATCTCCTCAACGTACAGACGGACAACTTAAAATTCTTAAGAATTAAGCGTATATTATGATGATGATTCTTTGCATTTTAGAACTTCAATTAAAATGTGTTTATTATGTATTATTGTTTGATCGTAGGTGCGGTTCCAAGAAGAGTCTGATGATGAGGTGGACAGCGACCGGTGGCCGGCGGCCGCACCGCCGCTAGTCACTTTCGCATAATTACTAGATAATAATATGTAATTTAGAATAAGTAACTACTTTCAAAGTTAACTAATTTCATACGTGCTTGCAAAGATGTTTGAACATATGATACTTGGAGTTGGACAACTACTTGCAGAAGAAATTAACTCCGTATTTCAAACTCATTAAAAAATCAAGTTGATACAGCTCTTCTTTATGTCAAGCTTCGAGTAAAATAAATAAGGTAAATATTCGTGTTAACATCCGCTTAAATATATAAATATGTGTGAAAAACGCGAAAATCTCAAATGTTATACATAGATAATAGCTCTGTTTTATTCTATATGTCTGTACGTTTATCATAAGCATTTACGTATGTGTTTGGTGTGTGACTTTAGTAATTCAAATGCATTTCCATGCAATTTAAATGGTTATGGCAATCAATGCTATATTCCAGATCGCTTCGTATCGTGTGACATAAATTACATAATTACATACATTGAAGTGGCTCTGGAACTAAGGTTTATTATGAAAAAGAGAGACATTTTTGTTAAGGGCAGATTTATTTATTTTTATTGATTAATACTCACAATATTGAACACATAATGAATTTGTTTTTTTATGCAATACATATTAAATTGTAAAATGCGAAAAAATATGTTTTTGATTTTATTATTATTTTGATCACACACAATAAAAATATTAATTGCCTATTTTTAAAATGTACACGTTTATGCCTACTTAAAGTGAATGTTAGTTATCTTAAGATTACTTAAGATCTTAAGGTTTTCTTAGATTATGTTAAGGATTACTTATGGAATACGTTATGTTATTATTATTACATAGAAAAATATTGCATGGATGTACCTAAGTAAGATATTTAGATAATGTTCTATAGGCAGCGGCCTGCATTCGTTTTTAAATTAGTTAACAATAGCAGTATGCAGAGATAAAGATGATTTTTTTTGACTATCTAAGCATTAGTTAAATGTAAGCTCTGCTTATCTCCTTAAATGAGATGCACGCCACTGTCTTAGTGTGGTATTTTAAAACAATTTGTTATTTTTAATTGATTACTATAGAAATGACTGATATGGAAAGGAAATGTTAAAATGAAAATAAAATATTTAAAATTTAAAATTTTGTTTCATTCACATATACCTTACATTGTGACAACAGCAACACTATACGCATATCTACGCATACAATAGGTCATACATACATAAGTACATATTGTAATGCCCTGTTATTAGGTTTTAAAATTAAACGGTTTTAGGTAAATTAGTATGATGATAAATTGTATTGAATTTGACATATTAAATTTGTAATCGTAACATTTAATGTATTTTATACAAAATACCCTAATGTTACGTTTTTGTCACAGTTTGCAGATAATATCTAGTTTTTGTACAAATGCCATGGTAAAACATCTCTCAACTTGATTGTAGTGAAACTTGTTAGTACTTTTAGATACTCGGTCCTTAAATTAGTAAAAGTACCTACTAAAAGCAATGAGTAACATTCGGTTTACTTATTTTGACAGTGATTATATTAGGGCAAATACTACATATAGTAAAGAAAATTTTGTGACAGAATATGGATCGTGGTTGACAATGTGGGTATTTAGTTTACGAAATCTTTATAATTTAATATTTTAAGACTAGCTTTCATTCCTATAATGTGCGCAAGATTTTAGAAGTACCATCATAGACAAGTGATAGTCTAGAAACGGCATTGATTAAACAGCGCCAACCGCCTCCTCCCTAGTTCGGTGAGGTACAAGGGGGCGGAACACGCGCCCCCGCCGTGGTGGTTGATCATCATGTAGTCGAAGCAGTTGGTGACACCGTCCTCGTTGCAATCCTGGAATATGAGATTAAAATCATTCAAGTAATTCTGTTCAACAAGTAATTCTGTTTAACATTAACTAATTGGAAAATGTTTTCTTAATGCAAATCTGAAGAAAACAAATGATTTTAAAGATTTTTATCAGACCAGTGCTAGCTGGCGTTCGAGACTATCACTGGTCCGTGTCAATTAGAGTCCGGTGACCTTATAACGCGTGATTTTATCAGTTTATTATAAATTAAAGAATTTGCGTTATAAACGGCCTCTGCGGTTTCGCCGCCCTGTGCAAGATATCTAAGTGCGTCCCGTCCCGTCTTTGTGTCTGCGCCCGTCTGCTGTGTAGTACTTACTTTGACTAAAAAAATGCATATTGTGCGGAAAACTAATATCTATGCCACGATACACCCTACCTAGACGACAATCCTGCATCACACATACTTGCAACCTCTCAGAGTTGATCGATCGTAGTCTAACAATATTGAGGTAGATTGCCAGCACTTCAAGTTTGAGCACCCCTGGTGTAGAGCGTCTTCAATTCAAGGCGTCCACCAACGCCCTGCGCGAACGCACGGCTCGCATACGCCTAAAGTCGGCACTGACACACGTATATACATATAAACAAGCAAACAGAAAAACATTCTTGCTTTATAATTTAGGAAGATAAATAGTATAGATATATCGGACTTTGCGTTTTTTACCTTTCCAAATCTTGCCATATAACTCTCGACGATTTTCTTTGAGCAATGGTAGTCTCTCGCGCAGTCTTCAAATGCTGTAAATATTCAACAGTCTCATAAAATCAAAGAGTCTTCCGTGAACAAAAAAGTACCTATTTCTTCAAATTAAGTTACATTCTAATTGATTCATGTATGACAGAGGTTTAACGGTTGATGACGTCATTCAAAGCGATACAAATTTTTAGTGCGATTAGGCGATTTAGTGCGGTTCTAAAAATTAGAGCACTTGTGTGATTGATTTTATTCAGAACTATCCATAAATAAATTCATGATTTGAGTTACTTGAAGATAGTAACACTTAACGAAAATTGATAATCACCTTCTTTCCTATCCTGGTCGTCATCGGGTAGCGTCGGCTTCCCGGCATCAACCCAGTAAACCCTTGAAATATAGAATGGGCCGCAGTAACCCCCTGTGCAAGCATGGGTCATGTCGCAGCCCGCCACGTGGCAGAGACACCTGAAGCACGCGTCGTTCAGGTTGGAGATATACACTCCTGAAATTGATAAGTTGGTTATATGTTTTTTCATGAAATAAGTGACTGAAACCCAGTCGACTCGTTTGGTGAGTAGCTATCGGCTACTCACTACTTACGGCTACTGATTAAAGGGACCTTATTGTTGGTTCCAGATGTTAATATAACATTTGAGGTTTTCGCGTCTTTCACACATATTTATCTATTTAAACAGCTCTTAACGCGAATGTATACCTTATTTATTGTACTTATTCGGTTGCCGGTTGGTGCAACCCAACCAAAACGTGATGTTTCTAGGATATATTAACAAAACAAATTAACCAATTGTTTTGTAGTGAAACAAAACATGTCTGCGCCCTTATATGAGATAGATGAAGTATTAAAATCGCACGGTCACGAAGTTTTAAGGCTCCCAACTTATCATTGCACATTGAATCCCATAGAAATGATTTGGGGTATAATGAAGCAAGAAGTTGCTGATAAAAATGTAAATAGGCCTGCAAGTGACATGAAATTATTAACAGAAGAAGCTTTCTCATAAATTGGTGCAGAGGAATGGCGAAAATGTTGTGAACATGTAAAGAAAATTGAAAACGATTTCATCGAGCAACATAGAATAATTGAAATGCTGGAAGAGCGATTTATAATAAATACCTCTTTATCTTCATCATCTGATGAAGAACAAGAAATGCAAGTGGAGTTCTTGGAATCGTTTTCTAGTTCTGAATGAGGTGTTAAGTTATTAGTATGATTTAAATGATACATAATAAATTAGTACATAAAGTAATATACGATTGATTTATTTTTCATGACATATTTTCCTATGTTAAGAACCCGATGTATAACAACATTCTTCATACACATACCTAATATACTTCATGTTCATTAATACTAAAGATATAAATAAAATTAAACAGTATCAAGATCGTTTAATCCAATTTCCCCAGTATTGCACACAACAAATTTTTATTTCCCCATTTGCCATGAGATTCCGGTAGACTTATAGTACAGATATAGATTTCTTTCTTGTTATGGTTATTAATTTTATCATAATGATTAAATTAAAATAATTGTAATGAAATAAAATCTAAGCTCTAAAAGTAAAATAAAAACCAACTGCGTGTGCTCCATAGTAACGTCCTCATTAAGTCAAATTAAACAGGTTCCGTGAGATTTATTGTTTCTATATAATGAATGACACAATGCGTGAATTAGAATTAGCAACCTTGATTTTTGGCAAAGCGATTGTGAGTACAGGGTCAAGGCGTTTGCAAACCGAACTTCACATTTTTTAATTTTCATTTTGTACACAGAGACAGTAAAGCACCATTAATAATTATTAATTTATTTTTGTGATTTATATTAGTTTTTGGATGATGTTTTGTTGGTGCATAAATAATATTAACAAAGAAAGTGTGGATGGGAGATAATGCTTCAAAATATGTATTAATTTTGTATTAATTAAAGTATATTCTTCAAATTGTATTCAATTATTTGTATTCTTCAAAATATTAATTATTATCAAAATACTTCAAGGTATTTTGTCAATATGTGCAATAAAAAATAAATAAATAATCGTAGTTATTTCAGGGTGGCCTGTCCTGGTCAGACCAGGACAGGACCCTGTTATAAGTTGGTGTCACACTTTGTAGGTCTGACGGCACACTCATTGGCTCACACTAGAAGTCCCTGTGTTGTGGATTCGAACACCGCCAACACCGAGAAAAATACGAGTATGTATTTTTAAACGAAGGTTTGTCCAAACGAGAATTGAGCCAGAAATATTTTACACAGCAGGCAAATTAGTCCATCCGGACTAATTGGACAGTTAATATTAGGTTCTAGTTTACTTCCTGGGTTCCTGGGGCCTACTCCTGCATAGAGGTTAGATCAAGTTTCTATTAAAACAGAACCATGAAACGACCGAATTTTTAAAGTAAATATCCCAATAATTCAATATGTACAAACTTGAGACTTGAGATATACCACAAATGAAAGCTTTTATTTCATAGATCTTTTAATGTTAAGACAGTTAATGTCCAACCATTTTCTATTCTTATCTTTTATTTGTTAATCTTTTTCATATTTAAAAAAAAAACATTGCTTTAGCAGCTACAATTGCTTATAAGTTATAACGATTATGGAAAGATCATAACAAATACACGTCACTAATTTTATGTTTGTTGGTGGATCCATACAATTTTTCCCATCGTCCTTAGTTTATACCGACAATAAGGTACATTTGCTGAGATAACGGCACCTACATGTTTGCAACTGGACACTATGTACTATCCAGCGTCGAAATGTTGGAACAATATCCCTCCACCTTTTAAAATCTAAAGTACACTCTGTGGCTTCAAATCTAAATACAAAGTACACATACTAGCGTCGAAGAAAGGTTGCGGATAGATATGAATGTTTATGTATTTAAATGAGTTTAATATGTATGTACGTGTATGTATAAATATGTATATTATGATTACCATCGTAATCTATATACAACATATAATTTATGAAGGTTATAATTATAACGTATGAGTATATATTTTAATATAACTTAATGTTTATTTTTATATTTATTGTTGTGTTAGCCTATAACGTCCCACTGCAGGGCACAGGCCTGCCCTAGTAAATCACTGGGGGGTTTCGGGTCGCAATTCACCGCGCGGGCCCAGTGCGGATTGGTGGATCACATACTTCAGATTTTTTTTTTATTTCTGGAGTATGCGAGTTTCCTCACGATGTTTTCCCTCACTGTCGAACAAAGGCCAATTTTTACTGTCCTTTATCTGTGCACTGACGTCTGTCCAAAAGAACATCAACGCTGTAGTGTATGCTGCACCATCATGCTGCATCAGGTGCCTATTTCCTGTCACAGTGATAAATTTTCTTCATTATCATGCGTTATTTTTTTTAAATTTTGGTTGACATAATTCTGTAGACAGGAAATAAATATGTTTTCTTTCATTCTGTCTTCTATGTAGAGCAATGTAACACTAAACAGTGATGTGTGACAAAAATAATGTCATTAATTAATTCGGAACTCACCCAAAACACTTGAAAGTAAACATAAAACTACCACTAAACATTTAAATAACATTTTATTAAACACTTATTGCACAGTACTTCACTAATCGCCGTAGGTAATCGATATAAATAAAATAATTCATAACACTCTATAATTAGATAAGTGAATATGTATTTATTCGTGACATTGTTCTGTTTAGAAATGTTCGTGCTACATTAAACCCGTACCGTGATGACACCACTGACGGATGCTTAAGATAATACTGGCTATTATGTCCAAAAAACAGCATAAATATGTATCATAGTTCCCCGAAGTGGTTCCAAAAAAGTTTATAACATAAAAACTATTAACTACCTCTAATACTGTGAAGTTATACGTTCTGTCCGTGTCACGACGTACGTACTTCGTATACATTATTTCGTTTCATATCGTTCGTAGGTATTAATCTATATACAAATCTATGTAGGTTCGTATATAGATGAGATAGGTATACAAAAGAGTTATCTAGAATTATAGCATTGCCACGTAATACAGTCATTCAGAGATGTGTTTCATTTTAAACTATTTACTTGGCAAGCCTAATTAAGTTTGGTGTATGCGCACAGCAATGGGTTAGGTAAACATTTTCACAGTGAGAATTCCCATCGCGGATTTATATATCTACTTATTAAAAGTACCGCGGTCTTTCATATTTTTTATAATAAATAACTATCTTACCAACTAAGCAGCATACAGTCCACCTGGTGGTAAGTGGATACTGTCGCCCATCCGCCGCGATACATGCCCGACATTAGTCCAAAATGACAAACTTTGGCACGCCCCCGGATGCGCTGCCTACCTTTGTTGATGAAAGAATAGATTTGGAGAAAGGGTTGGGGACGTGGGAAGGGATAGGATGGGAATGGGCTCGGGCATATCTCACTCACTACCGAAAGACGTACATACATTGGGGAATATGATAAAGTGGGAAATGTAGTACATTTCAAGGTAGTATTCTGTGAGAGAGGGGTAACGAGGCCCAGGGCCGTCTTTACCAGGGGGTGCAAGGGGTGCGGTGCACCCCGGGCGCTCACCTTTTAAAGGTAATGAAAAAATATAACGCTATAGTAAACAATTACACAATAGGATATTTGACTGTCATAGGATACACAATAGGATATTTGACTGTCATAGGATACACAATAGGATATTTGACTGTCATAGGATACACAATAGGATGTTTGACTGTCTTAGGATACACTCCCGCACCCCGGCGCAGAATAGACTTAAGACGGCCCTGACGAGGCCAGTCGAGTGCGCCCAGCGGCTGTTGGATTGCAGCGTGCACTCTCCCCCATTATTACCTTGCTGGATTGCTAGGCTAATGTGATACGCTTTGAGAGATCGTTAACAAATAAGCATTAGGATTTCGTATGCCGAGGGTCTCGACTCCGAATGTTATAAAAATGTATTCAGGACCGATTCTTCTGTATTCAATGATCTTGCGTCTCTCTGCTTCTTTTACTGCGGCACCAGCCTTCTCGCAGATTCTATAGAGGTGGGATGGAGCTAGCATATCAACGTAAGTTTTATTCCACACTACATACAGGTCGGTCCAGTCTGACATGCCATCGGTCTCTTGCCATCGTCCCGCACAATTTCATTCGGCTCTAGTAAGGCCACTACATTGACGGTAGGAGGAAAACGATGTATGATGTCAGTAAGTGTGGCATGGCGTGAGAAGTGGTCCGCGCTCGAGAGGCAGGACAGGCTATGGTCCTAGTTGGTCAACATCCTTACCACAGGTAAATCTGTGTTGGACTTTTACTTCGGCACCCAAATGGAGGCTAATCGCCAGGCGGAGAGTATTGGGTTCCAGGTATCCCCAAGCTTGGTGAAGTAATCATTACCTGAACTCCTTTTGCGCAACTGTTCTCAGTCTAGCAAATGTCGCTTCTGACCATTATTCAGGAAATTGTCGAATATGTGTTTGCATACTACGTCGTCCCGGCCACTTTGAAACTTTAGCTCCTCTATTTAAACATGAACGATATCAAGTGGCGCAGTTAGAAGACCTAGGACCCTGTTGAGAAAAAAATTGGGCCCCTAAACTAATTTTGCATGAGAGGAGGTTCAAATTTGGCCAAAAGCGTTCCAAGTAGGTATTGGGGTCCCGTGCACTGCACCACTTTGTTCTACGATAGATACTACACTGACGGTCTAATCAGAATATCATATTGCTTATAATTGTTATTATGTTGGCACTTGGCAGATATAATGTAATGGCTACTTTTTTATGCACTAACTTTAACTTAACACTAAAAAACCTTACCATTCCAATGTTATGCCAATGCGATGATTGGCATAACATTAGAATGGTAAGTTTTTTAATTCAAATTAGTCATTATATAATATAAAATGTCAATTGTTTTATTATAAAAAATGTTAATTGCCCGCCCACTGTTAGCATATAATGTATTGTTATTTTTTGCTGCGTTCTGTCAGTGACTGTACCATTGAAACGCGGATGTTGTGAGAAATGTCAAGCGCATCTACATGCGCACGTAAAAAGTACATTACAGTTGAACCCGATATGACATCCGTTACGGCATCCTGCCCGTTTAGGAATACCTAACATTTCACATCACATCGACGTCAGTCCATAACGTGACGGATGGTAAGTGACCAGCTGCCATGACATTAGTATAATAGGTTAATAAGGATTAAATAAGGATTTGATTTCTGAATGTGTTGTGGATTCGTTTAATTCATTCATTCACTCAATTCAGCTAACCGTATGGGCGGGAAATTAGCTTCTGAATACTCTACGTCTCAACACAATCCTTTTATTATTATTATTTTTGGAGATACTTGCAAACTTTCTATGTATTGTATTGAAAGAATAAATAAATAATAATTATCCAGCCCCTAATACGAACACGAATTCCACTCTCGTAGTTCAGTAGGCACGGATTCTGTTCAACTACACCGATAAGGACATCCACTACACTACCCCGCTAGAGTTGCAATCGTAGAGTTGGTGTGAACTATAAGTTGGAACTTAAGTAGACCGACTCAAGTTTGCAATCAACGATCAGAGCAGCGGTTGTCTCCCTAAGATGAAGCTGAAGTACGAGAGGTTCCTCACACTCCAACCTGCACTCGCGATTTATTTCGCGCAAGAGTGCGAAGAACCCGGTCTTGTAGAGGGGCTATGCCCAAAAGGGACTCCTGAAGTTTGATCAAGGTTTCCGGAAAAAGTTTTTATCAAATATTTCATATTATTGTATGTATTACATACAGAAAATTAAAAAAAAAATTACCAAAAAATACGTATTAGGTATATGTTAATTAACTCAGAATCGTGAGCAGTATTCTCTGTTTCGGGCTTTGGGAAAAGTTTCCTTACAGCTTATACCTACTCGTACATCCTAATAAATGGCTTACTGCCTTATCTGACTACAACCAGCTTTATCATCCGTTGTTTGATTTGTAATAAAAATAAGAGAAGAAAAAAATAAAACAACCCGATATAGTATATAAAACTTTAATGATGAAAGAAAACATGGATAAGATATATTTTTTTAACATTTCATTGTAAAACGAGGGAACATAATGTTATTGTTATGAACACAAAAATTGTATTTATGGCACACTGAGTTATTAATCTACAACAGCAATACTGACTTAGATCTAGATTTAGTTAAAAAGTAGACAGCAATGTGAAGAGACACATGATCTAGAATTTACTCACAAATATACTGAATAAAGCATTTTCATGAGATTATATTATACATATAAACTATAATCAGTGAAAATAGAATTAGTGTGTAATTATATTTTCACTTCGAGCTGTTCACGTTTATTACGCACTTATTCACATGCAGAATGAAGTTAATCAAACCTGTCTAATTCCACATTTAATAAGAAACATTTACACACAAAGAATACAAACACGTCATTTGTTTCCTAAATTACATTTAAAGCTTTAACATAAGTATTGGTAGAACAAGTACAATCGTGAGCAAAAATTGATGTAAACCCTTGCAGGCTATCTTAAGGGCCGATATTTCATATATGTTGTTATACATAAACATTGACGCATAATCTTTACAAAAGCTCACATTAATCTACACCTACAACTTTTTTGTTTCTAGCATTGTTTGGCGGTGGGAAAACCCGCGCGTATCATTTTGTTCGTTGATGTGAAATATTGTTTCTTCCCATGAAACCTATTTTTTTCTTTTTTCTCTACAAATGGTTTGTCATTTTTCTCGGGTCTGTGACGTCTTGTATCAATGTGACATTGTAAATTAATAACACACTTTATATTCTTAAAAAAATAAAAATGAATTTTTAAATTGAATTTGGATTTTGACATATTCAAAAAGCAAACAGTACAGTATAATAGACAACCATTTTGATACAATTGGTAATCAAATTTCTTTGTAATTATATGTTAGCTCTGGGCAACTCAGAATGACTATAAATTCTCTTCAAGCATGACTATAAATTCTCCTGACAAAGAAACATTAATTGGAAAAATCCAAAGCGATGCTGGTTTTTTATAGAATCAACCTTAAAACATTACCATAATTTTTGGTTTTTACCAATATATTTTTGGCGAGGCACTTGACACCTTATTTATTATATGATAAATTTGGCTTACTCCTAGCTATTATAATATAATTTATCACAATATTTAAGCATTTGCTCAATACAACAAGCCTGATAGCAGCACTCTTCTACCACGGATTTGGGGGTTTCCACCACGGATTTGGGTTCTTCTACCACGGATTTAGGGTTTTCTACCACGGATTTGGTGATTTCTACCACGGATTTGGGATTTTCTGTCGTAAAGGTTTTGTATTGCGTTTCGTATATCTGCACGGTGCGTGGTGTTCTGGGCCATATCGGGTTCCTTTTACGGCGTTCTGTAAACAAAACAAGCATACATATAAAAAATATTGTAAGCAAAATTAAATTCCCTATACTCTGAAAAAACAAAGACACAAGAATGATGAAGACACAGAAGACACAGATGTGAACTGTGAAGGATTCTACAAAGTCACCAGCGCACCCACAGCCCCCTGATGTTACAGGGGTCCATGGGTGACAGTGACCAATATCATTAGCTAGAGCGCCCTCTCCTCTGGTATTTCTTGTATACAAAAACGTATTTGAATATTATATATATATTTTATTAAATATAAATTTTATTGCACAAGGTATTCGCTACTGTAACCTTTGGACTAAACTTAGTGATACATTGAAAGGTGCAACGATAAGTATAAATATATAAGATAAACGATAAATATACAATATAATATACTGAAATAAATTTAATGGATTCAGATATACATACCTAACTAATTACCTACTATAAGCAATTTCTTCCTACATACATACACGCATATCATAATATAATATATGGTCAGCAACAGGTCAACCATGGGTGCCTTTATGAGTTAGAAATAAGGGATAGTTTCGGAAACTTTAGCACGTTGCTGATTGTACGTACAAAATCACTAAATCTATGATGATGAAAGGTAATATGCCCAAAGCATTCGTTTAAAAGTATTCTTGTTCCAATCCCTTCTGAAGTCAGGGGGGATAGGAAACCAACATGGTAAGAAGAATACATAATCTTCCAAGAACCAAGAAACAACTTTAAGGAATGAAATATACGGGCTTAGATAAGTACCTATCTACGGTCACCAGTGTCTATGAACTATCAATCTAAATTTGGACACAGAATGACCTAATGAATGAATACTGTATCCGTTATAAAATTATCATTGGTGTTGATTAAGTGGATGATTGCTCCATAAGTAGATGAGGTTACATAATTCTGGGCCCTTATTTATTTATCTGTAATTGACGAGGTTATTTTAGCTATAATTATCAAACATGTAAGCTGTGGTGTCGGCCGGCTTTAGATTCGCATCTCTTCTCGTGGATATCGTAAGAGGCGAATAAGGGACAACAAAGGCACTACCACAAGCCCTGACTACACTACACCTCTAAAAAGGTGAACTTGCTACCTGGCTTGGCCAGCACGCCGTTTTAAGGCTTATACATCCCCCATGCGAAAGACAACATGCATGAGGAGGCCAGCAGTAGACAAAATAAAAGGACCTGTTACGATTTGCGGCATTCACCGAGAATTTTGGGATCCTTGACGTCGATATTTCGAGAAAAGTCGAGTTTTGGAGTCATCTGGAGAGCAAGATAAACCTTGCCAATAAAAATCTCGATGTACTGAACAGGGCGAAGCAGTACTTCACTCCGGGACAACGCTTTATAAAGCTCAAGCTGGACGCGACATGGAATACTGCTCACACCTCTGGGCCGGTGCACCGAAATAAATGCATGTCCGAATTGTCGACGATCTCACTCTCACACGTGGTCTAGAATCGTTCAGCATCCGAAGAGATATTGCGTCTCTCTGCATTTCCACCGTCTATATAATGGAGAATGTTCTGAAGAACTGTTCAATATGATAGCAAACTTCGGGTCTATTTAGGTCTATATACATTTATTTTAGGTTTATATCTCGGTTAAGTTTCTAAAAATCAGTTCAGAAGTTCCAAATTAACGACGGTGAAAACTTGGGCTCGAAATTTCCAGAACGGAAACGAATAACCCAAAACGCACCGTGCGTTCGTTTGCGGTGTTTGTTCTGTCCTGCGTTGCTGCCACGATGGAAATCATATTGGTAAACACAACGAAATCTAAGCAAAAACTAGTTTGATGGAAAACAAATAAATAACTGATTTAAAAAAAAAAAAATTTAAATTGAAGTTAATTAGAATTCTATTTGGAATTCCAAGCCAAATGCAAGATATCTAAGTTCAAAGTGGCCACTATGAACAAACGGCAATTTTATAGATAAGGCTCTAATAATAACAAATACATTATCCCTAATTACTAATTTTATGTTTGTTGGTGGGCTGGGATTAGATTCATACATTTTCCCATCGTCTTTTCATTTCAATATATTATGTAATGCACCATACTGTTTGTACACAAATTACAAATATGTGTTCATATATAGATATATATAATTGTTTTTTTTTTTAAGTAGTTAGATGTAGTCAGTTTATTCGAAACTATCTCTCTATACAATATATATAATGCCACACTCAATGACTCACACTAGGATTCCCTGTCATGGGCCCAAAGACACATACAAAGACGAACACAAATGAATTTCCGACCGGAAATCGAACGCAGAACTTTTTAAACAGCTAGGTAGTTAGGTACATAACCAACTGAGCTAATCGTAGTCAGAGATCTCTTCGAAATGTCCCTAAAAGTAAGTTTTCTCACCTTGCGATGGCGTCTCCAGGAATTCGTCATTATAGCAGATGTTGACCATAGCCATCGCTAGATGCCTCGCGCAGTACACCCGCGCTCGGCAAGGCCGGTCCGCCCCCACGGTCGCGGCTGTCACCAACACCACCACCAGAAGACTGAATATTAACTTCATTTTTTGGCTATGAGAGATTAATATATATACATTAAGCATTACACGTATAAGGCAACTAAGGGATAACAAGCGACTACGCCAAGCCCTGGAACTACACTACATCACCTCTGAAAGAATGGACCCGCCAACCCGCTTGGCCAGTGTGTTGTTTTAAAGCTCATACACAAAATGTGCATGAGGCGACATGTCCAACAGTGGATAATAGGCATATGATATTGTACTCCTTCGCAGCGCCACCATCATCGATCAGACATGGCGGATTGTTATATATATATATATATATATATTGAATATACATATGCACATTAGATGGAAATAACTGTACATACACCAGTTAAAGAGAAAATGAACAGTGGTCCTGATGGAAGCATTACACGCTTAAGCATTTTACTTAAATGAACTTAACACGTCCATCGGCACAACGTCGCGACGTTGAACGGGGATTGTTGAAATACAGCGCGTTGTGACACACGTCATTGAATTTTAAACGGGGATAAATGCTATTACGTCTACTGCCGAGCGACAGTAACAGATTTTATAGAAGCATGCAGGGTCGGATCAAAGATGTCAAGCCCTCTGGGCTAAAAACGTGCAGCATCCTTTTAAGGGCAGCGTTTTTCGCGAGGATAAAAAGTATAATCTTGTTTTAATAATTGAAAAATCAGATGAATCATATGAGACCAGATTAAAAATCAAATTTTATGCTTGTGTTGCGGCGTCCATCGATTACCTACCTGGTACCATGGGCGATCGCCCAGCTTGCTGAGCCCTTTATCCGGCCCTAGAAGTATGACGTATTAATATCAAGAATTTGCAGCGTCGTACTGTCACAGGATAATGGTTCCATTTATTATTATATATATTTGTTTTCATAATTTAATAATTTATAAGCTTTTTTTCTTTGTACTTTTAATATATAAGTTGTAATTATTGGATAAGCAGATTATTGTCATATTATTGGGAAGGACACTAGCTCCCGTGATACAGGTTTATCTACTTCAGGAGTTGGGGTTTCATATCATGTATGTTTACAAAAATCTGTTGTTAACAATAAAGATTTATTATTTATTATTCATGTTTAGCGTTCAACGTCCACGAACGTTGTGTCATGATAAGTATAACGCCTTTGATTTGACCCGGTTTAGCGACATTGTACCGACGAACGCGTTATAACAAATTTGAGAAAGGGAAAAAGGTTCTAGTTTACTGGATATTGAGACTTTAGTGAAATTTTGAAATACAATTTTACAGCTTTATCTTAAAAAAACGTTTGACGAGCATGTTTATATTTGAATAGATTCTTGAAACAACGAAATTTTTAATTATTTTTTTTAACCAAAATACAACGTCAAGGTTCATTTATTTTATTTATAAAGCACAAAGCAGAAATTAGGCAATACACTTAAAAAAAAATCAAGTATATATCCAGTAACAACGAGCCAAAATACCAAGACCTAGCATGCACAAGTTTATATAATAAGTAAAGTAATATAAAATAATTATTGAAAAGCCGTAAAATACTATTAAATTAGAATAATTATCTAAACTAGAGATTTTTCAGTCTCTGAATACACCTAAAGTTGAACTAAAAATATCGGGTATATTAGGTACCCTTTCTTGACAAGTGCGACCACATTCTACTAACGGGATTCGAGCAAAATTGTTATTAGGTACATATACCGCTCACATAATGTAACAATTTAAAGTTTTTAATAAAATAACAGATGAAAAATCCAAATTTTTTAAATTGGAAGTTAGTCCAGCTTTCAACTGTCTGCATTCGGTACGATAAATAACTGATCACATTTTTTTATTTTATCATACACGTAATTTACTTACCTATTATGCGACTTACCAAGTTAAACTAAAAGTACATACAATAAACTATATCACTCACTATCAATGAGCGGTTATTTTTAAGAAGCGGTTGTACATAGTAGTTTAGAATTAATAATTAAATCTACATATTTGTCGCAAAGAATTGTTAAAAATATTCCAACTCACCAAAAGATCGCGAGTTACGTTATGAGTCGATTTTTTTCGAAATGTTAATATTTTTTTGTTCAATACAACACAGATCCGACTCCAGCTTGATTTTCGACGTTTTTGCATATTGTTAACGATAATACCATAGATACATATTGCTAATTTATAAACAGCTAAATTGTGAAATCACTTGAAGAAAAATAATCTGTAGTATTCTATTATTTCCTACAAATATGTTAAGTTATTGATTTTAAACACTGCTTAAAGGACATCAGTTAATTTAAAATCTGATATAAAACTAAACTTAAAAAAGCTCAAATATAACACAAAATAGGTGGGTATTATAAATGCCCTTACCGTGCGACGTGTACTTGTTTACGCCCGTTGTTACCCAAGTTCCTGCCTTATATATGTATTATATCTCGTGTGAATTATCTCTCCCTATTTGTTTACTCAAGTAGGAGGGACGGGCTCAATTGTGTGACGGGATGTATTTTCCACCTGAATGGTTTCGTCAAAATTACAATAGAACCTTTTTATTTATAGATGAACAATTATATTTTCTGTGCTTACTTGACAGTCAATCTTTTTTAATATGAACCACCGAGAATGCTATCGTCTGTGTAAAGAGGGTTCTTAGTTTTTATCATAGATTTAGGATTTTGTTGCCATCGCAATACATGCACACCGCGTCCCAACGAGAATCTAAACTAAAACTCGCTCACTAAAAAATCGATCCGTGAAATGAAAATGAAATATCGTAAAAAAATATTGAATTACAGGGCATAAAACAAGTCACAAGTTAGAAAAGGTTTGCACTACTGTGTTGATGACGTCACACAGTAGTGTCATTATAACCACACATGAGTAACAGCGACGGTGATAGCCGACCTTATATATTCCCAAAATCAAATCTACCTAATTCCTCAGATAAATTGAAATAAATTCGTTATTTTGTATTAGTTTTCTTCTCTAGTTGTCAAATAAGCTTTAAAATATATAAATTTTGACTGGAGTCCAAATAGAGACCTTACATCTACAGGTAGATCTTCTTGCCTGTTAGCCATCATCCTCCAGTAGCACTTTGTTATACGACATTTATGCTAGCAGCAAATTTACGTCATGAGGGCAGATTATTTATGGAACCCCAAAATGGATTAGAGAAAGAATAGAATTACCAAAGTTCACATGGACACCCGCATCTGTAATTTCCGGCAATCAATTATTATTATTGAAACCGTAACTTTTTTTTCGGAATCTCTAAATTCTTATGGCCCCAATGGCCTTTCAAGAGTCACCGGGCATGTATGGCTTAGGTTGAGTGCAGAAGGCGCTCAGCCAGGAGCAAAGAGTGTGTGCAGCAACAAGCGTAAGGTCTCCCCCGCCGGTAGATCTGCGGAAGGATCGGACCTCGGCTTAGGGCGTTGCTTTGGGACTGTGAGATCGCGAGTCGGTGAGAAACGCCCAGGCACGTGCCGATAAAGGTAAAAGCACACCTGGTAAAAGTATTGGCTGAAGGTCGGTGTGTGTTCACGGTGTAGGGAGGGTGACGTCCTCGTCTCCGTCGGCGGAGACGGTGTATATGTGAAGTCTGTGACTGTAGTATAAGATTGACAACAGTAATTGGGTCGTCGGGGGTTGGTATATATTAATATTAATAATATCACTACATAGAAGCCAAAAAAAATATAACAGTCTGTATCGCACGTAATGTACCTACGTGCGATAATTTGTCACTTGATAAAATGCACCATATTGAGAATTTTATTTTCCAGATATTTTGAGCTTTTAGTGAAATCTTTTAGTAAAAGAAGTAATTGATTAAGACAATTGCTATTTATTTAATATGACCTTTGACCTTTTACTTTTTACTTTTTTCTTTTTTCTTTTATTGTTTATTTTATTTTATTACAGACAAAACGACGGACGGATTAAGAACGAAATTTTGAGTTAAAAAAAATAACCAATTTTAACTATACCGACAATAAGGTCGCAGAGCCTAAACCACTACACCGATTTCAAACAAGTGAAGTTTCAATTGATTTTATTGAAAATGTCCATGTGAACATCGATGGAATAATTACACAACTGAATTAGAAAATGATCAAAAGTAAACGTGCAAACCAGCTGTATGTCTGTCAGATTTGAAAGAAATTGTTCAGATTTGAAACTTTTAAGAATCCCTTTATTAAATTAATATAAGCTTCAGCAAGTATTGAAAAACCTTAGAGTTAGAACGGAGTTGGTTAATAGAGTGAAGGCGACAGTCCACCTGCTGATGAGTGGATACTGTCGGGTATGAACATCTGCGAGAAACATGCCATCAGTCCAGAATGACGAACGCGTTCGGTTCCGGAGTTTACCTTTAAAGATTTAGGAGTGGCTTTGGAGTTTTCCTCATCCCATTCTTTCTTGAAATGGAGGATGGGACGGGATGGAATTAGTGATAATTAATTTTTAAACGAGAAACGTTTTAGTAATTGTCCTCAAAAATACAACAAAAAGAATATACAAATCCATTCAGTATCGATGTCTATTTTTTATTTTTTTTTATGTTTTTTATGAGATAAATTATTTTGTGCCTATGATTATTTTTTATTAAATGTTATACATGCTATTTATTAAATATGAACCTTTAATTAGTAACAGGTAACAATAAGAATCAAGTTTTCATTTTTTATTGATTTTATTCTTAACTTAAAACTAAACATTAAAACCAATTCATCTTTTTTGAAAATTATTAAAAAAATACAATCGTATTTGTCGCAGTCTTTAAACGCAATTTAAATGTAATCTGCAGATAAATGCATTTAAGTTATTGTATACAAAATTATTAATAAATATGTACTTGTATAATAATGTGATTATTAATAAAAAAATAATAATAATGGTTATTAATAATGTCTTGAGCAATCTCATAGTCTTTATGGAGACTAGCTTTTGACAAAGACTTTTAGATTGTAAATACGTATTGTGGTGTATTATATTATTTTTGAGTCTTTTAATAAATTGTCGAGCCACATTAAAGTCCTTGATCGATTAGGTTTCTTATTTTTTGGCATAAACTTTAAAGTATTACCAACATCAGATTTATCACTATCAGATATGATTGATACCTTGACGATATTTAATAGATTCCAATTTTCCGTAAAGGTACCAATTTTTCGTTTCCCTTTAATCAAATACAAAGTATAAAGTATATGAATATGAAAACTATAAAATGGCGGAATATTTTACCACATTATGTATAATTAATTGACGATCGATTAAGAACTTTTGAACAGCGATAACATAATTGACAGATGTAACAAGTCAAGTGAGATAATGTCTGTAAATCGCATAGATTTTAAACTTTTTATTCCAAAGATTATTGAAAAACTGAAGGCCAATAGTTAGGTATTGTTTTGGAATTATATTTCTACTTTCTTTCTCACTTGCCCTGATGGGCAGCGACAGTGGCGATGCACTGATTGAACACATTCACATAGTCGTAGGGCAGTTCACCGGAGCACCCGTACCCTCCTTTCTTGTGGATGGCCATGAAATCGTAGCAGTTCACCTGACCGTCACCGTTGCAGTCCTGGAAATGCATTAAAAAATATAAAGACAGTGTTAAAGTAACTAACGTAAGCGAATCATTGGAAAATTAACTTATGTTTTGACTTTCTTTTTATAAAAACTTTTTTTATAATTTCTTTTATGCTTATATATTTTTTAAGCTGTGACTCCTTGCCATCCCGTGGGCCGCCCGGACCACGGGATGGCAAGTGGTCACAGCCGCCTATGGACACCTGCAACACTGGGGGGATGCGAATGCGTTGCCGTTCTTTCGGAATCTTATTCATGTTGTAATTAAGTGGAAAAATCTCAGTAGGCAGATAGTCCCACAACTTTCGGGTTCGCGGCACAAAGTGCCTTGAAGACCGCACTACACGCAGTAACTCTTTGTGGAGGAAAAGAGTAAAGCAAGAGAGTATCGGAGTAAAGGGATGTTTTATGAGTTCCAGTTCCTCAGACATTGAGATTTTAGTGAAATATTAAAAATATACATTTTTACATCGTTTTATTACAAAAAGTAGATGTCAGAGCATGTTTCTATTTAAACATAATCGATATGTCAAAATAATAAGGATAATTATAAGGTATTTAATGAGTTACGTAACAATATAAGGTGCCACAAGTGTGCGCGATCCGCAAGAGGACGCAGTTGTGATATTCGCTACGATTATGAATGAAATTAATGATACATAATTAAAATACATAATTTATTGATTTTAGGAGTTTTTGTTAAAAAAATATTATGTTTTTCAGTGTGTAAGTATAATATGGTTATTATAAATATTAGGGCCTTCCTTACCTACGAAATTGCTGGTTGTTCATAGTGGCCACTTTGAACTTAGTTATCCAGCGTTTGTCTTGGAATCACAAAATCAAATTAATTTCAATTTAAAGCTACGCCAGGGTTTTACCTAATACCAATGAAATTGCCGTCTGTTCATAGTGGCCACTTTGGACTCGGTTATCTTGCATTTGGTTTGGAATTCCAAATTCAAAAATTTGTTAAAATATCGTTGTGTTTGCGATCAAGGAAAATGAAAAAAATCGCCTTATTTTCGAATATGAGTTCCGTCGTGGCAGTGAACGAACGCACGGTGCGTTTTTGGTTTGATTGTTTCCCTTCTGGAAATTTCGACCTCAAGAACGAGCCCCGTGGAGTTCGTGGACGACCGGAGACTAAAGTAGATAATAACGAATAGAAAGCAATAGTGGAAACGGATACATCTCAATACACGTCTGAGTTAGCAGCAGCCTTCGGCGTAAGTAACAAAACGATATTGATTCATTTGCGCAGAGCCGGTTCTAGCCCATGTAGCGCCCGGGTGCAATCAAAACACGGGCGCAGGGTATTTGAGAGCGCCCCCTAATACCCTGCGCCCGTGTGCGCCGCACACCCTGCACCATAGGTAAAACCGGCACCGCATTTGCGTCAAATCAGGAAGTGAAGATGCTCGCAAAGTGGGTACCGTATGACCTTAAAGAAAGTCAGCTGCAAACACGCATCGAAGCTACCCTTACTTTGCTGAACCGGCACAAAAATGAAGGAATTCAGAATAGTATTGTCACTTTAATGAGAAGGGGATCCTATGTGATAATCGTAAAAGTTCGTCACAATGGTTGACCCCAGCAGACACAGCCAAACAATCTCCCAAACGTAAACTGAGTCAAAAGAACCTCCTGGTGAATGTATGGTGGTTCTGTGCTGGTATTATTCACTACAGCTTCTTGAGATCTGGCACGACAATTAATGCAGATGAATACTATGAAGACATGCAAGCGATGGACAAGTTCGCTACCAAACAACCTAGTCTGGTCAATCGCTCTAGTGACTAATCCATTGCTTCTCCATGACAACGCTCGCACACACACTGCACGACAGTCTCAAAGTTACAGGAGCTTCGACTAGAAACTTTCGTACTCACCAGACCTTCATCATTGATACTGATTTCCATTTTTTTTCGGAATGTGGATAACTTTTTACAGGGGAAAAAAATCAACTCCGATGAGACAGTGAAAAACGCCTTTACATAATTCATCGATTCCCGTCCCCAGGAGTTCTATCAACTCAAGCAACAATCATCAATCAACAATCAACATCAATCAGAGGCATCAATCAACTTCCATTAAAATGGCAAAAGTGCCTCGATAACAAGGGACAATTAAATAAATAAATTAAATTCTATTGATTATATATATAATTTTCATACAAAGAAATATTAAAATGTTTAAAGTACGTTTGAAGGTTTGTCAAGCCGTCCGTTTAATCAAACAGTTTGGTCGTCTCGGAAGCTCTTACTCGTATCTTTATAGAAATAAACATCGAGAATCAACATTATAGACTAATCCATATTCCTAGTTTTAAGTATCTACGTGTGTAAATGGGAGTAAATATGAACCATTCAGCAAAATAATTTCCCCCAAACAGAAACACTGATTGTCAATGAATATAACAAACCTGTTTATTTATTTTTTCTAAATATTATTATTTATAAAAGTAAATCCGTGTTTAGGTTGTTATTTACCGCGATGATGTCAGTTGCCATGCCACATGCAAATCGCGGCGACAATGTCGCATTATATTAATTCTATTTATTGCTCGCACACGTGTGGGAGGACAACAGTGATATGAGTGACTAGAAGATCATCTCTTATGTCAACGACATATAAAAAAAATAGGCTATTATATTTTTGAGGGTTCGATAAACTAAAAGCAGCCGTTGGTACTTGTAAGACTAGTTTGGTATTACGAAGAACAATGTTTCGGTAATTCTCGCCGGTGCCAAAACACTAATAAGTACTCGTAATATTTGCTCGGCATATATTAATTGTAAAATAAATCTAATTTTACGAGAGAACTGCATTTAGATCCTTGTTGCAAACATGCACGCACTCTGCATTCGAAGACAACTGACTAACAATATTCTGTTGATAATATAATATTCTGTAGTATTCTGTATTCTGATAATATAATAGTTGATAATATTCTGTATATATAAAGTGCGAAAACGTCGGCCAACAGAATTATATCGTAATTATAATTTCGCCAAATCTACGCTGGATATAATGGATTCACAATTATAGAGTTTATTTTATAATTGATTTCTTTTTGGAGTATTGTTCCAATATGACTACCAAGATATGTTTTTGTAGAAAGTACAATAAATTAAATAAATTTATTCTATTGTGCTTTCTGCTAAAACTGTTACCAGAATTGCTGATGAACTACACCACCCCTAAATGAGTGGACTCGCCAACCCGCTTAGTCAGAGTGGCGTTTAGCCATACATGCCTCATACACAAGATAATTCATATACAAAAGGTAACTAAAAATATTTCTCCGGTATAACCTTTCGTAGTACCATCATTACTTTTTAGTTAGTATTCATTACTTTTCGTAGTACTTTTTCATGCGATGAAAACATTGTGTGAAGCATTCAGTCCACCTTTCTTAGGCATCTCTTCAACAACCATCTAACTCAAAAACAAACAAAGGCTCAAAAACAGCATCTAATTGACCATTGTGAAATTTTTCATGCATTTGTTGACACCATTCCACGCGGCAGTTTTTTTGAGCTTCGCTCATATTGTTAGGTATCCATCTAGCACAAAGCTTCCTTACCCGTAGGTGATCGTGTAAAATAGTTTGAACTTTTTATTTATTTATTATACCGATACCTAATGATGCCTGTATCTGCTGATATGTCATTCGTTTGTCTGCTTCAAACATGAGCCGCACGATTTTGATGTTTGAGGTGGTTACAACCACGTTTAAATTCACTGATCCAGATATAAATAGTAGCACTGGAAGGGGCTTAATCACTAAATGCTAACTTAAGTCTTTTATGACTTTGTTTTTGCGGCTAACCGCAAGGAAAGTCTTAAAAAATCATTGAATGAAAATGTTCTCTTGTTAAATTAAAATTTCCGCAAACACTTAAATTTCAAATTGCCGCCAGAAATAAAAAACAGTAGCCAGTTCTAACAGTAGCGTATTGTACAGTAGCATTTATGTTAGATATAAGTATTCTTGCACGTCATTATTTCAAATGAATAAACTGAATTGAATTGAAAAAAAAACAAGTCTATATTACCTAACAATATTAGATATGATTTAAAAGGAACAAATCACTCAAACCTGTTTTCGATGCATGTTTTACATTTATTGCGTATGTTTTTTAAAAAATCATCAACCAGGAAGAGTTAATTGTAAATGTACTAAAGTGTTAAATATCAAATGCTCACCTGTCCGTACTTGCTCATGTAGCCTTGGACCGTGTGAGCGGCGCAGTGCGGGTCATTCGCGCAGCTGCTGTACGCTGGAATCATATACAATAGTTCCTTTATTTATAAAAAGTACAGTGCTGTGTTTACTGCAATTTTCAACAACGGGAAGAGACGAGGCGAATATTTTACCGGTAATTAAGACAGATTGTCTTAATTACAGTTAAAATATTCGCCGGTAAAATATTAATATTATACAAAGCGAGTTTTAAAATTTAAAGACCCGATCTGCTTTCCTTGGAAAATTTGGCAAATTTTCATTAAAAATGAAGCTGGATTCATTAAACATCATTCATTCATCATTTGGATTTCATTAAACGTGAAGTTTTAATTTCCGAATACAATGTTACTCAAATTATTCGTATTGATTTCGTATAGTGTGAAAATATATACATTATACTTTTATTCACCTAACATTGATATATCATAGTAATGTGATTATTCATTTTTAGATATTGTTGGGTAAGGTTTTTTTTTTTAGAAAACGGTAGTATGTACTTATAACTATTTTCATGAGGATAATTATAAAACATATATGCCATTTATATGTAGAGATATAATAAACCTAAGATATATAAACTTTTTAATCTTTCGCGTTTTGAAATTATGAAAAGGGTCGCAACGCGTATAATAAAGGTATTTGTTTACCTTTTATTCCTAATCGACGTTTCGGCGCCGGCGGCACGGGTTACATCAGCCGTGGTGACGGGTTTAACACTAAGGTTAACAGACAGTCAGCATTTTTGCGCCACGTGAAAGGAGTGACCGACAAAGTTGGAACAATATTGAGAAAATACTCCATTAAGACTGTATATACAGTAATATACATCGTCCTCCAAACTAGCGGAAAATCTATGCACACCCAAGGATGTTATTTATACCTTAACAGACGCCAGGTGTCTATACGATAAGACTGCAGCGGTGGTAGTTCCTATGTAGGCCAAACTAAGCGTACAACAGTTGCGGTAAGAAACCGCCAAACTAGTAGGAAATCAGCAATAGCCGAACATATTCTCACAGCTGGAATTGATCACTGGATAGAACTCTGCACTCCCAAAATCCTCTGCACTGAACATCACTATTATCGCAGGATTGTACATGATGCGATTGAAATTAAGAAATATAAAAAGCCCCTTCAGTCACCTCTTGACCACGGCTGGTGTAACTCGACTTATTAGAAATTGAACTGTAAAAATTTGAATCTAGAATATCATTTCTCCTAGAATATGGTGATATATTTTTTTTGCTTTTTCTTTTTTCGGAATGGCTAAATTCTTGTGGCCCTAATGGCCTTTCAAGAATCACCGGTCGTGTTTAATTTAACACGGAACGGACCTCGGCTTAGGGCGTTGCATTGGGGGGATACCGCGGGATCGCGAATCGGTGAGAAGCGCCCAGGCACGTGCCGATACCTGGTAAAAGTGTTGGCTGAGGGCCGGTGTGTGTTGACGGTGAAGCG
Organism: Sesia apiformis; assembly: GCA_914767545.1. NCBI lineage: Eukaryota > Metazoa > Arthropoda > Insecta > Lepidoptera > Sesiidae > Sesia > Sesia apiformis. The sequence continues at coordinate 14,151,944 of OU611963.1, read as the reverse complement.
AGGGGGACGTCCACGTCTCCGCCGGCGGGGACGGTGTATCTATGAAGTCTGTGAGTGTGGTGTAAGAACCGTATTGGCAGCAGTAAGATAGAGTTTGCATTAAATTGATGGATCTAATGCTCTAATGATGGATATACTGCCCCCTCTATAGAAAAAAGCACAAGTGAATTTTATGCAGTCGAGATAAATGATTTTTTTTTTCAAAATTAATTTATAAAATCCATTAATAAGAAGTTTACATTAATTAATTAATTAAATAATTCTAATATATTTTCTTCTTCGGAGGGCAAAATTAGTGGTCCTAATTGATGAATAAAAGACTTACTATGACCTTATTGAATAAAATAAATAACATATTTTATTCAATAAGATCTATATTACGTACGTCATTATTACATTGTAAAGAACTGTAATTACCTACTAACCGAATGATTAGAGGCAAAATTATCAAACCACGGGGGCAAGTGGAGATGCCTAGGTATTTGTGATGCCTCATCTTGACAATGACCAATACCTGTAGTACCTCATCTGTACACTTTGAGTCGCTTTGGTAATTTTACCTCTATATAGTAGAAGAGATCCGCTTTTAAAGATATTACTGATATTGCTGATGTCGAAAGACTTAGGCGTCGGTCAAGCGTGTCATCTTTTCTATAAATCATGTTTCAAAAACATTAAGAGAATGATTTGTACTCACCATCAGGATGGTCTTTCGACAGTCCGTTGATGGTTGGCTTGCCGGAATCGGCCCAGTAAGCCCAGGTGATGTGAAAGACGCCGCACGCGTCGCCCTCACACCTGGTTCCCAGTTTGCAGCCAGACACAGCTTGGCAGATGCAGCCGAGGCACACCTCTGTTACCGGTTGTGAGTTTTGGCCTATTATGTGTGCTGGAATTAAAGAAGAATAGAGGTTTACAATTTTTTTGCATAGTAGGTATAGGTAGATGATGACAATACAGGATCAACAACAGTGGCGTAAGCGAAAGAGGTCTGACTTTTTCGGACTATGGATATTCGACCCAGATTATTCCACCACAAATACAGTATCGCAGCTTAACTAGTTTTTGATGATACTGAAGCAGCGCTCAGATTGTTCTATTCAAGAGATCGTTATTGATTCCCTTTAGTATCGTATTTTTACTGCTGTCAGCTGAATAGACGCTGGCCAGACGGCTTGGCGAGTCCACTCTTTCAGAGGCGGTGTAGTTCCTCAGCCTCAGTCTTGTGGCAGCCTTTTAAGCCATATTACCACAATGTTATTAAGTTATTACTTAGTTACCATAGTGTTATTTAGTTTTGTAAAATTGTAGAATTATTGTGAGTTATGGAGACCGTAAGTTGCGGTTTTGAACCCACTAATCATTTGTAAAATCTACTTTATTTGTATGTTAAACATAAAAACGTTTTCTCCGTAAAGTAATAATTAAGACATTAAGCATTTAATAGGTGAAGCAATGAAAGTTGAATGATATCTTTGTAAAAAGCTCTTCAATCTCCAGAGATAAATAGGGCCCAAACAAATCTCAAGGACAATGGCAAAGAGTTACTGGATATTGTAAAGTGACTGCATTTGTACTTCTAACTGTATTAATTATTTACAAAAAATTTGGCTCTTTAAATAGAAGTCAATAAATATACTTAATGTTAAGGAAACCAACAATGTTTAATTTTGGTCCTTCGTTCTTGATTTCACCGTCAAAGTCGAAATCTTTATTCGTTCCACGAACAATCGAATGTAGAAATATTTATGTTAATATGTAGGTATATGCCTCAACATGCAATAAATAAATCCTGGTGTGAGGTCAAGGTACTCGATGCATCATCGCAAAACCTTGGGCTTTAAAATCGGGTCAGTTACTAGACTTCTTTTTCGACGAAATAAAATCAATATTAACCGTTTACCTACTCTGTATTGTTAAAAATAAAATCTTTTCATCCTTAGGTAGTGCAGATCTCTCACTCAAGTACTGAAGTAGTGTGTAGTGTAAAGTAGGTAATATAATAATATGTAGTATTTCATTAATTTCTCAAGTCAAATAAACATCTAACCTAATGATACCTAAATTATGTTATGATACTTATATAATTAATTTAGTTAAATCAATTGTTTCTGTGTGATTTTGTTCTTACAAAATTTCTTATTTTTTTTTGTTCTTTCGTCCACATTGATGTGTTTTATAAAAGACAAATTAGTCCGAGATTCGCATAGTCGACAGAAGGAGTGAACCGAGGAGTGGACTATCGAAGTAATCCATCCTATTTGGTACTTACTATATAGATACGTAAAAGACAAGAATTGTTCAATATAATTCCCACCTCGGGTTTCTACAACCGCACCTCCCGTCACAGAAGTGCCGTCCATCCCCATTTCCTCGACCCGGAGTGTTGCGTACTGTTCGGTCCAAAAAACATTTTATACCGCGAACCCGTAGGCTGAGGAACGAACTGCCTCGAGAGGTCTTTCCATTACGCTAAGATATGGGATCCTTCAAGAAAGCTATGAATAGGATTTTGCAAGGTCGGAGGCGTAACTCCTGGTGTCGCAAGTGTTCAGGGGCCGCGGTAAAACTCACCATCACGCCTACTTCCCTATATAAAGGAAAGAAGTAAGGATACAAAAGAGCTGCAAATGATGATGATGACGGGCAGCTATTATAATTAGTTTGCAATTAAAAAAAAATTTACACATGTTGATTATGTTAGTAACGACAACGCTAATTACCTATAAAAACACTTATTTATAATTGGAACAAATAAATTGCTTTCCTGTTGAAACGAAGACTGCAAAATTCTTCGAATTACTTGCCAGTTGTTTTCATATCTCAATTCCTGACCTTAATGTTTATTGGTTGTTTTGAAACAGATGCCCCGCGATACTTACTTGTATTTATCTTGTAACTAGGTAATTCTGATATGATAGGAACGAAAATAAGCAATAACTTAAGAAATTAATTATCAAGGTCCCAAACAATATAAATAAATGTAAAATAAACAAATATACGTAAATATTTTCTTAGGTTTTCGCGATTACTATACATAGCAATTAAACAACTTTGAACGGTTTAAATCGCGTATGTTTGACATTATTTATCATACATTGGGCAAACAAAGAGGAGCATCGGTATCCGGATAAAAGAACATATAGCTGACATGAAGAACAGACACTCGACCAAGTCTGCAGTTTGTGAACATGCTCTGGACAAACCCAACCATTACATTCGATTTGATAATCCACAAATCCTCGCTAGAGAGACCCGATTCATGCCAAGAATGTTACGCGAGGCTATTGAAATCAAGAAACACCCAAATTTCAATAGAGAAGATGGTTGGCAAGTACGCAATGGCTTGGGATCCAGTCATTAAATTAATTAAATCCCAAGGCCAACGCAATACTGCAAGACCTCTGGACACCGTGAGTGAATACTGCGTGCATAGGGAATGTTATGATTAAAAAATCCAGACGGTAGTTGAAAAAATTTCAGACGGTAGTCCAAATAATTTCTTAATAACTCAAGTGACAAATAAAATCAATTAGTCACCCCGTGACCACGTCCACTGCAAAGTGTTCGAAACGTCGGGATATAAATAATGTCAAATATACGCGATTTAAACCGTTCAAAGTTGTTTAATTGCTAAATATACGTAAACTTGATGACATCAATTAATTATATTTTTTCCTGTGAATAAAGCACATAGGAAAAAAAGTATTACTAACAGTAAATAGTAAAATAAATTTTCAGTAAGTAACAATGCTTCTTCTATCACATGTCTACTTACAAACTATGTTTTCCTCAAAACTATATCTTACTCACTCAATAATGAATTACCCTGAACATTATACATAAAAATACGCATACCCTGTCGTCAAGCCTTCATACTTTTTGTCATTACAAATTATCGTAGCTTCCGTTCGTGTTCAATAGTAGGTAGATTATGATAAAAATCTTAAAATCGTTGTTAGCCACGTACTCGTAAAGTCCGGTACATAATGGACGCGGTGATGCCTTCTACGAATAAGGAGGATTTTTTTTTTATGTTTTATGTGAATTAATTTATGTATATCTATTCTATCGATGCCTACGCACATGCCTATTCATTGGAATCCTACATGCGTGTTACGTGCCTGCGACCTACAATGCCATCTCATATTACTCGGTCGATGACAAGTTTTTCTCGGTGACTTTTCTTAACAAGTGGCATTAATCTTCAGCTCCTCTCATTTACTCACTACCCATTCCCCAGTTAGTTTAATCAGCAATTTATAAACAAAGGCTGATGATGATATACTCGTGTTATTAAATGACTCATGTTGTGGACAGTATATCTATCTCATCATATGGCCTGTGTGACAAAAGATGAACAAGAGGACTAAATATGGAGGACTAAAACAAGAGGACATACCTACTGGACTAAAATGGGACGCCTTGGAGAAATTAATGTATTTTCTTTTTTTTGTTTCGTAATGCATGAAGTTTTATTTCTAGAATACGGGATACAAATTCATTCAGAAAATCTGACTTAAATGATATTAATAATTCATATCAAATCAAACTAAAATAATAAAACTGTAGAACCAGCGTGTCTGTACATTGAATATATTTACTAAAAACTGATTGGGGGCGATGAAGGGAGAGTATCAGAATACAAAAATACGATTTTGAAAATTTTAGTTTGTCTGTCTGTGTGTCTGTTCGAACACGCTAATCTCCAAAACTACTGAACGGATTTTCATGGGGTTTCCACGGGTTACATTAAGCTTAGCTTGGCGCTTCGAATAGGCTTTGTTTCATCGAAATCGGCATATTATGCTGAAATTCCACGTGTCCGAAGTCGCGGGCACAGCTAGTTATTAATAATATAATACTTATGTACAAAATGATTAATGCTAATTGATTGTGAAATAAATATCATTCCTAACATTAAAAATTTAAATCTATATAAATAAAAATTAAATGCTGTTCGTTGGTAAGCGCATCACTTGAGAACGGTTGGACCGATTTGGCTATTTTTTTTTAAATGTTGTTAATAGTCCGAATAAGGTTTCTAGGGAAAGAAAAATTGGAAAAGTTGCCCGGAAAATTAGAAAATTTTGGAAAAACTGAAAGTGCTTTTTCTATGGGATTTTTGTATGAATTTATTGAAATGATTGTATTTTTGAAATTTGGACAGGGCGACGTCTGTCGGGTCAGCTAGTTTAAAATAATAATGAAAATAAAATTTTTATGGTAATGAAATTGCATTGAAATAAAGGGCTTCATATTTAGTTATTTATTTTAGGATATGGATTTTCGAAGAATTAAGATATACGAGTACTTACGCAAAGATATATACGATAAGAGTAGGTAGGTACTTATCTAGTTCACTTTTAAAACTCACGAAATCTATTTACAAAAATCGATAGCTTGTCAGTTTTGGAGATACCTATGATATTTAAAAATAAAATTGCATAGGTAAAGGATTAGTCTATAGTTATACGTTCAGGAATTAAATAAAATTGGTTAATTTTTCAAGCGTCTTTTTATCAACGATTGAAATTCCCGCGTAAGCAAGTACACGATAGTTATAAAGATCACCATTCAATTTCATTTTTTACTTTTTAATCGGCTTTTTATGAGAGTAAAGACTTCTCTATGCACTTAGTTAAATACCTAGTGCTGCGTATCGAAGTATGTTGTCAAACAAGTTGAAGGCAGAGCCTTCTACAATATCTAGTCCGGTTCTGAACCGGATCGCTTTAAATGTTAAGTGTAGGGAAAATAGACCTATTCCAATGTCAGGGCTGTTTTCTCAGAAGAAACTTTTAAATAATTTTTGTCATAAGACACATAACATTCGCCCTGGCTTTATTCAGGTGTCTTAACGATTTCATAGGGATTCCAAACATATTATTATTATGTACATATGCTTAGTTTAGCTTGCTAAAAAGTATTTTCAAAATTGATCCAGAAGTTTTTGCGTTTACATCTGATTTTAAAAAAACTCACTGTCTCTATTTGTAACAGTATAGATGTATACATCTATATAGACAGTATAGCCAGTAATACATATATTACTGGCGCTCTAGCTAGTCAAGCTTTCCCAAAGTAAAGCCTGCAAATCATACAAATTAAAGGTGATGCTTAAGCACTTGACGCACACTAAGGAAGGTCCTCTCTTGAAATTTACTCAGTTAAGTACGTTTCCTAGTATTTTTCATTATTTTCATAAAAAATAGTTCAGTTTTTATTTGTAGCTATTGCCTGCATTGTATGACGTTGCGAAATGATGAAGTCTCTGTATATTAATCTGCGCATTCTTGAGACTTGGTTACATTACACATCTATTAATATTTTTTACATTACACATCTATTTGCTTATTCTAGTTGTAAATATATTCATCTAGATCTTGTTACCACGATGTGCGGCATCCATCGCGTATCAAGTAATTTAAATTTTTTACACAGAATTTTCCAAATAAATAATAAATACAGTTGCAAGACAGAGCGTATAGTATATAGATCTTATATCTACATATAGGGTGTGTAAGACCGAAGCCTAAAGCCATGGATTCTGCTAACGATTCTGAGTTGATTGACATATTTTATAATATTACATATTTTTCTGTAAAATTATCTCCCAAGTTTGCTGGTAGAAATATTATATTTATTTTCGTTTGTAACTATTTTTATCATTTTTGTGTATAATAAAGTATATAAATAAGTAAATAATATTTCTTTTTGAGCTTTGAACTTAACAAAAAAACTAAAAAAAAATTTAAGAAAGAAGAAATTTTGTATAATTTTCACGTCAATGAACTCTGAATTTTGAACGGCAACCATTATTTCAGGCTTCGGAAAAAGTTCTGACACATTCTGGATAAGTTCTACGGTTTGTCTTGCAACTGTATTTTTATACAAGACTGCGGAATCTTGCAGTACCTACAACAGACCTGTATCTATTTAAACGGGTCTTAACGCGAAAGTTATATTTATGAAATAAGGTATATTATACCTTATTTCAATGTTTGGGTCAGCTCGTGACCATGGTTGATAAATATGTGTGAAAAACGCGAAAATCTCAAATGTTAGACCTGTATTACATGAACTCTGCACTTGCATTTGCATCACTTGACGAAGTTGTAGTCACGTGTCTGTTCTAACTATACTAAATCTATGAGGTCAAGAGCCCCGTTAGCATTGGCCATTCATTGTCATATTATGCAAGATGATAAATATTGCACTGTTCAAGGTATAGTAAAATATGATAATATTAGCTAAAATACTTTTATAATCAATGGATGTATGTTTTCAGAAGTATATTTGCATTTCAATACTCTTTAAGTTTACATAATGTAAATTGACTTCGTACCAAATAATGTTGAAAACAAAGTGTGTAAGCACCTTATTGTCGGTTCTAGTTACCAGATATTAGGAGACTAGCTGAAACTAGCTTAGGAGAACAATTTTCATTGTTGTATTTGAGCATGTTGGAATCTTGAAACAACGAAATTTTTAATTAGAAAGTCAGTATGTTGCTAACAAAAGTATGTAAGTCTTTATCGACATTAAAGACCTTTTGTTAAATGACGTGACATATAGAGTTCAAAATTAACGTTGAAATAGCAAGTAAAATCGGTATAATGTATTAAGTTGATGTGTGTAACTGAACTTTGAGTTAAAACCTATGTGTGAACAAAAACCAAACATAAGTAGCAAGTAAATAAGTATTGTTACTTAACGATTGGTATACGTACACATAGATTTATTAGTTAAATACTTATCAACTTAGGTAATACGTCTAAACCGGCCTTTAGTCCAAGCTAAGTAATTAATTCTACTTGTGATAGCAAGGAAAAGCAGCTCTGTAGTGAGTCGTTATAAACTTATATCCAAGTAACAAGTAAATAACAGCACTTCAAAGTCAAATCTCTAGAAAGGAAAATTGTTAGCTAAACACAAAATTTCTTTATTACTGTCTAATTAATATTGCATTCAATTTTGTACTGATTGTACAATTTACGTACTCGTATATACAGACATGCTTGGCAACCTTACGAAGGGAAAACGCAATTACTTGTGCTTAGATCAATCTGCCTTATAATGTAATCAAGTGGAAAAACCCAAACTTTTGCACCTAGCGAGATCGCCAGACATCTATAAAGTTATATCTAGTCAGAACAATATTGTTAATGCATTTTAATTTTAATATAATGACATCAATTATTATTAAGTAGAATGTTGCATAACAAGTCTAGTTTTGACGATGACATCTTGTTAACTGGTTTTCTTGTCTTCGTGAGATTTATTGGATTTTTATTAATGAATGACTTGTTTACCATGCTCATATTAATATTGTATTAGGTATTTACAACTGTAAATATATATAGAATAAAGTCGTCTGTCGTGCTAACTTATCAATTTATTGGCCCGGTTTTCCTAGGCTTTTTTAACATTGTGTTTGGGTATTGTAATAAAAGAAGTTTATATTTTAATTAGTTTATAAATTATTTTCATTAACCCCTCACTTAAATATTTAAATAGTTTCCTTTCAATTTGACAACTTCTTTCATCAGTTTTTCCTTTTGAGATCTTATGGGTGTTGTTAGAACTTCTTTGTTTTATTACCTATATCTTTTAAGTATTAGTTTTGCTTTTAAGTCGATTATAATGTGGTTGTTACATCCAAAGTCAGTGTTAATTATTTTCATTTATCTTTTACTGTAAGATGGGTGTTGTAATCTGGATCTAACATACCAAGGCACATAAGTATGCAGCAAGTCTTTAAACACTTTTAAAAATCTACTCACAAACATCAGCCAAACAAACGCCGACCAGCAAGAATATGGCACTAAACTTGATCACGGCTGACGCCATTGCGGCAGATTATTAAAAGAAATAAATAAAAGTATCTCAAAATTAACGTATAGCGTCGTATGCTCACGCGCAGTAAACTGACATTGAACATGGCCTTTGCGAGGCTTATATGGATGCCGGCCGGATGCCCTGAATCATGGATGACGTTCCGTGAAAACATCGAATTTTGCTCAAACTTATTTCTTTTTTACTGTACAACCATTGCACTTTAATCGATTTTTTTATTGATTATCAACTTAACAATATTTAGTGACATTATTAAATATGTGTCATAGTGAGAGATTTTATTTGAATTAGATTGTATTTCATTCCGTTTTGGTATCATTTAAAGTTCAAATATCTCTAATTTACCTACCTGTATTCTCCTTTCTCCTTTTTATTCAATGGTACTTAAATGACCAGTCAGTGAATCAAGTGATCAAATGAAGGTAAGGAGTGGCTGCTATTGCCCATGGACATCTGTAATATCTTTGGGTATTTAGAAATCATAGTTTTGGATTATCAATAACCAATCTCTGTTTCCTACTCCATTAGAAAAGTAAAACTCCACGGGACAGTATGAGAATGGACATTTTATCCTGGTTTGCAATATATTCTATTGGAAATGGGGTTTGGAAACTCACGCATACCCGAAACTTGTTGGCAGTCATCTTCTGTCATCTATGACTTCTGTGAGCATGATTATTCCATGCTAACTAAAGCTAAAGCTAAAGCTGGTTATTCCAGCTTTAGGAGTAGATAATACGGGCAGTCGCGCGCAGCATCACAGTTAAGAATGCTTTAATCTGGGAAAACTCAATTAACCTCAAAACAAAACAACAATTTAAGGTAAAGACATCATAAAACGAATAGTAGTTGCTTATACAAGTACTTCTTAAACTGAGACTTATTTTAAAAATAATTGCGTTATGTTTTTCCCAGGATGATTAAAATTTATTTGTATATGCAATGCGGGACCCGTAGTACAGGATCTAATGTTAACATGCATAATTTTCCCATGAATATAAATTCAACTACTCATTACATTTACTTACTGGTGACTATTGACGTTTATTCAAGCTACTTTTAGGATCGGATCGTTAACGACTAAGATCGTTTCTAAAAAAAAAGATCGTTCTTTGCTTAGAACATAGAATAACTAATAGTACCTACAAGTACTTAGAGTGCAGTGAGCGATAACCGATGAAACAGGGGGTTCCTTGAACTGCAGATACACCTCATCAACGCGCCTGCGCACTCTGCGCTTAAGACAAAAGATTTCTTTGAACAGCACCCCGGACAAAGTTTTAGGCCATCCACCCGACAATCCCGACTTAGTCTCGTTTTTTGTTCCACAAAATTAAAAATCAATTGATACGTATGCAGTTTCCGTCACTAGAAGACTAGCGCTAGCTTCATTTGAAGAAAGAAGTGTTTGACGAAGACTGGAAAATCACGACCGGTGACTCTTGAAAGGCCACTAGGGCCACTAGAATTTAGCCATTCCGAAAAAAAAAGAAACTGGACAGCAGACTGGAAAAAATGTGCCCAGAACAGGTTCAGACGGGTGAAACTTAGCCAGTCTGGGGAAGGGAATACTTTCAAAAAATATTATAATGATAAAACTCGAACACAGAACATTTTTACATGTATTATTAATGCAGTGATTACAACCCTGATTACACAGTAATCAGGGTTCGTAAAAATCCGATATTTATAATATATATCAAAATATCCGATAGACGCTCGCAATTGCAATATATGTACGAGTATATACGAGTAAATGATCTGTTCTGTGTTCATGTCCTGTTTCTTGACAAACTTAAGCGACGTGAATAAAGATAATTCAGTCGGCTATTATGGGCTTCTAACGGGTCGTTCGATCATCGAAGGATGGCGATAAAATTTCAATAGAAGTGATTAATTTTGTTGCTAAGCGGTTAAAACCGTTATTTTGTATTTTAGCCTTTAACTTCTTTTAAAGTCCGGTTATCCCAGTTTTATTTATCAAATGATGTACATATTTAGAAATTAATAAAATAATATTCTTATCTTTTGTAATAATACTTTACTTACTCTAGTGAAAACTGCTTCAAATATGATTTTTATCATTGTTTGACTCAGGTAACTGTTAGGTATAAATATTTTTTCAAATTGTGATATGAATATATAGTGCATTATTTTTTAATCAAATAACATATTTTTAGTAATTCTTTTGATAGAACTAACCTGATTTGCCTCCTGTTTTTATTCTCGGTGTCTTATAACATTTGAAATTTTCGCGATTTCACACGTATTTATCTATTTAAACGATGTCTTGTTCCTATTTATCGTTCTATTTTTCCTATAGACTTAATTTTCTCTCTAATTACTAGAATATATTATACTAAACTGATTGTTAAACATCTCATGATTAAGTACAAGAGAACGCGTGAGCTCTGTAGTGGAGTGTTGTATACGAGTAGATTGTTATCGACTGATTGTGAACTAAAGAATTAAATTTAAAAGAATTTAAATAAGATAAATGTTATATAAAATTATACTCGAATTCGTTAAAGCATGGAATCTAATTGTTAAAGAAAGAAGGCGATACACGTGCTCATAGCCGACCTTTAATGGTAAGTGGATATTGTTGCCCTACGATATGTGCTATATATGCCAACATCACAGTCCAAAAACAAAGGTTAACAAGTCCCCGGATGCGCCATCTACTTTTACTTAATTGTACTTAATGTTGTTACTATTGTTGATTAGTGTTGTTACCTGATTAATGCATTTCATTTCCGATTTCTATATTATGGACATTTATGCAATCGGCTATCAATCTAGAGTTTTGAGGGACACAGATGTAGTAAAAACGTGAAAATTCAAACTTCACAATATAGAAGGATGAATTATTTATTATTTTGATCCCTCTTCTGTATCCATTTTCTGTTTCTTGTTTAGTTTGTCTTCGTAGTAGACATAACGTTTTTCCAAGAAAAATTGTTCTGTTTAGCATAATTTTAAAGGTTTCGGGGATCCCCCGAATACGCGTCAAAGAGGCTGTGCAGAAATACCTACTCTTATTCGAAGAATTTTTTTTATAAAAATTATATAATTTTATAGTCAAACAACAAAAAATTTCAATAAAAAATTAGAAAGAACTTTAACGTTTCGAGTCAACATAATTTTTTTGACCTTAACTTACACGATTTAATAATTTATAGATATTTATTTGTACATTATTTCGATGATATAGAAACGTTAATTTTATCTGAATATTTGAAAATATCGATGGGAATAAACTGTACTGTCGTCCATTGGTTGCTACATCGAAAATGGTAGGTATGTATCTAAATGGACGACAGTTATTCAAAGCTTTATTTTTAATAACAAATGAAGTTACTTCTTTAGTGCCAACGACCGATTACCTCAAGCGACTATGTATACATATACTTATTAGCTACTACTACTGTGATGTGTAAAAAATGCCAAGATCGAATCACGGTAGGAAAAACAATAAATTATTATTGTTTGCGATCTAGACAGTTAGTGAGTGCTTTGTGTATATATCTGGAACCTATTTGCTTTGCCCATTAGTCCAAGCAATAGAGCAAAGTATTAGCGATTGTGTGACATAAATCCTAGTAGGAAACCGACTGTGCCATCATATTTTGTTCGATGCGATGAAATTATTGAAATAGAATAGGTTCAGATTAAAGGACGGAGGAGGAGCGCCCGCCAGGATGAAATACGGTAGATTATCTATACATAGATAATATAACTATAGGTATACATACTTACACATTATTCCATTATATTACACATTTGTTGATTGATTGTTCCTCGAATATTGATTAAAGTTGATTAAAGAAAATATTATGCAAATGTAGGGATTCTTAGGTATTGTAATATTTTAGCTGTTCACGATAAGGTGAAATACATGTTGTTGGTAGAACAATTCAACAATGTGAGAAAGAAACTGATAAAAGACAAGAGAGATAAGTGAGAAGAAACTGATGATACCTAGAACGAATAATTTCTATGGAAGGAGAACACTTAAATATACAATTTCGAGTATTATGAATACAATTCCATTAGAGTTAACAAAAAAACACATAGATTTAAAAAAAAAAATAGTACCATTTACAAAAATAACTTCTAACTTTGAGCAACATGTACAATATAAACTAAAGTATCAACTTCTCTCTGTTGGGTTCAGGTACCTAATTACAGTAATTACTCTTAGGGATTCCCGGCTATAGTCCACCACATGGATCCAGCGTGGATTAATGGATATTACACATGGTATGGTTATACACAAGTTAAAGATTTTTTAAATTCTCAAATACACGACTTCCCTCCTGGCTTGGCGGCCTAGCAACTTAATAATTCATAAGAACTCAGTGATACGGGTACTAACTTGTATGCACTACCTTATGAATGTGACTTGAGACTAAATATACTTAGGAGCCATCATCGCTGTGTCAATCTGACAATACGAGTATACAATCATATTTATGATTTCCTTTATATTCCGTGGACATATTGTACCCATATTGTACATATTGGACATATTGTATGCAGGGCTGAAAATTGTAAATTACTAGGAGATTTCGGGTCCCAATTTCTCCACGCGGACCCAGTGTGGATAGGTGGATATACATAAGTACTCAAGATTATTTTCTATTCTCGAGCATGCGTGTTTCCTCACGATTCCTCCTCATTGGCGAGATAGTGATAATTTTTAAAAATCCATATTTAAGTAGGAATGCAGTGGTACAGGCCGAGGATTTGAACTCACGACCTCACGATCGTGAGCCGTGAATAGGTATCTCTAGGCTATGGACATGTAGGGCATGTTTGATTTGTTCCTAACAAATTAATTCATATTTTCTCAACATCGCGCCGTTCCGGGTGATTGCTGCCAAAATGCACTCTTCATTTGTTTCGAACCAAAAGTCAATTCCAACATACACTATACACGGGCCGACTGTTCACGTAGATCGGTCGTGCTATATTTGTGACATAAATAGTTTTGTGTACCAAATTAAAGTTTCTCTCGACATGGCTGTAGATAGAGGACATCGACTCATTGTTTCCAGATCACTCAAGAGTCAAAATTCACCAGTGCCAAACATTGCCCGACAACTGCATCGTCAACTAAAAGCAGCAATGTGACACAACAATTCTAAATGGACAGAAGCCCTTCCATACGTACTCCTAGGCATAAGAAGCGCCTGGAAAGAGGATTTTCAAACTTCGCCAGCAGAACTACGCCAGCATCATGATATGGGTATGAGAAATCTTATCTTCCGACTACGTTTTCCTATGCCGGGGTCCAGCAAAGAAATCTTTGGGCTTGCCTTATGCCTTACGAAATTCTAGGAAGAGAAGCGAAATGTTTCAAATTAGAAGTACAAGGCAATGCCGGCTTATTGCTGCAACAATTCATTATTCATTTGTTTCGAACCAAAAGTTAAATCGAACATACACTACACGCGGATCGGCTGTTCTCAAGGTAGGTACACTGTCCGGTCGTGCTCCTGATTTTCTTATCTTCATATATTTGTGATGTAAATAGTTTTGTGTACCTATCAAAGTTAAAGTCTCTTCCTTCATAAACCGCCTTCATCTTCTACAAACATACTAATAGATAGATAAATTATCCTTTATCAAAAACAATGATTTTCATATGCATCACTATTGTTATAAAATTAAAAGTATTAATGCAAGGTCTTAATTAATTTTTAACTAATTATTAACGTACACAATTTTAGTATCCGGATGTTCCTACCTGTTATTTAAATACGTAGGTAGATGCAATCAAATATGATCTATTATAAAAACGTTGTGGTTTTGTGGCGATGATGTAAATTTGAACACGATGATGTTAAAATTATTCCTAGGATTCTCCAATCGTGATCGGTAGTTATTGATTGCTACCGTTTAGCATACGGAGTGAACCCGGAAAGTCTCACTCGATATCTAGACATTGAGAGCGCTTCAATATCAAGCTAAGCCTATCAGCCTCCAGCCTCCTTTGCTTCAATAAGTACTTACATCAAGCCTCCTTTTGTAATTACGACGGGGGTTACGGAGCCATAATCCACTTCGCTAACCATTGGATTATCAATTCACCAATTCTCACTGGTGGATAAAGATGATCTGACTTACATTGTTAATAATTATAAGTACCTATTATCGATATACTAATACAGGCGTTACGGTTTAGGTAGTGTATTTTCCCAAACTGAAACCAAGAATTCCATTCATAACTCTGACTTACGTCATGATTTTTTTTCATTTTTACTATCTTTCCTACATATTTGCCAAATAGATACAAGGCACAAAAACAGTTTTCTTTACAGAATAATTTTTAAAAATCAATTTATAGAATCTTTTACACCGTGTATATATTTTTTAAATTAAATAATAAGCAACAGCAGTAAAGGCAACAAACAAGAAATCAATAATTACGAATTTTACAAATACAGATTAGTACAATGGTTGGATAAGCTAAATCATCTTTGAGAAATCCTATACATAGGTCCTAGATAAAAATACAGACACTATATATAATTTACCCATAGATGTATTCTAGTAGTTGGAATACAAACATTATGTATGATTCATTAAAAGCACCTTTCAAGGTGATTAGAATGACATTTAGAAACAACGGATGTGATCTACACTCAGAGTTATTTTTATGCTAATAATAACTTAAATGCCTGAGTAAGTATCTGTCTTTGTTATTTATACTTAAAACGTTTCTTTATATATCGTACATTAATTAATAACTAGATTAATTGATAATATCTGCATTAGAAATATAGCCTTTACAACAGATTATTATTTTCTATAGCTGCTAATAAGAACATATTGTATTAGAAAAGAAAATTAACTCTAACTACATAAGAACATTCAATAGGTTACCTAGCATTCAGTTTAGCCAGAATGAAGTATCTACCTATAGAAGAACGATGGGAGCACATTTTATATTTTGCTTGCTTTGACCGAGGGTCCTTTGCGCCCGGTAGATAGCTATAGAAACTGGTTTGACTACTTAGGTAGGTACTAATTTCCCATAAACAGCGAATGATAACAAAAATCTATTTTTATAACAACAGCTATTCATTTTCAATTGACCATTAAAGTAGAACTACAAACTCAATTAAATTATAGTAAATAAGTAAGTACGAGTATGCTTATTAAACATGCAAAATGCATTTGAAATACAAACACGACTGAAGAAACAGACAACTGTTAAATTAGGTACCAACTTTAACATCTATAGAATAATGATGAAATATCAAAATGGTGCTATAAAATCCCCACAGTTAGTAAGTTTATTAAATATTCATACACCACTTCATTGATAATACACAGATCGCATCAATAAAGTTCGCGGCCGATTACTTTGTAGTGGCTGGCCTCGTGAGTTTAGGTCGATGACGTTCCGGCTTTGCATACGTAATACGATAATCTACTAATAAAAGTTCATGTCAGTCAAAGTAAGTGACATTAGTCCAAAAATGCTCATTAGGAGAAGAAATTGCACACAAAGCATTTTGGAAAATAGAAACCGACTATAAAATAAGATTCACGTTGTGGGTGATGTTGGTGCTCACAACATGTTGGTGTATATTATTATCAATTATGCAAACAGCCTCAAAGCGAAATTTGTGTTGATTCTCTACATAGCCAATCATAATGCGTTCTGGCAATGAACAAGTGCCACAAATCGTACTTTTAACACAGTGCCAGAGAATGTTGATGATTTTGACATTGCTTTGTAAGGCAAGTTAGCATAGTTTGTCATCACTTTCCGCATTAAGCTTCCCATCCTCTACACTGCTGAATAAAGGCCTCTCCCAAGGACCTCCATCACACAGGTGTGGACTTCTCATCCAGCCACTACCGATGACTCAGTTAACTATGTCATCACCACAAGAAAACTAGCATTATCTTGTACAATGAATGCTGGCATTATTTAATAAGGTTGGTCCTAATCTGCTCGTTATCTTGTGCAATGATGGGAAAAGGTTTTGAAATTTGGACGAAGCAAGTACAAATTTAGAAATCAAGCAATTCAGATCGAGACGATCCACCATTTCACTAGATAAAAAGTTTGAAAAGACATTGTGATGGAATCCAAGTCAATGGATATAGAAAAAAAATGTTAGTATTTTTACACAAGCAACACTAATTTCTAAATGTCATGTCATGTGACGTTTCAATTCTCTTTCTACTAACAATACGTTTTCCCTTTGGCAATATGATTGGTAGACAAGCGTTTTTGTTTTAATTTCGTCCAATCAAGGAGTTTCTGAGAAAATACGAAATTATGACAACAACAAATAAAAACTTACTTTGATTCAATCAGAGCTGTTCAAGTGATATAGATTTTTATGTAGAAATTAGTTTAATTTAAAATACTATTAATCAATTGGAGTGATTTAATTAGTTATAATAGTAAATAAATGATCTATTACAGGTAATGAAATAAATATTCTCATAAATAATTGATATACATTCAGTTCGTCAAGATTGCAAATTTTGAGAATGCAAATATTTCGAATTATATTTTTAGACAAGAGACAAAAATAATTAAGTCATTTACGCGCCGCGCCATAAAGTCCAATAAAATTCTACGTCTACTTTTAGTGGGTCATACTGCCATACATTTTTTTGGACCCGGCGCTAAGGTTGTTTCTGATTATGTCGATCATCGCTCAACCAAAATATTGACCTGAGATGCCAATTAAATAGATACGACGCATTCATAATCTAATTAATATTACCTGCTATTTTTATTTCAGAAACCATACAATTCACGAAAGGAATAACCTTGAGGGTATGATAAGATTATATTGTTTGGAATAGTGGTAGGTAATCAAGACTTCGCGGAGTGTTTTAACTCACTTAATCTTGCTCCACTTGCGGATCCGACTGCTCTTAGTTACTCTAACTCTTTTGATTCACCTTCAGAGAGCGTTTCATTCCCGTTCCCTAATGGTTGCAAAAGCAAAAAAAAGTCATGCTATTGTTGTATCTCGATTTTGAGCCCCTGATAAGTGCCGATGCGCGATTACACTCCCGATTATGATTGGCGTCAGAATTAGAATGAACAACAATTGTATAGAACAATTAAGGGATTCTGCTCCGCTCGTGGATTCAACTCTTTTGATTCATTAACTCCAGACTTACCCATCACTAGTTTGGAAATGACTTTCCTTTAAATTTTGTTACTGGCCTCATTGTTTCCCTCATTCTAGTACCGATTCATATAAAGAGTAAAAGGAAGTATTGTTAAAGTTGTGAGCATGATATAAATATAAATTTATTGCCTTTAGGATCCTCTCCCACGCCTCTAACCACATTGCTAAAACCTTAAGCAATCACTAATTCTGTGTACTTCTACATAGACATGTTTATATTTAAATACCAAGGGATCATCCACAACTTGTAACATACCTAAAAGAGGTTATTTTTACTCAATGTTAGAGGAAAACTTAAAATTCTTTGAAATCTGTAGTTTCAAATCACCTGTACAACTACATACTCCCTATTAGTTATTTACTTTGTGATATCATTATAAAATGAAATTTTACACAATGAGTAAAAATAAGTCATCAGTATCCAATTTTCAACCAATGGGGATTACAATCCCAGTAACACACAAATCTGTGCATTCACCGCTAAAAAAGCCCCTTTTGTCATAGCACCTCTCTTTCAGAGCATATCTCTTAATATCTCAGAGAGTATTGAGATCCTTGGTGTCGATATTTTCAGCAAAGTCTAATTTAGGGATCATCTGGAAAATAAAGCGAAAATGCCCTCTAAAAAGCTTGGTGTAATGAACAAAGTGAAGCAGTACTTCACCCTTGGGTATCTCCTAAAGCTCTACAAAGCTTAGGTTAGGCCCCATATGGAGTATTGCTCACATCTCTGGCCCGGCGCACCAAAATATTGATTGCACCCCATTTGACTCCATCCAATAACCATGCTGTTCGAAGTGTCGACGATCTCACTCTCATGGGTGGTTTAGAACCCCTCAGTGTTCAGAGAAATGTTGCATCTTGAACCCCTCAGTGTTCAGAGAGATGTTGCATCTCTGAACCCCTCAGCACTCAGAGAGACGTTGCATCTCTCTGAACCCCTCAGTGTTCAAAGAGACGTTGAGTCTCTCTGTGTTTTATCACCTGTACAGTGGGGAATGCTCTGAAGAATTGTTCAATATAATTCCCACCTTGTGTTTCTACAACCACTCCTTTCATCACAGAAGTATGGTTGGTCTGCATATCCTCGATACAGAGGTGTCCCATACTGTTTGGTCCAAAAATCATTTTATACCGCGTACCCGTAGCCTGTGGGATGAACTGCCTCAAGACGTCTTTCCATTATGCTATAAAAAAAAAAAAATATTGGATTCTTCAAGAAAGCTGTGAATAGGATTTTGCAAGGTCGGCGGCGAACCCGCATACCCCTGATGTTGCAGGTATCCACTGGTGACTGTAACACTTACCATCACATGGGACTGCTTGCTCGTCTGCCTACTTCCCTATAAAAAAAAGTCCTTGGGACTTCCCAAGGTCCCGTAGTCCTAGGGAAACCTATAAGTATAAAAACACACAGTGCAGTCTAAAAATTGTTGTATGCTGCACACCTTACATTACACTTCATGGGGTTCTTCAAGAAAGCTGTAAATACGATCCCACAAGGTTGGCAATGCACTAGTTTACCCCCTGGTGTTATAGGTGTCCATGAATGCCAGTAGCCACGTACATCTTGTAGGGCTTTGCCTGTCTGCATAGTACGCAATAAAAGAAAATTAAAAAACGAGCTTATTAATCTTTTCCTCCCAGATATTAATAATATACAAAATCACTTATTTTCAGTCACAATGCGGATTGTACTGTTCTCAATAGTGCTGCTGTGTTGCAGTGTGTTTTCTCAAGCATATGAGGACACAACATTAGAAGATGATGACTTTGCTGAGTTTGAGCAGTTTGACTCGGAGGATGATGATGTACCAATATTAAAGAATTGTAAGTATGTCATTTCCAATGATCAGGTTGTTCAAATGGTATTTGTATCATGTTGATAGGATTCCATTGTTTAGAGAGATGAAATAAGCTTGGTTGACAGTCATTATGCAGGTTGTCCACAGGGTACCTACTAAAGTATGTCTTAGCTAAGCCAGCTAAACTATAGGTAAACCAGATTATGTTGGATGTCCACCAAAAACCAGGCAGAAGCTAAGTAGTGTTAATAATTTGTTCCATTGTTATGTGTTGTCCATTGCAAATCGAAGACAGTGGGCAGTGGGCCACAAGATGTGGATCAACACTAGAATGGGTACCAGGAGACAGCTCGTCTAGTATTGGACTGGGGCCCTGGGGCACACAACAACCCCACTATGACAGAGTTAGTTGGCATACCTTAGCTTTGTTCATTTGTGGTCGCACAAAACGGTGTACTCAAGTTCAAATCTCATCGCCGTATCTTGTTTCTTCCCATATCAATTAGCGTCGGAGACAAATTGTGTTCGAGGTTTAATATGATGGGATATAGCACTGGGTGAAGCAACGAGTGGTTATTGTTCAACGAGAATGCCGCTTTTTTAAATAGCCCTACAAATGTTATTTTTCAAAAGTCAACAATATAACACAATGTACATCATTTTTACTTTAAGGAAGAAAGAAACAATGTTTATTGCCACAAATACTTAAATAGTTACAAGAATACCTAAAAAAATTAAATATAATTAATTACGATAGGAAAGTCACTAAATTTTTAGTCCACTTGAATTTCAATCACTGACAAAAAGACCCTTGAATAACGCGGTCAAAAATTCACCCTTGAATTTTTGAGGGCGTCACATAACGCCCTCAAAAATCGCTAAAAAATGAACTATTTTTATTTGATTCCTAAACTTGTGAAATAGACTACCCTTCCAAAGATTTTTCTTATTTTTATTTTTCAGCACTTATAGATAAATAATTCAGTTTTTTTTCCATTTTAAGTAGTTTGAGTCGTGCCTGTAAGTAGTTTGAGTTGTGACTAAGTAGTTTGACTTTTGTAAGTGGACTACTCTATTGAGCTAACATATTGAGTCTCAGATGAATGCTACGAACTGAGGCCTATGTCCTACAATGAGCGATTTTCTATATGATATATAATATTTATACCTCATGATACCTGATACCTCACTTATACCTAATATTTATGTGTAAAAAAAGTTTTAATACTACACATAATAATAACAAAGACATTAAATTAATGTATCTACAATTAATCTACATTAATGTAATTAACATATTTGACATTACTATTCTTTAGGATGCCAAAGAATATAGCAGAGTGTCTTTTAGATAATTTATTTATTTATTGGACATAAAAACCGTAAAGGTGTAACACCTCCCCTTAATAGCATGTGCAGCATGTATATAAAATACTATATACAAGTAAAAAGGACATATCAAAGTTACATTATACACTAACACTAATCTAAAAACAATCCTATATATACATCTACCTGTCACTAACTACACACCTTACTAACTACCACTAATAACAAATAAACCTGTACAAAACCTTAAATACCTTATGGTTTTTATGTACAATAGAACACCATGGCCATATACCATCTTTATGTATTTTAAATCCAATATATAAAAATTAATGTTTGTTTGTTCATTCGTCTTCTATGTGTTCCTAAACCATTCATCCGATTTCAATTAAACTTTGGTGAGTTGTTGTGCTCACCAAAGGTTTCTGACAAAAAAATCTAATGCATTGCAACGCATGCCCGGCACAGCTAGTATTATATACAAAATAATGTCAGATCAGTCCTTTGTTACTGTCAGATAAAATAGTTTCTTACGTTGTATGTATCTGCATAATAAAATTATCTAAAAGGCACTCCGCTATTAGACAGAGAGCTGGCTACGAAAATTAAAAATGATAAGGTGCAGTGAAAAGTTTTATATAAAGTCCTTCCTTACTAGCTGACAAGCACATAGCGCTGCAGCCAGAAGTCTCTCCCGGTAGGGAAGCGTGGGGGGGCGGTCAAACGCGTTAAGTTTTAATCAAAATAAGATCTTTGAGTGCAGTTCTGAAATTTTGTGTAGTTATAGTTTTTAACTGTAGAAATTGCGTAAAATTATTGCCAGAAGTCTAGGTCGGGGATTAAGCGTTGCCAGAAGTCGGTTAAGTTGTAAAAAAATATTCAAATTTTAATGTCAAGGTGCAGTTCTGGCGATTTTGTTTTTATATTATTTATGGCTTAAAAAAGCTGGATATCAATTGCCAGAAGGCAAAATGATGGCTAAGTATATGAAAAATGATAATATCACCAGAAGTTGGTAAAACGGAAAGCAATTCGTTAAAATTTAAATTATAAGGTGTTTGTTTCATTGTTTATACTGTTAATCAACTATATATGCAATTGCATTCATAAAAAAAACATAAAAATCATTATGCCGAGTGAGCGCTGAGTTGTTAAAACCGTAAAACCGGTGACAGATGTGTGCGAGTGTATATACCTATACAGGGGTCCTTCATTGTAGAAGGAGCCCTATCATGCTCGGAAACATGCATCATCGTAAAAGTCAAAGTAACATTTGGATAGAATGCGTCAAATAAGCGACGTATAATAGATGTTAATAAATTATACAATATACTGGGAGACGATTTATGTAAAGCGTTACTTGGCTTCCACGCATTCACCGGCTGTGATTACAATCCAGCGTTTTTCAGAAAAGGCAAGCAATTGGTGGCACTTGGTGCCCACAATTCAGCATGTTTGCAATGTACACTTATTGAGCGATGGTTTTACGCCTAGTTAGCTGGTACCACACTGCCATGTTATTTAATATACAACATGTCATTGAAATAACGCAAAAGTTGAAATTAGGATTTTCAGTATTGAGAGTAAATCAATTGTTCCAGTTTTTACAATAGGTTATTTTTTCATAATTTGTAGTACATTTTTAGTATCTCTTTTATTCTACAACAAGAACAACAAAATCTTACATGTTCGATTAATCCTTAAGACTTTTGATTTATTCCTTAAAATCATTTTATTTTTCGCTGGAAAGGTCTTATATATTTTAAATTAGCTGACATATTTCAGCTTTGCAGTGACGATTGTACAAGTCATCATATCATCAAAGTGTGTCAAATGTATTATATTCTCACACTAATATCTAATGTGATTCACAATGTATAGAAATCCAAATAAGCATTTGTTATACTTACAAAAGACATTATTAGTAGCTCTTGGAACTAAAATCGCCACTTATAGTTCTGAGAATCTCAGTGGTTCTGAGAATCTCAGTATAAAATTTTATGCATATATTCATATTTACAGCAATTGCTAGTGAAGAAGTGGACATCAATTCACAGAAAGCAAAGACGTCAAAAGTATTTGAAGCGAATGGTGAAACAGAAGATGAGATCATAGTCGAGGTTGGTGTTACTATTTGTTATGAATTGTTCATGTTATTTACGTCAATAACAATCATTTACATTTTCTGTAATTGTATCAATAACCATAAGGTGTTGACTGACAAGTGAAGCTGCTTGAAAATGAGACGTGTCTGCGGCAGACAAGACACATCTTACTGTGTACCTACACAATAAGATATTTGTTGGACAGAGAAACAACAAGATGCGAACTATCTGCGTTTATTCAGTTTGCGTCGTTTGTACATGAAAGTAGTAGTACATCATGTTAACTTTGAAGCAAAAACAACAAAAACACAAGCTTATTATATTTTTAAACAGAAAGTTAAAAATCACAGATAATTCGCACAGTAAGACGCATCTAGTCTGTCGTAGACATGTCTAATTGTCTTACCGAGGACAAGCACCTTAAATATATTTGAAAGACTTTATTAAATTAAATAAAAAACACTTTAAAATTACCTTTATAATTTATATCAGAGCCCTGCTCAAACCACCTTTATATCACTTTTTTTTTTATGGACGAAGGCGTCAGACGAGCATACAGTCCACCTGATGGTAAGTGGATACTGTAGCCCATAGACATCCACGATACATGTCTACATTAGTCCAAAATGACAAACGTTTGCACAAACCCGGATGCGCTGCCTACCTTTGGAGATATAGGAATGGATTTGAAGAAAGGGG
The DNA here is from genome assembly GCA_914767545.1 of Sesia apiformis. Classification (NCBI taxonomy): domain Eukaryota; kingdom Metazoa; phylum Arthropoda; class Insecta; order Lepidoptera; family Sesiidae; genus Sesia; species Sesia apiformis. The sequence continues at coordinate 14,127,971 of OU611963.1, read as the reverse complement.
AGGGATAGGATGGGAATGGGCTATGGCACATCTCACTCACTACCGAAACACGTACGTACGTAAATTACGGAAATAAGATAAAGTGGGAAATGCAGTACATTTCAAGGTAGTCTTCTGTGAGAGAGGGGTAACGTGGCCAGTCGAGTGCGCCCAGCGGCTGTTGGATTGCAGCGTGTACTCTCCCCCTCAACAAAAGAATTTCATTTATGAATTTCATAAGCAGTTTAGTAAAAGATAGTTCTTAGAAGTTGATTTAGAAGATTTTTCTGGTAATAGATATTTGGTATCATAGATACTTCACAGCTCCATTATTTTCTTTCAGGATGAGGACAATGAGTTCGAACACTTCCAAGATCCCGAGGAATTTGAGGGTTTCCAGGATAATGCGCCGCCGCGCGCCGCCGAACAACCGAAGATTACCATTACTAAGGTATGAATGGTTCTACAGTTGAACACTATATTATATGTACAATAATGAGATTTTAAAGTGTGTTATCGTGGTAGAACATAATAGTTATATGAGTAACCCATTTAATCCAAGAATGTTTCTGTTAACATGTTTCTATTTACACAGAATCTTGAAACAAGGAAATTTTAAAATATAAAATCTTAATCAAAGTCATTAAATTCGTACCGACAGTGAGAATCTATTGCTCAATAATGTCACATATTAATACACGTTCAATCGGCTGTTCATTGGCATTTTTAAAAATGTTTTCAATAGCGTGTTGTCTACTCATTTATGATACTTGTATCGGAGTATGCATACGTTTTGCATCATAACCAAATCCTACAAATTTTCTCAAACATTGGATGTGCTTATTTCATACCGAACCTTTTCCGAAAGAACATTGTAAACTGCAAATTAAAAAAATCATAAATACCTTATGTATCGCGGAAGTTATTAAAAACGCATCTTTTTTAAAATTTGTGCATGTCGCTTACGATGTTCTTCCTGATATGGTACGATATATTACAAACCATCAGTTGCCATTGGCTTTACTTGTTTGGAACCCGTCTTCACCAAAGAAATTTTAAAATTTGATTACTTTGTCTTAAAATTCTGCTATATTAACGAATTTATTGAGCCGATTGCAATAAACATGACCTATAAATATAAAACACATCAGCATGAGTTTTGGCACTTTAATTTTTATGTAAAGTGGTAAACAGATACTGCCACTTATGAACATTATCAATAGATAATTGCAGGTGTCCATGGGCGGCGGTAACACTTACCATCACGTGAGACCGCTAGCTCGTCCGCAAAAAAAAAAAAATCTATCTATAAATATCTATCTATCTATCTATAAATATTCTCTATAAAAAAAAAAAACACCGTCACGTGGGACCGCTTACTCGTCCGCCCACTAACCTATAAAAAAAAAAAGATGCCAATATCAATACAGAATGACAAATGTCGATTTATCCCTGGATGCGCCATCTACCTTTGGAGATATATCCGTATTCCCTTGTTTATAAGCCTTACTAGTGTAATGCAGTTACTTTTTATTTTTTTATTATATATATTCTGTCCTTTTTAACCCGTTAGGTACTCAACGCGAGTGCTTAGGGAGTCCGAGAGTCTTCCTAAGCACTTGGCTGTAGCTGAAAACCAGCGCTACCTTTTTGTTGACACATGACTACTTTTTAATATCTATTTTTTTAATATGTATATTTATATATATTTTTGTTTAAGTTGATTATTATTGTATTATTATTATTTATACAGATGAATTAAGCTTAGTGTCTAATTTTTTCTGCACCTGCTTAATTTTTTGTTATTTAATCAACGGTCAACTGGTATAGAATGCCACGCATTAAATTCGCCTCTGTTCAAAATAGTGCAAAAATAAATTACCTACACCAAATTATCTCTTATCAGTGTTCATGTTAAATTTTATGTGTAACAGTGTTTTATGTGTGTACAAATAAATATTTTTCTTTCTATCTAAGTGGATTTGAAAAAATGGTTGGGAAGGACGGGGAATAGAGTGTATAACAGGTGTATTCCATATATTTTATGACAGTGTCCTGTGAGATTTGTTTACACGGTATATAATAATTGTCAGGTGCCGCTACTGATCCGGCCGCGCTGGGACGCCTATTGGTTGGAAGGTATCCTCTGTTGCGCGCTCGCGGCGTATGCGCTTGCTTATGCGATCGGTCGCGCTAAAAACACGGCCATTGCTACCACATTCTTAAAGCTACATAAGCCGCTTTTGGATGACAACTTTACTTTAGTCGGTGAGTTTTTATTGACTGCTATTGTTTTCAGTGTCTACTGATCTGTGATATTTCGACGCCAGCAAAGTCGAAACGGTTCAGTGCAAAATAAAGATAATGCACTAATATTTGTGTGTCTATGGGTTCGGTAATATATTTTTTATGATAAATACCATTAATTGTAAAAAATATAACAATGCATATAGAGGTTAACTATAAGTATTTTAAAATCTTAACATAGTATATACCCAGCTAACCCGTCTGTCAAATGATAGGTGTTACAAAAAAATATCGAAACTGTATGAACTGTATCATTTAATGTGTATAAGTAATTAAAATGAATGAGTACAATGTAACAAATTACCAATAAATTTAAGTGAAACTAAGAAAAAATGCGAAAAATAGAAATACTTATTATATCAATTATCTTATATACAAAATTGTAACATTAAGATGCTCCGATAATCATATCTGATATTTCATCCTCATTCTGTGGTAAATAAAAAATGTCAAGCTTTTCGTTCAAACTGCTTTGTGACATTCAAAGTGATATTTCTGTATATGTCTATTTCTACTATGCTGTCGTCGATTTGTTTTTAATTTTTTTCAAGGTGCATATTTTATCTGTGCTGTGTTTCATTTGTATGCCCTAATTCAGAGGTGGAATATGGCAAAAGGTCTATTGTATTATCAACATCTTATATATCTATCTCATATACAGCAAATAAATAATGGCTTGTGTTTAAAGAATCAGTAAAAAAATATTTAAATGCATAGTAAATCATCGTCAACAAATCAAACTATTTTTGAATAACTGAAATAAATAATTTTGAATTACTAAGAATGTCATAATAAAGACTACGGGACTCCTATTACACATCCCGGCCGAAAGTAATACACCTCGACTGTGATCAGCTAGCTTCGATTTTGTAGAGCGTCGTCTCTGTCGTAACGACACACGACAGAGGCGACGCTCTACAAAACCGAAGCTAACCGATAGTCTCTTTCTAAAGGCCGATGTGTATTTCTTTTGGCCAGGAAGTGTACTTTATTGTCACTAGAAAACTTCAATCTAAACCACCTCTAAATATGCTGCCGATTTAATATTTTCTCCAGCTCATTTAATTCATCGATCACCCTATAACGTCCCACTGCAGGGCTCAGGCCTCCCCTTGTAAATCACTGGGAGGTTTCGGGCTATAATCCGCCACTTGGGCCAAATGCGGATTAATGGATACTAGGGATTGCAATCCCGCAGAAAATTTGCGAGATTGCAGTCAATACAGCGAGAACCCACATAGTTTTTTAAAATTTTGTGATTTGAAATAAAAACAAATAACTTTATTTAGTAAATTGTTTAGTACTTCATTCTTTTTTAATAAAAATCTACAGCAATATTTCTGTTAACAAAACAACATTAATTTGAACATCAACAAACAATAGTAAATCAACATCTCTAATACATTAAAATAATTTTGTGTAAATGAACTTATAAATTACAATTACATATTTATTTCTGTACCTAAATCTACCTAATCTAATCAAGATTAGGTATAATCTAAACCTAATCAAGTAATGGTAAGTAATCAGTCAGTCATACTACGATTAGTTCTCATAATTATAGTTTTCATCAGTTCGTATGTGATATCTAAGTTAATTTTGGTTTGTATGCATGAATCAAATTTTTATAGATCGGTTTAAAAAATGTATGTAATGTTATCTATATATGTTTGTATGTAAGATATCTTAGCAGTCTCATTAATTTTCATACAATAATTTGTTGATCACATTGAGTAATAATATAATTAACGAGCTTATTAAAAATGAAGTGAATTATTAAATCAATCATTACTTCTGCTTTTGAAAGAATAATCAAATAGTATCGATTGTTTCGTCCGTCAACCTAATTTCCAAAAAACTGCATATTCACGCATGTATAACCAGCGGCCGGACATAAATAAAAATAATTAGTTTTCTCTCACTTCTTCAGATTAATAGGCAGTTGTTTAATATTTTATCAAAAATCTTTCTCTTTTCTGTCTCTTTCTCTCTGCAGTCTTTCCTTTCTTAATGTTTAATTGATTTGCAAAAAAATCGTGATTATCTTCTTCTAGCTTTAGTAGCTCTAGTGCAGTTTCAACATTTTTGTTGTCATCTTTAATAGCTGTCCTTACGCAAACACACGTTCACGATATTTTTTTACGAGTTTGTTGGAACCCGTATTGTGTCTGCAGGCGACTCCGGTTCGGACGTGGTGAGCGCTGAGGGCGAGCGCGGCTGGGTGCGCGAGGCGGAACACTCGTTCACGCTGTGGTGCAGCGGCCGTGTCTGCTGCGAGGGCATGCTGCTCACACTCAAGCTTATAAAGGTACCTACCTGTTTTTACAGCTCTAACATATTGTTCGCTGGCGGTACCATCGTTATCACGCGTATGCCATGCCATTTTGTTACCATCTGTTATTACAGCTCTAACGTATTCACTGCTAAAATTGTCTTCGTAAACACAAAACGTCAACAACGTGTCAATTGAATGGCACATATGTGTAGCTCGCTCTCGTCCGCTCTTTCTTGTTCGACACTAATAAGCTAAATCTCTGCTTTACAGTGAAATCATCTTTTACTTCGCCCATAACCCATCATTCACGTGCGGTATATTTTGTTATTCCTCTGACGTACTGTTTACGCTCTGATATATTATTGTTCACGCGCGCCACATTTTATTAATGTGTTGTTACCACTTAGTGGCATTTGTTGTAATTCGCGCGCGTCATCTGTTGTCAGAGCTTTTTTTTACGACCTGTATCTATTGTTGGACAAATGTATTGTTTGCGCACACTAACTATTAATTAACGACTGAAGTATTATTCGCCCGTGATATTTTTTTTTACGAGCATACAGTCCACCTGATGATAAGTGGATACTGTTGTCCACAAACATCCGCGATACATGCCAACATCAGTCCAGAATGACAAACGTTAGCACGCCCCCAGATGCGCTGCCTGCCTTTGCACATTAAGGAATGGATTGGGAAAATAGGGAGGGATGGGATGGGAATGGGCTCTGGCATATCTCACTCACAACGGAAACACGAACATACATTGAGGAAATATGATAAAGCAGGAAATCCAGTCAGCAGTATATTTCGAGGTAGTCTTCTGTGAGAGAGGGTAATGTGGCCAGTCGAGTGCGCCCAGTAGCTGTGAGAATACAGCATGCACTCTCCCCCTGCAAACAAACATACAATCTGTCTGTCATTCTATTTATGACTATATAGACACGAATAATTGAAACATGCTTTTAATAAACCCTATTTTCAATGATCAGGGTTTGATGCCCTCTAATATCAGCACCATGACCTAACCCTAGCTGACATCTAGACTATTTTCCAGCGTCAAGATCTAGTCCACGTATTGCTAGGCCTCGCGAGGCCCACAACGGACACGTTACTAGTGCGGGTTGAACTGGGCAAGGACGATAGTGACCCTTTCGTCATGTGCGTCGCTCAGAAAAAGGTGGCCACGCGACTCTCCAAGGAGATGCAGGACTTGGTGAGTATACTGGGAAGCCATTTATTTAAACATAACGGAAGATACATTACAATTTAACTTTTTAAACTTTACCGTTTTGTACTCATTTTATATTGTAAAATCGGGTGTGTGAATGCGTAAAATTCAAGATTTTTGTTTATTTTTTATTTCTACTCCACGTTTCGCCACGGGTCACACCAGCCGTGGTAACGAGTTGATTGAAGAGGCGGGTAGTGTAGGATGTGAGCTGCGCACTACATGCGAAAACTTTATGCACTACACACTTCACATTCGAAAAGGCTGCGAGACACTACACTAACAATGTCCGCGGACATATTCGACGCTAAATCGAAAGTTAAATTTGTTAATCACTGGATTCCATGTCGACTATAGTTTATACCCACTTTCCCGATTAAAATTTTTATTTTACTTAATTTCCATCCCTTCACGTACAATCCCGAGATAAAACCTTGAATTCTACGCGTTCAGCCGATTTACATTACAGTACAGTACAGTTACATTACAGTACATTTACATTATATAAAATACATTACAGTTGGTAAAAAATCAATGCGTACATTCCTTATAACGATTTCTCTAAGATTATAACAGCTTACCTGCTCATAACCCTCTCATTTGAGAACAAAACATCTGTCATTACGTCTCACTAACATTTTATGAATATAACATATAGCACGTGATGCTTTATACACCGTAATACACCGGTATTATGTTGGAAGTTAGTATGAGATGGAGCTAATGTCCATAATAAAATAGACCGATGCTATGATTACTCATCTACTAGAGGCTCGAACTAATTGCTGCCGAATCATTGCCCTCATCTTTTTATAGCTCTTTATGTTTTGGAACACTGAGCAAATAATCATCTACGGTTTTAAGAGTCGCCACTGCCCTATATGGACCCAAACGCTGCTGTGAAATCATTTGTTACCAACTGTAGCAGAATAGCCAACATAACAAATTGACATTCATAGTGATGTGACTTTTCAGAAATAAATGGAAACCATGTAAAAAAAACAATTATTTGTACATAAAGAAAAGCTTATTTTACTTTGCCTTGCTTTGCATTGAGCAATTTCATTAAAATTAGCAGATTCTTCTGCCGTACAAATTCTTCATTGATAGTTTGACACTGTCTTCTAATTATTAAGGAATTATTAAGATTTCTATCACAGCAACGGAAGCTAAGCGAAGTGAAGGAATTGAAATTTTGGGAGAGGGAGAGTGCACGCTGCAATCCAACAGCAGCTGGGCGCGCTCGACCGCCCACGTTACCCCTCTCTCACAGAAGACTACCTTGAAATTACTGCATTTCCTACTTTATCTTATTTTCCTAATGTACGTACGTGTTTCGGTAGTGAGTGGGAAATGCCAGAGCCCATTCCCATCCTATCGCTCCCCATTTTCCCAACTCTTTCTCCAAATCCATTCCTATATCTCCAAAGGTAAGCAGCGCATCCGAGGTCGTGCCAACGTTTGTCATTTCGGACTAATGTTGGCATGTATTGCGGATGTCTATGGGCGACAGTATCCACTTACCATCAGATGGACTGTATGCGCGTCTGCCGCTTTCGTCCATAAAAATAATAATAATGTTATTGAACGCCACTGACATACCGCTTTTTGATCCGAGAGTCTATAGAAATGAAGACAGATGGATTTTGGTTTTTCCGTACGTTTTGACAAATAATGTGTAGACAAAGGTTGTAGAACTTGACGAGCGCTATCCAACGACATATAGTTTGTATCTGACTGGAGACACTGAAACTTATTCTCTTTTTTTTTAAGTTTTTACCGTCATAATTTTGGACCTATTGAACCTGAGTGAGTGAGATATGCGAGAGCCCATCCTATCTGTCCCCATTTCCCTAACCCTTTCTCCATATCCATTTTTAAATCTCCAAATGTAGGCAACGCATCTGGGGGCGTGGCAATGTTTATCATTCTGGACTGATGTCTGCATGTATCACGTATCTCGCACTCTCAACTATCTGCTCGTCTACTACCTCTTTTCTATATTTTTTCTATTGTATTAAAATTGTATTAAAAAACAAGGATGGCTACCATTTAACGGTGGGGGGGGGGGGGGTTCTACTCCCAGAGTAGATAGGAATGTGTTGTCGATAAAAACAAGTGTATAACTCCGCTTTAAAATATTTGTAATCGATCGCCTGACATACTGTATAATATTATAAAAAACATATTTGTTGAACAGAGCGTGTTCTGTCCCGAGCGTCGTCCGGGCGACAAGCACGGGCTCCCCTCGTCCCTGTCCGTGATGTCAGAGACGGCCGAGGCCACCTCCGCAATATTGGACGCTCGAGTCACTGCTGCATTATCGCAGTACCACCAACACGTGCAGTACATACACATATCCGATAGATACTGTGGCCCAAAGAGCACTGAGTGAGTATAAATAGTGTCCGACCGAAACTGATTTTGCGGCCAAAACCGAAACCATAACCTTCGGCCGCAATCGCAGTTTCAGCCGAAACCGAAACTTTTCTTAAGTACTGCATTTTCTCACTAAAATAGCTTATTTTAAGATCTTTGATGTAAAAAACCTTTTTTACTCGTTCAGTTATTTATTAACACGTAAATATTTAAAAAATCCATGAAATTCACCCTTAGCTTGGATTAAAGCACACCTCAATAACTTTAGAGGTCGGCCAGCCCGACGCACGTGATTTCCAGACAGAAGATAGTAAATAAGCCTCTATTCACAGTGTAAAAACGCGTCGACTGTAAAAAGGCTATTTGACTTTACGCAATTGTCATTTTAAAGTTATATATATACATCATTTTAATTTTAATAGTTTATTTAAAATACGATCAAACTTAATCTAAATATACATATAATAAAAATCGTGACAGAGCCGTGTGTGTGTGTGTACATGATATTTTTTTTAAAGAAAAATCATGTACTCTACGAACGATACAGAACCCAAAACGGTTGTTTTTCGAATTCTTGGCTCGTTCTGTCTGAACGCGCATCACACAAAATCTACTCAGCGAATTTTAGTGAAACTTGGTTTACGTGCTGTTTATGTAGTTATAGTTTAGGGTACTTTTTATCCAGATCCATTATAGAGTTCCGACGGGAATCACAAGTTGACGCGAACGAAGCTACAGGCACCGTTAGTTATGTATATAGCGTAAAATCGAAGTGACATTAAGGCATATAGCATTTTTACCGTAACGTACGAAGAGAAGTCCAAAAATTTCCGGCCTGACAAAGAAAATGGACACTCAAGTTCATGAAACTAATTTTATTTTTCAATATAGTCTTCGTCTATTTGAACACACTGTTCGGATCGTTTAATTAGCATTTCTATCTCAGTACAAAAATAGTCCGAAGTTGGACCTCACTGGTATATGAAATTTCCAGAGAGACTGTAGCAAGCAAACCCCCGGAGACGGAGCGTGTGATGTTAGTGAGTTTAGCATTGGGTCCAGATGGCGGTGGCGATGAGGTCCGACCACTACTGCTGCTTGTATTCCATTTGCTGGACAAAATTAAGCGACTGCGGCTCAGCAAGGAGGTATGTGGTGGGTAATTTGGGGATAGTGTGTTTTCGCTTAGGGATAATGAAGGTCTCATTTGTCATTGCATCTGCCCATTAAATTGTACCAGTAAAGGACAATCAGCCCTTTCAGTATCCACTGCTGGACATGAGCCCCCTCAAGCACATTGTGCATGAGGGATGTTTGGCCCGAAAACGCCACGCTAGGTTGGCGAGTCCACTCTTTTAGAGGTGGTGTAGTTCCTAAGGGCTTGTGGTAGCCGCTTTGCTATCCCTTAGTCGCCTTTTACAACACCCACGGGAAGAAATGGGGTGGTGATATTCTATAACGACACCACACCGGCACAATGGAGGCGTCATTTAAGGAGAGAATATTTTTTTAAAACAAAAAGATTTCATTTGTGGACGCTATGTTTTCGGTTGGTAACAATGAACTCTTACTTGGGGACTATTATATTCTCGCTTGGGCTCAGTGTGTTTGTTAGTTTTCAGTATATTCAACTCGCTGGGTTTTAAGTAATAGCTTTTACCATGTAATTACTACCTAAATAGAAAAGATTGACATGACTTATATTGACTTTAAATTAATTCTATTGTCTTTTATTATCATTTACTAATCGTCCTGACATATTATGTTTATTAATAATTGACCTTTGACCTTTTATTGTCTAATCTTTCACCGTCTAATCTTTCACCAGTGCCTACAAAACGACGAATGGATTAATTGATATGTTGATTTAAATTACAATAATCTAAATATTATGCATGATACTTTTAAAACTACCTTTTCCTCTTACTCAAATATTTGAATGTTTAATTAACAACATACAACAGGTTTAATTTAATTAAGTTTTGTTTTTATCTATTGTATATTAAACACTCGTTTTTCTGCAAATTAAAAGATGTTATTTATCACTAAGTCATTTGAAGGCCACGAGAGCTTATTTCAGGAAGTGTGTTCATATTTGTGGATAATGAGGGCTTGTTTCGGAAGTGTTCCCATTTTGAGAAAATGGGGTCTTATTTCGGGAAAGTGTGTTATACGTGGTGTAACCAATCAAATGCACTTGTGTCTTTTATTCTAAGGAGGCCAGTATATCCTCCTTTACAAATGCAAATGTTTTCACTCGGTATCTTTATTCTCGTCCATTCAAATGTTTCATTTAAGGACTATTCCGCTCTCCTTAGAGGAAAAGGCAAAAGTACATTTTGATGACATTCGAATACATGGAAACAAAATTGGTAAAGTTTTCATTAATTTAAAATCAAGCGAATTTTGCATAAAACAAAAATAATAACCACTCCCTATGTTTATTTTTAATTTCTGAATGTAATGTTATTTAATATACTTTTGTTCTTGGGAGGGCAGTATTATTTCACAAAAATATCTGATATCTTTAAAAACCCCATTGACCCCTTATCTTTTCGTAATGAATTATAATTTTTTTCCGTAGGGTCTAGCAAAGTGCGAGAAGCGTCGTCAGAAGGTGGCGGAGGCGTGGCTTCGCGGTGCACACGCCGCGAGGCAGGAACAGGCCGCTCAAAGGCGCGAGGAGAAACGGAAGCAGGAGAAAGAACGCATATTGGCGGTAAGTGTACATTTCTAGGGAGTAGATGCGACGAGCGGAAGTAGGAGAAAGAAGGTATTCCAGCGGAGTAGTTTACTTTTAGGGGGAAGCCGATCCGAAACGTAAGAAGTGGATGTAGGAGAAGGAATGAATATTTTCGCTAAATATTAAATTTTATTAGGCATACGACATCGCCTCGTATAGGTTGGATGTCAACTGACACCTGCTCGCGCGACCACGTAAAGTGATTAACTTTCAAGGCACCTCATACGGTGGAAGATTTGGTGATTGGATGATTTAAACCATCATGGGCTGTTAATTTTTTTTTTTTTTGTCTGAACACAAAAACACAAGTGACGCCATTACGAGCGTAACACAACGAAGGCGCTACACACGCGCATACATGAAGGCGTTACGATACGCTACAGTGACCTAGTCGCAGGACGCTCTGATGAGGCGACACCACATGCTAAATGCATTAGATATTTTGGTCTTTAAAGTAGACAGCGCGTCCAGAGGCGTACTAACGTTTGTCATTCTGGACTGATCTCCATGTATCGCAAGCAGGGTGACGGTATATACTTACCACCAGCTGGATTGTCGGCACCTCTGTCACCTTTTTGTTTTCAAGAAAATATCTGGGAGACTTATTTCCCTTTACGGTTCTTATTTCCCAGATATTGTTCTTCAGAAAAAAAAGGTCATATTTTTTTATTGCTTTATTTTAAAAATCAGAAAACAAAATCTTGATGAAATAAAATTTTAAGTTAGAAATTCTTAACCAACGTCAAGTCCATACCCACAAAAAGATCCTTCTTGCTCAGACAACGTTACATATGTATTGCAAAACGCAAAAGTTTTAAAAGTTGTATTTTTGTTTCTTACAGGAGGATGATCCGGAGAAGCAACGTCGTTGGGAACTGAAGGAGCAGAAGCGTCAGCAAAAACGCAAAACGCCCAAAATGAAACAACTCAAAGTGAAAGCTCTCTGATTGGGCTTTGGTCCGCATTGACCACAATGCGGCGACACACTGAACCTCTGTTATTGATTTATATTTAAGTGTTACATACTCAGAGAATGCGAATAAATGATTTTAAGTTACCCAGTTATTTTATTGTATTTTTATTTAATAGATTACATTGAAACCTGTTTTATGAAATCTAAAACTAATACCCTAGAAAAATGTTAGCTTTTTATATAGAGGGAATATTTTTATATAAAATGCAAGTCCCCTCCTAGTGTTGCAGGTGTCCATAAGCGGCGATGAACATTTACTATCACGTGGCCCGCCCGTTCGTCTGCCATCTATTCTATACAAAAAATGATTCGACGAACAGACGTACACCAAATGGTAAGTGAATACTATCGTGCATGGTCATCCGCGATGCATGGCAACATCAATCAACAATGACACGTTGTCATGCCTCTGTATGCGCTGCCTACCTTTGGAGATTTAGAAAGGATTGGGAAAAGTGGGAAAGTGAATAGGTGTAATGCCTCTCCTAAGGCTCGCCATCACACACGATCTTCAACTTTTATCCAACCACTGCTCGTTCAAGTGGTCGGTAGATCTGAACGGACGACAATCCATACAGTTTCCTCATAGTCTTACTAATAGACAATGAGGATAATACATACTATATCCTCCTGATCGTACTGCGCTTCCCCGTATGCGGTTAATTGTCATAAAACTTACTTCATACGTTGTCAGTACTGCGACAGATTACCCCTAACTGTCCATTAATTACCTCTAAACCATAATTCTGTAAGTTGTCACTGATATTACATTTTTTAAATGATTAATAATTATGTAATTTTCATGTTATAAATTTGTACGTCTTACATTTCTTATGAAAAATGTAGTTACATAATTCGTTACGGTAAATGTAGATGAACGGCTGCCGCTATTCATGCATACTGTAGCGTCATGGGGGTACGAGTACTACAGCAGTACAGAATCCTGTTTACAACACTTACACAACAACAAAACAGAACCACAAGTTCGATGGATAAACAGTGGTTGGTTGTTGGTAGTCTTCCGTTATTTTCGGGTGTGTGGTGTTACGAATTAAGAGTTAAAGAATTACGGTGCGATATTTAAAATCATATAGGCATCAGACGGTTTTCCAAAGCATTCCGTGTTTTATATATGGTAAAATACGCATAAACATTCGCCTGGAAGCACGGTTGTGCGCGCGGACAAGCAGAGAAAATCTTATTCTCTGGAGGCTGAGGTGTTTTTTTTATCAAAACTATATTGAAATTGAAACTACTCTTACTTTTTTACAGCGCTGAATAAAGAAGTTGTAAGTTTTAATCAAAGCAATATTTTATTTCAAAATTTGTTATAGAAAAAAATAACAAATTATAAGTAGGTATCTATGTTAACAAATTATAAGTATCTATTTCTAAGCCACAAAAGCGTGTGGTTGCAATATAATTATTGGACAATCATATTTAACACACTGTTTATAAGTGAGATCTACACAGTCTTTTTATGAGATCCTTGTGATAATTTTATGTGCAAATCACTTGACGCAAGTGAATAAGTTGTACACATATTAAACACTGAATTAATTACTGACAAATATTGCCTTATCCACATTTATTATAGGTAACTTTGTACTGCCAGCAATACAATACCCAAAACTATTCCATTTAAGCCCTTATTACTACTGTATTAAGGTACTGATGGCTATAATTCGTAATTTTTAGGATTCAGTCTTAAATTTCATAATTTGTTAGGAAAATTAAGACAAAATCCTATTTCAATTTTTTCCCTTTTTCTTCACATTTATTGATTGAAACAATTGATAATGATAATTGAAGGAACTAGAGTTTAAAAGGCAAAAAATGCTGATACTCGTCTAGTGCTGTAACATTCCACAGTCAACTGGGTGGATTTGACCTGGTTGGCTGCAACAATTGATTTTGAGATTGACTGAGAATTAGCTGAAAGCACTTCCTTTTTCAACCAGTATAAATCACTGGCATTTCGTTCAATCATCATGTGGTAAAAAATTCAGTATTCCTATAGTTGATAGTTTTTATAAGCATAAATTATCAACAAACTAAGAGAAGCAACTGGAATCTTTAATTTAGAATTATGCATTTTTTTAATAAATTAATTAGAGCCTGTGCTAATAATTAAGGTTGCATTCCAAAATATGCACTATAACCTCTGACAACCTATATCATGTTGCATCTCTTTCTGTATTATCAAAATAAAAAAATATGCATCAAATTGAGATTATCAGGAATTTTTCACACATATTGGAAATCAGCTTAAATCATAGCACACATTACTATTGAGATTATAAACATTGCTCCTGTCTGCTTGTATCTGTGACTTAGAAAAAATATAACAAACACTTAGGTGGTACTTTAGGTAACCATAAAAATGTTAAGATAAATTATTAATTACATCCATACAATAATAAACTCAATAACCTTATCAAACAATGATACAAAATAATACATCTATCCTTAGTTTGTACCCGATCCAAAATTTTGAGCAATTTATGAAATGCATAATAAAACAAACCAGAAAATTCCTTAATGAGAAAACATGTTTAACTCAACTACACCAATAAATCTAGGAACATTTAATATCATCTACATAATGTCCATACTATCATTGGTAAAGTATGCTGAAAAATATTGAACATCCATTAAATCACTTGAATACTACATCCTTATAGTTAGTTACCCCTCTGTCACACTTTAGGGTATGGCGGTACTGCACTGGATTTATCAAGTGGGAAGGTGTCATTCATCAACTTGTAGTTTCTGAATGCGTGTTGATACACAGTCCATGTCTGGAGAAGGCTCGACCGGCGGCGATTCCATTGATAAGTTCAGGTTCTCGAGCGACTGGCAGCGTTTCGCGGGGTACTTAGCTCCATCAAACGACTCCATACTACAACCACTAGTCGACGCTTCTAAGTAACCATTTTTGAGTGGCGAACTCTCGTTCACTTCACCAACCGCGTCCGAGTTTTCGCTCTTAGTTCTGTGTCTCACGGGCAACATGTATGGACACAGTCTGTTTTTATTCGTCCTTCTCCTCATGCAGTACCCTACTGTGACATTCGATACGTAGCGTGTATTTAGCCTCATCACGCCGTAATTTGACTTCGATTCACGTAAATATTCACGTCGCGCCTCAGTAATTGTACTCAGCATGCCCAGGTCATTTAATGCTTTGTCTAAATTGTTCAGATTCGTGTGATGGTGAGGTTTCTGCAAACAACATAATAAGTTTACTAACACGTTAAATTAGTATAGGGTTAAGTGTAGGTTATAGGATGATAATGCTACATACACCCGTTTCAACTTCGTTGCATTTCATTCTGAATTAATTCAGGTAAAATTTAAATGTGTCTACAAAATCTGGTGAAAATAAACATGAGAAAAAGTCATAATAACAATGACAGCTAAAATCATGTGTTGCTAGAGAATAAGGAAGCCAATAAGGATTTTTTTAAGATTTATTGGGGCTGAATAAAAGTCACTTTTTAACTACACAGCTAGAATACATTACGCGGTTTGAACGGCACGGTTATTTGTTTGTGCCAAAGAATATTAGTGTAATAGTCAGTCACAGGGTGCGAGAGAGATTTCTAATGTTTATACTTAATACGTAGGTACATATTTTAGACAGTACGTCAGGCTGTACATCATTGTCACGTCTTGCTGGTTTTATTAACTTATTACCAGACCACGAAAAAAATGGGTTAGTTATGTTTGTGTTACTTATTTTCAGATTTCCAAATAATACAATTTTATAAAGGAAATGCCGGCAAATAATTGACATGTTGAATAGACCATCGACATCAGTACAACCAGGGAATCGAAGGAAAAGAAAGCTGATAACTAAATGCTACAAAATAGAAGTGAAGATAAAAAGTAAACAAAAGGCCATTCGTAATATGAGAGCTAAAAAAAAGAATGTCTTCAAAAATAATAACAGAATCGGTTTTACAGGAATTAGACAAACGGCCTGGTCTTAATCATATTTAATTAAATTACACTATCATGTGGTAATGACACTTTGCAAATGTTAGTCGACACTCGACAGAGTTAATAAAAAGGCATCGGGAAAAGTTGCGGGAATAACAGGGTTTAACGAGTAGATGAAAAAATTACCCTAAATCGACCTTTGCCTTCATCACGTCCACACTCTGAAATCTTGATATCAAAAGGTAAACTGTGAACCTGGTTCTACAGCTGAATCGTTGAATACCATAAAAGAAAAGCAGATCGAAAAAAATATATGTTAATATAAATATATACTAATTTTTGATGAAATGAACATTAGAGAATTTGTAGAATAGGTACGAAATAAACACATAGGTATAAATATTGGCCATGATTTGCAAGGGGGATGACGTTGAAATATCGAAAAAAGTACTTGTTTATAAGGTGGTTGCTATAAATGGTCGATGGAAACTACCTGTAGGATTTTTTCCAGGAAGAGGTTTTACAGCTTCTCAGAAACTTCTTAAAACTTGTTTAGATCTGTTGTCAAATTATGGTGTTACAGTCACATCTATTAATTTGATGGTATAGTTTGAAACTTGACTATGGCAAAGCTACTCGGTGCCAAATTATCCAGTGAACTTTATATTCTATATTTTATGTATAAAAATAAAAAATACAATTTATTGTTAGATCCATGCCATTTATTGAATACTCGCAAGAAATTTCTTTGGAGAAAAAAGTTTTGATAGATGGGCCGGAAATAATATAAATTATGATTTCATTATAAAATTATATGATTTACATATGAGAGGTTTGCACGTAGCGAACAAGCTAACTTTTAGACACATTAATTAAAGCAGAAAATGAAAGTGTAGCTGGTCGCACAACTATTGTCTAGATCAGTTGCTGTTGCTACTATACACTGCGAATCAAAATTTAACTTGTTTGAATTCAAGAATTCATCTAAAACTATTGAATTCATTCAAAATGTTAACGACGTATTTGACATTTCTTATTCGAGGATTTTTATTCGATTTATTTCGTGTTCACGCAGACTGTTTGTTTAGGAGAAGAGAATATGAAGAAAAACAAAGAATGGGCTAATGAAGATATGTTTTTGTTAAATGATTTATATACAGAAAAGCTGTGTCTTTGGGACTCTACTCATAAAGAATATAAATGAAAAATGAAAATAAATGATGGCTGGAAAGAAATTGCCAATAGTTTGGATTGTGATTTCACCATCGTCAAGAAGAAAATAGAATCATTGTGGACTTCATTTCAACGAGAGCGGTAAAGATATGAGGAGCCAGACAGATCAGGTACGTATATCTTACAATATTTATGTAAAGAATATGTATCTACTAGCTTTTAATTAACCAACTAATTCGATCTAACATGTTTGACACCAATATGATTGTCTGGGGAACTCTATTTTTAACTATAAATAAAGACAAATATGAAAATGAACCTCATATCTATTTCAATTCATTTTTATTTAGTTTCATTTAATCTATTTCATTTTATTACAAGTGCTGGAACGAACGAAGTTTACTTCTCAAATTGATTTGGGTTTGAACAAATGAAATTTTTGCTCGACAAATTTAGTCCGCCTCCAACGCTAGACACAATAGTAAATAAATTAAATAACTTTTTATATTACATGTAAAAAAATTACAATGGTGTGGGTTTTATGATAATTATTTTGCCAAGGTAGTTGGTCTGCCGTGGAAAACTTGCGTATTTGATCAGTATTCAGAGGAGATGTCACAATTATTCAAAAATTATATAAATTAATAAAACTGATTATTTATGTTGTTTTGTTTCATTTTGAGCCAAAATAAATAAGCTTGTTGAACAGGGGGCTTATAATATACCTAATTAGGCCATGGTAGCCAAGTCATATTACACTCGAAGTTCGTTAAAACAGGGCTTATCACAATTAAGAGCTTAGTTCTTTTCCTTTGCCAGGTAGAGAAAAATTCTGTCTAATTAAAAATTAGCCGAATACTGCAAAAGAGTGGGCTGCCCAATTTTATCGCTTACAAGTGTTATACTTTTCCCTAAAAAACGGTACTTTGTATTTTTGTTAATATGGCAACATTTGACGAGCCAACAGTCGCGCGTTGATATATCTGGCAGTTACTCTAGCCTACTAATAAAAGTGGCATACTATATAGCTGTGCATATTCAAGGTACCTACAACATAATAATAAAAAAAACATACTAATCGCTTCATACTCTTCATGTGTCTGTGTGGTGGATTATGGCCTGAAACCCCTAGTGATTTACTAGAGAAGGCTTGTGCTCTCCAAAATAGATTCGTTGCTGCCCCATGGTACTCACGCAATGTCGACCTCCATAAGGACTTGGAACTTCCTTCCATCGTCAAATACGTGAAAGACACCGCCCGACGATACCATGACGCGATTCCGCACCATCCTAACTCCCTGATCATTACCTCCCTCACCTATGTCCCAGATAGGAGTGCCCCTCCCCGCTACCGTCGTCCACGGCACGTCTTAGACGACCCCGACGACCCAATTACTGCTGCCAATGCGGTTCTTACACCACACTCACAGACTTCACAGATACACTGCCCTCGCCGGCGGAGACGTGAACGTCCCCTTTGTTACACAGTCAACACACATCGGTCCTCAGCCAACACTTTTACCGGGTATCGACACGTGCCTGGGCGCTTCTCACCGACTCGCGATCCCGCGGTATCACCCTTCTATTCTATTATGCATAACAATAGGAAAAAGAAAAGTACATAAGTAATACTTTTCAATTTTACCAACCGAATGTAATATTATATTCGAGTCTCAAGGTACACCAGCTGCGTTATTGTTACTGGTTTTAAATAAACCAAAAATATTAAAATAAGCTTTTGAAGAAAGTTTTAAAATGACAATTAAAATTGTAACAATTGTCAAAAATTAGTACATTGAATATTTCCCAAAATTACTTATAGGCAATGAAAATATAAAAGCTAAAATGGCTGAAATATTAAAAGAATGGCTTACGGAGAGATTAAAAAAGCCTATCAAGTGGGAAGCCGAAGAATTTGGAGATATGATGAAGAATGGTTATATAGTAGCTAGCATTCTGCTAAGTTATCACGTTATAAGTGTCGAGAAAAACTTTCTAATACGATCTAGCAATACTGCTGAAGACATAAGAAACAACTGGAAATATCTATCTCAATGGTTACGTGAAATAGAAGTACATTTAAACGATTTAGAACTAAAAAATATTATGGACGGTAAAGGATCATCATTACTCCGCTTATTTTATCAAATGTTTCTCCATTTAGATAAAAGGGATCGCACGAACTTCTTAAAACGGGAGCGAAAAATAGTATCCAATGTAGTAGAAAAGATGGGACATAGATTTACAGTTGATAAGGTCGAACTGGAACAAGAGTCTTTTGTAGATCATCTTTCCAAACCTTTACTTGACGAAAGACACTTTATTGAATGGCAAAGAAAGAAAGCAGAGCAAGTGAAAGAGACATATGATTACGTTCGACATAAATATTCAAAAATGCTTGGAAAAATAGAAGAATCAAAAATGCCTATGCAATTCAAAGCCACTGAACCTCAAAAAATTCCATGTAACGAAGTTAAAGAAATGAACAAGTTTGCTTTGAGATATCCCTGTAAATTTAAAAGCTACACTTATGAAGAACTCTTAAGTTTGGAGGAAAAAACGAATAAAAGGAAAATATCGATTATAGATACAGATTGGGCTAAAAATTATATGGATAATTTACACAGTAGAATGCATAAGAAATCTGATACTGAAGAGTTCCAAAAGCAAATTGGAAATGTGCTTAGTAGCTCTATGTGGGATCTAACAGTTGCCGAAGAAGAAAGTAAGTTGGACACTGAACTTGCAAAAAAAGTAATGAAGTTATCACAATTTGAGAAGCAAATGTGTACTCAAATTATGGAAACAAAGCAGCAGGCACGCAATCTCATTAAAAATAGAATAAAAACTGAAAATGAATTTGCCGAACAAAGGCAGCAACAATTTAACCAATTCCTTGACAATGTTAAAGAACAAATTCATATAGAAGTTGAGGAAATAGACTTCGAAAAGCATAGACAAAACATGCTTCATAAAAAACTATATGCAGAGAAAACAAAAAGGAAACGAAAGCATTATTATGAAATCTGTTACGAAACAATGTTATCCATTGTTGATTTTGCAACAAAGTATGCATATTTTAAACGGCTAATTGGTGATGAGATACCTGATCATTATATTCATGAATGGAAAATTTTATATTTTAAGAAGCAACCTATTTTTGACATATTAGAATCAACGGAGAATCTTCTTATGAAGCAAGAATTAGAGGAAGAAACTATAGCGGAAGAAGAAGAGATCGTAAGGTTAGAGTTGGATCGTCAGGAAGCTTTAAACGAATACGAATTTATGGAATATCATAATTATTCAGGACCTTGGACCCTCGAGTTATTGGTACCTAATTATAACTCTGAATCAGAAGACAGGAGGTACGAAAATTTGGGAAATCGAATTCTATGTCACGTTGTGTATACATTACTAGAAATTAAATATCCATATCCACCACTAAGACCGTCTGCTGCTTTGCCAGATTTTTCAACAAAGGCTCTTTTACGTTGCCTTAGTGATAGATCGATAACTGTTGCTATGCAAACTCTTTTGAATCTAAGAAAAATACACGTAGTTCGACTTGAAAATGCAATAAATTTCTGTTTGAGAAAATTTAAAATTGAAATGGTCGGGTGCACTGACATAGAACTATCCTTTGATAAATTTATTGCTGTAGCGCAAGAGGAAGAAAATAAGGAATTTATTAAATTAATGAAAATCGAAGATGAAAATGTTAGTAAGAGTTCTGAAGCTTATTTGGGAGTTACAGGAGTTTTGTCTCCCAATACAAAACAAACCCAGACGCCTAAAACTATACCTGAAGAAGAAATTGTTTTATCCGTTGCTGCCGACTTAGGCAAGTATTGTTATGGTGTTTTAAGTTTTGGTGATTCTTTAACCGATAATTTAGTAGCTGCAACAATAGTGGAATACTTGAGAAACCAAAACGATATTAATGGCTTCGTTATTATTAACTACCCCAATTCATACAGAGAAGCACAAATATTAGAAGAAACATTTTCTGGCTGTGAACCACCCAGCGAATGTGAATTAGATGATAGAGATGATGTTTATTTAGAGGAAAGTATTATAAAACACAGAAAAAAGGAAAAAGATCCGTATAAAGAAGTGAGATTATCTAAACTTGTAAAAGATCCTCACAAAAAAAGGACTGAAAAACCTTTTGAAAGCTACTTTACTTGTTATATTAAACTTAAAGAGACGGAAGACATTCTACAAGAAGTCGTCATATGGGATTTGACCGAAGAAAACTCCGAGCTTATTGACAGATTTTATGCAGTTTTAGGAATCAATTACAGTATGTATTATGAAGTAATGGATAAAGATTTCCTTGCACAAATTTGTAAATATATTATAGGCGATTACGCTATGCCTGTAAAATCTTACGACATATTATTCGGAGATAACGTTTTAAGTCTTCTTAATTTTCCATCTAACGATGATAAAAGAACAAAATCCAAAGTAGTAAAACCTGAATTACTATCAAACAGTAGATCAAAAGAGAAAATACGACAAGGATCAAAAGCAAGCAAAACAACATTGGAAAATGAACTCGGAGCTGTGAAATTGCAGAACCCAGATGAAGAAGTAAATGATGATACCATAGTTCTATTAGAACAGACAGAGGAAGAAGAAATCGAACAAAGTAGTTTTAGCTTAGAAGAAATAAAAGTCTTGGCAGGTGAAGAAGACTGGATTTATGGAGAAATACCCATTGCTGAAATTATTGGTGTAGCATTAGCATCTTGTTGGGAACAGATAGAAAAAACATACATCAATGATATGCAACAATTATTCTTTGCTAAGCGACTACAGATGAACTGCCTTATACCATATACTAGATTTATCAAAGACAAAATGGAACAAATAATAACTTTACCATCTCACAAGCAGGATTTAGTAAGTCGATTTCAAAAAGAATACAATGATTTTGAGAATGATTGGAGAGATATACATTTAACAAAAAATGAGTGGCATTGCCGTGTTAAAGAATTGCAAAATAAATTGTATCACATTTGTGACGAGAGGAAATTGTTTGCTGAGCAACAACGTCAAGCTCTTATCTGTGAAAACTGGGCTATGGAAGAACTTACTTCTATGGCTAACACTTATATATCTTGCATGCAAGCCGAAATCAATAGGTAAGTATATTTCTTGACTAATCATCTGATAAGTGCTTTAAAAAATTGTTTACACTGATGTGTAGGTATAGAAAATATACCACCGATCGATGTTAAGAATAAATGTGTTAAACTAAAGAATATAGATTAAAAGAAAATAGTTCTTTTTTACTGTATTTTACTGGTTTTATAAATTAATAATAGTACAGTACAAGTGTTATCAATTTTTTTTAGTAAGTAGGTACTTCTATTAATGACTTTAAATTCGTCCACTTTGTACAAAAATGCCTGTTACGCCGTACACTGGATAAGGCTTTTATTGTTTTTCTGTTTTCATTAATTGAAACTTGACTACCTACGTATTTTTATATACCTACATATATTGATAAACCACTGGATATTCTTTTGTACTAATAATCCATATTTTTTGTACTTAGGTCTATATTAACATTTCAAACATTTCATGATTTTTACTTCGCTATGTTAAAGCGATTACCCCCAAATGAAAGACTGAGTTCTAAAGAATTATCTAAAATATTTCGAGAAACCGATGACACTTCCGGAAGCAAAAGAGCAGGCGAAGATAAATTATTTAGACAGTTAAAAGCTGCGTTCATAGACATGCAACTTAAAAATATAGAAATAAATTTTAGTAACAATCCTTTTAATTTGATCATAGAAAATAATGTTAAGTTTGCTCTGAAAGTAATTAAAGACACCAATGATTCCTATCGATCACTTATAAGCAGGGAATATAGTGATATAGCAAAAATTCAACCACCAGTAAGAAGGAAAGAGGAAAATATTTCAGATGAATCTATAAACACGGAAGAAATTTTTAAACATAATGCTCTGAAATGCATAGACGAATGGATAATGGGCGTTAACGGTGAAATGTTTCGCGTCAGCTTGCGCATATTCGCCCTTCAGTATAAATGCTATCGTGTTATGAAACTGTTTAATGATCAAATCTACAAGGCATTCAAAGACGTACAAAATGATATAAACACCTATTACATGAACGAGATTAAATCTGTTGACAGGCTTTGTAAATATCTGCAAATGGCTGTAGAGAATGGTAAAAAAATCCCCGAAAGCTTAATACTTGAACATGATTCTTTCATTATCAATCCAAATCTTTTACAATTTCCGCTGCCTGAACCACCTGCAGATACCGGAGATGATACAGAACATGTATTTGAATTAGATTTCCGCATTGGACAGCTAGCCAGGCTACGATCGCAATTTAAAATTGTCGCGCCTACAGGAATTACATTACAACAAGCTTTTATATATTTATTGCAAGATTTCATATTTTTTGGTAAGGAGTCATGCGAAGGATCGATGGTACCAGAAGCTTGGAAACATATAGATCCAGAACAAGTATCCAAACTTGTATTTGTGTTATTTGGCGAAACTGCTTACGTTGATTGGAGGGATTTTCTGCTTTACTGTTTAAATATTCAGTTTCCTACTGTAGATGAACTGTTAGCAATTCGAAGAAAATTTCGGTGTAATGATCACCAATCTACGGAGTTGATATGTAGAAACGACTTCCTAAACGTAGAACTTTGGTTCGAAAAAGATTTTAATCCGGAAGATAGACGCGCAATGTTGAGAAAGAATTTGATTAAACATTTCTTGTTCGAATTGTATGAAGTTGAAAGAGATGTAATGAATTATTCAGCTTTTCTATTAGCTTTCTGCAAAAGTACTGAGCCTATTGAAGGTTTCGCAACAGCATTATCTATAGCAGTTGGCAAAAAGATTTGCTTTACATTAGAACAGTGTGAAGAAGTTGTTTGTAAAATGATTAAACTCAAAAAGTACAGAGATGAATGTTTGGCGTGCGCTCGTAAATGTACCGAACAATTTATAGATAAAGTTATTACTAACGTAATTACTTACTGTGAAGGAACTACCATAACAGAATTAGAATATGTCGAAGAAGCGGTTGAAAAAGACAAAAAAGGTAGAAAAGGGAAAGGGGCTGCTTCGAAAAGTAAAAGCGTTCATAATACTCAAAGCGCACGCATGCCTACGGGACAAAAGGGTCTCCAAACTCAAAGTAAGCCAATCCAGTCTGCGATTAATGTTAAGACTACATTTATTTGTGAACCTTGCGAAGCAGAAGCTGAAACGCAAGAAGAAAAACCAGAAGAAAAAGAAGATGTGGAAGAAGAAGTCAAATCCGAATTAGTACAAGAAGATCCCAATTTAATTTACGCCGTGAGTCAGTCTGTTATTTGGAAGATATTGAAGATATGTTTACCATGGCATTTTGAACTGTTACCTGAAGAAAGTGTGACACCTTACGTAAAGCAAGTTCAGGAAGCAATGAAGCATTTAGAATTCGATACTGATAATGGAGATATTTATGTTTGCAAGTTTGTCGTGAATCCAGATGTGTGTAAGCTTTTACATAAAGTAAAAAAGTTTACAGTTCTCTATTTACCTGACGAGGTTCGTAAAGTAATGACATAAATCTTGTAATTGTTCTTTCTGTTATTGTCCATTAGAAGCCGAAGCATTATTTTAATTTTAATAAATGGTTGAAATTTAATTGTAATGCTTGCTTACAATTACGCCAAATCTTTTTGAAAATAAATTGCCTTTGCGACTGTCTTCATCAATTGTTTCAATAATTCTTTTTTACGTTTATATGTGAAATAAATGTAGATTATTTGCAGTTTTTCCATTAGAGGTTTTTAATTCATTGAGATAATAAACAGTAAACTCAGATTACCACTAACTAATTCACAATACTCAGATTACCAAACTAAACTCGTAACAGAGCCATGTACATGAACATTAAATATTTTTTGAAAGTCATTGCTGTGTAAATTACATGTGATACAGAGTCCAATACAACAATTTATGAAATTCTTGTCTCTGTGTCTGTCTGTCTCAATGTGCATCTCGCAAAAACCACTAAAAAGAATTTAATGAAACTTGGCATAATTATAGCTTAAGACCTGGGTTAACATTTAGTGTACATTTTATCATCTGCTATTAAGTTCCCACGGGAATTATTCTAAAGTTCACGGGAATGAAGTCGCCGGCACCGCCTGTTCCATCCACCACTAGTTTATATATATAATATATACTAGCTGTTGCCCGCGACTTCGTCCGCGTGGACTTTAGTTCATAAACACCCGTCTTTATTCGACATGATTCTTTAAATTGATATAACTTTTTTATTTATGAACTGATTGAAATAAAACAAACACTAAATTTTAATTGAAGCTTACCACAATACATTAGTGAAAACCGCACCCAAATCGGTTAAGCCGTTTCTAAGATTAGCGCGCACAAACGCACAGACAAACAGATAAACAGCCAAACAGACAAAAATTCTAACAATCATAGTTTTGGGTTCTATTGCGTTGATAAAGGCCCCCAATAATAGTTTTTCTCATATATCTTCCATGTACAGACAGCGATCAGTTACATTTTTATAGATATAGACATAGATATATTATGTATAGAAGGAGAAGATATAAAGTATATTTTATTATATGTATAGATATAGAGTATAGATTAATGCTATAGAGCCCAAAACAATTCTAAAGCGCTATGAGCGCCTTTTTTTTGTATATTCGAGGCATGTTCAGAATACTTCTGCAAAGAAATAAAGATCGTAAGTGTAAGTTTGTGACAACTATACTGTTGCGACTGCTCCATAGTAATAACAAGTAAAGGGTAACTTTGTGACAAACTGACATGAGTTCTGATTATCAAATTACTATGATTAGTTGAATCCATATTTTTTTAAAATAAATTAAGTACTAAATGTAAGATTTCTACCATTTTAGAATTCGCGGACTTATCTGGCAACATGTCACACTATCACAAAGTTACCTCACGATGTTCTAATTTTTTACCTAATGAGCGGCTAAATGTCAATAACAGTGTTTAGTCAACACCTACTAAGGTATTTCCATTTCTTTATTTTCTCGATGACAGTTCTAATTTGATAGTTGTAGTGTTGTGACCAAATAAGTAATGATATCGATCGCATATATTTATTATATTTTGAACAAAGACAAATACAACAAAAACATTCAAATATATTTTTTCAAGGTGGAAACACTCAATGGCCCACCGCCATTTTGTGTTTGTTTTAATCTGTCACTCGCAACAAGACGGTCGTGCTAGTCACTACATTTCTGTTCGTTGAGTTTTTTCACATTATCCATACGTTACGTTGTGTATTTTGTGTTCCTCCGTGTTGATTGCTGCCCAGCTGTCAAATATCAAAATGCCGAAAGGATCTGTTCTGAAAAGGCAGGCGAGAGAACTGGTGATCAAGGTTCGTAATTACTTTGAAGCAGAGTATCAAAATGGTGGCCCGCTATTACCACTGACGCAAGTGCGAGAGCGTGTTGCGGCCGCATTAGGAATTAGTGGACCTACTGTTTCAAAAATTACTACCGAAGCTTACGGTACAAGCGGCATGCAGGAAAATAAGTTTCGTACGCCGAAGAAAAAACGCCAACCACGTCGTGTGACATTGGTTGACAACTTCGACGCCGACGCTATTCGCCGTCATATATATGACTATTACTTGCGCAAAGAAATTCCAACACTTAAAAAACTTGTTGTTTCTTTACGTGAATGTGGTTTGTTCCATGGCCAAAAATCGTCATTAAGCTTGGTTTTGAAATAAATTGGATTTTGTTATAAAAAATCGGACAAACGTAAAATATTGATGGAGCGTCACGACGTTGCTATGGCTCGCTGCGAATTTTTGAGCGAAGCCAAAAAGATATCAGATTGGTCAAATGTTATTTTCACTGACGAGACTTGGTTAAATGCAAACCACACAGTATCTAAGAACTGGACTGACGACACCGTCGTTTCCACTAGTTCAGTGCCAATGGGAAAAGGTGAACGCCTCATCATATGCCATGCAGGGTCTACGAAAGGATTCATGTCAGATGCTTTACTGGCCTTTAAATCCAAGAAAACAGTGGACTACCACGAAGAAATGAACGCGGAGATTTACGAAGGATGGTTTAAAGAAATGGTGCAATCTCTGGAAGAACCGTCGATAATTATTACGGACAACGCTACATATCACTCCAGACAAATTGATAAAATGCCGACGCAGGCCAATAAAAAACAAGAGATAATTGACTGGCTCCAACGTCATGGCGAAAATGTGGATAATACTTTATTAAAAGTACAATTAGTGAATATTTTAAAATCGAAAAAAGCCTCCCTAAAAGATATGTTATCGACGAAATAGCTGCCGAATGTGGTCATTGGGTTCTTCGACTTCCGCCGTATCATTGCCAGTACAATGCTATAGAACTAATATGGGCACAAATCAAAGGACACGCCGCTCGAAACAATACCCATCCCCCTTTTACGGCAAACAAGATGTTAGATTATTAAAAAATGCATGTGCGGAAGTAACTGCCGAAAACTGGGAAAAAATTGTGAGAAGAACCCAAAACATTATAGCGTCGGATTGGGAAATTCCTGTGGCATTCGATAATATAGAAGTACAGGAACTTATAATAAATGTTGGGGAGAACTCATCGAGTGACAGTGACGATTCATCAGATTTTGATTAAAATAAATAAATAAAGATTACCTGTCATTATAATTATTTCGTTTCATTGTCGAGTACCTACCTATACCTACTTATTTTACAACAGCTTCGAAAATTTTAAAGAAGTTGGCATTATCAATCAAGAATTAACACGTGTAACATCTTGTAATGAAATATAATATTAGTTAATAAATTTGTACAAAAGTATCCGGCAGTAGTTTAGTTTCTTACATTTTGTAAAAAAATATCGGATCTGTTATCGTGTTACGTTTATCGATAACTACATCCCTAAAATTGCTTTCTGGCTGACGTGACCTTGTTAATGAAATATGACGTCTTGGTGCCTAATTTTTGTTCGGAGTTTTAGGCGTTGACGCTAGAACAAAGTTATATCGACCACTGTGTGTCAGCTGTCATCGAGAAAATAAAGAAATGGAACTTGTATAGTAGGTGTTGGTTTAGTGCGTACTTATTTACAAACACCATAGTTCACTGTTTTTAGCATAAAATCTACCAGAAACACATACCCACAACTCTGAATTAATGTTTGTCTTTTGTCACCGAAAGACAGTTTGCACGTAAAATCTTGTATACAATTTTTTGGTCGAATGTTTTCATCGGGGAGGATGACATATTTTCCCACCGTCCCCGTCACTAGGGACGGGCTACCGAGGATAATGAGATTAAACTGTCGTATGTGGACTGTCCGCTCGTATTATAGCATAAAATGTGTTTTTGTTGAAATAACTTCGATAAAAATCTTAACAAAACACATTGTAAACTGAAATAAATATTAATCAGTATCAAAATTGGGTAAGTAAAGGAAATCTGGCACCACTGTAACACAATGATAAAATACGTGTAGGTAGAGTCAAAATTCTTTACAATGTGGAGACATTAATGAATATGTAATTCTAATTACGTCACCCAGCTCCCAAGAATGAATCCGCAAGTAAAAATATATGTCAAGATTTCGTATTTTGACATCTGTGTTTTAGCAAATATTTTAACTAGCAAATGTTTTGATTAATGTCACATTTATTTCAGAAAGAACGGAACGTATTTTATACATGTTACCAGTTTAATAAAATTTCCCTGTTATTCTGGAAATTAGACAATTTCGTTGATTCTGCCTATTTGATAATTACATCACTATTGTACATATTACATGTAAATCGATATGTAATTCTTCATGGAGATAAGAAATTGTTAATTTAGTAATAATTTAATATACACTTTTAACAAAGAAGTACCTATCCTTAAAATTACCTATTAGGAAAACATTAATTACCTATCTTGAAGATAAAAGAACTCATTTGTTACAATTTTGGGTCGATTATGTAAATAAAAAGAGTTATTATTGCTTTTTAAGTCGATGTATTTTTCTGATTAAAATAATAAGTAATTTTTGATGATGTTTGTGGCAATACTAATTGTGTCTTGCTCATAAATGTCAGTTGAATATTGCGGTTTGCGGCAATTGCTAAATGTATCTTTTCTTCGTTTACAATCTTACACCAATCGTAATTTCACACTTTCACCAATTTTCTATGGTCTAGTTATATAATAAAATTACGTTAGCATTACCGGGTTATTATAATAAATGAAGTGAACCTCAAATATACACGGATAGTGTAGTTTTTTTGACATACATGTTTTTTATGTGCAAATTTTGTTCTGTTTTTTGACGCATCTTCTTTGGAGTTTAATAACGGAGGATCTAAGAGGTAAGTGGTCACCCACGTGCGTTTAATTAGTACATAAGATCTAAAATAAATTTTGAAAACATAATGTTTACGTGATTCTAATTTTAGAATATGAACGTTCCTTCAGTACAGATGCTGTATAAAAAGTAAACAATAAATGAAACTAGGTATAATTAGTGTTTTGACGTGTAAAACATAATAACTGCGAGTATTTTATGATGTGTGACGTAATAATTATTGAGATACTATTTCTCCTTTAAAATTGCCAATAAGTGAAAACGTTTTAGCAGGAATTGTTCCGTGAACCAAATAGATTTGATATCACATTATCACTTGCGTGTTTAATTAGTGTCCGATGTATATTAATATTTTTAATCCCTATGTTTTAATTTTGCATTCTTCTTGACTGAACTTTAAGCTTATAATAAACTGGTTACAAATAAGCTAAAATATTTTATCATCAGTAATTTACTAATTTTAAAATGTAATTTTATCATCAGTTAATTAAAAATTGGAAGTTAATACAAATAATATTCATTTATTTTAATAATACATTGAAGTAATTGTCTTTATAAATTTTCATAACTGTTATTGTATTAAAATTTAATTTTAAAAATTTTCTTTCCACAAATTTTTCATTAAACATTTAGGAATTCTAAATGACCTATTTTCTCGAATTCTAAGTAGGTACCAAGTTTATATCTAGAATCTTCCTA
Organism: Sesia apiformis; assembly: GCA_914767545.1. NCBI lineage: Eukaryota > Metazoa > Arthropoda > Insecta > Lepidoptera > Sesiidae > Sesia > Sesia apiformis. The sequence goes on along the minus strand of OU611963.1, from coordinate 14,097,858 downwards.
CAGGATGCATTCTATTAAACTGCTAGGTGTAATTTACACATTTATCTCCATTCAGCCACATATCACTTATTATATTAAGACATGTTTTCAAGGTGCTTGTATTTTTATGAAGCTATATTTTTCAAGAATGCAGTAGTAGTTATGGTAGGCATTAACTGGCAAAATGCAGCTGCAATGATGATAGAGGATGCTTTTACCCAAAGAGGGTCCTTAAATAATGCATCTTAGAAATTTACAAAAAATAATATACCTATTCATTAAATTGTTTTATAACTAATAAAGCTTATAGTAAGTAATATATGAATATATCATACCATTCAATCATCCTGTCCCTCCAATATTGGATATAGATCTCTTGCAAGGACGGTCATTATATAGTCTTTTGCTTTCACATCCAACCACTACTGGTGACTTTCTTCAAATCATCAATTCACCTGGCTGGAGGATAAATAAATATATTCCATATAAATAAATAAATTAATTAAATTTATCAGGAACTGTAGATATGCTCTTCTGAAGGCCCACCACCACCACCAATGATCTGCTAATTTATAACTAGCCACCTTCAACGACAGTCCAGTCGTGTCATTTCTCTTCAGTCATGGTCATGTATTCTGTTAGATCCACCTGACTGGGGAAAGTAAACACTATTATTCAGATTTACTTTATGGTCATCCATCTTGTCTAAATTTATGTCCTTTTATTTTTTAATATTTGCTTGGGTGAAAACTATGAACTAAAACAATGCATGCAATAATATTATGAGAAGATGCAGATTAGATAATCAATTTTAATATACAATGTAATGACCAATGCCAAATAAATTATATTGTCATAGTGCATTAATACACTATTTTTTCTTTACTTACTTGTTATTTGGCTTTTCAATATAAAATAATATGATTATTTAATTTTTTAATTTTATTCCAAATACTAGCAAACTCCTTAAAAACTTAATTTAACTTAAAAAAGTGAGGGATAGCATGACAAAAATTCCTGTGGCCAAATATGTGAGGGACAGTAAGCATACGCTATATATATAATTTAATTAAAAAGTAATAAAAAGAACAAACAAAAGAAAATAAGTATTTCAAATTAATTATACTTAATATATATTAATTAATTAATCAATATTATACTTTTTCTAAGTGCAAGTTAGATAGATACTCATAGTTGTAAGAAAATGCAGATAAATAAAGACTACATTTTTTAAATTAAATCTTATCTCCATACCTGTGCCTATAAGTACACAATTCAAAGTTTAAAAGAAGTATGCAGGTTAAATTGCATATTCATTGCACATAATTACTGTATTAGATAGTATAATGTGCAATAATGGTTACATACTGTGCAAGACTTCAACAAACAGTCAACATTATTAATGAATGTCCAGAAGTGACAGATTGTAATAAAGAAAAGGGTCATACATATATCTGTAAATTTAATCTTAGGTTAATACCTGTAAACAAATCATTATCATGTGTAAAATGTATTATTGAGGTCAAAGATCATATGCATATATCACTGTATTGCTACTTGCCAGTGTCATTAATCACTATTGTTTCATTGCCCTCCCTGCTACTTTTATCAAGAAATATAAAAACATAATTTACTATGCATTGGATCACAGTGTGCAAGTGCTAGTTAAGCAGGAAAATAATGTTTGTATTAAATATTTATATCTGTTTTATGCATACTTTGTGTGGCCATTATGAGGTACTCAATGTACAATTCAATAATTAATTAGTTGTGCAATTCCAGAGCAATTCCTTAAACCATCCAGGTTTCATGTATTGTTTTTGGTTATAAATAAATTTAAAAAGATAGTTGTAATAAGGTAATGAGAGAATAATCACTGAATAGTTTCAAAATGCACAAAGAAAGGACACAGTTGTTTGTGATGATGTATAGATATAGAAGACTACAGGTATGCTGTATAGGCAGAACATGCTGTATAGATAAATCACGCGCCACGAGCAGGACGAATTTAGGTCATGAACCAGGCTTCACCTACCACTTTACTAGACCCTTCATATTAAGGTTGAATAATATGAGAGGTCTAGTAAAGTGGTCATTGATCGACGATTTGATTCAAATCTCTTTTTCGTCCAATCGTGGCTGATATCATGTCAAGGATTGAAATTCTTCCCGGTCGTGGCGCGCACTTTAGTGGAAGACCTTGCGTGGTAGCGGTCATTGGGAGAGGCCTATATCCAGCAGTGGAGAGACAGACTGATGGTATGGTATAGGCATAAGAATACATAATAAGTAAAGTAGAAGGGTCACTCCCGTGCGACCGCGCGTCTGGGCTATCTAGTATACAGCTAAGACGCCGCGCGGCTGTAGGCAATAAATGAAGGTCGCGCGGGAGTGTCCCTTCTACTTTAGTTATTATTTATTCTTTCCGTATAAGTATAGAAGTTCTTGGCGCCTGAATGTGTGTTTGAGCTGCTTAGGTGCAGGTCTGTAACGGCTGGGAGCCGCCACCGTGAATAATCTGGGCGGCCCTTTTTTAAGGGCTACAAATAAAACATTTAACTATGCAACTGTTTCTTTCTAGGAGTTACATGCTACTTACATGTTAATGATGTTGAAACATCAACATCTATATGTTGAAATTATAATATAATATCACATGACATTCATGGTGAGTAGAGTGTGTGATACTTTAACCGTGACCTCAAACAGACACGACGTTTGTGTCTAAGCATGCCATCCGTCCTCTTTTCCCCGCACTGTCCTCTTTCGAAGGGTCTGTATTAAAAATTGAAGATTGTTAACAAGACTAAAGCGCGCGCCTTGAGCAGGAAGAATTTCGCTCATTGACATGAGGTCAGCCACGACTGGACGGTGAAAAGATTTGTATGAAATCGTTGAATAAGGCCATAATATGAGTGGTCTAGTAAAGCCGCTCGCTGGTCACTCGCCAAGGCTGCTGAAGGTAACGTCTGTCAGTCGTCTCTCCCACCACTGCGGAAACCCGATGGCTCACTGTCCCATGGGGCGTAGAAGAAAATTGTGTCTGAAATCGAAGACGCTTTAGATCTAGTCTGGGGTTCTCTAAACCTAGTGAATTTCAACCCCAGTAAGACGCAAGTCTGTGCATTCCCCTCTAAAAACCCCCTTTTGTCGTAGCACCTTTCTTTCAGAGCATATCTCTTAAGATCTGGGAGAGTATCGGCATCCTTGGTGTCGACATTTTCAACAAAGTCGAATTTAGGGGTCATCTGGAAAAAAAATGCCAAATGGCCATATGGCCAAAATAAAGCCAAAATGGCCTCCAAAAAGCTCGGTGCGCTGAACAGAGTGAAGCGGTACTTCACCCCTGGGCAACTCCTAACGCTCTACAAAGCTCAGGTGAGGCCTCATAGGGGTACCTACTGCTCATATCTTTGGGCCGGCGCACCGAAATATCAATTGGACCCATTTGACTCCATCCAACGACGTGCTGTTCAAATTGTCGACAAATCCCACTCTCACGGGCGGTTTAGAACCCTTCAGCATTCGGAGACTCGTTGCGTCTCTCTGTGTTCTACCGCCTGTACAATGGTAAATGCTTCAAAAAATCCTACTTCACTATTTAAAAAAAAAGTGGTCATTCCTTCCTGCTCGTAATGCGCGGTTTAGTTTATGTTTTTGTGTGTCCAGGGTTACCGACCCTTACCACCAGTTGAAATGTCTGCTTGTCTGCGACCTTCTTTCTATAACAAAAAAAATCTCCCTCAAAATGTTCCTAAAAGTGAAATATTACACATGTATTCTTATGTATTCTCGAACATTCTAATTGATTTTGTTACAATGTCAGTCAACTTGAAAATTAACAACCACCAGGAATTGACTTTTTCTAGTGAAATGTAGATATATTTTTTCTACTTTAGGTTCTTATTGGACCAAAGCGATACATTTATTTGCACGTCTTTAATGCTGTGATTTACTCAGAATAGACTACCTTGATGTGTTTCGAAAGTGAGTCAGTTATCAAGGACGGTTTCTCGTCCATTCTTTACCATCGTATCCCATTCTATTGGAAAGAAAGTGTAATGGAATGACGGGAACTCCTTTTTCCTTTCTCAATCTTATTTTTACCAAAAAATGATTTTTTGTGTTAAAAGGAAAAAGGATCCTGGTTCCTAAATCCGTAAATGTAGGCAGTGCATCTGTGCACGTACCAACTTCGTAGTTTTTGATTGATGTCGGCATGTATTGCAGATGTCCATGAGCGACACTTTCTATAAAATAGTATTTTCTGATTGAGCGTACGAACGATACAAACCTTTGCAGCTCATTATTACTCGTAACATATTTAATAGGTAGGCTACGTGACTCCAACTGCAAATATAACACTTGTAGAAGAATTCTGTTTTTTTTTTTCACGTAGTGGAACATATAAAAACAAACAGTCAACAGAACAACTCTTTTTCTCTAACTCAAAATGTTTGTAATCTTGCGAACGCTCGGATGGTTAATGCTTTACTTATCTTCACGCGAACTGTCTATTCCTTTGCCACCTATTTTCCATAGGCGAGAAATGAAGCCACTTATCGTCATCTGCCTGTGTTCCCACACATACTCTGAAATATTCTTGTATTTATGTAATAAATAAAATAATTTCTTTATAAATAGTTTCTGTCAATAGGCTCCGGCTTTGAAAATCGATATTTTACTAACTCCTTTTCATTATTCATCTTTTGTTTGATTTTCCGCCGACATATAGACGGCGCCTGACTTACCATGCGAAACTGATTCCAAGCAGGCAAATGTTGGTATGAATAAATGAAATGATCCTCGATATAGTTCCTCCCAAGGTCCGATCACTCGATCTTCAGCCCTTTTCATCCAGCCACCACTGGCGAAATTCTTCAAGTCGTAGATCCACCTAACCAGAGACTGACCCTGCGCTTCTCTGTACGTGGTCTATTCGAGGACTTAAGTGATAAATGAAGTTATTTTTAAATGAGAAATAATTAAAGAGCATTATAGTAAATGCTGAATGGGCAGCAAAGGTGGGTTGGGGCTAGGTTCTCTGGTGACAATAAAGAAATAACATTCTTAGTAATTAATATAAATTATTTATTTCAGTTATTCAAAAATAGTTTGTTTTCTCCATCACGATTTGCTGCCTATTTAGTATTTTTTTGGTGCTCGTTTAAATAAAAGCCTCTTTAAAGTCACCTTAAACATAGTCAGTCGATAACCAATAGAACTACTTACCTACTTTTTAGACGTGTTAAGTTCGTTTCATAACATGTAAAGGTGTGAAGCCTTGAGTTTTTATGTATGTGTATTAGAATTTGTTCATGTCATTCATAAGACTTCAGCCACTTGTGCCGCTTGAGCAAATAGGTTGTGTAAGAATCTGTTTAGCATACTCTAATTAAGTAGTACTCTACACAAACTTGGTTAGTTCGTTTTTAATGCAATTTTACTAGAGGATTGTTTTCGACGATGTAGAGAATTCATTACTAACTTTACAGAGAAAGATGTAGATTATGGATATTTGCCTAAGCATCAGCTTGTTGCCTAAGATAAATTAAATTCAAATACATATATCAATATGCCACACGTCTAAATTATAAAGCCAATTGTAAATCACGCTCTACATGGATGCTCACTGATTTAAGGAAATCTGCTTATTTATTTTAGTGGGCGCTGTTCATAAAGAAGAAATCTTGTTGATGATGCCCACACTTCAGTTATTTCAAGCACTTTAGTCTTGCGACGATTAATTCCAAATTGGTTTTGAGATTTTTTTTATTGTCTTATTGATTACCTGTGTACCATTATCCTGTGTCTCTCCACTGCTGGATATAGGCCTCTCCGAAGGACCGTCACCACACACGGTCTCATCCAGCCACTATCGGCTGCTTTCTTCAAGTCGTCAGTCTACCAGGCCGGGGGGCGTCCCAAGCTACGTTCCCGGTACGCGGTATTAATTATTACTATTTAATTGTTTATACAATTGCGTGCCTAACCTAAGGGTTTATTTTTTTTCCTGTTTATATTATTTCTTAATCGTTGTCCGTCGCTGTCCTCGCTTGAAAACGGATTTTATTTAAGAAATCATAACTCTTTAATTTCTTACAAACCCTACCTTATTTTCGAAATTATTCATTCTTCCCCTCTTAAACTTAATTCTTAAACTGTCCTGAATAAATATCTTACACGACAGTGAGATTAGCTACGACATAGGGCCAATAGTTCTCGCGGACAAATAGACAGATATTGTGCTTTGTATAAAAATAATAATAATGCTTAGAGTTTTGCTTAGTTACATTCTGCAAAAAAATAATAATACCCGCTCATTTCTCTTTGCAAATTACTTGCCCCGCTACACCTAAATTATTTGTTCTTTTAATAAAACTCCTCGTTGTTTTCATGGTAATATTCTTGCTTTTTGTTTAGCTCAGGTGAAATATATAGGTTCAGTGTAAAATTCTAGCGGTCGCGGAACGTTTCGCTGTGTTTAAATTTTTATGATAAAAAGAAAAAATATATACATAATATTGATTTTTCTTCTCTCCATTTAACGACAACTCTCAATAACGCCATAAAATGCGCAGTTCCTTCAGTGTCGCTATATAGAGTTTACACTGTATATTAATTTTTGCGGCCGATTTTTTTGTGATTATATTCTGCTTCCGCTGCTCTCTTGGATGAGACCATGTTAACTAACAAACATTTTCAGAAGTTAGTCCTATTGTACACATAGCTTTGTATAAAGTTGTACACACTTTTGTGCGTACCGGGCAGGATTTGGCGCAGTTATATTGCAATTTAGCGATATAGTTTTGTTAATGTGGTTCCACACGTGACGATTTAGTGCTGCAATTGTGTTATTATAACTGTATCTATGCAACATATAAGAAATTGTTGCAAGATACTCTAATGATGCTCTAATGTATGTATGTAACATCACTTTTTTTTGTGATATAATGCTTTCCATACGGCCCCGTTGTCTTTCAGCTTTCGATTAGCTCCACTCCCGTCTCTTCCCTTGATTATCGTAAAGGGCGACTAAGGGATAACAAAGCCGCTACCCACAAGCACTGAGGAACTGCACCACCTCTAAAAGAGAGCAGTACATTTTGCCGTAGTCTCACTGGAGACTACCGTGAAATGTACTGCATTTCCCACTTTGTCCTATTCCCCCAATTTCCGTACGTGTTTCGGTAGTGAGCCCTTTCCTATCGATGTGAGATCCTATCCCTCCCGACCCTTCCCACTAATCCACTCCTTTAAATCTCCAAAGGTTGGCAGCGTATCCAGGGGTGTACCAACGTTTGATATTCTGGACTGATGTTTGTTGGCATGTATCGCGGATGACCATGAGCAATAGTATCCACTTCGTCCAGCTCTTCTGGCCGTTTTATTTCCTTAAGAAAAATGATGATTTTAAACTTCTTTTTGATATTAGTACCTTAGTACCCATATAGGTAGATTAATTTTAAACATCTTTGACAGTTTCCAGTCATTACTGTTGTAATCCTAGCACCGAACAAAGACCATTATTTCAATACAAATGGAATGAATGGGTCATTCATGAACATAATAATGGCTATGTTCTACTTACAACAGTCCTTTGCTTGTGTAATAAAGTGCTAAGACTGCGTGTAGCGTTAGTATTGTTCAAATTAGCCACGGACACAGTCTAGAATAATATATGCATTACGCACATAATGCACATAAAACCTCCCAGTTAGCTGAATTTTTGCCATACACCTTTGTAATAGTGTTTTAAATAACATATCAACAGAGGTCAGGGTTATGTAGTGTGATGTTGGTACTTGTGAGAAAATTATATTAATATGGATATACCCCGGGATTCTGTATTTGGTTGTTAATGATGTTGTACCTAACCTAATTGTTAATGTCTATATTATTGTGTATATCGGATATCGAAAATGATACATTTTATATACCCACATTATTACGAGGCTTATAGTTCGTAATGAGGATATCAAGAAAGCTGAAATAGGTTGAAAACAGGGAATTTTTTGAGAAGATTGCTTGATTTTTTGTCTAAAATAACCACCGGGACTAGCAGTTACCAGTCCTTATAATTGATACTTTAAAGTTCTCATGTGTAAACACGAACTATACCTTCGTAGAAGATTGCATCTCCTAAGTATAATAAAAAAATACCTTAAAAGAATCGACCCAGAGAATACATTGTATCTACGTATCTATCGTACCAAATATTATGATCGTATTTGCCTAATTTGAATAATTCATTTCGTTGTATTCAAATCGGACTAACTAAGAAAATCGGAATCTAAAAAAAAATGATGATCCACTAGTTTTTCCTCATTAAACAAAAAAAACAAATAATACTAATCGAGCTATTACTATTCGTTGGGAAAACCTTGAGAAGTACTTACTTGCAATCGATTGAGAACACGGACATTGAAGGTTTAATCTATTCCAATATTATAGAGACTGGTGAGTTTGTTTTATTCAACTCAAAAACTATTGGACCGGTTTTGTAAATTATCTTGGCTTACCAGAGCCCAGCAGTCGACTTCTATATATAAAAGTATAGCGACGGAATAACAGTAGTACTTGTACAGTGCACAAGGTTCTCTTCATGTTATGTGCCGGTACGAGTATCCTGCAAATTCGATTATAAAAAACAAAAATAAGTCGCTGTTCAGCACTATCTAAATTGAACCTAAACGTCAGTGGAGCTGAGTTAACGCTTGCATCATGCCTAGCCTGCAGCACAGTCTGTTATTAATAAAAAAATCCAGCCAGCCGGGTCCTTTTCAGTAGGGCATAATTTCGTGTGCGTCAGCATTTCTTGTTGCCTGTCTGATTCGGCATTGTATATCTATGTTAAAAGTTTCAAATTATAATAACTTTTTATCTATTTAAGCTATGGAGTCGTGGTAGATATGTGTATAGGTAGCAAATCTTGACCTAACACAATGTCGCCTAGTTCACAACGAATTGACCAGCCGTTCTGACGTCTGACTGGTCACCTATAATACCTTTATAACCTTAATACTTAGGTATCCAATTATTTGATGACAGGTAGCAAATAGCAGCAATTAAGTAGTAATTTTTAGGCATCACTTTAATGCCGAATTGTATAATTTCGTACTTACCCGAAATGAACCAGGTTTTCCTTTGCAAACATTACTACGGCGTTTGTGTCAAGTATTTTTCTGTATATAGAATTAGGTAGCGCCACTAGCGGTTGTATTGAGAACTTAAAATTTTCATACAAAATAAAATACTAATCGTCATACAGTAGACATCAACGCGGTAGTATAGTTGGCAAACGATAGAAACTTACATTGGTTGGTACCACTGGTACATCCAAATACATGGAAACAATGTGGTTGTATATTGCATGCAATGCGATGGAGTTTGTCCGTTGCATATTATATGGTTTTATTGTGGCGTCAATATATATTTCACTACTGTGTTGGGCAAAAGTGTGTTGGGCAGGTGAGATCAAAAGGGAGGCCCCTTTTGATCTCACCTCACCACTTGTCGTTTGGTCAGTGTGAAACTTTCCCTTGTTTATTTCCCTTATCGCCATTTTACCTTCTTATCTTTTTTGTAGGTTTGCCACTTCGTCAATATAAAAAAAAACTAGAAGCTATACGCGTTCAGACCCGATTACCATATAAAGTACTTATTTTTTCTTGTTGGAAGACGTGACATTGTACATTAATCTTTCTTATAAAGAGGAGGTGTTAAAATTACGAACATTTGCCAATGTTAGAAACATACACTGCCTACTTAATTTGTGACATTGAATGAATATATCTATTTTATTATAAGTTACTATTTTTGGAGATTCATGTATTATTATAATAATGTCACATGTAAGTCCCTTGTTTGTTAGTGTGTAAGTACTTTGAGATACGAAATTTATGACAACTGCGAATTCTTTTATCCTTTACCATTAATCATAACCAGCCCTTTAATAACTACTGTCTATCGTGGGGCTCCTCACGCATATTGTCTTCTGCATTGGGAATGTATGGCCTTAAAACGCCACGCTCTGACCAAACGAGTTCGCGAGTCCACTCCTTTAGAGGTGATGTTGTTCCTAGGGGCTTTGTTACCCTTTAGTCGCCTTTTACGCCCCCCATGGGAAGAGATGCGGCTGGTGTTATTGTAAAGCTGGCCCACACGACACGGTCAATCGATCCTTTACTAGTTGTTAATTAAAATTATCGCATATAAAACTATCGCCTACTTAGTTTGACAAAGCTGCTCGGAGGCAAGGTTAACTTTGAAAGCTAGCTTCGTAACACAAATTACATTAAAGAACATATTGTTCAACGAGCGCTTTCCAGCCAGCAATCTCATCGGATGGAAAATTGGTATTGACTATTTAGAATATTCGTCGTAGGCGGCAGATATGGCTGAAGCAATTTCGGTATATTGACGAAATCTACTTAAATTATGTAAAGAAATCTGAGACTTGGAGCTTAGGGCTAAAATGGATTCTCAAAGTAGAAAGTTGAGAACACTTTCACTCTGAATACTCACGTGGTGTATAATACCAGGTATATAGGTATATATAATCCATTAATACTTCAGAATATGAACATATATAATCCATTATGTATCCATTCATTCTTTATCACTCCTCTTCCAGGGCACAATAATCTTGTAATCACACATGAGTTTGGCGCATAATCCAATGAGAATTGATAGATCATAAATTATAAATATAATATCTAATCGTTACCATATCATCAGCCTATGTCTCTCTACTGCTGGATAGCTGCTTTGAGGGGAAGAGTGCACGCTGCAATCCAACAGCCGCTGGGCGCGCTCGACTGGCCATGTTACCCCTCTCTCACAGAAGACTACCTTGAAATGTACTGCATTTCCCACTTTATCTTATTTCCCTAATGTACATACGTGTTTCGATAGTGAGCGAGATGCGCCAGAGTCCACTCCCATCCTATCCCTCCCCATTTTCCCAACCCTTTCTCCAAATCCATTCCTATAGTTTCAAAGGTAGGTAGCGCATCCGGGGGCGTGCCAACGTTTGTCATTTTGGACTGATGTTGGCATCCACTTACCACTTATCACTTACCTGAGCGACAGTATCCACTTACCATCAGGTGGACTGTATGCTCGTCTGCCGCCTTCGTACATAAAAAAAAATATAGGTCTCTCCCAAGGTTCATCACCACACACAATCCTTAACTTTTCTCATCCAGTCACTACGGGGAAACTTCTTCATATCGTCGGTCCACCTGACTAGAAGGCCTCCCAATGGAAAGTGGAATCGAAAACTCGATTACTCCACTTACATACAACTATATCGAACATTTTCGTGGGAAAAAACAAACTAATAATAGTTATAAATACATCATCATAAAATATTCAAATGGTTTAAAATAACGTGAAATTCTTTGTATGATAGGTGTAGTAAATCGTTAATGATAAAAAAAAAATGATAATTTTTAGACTAGGTACATGTTGAGTGCTTGTGTCCAAAATACATTAATGTTCAATAATGTCCACCACAGAATGAAATACTTGAAAAGGATATATTTTTACCCCACGTACGTAGGAGAATCTGATGATATCGTTTTTCCACGAAATGATTGCCTATGTACTTCGATTTATTAAACGAACACGAATAATTTTAGTGCTTTTTACTTACATTACTTAGTTTATCTTTTTTAATCTTTTAAAGAGAACATCTTATAATATAAGTATAAATTCTAAAATCTAAAATTATATTTCCACCATCCCGATTCCCCTGTAAGTTAATTATAGCATAAGTTAATGTTAATTATAGCAACCAAATAAGTTTAGTTGGTTCCGATCTGATTTTTCGGTACAAATCATTTAAAACAAGTTTTTTGTAGTCTATCTTCTACAACCGCACCTCCCGTCATAGAAGTGCGATGCATCCACGATACGGAGGTGTCGCGTACTGTGCGCTCCAAAAACCGTTTTATACCCCGAACCCGCAGACTGGAATGAACTGCTTCAAGAGATCTTTTCATTACGCTACGATATGGAGTTCTTCAAGAAGGCTGTGCGTAGAATTTTGCAAGGTCGGCGGCGTACCCTCATACCTCCTGGTGTTGCAGGTGTGCTTAGGCGGCGGTAGCCACTTACCATCACGTGGGTCGCTTGCCCGTCCGCCTCCGTGATGTAAAAAAAAAAGTCTTAGACTACAAAAGTAAGAAAATATTATTAAGTAATTATTTATTTAATTTAACTGTTATTTTTTCAACAAGTTTACAATTTGTAATCTCTAGTTGTGAATAAATTCATTTTCGTTTAATTTTTTTTCATTTAATTCTTTGAGTTATTCTTATTCTATAACTATATTGATTAGCATTACGATATTAATAGAATTTTATGTCTTTCTTTAATTGTTATCTTGTATAATATAAACATATAAAACCCGTAACCTTTTATACTGTGATATAGATATTCAAAGAAGATATAGATATGATATTTAAAGAAGTTCCCCGGTGGTGGTTGGATGAGAAGAGACGAAGATCGTGGATGGTGGCGAGCCTTGGGAGAGGCTTATTACCAGAGAGAAATAGGCTGATGGTATGGTATAGAATAGATATTCAAAGCATGGAGACCATACCCTGTATAGTCACCCGGATTTACGGGAGACGAATTGGGGCATCCATAGTACGTTTTTAATCCCGGAGGCTAAAGTGACATTTCATTTGTTGCTAGATGCTCGCATTTTTAAAATAGTGATGTTCCAACAATCGGAGCTAATCGTAAAACCATATTAGGTATTGTTGAAACAAGGTTTTTCTGCAAAATCGCGTGGTGCTCGATCAAATTTGTGGGAATCGATAGAACAATTAAAAATAATCATCTGGCAATAGAGTGAATTTGAAATATTATTATGGTAAAAATATCGTAAGTATGTTAAGTAATGACAATAGTTTATCTTCGCATATATTGAAACAATATACAAAAAATAAATATTTATATTTTTTCTGTTTTTAATAACCGGAACCATAAGGGACCACACTACGCAAATTAATTAACAACATTATCATTTGTACTTGTCAATATAGTCTCAGGGATTAAAAAACAAACTTTACTTAGCTTTTAGCGGACGCCGAATTTAGTCCTCACAGCTAACGATCTAACCTCTCCAAATAAGTTTAATTGTTTTCCACAAACGGGTGGCATTAACTATTATTGCCTCCTTAGAAAAATGTCTGGAGATGACAACATGTCATGTCCTTGTGACAAAAAATATTACCAATGTATACTAAAAGGGCCAAGTTATATTTGTAGAAGGGATCACATCGTCAACGTATTATGTTATTGGGTATTTGATATCCGCGACACGTTAATTTTGTAGCGAAATGCGTGCGTCAACAACATTAATTGAATTTCGTTCAAAATAGGCCACTTCACCCTATTAGTTATTAGCCTATTGTTATTAATTAAAGTAATAATGTGTCAACATCATTATAGTTACATAATAATATGTAGTTGTGACACTCGTGACTTACCTACTTTCAACGATGTTTATTTATTTATTGGGATCAACAGCCTGCATATTATTATATAGTGTACTAAGTACGAAGTTTTAGTACTCACTAAGTGTACGTACAACTACTCGTATAATAGAGCGTATTGTAAGGACGTTCCGAAAGTTTTTAGCTAATTTGTTACTACCAATCAGTTTGTCCTATATTTATAACAGATTGGAGGGTAATTTCAATGTAAAAGATAAAAATCACTGGCCACCTTCATTTGTTTCATTTTCATATCATTTCATTTTCATTTTTTTATTTGATTTTTTAACGACAAAAGGTCAGTCAATAATTGATTGCAACAATGAACGTGTCGCGTGAAGCATTTAGTGCAATGATTTTCTATGACTACAAACGAGGTTCAACGTTGAAGGAATCTCACGAAAATTTATGAACTGCTTTTGGCGAATCTTCTTCGCTAGCAACCGTGACCTATTGGTACCGTGAATTTAAAAATGGCCGGGAAAACCTCGAAGATGATCCTAGGCCGGGACGACCGCCGACTGCGGTTACCCATGGATAATAAAGTATCATCGGAACATTACACATCGAGATATCCAGGCTGAACTGAAGATTGGATCACGGGCGGTTTTCCTTATCCTGCATGAACATCTTAAAGTCAGAAAGGTTGCCTCGCGATGGATAAGTACCTCATTTTCCCGAAGAAGAGCAAAAATCCCGTCGTGTAGATTGGTGCAAGTTTATGCTAGAAAAGTTCGATGGAGGGAGTTCGCAACAAGTACTCTACATCTTAACTACCGATGAATCTTGGATCTACAGCTACGACCCGTTCTCAAAACAACAATCCACACAATGGGTGTTCGAAGAGGACGATTTACCGACCAAAAAGTTTTTCGTGGCCGAAGTGTAAATAAAAAAAATATTGTTGTTTTTTTCCGACGTAGTGGTCCAGTAGCGATAATTCCACTAGAAGATCGTAAAACGGTTACTAGTGAATAGTATTGCGAAGTTTGCCTGCCCCAAGCCTTAAAGAAGTTGAATGACGACCGCCCAAGGAGTGGTGCTCGTGGCATTCTTTTTCACCAAAACAATGCTCCTGCTCACATGGCCGCTAGAACCATCGACACTACGGGTGTTCAATGCTTACCCCCTTCACCCTGCCACCTTCACCCTTAAATTTGGCCCCGTACGACTTTTTTTTAATTTGCCACCATATAAAAATGCTACGTGGACGAAAATTTAAGATTTCGGATGAGGCTGTCGGTAAATTCAGGCGACTCTTTTTCGACCTATTTTTCAAAATGTTTCGAAATCTGGTTCAGTGGAATGAACAAGTGCATAGAGGCTGGAGGGGGGGAGTATTTTTAAAAACTAAATATATTTTTTTGATACACTCATTATTTTTGGTTTCACTAACATTTTACGGAACAGCCAGCCTAAGCCTAAGTACACACTATTTGTCGTAGATCAATGGGGCCACACTTGGCATCGCCCGTGTGCGATTAGTGAGGATGTACTCGTATAAATTATGGTAGCAGAGTTGAATGAATACATTGTTAAAATTTTACCGAAGTCGGTAGAGTAATTTCTTAATTACATTATTTTGTCCAATGTGTTTCTCTAAAATATCTGGGTTATTTATATCATTGATTATCATAGTCAAATGCTTCATTAACTGTGAAACTTAAACAGTAGGTACTCTTATCTTACTGCAGTTTTGAATTTTTTTTAAACTAAGACTATTTTTATGTAATAATCGTTATAATATGTAATAATAATAATATGTTAATGTAATAATGTAAATGTTGAATATGCTCTAAATCTTGTTTGTTTAATTACGTTAAAAACATTAAAACATCAACGAAACATTTCCTCCGTACAGAATAAACAAAGTTAAAATCATAGCTCCTTTTTATTACTGCCAATGAGAATGTAGCAATGTATAAAAAAATACAAACTTCTCAGTTGCCGAAAATAAGGTTTCCATTTACGGAAAAGTATTCCGTGGCCATTTCAGATGCTCTGAAATTGTTGTGTGTATAATTAAAAATTTCTTATGGATTTCAGTAAATGCTTTGTAAATCTATTCTTCTTTTCTACAGGAAGTCACGAACTGTGGAACAGACAGAAGAAAAGTGAACTGAGCAACAACTAAAACACATAGGGGATTATGCCATCCAGTAGATATCTGTTATCTACTAGAGATCTACATGATCTACTACAGTGACCTCTCGTTCTGAGGCTACAATTGAATATCTTTATTTTCTTTATTTGTTTCTACTTTCTTTGTGCCCCTCACTTTTGGATAAAGTTGTGTCTGTATTTTAAATCTGTTTGGAATTGGCGCGAGCATCTTTGCATACCCGCATACATTCATTATTTGAAGCAACATTTTTTTTGTCCCCGCCATATTGAAGGCGGTTTGAGAATTTGATATTTTTTGAGTAGTAACACGCGCTCGGCGGCGAGCAGAGTTAGATTTGGAGTTAAATTCACACCGCGGTCTCGGACAGTTGATTATTGATATTCGCGCCTATTAATAGGTCTTGTTCGCGATATCCTTGTGCCACGCGAGTGTTTTGGTTGGAATTGTTTGGGTGTGATTGTGCTTGTGGTTTGGAGTCATTTCTCGAGGTGATTTGCTGCCGGGTGTGAGTTGCCGAACGATAGCGGCCACCGGCTCACCACAGGACGAGACTTGGATTACTACACAAGTATTTATTGGGAATTTATGTATTTATTTATTCAATCACACTAAGATAGGTCACGTCTAGTAGGGACTAGCGTAGGAACACTTTCCAGATTTGTGCGTGGGCAAACCCACCTGGGGTAAGTGAGGCCTGTATATCCTATTATTGTGCTTACCCACCATTGTGGTGGTTATTGAGTAAGTTTAATACATTTGGGCCCGAGTGCACATTCCTCGGGCTGCTTTCGCGTAACGCGAGGCAGGTGCGCGCCTAGTGTGCGCATCGTAAACAAAATCTTTTAAAGATTTAAATATCTTTTAAAAAGTCGGTGCTATTTTTAAGTGAGTACATTAAAATTAAAATTTTTGGTATTATTTTTTGCCTGTGTGTGCATCACATAAAAGCCATTTGACAGAATTGAATGAAAAGTAGTTTTTGGATGAACATTAATGATGAACATTAACATGATGATAATTATACAATATTTCATTCAGATTTGTTACAGAGTCCATGATGGAATCATTTAAAATTCTCGCGAAGTCTCGGGCACAGCTAGAATAGTATTAAGAATAATGTATGTCTGTTAATTCGCTTTTCATATTTTTGGGCTTATTATCTTTGCTGTTTTTTGATGATCTTTACTGGCCGATTTTGAATGTTGTGCAGCACGCTTATCAAGTAGTAGGAAGGATATTTGTTATCAAAATTGATAATTTTACAGAGTTTGTTGATAATAATGTCGCTCTATTTATAAGAGATGTTTTAAGAAATTTAGAAATTAGGGTTCCAAGGGGCGAAGCCGCGACCAGAGGGTAGTTTTTTAACATAATAGCTTTTGGTTTTGTTTAAAAAAGGAACAGCATAGCACGATCAAATAGCATTCATCAGTATTTCTCGTATTCATCAGCTATTCTATTTATAAACCAAGTATTGTTTTCGGGAGAAGCCTACGATTTGCTATGTGAAATTATTTTACAGTCACCGTTGGAAAATACTCCTTATAATTTCTGTATAGAAACTAGTTTTGTTTAACTCTATAGTGACATTATTCTGTTGTCAATTTAGGCGTTAAGCACGTACTCGAGGAGGGGAGATGTCTCAGAGAAATGTGATATTTTCTTTGTATAAAGTTTTTGCGTTGTGCAACGTAATTAAATGAAAAAAAATTCATATGCTTCGTACTAAAATAAGTTGTCATACGAGTAGTTATTCTACGGCACTGTATCCGTTTCACTGTTCACGGCATACGGCACATTGTACACTGTTTTTACAAAAGACTAATGAGGGAACCAAATGTATGGATGTCGACCTTTCCCACCAACAAACGTAAAATTAGTAACAATGGTATTTGTAATAAATCCCCATAATCGTTAGAAGCAATTATGGCTGCTGAAGCGATGGTGTTTTTTACTACAATGATTTTTACAAATAAAAGACGATAGATAAGAATACAAAAGCGGTTTACATCATGATTCACCCACTGTTTAAACAATAACTGCCTTAACATTAAAAGATGTATGAAATAAAAGTTTTCATTTGAGGTATATTCAATTGTGTTTCAGATGTTGCGTACATGTTGATTTTTTTCGGACACTACACATCGTCCTTTCTATAAAAAATAATAAATTCGCCGACATTGATCGTACTTAAATATGTCCCTATAAGGTCCCACTGCAGGACATCGCCCTGCCGGTGCAAACTTTACAAAAATTCCCCAATAAAACTCAGCTTGTCATTCCCGTGGAAATTCTATATTGGGTCTGCATGAAAAGTTAACCTAAATGTTACCGGTATATAACTTATAACTATGCCAAGATTCATTAAAATCCGTCTAATGGTTTTGCGTAATAAGCGTTCAGACATATAGATAAAAATTTAAAAAAAAAATGTTTTGGGCTCTATAAACTCTATATCATTCGTACATGGCATAGCAATCACTTTTTTTTTAAATATATAAAGACGGCTCTATTACCATTTTATTATATGTATAGATATATCTTGGGTAGGGGTCGTAAAGCTCTATTACACTTTATCTAAACACTTTTTTTCTAAAACGTACAGAAAGTAGCGAAATTCCCTTCCGACCGGCGATACCATATCGCTCTTTCTAGGTCCCAAAAACGCGGGTATCCTCACAATGATTTCCTTTAATATCGAGTTACGGAAAATACGTACTTATAGTACGGTTATCGTAGGAAGAGAGCTGTAATTTCTGTATTTAATTCATTTTATTTAAATACCGTTTCGTTCTAAGTCATAATAACATAACACAATAAAATATTAAAAAAATATCTTAAAAAATTATCGATTTGTAAAATAATTTTTAGTACATGTTACAGATTTATGTCAGCTGTCATAGCTCTTCCTATAATAACCGGACCATAGTAGAAACTCTGGTTAGTATAAACCGTATCTATGGTCGATCAAACAAAATGTCACTTTGTGTTCCACTTCCGTTTAAAAGGACAGGTTTCTTGATTATTATGCAGGTGTCGTCACCGCTGTTGATTCACATTTTGTATTGAATTCATTAGAACTTCTGCGAAATATAATTATGAATTTATAAACTCTCTTCCGTTGACCATATTTTTGTGACAATGTCACAAATAAGCGATTGACAAGCAAGGAATAAGCATAAGTTGTATGTTTACAGAAATAATTGATCAATGAGAGCCTGTAATCATGGATTCTGCTCATAATTCTGAGTTAATTGATATAAAATTTTACCTATTTTTTCGTAAAAATATCGATGTTTTGAGTTTTGTATTTAGCAAGTATTTATGAAAAATTTAGCAATGTACTCACTTAACAAATGAAGTTAACTGACTACGAAAAAAAAGATATATTAAACCTAATAAGGTGAATTACTTTCATATTTTAGTAACTGTACTAAGTTTCATTATATTATTATACTCCATAATCTATTAATGCATTTAAAATCGTTTTCGCAATAGATATACGTTATCCTTATCAAATATCCACAGACACTTCATAATTCTTATCTCTTATACAGTCTGTTAAGTGTCTGCGATATCATTAATACTGGCTCGTGCCAGTGACTTTGGCTGCGTGCTTGCAGATAAAGAGAAAATTTTCGAGTCAATAAAACGTTAGTATTTATTTTTAGAAAATTCAAAAAATCTGTTAGAATCGATTTCGATTGTGTTGAGTCGATTGTGATTGTGTTGACTCAAATGATTTCCATTATTGATTAAAAAAGGTATAAGTAAATATATTGTATTTACTTACATCTTTTTTTAACACTTACATCTTACGTAATTATATACTTACCTACTTTCTTATTACAAAAAGGTTTTATTTTATTACATAAAAAATATCTTCAATATATCCTAGTTTGTCTGTTTTCCAATGCCAGACGAATTGAAACTACTTCGACTATTTTTCCTAGCCAGACGAACTAAGAACCAGACGACATGAAATTGACCCATCGATTTTAGATAGGGTTGCCATCAGAAATTTAAAGAAACTTGAATTCGTAACCAAAAAACTCCGAACATTGCGTCCCGCAACCCCATACGCTCTGAAGAAAAAAGACAAACTAGTCTTGTGAACAATCTGCAATTGTTTAATACAACCTGTCACCGTCATCGTCGTGTGATATGCGCTTCTCAAAAACCCTGAACACATTTGATAAATCCCCCGGACGTTCCCGGCCGCCCATCAAAAGAGGACAATGTCCGGGGAAAAGGACGAATGGCAAGCCTAATTTTAGAGGATTGTATGTTTAATGAACCTCAATAATAATGATAATTCATTTATTTCATACCATAGTAATTGTTAGTAGAAACTTAAAATCTATGTTAAAAATCAAATTCAATATCATCAAAATCACATTAATAAATCAAATTAAATTTCATTATCCTTAATTAGTTACAAATTAATTAAATTAACTGTCCTATCCAGTGTTTCCGGATACGACAGTCACCACTTATTGTTCTCACGATACTCTTGTCACTGCCACGGATCCTATTCAATTGGAAGGCGGCCTTTTTGTGAATTAATGCTTTAAACATTGTAAATATTCTACACGCAAGACGTTGAGGGCCCTAAGCGTATGCCTTGTCCACAGGCCGCTTGGGCAAACCTGCGGACCAGCATGTTGCCCGCCCTGCACTCCCTTGTGTACTCGTAAACCTTATTAGTGATGAAAAGTTTGTGCTGGATAATCACTATATCCAACAAAAGTTTTTTTATCGTTTTTGTAGTTTTATCTCAATTCCGGTTAACCCTCCACCCCCACCGAGTTAATGCGATTTGCCTTTGTGCCGCTAGAGAATATAGCAGTTCGTTACATTTAAGTATTCGACAAAAGAAAACAGACAAATATCTCGTAGCGTCTTTGAAGTGCTTACGTTTCATCGTAACGACATTTCAGCTAGCTTTATTTGAAAAAAAAAAAAAAGAATATCATTAAAAGTGTCAATATTTCCTTTTTTATTTTATTGTATTGGATAACATTTAACAAATAATTGTGTTTTTTTGTGTTTTGTAATTTTTAACATTTCGCGTTTTTCACATATAAGTATTTATCAATTAAATTGGTCTCAAACGCCCAAGAAACGTCGATTAAGTAAAAGAAAATAAAATACCCGTTTACGATCCATTTATTTATTAAATATTAAGTTTTGTTTTAATAACCCTTGCCAAGTGGAGCGAAATTGATTGGAAACACGGATAATTGTAAATGTGCTTTAGGAAATGGTATATCAGCTTAATTATATATGTAACGGTAAATTGTACATGTTTCATATTGCCTCTATTTTCAATTACCTCGATTGACCCTAAATTGTAGAGTGTAAGTAAGCAATACGGCTATAAATAAAACTGATAAAGATCCGTATTGTGAAAATAGGTACTTAGTGTACTGGGCTGTTTTTCTATATGGAAAAGCGGATAGACGGCAGTCTACCATTCCTGTAGCACGGGGAAGAGCGGCGATCTGGTTAATGACGACCTTATAAACAACCGAAACAGTCCACTTTATAATATTAGTATAGATAAAATGAAACGTTATCTTACAAACGAGACCTTATTGTTGGTTTTAGTTTCCTAGATATTTAGACATATTATCAATTATTTTATTTTTTTTACAACATTCTTTTTATTGATATATCTTAAAAATGGGTATTACAGCATGTTTCTACTGAAACGTAATCTTGAAACAACGAAATTTTAAATTAGAAAATCTTGACTGATTTCCACACCGACAACAAAATCCCTTATACTGAATGAAATGACTACTTATAGTTTTATTACATCTCATTAAGTACCGTCTTAATATTAAACAACCTTTAACTTTTTCGGGAACTCGAGAAGTGAAGTTGAGATTTTGTTTCATTATTGCAAAAAATGTGTATTAGGCGTTTTGTAGTGTAATTAATAGTGACAGTTTATTAAACTTCAAAGTGTTTTTTGTTTGTAGTGTATATCATAATCAAATAAAAGTGTGGGACTGCGTTTTTCGTGTGCTTCCACGAATCCTCTTCCACTTCGAGTCTTCTTCTGTCCTCAGTAAACCTGCTATCGCTTTACTGAGCGACTCCTGACCTACTTCGACGGGACTGGACATTGGAGATACGTTTTAGACTTTGAAATTGTTTATTAAGAAGAAAACTTGACACTGGCAGAATGTGCTAATTGTATCGTTGCCATATATGAAGAGAATAAATACCTTTAACTTTGGTGTCACTTGCTATCGAAATCTGACTTCGTATCGTTTCAAGAATTTAATATAACATGATGCAGTATGCGTTCCTTATGCTATTTTGTACAGAGATTTTGTATGCGTATTTTAAAACTGGTATTTGCGGGGGCGTTTGATTATTTAACACTGCAAGATAGCTGGCGGTTTTCCAACAAAAATAGGATTACGTTATAAATTAATACATAAAAGTTGTTTACTTTTATTTATTAACTTATAATTATAGAAGTCTACATGGGAGTTTGATGATCAAATTAGCTCAGTTGATAGCGCCCCAGCTCACTACACAAATGGTCTCGGGTTCGATTCTCTGTTGGCCATTCATTTGTTTAAAGACTAATTAATGTTTGTTCGGGTCTAGGTGGTCGTCTTTGTATATACAATTGGACCCACAACATAGCTAATTTTAGTGTGGACTGGAGTGAGGCGTTAACTTGAATTTAACTACAGTTAGACCTTAATTTCGATCATTGAGAATCTAGCCGTATTAACAATATTCTGTTATTTTATCGATTGGAGATTACAAATCGGAAAGCGTAGCGTGGGATGCTCTCTGGCGAAGTGGCCAGGAGATAAGAAGACTTGAAGAAAGTCGTCGGTGGATGAGAAGAGCAGATCTTGTGTGGTTGTCGGGTGAAATCGCTTTTAGCGATAAGACCTTTTGTGCATTTTGTGTTTACAATGTATGATTGTTTTGTTTTGGTGTTTTTTTATAGAAAAAAAGGCGGCAGACGGACATACAGTTCACCTGATGGTAAGTGGATACTGTTGTCCATAGACATCCGCGATACATGCCAAATTCAGTTCAGAATGACAAACGTTGGCACGCCCCCGGATGTGCTGCCCACCTTTGCAGATTTAGGAATGAATTGGGAGAAAGAGTTGGAAAATTGGGGTGGGATAGGATGGGATGGGAACTCACTACCAAAACATATATCCTGGAAATACGATAAAGTAAGAAACGCAGTACGTTTCAAGGTAGTCTTCTGTGAGAGAGGGGTAACGTGGCCAGTCAAGTGCGCCCAGCGGCTGTGAGAATGCAGCGTGTGCTCTCCCCCTGCAAAAAATAAAGTTAATTATTGTGCAATAAAGATTTTTATTCTATCTACAAAACCAACACTTGCACATAATATGTCGTTTCTCCCTTTCAATTGAAGGAATATTCGAAGGTTTGCCCGAAGGTTCACTGTTAGAGAATGCCCTAAGGCATTAAGTACACCTTTTGTACACTGATAGACTCCAATAAAGTATATTTTGTTAAATAATTATCATCAGTTTCGTCTTCTCTAACTTAACTATTTTGATTATCTGAATATAATTATGATGAATATAACACTACTTTGTTACTTTTTGTTGTTGTTTTTTTGTTTTATCGTTCTAGAAATTCCTAGAGTTCTAACAATTCCGTAATCAGTTATACAGTCGCTAGTGAAGAATTACAGCAAGCGACCCTGTCAAATACTTTCCAAGTCCGCGATCCATTTAAGCCAATATTACATTCAATTTCACTTGTCTACATCAAAAGACTCGAACGTAGAATTGTCTTCGATTTCCCGAAGACAATTGCGCGGAAATGTCAAAGTCATATGACATCAGTTTTTAACGTTTTAAAATTATGATTTTTCTTTGAATATTATTTTGTCTGACTTCGACACGCAAGAGTTGTGTTTTTTAAATTTTATTCATATGAATTTTTTATGAGCGTTTTTATTATTAATAAAATATTTTATGTACATACGACTAGCGTTAGGCTGTGGCGGCGCCCGCTTCTAACTCTATTTCTTATTCAGTTAGCGTGTCCAGATAGGTAGATAACTTTATTGTTTATTCTTTATCTAGATACATATGTAACTAAAATAACTTTTGCCCGTTATTTTAAAAACGACCCGATTTTACTAAAATATATCCTATGTCGGTACCACGTATGGCCTCTAACGGTAGCCCCGATCCATAAGTTCAAGATCACTCGGCGAGCTATGGAGAGGGCCAGGGCCGTCTTTACCAGGGGGTGCAAGTGGTGCGGTGCACCCCGGGCGCTCACCTTTTAAAGGTAATGAAAAAATATAACGCTATAGTAAACAATTACACAATAGGATATTTGACTGTCATAGGATACACAATAGGATATTTGACTGTCATAGGATACACAATAGGATATTTGACTGTCATAGGATACACAATAGGATGTTTGACTGTCTTAGGATACACTCCCGCACCCCGGCGCAGAATAGACTTAAGACGGCCCTGAAGAGGGCTATGTTCTTTGTATCCTACGTTTCTAAACGAAGACATTCGCCTAAGAACTAGAGTCACCGACATAGCTCGTAGAATCGGCATGTTGAAGTGGCAATGGGCAGGTCATATTTGCCGCAGGGTCCATACCCGATGGGGTAGACGAGTCCTCGAATGGAGCCCACTTACCGGAACGCGCAGTGTGGAACGTCCTCGTATGTGGTGACGAGCCCTGGGAGAGGCCTATATCCAGCAGTGAAGAGACATGGTGTGGTAAGGCTGATGGTATGGTATGGTATCTGTACCATAGAGTTTTTTTACTAAGTATGAATTTTTAAAATTACTAAAAACATGATGACACCTGCGTGATCAAGGAATAAAACTGGTGCATATGTATCTACCGAAGCGCACTGGACCCGCGTCGTTGTTAATAGCTCAAAACCTTCGTTCGACAACTACGTATAATTGAAATATTTTACAAATGTTCGTAAACAGCCTACGCACAGCCTTAATAAACTCGATGCATTTTTGCCTAATATTCTGGTATCCGGTTTTATCGTGAGTCTAAATCGTCACAACTGTTCGAGATAGTTATGGAGTTATTCGCTCGATCCGGCTCTGGAATGTGAGATGAAAGGCGATCGGAACTGATTTTCCGATGGCATGCGCCAATTGGTTTACTCACCCCCCCAAAACCTGTCGAAATTAAATTAAAAAAGTTATTGTTTTTGTTCTCGTCTTTATAAGGCATCACTACATTGTATAAAGTTCCCGAAATTCATCTGTCTGTATGTTCATCATAAATTCCGTTGCTATTGAAGAGGTTTTCTCTTTCACATTGGGTGGGGGACAACTCGGCTGCCTTATATCAAAACCCAGTAAGGAATAAATTTAGAAAACATATTTATTTTCAAAAATTTTGATTTATAAAGCTTCCTAATTATACCCATATTTAAAAAATCTTATTTATGAAGATATTAATATCTTATTAAGTATATCACGTAATGCTCATAAATTACTAATAACCTATGAAACATGTAATATATGAGATAACTACTACAGTTTAAGCATGATATATCTAATATTTTCTATTGTGTGTAACAACGGTCAAATTATTGTAACTTCCTATGTTTTAACTTGGTTGTTTGAATGATTTTAAGCTCTCGTGTAAAATTTGTTAAAAATACTTACTATAGCTTTTGATATGGGCCAGCCGAAGTGTTGCTTACGTCGGTAGAAGTTACCTTTCAGCACCCTACTTGTCTTCCTCCGGGTGGTGCTAAATGGAGAACAACAACTCGAAGCATCGGCCCGCGATAACCCGACCCTTCCCTGGCTTGCCAGGGTGACTATCACAGGCCTAAATGTCTCCAAAAAGAGTGAGTGGACTCGGCATCTCTCAAAGTCCTTTAGACCCTTCTCGACTACAAGAAGAGGTCTGGTCCCTATAGTGGGCCACTAGTTCAATTGATCAGTTCAATCATTGAACTAGTGGGAATATTTTTTCGCAGTAGTTCAATTAAAGCTGTTTTATGTTTACGATTGAACTCCAGTAGTTCAATCGTACACATAGCCAGAATATGTATACAATTAAAATAGCGGGTAAACGTGAAACCTTTTTCTTATACTTGCTTACATATTGAAATTATTATTGGCATTATTGTTTTTTTTTATTCTTTTTACCGCCGCCAGAGAATTTAGTTCATAAATCTATAAAAAGCACAAATGACACGTATAAATAACTGTCAAAAAAATAACATATTTCATAAAATAAATCACAATTTGGCTATTTGATAATTACCTATATAACTAAGATACTAAGGAGCACGCTAGAATCCAACAGCCAGTGGGCGCATTCGACTGACCTCGTTACCCCTCTCTCACAATAGACTACCTTGAAATGTACTGCATTCCTCACTTTACCCTATTCCCTAATGTACGTACGTGTTTCGGTAGTGAGTGAGATAGGCGAGAGCCTATTCCTATCCTTACCCATTTTCCCAATCCTTTCTCCAAACCATTCCTTCATCTCTGGCGGTAGGTAGCACATCCGGGCGCGTGCCAACACTGCCGACGTTTGTCATTCTGGACTGATGTTGACATGTACCGCGGGTGTCCATGTGCGACAGTATTCATTTTCCACCACCTAGTCGGTGTTCCTCTGCAGCCTTTTTAACAACAATATATTTAAAAAAGTATTCACCGCTCAAATAATAAAAAAATAAATAATTATACCATGTGGTAACCATGTTCCGCCAGACTGCGTATTGATTACACGAACATAATAACTAAAGCATAACGTAATCTAATCATAACAATTATTGGTACGAGCATATTATATCGTAAATCTGTGTAACATTGCTGTTATCTGCTATATCTATGTCAATACGAGCGATATGAAAACGTTTAGTTGTATGACAGAGACTACTGACGATAACTAAATAGTATCACACGTGTGATAGCGGACATATGATCAATGTTTATTGTTTATGTCGTAGACTGTTTCCAAAGTCTTTGTAAAACTGCATTCAATTGTAAAAAATAATGTTATTCAATTTTATTTTATTTTTCCAAAGTATTTTTTATTTTTCCTCTTATATATCTTAAGGTGGATATATGTATATCTCTAGTTAGAATGTAGATGGTGTACTATCAGCTAGTTCTAACCGAGTGTAAGTATTAGATAAGCAACTGGCCTTAACAAAATTCATTACCGCTTGTTCTTACATTAATTGCAGTCTTTTTATTCAAAATTTAATTTAAAACAATTTGTTTTGCCTCGAAGAGCAATTTGGATAGCGTTTGTACTCTGTAATTTTGGCGCATTTGTGGAATAGATTTACGGAGCTGAATCACTCCGTAAATCTAATGGATTCAGTAAGAGTAATGGATTAAGAAAGAACAGCCGAATTTGAAAAGGTCTTTTTGTAAAAAATCGACTTTTTATTACCAAAATCCTTAAATAGGTACTAGGTACTAGATTGGTTGTTATTGGGCCCCGCACTAGGATAACCTACGAATATATCGCGGGCTCTCAGGTTTCGAATTACTTATATCACAAACATTGGTCGAGCTAGCGTACATACGAGTATACTGCAAGCCTTTTAGTTTTATTACCATCGACCTCATTGACAAGGGCCCGAGTGTGCTGATAGGAACGAATTTTTTTTTATGCCCAGCGGACATCTACAAGTGCTCCAATGGTGCAATTATTTTCCTACGTGTCCTATCAATTATTACTATTTCTTGACAAAATTTCATTCCTACTAACCCACTTGAGGGGCCCGTGTCACATGAAGCAAGAGTTATATGAATAGAACATTCAGTCTTTAAAAGGCCATGAGGCTCAGATTGTCGCGAGTAACGGCTGTAAGTCACTTACCGTCAGATAAGTTACCTACTTCCATGCCACATATTCCATAAAATAAATCACAATTTAGCTATTTCATACCTACATATATAATTTAGATACTACAATCCAATTTGTGAAATTATAATCAAAATATCTTGAAAAATGTTTGATATAAAAGACTTAAAATGTAAAGTGGCAAGAATATAGGAGGATGACATCATTTATCTATAGTATATAAACACATATGAGTGATAGCCACTCCTCACCATATCTCAACCTCAAATATTCTCAATCTAATTTATAATGAAATTGAAAAATTGTTTTAATATGAGTTTATTTTGATTTGTAATTGTTATATACGTATGTAATTGACATATATATAATTGTCATGTTATATTTCTGGAGCAGTCAATTCCCTCATTTATTACCTTACCATACCATCAGCCTATGTCATCTACTAGGTTCGGATCTTCCTCCCTTCTTATTCCGCCACTACCGGCAAAGTTCGTCAAATCGTGTACTGTATCATATACCTTTTTCGAATATGTATAACTCGTTTCGTTCTAAGCAGTAAGCCTTCTTATGAATAAATATTCATAAATGTAATGTATATTTCATTTACAAGTACAGTCCATTGGCCGCCTTAAAAGTGCATTACGAATATATTAACGAAACCCAGATTCATATAGTATTCTTTCATTTACCCCAAAATTAATATTTTCCTTTGTCCTCGCCTTCACGCGTCAAGGCTGCTAAAGAATACAACAGAGACGTTTTTAAACTATCTCTTTTTCTCTTAGTGTAATTTTAAAAGGAGTGAAAGGGAAAAATATCCATGCCTACAAATGAGATCACTCGTGCTAATGCGATGCAGATTCGACGCTCTCGACGCCTCTTTAGTGTTCGTCTCAATTTGAATAAAAAGTTGCATAAAACGTTTTGTTTTGCCCTCGCCTCGCGAATAAAGGTGAATAATGAGTTTTGGCAGCTTTGAAACGCTTTCCGTATTCATTATTGTTATTTTTTAGCACGCGTTATGCTGCGGAATAAGTATTAAATATTATATCTTTTGAGGTTTTAAGTCATTACTAAAGGCTATATTGTGATCAATTTATAATAAGGCTAGTTCGTGATCAGTATTGATCAGGCTAGTTTGTAATTGGCTAAGTCGTTACTAAAGACTAAATTGCGATCTGTATAGATCGCGTGTCGATACCGATCTCGTGTATAGTCAAATCTGTAGGAAGAAATAATCTACGCGGTAGTGATAATCGCATCAAAATTAATGTAATAGAACTCAAGTTATAAGTGAACAGACAGAAGAACAGACAGACGTTGTGTTTTATAAATATAGAGATACATAATTCAATCCAATTCAACAATGCATTCCGGGTGTTGTTGGGGCGGAGCTGCCGCGCTACTGTAGCGCATCGGAGTGTTCGCGAACGCCCGTACAGCCGAGTTCTTTGCCATATTGCGAAAAAGAATAGCATCACTGATGTCTAGGGTGCAGGGCAGCGCTAACACGCTGCTGAGGATCTTTGCGGAGGGGGTGGGTGGCCCGATACTGAGACATTGGGTTGAGTCGCACGTTACATCGTACAAGAGGTAACGGGTCTATGATGTAAAATATATATATGTGTGTATATACTCGTATATGTATATATATATATATATAATTGGTAAACGGCGGCGCGCCCGCATACCCCCTGGTGTTGCAGGTGTCCATGGGCGGCGGTAACACTTACCATCACGTGGGACCGCTCGCTCGTCCGCCCACTAATCTATAAAAAAATAAATAAAAAAGAAAATGTTAATTAATAAGTATTAACATAGTCTATACGTTAAAATTGTTAATAACACTAATGATAGAATGAAATATGGATCTTGTGGTCTGAAATAAATGAATCATTATTATTATAATCGTATGCTATAATTACTTGTGCAAAGTCGCGGGCGTCCGCGAGTGTTTGTTGTCCCTAATGGATGATTCAGCAAAATCTCAAATGTACTGTGCACTTAATTCTCCCTAAATACGGTACATGGAAGAATTATGCCTTATGCTTTAACATGTGTTGTTACTCGCGATACAGTTATTGTATTCACACTTCTTCATTCAACTTTATTTACAGAACAAAGGTAGTTAATCTGGCGATCAAGCAGTAGCTCCACGCTACTCTCGTTGTTAACAAATGTTTAAAAGCTCGATCTTTTGTAAACATATGTGGGTTTTATATATATATATATATATATATATATATATATATATATATATATATATATATATATATAGAGAAGAGGGCGGATGAGCAAGCGGTCTCACGTGATGGTAAGTGTTACCGCCGCCCATGGACACCTGCAACACCAGAGGGTATGCGGGCGCGCCGCCGACCTTGCGAAATCCTATTCACAGCTTTCTTGAAGAACCCCATGTCGTAGTTTAATGGGAAGACCTCTTGAGGCAGTTCGTTCCACAGCCTACGGGTTCGCGATATAAAATAATTTTTGGACCGAACAGTACGCGACACCTCCGTATCTAGGAAATGCGGATGGACCGCACTTCTGTGACGGGAGGTGCGGTTGTAGAAACCCGAGGTGGGAATTATATTGAACAATTCTTCAGAGCATTCCCCATTGTACAGGCGGTAGAACACACAGAGAGATTCAACGTCTCTCCGAACGCTGAGGGGTTCTAAACTGCCCGTGAGAGTGGGATCGTTGACAATACGAACAGCACGTCGTTGGATGGAGTCAAATGGGTCTAATTGGTATTTCGGTGCGCCGGCCCAGAGATGTGAGCAATACTCCATATGGGGCCTCACCTGAGCTTTGTAAAGCATTAGGAGTTGCCCAGGGGTGAAGTACCGCTTCGCTCTGTTCAGCACACCTAGCTTTTTGGAGGCCATTTTGGCCTTACTTTCCAGATGTCCCCTAAATTCGACTTTGCTGGAAATGTCGACACCAAGGATCCCAATACTCTCCGAGATCTTAAGAGGTATGCTCTGAAAGCGAGGTGCTACGACAAAAGGGTTTGTTTTTTAGCGGTGAATGCACAGACTTGCGTCTTACTGGGGTTGAAATCCACTAGGTTCAGGGAACCCCAAATCGAGACCAGATTTAGAGAGTCTTCGATTTCAGACACAAGCCTGGCGCGACTCTCTTCCACTCCGACTCGAGGGATATTGGCGCGGCCCCTGTACAAGGCGTCTCCAGTACTGTGTCGAAGGTAGATTATCTTATTAATATTTTTTTGTTACGATCTAATTTTACTTGAATAATTTGCATAAGTTCTGCCAGTGCCAAGACATTTCATAAAACAAATGTAACGTAACGTTACAGCAGTTGCTCGATAATGTTACTTTAAAATTTAATACATATTTGTATAATTTATCGACGAAATAGCCAAAAGTTAGAAATAAAAATGTACTCGTATATAAAGAAGAAATTATTTTCCAATTCCATATTAAGTGACAAAATACAAAGGAAATTTATCGAAACAATAACAAAAATGGTATTTGCATCACTGTAACAGGAAATTAGCACCTGACTCAGCATGATACTGAAAAGCAGACGACATTGTTTATATCTGAGTATTCGTAAATGTCAATGAAAGTATTCCTCAAATGTTCTAAGCGGTTTATACCACCGCCTGTTTCCCTTCTCGTTGCCTTCTGGAAACCTTGTTGGCAACTTCTAGAGCAGGCGAAGCAGTTGAGGAGGGGTTGATTAAAAAGTCAAATTTGAAACTTCATTACTACGTAATAAGAATGTTCCATTTTTAAAAGAAATATGAATTAAAGTATTCGAGAGCTACTGAACATAGAACATTATTAGACTCTAACGTGCCTGCTTTAGAGTGCTTCCCTTATCGCAGTCGTTTGGAGGCACGCAATCCCAGATGGCTGCGAATGCTATGGCGACCTTTGGTGATAGAGTAATTGCTATAACTAATGTTGTTTGAATAATTCGAATATAATATTGTAATAAATTAGAAGTTATTAAACGAGCGAAAATAATACAAATAGGAGTTCTATGGAAATACAAATTAGAATATCTGTATAAAATAGATGGTAGACATGTAGATGGGGCTATAAGTTAGTAGCAACAATTACGTAGGTATATTTTTTTGTATTTACGTATTCTGGTCCCGAGGATAAGGAAAAAGTACTTGGTCTCCATTTGCAGATGGACTATATTTTTTTCTTTTTTTCCTTATTAATGAGTTATTAATTAGTTATTACTAGGTAGTTATTTGGGTTAGAAAACTTTTTATTGATTTAGTATAAGTATATAACTAGTTTTTACTTTCACTCTTATTAATAACTAATTAATAATAATAAAAAATATTAATGTTAATTATCTATGAGAAGACAATGATACTACTGTAAAATCTAAACAATACAAACTGTGTACAATCTAAACTGCACGTCTAATTTTATGGTTGTTAGACTAGATAAATATGGAACATTGTATTGGGAAGGTACCGGCTCCTGAGATACAGGTCTACCCTAGTTCCAGAGTCAGACCTTCATAATATTAGTGTGTAATACTATCTGTCAATCAGTTAATTAGTTAGTATGTAATTACAGTAGTTTGTATTGTACGATATTAATAATATAAATAAATAAAAAAATCACATCGCCATAAATACGTTATAAGACGAAGTTGCGACCCACATTATATATTCATTCATTCATTACTAGCACTATTGACCACTCAAGGGTGGCTTGTCTAACCGTGGCCATTAATACAAAAGCAATTTAAGGTAAAACACCATAGTAAGGATTAATTAAGTTTAGAATTAAGTATCTAGTATCTATCTAGAATTAAGTTTAAGTCTTTGGGGATGACCTTTACATGTAACAGTATAGTAATGAAATTATTTTTATAATAGGCGTTAATTGGATACTGCGAACTACCAAGTTATTAGAAATTCTGACTTATTCTTATCAAATCCTTTACAAGTTTAATAACTTTCAGCAGCTCCGAAACTTTTAGTGTCGTATTTAAATAGATGTCTCAAACTTTTAAACAATGAGTATTGTACTTCCTTTTAGTAACTCTGTGCTGTATAGTGTCGACCGGCTATAGAATAGCACTACCCCATCTCCTCCGTGGGTGGCGTAAAATGGCGACTAAGGGATAACAAAGCTGCTACCACTAGCGCTGAGGAACTACACCACCTCTAAAACAGTGGACTCGCCAACCTGCTTGGCCAGCGTCGCGTTTTAAGGACACATCATCCCTTAGGCACAAGGTAATGTGCATGGGGAGGACCAATGTCTAGCAGTGGATACTAAGGGCTAATTGAAAAAAAAATAGTAACTGTACATGCATTTTGATGTATAATAATAATAATGAAGGATAATGACATCATGGAATGTACAAGCCATCTAGATAATAGTTAGATATATAACAGCAGATTGACAAAACTGACTTTGAAATTGGGATCCAAGAGGGTGAAGCCGTGGGCAAATGTCAATATCGTACATATTTATAAAGGATATCTGTCAGTCCATTTGCACTAATCTCAGGACTCGGTATATCTACAGGACCGATTTTGATGCGATTTTTACTATTGTACTGCGTGTCTATCCTACATAGGTTTATCTATCTATTTATGAGCAAATAATATACATACTTTCACTCATATGAAAATATACGGGAGTCGGTATTACCCACCTCTTCTGAGGTATTACTAATCAATCTTTGCCATTCCTATCTTGCCGTTTCTTCAATTTATTTATTTTATTATTTCTTCAATTTATTTCAATTCACGATCTGACAAGGAAATATTCTAGACTACGCTTCTCAATTTATGGTTTCTCCGCATCTGGTGCCTCGGCTTTTGTAACGTTTCTACGACATAATGGTGTCGAATTTTCAAACAGTAACGGGAGTAGTTTCGAACGCGCGGGGTATCTGTAGCAAATAGCTGAATATTTGTCTCAGCCGGTCGCGTTCAGAGTAACAAATTGAACGATCTATTTCACTGGGTAAACGTTACAAACATCCACATATCGCGCACTTTGCTACGACTACGTCTTTATTGTTTTGTTCCGCGGTCCTTTAAATTTATTGATACGTTTAGTGTGAGTGCGTGCGTAAATTTGTCCGAATCCTTGTGTCGTGTCAGCTATAAATGAAATTACACCGTTTATATGTTGGGGATGAAGGTTCTTGCTGTAAAATTTAATTGCTGTACTAGGAATCTTAAATCTGCATTTCCGTATTCGAATTTTGTCTTACAGGTGGCGCCGCTCGCGGCGATAATCTCGCCTTGTCATTACTTTCAATAGTAACTATGGTATATGAACTACTATTTAAACTCGGCGATACGACGAGTGACAATGAATGAGTAAAACGCCACGAACTCGCCGCGCCTCGCCACATGTCCACCAAACAATGTACGAACAATGTAACTGCAAAAGAATGATGGAACGGCGCGCGGCGTATCACGGCGTGTCGCGGCGACTCGTCACGAATACGTAGCGAGTTGTTGAGAGTCGTGGCGATACGGTGACAGAATAATCGCTATGTCGTGTAGTTTACTCGACGTTTAGTAAGACGAAATCGTCGCCAGAGTCTTGATCGTGTAGTTGGCACCTTAGGTTGTTCGGACTAGAGTTTACGTTAACTACATTTCGGTAAACACTCATTATCATAGATGTTCTGTTATCTCAGTTATCTGTGACGTAGTATGTACATTAAGATCTTCCTCATGTTTCTGAGTCATATCTACTTTTTTAGTTACACTTATTCGTTTTAAAGGTCTGTATTTTCTTATAAGTACTACTTATTATTGCCGAATCGTTAACAATTTCATGATGAAGACTGTAAAGTCAATGATTTACATAGTAGAGCCAAACATATGTAATAATTATTTATATTTCTTCGATTTGAATTTAACCAGTACGACGGCGTTGGGACTTTTGCATCCCACAAACAATAAAACGTGAAAGGTCATTGGTTAAGACCATCGATGTGGGAATAGACTAGATGGCGCATACGTTCTTATCAAAGAACTTATCAAACATACGTTGTTGACAACTTCTAGGGGTGGTGAAGCAGATGAGGAGGGGTTGATTATAAAGTAAAATTTGAAGCTAAGTCCTACGTATTATGAAAGTTCCATTTTCAAAACACATATGAATTAAAGAATTGGAGAGCTACTGAACATAGAACATATAGCATTAGACTCTAACGTGCATGCCCTAGAGTGCTTGTACTCGTATAACATACAGGGACGTAACTAGGGGGGGGCTGACGGGGCTTGTGCCCCGGGCGCCGGGTTTTCAGGGGCGCCAAAATAGCAATTGTTGTTTTCCAAAAAAATACAAGTGGAAGATAAAAATAATAAAATAAATAAATAATATTAATAAAATTTTAAACTGGCGCTCCAAAGATTTGGAGTAACGACTTACCAACCTTGGCATCATTTCCATAGAGCACCAAATAGCTTCTAAACTATCTTTTGACAAAATTGTAAGGACTTTTGCAGCTACAAAAAGTCGTAAAGTAAAATTTTAGTTCATATTCAGGTTTTAAGTTTCACCAAAGTTTTTCACTATTTTTCAGAATCTTTTAGATATACATAAATATACGTGTAAACTGTATAGGCCTAATACACTATGTAACTATTGATTGCGTGATTTCAATAACTATTAAATTAACTTTTTACCTTTGGAATCGAGCATTTACTTACCACCTACCCAAGTTAATTATGACAAGTATAGTAAATGTTTGGTAACAATCTCAGGAGTGTTGTTTAGGAGAGTTTTCGTTTCATTGGTCATGGTTGGACATTCTTCGTTTAAGTGGGTGAAGGGGGGGGGGGGGGGGGGGCAAAGTGAGGTATTGCCCCGGGTGATATTTAGCCTAGTTACGTCCCTGATAACATAATATAGTATGTATTCTCAAATCGATGGTTAGAATGTTTAATCATATCATTCTTTCTTTACTTTCATATTTGCATGCTTGCTATAAGTCAAAACACAATTTAATCGATTATTGTTCATATAATAATAAGTACCTGTTGCAAATAGATTTGATTTAAAATCACTTGAGGACAGCCCGTCCTCCCGTGGATATTCATACAAAAGAACCATTGGATTTTAATCTATTAAACTCGTGGAGTTTTAGTAGATGCTCTCGTGCACATTCAAGTAAATCACACACACTGAAATATTTTTGTGGTATTTAAGTATATTATTGAAAGAGATTTTTTTTGTGCCATATCAAATTTCACCACATTGAGCGTCTTATAGTATGTCTAATTCAAGCTACCCAAAACCATTATGTTATAAACCTTACTACTCTCTCTCTCTCTTAAAGGTGGCCATTACTGTACGTTGACCTGTTACCGAAACATCATACTGTATCTACCTATCGGTCTACTTTATCTGTGTTTAATACTGAGCGTGTTTAATATGTGTCACAAGGTAATTGTCTCATTAATGACATGTAATTAATTTTCTTGCAAATATTTGCACGCTGCTAACCCACAGTCAATGGGTGCGCCCATTGGCTGTGGGGACTGGCTAAGATACCCCACATTCACACAAGACTACAATAAAATGTACTGCATTTTCCACTTTATCATATTTTTAGTGAGATATGCCAGAGTCCGTCCCCATCCCATTCTATCCTATACCTCCTCATTTTCCTCTTATGGTGGACTGTGCTCGTCAGTCACTTTTTTCTATAATAAATAAGACATAGCTGTGCTTCATTGTTACTTAATATGAAATCTTGATTCATATGTAAAAATGTTATTGTCATACTTGAAGAAATGTAGTAATTATTATCAAATCATAGATTACATCAAGTGTTGTCATCAGTAGGTAACCATTATTTTCCTTGTCACTTTCCGGAGCGGATATTTGCATGTGTCACATGTCTGGTGACGTAAACTTGATTACATATGATGCCAGTTATATTCCTTATCTTAAAACTGTACAAACTAGTTTTCACTATTATTAATTAATTTAACTAAATTAATTATTAATAGTGGAAATTATTACGAATTTATTGTTATATACTAGTGAAGCACGCGAATTCTTTCGCTTGAACTTCAAGCGTGATTCAGATGAGCACTCTATAATGGAACTGAATAAAAAATACACTAAGAAATTTGTTAACCCGGTACAAATACATTACGAAAACATTGGCCATCGGTTAAACCGGAAACACGTACGCGTCATCCACGTTATAATAAAATAGTTAAAAAAAATAGGTGGTGTAAAATAGGCAAATTATAGATAGATAAATATTATCGGTGGTGTTCGCGATGATGTGCCGGCTGGTAAATGTAATTTTTAACTGAATGTAGTCTAATATTTTCTTAGGTTTTCGCGATTACTATACATTGCAATTAAACAACTTTTAACGGTTTAAATCGCGTATATTTGACATGATTTATATCCCGACGTTTGATTTACAAGCTTGATTGTGAATGCGGGTTATCATACATTGGGCAAACAAAGAGGAGCATCGGTATCCGGATAAAAGAACACATAGCTGACATGAAGAACAGACGCTCGACCAAGTCTGCAGTTTGTGAACATGCTCTGGACAAACCCAACCATTACATTCGATTTGATAATCCACAAATCCTCGCTAGAGAGACCCGGTACATGCCAAGAATGTTACGCGAGGCTATTGAAATTAAGAAACACCCAAATTTCAATAGAGAAGATGGTTGGCAAGTACCACCGGCTTGGGATCCAGTCATTAAATTAATTAAATCACAAGGCCAACGCCATACTGCAAGACCTCTGGACACCGTGAGCGAATACTGCGTGCATAGGGAATGTTATGATTAAAAAAAAAAATTAAGACGGTAGTTCAAAAAATTTCAGACGGTAGTAATAATTTCTTAATAACTCAAGTGACAAATAAAATCAATTAGTCACCCCGTGACCACGTCCACTGCAAAGTGTTCGAAACGTCGGGATATAAATCATGTCAAATATACGCGATTTAAACCGTTAAAAGTTGTTTAATTGCAATGAATGTAGTCTACCTTGTAGGTAATGTATGTATTCTTTCCGCCATCGACCGTTTGAACACCCCCCCGTTATAGACAGACGTCGAACACAATACTATTGACCATTGAAGCGCGGCTGTCCCAACAGATCCTCTAATACATAAGAGAACAATTGAAGGTCAAAGGTGGTATGACAGGATACATTTATTTCTAAAGAATGTTCAGACGGAAACCGTTAATTTCTTCGAAATTATTAACTGTAAAATAATCAGATTTTTACGTATAAAATATCTCAAATTATCTCAACCCACGTAGGGTTGGTAAATTTCTTAGAAATGTTTTTGGGGCTATATTTAGGTTTCTTTCTTCGAATCTTTTGGTTTGATCCTTTAATAAATAATTATTTAAGTTAATTAACGGACACCTAATTTTTATACTTTGTTTATTATATTAGCGGTGGTACTCCGTTTTAATACATATACATTTTAACTCCTCCTATGCCATATACTCATATACTCCTCTTGCCATTATAATCTCATTTTATTATTAGAGTATGCCATTACTTCTCATTTATACTCATTATACTCTCATTGTTATACTACCCATCTCATCATCCCTAAACCGAGGAAGGATGTCCCGTTATACTCCCTATTCTCCGTCCTTCCCGATCTTCCAAATCCGCTCCCGAGTCATCAAACGTAAGGCGCTGGTGTCGGGCGCGCGCCTACGCTCGTCATTCTAGCTAGACTGATGTTGGCATGTATTACGGTTGTCCATGGGCGACAGTATCTATTTACAACCAAGTTGACTGTCTTCGTTCGTCTGCCACTTTCCTTCTATAAGAAAGTAGCATTTTTTTTTACAAAAGAAGGTAAAATATATAACTTTTACTTCGTTGCCAGTAATGAGTGAACCTTTGAAATTTATATGCATCCCGGCACGTGGCTTAACTTAAAATAAACGTGTTTAACATTTCCCGGCTTACGGAATCCCACAATTATAATTTCCGTAAAAATTCCGCATGCGAGATTCCGGAACGTGAGACGAATGTGTAATCGAGATATCTGGGGCGGGTTACTATTAATATTCATAAAGAAAATTGTTCTGAGTGGATGTATGTATAGTCGGCAACAGGTCATATACCCAATGGCATCTTAATAACGATTAGTATAGCATCGTTTTTGTTATCAAATATACAAGAATGCGTATAGTACCCACATCGCCCCTGGTGTTCCAGGTGTCCGTGGGCGACCATACCGTGGACACCCTGCCCCATTTTTTATAAAAAAGTGTATTAATTAACTACCAGCTCTCTTTGACTTTGTACTATGATGTCATCTGAACGTTTGTATCACTATAGTGGCGTGTGCAAACGAGAAATACTTTCATTAGTGACAGTGTTCTAGTGCATACTTAATTGAATTTGGACAACACCGGTTATCCGGAAACCGTCGTACGTGAAAAGGACATAACAGTCTTCACCGGGTGTGGGTGGGACGTACGAAACCGTTTTGGATCGCTAGCTATTAATAAAGGGGTGGAATGTCGCATACCTGTAGCTAGTTGGGTTACATTCAAGGGAGGTCACGCGGAACTGTTGAACGGTATGTAAGTAAATGGTGTAAACTGTATTTTTTTAGTTTCCCGAATATTCGTTTTCAAAAGTAAGTTTTTCTTTTTAAGTACGGATAGTTCAATCAAATCTCTATCTTCTTCTAGACATATAAAGAGAATGTCCTGACTTGTTTCGTTAACGACGAACCGAAACCACTGAGGCAAGCAACATGAAATTTAAACAGTAGCTTCCCGTTATGTCATAAACGGCACGTCAAAGTCTACATGGAAAAAATATATGTGACTTTTTTAATATTAAGGAAATTATACAACATAAACTAAAAAAAAATAAGTAAAGAAAACGCATAGCGCGTGCAACACTCTTGATGTTTGTCCTCTCATGGAACCGGATTATCCCCTCATGGCGCGTACGTAATCCACTCGGTGAGCAGTCACGCACACATGGCTGTGCTATGTAGTAGTGTGCTTGCTTATCGCGCCGGGTTTGTATGAAGCTCGCACTCTGTAGGTAGGGGAAGAGTGGCATGAAAGAGCCAGTTTTGAAAAATGGAGCAAATAATACAAAAGGAAATAAATAAACAATAAAACTTATATCATAAGTTATTGTTTATTTCTTTATGTACATAATGTCATGAAACATTTTCCAAAAGCAACAATATTCTTAGACTTCTAACCGTTTATAAAAAGAATGAGATCTCGGCTCTTTCATAACACATAGGCATTGAAAGAGCCAACAAAAGTTTTGAAAGAGCCAAGTTATTATTACAGGACTTGAACTGTAAATTAACGAAGATATTATCGAAAATATTTATTATTATATAAAATGTTTTATATAACGCAAACTCTGAATAAAGTATTTACTTAAATCTAAGAAATTCTCACTTAACCATCCGTTTGAGATCAATCATTGCAAACTAACCAGGTATAGAACATATAAAGTTATTTAAAAACAAAAATAAAGAATTCAAAATTAATAACAAAAATAAAGAATGCAACTTAAAAACATTTTTGGCAATAATAATGCAATCTCCCTTTTACACCACAGGATGTGCCCAACCGGAACAAATTTTGCACTGGTACCAAAAGCCGGCTCTTTCAAGACCAATATTATAAATATTATTATTATATATTATATTATTATTATTATTATAAGAGGAAGAGGACAGGATAATTGTGTAGTGTGCAATGAAAATTATAGTATTATAATATTGTATAAATAATAATAATATTTATAATATTGGTCTTGAAAGAGCCGGCTTTTTCATTACACCGTAACCCAGCTCTTTCAAAACATATTCTCCCAAGAAACATGACCTCGAAAATTAGAATGAAATTAAAGCTTTGCCTGCAATATTTTTATGTTATTGGAAGGCCTAATATATCCATAAAATTATAGTATAATCATATTGCTGTTAATTTTGTACGTGTAGACGTCAGAAAACAAATAAAATGAACTCAAAAATTTACTTTATAACGACGAAATCTTCAATACGTTACAACGGCGACGTTTATTTTCGGTGAACTGTGAAATGTTTGTGGGTGACAGATAGCCAGTGTTGCTATCTAAAAATTATAATTCGTTCATCATTCGTTCGAAAACAACCGCGTAAATAATAGTGGCTCTTTCAAAACTTGTCTCTTTCATGCCACTCTTCCCCTATATTTATTCATGTGGTGCTAGTTTTCCAATTGTAATCGCAGTTACGAATATATGCGATAGCAACACATATAATATATAACACAGGTTGGTAGCACATTCTCAGGCTTTACTTGGAATAAAATTCAATAAAATTAATTTTTATGCTCAAGACAAACGGAATTACACAGTTACCAAGTTAGATTACCTAGTGAAGAATAATTTAAATCTGTCTTACTGAAACACTGAAACTCGAGGTGCAGTAAGAGGATCACTGTCAGAGCAAGGAATGAGCACATCCGCAGAATTGGCGATCGACTAGCAAGCTATCCTTCTGGAAGTCGGGCTTTCTGGTCGCTCGCTAAGGCTGCCGAGGGTAACTTCTGTCAGTCGTCACTTCCACCATTGCGGAAACTCGATGGCTCACTGGCCCGTGAGGCGAAGGAGAAAGCCGATCTCCTGGGCAGTCTCTTCGTCTCAAACTCGACTCTGGACGATAGAGGTGCCTCACCACCGTCCACCTCGAGGTGCACAAGCTCCATGCCAGAAATCTGTTTCACCCAGCATGACGTCCGGCGAGCTCTAGCATCTCTTGATATCCGAAAGTCGAGTGGGTCAGATGGTATTCCTGCAGTGGTGCTCAAATTTTGCGCTCCCGAGTTGTCTCCGGTGCTTACGCGACTCTTTAGGCTCTCATATTCCACAAAAAGCTTCCCGTCAGCATGGAAGGTAGCTCATGTTCACCCTTTGCCTAAAAAGGGTGACCGCTCCGACCCGGCCAACTACAGGCCAATAGCGATCACCTCCCTCCTCTCCAAAGTGATGGAGCGTGTTATAAACACACAGCTCCTTGGGTACCTAGAGGATCACCAGCTGATTAGCGACCGTCAATATGGATTTCGCCATAATCGCTCGGCTGGTGATCTTTTAGCGTATTTGACACATCGCTGGGCTGACGCCATTGAGAGTAGAGGCGAGGCTCTGGCTGTAAGCCTAGACATTGCGAAAGCTTTTGACCGGGTATGGCACAAATCGCTGCTTCCCAAGTTACCATCTTTCGGGAATGAGTTGCCAGTTTCCTGACTGGACGGAGCATCAGAGTCGTTATCGATGGTAGCTGCTCCGACACCATGTCTATTAACGCTGGCGTCCCGCAAGGCTCCGTGCTGTCTCCAACTCTATTCCTTCTGCATATCAACGACCTGTTACAAATTGGTGACATACGTTGCTATGCGGATGACAGCACTGGAGACGCCTTGTACAGGGGCCGCGCCAACATCCCTCGAGTCGGAGTGGAAGAGAGTCGCGCCAGGCTTGTGTCTGAAATCGAAGACTCCCTAAATCTAGTCTCGATTTGGGGTTCCCTGAACCTAGTGGATTTCAACCCCAGTAAGACGCAAGTCTGTGCATTCACCGCTAAAAAAGCCCTTTTGTCGTAGCACCTCGCTTTCAGAGCATACCTCTTAAGATCTCGGAGAGTATTGGGATCCTTGGTGTCGACATTTCCAGCAAAGTCGAATTTAGGGGTCATCTGGAAAGTAAGGCCAAAATGGCCTCCAAAAAGCTCGGTGTGCTGAACAGAGCGAAGCGGTACTTCACCCCTGGGCAACTCCTAATGCTTTACAAAGCTCAGGTGAGGCCCCATATGGAGTATTGCTCACATCTCTGGGCCGGCGCACCGAAATACCAATTGGACCCATTTGACTCCATCCAACGACGTGCTGTTCGTATTGTCAACGATTCCACTCTCACGGGCAGTTTAGAACCCCTCAGCGTTCGGAGGGACGTTGCGTCTCTCTGTGTGTTCTACCGCCTGTATAATGAGAAATGCTCTGAAGAATTGTTCAATATAATTCCCACCTCGGGTTTCTACAACCGCACCTCCCGTCACAGAAGTGCGGTCCATCCGCATTTCCTAGATACGGAGATGTCGCGTACTGTTCGGTCCAAAAATTATTTTATATCGCGAACCCGTAGGCTGTGGAACGAACTGTCTCAAGAGGTCTTCCCATTAAACTACGACATGGGGTTTTTTAAGAGAGCTGTGAATGGGATTTTGCAAGGTCGGCGGCGCGCCCGCATACCCTCTGGTGTTGCAGGTGTCCATGGGCGGCGGTAACACTTACCATCACGTGAGACCGCTTGCTCGTCCGCCCTCTCTTCTATAAAAAAAAAACAAACACTATGTTTACATTGATGTTGTCTCTAATCAAGCCACTGGAGTCGAGTAACGGCTCGGTTACCGCAATCAAGCGAACATTTGTAAATAAATTTTACAACTTCTTGAAAAGGGCCTGTAAAGATTATATTATATTCATTATCTTAATATAGTGGTATGTACTGCTGGTGGGCTTCCCATGCTCCAAAACGGATTTGAATTATTGCAAAAATCATTCACTAATTTGACATGGTCTAGGTAGTGGTGGACGTCACATTTCCTATCTAATTTTTCAATTCTAAGTCTTTCTGTACCCAGTTAAAGACCGTATTTTGAAAATTTACACATGAAAAGTCAATCTTGACCTATCGAGGTTTAACCTCACATCACTACCTCACTACCAAAATTCAAGATGCGTGCGACATATTTTACTAAATGACCATTGCCGGAAGATTTAAGCCCGCACTGTACTGTGAGTCACAGTCTGTGACTGTGGTCAGTTTGCACTGTTTCAAGTTTTCTACCTATTACTTTCTGAAGTGAGTCGTGTTTTGATTTTCCACTACTGATCCCACTACTGTGTTAAATCGCGAATTTTGAAAGTAATAGTTGTGATTATTAAATAAATAATTAATTACATTGTTCGTTAATTACCCTTGTTATCGTAAAACTTTCTAAATGCCTTTCATAATTTTTCTAAATTTAGTTCTTGCCATTTAAACGGTTTCAGACAAAACAGCTTATTTTTCTTTAATATACAATAGAATTAAATTTAAGATTATTATATTATTATAGATTATTTAAGATGAAGCACCTTTACATATTATTATTCCGAGGCTCCTTTTCAACCACTCGATTTAAGTCTAAACAAAGTAGGGTCTAAGATACATCAATTCAACCATTCCTCAATCTTGGGTGAGGTGCAATCATTATATTATTTTTATCATTGTAGTTACATACGTGTACCTAATAATGTGTAATGTCTATTGTATTCTCTAATGATATAAATGTTGTGAGTTACGAGTACGACGCGTTTAGAAGCACTACGATATAATTCTATTACCTGTTGATTGATGTTCTCGCTGATGTTAACTGAAAGCGAAATACATTTGTGCTCATATTACAAACTCGCACTTACATATGTTAATATCAAGACATTCGTATTTGGGGTAGATGGCTTTACACGGCGATTTTGTTTGAATAAATCATTTCAGTTGTATTCTACTTTGAGCAGTTGAGCTACTTTTGATGTTGTATGTTTGAGCTCATTGGACAGTATAGGCGTTACCTTGGAATCACGTTTCGTATAATAACATACCGTCAGCCTGCGTACTTTTACTCTATGGAGGGTACAATCTGGATTGGTGGATGTGGCTTAATTTTTTTTTAATGAACCCACATGGGTTTCCTTGCGATGTCGATGTCTTGCGATGTTGCGAACCACTGTCGAAGGGTATGTATATGTATAAAATATTTTTTTCATCTACCTTTATTTGATATTGTTATCTGTTTTCTCCTTACCACCCAAATGTTGCCTGGA
This sequence comes from Sesia apiformis, assembly GCA_914767545.1. NCBI lineage: Eukaryota > Metazoa > Arthropoda > Insecta > Lepidoptera > Sesiidae > Sesia > Sesia apiformis. The sequence continues at coordinate 14,053,496 of OU611963.1, read as the reverse complement.
AGAGATCGCTTTGATGATAAGACCGCCTGCGCCAATTGTGCTATTCGTGTTCCTTAATTAAATCGTCTTTTTGCAACATGTGTTGGTGTACAATAAAGAGTGTATCTATATATCTATGTACATTGAACATATCGGTTGATTTTAATTAACACCTTTTCTATTACTATAGAACGTTTACATCTATCAACAGCATATTTACAGTTTACTATATTTACGAGTAAATTGCATCAGGCAATCTCTGTTTTATGTCAATGAAAACCGCAAAATATACGCTTCCACACAGATCTTTCAGTTCTTTTTCAGCACAAAGTTGCTAACAAGCTCAGCCCTCTAATGTTTAACTGGTCGTTTTTCTGCTGATCCTTTCTAAAACAGCTCATTTTTACGAACGCCTCATTGTTTGAAAGAAGATTGTATAGGCTGTCCCAGATTGAGCGCCGTATTTAAATTTCGCGCTACTTTTTTGTTTAGCGGGTGGCAACTCTGGTTTGTTTATAGATGTGACTGACAGTTGCAATTAGTCAACATGGAAATCTACACGAAAGAGCAACGCAGTATGAATTTTAGAGGAGTATGAAGTGGACCATCATTTTGGCGAAAAAATCATTTTTAGTGACGAGACCCATTTCCACCTTGACGGATACGTCAATAAGCAAAATTGTCGTAACTGGGTCTTGGAGACCCTGGTCATGAAATTCATGAAAAACAAATGCATCCTCATAGAGTTACAGTTTGGTGTGGCTTTTATTTCGGCGGGATCATAGGACCATGTTTTTTCGAAAATGAGACCGGCAATGCGGTTATAGTCAATGGTGACAGGTATCGGAACATGCTACAGGAGTTTTTTGGCACTAACTGGAAGATATGGACCTCGATCAATGCGGTGCTACATGTCACACAGCCGGAGAAACAATGACTTCATGTTTTTCTAAATTAAATCTGGTGCTCAATCTTCTTTTTACAAAGTTTAAGAACTGTTTTTTTATGCTGTGCCGCGAAAATCTGGTTAACAATAAAGTGGTGAAAGAGGATAGTTAAAAAAAGAAAGAAAGACTTAAGAGAGAATTAAAAAGCCTTTGCTTGGTTTTTTATAGAAAAAAGACGACACGAGCATACAGTCCACCTAATGGTAAGTGGATACTGTCGTCCATAGACATCCGCGATATATGCCAACATCAGTCCAGAATGACAATACGCTGCCACGCCCCCGGATGCGCTACCTATCTTTGTATATTAAGGAATGGAATGTTGATAAGATGAAAAATATAGGATATGACTCGGTAAATTTTTAACTGGAACTATCTATCTATTAGAATTTTGCGTGGCAAGCATCCTTTCTTTAACGCTTAATTTTCTAGTATTTTTCAATAACCATATAGCCTTTAGTTATGTTGGATAAGATTTTTCTTATTGCCATGAAGCTCGCCGGTGAATTAAAACGTGGTGAGGAAATACGCGTACGTGAGAATAAAAAAAAATCTGAAGCATCGACCACGCGGACCCAGTGCGGATTGATTCCGCTGAGTACACGTGATGGACCATTGCCCCTCGTGATTGAAGAGGCTCTACAGTGGGACGTTATAGGCTGACATAAAATTGTCATTTATGAATTTGTTCTCCTTCTTAAATTAAACTATATTACTATTTTCATACACTACGTAGAACGACAAATTTTGCATTTATGAAAATTGGTTCAAATTAGTTTGTAGGAAACATGAAAGGAAGTACCATAGGAAGGAAATGAGTTACGAAAAGTAGGTAGTTTTTCCGTAGCCATTAACATGAAATACGAGACAATGGTACTGGTGTTGTATTAGCAGTTCTCCATTTAATTGTAATTATGCCGAGATGTTTCCTTCCTGCTGGTCTGAGATCTCGTTACTTCGCCATAGTATAACAAGGAAACGGTATGTGATAACTATATAAACGCAAGCGTTTACCTACACACACAATGCTTTATGACAGCATAAAGATTTTTCAGAAATCACTATAGACAAGCAGAAATGCGTAAATTGCATTTAAAATTTCGGTATTTCGGTAGTCGGTAGTTGTACTGCATTTCCCACTTTATCCTAATCCCCGAATATACGTACGTGTTTCGGTAGTAAGTGAGATATGCCAGAGCCCATTCCCATTCCATCGTATCTTATCCCTCTCCATTTACCCAAGCCTTTCTCCAAATCCATTCCTATATTGCTTTTAACCTTCGTTCTTCAGAAAGTCTTCAAGTTTCTATCTTTTATTCACGATATTTCACTGTGAAAGCGGTCCGGCTATCGCATGCGCCACCTCCAACTATAAGACGCGCTCAAACATTAGATACTCGTAGTTTTAAGAGCCAAGTCAAGGAGCATTATCTAATTCATAATTTCTTTTCTCTCTTTCAGTACTTGTTTATCTACTCAGTTCGTTACTTTGTTCTGTACTCACTTTGTTTAAAATCTTTTTCCCATATTATGTATGTACCTATGTATACATTTTTGTATGTATGTATGCATCTATGTATTGTATTCATCTTAAGTAACTGTTTATGTATAAATTATTATTATTAAACTATATTATGTTCATTTGATATTATGTCAAATTTCACCATCTACCTATTTTTGATATTGTTACCTGTTTTCTCCTTATTACCCAAAGGTTGGCTGGAAGAGATCGCTTTGGCGACAAGGCCGCCTATTGTACTTTTCGTGTTACTGACTTAAATTGTTTTTTTTGCAATGTGTATTGGTGTACAATAAAGAGTTTATCTATCTATGTCCAAAGATAGGCAGCGCATCCGAGAGCGTGTCAACATTCATTAATTTAATTTCATTTAATTTCTGTTTAATTTAATTCTATTTATTTTCTATTGTACTAATAATAATCATTTCATCTCGCTGGCACCATTTCGTATATCCGCAGTGCCTCCACAGCCTGAAAAGCTATTTAATATAGTTAGTCTACTGTTTTATCTATATCGTGAATGCTCTAACACCCCACGCTGTTAGCGTTCTCCTGAAGAACGTGTAAATACAGGTAATTTAGGTAGCAATTATATTTAATTAATTCAGTACACTGTAAGCAGCGATGTGTCTGCTTACAGTGTGTGTGCGCACGCAATCTCTGATGCAGACACGCACAGACTGTTGGTTAGTTAACTCCAGACGTTTGTGTAATTGTAGTTAATATTGTTCGTACATTAATCACAGATTTTTCTTATAAAACATGCGTATATCTAGAAATTTGTTCATAGTAACCTATTGATTTAACATTTAATGCTTCCCTGTGTTAACATTCAATGCTCCCTGATGTTTGAATGTTTTATATGGATTTATTTGTGTTGATAAGCTTTATTATTTTTTTAAACTATTTTAAATACATGTTCATTAGCGACGTCACACACATACATATATATTCCCCGCATGTATAATATTTTCAATTCTCGGGCACGTATATTTTCTTGCAATGTTTTCTCTTCCTGTTGGGTATTCGACAATAAGTATCCCTAAGCTATAATCGCTCTACATCATACTCCTAAAATCTATAAATGATCTACAAACATCCTCTGAATTATTACTCTTATAAAACTTATATTTTCTAACGTTTTAAAACGAGTAATATACCGCCTGTAGGCATTCGTATTTCGTATATCGTTGAGATTTCTGAAAAAATGTGCTTAATATCTACGAAAAGATAGATACGAGTAGATACTCGTACATGAATATGTAAACAATATTTTCTTACTGCGCATTTATTTTTCATTCAGCTCTCATATTACGTAAGCGTTTTCTCAATTGAAACGTGGGGAACGAACTCGACTCATTTCCCCGCGCCTTTTTATGCAAATTCTATAGTTATGCCGCTAATAACGATTTTAGAAGCTTCTGAATGAGAACTGCTCCAGTGGGAGTCTTCGGTGAGCCATTTCCTCTTGAAATATTACAGTGAGAATTCTTTGTTTTGAAAAGAGTTAAAAAGGAAAACCTCAAGATGAGACCGATTTTTCTGTGTTTGCTTAATTGAATGTGATCTCACTTGAAGGACCATATTTTAGTCTGTAATTAGTAAATTCTATTGGACCATGCTCGAAGCAAAATTTCCAATTTTACCTACTTAAATTTTAGGGTAATTGGGCGCTCACTTATTGTGCTCTAGTGCTAGTCACAAAAATTTACATATAATTCTGCAACATATTCATAGAATGTCGTGAAACATGTACAACATATAATGTTACAATTAATTATAAAAATTATTAATTGTGGTGGTTGGATGAGAAGAGCCGAGGATCGTGTGTGGTGGCGAGTCGCGGGGGAGGCCAATATCCAGGAGTAGAGAGACAGGCTGATGGTATGGTATAACAGATAATCATGTCTGTTGTTAGCTGTGGTTCCAATTTGCAATGTAATTATATGGTTATTTGCATTATATGCTGTACATCTGGGATAAACTTATACTATCGGTGATCTTCAGCAAATAAATTGGGCAGCAAACGAGCGATAGTTTCAGTGCATTTTCAGTAGATGGTAGTGGATGCATTGTAGGTAATGTAGAACTATTCCCGCAATCGACCGTTACCATACAGCACTCGCGATCGACCGTTTGAGCACCCCTGCTGTAATTGTTCTACGAAATTCTCAAATTACGTTGAAGAACTTTGAATGATGTGACAGTACTACGGCTGCAACGTCATTTTTCGTTAGTTGGGAATTAGATTTTTTTTTAGTAAAACTTACAAAATGAGCAAATACACGTTAGTTTTAAGAGTTTAAAAAAATTGGGCGAGATTTTTTCATTTTCTTGATACCATACTTACGTAATCCTTAAGTTGAATTTTTTTACATCCATTGTTTTTTTTCATTATGACATTTTTTATATAATCAATCCATTGACTCTGTCTTAATAACAGAGGCATGCATCTATATAAATAAGCGTTTATCTAATATTTACCATATCTAGACTAAACCTGCGCTAACGTGGCTCATGACTGTCATGAGCGATCGCTAGTGATGTTAGTGCTCCCCTTATTTTCCAGTCGATTAAAAACAATATTGTATTATATATAACGATACCAGCATAAAACCACTACAGTTTCAAAACCAACTGCTCAGTACCTACATAAATTACTATTGCAGCGAACTGGTAGCAGAATTATATTTTTTAGTTATTTTTTTAATTCCATTCTTTCTTCAGGTGTTCAAAATTACGTACTCAAGTCTGAAACGTCTCGTAAGAGCCACTGGACCGAGCTTCTTTGCTCCTCTTCCTCATTACAATGGACACTTACACGCGTTAAAATGCCGGGACATTACCGTTATTCTTGTCTATCCTCTTCATTAAGCCAAATGAAATGGCAGCCTTTAAAATCCACAGGAACTGCAACGGTGTGAAGGATTTTTAGATTCCTTAATTGTTTCATTACTTTCATATAACAGCAAATATGCTTAATTAATTAATAGGGTTTACGGTTTAAGAATCTTTTTTTTTCTTCATAAGAACATGTTCACTAACAATGAGAAAAAAAAGTAATTTATTAATTAACACTTGAAATTGGTTTTCCATTGGGCAGACAATTTGTCCATCAAAATAGATAAAAAATAAGGTTTTCTATCCTTTTCCAATCCTACTACAATTCAGTCCCTAATCTCAAAATATTATCTTGTAAACATGAATACAGTTATAGCAACGTATAAGTGACAGAGAAAGCAATAGCACTAACTCAAATATTAATACCTCATTTTCATAGAATTTTGATAATTGGGTCTGTTTTCTCCTTCTAGTAATTAATGACCTAACGTAGACGAACGAATTTTGTGTCGGCCGACAACAGCCGACTTTGTCGGCAAAAATTGGTGGCCGATTTTCCACTGACTCAACGCACACGTCTTACACCTGCTGACAGTCTATTGGCAGTCAATGCAGTCTATTGGCATTGACAGTCTATCTTTTTTCCGCTGACTAAATGTATGCCGTTTGCGTTAGCACGTTTCTATGCGTATGCTGTATTCATTTCTCCGACTACGCGCCCTGAGTGAGGTAAGCCGGGAAGGGAAATTGTGTATTACACTCTAATGGTAATTCGGAGATGTGTCTGAAGATATCTTCAATCTCTACTGTGACAATTGAAATGGTCAGTCACATAGAACAATAACAACATGACAAATAAAACAAGTTTTTAATAACGTCAAGTACTTCAAGACAAGCTGTAACAGCGACAATAGTTGAATCAGATCGGCGAAAGTGGGCCAGACTCATTCTTATTTTTGTAGGACCAATTTTTTGTGGGACGTTTGCATGAAAATATTAAATTGTTATGTTCGTAAATGACTTTAATTTGAACCGATTATTGGCGGTCGTCTCCGATAGGCCTAAGTCACGAGCTACCTATTGTTGTACGTATTGTGTAAAATATAGTTCATATATCACATTTTATACGTACCATATAAGGTTAAATTAAATAAATCTACGAATAAATTTCAACTCTGAGTGGTCTCTACAATATTTTCATTTATCAAAATCGTTTTCGAGAGTACTTTGACAAAAACTCGCAATAAATTTACCCTAAAATGAAAATTTGGCACGAAATATTTTTACCTTCACAGAAAACACGCCTGTCTTGTTTATTTGGATTTATCTTGAGAATTACAATTTTTGCCATTTTAACCATTTTATCGAGCCTTATTCCGGCTTGTAGTATATTTTTATCAAAATCGAACCAATGGTTTTGAAAGTATAGTCTTTTTTATAAAAAAATATGATCAAAACTCAGATTCTCTACTGCCGAACGTAGACATCAACCGCTGTTTCCTATAAGTAGATATGACTTTTCCCAATGCTTTTAGCTCAGAACTTACATTACTCTCCTAGAAATGGTTCAAAATCCTTAGTAACCGTGGAAAATATATCAAATGGTGTTGAAACGTGGCATGTTTGTGCGGCCGAACGATTTTTCAGGGGCTTGCCCTAATATTTATATTGCGGGAAATGTATGGAACAGGAGAAACGTAATGCGAAGGATAATGTGCATGAAAAATTGTACCTTTGCTATACGCTTTTTACGAGCTATTTCTATTATAGGAAGGCATTATTCTTCAAGTAAAATATCAAAGTTATGAATGTGATTCTGGAATATTATTAGTACGACGTTTATTCTTGTCTGGTTCACTAAGTCTGTCCCACCAGTGGTACAACGGAAACGTAATGAGAATTAAACCTTCATTCTCCATAGAATAATAGTTGTACTCGTGGGAGGTGACCACTTTATATCAATTGAGCCATTTGCCCGTTTAACATTTCCATAAAAGAATTCAAATATTTAAGAGAAGACAGCAGCACTTTCCTTAACAGTCCAGCAACACAACGTCGAATATCGGGCAACAACTTCATCCCCTGGATTATCAGGGATTATCAAACCGTGGGTCCTAGATAACTTCAAAAAGTGTAAACTTGCCAACTCGCTACTCGCTATAGCCAGCGAGGCGTTTTAAAGCCTTTAAACCCCCTCGTGATTATAAGGCTCCTCAGCCTATGCTCTACAGTGGGACTTTATAGGGCTGATGTTCATAACAGTTGAGTCCAAAGAGATCAGTATTGATTATTTGTTTTATTTTTTTGTCTTTCCTGTCTTTTGCTATTTTTTGTTTGTATAGGAAAATGTAGAAAGGAAATTGAATGTACTTAAGAGCGGGCCACTTTAAAGAAGAATAATAACTGCGGACTGGTATGTGAACAGTTGCTTGCCTTCTTTTTTGCGAAAGTCAAAAAATGACGCCCACATAGCAGAATGATCCTTCAGCTCACTCCGCCAGACAAACGAAGCAATTTTTAAGTACTGTAAATGTAGAGTTAATGGGTCATCCGCCATACAGCCCCGCCCATGCACATTGTGATTTTTATTTATTCCCTAAAATTAAGGATAAACTCGGAGAAATAGGTTTTATGAATGCAGAAGAATGGCTGTTGAAGAGGTGCCTAAAGGGGCTGAATGCTGAAAAGGAGGAAGCAATCATCTTCATTTCAGCACTCCGTCCTTTATATCAAAAACAACATTTGATTGACCATTGTCGAATTTTTCCACCATTTGTAGACACCATTCCATGGAAGCTCAAATAGTGAGGAATCCATCTAGCACAAAGCTTCGTTATCCGTAGGTGATCGTGTATAATAATTTGAACTTGACTTATACCAATACCTAAAGATAATCGTATCTGCTGATATGTCATTCGTTTGTCTGCTTCAATCATGAGCCGTACAGTTTTGATGTTTTCCTCCGTCACCGCCGTCGCAGGACGCTCTTCTCTAACATCGTCACTGAGGTGGGTACGACCACATTTAAATTCACTGAACCAACTGTAGACAGTGGCACTGGATGAGGCTTCATCACTAAATGCTAACTTAAGTCATTTATAACTTTGCTTCTGGTTTAGACCGCAACGAACGTTATAAAAAGTCATTGAAAGAAAATGTTCTATTGTTAAATCCATTTTTCCGCAAACTCTTAATTTTCAAATTGCCGTCAGAAATAAAAAACAAATGACAAGTTTGAAAATTTAATGGCGTATGACAAGCAAAGAGTTCTATTTTCAAAATTCGTATTTGTTTTTTTCTATCTTAGTGTACAGTGGCTAGTTCTAAGAACTTTTAGTTTGACCTATCGTACGTTTTGTAATATAAACCAATGATGGTTTGTTGCGAGTTCTTGATTTTCTTACTGCTCTTATTGCAAGTAATCAAAACATACCAGCAGTACAAAAGTAACAGTGTATAAAATGTGTATAAAACCATATTGTTTACTGATATACTCTTATGTTATCAGCTATTATGCTATAATATTCTTTAATAAATACTGTTATCTAAAACAATAAGGGTATGTGTTAATTTATTAGTCTCTTATTGTATTTTTATTTGTTACAGGTAATTTATTGAGACCACATGCTATCATTACCCGGCCCATATAAAGACTACAGAAAAAATAAGTAGGTGATTTTACTACTATATTTAACGGTTTTTACGTATACCTGTGTCCGTCGGCTTGTGTATCGTTTGTTCTCTAAAAATATTACTGACGACACATAAATTGTGTAATATTGGAAGGAGTTGCATAATTTATTTCGTCTTGATAAACTGCTTATTTGTCGCATTTTAATCAGGAACTGGTGTGAAAACTGAAAGATAATCACTCAATTTAATAGCAATTCGCACAGTCCTCGTTCTAACACGATCTCTTATCTTATGTTAACCTACGAAGTAGAGAAATCGCTTTTGTAGCTCATAAGCTCCGTATTACATATTATAATGATACGTTGCATTTTAACGTGCATTCGAAGACACTACGCTGGTTTGAATGTACTTTTTGCTTTGAATCGGCATCTCCATAATACCACCTTATTTAACCCAGTTCATAATACCACTATCTCTAAAGTATCATGAAAACTTTACCGAAATTAATACCCTTTGAGCTGTAGCCCATAATGCATTCATAGCTGTCGCAAATGACATCCTTCACTTTGGTAGTACAAGTTACTAGACGAAGCGTCAATTACGTATTTTTTTACTGATGCGTAACGTTTAAAGGATGCGTTCCTTTAACCATACTTAATTTATACATACAAACATTAGATAAATGCAAATAAAATAACCATACATGCTGAATGTGCTATGTGTACTACAAAGTTTTTAAAATTTCCAATTCGTTCATTATTCCTCATTCATTAGTCACAGATTTTTTAACTATAAACATTTTATGCTTCGTTTACATCATTTATCATTGTTATATAATACTCTGATCGCATCCACCCCTTATGCCCTGCGAATTTTATGTGACTAATGCTATCCATCTATCCCTATCTTGCTATCCAACAAGCAGAAGACACAATATTGTACTCTATGGTATTAGTAATTCAACTATGTATCCAGCACATATCCAGGATATGCTATACATTTATTTCCTATCACACCACACGTTCAGGACTCTTAATTGCATTAAATATAGTAAAAATAAAAAATAATTTATCAACGCTACTCTTTATAACATATATCACACTGTCGGACTTGCATATTGTACGCGGAGTAATCTTGTCCTTTGAGCGAAAACCCTTGAGACGAGCCTTACAAGTTCCGCTATTCAAAAACCTTAGCGACATAGTAGGTTTATCGTGTCCCACGTTGAACATGATATAGCTGAGATATTTCACTGTGAAAATCCTATTACGAAAGCCTGCCTTTGCCTCATGTCCGTCTGGAATGTACTTAATTAAAAGTCTGCTTGCTATAGGAAAATTAAAAAATCTTTGTTGATTTTTAATGCCCTAGTATATTTAGTCGTGAGCATAGCTACAACACGAAAACCTATTACTGTATCTCTGTTAACTAAATAATGCCGGTCGGCCATCTTCGTATTTCCAATCGTAATCGATAACTGAGAAACATATAATATACAGTGGTTACAACGTACCGTAGTAGTAATGAACTCTGAAATTGTGTTTGAATATTTCTTTCTTTTTTATTCTTTATCTCTTCGTGTTTGTTCGCAATACTGATATTAATTAGTAATATTATTGTTTAAGCGCTTATTGCCAATTATTTCACTTCGTGTTATGAACTGCCCTACTATTTCGTATTATGAATTCTTTGTAGAGAATTATCCCACTTATAGGGTTATTAAACTCTCGATTACAAAACTTACAAAATTCTTGTACTCCAGTATTTCGGTAGAATTACAATTACCATTTATAATTCTATTTGTAGAATGACCAAACTCTTGACTCTTGACTAATCAAAGCAACAAAAAATCGCTTGGTAATTTGAATTTCATAATATAGCTTTTTTTTTTGTTTATATGTAAGAAATAAATACAGTAACCCTAATCGCTATTAACGATTCTATTTTCATTTCTAGCATATTTTCTTGTAGTGCACTACATAATTATTATGTAAGTAACTTACATAATAATTAATAATAATTATAACTTACATAATAAAGTAGTTTCTGTAACAACATAAGAATAATTGTTTGATAGTAATTTTAAATAAATTTTTACATTTTTCTCTGATTTTACGCGTTTTAATTCTGTTTCATATGCCCGAAAATATGAGGTTGGCTACTATCCGCGGATTCAGGTATCCGCGGAAGACGGCGGAAACTAAGACGATCACCATTAACAAAATCCGAAAATCGTGTGAAGGCGAGCCTTATATCCAGCAGTGGAGAGACAAACTTGTTAATGTGTATGGTATTTATTTTATTTTGTTTATTTTTACATTTATTTCATTCTTCAAGGTCGGCAGTGCACCCGCACACCCAGGGGGTTTGCGGGTTGTTGCAGGGTTTGTTGCAGATGTCCATGGGCGGCGGTGACCACTTACCATCACGTAGCCCGCCCGCTCATCTGCCATCTATTCAATATAAAAAAGTAACATAGGCTCAAAATTTTTGTCAGTTAAAGCTCATCCTAAGTGTTAGAACTTCGAGAAAGAGCTCAATCGACGAATCCAACTCGGCTGGGCAGCGTTCGGGAAGCTACGCAGCGTCTTCTCGTCCAAAATACCTCAGTGCTTGAAGACGAAGGTCTTCGACCAGTGTGTGTTGCCAGTATTGACCTACGGCACCGAGACGTGGTCTCTGACTATGGGCCTCATAAATAAGCTCACTGTCGCACAGCGAGCTATGGAGAGGGCTATGCTCGGGGTTTCCCTACGTGATCGAATCAGGAATGAGGAGATCCGTAGACGAACTAAAGTCACCGACATAGCCTCTCGGGTTAGCAAGCTGAAGTGGCAGTGGGCAGGGCACATAGCTCGAAGAACCGATGGCCGATGGGGCAGAAGGGTTCTCCAATGGAGACCACGTACAGGCGGACGAAGCCGAGGACGTCCATCTGCTATATGGACAGACGACCTCATAAAGGTTGCGGGCACCCGCTGGATGCAGGTCGCTGCCGATAGGTCTAAATGGCGGACAATGGGGGAGGCCTATGTCCAGCAGTGGACGTCCAAGGGCTGAAAAGAAGAAGTGTTAGAACTTATATCTACATTTATTTAACTAGATTGATGGGGACGTGTAGTCCAGCATAAAAGGACTGTCTAACCTGTCCTCCTAGCTGCTGCTGCTGGTTGCAAAGATGCTGGCTGGGCTGGCCCGTACCCCGAGCAGCAGGAACGCGCACCTCTTGCGCATGGTGGCATGAAAACAGTCACCATGCCTCATACACTACAGAAGCGGGGAAGCTCCATCAACACCCGAAACGCGTTGTTATATTGGATCCGGATGGCCCCATAGGCCCGTTGCATGTACTCTCTCCATAGGCTCCATATGCAGAGGGAGGGAGGGTAGGCTCTGATCAATGTTAGTTTCACATCCCTCGAGCAGCGTCCAAATTTACGGGCAATCATATTCGCTCTAGCCGACAGAGCCCTCCGTTCCCTTTCTATGTCCGTGTTGTCTTCGAGGCCGGCCGTAACTATATGACCCAGATATTTAAAGTTCTCTACCCTTTCTAAAGGGGTGCCGCTTAATTTAATAGAAAGCACTTCAGTGGGACGGTTATGTTCTGCCCCGTAAACCATATATTGACTTTTTTGCACATTATATTTTAGCCCATGTTTCGAAGCATATGCTTCGCATACACTCAGCAGCTTTCTTAGCCTACATACCGACGCACACTGCAGCACCGTGTCATCTGCATTACTTATATTGTTCATACAAACTCCCATCTTAGTATCCGACATGCATGCTGATGTGCGCCTCGATCAACCCAGTCATGTAGAGGTTAAAGATACCAGGTGAACTTAAATCTCCCTATTTTACCCCGCATTCCAACATGTATGGTTCGGACAATATATCAGCCCATCTAACGCAATTGATCTGTTTTCCGTATCAATACTTAAAGATACGTACCAATTCAATAGGTAACTTTATGTGTTTCAATTTGTTTCATAGTACATTATAGGAAACCAGATCAAATGCCATAGACAAGTCGAGTAAACAGGCATATACTGATGTTTTCCGATTGACATAGTATTTTACAGTGTGCTTAAGGCACAATATTGCACTTTCAGTCGATAGACCCGGTCGAAACCCAAACTGATTATCATGCAGTTGTAAGTATCCAATCAAATCGAACGTTGAGCACACTGTCAAACACCTTCCATAAAATTACTTTTTCTCCTCTACTCTCTCTACTTCTACTCTCGGAAATGGCTTCATTATTTTAAAAATAATACGTCAATCGGCTCTTTTCTGTACGCACGCCAGCAATTTCCAACACGACAATAATAGAGATTGCTGGACAGTAGCGAGGTTATTTTTAGTGCACACTAACATAAATTAGGTTTTTTAGGTACACGATATTTATTATTATAAAGACTGAATGTGCATTTCTTTTCAAAAGTTTAAAAAAAGAACAAAGACCGAGCGCAGTCGAATAGGCAGGAATGAAACTTCTGTTTCTTGAATTAATTTGTTTGTTGTTTCCTCGCAAATTAGAGAACAGTACTATACAAGTCTCGGCCGACATAGCAATTAACGGCCTCGTTTATTTAAAAAGGACTCGGCTTCGCCTCGTCCTTCCAATATTACTCGGCCGTCAATTACTTTATTTCGGGCCTAGACAGTAATGTACTATTATTTCACAGATCCTCAGTAGTACTCTTAACCACAGGTACCACAATCGTCCTCAATAAGTCTGAAGGCAGATATGTGTGCCTTATACACATAGAACATAGCTAACACATTAGATATTTGAGGGCCAGCATATTGCAGATGTTCGATAGGTACTGAGAACATCGTTCCTCTAGATATTGATTTAATAGGCTTCGCCACATCTTTGGCAGTAATTCTAGGTCCTACTTCGTCAAGGATGATCTCAGCATCGCGCATCAGCATCCTGGAGGCTCAGGGGAGACTTAACAAGAAAGCGGTTTCCAAATAGATTCGCTTCGGATCGTTCACCCTCATCAACTCCCACTGGGAGGCCAGGCCGACACTTCATTTGTAGTCTTCCAAAAAGCCCAAAAATCTTTTTTCGAGTGATATGGAGCTACGATATCCATTTTAATTTGGTGTTGATGACCTTGACACCATTTTAATTGCGATTTGAATATCCTTCGGCTTTGATACATCTCATCATATAAGACGCAGTGATTAAGCATCTCTGGCGTGCTTGTTCCACCCTGCTATACGATTCTTAGTCCTAGTTTTGCCGTTCTTCGACTAATGGCTATACCATTAATCTATCAACTATCTATCAACTATCAATCATCTATCAACTTTCCTATTGTTATTTTATTATAAATTAGACTTTTTTTATTTATAATTCCACGTCTTTCAAAAAAAGTTACTTTCAAAGACAATCGCAATCTTTTGTTTGTTCAAAACTTGCGAAAGTTATATCGTCCGTTTAATCTTTCGACGGCAACACATAAATCTTTCTGCTCCAAAAAGATTTAAAATAGAAATGCTATTTTTCACACAGTTTGTAACACTGCTGGGGTTTTGCACTGTATCTCCAGTCTGATAAGGCTGTACATTTCTTCCTTTGCCGCGCAACAAAAACGTAAGAGCCATTCGTCCGGATTTTTTTTATAGACGTATAGTGTTGGTGTTGCCATAGAGAAACATAAGTGATTTTTATTAAATGTGTAAATTTTGGTCTTTGTTATGTCATTCGTTTTGATACGTAGGCGGGATGATACGTATCTGGCCTAAACTATTTAAAAAGAACATATAGTTAAAAAAATATCTCATTTTACAAAAGAGATTTCTAGCTATCCATATTCTAAATTTGAAATCGACGGCTCCAATACTTTTTAATAATCTGACATTTTAGAAAATCTTGTGTTGAATTTTTCACAAAATGAAAATTGAACAAAGAGCAGTGATAAAGTTTCTTCATATGAAGGGTTTAAAGGGATCAACAATTTTTGAAGAGTTAAAAAATGTTTTAGGTGAAAGTGCTCTTTCATATGCCACAGTCAAGGACTGGGTTGTCGAATTTAAGCGCGGCCGTACAAGCGTCCAAGATGAATCCCGATCCAGACGTCCAAAAATCGTCACCACCCCAGAAATGATCTCCAAAGTCCATGAGATGGTCTTGGACGATCGAAGATTGAAATTATCCGAAATAGCTGAAAGTGTAAACATCTCGAAAGAACGGGTACGTCACATCCTGAGTGAAGAATTGCATATGAAAAAGCTATCCGCCCGTTGGGTGCCGCGCTTGCTTACTCTCGATCAAAAACGAATTCGTATGCAACACTGTTTGAATCGTTTTAAGAGTAATAAAGTGGATTTTTTGCGAAGATTTCTAATAACAGAAGAAACGTGGGTCCACCACTATACCCCTGAATCCAAAATTCAATCAAAGCAGGGTGTTCGGCTCCAAAGAAAGCCAAAGCTGTGAAATCGGCAAGGAAAGTGATAGCATCTGTATTTTGGGATGCGAAGGGAATTTTGATGACAGATTACCTTGCGAAGGGTCAAACTATTACCGGCGACTACTACGCTGATCTGTTACACAAGTTACAGGAATGTATTCAGCAAAAAAGACCAGGTTTGACTCGAGAAAAAAATATCTTTTACCAAGACAACGCAAGGGTTCACACATGCGTTAAGGCAATGACAAAAATCAACGAATTACACTACGAATTGTTGCCCCATCCACCTTATTCGCGTGACCTAGCACCGTCGGACTTCCACCTGTTCCCTAAGCTCAAAACTTTTTTAGGGGGACAGAAATTTGAGACGAATGATGCCGTTATAACTGCTGTAGAGGAGTATTTTGCCGGCCTTGAAGAAACGCATTTTATAGAGGGCATAACTACTTTGGAGCGAAGATGGACTAAATGCGTAGAGCTTACAGGAGACTATGTCGAAAAATAAAAACCACTTCGTTACGTTAAACTGAGTATTTCTTTCCTAGGCCAGGTACTTATCATCCCGCCCTCGTATCTTTTCATGATTTGACCTTATTATTTTAATTATTTTTTAAAACCTGCAGTGGTACCTACTACATATTTTACAAAATACTTTGTTTTAGTAGGCAGTTTTTCCTGCTCAGAGCCCAATTTAGTGCCGTAAATCATTACTTTTATCAGCCTTACAAGACCCGTAGCATTATTATTATCCGTCAGTCGCCTTTTACGATACCCACGGACAGAGATAGGGCAGAGATGACAGACGGAGAGAGATACGAGATGTGATGATGAGGTATGGAGCCCGTTATAAAATATGCTTGAATTACGTCTAGCTAAATCGCACGACCCAATTCTCAACAAAATATGAAAGATTACCGCTTTTAATCCGTTTTATAAGCCGAATGCCAGAGCGCATACAGCGAACAGAGTCAGCGCTGCACTCGTCCACAAACAATAGATAAGAGGCCTCGGCGAGTGGTTCTGTTGCCATAGTAAAACAGACAAGTAGGTTATCTTTATAAGAACACAAATCAGGGCTGCACAAACATGCTGTATTCGTATACATAACTACACAAATGAGTCCTCGTCTCTAGGATTTATCTGATTAGGACTTCTCATTAGCATGCCCCACACGAGGATTCCTTATGCCATAAATCCTGGACATTCACAAAGACTAAAGTATCGACCAATCGAGCGTTCGCACGAATATAAACTTCTTTGCAGCTCATTATTTATCAACCTATTCAATAAGTGGTTAGGTGCGTCAACCGTAAATATAACGTTGTGGAACAAACCTATTCATTCAGATAACGCAAAAAAATGTGATCGTGTGAACACTAGGTTGGTGAATAAATCTGAACAAATATTCATATCGGTCATTAAACAAATGATTGTTCGACTAGGAATCGGCCCAGGAACATCCATTCCCTGTGGAGATAACTATGGAGCATTCTATCTATAGACATAACTTACTTGCCTTTTTTCTACTATGCCGTTGCCCTCTTTTAAGGGGCACCCCCCTTAAAAACTCCCTGACCTCTCCTCACTGCACCGCAAAATTACGCAGTAACAGCGAATCGAATATTCTTTATGTCGACATAGTTACCTATTTCAAAATTTACTCGTAAATTTCGTTTTACCTTTTACTCGTACTAACGAATTTCTTATTAGAATAGTTAGATACTCCTTAATTTGTTAAATGCGATAGTTCTTTCGTAACTATATCCCTTAGCTTACTCTTCCGTCGAGCACTTCTTTGAGTGTTGGCGTTAGGATAAGACGACCGTTTTGTTTATTTTTAAACAAAAGTCTGAAATCTTAGACAAGTCGCACGATACCTCTGTCATAAAAACTTTTTGTTTGCGTTCGTTGCCAAAATATGCATGAAAGTGCCTACTAAAACATAAACCACTTCGTAAATAAAAGACATTTTGTCGGGACTTCGGACCTTTCGGACTAGTGGAAAACGTTTGCCGTTTGTCAGTTGATTCTCTTTCTCGCTTATGATACGTGTTTTTTTATCTTTGCGGTTAGAAAAAATCTAAATATGACTGAAGCGTTAGTTTATTTCTTTCCTTATATAGCAATACCGCAATTAGCAAATTGTGCAATTCGTAATTAACAATTTTAGAGTTTTAGGGTTCTTCAAGAAAGCTGTAAATAGGATTTTGCAAGGTCGGCGGCGCGCCCGCATGCCCCCTGGTGTTGCAGGTGTCCATGGGCGGCGGTAACACTTACCATTACGTGGGACCGCTTGCTCGTCCGCCCTCGTCTATAAAAAAAAAAATCAAAACCCATGTCGTCAATATAGCCCAGTAATTTTAGATTTCATCTTCTCAAAAAATGAGTTAGCTGACCTTTGTAATAAAATAATGTTCTAAACAATATCTAACAAAACCACATTGATATCGCGTGTGCGTTTTGAGATATTCAAGGTCAAAGGATACAAAATACGGTTTTTGGTAAAACCTCGCTTTCTATGGTTCGGATTCCTTTGAAGCACACGAAAGACGCAGTCTTATGCTTTTTTTATTATCATAAATATTACGCACAGGAAACATTTTGAAGTTTAAGAAATTATCACTATTAAACCACAAAACCCACAATACACTTTTTTTTAATAGAAAAAGACGGCAGACGTACCACCTGATACATGCCAACATCAGTTCAGAATGCCAAACCTTGGCACGGCCCTGAATGCGCTGCCTGCCTTTGCAAATTAAAGAATGGATTGGGGAATTGGGGAGGGATAGGATGGGATGGGAATGGGCTCTGGCAAAGCTCACTCACTACCCAAACACGTGCGTACATTGGGGAAATACGATAAAGTAGGAAATGCAGTACATTTCGAGGTGGTTTTCTGTGAGAGAGGGGTAACGTGGCCAGCCGAGTGCGCCCAGCGCCTGTGGGAATGCAGTATGCGCTCTCCCTAAAAGCAATAAATAATTTTTGTAATAATCAAATAAAAACCCGACTTCGCTCCTCGATTTGCCGCTTAAAAGTCGATGCGTAAGTTAATTGACAAATAATCCATTTATCATTAGGAGAGTATTTAATACTCTATCATGAGAGTGTCAGTAGCAGTCTACCTAGTCCGGCCATAAGTTCTGTTACAAATGAAAATGCATTTTTTTTTTAATGAAGTAATGTAATATTACTAAAACTTATATGTACATATTTATTAAAGTCTCAGCAAAAAATAAAAACAATATTCTATTCAAAATGGCCACCTTTGGCTTTTATACAGGCCTTTAATCTGTCTGGCCACGAATCTATGAATTTACGCACTGTTTCCATGGGAAATTTCGCCACTGCTTGCTCCAGAGATTTTTTAAGAGACTCAATGTCGCCGTGTCGTTTAGAGCAAGCCATGTCCTCTAAAACTGACCACAATTTGTAGTCTAAAGGGTTGAGGTCTGGGCTAGATGAGGGCCAGTCTTCAGCTCTTATAAAGTCCGGAACGTTGGTTTCAAGCCAGGCTTGGGTAGTTCGTGCCTTGTGACCGGGTGCTGAGTCCTGCTGGAAAGTCCACGGTACATTTTTAAAAAGTGTATTGCTGAGGGGTTTCACAACACGATCCAAGACTGTCTCTTGATACACTTTGGCTGAAGTTTTCACTCCTTTTTCACAAAAATGTAGCTTTGTGACGCCTTGATAAGACACGCCCCACCAAACCATCACTGGCGCAGGATGATGACCACGTTGTACCTTTCCGACCACTTGAGCAGCTTCTTTAGAACTGTGAGCGTACACTTTATCATTTTGCTTATTGTAGTGCTCTTCAATCGTGAAAATTTTTTCATCGGTAAAGAGGATATTTCTGTGCCCTTCACCTGCGTATCGCGACAGAAGGCGATTTGATCGATCCACTCTCTTTAATTGTAAAGATTGATTTAGGGCATGTCCTGTATATCGATGATAAGCACCGAGCTTCAGGTCTTGTTTTATAATACGCGACAGAGTCCTGGCGGGAATCTTCATTTCTTGCGATAAGATTTTTTGCTTCCTAATGGGATTTCGACGAATTCTGGCTTTAACAGCATTAAGAGCCTTTGTAGTTCTAACAGCACGCGGTCGCCCCGATCTTTTATAGTCTTCGACAGAGGAAGTGTTGTTGTATCTGTTGATAGTACGATATACGAACATACGGCTGATACCAAGCTTTTGAAGTGTCTGGAATATGACCGACGGCTCCATACCCACTTTGTGCAAGGCGATCACCGCAATCCTATTTTCTTTAACACCCCATTCCATATTGTAATTTGATAATGAACACGAAAAAATATGTGAAATGGCGCGAAATCGAAAGAACTTTTAAAAATAATACACGCGTTCCAAATTCAAAATAATTAAAAAGTTCAAAAAAAAGAAAAGTTTTTATGTAACAGTATTTATGGCCAGACTAGTTATTTCATGAAAATTATTAGGTACAAATATTTTTTTACAGACCGTATTTATTTATGCAATAATATAGTATAACGATGATTTCAGCAAGTACACACACACACACCCGAGCAAGACTACCTAAATGTTGAATTGAAACCGTTACGGGACGCCAGTGAAGGCCGAAAGGATATTTATTGCGGGCGATTTGGCCGCCATTATTCTTAATTAGAGCATTTTAAGAAAGGCACTCTCGTTTGATTATGTTATTTCCTCGGACTCATTATTACAATTGTGTTCACATAATTACCTTTTTTTAAAAGACACACCATTGACTTGTGTTAAAATAAATGCTTATAATCTTGTTGGGCTTTAAATTTGTGCTGTGGTTTTAAATACGCCTAAATTTTGTATTCAGCGATAAAGTAAATTTTGTACCAATTGGTTTTAGTTCACTATGTAATAACTTATTCCGATAAAATATTAATTTAAGTAGATTTTAGAAATACTAATAATAATAAGATTTCGATTATTTGATAATATCAGTGCTGTTCGTATGATGGTTTGATATAATGTAACTCATTTAGGTAAATATCTTTTTCAAGCTAAATATATCAATTTATCATAACGATATCGAGGTAAAGTTCCTCGTACTCAAATAAATAAAAATGATATAAACCTCAATTTTAAATAACAAAATAAATTTATTTCATAACCAGATGACTAGTTCTAGTGAAGATATATGGAAATATCCTAAAAAGTTATTAAAAAAATACGTAAATAGTGACGTAGAATGACCGTGTAAAACGAACAGCCGCTGTTTTGATTAAATAATAATATTTTCATAAGGCAATATTGAAAAAAGCAACGTAAAATGACACGAATAAGACACGAATAGAATTAAGTGAAACGTAGGTATTATTCGCAAATAATTAATTTACAAAATTCTCTACGAACGTGCCGGAAAGCAGGTTTTGACAAATCAAGGTTTGTCACTTGAAACATAATGATATTCTACCGTACATTGATCTATGTCCTAAAATGACCCACAATAATAATCGTCCTTCACCGCACTCATTTCCCGTCCGGTGTTTAATTAATATATCGCAATTAACATAACATTACATTAACGGAAGAATTGCGTCGTTTGTTTTTTCGTAGATAACGCTCCGCTGTGATACTAATTTATTTAATTTTTTATTACATTATTACTATTGTAACGCTACATTATATCAGCATCAATCTATTGTAACGTTACATTATACCAGAATCGATCTATCGTAACGTTACATTATACAGCATTATTGCATTATATATTATACGTTACAGCATCACTCTGCTGTTTTGCATGTGTCCACATGCAGGTTTGCATCACTCCGCTGTTTCCGCTGTGTCCACGTGCAGGTTTTTATCCTAGATAATACTTTGTCGGGATAAAATGTTATCTAGTTGGAAACTAGTCTCTAACTGTCAGTGAAGATTGCATTAAAATCCACCCCCATTTCCTGCAAATTACTTAGTGGCGCTGCGTACAGTGCGGTCAGAAAGACACTTTACACCGCGAACCCAAAAGGTGTGGAATGAACTGCCAGCCGCGGTTTTTCCATTACGTTACAATATGGGGCTGTTCAAGATAGCTGTGAACAGGATTCTGCAAGGTCGGCAGTGCACCCGCAAGCCCCCTGGTGTTGAAGGTGTCCATGGGCCGTGGTGACCACTTACCACCATGTGGCACGCTCGCTCGTATGCCATCTAAATATATATTTAAAAAAAAATATGTTTGATAACGGTTTTTATAATAGGCGCAAAACCGGTAATGGTCAACTGCAGTTGTACAGCTGCATCTGTGCGAGATGCAATGAACTAAACAGGGCGAGACATAAGTTAGAACTACTAGGACGAAAGTGGGCAAGCCAAGTAGGAAGATGAGGGACCCGACGGTAGCCATAAAACTGATAGAGACTTGAAGATCGAAGGTTGGCTGTGATTGCGATGAATGGTTTTTTTTTTTTTTTTTTTTTTATAGACTAGGGGGCGGACGAGCAAGCGGTCCCACGTGATGGTAAGTGTTACCGCCGCCCATGGGCACCTGCAACACCAGGGGGTATGCGGGCGCGCCGCCGACCTTGCAAAATCCTATTCACAGCTCTCTTGAAGAACCCCATATCGTAGTTCAATGGAAAGACCTCTGGTTGACGTATATCTAAATACATTAGAATACAATTGAAGGGAGAGCCAAGGCCGGATCCTGTTAGAGAGTAACATCGACCAGGCTAAGGCCCCCCCCCCCTAGAGGCTTTAGAGCCTTGGATAACGACGACTCTTATTTTATACATCCTCAAACAATTCAAACACCGTACTGTTACTAATCGACCGTTGAAAACTTTTCTTATAGTAAGAAGACGGCAGACGTGCATACAGTCTACCTGATGGTAAATGGATACTGTCGCCCATAGACATCCGCGATACATGCCAACATCAGTCCAGAATGACAAAGACTTTCACGCCCTTGGATGCGCTGCCCACCTTCTAAGATATAGAAATTGATTTGGAGAAAGGGTTCGGAAAATGGGAAGGGATAGGATGGGGTGGGAGTGGGCTCTGGCATATCTCACTCACTACCGAAACACGCACGGCCACTGGGGACTAGTATATAGTGGGAAATGCAGTAAATTTCAAGGTCTTCTCTGAGAGAGGGGGTAATGTGGTCAGTTTATTACAAACTTGCTCTTAAACGCTAAAAAAATCTACTACACAACCCATTACTATTCTACGTTGGTCGGCGAGGCTAATGCAAAACGTTTTTCACGGGAACACCGCTTGCATACCGCCATACATTACGCTAACTAATGAGTTACTCTGTTTGAACACCGAACAACTTTATGGGGCTGCTTGCTGGTGGTTTTATTCTGGTGGAGTTGCGCTACTGTAAAATGTAGGTTCACTTACATTTTACATGTATTGTATTGTATTGTTTAAAATTTGTGAAATTGTTTGCAGAATTGCACTTGCAACTACACATTATTTTCTAGTATTTCCCCTTTTCCGCCATACTGCATGACAGTTTGTCGGCGGAAGACAGACACGCCCATTATTAGGTGATTTATTTTTTAGTACCTACTTACAATATTATAATATATAAAGATTTCTAAATAGAATTCTAAAACACTACTCGACTAAACGTTGCCTACTCGAGTATACCAATATTCAGTTGTTGATTTTAGTGGTTTAGTTAGATCACGTCATAAACGAACGTGTTCTATTTTTAGCATCTGATATATGCTTTCGTCAGCAAAGGTCATCTCACGGGAACAACATATTACAATTTGAAAATAATGATGTACGCATACAAAAGTTTCGCAGTTTATACTTTAGCCGCAAGATTTATCGGCAGTGTTGAGCTGTGTTGTGTTCCCATGTGGTAATGCAAATTTATTTATGTTTACAAACTTATGGAGATTTACGTACGCCTTGCATCTTTGTCTAAAGCGCGCGCCACGAGTAGGAAGACTTTCGGTAACTAATATATGGAGGTCAGCCAAAACTGAAAGGTAAAGAGATTTATATGAAATCGTCGCATAACGTCCACTTTTGCTAGACCCCTAGTATTATTGAACCTTAATATGAGGGGTTTAACAAAAGTGGTCGTTGATCGTCGATTTAATATAAATCTCCTTAACTTCCAGTTTTGGCTGACCTCCATATCAATGACCGAAATTCTTCCTGCTCGTGGCGCACGCTTTAGTCGTCTGACTTCTTTGTCTAGGGTGAAAATTTTGGACTCTATTCGGGATTTTTCGTATTGCTTTTACCGCCTTTGTAAACTTATAGGTCTCCATTCGTGATAAATCATAGCAAAGGCTCTGATTTTGGACGTTCCGTAGAAAATATATAAGATTTTATAAATTTTCATCATTCGCCCATACGTAACGGAGGCAATAGATATAAATTTTCCACTTCGGAATCTATTAACACAATTGTGCAAAGCGACCATCTTCTCCAGTTATATCTCATTTCTACAAAAACAATATTGTACGATGATAAGAGGATACAATATTGTGTCTTTGTATTCTATTTATGTATGTAAATGTAAGTATTTCTATGCAGTTATGTTATGTAGTTGTACTATATGTATATACATATTTTTGTTTTATATATGTACTTAGTATTAATTTTGTGTACTTATTTTCATATGTAGTGTTTTGTGTTCAGTTAACCAGTCAAGCAATGACCTTTGACCTTTTATTGTTTGCGGGTTGCAGAAATCCCATCGCCGCCATAAAGGTTAAGCATGGACTTTGTTTTGCATCTCCCTCGTGCATTTATGTTTAACTAAAGATTGATTGGCAGAGAATGCCACTAGGCATTAAGTGAGCCCTCTGTACAAGTTTTGTGCAGTAAAGTTTAAACAGATAAATATTGCAGAAGTAGAGACACAAGCAGAAAAGTCTACCTGTTTGTAAGTATGCACATCCACAGTCAATCAAGAGTGCCAAAGGTGGTCACGTCCCCAAATGATAAACGTGACAAATGTGGTCTACCCTTGAAACTTAGGGGTCTATTTGGTAAACAGACTGGGAAGTATTGGAAATAGAAAGTTTATACTTCCTACGGTTTGAAAAGTTAACATATTATCCCTTTATTATTATTCTCTCCACACTTCCTTGGGGGATGGGATGTGATAAGAATAAAGAGTATAAATGTTATGAACGACTTTTTTTCTTATACTCTCTCTCGATGCTACTGGATAGGATGGGGTATAATGGGAAGTATGTATATAGTGTAATAACAGACTATACTCCCAACTTGACGGAGCGGAATGTATATTTCATTGGAAAATTCTAATATATTTCACTCACTCACAAACACGTTTAATGGCATTCTTCTTTTCTTTCCGTTTCTTATTTAGGATTATTTTTTTAAAAAATCGCTGTGTCCAACTGCCTTCATACGATCGTACCTACACTTTATCAATTCTAAAGCAGAATTAAGTGGAATCGAACCACGTTGCCACCTTCAAATGACCACCTCGAAACAATGACGCAGCTATTAACACTATGATGTTCGGGTTAACAGGGATCCATACCCTTTAATTAACGGTTATCTATTCCTTTCTATCGTATAGTTTCAGATCGTCATTGAGATACGTCCGTGTATTGTCCGTGTGTACACATTGTACTGTGGTATTAGGGCAAAGTTAGTTCATAACAAAGGCAAACATTATCCTCTACAGCGATGGGAGGCGTATTGGTAGGTTTCCATCTATGGACACAGAATACACACATTGTAAATGTATGAGGATTTTGTGATATTAGACTCACAATGCACTTTCATTGCTTGTTTGATATGAAAAGTAGTATGATACTTTATTTTTTGATACTAACTGGTCGTGGTATTTCAACGAAGTTAAAAACTGTTGTAGAAATCATACATTTAGAACTATATTTCTTTCTGCAAATTAAGTAACGTCAATGGGATTTTTTTCCACTGAAAATATACGATATCGTCTTATGTATTACGTTACGAGAATAAACAATAAAATATAAACCATTTTTGCTGTTTGCGCAAAAAAATAGACTGAAAAATCAGTAACAGTTTGTTGTTATAAGGCTCGCCCACATTACAGCCGCAGCGCGCCACAGCGCGTTATACTGCAAAACTGCGAGCCGCAGCTCAAGGCAATTATTTAAGTTAATTAGCTGTTGACATTAATTCTTGACGCCATCGCACAGCGAATAACTCTCGAAAAACGTCCGTTAACTGCGCTTCGTCTATCGAAAATTGAGGCGGGCCGCATCGCAGCGCATAACATTGGTGCATAAATACGGCTGGCGAGCGATCCGGCAATGCGCTGCGGCGTGATGCGGCTCGCCTCAAGTGAGCGATGGTTTATACAAAATGTATGAAAATGATTCAGGATTTTTCAATGTTGTGCGTTGCCGTGCGGCCCGCCGTAATATACGCGAGCCTCATGTTCTAATTTAATTTTAATTCTTCTTTTCCAACGTCTTTGTCTTTCCAGGGAAATTAAACAAAAGAGAACAATTAAAGGTCAAAGGTCATTTACTTAAGTGGTTAAGGTAGATAATAATCACACGTACATTGTATTACGAATAGGTACTAGGTCATGTGAGGATTGCACGTGAGCTGAACGCTAACGAGTGAATCAACAATATCACATTCAATTTTCCGTACTACTATAGGATTCCTAGCGTTGGGCAAACACACAAATACGTACACAAATTATCAAGACCCCGACCAAACTTTTGTTTTTAAGCAAATACTTTGCGTTCGTCCGGGATCAACCCGGGAACTGCACAGTAGGCGGAAGCACTACTGACTAAAAAGAGTAACTATGGATATAATTGTTCCACACGAAAAACGCTTAGAGAAATATTACTTAGAGGACTTGTAGTATTGATAATTATTTAGTACAGCGGTGATTAGTCTATGGGTTTATTTTAGACTTACATTCGTGAGGTCATGATTTCGAACCCATACTAATAGTTTCAACTTAATTATATTTTTGTTTTTTTAAACATTTTAGCGTGTCTTTGAAGACAGTTCTTTTTATTTTTTAAAGTTTATTATATCATTCAGTTTTATCAATTGTTTCATAATTATACCTTAATTTCAACAAATTCTACATTCATTATTCTGTCTGTACATTTGCAAACATAAAGATATGGTACACAACAAATTCAGCTTACCTACTAATTAAAAAATGTTACCATGTTAAGGAATTTCAAATATATCGTGGTATCACACCTTTCGTTTTCCGACATAGTGGTATTTTGTTTAGGGCCCGATATCTATAGCCTAGGAGCGTTATCGTAACCAGTCCTTTTGACATCCACTACTGGACTTGGATGTATGTATGACCTTAAAACGCTACGCTGGCCGAGTGGGGTGGTAGTCAACACTTAGATGTAGTGTCGTTCCTCAGGGCCTGTGGTAACGCCTCACTTAGACGCCTGTTACGAACCCACGGTGAAAGCCGACCGGCATTACATCACACGGCCATTATAGGCAGGCGTTATGGGCTGATATCTACATAAATTATAACGCAAAACAAAGTACCGTTATCTGTCAATTGTAGCCATCTGCATGTTTTTGTGTTATCTCACAGACACAGTGTTTATTCATATTAGAGCGTTATTCAAATTAGACCGCTCATGTTTGTTTGACCTTCGGCGCTTCCTGAAAATATCTCGGTAGTATGTGAACATAAAATATCTATTTTTTGGGTTATAACAACACTATATAAATATTTTATTTGTTGACATGTGCTCAAGCGCTAATTTTTACGTGTAATAAGACTTTTTACTAATAAAACAATAACTCTTTATATGAAATCGCAACAGTTGTAGGTGATTTGATGCTAAATTTTTTATTTATTATTTAATAGTCTTTAGCACTTATATTATTTTCTTATTAATGGTACTTTATAAAGTATTATTAAATATTATGAAAATTATGTTTATTATTACTGAATGTTTCAATAATTCTCGTAAAACGTTTGTGACGTTATCTGAGCAAAGAGAACCTTATTGTCGAACTTACTGATTTTAGTTGAAATTTTCTAATTTAAAATTTAGTAGTTTTAAGATCTTGTTGAAATATAAACACTAATGTCACTAATTTCTCGGTCATATTTTGATAAGCATTTTATTTGCATTTATTGGCGGGGCACCCCCGTGTCACCTGATAACATTTCAATCGTCAATTTCGAGCTCGTCTTGTAAACATTAATATAAAAAAGATAAAATTACTGCCATTAAACTCCTTGATAAATGAAAAGGTCTTTCAAACGAGATCTTTGTGGTTACTCAACACCAAAATTGGGTCGAGATAGGAATCGAACTGAGATCCCGTATCGTCTTATTTACTAGGTCGAGCGGTCCCATTCCACACGAGGGTCCTCGAAATGAACCGAACTGGCGAGCCAGTCGACCTAGCGTCTTTTCAAGTGACACTTTGTCACAGTTCCGTGGAACTGTTATGTTTTCTACAACAATTATTTTGTTTATTTCTATACTGCCTTTGTAAAGTTAAATAGTTTTTAGATCTTCTTGTTTATAGTTCTGAATGGTTTCTTCTTCACATTTTTTGGTTTAATTATCTATGAACAGTTTGTGTATTAAGATGTTATTTTTTGTTCAGTCAGAAAAACGAGTTACTATGGAATATCCTGTATCCATTTGATTAGAATGTCGTTCAATTTATGTTATGGCAATGGATCTTATTGTTATGGGTTTTCTTGCAATTCACCTTGCAATACCGTTCGCTTTCTGTTATGATATAGTATTTTTTTTATAAACGGTATTGAGTTTTTTAAGTGTATCATCGCTGCGCGAAGGACAATATTCGTGGGGAAACTAGCATGTCCGAGGATTAAGGATTTTTTTGGCTAGTGTTATGTGTATGTACCAATTAGTACTGGGCTCGCGTGATAGATTACGAGTATGTCCTGAAACCCTGTCGTGATTATTAGGAAGGCCTGTGGCCTACAGTGGACCTTATAGGATGGTATCGAACTCACAGTGATTTCTAGTTCAATAAAGAAGGCAACAAAAGTGTTTAATAGAAACAAACAATCACATTATCTGATTTCGAATCCAGAATCACCAAATAACCAAATGGACTCGTCTCTGTACACAATATACTCGTAGTCTTAAAATTTATGTAAATTATCGCCACCTATAGTTTCATGGTGAATTTTTGCGGGGATTTTATAGGCGGTACAAATATTTGTTGTTAGTTTACTCAATCTGCATATAGCTTAAAAATCTAAACATAGAAACGTCTAAGAAGCGTCTTACTTCTCTATGTTTGTGACTCATCATGGGTGTGAAATCGTGCAGTGAAAGAATTCCAAGTCATTATTATTGAAATCGTGTGCAGAGTAGCGTATATCTATCTACAACGCTAAATTTTCATATGATATTTAGACATTCGAATCTAACTTATTTTTTCATTTTAATTCTGAATAACAGTTTTGTAGCGACTGTTTGAATTCGTAAATATCGACACTTTCTACGTATACTAGTATAAGTACATTTGGTTAACTTTACAGGTCAATCAATTGTCACAAATAATTGTCAGAAATAATTGTCAGATATAAAACTTATGCTTCTCATGGTTCTGAGCTAATTCACATATTATGTTATGTAAATTTCTCAAAACAAAATAGAACTCACTCTGTTTTTCTACTGTACATGGAAATAGAACAAATATCGGAAGTTTTATGGACAGAGATGTTTATGAAAAGGTTTTACTAATTGTGTAGACATGACAAATGGTAAAAAATCTTTATTTTGTTTAAATTACACAAAGAAACTGTTTACAAGAAAAGTATCCCTTAAGAACAGCAAAACTTAAATTTTATTTATGATTACCTGTGAAATTGTGATGAGGGATTGATGTTTAATAACGAGTAGGCACCTCCTCGGCTACGTATGCACCCGCTGAGCCTATTTGTTACACTTTCAATCAGATTTGTAACGTTTTCTTTAGGTATTCGTTCTGAACAGACTTTTAAGGCGTTTATGAGCTTCTGTTGGCTGTTGGTACGGCACTGTAGGTTTCCTTCAGGCTTCTTTTTAATTGATCCCATAAATGTTCGATTGGGTTGAGGTCTGGACCCATCGCTGGCCATGGCAAAACTGCAATACTGGAATCAGCGAGTGCTCGTTGAGTGGTCCGGGCCGTGTGCGGGTGAGCATTGTCATGCATCAAGATGAAATCATTACCCACTCGCTGTGAAAATGCGATTACATGAGGTCGGATTACTTGATTAACGTAACTGTTAGCAGTTACGGTACCCTGCTCTAAAATTACCAGTTCCGTTTTGCTCATCAAATTTATTCCACACTTGGCCCCCCCAAAACAGTTTGTTCCGTGGATGCATGGGTCCGTGAAACGCTCGCCTTCTCTTCGCCCCACATGTACACGTCTGTTATCCATCACTATATAACTTGACCTTACACTCGTCTGTAAAGAGTACAGTCTTCCAGTTGTCCATGGTCCAGTCCAAACGCTCACGTGCGAACCTTAAACGCCATGCACGATGATCCCCTGTCAGTTTATGTGGAATAACACGCATTCTGGATCGTTGTGCATCTTCATGAAGTCTGTTACGGATGATATGATCACTAACTCGTGTACCATTAACTTGCCATAGTCGGTTTTGTAAGGTACCGGCGGTTACGGTACGCTCCCGTCGGGCAGATGTACGGGCAGATTATGTAATCGAATGTACCGGTCTTCTTGGGCAGTTGTAGCTCGAGTTCTTCCTAATTCACGTCTCCCACCTACACTACCAGTCTCCTGATAGCGTACCCACACGTTCCGGATAGCCCGTCGCGGACATACCGAGGCGTATTGCTACCGATCTCTGTGATTGATTCTCCTGCAGCACAACAACCGCTCATGCAGCGGTTTCCACGTACATATGGCGGCGAGATCCACGTACAGCAATCGGGACTAATGTCGAAAACGAATGAAAAAGCAAAACAAACTGACAACAAACACTTGTAACGAGACTCGTAACACAATAATGGCATAACATATTTTATCCACGGGATTTCTAAAACTTTGTTTTTTATCTACCCACTTGAGAATACCATTCAATTTGTGGTTCAAAACATTGAGAAGCCATAAACATGTCAACTTTATGTTCACTTCACTCCTCTGATGATTATAGTTCAAGACATATAAACACATTTTGACAAAAACTCGAGGTGGGTCCTATTTTGATGTCATTTATTTTTTTGTAAAAAATAATGATTTTTAGGCATTGTATGAAAAATTTTGTATAAACAAAAGAACATTTTTTGCAAAAAAATAATTCCTAAAATTTTCAAGTCAATGAACTTGAAAATCGTGAACGATATTCACTACTTCGCGAAAGCTGTATGCGGCAATGGAGAGACAGCCTGATAACATGGTACCTACTCACCATTATCTTTTGGTAACATCTGTTGGTGTACAATAAAGAGTTCATCTATCTATGATATGGTGTATAGGTTCTGAGTTTGTATGATGAGCAGCTTCAGAAGGTAGCGTAAAAGAACTACTATTGCCCTCCATATTATTAGGTATATTGTTTGAACACATGATTAACTAAAAGTAAACAATTCAGTTCGACATGCGGTAGACAACACTACTACAAATTGCTGACAACGTAAAACACCGTGTGAGTTCTGTATGGTATACAAATATGTCAGTCAATATTGTGTCCCTACATATCGTTTTTATTAGTACCTACATTATACTCGCCATTTTGATTTGGTAAACATCATCTCGTCAAACTCGTCAAACGATCTCATATTCCCATGATACTTACTCGTATATGTGCTTACTTACAATCAATCTAAACGTAGTTTCAGACGGTAAGATACTCATCCCCGGCAACTACCGCCGCGGTATTTAGATGATGAAGATTAATTACCATAGGGTATCCAATCCCCGGCTTTGCCTAATGGTTACCTTTGTTCTGAGAACATTCATTCAAAGTAGTGGTGACCCCTTTACTCATAAGAGTTATGACTCGTGAGGTTTTTGTAATCATTACCATATTTTTAATCAGATAATGCGTAAGTTTAATCAAACCTTATTTAATCTATTTGTTACCTGAAATAAAACACTAACCGCCGTGATGTTTCAGGTGTAACATTATTTTTATTGTAAAAAGCTGTTAACATTTGTCGGTTAGCGTTTTCGGGTCAATAGTAAATAACTTAAATTAAAAATGCTATTTAGGCGATTTAGCAATTTCATTAACTGTAATATAAACCGTTTAACACTTTTCTGAAAAAAGTCTTATTGGAAAGTGTAATGATAGATTAAATTGTTCGGGTAACATCCAGAACACGATAGTCGACTGCATTTAAGTTTATGTTTAATGATGACTTATTCGACTATTACAAAAGAAGAGAAGAAAATTTAGAAAGAGTTCTTATTTTTTTTGTAAACTCCTTACAAAATTAGGTAAAATATGAGCTTGAGAATTGCTATCGTTCTCTCTCGTACTCATGCGTGGATGTAATGGCAGTACTATTTTTAATGACATCATTAATACGATCCTTTTCTAAATTATGACTTTTAAACCTAACTCAGTCAATGTTTAAGAAATTTCTATTTCATGGCTAATTTCCAGTACCTTAAGTTATTTCCACTAAAAACTTAATTCCAATCACAAACATTCGTCCGAATGTGTGAATGAATTACACACAATATATTTTCACACTATACTCACACATACCTACCTACCTATAACGTAGGTTTATTGTTATTAAATTACTTTTTAATGTGTACCCATATTATTTTCTATTATTTGATTAATGTCAAAATTTCTATTACAAAATCTGTGTAGGATTTTCAAGATACACATATTTTAAATCTAGATTAAGAGTCTGGTCTCACTCATAATTTGAAATGTAAAAAAAATATGTGAAAAACGAATTCAATTAGTTGTTTAGTCAAATGATTATTTAAAATGAGCCAAAACCACTTCACAATCCTTAATTGTGCCCAAAAAAGATTGGCTCGTAACTCATACATGAGTTTATCTTATCTCATTTATCATTTCAATAGTTGTAAATGAGGGAGTAAACTAGGGATACATCCCTACTTCTGGGACCATTAACTTAATACAAACTTGCTTTATGGCGATTATTTGGCCGATTAACGATTATCGATTGTCCCTGAGCAATTACTGGGGTTGTACCGAAATTAGCATGCAGATTGGGAAATACATTATCGAAAATTACGGTTAATTCGTTTAATGACAGCACTTTAAATAGTGCGTTAGACTAGACTAGATTGTCCAGATCGTTTATCTATATACATCGTCGTTGCTTATAAGCATTGTTGAGGAGAAGAGAGGCGTTGCTAATTCCCACAATCGACTGGTCGCCTCCAGCCGCCCGAGTTATTCTATTCTCTCAGAAGACTGCCGTAATACTCAAATCTCACAAAGTCCAGACGCGACGTGTCCCTGGATTGAGTAACACCTTCCGAAGCCCGATTCCCTTCCCATCCTATCCTATTTAATGTCTATCTCATCTCATATCTTATCCATTCCGATCCCGTCCTCTTTCTTTCTTTACGATGTATTCCTTTACCGCCGAACTAGTAAAAATTTAAAAAACCGTACGTCAATAGAAACTTAGTGGTACGGGCCGAGAATTTGAATTCACGAATGAGAGTCTAGAGTATAATATACCTACCTTTACGTTATCACCACAATGCATTACGGATTAAGAAATAGAGAGTCAAACGGACAAATGCACATTGCGCTTTAAGTATGCACACATTTAAACTTATGTATCAATTTAAATTGAGTCAAAACTGCATACAAAATGTCGCAATATCATGATGATATCGTATGTAACATTTAAATAGTTATTATTATTGTAGTATGATTTCATGAGTCATTTTCATTACGCCCATCTGTTTTTATTATTATTCATAACTATTATATTTGATACTGAACAAATGTATACGAATACTTTTACGTCTGTGACACATTATAATGGGCGTAATAAAACTTAATTCTTTTGCTTAGCTTTATAGATTTGTTAAAACTTAAACTAATGTTAGTATCTAAAATGTTAATACTGTATTCCTTTAATGCGATAACAATATCAATTAAAAGCGTAACGTAATTTCTTAGAAAGAGAAATAACAAGTTAACTAGTTACATTAAACTATTTTGAACCCAGTCTAGATAAAAGGATTAAAATTAATTGATTAAAATAGTTATAAGGGTAAGTTATAACTGGGTTCGGAGAAAAGTCTAATAGAACATTTTTTTCAAACAAGACTAACAATGGCTTTTGCTTTCGCTGGAAATGATTATCGTTTCATAGTATACAGGGTCAATCAGGGTTATTAGAAACAGGGGTGAGTCATAACGCTCGATTTTCGATAAATTAAATGAATTTATTCTAGAAGGATCGAAATGAACATGAGGGAAGACGTGACAGTTATACCTATATGGACTAATAGTCGCTTACGAGAAAAGTATAAATATATTTTTTTTTATTAAATTCATACAATTATTCATTCATACTAATATTTTTTGTTAAAAATATTTTTTACTGGGCAAAGTCATTAAATAATTCAACATCGATATTGACGTGACGTGTTCAACGCTCTATTTGTGTTTATGAAAGGCGCTTTATCAATGAAGTACACGTCTCTTTTTCCTTTAAATAACTTTCTATTAAAAATATGTTTATGAATTTTGACCTCATTGTTATTACTTTCAACTATTTCGCTATGATTGTTGTTTTTGTGTTAGCTTTTATTATACGTCAAATAGGGAGTATAATAGGGAGTGGCCCTATTGGGAAAGTGTTTCATCCTATTATATGTTGTAAGGTTGTAACAAATACTCTTTCGCTTCTTGTCGTTTACTGGACTTATTACTTCTAAATTCCTAAGAGTTGCTACTGGCCATTAATGTAAGCTTCGAAAATCGACTGTACGATTCCATTTTGAAATTTCAAATTTGTTCCAAATGACTAAGAAGTCTTGGCTGTGGGTGTCCTAAAAGACGCGTAAGGAATAACAATGCCGCTTCCACAACCGCTGATGTTGTGGTATCACCACCTCTAAAAGTGTGGACTCGTCAACCTGTTTGGTCAGCGTGGCTTTTTAAGGCTATACATCCCTCACGCACAAGACAATGTTGATGAAGAGGCATGCCCCGCAGTGGATAATAAGATATCCACTGCTGTGTCGTCCTATCAAATCCAAATCCACGGTGAGTCATTAGTATAAAGTGTTGGCACTTCCACTCCCCAACTTAGTGTAATTATCATCGCGTCATTTGTAAACTCTTCCTTCACTTTTCAAAACTAAACCCGTAAGCATGTAACTAACCACACATGTGTAATCGATGCGTTACATAACGTGTAAATTTAATTTAGCCCGAGTTACGGAGTTACGAATGTAACAAAATTACCGAGCCATACAATGTAAATTTTATAAGATTACGGCCCACCACGGTCTCAAGGAAGTCTTTGTAACGCTAATTTAATAAAAAGATTATTGCGCTCCGAATAATGTAAGGTTTACCGTGAAAATTGGCTGAACTGAAGATAGACGGCCTAACATTGCTTACATTATCAAATATCAAATATTTGTCGGCCCGTGGCTTCGTTTATTTGGAATTAAATTTCACTCTAGAAATCGTCAGTTCCGGTTGTAATTGCGTATTCACGTTAGTTACCCTTGAATACTGCATAACCACCTTTTTATATAGAATAGATGGCAGACGAGTGGGCGACTCACATGATTGTAAGTGATCACCGCCGCCCATGGACACCTGCAACACCAGGGGGCTTGCGGGTGCGCTGCCGACCTTACAGAATCTTGTTCACAGCTCTCTTGAAGAGCCCCATGTTGAATATAGCCTTTATTATTTTTATACTACTTGTCGTAATATTTTAACTGGCAGAAAATTATCCAAAGGTCTATAAGTTATCCAAGTTATCTAAAAAAACGCACTATATTTTCGTTCGTTAGTAGTGTCCTCCCCAAACATACTCGTAGCTTTGACATTGTGTGTTGTTTTCGCAGCATTTATACCACGGCAGAACAATGAAATGTACACGAATTTTTAATTTGCCTATATTGAACAAGAATTCTAATTTAAAACCAACTGAAGCGTAAACAATGAAAAAGTGATATTATTAAAAATGGAATTGCTGTAAAATAAAAATAGTTTGAATTTAGAATCTTGCAGTTACACATAATCTACATAATTTAAGATTAAAGTGGCCAGTATTGAAAACGGTAATTTCATATTACAACTTCTAGAAAGTTATTCAATAAGTCTTTTAGAAATTTGGATAACTTTCAACAGCGAAGAAAGAACCATTTGGTATATTATATAGGTCGCGGCTAACTTCATGTTCGCTCTAAACCCGAGGCAAGTGAGAGTTCGCGCAGGTACCAGTCAAGTAACAATATTTAACTCAATTTATTTACGGGTATTTATTTATTTGAAACTAAAATCAACTAAATAAACGTTATATCTAACTATCTAATAATCGTTCAGAATAGTTACTCAGTAAAATAAAACAATCTACTAGCACGACAGAGTTTGGAGAAAGATTAGTCATTAATTGTGTTCTAAGCCATTTTTCATAGTTCATATCGTGGTGGTAGTCCGCTGTATTTGTGCCCGCTTCGAACATTAAACGAGCGTTAGCTACAAAACCGGACTCTGAACCGGCGTACACTATTACAACTAGCTATTTTTTTCTTCAGACCCTCTTTGAAACTATCACCCCAAGACTTTGTATTAGTATGTGTCGAGTCTACATACGATTCGTCGGTACATATTATTGGTCTTCCTAATGCGCAGTAGTTAGTGATATTTTCGAATTATTCAATGCACCACTGGTTGCGCGCTGGGATAAAATCGTCCCAAGTGACAGCTAAGCGTATGTTTGTTTGTTCCATCTGAAGTATTCTATTGTCTTCTGTTTTTTTCCGTCGAAAACCCAAATATTTTATAATTCTTCTAAGACTGGTGAAGAAAGAAGCCGTCTTTGGCTTCTTTTCTTCACGATTTTCAAAATATTATTTATATACCATTTTTCTCGCCTGTCTACGTAAAACGTATTACGTCTAGACATTATTTAATAACAATTAACGACAAAATCAACAACAGTAACAAAAACTAACTCCACAACAACAAACGTATCTAAAACAACTGCACGAGACTACTTCCGAGGTGAAGCGTTGGTATATGACGCTTACTGACGGTAAACGCACAGTAACACAGAGCAGCGCTAAAGAGCGCAGGCGGCCGCGTGGGCTGCGGGCGGGCGTGCACCGCTCGCTTCACCACTATCGCCCGGTTGACACCTATTTTATAATAATGCGACGCCACTCATCTCGTGTTCAGAGCGAACAAGAAGTTTGGCGCGACCTGTACGACTCGGGTTAGTTGCCTCAACTCGATTATAAATTATGAATACCGAGTTTTCACTCGGTATCGGAAATTACGCGTGCCTACGTACATTTGTTTAAATAGCTTTTTACTCAGCACTTAAAGGAAACATTGTAAGAGAATTTCATCTCTAAAAATAAAAAATAGATATAAATATATGAATGAATAAATAAAAGAAGGCCTTCACACTCGAACAGGACGCGCGCTTTATTTTAAGTTGAAGATAACATTTACCTTTGCTTTAAATAAAATTAAAACCTTTCAAACCCACTACGGTGTGTTATCAAATTCAACCCCTGTTTTATCTCTGCCGTATTCATTCGGAGATTTCGCATAATAACATTTTTGTTACATTTTAATCTTTATGCCGCTGGAATAAGATTTTCGCTTATAGATTTGCTTCTGTACATTAATTGCTATCTTGGCCGTGCTTTGCCTGGCGTCGTGTTACGGGCGTTTTGCGTTTCACTTTGTTAGGTTTCTTTTATTTGATCTGATTGCAAAACACGATACATTAAACTTATGTGGATACTTATTAAGTTACAGAAATGAATTTATGAGCTAGGCTGATAAAACATAAAGTTTATTGTTGTTCGAGTGCATAGAACTGAAGATATTTAAATGTGAGGGCGTATGAATCCTTACAGATCTGCAACTTTATTGGTTTAACGATTCCAACTCTTTTGTCGTGAAACATCTAAGAATTTCCGCCAATTTACAAATCAGATATAATAATTTTCGACTTTTTTACATTACAGCGAAAAGAGTATTCTCTAAGTTAACGTTATTGGTCTGTAAATATGTGCGTACGTAGGTTTATATTTCGGGATGGAAAGGTATTTGCTATTACAATTTAATGCAGATATATGCTTCTCGTTAAATATTTATTACACTCGTGACGATTTT
Source organism: Sesia apiformis (assembly GCA_914767545.1). Classification (NCBI taxonomy): domain Eukaryota; kingdom Metazoa; phylum Arthropoda; class Insecta; order Lepidoptera; family Sesiidae; genus Sesia; species Sesia apiformis. Next base: position 14,015,846 of record OU611963.1, on the reverse strand, counting down.
TTCACGTGATTGATGTTAGGATTCCCAAGACCGCTGCTGGTGGGAAATATTTGTGACGTGTAAACTCAGACCCGGTCTGAACATTGTAGGCGGCCACGAAATAATGCTGAGTAAGGAACCTTTTGAATCAGATTAAAAACATTTTTAGTTTAATATTATTTAAATAAAAATAAATTACTACTGTTGTTCGTGTACTGCGTTTTGGAATCGCTGTAAACCATCTTATTACAATAAAAATAAATGTCGTTTTCGGACGCATCCACATTTAAGTTATATATATAGTAAAATGATTAAGATTATATACTTATGCGGTGTGTCGTTACGGCCGGTTCCGTCTCTCCATCTTCATCTCTCCCCGTGGCGTAAAAGGCGACTAAGGGATAACAAAGCGTCTCCCACACGCCCAGAGGAACTACACCACCTCTAAAAGACTCGCCAACTGGCTGGGCCAGCGTGGCGTTTTAAGGCCGTACATCCCTCATACACGAGACAATGTTCATGAGAAGGTCCCATGTAGATACGTAAAGGGCTGGTTGCATTGCAGTATGTAAATAAAAATAAAATTATTGCTCGTGTTCGTGTACTGTGTTTTGAAAAGGCAAAAAAAATCGGATGCCTCCACTCATATATTTTATATAATATTATATAACACTTATTTATAGACATAAGTTATATATTAAAACGGTTAAGATTATATACATATATGCTTGTTCGTAATCTTAGCTGAAACTTCTCTAGAGATGACCTGGCTCCAACCGGAGAGACTGAAGTCGAGCATGTTCAAATAGAGACATTCGAATAGTAGAGATGTCTCTATTTGAGTCAGTGGCTCCGATAGGCTTCCGGTTAGAAGACGATGAATTCCCGGCTTTATAGTTTAGGAATAGGACGGTTAAGATTTTCAAAAAGGTTCATTCCGCTTACCAGTCAGTACAAAGACTCATAGTATTGTAGATTTATGAAATACAAATCTAACAGAATACTGCAGTCGATTTAGATAAGACATAGACACAAAAGTGGGAGTACAATGGGCGGACAAATCGGATTACAAGCGTATTACTGAGAGTTGGCGGAGTCGTCTCGTGACACTACTTTCGGAAACAATTTCCGTGTTGTTAGTGGACATAAAAGCAGGATGAACAAAAATTACCAATGTGATCCTATTTCTTCTCACTAATATTGTATCTGCTCTAATGAGCTCTAATGTTATATTTACGGCAGATTACAAGATTGGTCTGTCTAATCTTAATGAAAATTAGCAATCGGATTTCACTAGGCGGATTACGTTATCATGGAATTCCTTAAATTAATAAATGAATTATTAGAATTAACCCGAATAGTTGGAAATTGACGTCTATGTAGATCACATATGGCCCCTAAAAATGCGACTCCGATTTATAAAATCATCGTATTGGCCTACCGAGACCGAGCGTGCGTATGGTTATAAACTTGTTTTTGCGTTCTTGAATTTTGGTGACTTTAACGTTTATTCGTAATTCTAATGGAAAGAATTAGTTTGTTCTTCAAACTTGTATTTGCGGTTGACGCCACCTAGCCGCCCATTTAATAAATTGCTAAATGAGCTGCAAAGAATTTTGTATTTGTTCGAACACTCGATTGACCCATACTATGAATTCATTGCACTTTTTTTTCCTCATATCAATGAAAACAATTGATAAGCCTCTATAGCTATATTAGTAAGACACGACTATAAGCCGTCTATGTTCCGACAATGTTTTTTCACCTCTGTCAACGGAGATTAAACGAAGCTGAATAAAATTTATTAAGTCTGCGAGCAAGTTGTTCTGTAAATAGACGCTGTTATCTGTGTTGTTTCGCAGTAATTCGCTCCAAAACTTGCACATTCACATCAGAGCGGGATATCTCCTTTGACCAATTGCGAACTGCTATCACACACACTGTCACACACTGTCACACACTGTCTTACCAACTACTCCGCAGCAGCGACACCTACTAAGTATATAATATAATTTGGATCGTTAACACATTTTTGTATAAAAAATAAGTGTTTTTGTATGTGCTTCTAAATTTTCACTTTAAACGACAGAGAAGCTAGAGTTCTTACTCAGGGTATGCCAATGTCACATGAAGCAAATATGTATATAAGTACAAGTGTATTCGGTTTACAGAAGTGACAGTTTAAATTATTGATAACTTGCAACTATTATATACTGGGTGTTTATAGTAAAAATAATAACACTTAATTGTAAAATGTACTATACATAGTGTAGCCTTTTTTCTGTGTAATGTCTTAGCCTAATGTTGTAATTGTTAGCCTAATGTAATTTTTATTTCACATCATCATTTTATTAGAATAATTTGTGTTATTATACAAATAAATATTAATGAATAATATAATGTTTATTCGAAATGTTCACCATTTTCTTTTATATAAATTTTCAAATTTGTGGCCAGTTTTCGATTGAAACACGCACCCTTTCCATGGGAAAATTGGCAACTGCCACCCTTATTCAATATTATCATGGCGTATAGAGCAATCCATGCTCCCTGAAACAGACCATAAATCAGAATCGAGCGGATTAAGATCGGGACTAGATGACGGCCAGTCTCCAGCTATAATGAAGTCGGTAATAGTCGTTTCTAGCCACGCCTGTGTTGAGCGAGCGATATGACCTGACGCTGAGTCTTGCTGAAAGAACCATTCGTAGTTAAGAAACAGGGTGCTGTTAAGAGGCTTTACGACCTTCTCAAGAATCGTATCTTGATACACTTGAGACAATATTTTAATACCTTTTTCAAAAAAATATGGTTCAGTCACTCCTTGATAGCTAACACCCCACCAAACCATTACTGAAGGCGGATAATGGCCATGTTGCCTCCTATTGACCAATTGAGCAGCTTCTCTAGAGTTACAAGCATAAACTCGATCTTTCTGTTGGTTAAAATGTTCCTCAATGATGAACATTTTCTCGTCTGTAAATAAGATTTGTTTGTGAGTTTCCTTTGCGTACCACCGAAAAAGTATTTGTAATTTGTCAAGCCTATTTTTCTTTAAATTATCAGTTAAGAAATGAACAGTACATCTTTTGTGGGCAGCAATTCCTAAATCATCTTTTAAAATACGCGACATGGTTCTGGGTGCCATATTCATCTCTCTGGATAAAATCGTTTGCTTCCCGACAGGATTTCTTCTGATTCTCTTCTTCACAGCTTCAATCGTCTGTTTAGTACGAAAAGTGCGTGGAGGGCTAGAGCTTTTTCTGTCACAAACTGCGTACGTTTCAATGTTCCTACCAATAACCCGGTACAATAAACATTCGATTAATCAGTCAAGCCTAACTCCGAATAAAAGTTATGTTACGTGTATGGTGAGACAGGAAAGGCATTGTGTATTACGTGCTTTTACCACATGGCAAAACGATTAATTCTGATGTCTATGGTCAGCAATTAGTAAAATTGAAACAAACAAGCACTTGAAGAAAAATGCCAAGAATTAATGAATATAAAAAGTTGTAGTTTTCCATCACGGCAATTCTCGACCGCATACATATTTGATGAAAATTGATGGATACTAAACAAAAATTGATGGATCTTGGATGGGAAGTTTTAATGCATCCTCTATATAGACCACAAATAGGACCTTGGGATTATCATTACAAAATGGATCTCTAAATGGAGTAAAATTACATTCAAAAGGATTCCTATATGAACCATTTAAATCAGTTTTTCGCTCAGAAACCCCCAAAATTTTATAGCGATAGGATATTGGCTCTGCCAGAAATATGGCGAAAGATAGTCTAATTACATAAATTTACAATATTCCGTTTATAAATATTTATGTAATACAAAAAAGTCTTTATTATTTTCACTATAAAAAGTTCGCGAACTTATCCGATTACTTTAGTAAAATATTTAATAATGATTGGCTCCAAAACGACAAAAAACATTTATTTTTCACGTGAGAATGACAGATTCCAAATTCAAATGTAATTTATTTATGTTTCTTCATTGTAACGGTATTTATGGCCAGACTAAGTATTTACAATATCTACTTTTTACTACACTATACAGTATCGGTATGTTGTATATTTTAATTATTATCTCATATCTTTCTTGCACCTCCCAATGGTTGGCTGGTAGAGAATGACTTAATGAATTAAGCTCGCCTTTTGTGTAATAATGTGCCAAAAAATAAGTAAATAAACAAATTCAATATTATTAGCTATATACCAATGACGTATATTGCAACTTATTCAGACCCTTAGTCTGCTTTAATCAACTGAAATAAATAGACGAGCTCTGTAACCCTATCTATAAAATATATGTATAAATTTTTCTTCTTTTTATCATTTTACTTTTCATTTTACATCCTAAAGTTTACTAAAATTGCACGAAGCTCCCATTGCATCAATTTTGCCTCACAGAGTAAATTCACACAATGAACAACTACAAACTGTTATTTGAGTTACTCTGTTGTTTAACTGTAAACAAAGCCACAAACCACCCATAGTTAGATAATTGTACATGTAATTTCGGTTACTGAAAGGGGAATGCGCAGTTTTGGCTTGTTCGTAAAGTAACGTGAACCAAAATCATTTATACATGAAAAAACGTTATTTTCAGAAACATTCTGCAATTTATGACATAAAATGGTAATATTTTTTACGTGTTTTAATAAGTATTTCAATTCTTTGATTTACTGAATCCATTCAGACGCCCATAATGCAATAACGCTAATATTTATTACTCTGTGATGATTTCGGTGGTATAACTGCTGTGTTACATATTAATGTAGTATTGATACTATAACGAAATATAAATGTTAAAATATAATATAATGAAATAAAAATAAAACGTTTAAATACGTACGAAAACGTAACCTCAAAATACAACTAAATAATTGATTTATTACAAACTTCTCTCATCTTTATTTAAAAAATGCAAAACATTTTGATTTTAAGTCTAAAATTAGTGTTAAATTTATTTTTGTTTGAGATACTTTATGTTAGGCGAAAATAATAATAGAAAGTGGATATTCCCCTGAAGAACCTAATGGTTAGGGGGCCCGACGGAAAAGCATGAGTTCTAACGACCGTGCCGCTTTTTTGCCTTGTCAAATTTTGCCGCTAAAATAAATGGCCCGCCGTTCTCGCCGAGGTTAGAAATCATAAGCTCACAAATGTCCATCCAGAGACGACATCTCTGATCTATCACGGCTCGAGTTAATTACTTTATAATACCAAACCAGCCAGATGAGCGGACGACTTGAAGAAGTGAGCTGGTAGTGGTAAAGAATTAAGTGTGTGAATGTTGTAAACGAGAACTAATCTTTATATCACGTATTTATATATACATTATCTACTTAATTCTTAAGCCTTATCAGTGGTACAGGTTATACTTATTTCGTTGTCTCAAATAAAATAAATAAAAAGTAATCTGAACTACAGAAATAGAGACCTTTAACAAAATGAGTTCTAGGTAAACTTCTTTTTGTCGGTCGAACAAAGCTCTTCGTTGTAATGAGCTCGAATTCCAACCTGCATCCGACCGTGTCCAATAAGAGGATATTGTTCTAAGAGGACTTGTTATTTTATGTCTCATTTTAGTTGAATGATGTACTCGTAGCGTCATTTGTGGTAAAATATTACTGGCTTGGTTTGTTTTCTATGTATGTAGTACACACTTCTATGTATTGGATGCGAAGAGCCATGGATCGTGTGTGGTGGCGAGCTTTCGGAGAGACTTATATCCAGTAGTGGAGAGACATAGGCTGATGATATGGTATGTATTACTTGTTTACTAGAAATAAGAGCATTTATCGATCAACATCAGCCTATAACGTCCCACTGTAGGGACAGACGTCGTAGTGTAATTCACTAGGAGGTTTCGGACCATTATCCACCACGTGGATCGTGAGCACAGTGTGGTTTGATGAATACAAATATAATATTTGTATCAATCAGTCAATATCATATAGGCAGTATTAATCGCTGTAGGAGAATTATATAGACATAATAGTGAGTACAGATCACAGTCCTCTCATTGTAGTCACGAGAAGGGTTTAAAGCGCCACGTTGAGCACCATGGAGCATGCATGGAAGGTAGTTAATGTTCACATTTTGCCTAAAAAGGGTGACTGCACCGACCCGGCCAACTACAGGCCAATAGCAATCACCTACCTCCTCTCCGAGATGATGGACCGTGTCACAAACACACAGCTCCTTGGGTACCTAGAGGACCACCAGTTGATTAGCGACCGTCAATGTGGATTTCGCCATAATCACTCGGCCGGTGATCTTTTAACGTATTTAACACACCGCTGCGCTGACGCCATTGAGAGTAGAGGCTAAGTTTTGCGAAAGCTTTTGACCGGGTATGGCACAAATCGCTGCTTTCCAAGCTACCATCTTTCGGGATACCCGAGGGATTATGCGAATGGATTGCCAGTTTCCTGACTGCGTAGCATCAGAGTCGTTATCGATGGTAGCTGCTCCGACACTATGTTTATTAATGTTGGCGTCCCGCAAAGCTCCGTGTTATCCGCAATTCTTTCCTTCTGCATATCAACGATCTGTTGCAAATTGGTGACATACGTTGCTATGCAAACGACAGTTCCGCCAACATCTTAATTGGAATATACGCATATTTCCAAAAGGCTAACTAAGTGTCTAATGTGCAATAATGTCCGGAATGAAATGTGCATAATTCGCAAAACTTCCATTTTGCAAAATTGACAGTTAAATTCGCAAAACTTCAATTTAAAGTAACATGTATTAAACACTTGAATCGACTGATGACAGCCTTTTTTTTAGCCTTAGAAATTTTAAGACCATTCTTTGCAGGACTTACAGATGTGGTACTATAAATACGACTCCTACTAATTTTAAAATTATCCGGAGTTGAGAGTAGCCTGTGTAATGAATTCGTAACCGAACAAGAGTGCTACGGGCTACGTAGCACACATGTTCTACGTATGCTTAGCCCTAATCCGTATAGTGAGCTACGAGGATGCTACGAATTCATATCAAAGTGCTACCGTATCCTTTGCACCCAACCTCTACGTTCTTTTCTCGTCTGAATTAATTATCATGTAATTATTTGTTGGTTTCTTAAATAAAATAAATTAATAATATTTTCTTTTATTTTTTATAGTACTTAATTTTGTTTATGTATCAGAAAGAGCTTGTGTAAAAGTGCTGCGACTAACATTTTACACATTAACATTTTACATTTAACTTCGGCAAACATGTCTTCGCAACAAACTCGTAGTGTAACTGTTTGCTAAATCTGTCGACAGGTTTGTAGAAAGCTAGTGTGTTACTAAAAAAAATATTTGCAGTTATTTGCATTCTGAATAATTAGGTAACTGTACGTACCTAACAGAATTGCGTCCAAAAATCACATCGTATTTGATGGAATCTGTAAAATAAATAACATCACCAGAAAATCACTCAATGATTCACACCAGGATTTTCTGTATCCGGGCACATTACACAAATACAACCTTCCCAGATTTCACATAAACAAATATTTTGTTTTTAAATATCCTGGTCGCCGTTTATGGAGATGAAGGATTTTTTTTAGAAATTAGAAAGTCGTGACCTCGCAATAAATAGGTATTATATCTATCTAAACTTTATTAGAAACTGTTACAATTTCATTTTAAAAATTCACGCCCCGAACGTAGATTTAAAAGACACGTGATTATCTCGCAGCTTAACAGTTCTCTTACGATTGATATCTTTACCTTTATTTTTGTTATTCCTTAGTTCTTTCTGCACATAGTAAGCGTATGTACGTTCAGTCGTCGTGGTCAGATCGGGCTGTCCGATCAATCTGACCACGAGGAATCGATATTCCTTGTGGTCCAATTAATCTGACTATGAGGATTCATTCATTCATTCCTCGTAGTCCGATCCAAACACAGTCACTAAAATAATTACCCGCAAATTTCAGGAAAGAGATTATAAAAGACATATATAAAGAGTTGTATAACCTACATATATAAAGATTCTTATAGACATTCAAAATGATTGAACAATGTCAAATGTATTGTTGAAATATTGTACTCGTACAGAGGTTGTATTTTTTTTTTGAAATGTGTAATAAAAATTACTTAAATTAACTAATGATCTATAAATATTTGCATTTTTTGCTATACCATATATATGTTTTTTTTCCACAAAAATCTTAGTATTTTATTGATAGGCATATTTTAAAAACGAGAGCTAACTTTTTAATTTTGTTTACATATTAGTATTCGGCGGCCCTAAAATTTAGTGAAAAAAAAAATGATACTTACCCAAAAGTTAGGTGTTGCAGGTGTTGCAAGATGGGTGTTGCAGGTGTTCATGGGCGGCGATGACCACTTATCATCATGTGGCCCGCCCGCTTGTCTGCCATCTATACTATAAAATAAAGCAGAAAAAATGTTTAATTGTAAAGACCAGTGTATTTTATAAAAAAGTTTTGTCAAAGAAGTATCTTTATATACATATATATAAAACTAATAGCTCAGAATAAAATGGTTACACAGTTCACTATTTAATTTAATATAGTTTAGTATTATGTTCATTTATGTTTCAAACTGTACAGAGGAGCAATTGGACCACAAGGAATAATGATTTCTCGTGGTCAGATCAATCGGGACAGTCCGATTTGACCACGAGGAATGAACGAGTATGTGTATGTGTCTATGCATAAATACATGTATGTATTACATATGTATGTATTTCTTAAGTGTATGTGTTAGACGTTATTTATTTTTTGCACCATCTACCTCTATTCGTCTATAGATTTCTCCTTACTATCCAAAGGTTGCCTGGAAGAAACTGACTCAACGATAAAATCGCCAGTTGTACTTTTAATTATTTGTATTTTGTGTTGCTCTTCTCTATGTTTTGATGTACTCATACAATGAGTGAATGCATCTATCTATTTACGCTTAGAAATGAAACGTCGTATCAGTACGGCTAGAACTAAATTAAAAACTTCCCAATTTGGATTTAGGAAACTGAAAAGCTACGGAGATGCATTCATTAGCCTCTGTACAGAGCTTTCAAAAGTTTCAATTTTCGTAAAATAAGCAGGATTTAGCGGAATTACTCTGCGCGATACTAAGCTCGACTTTAAAACTTGAAACTTTGAAATATTGTTTATTGTGGGAGGATGTTTCAAGTAAGCTTTCAAATGAGACGATGGCAGCGTGTTATTTCTTTGTTTGTAAATTCGTCCCATTATTTTAGAAAAGTCCTACACTCGTCCAAGTTTTTATTTGTGCTTGTAGGAAGGAGCACATTCGAAATTTATTCTAGGAACATTTTTGTTTATAGGAAGAAGGCAAGCAGACAGTCCACCTAGTGGTAAGCGGTAACTTTCACCCTCCGACAGCCGTGATACATGCCACAACATCGGTCCAGAATCACAATTGTTGGCTCGCGTCCGGATTCACTGCCTACCTTTGGAGATTTAAAGGAGTGGATTTGGAGAAAGAGTTGGGAAAATGGATAGGAATGGGATAAGATGGAAAGGGAACGGGCTGTGGCATATCTCACTCACTACCGAAACGTACGTAAACTTGAGTGAGAGAAGGGTAACGTGGTCAGCCGAGTGCGCCCAGCGGCTGTGGGATTGAGAATGCACCCCCCACCCCACCCCACCCCTTCGAAATTACTTGACTGTTCAAACTAAAAAAAACTTCGTTCTTTGTTACCCTTGGATACCCTCGACCTTCCCTGTCACCTGTTTTATTATTCTATCGATTCCTATTGCGACATCACTTACTGCGTTTCTGAAGATCGATTGCTGTTCAGCTGGCATTTCTCACCGAGTTATATATCATCATTCATCACATGACAAAGCGAGTTTCAGTACTAGGTGTATAAATCGTTCTGAAAATTTGAAAGGTTTTTATCGATTTTTAAACGTCTATTATCTTGGTTTTGTTCATGGGGTTGAAAAGGACTCCATTTTTGAAGTGTATTTATTTAGTGGGCGGTACTCGCAAACTTCTTATTGACGCACTAAAAAATTACGAGTATTATGGGCTCTGTAATGAAACACTACCACGCCCCTATACATTCTTTATAAACGCGTAATTACAACATAAAAACACTGGTAATTACAAACAAGTTAAATGAAGAACATATGTATCTTAAACTACATATATAAGTTCATAATTACAAAATGAATAACTCCACGGTATACATAATTGCACGACGTAGCGGACTCAACACTCACTTCAGTAATTTGTTACAACACCTGCATCTCGCACGACGACTGAGAGCTCTTTTTATGTGGGTTCTTATCTCTTCTTCTTAGGACTAAACACACACGTTGAGTGTGTTTAGTCCTTGTGGCGATGTCACAGTGGTGAAAATTTAGGTAACTACACTATATATTGTACATTATCTAAAAACAAAAGAATAATAATGTACAACGCGTAATTTGCTGACTTAACATTCAGTTCGATTTTTACAATACCCATAGCGATCATTCGACTTTGATGACTCCTCCAATGTACAAGTAGGTTTGCGTTTTGTGTAAATTTAGGTAACTATTATATTCGTAAGTATTTATTGTATGTTAGATATCCACTAATCCATAGTGTCCACATGATTGTGATTGATGATCTGTAGTGAAACTTTATAAACTGACATCGATATCGATCGTATATTAATTATTTAATATTATTAAATAATATACGCCATTAAAATGTGGTGTCAGTCGGTTTTATAACAGCACCATACCATCTGTTCCCCTCGGTTTCGTCAAAGGTGACTATGGAATAACAAAGCGGCTACCTGAGGACGACTAAGGGATACAATCCCTGAGGAACTATACCACCTCCGAAGGAGTGCCCACCCCAACACAGCATGAACGCTCATGTCCACCAGTGGATATTAAAAGGGATGCTTTTAAAGGGGGAGGGATTTTTGTACCTCACTCGACGACCACTCAACGCCAGAGAGCTCTTCCTATGTTAGCTTGTATGTTTATGAGTCCTTTGTGGTGATGTCTTAGTACTGGCCCGAAGCGAAAAATGATTTGATCAACTACTCTGTAATGTAGCTAGAAATATTATCAATATGTCAGTTATTTAAAAGAAATCGCACCACATTGAGACAGAGAGAAAACATATCTTACTGTGTTATTAATAAAAATTTTGTTCCCAGTGTAATGAATGCACTATGAGAACTGAGTCCAGCTAAGCGAAATGACTATGTCTATTTGAAATTCTGTTTTTAACGGGCTTACAATAGCCGCCCGGAATACGTCAACAATCGCAGAGGTGCGACCCACCCGGTCTAGTCCATCAACAAACAACATTACCATGCGAATACCCTTTTCCAATAGGACTGACAGCTTTACCCCGGTAGATTCAAACTTTAAGTCTCAAACAGTTGTTGACTGTTTGACCTTTGTACTCTGTATACATATGCACACTGTTTTGAACTCAAACTGACACGATGCACATGAGATTATGTAGGCTATTGGGACCTTATTATTGCATTTAATTTCAGAATGTTGGTTGTATATTATTATATGGTATTGTATCAGGTGATTCATTAAACGATGAAATATCGTTTAACTTATTATATTGCTTAAACACTTATTACATGAAAATATATTAAACTAATTAGCTGGGAGCGTGGGAGACGACTGGCGGCTGGGAGTCCGAACACAGTACACAGCACGCACAAAAAACTATAGGTACTATAAAACTAACATAAACTAAACAGCGTGTCGTCGTGTGTCGAATACTGTATCGCTACAAATTGTTGCTTGTCTTTAGGGTGCAGTTAGGGCTGCACGTTTTCCGAAAACGAAGTAGCCTTCGTTTTCGGAAAACGTACTAATGGCCTATTTTCAGGAATTGTCTGACAAGTTCAAGTGTTCCTCATTATGGTCTAAATACTCAATGTTAAAGAGTACATTAAGCATATATAACGAAGTCGATATATCCAAATATAATAAATTATTTCTTACTCTTTTAACTTTGATCTTTTATTTAGTAGGTTTAACACCAATGTATGAGAGTAGATAAAGTGGTGTATGAAACTGCACATAACTAGGTATTAAAACACTCGTGTGATACTATTAAACACACACTCGTGTTTTAATACCCCTCATTATGCAACAGTTTCATAAACTACTATAAACGACTCGATTATAATTAAGACGGTGCCATGCTCGTTAAGATTCGTCCCCGACTGACATAAAATAAACATTTACCCGACATCAGGTCACTTTTACGTTTATTGAGGGACGCATTTGCTGGGAGGGCAGAAAACTTAGTGCTCTGCTTGTACCAAATGTAGATAACATGTTCCAAACAAGATTATATTTACTAACGAGACCCTCACAACTGTTCTTGAAACTTACATAAAGTTTTGAAAACTAGTTTTGTTTCGTACTTATAAAGTCATTATAATAGATTTTTTTTAGTCTTCTCATTTATGTCACGTTATTGGCTCAGACATTAAAACATTATTTATACCTATTTTCTTTTTTGTTGGTATTTTTTAAACATACTAAGCGTCGGCAGTCATATATTTACTCAAAGGTGCGTACAAACTAGAACAAAATCGATTACCAAATGCTCGAGATAATATTATCAATCCGAAGATTTACTTTTGTATTATTTGCTGAAACGTTACATTACAAAGAAATGTTATGGTCAGCGAAACATTTAATAAAACATTTTGGCAGACGGCATTGTGTCGCTACATGTTTTAATACACCTTGTCTCATGTTTCGCTTCGGGGCTCTACGTTAGCATTATTTTGCTTGTAAAGTCGAAGAGTCGATTAGCGATATCTCATACAAATCAGTAGAACCAGTAGTGTTGCCGAGCGTCGGCGATAGGTATTATTGTCGCTGTTGTCGCCTTCCTATTCATACCTTTTCACACACAGAGATTCTTCTTAGGTTCTCAAATCAAATCATTTATTTGCAATGTGAGTGGTAATAGATGGTAATCACATGCAACAGCTAGTCACATTTGCCAGAATTGGCGTGCCAAATGAATATAAAATTATTATAAAACATTAGCCAATATGTAATAATAACGATTAAATATGTAGCAATTAATTAAATAATTATTAATGTTAAAATATAAATTATGAAATTTAAATAATTCATGCAATTATAAGCTACTATCAATTATCAAAGTACAATTCAGATAATCATCATACATTCACACAATTCACAATATTAATTCAGTTTCCCAAAAAAATAACATAAGAATAATTACCTTCATAATAATTGCTTCATAATCACCTCAACCAAAACACACAAATTAATTTCACAATACAATATCAACATTAAATTTAAGTCATAACATAGGTGCACATATTTTTTTTCACTCGATTACCATCTTTTCATAGTGGACAGATAAATATTGAGATCTAAATTAGTCAAAACATCAATGGGCCCAGTTAAAGGGTTTCCAAATCATTAAAGTAGTCGTTTAATGTGTAATGCGCTTTGTCTATGTGGAATGTTTTTAACCTAAATTTGAAAATATCAGAACTATTAATGTCACGTATCACTTTTGGCAGTTAATTAGATTATTGGAGTCATGCAGAAGATACTTTTATTTAAAGAGATGTTCGAGAGGCTAATAAGCACATTATATCCGTGTTGCGACTACTTTTAAGGATTAATTTTTTTTACGAATACACATGTTTCATAGATATACATACAGGTAATATTTTATAATCTTTGAAATACGTTTTGCAACTATCCGTTCGACGAAGGTTAAACATTGCTCTGACACATCTCTTTTGTGCCTTAAACACGGTTTCTCTTTCGGTACAGTTGCCCCAAAATATGATACCATATTTTAGCGTAGAAACAACATAGCCGTGATATTCTGTTAGTAGGGTGGATTGACTTGGGACCTTTTTAAGCATGTACAAAGCATATGTAAACTGATTTAATTTTTTACAGACAGAATCTATCTGCGTTTTCTACAACATATTGCTTTCAATATATATTCCCAACAAGCGTATCCTCTATTACTGTTCCGTGATAAGATAACAACTGGATTATTCATATTACATTGTTTGTGTCTAAAATGCATCACTTTAGTTTTTGAGAGGTTTAGTAAAAGATTATTATACTGTAACCATTCTATCATCAGTGACAAGTTATTAATAATAATAATATAACATAACAACGTTCATAATAATATAACATTTTATGATTGCATATTATATTAGGTTCAAGATTGTTAAAACCTGAAAGTTGCGATAGATGCCTTCCACCTGCTACAATTTCATTTTGGATACAGGTTAATTTGACACCGTCCCGTCGCAAAATATTCCTGGTCCTCGGCTCTCATATTAACCTAAATTGTAATGCATAATGCCTACGGATATTGGCAATAGTCCAAAAATTACTTCGCATATGACTACAGCTTCGTACGGACCCAATCGATAAAATGTTAAAGTTACAGACGAGGTTGAAAAACCTCAAATTTGCAAATATGTTCGGGCAAAGGCTTTTTAGAGACTTGTCTTACACGCATATTTTATGTGTGCTAACATCACTATTTAATCATAGCCAATCGTACGTATACGTATATTCCGTTCCAATCCAATGTGTCTAAAATGTAAATAAACATGGCGGCGTGAGGTAACTGACACAGCCTTAAATTAAAGAAATATCTCAGCATTTAGCTTTAAATCTAGAACAAACTTGCACTCTCGATGAATCGAATTAGGTATATGAATTTAGATTACATTTTTCGCCCCCCACAGAATATGTGTAGGCGATTTAATTTTTTGCCTATAAAGTTTATCTGCGTAAAAACATTTTTCGGAGATTAGCAAGTAATAATAAGTAATACGGAAAATAACTAAAACTCTAAATTCTATAATGATGCCTTCCTCTCCTTTGAAAAAGATTTAATAGTGTTTAAGCAGCATTTAATGACTATGGGGTATTAAATAGTTACAAATTCGCCTAACTCAGCATCAGCGTTTGGTGGGAAGGTTGACCCGTAATCCGAAACTACTTACTCCGTTCTAAGTTACACCAATATTTTCTGTCATATTACTGACAATTTTCCTTATTACATAAACATGCCGTGTTAGATGTATTTATTGATAGACATATTGCGTATTTGGGTTTCCCTCTTTTGTGTCGTTTTATTACTTTATCATATTTATTTCATTATGTTTAACTATACGATTCAATATTGTTTTTTCTCAGTTATCATGTTTTGTACCTAATTTATCGTGTCTGCGGTTATCAGTTTAACTTTATCAGTTTAAATATTTAAAGTAAATGCACATTATTAAGCAATAATATCATGCATTATGAATTATATTTTGCGCAGTAGCAAAATGAATTAATAAACACATCTAATGCAGTTATCCTCGGACTAACATCATTGTTTTAATAAAGAGAACAATATTTTCTTAGAATCTGGTTTACAATGGCAAATACGAGCAAACCGCCCGCTCGCTTGAAGGTAAGCAAGTATACATGCCAAACGTAAGTCAAAAATGAACGCTGTCATGTTTGACACTCTGTCTACCTTTAGGGATTTTATAATGATCTAGAACAGAATTGAATGAGGGAAGGAAACGGATGGAATGGAACGACGGGATAAGTGACGACCTCTGGTAACTGTCACACTTTTCTGAAACACGTTGGTATATTTCACGTCAACGTACATTGCTTTGTAGCTGTGCATTACAGCATTCTCGTTCTCCATTGCACTAGCTCATACGGGTTTAATTTCTGAAAGAAAGAACTCTTTCTAACTTCTTCAATTTTTGTCGTCATTTGGCACCCATGTCTTTCAGTGTAAGGATATGACAAATATTTGTGAGACTACCATATTTGTCGGTGTGATTAAGCTAATGTCAAAATGTCGATAGAACATTTGCAATATTTCTATGGTTGGATGCAAACATTTGTTGGTGGCTTAGGCGATAAGCCACTTATTGATAGGTAAGGGCTGCCACTATAATTATTTTTTTAGGAAAACTATTTCGTTTAGATATTTTTTTAAGATTGAATGTATGCAACGTTACGCATGTTGAACTGATAGTTCTGGTCATTGAATCATTATGTTATAAGTACTTCGCTTACATTCGAATTGACTATTTTCAAGTCGTACAGATAAAGCAATCACGTGTGAAAGAGATCTCATCAAAAAACAATAAATTCTCAGATTTGTCTATATTCATTCTGATTCTATTATCTTTACTACGCAGATATGTACTGAATCAAACAAATTCCCTGGTTGGCTTCATTACGTAGCGCGAACAATGCTCCGCTTGCTGATAAATGATGCCTCCTGCACGACTGATGGTTCGGAGGATACGTCTTATTTATATTATAACCCCGCGCACACAATAAAAACAAACTTAATAGATCGACTCATAATTTAATACTGATTTAGAAGTTTCACTTCAATTAATACAATCATTCAATTAATAAGATTTTTTTACAAAATTAATACAGATCGACTAAAATACTCAAATGTACCAGTAGCAGTGGGCCGTGTGGTGTCGACCGACTTCAGAATAGCACCACCACCCCATCTTATCCCGTGGGTGTCGTAAAAGGCGACTCATTAAAAGGTTACTGGCGTGTTATTATATTTCTTACTTTATATTCTTATTGCTGAACTAAACATTAATATCAATTTGCTTTCTTGGCAAACTATAAGTTTTGCGTACGCCACTGCAGGATAATATAAAATATTGTTTGGGAAACCCGAACTTCGAAGAACAACAATGCGTACAAGTTATTAATGGTGATAACATCATTCCGAAATTGTATTGGAGCATATTTCTTTCCAGAATAAAAAGGTCCATTTACCTTTTTTTTTTTTACAATATTTTGATGGTTATAGAAATTGTCGTGACCCATCGTGACGTCTGAGGGGCAGGAGGGGAGAGGGCTCGCGCACACACGCTTTCTAGCATTCAATATATACAACCATATTGTCTGTCCATTACACCATTCATTCCAAAGTAGCGTGGTTTTAATTTCTTCTTCATAGAACCATCGCGGCAAACAATCGCCCAAATAGAAATCGATATTCCTGTTCCAAAGAAACAGCTGCTACCCTTTAAGTTTGATTCACCTTGATGATGTTCAACCTCAGATAGAAGTGGAAATAGAAGAAGACATGCGATCAGTCTGTGTCTCTTCACTGCTGGATATAAACCTCTTATAAGTTCTACCACTAGACAAGGTCTTCCACTCTTCTCATTCAAGTATTACTGTCGATAATTCCCATATAATAAATTTCGGTCATTAATCTTCCTATTTACCTTCCAAATACCTATATTTTTTAAGTATTTTTATTACATAATAATATTCGTATCATTGGTATTTGCAGAATAATTCTCGAACTAATGCAAGAACTTAGTCCAGACTTGTCGTTTTGATTAATGGTTCTCCAGATAGCGAGTCTGCGGGACCTCACGGAGGCTTACACTTAATCTACCAATTAATATCGTTTAGTTAGAGGAACTTTGTTATCTCACTTTAAAATGTTCGCTTGAGTATTTAAGAGCTGTTCTCAGCTTGTTGGGAAGAGGTAAAATAAAACTTCTTTTTTAACACAATGGAGATGGACAGTGGTGATAAAGATGATTTACACGGTGTAATGCAGTATACTGCTATAAAACTATCCGACAAGAGACCTAGAAGGTAACAAAGGTACAATGTAACTAAATTCCGCTATTTAGATTCACTCACTCGGAGTGAAGGCTTGGTGTGTTGCATGTTTACTGGGGACAATACCTACACTATATTAAGTTTAGGTATTGTCGCCAGTAAACATGCAACAATGTCGTCAATAATCCTATTGGTTCAGACTATGTGAAATGTCATCCCTTAAAGCCAGTTTATCAATACTCTACTGAAATTATCCTGGTGTCTTTAGATCATAAGTATTAACTGGTCATTTTGGATGATGAATCATTTTGGCTGGTATATCCAACACATATCCACAAGAGTACCAAATGAAAGCTTTCAACATAAGCCTCAATTTTTACTACAAAGCAGCTGGCAACAAGGTCGTAAAGTACCGGAGAAGTGAGATATCTGCTTTATAAGTAGGTACCTCGAAAATGTAACTCGCAGTATTAATCAGTTTCGGAGAGAATTCTTAAACCGATTGTAACTGACTTCGGCTCCATCGGAACGAACGACCTGTCCTCTCTCCTTATTGAGGACCACATATTTATCGGTACCCAGCTCCATTCGTGATCTTTAGCAGTTCCTCCAGTTACTGAGAAGTGTAGCCAAACAGCTTGTGATCATACATTTAGAAAAGGTGGGTTATCCGCATTCCTCCTCTCCAAAACTGAAACCCTGTCGCTTACTCCTTCAAGGGTGTCCACCCTGGAAATCACCCTGGAAGACACCCCTTTTTATCCACTGAGTGCTAATTACCATAACAAAATACCTTTTACCATACCAAATCCTTTTTAGATTAACTTTTTATTACCAAACACCATTTTTATAGATATCCCATTAATGTGGAAGATAAAAATATTCCTTTATGGTAACTAGAGGTTATAATCAATAAGATGACATACATTACAATTGTATTGGCCAGGTTTCATACAAAAGTGCCCATCATTCTTTCTTTTTTGATCACAATAGATGCTGGTTGAATTGTAACAACTCGTAGACCCTATCACTCAATAAAAAGATAATTCCAAATGGAGACAAAGGGACGGGAAAATTACTTTTTATGTACAAAATATTTTTCGACAATCGAAGTCTCATTCAATTCTAATGAGCTAGTCAGTTTACCAAAAGCAATACCTTTATACCCAGCATCACACGGGAATTGCAATTTAGTTTTCTCCTACTTGCTCGGAAATGACTTCATTATTTTAAAAAAGGAATACGTCAATCGGCTCTTTTCTGTATGCACTTTCCAACACTATAATAATAGAGATTGCTGGACAGTAGCGAGGTTATTTTTAGTGCACACTAACATAAATACGGTTTTTTTAGGTACACGATATTTATTATTATAAAGGCTGAACGTGCATTTCTTTTCAAAAGTTTAAAAAAAGAACAATGACCGCGCGCAGTCGAATTGGCGGGAATGAAAATCAGATACCTACTCTGTATTGCGGATGTTATGTTCTCATAAGTTTATCACAATTTTAAGTTGTCTAATAAATAATGAGTACTAGTTCGTTGGAAGGTGAATTAGATTTAACGCCACCAGGCATAGCTGAAGAAGCGAAGATACTTTCTGAAAATCTGTTACCACCGAAATCGAGAGAAAAATATGAAAAGGCATATGAAGATTTCATCAAGTGGAAAACTGAAAAAAAAGCGAATTCTTTCTCGGAAAACTTCTGTCTTGAATTAATTTGTTTATTGTTTCCTCGCAAATTAGAGAAAAATACTATACAAGTCTCGGCCGAAATAGCAATTAACAGCCTCGTTTATTTAAAAAGGACAAGGCGTAGCGTTTGTAGGCGTTAAAATCACTTCGTAAGGACTCGGCTTCGCCTCGTCCTTTCAATATTACTCGGCCGTCAATTGCTTTATTTCGGGTCTGGACAGTAATGTACTATTATTGTAATTGGATGTATCGAGAGACATTAGTCGTTTTTCCTTGGGTTGTGGTCGTCTTCTAAAAATAAATCTTCTAAATCTACTACTTCATGAAACAAAGGCATCAAACTCACCTTTTAGCGTGTTTCGGCTAATCCTGTCTCGTAGTCGACAACTGAATCACAAAAGTTTGGTTACTTTGCAACTAGCTCCTTGTTTAGTGGTTTACTGCCGCCGAACTACTTTATTTCTAATCCGTAATAACTAACTTTGGGCTAAGACGGGAAACACACGAGGTCGTAGCTTGCGGCGACACGCTGCACGCAGTCAATAAGCACGCAAGAATTACATTGTTTCCAATGAAATTCCATCCACGGCTCATTCATTGTCCGTGTGTTAGTTGCACTGAGATCCGTGACCTTGTATGTTATCTAAGGAATTTATATATAATTTGCGAAGCATTCCATTGGTAAAAAATTTAACGCCTTTGCGTATCTGGAAAGTATCCCTCATTTCTATTCTAATTTAAAAGATGACCATGGCATTTAACCTATTTTCACCGCTGGGTATAGCCCTCTCTCAACGCCCACTACACAGAGCCTTAACCAGTTACAAGAATAAGAAATCTGCTCTATTTGAAGCTACTACAAAAAAACAATTGAAAAAGTGTTGCAATATGCAACTGTAGAGCGAGCGTGGCGTCAGATTGTAAAGGTCGTCCACTTTGAGCCGCTTAACCAACTATGTAAAGAGCAAATCTCTTAGTTTGGTCGAATCTTTTGTAAATATTCAAATGCTTTTCAGCACTTCAACATTTCCGTCAATTCGTTAAATACGTTACTATCAGTCCAGTCAATACAGATGAAAAATATGCATTATTTCGGAATAACTTAGAATTAATGTGAAAACCTTCGGAACATATTTCTTTTTGGCCCGAATATAAAAGTTTACCCTTCGAATTATTCCGCAACATTTATATTTTTCAATAAACTTAATTTATGCAAAATTAAATAAACAATTAAATTTCTCGAAATATATTAAACATAAATATATAGACCCAAAAATTTGTATTTGGGGGTTTTTGTGGATGCTGAAGACGCTTTTTGCTGAAATCAAAAATAAGAAAAAATAATGGCGGCTTCAATATGGCGACAGAAATATAAAAAAAACTAAATATTATGTTAAAAATATGTAATAGTAGATTGTTTACTAGATATTTTGGCGCTCGAGTCTGAAATGGATGCCTTTCACCTGAATTAAACACTACTTTTCATTTCGAATATGAGGAAAGTAAACACAAGCCATATATGCAAAATATATTTATTAAAAAATGTGTTGGTATACAAGTGAAATTTGAGTATCATGTAGAGGTATCAGTAAATGTCGGAGAAGGCATTCTCTCGTTGGTAGAAAACGCTGGTTGATTGTCCCTGACTGGAATATATATTTGTTCTGCACGTAGTTCTCGATATATAACTGAGTCTTTAGAAGTAGCTGGGCGAGGCGAAGTGGACCGTAAATTTATGGTCTCTGTTATTTTATTCGATATCATTCTCCACGGAGTCTTCGATGTAATCTTCGGCCACTGTGCTCGACTTCCATCCTCCGTGTCTTTTGGGCATTGTCAAGTCGCCCCCAGAATCGGCTAAAAGCGTAGCAGACGTACTCCGAAAGCAGTGTCCAGAATAGAGATTTGGATTTGGTAAGTTCAGGTATTTTGCTATTTTGTTAGGCATGTTTGAAATTTTGTTTTTCCCGATAACTTGTTTCAGACATCTACCTCGTTGGTAGTTGAGAAAAAAACGATTAGTTTTCAAATTATCGGGGCGAAGGTCTTGATATTTTTGCACTAATTGAACGAATTCCTCCCGCACCACGAATGTTCGGTCAATTTTTGTTTTGGTATTTGGCAATTCTACTAGCAGTAATTGGCCGTGTTTTTCTACGTTTTCCATAGTGATATTTGTAAGTTCAATACCTCTGCATGCGCCGCTTATACCAAAAATGATTGCCACCTGTTAAAATAATAATTTTATTATTATCAATCAAATCCACACATTGGCAGCGTTGTAGATTTTTTGTTAAACAATACAGTAAAAATAATGATTTTTCGTAAAATCAGGAGCTTGTTTTAAGAAGATTTTCACATCCTGTGCAGTGAAAACTTTCCACTTTTTGCATTTAAAGCCATCCGATTGCCTTTTCAAAAATGATATCAGCTTGGTATAGTTCTTCAAATCGATGTCGTGTTTCGTATTTAAGGTGGTTTTCAGCATCGAAAATATGCTCCATGGCGTTGAAAGCTGAAGTTTCTTAGACAATTCGCTAAAGTATGCAAGGAACACACTTTCTGACAAGGATTTTACTTTTTTTTCGGACCGCCATTTCATAAAATTGTTGTATGATTTCAAGTATTTATCGTTTGAGATGGGTGGTAAAAGGTTTTCCATGACAGCTTGAGCCTTTTTTATGATTAAATCAGGCATTAAATTAATTTCAGAATCGCTAGATGAACTCATTTTAATTCCGAAATTTAATTTACTTCAACTTCGCTTTCCCGCCTTTTTTTTCTTTTTTACGCGCAACATTTTTCAAGCGCCATAATGCCAGCCAGTCTTTTTGAGTTGTACTTATTGCTAGCTTGATAAAAAGAACTTATTATTATAGATTATTTCTAATTTATGTCAATGATCTGTCTAAATTAATTTTGACGCGGTTTAATCGGTGTCTTAAATAACATCACAAACAAAAATTCTACAAAGTTAAGTATTAATTGAAGTGTGGCTGTTATAGGTTTCTGCCGTTGCCCAGTTTAACTACGATTTATTGACTAAATTTTTTTTAAACTACTTTTCGGCCCTAGAGCTAAAACGTATCACTTTCAGCCCACTTCTTAGATAATCTATGGTCTACTTTCAGAGTATGAGAAACGAAAATCATGTTTTTGAAAACAATGGATTTTTGGGTTTTCGAGGTCGCTAAAATGATTTCATAACAAAAAGATTTTCACAGAGTTTACCGACTGAGGAACTTTTTCCTAAGTATAAATCTCTATTGACAATAACTATATTTTGTCATTGTGCATTTGTTTTGATGGTCTGCCTATTACTGATTGAATACGCGGTCTTAAACATTTGGTTACATACATAATATATTTCCTAAAATAGCGACAGGGGGTTGAGCAATGAAGATAAACGTGCAGAAACGCGGAAAAGATGCTGCTCTTGGGAGATGTAAATCTCTGAATAACTTCGAAGTAAGCCTCCGTGTATTGACATGGTAGGTATTCCTAACGAACGAGCCCTTACTGTAAATGTATGCCTAAAACGAAATTATGTCTGTTTTGAAATTAGGTACAATAGTACCCCCAATTCAATATATTCTACCCCAAATTGTACAAAATTATTCACGTGTGCAAAGTTCCACATTGTACGACAGTTTGCGACAAACCCAGCGGTTGTATGGAAATGAGATTGCCGCAGTTGGAGAGAATTTCTCGGATCGGCTAAGTACACGGCCTCATCGCAAATGACAAAAGCTAAAGCTGCTTAGTTTGTATGTCAATGTAGGTACGATTATACTATGCTTTCTTACTTACAATCTTCTCATTAACTTACTTGTTCGTAGCCTTACCATACTGACTCGAAAGTTGATTAGGTTAGTTAATATACCCTTGATATACATCTTAACTGTTTTGTTGTTGTTATCTTTTATGCGTGTATGTCGTGTTGTGTTGTGACAACTAAAACATTTTGTTACTTCATCGACGTGTTTCAGTGTAGTGATAATTACTTTTAGTTTATTGATGGGATTATATGCTTCAAATATTTATTCTTAACCAGCCGTGCCCACGATTTATTTGAAACAATATATCTCAAATCCATGAACTCATTATATCATCAACTAGCTTTTGTCAAATTATTTGTTGTGTATTCTTTATTGCCCTTATGTTTTGTACTGCTTATAATAAAATTAAAATACAAAAAAAACATTATCATCAAACAGCTGTCAAGATGTCATCCAATTGGTCAAGATGGATGTGACTCAAAGTATTCTACTGTAAAACATATCAACATGTTTCGGGAGTGAGTGAAAGTTGTCGAAATCAAAGTTCTTTCCATTCCATTAAGTAGGGAGTGTGTAATGGGATAAGGGAAATGTCTCACTCTATTATACTTCCTTCTCCCCATCCCAGCCAATCCTGTTTAAATATTAACACGTTAACTGTTCCTCTAGACTCTAGACAGTCCTCCTTCCTCTAGTTCTAGTCCTCTAGTTCTTCCTTTTCCTCTAGAACTCCGCCCCGTGGTTTCCAAGGGGGGCGGTACTGCTCACCCAAAGGCGTTGAAATCACCCAAGGAGGCAATGGAACTTTTTAATGCACTTATTTCCGTGTTCTTTTCCCTTTATTTACTTATATTACCACTCTAGTGCCACGCTGATTATATTTCTTGTCTGAAAGGCGCGGTACGCCAAATAAGGTTGAGAATCTATACTCTAGATATGAATACCTTAGTGTACGAACATTTATTTAATTATAAGTAGGACTAGAAACAATACAGCATAAGTTAGGGGACCGCTAAGTGGCACTCAGGAATGGTCGGATAGTTGGACCAGAGCACTTTGAAACGCTCAATCGCAGTTAACTTTCCTTGTAGCCATACTTGCATGTTGGACAAACCAACTATACTTTGTTGAGTATATTTTCGTCAAGGCTTTTCCTCAAATCTATTTTTCATCTTATTCATAATGTGTTTATTTACCGGTTAGGTCGGTCACGAATCATGATCGGTAGGTACTCGTAATGTCGCAAAATCGTGTTCAGAAACTATAATAATATTGTACTAACCACAAAACATGTCTTTATAACTGAAAATTCTTTTAAGGATTCAGTAATGTTAGGTACATTTCAAAACTCGTGACTTTTTTATTCGTTGTTAATTACTTAAAGATGTCTTCTTAATTTTTTTATCATCTCTAACTATGATCGATTTATTCATGACTTATCGGATTTGAATCATTAACTGGAAGATTTATTCGAATGGAGTCATCAGTTGACTGACTTGCTAGTAAGCTAGAGAAAGCCCCGATTCATGTATTAACTTCGTCCTTAACCCGTAGATACTGCAACGCTTGCAATTTGCATATAACCTTTACGTATCCTGCAGTGCATTTCTCTTCGTCTAAATAGATAAAGACAATAATTTATTTAATACTAGCTGTTTCTCTCGGATTCGCTCACATTGACTGGAGTAAAAACTATCCTATGCGTTAATCCGAAACAAACAAACCAACTTTCATAATGCAAGAATATATATTTATCACGAGAACGAGATTTTATCTATTTATGAATACAATATTAGTTAGAATACCTAAAAATGTTGTGTACCGTTATAGAAATATACACTTTTATGTGAATAGAATAGAATTTAAATAGTGAAAATTGTGAACTCTGCAGATGAAAACGCAAACTACGTTTAGAGAAACAGCTTACCCTTCTGTTGCCCTGGACTGGTAATAATGATTCCCATACTCCCAACTCTTCTGCATTTTTAGGATTATTTAGTTTAGCTTAAAATAATATTTTAATAATTAAACATGCTCGATATTTTTTTTGTCATTCTGAGAATAACCTCAAACTCTAGCGAGCTTAGGACAATATTAACTAGTTAAATAAAAATTACAGCATCAAGTAGTATTCAGATTACGGAGACATGCTACCTGCTGTTATTTTGAAATGTTTCGTTTACAATTTTATGGCGCGTTATCGTGAAAGGCACTTTAAAAAAATTAAAGTAGCTTTACGAGAACGCCATAAAAAATGAAGATAACGATCAACAGTCGTCTTGTAGATGTTTGTAATATTTAAAATTATTGGCATGTGGTTTATGCTGATTCACATCGCTTCTTTATCTGAAACATTTACAAGTATCGGCCAATCGAGCGTTCGCACAAATACAAATTCCTTTTCAGCTTATTATCATTATTAAGCGGTTTGTTAGCGCCAACTGCAAATATTACGTTGTAGAACAAAGTGTAGTTGTAATTATAGAACAACTATTCATTCAGTTAGAGCAACGAATATGAATTATAAAATCACCACAATGACTCGTTCACAAACGCGTTTTTACAATCGTAAGTTTGTAAACGCTCGGTTGACCAATGCTTTACAACATACTTTAGAAACAAGCAGTTTCAGGCACAATACGAATTATTTTTATATTGTAAATCGGGTCTAAACGCGTAAAATTAAATGCTTTTGTTTACCTTTGTTAAACACGGAGTAGAAATAAAAGATAACCAAAAGCCTTTAATTTTACGCCTTTAGACCCGATTTATAAAACAGTACGAATCCCTTTATCAATTTCGCAGCTATCATGTCATAAGCGATTCAGTAGTAAATATCACAGACTTAGTTATATAAATACACGCGCCACTCTGTAATTAAATATTAATATGTTTATCGATACCCTTTTAAATTTCCTGAAGCTAATCGAGCCAATCAACAAACGATTCCAGAACCCACATTCCCTTTCATGTCTCTTAGAAAAACCATCGATTCAACCCGAACAACTCAATGTAAATCCCTTAGCAAATCCCATTTATGCCTCTAAAACGAGTGCCGGTGACAACTCGCGAATTCTGAGATATAAATATTAAGTGAATATCTGTTTTATTCAGTGGGAAGGGGCACACTGATTTATTGGCAGGCCTCGGGAGATCAAAAGCCGGGATAGACGCGCGAGATTGCCAATTCTTTTTGGTTATTTAAAATGAAAATTGGCAAGCAGACTTCATACTAGAAGATGAAAGGATTCTAGTATCTGAATAGTTGCAATTTCAGTGACTAGTAAATTTTCTTTTATAGTCTTTTGTACAGTCTTTTATAATCAATAAGACTTAAAGTGGTCCCGTTTCTTAGACAAAACAGAACAAAGATTAGGATTAAAATAAGGATTAAAATTAGGATTAAAAACGAAACTACTTTTGTTTTAGCTATGGAGTCCAATATGGAAATAAGTTCCTTGAAAGTGGAGACTTGACCTATCAAACACGGCTCGGCCGCACCAGGCCACTAATACTAAGGATAGAAATAGAAATAGTATAGAATAGAAAACTCAGGTCTAAGGTCATGTAGTTTAATAGGGTATTTTTTTTTTATAGAGAAGAGGGCGGACGAGCAAGCGGTCCCACGTGATGGTAAATGTTACCGCCGCCCATGGACACCTGCAACACCAGGGGGTATGCGGGCGCGCCGCCGACCTTGCAAAATCCTATTCACAGCTTTAGGGTAAAGACGTATCCAAAGTTTATATTAACGTATGATAAAGACATGTTAAGGAAAGCAGCATTAGAGCATGCATATACATAGTTTGATATAGGTACATTGAATTGAATAAGGGCTAGGACAATGGGACACCACGACATTGGCGCGCTCAAGCGCAATTCGCGCCATGAATTTTACACATTCCGATGAGGTATAATAAATACCTACATTCAAATGTTTTACATGCATGCGTACAGTCAAAATCATAATTGCCATGGTTACGATCTATGTCTAGAAAAAAAATGAATTCGGTATATCAGCCTAAAATTAAAATAACATGTAATAGATAGAATTATAGAATACTCCAGCTAAGAAATATATGGCAATGTGCCCTCTCCCTTTGAGCTCAAGTTTGAACGCGGCAGATCCTAGACATATCGAAGGTCGCCCGTTAAAAATCGCTGACTCACTGTTGTGTACCATCCCGTATTGTGCAGGACTTATTTGGAGAGCTCTTTGATAAATCGCTCTTTGCCTTCGCTCCGTATATACACGGATGCACGTCTAGTCTAGTTCACATGAAACTGAGTGGTTCGCTTTATTGGAAGTGATTTTTATTGTTCACTGCCGCTCCTATTGGTTCGTCTTAATAAGACGTTTGTTACAAGTGCTGAAATTTTTATAATTTACAAATGTCATTTTACAGTTACAATGTCAATATGGCCGCGGATGCTGTTTTTTATCTTTGCTACATTATTGCACTTTCTAATAAACTAAATCATAGCAATACGTTATAAAATAACAGAGACATTCATTTTTTGTAACGCGGTGTCTTCATTTCGATAGACGTAATGTCATAAAGATGATTGCCGATGTTGTTCTTTATTTTTAACCTTGAAACACGAAAAGATGAAACAATAACAATGTAAATGTTTTTTTCAATTGCATTACATAATTGTTTTTTTTTAAACAAAGATGAATTGGGTGTTAGCATAAAGAATGCAGGTTATCTGCTTTTGATAGTCGATGTCGATTGGCATCATGTTGTCATTACAAAACCGTTCACGATGAAAGCAGATTGTGAAACCATTGCCGACAAACGTTCTGGGGCCATTCGAGTTAAATCGTAAAGAACAGGTCTTGCGTACCAAAGAGCTCCCTACAATTTGGCACTAGCCCAATCAGAACTGTGATTAAGACATAATTTAGTTTCTATGTTAATATTGTCTTATATGGGGATTTTCGGAACTTTTTCCTAAATTTGAAACCATTCTGCTCATGATTGTCAATTAATTGACATACCACTATAATGTTACATTTGTTTTACATTATACATGAGGGGTTTACGAGTCCTCTCTTTTAAAAATGGTGTAGTTCCTCGGGGCTTATGGTAGCAGCTTTGATAACATAGCTAACCCTTAGACGACTATCCCTTAGCCGTCTTTTACGAGACCCATGGGAAGAGATAGGCTGGTGCTATTCTAAAGCCGGCCCCACACCACACCGCCCACACATAATGACAGTTAATGTCTTCAAACTTTATACATATCTATACAAACTGTTCTACATGAACATACATTGGTTTCCTAAGTTCAACGTACGTCGCTATCTACCCGTATGTTTTGCTATGTATAAAACTCGTCCAATTTAAACGTATAACGTCGATCGCCGTCGCGCCGTGTCAGCGATCGCCGCCCGCTTTTTTTTTTAGAATAAAATTCGAATCGAATGCTAACTGACTTCCAGTGGAATGAGATAATAGATCTGTCAATATTGCACTTTTCGCACTAAAAATATTGGCAAATGTTGAAAAATGCAATAGCAGTGCCGTGGCGATGGTTACTAGTTATGAATTTATAGGTACGAATATAATTGAGATTTACCACCCTGTGAATGCCATAATAGGCAAAATACATACCTCAAAACTACACTTTTGTTGACTAAGGAGACCTATAGGTATTCTACAAGGCGTCATATGCTAATATACCATACCTTACCATATATCCTATCCCATCCTATCGAACAGGGTGTATAATAAATAAATATATAAACTGACATTTATAATAAATGATGCTTGTACTATTTGTATTTTAATATGATTGTATTAAATTTATATTAATTTGTATTTAAATTTTATATATATTTGATTTAATATGATGTGTTAATTTGAAATACCTTGTAATTTTTAAAACTTTTTATTTGATGTAATCTATAAATAAAAGTAATAGTTGATATTTTTAATTAGTTTGGTAATCTGTAAATAATACTCGTAATATTTGATAATTAATATACCGGATACGGTTAGGTAGGACGATGAATGTTTTTACTGGCCTACTAACTGACGTACCGTACTTTGCACAAATAAAAATATATAAAAAAAGAAACCAATCATCTCATTGAACCTCACTTTTAACTGATTGTACTGCGGATATACATACGAGCGTGTAGTAGTTACTACAATGTATATGAAGTGGACATTGTCGCCCACTCGGTGGACTACCGGGTGAACTGTCTGCTTTTTTGTTAAATATGTCTGCTCTTTTAGAACAGCACCACACTATCTCTTCTCGTGGGTGTCGTAAAAGGCGACTAAGGGTTAACAAAGCCACTACCTCAAGCCCTAAGGGAGTACACCACCTCTAAAAGAGTAGACTCGCCCACTCGCTTGACCAGCGTGCCATTTTATGGAACAAGACATTTCTCGTGTACAAGACAATATGCATGAGGAGTCATCGTGTCCAGCAATGGACGACATAAAGGCTGGTTACGGTTAATTTGAAGGCGCATTAGTTACAATTTTTGTTCCTGTTTTTTAAATAGAATAATAGATGAACAGACAGTCTGCTTGATGGTAAACATTTTGTCAGCTACTTATGCCAACTCTTGTCGATCGTATTGTAACACTAAATTTAAATGTAATCCATATTTCAGCCTCTTAATCCATATTGGTTGTTTTAGGTATGGACTTTGATCAAGAACATAGAGGATACTTTAACGTAACAGTGTGATTGGTAAGAAAGACTTAATATTATTGTACCAGCGCGAGCGGTCGCCCGCGATTTGATTGTCGCCAAATTCAGAACCTTTAGAGACCATTCGGTACTTACCAAGTTTTTTATAGGAAGAAGGTTAAAGACGAACACAAAGTCATTAACCTACTCCCACCAAGAGTGAGTGACCTTTGTTGACATATCCGCGGTTGCTTACTGACCATTTGGATATAAGACTTGGGACAATGTCGTGAGAAAGGCGAAGCAAAAGCAAAACAGACAGCTGGATTTATTTCGCCATTACAGTAATCATACTTGCAACAAACGGATAGAGTATAATTCATACTTCCTTTTTTAATAGCCAATTTAGTGTTTCACTGCTGGGTAAAGAGCTCTCCCATTCTCTTCCAAGCCCTTTGGTTTGTAGCTATCTCCATCCATCCCTCACAGAGAGCATCGAGGTCCTCTCGCCACCTTCGCCTAGGTGTTCCTCAACACATGTGTTTGCCCAGTGTGATCCTTTGAGAAGTTACTCACGCCCATCACTTACTGCAAAGAATATTTGCTCAACAGTAAAAGACTATATTTTTTATTACATACTTATTGCGATCGATGAAACTAATCTTTTCTGATTTTTATATGAGTAAAATACTCAAATATTCAGATACACAGATATATTTTATTTGTGAACGATACGTCATACGTAAATTGTGCGTACTCAATTTATCATGCGTGTTTTTTAAAGCGGTTGGTTTTGTTTTAAACACAAAAACGGGCTAAAGTGCAAATGGTAGATCTGTGTGCAATTAGAACAATGGTATTCTAAGAGAGATGTGTGACCAATATGACAACATGTGGCCAACCTGTATTAACGACATGATACTTCCTAACGAAACAATCACAGTTACATTGGAAAAAATTTTTTTTGAAGAATTATTTTCGATAAATATGTACATATAGTATACATATGTAGAAAAATTTTGAAGAAACAGTTTATTCAACTCTATGCATCCACATTCACATTCGCATATTTCTCGCCACATTAGAGCTCAGCAGTTTCAGCACGTAAACTGACTCAGCCCGACCTGCTTTAGGAGCAACTTCCGTTTCCTGACGCGCCGAAAGCTTTCCGTGCGTGTACGAATTCCTTTACAACTGAAATCTTTATTTTCTCTTTTCCTACATTCTCCTCTTTTGTGCCGATTCGGTGATTTCTAAAAGCACTGTGTATACGCAGTTATATTTTAGAAAATTAATTGTACACAATTTCAACCAGGTACAAAATTGGACCACTACACCAATTTGATAAAGGATGTTGCATGCCACTCCAAATAAAATATACCTTCGATCCTTCCCTAATAAATAACCTTTCCAGTAGTTAGGGTTCACATTTATTTAGTTATTTTAAAAGGGTTATCTTCTGAATACATACAATTCTTTCTTAAACATCATTATTTTATGGGGAAAAATATGTTTATAATGGACAAAAATAGAATAGAAACTAAGTCAGATCTTTACTCAAAGAAATATTACTTATTTCGAACACAGCAAACTATTGTTACGTTTCTAACTTGTTAATATATACACATCTCTAATTTTCGGAGAGAAGGAAAAGGAATATTCTCTGAGGAAATGACGAAAAAGACAATGGCAGTTTTGAAATTTGTCCGTCAGCTTTCCACACCTTTCCGGACAATTATGTCCCACCCACCCAGTAATGAAAGATAATTTGAATTGAAGTGAAAACGCGACTACACCTAATTCTTAACGGTATACAACGATGCTATCCAACGAAACTAGAGGTGATTTTTTTTAGAGGTATAGAAATTTAAAATGAAATAAACACATAAAAATCGTGGTAATGGCCATGATATTGGCTTTATTGGAAAGATAATTTTATGCCATTAGTGTTTAAAAATGATGTCAGGCATATGGGCGCCGCGGCTGGCTCGGATAAAGCGCAATCTGGAAGTCCAATTTTGAACCACTTTTTGGAGCAGCTGAGGCCGTATATCGGCAATAACGCAGCGAATGTTGGCTTCCAAATCGTCAATCGTCTCTGGTTTATCGGCGTAGACTAACGAGTTCACATACCCCCGCAGAAAATAATCCAAAGGTGTTAAATCACACGATCTTGGAGGCCAGTTCACAGATCCATTACCTGAAATTATGCCCTCATCGAATGTTTCCTTCAATAAACCGATTGAGGCGCGCGTTGTGTGACATGTTACGCCATCTTGTTGAAACCACAGCTCTTCCACAATAATGCCATTCAATCTAATCATGACTCTATAGCGGTCTCCATTGACTTTAACGTTCTGGCCGGCATCACCTTTGAAGAAATATGGACCAATGATTCCACCAGCCCATAAAGCACACCAAACAGTGACTTTTTGTGGATGTAACTGTGTCTCAATAATGGCTTGTGGATTTTCTTCACTCCAAATGCGCCAATTTTGTTTGTTGACGTAGCCATTCAACCAAAAATGAGCCTCATCGCTGAATAAAATTTTGTGATGAAAATGAGTATCAAGAGCAATCAAGAGTTTTTGGCCCATTCACCGATCGTACGACGCAAACAATGGTCATGCGGTGAAATGACAAACCAAACTCAGCATAAATCAGCTATCAGCTGTCAAATTGGCTGTCGCTAGAAAAAGTGTTGCCAATTCGAAAAACAAACCTCTAAAAAAACATCCGTTAGCAAGAACGTCTGTTATAAATGTTTTGGGCATAGGAAAAAGTTTACAGAGATGTATTACAGTATTACACTTACAGCCCCACATGCGGTCAAATTTACCTCCTGTCAATTCAGTCTGTCATTTCGCGGCAAAATATGACTAAGGACGTATTTTTGATAGTTTACCAAAAACTGCAATTTTTTACGTTACAAAACCATGAGCTATTCAATATGAACGCTTTACGTTAACTAAAAGACGAACTCTCCTTAGTATTTGTATACAAAATTATAAATAATGGATTGATCGCTCGCTCGTTAACATCGATGTACTTAGATCTTTTCATTGATACATAAATATATAATCGTATTATATAATTGATATTGATATATATATATTTCCCGGAAGTTGATCTTTTTGTTGTAACTTTATTCTTTTTTCATTAGATTTCATGACAGCCGTATGTGATCTAATATTTATTTCTTTTTAAGTCAAGATATCAGGTTTAATTCATAAGATATCCTTTATTTGTACCTATATACGTCTGTATGATAATGTTGACATATCTGTAATTTAAATGCATTTTAAAAAATGATGCTTTGTATATTATAGTAACAGTGTTCTGTATATATTTAGTAAATAAACCTTATATAAACAAATATACGTTATGTATATACCTTATATACATTTTGTAAATAACGGCAATATAACGATGTTATCAATATAAAAAAAAATTATAGAAATATAGAAATAAGCGTGAAACAACACTATATGTAAACCGAAATTATATTACTGTTGAGGTATTTCGCAGTAAATGTGTAAATGGTAATTGATTATAAATAAGTACATTAAACAAAGGCTTTTGAAAATGTATTTATTACTTCACATTTATCGTAACAGTAACATTATATTTATACCACTGGCATCACTCATGTACACATGTACATGTTTCGTCACAAAGAATTATCCATGTATGTATTTTGCTTGATCTGTGGTTACTAAATAATTTATCATGTCTTTAAAAAGTTCACATTTTTTTCCCTGAATTAAAAAGTGAGTGCGAGCCGCGATGCGAGTTACAAGTATAATTTCAACATCCCCTCCAAGTGGCACTCACTTGTCAGAGATAATACGGAAATTTCCCAGAACATTCTCGTAGTGCTCTTTGAAAAAAAAAGCTTGTATAAAAGGAACCTCATCAAGCATTCATAATGCCTTTTCAAAACGCCTCTCGCCTTGATGAAATTAATTTGTGTGTCATACAAAGCGAGCATGTTTTTCAAAATGCAAACAAATTTACGTGTTACGTTCGCGGCGTATCCCACTCGCTATTTTCGAAAATTAAAGCGACGTTTTCAGTGAAAATTAACAATGAAAATGCAGCAAATTGGAAATGTCGCTTTTAATAAGTGTACAGTGCCTGGGAACATAAATGTTTACTTTATGAAATTATTACATGAAGTATTCATGTGTATCTGAGTATGCAAAATAAAATAGTTACATAACTGATAGATCGTCTCTTACAAACCCTTTTTTACAAACAAATAGTCTTTACTATGTATAACCTAGTATGAATTAAATTATCCGAAACACCTCAGTCTTTATCAGTGGCGATACTTCCGTAGATGCCTAAAAGCCCGGTTTGCCTAACAAATCTCAAAGCAAGAAAAAAGTTTAAAAATAAAATAAAAAGAATGTATTTTGTGGAAGTACCGTCACTGGTCTATATATTTAGGATTGGTTCGAAAACTACTCGAGGAGTTTCAATACGAGGAATTAAATTAAATTTAATACCGGAAGATTTTTATTTATTTTTTATTATGATCACTTTAATTGTCTTTGTGTTAAGGTGATCAAATTTTACATTTTTTTTAGCTGAAATCTATTTTGAAGCGGATAAAATCACAGTCAAAAGGTGTTTCAAATGAATTAATAATGTTTAGGTTCTTCCCGAATACCTACAATGCTTTGGTCATACCTACTACTGCTGTCCACTGTATATACATACATACTACTTTGAATACGTATATAACTCCCAATATAAAGGTTTGTCCAATACCAATCTGGAGCTCATAAATAATGCAACCTACTGTAATGGTACTTCCCAACCTCACACACAAACTGAATTGTTGGCCGCAGTAGAATTTGGGCGAAGTAAGCTGCTTATATTATTTGTTATCGAGAAGTTGAATACACACGGAATGATAGATGCTGCTGTGTCTCACGGGACAGTGATTTATGATTCAAGTCTACACTAGATTCACTTTGTGTCCCTACATGTCTGGTAAAGCTAAGTGGAACCTGTTTGGAACTGCGTCACGAGATATCTTGCTAAGAAACACTTTTCTATTTTCACGTAGGCATGTACAATCGCGATCTAAAAATGTTTACCAGTTTAATAATTAATTCCTTTCTGTCTTCGCGCGCAATAAGGTACTTATTACCTTTTAGCACGTCAAAACTGCAATCTTATCAAAAAAGTTGACGAAAACAATTTTAATAATTTAGTTATTATTATTTTCTCTGTATTGCTATTTTGTTTTGTGACGTTTGTCAAGTCACTGAACTAAAGGCGAATTGATCACTGCAGCAAAAGGCACTAATAATATCTTTGCATGAAGGAAGAGGGATTAATGTGATATATTAGTGCAATATCACGGTAATTAAATATCACTCTTTTCATAGTGAGATTTTGCATCCGGCGACATGGAGACGGAGGGCAGTTAATTAATCATCGACGTAATTCAGGATGATGGCAGATATTAAGCACAGGACAAGTTACTGCTATGACTCGTCTTTCTCTCTCTCTCTCTCTCCTTGGAGAACGGCATCACACCTACTAGTCATTTTTCTTCTGAGTATGATGTTCAAGATTATGCACCTGTCCATAAGGCCCGCGCTACTATGCAGTGGTTTAACTACCATCGTGAGGTTTAATCACCATAAGGTTCATGCAATGGCCTGTCCGGTCTGCTGACGTGAACCCAATAGAAAACCTATGGGGCTTAATAGTTCAACGCTGGGACTGTCAAAATGAAAGGAACCCCCAGCCCCTTCTTTTGCACTGCGTTTGCGTGTGGGCCGCGCCGTCAGGGAGACTGATCTATGCGCTCGCCTTGTCGCCTCTATGCCAAATAGACTAACGGAATATACATAGTGAATACGAAATACTAAACATACTACTATACATACATACATACTAAACAGAGAGGTCGACCTGTTTACCGATAGTCTAAATAAAATTAAGCGATATATTTTAGCAAACATTGTGAGATGACCCTTTCTCTATAACTTCATTTTATTTGTATACAACCATTTTAATTTTCAATTTGAATTTTTGTTTTTTGCTATGTTTACTTTTAAGTCATGTTGGTCAGTGGGTGCTACCGCCCGTAGACATGCTAACATCAGTCAAGAATTATAAATGTCTTCACATCCCTTAATGCGCCCACCACCTTTGAAGATTCAGGAGCGGATTAGGATTAGGAATAAGGAGGTTACGTCGTCTCCATACACTCTCTATTTTACTTAGGCAGAGATGTAATAAGGAGTTTTCTTGTTTCTTTTATTCCAGTATCTCCCCCTCTTATCTTTTATCCCCTACTCTTTCCTTTATGGAATTGGGAGTAAGAAGCACAATGGAACTTTCCACACCTTTACATTCCCATCTCGATAGGGTAGAATAGGAAGCGCTCTATGCCAGACTAGAGCCTCGATCCCAGAGGAATGCCAGACTGGATGTTCTGGTATATCTCACTCACTCTTGCAACGAGTACGTGGTTTATTTGATATTAGTTTTCAGAGAGGGGTAACTTGGCTAGTCGTGCGCGCGCACCCAGCGGCTGTGCGATTACAGTATGCGTCCTCGCATCGAAATCAAGATGCTGATTGCTAATAAATTTATTAAGTATCTATGTAAATTTGAAGAAGCACATATTTACATTGTGACAAGGATCTAAATGAACTTGTGTGATAGTCAATTGAGGGTTATCAGTTAAATCAAACTTCAACATTTTGGGAGACAATATGTAATTTAAATTAATAAATTCTATTGAATGTGTAAGTTGACAGCTGATCGCCCGACCGAACAACTAGTCGCCCGCAGTCGCAGAGCGACTAGTCGCCCTGTTGACGTAGACGATACGATTGGCTCCTCTATGGTTTTATAGTCGCTCTGTTGACGTAGACAGTACGGTTGGCTCCTCTATGGTTTTATCGATGTGGTAAATCGTGTGGTCACGTGTTTAGTGATCAGCAACACGATTTCGCGACCGATTGAATCGCGTCACTGGTCGCCGCGAGCAGGCGACATCGTGTTCCCGACATCATAAAGCGTGTATATCTTTTGGTGTAAAGTGGGCTAGTATCTTTCTTAGGTACTACTCACTCATCGAAGAAATCAATCAAGAGCTACTGAAGTTCATCAAATCACAGCCAATATTTTAATTATTTATTTCTCGACACCACCGCCACTTCTAATTTAATAGCCCATCCTAATTGTAAATTGTCAAATATTCCAGGGCACAAATTGAATGGGAAAGTAAATTACAAGTTGTAAATTGAAGCGAGATTGGTGGCGCGTGGGCGACGGCGTGGGTAATTTGCAAATTCGTGACGTTCAAATCCGCTCGACTTAATTTGTGATCACGTGACAACAAGGCTACCGCGCTGGGTGCGACGTGACACCTAGAACTCAAGGACAAGTACAGTAGACAAGCTTTACAAAAGCATTTTATACTAATTTATTACTGGCTGATTACAGGACTGTCGGTGGATTGGCTTTGTTAATTTAATACAAGAATTTATTTATTTAAGTATTAACTGTTTCAATTAACTGTTACTGTTTCAAATCTTTTTCCGTAATCACCAGAGATGGGTTGGACACATCTGCGGATCACGTTGACACGTGCCAACGTTCGTCCATTTTGATAAATGTTGTCATATATTGCAGATGTCCACGGGTACAGGACTGCTTACCACCTCTGTAATATCGTACAAACGAAAGGGTATCAGGAAATAACAGGGAACGAATATTACGTCGCGTTTAACAGCCCACACTATACTCCGTTCAAGTGGAAAAACTAATGTCATCACTGTCAGTCACGTGATTCCAGTTATTAACCAATTAAGAGAGCGAGCGTTCCTCGATTGACCAATTGACGCTGTGTTATGCTGCATTGGACGGATGACGTTACTTTTTCTTAACGTGAGTAGAGTATAGGATTGCCTGTGTCGTAGATCCAGCCAGAGAACACAAACCACCCAGACCTAAACAAACGTTTGTTTTTAAATGATGTGCGACCGAAAATCAAATCGGATCATAGAAGAATTTCTTAAAAAAATCTTAAATTATAATTATAATTTTCCTGTTAAATTCTGTCATTTTTTTTAGACTGACTGCCTTAAACTGAAATGCAGCCACGCTAAGATATCATTATCAGGTGGCCGAAACCGTACATTACCATACATACATACCATACATTACCATTCATTTACATAATCTTACATCACCAACTACAAAGATAGACCTTACCCTTATTCCCTTCACAATAGGATCGAAATCTTCACAAAGCTGTTTTATTGTGTCTAGAGTATAGATTCTATACATCAATATGTGACCCCCTCCTCGTTTAAGGACCGCTTTAGTTACATTTAGGGTTCAGCCGAATTACCGCATTCATCATGTAAAACTGCCTTATCCTATACTTAAACTCTAATAAATCCCATAAAATATATGAGTATGTCATAAAAATTGTAATATTTGGAACCCTCTTGACAATACTTTCTTTCCTTGTGTCGTCGCATCCTTTTTTAAGGTATTATAGGGCGATAGAAGATAAGGTAAATGATACTTAAGCTTGCCTTGCTTTCACCACTATTAGTTATTGAGGATTATGGGCTGTGCGAGTCAATGGAGTCTCGTATTACTGCGGTCATTTCTGATCTATTATGGTCACTTCTTTTCGTATAAGAGTAGCGCCCATAGCCTGTAGGTAGCGCCGTATAATTTTAGCAATGAATGGGATACAATTGGGATTCCGGCTTTTATTAGGTGGACGCTCATACATGTACGTATATCGTTTGTACATCAAAAAGTTACATTAGAGGTGCTTTATCCTGCTTGGGACAAAATTCCTCCTATGTAATAAATTGATAATGAGTTGCAAATGAGTTTGTTAGAACGCCCGGTTGCCACCTGTCTGCAATAGAGTTATTATTCCATTACAAACGGCTAGGAGTACTCATAGACTTATGATATAAACAGACAAGAAGATGGAAGTTGGAGCTATTCGACGCTGGATTGACTGTCCATTGTGTCATTAAGCTCCTGGAAGGAGAAATTTGAAAGAAGAAAAGGGACAGAATAAGAATTTATAGGAAGACAATAAGGCGCGTTAGATAGATCACATGTAACTAAGGCGCGTTCCTCCTATGAATCAGTTCGAATAACGACAATAGAAACATTGAAAAGTGAAAGTTGTTACCCGCTGAACCGTCTCTTCCACAGCGCCCCCTATTTTGTAAGAAAAACCAACCATATAATGGATAGAATATTACAATTAATTATCATTAGCACCTTATCACTGCAGACCAGCCACATTAATCGTAACGTTGAAATATCTCGGCTCCCGGGCAATTATAGGCCGGCGTCAAAACCGAGGTCACATTTCAGCATTGTTCATTGTAAGGTCGCCAACAGGTCAGCTTAATCCATAGACACCTTAGTGGGTATTATTACTAGAATGGAATGGATTTGAGTACGATAACGTGTTGTAGTTCAGTACCTACTACGTATAATGTTGCTATCATTTGCAAATTTTACTAACGCGTCTACTGTTTTTTTCTGTGTGAAGAATTTGACCTTGATTTTACACATTGAAATAAAGGAGATGAAACTCCCGATATAATATGAAAACACATTCGCATTACGTAAACAGCTGAATATTTGAAACATATCCTATAAATTGCTCGTTCAATCGGATGATTGAACAACGAGCAATTTAAAGCTATTTACTTACGATACGAGCGCGGATCGTCCAAACATTTGTTATACAAAGCTCTATGGCCAATTTGAATCCGAATGTTGGGCGTGCCGAGCATTCAGATGCGACCGCAGTTCACCTATGTAACTGCAGGCATTTCAAACATTTGCCGACTAATATTCCTAGTTGCACAATATGTACTTACTCCCTTGACTATGAAGGGAAGCCGGCCTGTGCTTTACAACGGGACTTGTTTTTATACACGGCGACAGACTAGCAGATAATTATAATCCACGTGGATATTTTTGCCCATGGACATTCGCGATACATGCCAACATCATTCTAGAATGACAAATATTCCCTCGGATGCGCTGTCTACGTTTAGAAATACATAATTAGGAATGGATCTGAAAAAGGATTGAAAACTGTGTAGGATGATATATTTCACCCATTACCGAAACATACGATTGCAGTGTGTAGGTACCCTCCTCCACCCAAAAGGCTATAAAGGCTAAATTGAAAAGTACGGAATACATTGATTTTTGTTACGTTAAAGTTTATTCCCATTTACGAACAGTCTATTTATTTAGGAACAAACGATTACATAATTACAACAAAATGGATATGTTAAACAGATTTTATATAAACCCGTTGTTCGGTAATATTACAAAAAACATATGTGTATGTTATATACTTAATAATGATAATGATTGGTATCTGATAAAGTGACATCACCTTTAATCAAACAACAATTGAGTTTGCTAACTTAACGACAATAAAACACGTAACAATTGAGAAAAAAATGTTATAATTTCAAGACAAAATACATAGTTTCACACATGACTTTCTTAACAAATATTACGTACATGAATTAATAAAGATAAAAGTTAGACGTAACACGTAAGACGTATACATACATATAGTAAACTATAGAAAGGAAGATAATTTAGTAGGTATACGATGAGAATGTACGTACTTGACATTAATATAAAGTAGCTCAAATTGTATGCTAGTTGATATCTCGAAGCACTAGCTTCGGCATAAAAAAATAACGAAAATAGGTAAACAGTATTGGCAGAACTAACCTAAAGTGCACAGTCCACTGCGTACTTTTTAGACGTTGTGCTAATGCAATTCACAGCTGCTACCAACAACGGTTTCCAAACGCTCTGGCCAACCGCAAAGTCCCAAAACTTTTTTATTACACAGAGTTTAACGGAGTTCAATAAAAGGGTAATGGAGAGTCGGGCGAAGTCGGACGTTACTTTTTTAAATGAAATAGTCTATCGATGGACTGACAAACTAATATTGCAGAGTATATTTTCCTGTTCTTTCAACAAAAAAAACTGTCGGCTCTGGAAACTGCTAAACTATAGAATGATTCACTAATCATAATATGCTGCCATATTTATTATTGACTATCACATTACAATTTGCATAAGTTGTGGAGGTAGATTCGAATGCTCGTGAGTTACGAGTACTCGTTTTTTTATGGACGAATGGCGGCAAATGAGCATATAGTCCATCTGATGGTAAGTGGATACTGTCGCTCATAGACATCCGCGATACATGCCAACATCATTCTAGAATGACAAACATTCCCTCGAATGCGCTGTCTAGGTTTAGAAATACATAATTAGAGGATAATTAGGAACATTAGTCCAAAATGACAAACGTCGGCACGCTCCCGGATGCGGTGCCTACCCTTGGAGATATA
The DNA here is from genome assembly GCA_914767545.1 of Sesia apiformis. Classification (NCBI taxonomy): domain Eukaryota; kingdom Metazoa; phylum Arthropoda; class Insecta; order Lepidoptera; family Sesiidae; genus Sesia; species Sesia apiformis. The sequence continues at coordinate 13,974,672 of OU611963.1, read as the reverse complement.
GGAATGAATTTGGAGAAAGGCTTGAGAAAATGGGGAGGGATAGGCTGGGAATGGGCTCCGGCACATCTCACTCACTACCAAAACACGTACGTACATTAGGGAAATAAGATAAAGTGGGAAATGCAGTACATTTCAAGGTAGTCTTCGGCGAGAGAGTGATATCGTGGCCAGTCGAGCGCGCCCAGCGGCTGTTGGATTGCAGCGTGCACTCTCCCCTTCAAAAAACTCGTACTGTACGGGAGTACAGATATAGTGTAGGAGGGATCCTACACTATATCGATATTACAATGATAGTGCTGACATATTTTCTATAGAAGTTGGCAGACGAGTGGACGTATCACATGATGGTAAGTGATCATCGCCGTCCAAGAATACCTGTTACACCAGGAGGTATGCGGGTCCGTCCTAGCAGAATCCTGTTCATAAACTTCACAACACAACAAGCCCCATGTCGTAGCGTAATGGAAATACCTCAACTGACAGTTGATATCACAACATTCGGGTTAGCGGCATATGGCGTCTTTTAATAAAAAGTATTGTTACGCATGATGATTACCCGAAAGTCATTTGTTCTCATATTTCAAGTGTGTACCTTTCCTCGCGGTGAGTTTGTACAAGGCCTGTCACCATAGACACCATAGTCACCCTGTCACAAATATTTGTTTAAATACGTGTCACGTTGCTATCACTTTAGGTAAATTGTTTGTACTCGTATGTCGCTCTCGCATTATATATGTCTATTTAACTTTTTTAATGGGTTTTTATCGTTTCATCTAAATGTTCTCTATTATTATTTCTCTACATAATAATAGTTATATAAAATGCAAGGTTTGTATGTCTTTCTATTTCTTTTTAAGGCTATTTTGAAAAACGACGGTTTGTTTTACAGTTTATGCTGTTGGGTTGAGAATTTCTCCATAACGTTTTAGTATATTGTTACATTTAAATCGGTTAAGTGGTTTCGAAAAAGTACCAGATTTTGAAGGTATACGATTAAATATACGATTCTCCTGATTCGTACTTTTTCAATAGGTTACAAAAAGTAGATCACATTATGTTAAGAAAAATATGTGATAGCTATGAATAATAAAAACAAATGATTATAAATGTATATGTAAAGAGATTTCTTTACTCAATACTACAACGAAGCGTTAACGAATTTTCTTTTTAAACCTAATTATTGTACTGAGCATCAGCCTATATCTCGCCACTGCTGGATATCCAGCCATTCATAATGCCAATTCTCACCACGCTGAGTCTACCACCGGTTTTTTCATCCAGCTTGCTAATTTTGACATGAAATTCATTTCGCCTTCTCATTCGAAACCTTATCTGGTCGTAAAAAAATAAAATTACAGAAAAAAAACATTTATAAAACAATGTTTTAATTTACCGTTGATAAATGCTTCCCGTCCCTTTGGAGATAAAGCCTGTGGTCGATTTCCGCAAAAACCAATTTCATTACAATTTCCCAAAAGAACGCTTTAGAGAAACTGCGGCTTAACTACCGTTAGCAAATTAAATTTTCTACTGGAAAATAAATATTCTGAAGAGGTTTGGAATCGCACGTTTTAAACCTTCAAAATAAGCATCTCGTTGCGGTAATTCTATTACGGTTTGAAGATGCGAATTGGTAGAAGATATTGGGAATGAATAATTTTCACTGTGATAAGATAATATTGATTTGAATTGCTAATGAACCGAAATCGACCTTTCACGGTTGGAAGACGAATTTCAAGAAAGTAACCTGCTTGCCTTCTTTTTTCTTACTGCTTTTCCACCTCTGGCTGACGACAGGAATAAATGTAATTTTCCAGTTTCAACAAGTGGGATGATTTTTTTTCTTTAACAAATTTATCGCACATTATCGTACAAAAAGAGAGCTTAATACCTCATGGCATTCTCTACCAGATGTTTAAAAACAGTATTTTCATAGATGTGCTAGCATTTTAAGAATTCAACACCACTGCACTTCTGACACCACTGCACTTCTAACACAACTACGCCTAGTTTCCTTCAACCTGTATTGTTAAACACCAAAGTTGGCGAACGCACATAAATTATAACTTAATCCGTGAACTAAAGCTTAAAACTTATTTGCCATTCAGATCGCCTGTTGGATCTCCTATAAGGCAAACTTCTAAACAACCTTGAGTTATCAGATGATAGGGGACCTATGGAAACAATGCATAGGTAAATAATAATTGTAATTGTGTTGGAATACACACGACCGCTTATAAGGACATATTCTGAACAGGTTTTAAACTGGGACGAAAATATTTTTGCTCGCTTGAGAATATATTTTGGTGAATAAGGCTTTTGCGGTAACTGGATTGCTGCAAACGTGCGATGTCATTCTATCGTGCATAAAATTTTAGATTCACCTTTTGTTGGATTACTTTTGTAACACACATTGTACTTTTTTAAGCCAACCTTTATCCAAGGTCTTTATGGCCCCTGTGTTAAAATATATAAAATTTTCTAATTTTTAATTTATCTTACGATTAAATTGTTCGCTATAAGTTTGTATACAACATTTTTACTGCTTGATTTTACCATTTAACTAATACTTATTGAATAAACTTATACTAACATGGGCGAAGTCACGGACAATCGCTAGTGTTGTTTGGGTTTCTCACATTTTCCAGTCGATTCAAAACAACCTTTATATAAGAAACCTGCATACAGTCATTACCGTTTATCAAAATCAGTACACGCCACTACCGTCAACCTAATATCATGACATAACGCTGATGAACGTCGTCACAAAATCAAGAATAAACGCGACAAACCACTAGACATAAATAATTATAGTATATGAATCTACATGCAGTTATGGTATATTAAGTACGTACATATACGTATCTAAATAAATAGTAAGTATAACAACATATAGTGGGTACACACCGCCAGTAATTACAAAGGCGTCTGCGACAAGATCGATCGGTCCCGGCCAGATTAAATCGAGGCCGATTGTCCGATCTAACTGATGCCTTCCTATTATTCGGATTGAGAACCTAAGTAGACTTTTTGTGGCACTAGCAGCGTTTTTTGCTTCTCTAATTGAAATTAAACGACCAGTACCTATATACTTGCAGATTTCCATCGCCGGGTTTTTTTTTATAAAAGGGATGGGGTGTGGGCGTGGGGCGGTAAGTGGTTACTGCTGTTCGTGGACACTTTGGAACAACATTACGAGGGTTTGCAGAATTCTATTCATACTATTACTATTTTTTTGTTTTTATAGAGAACAGGCGGCAGACGAGCAAACAGTCCACCTGATGGTAAGTGGATACTGTCGTCCATAGATATCCGCGTTACATGCCATCATCTGTCCAGAATGACAAACGTTGGCACGCCGCCGGATGCGCTGCCTACCTTTGCAGATTAAGGAATAGATTGGGAAAATGGGGAGAGATAGGATGGGATGGGAATGAGCTCTCGCATATCTCACTCACTACCAAAACACGTACCTACATTGGTGAAATACGATAAAGTAAATGCAGTACATTTCAAGGTAGTCTTCTGTGAGAGAGGGGTAACGTGGCCAGTCGAGCGCGCCCAGCGGTATGCTCGTCTGCCGCCTTTTTTCTATAAAAAGAATAATAATAAAAAGAAGTGGACTCGCCGAGACGCTTGGGCAGCGCAGCGTGACGTTTTAAGGCCATACATTCCACATGCACATGAGGAGGCAGTGAATACTGAAAGGGCTGATGTAGGCTTATGTATTGGTCTGTGTCCGAAATTAAATCATTTATTTATTGTTTTAATCAGGGTTGATAAAAATCATGATATTTTATTTTACTCATATTTTGTTCTTTTAATCAAAAACATGATGTTTATTATTTTATTTTTTTACATAGGCAACATTTCTGCTTTAAAAGCGGCAAATTAAGCTGGGCGATTGGTACACTAAGTCGTGTCGCGTCAATGTCACCAAGTAAAATCTATGTATTTTGTTGTCTTTTTGTGTTTTTGGTTGTTTATAAAAACAAATTTTGGATGTGACTATGTACTATGTAACTATGTGACTATGTCTGTAGGGCGAAAGAAAAGCTATTTGGATCATATTTGAATATACTTACATATGTTGATTAACTTAAATTTAAAAAAAAAACATCTTATTTTTATTGTATTTTCTATTGTAATCCACTGAATTTTGCCTCCTCCTGGACATTTATTTCAATCACTGATTAAAAAATTTAAAAAAATCACTTGATATTTATCATAATTTAATCAAATTGACTTAAATTGAAATCACTCATCACTGGTTCTATAATTTTAGAGTGATCATATTTTTGATGTACCATAAATATTAAATCTCTTTTCCGGTTACAATTTCTATACTACTGCACTTCGCACAGTTGATTACGCGTTGATAGTGGTTCCTATTTCCTGCTCAAATAGAAATCCACTCCCGGCACTAGGTATTTACGAGTAGTTTCTGCCATCGACATTTGCGTCGATTTCACAAGTATTTAGTGCGGTGCACTTTCTAGACGGAAATTGAATAAATTTCAAATTGTCTAACAGTGATAAGTGGAGAATGTTAATTTAAATGCGGGTAGGAATATTGGCAGACCGTTTACTAACTCTACCACTGTATACATCTCAGCATAGACATAGATAGACACTGCAAGTTAGTGAAATTGTATGGAAACCAAGCGTGTTACTTATTTTCCACCTTTACGACTAAGTCACAAGTAGTTTTAGTCATGGCAAATCACTGACCGTTGATTGCGAGAGTCGAAAGAATATCCTACAATGTTACATAATACGTTCTAGGAATCATTTTGTTACACGATAATACACCAGAAGCCAACGTATTGGGGTCCGGGAAGGAATTTGATATTACGTTGCGTGGAATTTGATAATGCCGATAAAAAGTCATTATGGGGACTATAATTATTTATAGTATATGAAGCTACAAATATGAAGTTTAAATCTGAAAGTTTGTATTCAGCTCCCGTTAGTTCAGTAGATAAAGAAAAAAAGACTCACTTTAGATTCTTCATCGTTTTTTTTTTAATATGTAAATCCTACAAATATAGTTTTAAATATTCTAGGATGTCATTTAGTGGATTATAATTATAATACTTATAAAGAAATTACATTAGTTTGACAGTCCAAAACCTTTAAAAGTGTGATGGAAAATTATAATCAAAAAATCAAACTCTATCAACTGATTAAAAGTTCAATTTACTGAGTACGCGTAATTAGGTGTGAATTACGTGAACAGGGCGCATTCAAAGGTCAAAAACTTAAGCGATAGTGTTATACACATAAATTAATGACTGAAAATATAAAATATATGTTAATTTTTAGTTAAATATTAATACTCGTAGTTTCATTTCAGTCTACTGATTGCCATTTTAAAATATTTTACACTATTTTTGTAGAACCGTATATATCTTTTTTGTGTTATATGTATTACACGATGTTCCTACATATTTGTATGTGCTTCTGAATCCACGATAAATAGAATCATGGTCGTTAGGCTTTTAAGTGTCTTGTTATATAATCACTTTTTATCGTTCGTTAATCGAATGAAAAGGTCAGCGGTCAAAATTTACCAATTAGGTACCCAAAATAGACCGCTCTAATGCGAATAACCTTTGCATGTCCAACACTGCCCGTTAGCAGGAAGCCTGACAGACGAACGAGCTACTCAATTGCTCTATATAAATTATTTATGTTCTAGAAATCTAGTTTGGTCAGAACCAGTGCTGTCAACACACCTTCAGCGGTTACATGTAATCGGCGGAAAAGTTACATTTCACTAACAAATGTTATGCGTGATAAAAACAATAGAAAATATATAATTCGATTTGAAAAATTCAAAATTCCTAATTGACTTACAGAGAAGTCAAAATTACATAAAACATCAAATGCTTAAAGGTAAGTCTAGTCAGTAACTGCAACATACAAGTTGAGCCCCGAGTCTATCGAGTTTTGTCTCGAGTATTGAATTACGAGTATCAATTGACATTATTAACTGAAATATATCGGAACTCTACGAATTCTGGTCATCGTTTTAAAACATGGGTTACAATCGCCAAGTTAACAACGAACACATTTCTAAGCAATTTACTTATCATGCTAATCGTAATATTGATACAAGCCACATTCCATTAATGCAAATTTTCAAAATTCTTCCTACCAAATGTGATCGGTTATCGATTCTAACTACCTCTTGGATTTCCGCTAATTTATATAAATCCGATTGATGTACATAACAACAAAGTATTATTTACAATAAACGAATCATTTTCATTAAAGTTATGAAATGTTTTCCGAAATTAATTGTAAATAGAGTTTCGAGAACCAACTGGTTTCTATATAAAATACCTACAAGTTGCCTAATGTTGTGGATAATCATTTTAAATTACATGCATTGTATTTGTTATTGAAATAGTGAATTCCACCATAGCTCAAACAATTTTACCTTACATCAAATGTAACGAATGTAACCTTCTAGCAGCACTGCTAGTCATAACACGTTCATTTGTAGCTACATGCAACATTGTTAGTGACTCACCGAGTAAGATTCTACTAAATGGGATGTAACGAGGTGTCGTTCTCAACGAGCGAGTTTCCTCAAAGACTACTGGTGTGATTTAAATTTCTATAAATTAATTCTTTAATTTTTCCATTTGCATACGGCGTATTTATTGTTTGCATATTTTCTAATAAACTGTGAGCTATCGACACAAAAAGTCGGATCCTCCTGGGGGGTAAGGCATCACGCACCCCCTGTGTTTGGGGGGTAGGGGTGACATCATACGACTAAAAGTCACACTGTGATGAAGCACTGGCATCGGTTGCAAATCAAAGAACATCAATCATTATTTGAGAAGCGGTAAGTAGGTCCCAGTGCTCGATGAGACTCCATAAAAATTTGGGGCCCAATATTCCAGCCGACCAAAAGTCGCATCGTGATGAACGTTTCTAACCAATGCCACTTAATTGTTTAGGCCATACAGGATATTGTACATAAGGCCCCAGTATTCAATCGCCCTCCGTTACGAGGGTACAAAGATTGAACCCAATTTTTAGCCTTACGGCTTAGTGGGTATGCTCGTCTACTGAATATAGAAGGCATAAAAATTATACAGATATATTGTTTAGGACATAAGGAACGTATTTATCCTAGCCCCAGTGTTTTTTTTATCAATATTCCCGAAAAATGGCGGACATATTAGGTCATTACCTATTGCCGTTTTATATGAACACAATCTTTTTTTGTTTGTATGAAAATTATATACATATTTAATTAATCGTAGTATTGTCCATTATTCTCAATGCACTTTTGCCAGTTTAATGGAAGTTGATTAATGCATCTGCTATAGAGCTCCTGAGGACGGGAATAGATGAATTCTCTGAAGGCGTTTATCACTACCTCATCGGAGTTGAATTTTTTTCTCCCGTAAAAAGATATGTAAATTCATAAAAAAATGGAAATCAGCAGGGACAAGGTCTGGCGAGTACGGTGGGTGACAAAGAGTTTCCAGTCGAAGCTCCTGTAACTTTGAGACTGTCTGTCGTGCAGTGTGTGGACCAGCGTTATCATTTAGACGTTTGCGACATTGTTTGGCTGTGTCTCCTGAGTTCAACCATTTGTGACTTTAGGATCATACAGGATCTCATCACAAGTGATAATGCCATTCAGAAACCGATCATTTTGGTGCTGGTTCAAGCAAAGTAAAGCAAGCATCAACGCGTGTTTGCAGCTGACTTTCATTAAGCTATTTCATTTCATTAATACGGAACCCATTTGCCGAGTTTCTTCACTTTCTCGATTTGATACAAATGAATCAATATCGTTTTATCACTTACACTGAAGGCTACTGCTAACTCAGACGTGATTTGAGATGAATCCGCTTCCACTATTGCTGTCAATTCGTCATTATCGACTTTAATCTCCGGTCGTCCACTGGGCTTGTCCTTGACGTCGAAATCTCCAGAACGGAAACGATCAAAGCGAAACGCACCGCGCGTTCGTTCGCTGTGTTTGGTCCGTACACGTCATTGATATTACATGCCGTCTGCGCTTAAATTGAAGTTACGAATGCATATTAACGCGATTAATAAAATTTTAAAGATATTCATTATAACAAATTAATTTGTTTATCATAAAATTTTTGATAATCAAGAAACGAAAAAACGCGGGTGGTGGATGATGTCTTACTCCCCTAGTGGTATACACCTAGAACTACAAATTCTGTATTATACCAGTGTTTCATCCAACATCCAAGATGTCGATAGCTCTCAGACTATAATCATCATTATTAACAGAGCGCCTAATATGTTACTAAAACATAAAAGATGTAACCCTCTTATAACAAACTGAAATGCACCATACTTCCTAAATTAGAGTAATCAAAATTCATCCATCCATTCAGCTAATATCAAAGAAGTATAATCGCCTCTTCAGTATAATTCATATGCATTCAATGAAGTAAGTTAGTTGAGACTTCAGTCTAACATTTTTCATGACGTTTTATGACACTGAAACTGACGCAGTGCGCCTGTTCTCATGTCCAAAGGAAAGAAGGCTCAAAAGAGTGCTTCCTACAAAAGGAGGAAGTTCGCAGTTAGCGGGGACACGTTGAAAACATCTGGTAGACCGGTTTTTTATTTTCCCGACCCCGAGGCTCGCGACTTGCGACATTCATTGTGCCAAGATGAATGCCTTACTTGTCTCATTGGGTTTTACAACTAACAAAACAAAAATATATTTTAATATAGAGCAATGTATTGGTCGATACGAATTATATTATTTAAAAAAAAATGAAAATGTTTATCGGAAATCTGTTGAGACAGTTTTCTTAATTTATTTGTAAAATTGATAAAATATTAATAAAATAGTATAATAATGGCCATTATTGTGTTATCAATAAGTCACATTGTAACTGGACTGGCCATGTTGACTTCGCTACGAGGAAATTTTTTTGTTAGTAAAGATTAACTATCCTCAAAACATATAACGCTTTCTCAATAAACATTTTTCTTCCGTACGACTGTTTGTTCTTCGTATCTTTTGTTCGGCATCTTGTTCGCTATTTTATTTATTTTCTAACTTTGGCCAGCTCACAACTATCTTGCGGTTTTTTGCAGGAATGATTGATAGTTCCTTGTTACATTTTAATGGAATACCTCCGGCGTAATATTGGACGAAAGCAATTTTTATATCAAGACGGTCACATACATTCTATTTTATTGTTGATATGTCAAATACTTTCTTCCGCAAATAATATAAAATATTTAGTAGCTACCGTACCTTACCATTAGCCTGTATCTCCACTGCTCGATACAGGTCTCTCGAAGGACCACTATTAATAACGATCTTCTACTCTTCTCATCCATCCACTACCATGTACTTTCTTCAAGTCGTTAGACCACCTGGCCGGAGGCGTCCCGCGCTACTTACTCGTGTGGGTTCAGGTTCATGAAGTCTAATGTTCATGAGGTCAGAGACATTTTGAGACTGGACAATTTAGTGAATTGGTCATTATGGTACAGTGGACAAATATTCTGACACATTGGACCTTATGAATCTGAGCCCACGTGTAGTGTAGGTCCACGCATGTGTTTGTTTTAGTTAATTTATTAATGTCTGATACAGTCTTTGTGTTAGAAAATTGGATACATATCATTGTGTTCGTGTTGTAACAAGAATAATCAGTAAAAGAAATATGACATAGGCGTGTACCGTCCGAGATAACGGGCATGATTAACGCAAATAGCGGCATAAAAGAGGCAATATACTCTTATTTACGGCCGTTCCGACCACGCGATGGAGGTTCGGGAATAACTGTTGATATTTCACTTGGGCCTTGACAGTGTGGGTTATAAACTAGTACATACCTAGAGCCGGTTCTATAAGCTGATCTATAAGAGGCAGATCCCACTTGGTCGTGACGACACATTGTCGTCCCGGTAAAAGTGTCGTGGTTTGTATTTATATTTAGGTCAATGGAACTGATACATATAGTCGGGCACGTTAAAACTGTCGTCAACGACGCCGTTACCGTGCGTTTTGTCAAAATTTTCTGTCGTTTTCTAAGTTATTGGCATATGTTATAGTTATTGGCATTGTTATTGTACCATTCACACTTGTGACGACACATTGAAGTCCCGGTAAAAGTGTCGTGGCTACGATAAAACTATCGTCGTCGACACTATCCTTGTCAACCGTGTCAACCGTATCTAGACTATCCTCATCAACGCATGCCCCCCCCCCCCCCCCCCCCCGTCCGACTGTCGTCCAACGAATAAAAGTGTCGTGTCGACCTAAAGGGAACAGCTAGAGCCCAATAGCCAGCCGTTCAACGATAAAAGTGTCGCCACTACCTAGTGGGAACCGTCTATTAGCATCGAGTTCGTTTGCACACACTTCCAAACGTTTAAGAAATAAATAAATAGATAACACATATGGAGACAGATACATCTATAGCTTTCATTGTTAGCCACATGAACGTCACGAGCAAGAGGGATTTTCTAGAATACACATAACTAGATAGATATCCTTTATTGTATACCAAAACACACAGAGAAACACAAAATACAAGTAACTAGAAGTACAATCGGCAGCCTTATTGTTAAAGGGGTTTCTTTCTGGCAACCTTCGTGTAGTACGGATTAGTCGAGTAAACGAAATAGAAGTAGTAAGACGTCTTAATTACCTTTTCTCAGATATATATCCCCTCAATCCGAAAAGACTGCGAATGTTTTACCGTTCATATATTATAACCTCAATAAGAGTTTTCCGAAATTTTACACTATTTTAATGTATCTGTCTACACAGGTCTCAATACTTCCTCCAGGCTATCAACGCTCGCACGCTTTCGTAATTTGTTAGAATGTGAAAGTTAGTAATATATTATCTTTTTGTTTGTTTCAGGTAAGGAAGCAGATCGTTTCAACTTTCCTCATATGAAAACTTTGACGTGAGTCTACATATATAAGTATTATAATATAAAACATATTGTTTGTGATTAAAATATTAGCTATTACTAACCTTTCATTACGAAGTGATTAGATGACCCGTCTGCTCTGATAATAACGTTAAAATGCACTGGGTCAGGTTGAACAAATTATTCGTAATAACTCTTACTTATAAGTGCTTATTGGAGGCAGGAAAATATATTGTTGTGTATGTCTGAATTGATTTACTTTTTTTAGATGCACACTTTTTACTATACTCCGATTTTTTAATTCCGTGAAATTCTGACGTTTCTTGATGTTACCGGACAACAAAAATGCTCCCACAAGAAAGAAAAGAAATGCAAATAACATCAAAAATATCTGACTGTGGTTTCTTTGTAATTAAATCTTAATTATTATAAAGTTATTTTAATTTTATGTTAAACGGTTTTAATTAATATTTTATACATCAATGTCGAAAGAATTAGTAAATAAATTATGACGAGTATCATTGTCAACTTCGGGCATTTTACGATGACTAAGTACATTTTAAGATACTCAAATTTCAGAAAGAGAACTCTATTGAACTGTAAATTTTTAAAACAGTCAAGACGAAAATAATAAAAATGGTGTGTTCGCTTTTATTATTGCATTTCGCGCACTTTTCTTTGCAACAATGGAATTCGAACGGAAACATTTTCGTGCAATGATGATAAACGATGTTATAAAGTTGGCTTAAATGAAAGTGAGTGTAAAGATAGATGGTATCAGCTTTTGAAGACTTCGTACCATCCCGTGCAACAATTTTTTGATGGTCACCCACGTATAACAAACCTTTTTTACTAAAATTAAAAATATTACTTTTGTTATTTATTCAACGGCTCATAACGGTGGCTGTTTCGCAAGTAAATATAGCAAAATAAAATTTAGATATAATAGAATATAATTAAATTAAATAAGCTAAAAAAATAAAGCATGTTCAGAGAAAGCATGTACAGTGCTATCAATATACCGACACAATCAATATAAAAAGACACAATATACCGCGAACCCGAATATTGTCGAATGAACTGCCAGCTGAGATTATTCCGTTACGATACGGCATGGGACTCTTCAACATGATTTTTCAAGGCGGCAGCGCATCCATAGGCGGCAGTGACTACTTACCATCATGTGACCAGCCCGCGCGTCTGTCATCTAATCTATATAAAAAAAAATCGACCATTCAATTGTTAGCATCTGCGACACTTACATAATATTTATGTCGACGGTGATGACTTTATGTTCAGAATAGAGTGTTCCAATACTTATTACAGATCGATAGATTGCTAAATTATAGATTAGTATAATTACTACCACACACAAAGCATTACTACCACTTCATTACAAATGAAGTGGCCTATCAATGGAGTGGATTACCTAAGGAAGTCATATCTTCTGAGAACATTAATCAATTAAAAAATAGACTCGACCAATACCTTAGAGCACAAAAACAGATGTAGACGCTTCAGCACAAGCTACTTGTCCATTAAATAATAATAACCGCAAGCCGCGTAAAGGAACTTCGTTCCAATAATTTGGCAAAAATTGCTAAAACGCATGGTTGCTTATTGGCTTGATAAAAGATTTTTTAAACAAAATGTTTAAAAAAAATATATATAATTAAAAACAAAAAATATATATAATTAAAAAAAGGTTTAAGACAACTGGAATGTCATACAATGACAAATGTCAGAATTCCATGCAATTAAAAATTGGACTAACGAGTACCTAGATGAAAAGTTCACTAAGGTCTGTCTTCAGAAATGGGAAAAGCATAAAAACGATTACTATTTTACTAAGATTATACCGAAGATTTTGAATATTGCATGGTATTGGTTAGTAGATGGGCAGAAAATCCGCCTGCTAGATATCTGGACAGATTTCGAGGAAATACGAGTAGGTACTAGAATACTTCAGAGGTCACGATTTCCAAATTTCACTACATCGTCAATAGTGACCGGCAGACTCCAAAACTAAACTCATTTCAAACGTGTAGATCACAGTTAAAGTATTTCTTGTTCTTTCATTTTATGGAGTTCTACTACACTAATCAATCATTTTCGAAATGATTGATTCATTAATGATTCTTAATTTCGAATTTTTTCGCCAATAATTTCTTTCTATCAGTACGAAATAATAAGATATAAACTGTAATTAACTTACTCGTATATTACACAAAATTACTTAGCTTTTTTCGTAAATAACTCATATAATTTCGTTGCTATTTTTTTTTTTCTAAATTTTTATAAGGATTATTTGTCGAATCGATCAGAAAATAAAACTTGAAAACCCACCCTTGGTTATGGTAGGTTAGTACGAGTAGATCACCGACTATCTGACAAGAGTTGCGCGCTCTCCCTCAACAGAGGTTCAGTTTCCCGCGAAAATTGCTATGTGATGTTAGGGATATTATAATAAAATCTCAAAACAAATTTAATGTTAACAAACATAAAGTTTGTGTTTCATAAACCACAATAATTAGAAAGTAAAACACAGGATTTTATGGAGTAAACAAACAAAAATGGGCGGCGCCCTCCGCAAACGTAACTTAAATAGATTCATAACTGTATAGAGCTGTGCCTTCGACTTTTGGATTTTAGCAATTTAGGCACCGGATATAATATGAGCGAAATTACGACCGCGAATGAGATTATGACAGAGTAGATACAATAACTTTATTCTCTCTACGTTACATCGCAGTTAGAATGTCAATGTTCGAATATGTATATCTTCACCGCCACCACCCCTTATATCGTTCATTGCTGCACATGATCCTCCTTACCCACGTTGTCCTGTGCATGAGGGATATTTGGCCTTAAAACGCCACGTGCACGAGAGATATTTGGCCAAACGTGTTGGCGAGTCTACTCTTTTAGAGGTGGTGTAGTTCCTCGGGGCTTGTGGTATTCCTTTATTATCCCTTAGTCGCCTTTTACCACATCCACGGGAACAGATGGAACAGAAGCCGACACCACACGGCCCGATAATGGTTAAACACTTAGAAAAATCCTTCTTCACAACAACTTATTTACACAAACATCTGAGTCGTCTAATTTCATACTCCGCTAGATCCAAATAGGTCTATTTGTCAGGAGGATAATTTTTTTATAGATTATAATTACGTAATCAATATAAATGTCATAAAATTGAGCAATATTTAAAATGTAAAGTAAATACCTATATATTTTTAGTTTATTCGTTTTAGTAGTAAAATAAACATATTCTTGTGCCAAAAAATTTGGATATAGCTGGTTTTGATATTCAGTTTTGGATCTGGCGGGTTATGATATTGAATCATAGGATCTGACTGCTTTTGTTACTAACTTTTAACTGTGACGTCATCTACACAGGATGTTTTAAATTACTTGTATAATATTTTAGCTATTACTGCCTAGTGTACAAAATTAAGGAATATTAAAACTTTATAAAATGTTATATTTTTATTATTTCAAAAAGTTTTGCAGGACATTATACAAAATTTTCAGATTCTTCTAAAGGAACACATGGTAAATCTGCGTTTGCAATGAAACTCTCGTTGGTTTCCTCGACGTTTTTATAAAAGTTTAAAGACGGCAAATTTCGCCAATCTTCCCCATAGTGTTTTTTCAGTAATGAGACAACATCTTTAATTTTTGCAGAGTTAATTTTGTTTCCTCTTGGAATCACAGATGGTTGTATTTCACAGACTTTCTTACCTTTTTTAGTCACATATTTAGGTTCACAAAACTCATGTTTATAATTTTCTTCACCTTGGACACTCACGTTTTGCCTACCTCGTTTAAGTATGAATCTTTTTGTCAAGTTAAATTTGAAGTGCCAACTTGCTGGTGGTTTGAAGGTCTTGGAGACTTCTTCTTTCCAATCATGAACATCTATGTCTTGCGTCAGATAGTGAACATTTCCATGTTTTACAAATATTTCCACATACGATTGTGGGTCACTAATTACCGATATTTTTTTAATCTCCTTTTCAATTTTAGCAAAAATCCTGTCCGGTGGCAAAAAAGAGTGCCCTACCATAGGGAAAATGATGTTCAACTCTTTTATTTGCGATGGTGCATGAGACAGAAGCCATTTGCTGCACATACCTATGACGGTGCTGTTTTTGTTCTGTCCTCCGCAACCATCCGCAAAAAGTCTTATAGCTGTTTTATTTTCTCCAATAACCATAGTTGATAATAAATGAAATACTGCTGTCGCAATTTGATTGGATGCTTTGGCGTTGTCGGTTTCATTCCAGTAATATATATGCACATTATCTAGTGGACTCTTGGAACTTCCAACAACAGCTGTGAAATTGTACAAGTTTATTTGCCTACTGAAATAAGCTGCTTGATCTGGCAATTTCGGTAAGGCATTGTTCTTTTGACAATCGAATGAGACTATGAGAACATGATCTTCTTCGTTTTTTAATAAATTATAAAATGCCTTAGCTTTAAGAGAATGCAGTCTTTTTTGCGCAATGAATTGTTGTTTTTCTAGATTATCTGTAGCATTTTGGATTTTCCTCGTTAATTCAGTACAGCGAGAGCACGAGTCTTTCATTGGTGACCCGAAACCTGAATTATATTTTTTGTTGAATATTTTTCTAAAAAAAGATTCTTTTACTTTGAATTCGGGAGTTTCATTTATTGTAGTATTGTACATTCTCCATATTTTTTTTATATTTAATTCTGGTGGTAAGTACACCCTAACAGAAGATTTGCTTCGACAATAATGAGACTCCACTGCTTGTAGGGATTCAATGAATGCCTGTACTTTACTGTGTCTTTCTAGAAATTGTTTTTTCTTTCTATCTCCTCCTCTATTCTCCTTTGCCTGATTTCCTGCTTCTCTGAAGGATCGTTGTAATACACCAGTAACACGGTCTTTGCCTATCTGCAAAATATCCAGGAATGCTTTTTTGCATACTCTGACCTGCTTCTGACGTGGATAACTTATTGTGATATAATATTTCGCACTCATGTTTTTAGGTCCTCTTATGCCGGTTTTAAGCCTTGTTCTCTCGCATTGTTTCAAACGACAATTTTTTAATAAAAAATTATCCTGGTCCACTTTATTTTTCAATATATAGAAATTTCTATACATTTTTGAAACGTCTTGTAATGTTATTGTTAAACATTTAAAAGTTTTATTGCTACCGTGCCCACATATTGGAAGCCTTGGCAGATGTCTTGCTGCATACCTGAGAAAAAACATAAATATTAAGGTAGACGCTCAAAATTAAACTAATTACTTATAAAATAAATAAATGTATATTTATTAAAAAACTATATGTATTAATTTACTAGGTATTTACTTTTTTACTTTTAACTTTTACTTTGCATCATACTTTTAATTTACTTTTTGAACACCTACATTGGTGTTGAAATATACTCATAAGTACATATGTATACCAAGACAGCTTAGCACCAATAAAAATATTATGGTAGATAACCTTACCTAACTTACCATCCCTGCCTTGTACCGCTACTTTACGTACGTAAAAAAAATAACATGCTGTGTATAAATTACTAACAATGAATACTCACAGATTGCGTCGCTGAACTTCTCTTTTCCAGTTTATTTTATTAACAGAGCGTTTCCTTGCTTTGTGGGGAGGAACTTGTTCTAGATTATGACGTAAATCAGCCATAATTTACGCAAAAAACTTAATAAAAAACACAACATGAAAACACAGTAGAGTTAATTAGTCGCCATTAATCGCCATGACAGTTTTGCGATGAATTCTCTGCTCTGATTGGTCGGTACAGATGTGGCGCCATTTGAAAATCACTTGTTATGGATACAACTGGGTTTGAAAGAAAGTGCTGTTTTAATATATTAATATCTTTTGATTTGGCGGAGGTTGGAAGCAACTGAAGCTTTGGAAATTTGTAGTTCAAGTGTGGCTAGACCATAGACAAAAAATTTCATTTTAAACAATTATTGGATCTGACGGTGTTTGAAATTAGACGACACATCTGTCTTCGTATGATAATAATAGGTAATAATTCTTGAATTGAGCATAGCCATACCTTTCCGACGGCCAAGTGAGAAACGTCGACACAGCTGCAGCTGCTCCTTTTAATAAAACTGTGCCACCCTACTGGAGCGTCCGGCAGAACTTCTACTTTGTTACCACTGAGTTGTGACCGCAGCGTAATTTGCAGTGCCCCCACTGTAAAATTAAAACTAAATTAAAACTTTAAGTTACTTTTAACTTTAAAAATTTTAAGTACTAAATTAAAATATTTCATTTGAAAGTACATTTACAGTTACAATTACCTAATAATAAAACGTATATTTTATATCAAATTTTTACGCAACTTGCTTTGTTTGCCACCCGAACGAAACGTTTTTTTCTTACATCAGAAGTTATTGTACAGGGTGTAACCGAGCCATTCTGGAAGCCTGAAACCATGGATTCTGCTTATAATTATGATTGAGTTGGCATATTATGTTACCCATATTTTTCGGTAAAATATCAATTTTCTTCAAGTCAATAATATCAATAAGCTTCTGATAAAATCGTGTCTCAAACACATATCTGAATTTTTGCGGTAAAATTTATCTTGTAAATAAAATATTCATTAAACACATTAATTCAAGGATATATTAACCGATACAAATTATAACATACTCATACGAACAATACGAACAGAATTCTGCAAACTATGGCACATCAAATCTGACACCGAAAGTAAATTTTGATCACTGGTTATATCCCACGTCGTGTCGAATTTTTACATTTTAAAGTGAATCTTTATACTTCATACTAGCAACCCGTCTTGACTTTGCTCAGATGGTATAATGTTTTCCTAGGGAAGTCAGATCAAGCCTATATCCAAGTAAGTTCCACATTACTTTAGATTACTAAAAGTGGAAGAATTTTCAAAATCGGTCCGCTAGTTTCTATGTTCACGTCTTACCTATAAACAAGCGAAAGAAGAAACATACACTCTTTTATAATATTTAGTATAGCCGTGTCACTTTTAAACATTCTACATTTCAGATACGCCGTATTTTGCCCTAATATCTGAATTAAATGTTTTTAATTTCTCCTTGTAGAGCATATTAATATAAAAAACAAGTAAATAATTTATTCCTTTTAACATTTTATAGCCGGAAATGTTTCACAGATCATTTCCAATTTATCACGCACAGCAGATTTTAATCGATTGTTTGGTATTGCACCAGCAACTCCCCACTATATAAAATTATGTACGAGGCGTATTCGAAAAGTAAGGGCCGTTCGCTTATATTTCAAAATCGACAAGTCGTAACACGTTTAAACTTGTGCATATCTGTACGTGCACTACTCGTGCAGCTATTTCAGGTGTTGTTTTGATTCAGTAGTCATTTGCCTATCTGTGCGTACAGTAAACAATGTCCGCGATAATCGTTGCTCCCGCCAGCTGTGAAGTTCGCGCTGTAATAAGATTTTTGTGTGCAAAAGGATCTTCAGCTGCTGAAATTCATCGAGAGTTATGTATGCCTAGTTTATGGACCTACTGTAATGAATGAAGGAAAGGTTAGATAATGGTGTCGTGATTTCAAAACTGGACGAACAAATGTTCATGACGAAGAGCGGAGTGGTAGGCCCAGTATGCAAACCGATGAAATTGTTTCTCTGGTGGACCAAAAACTGCGATCTGATCGTCGGTTGACGATTAGTGCCCTGGCTGATGAATTTCCTCATCTTGGACGCACTACTGTCTACACAATTGTCACGGAAAAACTTGGATACCACAAATTGTGTGCAAGGTGGGTACCAAAATTAAGAACGCCGTTGAAAACTGGTTCAACTCGCAGGCGGTGAGCTTCTATGCAGAGGGGTTAAGGAAGCTGGTGCAGCGGTACGAAAAATGCTTGGAAGTGAACGGCGATTATGTGGAAAAGTGAAGTAGATTTGTAGTAAACTAAATGTGCTAATAAAACCTATTTCATATGATTATAATTTTTTTTATGACGAAACGGCCCTTACTTTTCGAATACGCCTCGTATATATGCATGTATATCCAGAAGTATCATCTAAACTTTCTCAATTTTGTCTTTCATAGTCTTTTCTTAAAACAACGAAAGATTTATTAACCCGCTACAGACTGGAACACAATCTTACAGCGAGGACAAAGTTCTGCAGACCATCTCAATTTTGTCTCCGGAAACAGTTTTTTATCACTGGTTTTATATTGCCCGGGAAACTCTGCAAAACGTCTCAAAGTGAATTTATAATGTGGACAGAAAGGAGGCTTTGACTAGTCGTTGTAAAGTTGCTTTTGGGAAACAACGAAAACTATTGAACAATTTCTTGAGCGATCTGTCTCCTTCTCTATCAATATCACCGAAGACTACCGCAAAATGTACTGTATTTCCCACTTTATCCTATTCCCCCAATGTGTGTTCGTGTTTCGATAGTGAGAGATATGTCTATTATTGTCCCATCCTATCCTATCCTTCCCCATTTTCCCAACCCTTTCTCTAAATCTAACTGTAAATCCAGGGGCGTGCCTACGTTTGTTATTGTGAACTGATATTGGCATATGTCGTGGATGTTCACTTACCATCAGGTCCACTCATAGACAGCATACGGTCCACCGTATGCTGTTTGCAATCTTCTTTCTATATAAAAAAAGTTCAGCAAGACACAGGATCGTCCATCCAATCGCGAGAGGGTTTAGGGTCATATCCACATGGATCCTATGCAGATTGGTGAATATGCCCCATATATTTTTCTCGGCCAGTCGTGTTTCCTCATGATATTTTCCTCCATCGCCGTGATAGTGATAATTGAAAAAATCCGTACTTATGTAAGAAGAAAAACAGTGGTACAGGTCGGGATTCGAACTCACGGCCTCAAGAATGTGAGTCAAAACTAGATATCCTTGAGCTATCACCGCTCCTTCTTTATTTTAAATTTAAAAGACTACTACAAGTCATCAAGTTGACAAAACGTCGAAAAATAATTTTAGTATTTCTTTTGATCGTCTACGTAATAAAGTTCGACGATCCGCGTGTCGCAAAGTGTACTAAAGTAATAAAATAACATTCATAAAAAAACCTGACACGATCAGACAGATACTTTATTACTAAAGATTCCAGACTTTCTAATCTAAGTCACATTAATTGTCGCTTGATGAAAATTCTCCAACATTATTGAGTTTCGCTCAAAACTCATACCTATTCCCAACTTTATAAAATACCTGAGATGTCAAGCGAAATCCTGATAAATGGCAACTCTAGGTCCGAAACTAATATCGCTAGACCGACTTGCGAACTGCGAACTTCTATCATCACCTCGAAAACACCTGCTGCCACCAACTTTACTCTGTAATAATGTATTAGACGCCCCGTCGAGGTTATTTGCAATGACAACTTTCTCTATTAATATTTGAGGGTTGTTTATGATTACTTCAAATTAAGCTACATAATTCTTAACGGCGATTAAAGATAAAATATTGAAGTTGTTAATTAACTTTGGTATATAGACTGAAGGCTGAATAAAAAGAACGGAAGACCACGTGTGATGGCGACCCTTTGGAGAGGCCTATATCTAGCAGTGAAAACTTGACAAGATTATTTAGAGATACAAGAGATACGGTGTGCTGTTACTTTTGAAATTATGTAACATAATTAAACCCCTTTATAGATAAACGTCAACGTATTGTTTTAAACTCGCAATTAGACGCATAGTGTGCAATTCGCGAAATGCGCAATTCAAAACGATGGTACAATAGTGGCAAGACGTAAAAAAATAAACACGAAATTGCTATATTCCAAAAATAATTTATTCTTATTTTTAACAAAAAATCTGTTACATTTAACCTTATCTATAGAAAAAAATAAAAAGTCTTTGAAATGAGATAATACACTGTTGAATAATAATATTTTATAAAACTGCTTCTTATTGTACAAAAATGATTGCATATTTTGCGAGTTGCACATTATGCGTCTAAACCAAAGAAAACTGTTCTCTAAATAAATAAATAACACCCCACTCAATGGCCCATTCTAGGATTTCCTGTATCGTCCTGAGACATACGAGTACAAAGGCGAACACGACGCATGCTACACCCACACCCCAACAAACGATTTAAACAACTGATTGTACTACCGGGAATCGAACAACGTACCTTTTGCACAGCATTGGTTGTCTAATTACATAGTTGTCAAACCATCAATATGAGTGTTTTCTTTCATATCTATGTCTAAAACGTAAAATTGTTTTATGCAATCGATTGTTGTGAATCAAATAATTAAATAACACCTCGATTCATTCGATCAAAATTAATTAGTTACAGACATCGATTGATGAAACGGCGTCCGCTTTAACTCTATTCATTTGAGTCATATATTTATTGTAATCGATGTGCACGGTGAATGGTAACACTTTGTTTATTTTTCACTATTATACCTAGTTAAGACGTGTCATTGGCTGTGTCGTCCAATTGAGCATTCGCACGAATACAAATTCCTTAACAGTTTATCATCAACTTATTCAATAAGCTGGTAGATAGCACCAACCGCAAATATAACGTTGTAAAACAAACGTATTTATTCAAATATGAATTTTGAAGTCATCGTAATAATTCGTTTACTAATGTAAAAATAGTTTGTAATGTGCGAACGAATGGCCCGATCACCAATACTTCACACATATTATGTTTTATTGATTATTACATGCCTGGCAATTTTTTTTCATATAATGTATATACATAATATATAAGCCTATGTCCATCTGGAATAATGTATCTTTCAAATGGTGAAAGAATTTTTCAAATAGGTGCAGTGGTTCCGGAGATTACCCTCCACATATACACAAACTCACAAAATTCGCACTCTCTCTTTATTATATTAGTATAGATATTATTATAGATTGCAAAATGTCTTACTGGCTTAGCGAAGGAAAATATAATGAGAAAATCCACATGCTCAAAAATTTAAAAAGTAGAGCCATGTGCAAGATTCATTAAAGTCCGCGTGGTAGATTATGGCTCGAAACGTTCTTGTGATTGTAAGGGAAGCTCTGTAGTAAGGGTAGCAAGTTATATGGTGATATCGCTATTTTAACATGGTTTCACATCATAGGACCAAGGATGTTTGAAGGACGTGATAAATAAAAACTGCTAAAATTTTTATAACGCAATTATTGTGTAATGCTAATTATTTGCCATGTCAAATTCATCGTTTCGCAGTAGAAAATGTCAGAAAAACCACCAATAAATCTTATGGTCGGTACAAAACTTTACGTCATATTTCTTTAACTAATTATAAAATGAAAAATGTCGATTTGATATTTTTTAGTATCGCCCCGCGCAAACTTTTAATTATATCGTTGATTACTGTGGCCTCGATTCAACAAATCGCATTTCCCGTGCCTCACTAATTAACTTCTTTAAAAACGCAAACCTATTAACAATTTTATTACGTTTTTAACAACTGCATATGGACACTATTTCACATGCAGCTTTGCAGGACTCAGTTACTATTTCTTTTATTTTATAGAAAGAAAGGGGCGGACGAGCATACTGATGATGAATAGTATGCTCACAGTCTCCTACGTGGATACTGTCGCTCATACACATCCGAGATATATGCCTACATCAGTCCAGAATGACAAACGCGCCGCATCCGCATCCGCATTACGCTACCTAATTTTGGAGATTTTGTAATGGATTTGGAGAAAGGGTTGAAACAATAGGGAGGGGTGGGAATGGGCTCTGACATACCTCACTCACTTTTTATATTCTAAATCGGGTTTGAACGCGTATAATAAAGGTATTTGTTTACCTTTTATTCCTACCCGACGTTTCGGCGCCGGCGGCACGGGTTACACCAGCCGTGGACACGAGGTGACGAGTGGCAATATCTTTATTATACGCGTTCAGACCCGATTTAGAATATAAAATGTGTACAAAACGCAAAAGTTCAAAAGTAATATCTCACTCGCTACCGGGACACGTAAGTATAATTACAGTACTTAATTGTTAAGCCACTATCTTGTATTCTTAATTTTACAGAATTAAACAAACATCCACAACATAATATATAATTCTGTGATATCACAGAGGATGAGATGGGAATGGGTTCTGGCATATCTCACTACTGAAATAGGTGGGTACGTACGTACATTGGGGGATTGGGATAAATTGGGAAGTACAGTACATTATACGGTATTATAGTATTATAATACAAGATGTTTAACATTTAATTATTGTATTGTTATCGTTATATTCTGAATGTCGAATATACTAGTAGTTATCGTTACTAATATTATAAATTCTAAATGTTCCTTTGTTAGTTAACAACTCGGCAATAAGTCAATAAAAGCGACTAAATCGCTGTAATTCGTGTAAATGTCCATTATTAGATTATTGTCAAATTATCCTCTGTACACATCATGAGAAATCAACCACATTATGTAAATCTAGCTATTTCAAATCTGTGTCCATCCATATTAACTTTATATATGCTTGTGTATATTTCATGTACTCGTACTGGACACAAACAAATTGCCCTCGCCATTGGGTACTTTATAACAACATAAATTCTGTACCTACTACTACAGTTATTACTCCAATTTATTTTAGCGGTTATTCGTTACTTTTCCGCAACAGAACTGGTAATTAAAGTGGCCGAATCGGAGCGTATAATGGCAACACCAGCGATAAATTAACGCAAACGACCGTCGGCGCACCCCGCGTCGTTTGTCAGCGAGGCTGGCAACACTGGAAGTTTTAAAGAAAAATCAAGTCGTTTGGAGCGACCTTTCTTGATGAAGTTGGAAGATTAGGTGCTGCTATCCTTTTTTATGGAAGTAGCGATAAAAAGGCGGTTATTTTATACTAACGGTTATACCTGATCAAAGTTCTAATTGTCAAATTATATTCTGAATTTATAATAAAGATACATACTGATAGTTTTTTTTTTTTACTATAAGTATGTATCTATTGATCAGTGCCATTTTTGCTGACGAAGAAATAAACGCCGTTTCATAATTTTGTTAAAATTAAGTGAAATCATATCCATGCATTGTTTTGTCAACCAGACCGACTTTCTTCGTAGACCATCGTCTTTCGAAACATAATGCTATGCTCGTCGTAGCGTCTTTCTATGTACGTGGGCATAGCAGCTACGAATGCTACGATGAAGAGAACGTAGAAAGAAAGTGTACTTGAATGCTACGGTAGCAATGTTGCTGCCAAATCTACATCGTAACTGCTACAAAAATTAAGAGATTCGCTCCACTTTCTTTTTCGTAGCTATTTCATTCGTAGCATTCGTAGAAGCTCATTTATGATGTCACGACGCGACGACGGAGCAGTTCTGTAGCAGCTACACCTATACACCTACAATGAAGAAGTCCATACCTTCTCATGGTTGTGTTGTATATTTTTATTACAGGTCGCTTTTGCTATAAATAAACAATTATAAAAAAATGATGATTAAATAGCGATGATATTCGTTTACACTAACCATACAGTATTTCTAACCAACAGCGCTGAATGGTCGGTCCGTACACGGTTCGTTTTTTTTTATTCGCGGGTCGTCTCTGTACGAAACAAAATTGTGTTTTATCAGTTCGGGAATCCGCGGCGATTAATCAGATCCCGCGATCGCGAGTTCATAAATCTTTTCTCTCCACCGCTTCGCCCTTTCGAACCTGTACGATGCTGTATTTTAATGATCATTAAGTGGCATACAGTTTATAAAAGGTTATTACGGAGAGGAATGGAGAAAATGGAAGGAGATCTATATTAGAAAAATATTTAATGTTGGGATATTAGATAAAAACATTTCAGATTCACCAGTCCGCACGATGGATTATGGCCCGAAACCACCTCTCGCGATTAGTAAGCTATGTCTTGGCCCTGCAGTGGAACGTTATAATCTAATCGATTTAATAAGGATGTTACCGATATTCCGTTGCGGTTCTAAAATTAAGGATATTCCGATATAATTTTTTTATCCATATCCAAAATAATATAACGGATATCAAGAGGATATCTCGTTACTAACAAATTATCCTCGAAAATAGCTTTCGATGGATTCCCGTCCAAAATATAATTCAAACAATTAAAATTCATGTAACACATTTATCGTTGTATAAATGTAGTAAAATTTTTTTTTTTATTTTAATAAAATTCATTCAAGTATTAATTGCAATGAATTCTCTCATATTTTCACTTGAGTCTATTTCTTTTTCGAACCTGTGTATATAAAAAGATATGCTACGTGTATATGGCTATTACTATTAATCTGATTTCGATATACTTTATTGAAAATCTTCGATTTCGCCACCGCTTTCGGTATGGTACATCCGAAACATTCTTAGTTAATTAAAAAACAAAATAAGGAAATAAAAAAACACAAGTCTTACAATACAAATACGCCCACTTTTATTTCTTTTGCTGCCAACTTATTTAAAAGCCTTCTCATCCCACTTGGCCTAAACAAAGTAAGGGTTTGGTCACATGTAAAACTCACTCAATCCCATTTTATGGTCTAGTTTTGTTTATAGCACCATTTATGGCGTACATTCGTCCGCACATCACGTAACATAATCTCTGCTTCCTGTACGTCGACACAAGAAAACTCGTTATTCTAGTGCTACGCCCCATGTGTCGCCGACCGTACGTTAAGTCGTAAACTCGTGATCATGGGTCCCGCTGTGAGCTTTCACATTTCAATTTGGGGTTCATTTTCTTTTGCCAGGATTTTAGGTGAAGTTTAAGGTAAAGCCACGGAATCTTTACATATAAAAAAGGGAATGTCTGCTTTCTGTCCATTTGTTTTTTCGCCGTAGGTTATATAGTATATTTTTTATCAAAATCGGCCCTCAGTTTTGAAAGGGAGAAAATAACGGACAGAGGTTATCACAGTAATGTGTCGTATGTACATGTTATAATTAAGTAATCCAGATATACTGATTGGGAGAAAGGTTTGGGAAAATGCGGGGGGGGGATAGGATGGGATGGGAATGAGCTCTGGCATATCCCATTCCTACCGAAACACGTACGTAGTACATTCTTCCCTGATAGAGGGGTAACGTGGTCAGTCGAGTGCGCCCATCAGCTGTGGGAATGCAGCGTGCACTCTCCCCCAAAGAAAAAGTGTGTTCGAAACCATGAAATTATGCTCATGATGTTGAGTTAATTGACATATTATAATGTTATGTAAAAAAAAAAACATTTTTTACATTTACCTCATTTGTATAAAAAAAAAATTGTGTAACTAATAAATAAAACTGTTTTTGCAATGAACTCAGAATCATGAACGGAATCAATGGTTTCGGGAAAGATTCAGATACAAACTGTATAAAAAATGTGCTTTATAATATAAATAAATTGGAGTAGTGAACCGGCTTTATTGCATTCTTCAGTGTTGTGTAATTTACTTAAGGTTATATGGCATATTTAAATGACTTTATAAGACGTACATAATCGATATTTATGTAGATAATAAAAATCATCATCATAAACCGGCACCAGTAGGTACACTGATAAACTATTGTAATTAAAAATTTGGATTCGACAAAGGCTTCTTTTTGACATTTGAAATTTGTTAATAAATCCTTACATTATTTTTATAGAACAAAAGCGACAGTCAAGCATACAGTCCACCTCATGGTAAGTGGATGCTGTCGTCCATAAACATCCACGATACATGCCAACATCAGTCCAACATGACAAACGTTGGCACGCCCCCGGAAGCGCTGCCTACCTTTGCATATTAAGGAATGGATTGGGAGAAAGGTTGGGGAAAATGGGGAGGGATAGGATGGGATGGGAATGGGCTCTGGCATATCTCACTCACTACCGAAATACGTACGTGCATTGGGGAAATACGGTAAAGTAGGAAATGCAGTACATTTCAATGTAGTGTTCTGTGAGAGAGGGGTAACGTGGCCAGTCGAGTGCACCCAGCGGCTGTGGGAATGCAGCATCAATAGATCTTAATAGAGCTACTAATAGATTAATATAACTTATCATCTGTTAATTGGTACCTCGTGTAATGGATAATTGACAAAGTAATCAGAAAGTACTTTGTCAATTTGTAGTTAGATAGTCGCAATACACATCTTAATCTTATAGACTATTAATTGTAGAGTGAGTCTTTTTATTTGTCTTTCTTTATGTTCATTATTTTTTCTTCTTAGGTGTAATTCGTTTTTTTCGTACCTTTTATTGTGTATTGTGGTGTCAAAATTAATTTATGTCTATATGTATGCCATTATGCAATCGGTGAATGAGAGTATGAAATATGAAACTGAACGAAACTTGCAACAAATCATGCGAAGATCGATTTGATCTTCATTCATTACAATTGAATGAAGTAATTAAATCGTCCAAATTCTAATTACAGTAGAACCTCGATTATTTGAACGTCGATTATTCGAATATTCGAATCCCGAACTGTCCCGATCTAGTCTGCAACCAAATTAATTAAATATAAGGTCGGGGAAAAAGTCTCTTCGTATTTTATATACAAATTGAAGACATTTTTTTAAAAGTTTAATTACATTTGTTCTATAACTTGTTGCCATCTTGTAGGTAGTGACATGATCCCGTTGCTGTACCAATTTTGGGATTTTTGGTCAAAAAATTGCGACAAGTAGTTTTGACAGTCCTCTCTTGATTTTAACCTTACACTACCTAAAGAATTCTGAACAGACCGAAACAAGTGGAAATCTGAGGGCGTAAGGTCAGGGCTATATGGTGGGTACATCAACACTTCCCAACCAAGTTCTCTCAATTTTTGCTGAGTGGCCAAAGATGTGTGTGATCTTGCGTTATCATGATGAAAGACTACACCCTTTCTGTCGATCAATTCCGTCGTTTTTTCTCAATTTCTTGCTTTAGTCTCATCATGCGTTATTACCTTATTGCGCGTTAATCCGGGTTTCGCCACAGTCTGTGGAGCTTGGCCGCACTTAGACCATGATCTTTACCGCACGTTCTTATCATAAGTGATCCACTTCTCATCACCAGTGATCAATCTTTTCAAAAATGGTTCGGATTCATTGCGTTTTAATAGAGAATCGCAAACGAGTACACGGTTCATTAGGTTTCTTTCAGTAAGCTCGTGTAGTACCCAAATATCGAGCTTTTTTGTGAATCCAGACTTTTTCAAATGAGTCAAAACTGTTTTGTGGTCAATGCCCAGTTCATCAGCAATGTTGTAACTACTTATGTGCCGATCTTGCTACACTTTTTCACAAATAGCATCAACTTTATCGGTAACAGGGCGACCGGAGCGAACTGCATCTTTAACATTAAGATTTCCTGGCTGAAAACCCTTAAACCAACTTTGTGCTACTCTTACTGACACTGCATTAGGTCCATAAACGGCACAAATTTTTTCGCGGCTTGTGTCGCATTTTTCCCTTTTTTGTAATAAAACTTTAAAATGTATCGAATTTCTTCGTTAGATTCACTCATTTTCTTGGACAGAAAAACAATTGAAAAATGGCGGGAAACAGTATTTTATTTTTTTATTTCTTTTTTTAATTGTTATCTTTTTAGTGGTATCATAACCAGCCGGGTACAAACAGTTCAATCAAAGATATTGGATCACAACTTCATACACAAAATACGAAAATACTTTCTTCCCGACCTATTATATCATTAAAGTTTATGTTTTACATTGTTTTATATTGTTTGTTTCAAAGTTTAACGTTTCATATTTTAAAATTTAACGTGACATATAAAAATGTGACACGATTTGGCGGTCAGTGACCACTTCTTAAAATGTCTTCTAGATAGGGTTGCATCTCGATTTGACCACTTCTAGACAAGACAATTTCTGGATCTGACCACTTTCTAAAATGTCGACTTCTTGTACAGTGTGCAAAGTTTTAATTTTCCGCCGTGCAATTTAAAAATTAAAAACTATTTATCTCAGATTATACGTATGACGAAATTGTTTGCAACTTTACAGACGAAATAAAAAATAGCTTTATGTAAACAGATTTTTCCGTTGTAGTAATTTGTTCTAATAAACGGATTGAGAAGTTGTTCAAATATTTTTTAGAATAAAATGTCACGATAAATAAATAACGCCGCATTCAATGGTCCAGACTAGGATTCCCTGTGTCATGGGTCCACAGACACATAGAAAGAAAAACACAAAATACCTTTCCTTTTACCAATAAAACTTCCTTCCTACCTACTTATTATATTGCCGCCTGATCTCACCTAGAGCTATCGCGCACAATACTCTTGTTTATCTTATTATTATTATTATTATTTTTATAGAGAAGAGGGCGAACGAGCAAGCGGTCTCACGTGATGGTAAGTGTTACCGCCGCCCATGGACACCTGCAACACCAGGGGGTATGCGGGCGCGCCGCCGACCTTGCAAAATCCTATTCACGTATCTCATACCACGCTCATTATTGAGCTATCAAATCCCCAACAAGCTATGAATTTATAGACTATTTTCCTATGACATTATCCTTCCTCGTTTATATCACATTTGCGCGTGTTACGCGACACAAAACTGGTGAACATGTCTTAAATAATTCAAAAGCCTATTGTTATTCATGGGTTCATAAATTGAAAGGCTTACAAAGGCCGCCACCGCCAGATATTCGTTTATAACACGTTATTTGAACGAAAATATTGCGTTACGGTAAAAAAATCGTGTACAATGCGGTATCAGTTTTGTTTTTGTCAACCTTTTAATTTTTTTGAGTTCCAATTTTAATAAAACAATTAATTGAAATTCTTTCAATTACAATAGGATTAGCGTCACAAATTTCTAAATATTAACCATAATAAATTCCAGGAACTTAGGAATCCTCATAATTTTATCATCTCTGTCATCCAAAATCCTCATATATGAATAAATGCTTTTGCCACTTGATGTCACTGTTTATAAAAAAAACTTGTTTTAACAAAAAAAAGGAAAATATCTTCAGATAGCATTTGATTGTGTAGAATCTAGCTGGACTAAACTGTGCGTGTTTTTTTTGAATTTCCAATATTGTATATGCATTGTGTTTCCTATGGCCAATGTCTGCATATTCAATCTGTTCATATATGCAACTATGTATATCCCCACCGATGCAACATAGGTTCTAAATCTATTTAACCATCACTCTCTTTATAATTACTCAATAAAATAAATGATGATGAAACATGGAACAAAAAATTTAAATCCCTAAAGACCGAAATGCGAAATTCATTTTCCCGTTTCACAAAAAATACAAATCAAAGGTTCGATTGAGTTAGTTTGCTCGTATCCTACTGCGTTAGCCAGGGGATAGAGCCAGAGGGCTGATAGAGACGTGGACATTTATCGAAAATAAATTGACTCAAACACAAAGCTCGATAACAATATCTCTATCTCTCTCACACGCACAAATTTAAAGAGAAACGGCTATATCTTGGTATGCAGATTCAAAGGTCCGGCTTAGAATAGGCTCCCCTCAACACAATAATGGGTTTCTGTTGACAGAATCCAATTAGGTACCTTTACATAGGACTTCGAAATTATTTTGACACCGATTTAAGGATGTGTTCCCACGGGAAAGGGTTTAAGTGCTTGTTACATTATTAACGAGAATATCTGTTAATATCATAAAATAATTAAAAAAACAGTTGATGGTTCTTATTGCAGTCTTAGATTGTGAAAATTATATATTAGACTCTTCTTCAAGGTTGTCTGGAAATAATTGATATTAAGCAATAAGACCATCTGGTTCTATTCTCCTACAACATTGTTCCTTATTTTTATTATAATGTAACAATTATACAATAAAGCGTTTTATCTATCTATTTATCTATCCATAACAAGTTTCCGTAAAAACAGAAACAAATAGCAAAAGCCATAATAAGTGCGAAAGGCATAGTGTTAGGGATAAATTACTCACTAGACCGTTTGTACCGAAAGGACCAAAACAATATAAATAAATTAATTATATCGTAATATTTACGGGGAAACGTTAGAAAAATTGTCATAAAATGTGTATTGTATTATTTTATTACCTTTATTTTTTAATAATTAACAATTCCAATATCTTTATGATGATCCTTACAATTATTAAACGAGTTATTTATTTAAAAGACTTAGTCGCAAAAAAGGCGAACTTAATGCCTGGAGGCATTCTCTACCAGTCAACCTTTGGGTTGAATAGAGAGTCGCGATAGGAGGTGCCATGAAACATATAAATATAACTTAAACAATGATTAGTAAATATTTTACACAAATACTTATTATAAATATATACCTATTTTTAAATAATACGATATTACTACGTCATTCATTAAATAGACATACCTGCAGTTATACCTAAATAGACATACCTTAAAATAAAATTTTAAGAATCTGTCCTTACATAATTTATCCTCAGAGTGAAATCACCCGGGGATTTATTCAATTTGTTCGTTGCAACGTGGATGCTGCACGCTGCAATCGTTGCCTAAAAACCGTTGCGCATTGCGTCAGTATCGATGAGAGGCATTGGCTGTAAAATTCGCAAAAACATGGAAGAAAATATTACCGTTTATGATGCATTTATTTATCAACTCTTAATTAAATGTTTTACATTCTGACTAGCACAGTAAATTACTTTCTGAAGGCGTAGTATACAAAGTCGTACCGTTTGTCATTGTCTAATTGATGTTCATATGTATCGTGGATGATATTTACCATCTGATGGAGTGTCTGCTCATTTTTCTATGGAAAATATACTGAAAATCAGATCAAATGAAGAGAATCCATAAAAAATAATGTCTTGTATTTAAACCAGAAGCGAAAAAATACTAAATGAGCAACAAATCACTATCAACAAAAAACCCTTTTTCTATAGAATGGATGGCAGACGAGCGGGCGGCCCACATGACGGTAAGTGGTCACCGCCGCGCTCACGGACACTTGCATCACCAGGGGGCTGAATAACTGAAGTAAATAATTGAATTATTAAGAACGTCATTATGAAGTCGATGGAGTTCCGGTTACCACTACGCAGGACTCCTATTTGTTTATTGTCACCAGAAAACTCACCTGTATATTTGCTGGTCATTTACTTATTTCTCTAAAATGATGACCGGAGAGAAGGGAATAAGATACGTTTATTCACCATCAAGTGAACTATCACACTACTTATTCCAAAATTGA
The DNA here is from genome assembly GCA_914767545.1 of Sesia apiformis. Classification (NCBI taxonomy): domain Eukaryota; kingdom Metazoa; phylum Arthropoda; class Insecta; order Lepidoptera; family Sesiidae; genus Sesia; species Sesia apiformis. Next base: position 13,942,602 of record OU611963.1, on the reverse strand, counting down.
AGAGTGAAAAAGTATCATTATTTATGAGTTATTTTAATAATTGGACAAATTATAAAACCGAAATGGTATATTAGGTAGGTACTATGATGAAAATACTGCAATAACAACAAGTAAATACTTATCAATAATTATTCTGTTTAAGTTTACGAATTCAAAAATTTCCATATTGGAAGTCCAAAAATAACCGAACACAATTCATCTACTTCACGTCTGAGTGTTCATTAATGAAATTCGAACCGACGTCAGTAATGGAGCGAGGGAAACGCGAGTTTACGCACAACCGAAGTAAAGGAGCCTGTATAATAGTGGAAAACTTTTTCAAATCCAAAATCTTCTAACTTAGACGGCGTATGCACATGCGCGAGCGTGCCAATGTTTGTCATTCTTGACTGATATTAACACGTACTGCAGATGTCTATGAGCGATAGGTGGATTGTCTGCTTGTCTGTCCCCAATGTACTCGTATATAAAAAACCTATCGCGAGACCGCCTTCATCTTATAATATAGATAGAGGATAAAAATCATCATAGATTTGTGTGCTTCTATCGACGTGTCATGACTAAATTCAACAATATTTGCTTCAATTACAATAGTCACTAATTCCCAGTGAAAATCATTTTACAGGCTTTCCTTCCATCCTTTGAAACTGCTTGCTTAGTTACTCAAACTTTGTAACGTTATAGACGTTCGCCAAGTTAAGTTTAACTATCTAAGTTTGTCAGCAAAATCCGGTGCATAATCTTTGCGAGATTTGCCTAAACACGGATGTAAATTTCTGTTTATTTGTACCTAACCTAACAAGGCGTACTAAGCGCAGCTAACAATTATGATGTTTTCTTGTCCTAATTTTCCTCAAAAATAAAGAATTCTTTGCCACATTTTAAGCCCTCCGGGAGAGTGCCCATGATGTTGGTCTGATGTATCATGTACCGCCACTCAATTGTAATTTCAAATAAATGTATAGGGTCCCTAAATAGACTATTCAAGATGTATTCACAATGAATGTATTCGTAAGGTGAGATGATGCCAGCCCACACTAAATTCTTGTTTTCGTTAACGTTGCTTTGTAATTTTAACATATTTCAGTTATATAACCATACCATACCATCAGCCCATCTCTCCACTGCTGGATATAGACCATGGAACGCCACCACACCATCTTCTGCTCTTTTCATCCAACCACTACCGCCGACTTTTTTTTAAATCGTCAGTCCACTTTGCCCTTAATTGTCCACCTTACAATTAAGGTCTTCCTACGCTTAATTGTAACAATTTCTTATAATCTTATAAGATTATAAGTGGAATCGACTGAACCATGTTTTTGTAGTAGTTTTAGATAAAACATCTTCTCCGTAAACACCACAGATCTCTCTTCGAGCATTAGAAGCATTCATACCCCTGTCGAAAAAAAAATGTAATACGTTTAATTTTCCCCTTATGAACTTCCATTTTAAAATTGTTATAAAATATAAAAAGATAAAACTTTTGACTTGTAATTTCAATTTGCCACCATTACAAAAAAATCAGCTGTCAAACGGTATATCACTTTCCCGCCAGTGATCAGTGTTGCCAGAAATATAGCACCTAAAGTCACTTCAAAAAGACCGCGAACTTTTCAGACTACCTATTATTAAACGTTTTTGTCCCTGTGCTAAAATATTAGTCTGACATTCAATATTTTCATTTATTTTCAATTCTTATCCCCTAGTAGCCGTATCCTTCCAGGCATATGTTGCATTATGTTTTACAGGATTAGCGTTGGCTCCAATCCAGAGTCCCAGGTGCAGACATTATATGCAATGTACCAAACACATGCAACTGGAGATTTATGATGTCACGGTTAATGTATGTTTGTAATGGTCGAATTTGCCTATAGCATTAGCTAACCAAGCTTACGCAGGATTGCAACCTATTTTTGCGTTCGTAAAAGGGTTGTGATGTTGACTTTAGGATACCTATCCAAGGTGTCCAAGCAAAAAGGGCCCAGATTTCTGCTTCTAATTTCCGAAATATTCACACTTTTCTGAAGTAGGATGACATTTCTTGATTTGAATTGCACATTATTCTACGGTCCATAACCAGCCATTTTATCTTCCACTGCTGGACATGAGCCTCCTCATGTACATTATCTCGTGCATCACGAACATGTGGTCAGAAAACGTCACGTTGGTGGCTTGGTGGTTGGTGTAGTTCCTCAGGGCTTTTGGTAGCGGCTTTGTTATTCCTTAGTCGCCTTTTACAACACCCACGGGAAGAGGTAGGGTGGGAGAGAGAGATGGACACGAAGAGAGAGAGAGGTGGGATATTCTAAAACCAGTCATAGGTAAATAATAAGTAATAAATATAGGTAATACTGTCGGCATCCTAACAGACTATCAGACTGGGTCGCACTCCAGTCATCGTCATTATGCCATTTAAATAACAATGTAATAATTAATATTAATAACATACTATGATCCATATGGTTATTCATATGACAATTTCCCAAAAACATATGTATTATATGTCATAAAGATATGTGACATTATAAACAAAATTGAAAGGTAATTTACATTTAATATGCTAGTTTGAAAATAGAACTGTTATTTTTTTATCGTTTGATTGAAAGTTTTGCAATATTTTCATCTCCCTAGTACGCGTAATTACAAAATATCTGTGACGCCGTTGCGTATCATTTTGTGCACAACAAACTAACAGAGTGACATTTCAAGCAAACGTATTTATGAACAATTACAGTTGCTCCATTCAGTACTGTATTTCGAATATTGACAAAATCTGGGCATATTCGCTTTGACAACAGATTTTCTCAGTGCGAAATGAAAATGTAAAATAAATATCACATAAAAGGACTTTAATATGCTATAAATATTTTCGGTATCAAATAACTATTGGAACTGCCGACTGGGCGCGTCTTACTCAGCTGGGTTATATGGTATGATGTCGTAATATCAAAGTGATGGTGGGTTCTGGGAAAGACCCAGCAGTATGTACAGTATGTACCAAACACGGTTATAGTCTATACAAATTCTATAGGCAAGTAGTACACTCAATTTTATCAATAAATATAACCCCATCGCGGGTCATAAACCAACTCCCCCTGAACGAATACCAGTTTTATTTTTAATTCGGCTTATTACGGGTGTATGTTCAGACTGCAATATCTTTGGAACCTGAAGCGTTATCGACGTAAAAAAAGGCATTTAATAGACAAAAGTGTAATCTTTTAACTATCTAATGCACATAATGCACATGTAACATATTGAAAAAAAATTAAAGCCAAATTTTACACTACTTTAACATATTTTCTTGGTTTTCTGATTTACTGTAAAAACAAGATTATTAAGATACTTATTTTATGCACTCATTTAACAAGTTTTGAGCTATTCTAAAAATGGCACCAGAACCTTATGTCTGCTGGTTTATGAGCAGAAATTGGTCATTATTGTTACTTGAACATACTCGTAGCCCCCCCCCCCCACCCCGCGCGCCTCCAAAGCGAAGGGAACCAATTTGAGCAACTTTTGTAAATCTTTATCTACTAGTATGGTAGTGTCCGCGACTTCGTTTGCGTTTTCTTCAGAGCACTTGTCTTTACCTTACAATCATTCCCACGGAAATTTGTAACAGTTCGGGATAAAAAGTATCCCGTGTCAACACAACGCCAACTTGGCCAACGCCCTAGACACAAATTTTATCATTGTAGAATTTGTACAGACCATAACCAAACACATCTATAGTTTACTATCTATACTATAATATAGTAAAGAGAGAGTGCGAATTTTGTGAGTTTGTGTGTATGTGGAGGCTAATCTCCGGAACCACTGCACCTATTTGAAAAATTCTTTCACCATTTGAAAGGTACATTATTCCAGATGGATATATATTATGTGTAAAAACATTGCCGGGCATGGAACGCATGCCGGACACAGTTAGTTATTTATATAGAATATGCCTTTCCCAAGACAAACCTCGTCTAATAGCACACATTGTATAAAAATGCTCTTTTCGTGATACCCAATGGAAGAATATATGGAGACATTAAAAATTCCCCTTTAAACAGTGCTTACCTTCAGATGCTCCAGAATATTCCCAACTCTACTATCTGTAATTGTCAGTTAATCCGATGTAAAAAGTTATTGGAGACCATTTGGAAATGGAAAACTTTTCCATTTACGAGTTGAAAGCTGATGAAAGTTTGTCTTAAGATGTCTCGCAACTTATAAGGCTATCTGCACGTAAAAAGTTTTTGCATTAATGTTATATCAATACAGTCGCGATTTGCTGCACCGTCTATAGCTAATGCTGTTTTCAAGTATCTTTGAGTATTCAAATGCGACATAGTGACGCGTTATGTATTGATATAAAAAGTTTCATGCAGAGTCGTGTGGGCTCTAAACGACCAATTAGCCCAGTTGGTAGTACCCCTGCCTGCTGTGCTATAGGTCCCGGTTTCGATTCCCGGTCGGACAATCATTTGTTTAAAGACAGGTGTTTGTTCGAGTCTGGATGATGCATGTGTTGTATTCGTCTTTGTATGTCTCCGGATCCACATCACAGGGAATCCTAGTGAGGGCCATTCTATGTGGCGTTATTTATTTAAAAAAGGAAAATAATAAATATGGCAAGTAAATTTTATCGACTGCATTATATTATTGGCTCAAAGATCTAGCCTCCTCACATCGAATATGTCTTAAAATCCAAGGGAGATACAAACTCCAGTGGCATCCGAACTCGTATCTTGTCTGTAACCAGCCTTGTTTTCGTCCTCTGCTAGACACGGGCTTCTTCATGTATATTGTCATGTGCATTTTTTGCCAACGCTTCTGCCTTGTCGCAATTTTGTTAGTCTGTTCTGAACTTCAAAGACCCATTTGCTAGACTGTTGTTTTTTTTCAAAGAATGATGGCTGTAAACGCCTTAAAACGCCACGCTGCACGGTGGGCAAACAGAGGTCGGCTAGTCGACTATTTTACAGGTGACGTAGTTTCTCAGGGCTTGTGGTAGCGGCTTTGTTATTCCTTAGCCGTGGACACCCACGGGAGGAGATGGGGTAATACTTTTCTGAAACTGGCCGACACCACACTACCAAGAAGACCAAGCCCCCCCCCCCCCCACACACGGTAGTGTTGTCACTTAATCTCAAACAGAAGGATAGTGCAATATCTAACTAATAGATAATGTAGTGCAGTACTGTTTCTGTAGGTCCAGTGATTAAGTGACGTTGCGACTTTAGCTCCGTTGGTAGGTTCGAAGGGAAAAGACTAATAAATTAATAGCACATAAGAAATTATTTTTTTAAAGGTAAAAAAACAGACTGTATTTAAAAACTGACCATTAAACTACTTACACCAATAAAGTGTTTTTTTCTAAATGTATGTTATTCAGCAGAATCTCAGTAACACGCGCAACTTTAGTAACTGAGTGTTTCATGAGATATTCCCAAATATAAACTATAAATGAAATTATAATAGGCACGGAACTAAAATTAGACGAAGTAGAATGAATCAAAGAGCAACCGAATCAAGGAGTTTGCAGTGAATTTATGTTATTCATTAGTTTTTAGGATTTAGTAGCAATAAGTTCGGTAAGGAACAATACTCGCAAGAATATTATTACAACGTCACCTAGTACCTACTCAATACCCGCGGACGAGTCAGTCAAATTTTCAAATTATTATATGTATGAAAAAAGGACTCCGAAGAAATTCCTGCAGATCCCTTTCCAACAGAGTAGGTACACTGTCTATGTACTGTCTTAAAGAAATTCAATCGACATTTTTAAATCACTTAACAATTTTAAAAAGACAATTTAACACCGTTTCTCAGCGCGATTGCGAAATATTTCTTAACAAAACCGTTGCCAAATCAAAATAAATCACTCGGCAAGATTAAATTAACCGTGGAAACCCCCTAAATTATCTTTGAAAGCAACTGGTTGAAACATAATTTATTTTACATCTGAATTTGAAACAAAAGCAATTTGAGTTAAAAACGTTATTCTTCCGTTATCTCTTCCATAATGGGGTTTTAATATTTTGAGCTATATATTTTGTATAATGAATCATCACATCGACTCAATAGTGAAGTAGTTACGCAGTAAACGCATTAAGAAATGAAGTACCTAGTTCCTAAAATAAACTATAGACAACACTTTATTCCGACATACACTAACACATTCAATATAAATATAACAATAACCAAAAGAAAAAAACAATCTACCCAATAAGAAAATCAAAAGAAAATCACAAACACCAACAAATACAAGAATTAACAATCTCTATTTCTCTCTCCGTGTTGTTAAATTTGACCAACTTTATTACGACATGCATTACTAAAACTCGATTTTATTACTGGTCGTCGTATAGCATAATAGACGATTTTATTATGATATTGTTAAGTATTTTTACTAATTTAATATCAATCTGTGTATCACACAATCGTATTGAATAGTCTACCTATCAAAATGTTCAAATTTGCAATTTGTCCATTACGCAAGAAGACCATAGCCAAAATATCCAACAAGATGAAAATCTAAACTTTAAGTAGCAAAAGTCCAAATTCCAAAATGTGTTTTTATAATATAAAGGGCGACCCTTTGCATGTCGTTAGTCCACCCAGTCGGAGGGCGTTCCACAATATCATTCCGTGATCATCATTCGAGTGCTCATCTACCCCCATTGGTTTTATTGATCGTGCGATGAATATGGCCCGCCAACTGCCACTTCAATTTGCTGATTGATACTCTACTCTATTGGGACCGGCTCATCATCACAGGCAGGACTATTCTAGCGAATAAGTCTGACATCGTATTGATGGACCGAGCGCAGTCTAGGGCGTTTCTAGTGAACATCAGCATCCCGCATAACGAAGGCCTCGTGAAAGCCGACGTCGAGAAGAGAAGGACACCTGACTCGACCTGACGCACGAGGCCAAGAACATGTAGGGCGTGACGTCCACTGAAATCATCCCAGTCATTTTGTCCGTAAACAGGTTAATCCCCACCAGACTCGAGACCAACCTGAGGTGGTTGGGTTTCCCTGGCGACTCGATTCAAGGAAGCTGGCGAAGATGCAGCAGGCGGTTCTGCTCGACACAGCACGAATCGTCCGCCGATTTATTTACCTAGGGTCTTGAACCCCTGCCGACTGCTCCCGCCGGGTTTTATACCTTATCTCCCTCCCTTATTTTGGCTTATTGAGGGAGAAACGAATAGGTTTAAGACCATTTTTGTAATAATGATAAATAAGGCCACACTCAATGGCCCGCATTCGGATACCCTGTGCCGTGGATCACACAAATAGACACATAGAAAGACAAAGAGAAATACACACCCAGACCCGAACAACATTTGTTATTACCACCAAGTGGTCTGTATGCTCGTCCGACGCCTTTTTTCTATACAAAAAAAAAACCATTTGTTGTCCTTAAAGTCCTTAATGTCCTATCGGGAACCTATACCGCAACCTTTTGCACAGCGTGTAGGGCCACTACTGACTGAGCTAATCGGTCGTTACTTTTATCTTACATAGCGAACACGTCTTTCATTACTGCCCGCCACAGTTTATTCATTTATTATATATATGACAGAATTTATTCAAACAAGTAGAGCAGGCAGGACACAGAGCACATTATGAAATGAAAAACCACCCACATATTGCTAGCATCAAAGGAACCTCTGTAAAATTCTACTCACTTTTATTCCTTTCCTCTATATTCCGCCTCATAAACCACAATATTATTTAATGGATGTCGTTTCGGGGAATAGACGTGAAAAGCGACGGGGCTCCTAGTATCGAAGGCCGCGCCAACGAAGGCTTTAATTAAAATAACACATCGTACACGATGTGTGTGGAAGTATCCACCCACACACGTTGTGTAACTGTATAAGTATAGAGTAAAATCTTGTATAAAATTTTACTCCAATCTTTCCCTCTATATTTCACCTCATGAAGGTCGATATTATTAATGGTCATCGTTTCACGAAATAGACGTGCAAAGCAGCGGGGTTCCCAGGATCGAGGGTCGACAACAAAGGCTTTAATTAAAACAATATTTATCTACGCGAGTCGCATGTTTACACATGTAGGATAATTGTGTAGAGATGACTTTTATAACTGTAACATCAATATCATAACCTAATTCAATGACGTTGGATGAAGAAATTGATACAGATTACAAAGGACTTCCTAATATCAGAGGCCGTGCTAATAAAGCTCAATTAAAACAATATTTATCTACACACCTCGCATATACACCCATATATGGATGAAGTTGTATTCAGAATAAGGTAATTCTTAAACACAAAATCTATTGTTTGCACATACACGTATATCTCTAGAAAATCGTTAAATGTTTTACGAACTTCTCGTAATTAGTTAAATAACCTTAATATACGGTAGGACTGGTTATAACCTTAATGGCTATGCTTAAAAATCATTCAAAGATAAGCTCCCGAGTAAATATTCGGAAATGTCTTAAGATATTTTTTATTCAAAGAAGGCAACAGACGAGTAGACAATTCGCCTGATAGTAAGTAGACACTGTCGCCCTGCAGCATCTGCCATGCATGCCGACATCGGTCCATAATAACAAACGTTGGCACGCCCTCGGATGCTTTGACTACCTTTGCAGACTTAAGAATAGAGTTAGAGAATGTCCTTGGAAAACGGCGAGGGATACGATGAGATAGAAATGGGCTTTGGCAATTCCCAATTTATCAAATGTTCAATCAATATCTGCACTCTGGTCGACAATTTAAGCAAATTTATTGAGGGGGAGAGTGCACGCTGCAATACAACAGCCGCTAGGCACACTCGACTGGCCACGTTACCCCTCTCTCACGGAAGACTACCTTGAAATGTACTGCATTTCCCACTTTATCTTATTTCCCTAATGTACGAACGTGTTTCGGTAGTGAGTGAGATGTGCCAGAGCCCATTCCCATCCTATCCCTCCCCATTTTCCCAACCTTTCTCAAAATCCATTCCTATATCTCCAAAGGTAAGCAGCGCATCCGGGGGCGTGCTAACGTTTGTCATTTTGGACTGATGTTGGTATGTATCGCGGATCTCTATGGGCGACAGTATCCACTTACCATCAGGTGCACTGTATGCTCGTATGCCGCCTTCGTCCATAAAATAAAATTAGTATAAATTATAACGCATTCAATTTGATAGCCAATCCAAACGACATTGTGATTAGTTCTCAGTTCCTAATTGTTAGTTATATGTAGTTTTCATTTTAGTTTTTCTCCAACAAGTCTGTATAATGGTGTGCACTTATTATATATTGTTGTGTGTGTACACAATAATCGGTTAGAGACAATTAAATTGAATGTGACGCACGTAAACGAAACGTTTGCTCGCATTCCCATTATGTGTAGTTGTTTAATTAACTCTGATACGAATTTATCTGCGTACGGCAGACGTTCAAGTTCATACTCGTACGTAACAATACAGATGAGTAGTATACCTGAGTATTACGTATTCGAGTACCGAGTATATGGTATTACTTGATATTTGGAATGCTTTTTATAATAGACCAATTTATAATAGATCATAACCAATTCTCTGGTTATGAATGTTATGATACGACATAAACAATACAATGTTCAAAGCTGACTAGCGATCTCTTGTAAATACATACCCCCAGAATTCACTGCCGCGCATATACTTGCACCCGTGTGCGTGAGTCACATCTTGCAATTTTGTACGAAGTAAATATAAAGAATTCCATAAAAAATTATGGAATGAAAGTGCCATACGAGTAGATACTTGATAGTTGGATACTATCGCCCATGAGCGTTCCGGATACATACCAAAATTACTCAAGAATGACATGTTTGCATGTATACGGTTGCCCCGCCTGCCTTTGGAGATTTGGAAGCGAATTTGGAAAGAAAGAGTACACTCTTAATCTTTCTTGTCTTGAGGTTGGGATAGATAAATAGTAAAGTTTCCTTCTTCTGACTGTTATACCCTTCACACTGTGGGACGAAATGGGATGCGGTGGGATAGGTAGTCGGAAATAATTATGGTAGTAGGAATAATATTGCAACCAGCCCTTTCAGTGTCCACTTCTGGACATGGGCTTCCCCATGCACATTGTCTTGTGCATGAGGGATGTATGGCCTTAAAACGGCACGTTGGTCCAGCGGTTTGGCGAGTCCACTCTTTTAGAAGTGGTGTATATTCTCAGGGCTTGTGGTAGCCGCTTTGTTATTTACCCCCTTAGTAGCGATTTACGATACCCTCGGCAAGATATGCGGTGGTGGTGCTATACTATAGCCGGCCGACACCACACGGCTGAGGAATAACATTAATACATTATAATATAAGAGACATCCCTCATCCCCTTACACTTACAACTTAATACAGGCGTGTTTACAGTTACCCTGGTTGACCTTACCTATTGCCAAAAACCTTTAATGAAGTTCCATGTATCTTACTTATTGTATTGTTACAATGTGCTAAGATTTAATAATAAAGTTCTAGTTTATAGTTTAAACCTCTTAATTACAGTAAGTTTACCGTTCTATTGTACAATAAATATGAATAAAGTGCCGTTATAATAATAAGAGCTAAAATAAAAGTCACGGTTTAGTTCAATGTGCTGACGTCTACACGCATATAGAGTTGATTGTGGAACTTATTCATCAATTTATCTCGTCGGCAAGTGGCACTAGGCGTGCCTAGAGCGCAAAATTAATGTGTCACTAGTTTTTGTTTTCCGTTGAGCTTCCTTTATTGTGTTTTATATATGGAGTATTCCATGGTTTTATTGCGTTATATAATTATGTTTTATGATTTATTGGATATATAGATAGAAAATTAATCAGTCAAAAATATTTCACAAGATAATATTGAAAATAACACAAAAGTTTGGATGTCACAATTTTAGAAAAAGATTGCAATATAGAAGAATGACTTCATTATTTCTTAGTCGGAATGTAGCCACGTGTAAATGACAGAAATTATAGTAGCTACGTTCCCACCGCAATTATTCCTAAATTTTTAATGATTTTGAAATTTGATATTTTAATAATAATGGTCAGTAACCTGATACAATAACCTGAGGTACCTACATTTTTTGTATATTTGTAAGAAATGATGAAATCTCCGCAGGAGATAAACTTGCCTTTTGTACCTTTTTATCTTCTTCCTTTTTATTTATTTATTTGAATACATATACGTGTGGTTTACATATTATTGGTAAATAGTATTTACCCAGGTACATGTGTACCCTGTCGGGGCGGAGCAGTTATGTAATACAATTATTATTCGAATACATGTAAACAAAATATTAATTATAATAAAAAATACACTTTAAACAGTATACAAAACTATATAATTTAGTCGACAACGAGATTATTACTACTATTATATAACTTTATTAACTTTCGTGTTTTGTGCACGATTTATATTCTAAATGGGGCCTGAAGGCGTATAATAAAGGTATTTGTTTACATTAGGTTTAGGATGTTCTTGGTAAAAAGGTAAACATTCTATATGTTTCGTATAGTACATTCTACGTACATTATATAATATGTAAAAATACCCATTGAACCTCCGTGTTAAATTGTAGCCCGAAATCTCTTCGTAATTAGAGCATGTATGTATCCTATATGGCATGTATGTGCAGGACATTAGGACTGATATTGATAAATATGTCCTAACATCTCCATTCTAATATTTTTTATATAAAATATAACATAAATACAAATATATAAACGTGTTTATATAAACACGTTCGATGAAAATTGTGATGTATGTGTGATTGTGATGAAAAAAATAAATATTTCGAAAGCACATATGTATTGCTACCATTTATGGGACGTTCCAATTTCCACTTCAAGTATTGTATGTAAGTTCTGATAAATACATTAAGAATACACTTGAAAAAAAGATGGGATATTAGTCTGCGTTCACTGAAGGAATATAACGAGGGAAATAAAATTCATTTCCTTGTATAATATTCATAAATATTTCGCTTAAAGAAAAAATGGAATGGAATTTCAATATTAAGATGGTATTTGAACATAGAAAGATCACGACAACTATTAAAATAAAAGTAAATGTAATATATTTTGTCGTTTCATTACTTTGATATTCTTGAGAGTGACGTCATGTGACGGATGTCAGTATGATTGGAGGAAAGATTTTCAACCCCTGATTTATTTATTTAACAGAAGGTAAGTACATTACAGTTTATAAAAACAAATGCGTATATTCTTTATAACGATTTCTCTAACAATTCCACAGCATACCTGCTCAGAACCCGCTCATTTGAGAAGAAAACATCTATGTCACTGCTCCTCTGTGATTATGGTTGCCAGAAGTAGAAGACCGTGTGCGGTATCAGACCTTGAAAGAAGGTTTCCAAGAGCAAAGGAATATATAGGCACATATTTGTATCATCTTGTAGTAGCTGGATAAGAAGAACAGAAAATCGAACTTCGTAGCTGACCTTGGGAGAGGTCTATATGCAGCAGTGGACAGCCTGATGATATTCGTAGGAACTGTAATCCTTAATCACTCTAATCGTAATCGTAATCCTTTTTAATATCCAGTGCTGATCATGGACCTCCTTATGCACGTTGTATTGTTCATCAAGTGGATGTGTGGCCTTAAAACGCCAAGCTGGTCAAGCGCGTTGGCCAAGGTGGTGTAGTTCCTCAAGGTTTGTGGTAGCGGCTTTGTTATACCTTATTCGCTGAGCTGTGTGGTGTGAGCTGAGCTGCTTTAGAATAGCACCTTCTCATCTCTTCCCGCGGGGTGACGTAAAAGGACAGACACAGCCTGATGCTATTCGTAGTATGAAACATTATTGAGGATACCCTTGTTAAGTGTGTCTGATAAGTCACTTAACACTTAAATTGCCCGGCTGCTCTACATCAAAACCTACTAAAGAACAAATAAATAAAAAAAAATTTTTTGATGAAATTTGATTTACAAAACCTAGCCTCCAAACAATCGACATATTGAATCCATATTAAAATCTTTCGTAATTATATGAATATCTCGAAAATTAGTAAGTAGGTGTGTTACGTGATGCTCATAAATCACTAAAACCTATAAAACGTGTATTATATGAGATAACTATAACATTTCAGGCACGATATATCCAATATATTGAATTGTGTGTAAAAAAAAATCAAATTTTTATGTTAACTTTTGTTTTAACATGGCTGCTTAAATGTTTTTCCGTTCTCTATTAAAATTTATTAAAATATACGATGTTTCCAACTTCCTAGAAGATTTAAATTAAAAAAATCTATAACAGTATTTTAAACAACCCTTTTAAACGTTTAAACCAGTTAAATAGATGTGTAACAGCGTTCACAAATCGTCCTTAATGAAACCGTAAACAAGTCGTAGGTAGAGCTGCTGTGGAGTAGACCTTAATAAATTGTAGGTTTTACAAAAGTATTTCTTTTGTCTTTTTAGCTCAACATGACTGTTCACTAAATTGCATTTTTCGCGAAAAATAATGACGTCACCCCATCGATATAAGTAAATGGCGTGTATGTCGAGGCATTCCATAACTGCAATTTTATTTCTAAAACCTATTGTTTTCGGTAATTATCGTGTACAAACCGCTGTGATTTTTAATTTTCGTGTAATGTTACGTTCGAGGGTGATACATTATAAATAAAGGTTTGATGTTATGTTACAAGTCAATGCTCTCCTTTCTACGCGGCTTTTGGATACTTTATACACTGCAAATAACACATGTTTTATGTCTTTTCGTAAATTTTATTATCAGTTCTTAGAAGTTCCGGATAGCTCTCTAGAGAGGAGAGCGTTTTTGTAGTCTACCGGCTGTATGTATAACGGGTAGTGTTGTAAAGAATTGGTGGGCGTAACGCGAACCTCGTGTCTCCAGATTTCTACAACCGCACCACCCGTCACAGAAGTATAGTCTATACACACTTCCTGAACATTGTGCGAACCACAAAACGCTGAGGATTTTCCGCTACGCTATGATGTGGGACTCTTCAATAAACCTGTGAATAGGGTTTTGCCAGCTACGCTTCGCACTCATATCCTTTCTGATGTAGAGTTATCCATAGACCATGGTAACTACTATACAACTGTGTCGGCTACATGTCCTTCTGATCTCCTTCCCACAAAAATGCTAGGCGCTTAGTTAAAAAAATATGTAGAAGCAGGTACTGGAAAAAATATCGCCTACGCGTACGTAGGTGTAACGTTATTTCAGAGGGCAAGAATCTAAATCAAATTTGCCTTACGACTAAAAGAAAAGTTTAGAACTACGTAATTGAATTTTAGGGACAATTTCTAGAGCAACGAAATTGATGTTTCTGAATTGAATTGAACCTAAAATAAAACACTTTCAAAGTATGTATCCACAAATTATATTATCATTATAAAAGTGCCAGAATCTTCTAGAATAATTTCTTCATGTTTATACCTAAGATTTAGTAGATGACACTAAGCTCGTTTTAAACACCAATTAACTCGACTCATTAATGAGGCTTACAAGAGCACTTACATTGTAGTGGTACAATGGGCCAGCTTTATAATGTAACGTAAATCACTCGCATATAATAATAATATCAGTAGAACTTAAATTCATAGGCGAGTGTAACTTTCATCGCTCGGTGTTCTCAAGAAGTATGTTTTAAACCTATTAGTGAATAGAAGTGACTAGCTAGCAGTGCCCACGAATTCATTCGCGTGGACTATATGTGTGGTTAGTTCATCGTAGTCTTACCCCATCCCATTCCACGTCATTCCAACATCTAATCCTATTCAGTTTTATCCTTCCAATCCAACCTCATTCATGTATCATTTTCCCATGACGCTGCTCGCGGAAATTTCATAACGATTCCAGCGGGTACTGGCAACTGTTCGGGATATAAAGTGTCACCTGACCACCTGATTGATCAGCTGAAAGCTAAAACGAACTCATTGGCAAGTAGTTATTAAACACTGGTATTATTGACGACATATTGTCGTCCCGGTAAAAGTGTCGTGGCTTGTATATTTAAATTGAACTGTTCCCATATAGTCGGGCTCGATAATACTGTCGTTCACGTCGCGTTTACCGTACAATTTGTCAAGATTTTGTATTGTGTCGTAGCGTAGTTTATTATTGCTCTGTCACGCTTGTCGTTACGACACAGTGTTTTTCCGGTAAAGGTGTCGTGGCTACCATAAAACTGTTGTGACGATACAGTATCGTCCCGGTAAAGGTGTCGTGGCTAATATAAAACTGTTGTCGCCGACACTATCCTTGTCGTGCCAACCGCATCTAGACATCCCCCCCCCCCCCCCCCCCCCCCTCTACCTCGACCGACTGCCGTCCAACGATAAAAGTGTAGTCACGACCTAGTGGGAACGGGCTGTAACTGTCACAAAAAGTCCTTATTACCAATGTGTATTCTTTATAATTGCGTGAAGCCTATGTCGTTCCACTGCAGGGCCTAAGCCTCCATTTGTAATCAAGGGGGGGTGTCGAGTCATACTCTTATTCCCCGCGAACCTACATCGAATTTGTTAATTATACGTAAATCGTAATCGTATCGTAACCAGCCCTTTTAACATCCATTGCTTGACATGGATCTCCTATACACATTGTACATGAGGAGTTGATGTACAGAGATGATGACCTTAAAACGCATATGCCCCCAATCACTGTGTGGATCACAACTGAAAAGGGTGTCAAAGTTTAAATATCTGAGCCACGTGGTTACAGAAAGCCTGAAGGATGATTTGGACATTGAGAGGGAGCGCAGGCCGTTGGCGGTCCGATGCAATATGCTGGCTCGCAGGTTTGCATGATGTTCAAGGAAAGTAACAAACACTGTTTCAGGCGTACCGCCAGTCTTTCTACTCGTACAGCCTGTGGACCAGGTGTACGCTGCGCAGGCTTACAACGACCTGCGCGTTCAATATAACAATGCATTCAGGGTGCTGTTGGGTCTCCCTCGATACTGGAGCGCATCAAATATGTTCGCAGAAGCGACAATAGATAGCTTCCCCGCTATCATAAGGAAAAGAGTGGCATCGATGATGCGCCGGTTCCGAGGAAGTAGCAATAGTATGTATGTAGCATGTTTGTGTGGTTATGTACATGTATGTATTAAGATGTGTATGTACATTGTACGTGTATATATTGTGTATTGTATGTATTGTTTTATGTATTATGTTATGTATCACGTTGTTATGTGTATTTGTTGTCATAAGTAATTATCTACTAACATAGCTTGTAATACTATTTATATACATACTATATGGACTGTGTCTGATATAAATAAATTAAATTAAAACAACGCGCTGTCCAAGCGAGTTGACCAGTCCACTGTTTAAGAGGTGGTGTGGTTTTACCGGTCTCAATGATAGCTGCTTTGTTATCCTTTTAGTCGCTCATTATGACACCCACGGGAAGAGATAGAATGCTGCTATTCTAAGGGAAGAGATAGAAGGTGAATTACACGAAGGACCCAATTTTTTTCCTTCACTGTTAATTGATAATTGAAAAATCCGTACGAAACTTACATAATAGAGTCAACAGCAGATACTTCTAGCTGGACTGGTACCGCTTTTTATGAACTAAAACTTAATCTGCGATGTCATCATCGTAAAAATTGCTTGTACAAAATGTCCTTCGACTTGGAATCTCCGCACTGTTCCCAGGGGCGAAGTTAGCGTGAAGTGCCGTTTAAAAGTTTACACATTATTTTTTTCATCCCCTCCTCTACATAAATTCGTCCTCCCTGGTCAATTTAACTTTTTGCTCGCAATAACTCGGTTTAAATACAAAGATTTACATTAAGGAACAATTTTTACAGCTCGCTCTAATGCTAAGCGATTTATTTGCCTTGGCGTTCCCATGAGTATTCTCTTAGTAGATTTTGTTAATTATCTCTTGGATTTTCTTTGGTTTATTGTTCATTCATTAATCATTTGGTAGATCTCGTAATTATGCGCTTTCACAAAAGAATATAGATCAAACTTAAGTCGATATTACATCAAAAGAAAGATTTTTTTTTAGAAAGGTGATACTAATGTTGCCACACGACGTGCAATATAATCTTGTGAAAGCGTTGGTGTTGGATATCGTCAATATGGTTATCTTTTTTTTTTTCAAAGTTCGTTTCAGGTTGTCTAGTATTAAGATACTGACCAGAGCTTTCAGTATCCACTGCTAGACATGGGTCTCCTTATGCACATTGTCTCGTGTATGAGGGATGTATGGCCTTAAAACGCCACGCTGGCCAAGCGAAAGCTTGGCTTGTAGAGCTTGTAGAGCTACACCACCTCTACAACAGTGGTTCCTCACCGCTGGTGGTAGCCGCTTGGTTATCCCTTAGTCACCTTTTAAAACACCCACGAGAAGAGATGGGCTGGTGATATTCTATAGCGGGCCGACACCACACGACACTAAGGTCATTAACCTTGAAAAATATATTTTTTGTAATAAACAATAAATTAATTTTATCTAAGAGTGTATTTCTGAACTATATATATATATTCGACATATGGGTTATGTCCGTACCTATTTCAGTATCAATATTTTAACTCGAAGGTCGAAAAGTTTCCTATTATTTTTCTGTACTTTAAATGTATGGCTGTGGTAGATAATGTTTATGATAGGTATGCTGAATTAGATTTTATTAATCACAAAAAGGAGAAGAATTTAATTTGATAAACAAATTTTTGGTGTCCCACTGCTAGGCAAAGGCTTCCCCCCATTCTTCTCTAAGCTTTTCGGTCTGCAAGCCACCTTCGGCAATCCTTCATTGGAAGTATCGAAGTCGTCTCGCCATCTACGCCTAGGTTTTACTCGGCGATTAAATAGGATATTATATAAAAAAAAACGTAAAACAACGAGAAAACAAATCCGACTTCCATCTTTAAAACAAAATTCAACTACAAAATTATACCCCGCCCTCACAAGATTTCATGGCTTTACGTACAATACGGCCAGCTTTTAAATTTCACATTTTAGTAATCATAACGTCCAAGAAATAGCGATGGTATGTAAGAACATATAGACTACATCTTGTCATATAAATCAATGCACAACCATTGATCAGCCAAAATAAATATATGTGCACGACATAGAAGTTATAAGTTGACAGTTTACTCGACATCAAAACTGTGAAAAAACTAAAATAATAAAGTAGGAAACGTGTTAACCGGCGAAGAAAAGAGGCTTTACTCAAAAATAAAGGAAGGTAAGCACGATTTAATTCACGTAGCTAATCTGATAATCTGACAAGGTAATCCAAAATGGTGCACCTTGGGCACAGCCTTGCCCGCCATATTGCGGTAACAGAGTTGTTTGAAATCCTGACAGCCACAACAAATTTTGCAGGCTTAGGGGATTGTAAATGTAATTAAGACAAGAACAGATTGTTTTAAGATCGACAGACAACGTAACAATGTTTCTTGAATATCTAACCTTTTTTATAAACTAAGCATATTCCGCAGTTTCACCCGTGTGCATGTTAAGATTTCTATCTCAAGGAATGTTTAATTGCACGCTGCTATCAACAGCCGTTAGCCGCTGGACACAATTGACTATCTTACAGACGACTATCGTAAATTGCATTTACCCCTTCAGCGTATCCCCTCACTGAACGTTTTGACAGTGAGTCAAATATGCCAGAGCCCAAACAAAGATAGGCAGTGCATCCGGGGCATACTAACGTTTGTCATTTTGGGCTGATGCTGGCTTGTATAGCAGATATCCGATGTCGCCCATTGTCCACTTACCACCAGGTGGACTGAAGGCTCGAATGCCGCCTTCTTTCTAAAAAAATAACTGTATAAAACTGTCTATTACATGTACCAATATAATATCCTGAATAGCTACTTCAAAATGTCTGTTACAAGTGACAGTTCGGTTTTTTCGCTACATCCTATTGTAAACCCTGTAAATTTCCACACAGTTAAACTATTTATGAGCTTTCGTGTAAATAAAGAGACAAATAGTGTATGTAACAAATAGACTAAAATTATGTTTATTATTATTTTGACTTGACTTGAATTTAAATGATTAATAATTTTATATCATGATGAAATAGATAAAAGCACAGTTTAATTGTTATAGGGGGGTGACAATTGCTAATTTCAATAGTCTGATATCGAATAATAAGGGTCCTTATGATTCACAGGAACATATTTTTATTTATTCTGATGTCACTTCCGCACTAAATATATATGACTATGAGTGGACACGAGAAGTGGATTCGGTTCTGACCTCAATTTCCGCTAAGGTACGACCCGTGACTATTTCAGCGAGGGGCTGCATAAAATTACGTTTTATGAGCAAACCACGGGGGAATAATCGGAATATCGATCTTCCAAAATAAAAAGTCAGTCCGACTCTAAACTAATACGTTATGACGTACTGCAGTCCTAACACATGAACTCTAACGGTAAGTCTTTGGCCTTGTCTATGGCTTTGATATAATTGGTACTGTATAAAGGCTCGCGCATATTATGGCGGCCCACACCGCAACGCATAACATTGCAAAAATCCTCCTGAATAATATTCAGACATTTTGTGTAAACCATCACACACTTCAGGCGGGCCGCAGCGCAACCAACGCAACCAACTTCCCAGACTATGAAACCAGCGCGGACTATGAAACTTCCCAGATACTCACTGGGCATGGCAGCTTTCGAAAGCGACTGTGTGATATGAAGCTGTGTGAGAGTAGTCAGTGTGAGTGTGGCATGGCAGAGGAGGACTTGCACCATGTTCTATGGTCCTGTCCTCTATACGAGGAAGATCGACGGAGCATGCTAGACAGGATTGTACGGCGGGAGGAGGGACCGGCATACTACTGCGACCTCGTCTCCTCCGAAGCGAACTTCTGCGGGCTCCGAAGCTGTTCGGCACTGAAGTACATCGTCTAGTGGAGTAGAACAGTCCCAGAAAGGGGAGAGTGCTTATGGGACACAGGCAAAAGAGAATACTTGTAGGGAGGCAGAGCAGATACGCGCCGCAACATAGCCCTAGCAGGCGAACGGCGCGCACCTCCCGACGATTTGGTCCGTATAACCAAAAGGTTGGTAGGACCATGGTGGTGGGGCCGCAGCGCAGCGCACTGGCCGATCGCCTGCTAGCCGTATTTATGTGCCGATGTTATGCGCTGTGGCGCGGCGCCGCCACGCGGCTCGCATCAATGTGAGATAAATGGGCACAGTTAACGGGTAATTCGAGAGTTATTCGCTATGCGACGACGTGAAGAATTGAATGTCAACAGCTGCGACCCGCCGCGTTTGTAATATGCGCGAGCCTTTAGTGCTTTATAATAAATAATACTCCTTTATAATTAAAATTAGTGCCCTTGTACTTTATATACCTTTTCAAAAATCGACCTTCTGTGATGAAACGTGAGCATCCCACATTCACGGGGCTTAGTTTAGTGCTAGATCAGTGTCAGTTAATTCTAAAGTTACTTATATCTAGCGTAATTAACAGGAAAATGCGATTTGGTTCTCACATTAGTCTACAAGGTACACTCGCATAATGACAATAATTTCTATATATTTTTTCTTTATAGATTAGCGGGAGGACTAGCAAGCGGTTCCACGTGATGGTAAGTGTTACCGCCGCCCATGGACACCTGCAACACCAGGGGTATGAACTTGACGTGGTGGTTTGGTGTGGTATGAACCACACCAAAGATTTCTAATCCTGGGTATGAACTTGACTGGCTATGACTGGTTGACAGTTTCAAGATTCTATTTAAATACAAACAAACATACTCTAGCACCTGATTTTTGAAATAGAGCAAGAAGAAAATATGTTAATCTTTTCGTTAGATTTCTCTAGTATTAATATTTTTGGGAAACTAGGTCTAGACCCGACAATTACATTTTTTTCTTTTCTAAGATAATTTCACATACACAGTAATATACCGTCACGCTGCAGCGTGACGGTATATTACTTATGTTTGCAGCGTGACGTTATTAGTTAGAGTTATATTACTTTCGTTCGAACTTCGGTCTTGCCCGAAACTTCGGAAGCATAAAATCAGAGTAGACTCCCAGGTCATATTTGCCACGGGACCGTTAACCGATAGGGCGGAAAAGTCCTCGAATAGAGGTCACGTACCGGATAGCGAGCGCGCCGGCCGAGCGGGTTGGCGAGTCCACTCTTTTATAGGTGGTGTAGTACCTCAGGGCTTGTGGTAGCGGCGTCGTTATCCTTTAATCGCCTTTTACGACACCCGCGGGAGGAGAAGGGTAGTGCTGTTCTATAGTGGGCCGACGCCACACGGTCAAGTATTATAGGCTAGTATGTAAATCGGATTCGGATGACAGAGTCGCCATTTGTTGATGTTTGTTTCACTAAAGTCACAGGCCTCGCCCAATTTTGCAAAACTGGCCTTTTCAACCTTTTACCCGATCGCATTAATATTAAAGCTAAACTCTTTGAAGCAAAACTAAGTTGTGTCATCTATCAAACTTATTCAAATCAACACGGTCGACGGATCCTTATTTAAATCGAACATACGTAGATAAATTACTTTTTGACATACTACTTGTCTATGACATCTCCTTTATTTTTTACCAGCGGTCCCCACGACACTGCGTGTGTTTAGCTTGATTCCCGTGGGAACTTAGTAACCGATATGGATAAAATGTACCTTGCATGTTAATCCGGCATATAAGTTATAATTTAAGCTTCACTAAAATCCCTCCAATTCTTTTCCGTGATACGCGTTCAGGCAGACGGACAGATAGACAAAAATTCCAAAAAAGGTTGTTTTGTCATTCGCACTTTACACTGCAACAATATTAAATATTAAAAGTATCAATATTAAATGTAGACATAGCTTTGTTACGCTTTTATTTTATGGTATAAATTGTATATCTACTTTTATTATTCGTATTTTATATATTTATACCTATAATGTGTATGTGTACTTGTTGCTATAATTTTAATATTAAAAGCATAGACATTGAATAATATTATCGCAAGATTATCAAATAAAAACTTTATTAAAATATTTATTCAAATTTAAATTTCAAATGTTTGTTTGATAGTTATATTGATAATTATATCTGTAATTTGGTTATTTTCTGTATGTACATTGTAAATACAATATTTTTTATTATAATAAAAAAAGACAAGCTTTGAACGTCCATCCAATAGAATTCCACTCTTACGTAACCGAACTTAACCACTTGTTAAAGCAATTTGCACTGTTATCGCGACTCTGGCGCGCGGATGCGGCGTTGTTGTAACGCTCGTGCGTTGTATTTTGAACTTTTAAACATAAGCCGTTAAAATAATTTTCAAGACGTGACAGGTGAGAGGAAGACTACAATCCATTTAGACCATATTTCCTTAGCCCCTTCACCTTGATTTAATATACAAACCGAAACAAAATATCTAAGCTTTATATACTAAAGACACTGAATAAAACAGAAATGCTGTCTGAAACACTGCTGGAAAATAAATTGTCAATTCGGCAGTATCAAACGTAATCACATCATACTGCCAATAACCACTTTGTCATACGTCAGCGACAACGCATTTTACGAGTATTTTGATGCATTTTTTAACATAAAGTTTATATAAAAGTTAACTTTATTCTATTTTTCACAAGGTTTCGAAGCCTTGCCCCAATTTTGCGTTGAAAACTATTGTTTTCTTTTTACGTATTAAACCTCTTTTACTTCTAAAGACAAATAATACGATGTCTACAAATACGCTTCAAATCAAATATAAATATAAAGAAATGTATACATTAAAAGTTATAATTATGTATAACCAAACACATACATTGCGTTTACATTTTTTATGTCAACTAATCTACTAAGCATACACGTATACCGTCTTTGTTGAAATGTCTAAGAGCCGAATCCCACTAGGTCGTGACGACACTTTTATTTTTGGCCGGCTATCGGCTCTAGCTGTTCCCACAAGGTCGTGACGACACTTTTATCGCTACTCGGCAGTCGGATCTGGCTGTCATAACGACACTTTTATTGTTGGACGGCAGTCGGCTCCACGGTTCGGGTTAATTGTATGAATGCTCTCGGGCACTATGGACGAAAACAAAATTCTGATCATGTACTATTTTTTAAAAAGAAAGAGGATCAAGAAAGATATGAAAATCTTAGGAACATTTCAAACGTAAATTGTGGAATTGAGAAGTGACGAAGGAAAGTTTTGTAACTATTTGGTTTGTAACTATCTTATTTTGTTACTATTATTTGGTCTATGACCACCTTTGAAGACCTACTGTTTACACTTCGTTCATAGCAACAATGTGTCGTCACGACAAGTGTGAACAGTACAATAAGAAACTTTATGCCAATAAATTCACGACAGCAAATCTTGTCAAATCACACGGTAAAAGCATCGTAGATGACAGTTTTATCGTGGGTGACTATATGTGAACAGTGCCATTTAAATATACAAGCCACGATACTTTTACCGGGACGACAATATGTCGTCACGACCAAGTGGGAACCGGCTCTTATAGTATTAATAAACTAAATTGTCACCCCACTCTGAAATTCCTACCTCTCAATCTACCTTCTACAAGTATGTATGTAGGATTCCATATTGACGCGGGATATTATCTAGACGTCAGTGGATGTCACGTGACTGGAGACAGTATTGCCCATCAATCCACTTGATTGAGAAACTGATTGATTTATTGATGTCTGTTGCCTTGTCGAATTGCAATATTCAGTTTGATTCCGATTAGTCCTTGAACGTAAAATGAAGATTTAAGTTATATAGAATTTCACATAGTCATCGTCAAAATGATTTTGTTTGTGTTCCATCTAATACTAGCAATCGGTTTTTACCTAGTTTAACCTTAAAAAGTGTACGACCAACTGGTACATGTTTTATGTATTTGGAATGGACACTGAATAACATTAGCTGTTGCTACAGAGTCCGCCGGCATATACTCGTAGTGAATAGCAAATTAATAAAAGCACGTTTAAACTGTGAAGTAAGTTAACTTTGTAGGTACATTGCATACATGAAAATATACAGAGCTTTTTAAATAAAAAAACACAAACCAAGTTTTTTTTTTCATTACCCGGCGTCGATTTTATTTGAAAGCAAGCAACCTGCATTCTTACGCATTCTATGGTATATGTAAGGCGCAACAGGCCGTTAGCAGCCACGTGTGTCAGAAAGCTGAAAAACAATGAAAAAATGTGTGGTATAATGCGATTCAAAGTCGACATTACACGTTTGATAAGCCTGGCGAGCTCATGCAAACGGTATATTGAAAATTTAATAAACTCCAGATCATCAATGTGCGCCTACCCTCGGGCAGCGAGGACAGTATTACAGTCCCGGAACCTGCATTATTCTGCGTTTATTTATTTTAAGGGTCGACCCTTTCATGTAAATCTCTACATACATAAATGACAACGTCTGTCCGTCTGCGCTAATCTGTTGTGTATTCGAAGATTACATGTGTTTAAAAAAATCGTAATGTTACGAAAAATATCGTTACGGACCGAGATCGTTGATAAAAATACCGATTGCTTTATCTAAATGACTTAATTATAGGAACGTATAACGTATACTAATGGGTCATTACTTGACTAGTCGATATACGGTTACACAAAAAAGGCATCTATTTAAACGGACAGAAAATTAATAGGAATTTGGTCTTCTATCAAATATGTTTTGACAGCAAAAATAATAGGTTGGCAGCAAATCGTTATTAACTTGCAATGCGTTTATTGTCACCAGTATTTTACTATTCTCAGCAGCCGTTAATTTGGGACGTCATTTAAAAAGTAAAGTCATGTAGGAATTTATAATGTGCCATCAAATTAAGAGGATCAATTGAACTAAAAATAGGCATCTATAATATTAATACATATTTAGATACTTATTTTTTAATTGCAAATAATATGAATTAGTAGATGCTTCTTAAAATGAATTAATTGATGTCCAAAAATAGGCACTATTTATAAAGATTTATATTTAAACGAGCCGCAAATCATAATAAACAAAACAATCTATTATTGAGTAACTCAAGTAATAATTTCAAATCACTGTTAATCTACTTCTTTTAGATAATGATTTAAATTAATATATTACATATTAGTTTCGGTCAGTATGAAAAAACAAATTTTATATTTAATAACAGTTTGAGCGGTAAAATATAATCAATAAAAAAATGCATAAATATTTGAATGCGATAGAATGAATAATTAGGCAGTAACGTGTTAGCAGTAATCACATAAAAATCGGTACTCTACAAATATTGGGGTAAGTAGTAAATAAATAACATTAATTATTTCTAACAAATTGTATCTGGTTCGAAAGGATTATTACGTTGTTTTAAAAAAAAAATAGCTTAACATTAAGCGTAGCGGAGCTATCGCCTCAGGCTTCTAGCCTAAACCAGCCAAATCATTTCAGGGTAGGAAAGACTTTTTAATCAAAAACGACTTTTACCAAACGCCGAGAACTTGCGAGCTATTTATCTAACTGCCCAATCAATCACTTCACTCTCTAAATAATAATTCCTGACTGTCCAGTGCAATCGCTCAGATCTTTAAAATAATTATTTACCCTTTTTATTGTCAGAATAGAACCTAAACCTCACCCACCTTTAAATTTGCAGCTCATTCAGTATTTTCAATTGTTTAAGTATTTATTGTTTTATAAATAAAAGACAAGAAATGAGAATAAGATTTAATAAAAGAAACAATTTGTTTAATGAAAGTATCAGTTCGTTTAATGAAATAAACAATCCGTTTAATGAAAGAAACAATTCGTTTGATGAAAAACAATTCGTTTAGTGAACATAACAATTCGTTTAATAGAAGAAACAAGAAATAGATTTTAAATCAAAGCTTGTTTACTTTTCGTAGGACGCCGGGTATATTTTTTGCTTCCAAACACTGTCCATAATGCTGCCTTTTTCACGAAATCTGATGTCAAGAAATGAAAATTGAAACTTCATAATATATATTATTTCAGAATCCTACAAAATACTAGTTTTCAGAAGTATATTTATAAATGCTGTCAGAAATATACTTTTGTGTTGAAAGCAAATAGAAGAAAGACATGATAGAAATAATGCAGCCAAATATATTAAATTTGCTACCAAGTCATGATTTCTGAAAGTCTATATCTAAATTATGGATACCTATACATTATTTGGTATACATTATTGGTTTTCTTGTCGGATTATAACTGTAGCTAACATGTTGCATGCGGGATAAATTATGATGTGTCGTGTGGTGTCGTTCGGCTATAGAATATCCCGGCTATCCCGTGGGTGTCATAAAAGGCGACTAAAGGATAACAAAACGGCTATCATAAGCGCTAGGAACTACACCATCCCTCATGCACGAGTTAATGTGCATGAGGAGGGCCATGTTCAGCAGTGGATACTGAAACGTCTGATTGCATTGCACGGCATTAAATTTTCTTGCTGGTTATTCCTTTTAACTGAGTGCAGTATTTTGTTGATCGATCATTTATCTTTTACCACTTAACTTCTTCTTCTAACATCTGTTGTTCTGCGACTTTTTAAAATTCAACACTTTTTTTATACAACGCACTCACTCACTCGCACTGCGTAGATACATTCGCACCGATATTTACATAGATATATTCGTAGGTATCTAATAGTAGCGGTTGTATTGACAGCTGTTTATGAATGGAATGTTCGTACTAGCGAACAGACGGAGTAACAGTACAGAGTAACAAAATCTGAGACGTCATTTAAAAAGTTAACATTTTTGGGGAAGATGTCAAGTTTAGAAAAAAGTCTTAGAACAAAAGTTGATCATTTTAATGAGGTTGTTAGTTTTAGTGAAGTTGTTTGTTGTTAGTTCTAGTGAGGTTGTTTGTTATCAGTTTTAGTGAGGTTGTTTGTTGTTAGTTTTAGTGAGGTTTTTTGTTGTTAGTTTTAGTGAGGTTGTTTGATGTTAGTTTTAGTGAGGTTGTTTGTTATCAGTTTTAGTGAGGTTGTTTGTTGTTAGTTTTAGTGAGGTTGTTAGTTGTAGTGAGGTTGTTAGTTTTAGTGAGGTTGTTAGTTGTAGTGAGGTTGTTAGTTGTAGTGAGGTTGTTAGTTTTAGTGAGGTTGTTAGTTTTAGTGAAGTGGTTTGTTGTTAGTTTTAGTGAGTTTTTAATGAGGTTATTAGTAGTTTTAGTGCGATTGTTAGTTTTTAATGGGGTTGTTACTTGTTAGTTTTTGGTGAGGTTGTTAGTTATTAGTTTTAATAAGAATTCAGTATTAAGGGAGTGCAGGTATGATTGATGTAGAGTGTAATAAATGAATTCTACATGTTATTAATAAAATATGTTGATACAATAATGCAATTAAATTATATAAAAAATATCATAAATAGCGCTGTAAACAATGACGGAATAAAAATGAAAATAAAAAGTCTTTATTGAAACATCATCAACATAACATACACATTTAAAAAAAAAAAAATTTAGTCATACATAGTTGTAGATCTGTAATTGTGTACGTTTCGACATTTCTTGTATCAAATGTACACATGTATTAAATCAAATCAATAAACGCGTCTTTTTAGTCTACATTTCGTTCGCATTCGATGTTCGATTTACACTCACCATTATCACACGAGCTACGCTACGTTGTTCGTAGCTCGGGACGTAGTCTCGTAGCACGTAGCGAGGGACGCTCTCCGGCCGGGTGGATTTACGACTTGAAGAAAGCCGCCAGTAGCGGCTGGATGAGAAGAGCAGAAGGCCGTGTATGGTGGCGGTCTTTAGGAGAGGCCTACATTCAACAGTGGAGAGACAGGTGCTGATGGTATTGTATGGTTATCACGAGCTGACTCTATTGTGATGGTACAATCCAATCGATTTTAAAAGTAATAAATCGCAAAACTTCTCTTTTATTCGTGTAACTGTAATTTCGATCTTGTGTATTGTCTTTGTTAAATGTGTGTTTGTTATTTGTATTGTCTTGGTTTTAGCGAATGTTTATGATCTGCAATGCTGCAGTCGAACTTTCTTCTGCTCTGCCATCTTTCCAAATAGCTATAAAAAAATAGTAATTAAAAAATTGCACTGACCGGAGCTAAAAAAATCTTTTCTTTTTCTCCTATTTATTTATTTCATGTGTGTACAATAAATAATTAAATAAGTAAATAAAACGTTGGTGGAGAAAACCAAAAAAGCAACATACATATAAAACGTACCATTCTACGATCACGGGTTTCATTACGGTCGCCGTGATATAACTCAATTTGTGGGGTGTACCTGCGTAAATCACGCAGTATCTGTGCACATCAAATTGAACTCGCAAACACTCCGACAATAGGTTCCGCAGTGAACCTTGCTGGCGTGAATGCGAGGTACAAACGTCGCATCTGCGATTAATGTGTCATGTAATAAAAAGCATTGACTAACCGTAAACGAGTTATTACGATGATTTCAAAATTAATTTAAATTGCTCTAACTGAATGTGTAAGTTTGTTCTACAACGTTATATTTGCGGTTGGCCCCACCTAGCGGCTTATTGCGTAAGTTTATAATGAGCTGCAAAGGCGTTTATGTTTGTGCGAACGCTCGATTTGTAGATACTTTACACTGTATTGTGATTTAATGTACGAAAGAAGTAATGAAATTACTATAAGTTATGAATAGTCATGAATGAGTCTGTACTAATATAATTACAAGGAACAAGGAACTGATCACGTGATCAGATGAGAACAACCGCTTAATGTGGCCATTAGTACAGATTGTCTGTATTCATGTTAAAATAATAACTAAGTGGGTTTGAATGCTCCAATGTCATTACACAAAACAAAAACCTAAACTTTTAATAACCGACAACAAGGTCCCTTTTCAAATGTGTATGGAGTTTTAGGAAAACTAATAAATATTACTGAGTGAATTCGATCTTAGTTGTATTACTATTAGCACAATATGTTGGTAGTTTTATAACAGTTTGTTCGTTGCTGTTATCAAGTATAACGAAGAATGGAAAAATATCTCGTGTAATAACTTTTATCAAAAACGTTTTTTTAATTGTTGCTTTATTTGTAGCCCGTTTTCTCATAAAATGTATCTTAGGAAAACAATAAGAATTTGTTAAAAAAAAATATATATATACATCGCGATTTATGGTTCTATGCTTAATTGTCGATAGTTTTATGGCAAAATCTCTAAACAAAACTGTACAATTCTTTTATCAGTAATACAGATCTTCTAGTTTCCAAATAACATAACATTTATGTAACTTCAAACGGGAACATATTTTTTCCGAGTCTAAACTTCAAACGAAATTATCTCTACATCACGTTGTATTGTATAGACATTGCATTTCAAACTTTTTTAAAAAATATCCTTACCACATACATGATATTACGACCTTACCTATGAAATTGCCAAACGGCACAGAGGCCAATTTGAACTTAGTTATCTTGCCAAACGGCTTAGAATTCCAAATTCAAATTAATTTCAATTAAAAGCTATGACCATTCGTTTTCGAACTCAGTTATTCATTTGTTTTTTTACGTCAAACAACTTTTTGCTTAGGTATCGTTGTGTTTGCGACAATGGAGAAGTAAAAAATTCGCGTTATTTTCGAATATGAGTTCCACCACGGCAGCAACGCAGCACAGACGGCACGCAATATCAACGTTGTGTATGGACCAAAGACCGCAAACGAATGCACGTTGCGTTTTTGGTTTGATCGTTTCCGTTCTCAAAATTTCGACCTCAAGAACAAACCTCGTGGACGACCAGAGACTAAAGTCGATAATGACAAATTAAAAGCAATAATGGAAGCGGATTCATCTCAAACCACGTGTGAGTTAGCCTTCGGCGTAAGTGACAAGTCGATATTGATTCATTTGCGTCAAATCGGGAAAGTGAAGAAGGTGAGTACCGAATGACCTTAATGAAAGTCAGCTGCAAACACGCGTCGAAGCTTGCCTTACTTTGTTGAACCAGCACTCCGAAGAAATGAAAGGGATTCCGAATCGTATTGTCACTTGTGATGAGAAGTGGATCCTGTATGATAATCGTAAACGTTGGTTACAATGGTTGAAAGTGAGTCAAGAGAAGCTCACTGTGAATGTATGATGGCATGTGCCTGCATTATACACTACAGCTTCTCGAGTCTGGCACAATAATTGATGCAGATGGGCACCGTGAAGAACTGCTAACGATGATAGAAAAGCTCGCTATCAAACAACCGAGTCTGATCAATCGTTCTAGTCCACTGCTTCTCCATGAGAACGCTCGCCCACACACTGCACGACAGACAGTCTCAAAGTTACAGGAGCTTCGACTGGAAACTTTCCGTCACCCCCCGTACTCGCCATACCGTGCTCCTACTGATTTCCATTTTTTTTTTTTCGGAATTTGGATAACCTTTACAGGGAAGAAATTCAACTCCAATGAGGCAGTGAAAAACGCCTTCAGCGAATTCATCGATTCCCGTCCCCAGGAGTTCTATAGGAAAGGCATGAATCAACTTTCATTAAAATGGCAAAAGTGGCAAGGTAGATAACAATGGTCAATACTTTAATTGATTAAATACATATATATATATATATAATTTTCATACCAAAAAAATGATTTGTTCCGTATAAAACGGTAATTTCCTTAGGTAAAGACCTAATTATATACATATTTTTATGTAGATTTTGGAAACATCAATAAGTACTATCGGCAATAAGGTTCCTTTTCCTTGATAATGTCACAAATTCTCTTTCTGTAGATACGTATCAAGATTAACATTTCGTACTAGCTTCTGCTTGCGACTTCGCTCGCGTAGACTAAGCACATGTAAAAAAACTTTAACACTTGTAAAAGCACCAATCCATCCAGTAGTTTTTGAGTAATTACATTAAGTCATTTTTATATGTTCCTCTATAACTTAACTTCCTTTGTGTTATATGAATATGACACATATACCCGTTTTCCTTCTGGATACTTAGCTATACATTAGTGAAAACCCGATCAAAATCCGTTCAGTAGTTTTTACGAGCTGCTCAAACAAACAGATATACAGACAACCAGACATACAGACAAACATGCAGTGGAAGTTTATAAAAACTACTGTTTTGAGTTTTGTAGCTTCTAAAGAGACCCCCCATATGTTGTTTTAATTAAGTCATTGTTCGACAACCCTTTTATTATATGTATGTAGATTAATTGTTTAACTAGTCAAAGGTCACACTTTTGATTAGCAGTACATTTATGTCGAAAGATTATCTTAATTAAGCTCGTACCAATAAACAATTACAAAGTAATTTAAATAACTATAAAATGTCAATTTTCTTCTTGTTAGCTTGTCAACTGTTAAACATTATTTTCATAAATTACACCCCATCTACAGCTGAACATTGTTACACGAAGTACCTGGTAACAATTCATTTAATAATAAAAAAAACAAGATGAACGTGTCCTCTGGACCATAGACAATTGTTCTATTGTCTTCAGTCTTTTATATTTGGCGTTTGTCTGCGCGCCGAATTAAACAAGGGTTATTTTACAGACATTTTTACTTCCCTAATGGGTTGCTAATGACGTGTTAATCCGAATTCGTGGAATCGGGCCAATTAAGAACGGTTTGGTATGATTCGGACCGGAATAAGTTTCAATGTTTCGTTTTTGCTGTAAGTATTTAATCTGCGACAAATCCCTCGACGCGGACAGTACGGTTTACTGATAATCACACGGCTCTCAAACCTTGATTGGCTTCCGTTTTCTATTCCAAAATTGTGGAGTCCTTTAGGAATACCATAAAAGGCCCGACGCCATTTGCCGTGAAGTACGACGGGCGATTCTTTTTTGAAATGGAAAAAAGCAATGTGCGTCCAATGAAAAATCCTTTTTGTCTCTGTGTGCAGTAAAAAATGTATATATGGCGTAGAATGGTTACAAAACGGCTTGATTTATTGTCATTCTATAAAACGCTGTGGGAATGATTTAGATTCCACGCAATCTAGTGGCCCATTTGATTCAGTGCATATTGAATCATATGGGCCATGCGTTGTCAGCTAAGAAAAACATGGGTTTTGAATTCAGTGAAGGTTTCCTTTGGTTTTATTCCCATTATTAAGGAATTCATAATTTGTGAGTAATACTAGTTTATGCGTCTTTAATAATAATTTTAATAATATATCTACTAATGAGTTTATTGTATAAAGTGAAAGGGTTCAGTTACAATAAACGAAGAATCAACACTAAACCTGTTACTAAAATAAATAATTCATAGAAATAAATAATAAGTAAATAGTTCATAGATGTAAGTAGGACTTTTTTAAAGTCAGGTGACATCACAAGAAAACCATACCAAATTAACCATAAATGAGAAATAGTCACAAGCAATTGTCAAATGGTACAACTAAGCGGAGAGGCCTGAAATCCCGATCTACATGTGTATTATATTTTGTGTTACAATGTCTCTTAATCATTTAATGTTCTATTAAGTACTGTCGCAAGTTACAATATGACAAAATTTATATATAATTTGTCTATTTAAACGGGTCGTAATGGGTCGGTCTTAAATAGATAAATATGTGTGAAAAACACGAAAATATCTAAAAATATAATGGTATATGACAAATTATACTCATACTCATTTGAGGACAATGCGTTACAACCATAACGCACAATATTTAAACGGTAACGTCGTTCGTTTGATGCTTGTTCGATATCATTGTATTTAAACACAATTGTGTGATAAAATTGGTTCTATGACATTGTATGTGACTCACCAATTTTTATGAGGTGTACTAAATGTGTCAACGGATATTAAACGTGTAAAATATGGTGAAGACATCGGTATCTCGTACTGTTAACGCTTGAAGCTCAGTCTAGTGCAATTTTTCGTCCGCGGTTACAAGAATTCCTCATTAGTCAGTTAGTCAGAATGTGTTCTAATGATAATATTTTAAATAGCAAAGTAAAAGATTTGGATATATTTATTGACTCTTTGCATACATTTAGGAAAAGTTATTAAACATTTATTACCTAATTTCATTCTTGAAATATTTTTGTAATAGTCAAATCATTAATATAACTAAAATATCTTTTATAAAGTTTTTTTTTATGGACGAAGGCGGCAGACGAGCATACAGTCCACCTGATGGTAAGTGGACACTGTCACCCATAGACATCCGCGATACATGCCAACATCAGTCCAGAATATCAAACGTTGGCACGCCCCCGGATGCGGTGCCTACCTTTGCAAATTAAGGAATGGATTGGGAAAATGGAGTGGTGTAGGATGGGAGGAGAATGGGCTCTGGCATATCTCACTCACTACCGAAACACGTACGTACGTTGTGGAAATGCATTATATTTCAAGGTAGTTTTCTGTGAGAGAGGGGTTACGTGGCCAGTCGAGTCCGCCCAGCGGCTGTGGGAATGCAACATACACTTTAGAATTTAGAATACACCTTTCTTTTTTAGAATGTCAACTTTTAATGGTATTACAACCAGCCAGGTACAAATAGTACAACCAAAGACATTTGATTACAACTTCATACGTACAAAATACGAAAAGACTTTCTCCCCGACCTATTGTTAATACAATATTGTTATTTTATTTGTGTACTGTTGGTGGTACCTTATATAAATAATTAAATCAATTCCACGATTTTAAATTTACTAATAAAGTGTTTTAATATTAAAATTTAACAACATATTCTTCGGCTATATCTGTAGTTACCGGAGTATGTGATATTGCAATGTCTCAATCTATAATGTCGCTGGTAGACTGAAATAAAAAGAAAAACATATAAGGCTGACTTCACGATTATGTGGAATTATAAAAAAAAATATAAAAAAGATAAATTATAAACGATTATAAAAGTGAGAGATAGACAGATGGCTAAAGCTAAAGCATTCGAAATTTATAAAACCTCTACCATGTAATAGTGCGGCAGTTCTGTATGTGGTACGCCACGTATGGATACCAATCACAGCAATTAATACGAAATAAAACTCACATTCATGATTCATTCGTTCATTCTAATGACCTGCGAAGCGAAGGGAAACGACCTTTCAATTTCATCTTACGGGGTATGACCTCCCTCCGGTCTGGGGATTAAGGGGGTTGCGCTTAAATCAAAATTACAGTAGTATCGCTCTAAAGACGCAGTTCACTAAATCGGGTACAGATACGTTAAGGACATTTTATTTCGAGTTATTGCTTAGTTATTCCAAAATGCAGATAGAATTTCCTATCAAAATATTAGGACGGATAACTTTTAAGATTTTCGCGGATTTCACACGCGGTGACGCGTACGTTTACCTTTTTTTTTATTGTACTCGACGAACGTTTCGGTTGGGTTGCACCAACTATGGTCACAAGTTGACTCGAGAGGCGGTTCCGGAAAGTTTCCGGACCATGGAGACCATATGAAATGGGCAGTTGAAAAAACTGCTCGCCGCTCTCTGCGTAGATTAACTTTTCAATCAACTCGAAACCATGGTTGGGGCAACGCTGCCGTAACTTCGAGTAAAATGTAAACGGTAAACGTACACGTCAAGACCCGCGTAATAGATAAATATATATATATAGGACGTTTTTGTCATATTATAGGAAATTCTCGCACATAATGCTATTGTTCAACCACAATACGGGAATTAATTCCTTCAGGATTCCACGCCAGGATTCTACGTTCAAAATTCCACGCCCAAGAATTCTTCAAATACCGTCTTTCTTTATGTTTTATAGAAAACAAACAGAGAATAATTTGTGGAAAACGCTTTGGACATTTTTGTGTTCTTATTTCAATGGAAATAATTGCTTGTTCACACTTTGCTCCCTCCACGGTTGTCATTTCTTAAAGACGTCTTTATACCAATCTTTTTATCTCTATTTGATCCTTGAAATGTGATCGATGTCCCGAATTGGGCCTACATACGTTAACGTTACTGATGTACGTCATTTTCATTGTAACTTATGGTAAATTGTCTCCTCTTGCAATTTGTATGAAAATGCATCATTTTTAGTAACACCATTTTGCCTTCGATGCTGTCCAGCCGGTTCCTTGATACCAGAGAAATATGCATAACTCCTAAACTTTTAACTGAGGCCACGATAACTTCCCTACAAATTAAATAGATGCTTCTGGCTTCTAATAATCTCGTTTACCCCCGTCTGCAGCAGCTCCTGGGAGTTTTGAGAGAGGTCTCTCAGATATGGGTTTCTGGAAGTAGTCTTAAAAAACATTTTTGTTGATTTCTCCTCAGTGTCTGCAATTTTTTTAGATTTTTAGTGATTATTTTACATTAATTCTAACTTAATGGTGTTTGTAATTGAAAAAGTGTGTTGTAATTGTAATTGAATTACCATTTCAGAATTACCTCTTGTAATAATCGGTAATCTGGTTTAAATGAAGTTTTTAATTGAATTTTTCCTTAACGACAACGTATCTATGGAGTATGTAATTGATATTAAAGTGATAAAACCGATAAACCGCCATAACTCGTTGGCGTATTGTAAATCTGAAATCTAAATTTGTCTGTGACACAACGCACATTCGGTCAGAATAGGGCAAGGTTTGCTAAATAATTTATCGTTGGAAGAAAGGCACTACTTCTCAAGGCTGTGATGATATTGCAACAATATTCTTTCATGTATTCTAATTTACCGAACTTCTTGCTACTAAATACCTAAGAACCCTCCCTGGCCGCTAAAGCAAACCTAAATTCAAATCCGCTCCAGACTTCAAACGGCTGCACCTTGACTCATCTACTGTCAAGTAAGGACGTGTCTACTGTACTTCGCTAAAGTCTTCAGTGTCAATACTACCTATATTTGTAAATTATATTGCACTCTTAATATCTCACTGTTTGAGAAGCTCTTATTTGCGCATGAACTCAACCTCTCGTATACAACTATAAATATATATAAAAACCTTGCTAGTTTTCTTTTTTTTAATTTTTATTACAGTATATAAATTGCTGAAATGTGGACTGGCTGATATTCTGTACTGACAATATTCTTTTCTACCATCTGAGCTAACGTTGCAATATGATTCAACACCTAACAACCGACCGGCATCTGTTTATAATTATAAGATTCTAAAAACTGCAATTGTAACATCTACTCGATCCATATTTCAGACTCTTAATGCATGTTATTTTGTTTTAGGTATGGACTTTGATCAAGAACATAGAGGATACTTTTACGATTGGTAAGAAAGACTTAATATTATTGTACTAGCGGTCGCTTGCGTTTTGATTGTCGCCACATTCAGAATATGACTGAGACCGCTCCACTTGACGGGTCCTTTTTATAGAAAATATACAGGCAATATATTTTATACAGACGAGCATATAATTCACCTGATGGTAAATGATTATTTTCACTAGACATCAACATAACCAACTATCACCACAAAATGACCGATGTTGACATAGATATTCGCGGATGCTGCTGCCTTTGGAATTTGGATACAAGACTTAGGATAAGAATGGGAAATATCCGAAATAATAAGACCATTATAATCTAAGAATATAATACTCTAGGAAGCTGGATTTGAAAAGGGATTGAGCAGTATACGGAAAAAAGGTCCCAAGTTTGATACCTTACGACACAGGTAATTCGTGTTTTTTTCTACAGTTAGAAGGCGACAGACGTGCACACAGTCCACCTGGTGGTACGTAAGTGAAGACTGTCGTCCGTAGACATCCGCGATACATGCAAATATCAGTCCAGAATGACAAACGCTGGCACGCCCCTGGATGCGCTGCATACCTTTTGAAATGTAGGGATTGATTTAGAGAGAGGGTTGAGAAAATGGGGAGGGATAGGATGGGATGTGTGGCGTTATAAAGAAATAAAGTACTCCAATATTGCTCTTCCAACTCGCATTCAGCGCTGAAACACAGGTACGTATCGCAGCAATGGCATTAGGATCCGTGTGCAGTTTATGTTTGTGGGATTGGATTTTTCCATTACGCTAGTGAATTTCCACTACTATTTGGGATATTATCATGCAACCAACGCGAATCGTGTTCCAAAATGCCATTTAAAAAAGATATAGTTCTTCGATATAGTAAAAATAGAGGTTTAGTTCTTACTTGTAAGTAGTAAGTTAACTTATATTTTCACATTTGTGAATGATATTCAGAATTCACAACACCCTCGTATTGGCAAGGAACCAGTGGGAGATTTCACGCACGGAATGACGACGTTATTTGAAATAAATGGACGAGTCGTGACAGTTCTCGCTGCAACATTTTATAAATGTATCGGTTTTCACAGCAATCTGTATAGGAATAGACATTTTTCCATAACTCGAATACTTCGACTCGAAGTGTCCGTCCCCCTCCCTCTCTATGAAATAATTTAAAATCTTGGTTGGTTATTTATAAACTATTTTTCTTGAGTAAAGAGAAAACACACTAGGTGTATTATCGTTTCTTTATTGTATAACTGCACTTTTTCTGTATATGGATATTGTGTATATTTGTATACGGGTTAAATACTACGGGTATAAACCATATAAACTGAAAATACATCTTCACTGTTTTTTTTTAGCAAATATCTATTGACTTTCCGTATTAAAATCATCATTGATCCTTCGAGATCGATTTTAGACTTGTTTTTTATCTGTACACAACATCCTTATGACCGTTCTACACATTCGATGGCGGCTGAAGCTCTGGGTAAGGGCATAGTATTCTCCATAATGTTTTGTAAACGATTCAGCAGTTCCGAAATTAAACAACGCCTTTGCATCACACGTACTCGCTAGTATGTAACAAGATTCTAATCTACCCAGTGTACCAAGTTTTCCGCTCCAAGAGTCGTGCAAACACGGGAGCGGGGCGCAAAGCTTTCGGCACATAATTATTTCTGTATTAAGTGGCATGAATTAGATTAACATCTGAGGGGTTTGCTGCATATTCGTTAGAGGTTTCTCGTGTCTGTTAATTGTTTTAGATGTTACCGATTTATGGTTTAGCGCCTTCTAAGCGATGTTTCGTCATGCCTAAAACAATATACCTAATAGATAATTTACTCCATTTAGATGATGTGCGATAATTATTGTGATAATTAATTGTGCGATACCATGAATCTAATATTGTATTAATATATGTATGACTATGTATGACTAAGTATATGTATGAAGACCGCAACTACGACAAATAAGGCTAGTTAGTCACTGTAACGTTATTATGACTAATTCAGTTCCAAACTCCTCAAAGGGCTCTGCGAATACCCCTTTAAAATTCCATTTTCATTGGTCGTAATCCTTTTAAAAGCTTTCCAAAGTATCTTTCGAATTATTAAATTTGACAGTCCCAAGGTCTTCTTCGTGTTGAAAGTTTTAGGACGATAATAGTTAAAATTAAAGTCAAGTACAAAGAAGTTTTCAAACAATGTTACAAATTTGTAAATCATGAAAGTTTTTGTTGGAACTGTAAAAAGTACGTAAACTAACATTTCCCCGTATAGCTCTACTCTTTATTGGGAATTCCGTACAAAGTCGTCTGTTCATATTGAAATTGTCGTTTGTTCATATTGGCCACTTTGAACTTAGTTATCTTGCGTTTGGCTTGGTATACCAAATTCAAATTAATTTCAATTTAAAGCTATAACATTCTTTTCTAAAATCAGTTATTCATTTCTTTTTCCGTCCAACGGCTGTTTGCTTAGATATCGTTGCGTTTGCGACCATTGAAAAGTTAAAAATTCGCGTTATTTTCGTATAAGAGTTCCGTCGTGGCAGCAACGTAGCACAGGCGGCACGCAATATGAACTATGTGTACGGACCAAACACCGCATACCAACACATAGTGTGTTTTAGGTTTTGTTTCCGTTCTGGAAATTTCGACCTCAAGAACAAGCCTCGTGGACGACCGGACTAAACTCATGGACTAAAGTCAATAATGACGAATTGAAAGCAATAGTGGAAGCGAGTTCATCTCAACGCTGAAATTAATCACTGAATAGAACTCTGCACTCCCAAAATCCTCTCCACCGAACGTCACCATTATCCCAGGACTGTTGTACGTGAAGCGATTTAAATTAAGAAATATAAAAATCTCAATCGGGAAGATGGATATAAACTGTCGTCGACGTGGAATCCAGTGATTAACAAATTTAAACCTTGCGATTTGCCGTCAAATACGTCCGCGGACATTGTTAGTGTAGTGTGTCGCAGCCTTTCCGAATGTGAAGATCAAATGTGGATAGTTGATGAAACTGCTCGAAATTCCCATCCTGGTCTACCCGCTTCTTCGGTCAACTCGTGTCCACGGCTGGTGTAACCCGGTGCCGAAACGTCGAGTAGGAATAAAAGGTAAACAAATACCTTTATTATACCCGTTCAGATTTAGAATTTAAAATGGATTCATCTCAAACCACGTCTGAGTTTGTAGGCCTTCGTTCACATGGTTCGGCGTAAGTGATACAATGATATTGATTCATTTGCTTCAAATCGGGAAGTGAAGAAGCTCAGAAAGTGGTTACCGTATGAGCTTAATGAAATTCAGCTCCAAACAAGTGTCGAAGCTTGCCACTTTGCTGAACCGCCACAAAAATGAAGGGATTCTGACTCGTATTGTCACTTGTAATAAGAAGTGGATCCTGTATGATAATCTTAAACATTCATCACAATGGTTGAACTCAGGAGACACAGCCAAACAATGTCTTTAACGTAAACTAACTCAAAAGAAGCTCATGGTGACTGTGTGGTGATCCTGTGCCGGTATTATACACTACAGCTTCTTGATATCTGGCACAACGATTAATGCAGATGTGTACTGTGAAGAACTGCAAAGATGATGGACAAGCACGCTATCAAACAACCGAGTCTGGTCAATCGCTCTAGTCCACTACTTCTCCATGAGAACGCTCGCCCACACACTGCACGACAGACAGTCTCAAAGTTACAGGAGCTTCGACTGGAAACTCTCCGTCACACACCGTACTCGCCAGACCCTGCTCCTACTGATTTCCATTTTTTTCGAAATTTGGACAACTTTTTACAGGGGAAAATAAGGCAATCAAAAACACCTTCAGAGAATCATCAGAGAGATAAGAGAGTTCTAAGACAGAGACATTAATCAACTTCCATTAAAAGGACAAAAGTGCATTGATAATAATGGACAATAATTCGATTAATTAAATCTATAATTTTCATACAAAACAAAATATTTGAATTTTTCCATATAAAACGGCAATTTCATAGCTTAGGACCTAATACGACATTTTAAAATTAATTTTAGCGTATATCATGCTAAATTAATTTTACAATACATCAATATTTTTTTTCTGCTATAATTTCATCCAGATACCACTGCATTGTGACAAATACATTAATTACTTTCGATTATTTAATGTAAGTATAACTTTATTTAAATTTAGAAAATAACATCTTTTCTACTGTTCTATTAATATCGCAGGATCGTTAAGTACAAAACGTGCTAGTTTTTCTTGGTTAAAATAAATTTTAGTAATGCTCGATAAATCTAACAGAATCGACATACCGAGTAGTTTTCAAACACAGGATCTAATGGCAATAGCAGTGGATACACGATTGCAATACCATTAGTGACTCAGTGTTGTGCTACCGACTTGAAGAGCTACCTATTTAAGTATTATCCTGTATAGGATGCATCAGATAGAAAAGTTTCTAAACAAGTTTCCTTTTCATTTTATGAATGATAACGTTGGGTTTTATAGAGAACCAAAGGACCGCCCGTGGCTTCGCCAGTCTTAGCATAAATAATGTAGGGTTAATGCATAAGGGTTAACATTGACGTCTGAGGAGTATTTATGGAATATGTTAATGAAGATTTCATTGAGATTACCTGAGACGAACAAATTTTCCTCTTTATAACATTATTTAGCCATCCACCGGTGCTTTACATTGCTCTTACGTAATATGTCTAGGCCTCAGCCTTCCCCTCGTAAAAAATATATCTTATCGACGTAAACCAATACGTGGATTCACTACTTCCAACTACACTATACAGTAGCCTTAATCAGCACTTTTAGCATCCACTGCTGAACATGGGCCTCCTTATGCTCATTGTGTTGTGCATGATGGATGTATAGCTTTAAAACGTCACATTGACCAAGCGGGTTGACAAGTCCACTATTTTAGAGGTGGTGTAGTTCCTCAGGGCTTGTGGTATCGGCTTTGTTATCCGCTACCGACCGCCCGTCCGTCACCCCTTTTAAAAAAGCAATAAAACGCGTATTTCCAAATTCCAACCACCAAGGAAAGGGGGTGGGTTTTGTTCATAACCAACATACGTAGTTCGCGTATCCATCTGCACAAAGTCAAACTTACGATAAAGTTTGCTAACGGTTGCGGATTTTACGTTCACTGCC
This sequence comes from Sesia apiformis, assembly GCA_914767545.1. NCBI lineage: Eukaryota > Metazoa > Arthropoda > Insecta > Lepidoptera > Sesiidae > Sesia > Sesia apiformis. Next base: position 13,901,312 of record OU611963.1, on the reverse strand, counting down.
GCTCGCTTTGCGTAATCCGCATAACATACCTTGTCTATCTCTTTCAATATACAATTGGACACGTATGTATGACAGGGATAGATGCTAACGCTGTATAAGGAGGCTGGTATGCGTGTTTGCAAAGTCTAAACCATAAGCTAGAGCCCTAATGTTAGCTTATGAAGTGATTTTAATGTTATATAGAGTAACACCGTTACTGTTATATAGAGCAGTAGTAACGCCGACCCTAACACATTCAAATATAAAAAGATTTGTCATAATTTATCCAGTGCGTGACCTAAACTTATCTCCTTGTTAATTAATTGCATCTGTACACGTGTGATGATATCATCGTTGAGGATACGTAATTTGTGTCTTTCTGTTCTGTTCTCATTGGTTTCGACCCACTACACTACTGGTCAGTAGTGCAGAAGGAAAAGTAATTCCCCACGACACTACTAGTAGGTGCTGCAGCTGCAGTGTCGTGAGTCAGGAGGAGGGAATCCTGTTCACCGCGAGAAATTTATCGAAATTTTAAAAAGTAGAATTTAACCACTATAGACTTTAAGAATACGCGTCCGGTATATATAAAGTTTTACGCTACTGTTAGCGGTTGATAAAGACAGTTTGGAGTATAGGATTTGCATTGCTAGCTGTTTGGCGGTTAACCATGGTAGTTTGTTCTACGGTCCAGTAAATATTCCACAAAATCCTCAGTAAAACAGTTATAAACCAACTAAATTTACAACTCTTTAGAGAGTTATTGGATAACCAAACACATTCATCGGTATCTAGTACCTAGCCGAGGCGCTTTAAGGAAAGCTTTAAAATGCTTCGTTATTTCTGAAATTTCCTGTGTAATAGAGTGCCTTTTCAATGCTAACATCAAAAAAGGATATCTTTAAGAATAAAAACATGGATAAGACACTTTATTGCAAATAAATATAAAAATAGACATTAACATTATAAGCACAATTCCTTAGATTACAGCTTTTTAATCAAACTGAGTCAAACAATCACTGAGGAAATCGTCACCTGGGCTTGATGTCAGTACATATTTAAGTTATTCTGTGATTGTTTCGTCATATTAGTTATTCTGTAGCTTCGTTTTGTTGTCCTTATGTTTTGTACTGTTTACAATAAAATGTAATAAACAGATTTTAAACACATGTACAAAAGGCGGTCTTATGGTTAAAAGCGACCACTATTTGGTATACATAATAGACAACGTGACAGACAACCTTTACATATACAAATGTACCTATATAATGATATTAATGTTGCACACTATAAATTTATATATTGACCGTGTAGTGTCATCCGGTTGTAGAATAGCTCCACTCCATCTCTTCCTGTGGGTGTCGTAAAAATAGGATGAGGGAGAACAAAGCCGCTACCACAAGCGCTGAGGAACACCATCTGTAAAAGAGTGGACACGCCATGTCGACTCCCGCCGTGAGCGTGCCGTTTTAAGGCCATACATTCCTCATGTACAAAACAATGTGCATGAGGAGGCCCGTGTGCAGCAGTGAACAATAAAGGACTGGTTATAGTTTAAGGTTGTCTGTCTAACGCTCTACAAAGCTCAGGTTAGGCCCCACATGGAATACTGCTCACATTTCTGGGCCGGCGCACCAAAATATCAATTGGACCCATTTGACTGCATCCACCGACGCGCGACGTGCTGTTCGAATTGTCGACGATCGTACTCTCACGGGCGGTATAGAATCCCTCAGCGTTCGGAGAGACGTTGCGCCTCTCTGTGTTCTACCGCCTGTACAATGGGGTATGCTCTGAAGAATTGTTCAATATAATTCCATATGGGGTTTTTCAAGAAATCTGTGAATAGGATATTGCAAGGTCGGCGGCGCACCCGCATACCTCCTGGTGTAGCAGGTGTCCATGTGGGGCCTAACCTGAGCTTTGTAGAGCGTTAGACAGACAACCTAAACTATAACCAGTCCTTTATTGTTCACTGCTGCACACGGGCCTCCTCATGCACATTGTTTTGTACATGAGGAATGTATGGCCTTAAAACGGCACGCTCACGGCGGGAGTCGACTTGGCGTGTCCACTCTTTTACAGATGGTGTTCCTCAGCGCTTGTGGTAGCGGCTTTGTTATCCCTCATCCTATTTTTACGACACCCACAGGAAGAGATGGAGTGGAGCTATTCTACAACCGGATGACACTACACGGTCAATATATAAATTTATAGTGTGCAACATTAATATCATTATATAGGTACATTTGTATATGTAAAGGTTGTCTGTCACGTTGTCTATTATGTATACCAAATAGTGGTCGCTTTTAACCATAAGACCGCCTTTTGTACATGTGTTTAAAATCTGTTTATTACATTTTATTGTAAACAGTACAAAACATAAGGACAACAAAACGAAGCTACAGAATAACTAATATGACGAAACAATCACAGAATAACTTAAATATGTACTGACATCAAGCCCAGGTGACGATTTCCTCAGTGATTGTTTGACTCAGTTTGATTAAAAAGCTGTAATCTAAGGAATTGTGCTTATAATGTTAATGTCTATTTTTATATTTATTTGCAATAAAGTGTCTTATCCATGTTTTTATTCTTAAAGATATCCTTTTTTGATGTTAGCATTGAAAAGGCACTCTATTACACAGGAAATTTCAGAAATAACGAAGCATTTTAAAGCTTTCCTTAAAGCGCCTCGGCTAGGTACTAGATACCGATGAATGTGTTTGGTTATCCAATAACTCTCTAAAGAGTTGTAAATTTAGTTGGTTTATAACTGTTTTACTGAGGATTTTGTGGAATATTTACTGGACCGTAGAACAAACTACCATGGTTAACCGCCAAACAGCTAGCAATGCAAATCCTATACTCCAAACTGTCTTTATCAACCGCTAACAGTAGCGTAAAACTTTATATATACCGGACGCGTATTCTTAAAGTCTATAGTGGTTAAATTCTACTTTTTAAAATTTCGATAAATTTCTCGCGGTGAACAGGATTCCCTCCTCCTGACTCACGACACTGCAGCTGCAGCACCTACTAGTAGTGTCGTGGGGAATTACTTTTCCTTCTGCACTACTGACCAGTAGTGTAGTGGGTCGAAACCAATGAGAACAGAACAGAAAGACACAAATTACGTATCCTCAACGATGATATCATCACACGTGTACAGATGCAATTAATTAACAAGGAGATAAGTTTAAGTCACGCACTGGATAAATTATGACAAATCTTTTTATATTTGAATGTGTTAGGGTCGGCGTTACTACTACTCTATATAACAGTAACGGTGTTACTCTATATAACATTAAAATCACTTCATAAGCTAACATTAGGGCTCTAGCTTATGGTTTAGACTTTGCAAACACGCATACCAGCCTCCTTATACAGCGTTAGCATCTATCCCTGTCATACATACGTGTCCAATTGTATATTGAAAGAGATAGACAAGGTATGTTATGCGGATTACGCAAAGCGAGCGGCAGTGAACGTAAAATCCGCAACCGTTAGCAAACTTTATCGTAAGTTTGACTTTGTGCAGATGGATACGCGAACTACGTATGTTGGTTATGAACAAAACCCACCCCCTTTCCTTGGTGGTTGGAATTTGGAAATACGCGTTTTATTGCTTTTTTAAAAGGGGTGACGGACGGGCGGTCGGTAGCGGATAACAAAGCCGATACCACAAGCCCTGAGGAACTACACCACCTCTAAAATAGTGGACTTGTCAACCCGCTTGGTCAATGTGACGTTTTAAAGCTATACATCCATCATGCACAACACAATGAGCATAAGGAGGCCCATGTTCAGCAGTGGATGCTAAAAGTGCTGATTAAGGCTACTGTATAGTGTAGTTGGAAGTAGTGAATCCACGTATTGGTTTACGTCGATAAGATTTTTTACGAGGGGAAGGCTGAGGCCTAGACATATTACGTAAGAGCAATGTAAGCACCTGTACAATGGGGTATGCTCTGAAGAATTGTTCAATATAATTCCCACTTTGGGTTTCTACAACCGCACCTCTTGTCACGGAAGTGCGGTCCAAAAATCATTTTATACTGCGAACCCGTAGCCTGTGGAACGAACTGCCTCAAGAGGTCTTTCCATTAAGCTACGATATGGGGTTTTTCAAGAAATCTGTGAATAGGATATTGCAAGGTCGGCGGCGCACCCGCATACCTCCTGGTGTAGCAGGTGTCCATGGGCGGCGGTAGCACTTATCATCACGTGGTGCCGCTTGCTCGTCCGCCTACTTCGATATAAAAGAAATAGATAGTATGGTGCTATTCTAAGACCAGCTAACCCCACATGGTCAATACAATACACACATATATAAATTAATCTTCATTTTATTATACTTAACTATATCATTACGGATAAAAATAACCTAACGATTTTTGAATTTATGTTGCTATCAATTAATGCCTTCATTGACCCAGTACTAGGTAGATATACCTATTCGTATATAGATTAGATATATTTATATCACCAGATTATACATATTTGCAGAAATACTGATTACATAACATGCGTTCAATTACTATGTTGATTCCGTGAGTTTAACAAGTGCCACCAGTTAATTCTTTAACAAGAAATCGTTTCTGAAATTACACCAAAAATTAATATATGTTGTTCATTAACCACAAACAGATTGACGTGTGGACGCATCGGGCTAACCGGTGAGTTTTTACTGGATTTTTTAACTTTTTTTCTGGAATATTCCCGGTATAAATGATCCGGTAACGAGTGCGTGTGACGTGTTTGACGGCGTACGCAACATTAATCAAAGAGTTGGGATGAAATATGTAGTCTGAAGATGTTTAATGCGATAACGTACCAAATGGTGGAGATTAAGGTTGACATGGAACGTTTTCGCAGTTTTACGGCAGAGTTTAAAAACAAAAAAGGATTTTTCTGTTTAAAAATAAATATCTGTGTGCTCGTATGTTATCAACCGATCCACAGATTAAATCTTAAAGCTGGGCACGGATTTGTTCTTTACGCGGGAAAATTGGGTAACATACCGCAAGATTTTTGTTGGTTCGCGAGCACGTGGGTATCCTTTTCTTCACCGTAGAATTACTGACTTAAATTTATTTAAGAAAGTACTAATTTAAAAATACGTTATATGCCCCTGTATCCACGAGGGTATGGTTCCGCCATCGTCTGCGGATACATGAAACAGCGGTTAGTAACAAACCTCATATTTTCGAGTATATAAAGCAAAATTATAATCAATGCGAGTACTATTAAAGGGAACAGAACATTGTCAATTAAAACAATTGGCCATAAAAAATGGAGAACCTCGGAGCCCAGTTGTATATACGGAATAGATTTGTATATATTTTATGTTGTATTTCTAAGATCAATTATCAAAAAAATTACCCTTTAAATTAACGCTGGTTTTTTTATTCAGATCAATATAATAAACTTGTATTGCCTTGTAATGTGTGTCAATACAATACACACATATATAAATTAATCTTCATTTTATTATACTCGTACTTAACTATATCATTACGGATAAAGATAACCTAACGATTTTTGAATTTGTATTTTTTTGGTTTGGTATTTTTTTCATTTGTTTAATTAAATAGTATAGTAAATTGTAATTTAACCTTATTTAATCGGATTTATGTACATCCACATTTAAATTTATTTTTTTTGGATCATGCTCTTATTATATCATATTCGCATGCCTCTGTGTTGAACTTTTTTATCATTTGTATTTTTTCGTGTAAATGCTGTTGGTGTATCTTGCAAATAAATAAATAATCGTTTGTTAGTATTATGATTAGAATGAAACACCGCGAGTGTCAGACAACAACTGGTTTGAGGATGATTCACCTTACACCGTGCCGGGGGTAGGCCGTGCTCGTGCCATGACGGTTCCACCGTGCGCCGGTCGGGCCAGTCATTCAAGGATGATTCACCTTACACCGTGCCGGGGGCGGGCCGTGCCCGTGCCGTGACGGTTCCACCGTGCGCCGGTCGGGCCAGTCATTCAAGGATGATTCACGTTACACCGTGCCGGGGGCGGGCCGTGCCCGTGCCGTGACGTTTCCACCGTGCACGGCCGTGTCCGAGTATGTACCGAGTGTTGTCAAGTGTCCGATCTATTCGATGTCCATTCGATAATAAGATATTGTAGTTTTTTATTATTTTCCATTTTTCGCTCGAGTGATAATAAAATGTGTATTTGTATAATGCAATTTTCACAACTTGAGTTAGCAGCTATTGCAATTGCTATTGATGACGAAGTATTGGAAACACGAATTCGAACTACAAAAAGAAGATACTTATGATGAGTCATATGACATGCCCGGCCGAGGCACGGGCTCGGCCCGTTGTAGCATATACTACTACGTTGTACCAACTAAATCACACAGCAAGATGTCGGTCTTTAATGATAAGGATACATTGACGCCAGTTCGAAAATCAAATGATCATGGTATTTTTTATAAACAAGGTCCAGCAAAAGCTATTACTGCTGCCGCACTACCACGTTTGATGGCGAAGGGAATTAAAGTTTTAAAACATCCTCTGTGCACTTCCGATCTCGCGCCCTGTGACTTCGGTTTGTTTCCGGTGAAAATGTCCTATAAGTATAGGGCTGCAAATCCTCAACAGAAAGCAATTGATTGAAGCGTTTGAGGAAGAACTCGATTTAATGCCTATTGAGCTGTGAATAGGATTTTGCAAGGTCGGCGGCGCGCCCGCATGCCCCCTGGTGTTGCAGGTGCCCATGGGCGGCGGTAACACTTGCCATCACGTGGGACCGCTTGCTCGTCCGCCCCCTAGTCTATAAAAAAAAAAAAAATTAATGCCAGTAGTGAAAATTATATAAAGTCAACTTTCATTATGTAATAAAAGTAAAATATAGAAATTATATTAATTATTTCATTAATATAAAATTCCTGTATCAATTCTCAACTCTTACCTACTCTTATAATAATATCCTTTTCAAATGATAAATGAACATAAAACTTTTCTTTTCTGTAATTACAAAGTTAATTCAACGAAATCCTAAACTTTTCCTTTTAGCATCATCTGCTTTAAAGGGGATATAGAATAAATTAAGTTATTTAGACGATCCTTTCAGTTGAACTTTATTAAGGAATTACGAGGTATCCGATTATAATTATCATTTGATATCAAATTTAATTATCCCTTTATTTATAATTAACATTTACATACATTTTTGTACGATACGACGTCCTCATACGCATGTAAAGCTATACTGCCTTCCTTGGAAGAAAGGCATAAATGTATTTTTATGACTTTCGAGGCAATGCGAAAAAAAAATGGTCAACTTTTCAATAATATATAATCAAGCTAGAAACTTGGAGTTTTGGATGAAACAAAAAGAATAACCGTTGTTTATTTTCTTTGTTTAATTTTAATTTGTAAATATACTAAATCGCCCTTTCTTCTTAGCATACGAGTAGGTACGGGTTGTGTTGAAATTATAAATAATTGTATATTTGTGGCAAACTGGTTTCTCTTCCAGTTCACGAGTGTGTTATACCGATCGTTGATAATACTCCAATCAGAACTTCAAATAACACATAAATGCATTTGCATTTGTATTTTATCTATGTTTATCTATCTAACTCTTCACATTCGGGAGTCGTTAATTCGAATCCGATTTTTTTTCATATATTTTATTACCAGAGGTCGGGGTTAGGTAGTGTAATTTTTGTACTTACAGTACGAAAGAATAATGTGGACATTTCACTTTTTCGGGAATGATATTCTCGGGTGCCACTTTATCTATTTTTGCTATGTACTTAAGTACATATTTAAGTAAAGATTATTTCGCTATATAACTGAGTTTACTGTAACGATGTTTTTTAAACCTATTTCAGTTTTCGTGATATCCTCACTACGAATTATAAGCCTCATAACAATGTGGGTATATAAAATGTATCTATTTTCGATAATCAGATATATACAATAATATAGACATAGTTGCAAGTAGGTACAACATTATTAACAACCAGATTCAGAATCCCGGAAATCCCGAGGTACCTACATATTAATATAATTTTTTCACAAGTAGCGAAATCACACTGCCTAACCCTGACATCTGCTTATCATACTAGCTTGGCGGTAAAAGAAAAATATCTGGAGGAAGCCTAGTGTTTGAATATAAAAAATAAAATCCGCTCTGGACCCGCGAGATCACAAAGGGAGGCCAATGTCTTGATATTTACCTATTTATACGGGTCTCAACGCATATGTTTACCTTATTTATTTTACTCGACGTTTCGATTCGGTGGCATCAACCATTGTCAGGAGCTGATTGACACTGGCGGGTAGTCCACGTCGAGAATTACGAGCAGTTTCATCAACTACCCGCGTTTAGTCTTCATAGTCCGGAAATTTGCGGCACACAATACTCACAATATCTGAAGTAGCGTCAGACGACAAATCGCGAGGTTTAATTATATTAAATTTATTAATAACTGGATTTCATGTCAAGGACAATTTGACAATCTTCTTGATTGACATTTTTATGGTATTTGACTACCATTGACCTCAGAATGTATTTCCTTAAGATAGCGCCGTGGTTGCCTTCCACTCACTTTGTATCCATTTCGTTTAAGTACCAAGTAAAATAAACGTCGAGTTAAATAAATAAGGTAAACATCCGCGTTGAGACACGTCCATTGATAGATAAGGTATGTGAATAAAAAACTCGAAAATCTCAAATGTTACCATGTCCTGATATTCGTATTTTCATAAATCATAATTCATCATCGGTAAACACTTTAACCGTACAAAATACCGAAACATGCTGGACATGTCCACTGAGGAGAATGTCCTCCTCGTGCACATTGTCTTGTGCATAAGGGATGTATGGCCTTAAAACACCACTATGGTCAAGCAGGTTAGTTAGAGAGGTGGTGTAGTTCCTCGGGGCTTGTGGGAGCAGCTTTGTTAGCCCTTAGTCACCTTTTTAAGAGATAGGTGATTCTAAAGCCGCCTAAAATCACTCGGCCATTTTTCGGTAAATAACCTACCATGTTTCGATACATGAGTCTACCTACGAGTATCTCATATACGAGTAGGTACACCTGTTCACTGTGACCGGAATTGTTGAAGAAATCTAACGCGATAAGCTGGCCTGTTGTACGTAATTATAACAATCCCATTTTATGTACTGTACTTATATCTGTGAATATAAAAAAAATAAGGATAAATAAATATTTAAACAAAATATAACAAGGTTGTATCGCGCCCGGAATATGTAAGGTGGTGAGTATGACGTTGTCACATAAAATGTTAGGGTTAGGATCTTTGGCTGTAAACAGATTTACTGTCGTATATAGTATTGCGTCGCTTTTACTGTTTTCTGCGTGATTGAATAACAAACACACGTTTCCAAGTGAAAGAGAAATTCACATTAGAGCAACAAGATCGTATTATTTATAAGTACGTATATACTTGTTATAAGTGTTTGTAAAATATTTACTAATCATCGTTGAAGATATATTTATTTATACATTACATTGCACCTCCCAACGTGCCTCTGTTCAACTCGTAGGTTGGCTGGTAGACAGTGCCTCCAGAAGCTTTTTAAATAAATAAATAATCTTCTAATAGTTTTATTTAGATAAAAAATGTTTAATCAAAAGTTGTGTTGCTGTGAGTGGCTGCCAACGAGATTATACTCTACTTATACTTTGGCTATTTTCATTGTGATATGCGTTATTCTCAGTTTGCATTTGTGTGCTTACATTCACTTTGACATGTAAAAAAATGGCAACGAAATTTTCTATATTTTAAGCATGTCAATCCAAACGTCAGCTCAAGAAATTTAATAAGAAACACGCATCTATTGTTTATTGCATAAATTAATTAATCAAGGATAAATAATAAATAAATGGTTTACAAACATTTTTAAATAACTTTCTTGACATACAAGGTATTTTACATTTCATTACTTTTTCTCTAATTTTAAATGGATTGATTGCAAAGTTCTTTATTATCAGAACATATAAATTGTTCAATTTAAAAAGATTATCATATTGATTGTGACGTCACATAAGGAGACGCTACGCTACTGAAATAAATTCTACCTCGAGTACCATCAAATTCAATGCAATGCAACCAGCCCTTTCAGTATCCACTGTTGGACATGGGCTTCCTTATGCACAATGACTTGTGCAGGAGGGAAGTATGGTCTTAAAATACGCTTGGCTACGCTGGCCAAGCGGGTTTGCTGAGTCCACTCTTTTAGAGGTGGTATTTAGTTTCTTTTAGAGTTCCTGAGGGCTTTTAGTAACCGCATTGTCATCCTTTAGTCACCGTTTACGACGCCCACGGGAAGGGATGGGGTGGTGATATTCTGTAGCCGGCCGACACCACACTGCCCCGTCATCAAACACCACCATATCAAATACTCGATCGTATTATACATATATACGCAACCAGAACAATTGATAGCTATATATGGCGCTGCTCGAAACAAAGGTGCCCATTATAAACCGTTTTTACATAAGGACCTCATAAAGCGACGCTGGCGTGGCTTATCGCACGACTTTTACAGGTTATTGCCTCCTTCACACCAGGGAGTTTTATTTATCGAATAAGCGGCTTAAGTGGAAAGGGTCAGCTAATGGGGTGAATGAGGTTTTGATGAAAATTTTCGATGTTAAGAAATGATAAATATTTTAGAAGCTCAAAATTAAGTTTTGTTGTCGATTGTTTTGTGTTAGTGTTTGAAGAAAGAAGTAACCGAAGTATAAGTTTAACCCAAGTTATATAGTTTATCTGTACTTTACGACAGTGAATAAAAAATTACCTAGTTTTCCTCAGCTAACTGCCACGCCGTCAAACTGTTTTGATCTGAGATTAACTATCAGTTATTAATTGAAACTTGAGTTTGGAACTAAATAAATAGTAAATGCAACCAGCTCTTTCAGTATCTTCTGCTGAACGTGGGCCCGAATAGTTCTGGGGTTGCATACTTGAGAATGCGAATGGAGTAAGCGACAATAAACCATTTACCATTAGGTGGATTGTTCTTTAGAAACAATAAAACAAAAAGTTAAAAATATGTGCTTCATTTCGAATATTCTTTGTACTTTCCCCATCTCATACGCTTTCATGCCATACCTCATTTACGGGATAATATTTTTCGTGGAAACATAAAAACATCAATCTTCGTCCACAGTAGCTTGATGCATTGCATACAAATGTAGCAACGGAATCTGGAATACTTTTGCTATTCAGCGACAGGAAATGGTAGTGTTTTAAAAATGGTGGTGTTTACTTCGAGCCGGCACACGCTAACTCGCACTTAGCGATAAGTCGCACTGTTTCACATTTAAAGTGTATAATATATGTATGTATAGTCAGTATAATAGACTTTTTATGGGAATACTAATATGACTAGATAAATAACGTATCCGGGCGTGTACCAACGTTTGTCATTCTGAACTGTTGTTTACATGCATCGTCGATGTCTGTGGGAGACAATATCCACTCACCATCAAGTAACACCTTCTTTATAGTGGAGTGTAGGCTTTCTCGGCCGGTGTCCATATTAATTGAATCTTCCGGGCTACTTGGCCGAGGTCTTCTGGAATCTCTTTTCTTTCTTCCAAACGTTTCGTCAACAATTGCGGTTGTCATCTTCAGTGGCGACTGCGTTCACTTTCGGAGAGATGTTATCTCTTCAGCTTCTCGAGCGCAACTGACTCGACGTTTTTTTTTTTATGTTAGGAAAGACAATCAAGGAAAACCCTGCATGGTCACCTGGACTGACTCGACGACTGTGGCGCACCGGTTTTTATAGTGGGCGAGGGTAGTTGTGATTGTGTGTGTACCGACGCACCGATATTTATAGTGGGCGAGGGTAGTTGTGATTGTGTGTGTACCGAGTCTGTTTTTGTCCCCCCCCTCTCGTCTCTCTTCCCCGTGAGCTTGATGTCTTCGGAGTGCTGGATACCAGATATTACGGAGTCTTAGATTCTCTTCTTTTTTGTTAAAATTGTTGGGATGCCTGTAGATTTCAATAGCTTCCCTATTGAGACGGAAATAATAATGATTCCCGGTTGACAAGATCTTTGTGTCCCTGAAGCAGATTTCGTGATCCCCATCCGACAAGGCATGTTTAGCTACGGCCGACTTCTCAGTCTCTCCTCTTCGACAATTGCCTTTATGTTCTTTAATGCGGGTATTGACACTCCGTTTTGTAGTGCCAATATACACAGACCCACAGGAGCATGGTATTTTATATACTCCAGTCGAGGACAACGGATCTCTGGGATCTTTGATTGATCTGATGATATTTCTGAGTTGGCTCGTAGGCTTGAAAATGGTCTTCACGTTTTTCTTTTGTAAGATCTTGCTGATGCGATCTGTTACGCCTTTTAAGTAAGGTAAGAACGCCCTGCTTCTCTCTGGATTGGTGTCGATATTGTCAGCTTTTTTGGCTCCTCTTTTTGGTTTTTGCACCCTCTTGATTTCGGAGACCGTGTATCCGTTGCTTGGTTTAAATGTATCACTTCCGATTGTACCATAGATGTATCGGTTCACAGATTCGTTTCGCCCGGTCCATCAGCGTCTTCATCATTGCTCTTTTTTGTTTAGGATGATGATTGGAATCTTTATGTAGATATCTGTCGGTGTGGGTGGGCTTGCGGTAAACTTGATGTCCCAGACTGCCATCTCCATTTCTGCTTACCAGTACATCCAAAAACGGAAGCTCCCCATTGCTTTCTTTTTCCATGGTGAATTGGATTCTTGGATGGATGTTGTTAAGGTGTTTCAGAAAGAGTTCGAGCTCTTCCTCCCCATGACTTCAGATCACAAAGGTGTCATCCACATATCGGAACCAGCACGATGCTTTTTATAGTGCTGTTTCCAGTGCAGTCTCTTCGAATGACTCAATGTAGTAGTTTGCTACCACAAGACTCAATGGACTGCCCATCGCTACACCGTCAACCTGTTCGTAGAAATTATTGTTCACCTGGAAGTAAGTGGTGGTTAGTACGTGTTCATAAAGAGACACTATATCCTTGGGGAAGTGCTGCCGTAATCTTTCTATTGTCTCCTTCACTGGGACCATTGTGAACAGAGACACCACGTCGAAGCTGATTAATATATCTTCAGGTCTTACTGTAATGCTTTTCAGCTTCTCGACGAAATGGGCTGAATCCTTTATGTATGAAGTCGTGTTGCCGGTGTGTGGCTGAAGTTTGTGGGATAAATATTTGGCTAGGTTGTATGTTGGGGCACTGATTGCACTGACAATAGGTCGTAAAGGTATTCCGGTCTTATGAATCTTTAGCAAATCGTAATGTTTGGGTGGCAAAGCTTCGCCCATAACACAGCGTCGTTTGTCTTCGTCAAGCATCGAGGACAGTTTTATCAACTGATTTGTTTTACGTACTACCCTCTCTGTCGGATCCCGTGTAAGTTTCTCGTATGTGGACGGGTCCAGTAAGTTAGCTATTTTCTCTATGTAATCCTTCGTGTTAAGGACGATGGTCGCGTTCCCTTTGTCTGATTTGTGGCAATTGTCGAAGAGGAGAGACTGAGAAGTCGGCCGTAGCTAAACGTGCCTTGTCGGATGGGGACCACGAAATCTGCTTCAGGGACACAAAGATCTTGTCAACCGGGAATCATTATTATTCCCGTCTCAATAGGGAAGCTATTGAAATCTACAAGCATCCCAACAATTTTAACAAAAAAGAAGAGAATCTAAGACTCCATAATATCTGGTATCCAGCACTCCGAAGACATCAAGCTCACGGGAAAGAGAGACGAGAGGGGGGGACAAAAACAGACTCGGTACACACACAATCACAACTACCCTCGCCCACTATAAATACCGGTGCGCCACAGTCGTCGAGTCAGTTGCGCTCGAGAAGCCGAAGAGATAATATCTCTCCGAAAGTGAACGCAGTCGCCACTAAAGATGTCAACCACAGTTGTTGACGAAACGTTTGGAAGAAAGAAAATAGATTCCAGAAGACCTCGGCCAAGTAGCCCGGAAGATTTAATTAATAATAACACCTTCTTTCTTTAAAAATAATTAAATCTTCCAAGTAATAGTACAGGTAGTAATAGAGATGTTGCTTCTCTCAGCGTTATCTACCGCCTTTATCCCCATTATAAATGTTCAGAAGAGGTGTTCAATTTGATGCCAACTTCGGATTTTTACCATCGCGCCGCTCGTCATTGTCGTGCGGTTCACCGCACTTCCTTGACATAGCGTCGGTGCGTACAGTGCGGTCATAAAGACACTTCATACTGCGAACCCGAAAGTTATGGATTGAACTGCCAGCTGAGGTATTTTATTTCCGTTACGCTACGACATGGGGCTCTTCAAGAGAGATGTGAACAGGATTCTGCAAGGTGTCCATGGGCGGCGGTGACCACTTACCAACATATGGACCGCCCGCTCGTCTGCCATCTTTTCTATAACAAAAAACTCAATGCAACAGAAGTGAAAGGAGTAAACTTTCATGCGTTAAGCTTTCTCATAAAACACCCATTTACTTTAAAATGATGATGTTAAAATATAAAATAACAGAATACTTATTTTCACCCAAAACATATTTCCAGCTTAAAACTAAGCTTCAAACGTCTTTAAGACTAACGGATCTGGATGGACAGCTCTCGCGGGTTCATCATAAAGGTCAGACGTCCACGTTTTCATAGATTATTTGAGTCATAGATGTCTCAAATAATCTATGTCATATCACACATAGATTATTATTGCAGTAGTGCTGCCGTACTGCTAGTCGTCTAATGGGAAGCCAGTGTTATTCATTCAAATGTACATACTCTCTATCATATGAAATCCTACATACATCGAAAGTAGGTACGTCACGCGTGAAATGGGCTACCCTTCTACGCTCAGATATTTTTCTGACCCTCGCTTACATATAACATTTATATTGATTTACTCTCACCCTTTTGTTTCGAATCCTAAAATTTCTGTTGTATAAGGTGTGTATTATTTCGATCACGTCATTTAACGTCGGAGGCATGTGTCGCGGTCGTAATTTTTGTTTAGTTTTCCGGTCCACCGGTTATCCTGTTTCGGCTTACTTTACAATTTCTTTATTCAGATAAAAAGAATTTGTCTCTAAATTTACTTTCTTGGAAGGAAAATGAATTGTGTTGTGACTAACTGAATCCATCCAATTTTCTGATCAAGTTGAAGATAAAATGACCGAAAATTTTCAACTCCATTACGTCATGCCATAAGATTTTTCAAGGATGCTCCGAATATTGCTGTTTCTACTGGGCCGACTATCCTTGTTATTATATTTTATAGGCACTCAGTCGGTGCCGACTTTGATTATGAAGATTCATAGATGCGGAACCGCAGTAAATAAATTGGTGTAGGGTTTAAGGACGCAAAATTAGTTTCCACTTAGTGCATTATGATAACACGAGCAGAAATTAAGTGGGATTAGTACGAATATAAATAGTAAACGTACATTGTAATGAAAAGGCCACAGGTTCAAAGCGTCCTCAGCTATAAAAAGAACCGTTATTTTCACTATCTATTGATCAGATATTAGCCGGCTATATTGCCTGGATCTTGCCTTGACCAACTGATCTGCACTACTTAGCTCGACCATTGGGAGGTAGACAATCCATTTATGTTTAGTGGCTTAAGTCGCTTATGCCATTCACAACCCTTCGAAGTACATATTGGAAAACTGTTCCACCTACTCCCGCATATACCCTGCAACTGGACCATACATTTGTCTTCACGTATAACAACTTCACGTTATGGCCGCGTGATGTCGGACGGCTTTAGAATGGCACCACTCCATCTTTTCCCGTTAGTAATAACAAAGCCGCTGCCAGAAGTGCTGAGGAACTACACCACACCAACTACAACTACACCATCTTTTAGAGAAAAGAGTGGACTTGTCAACCCGCTTGGCCAGCGTGCAGCGTGACGTTTTAAGGCCATACATGTCCAGCAGTGGACGATAATAACGGTTGCGGTATTTTTTTATTGATCTTTTATTGGTAACCCTACAGCGATACAACAGAGTACATATATATAGATATAATTTAAAGGAAATAAAACTGAGGCCAATACAGGATTACACTAAAAGTTATCAAACATAATATCTATTAATAAACATATTGTGGTGACAGAAAATTACAGTCAGTCATATCTACTCAATACAATACAATACATACTATACTATATAATACCTATATTACTATATCGTATATTCTATGTGGTTATGTACGAGAATATTTGTATGCGTATGTGTGAACGTCTCCATGTATGTATTGGTATAAAATAATGTATAACAACATTGAATCCATACCTTCATTGTTGCAGGATAAATATGGAAGCCGCAATGAGCCTTCGATGTGAAAGCGTCCACTGAAGATGATGGGACATTTCCACAGAGCTCCATCTTTGCAAACATTTCTGTTTAAGGTAAATATTATGAAATTATAAGCTAAAAATGAATTTTGGTACCTGCCCTTGATACGTTAATAAAATTTATATTAAAATGTACGACGGATAGAAGGGAGTTGAGTTGAAAAATGACTTCGCTATATTTTTTATATTTTTATTTAATAGTAGTTTATGAAACTGTTGCATAATGAGGGGTATTAAAACACGAATGTGTGTTTAAAACCGAGCCGTAGCCGAGGTTTTTAATAGTATCACACGAGTGTTTTAATACCTAGTTATGTGCAGTTTCATACACCACTTTATCTACTCTCATACATTGGTGTTGAACCTACTAAATAAAAGATCAAAGTTAAAAGAGTAAGAAATAATTTATTATATTTGGATATATCGACTTCGTTATATATGCTTAATGTACTCTTTAACATTGAGTATTTAGACCATAATGAGGAACACTTGAACTTGTCAGACAATTCCTGAAAATAGGCCATTAGCACGTTTTCCGAAAACGAAGTAGCCTTTTTTGCATTTTCCATTCCATAAAGTCTTCATAGCATTTATCATATAATTTTCTCGACTTTGCTGGTAATAGATTATTAGTCATTTCCGTCGCCGCATTTAAAATATCGGCCGGAGTCAAATTTTCTTCACAATCACTGCTATCGGACATTTTTAAGCAAAAATAACAGTATTTCCACGAAATTCAGTACAACAAAACGTCTGAATGGCGCCGAAACCCAGCATATCACCGCCCATGCGCTAAAGTGGGCGCTGCCACAGACAAGTAAAACTGTATCGTAATGAAAAAAAAAATTATTTTATAACATTATTTTGTTTGAGAAAAAGTGTTATAATATAATTCTATTTTTAAATTTCGGTATTGTGTTTATAAAGCATGTCAATATAAATTCGTTTTGAAGTTTGTAATTCGAATTTTACGATATGAGAGTAGATAAAAGACTTTATTGCACATTTGTCGTACAAAAGGCGAGCTTAATGCCTTTAAGCATTCTCTACCATCAACTTTTGGATTATACAGGGAGAGAGATAAATCGGAATGTGCGATAAAAGTATAAATATTAATAATTTAAACGACAAACAGTTTAAATATTAGGGCCTTGCCCTTATATATTAGGGACGTGGATGACGCGTTCGGGTGTTTCCGGATTAGCCGATGACCAATGTTTTCTTAATAAATCTGTGCCTACCATTTATTATGTAACAACCTGTTGACATGTTCTATGCAAATAAAATATCTATCTATCTATCGGGAAAGTCAAGAGACTGGTAAAGTGGGTACCGTATGAGCTTAATGAAAGTCAGCTGTAAACACGCGTCGAAGTTTGCCTTACTTTGCTGAACCGACTCAAGAATGAATGGATTCTGAATCGTATTGTCACTTGTGATGAGAAATGGATCCTGTATGATAATCGTAAACGTTCCTCACAATGCTTGAACCCAGGAGACAGCCAAACAATGTCTCAAATGTCTCCATGATAACGCTCGCCCACACACTGCACGACAGATAGTCTCATAAGTTACAGGGGCTTCGACTAGAAACTCTCCGTCACCCACCGTACTCGTCAGACCTTTGTCACCTTACTGATTTCCATTTTCGTCAGAATTTGGATAACTTTTTACAGGGGAAAAATATCAATTCCGATGTGGCAGTGAAAAACGCCTTCAGAGAATTCATCGTTTCCCGTCCCTAGGAGTTCTATAGCAGAGGCATCAATCAATTTCCATTAAAATGGCAAAAGTGCATTGATAATAACGGACAATACTTCGATTAATTAAATACGAGTATATAATTTTCATGCAATAAAAATATTTGAATTTTTCCATATAAAACGGTAATTTCATTGGTACGTAATGTACCCCCCTGATGGATACATATTATCATATCATACAATATTCATTCATTTATTGTAATATTTTTTGGTTGCCTGTCAGTAATATTACAAAAACTAGTAATACCAATTGACAATAATCCGTAGGTAATAATAATCCGCGGTAGCTATACTGAATACTACACGATATTTTTCTTAGAAAATTAAAATCTTCGCACTTTACAACATTCCCACGACAGCCGTCTCTTAATTAGTAACTAAATGAATAAATTGGCTAGATTATGTAGGAGATGCTACTAAAAGTAGAGGAAAAGAGAGGACGACATGTAAACATACCTTTAAACTCTTAACTAATACACTTATCTGATCAAAATTTTGCGATGAGAACATTAATAATTTTTGTAAGAACCCGGAAGCGTTTCTCCGAGATACCCTTTTACGATATTGCCGGATAATATCTCGCATAGTTCAGTGAGCCGAAACTATCTCTAGCCTTTGAAGTGGACTTAGAAACTATTAATATACAAAATCTTGGATTATGAATAGATATTAAATAGACAAATTTTCAGTTTGAACTGCAACTGTTCATAATTCAACGTCAAGATTACACGCTGAACGTTTTTAGATTCTCGAAAATGAACGAAATCTGTAATAAAGAGTTAGACTATAGAGTTAAACTGTCAATAAAGTGTCATCTCCGGACAAATTTCACTCTGTTTGACAGTTGTACATGTCATATCCCTGACTCGAATAAAAAATCCGGCTTTATTTTGTTTTTTTTTTTTAAATAGAGTCCTTCTTGGTTAATGCATCTTCAAATTACCGAGAAAAGCATTCCGACCACTCTTTTTTAGTGGTCTCTATAATGGCTATTTGGAACAGCGATGGAATACAGAAGAAAATGATGGAACCGCATCATCTGCTCTCATAAAACGCATACCTCGAAATTTCTTTTTAATTGCTAGAAATAAATAAAAATAGCAGGGCTAAGGACTGTATGGCGGATGACTCAATAATTCCCCACATTTGCAGTGTTCTCTCTTGTTTGTCTGGCGGTATGAATAACGTTAGGACGAAGGATGATTCTGCTTCTTGGCCTTTTTTCTCGAACTATCTCCAAAGCAGAAGGTCCACTAATTATAATTAGTCTTTTATCATCCAGAACAGTATTATATATCTTGCATATAATGTAGTTTTCTCCAACAAAAAAACAGGCTATCGTTCGACACTTCGTTCCTTCTTAACTTTTGTTGGCACTTTTTTAGAATGGTATACCCACTGTGCAGACTATCTCTTTATTTCTGTCTCAAAGCAATCAATCCAGCTTTTATTACCTATTACTATATCAAACACAGCATTTGACTGCCCTACATCTTATTTTTGAGTAGTTTGGCGACACCATTCTACGCGACCAAACGTTTCGCGTAATCGTAAGTAAATATTGTTTAGGGTTTTAGACCAAAGGCTTTCCCGTAGTTGCTTTAATGAGCATTTGGAAGTACTTTGCTATCTTCGATCACCGCGGTGAAAGTGACCTTGTCACATTTATATATTGTATATAGAGGTTTTTGTCTCTACGATTTCTATTACAACTACTTGTAATTAAAGTGGATCCAGTTACAGATAACTACGTTTTCAATTATTGTTTCTTAATCAGAATACCACTATTATCGAGGAGTGGTTCTGATATCGCTAAATTGTTTATCATTATTAGATAATAAAAGGATTATCTTCATGATCTATGTCTACATAACGACGCTGGCAATGAAAAACGCATAAAACACTAAAAAGTCGAAAAATATTTTTTACAGGAGAGTCAATTGAACATATTTTTAAAACCTTACATACCATTTTAGTGAAATTCTAAACTTACGCACAAAATACTAATCTCTACCTTCCTTGAGAAGTACATTTTATAAAAGGGTTTTTATAATTGTTTTCGAGATATTCGAACTAGATGATGCTTTACTGTCTCTCTTCTTGTAACTGTCTCTTGTAACTTGTAACTGTTACTGTCTCTTCTCTCTCTCAATGTAGTACTTAGGGGGGTCTCATTAGACTCCCCTAAATACTACATTGAGGCTTGTACAGCGGAAACGATATTTTGTAAAAGAATTTGTGAGACTATATGATAAACTAACCCATTTAAGATGTTTCAATTAAAAATCTTAAATTGGTATAATATTATATTTAAATTGGTATAATAGATATTGGCGAATTATTAGTATTTGTGGATGAAATATATCTTATCGGTTTTGAATCGGTTATATTTTTGAAAAAAAGTGATTGCAATATAACATACGAATGATATAGAATTTCTGTCCGTCTGTGTGAACGTGCGTCACGCAGCAGCCACTGGACGGATTATAATTAAATGTGGCATAGTTATAGTTTATAGGGTTAACATTTAGGGCACTTTTCATCTAGATCCATTATAGAGTTCCCACGGGAATTGTGAGTCCATGCGAACGAAGTCGCGGGCAACAGCCAGTAAATAAATACATATCACTAGGTATGTAATTAAGGTGCACAAGGATATCTGTTATACTGCTGCTGACTGTACAACTTTCATTTTAAGACGTAAAACATCGAGCGCACTTCATATTACTAGCAATGTACGCAGGAATTCTATTCCCATTCATATGTCATGAAATGTGTTAAATTTTAAGTAAACACAATTGATTCACCAGACACGTTTATTAAATCAATATGCTCTCAATTCGTTACATTAAACATTTCTCTCTTGCCGCAAATCCTCACTTTGGTCTCGCTCGATTAGCTGAAATAGGTCCTTCTTGAGAAAACATTAAATTGGTTTGATGGGATAGCACAAATAAAATCCTTTTCTTTTTTCAAAATTAAGTTCATCTTTATAACTAATTTGGGTGAAAGTATATTTCAGAAGCCCATGTAACAGTATACCATTTTATTGTATACAATACGGTTGGTCTTATATAAAAATTATAAAGTTTAGCATTTCATAATAGGTACCGGGGTCCGGGACACCGGTGTGCAAATTTACATTTAATTTCTACCTGCTGAAAAAAATCTTCCAGCATTCTTTTTCTTCCTTTTTCTGTTTATTTCATGTTATGTGTAAAAAATTGTTAAATAAAATTTCAATGAAATGATTTTGTGCGTTGTTCCAGAGCTGGGCGTGCGCGCACGCTCGCATGCGTTGATGGGCGCAGGCGCGAACGGAGGCGGCGGGCGGGCGGCGCGCGCGCTCCGCTTCCTGTTGTTACTCGTGCTCGCTCTGGCGGCGGTCGAGTACCTCTTCGGCTCCATATTGGATGCCTCGCCGCTCAAGACATACCTCTACACGCCGATCTATAACGCTACGCAACCTACCATCAGGTAAAGCATAGACTAGATGATTACCCTGATTTGACTGTCATTGTTTAGGGATTCATTACTGTGATCATATACAACGTGTCATTGAAATAATACAAAAGCTTTAATATCGACAGTAGAATCGATTCTACCAGTTTTTACAATAGGTATTTTTTTTTTTTTTCATTTTTATGTTCATTGTTTATTTTTAATATATCTTTTACTCTACGAGCAGTTGCGTTCTAAGCGCGTTGTCCGCGCCGCCCCTGTCTTTGCTCTGTACTGCGTTATAACCCCCGCGAACGTTTTTGATAGAACACCAAAACTTTACATGTTTGTAACTTTTGATCTGTTGCTTAAAATAATTTTATTTTTCGCTTAGAACAGTTTTATATATTTTAAATTAGTTTAGTTGTTTCAGGTTTTTCGTATTTCAGTGACACTTGTATAAAGCCACGGACTATCGTTTCCCCGAATTTCTTTGACTGGAATGTATTCGCTTACGTACTTTATGTATTGTGCCATACGGTTTTAAAGTACAGAGTAGCTTGTGTGAGCACAGATGGTTATGTCATGTTGGTGCCACGATTATTGATTATAAGATCACCATAGGATAAATATATATTTATTTATTTGCAATGTGCGTTACAAAAATGGTAAGTGCATACGTTCAGATCGTCACATTTGCCAGTAGTGAGTGCAAGATTACATAAGACACAACAGATACATAACAAATGCTTACAAAAATACACTTAAAAGCAACACTTAATTTTAAAATATGAATTATCATAGTAGTGGCAATGTCGAAAATGGAAAATGTCATATTTAGAATCCATGTACAATACATCATATCAAAACTTCGTGAATAAATGTATAATTTCATAACATCACCATTATTAAGTCAACAATGTATATAAATTTGTCAAAGATTTTAAAGTGGTTAAAGATGCGGGTATTGATTATGATCGCGGACAAGGTTCACGATCACGCGATTTTTCCTTGCGCACCAGCATACACCCAGCGACGAAAAGGTTCAGTCATACACTAGCGATCACAAGGGCGTAGTCAGCATTTTATCCAGGTTGGGGCGAAAGCAAACCATTTGATCCAAGATGGGGCAAACAATTTTCTTATGGTTTAAATAGAGGTAGTGTAATGCAGAAAATCTGTTTCTTATACCTTCCTGTGCCGTTCAAGCGCCCCAGCATGCCCCACCGCGGCTACGCTCATGAGCGGTCACACATTTAATTCGTAAGAAGGAGTAATAAAGTGACGTGCGATAAAAAATAATAGAAGTGACTGCGACTTAGAGCGAACAACCTGTGCTAAAATAAAACCTTTTTATACCCGTATTTCACAAATCATCGAAAATCAATAATATTTTTTATACTTTATACATTTCCAGAACCGGAGATAGAGTACTATCGGCCTGGCCTAAAAGACTACCAGTAACGTCGGATCTGACACGAAACCCCAACAGAAGCACCAAAGACTCCAGTAGTGTAGCATTTAGGAATTCTAGTAGGATCGCTGTCAATATGACGCGGCAGAACAGCTCTGAGGACACCAGTACTCCACTGCTTATTATGAAGCTGGTGGACGGCCTTAAGAACTTGGTGACGACAGAAGGTGTGGAGGTGAAAAGGAATGAATCAGATTTACCGTTGTGTGACGCGTTGCCTCCAGATTTAGGTGAGATTTTTCAAATCATTATATCATCATTATTATAATCCTACTTACCATAATAATGTTGTAGAGTATTAGCCAATGGAGCGTTCGCACAAATATAAAGTCCTTAAATTAAATTAGCAGCTCATGATTAAATTATTTAATTAGCGGTTACATAGCGCCAACCGCAAATATAACGTTGTGAAACAAAGCGTAATAACTCGTTTACGAACGCACAAAAAGTTTGTAATCGTGCCAACGTTCGGTTGGTCAATGCTTTTTAAAGCGTAACACTGTCCAACACCCGCAACATTCATTGTGACATGAGTACAAAAACAGGCAAAGGCCAAGAATTTTTGAAACGTTTAAATGCGTTTCGATTATTACGCTATTTCTTTATGTCCATCTCTTGCTGCGGGCGTCGTAAGAGGCGACCGAGGGTTAACAAAGCAGCTATCACAAGCGCTGACGAACTACACACCACCTCTGAAAGAGTGGACTCGCCGACCCGTTTGGTCAGCGTGGTGTTTTGAAGCCATACATCCCTCATGCACAAGACAGTGTGTATGAGGAGGCCCATGTGTCCAGCAGTGGATACTGAAAGGGCTGATTGCATTGCATTCTTTATTTACGTTTTAGAACAAAGTGACAATGTTGGAGTTAACGTCGTCGGTCGCAATAGGGATGTAGCGCAACGTTGCGGAGACATGTCCTCACGATGTCTCAAGTCATGTTTATGCAATATCGCCAAATAGCTTATATCTTATGCCAAATATCATATTTCTATCATAATTTAATCGATTATCAGCCCATAAAGTCTCACTAAAGGGCACATGCGTCCGCTTCTGGTCACGTGGGAGATTAGAGTTCTAGAAAAATAATTACCAAAACATAGAAATATAGGTTAAAAATCACGCGGTGATATATTCAAAATCTATCCAACTGTATAGTCACAGTCGCCAGCCCTTTTATAATACCCTGTTAGATATGGGCCGCCTCATACACCCTGTATAGCCTCAATACGCCACGCTGGCCAAGCGGGTTGGCGAGTCCACTGTTTTATAGATGGTGTAGTTCCTCAAGGCTTGTGGTAGCCGCTTTCTTATCCCTTAGTCCAGGGGTGCTGAAACTTGAACTGCTGGCGATGTACCTCAATATTGTTAGACTACGATCGATCGACTCTGACAGGCTGCAAGTATGTGTGATGCAGGATTGTCGTCTAGGTAGGGTGTATCGTGGCATAGATATTAGTTTTCCGCACAATATGCATTTTTTTAGTCAAGGTAAGACGGTCGATCGTTTGAGCACCCCTGCCTTAGTCGCTTTTAGGACACCCACGGAAAGACATGGGTGGTGCTATTCTAGAACCGGCTGACACCACGCACCATGATTAGTAGTACACCATAAGCAAACCCACAAAAGGCTTACTTCCAATTACGTAAATATTCGTATTATATTGACGAGAATTGATTCCAACGTTTCATTTCGAGGTGACGCAGGAAAGTGTGTCACATCGATGGAACAAAGACACATTTCAAATTACGAAATTAAAGCTACATTTGTATGAGAGTTCTGGAGAGCTGTTCAATTTCATACGAATTTAACTGACGTATGAAATATTTTAAACATTTTATCGTTATTTTCAGGTCCCATAAGTGTAAATAAGACAGACATAGAACTGGACGTAGTCGAGAAGAAGTACCCCGAGGTCCAATTAGGTGGGATGTACTCCCCGCCAAACTGCACTGCCAGGCATAAGGTTGCCATTATTGTGCCCTTTAGGTAAGTACATCTGAAATATATATTTTTACGTTTAACTATTAAAGTATTTAAGTTTGTTTTAAAACAGTACCAAGGTTAATTCGTGTCATTTTCATCTGGATTTAACGGATTTTGCATAGACCTCTTGCAAACACGAGGAGGATTCGAGTCCATATAAATAATCCACATTCATTATTATCAATATTTATTATTAAATCATAATAATCCAGAATCATTGTTATTTATTTTATATACCAAAAACAATACATGAGATTTTGTGTACTTTATGCACTTAAACCTGGTCAGTTTGTGGCGACACTAAACATTCGTATACAAACTAAATACAATCAATAAAATGAATTGCTAGATTGGTTATTATTATTTTTGCTTATAAATATAATAATAAATTATGATATAAATATAATAATAAATTATGATATAAATATAATAATAAATTATTATATTTATGTCCCCAAACAAAAAGAAACAGTTACCTTCATTCCCCACGACACCACCAAGACACACAACCAGTAGTGTCGTGGGTATTTTTCCCCCCTTTGCACTAATGACCAGTACCGGCAGTGTCGAGAGGAATTTCTTTTCCCTTCTGCACTACTGACCAGTAGTGTAGTGGGTCGAAACCAATGAGAATAGAACAAAAAGACACAAATTACGTATCCTCAACGACGATATCATCACACGTGTACAGATGCAATTAATTAACAAGGAGATTTTCTAAAATGTTATTTGTTCTAATGATTTTGAACAATCAGATTTAAAAAAAAAAATACTTAAGTTTAAATAATTTTATATTTTACTGAGGCAAAATCTATTTTATTTGTTTTAAGCTATATTTATTTGTTATTATTACTATTATTTATTTGTTTTTAGTCTAATTTTGTTTATTTGTTCCTTTATTTATTAAGTATAATTTTAAGTATTTATTTTTTTGTTTTAAATCTTATTGTTCAAAATCATTAGAACAAATAACATTATAGAAGATCTCCTTGTTAATTAAGGGTGTAGATCGTGAAAATCACCGAAAAGAGTGTTACGATTTTTCATATTTAACCTATTTACATATGATTGATATCAATGATAATTTGTATATATTACAATCAAAGACCAATAAGTATGTTCATGCTTATATTAAACTCTTAAACCTAATAGTTGTTATATAATAAACGTCAACAAACGCACAAAATTGAGTAAAAATGCAAAAACATGACTTCGTATTTTTCAGATTTAACCCCATAAATCAACACAAATTGATAAAAAGAAACACTTTTTGAACACTGAAGAAACCAATAAGTATAGCTGTATACTTCTTTTTATACCTTTACAAACAAAGACTTCCTCTTTTAAAGCCCTAAAATCTAGATATATTTTAAGGTAAATTTTTCATACACAAATGTATGGGATAAAACGTTCGTTTCATTCGTGCAATCTCGGTGGTCTGCAGCGGCAGTTCCTTTCTGTAAGTGAACGCGACACCACGCTTGTCGGCTGCAGACAGCAGAATTACGTATTGTGAATTTGTGTTTTTTGTAAAAAACTGTAAGTATAACATTTTTATAATTAATTTATTTTCAGTTAGTAGAAAGTATCGATATAATGAATGTCTGAAAGAAAACCATGATGGAACTAGATATAAATCGTAAAAAATACAATATCTACACTAATAGGTATTATAAAGAGGAAAGATTTGGATTTTTGTATGTAACGAATAAACTCAAAAAGTACTGGACTGATTTTAATAATTCTTTTATCATTCGAAAGCTACATTATCACTGAGTAACATAGGCTATTTTTTTCGCAGGACTGATTGAATTTGAGTGGCATGCCAGGGAAAAGAAAGTTTTGTACGCATTATAAAAATATGAAAGCCAAAAGATCTCGGAATAAAATGTAAGTTCCTCCCTACTTATTTATTATCGCATTTGAACAGGGTACATTACAAAGCTAATACAATATGTCATATGATTTAGATCGCCTGATTCAGACATATACCTACAATAACATGTAAATATTGGTTTGTATTATCTATATCTATACTGATAAATAAAATTGAAGTATCTGTATGTAATATCAAAATAATAGGATTTTTAAAAAAAAAAAAGGCGATACGGAGTTCGCCGGGTCGGCTAGTATTGTCTAAATATCAAATTGTGGAAGTAGGTAGGCGACAGCGCAACTTTGTCGACATACCTATACCGCCAAACAGACGCGAGGCGCCTAGCGTCTGGCTTAGGGTTGTACAAAATAAATAAAAAGTGGATAATATTGATGAATAATATTTCCAGTATTGAAAATAAAGAAAACCTTGGGGCCGAGACTCTGAGCAACAATGCTACGCGCTGTATAGAGGTAAGTTGTTATACGTAATTCTTGTAGACTTGTTACATAAATAAACAAACTACTTAGTTAGTGATGGGCGAAGACAAAATCTCAATACCTACCTATAGATTTTTCTTGCAATATTTATTATTTTCATCGAGAGACAAACACCTTAGTACCGAAATACTTCTCAATTACTTTCTCAAAAGAAAATTTACGTTCAAATAGGTGACGTCATAAAAAAACAATACCTAATGCGTAAAGAAATTATAATTTCTATTCATCAGGAACCTAATATTGTATTAATTCTTTTGCATTTTTTTAAATTTTTAATTATTTTTTATAAAAAAAATCAAGCCATTATCTTTCTTTACAGGAACTAGTTATTGAAAACGACCAAGAGGGAAAGGTGGATGAAATGGAAGTTGGGCGTAGAGTTGTAGACGTTTCTTTTTTTTTTAAAGCTCTTCAGGCCATAGGGGACCACGGTCCAATGGATTGTAAGTTAAGTTACCTCAGTATAATAGGTGAAGTAAAAGTTGGTCTGGACTCAAAACTCATCATGAAATGTAGTATGTGTAGTATGAAATTTACTGTGTGTTTGATTGAAAAGAAAGAAGATAGAATGGAAGTGAATCATCAAATTGTATCTGGTATCATATCATCTGGTGGGAGCTACTATCAGTTGAAAACATTAACTGCCGCAGTAGCCCTACCAATCATGTCACCTTCATTATACAATGAAATTAATAATACGGTTTGCGATTGGTGGGAAAAGACAGCAGCACATTCCATGGCAGAAGCTGTCAAGGAAGAAGCGGAGTACGCAGTGTCTATAGGTAGTGTTGATAAAAATGGTACACCATTAATATCTGTTGCTGTTGACGGTTGTTGGAGCAAGAGATCTTATGGTAAGAATTTTTCCGCCTTGTCCGGCGCAGCTGCGATAATTGGCATTAAAACTAATAAAGTATTGTTTTTTGGAGTTAAAAATAAATACTGCGTAGTTTGTGCACGAGCCGCAAAGAACGACAGTCAGCCCTCGGAACACCGTTGTTTCAAGAATTATTCGGGATCATCTACCGGTATGGAATCGACCATAATAGTTGAGGGGTTTAAACGTTCCATTGTTGATCACGGTGTAATTTATAATAAATTTGTAGCAGACGGCGATTCCAGTACTTATAAAAAAATATTAGATTCGCGACCGTACGGTAATTTAACAGTAGAGAAAATTGAATGCAAAAATCATCTTTTACGAAACTACTGCAATAGCTTGGAGAAACTGTCGAAAGACACTAAGTATCCTTGCGAATTGCGGAAATTCCTAAAAGAAAGGTATTTGCGTTTAAGAACGGGTGTAAAATGCGCTATTAAATATTGGGGCGATCAAAATCAGTCACTCGAAGAAAAAATAAAAAATCTTAGTGAAGATATCCTAAATGGTCCACAACACGTATTTGGTAATCACCAATATTGCAAGGAGTATTTCTGTAGACCTGATACTCGTCGAATAGAACCTGTTGGGTTGCTTCCAGCAATTGTTGGATGCGGATTAATGGACGCGGTACACATTTTAAGTAAAAGACTGTCATATCATTCTAGAAGTTTAATTCATAATTGTACAAGTAATATAGTTGAAAGTTTTAACGCAGTGATTGCCAAATTAGTAGGGGGTAAGCGTGTAAATTATTCTTCCCGTGGTTCTTATGCGGGCCGATGCGCAGCTGCTGTTGTGTCTTTTAATACAGGATCGATTCATAGTAAAACTCATGAAGTAATATTTAAATCTAGTCCTAATCCTTTGATCGCGAAAGTGGAAAATTGTAATCGTAGAATCCGTTTAATTGCTAAACCTAAATTAAGATTGAAAAAGAGCCACAGCGCTGTATCGAAAGACGCTCACTATGGACCAAACTGCGAAAAACCTGATCTGAGTCCAGAATTATATGAGAAAGCCAAGTCATCTTTTTTAGCCGATTTAAAGTTGTCTTGTGCTGAAAGAGAGGAGCTTGAAAGGTCGACCCATTTGCAAAGAAGTAGTTCTGAGTGGATGAGTACAAGGAGAAAATTACTAACCTCATCATCGTTCGGGGAAGTTTGTAAAAAACGAGAGAGCACAAGTTGTGCTGTTCTTGTTCGTAAAATCGTTTATGGTAGTAATATCTCCAGTTTGCCTGCTGTACGGTACGGTATCGAAAACGAAGAAACCGCAATTAAACAGTTAGAAATTCAAGAGAATATTAGTATACAAGGTTGCGGTTTGTTCGTCGACGATCAATATGAATTTCTTGGTACTACACCAGATGGCATTTATGCAAACGGTTTAATTGAAATTAAGTGCCCACATTCTTTAGCTGGCATGACTCTTGATGAAGCAATGGCCAAACATACCTTTTGGGTTAAGGACAAGGCTTCCAAGGGTTATGTCATAAATAAAAATCATAACTGGTATTTCCAAATTCAGGGACAGGTACATATTACTAAAAGAAACGTTTGCATGCTTGGCATCTGGTTTGGTGCTACTGTACCTATGAAAGTTTATATTATAGAAAAGGACGACAAATTTTGGGAGGAGAAAATGGAGATGAAATTAGTTAGGTTTTATTACGATTGCCTACTTCCAGAATTAGTTGATCCTCGGCAGTCACGAAGCATGCCCATTCGTGACGCGCCCAGTATCATAGAGGCTATGAAAGAGAGGAAAGAAAGAGCTTTACGTGTTATGAAAGAGAAGAACGCCTAATGATTTTGAAAGTAACTTAACTACCCAGCCAGTCGATTCACGTAAACACGCCAGTCCAAAAGTCGTTTTAACTTAGGAACTTAGAAATCGCCTTTTGGTTTTCTGTTTTAAACGCACTTACTTATCTAGTCTTGGATTGTCATAAATCTTCCAATAGCTCAATTACTATACAATTTCTGAGTTACCTGGTGTAAAGAATCATAAAAATTGGTTCAAAAATACAGCGAATTGAGAATTCTCCTTTTTTTAAGTCGGTTAAAAGGGCTAAATTTGCAAAAAACGAAGTGACGTCACTGCGCTACGGTTTTTATTACTTACGTGAATCGGGCAGCTGGTAACGTTTTCATTCTGATAGGTTTTGTGATAGCCATTGATTTTATCATCAAATTAGCAGAAATCAGAACTTGATCCGTAATCGAATGAAAAACCATTAGAATTTTGAACTCATATTTCGTTATTGTTTAATTACATACTTTTAATTAGTATATTAATAATTTACAAACTTCTGTTAAAATTAGTAAATAAATGAATTATTTACTAATTTTTGTACAACCCTAGCACGCTTTTGAGATAGCGAGTAATGGCGACTCATATTTGTTATTGTGTAGTAAATAAATCATTTTTATACTTGTGTTTCATTTATTGACATTTTTTTTAAAACCCTAGGATTTTTTTTAGATATCGACGAGGTGATCGTAAACAAAAAGTAAGTATTTGAGTTTACGCAATAGGCACATTTCCTTGCGTAGAGATAAACACACTTCCTACTGAATTTGCAATTATTTTATTGAATGAATATTTTACGAATTAGAATAAATTTTGGTAGTGAAATTACAAATAAATAAATAGTTGGAATTTTAGGTAAGTAGAATACAAAAATGTCAGATGTCAAATGATAGAAAAACATAAAAATTGTGTCTCAACTACTCTTATTAATCTATTAAAAAGAATCAACAGCTAGTTTCCAAAAATTCAACGTTATTGTTATGCTGTAAATATTCAAGTTCAATAACAATTTCTCAACGTGGAACGTTTGTTGCAAAACATTTTGAAAATCGCGCTCTCTAGGTCATTCATCCGCCCCGTCGGATGTTACATTAAACTTTGGCGCTGCGGTCGCTCGAAATCGAGATCTCAGGCCAACAATCTACACCCTTAATTGCATCTGTACACTTGTGATGATATCGTCGTTGAGGATACGTAATTTGTGTCTTTTTGTTCTGTTCTCATTGGTTTCGACCCACTGGTGGTAGTGCACTACTGGTCAGTAGTGCAGAAGGAAAAGAAAATCCTCACGACACCACTGGTTGTGTTGTGCGACTTGGTAGTGTCGTAGGGAAATGAAGGACATTTAAGATGCGACTTATTTTTTTCTATTATTATTGTTGTAGAGATCGATATCAGCACCTGGCGATATTCCTGAACCACATGCACCCGCTCCTAATGAAACAACAAATAGAATATGGAATATTTATTATTGAACAAAAAGGTACAATTTCATTTTTAGAATCTCTCACATCAATCTACCACCCGAGCCTTTGCATCTTTACTTGAAGTAATTAATGAAAATAGTGTATTGAACTGTATTATAAAAGATACAGTGTGTGTATTATAAAAGATATAAAACAAATTTCTTAAAATGTCTTAATCTTTTAATGCTATAATGAAAGATGGGTTAACTTGCTAGGTGCATACGGGTTCAAGTTTTGCTGTGGTTCACTCAACTTCTTTTTGTTTTATCTTTTCTTCCGTATTCGATTTTGTCAGCAACATGGTTTTTTGTTATCTGTTTTTATTTAAAACAATGTAGGGGTGTCCCGCAACCCACGCTACACCCCACGTCTACTGCGCTACTACGTGTTCTAGGTCACTAAGAAAATATTTAATTTTCTCCATCTTTATTTTCAACTTGTGTATCTTTCTTAACTTTGCGTATTGATAGTAGTACTTCCTTAATAGCGTAATTACGTCACGGTTCTAAAACCAATGAAATTTCAGCGTGTATCTATGATCGCAGGTAACCACGACTTCAACCGTGCCAAGCTCATGAACGTCGGGTTCGTGGAGAGTCAGAAGTTAAAGGAGGGCGGGTGGATGTGCTTCGTGTTCCACGACATCGATCTGCTGCCTCTGGACTCGCGCAACATGTACGCATGCCCCAAGCAACCGCGGCACATGTCTGCCTCCATAGATGTACTTAATAACAGGTAACTTTAACCAGCCTTTTGTACATCTACTGCTGGAGATGGACCTCCACAAGCACATTGTCTCGTAAATTAAGGATACGGCTTTTAAACGGCAAGCCGGCCGGCCAAGCGGGTTGGCGGATCCATTCTTTTGAAGGTGGCGGAGATCCTCAGGGCTTGTGGTGGCGGCTTTTTTTTAACAAACTTTATTGCACATTGTCGTACAAAAGGCGAGCTTACTGCCTTAAGGCATTTTCTACCAATTAACCTTTGGGTTGATCGGAGACCTTTGGCTTTGTTATCCCTCAGTCGCCTGTTATGACACCCACGGAAAGAGATGGAGGTAGAGCTATTCTAAAACCGATCGACACCACACGGCCAACAATAAGAAAACAAGCATTTTAATGTTAGAAAGTTCTTTTAAAAAAAATCAGTTTATTATATTTAGTAGAATATGTTAAAAAAATTGGCTCAATTTTTAAATAATATCCCAAGAATATGAGTAAATAAGATGAGTCGCTTCCATTTTCATGTTGTTGCAACTCTAATGTGGTAATTCTCAATTTTACTATGACAATTTTTTAGTCATTCGGCGTTGAAATTGCCTCTATCCCTTGCTTCCTTTGCTCAAATTCCCATTACTATCATATCCTCTTCAACGCTATTGATCCACCCTTAAGGCAAGGCGCGCACAACGGATAATTGCCGTGCGTTTTTTTTTCGCAAACGCAAATATGTGAACTATAGAACTAAGCGCTACTATAGAACTAATAGAAGCACGCGCGCACTGCGGAATTAATTTCGCACCAGATTTAAATTCTGTAGATCTGTAGATTGCTACAGATTAGATGCGGTGCGTTTCCCCTCGGAATTTTTGCATCCTATGAACTTGT
The DNA here is from genome assembly GCA_914767545.1 of Sesia apiformis. NCBI lineage: Eukaryota > Metazoa > Arthropoda > Insecta > Lepidoptera > Sesiidae > Sesia > Sesia apiformis. Next base: position 13,868,139 of record OU611963.1, on the reverse strand, counting down.
ATGAAACCCCGCGCACTAAATCCGAAAAAATCACGAAAAAAACGAAATAGCACGAAAAAAATCCGCAAATCGTCGCAGTGGAGCTCAAACTACGGCGGAGGAATATCGTCGCCACGAGCTTCAAAAACCGATGACACGGCGACAGCGCAAGCGTTCGCCGATATTAATATCGACGTATTGATTGACGTCAAATGTTTTTATGTTCATTTTATAGTAACCAAAAAATTTTCCGGTGCGGATTTAAAAACTCACCGCACCGTTGTGCGCGCCTGCCTTACTGAGTCTGCATCTTGGTCTTTTCTCTATTGCGAATTCCAGTTGGTCATCACTTTAGTATTTTGACATATATCTATCAAATATTGCAGGTTACCGTACCCGGATATATTCGGCGGCGTGTCGGCGATGACACGCGAGCAGTTCATGAAAGTCAACGGGTTCTCCAACAAGTACTGGGGGTGGGGAGGGGAGGACGACGATATGTTCTATAGGTGAGCGATGCATACGTAATAGTGTTGTAAAAACGAGCCTTGAGCGCTATGGAACTTTTAAGACTCTAGCGTTATAGGCTAGTGAGCTTTTTAGTCCACAGTTTGATGGTCTTAAACACTTGTTGTTAAAAGCTCGAGTCTAGAACGGCTAACTTTAAGGTTCAACAGCACTAACATAGCGCGCCAGCGGTTGAGCGCTCCAGCGTTTAGCGCTCGTTTTAACGATACTAATAGATAATAATATACAACGTGTCACAGAACGTATAACGTGTCGTATAACGAAAAAGCTGAAAATTGCTTGTCCAGTATCGTAGTAGGATCGATTCTACCAGTTTTTACAGTAGGTTTATATCTTTATCTACGTGCAGTTACACAAGACAAATATACTCATTGCAACTAACGGGCCAGCCAGCCCACACTCAATACTCAATAATGTACAAAATAATGGGCGCTATGAATTCAAATTTAAAATCATTTATTTGTGGATTTGTGGTATAAAATAGCTGTCAAACATATATACGATCTCTACATAGTGCCAAATTAGCATTCAAATCACGTGATTATTAGAATATTATAAAATTATTTTAAATTATAACATTATTCTCTGTATAATAAAAAAATTAAACAACATTAATAGCCAACAAACACTCATCTAAATATATATATATATATATATATATATATATATATATATATATATATAAATGGATGTTGATATATCTGACATTAATAGACTTCGACACCGTTCAACCGATCGCCATAAAAATTCGTATACAATAGATATTTGAGCACGAAGAATATTTTCGAGCTATCGACTTTGTTGTAACTCGCCACTAGATGGCACATCAACTTCTATACGATCGCAAAAATCATATCGACGGCAAAACACAATAATTTGTGATTTTATATACAGAGGTAAATATACACACGCAGGCAGGACAACGTCTGCCGGGTGCAACTAGTATTATATTATATTACATCCTAAACATTAAAATATAAAAACCATCAAACTGTAAGGATAAAATTAAAAGCGTTGGTGATTGCAAAACAAGTCGAACTTTTGACTTTTGTAAATAACAGAAACACGTCAAAATATAATATAACATCAAAATATAACATATGAACGTTTTAGATAGAACAACTTTTCTATCTAATATCTTTACGTGTTTGTAACTTTGTGAAAATAATTTTATTTTTCGTTAGAGAGGTTTTATTGTATTTTAAGTTACTTGACGTGTTTCAGGTTTTGCGTTATTACGGTTACACTTTGTAGATAATAGGGGGCGCCAGTGATGGCCTGTATTTTTTTTTAGCTTGTGCCTAGACAGTTAGTCTCTGGTTAGATTATTGTGTGATCCTTAACTAATTACAACATTCGTTTCAATAATAGCATCTACATATTTTTAGGCCTTTCAGTGGCCTTTGTAAAGAAACATATCACTTCTTTTTCTTTATTTTTTTTAATTTTACTGTTAGTTTTAATTTTTTTTTTTGTTTTCTTCAACTGGCCCATTGGCGCGTTCAAATGCCACCGGCCTGACTGGTACCGAAATAAACCAAAAATTGTTATATAACATATTATTTTAATTTACAGATTAAAGAAAGTGAATTACCACATAGCAAGATACAAAATGTCAATAGCGCGATACGCCATGTTGGATCACAAGAAATCCTCACCAAACCCAAAGAGGTTTGTTTTATTTCCTTTTAAGAAAGTCCTTATCATAATTTTAAGGATGTTTCTTCATAGTGTTCTTCAAATCGCGGACTTTGCTTAAAATATATTTATTTATCTGTGGTTTGATTTCTTATGGTAATAAGGTTACGAGACCAGCAGACAGTCCGCCTGATGGTAAGTATAGAAATCCGCGATTCATGCTAATATCAGTCTACCACTTTTGTGTTTGTGAGAATCATCACCCTTGTGTCAAAATATTTTGACCAACCCCATCACATTATATTCTAAATAGTTTTTTTATACTGTAATAAGTCATCAGAGTCCCTATACTTCCCTTGGGAGGATAAAAGTAAAATGTTAATATACACGATGACAGATTAACTGTACAGATGTTGTCCTTATGAAAACCTGTCTTTATAAGAATCTGTCCTTATGCGAACAAAACCCTAAATTTTTAACGGTTTTAGAGCTGCAACCTCTGTATTAATAAACTTTAGTAGTATCAATAATAAGGTCAAATTAAAACTATGAGTATAGGAAAATACCAAAATCAAAACGAATAATACGTAGGCAGTAGCTCCCCGCGCGACACCCCGCGCACTCAATTACTCTCGCTAAACGAGCGCATTGACCTCCGACTCGCGTGCTACTACGCGTTTTAGTTATCTTTATATCGAACTTGTATATCTTTCTTGACCTTACCGTATTAATAGTACTTCAATTATTATTTCAATATACTAATACTCGTATTTAAGAAAATAATTGACTTGTAATGATAATTATGCAATAAATTAGTATAAGTACTTAACAGAGTAATTCCGTCACGGCTCTAAAACCATAAAAAAATCAGCGTGTAGGTATATATTACTGGATTATCATCATTATTTAAAACGTCTTTCAGATACCAATTGCTGTCACAAACCAGCAAAACATTCCAAAAGGACGGTCTTTCGACCCTCGAGTACTTTATAACAGATGTTCACCAACACCACCTCTACACACACATATTCGCGAACATTGACAAGCGCAGCTGATGGACGTATTTCGCCAAGCTGTTGTTTGGCGACCAGCGGTAGCTACCGCCGCTACATGTTTTATAGCACCCTATATACATTCAAATAGTTTGACGAACTTTACGTGGTTCAAGAAACGTGTTTGTCCAAAACAAGAGCGCCAACGTACAAACAAATTTGTTAAACATGGCTATAGTTTTGAAATAATCTCATCATGTACATGTACTAATTAAATAATGCCGTACGGCCATCTTTATTTTTCGCCTTCATTTTAGCGTGATTGAGTATAAGAAGAAAAAAAGGAACAAAACTGTTTGGCCCGGATAATGAAAATTCATAATAGGCAGTAAGTTTTAACTTTTAAGATTCTTATAGTAAGTTTTACAATTGTTAAAGTGCTCTATGGTTTTATTATTATTGTAAATAAATGAATGCAAACATCCAAACACTTTACAGTTCATTAGGTTACGTTGCAACTACTCTATGTTATATACCACTCAACATTCGGTTTCAGGGGGAAATATGAAGATGGCCAACCGAAATTATTTGATTAATAGTACTGTAGTGTCGTTTCAAAACATGCTAAATTAGTTATTGATACTCTAATTAAAATGCTGTATCTCTTTATGTATTATACAGATAGAAAACGATGCACCATAATTAGATCATCGGAGATTTTCACACTTTTTGGAACATAATCTTATTTGGCAAGCACTCGCGGTAACCAAATATATTAGGGGTTAAAGTAGGAAATTGCCGATTTGTACTGAAAAATTAAAACTCGTTTTTTTCTAAAATGTAACATATTTATTTAATCAAAATATTTACCCTCATTATCTATACATTGTTGCCATCTAATCGGAAGTTCATTTATGCCTTTGCGATAGAACTCTGGGGATGTAGATTCGACAAACTGTTTGAAAGCATTTTGTACTGACTTGGGAAGAAAATTTTTTACCACGTAGAAAATTGTCCAAATCACGAAAAAAATGGTAGTCCGTTGGAGCAAGGTCTGGCGAGTACGAAGGATGACGTATAGTTTCTAACTGCAGCTCCTGTAGAGTTACAACGGTTTCTCGTGCAGTGCGAGGTCTTGCGTTATCATGGAGCAATAATAGTGAAGATCGATTCACGAGTCGGGGCTGTTTCACTGCTAGTTTCGCCATCATTGTTCGAAGTTCGGTACAGTAAACATCTGCTGTTATTGCTTGACCAGACCTGAGAAAGCTATAGTGAATAACACCATGAATAGACCACCAAACAGTTACCATTACCTTTTTATTGGTAAGCTTTGCCTTAGGGCATTGTTGCGGCGTTTGACCTGGGGTCAGCCATTGCATTTTTCGCTTTCGGTTATCGTAAAGAATCACCTTTTCGTCACATGTCACAATTCGATCCAATATTCCTTCATTTCTGTACCGATTCAACAAGGCAACGCAAGTTTCAACACGCGTTTCTTTCTGCAGATCAGTCAAATCATGAGGCACCCATTTTTCATATTTTTTTATCTTATTGATTTGATGCAAATGAGTCAATATTGTAGGTAAGGTAACGTTAAACCATGCTGCTAATTCCTGGGTAGTTTGACTCGGATCGGCTTCCACCATCTCCTTCAATTCAGCGTTATTCACTTGTGTGGGCGGTCTTCCACGTGGTTCTTTCTTCAAGTTGAAGCTTCCATTACGAAAGCGTTTAAACCAAAAACGCACGGTTCGTTCATTAGCAGTCTCCTCTCCAAACGCAGCATTGATATTGCGAGCCGTTTCTGCCGCGTTAGTTCCGCGTCGGAACTCGTATTCAAAGATTACTCGGATTTTCAAAGTATCCATCTTTCCCGTCTAAGCTGAATAAAAAAAACAATTGAAAGTCGAAAATCGAATGTTGCACATTTTTTAAAACAAGAACCTCATAGGTATCATGTGAAAAAAGTTTCACTCGAAAATCTCACACCATGAAGGTTTTATGTCAATTCAAATTATCTATTACTATAAAACGGCAATTTCATACTTTAACCCTTATTATTTCTCAATCAATCACAATTCCTTTCAAACATCACAAATACTTAGTTTATTTGACAACTCATGCAAAGTCAGTCGTACACCGTCAAGTTGTTTGCCAAACACGTAAAATTTGTCAAATTGTTTAAACTTTATAGGGGGCCTTTATGGTTAATGGTTACCCCCTCACATTGTTAAGATCTCCTTTTACCGATGGAGGCATTTAAGGAGTTGTTACAACGATACTTGATGTTATTTATAGCGACGCTCATGTCACTTGTGCATGTTAAACTAAATACATAAGTCATACAAAAATCGTCTAAATAAAACTGTAAAATCATTTCGTTCTAGCTCTTATTCCTAACGGCATAAGCTACATCAAAACTACCTTTTATATAAAAGCGGCAGACGAGCATACAGTCCATCCACCTTAGAGGAAGTGGATGCTGTCGTCTGTAGGCATCCGCGATACATACCAACATCAGTCCAAAATGGCAAAAGATAGCGCGCCCCCGGATGGGCTGCCTACGTTTGCAGGTTAAGGAATGGATTGGGATAAAGAGTTGGGAAAATGGGGAGGGATAGGATGGGATGAGCTCAGACATATCTCACTCACTATCGAAACACGTACTACGTACATTGGAGAAATACGGAGTAGGAAATACAGTACATTTCAAGGTAACGAGGCCGCACGACCACCTCCTAATAACAAAGATAAATATACAAAATACCAGCTTCTACATAAATATACATCAGATAAGTGTTTGAGGTCCGTTTTAAATTAACATTTAATGTAAAACTGACAATACATTTATAATCATATTACTACACTTGAAATTATATTTGTACATTTATAATTGCATTACTACAGTTATAATTATATACACACTACATGATTATATTACTTTTCGTTTGTTTTGCAACAGTATTCTTGTTTGCAAATTATATACGCGCATTTTGGATTTCTCTTTTAATATTATCTCTGAATCTATTTGCAAGTTACTGTGGAACATTTTGCCATTACAGTAGCGATGTAATGAAGAATTTTCAAGCATTTACTCGTTCAAGTTATCTTGATCTATCTACCTTAACTTGCTGTGAATAAGAGCTAAAATGAATGCTGAATGGATATTTAACGTTTTACAAGTGTAGCTACATCTTTGTATGCGTTGGATCGTTGGATATAAACGTTACATGTCCCATGCATACATGTTACATGCATCGCCTTTTCAAGCCACGAGCTGACGCATACTCTGTTCGTTACTTTTAGAAACCATTGAAGGAATTTTGACGTGTTTTTTTTAGTTTGTTTATTACTAGAGTCACTTGTGTTTCAACTTAAATGGTGGACAAAGATAAAAAAAACAAGAATATAAAATCTCTTCTCTATTTTGTAGAGTTGTTTCGTTGCCTACGGATATTTCATAATGTTCAGAAAACTGACAAAAACCTTATTGCACAAGTAACTTGTGTTATTGGGTTCTTTATTTCATGACGTAATTTAGGTATAGTCTTCAAGTACTTTCCTACTACGCACACCGAGTGAGATAAGCGGGGGGGGGGGGGGGGGGGGAATTTATGTATTACACGGTAATGGTAATTCGGATGTGTATATGTAACAACAGTCACAGAACAACAACAAGTTTTTAACACCGTGCAGTAGTCGGGTACTTGGAAGACAAGCTATTGAGAATTTTTATACATTTTGAACAGTGAAACGCAACTTAGCCGAACAACTTTAGAAATGGGAAATTACGGGAAGAATAAGTAGTTATGTCAAATGCCAATTAGAAGACACTGTGGCGTGGTTGAATTGCAATGAGTCACGTGACCGTTTATTGACTCTTAGTAATTCGTTTTTAAACTTTCACCAGTAATACACAGAAAAACGTTCGAGACCTCGGCAAAGCCATGTCATAACTTTCTAAAAGTAACGGAGACGGTATATTTGGTTCAGTTCAATTGTACAGTGGTCAGCAGGTCAAGATATATAGGAACTTGAATTGTAATTTATATCGAATTTGGACGATTCATACGGCGGCAAGGCAGCGTCATCCGCAAATATAACGTTGTAGAACAAACATGTTCTTTCAGAACTGTGAATATGAATATTTAAATCAGGGATGAAAAAACGCTTTTTTTTTTTCATTTTAAAACGCACAGTTCAAAATGTTTTAATGAACACAGGTTTTTAACTGTTTTAAACATGTTTAAAATACAACTCGGGATATATTTTCGTCTAAGGTAATTGCGGTCTAAGTGTCTAAGGTCCCCTTTATTGCAGATTTCCCGAATTGATTACAAAAACTCAACCGTTTGTAAATTAGGGAAATAACCTTATAACAAAATGAACTGCCAAATTCATTCAGGTGATTCCCCCAATTCAACACAAGGATAGAGATGGCTGATATTTTCTTTCTTTATGCCTGATATGATATTTCGTATTTGACGTGTCATGGAACTAAAAATAAGATTTACCAAAAACTTTTTAATTTAAAATTAAAAACACTAATTTAAAACATGTTTCATTTAGATTGTGTTTAGAACACGCGATTTAAAACACTTTGTTTTAAACATGCCAACCCTGGTTAAAATCACCTTAACTCGTTTACGTATTCAAAAAAATGTTAGTAATTCAGATGGCGAATCCTTTCAATAGAAATTATATCTAAAAGGTCTTGTATAGCTTGATGTGCTGACACCTGTGCAGTCGAATTCATAAAAATGTACAGTATAAAGTTTATTGCTGTGGACACAGATTAAAAGAATACTAGATAATGCCGGTGTATTTAATCCAGTAGTGTGGTGTTATTTACTATATTAAGGTTAACATTGTGGAAATATTGAATCTGACTACATCACACTCATATACAGATACACAATGTACAATTCATTGAAATATTTTATAATGTATTGCTATCTGATGTCGGTGGCTTTTATGCTGAGCACGAACAGACTTAGCGCCTTACTCATAAACGTTATATATATTTAAATATTGCTTAAAATTGTTTGTAACATTTTGAAGTTGTAAGTGTTAAGAAATAACAACAGATTTTAAGCAATCGTTAAACTTAACGTTTATATTTTAATTTAGTTATGAGTTCTTCAATTTTGTATTAACTATAGTCCTTATCACTCCTGTTTATTAATTTCAGTTTTTTTCACTTCTAATAATTTTCACTTTGGTCTTCATTAAGAACGAATTAATATATCAATAAAGATACTGGTTAAGGCTGCAATCCAAAACTTGCAAAATTCATTCCTTGACAATCTAAAATACTGTGCTTCCCTTTCTTTATTATGAAGATAGAAAGAGATACACTGTAAATAGATTATCAAACAGCGATCTTCACATGTTTTAAAACAGCTTAGTTAATGGCATCATTAACGTGTAAAATTACGGAACCTCACAAAAATCCATTTCACCCCAATTGGGATATTATCCCAACTCCTTTAACCGTTTTTACCATACTAGGTATAGAATTATTTAATTGCCTGTGTTTATATTTTATCCCTTCTCTTTCGAGTCTAATTTCGCGACAACTTATTTATTTATTATTATTATTATTATTATTATTATTAGTATATAAACCTAAATGTATTTTATTATTTCCTACCTAGACGCTATGTTGTGCTTTATATGTTTAATATTGTTCACTTGTTCTATGGATTTAGGAATACGGATTTTAGAATTATTCGTATGAATTGAAACCAATCGTATCGCGACTTATTTATGAGAAACTCAATAATAAAATATGACTATAATATAAGCTTGTAGAATGTATAATGCTACTCGTGCTACTCGTGCTACTCGTGCTACGAGTATGTACTACTCGTACCATAGTTACCGTTTACATTTCACATAATTACTGACACTGACAATATTTGTCTTAAGAACGCACTCCGAACGCATTTTTTTATTATAATATTGGTCAATTAGCGTTGGAACAATTACAAACACGTTTCCAACTAATTATCGACATATTCAATACTCGGCCAAATAGCGCCAACCGCAAATATAACGTTGTAAAACAAACGTAAGTTATGAGTTAGGGCAGCTAATAACTCAATTAACAGATTTTCGGATGCAAATAAAAGTTTGTATTTGTTCGAATGATCGGTTGACCAAAGCATTACATTAAAAATTATAATAACTAAGAGTTAAAATAAACATAACGTTATCCGAGCAAAGAGACCTTATTGTCGTATGGACTTATTTACTTTGGTTAAGATTTTGTAACTTAAAATTCGTCTTTTCAATATTCTGTTTAAAAAAATAAAAACATGTTCTAACATACGATTTTTAGTAAAAACAATGTTTTTTTTTTAGTTTTTACTTAAATCTCAATATCTGAGAAACTGGAACCGACAATGAGATTTTTTTCAGATAATGTCAAAAATGTTTATGCATTTCATTGTGATATATATATATATATATTTTAAAAATGTTCCCATGAACTGGTCACGTCTTTATAATCTGTAAGGGTTTCAAAGTAGAATACTTATTTTGATCGTTACGTATTTATTTTTGTCATATATTCTTATTTACGGGGCATCTGAAAAAGATACACTAGTTTTTTATGCACTACAGATGTGCTCAAAATGTTGCTATTTTCAGATCAATATGAGAACCTATGTAAACGCGTACTTACTTAGATTATACTTTGTAAATAGCTTTGAGTAGATAAAGTATATTATACCTACTAAATAAAATGTTCTTACTGATCAAAATAATTATAAACTATCCATTATTCCAAGTATCTAATTATAACAATGTCTAACATGTTTTTATCGCAACAAGGCTACCTTTACTGCTTTCATGTAAGTTATAAGATATTATAGGGGCTTACTCGATATTACCTTATTCAAAGAACACCACAATATTGTGTCGTTATTTTAGATTTTGCTATAGTACATCTGTTCCGAGTCTAAAACATCTTATAATCAAACAAATAATTTGATAAACTTTATGGGATCTTTTAACGTATTTGACAAACAAGTGCCCAAACTAGCCTAACAAAGGTTTATTTTTTTTAGTCTAACACAATAATCTACCACTTACTTTCTAAATACTTCTTAACACTATAGAAATTATGAGCAGATATTAATTTAACTATTTTATCTTTAACTAAGTTTATAGGTAACTCTTTGATGTTATCTGGCCATTTATTAAATATTTTAAGACATTCCTAAATAGTTTTTTTGATAAAGTATAGTTTTTGGGATGATGCATAACACAAATCTGTTTGAATTTCTCGTGCAGCGCGGATTAACAAACAAACACACGTAATACTAAAACTAAAATAACATACATGATTAATAAACGCGGAAAAAGTAATAAGTATCTTCAAATTTTCAAACACATGTTTGCACTATTCAGTATTCAGCACTATTCAGAACTGAATAGAGCACTATTCAGTAGGTATATGAAATTCCAGCTATCGCTCTTACACACTTCTTTTGAGCAACAAAGGCCCTAACATCAGCGGAGCTATCCAAAAAGCAACAGACCATATTTCTGAATGGACTCAACGTAACCGTAATAAGTTATTACGGTTACGTTGAGTCCGTTGAGTTACGTTGATTATTACTAATAAGTTATTAGTAATAACCATAAGGGCTGTTTGTTCACATGCAATAAAACGTAACCTCTTTAAAACAAACATATCTATTTATTTCGGAGGATTGGTTATAGGAATAACTATAACTAATCCAAGGAAAGTTACTTTGTCAGTTTTCTTTCAGTTCTCGGTTGTCAATTGTCCTTTATTTTCTCGTCATTGTATTTTATATTATGTCTTGTATTAATATAATTATTTCACATTCGATTTTACATTATTTCGAGCGTTCAAGTGTTATTTTCGAACTTTTTGGTACGCGGTCTTAGCTGACGAAATCCGCGTAAATCTTCAAATGTGTTTTTCAAACATACCGTCAACAACATGATTGTGACGCGTTCAATCAGAATTTCTCTTAATTATCTCAGGCACGTAGTTTACTTGACAAACAAGTCGAACAAACTCACATACTGTTTTTATTTGTCCAACATCTAAGGTTTCTTTCACTTTCTATTGTTATTTTGGCCTAACGTAAAATATCTCGAACAAAACAAAAATTACAACAATTTGATCCTAAAAATATGTTAAAATCAAAGTGCCTTGCATTTTTTTAAATAAAGATGGAAGAACGTTATATTAATCAAATTATTTAGTTATATATTGAATTATTTAGTTATATATTGAGTTATTTAGTTATATATATTTTCGGACGTAAACAAGAATTTGAACATTTTATTTTTATTTCATTATATTTTAACATTTATATTTCGTCACAGTATCAATACTAATATGTAGAACAGCAGTTATCGGACAATACAATGCAAATTACAAGCACAACTATAATATAAACTGTGCCAATACATTGTAATGCACCACAGAGTAATAAATCGTAGCATTATTGCATTATAGAGGGCGCCTGAATCGATTCCGTCAATTAAAGAACTGAACTGAAATACTTATAAAACATGAGAAAATATTCGCATCTTTATTTCTCGTCAACGGTTGCAGAATATTTTTGAAAATAAAATTATTTTTTTGCATGTAAAAATTATTTTGGTTCTTGTTACTCCATAAACAGCCCAAAAATGGGCGTGCCCCTTTATCAAATTATTTGATCGTTTATAAGGTGCTTAAAGCAAGAAAAGCGCTGAGCTCCACTCCCTTTCCCGGATTCTACCCCGCCACAGCCCGCGCCGTGGCAATATGTACCGTACGTAAAAGCATTAAGAGCGTTAATAGCGTAAAATGCGGGAGGCGGGGAAACTTGCTGAGCTAAATTGTATGTTTTGTCTTCATTTATTTAACCCTGTATATTTACGGCTCTAAATGTGATATAGTGAGATTTAACATCATTAAAATTTGATGTCTTTTAAATAATTCTTATTTTTATCTGTTTACTTAGTAGTAAGACATGTAATGAATATTTTGTGATAGTTTTTTTTTTAAATATATTCGTGAAAGATATCACCATTGCTCATAAACAAAGGTTTTTACGAATTTCATTAATAGAAAAAAAGATATAAATATGATAGTCAAAAGTAGATTTTGTGGACAATCAATTTCCTTTGCCACGAAGGGAAGCGTTTCATGAAGTGTTTAACGAATCTGATTGCTTGAGAATCAGTATTGATAATACCATGAAGACATACAAAAACAAGTCCAATGGTACGCAGCAGATCAAAATTAACAAGACGGAGTGTAGACAATTTCTCTACCTTTGATTTGTATACAGATTTGAGCCACATGATACGTGGTCACGACGAGAAAGCTGTGGCGAGTGAATGTTGTTGTCATCCGACTACAAAATACATAAAAAATGTAACCCAACTACTTAACAATTAGCTATGAAGTATATATACCCTTAGTGTTGTTGTTTTCCAATATGACCAGAATAAATAACGGTGGATTTAATCATATGACTATTAGTTAAATAATTAGATGAAATTTTAGCGTTTATTAGCCGTGGATACCACCGATTATACGAGCAGTGAGTGGTGCCACGGTTACCGTCCCCTAACCCTGGTACTACCGGTTGGCCCGTGGTACATGGCGGAAACAAATTTACAATCGAAATCACATTTAGACGGAGTAGACCACATTCATAGAAGGTTAGATTCGAAGTGCGTAAGTCTCTTGTTAGGTCAGATTCGTTCTAGGTCTGATTCGGAGAAAGTCAGGCACGCTTTTGTAACGCTCGGAAAGAAAAAGGAAAATCAAGATAAAGCCAGGTAGGTAGACATCCCCGTTTGTAGCGGGCCTGTCTCCTGTTTACAAGAGTGTACATTCGATTCCGGACCGGTATCGCTGAACTGATTTTTATATATAATTACCGTTTACTGATTTACAGTGCAAGTATGCTTATTCATTATTGCCGTTTATATTATTCATAATGTACACGCCTGATTTACCTAGAAACTGACATTCTACGAAGCTGGCCTACTCCACCTAAACGCTAAGTCCAAATATGAAACAATTATTACTTATTGAGCAATGGCTTATCTTTGGTTGGCCTATATTAAAATACTGATAAGTTAAATGATTCCTTATTATTGCTTCATATAATTTATATCCGTTGTTGTATTTAATTTAGAAACGCTATATTGTAGTTGTATATTGCTAATAAAATGGTACTTGATACTTCAATTTCTTAACGGTTGATTGTTGAAATGAAGTCAATATTGAATTGTAAATAAGTAAGTAGATTTTTTTAATACTTTTACTTAATAATATTTATAACGCCAAAGTAACCTTTAAAGTAGGTACACTTCTCGGCCGAAAGTAATACACATCGGCCTTTAAAAAGAGACTATCGACTAGCTTTGGTTTTCTAGAACGTCGTCTCGGTCGTGTGCCGTTACGACAGAGACGCCGCTCTACAAAACCGAGCTAGCCGATCATAGTCGATGTGCATTACTTTCGGCCGGGATGTGTACCCTCGAAACAATAACATTTTAGATTAAATTATATGATGAAATGTTAATGTAATCATGCACTTTGTTATCAGAGTTATTTTTTGTAGATTTGCAGCTTAATTTTAGCGCTATAAGTATTATAGTAATGAATTTTATACTTGCGAAAGAATAGAGCCTACTAATATATAGGAGTAAATGCAGAACAAAGAAACTAGGTACTTCTTTCAAAAAAAGTAATAATTTAAATATAATGGAAGTCTCTACCTATTTCTTTATTCTGTCTATAATGGTTTCGCTTAGCCATCCAATAAAATAAAGTAGACAAGTGATATTAGGACCTTTGAGTTACTTAACAGAAAGTGATAATAAGTATGTAAACTACATATAATTTTGTCTGCATTGATTTTTATGAATAAATTGTTTGTTTTTTATATTAATTTGTTTACATTCATTGTCCAAGGAACACCCCTGTCTATCACACCTAATCTATACATATAAGTAATAATAAAATCGTAGCAAAGCAGTGTCTGTACGTAATTATATTTAAAAAAAAAGTGTTTGCAATATGAAATACGAATGATATAGGGCCCAAAACGACGATTTAGAATTTTTGTCTGTCTGTCTGAAAAAATCACGAAAAACCCTGGATTTTAATGAAATTTGGCATATATTAGCATAGCTTATGAACCGGATTAACATTTAGGGTACTTTTTATCCAGATCCATAATAGAGTTCCACGGTCGCGGGCTCTGCTGATTAGTTTTAAATAAATTAACTGCCTCAATGCGTTTCGTTGGGAAGGATACCGAATACAATTTTACAATATAAAATGAGATTCGATTTAAAAAAAGTAAAAAAAAAAATGAAAATACCACGACTATGGAAGTAGAAAGAGTTTTATTTTGTAGTTAAATTAACCATCAATCAAAAATTAATGAATCTCATTTCAACAGTTGCTTCATTGAGAATATTTTCACAATTATGCATTGGTACAATCTTGATTTGATTCGATTGGAACGAATGCTTCGACCGACTTCCATTCAGTACAACTAGTTGATGGATTTAGTTGGTCGAAGTATGTCCTTAAAACACCACGCTGTAAAAATAATAAGCTAAATACATGACTTTTCTGTAAAGTCATTATGTAAATGATAATTAAGGTTTTATTATTTTAATTCATATATAAAAATTCGTTAGAAAAATAATAACTTAAGTTGTCCAACATCCAACAGTTTGTTTGCTGTACCGAAAACTTATCATGTTTGGGTTATGTGTGTCCTTATTCCACTGAGGGGGCAATTTCTGATATTAGGATTGAATGAATGATATTAAAGTACGTTGTGAAAATAAAAAAGGAATGAGAATTTTATGGAATGAGAATATGAATCGAATGGATATAGTTGAGTAGAGTTGGGATGGGTGTGAGATGAGATATAAGGGTGGGGTTAGATGAGAAGCGATGGAATGAGATTGGATGGAAAGCTCTGACATCTCGAACTGACTTCGATAATACGATAAGTAGTATTCCGACTAGGTAGGTTAACATTAATTAATTGTTCGTCAATAATGTCTTGTTCATCAATAATATTAACCAAAGTTAACCATCGTATTTCTTTTAAACCAAAGTTTAACTGACAGTGAATGCCACAAGGCTGTTGTAAAATGTTTCTTTGTACATTAAAGTTTAAATAAATAAATGTTAATGATACAATTAACCAACCAATGAATATTTTAAAATCCACGCAAAAAAATCGCAAGTACGGCTAGTATATATTATAAAACATGCTAATATAAATTGTGTATATTCAGTTTGGCCGACCGATTAGCACAGTTGGTAGTAACCCTTCTTGCTGTGCAAAAGGTCCCGGGTTCGATCCCCGGTCGGACATACAATTGTTTAATAAAAAAAAATAAAGAAAAAAGACAAATGTATGTTCGGGTCTCGGTGTGCGTCTGTGTTTGTGTTTGTACGTGTCTCTGGAGCCACGACACAGGGAATCCTAGTGTGGGCCGCTGAGTGTGGCGTTATTTATTATTATGATAAAAGGTAATAAATAGCAAAATAATACATAATGGTATAGTCGTTTTTTTTGGATTTATTTACCAAAATAATTTCCAACTACAGATACTGATTTAATATTCCGCTGCTCTGATATACAATGAAATTCAACTAGAATATTAATTAGTTTTGTAGGTATACTTAACTTGGCTGCCTTTATTGTCACACGCACGAGCGATAATTGAAGGAAATTTTGTGAAAAACAGAGAATTTTGATGTTTATGAGTTCGCAGTATCACCAACGAAGCGTCAGATCTTAGAAACGAACATTTGGCGGCATTTTGAATACGAAAATCGGACGGTCACTGATTTGTAGTGAGGCCCGAAGGCCTGTTGATAGTGGCCTGGGAAAGCCTGGGATTGCAGGGGTCTCACGCCACCAAGTGCGTCGCAGGTACCATGATAGCGCCGGTGTGCAGGTAATTGTTAAATCCTGCCAGGTTCTTTCGATTTCAATTTTAGCCCTACAAAAATAATAGCCATTACAAAGCTTTGACAAAAATAATGCTGCATTTGACAATGATTTGGGCAGACTTTGAGTCAGGTAGATCACTGGTTTGGAGTATGGAATTAGTACTCTGAAGTGTTCCTGAAGCAGTACTTTGTCAGAAATTTTGTTTGACAATCGATGTCTCATTCATTACTTTATAGCTTAAGTACCTTTCAACTTCTTTGTCTTTTTCTTTTTCTCTATTTCGCCTTGGCTTTCTTAGAGGAGTAGTTGCTCGAAATCTGTAATATTTAGGCATCTTTCAATGTAAATTTTGCAAAAAAAATTAAACGAATACAGACGCGATGATGCCAAAATGTCATTTCAATTTTGACAAACCGATTAACAGTATTTATTTTCTATTTGCATATGGCATGAAATCAAAGATGTAACATGAACATATCTTAATGTTGGGTATTTTTACACCTATGTTGGTTTTCATCTTGTCCCTATTATAATGGGTATAGATATTGGCTATTGCATAGGTACCTTACCTATTGAAATTTCATAAAAGCTGATACGATAGATTATTAAATATTTTTTCTGATGTATAACGGCTGACAAACACCAGTTAAAACTGATCAGTAACCGGTAAGATCGTGTGTAGCAGCCATTATGCATATACTTGTATATACAACGCGCATTACACGCGCTTTTAAAAATATTTAGATATTTGTACGTAAAAATATCTACTTTTAAAAATGTTAGTATTAAAAAACCTGAAGCATGTGTAACTAATCCGGATCGTTTTTCGCCCGTGTTCCCTCTGCTAATCCCTTCGAAGTACCACCGTTAATTATTTATGGTACTTTTGCAGCATTATAATACCACTAAATTTAATCTACCTAAATTTAATTTAATTTACCTGGATGAGCCCCGACGACCTGGATGAGCCCCGACGGTTCCGTTAAAAATGAGATAGACTTCATTATGGCCACAAAGAGACAAATATTCAATGATGTCTCCGTGATCCACAGGGTGAAAACCGGTAGTGATCACCGAATGGTTAGAGGCACATTGAATATAAACGTCAAGTTGGAAAGGTCCCGCCTGATGAAGTCTACGCTCCGACCTACTGCTGCCCACATACAAAACCCCGAAAGCTTTCAGCTTGAATTGTCAAATCGCTTCGATTGCCTAGAGGATTGCGTTGCAGTGGACGATATCAACAACAGGTTGGTAGAAACTGTCCATACGGTGGGGTCTAAATTCTTCAGACACCGTCGAAGAGATGGACCCCAAAAGCTCACCGACCACACCCTCGACCTCTTGGCGGAACGACGTTCGATGGCACTGCAGACTCCTGATGACGCGGAAGCATATCGGCTGCTCAATAGACGGATTCACCAGTCCTTGCGACACGACATCCGTCTCTTTAATACTAATCGTATTAAGGAGACGATAGAGCGGAATAAAGGCTCCAAAGTATTCGCAAGAGACTTATCTATTGGGCAGAGCCAGTTGACGAAGCTGAAGAGGGAGGACGGCAGTGTCACTTCCGACAAACAAGAGGTACTGAGGGAGATCGAGGAGTTCTATGGACAGCTGTATACCTCGGTCGCTAAACCTGTTGGCAACTTGGCCAAAGACCCAAGAGCCAAGTTGACCCGACACTATATCGAAGATATCCCGGACATCAGCCTGTACGAGATTAGGATGGCCCTCAAACAGCTTAGAAACAACAAGGCGCCGGGCGAAGACGGAATCACTTCAGAGCTTCTGAAAGCGGGTGGAACACCGGTACTGAAAGTCCTTCAGAAGCTCTTTAATTCCGTCTTGCTCGAAGGTATTACGCCGGAGGCATGGAACAGAAGCGTGGTGGTGCTCTTCTTCAAGAAAGGCGACAAGACCTTGTTGAAGAACTATAGGCCCATCTCGCTTCTGAGCCATGTTTATAAACTGTTTTCGAGGGTTATCACGAATCGTCTCGAGCGCAGGTTTGATGACTTCCAGCCTCCCGAACAAGCCGGTTTCCGAAAAGGCTATAGTACCATAGACCACATCCATACGCTGCGGCAAGTTATACAGAAGACCGAGGAGTATAACTTGCCATTATGCTTAGCGTTTGTGGACTATGAGAAAGCCTTTGATTCGATCGAGACTTGGGCAGTGCTACAGTCCCTCCAGCGGTGCCATATTGACTATCGGTATATCGAAGTGTTGAAGTGTTTGTATAACAACGCCACCATGTCAGTCCGAGTACAGGAAGGGAGCACGGAGCCGATTCCATTGCAGAGGGGTGTGAGACAAGGAGATGTCATCTCTCCGAAGCTCTTCACCAATGCGATGGAAGACGCTTTCAAGCTCCTGGAATGGAAAGGACTCGGCATCAACGTTGATGGCGAATACATCACTCACCTTCGATTTGCCGACGATATCGTGGTCATGGCAGAATCGCTGGAGGATCTTAGCACAATGCTCGGAGACCTCAATCGAGTTTCCCAACAAGTGGGCCTTAAAATGAACATGGACAAGACGAAAATCATGTCGATTGTCCATGTCGTGCCCACCCCAGTTTCAGTTGGGAGCTCGATTCTCGAAGTTGTTGACGAGTACGTCTACCTAGGCCAAACGGTCCAACTAGGTAGGTCCAACTTCGAGAAAGAGGTCAATCGACGAATCCAACTCGGCTGGGCAGCGTTCGGGAAGCTACGCAGCGTCTTCTCGTCCATAATACCTCAGTGCTTGAAGACGAAGGTCTTCGACCAGTGTGTGTTGCCGGTGATGACCTACGGCACCGAGACGTGGTCTCTGACTATGGGCCTCATAAATAAGCTCACTGTCGCACAGCGAGCTATGGAGAGGGCTATGCTCGGGGTTTCCCTACGTGATCGAATCAGGAATGAGGAGATCCGTAGACGAACTAAAGTCACCGACATAGCCTCTCGGGTTAGCAAGCTGAAGTGGCAGTGGGCAGGGCACATAGCTCGAAGAACCGATGGCCGATGGGGCAGAAGGGTTCTCGAATGGAGACCACGTACCGGCGGACGAAGCCGAGGACGTCCATCTGCTAGATGGACAGACGACCTCATAAAGGTTGCGGGCACCCGCTGGATGCAGGTCGCTGCCGATAGGTCTAAATGGCGGACAATGGGGGAGGCCTATGTCCAGCAGTGGACGTCCAAGGGCTGAGAAGAAGAAGAAGAAGAAATTTAATCTTACTTTTCGGTATAACATCGAGCAAGCAATTGGTTGATCGATGTATTAGGTAGGTATAGCAATCATAAAATAATACACGATATTTACTAATACAGTGAAGCTATTGTAGTGAGGAAGCGCTAGTTGTTTATTCATCGTAACAACGCAACCTTTTTAACGATAAATGCCATTTCAAAATAAATAAATTCCAAATTTCTTTGGAATGGCGAATGTCGTTACATCGATGGCGTTATGTCTAACGTTTTTTTACGTCGAGTAGCTGTTTTTTCGAATATATACGTTATCGAATCGACTTTCATCGATTATACGTTTCATCGATGTCGGTACATCGAGACACTTTATTGCATCGAATCGATTAATCGATTGTACGTCGCGTCTAAAACATTAGGTATATCCAAACTATTCAGTTTTCTTAAAATCAGATAATTCTGAAGGTTCGCTCATTTCTTTTATCTGTCAAATTGGTTTAAGAAATGATTAAGATAACAAATATTACTTATGATACATGGATATAATAGGTATTACTTATTAACATAGTTATGATACATTTTCCTTATGATGGATATATTTTAGTTTTTACCCACGACAGAACGGAGATGGTATATACGTTTGGGATTAGAGAATGTATGTATGTATATATACCTACCTCTTGTTACCGTCAACAGTCGGGGGTTTTATCAAAAATGTTCCTGCAAAGGTATCACGGGTAAAAAAATTAAGCTTGGAACCTCGAAAGGACCGTAGGGACGAAAAACATTCCGGAAAAGACTCTCGTCGTAAATCTTTGTCAGTCTTACTGTAAAGAAAGCTGTGAATAGGATTTTGCAAGGTCGGCGGCGCACCCGCATGACCCCTGGTGTTGCAGGTGTCCATGGGCGGCGATAACACTTACCATCATGTGGGACCGCTTGCTCGTTCGCCCATTTCTTTATAAAAAAAAGAAGTCACTTAATAATAATACTTCAATAATAATACTATCAATGAAGTAAGACATTGTTGTTAATATATACCTGCTTATATAAATAAAACAGCATAAATATTGCTTTATATTTTACTTTTCTCATCAACAATATATTAAAATTGACATATAATTATATTTTTTAATACTATTTGTAAAATAAACAATTTAAAAATAATATAAAAATACTGAAGAATGCCACACTCAGTGGCTCGCACTACGATTCGCTGTGGTATAACTCTAATTATTGTAAGTAAAGATACGCGTAAAAGTGGGTTCCAGACACAAAGTAGGTATTATAACATTTTGTCTTTAAAAAAATTTGGCCAGGAATTGAATCAGAACGTTTTACCCAGCAGGTGGAAGCGCCACCAGCTGAACTAATAGATAAATAATTAATTAATTATTATTGCAGGAAATATATTAATTGAATAGGAAAAAATACATTCATTGTGCGATTTTGCTAATGGTATATGTTTCATAGCAAGACTACAATAAAATGTGTAGGTATTATTGACATAGAATCGTTTAATCCCACATGCTACCACCCGCTACCAACGCTGTTAATCGATAAAAATTTCGATCCCGATTGCTACAAGTTGTCACAGCTGAGATAATTTCTCACCGCTGAAAACAGGACCAATTGGTACCTACTTAGCATTAGGCATACCTAAACCATAGTTATACACCATATACCTAGATATAAACCATAGTTTATATCTAGATTAGCTTTAAGTATGAAGCACAAACCACGTCAAACGAAAACAGTGTACCTAATGCCATCATATGATATTATACATTAACTTAACTGAGTCGTAGATATAATGAGTTTTATTCGCTACGATTCCGAGATTTTCCAAATTCCAATATTTTTATAAAATTTCCAGAGGATTGATGGGTAGGTACTACCATGAACGATTGAATGAATGAAATGGTTCACTCGTTCACGAGAGTCCAGAGACCAGCGATACTCGAATTCATAAATTTTATAAAAATATCTAAAAATTTATAAACCATACAATTGCTGGGCACTCCCGTGAACCATTTCGTTCGTTGCTACATTCATCTGTTTCATTCCGTTCTACGATAATTTTCTGGTCGTCGACGTTGAAGAAATAATATTTCCGCAACTGAAATACACCGATTCCATCTCGTATAAACACGATTTTTCGGAAGACGAAACATTTCAATCTGGAAGATCACGGCATTAAGTGGCGACATTGTGTACCTGCTTGGAAGGAGGAAACGGCTGCTCAGTGAGTGTCCTACCACTTGTCTGTGTTTTCGCCATTACTAAAGCTATCGAAGTTATATTTCCAACAAATGTTAAATCCTCTTCATAATTTTACTTTTCCGTGCTTTATTTCATGTCTGTCCAATATGTGTCTTCTTTGACTTACATCAAAACCAATGTAAAAAGTTGCCATAATTCTGTGCCACGAACTTCGTAAGAGAGTGTTGATAATCCATCTTTTTTGTACTGAGATCTTGGACGAGAAACACTCTTTGTCCTGTGAAGCAAGATTTAGATTTGATTAACTTTTTCATCATCTCACTGACTGAGTAAGTGAGTAGACTGTGATAGGGGCCCGAATAAACAACAATTGTTAGTCTTAATCTAAGTATTTAGTACTAAATTATCTCTATACAGACTGTTTGAGGTGCGCATGATTAGAAAAATAGAAATAATGCATTGGGTTGGTGCATAATTATCAGGCGTCTTTTAAACAATATTTATTATGAAAAAGGAAACATAAAAATTCTACAATAACATTTTTAAATGATTATTCCGGAGCGTAGTCATCATCTACTTCAATAACTGCTTCCCATTTGCTTGGAAGACGGTCGATTCCATGGGCAAAAAAGTCACGGTTCTTGGAGGCAATCCATGCTTTGACATCGGCCACCAAATCATCCAAATCGGCATAATTGTTCACCTGCCAATTTTTCAGCGATCGATTGACGTGGTAGTCCGGAGAATATGGCGGATGTGGAAGCAGTTCCCAGCCCTTATTGGCGATACATTCGACAACACGACGCTCAACATGTGGACGCGGTGGAAGTTCGTCGAGATCACAAAATCACGCTACTTTCCATCCTTTTTCGAAGTGGTAAAGCATAATATGACGAATATGAGTATGATTATCGACACGCATTTTTATAACCTGAAAATAAAATAATATTTTTATTAAAGAAAAGTAAACAAAACAGGAAATTTTTGTAACAAAAAACCCGCCTACTAAAACGCCTGATAATTATGCACCATCCTAATAGCAAATTCATTGAATATTTTTATGTCAAGTATTTTTACCACAAAGGAAAAAACAATTTAAAGTGTATTTATGACTTTTAAAACACAATTATTATATCGTTGGAATAGAAAAGATAAAAAACAGGAAACATGAAATTAATCTTGAGAATAGAGAATAGACAGACGCAACTGGCGACAACTAAACACAGTTTAACTTTTTAAACTTTCACACATTATATATTATAAATCGGGTCTAAACACGTAAACTTAAAAGGCCTTTATTTACCTTTTATTTCTACTCGACGTTTCGGCACGTCACGAGTTGCCTTCAACAATAAATGCGAGTATTCGAGTCGAGTAAACATAAAAGGTAAACAAGCCTTTATTTTTGCGCGTTTAGACCCATTTAGAACAGAAAACTAAACACAATTTTCAGTGTCTACTACCGCAACTGTTCAGGTAAAGCTACAAACAAGCGAGAGCCGTCAGTATAACGATGAATCACGACGAAATAAAACTTGCTGTACTACTAAGTCGTAGACGATGTTATCTCGTGTGTGCGCCGCTGTAAATCAACATAGAACACTTATAATAGAAATAATTATTAAGTTGCTAGTTGCGGCAACTAGAAAATTGTGAGTCACCGTTTTCGACGATAACAATATAATAAGCTATAATAATAATAATATATAATATAACAATATAATAATATATATTTTATAAGCCCCGTAAATTCTAGGTTCCATAGTAATTATAAAAATCATTATTCACAGCTAGTTGCCAGTTATCGAAACTGGTGTTTGAATGTTGCTACGTCTACGAGTTCACTGCGCGTCTATGGATCATTTAATTTGCCTTGTTTAATTTGTCGTTAATTATTGGTGTTGAATTTATTTTGGGACATTTCGAAAGGTTTTCATCGTCATTTCATGTCAATTAACACACACATGAGATGCTACTCAATCGTTTATGCGATGTGCGTCATGTGCCTGCCTAAAGAAATTGATTATGAGCTACAAAAGAAAGCTACAAGAAGAAATAAGTGCACACACTTTACATGCTGTCAGCCATTCAATACTACATAAAGCATATTATTTAATTTCTTACATATTGAACCCGAGAGTCTTGTTTAAGTAGCCTTCCAAAATTGCATATGACCCGATATTGTCAGGACTTCTTTTCAACGTCTGTTTAGAGGCTATTATTCTGTTAAATTATAACAAATATTTATGATATAATTACCTAACTATAGTACATAAATGTATAGGTAATTATAAACTTACATAGTCCATAGTTAGATAACATGGCACAAACATTGGAGCATAATACATGGAAGCTTACCTATATCTAGCAGATTCTTCCTATCAAAAAGTTATTTGAGATTTTATTTTTCACATTTGCAACGAAAAATTTGAAAAATTAAACATTGAGATATCATTGTTTTTTTACTTTTTATTCAAAATCACTTTTTTTTACTTTTTTTTAACAACATTTAGTATCATAGCTTATGAAACGCGAGCATTTCCGCGTATTTTCGTCGTTAATATAACTTTGTGTTATGGCAATAAAACTAATTACTGTGATTACAATAATCATAATTTTAGTGTCTAAGTTTAATAAACACCAGAATTTGAAACTAATCGTTGCTGCATATACATACAGCTTTTTGAAAAAACATACTATAAACTGCATTAATACTTAACTGACAAAAGAAACCCAAATCAATACCCACCTCCCATACATGTCGTTATATAATGTTTCTGAATCTTCTTCCCAAAAATTATTAGAAAAGCCATTGGCTTTAATAAACTGTGACGGAGTCATGGCCACTACACCGCCAAACCTGGGCCCGGAATACCTATATAATAAAAAAAGCTTAATTCTATCAAATCCTTGAACGCTGTAATCTCTGTCAATTATGTCATGCGTCTTTTGCTTGGATAAACAGGACGAAATACAATGTATTCAACTAGTGAAGGTCTGGGCCATAAATCAACCAAAATATAGAGATGTAGCATGGCGGCCTTAAAAAGGTGGCATATGCAAGACGGTCAAATTGACCGCCTTTAAACTCACACTGTCATTTGACGACAAAAAACTACCAAGAACATATTATTATATTTTCCTTTTTTACTTATAATAGCTGTAATATTTGTAACGTAACGGTGTTGTCAATATAAAAAAATATAAGTAATATATAAATAATTGAAAACTTTTTCTATATAAACCGAAGTAATATTAGTAATGCAATATTTCGCGGTAAATATGTTTACGAAATTAATTTTAAGTAGATAAATAAAGAAAAGACTTTTAAAAACGTAATTATACCAACACATTTTTACTTATAGCATGACTTTATTTATGTCGCGTGTATCACTTAAGTCAATCACTAATGTTATGTAAGTTATGTCACAAGGAATTATCCATCTCTGTATTGGTTGATCGATGGTCTGTGCAAGATATTTTCTTTATTTTAATAGATAGATAGGTCAGTATCTCAAAAATAGTTTGGGTCTTTATCTGGGTTAAGTTTGAAGATGGGAAAAATCGGTTCAATAGGTTAAAACATACAACAATATCAGTTCAAAATTTAAAAAAAATCAACGCTGATATACGACATGTTGGATGTTGTTGAAAAGCCTATCAAGTTCTAAAATTTTTATCTAAAAGGGCGTAGTCTTTCGTAGTGAGATACAAAGCTACATAGCGTGGACTTCGTAGACCCTAGAGCGGAGTACGTGCTGCTGATATTTGGCGAAACGTACCTGTACTTATTTTTTAGGTCATCGAGGACAGAGAAAAGCTGCTTCACGTGTTTGTTGCAGCGGTATAGGTTGCGTGTGTCAGTGGGCATGAGGTAGGGCTCGTGGAACACCAAGCAACTCCATTCATCTGGACGCCACTTTTTCGCTTCCAAATAGCCAATGTTTAGAAGGTTTCCCTTGTTGAACCGTGTACTGTTGTCTTTTGATAGAATAATAGAAATCAGAAATGTAATGTCACTAGATATAGAGAAGTCTTAGATTGCCATGTAACTTCTAAGTCGTTTAACGAGCTATGGGGAGAGCTATCTATGCTCGGAGTTTCTATACGGAATAAGATCCTAAACGAAGAGATCCACCTAAGAACTAAAGTTACCTACGTCCTACATAGCTCACTATATCAACATGCTGAAGCGACAATGGGCAGGTGATATTTGCCGCAGGGCTAATAACCGATGGGCTAAACGAATCCTGGAATGCAGGCCACGTATCGCAATGCGCAATGCGAGATGCCCTCCGCCCACTTGGACCAACGACTTAAAAAGTTCGCCTTGAAGAAGTTTGGTGGTTGAATGAGAAGAGCCGAAGATCATGTGTAATGGCGAGCTTTGGGAGAGGCCTATATCCCTCAGTGGAGAGACAGGCTGATGGTATTGGTATTTAAGCTACTTATAGTTTTCTACGGCCTTACCATGCTGGATAATGAAAATTCTATACTCCAACCGTTGCTTCATCAAGAAAGGGTGCATGTAGTACAGCCATGCAGATGTGTAGAACCTTCGTGCGTTATTATAAGGCACAATGATCGCCACGGTCTGCGTGGCGACGCATTCAACCGGTTTGTGGTAACCACCGTATTCTACTTCGGAGTATGCGATTTCAATAGCCTCAACTATTTCTTTCCTGTTCATTGTCACCGGACCTATATTTATACAATAAATTGTGACAAATTTAATTAAAATGTGTAATGAGTTCGAAACAAGAGAAAAATGTATTTTTCAGGTAAGGAATACGAACTACAAGGCCCTCAGTTACAACACCTACCTCGTCTCTACATCTCTCTTTATTGAGTAACTTGTATCAATTCTCTTTATTTATTACATCTTACGTTACTATGTCTTATCCTATACACATACATAAGGTTCTTAAACTACACACTAGAAACATGGAGAATTCCTAAAAACACACAACATCCTATATCTTCCTTTGTTCACTTAAATTGTGTAGCCCCTGGTAAAAAATGGTAGATACCTGGTGTTCTCGTGTTAGAAATCAGACCTGTACGAAACCAAGTTTAATGGTTGACATGTAGCCCACATGTCAAATAATATTAAAAACGGGTAAAATGCACGTCGGACATGTACTAACTTTTAACACTTTTTAGAGTGATTAAGTAGGTATACTACCTAACAATTTTTTTTATGGACGAATGTGGCAGACGAGCATACAGTTCACCTGATGGTAAGTGGATACTGTCGCCCATAGACATCCACGATACATACCAACATTCGTCCAGAATGACAAACGTTGGCACGCTCCCGGATGCACTGCCTACCTTTGGAGATATAGGAATGGATTTGGAAAAAGGGTTGGGAAAATTCGGAGGGAAAGGATGGGGATGAGCTCTGGCACATCTCACTCACTACCGAAACACGTACGTACATTAAGGAAATAAGATAAAGTAGGAAATGCAGTATATTTCAAGGTAGTCTTTTGTGAGAGAGGGGTAACGTGGCCAGTAGAATGCGCCCAGTGGCTGTTGGATTGCAGCGTGCACTCTCCAGCATAAGTAGAAATAAGTAGTGCATAAGTAGAATGGCATTTACCATAATATCTCAATAACCGGAGCGAAGTCGTACACCACTGAATTACATTTATATGTAGATCGCGTGTATAAGCGTAGTACTACATATTCAGGAGCAGACTACGAAAAGGATACAATACCATAGAACGCATGCACTCCCTAAGGCAGATTATACATGCCTAGGAATATCAACCTTTATACCTCACCAATGTTGACTATGAAAAGTCTTCAACTCTATCAAAATCTAGTTTGTTCTCGAATCCTTGCCAAGTCGCCCGCAGATATATCGAGGGCGAACATCTCATATGAGGAAATAAGTAGAGCTTACTATTTAAATAATAGTTATCTACGCTAAAGCTACGCTAGCGTGGACGAAGTCTCGGGCGATTGCTAGTGTTGTTAGTGCTCCTCACACTTTCCACTCGGATTAAAAATAATCTTTATATAGTCACCTGCATACGGCCGCTACTCCCATGCCTATGCACGCCACAGATATATCGCTATACCTACTAGGTACATAATAATAAATGTTTCTTACCTAGATTTGCCGGCATTTCAGGACAATCTTTCAAATTATAATCGTTTATGTAATAAGTGTATTTGTCGGTATTGGAATAGTTGCCAATTTCCGTGGTATCTTCCATTACAATCGTTGGATGTGTCGTTTGCGTGACATCAGTATTTTCTTCGTCGCAAACGAGTTTGCCATGCCATATTCTATACAACATTCGATTAGAAACTAACACCCGCTGCAGAACGTTCTTTCCTTTACTTAAACTACTGCTACAGATAATGTTTTACTGAGTCTATAGTACTCTATAGGATTGATAAGTTAGACTTTTTCATTTTTAGGTAAATTATACTTTTCAAATGCATTTCGCAAGCTTCTTTTTTGGAAAGCTAGTCCAGCTAAAGTATCAGCCAAGCGTTCACACGAATACGAACTCTTTTGCAGCTCATTAATTCAATACCTAAGTATTATGGCAACATATTCACTTAATAGTTAGGTAAGTAGCGCCAACCGCAAATATAACATTGTAGAACAAACCTATTCATTCCATTAGAACAACGAATGTGAACTTTAAAATTATATGAATAACTGGTTTACGAACGCAAAAAAAAGTTTGTAATCATGCGAACGGGGGTAATTTTGTTGCCTCCCTTAGCTCCTTCCAATGCACAAAGGTTTTCGCAGAACTACTCAAAGTTTAAAGTTATGTATACGAGAATGTAGTAGACCCGCATACAGGAGCTCTATAATTTCCAAAACAAAGTCTCTGTTTAGCAATTAGAGCGCCTTTTATATACTGTTTTCCTTTTGTATTACGTTGTCTTTATTTGTGGTGTAGTTACAATAAGAACACTTTCTCACACACCTGGATTTCGTAACTGTTTCTAGAGGAGATGGTCGGCGGAAAGGTAAACTTTCATAGAAAGAATAGAATATGTAATTTGTTAAGTTCAGCAGAATGATACCGATGAACAACACCATCAATACTCTCACTGGAATAACGACTACCATTTTTGAATAATAGTATTTCAGATCAGTTATTAGTTATGTCGAAATAAATACATGTTTTTAATACAAAATCATGATAAATAAGGAGAAAAAAGTAAATCTATACATTGTGTCAAATTGTTTACCAATATACTGCTATACTTTTTCTTTTTATCAGTTCCGTCATCACTATTTTCTTTAATACCAGCATTGGTATTTGAAAAGACCTGATAGCAACATTTTATCCAGCCTTTATTCATTAACCTTATGTCGACGCATAGACTTGCCTACAAAAATATTAGATCTACGTGTTGAAGACTTTACGGTACCATGTCACTGCCAGGAAGTAGGACATCTCAGATACTTCTTTTTATTTTATTTTTGAGGTGAAGACACCAAAACACGAAATATAAAGCAGGTTCACACTCTGATTTCACAGTTGCGATTATTCTTTACAGCGGAAATATTTTTTTTTTAGAAAGGGCAGTTTAGCTGATGTTCCATATGGCGGCCAGCCGTTTTGCGGCGTACCTATATCTCCTGATGTTGCAGGTGTCCACGGGCGGCGGTACCACTTACCACTACGTGGGATCGCTTACTCGTCCGCCTATTTCCCTATAAAAAAAAAGGTACGCCTGGTGGTAAATGGATACGGTCGTGCACGGACATCTGCGATACATACCTACGCAAAGTATAAATCACGAAGTACCTATAAACGACGAATTATGCTCTCCTGCCCCTGACGTGGATTCCTTGGGTGATGTCCATATATTAATATTTTATATTGTGGTTGCTTAAATGTGTCTTTTGTGTTTTTTGTTTTAAAAGTTATTTTATCATTGTTTAAAAAAAAAAATTATATAACTTTATTGTGTGGAGTCGTTCGTTTCTGCCGCGTTAGTTCCGCGTCGGAACTCGTATTCAAAGATTACTCGGATTTTCAAAGTATCCATCTTTCCCTAAGTCTAAGCTGAATAAAAAAAACAATTGAAAATCGAAAATCGAATGTTGCACATTTTTTAAAACAAGAACCTCATAGGTATCATGTGAAAAAAGTTTCACTCGAAAATCTCACACCATGAAGGTTTTATGTCAATTCAAAGTATCTATTACTATAAAACGGCAATTTCATACTTTAACTCCTATTACTTTTAACGCTTTCTTATTTGATTTTATACGAGTATATTAATTTATATCTTTCCTAGAACTATTATTTGGAAAAAATACAATTCTCCATTTTCGGTACCTAGATTTTTTAACTCACAACTATCTAGGTATTTACTCACAATTATAGATAGATAAATTGTAAATAAATAGGTAGGTACTTTATTTATAATTACGAAATCTAAGAAAGATCTTAAACATTTAAAAAATTCAATTCTGGTATTCCAAAATTCCATACTTTTTAATTTTTGAAGAAAATTTTCAAAAGTTATTTTTCTAACTTATTTCAAATTTAATCAGCGACCCCAAAAAGGCCGACGAATATTTTGTCGATGAAAATCAGATTTAACATAGAAATCTTTGTTGAGAGTATTTTTAACCGTGAAAATCAAACATGCATGTAGTTGACAATGAATATATTTTTTCATTACTCATCTGAAAGTAGGTCCGATGTTGCCTGTGGAGCGAAGTGAAAATAGCCCAATACAGGGTGAGCGTTATTCACCCAAGAATCCCTGGATACTGTGGAAACTCAAGTATCCCAGAAAATATCAAATATGAAAATACCCGGAAAAAACATTTCACTAACTATAAATAATTGCTCTAATGTCACCATAAACTTTAAATAAATATCTCACCATTCATTTTTTATTTTGCTAATTAGTAGTTTTATTTTTACTTTCCTTGTATTCGTAATGAAAAGCACAGTGTTTACCTAGGGGTTCAGGACTTATTTAGTCCCTCGACCTATTGGCGCCCTCGCTGGGCTCGGGCACCAAACCCAGTCTCGGGACTGAAATAAGGCACTTTCACCCCTAGGGTAACAATGTACTATTATATTGACACACTTCATTTTTTACTTCTTCTAAAAGACAACACAAAAACATAGAGAAGTCAACCTTTAACAATCCTCTCAATCAAAAGAAAATTACTTCAAAATATTTTCTGTTTCTAGTTTCAAATAATAACACATTTAAAAAGAATAAAAGTTGCATCTGTCTTGAGGATTATAAAGTTTTGACCTCTTTTTAAGCTTCATTGACTCCACTATTATGTTTCTCACCCATCACCCGGGAACTATCAGAACAATCATGTCAGTGAGTCAGTGGTAATCAAACTTCCTATATTAGAGTGTCTACCCTAAGCTCAGGCGTAAGATCGGAAGAAACTATTTTCTCCAGAGCGAAGTATAATTTGAACTTAGAGGAAGAGGGATTAGGATTACTGATTAAGTGATTACTGATTAGTCCACAGAACTAATATTTTTGCTACCGCGTCTCCCTATGGATTAGAAATCGATGGATTTTATAGTCATCATTGTCATCAATCATCATGGTCAAATAATAAAAATAAATGCTACAGAATTCTGTGCAAGTGAAACTTAAGCTTTATGATTAACTTACCTTTGCCTATCATTTTGAAACATATATAAATACGTCAAACTGACAGTTTGCTTCATACGATCTGTCATTCGTATAGTGCAAATAGTCATTCATCAAGTTTTTAACAAACTTGTTATATTTACGAGCAAAATAATCAATAGGTATCACTTGATATTTTTGATAAAAATGAGTCGTTAAAATGACCATTGTTTGATTACGTACACGTCCAACATGGCATTTTTAGAGGTATGACTGTTTTACTTTCCAAAGTATAAAATTCCGAATATGTATTCAGTTTATGTTTGTTTTTGCTATTCAATTCAATATTATCCTATAATGTCGCACTGTAGGGCATAGGCTTCTCCTAATACTCACCAAAGTACTTGTATCAACCTATAACGTCTCACTGCAGGGCAAAAGCGCCCCCTAGTAGATTACTGACTGGGTTCGACCCATAATCTACCACGCGAGTCCAGTACGGGTTGGTGGATACATATTACTCAATGATTATAGGTTTTCTTTTAACTAAATCATCCTATAACGTCGCACTGTAGGGCAAAGGCTTCTAATACTCACCAAAGGACTTGTATCAACCTATAACATCCCACTGCAGGGCAAAGGCGCCCCCTAGTGGATTGCTGACGGGTTTCGGCCCATAATCTACCACGCAAGTCCAGTACGGATTGGTGGAGACATATTACTCAATGATTATATGCTTTCTTTTAACTAATGTCAATATACAAATATGTATAAATAACAGAGAAATAGAATGGATACATAAAAAAGAAATCCTTTATTACCACAAATTGAACATTAATGAATTTTTGCTACAAATCAAATTAATATTTTCAGTGGCGTCGATTCACATTCTTTGATATCCATAAAAATGTTGATAATGGAAGAATAGCAGAATGTTTACAAGTAAGTATTTAATGTTATTTTTGTAACTCTTTATCACCCATTTATTTATCAGTATTTCAGTGTAAGCCTCAGTAAGAACAAAGGTAAAGTTATTAATCTTCTTTAAATGAGCTCTTTATTTAGTCAATTGAAGCAACTATTTTGTGTTGGACACTGTTCTCAAGTATTAACTCTACTTAACCCACCCTAGATCTTTTCAGAAGTTGACTATTCTTATGGGCTATGTTGCATACTTCTGATAGTGATACTTCTGATAAACAAGTTACTCCAAACTAAGCAAGCACCTTCACAATATGTGACTTTCAGAAACATCAGTCTGCAGATTCTCTCATAGAAAGTTGGAAATTCCAATCCTCATACTCTGTCATGTCATGGGATTTTTTTTCCTTTCTGCACTACTGACCAGTCTCTCTAGTGTCATGGGGAATTTCTTTTCACTTCTACATTACGGAGCACTAGTCTTGTGAGTAAATTTGAAAATGAAAGTCCTTCATTCCCTATGCCTGAAGAGAACAGTTTACTACTAAAATAAATGTTATTTAATATATATTTTTTAATTTCCTAACATTTAAAAGAACAAATCCAATACAATGCAATTAGCCCATTCAGTATCCACTGCTGGACATGAGCCTCCTCATGCACATTGTCTTGTACATGTGAGATGTATGGCCTTAAAACAATAAAAGAGATTAAAAGACCTTAGACGATTTAAAGGAACTAATAATGATTATTTTCAAAATAAATAAAATATACCTTCCCGCACGGAAACTTTAAATTTCAACGATTTCAACGAAATATTTTTTAAAATCTGATGGTCCTAAATTATTAGAACAAATAACATTTTAGAAGAATTAAAAAATAATAAAGAAAATTGAATTAATCTCCCTCCCCAACAACAAAGCCCTTCAAAGATAAAAACATTTATAGTAATATAATCAGTGCATGGCCTAAACTTATCTCCTTGTTAATTGAGTGCATCTGTACACATGTAATGATGTCGTTGAGGATAGTAATTTCGGTCTTATTGGTTTCGACCAACTGTGTATTCAGGATATGTAATTTGAGTCTCATTGGTTTCAACCAACTACAGTACTAGTCAGTGGTGCAGAAGGAAATCAAATTCCCACGACACTACCAGTACTGGTTAGTAGTGCAGATGGGAAAAACAAATCCCCATGACACTACTGTTAGTGAGGCTTGATAGTGCCGTGGGTCAGGAGGGGTTTTGAAAAGTTATGTGGTTTCTAGTTTACACGTAACAACATCTATGTTGAGAACGAAATCTTAAAAGTTAATGTTATTGTAGGAACCTTGCCTACACTTAATTAATTACACTACACGCAAATTTAATCAGGCAAGCAAACCCGCCGGCCGATGCTAAACGGTCTTTATGCGTGGCCGCTTGTAGAAGGCGCTTGCGCAGAACGCAGCGAGCGGGCGCCGACAGTCACTACCGATAACCATAGGCGAAGGCACGCGCAATGTCATTCATATAAAGTACGAATAAAGTATTTCATATAAAGTGTGGACTTTTAATAAAGAACAATAACAACACTTTACTGGTGACCCCGAAGAACAGAAGAGAAGCATGGACAGCGAATCACCAAATAATACAGTTGGCAGCGCGGCGGCAACCGGAGATGTTTTCAAGGTTGGTGTGAAAATACCCCCATTTTGGCCAGAAGAACCTGCTTTGTGGTTTGCTCAGATCGAAGGCCAGTTTCTCATTTCTGGAATAACGTCCGACGCAACGAAGTTTTACCACGTTATTGCGCAGTTAGATCAGCAATATGCGGCGGAAGTAAAAGATATTATTATAGCACCACCCGCAGACAACAAATTTCAAAAATTAAAAAGTGAGCTAATTAAAAGACTTTCTGCGTCACAAGAAAAGAAGATTAAGCAACTACTTATACATGAGGAATTAGGCGACCGAAAACCTTCACAATTTCTTCGCCACCTTCAGACCCTGGCAGGACCTAATGTACCCGACTCATTTTTGAGGACATTGTGGTCGAGTCGTTTACCCCACAGCATACAAACGGTGGTAGCATCGCAGACTGACGCGCCTCTGGAAACCAGACCTAGCCGATCGCGTCTACGAAATAGTTCCTGCTCCAGTGACACCGGTCGTGGCAAGTGCTGAGTTCTCATTCAACGACATGGCGAGGCAGATTGCAGAGCTGACGCGAGAAGTAACGGCACTAAAAGGTCATGTAGCTCGTTCGCACTATAGATCGGAATCAGGTGAGGGTAGACATCAAAGACAGAATAGAAGTCGTTCGCGCCCTAGACAAGGGAACCCAGATTTTAGCTGGTACCACAACCGATTCGGCAACCGAGCTACTAGGTGCACGACACCATGCAAATTTAATACGTCGGAAAACGCGAACGGCAGCCGAAAGTAGCGGCTAGCGACTGCCATACTAGACCAGACCGCTTATTTATCACAGATAAAGTTACCAAAAAGACATTTCTCGTCGACACAGGATCAGACCTCTGCGTGTACCCAAAATTAGCACTCAACCAGGTTCGTCCCAAGACAGACTACCAACTTTATGCAGCAAACGGTTCCGTGATAGCAACATACGGCTGGATACATCTGCAACTTAACATAGGCCTACGCCGAGCATACAAGTGGAGATTCGTGGTAGCTGATGTACCTAAAGCAATTATTGGTGCTGATTTTCTCAGATTTTACAATTTATTTGTTGACCTGAGGAACCACCGCTTGATTGACGGTCTCACGTCACTCTCCACCGCAGCAATACCTGATAAGGAGGTAACCGTACATCACATCCGTACAACAGCAACAGCAATACCTGCAAATGATCCTGTCCCGGCAAAGAAAACCAGATCCGGTCGAACCGTCCGCTTCCCGGATTACTATCGCCCTCAGTAAGCTTTGGTCTCAGCGGGGGAGTAGTGTAGGAACCTTGCCTACACTTAATTAATTACACTACACGCAAATTTAATCAGGCAAGCAAACCCGCCGGCCGATGCTAAAGTCGCTTTAGACCGTTATGCGCGGCCGCTTGTAGAAGGCGCTTGCGCAGAACGCAGCGAGCGGGCGCCGACAGTCACTACCGATAACCATAGGCGAATGCACGCGCAATGTCATTCATATAAAGTACGAATAAAGTAATTCATATAAAGTGTGGACTTTTAATAAAGAACAATAACAACACTTTATTATTATTGCTTAAAAATCAGATGTTTGCCCATGTTTTTATTTAAACAGAAACTTGAAACAATGAAATTTGAAGTTAGAAAATTTTAACTATAATCAATATATCCATACCCACAATAAGATTGCTCACCCTTTGCTCAGATAATGTCACATATGATAATAATTAATGGTCATTTACCCAATTTCATTACTTAACCACTGTTCATTAAATAACTTCCTTTTGCAGGACACAAATGTGACAGTGGCGATAAGTGGCAATGCCCACATTGTGTTATGTGATGTAACAGGATGGGCTCACCTGATTTCTCGCAGTTGGGAAATCACATCGTTCAAGGCCTATGAGCTCACAATATCCTTGGCTCAACAACTACCACATGATCCATTTTTAGTCACCATTGGGGTAAGACACTTGTCGCTAGCATATTATGCCTTTACACCATAGTGACAGGATATTTGCTAAGAAAAACATTGCATTACATAAATAAATATAATCTTTAGAAATAATTACATTTATAATGTTCCACCTTTTTGTATATATGATTAAAACCACATTTCTTTACATTATTAAATGTACTATAACATTTAAATTATGGTTTAGATATGTTTTCTCAACCGGGGGTCACGACCCCCAGGGGGGACGTCATCACATATATAAGGGGTGGCTGTTTGTCAAGAAAAATAACCACTTATATAATGGGTCTTCAAAAGGGTCGCTCGATTTTTAAAAGCCTATTGCGGCTATCTATAAAAAGATATATCTGTCATATTTGACAGTAATGTTTATTGAGATTCACTATTTAATCATGGAAAATTACACAAGGTGTGGACATCATTAAACATTATTATCAAAATGATTATCAATCAAATTATTATCAAACATTTATGGTCAGACTAATCGGCCTGTTGAGTCCTCAATTCGGCATCCAATCAAATTCGAAGAAACCGGGTCAGTTGCTGATCGAACATCTCCTGCGCGTCAACGAAACGCAAGGTCTATTGAAAACGATGTTGCATTTCCGGACAGTGTGCGTGAAAATCCTAGACAGTCACAAGAACTTGTTCTTTCTGCAACATCAATTTGGCTTATTATGCGTCGGAACTTGAGGCTTCATCAAGCTCATCTATTTCATTAATGAAATAGAGCCCGATTTATGCGATAGAGTTATCGATTAATTGGTCCTCCAGAATGCGCGCCACTCAACGTAGACGCGGCGACCATTTGCCCAATATCACATTCCATAATTAATGCTATGATTGAAGTTTCAAATAAAAAAGAATTTATAGCAGGGTATCGATTATACAACTTGTTTTATTTATATTTAAACTAGAGCGCACTTATTGAAAGACCCTTTACAAAAACCTTTTAGTAAATGATTCATAATCCAATGTAAAATGATATAAAACATTAGGACCTAATTATTATTAGTAAGGGGTTGTGAGGTCATTTACTTTATTTTTGCCCCTTTCAGGTGATCGCAATACTAAAACGGTTGAGAAACAATTGCTTAGACTATTTATTTAGTTTTGTAAAATATGTACTGATAAATATAACGTCTTCGGGATCTTCTTGAGGCTTCTCCGTTTCTGTAGTGCCTTAGCATGTTTGCAGATGTGGGAGTGAACGAATTTTTCGCCTTGACATGTAAAAAGTAGTTGTCATTAATTAGCCGACTGCACTAACGGCACTAACGGAATCCTCAAGATGATAGGTGACATACTGGATACCATCACCTTCAAAGGTTTACTGAGATACATATAGTGGGAGCTAATGTACCTCAGTGAAGCTTCGGAGGCCACGCGACCCATTCATATCTTCTTTTGTTATTTTGTCTTTTTAATAATGTAGTTTTTAAGTTGTTACTAATACTAAATGAGTTACTATATTATGAATTTTAGTCTTAACCAGCCCTTTTTTCATCCACTGTTGGACATGGGTCTCTTTATGGACATTATCTTATGCATGTAATGCATGAGGGATGTATCGTCTTAAAACGTAACATTGACTAAGCAAGTTGGCGAGTCCATTCTTTTAGAAGTGTAGTTCCTCGGGGCTTGTGATAGTGACTTTGTTATCGTGGATAGTAGTAGTCATGGATATTCTCGACTCCTCGGATAGATTCGGCTCACTTAATACGGCTCCGGTCGGGGATCCGACTCCTCTTAACGACTCCTTGACTCCTGTTGATTCACCTACTTATATTTTATAAGAGCCTGTGAGCGACTCATTCGCTTTGCATCATATTCGTTCATGTAATTCAACAATCCGAAAATGAAAGGAATAAATAACTCCTCGGAGTCAATAACAGTTAGCCGGAATCATTAAGAGTTTTAGCTCCGCTCACGGTTTCTGATCTTTTGATTCATTGAATCCGGAGTTACCCATCGCTACTATGGAGGAGATGGAGTGGTACTATTTTAAAGCCAGCCGACACGATGCGACCAATTATGAGTTGTAGTGGCCTGAACGAAAAGACGTTTATTTTATTTATTTTTATAACAAATATTTGTTATGTATTCATTAGATATATTTAAGGAAGTTATATACTCGTATATTATTGTCGTTTAGATTATAAATATATTTATAATATAATACTTCTCACCGAACCTCTAAATTTTTTTTGTTTAACCTTAAGGTTAGCTGGTAGAGAATGTCTTAAGGCATTAAGCTCTCCTTTTGCACCTTAATGTGCAATAAAGTTTGTTAAATCTTGCTGTCGTTTTGTTGCCATTGGTGAAATTTTAAACAAAAGAAAACAATAAAAGGTTAAAAGTTATCTGAAAAATAAAATAAGTATGTTCGTCATAAAGGATGACGAGGCGGGCGTAAACCCACTGATCAAGGTGTGGGACTGGTCGCGCAGTGACCGCCACGGGAACCCTACGTGCGTGCGCGTCTCGCGTGTCGTGCCCTCGCATATGCGCGCCACGCCTGCTACTGCGCTCGCTACACACGACAACAAGGTACTCATCGAAAACCTGTATAATATTTATCTAGTAAACGTATAATATTTATATATTACACCAACCATGGTCACGAGTCAGTTCGTGACTATGGTTGGTGTAACCCAGCCCAAACGTCGAGTAAAAACATATATGGTAAACATACGGCGTTAAGAACCCGTTTAATACATAAAAATGTGTAATAAATTGTATTAAATATGCATAAACTAGCTTCATACTTGCATAAAGGATACTGAATTCTACTGTTTTCAAAATTTTGCACACTAATCCGAATATAAATCCTACAATTTATTTTTCTGTTTGTTTGTTCTGCATGACTAAACTACTGAATAGATTTCAATGAAATTTGCCAGATAGGTAGCCTGAAATGCGGAAAAGGATATAAAAAACTTTTCATCCTGAAAAATTGATTATTTTTGCCAGGAGTCATAATTGAGTATTAAATAATTCAATATCAACTTCATAATATTAAGATAGACTGTCGTTTGGTACTGGATTGGATATCCTGTAACGGTTTAGTTTAACTGATCATAAAAGTATCACCTAAAATTATTTATTACACGGTTCATAAAAACATCACAATGTGGATTTTTTTTTATATTGTGAAGTTCTAATACTTATCAAAATGTTTTCTTGATCAGAATCTTCAAGCGGTGGGTTTCCAAGATGGCTCCGTGGTGTTATTCCGCGGCGACATCACGCGGCAACGCAGCGGCAAGATGAAGACATTACCTGAATCTGGAACGAGTCCTATTACGGGACTCGCTTTCAAGTAAGATAATATATAATTTACGTCTAATTTGATGATATCTATTTGCTATGGCCACCTACTGCCTATCTGTATTTTTTATAAGTAATTCAGAAAGTATACAGTTGGGGACTGTGTTCATGGCGGACGCAAGGCACGCAAGGACTGCTAGTGCGGCACGCTCGTCCACGTAAAACATATTGATAATCGATAGTAAAACATAACAAAATAAATTAAATCATGTTTTTGTTTTTATTAATGTCTGAAGTTCTAAAGTTATTATTAATCAGAGTCTGAATCAGAACTGGACCTATCAGAATGTTCACTACTTTCGTCCCCGCTATCACTGCCTCCCAATTATATGATTCATCAATTGTGTTTTCCATTAATCCGCCATTCTTCCAAAATTGCTCTTCAACAGATAAACATGTCTCAAAAAAAAAGACTTTCCCAGACGTAAACGTTCGTCACAATGGTTCAACCTAGGAGACACAGCCAAACAATGTCCCAAACGTAAACGGAGTCAAAAGAAGTTCATGGTGATTGTATGGTGGTCCTGTGCGGGTATTATCCGCTACAGCTTCTTCAGATCTGGCACAACAATTAACGCAAATGTATACTGTGAAGAACTGCAAACGATAATATACGAGCTTTGCTATCAAACAACCGAATCTGGTCAATCACTCTAGTCCATAATAACGCTGCACACTGCACGACAAGACAGTCTCAAAGTAAGAGGAGTTTCGACTGGAAACTCTCCGTCACGCTCCGTACTCGCCAGACTCTGTTCCTATTGATTTATATTTTTTTCGGAATTTGAATAACTTTTACAGGGGAAATCATTCAACTCCAATCAGGCAGGGAAAAACGCCTTAAGAGAATTAATCGATTCCCGTCCCTAAGAGTTCTATAGCAGAGGCATCAATTAACTTCCATTAAAATGGCAAAAATGCATTGATAACAATGGACAAAACTTCGATTAATTAAATATATAATTTTTATATAAAAAAAATATTTGAATTTTTTCATGTAAGACGGCAATTTCATAGGTAAGGACCTAATACAATACTTGTGGTACTATAATATGGTACTTGATTGTTAAAGAAATACATATATTAAAAATCTGTGTAATTAAATAATTTATGAGCCTGCAGCTTGCCTTCAAGTACCTGACGACTGTACGGTCTTAAAACTTGTTTTATTTGTCTTATTTTTGTTGTTTTGTGACTGATTCAATTGTCACAGTAG
Source organism: Sesia apiformis (assembly GCA_914767545.1). NCBI lineage: Eukaryota > Metazoa > Arthropoda > Insecta > Lepidoptera > Sesiidae > Sesia > Sesia apiformis. The sequence goes on along the minus strand of OU611963.1, from coordinate 13,827,898 downwards.
ACAGATTGAAGATATCTGCAGACCGAATCAAATCTGTAGCGCCCCTTTAATGGCAGTGTTATTCGCGCGTATAAAAAGTAGATCGAACATTTTTACAAAATACATAGGTGAGAATCGTCTATACACGGCACTATACGTGGGGACAGCATATGTTTGTGAACAATAGCTGATAACGTTGCGACGCAGCGTCCCTGGATTATTTGGCACCCTGGTCGTTCCCCAACTTGCCCAGCCCTTTATTCGTCCCTGGTATAATATACAATTTTTCCTCCCCGCTTACCTCACACGGGCCCGCGTAGAAGACAAGCTACTTGATCAGGTATTTGAATACAGGCTATAGAAATTACATCTATTCCAATATGTTCAATCAGTTGAACATTTAGAATGGATTTTTTTTCAAATATTTCAGCTTTTTAATGATTCAAGACTAGTTAAACAATTTGGAAGAAAAAGGAAGGAAGTTTGGAAGAAGTCTTTCTCCGTACAGCGTTCGAAAAATTATAAAAACAGGCTTTAAATAACATTGGAGAATTAGTTAACCACAGCTGCCTTGGCGCTTCTACATAATTTTCATAAATCTTTGATCTTGCTCCAGCATACCATATGCATGCGTGGTAATTATTGCGTGCCTGACAGTTGATAAGGCATGATCGAGATGTGTAAGATAAGCCTATCTATCTATGATGGAGTATGGCAGACGCCCCTTGCTCCTCAACATCCCAACAGAAGAACATGCTATCCCGGCTAATATGGAATTCACTAATTTTGCTTCCTTGTATCACGTTATCACTTGCACCTCACTGCCACTAGCAAGCACGTACTTCACTTTCAACCACATTACAACATAATATAGTTCCGACATAGTAAAATATATTTTAACTATGACATGCTCCGTGACGCGTGTTTACTCAAACGCATCTCTCAACGCACTTCCTCCATCACCGCCGCTGCAATTTCGTTTTATTATCCTTTCCACGCCGCCTACCCGACGATGCTCCGATTTTTTTACAAGACTCGTCTCGGTATTGTGGCAAAAGTTAGACGCCATTTATCGTATTTATGATATTTGCAAACGAGATGGCGTTATAAATTTCGGAATAGAATTGTTAAAAAAAAAAAAAAAAAAAAATGCTAATACCATAAATTCTTGTACCGTAAATACGGTGTCCTACGTATTTACTATTAAAGTATAATAAACCTTTATTAAAGTACTAATAATTGAATCACACGAACTTTTTTCTTCCAAACTATTCAACATGTCTTGAATAATCGAAAAATTTAAATATTTGGAAAAAATCTATCCAAAATGCTTAACTGATCGAACAAAAAGTTGAGCATATAGGAATTGATGCAGAAATTATCTGTCTTTACGTGCACACATCCTAGAAATATTTTTCAAGTTTCCTGTCTAATATTGTCTAGAGGTGCCGATAAACTATTCGTGGTGTCTCGCTCGTGCGTGATGGTGTACTGGCTGAGCACGGAGCGGTGCGTGACGCTGGACGCGATGGGCGCGGCTCCGGGCTGCTGCGTGCTCGCCGACAGGCACGGACTCACTGTCGCCAACAATGATGTAAGTTGCAGATATGTTTATCTCTGATCCTTACAGTGATTCATTTAGTTTGAGGGTCCAATTGGTTATATTGATACATTTAATAATTTACAATAAATCGTTAATAATAATACCATAAAGATGAACAAAATGAATAAGTTACAATAATCTATCAATGTTTCAGGCAATATACTGCTATACAGCAGAAGGACGGGGGCCATGTTACGCTTTAGAAGGAGAAAAAGTGCGACTAGACTGGTTTCGTAGTTATTTAGTCATCACCACTAACGAAACTGCGACCAAAGTCGCTTCTACGAGCAATGCACAACCAAAGTCACACCACATCACTATACTAGACATACAAAACAAATTCATAGTGTTCTCAAAGACTTTTGAGGAGATCGATGCGGTTTTGACCGAATGGGGCTCGTTTTATATACTAACTAAGAATAAGGAAATGATATATTTGAATGAGAAGGATTTGCAGTCGAAATTGTCGTTGTTGTTTAAGAAAAATTTGTATGATGTTGCTATAAGGATAGCGAGCAGTCAGCATTATGATGCTGATGGGCTGACGGAGATTTATAAGCAGTATGGAGATCATTTGTATGGCAAGGTGAGTACAAACTACTCAATATGAGTAGTTTTAAGTGAAAGCTACTTATTTGTATGGCAAAGAACTTAGTCCATATGTAAAATAATGTTTTGCTGCCATTCGCTGATTGTTATGGACACCAACTTGAATAATAACTGTATGATCTTAAAACGATACGCTGGCGGCAGGAGGCGGGTTGGCGAGTCCACTCCACTCTTTTAGAGGTGGTGTAGTTGTGGTAGCCGTTTTGTTATCTCTTAGTCGCTTTTTACGACATCCTCGGGGAGAAACGGAGTGATGCTATTCTGAAGCTGGCCGACAGCCAACGAAGAATAATACACAAGAATATATATTTCATTTCGTGTAACCATATTCATACCTCATATTGAAATGTTAGAACAGGGAAAGCCCAGGATTCTCATTTGTAAAGTCGTGAGTTTAAACCTTGGCCCGTACCAATGAGTTTCTACTTAAGTAAGGATTTTTAAAATCATCACCAGCTCTGCGCTGAACGAATACATTGTGATAAAACTCACATGTTCTAAAATTAAAAAAATAAATCTGGAGCATCAGTGTCCACCAATCCGCATTGGATCTCCGTGGTGAATTATGGCATGAAATAACTTACCATTTTTCAGTGGACGACAATTATATCACTGAGATGTTACAGACTGATATTTTTTTATCGAAAGAGTGCGGCAGGCCAGCATACAGTCCACCTGGTTTTAAGTGGATATTGTTGCCCGTGGACACCCGCTATACATGCCGTCATCACTTCTAGGGATGTTTCGAATAGCAAAAAATAATTATTCGCGAATACAAACACGAATAGTACCCGCCTAACCAACCTACTGCGCACACACTCGTATTATTACTAACCAACCTACTGCGCACACACTCGTATTATTACTAACCAACCTACTGCGCACACACTCGTATTATTACTAACCAACCTACTGCGCACACACTCGTATTATTACTAACCAACCTACTGCGCACACACTCGTATTATTACTAAATAGGCAATTTGTATTTCAATTTAAAGTTAGTGTTATAAATATTTTTTTAGTTCAATCAGTTAGTACCTTCTTGGTTGAATCCAAATTTAAGTACCTCCCTAATTTCAAATTAAACAAAGAAATCACTTAATAATTAAAAGAAAAAAAAATCAGCTACGTAACCGATTTTCACGTATGTTTCACCGTAACACGTACGTTTAATCATAATATTTAATTGTTTAGCTGTATTCTTAATTTGGCAGGCAGTATTAAACACACACTCACAACATAATATCTCATTCGATGATATCACGTCATACTCGTACGTATCAAACATGACAGTATTATAATACGGTAAAAGAATAAAGGATAGTTTCTCAACCATTATTTCTTACTTTTTTTATAAAAATGGCGGCAGACGAGCATACAGTCCACCCGATGGTAAGTGGATACTGTCATCCATAGACATCCGCGATACATACCAACATCAGTCCAGAATGACAAACGTTGGCACGTCCCCGGATGCGCTGCCTACCTTTGCAGATTAAGGAATGGATTGGGAGAAAGGGTTGGGAAATGGGGAGGGATAGGATGGGATGAGAATGGGCTTTGACATATCTCACTCACTACCGAAACACGTACATACGTACATTGGGGAAATACGATAAAGTAGGAAATGCAGTAAATTTCAAGGTAGTCTTTTGTGAGAGAGGGGTAGCGTGGCCAGTCGAGTGCGCCCAACGGCTGTGGGAATGCAGCATGCACTCTCCCCTACCAAAATAAATTTACTATCGTAAATTAGGGGAATAAGATAAAATGGAAAATGTACAGTAGTCTTCTGTGATATCGATTAATATGTTTCATGCGTAGGGCGATCTCAAAGGAGCAATCGACCAATATGTGAAAACAATCGGCTGGTTGGAAACCTCATACGTGATTCGCAAATACCTCGAATCCAGACATCTGGAACCTCTAGTACAATACCTAGAAGTTTTACACAAAAAGGGCTATGCGACCGAGGACCATACCACTTTGCTCCTCACCTGCTACGTGAAGATAGATCAGCACGACCAGCAGGGGAAGTTGAAGGAGTTCATTAATTCCAAAGATAAAATTATAGATTTTGATGTGGATGTCGCAATAAAGGTAAGAAGAAATCTTTATTGAAAATTATATTGGCTGAGCCCATTTCATCAGTTCGCTTGCTTCTGCTTTTATGTATCGATTAATGCATATTTTCATCGTATTTCCTTATTTTATGACTATATAGACTAAAATGAAATTAGAATTAGGCAACTTTTAGAAAATGTTCTAAACTTCTGTAAAATCTATGAAAATTGAAAAAGTTCGTGTTAAAAGTTACTATTTTTATAGAAGTTTAGTTTTTATAAAATTTTCGTTGCCCCCGTTCCTTAGAACATACTCGTACTTATAGGATATCCCCTAAGAGCCCCTAAAATAATGCCCACATATAATAGACGTATCACATCAATAAAGAATTCAATACTATCGATATTTTTGGGCTATCGTTTCTTAAATATAAAAAAGTAGTGGATGAAACATTATTTTGTTAGTTATCATTGTAAGTTTTTGTCCAACACTTTGTTTTGTTGTTTCGAAACGGTAGATCTTGATATAAATCTATTCAACTTTATTATGTTCAAATTACTATGCGCCTGTTTGTTTCTGAACAAATAAATAAAATATTTGTAGTATCTGTGTGTATATTTAAGCAAAACTTATTCCCATGCAGGTGGTACGTCAGGTAAGTATAGAGGACGCACTATCACTAGCCGCCGTCCACAAGCGGCACGACTGGTACCTCAAAATGATGCTCGAAGACAAGAAAGACTTTAAAATGGCCCTCGACTACATCGCAGACCTAGAATTCAACGACGCCGATATGTTCATGAAGAAATATGGACATAGGTTGATTCAGCACGAGCCGGAGGAGAGTACGAAGTTTTTGAAATGTGAGTAGTTTATTTACTTTACTGTATTTCTTTGTTACAGATATTTTGCTTAGATTTAAACATAACGAAGACACCAAAATCGGATAGTGTGAGTCTATTGGTTTACAGTTATGTAATTAGATAAAACATCCAATTAAAGACGATTTTTTTTATTCATGGTAAATTTCAGTCCATATCGATCCAATATAATCTTTTGTGTACCTTATTTTCTATCTTTGGTCCTCTACATAAAAATAAAGGCAATAAATGGCAAAGATATGACAGATGAAATTTTAAGAAATGAACCTTTGTATGTCTTGCAGTGAGAATAACAATAAATACCTTTAAAGAACAGGCCCAACAAAAGAGTCAACAAATAAGTTCCTTCAGACAGGAATAAGTTCCTCCTTGTAATTGCCCAAACAATCAAATCGAACATTTAGTAACTAAAAATCCTATTCAATTGTTCGATTTGAAAGTTATTTATCCGGTAGAAGTTTTAAATTTCATTAAACTGAAATAAGAGAAATTGTTCTGTAGATGAATGTTTTTACAAATGGGAGTAGCCTCTTTAAATTTGATTCGTCTTTCAGGGTCATTTTTAACTTGCATAAAGTGGTGATGCTTTCAAATGATTCGGTCCAATCTCGAAACAGTTTAAATTTATGCATGTGCCCATGCTCGGTTACAATACGGCATAATATTATGGGGAAATGGCACAGGTGTAGAAGATCTGTTCAAATTACGGAAAAGGTGAATGAGAATATTAGCGAATATAAAACAACGTTTTTTTACATTTTTTTAATTTTCTTCCCATCTAAAAAACTTAACCTTAACATCCATGTGGATACTAGAATACTAGTTACATACTAGAAATCTTTAAATTTGTAGGAAAATATAATTATATATTTCCTGATCCAAAAGACCAACACACAAGCTCACTAAACTTACGATCAAGAAATAGAATAGTTCTGCCAGTTTCTACTATGAAAATGTTTAGTTCCAGTCCCTACGTAATGTGTATAAAAACTTATAATTCAATTTCTAAACCTATAAAATAAAGACGAAATAAAATTGACTACATTTATTAATTAATATATTAAGCAAATATTTAATTGACAAATGTTTTTACACACTGCAAGAGTTTTTCGATGGTAAAGAATAACAGTTATGTGATAGATATAAATATAAGGGATATTAATAATAATACCGCCTGTACAATGGGGAATGCTCTGGAGAATTGTTCAATATAATTCCCATCTCGGGTTTCTATAACCGCACCTCCCGTCACAGAAGTGCGGTCCATACGCATTTCCTCGATACGGAAGGTGTCGCGTACTGTTCGGTCCAAAAATAATTTTATACCGCGTACCCGTAGGCTGTGGAACGATCTGCCTCAAGAGGTCTTTCCATTAAGCTACGATATGGGGTTCTTCAAGAAAACTGTACCCCCTGGTGTTGCAGGTGTCCATGGGCGGCGGTAACACTTACCATCACGTGGGACCGCTTGCTCGTCTGCCCACTTCTCTATAAAAATATATACTATATATAATAATATAAGTATAAATAATTTTAATGAGCTTAACAGTGACTCTCTTGACAATTTAATTTACCCTTGCCTTGACCTCTGCATAACTGAATAATTTGACATTAAATTTAAATTAATAATAATACAAAATTGATTATGAAACGAATTAATAATTTAATTTCATGTATTTATTTTTAATTTTTAACTGTAAATTGATGTGCCCTTACAGGGTGTTGTACGTCATGTACCTACAACATGCAATAAATGTACATATAAATAAAATATTTTTAACAGGCTTGCAATTAAAAGCGATTCGAAACAAAATATAAAAAATAATACGTTTCTTGAGGATATTTTATTACCATAAAAGTGTTAAAAATAATATACGGTGCATATTTACACTACCGTATGTTTGTTTTGCCTTTATTAAGTTTACATTTACATAAAAATCTACAATGTACAAAATGCATTTAATTTTCTAAAGTGACAAGATACAACAACATGAGATTAACTAACTAAAAATTAAACAATACCATACATAGCAAGACAAGACCATTTCACATTAAAGTAGCTTAGCAGTAACTTGTGAGCTCCTTCAGCGTACACGCTTTATTGCAGCACTCCTCTGTTATGAATCTTTTGTTTCGAGAAGATTCGAATCCCATGGCTTTATTCGGTGCCAGCCAAAAATTAGGCAGATCTTCGTAGTGGTTTATGACTGAGTTGTACATTGTACCCGATCGCTTGTTCGGCTCCTCTTGACACAGTATCGCTAAAGTAACGGCCAACCGTCGCCCGCAGTAAGTTTGCGGTTTCTCTTGAGCTGTACACACTATTAAAATAACAAGCAAAGCAAACACCATACTTTTGTAGAACATCATTTTTTAGTCTATGGTCGTTGCTATTTTAAATTTCAGGCGTTCTAAGTCAGTGGCGAAGGTTGAATGGTTAAAAAGTTTTAGACACATGTATTTTATAGTGTTTGAGTAAATGAATATTCATGAATACGTCGGATAATAAAGTTAATGTGAGCCGATAGTATGTGGGGGTGTAATAAGCCTAGCGCGTCATTGTGTTTTGATTTTGATGTACTTTTGTTATGGTGTTTATAAAGCGGATAAAATTTTGAAATAACGAAAATACCGATAAAATTTCTAGCATATTCATATACAGTTCGTAGAATAACTTAAAAATGTTAACCATACAGAATTTAATAGGAGTATTAGTTTATGTGTTGTATTTAAGTAGATGATTACTTGGAGCTCAATTATGAAACTACACCAAAAAAGTGTGGAGGAAATGCGCGCTATATTTCATGGCCGCCTTTGTTATTATGCCATTTTCAACCAAATATTAAAGATCTCGGTGCTTGTTCAGACACGGCGGAATCAGATGTAAATCGACTTGTCCGCGGGGATGTAATGTATTAGGTGTGGATCATAACGTGTTTTGCACGTAAAGTAAGCAGTTTCTTTCGGGAGTGTAACCTGTTTCCAAACTACGTATTTTTTGTAACTAGATATTTTTTTAAATACTATTAAAACTATATTATCCTAGTAGACAATGTATATCACAGTAATACAAATACGTACGAAACAATTAGATGGCTATGGTCAGCTACTTGACTGCGTTATTTGCAAATGTTTTTGTAGTTAAGGTTAGGTACACCATGTGCATTCACCGCTAAAAAAGCTCTATTTGTCGTGGCACCTTGATTTCAGAACATTCCTCTCAAGATCCCTGAGAGTTTTGTGATCCTTGGGCGTCGATATTTCAAGCAAAGTCGAGTTTCGGAGTCATCTGGAGAGCAAGATAAATCTTGCTAGTAAAAAGCTCGGTGTACTGAATAGAGCCAAGCAGTGCTTCTCTCCGGGGCAACGCTTGTCGCTTTATAAAGCTCTAGTTAGACCCCACATGGAATACTGCTCTCACCTCTGGGCCGGTGCACCGAAGTACCTGCTGGACCCTTTTTACTTCGTGCAACGACGCGCTATCCGACTTGTCGACGATCCCACTTTCACAGCTGGTTTAGAATCGCTCGCCATCCGTAGAGAAGTTATGTTTTTTACCGCCTTTATAATGGGGAATGTTCAGAAGAGCTGTTCAATTTGATGCCAACTTCGAGGTTTTACCATCGCACCGCTCGTCATCGTCGTGCGGTTCATCCGCACTTCCTTGACATAAGGGTACAGTGCGATTGAAAGATACTTCATACCGCGAACCCCGCTTACCCGGCGATCAGACTTAGAACTGGCTGCATTAAAATATAATTGCGTATTGTAAATCAGCCTATCACGTCCCATTGCAGGACAATGGCGTCCCCTAGAAAATTACTGAGCGGTTTCAGGCCATAATCCACCACGTGGGCCCAGTGCGTATTGGTGATAGTCTAACCTATTAAAGAGCGGTGATAGCCTAGGTGTATTACTCGATTCACATTATTTTTATCACGAGTTCGAACCCGTGGACCGTACTACTGAGTTTCTACTTAAGTACGGATTTAAAAATAAATCTTAAAAATGTTACTAGCTCGCCGGTTAGGGTAAACAACGTAAGGAAACCCGCATGCTCGAGAAATGAAAATAATTCTGGAGTATATGTATCCACCAATCTGCATTTACAGTAGCGTGTTCATATTCATTTCACCTTGTCCGCGTGCACATGCCTATCTATGCGGTTTACATCCGTGCGGATTCCGCCGTATCTGAACAATCACTTACAGGTAGATCGTTCCTCCAATATTTCAAGTATCTATAGACATTGATAATCATTTTGAGCTTTCACCATTCTAGGAAAGGTATACAAACAGGATTGCATATATGTCTAGAGGCGTGGGTTTGAGTGTCTTCGGAGGAGCGTCGTACGATGATACGAGTGTTATGAAGTGTGATATGAACTACACAAATTTTTAGTCCATCATCCTCGAGACGATTGATTTTTACAAATATAATAGATTTACAAAGTATCTTTTATGTGATTCTTATTGATGATTTCGGCGAGTATCGTAACTTTGGCGTTTCTAGCAGTTCTAAATAAAATATACGATTTGAAATAAAAAACTTCGATTGACAACGCCAGTGGGAAGGTACATGTCGCAATTTTTCATACATTTTAGAAAGAAATAGGAAGAATGACATATCGCTTGTATAATATATATATATATATATATATACATACATATATATTAACGTTGAAATTTGTTTTAGCTAATCATCTACGAACTTAACGTAGAGACCAAACTATTATTTTGTCCAATCCGCTCAGAATTGTAATCTTACAGTTTGTTCACATATTTGTTATACCCCATAATCCTAAACAAATATGTACATATTGTTTAAACTACAGAACGCAGGGGTATATACTTATCTCGGTTAAGTTTATACATGGGTCAAGTAGGTTTAGTTGTTGTCGGTCGGTTGTTTAGTTGTTAGCCAAAATTGGTTCAATGTAATTTTGTAACATTGGATTCAAATTTTGTCACAAAATAGCCAATGTACAAAAACGTAGGTACGGAAAATAACGAAATGCCATTTGTTTTACAGCGAAACGTTTTAACATCGAGGTATTAACCATAATCTATAAAAAAATAAAAAATAATCGGCCCTTTTTTAATAGAAATAAGGAGGCAGACGGGCATACGATCCACATCCACGATACATGCCAACATCGGTCCAGAATGACATGCGATATCAAACACACCCCCGGATATGGGGATTGAATGATATGGGGATATCGGATACTTACCTTTGAAGATATAGGAATGGATTTGAAAAATAAGGAGGGATAGGATGCGATGGGAATGGGTTCTGGCATACCTCACTCACTACCGAAACACGTACATACATTGAGAAAATAAGCTAAGCTATTTGGCGAGTCAACTCTTTTAGAGATGGTCTAGTTTCTGAAAACTTGTAGCGGCTTTGTTATGCCTTACTTGCCCTTTACAACACCCACGGGGAGAGATGATGTGGTGCTATTCTATAGTCTTCATATACAGCAATGGTTTCAAATTGATTCCAGTACTCTGCACTGACTACAGACCTCGCAGCAAGCCTTTAGTGGACGAAAGCTCTCTCTCGGGCGCTTACAGAGAACCCGATAGGGCGTTGCCTGATGACTACATACACATGTTCCTGAGCAACTCTGAGCGACTCATAGAGCTCCTTGAGCATATGATTGCAACTGAACCACAGTGCTCGAAGCTCGTATATGACGCGCTGATTGAGCATTATATACATGTTTGGTGAGTATTATTTGTGTTTTTAATATAAAACATCTTTTTTGATGTCATCAATGAGATTATTCTGAGTTGGACTACTTCTGCTTTGACTTTCTTATTATGAAGTGATGACTAGACATATGATTATATGCATTTGCATATGCAGAATGCATATTTCTCGGCTTTCACAGTCTAATGCATATTTCTATGATTTTTCGTTTATAGTGCATAAATCGACATAAAAACTCATTTTCAGAAAAGATTCGAAACAAGTTAGACGCCGTTCTTGTTAAAAATCCAGTTCTTGACGTCAATAGTACTACATTAATGATTAATTAAACAAATAAATAGTACTTATATTAATGCCACAGGTTAAAGCTTGCCTGGCTTTATTTCTATGGACAGGGCACCAAATTTCAAATTATACCCTGTAACCTCGGTCATTTTCGGCCTACAAAAAATCCTAACGGACAAACGTCACAAGTTTAAAATTGATATTTAGAAAAGTGTATTGTTATAAAAACTATAATTGATTGTGTAAATTTATATCAGTACTTTTATTTTTTGCAATAAAAAATTAATATCACACACAGTGATGACATCTTTTCTGATAGTACATATATATATAATGCATACTTAATGCACCTTTTTAGTACATATTTGCATGCATATATTGGCGCTTTGATAGTGCATATAATCCTATGTCTAGTGATGACTATAAAACGTGTCACCGAAGTAACGCAATCTGAAATACGTCAACTAAAAATGCATAAAGCCGTCTAAAGAAAAATAAAATTACTTTAGGGAATAAATCTATAGTTAGAAACACGTAGTTTTGTTGTTCCATCTATAACATTCGTAACGCTCGTTGCTCAGTACAAGGTAAACTGTAGACTGCGCGGCCAACGTGCGTGAAGTGCATTTGCGGGTAGAATAAAATATATACTAGAAATAATTAAATTACGAAACAGAAAACCTATTGTAAAAACTGGTAGGATTACCAGGTGGTTTTCAGCTTTTGCGTTATTTCATTGACACTGTATATATTCATATAATTTATATGTATACTCCGGACTACAAATATGTATAATTACACGATAAATTAGTCCAATTTTTAGTGCCTCTAAATATGTAACACCAAACTTCTTGGGCTCTGGCGATATCACGTGACAAACCTGCGCAGTAGCTTATTATTAGGTCCGTTTGGTGGTGCGGACTGGAATGCGCGCGAATTTACAATACAATATGTTCGCAAGTTCGAGCGAGACGCAACAATAACTTCCTACGCACACACTCGCCTTATTGAGTGTTGTTTGAAATTGTGGGAGAGACATGCGCAGACTGTAGACTGTTCAAGGTCAAAGCCCAAGAAGTTTTACGAGGACTATTCCTAAAGACGTCCCAAGTTTAGTCTCGTTCGGGTGGGACACTTGTAAAAAATATAATGTATAAAGTGGGATGTATTAAATATAATGGACATTGTATAAAGACAAATATTTGTTTAGGTCTGGGTGCAGTCTTGTTGAATTTATGTTCATTTCTGTATCCACATTGCAGGGAACCTTAGAGTGAACAAGATATACAATTCATTTGATTTTCAAAGGTTAGTTTTAGTTTTATAATGTTTTGTTTTAATTTCCGTAGGGCGAAATCAACTGATGCTCAGAAAGCCGAGTATGAGGAGAAAGTGATGAAAATCCTGAAGGATCCTGGTGCCAATTACGATAAAGATCAGACCCTCATCATCTGTCAGACGCTGGGCTTCAAGCCGGCCGTGCTACATCTATACGAGGAGAACAAATTGTAAGTGTTCATTTGTTCTGCTGAAGAATGTACTGAATAGGGATAGAAACCTGACCAATCGGATAACTCACTAGTTCCAATCGAACCACGAATCCGAATTTTCTAACATAGAATTTCATTGTTTCAAAACTTTGATTAAATAGACACGTGCTCTAACATATCGTTATTAACATATGTTGACGCGGGACCAGTGGGTTAAAGTATAATGCCACTAGATGTACAATTTAATCATTGAAGGATTAGCGGGAATGCGGGGGTGCGAAGATAAGTAGAAATGACATCATGCAATGCATGAGAATTTCAGATAATATCATGCAATGCAATGCAACCAGCCTTTTCAGTATCCACTGGTGGACATGGGCCTCTTTATGCACATTGTTTTACGCATGAGGTATGTTTGGCCTGAAAACGCCACGGTGGCCAAGCGCAGTTGGCGAGTACATTCTTCCGAGTACGAGAGTGGAGGTGGTGTAGTTCCTTAAGGTTTGTGGTAGTCGCTTTGTTATCCCTTAGTCGCCGCGACACGACTCCCGCGGGAGGAGATGGGGTGCTGCTATTCTAGAGCTCATAATACCATATACATATCATTAACACTGAATTTGTTTTGTTTAATGACTTAAGTATTTATTCAATCCTTTTTGTCACAGTAAAGTAGATATTTTTTTTTATTGCCTAAAAAATTAATTCTATTCTGAAGTGAAAAAATGCGCAACGTTGTCAAACTATTGTAAAACAGTAATTGCAAGCTGGCGGCGTATTGGACAAAGATAAAAAATACAAAAGACTTGGTTACGGTATGAAGCTTCTTTTTTTTGGGGAAAATATAAAGTTAAGAAAGAGGTCATAGAACAAAAGTGGTTAATTTAAATTCAGTGTGACGTGAGTCCAGGTATTTTTTATTCCTGTATATGATAATTGGTGTGGATGTGTGTATCATGTGTCAGGTGGCGCGCACAAGTGGCGTTGCACATGCGTAGTGGCCAGGCGGAGGCGGCACTGGGCGTGTGCCGCCGCAGAGGGGGCGCGTGCCCGCGGCTCTGGCTCGACGTGCTCTGGTGGCCGCCGCCTGCCGACTGCCTGCACGAGCTGCTCAACGTCATAGGTCAGTGTATAAGCACACATCGTCACATATGTCAATGTGTGGATGTGGTGTCGTGGTAAGGTGGGGTTAAGTCAACGTCATAGATCAGTGTGCAACCACACATTGTCACATATTGTAATCTGTTTCTACTGAATGCACGGCTCGGACTGAGAGACTTTGTCGCGTTCAAAGACGCTCAGTCCGAGCCGTGCATTCAGTAGAGACAGACGACAATGAAATTTCAACTAAATTAATAAAATTACTTGAGAATTATCGTACTCTGTGGGATCCGATTATCCACCGCTGATGTTTCCTCTTCTTCTATTAGTACGTTCTGTTTTTTATTTTATTATTTATTTTGTAAATGACTATCAAAGCTACATCAAACCTACGCGTCCAGTAATACGCGTGTTTCTGTAGAAAACTGGCTCGCCGTGACTCACCGTTAAGCCGCTTGGATACCTCGGCATCTGCCTCAGGGTGAGCAGCCTCAAGCTGAAGCTGCTCACACTTTGAATGCGATTTGAGCGCAAACTTCGGAAAATTATATCAAAATATAAAAATACTGCGGTAATTAATATTTGTGAATATTTTCACAGGCAACGAAAAGCTCCTGTCACCCATTCTAGTCATCGACTGCCTCACCAGCACACCGTCGTATACCCTCGGAGATGTTCGCAAGTAAGCAAATATACATTTAACACACACACTTTAATACACACAAATAACTTTGGTTGTATGTGTTACGCGCGCTCACATTAGGAAAACCGCTGACGCCTCAATACCTACCGCGTGTTACCAACTGGACTTGGAAACGGGGACATTGCTGACGGTGCGCCACGTGTAGCTGTGGAAAGACTTCATCGCACCGAAGCATGGAAAATTACGGGCACTCATAATCCAACCTCGATTAGGGTCGCACGTTAGCATGTAGTTAGAATATTGTAGTTAAAATGTAGTTAGTAATATTGTCTTTATAATTAAAATTTAGTATTAGTAAATTGTTTTTTTTTCGCTCCTCCGACGGCGGTCTACATAATTGGCGCAGTCGGTAGGATATTCGGTCGGTTCGCGTTCGCGTACGTTCCAGATTCGATCGTCCCGCAGCGCGCCCGGTGGCATCCTTGCCTTAGCCGAATATCTGAACAGAGGACCACGTCGCCGGAGAGGAATCCAGACTTCGATTGGGCGGAAGAAGACCATGCTCATGTAAGTACACTGAATTGTTCTGTGTAGTTGCTTCCCTAATTTTAGTCCTTATCCATAATCAAAATTTTCCACCCCAAAAAATCGGGATCCCGCGAGACTACTTCACCTAGGCAGTCTCGTCGGCATAGTGTCTTAGACATAGGTAGGAATATAGTTTCCGATTTAGATATCGATAGCAGTAGATTAATATTAGGAAATAAAATGGCTTCCTTTGATCCTGACACCATTTTTAAGGTATTATGCCTGGTGCCAGAATTCGACGGAAACCCGCACATTTTAACTAGATTTATTAGGATTTGCGATCAGCTCGCTATTCAATACCTATCAGACGCCCCTGAAAATTAATTAAGTAATTTATGTCAACTGAGTGGAATATTGAATAAAATCACTGGCTCAGCAACTCGAACTATAAACTCGCAAAAGTATACACTCAGTTAGATAGTTTAGAACCCAAGCGAACCAAAAAGGTCTTATAGATGAGCTAGGCTCCGTAATTAAAAGCATAACAGGCAATCTGGACTACCAAGATGCCATCAAATATAATCACGCCATTAAGGTATTGGAAAGTAGTCAAATTGTAATTTCTTCTGAACTAAATAATCATATTAGTCTCAGTACAGAAAGGATGACGCAAGGAAATCGTATCATAACCCAGTTAATTGAAAATCAAAAGAGAATTAATGCAACATTACTTTTGTTAGTAGACAGCAATGCTTACGAAGAATCTAGTTTAATAAAATACGCTAAGTTTGCTCAACTATTGGCAATAATTAGCGAAAATGTCGACGACTTATTTCTAGAATTAGTTAGAATCGAGGACATACTAGCGTTTATTCGAGTTTCCATTACTCATCATTCTATGTTAAGTTTGAATATAATTAATAGTATGTTAGTCAAACTTAAGAAAATTTATAACGAGACCCAACTATTAGACATAGAGCCTAGGGAACATTATAATGTTATTAAAACTGGGTCTTATTACATATGAGTAGATAGGCAATTAGTAATAGTTTTCCAAATACCCATAGTTTCCCCAGACATGTACGATCTTTATAAATTATCTATATTTCCGAATAAGTATAATCAAACCCTCGTCCCTCCATATCCTTTCATAGCAACTAACAGGTATACATTCATGTACATGGAGGCTGAATGCCCGAAGGTAAATCTACACTACCTATGCGAGGAGAAGATCAACCATCAGCTACACACTCAAGCAGACTGCATTCAGAACCTCATCATCAACCAAGCACTGGACAAGAGATGCACCCCAACCACAATAGTTCTCTCCAGAGAAGCAATGGAAAAACTCGACGACCGGTACTACGTGATCGCCTTCCCACATCCAATAAAAGTTAAACTCTCATGCGGCCGGGAAGATTTCGTGACATTACAAGGTAGTTATTTGGCTACCGTACCCACCAGTTGCATCATACGTACATCTGAGTGCACTATCGTCAATACCAACGACCGAATAGAAGGCAATCCCATGAAAATAACGAAGATTTTATTCGACACCAGCGCCCACAACACCATTTCATCTAACATCGGGTTAAACTCCATCAATCTAAACGGACTTCAGAACACCCAAGAAAAAAATTATGTTGCAAACACCCGTGACTTTGGGAGACTCAATACCCGAAACATTGTACCACACCACGATCCCTCTCTACATACTCATATTAGGTGCACTTGCACTTGGGACGCTGCTACTAATAAAACACTGCAAGACGAACAACGCAAATAAGGAAGAGTCTACACCGGAAAATCATACCTATGCGGACATTGGAAAAATCCCGAGAGCGAAACAGGCTCCAGCAACATTTTCGCTCAACGTTCTCAAATAGTTGCTGTTCTCACGGGGGAGGTGTTACGCGCGCTCACATTAGGAAAACCGCTGACGCCTCAATACCTACCGCGTGTTACCAACTGGACTTGGAAACGGGGACATTGCTGACGGTGCGCCACGTGTAGCTGTGGAAAGACTTCATCGCACCGAAGCATGGAAAATTACGGGCACTCATAATCCAACCTCGATTATGGTCGCACGTTAGCATGTAGTTAGAATATTGTAGTTAAAATGTAGTTAGTAATATTGTCCTTATAATTAAATTTAGTATTAGTAAATTGGTTTTCTTTCGTTCCTCCGACGGCGGTCTACATAATTTATGTAACTAACATGTATATATATTCTGTAAATAAATACTCGTATATTATAGATTTTTAAGTATAGCACATATATTATTATTTGTTACTAATAAAAGTTATAAATTAAATGCGTCTTTCTAGATCATTATTTTTAGCCATGAGACCTATCGCAAATGATTAAAAATCAGGTGATAGGAATTGAGATAAAAAGTGACCATAATTGACTGTGTGTGTGGTGTCTGTTTCGGCGGTTATTTAAGTTGTTACAAATGAGAAAAAAAATATAATCAGCACAAACTGCCACTAATTGTCGGACGTCTGTGTTAGATATAAAATGTAGTAGTATATAAACACTCGTTATAACACTATATATATATACTATATATAAGTATATAAACACTTAACAATGTAGTATCGTTACACGCGTCTGGTAGTATTATTTTATATGTAGATAATTTTGAAATGTTGAGTTTAGTAAATATGATGTTGCATAGTGTTACGGGATATACGTAAAATTGCAATTTAATTAATGTTTATAAAAATGTCCAAAATAGTTTGTCGCATTTTTGAATAAAGACCACCATATTAATAATACTCATTACAAGGCGACATTGTGACTTTGGGGCATCTCATTTTTACTCTGTGGTATTCAAATTTTTTGGCGATTTGTAGAAACTGCACTGTTATTAGCTTAAAACATGTAAAAATGTACTCCAAATTTACTTTTTTTATTATAACATAAACTAAGTATAAATACAATGTATAGTAGTTGCCAGTAGCGCCCTCTGGTAATAAGAAACTCCTGACAGTCCTCACTGAATTGTCACTACAACTCTTCACTATAAAGCTCTCCTTGAATTGTCATTACAACTTTAATATACCCACTAGGTACCTAATGAACGTGCTCAAATCAGAAAATGACGTGATAACCCGAGAACAAGAGTTAGCGAGCAAGTACAAGAGTGAGAGTGAGAAGATGAAGGCTCAGATACAGACGATACAGAACGAGCCGGTCGTGTTCCAGAGCTCCAAGTGCGCGGCGTGCAGTAGACAGCTGGAACTGCCCACTGTACACTTCCTTTGTCAGCACTCCTTCCATCAGCAGTAAGTTAATCTCTGTCTTCTCTTTTCTTCTTTCTTCGTCGCTGTCCCTCTTATCTCTTTCGTTTTCTGGGCCTGTTTGTATTTAAATGTCAAAACGTTCCAAAGTCAACCTTGGACAATCTGATTATCTATACTCTATACTAATATATAAAGTGGTAAAATTGTGTGTTTGTGTGTATGTTGGGGGTAATCTCTGGAGCTACTGAACCGATTTCATAAATTATTTCACATATAGGAAGCTACATTATCCGTGTCTAATATAGGCTAAATTTTATTTTGAAATTTTGAAAAAAAAACTTGTAAACCGAAGCGAGGGTGGGTCGCTAGTGGTGTATATTTTGACTGGACTGCAAAAAAGTTTTCATTAAGGAGCGATTTATTTACTGTGTTATTGGGTCCTGACTGATATTATCGAGTTATCGGGTTGCTGCGAATTTGATACTGAACAGTAGTTTATAGAACAAAATAAACCAATGCAAACAAATGCAATCTAATGCAACCCCACCCCCTTCTGTATACACTGCTGGACATTTTCCTTTATAGTAATAAGACGGCAGATGAGTATACGGTCTGCGTAGTGGTAAGTGGATACTATCGCCCATAGTCCACTGTTGGACATAAGCCTCCTCGTAGATATTGTCTCGTAATCGAGAAATATATGGCCGTGAAACGGCCAAGCGACTAGGTGCGTTTACTCTTTTAGATATGGTGTAGTTCCTCGGGGCTTCTGCTAGTAAGCCCTTAGTCGCCTTTTACGACACCTGATCAGATGGACTGATGCTATTCTAAAGCCGGCCGACACTACGCGGTCAAACACTACAGTACTACTAATTAAATAATGCCCGTCGGTCATTGTCTTATTCTGCAATCATTTTAGCATGAAACAATCCGCTACCACAAGTCCTGAGGAGCTACACTGCTTCTTAAAGAGTGGACTCGTTAACCTACTTGGCCAGCGTGGTGTTTTGCGGCATGAGGATCATGGCACCAAAAGTTATTTTTCGAAGCGATTTCTTTACGAATACAGATAAATACAAAAAAAAGTATTTTATGTGATCGCACTGAAATGACTTACAAAATAATTATTTTGTTGTCGTTTTGAGAATATCTTGCTACTAAACCAAAAGGGCTGGTTACAGTTTACTGTAGTATTAATGGTGTGTTATGGTGTAGTTGTTTCCAGAGCTACTCGGAGTCAGAGCGCGAGTGCCCCGCGTGCGCGTGCGCGCCGTCGCGCCGTAGCGAGCCGCCCCCGCACGCCGCCGAAGCGCTGCACCACCGGCTGCACAAGGAGCACGACCCGTGAGTACACACGAATACATCACTCCACAGCTACTCGGAAGTACAAAGCTCCGGAATCGAACCACTAATGCGAACGATTGTCCTCAGCATCGTATATGGAAATGCTTCCAGTATTCAGAATCTCGATACTTCTGAGATGCGCGAGGCTTTCGAGTGTTGTTCCAAAAAAGTGTTGTTAAATCCTTCTACTACTCAGATCTAGTAACGATCTGGACTCTGGTATTAATTTCGGAATAATGTTTGTAAGACGCATAATTTAAAGAGCGGCGATAGCCTAGGGGTATCCATACTCTTGAATACATCTTGAGGAAAGCCGTATGCGCCAGAAATGAAAAATAATCCACCAATCCACTCTGGGCCAGCGTGGTGGATTACGGATTGAAACCTCCCACTGATTTACTAGGGAAGGCCTGTGCCCTGCAGTAGGACGTTAGTACAAGTACATATTTTAAAAGCTTCCTCTATTCTGAATCTAAAGAAACCTACGTACGTTCGATCTTAACCGCGGAAGGAATTTACGCGCGGTCCTCCTCGATTCCATATCGCATGCGGTACGAATCACTTCAAAATTAAATGTACAACCGACTTCTGTAAGCAGAGGTAAAGATAAAGGTGTGGGCAAAAAGTCGAAACCGCATTGCGCCTGGAAAACCACCTAAAAGGATTCATTTAATTTCCAAAAACTTAATAAATATGTTCCTAATATTCGATAATAATTTATGTATAACATTATTGTAATTTGAATATTTATGTGCGTATATTTCCGTTTGGAAATAAAAAGTGTTTTACATAATTTTTTTACTTCATTTCTTTTCTTCCGATAAATGAAAACAATAGTTCACCGTTTGAGTTTTATGAGACCGTAAAGTCCGTATTCTGAGTAGCGGTACGATTATTTCATATTTAAATGTTTCGTATATGCGTTACCATCCCGCCGCACAGAACTGGGTAGGTTTTACAAAATTGAAAAACGGTATTGCCACCACAAATCGTCCCTCATTTCAGAAGTATCGGAGTTCTGAATACTGGAAGCATTTCCATATAGGGGCCTATATGGAAATGCTTCCAGTATTCAGAACTGAACTATGCATCACGTGAACAACCAATAAATAATCACTGAAACAGTGATATTTAATCACTGTACTCATTGAAAACAGTCTGTTATCAATGTTACCATGTTACGCATTCCAAAAACGCATTAAGCTTGATAAACAATCGATAGTCTCATCAATATAGTTGCAATGTCTATAAAAGTAGCAGCTTCTTATTTCTTTTTTGTGTCTCATTGTAAATATGACAAGTGTGTCAGGTTTTTTAATGAATAAAACTATTGGCAATGCACCACTGTGGAGTGGCGTGCGGTCTCAGGTGAACCGGCTGTGTAAACACATGCTAGCTATCGAGTGCTTGCTAGCTAGTACAGCCGGATGCAAAAATAAATTATAAAAATGTTTGAGGAGTCCGTACTACAAGACTGCTAATGTCGAATTATTATTACCCAAAGCACTTCACAAAGTTTCATTTCGTATACCAGTCTATTCTCAAAATTGTTGTACAAATATACATTTGTATAGTAATGGCAGGACCGTGTTTGATTGTCAAAGAGTGATTTTCGCACGATTTGGAGCTCAACATTGCTTTATACGTACGCGATAGTGTCTACTAAAACATCATAAGACACTTCGTAATCTACATGTTTGATGGGACGCTGGGCTTCTCCGTGTCAGTGTGTCGATTGATTGTCGGTCCCCACTCTCGCTGATGATGTAAAACTTAAGTGGCATAACGATTTCTCGGGGAACCCAAACATAGCCCACTAGCTGTTGCCCGCAGCTTCGCTCGCGTGGTTTTAATTGTGTGTAACTGTGAAAAAAACGAAGTTTTATTGTTTTATATCGTATAAAATAATATTTTTCCGTACAAACTAATTTGTCGATTTTTCATTCAATTCTGTTTTTAGTTCCTTTTAACTGTGTGACTGTACAACCGCAGCCACATCGTTCCATATGTTATCAAATCATTATTTTACATTATACTGTCACGGTCAACGGCCACCGGCGAGCGGTTATCGATACAAATGATTTCATATCAATAGCTCGTAAATTATTGTTATCGATACTTTTAATTCTCGATGATATGCATTTGATGTGGATAGTGTTATGTTATGATCCGACCATTCTCCTGGTGTTTTTCAAATAACACAACCGAGGACAGGTAAAGAGTTTACAGTGCAAATGTGACAGTGCAGTGCATTCTGACGATTGTTCCAGTTTTTATATAATTGCATAATATGTAATAACATTGTAATCAGTTATCATTAAGTGAACAGATTGCATTAAATATTTGTTATTAAATTGTATATTCAATAACATATGTACATATGTACATATGTAAATCTTAATTGAAGTATTGTACGTATATAATGCCATATGGAGCACGGCGTGCACTGAACCTGCTACAATCCCACAATCGGTTTCGTTATGCGAATTCAATATTTGCTATGAGGTCACTGCAACATGAAAACACACCGCAAGAACCGAATTGACTTACCTCTATATTTACAAAAGTCTCCCTATATTCAATTCGCTGTGCCCACCGTAGACGTTAAGAGTATGCATGGTTAGTTTGATTCCCGTGGGAACTTTATACTTGATCTGGATAACAAGTACCTTAAATGTTTACCCGACACATAACCTATGCTAAGTTTCATTAAAATCCATCTAATGGTTTTGCGTGATGCGCATTCAGATAGATAAACAGATAAAATCTTTAACAGCTGTAGCGTGAACACCCGCTGTACCTGCCAACATCAGTTCAGAATGACAAACTTTGTCAGCCAATCGATTTGAAGAAAGGTTTGGGAAATGAGGAGACAATATGTAATAGATAATAAATGTATAAAACATGGATTTTCTTATGGACTCAAATAGACTTGTAATCACGACAGGTAATAGTCATTTGAAAAGGGGAAGGTGGATACTGCAACCCCACAGCCGCTGAGCGCATTCACAGAACACTACCGCAAAATGTACTACATTTCCTACTTTATCCTATTCCCCCAATGTATGTACTTATTTCAGTAGTGCTAAGTCCATTCGTCTACTATTCTGTCCTTCTCCATTTTTCCAATCTTTTCTCCAAATCCATTCTAAATCTTCCTAGGTAGGCAGTGCATCCGAAGGCATGTCAACATCTGTCATTCTGGACTGATTTTGCTATGTATCATGTCCATGGCCGTCAGTATAGTGCCCTCCTTAGAAAAAGGCACAAGTCCATTTTGAGAACAATGCATAAAAAGTTGATCAAATCAAACTAGAAACTTGAGAGTTTTGGATAAAACAAAAGAATAACTATTGCTTATTTTTCATTTCCGAAAATACTTAATTGTGATTTCATTAAAAATGTTACTAATTTCTTAGGAGGGCAGTATATATTAATTTACCACCAAGTGGAGTGCCTGCTCGTCTGCCACCTTCATTCTACAAAAAGGTTCATTTTCGCACCATAAGAAGTTATATAACGTCACATACTATACATTTCAGTTACGCGGTAGTGTCCGAGTACTACGGGCGCGGCCTGTTCAACAAGGTGACCGTGATCACGGGCGCGGACGGGCAGCACTCGCCGCAGCCCGCATCCGTTCCCGCACTCGCCCCCGCGTCCGCTTCCACCCCCGCACCTGTACAAACGTACGGACCCGGCGCTGAGGCTAAATTGAGATTACAGGAGGGACAGAGTAAACAAAGTAGGTCCATTTTAGAGTTATATGTGCGAAAGGTTCAAACCCTATTGCGCTTGTTTTTCCGTTTGTCTAAGTCTTTCATTCTTCAAAGTCATGAGACAAGATGAGATGAGATTCAGAACTTTCAGGTTAATTGTATATACTGAATTTTTTATGTCATTAATTATAAACGAAATTATATTTTTCATGAACTTTTGTAACATTGTAACACGCGTACAAAGGCATACAGGACTCGCAATCTACATTATTCAAAAGTACGTAGATTGGTACTGCAGAAAGCAGGATAGTTCTTTTTATTTCACTACGGCATCGCAAAAAGGTTAACCCTTTTTTAAGATTGTTTATTACTCTGGGCCAAATTTATTTACATTTATTTTTAATTACTTGTCATTATAAAGTAAGACAATTTATATCAACTGCCGTAAGGATTTGTATATTATTAGTAGTATTAAATTTACATAAAAAGGGTGTCTCAACAGGAAGTTGAAATTCGAATCGCGCGCCATTTTTGATTGTCAATTGTTTTGTCAGCCATATTTGGTTCTTTGTTAATTGAAACATTGACATTTTTGAAAATGCCCCGTTACAGTTTGGAAGAACGTTTAATAGTGAAAACCCATTACACAAATGGAGAAAATTTCACAGTAACAATTCGCAAGTTACGTGATCATTTTGATGTGCATAATCGACCATCGCGGCTCGCTATTAAAAATTTAGTCCGGAAATTCGAACGGACGTTTCCATTGAAAGATGAGAGAAACCTTACCCGTCATCGCCCTAAAATAACATTTTGAAAACATCGCGGCTGTGAGTGTCAGTGTCGCAGAATAACCAAACACTGCTATCCGGAATCGCTTCCAGGAATTAGACCTCCATCGCAGCACTGTCCAACGATTTGAACTAAAGATTTGCAACTTCGTGCTCGCAAGAACCAGCTTACTCAAGAACTGAAGCCATATACAGCGTAGAAACTTTACCAACTGGACTTTGGAACAACTGCAAGTTGACGATACATTTCAGAACAAAATCATCTTTAGTGACGAGGCTCAATTTCGCCTCAACGGCTTCGTGAATAAGCAGAATTCCCAGATCTGGGGATCAGAAAATCCTCATGCTTTGCACGAGCTTCCGATACATCCCCAAAAAGTGACAATTTGGTGTGCCATGTGGGACAAGAGGGATCATGACCATACTTTTTTGAAAATGAGGAAGGTGGCTCGGTGACTGTCAATGGCAATCGCTATCGTGGCATGTTGGCAAACTTTTTTTGGCAAAAATTCAATGAAGTAAACAACTGACATGTGGATTCAGCAGGATGGTGCCACTTGTCACACTGCGCGCGAAAGAATGACGTTGTTGCAAACCAAATTCTCAGGTCGTGTCATTTCTCGTTTTGGAGACCAAAACTGGCCGCCGGGAAGTTGTGATTTAACTTACTTAGATTTCTTTTTTTTGTAAAGCAAGGTCTATGCAAACCACCCTGAGATGATTAAAGAACTCATAGACGAAATTGAACGCCAAAATAACGAAATCCCGCGGTCCTTCCTCGATAAAAATTTCCGAAATTTCGTCAAGAATCCACGCCTAGCAACGAAGTCGCGGTGATCATTTAACCGACATTTTATTTCACGTGTAATGTCATTAATTGATCTGTTTATGTAAATAAAATTTTCTACGAAATTCATTCAAATATGGTGTTTTTTCATTTATTCAAAATTCAAATACTTGTTGAGACACTTTACTATCAGCAATTATATCAAAAAAAATCTTTTATAAATGTATAAAAATCTTGTATTGATTAATTTAATATTTCTCTAACGACTTACTTTCCAGTGTTCATCCCAAACGCAGCGAAACAAATCGCTCCAAAAGGAACTTCCGTAGTGCCCGTACCAGAGGGCAGGATGCGCATTATCGAGCAACAACAATACAGCTCGAGTCTTGAGGCTAATATCACTAAACTTGACGCTAAAGTGCATAGAATGCATATATCTCCACAACGATCTCCTCTCCCCGCCAGAAAGACGGAGAAAATGGATGTATCACCAAATGCCTCCGGAAATATGAACAGACAAATGGAATCTTTAAATATATCCGCCAATATAACAAATGCAGCGAGAAACCCCTTCGAGGATGACTCGTACGATGAAACCAAAAATCCCTTTGCGGATGATGAGATCAACGATCCGACCAATCCATTTGGAGAGGCCGAAGATTATGATAAGAATTTGAATCCGTTCTCGTGAATATGCGATAGACTTTCGTACGTGTAATTGTAAGCGAAGATCAAGTGCCGTTTTTAAGAGTCGGTAAGATATCAGTAAAAATTTGTTTACATTTTTTCCCATATAGTCCCGCACGCTAAAGTTATGGTCAATACGGTACAGAGCCCTTGAAGTTTTGTTAAAACATTTTATTTCATAATTTAACGAATGTACGTCAAAAACATTATGAATATCAAACATTATGTGAACATTAGAGGCTATTTCGACATCAAATTATATTGGCATAAATTATATATCTTGATTTGTATAGCCTGACCAAGAAAATAAAAAACCTCGCCGTGATGCGTTAAACTAATAGAACTAATATCTTCTACTGACAACACTAACTAGCTATGAAAAAAGCAGCGAAAAAAGAAGCTGTGGGGACAGCAAGTTTTTTGTTTTTCTGGTCAGGCTTTAAGTGATATATCCTATTTTCAAAAACTTTTTCAGACGAAACCAGCGATAATGATTTCGAATCAGAAGTATAATTGTGGTATAACTGACTCTTAAAGGTTTTTGCTTGGTGGTATGGCTATGTTTTTTCCAGTTTTTATTATTTTTATTTATAAAACTAATACTAATCTAAATCAGATTTTTATAAAGCGTTGAGCGAGTATAATAGCGAGGTCAATGATGTGCTTATTTATTGTATATAGCGTTTCTATAAAGAAATGTAATTAATCTATAGAGAGGCCAAAGGAACGTGGCACAGGAAATGAGCAGCAAACTTTAAAAATCTTAGGCTGTGACTAATTATAGCGAGGCCAAAGACTACTTGATATTTAATAATTTCGAAAACTACTAAAATTGTAATTCTAACTAAAACTTCTCCAAATCATTTTCTGTTTAATTATTACCTTAGTTTAAACCTAATCCGTCACTAGCTGCTTTACCGTTCACTGCTGGATATGAGCCTTCTCATACACATTGCCTTGTGTGCCTTGAAACGTCACACGGGCGGCAGGTTGGTAGCAAGTTCTTTAGGCAGGCGGCAGGTTCTTTAGGGCTTGTGGTAGCAAATGTTCCCCTGGTCGCCGCGTTGTGGTTGTAAAAGTACAACATCCACGGGATGAAATGAGGTAGTGCTATTATTCTCAAGCTGGCCAACAATTCATAATTATTTGCAATAATTTTAAAATTATTTCATCCATACATTTACAAACGCACACAATCAACAAAAGAAAAAACGAGAAACACAAAATATCAAACGATTAAGTAATATGACTGACGATTAAAAAATATTGCCATGCAAAGAACTTCCGTATATTTCTTTGTGACATGTTTCATTGGCCCCTTATCTACAATTTAATTTATAACATATAATTATTTAAACTGCCATTTGGGGTTAAATAGAGGCAATACGAAGTTTGAGGCGCTTTGACTGATGCTATTTATTATACGCGGCTGCATAAAGAATACTTACACCCCCTAAACATTAAATTTATATCAATAAAACTACTTTTGAACATTTGAAATTGATATTTAAAAGAAAAACATTCTTTTTATTGAGTCAGACCTTCTTACTCTCTACTATTTCACTATACGCTACCACGAACTACAACGCCACACACCATTTCCATAAACAACTGCTAGACGAACCGTTACTATTAGATACCTACATCTATGTAATCGGTGCGAGTGAGTGAGTGGTTGGTTTGAGTCAAAAAACTAATGAACTTTTTAGTCTTAAAACAAAAGTTTTATTATATTTAGTTTGATATTTCTATTGACCCTGTGGTGTGCAAGTAACCCTGTATTTTAAAGTTAATGAATATAATGGCCAGAGAAATGAAATGCCATTTTAAGTGTCTCATCCGTTTGATTTTTCAATCGAATTGTAATCGATTTTTCCTACAATTTTTTGTCTTATATATGTTGAACAATTGTTGTTCGATTAATTAAGACAATAAACGTCTAGTTATCATTTATTCCATGGAAAAATATTACCTGTAAATATTGATGTTACATTCCCTCATTTCCTCTTTTACATACAATAATCATTAGTCATCGGTCTGATATTGTTTATTTTTATCTGGGTGACGTGTCGAAACGTGGTATAAATGGCAAATTTAAATAAAAATCCGGCTGTTATCACTGTTTATAATGTAGACAAAATGAACTTGATGTTTAATAACCGAAAACTATCAATTGTAACTCAACTAATACTTCTGTAATTCAATATCTGTTATATTATTCCGTTTCAACCTAATTTCATTCATTCATTCGATTGTCAAACTATACAATGTTCGAACTTTCCTCGAAAACTGAAAATATAGATTGCGTCCATGATTCTTAGTTCATTGACATGAAAAATGTCACAAATGTATGGTCTTCTTTGTCTTGACCAATATTAACAATATTGCAGGGAAAGTACTCACTCCTGTATATATCAAAAAATATTTCAATATTGTCATTTGTATCAACACATGTTTATTTTGTTAAATTTCATTTTACTGAAGGTCAAAAAGTCAGTTATATTTATCTATTTAAACGGGTCTTAACGCGAATGTTTACCTTATTTATTTTACGTTTCGGTTGGGTTGCAACAACCATGGTCACGATCTGACTCAGTTATGTCAATAAACTCAGAATTATGAGCAGAAAAATTCAGGTTTCAGGAAAAATTCAGACACAGCCTAAATATTGTTGGCTGCAAGTATCGCAGATGTCATTAATTTCGATTTACTAATTTACATGAAAAGTCAGGTTATAGTTGCTTATAGTTATGATACGATCTGTATTAATATGTATAATTATAAAAATAATATATTAAGTACTGAATAAATAGGTATGTAGATATGTTACATGCATGAACTTGGATGTATTCTTTTGTACGATAATCATGTGATAATAAACTATTGAATTATAGCGGTTGTGTTTTATTTGAAGACTGAAGGTGTGTCCACTACTACACAAGCGCAAGAGATATTCTATGAGTGAATTTTTGGGCTATTCCATCTATCCCTACCGATTCATCCCCCTGATAAGAAACAAAGGCAGGTTTTTCCACTAAAAGGTGTATACGATCACGTTGAATTTTTTTATGTGCTCGATTATTATGAAAGAAAACTACATCGGGGAAAGGGGAAAGAGAAATGTAATTATGAGGAAATTTCCAATACCAAATGTTACAAATAGTACCTACTTGGAATCTTCTTTAAAAACAAATGAACACTTGTATTAAAAACGTTTTTCAAAAACTTGGTTGGGTTCAAAAAACAGGTGGTTTATTATATGGTCTAAAATATTGTTTCAACATTTAGTACCTAATTGATAAATGTTTCTGTTCCCTCTGGTACATTTTCGCAATAGGGTTAAGCGAAAGTAGAATTTCTTTATATCCTTTTATATTTTTCATATATTATTTTCCATATTTTTTGATAAGAAATAACAATTCATCAAGTTCGCATTTATTGATAGATACACTTTATTGTACACCAAAAACAAAAAGAAATACAAAGTACAAGTAATTATAAAAGTACAACCGGCGGTCTTATCGCTAAAGCAATTTCTTCCAGGCAATCTTTGGATGGTAAGGAGGTCTGTAGTCTGTACCTATAGAGGTAGATGACGCAATAAAGAAATACATATATCTATATACATACAGAAAGATCTAAGAAACTAAAAAAGATAATGAAAAATAAAGGAAAAGAATTTCACTGAAAATACGGTGTTTTTTTTTAAACAATTCTATACATACTGAGCAGACCAGAGAGAAATAAGCACATCTATCTTCAATTTATTTAGACACTTCACGGGAGAGAAAGACCGATTTATAAAGGAGAAAATTACTCTCTAGTTATTTTCATTTTATCTAATTTTTGTATGAATAAATTATGGAAATTTCTTGATAGGTACCTAATTCTTATGTAAACCAAATTGAAAATATGAATACAAAGGTAGAAAGTGAAATAAATAGTTAAAAGGAATGAATCAACATGAGAGAACACCTGCTTAGGAAGTACCGGTATTTCATCGATGATATGTTAAATCTGCAGTAAATTTTAAAACTAAATTGGCCCTTTGCAAACAGAACGCTGACTAGATGTTGCTTGCATTAAGCTTTATTAACACGGGCGCAAAAAAGCGAGTTTTTGATTATTTAATAAAAGCGCCAATGTCTTTTTAATGTTTCGCTAAAGCCGTGATATTTCCTCCCTAATGCCTAATGTGCGCTTTTTTAACGCCCGTGCGAATGAAGCGTACTATTCTCTCTTAAAAATCGTCTAGGGGGTAATAAAGAAAACAACAATTTGGAAATTTTCAAAGCATTTTATTTATGACCTTTAACACTGTGTATAATATATTTTGATAGTACATTTAGAGCAATGAGTAATATTACCAATCATTACATTGTTCTTAGTTTCATAAATTGAATGAAATTCATAAATTATATATAGAATGTATAATTTAATTACATTCTCGCCCAACAATCAACAATCACTATATCGTAATCACAAAGTGCGGGGAGACGCGCGCCTCCCCGCCGCGCCCATCGCGAAACAACCATCGAACAAATATACGAAACCGAATCTAATATAAAAACACAACCTTAGATCTATAAAAATAGCAGTATATTCTATAAAAATATATTTAATTCAGCGCGTGCCGTTATCTCTAAAAAGATTTATTTGCCAATTATGAAAAATATAACAAATGAACAAGAAGCATCGCGAAATTAAATGCCGAAAAAATAAACGGAATATAGAATGAGATCCCCTCCGCGCGACATCCCGTGACAGTCCTATTCCTGATCACTATTTGAACTACATAAACACCATTTTGCTATGCAAAATACATTATCCTAGTTAATTGAAAAAGGAAATAGCTACAAACTTTGGAATGTTACACAAAATGACTAGAAAAAGAAAGTTATTATATAATATTGTGTCATTTTCAGCATGAGATCTTTATATTCAATACACGTATTGAGAAGAATTACACATAATAGCAGTTTTGTGATAGAAAATATCATTTTGGACACTTGCGTAAAGACGAAGAGCTTCAGCAGTAAATAAAGCGCATCGTCAAATGCAAGCTGGATCAATCAAAATAACTATAATAATAATCAACACATTTGACGGTGTGCTTTATGAATAGAAATTTCCAAGTTACACAATAATAATAATCTTGACGACAATCATAATAATTAATTTCAATTAGAAATATAACACACAGCATGCCTAAACTTGGATAATACTTTTGGATCTTACATCTATACATTCTATACTAAATTATTATCTGAATAATTTCTAGTGTTTAGTCGAGTATTCTACGAATTGGTGTACAAGCCGGCGACATGTATTTTATTTCTGTAAACCACGTACCAAATGAACTGGAAAAGATATTTACAGCGACCAAATAACAAGCTTATATTATTGTACATATATATAAATTCATTTATGAATATTAGCTCGATTTATTTGGTAAAATGGTCATCTAAAAGCGATAGTATAGTGACGATCATATTTTTTATTCAACATTTATCAAAGCTGGAAAGAGATCAAGGTTTGGACTTACAATCTGTTGAACATACCGAAACAAGAAGAACATCATTCATATAAAACTACTGTCACATCGATTAAACTACTGTAACATATGTACTGGTGAATAATGGACATGTCTTTGTGAGTTCTGATATTATAAATTTGTATAAATAACATAATATTTTCCACAGGCATCGTGATTGTCCGCAGCACAGCATCGCTGTAACTGTGGAGCTGCCTCTATCACATACAATGTACTAAATAGACAGTACATGACTAGATACGATTGGAATGATTTATGACGTGTCTCACTAACGGACAAAATCGGGAAAATTAATCAAAAAGAACAGTCGACGAGCCCGCTACGCTGCTGGTAACATCACTTTTAACCTACTTTATACAATCCACTAAAAAAAATGTATCTAGAGGAACGGAATTGGGCAAATCAATTTATCACGTAACACAATAAATGTACTACGACGAGTAGGGTACAATAAAATGTTTACAATTATATATTTTTGTAACGCATAATCTACTTTTAACTACATCGTTAGAATTATCATAATGTATTTACAACCAACACTATATGTGAAACAAAACTTTACGTATGACATCATACGGACTACGCCACATCCGGTCGGCCATTGAGCCTCCAAATATATATTATCCTACCGATCAGGTCATACGTATATACAAGGTAAATTACATTAATATTGTATCCAACATTAGAAGAAATTCTATATAGGTATTCTCAATGTCCCACTTTACTCAAATTTAAATTATTTCGTAACAAAAATGGAGTCTACCGTATGGAGTCATCGCCGACATTTGTGCGCAACGAACATTCAGCCGCTAAGACTTTATTGCACATCTGTAGTGTTCCAAATACATATACAAGTACGAGCCGGAATACCCTTTTAGATTTCTACTAATTAACACAAGTCATTGTACCACGATTGACCATAGATAAGTGATATACGATCAAGCTAAGATGACATCTGTTTAATACATACATAAATACATATTATTGCAATAACGATTCTCTAAAATTTAAACATCGTGGTACGGAGACTTTAGTTTTAAAAATACTATATTTATAATTAGTAAAGAGCGTTTAGACTGCACGCATCCTGTATAAGAGGAATATTGAAACAGGCTGCATCATAGGTCCCCACTAACAAGTTCACTATTGTTAATTTGTTTAAAATTCGTCAAACTGTAAATATTTCTAATATTTCTCACATTACCCCGATCCTGTTTCGTGCACCGGTTTGGTCCCAACTACCCGCGTCTCCCGACAAGTATATATTACGTTAAAATTTAAACGATAAACAATGTATAACCATATATTTATAATTACGTATATGTCGTATATAGCATTAAATGCAGTTTACACAATACTGTTATTAAAACGGGAATATATTTCCCGGGAAATTTTTCGATACCCGAAATTATAAAAAATATTGTATTATATACCTGTACATAGTCGTTATGTACTATTCAGAAGCAACAAGAGACAAGTAATGTTGCTCAATTTTATGTCTCGATAAAACAAGTTCTTAACGAATATGAATCATTGCAATATTCTAAACGTCGCACCAAACCAGTTCACAGACAAATGCCTTGTTTTAAACTTGACACGTTCAATGTTTTTACTACTAGTACCGTTTCAAATTCATATGTAGTGTCTCAGCGAAAACGCTGACCTTGGCCATAGCCTTTCAAGTATGAAGGCGTTTATTATCTCACCAAGCTTCTAATCGCACTCAGTGGAGACAACAAGCCCTGTATAGGTAACAAGAGGGCCCTAATTTTCCCTCACGTTGTCTACAACTTTGTGTCCTCAACAGTGAACCGACACTCCCGATACACTTGATTCAGAACATACTGATAATATAAAACAAAATATTCTGCTCAAGTAGACCGGACTCTAGAGTGAGTTAAAATATTCTACGATATCGACTACATCTGCCGCTGAAAATTCAAATTCATTGTCTAACTTCAAACGTGATCGAAATTACTTTCTTTTGACATTCGTTCCTTTTGAAAAAGGAACTGAAGTAAACTCTCTCTAATCAAAGCGTTTACTAGACGAACGAAATTTAAACAAATGTCAAATGGAATCAAATTCTAACCGGTTGAAGTAAATATGGGCAGTATCTTAGAAATTCGTAGAATTTAGTCTCGCGTCCACATATCCTTCATGAAAGTTCCAATCGGTATCGGTAAGGTACAAAACCAATACTTTTCAAGGACGAGTAAAAAAACTATTTTTTATAAAAAAAAAAACATTTTAAAACTTTGTCAGTGTTACAGCTATTGTTTTGACCTTGAGAGCTTTAAGATTGATGGCCGTTATGGCCGTCACTTACGATTTAAACTGTCAATTTTGACTGACAGATTAACACTGACAATAGCTGTAACACTGACAAAGTTTTAAAAGGATTTTTTTTTATAAAAAATAGTTAATACTCGTCCTTGAAAAATGGTATGTCCCTTGAGGCAATTAAAATTTCCATGAGCGATTATCGAGTCGAGCTGAATCAAGTAATTAAATCAATCTCCACAAGTGAGCCCGTTTCAATATTCAGGATGCATGTCCCTAATCGCTCTGTGCGCGTGCGCGAGGCTGTGTGCGTCGGCGATGCACTTAAAATACGAGAATAGACTCCATGGTGAGGTTGTCTCATGGGTGCGACGGGTGTCCCTCGCGCGCCTCGCGGCCCCCGCGCCGCGCCGACCGGGACCTACGTGCGGGCACCTTCACGCGTGTATATTGATACGGGCCGAGCTATACGCTCAGTAATTATGCTAAGGTTGGGGCACACTCGAAACAACACTACCGGTGGTATGCACAAGTTATAGCGATGCCATTCGCTTGCGAGTTTGTCGGTCAGCAGCCCTTTTATACACGAGACATGTATACCCTCAAAACGCGACGCTGGCCAATGGGTTGGCGAGTACACAGTTTTAGAGGTGGTGTAATTCCTCAGTGGCAGCGGCTTTGTTACCCCTTAGTCGCCTTTTCCGACAACCACGCGAACAGACGGGATGGTGCTATTTTAAAAAGCCACCCGTCACCACATAGCGAGTTTGTACTGAATTTTTTAATAGTTGTAAACAGAGGTAAATTTAACTCCCTTGGATAATTATATTTAATAACACAGTTTGAGATGTTATGAAACAATCAATTATTATTTTCTGAAAAATATCTTGTTCTAGGGCTCAGAAGTCACAAGTTAAAAGGACAGCATTAATATGACTGTGAATGACGCACTAATATAGAAGTGTCATTATAACCACGCATGACCATGCATGAGACATCTAATGACCGTCTAATATGTAAATCTACTATTTTTAAAATATGTACTCTATTTACATATATATTTGTTAAAAAAAATCAAAATATAATAATTTCAGGAACAATAAACTACGCTATTTTATAAGCACACCTTATTTTGTGATAAAATGACAGTTTTTTACATCCATTTATAATTACTTCTGTTTACCAGTACTCCAGTCGAGTCTGTGCAGATTCAAATGATGCATCAGAGAGGAAGACCGTTTTACGAGCATTAAAATGCGAATGGCATCGCTATATTTTGAACCTTACTTAGGTAGAAAGTTTGCTATGTTTCGACGTAAGAGGGTCATATGTCCAGAACTATCTGGTGTCGCAGAAACAAAAGGTTGTAAGCCACTTACCATCGGAGAGTTCCACAAATTAAAATTACAAAATTATTTAAATTTTATTTCAAATCAACTTAATTAGACTATATATTTCAATATTATTATAGACATATAGAGAATTTACATACATATAGACTTTTTGCTACACATTTCGGTTTTAAGAATGGAACTAAATGTGAAAAGTAGTTGTAAATTAGGAACTGCATGAAAATAAATTAAAATAATTCTTTTATTCAACTCCCAGTCGCTTGAAAATAATAACTGCTTGAGTATCAATTGTAACAAAAACAAAAGATTCAAACAATAGCCAATATATTAATACAATTTGTAATAAAATTCAGAATTTTCATGTAAGTTCTTATTTGTCTTGGGAAGTTTAATAATAATAGTTAATAATAGGAGTTATAGATTAGACGAGAGTAGAGGAAAGGGAAATTTAAACAGAGAAAAAATATAGTAGTTGTAGATCAAACGAGAATAGAGGATAAGGTAATCTAAACGGTAGAATAGATATGGGTTGTAGATTGGAGTGTGATGTAGGATATGCCCTCACCTGATCTGGCCGGCGAGCAGCGGGTTGATGGCGTAGAGCCAGTCGTGCACCTCCTTGTCGCCCAGCGTCTGCAGCAGGTACCCGCGCTCCTTGCTCACCACGCTGATCACCACAATGCATACATTATATAGCCTAGTAAATTTTTAATCGTTCGCGTTTTCTACACGGTAGAAAAAAGTTGAGTGGAAATGAAAGACAAACAGAAACCTTTAATTTTACACGTTCAGGCTCGATTTACAGTATAAAATTAAAGCCTAGTGTTGTTAAATGTTTACTACAGTTACAAAGTAGCCACAGATATGGAATACTCTACACCAGTGGTTCTCAAACTTTTTAAATGACGGAACCCTTTTGGGAAGCAAAATACTTGATGGAACCCTACAATAAAACAATTATTTTTATAAGTGTATTCTATATTAATCAGCATAATAAAAGTACAATGTATCAGTTACTAATTATTATTTACTTCACCACTTGGTAAGGACAATAATAGAAAACATTAAAAAAGAAAAAATCTAACTAGTGGGAGGTATGAAACTGTTTTTTATTTTTCATCAATTGCTTGATATCAGGTTTGATAGAAGAAAGTTGGAGTCTCATATCAGCTTCGGCGTCCAGTCTATTGCGATATTTTGTTTTCGTGGCTGCGTAGGTAGAGAATCCTGTTTCGCACAAATATGTAGTTGGGAACGGGAGAAGAATATCCAGAGCCATTTGGCCAAGCATTGCATATTCATCTTGGATTCTGCACCAAAAATCATTAAGAGGCGTCGTTTTGAACAATGACTCCATACTTGTGTCTGATGACATTTCTAAAAGAGATTCATATATCTCATTTGACATGTTTTCAGGCTTTTCCAAGTTGGGTAAAAAAGGATTATGAATCCAGGAGTTCACTTTAATTTTTGTATTGTGTTCTTCGGGAAAATACTTTTCAAAAGATGCGCGCATCGAACTGAGATATTGGACCAATTCTTCAAACACATTATCTTCAAACATTTCTGAGTCGTTTTCGCTAACAAACTCACTGAGTAACGTAAAACTTTCTATTTCTTTCTTACCAATGCAAATGATCCAAAAATCTAATTTTCTTTTAAAAGCAGTTATTTTATTATAGGCCTGAAACACTGTTGTCTGTTTACCTTGCAACGATAAATTTAATTCGTTAAGTTTTTGAAAGATATCCGCCATAAAAGACAATCGGAACAACCAAGTTTTATCATACAAACGGTCCTTCAAATTAAAAGAAGTATCTGCTGAAAGAAACATTTGTAACTCGGCTCTAAGTTCAAATAGCCTTGTTAAAGTTTTTCCCCGAGACAGCCATCGCACTTCTGTATGGAGCAGCAGTGTTTTATGTTTGCTGCCATAATCTTCACACAATAATGAGAACAATCGGGATTGTAGTGGTCGTGATTTGATAAAATTAATTATTTTTACCGCTTCATCCATAACTAATTTTAGATTAGACGGCATTTGCTTCATCGCAAGTGCTTGTCTATGCAGAATACAATGACTGGAACTACAATTAGGCGCTTTATTTTTCATTCGTGACACTGTTCCTGCTGTTTTACCTGTCATCGCCTTGGCCCCATCTGTACAAATGTCAATGCAATTGTTCCAACTGAGATTATGTTCTTCAAAAAATATATTTATTTTATTAAAAATTTCTTCCCCGGTAGTGTTTGTAAGCAGCGATGAACACATAAGCATGTCTTCTTCAAAAGAACTTTTATATGGATATCTCACAATAACCAGCAGGATAGCCAAACCAGCGACATCAGTCGACTCGTCCATTTGCAAAGCGAATCGTGTATTTTGTAGACGTGTAACTAGTTCTTGTTTGACGTAGCTTGCCAGATCATGGATTCGTCGTGAAACAGTATCGTTTGATAGCGGAACAGTAGAAAGATGCTTTGCAGATTTTTCATCAAGCATACATTTTGTTATGTCTAATACACATGGTTTTATTAATTTCTCAGCGATAGTGTGCGCTTCACCTGCTTATGCAATGCGATAGCTAACTAAGTATGATGCCTCCGTGGCCTTTTCGTTGGTAGTTTGTGTTACATGCATCATATTTTTTTGACTTTCTAATAACTGATCTTTTTTGCGAACAAAAAATTCTTTATTCTTGTCTTTAGTCTCGGGGTGTACGGTTTCTAAATGTCGACGCAATTTGGCAGGTGCCATGGAACTATTAGGAAGCAGTTTACTACAGAGCATGCAGAGAGGTGAGCCGTTGGAATCAACAAATCCGAAACTGATATAAGATTCATCATACTTCCTTTTTTTCGTCTTTGAAACCGTCGAGCTTGACGTCGTGGCACTCGTGGCATCATCTTCTGGATCGGTGATTGCTAAATTCTCCGCGCGCATTGCTTTTGAACATTCAGCGTCATTAGAAGATGTTGTTGGAACACGTTTAACACCTTTAAGCCAACGTTCCATTCTTCTTTATTTATAATGTTACAAGTCAGGATAGTGGGGTTTAAATAATGCACAATCGTTACTGCGTATAAGAGACTAAATTTAGAACCTACAGGGAAGAAATGTATAAAACTGAGACAACAGAATACAGCAGGCAGTAAAACAATGAACACTAGTTTCTCGCTAGCGAGCTTGTAAGTAGGTAGTAACTTATCGCTCCGAACGCTAATCATCAACTGACGACGCCAACGCGCGATCGCCGCTTTTATACTTAGTCCTAGACTCGATCTCAAATATTCTCGAAAATACTCGAGTCGGCACCTTTGATAAACAAAAAGCAAAAATAAAAACAGAAATTTAAAAATAGCGTTGTAAACAATATCGACTTTATCCTTTGAAGTTAGAGACGAAAGTCGCTAGTTGACAACTATAGCGTCTAATTCAGAGGCGGCTTTTATCAAAGAGACTGAGCGCTTACAAGTATACTACCCGCTCGTTTTAAGTTTGCCGCTGGCGATAGGTATGAGTGTATGACGTTCGAAATTTTTTATTTAATTGTAACAATAAAAATTGTGTACGTTAGATATTTGGGTAAAACTATGACACATTATAAGTTTTGTTGTCACGTGGGGGAGGGTACGCGCATTCCACAGACCGGCAAACTTAGAGCGAACGCGTTGTACAAGTATAAAATTGTTGAGACCAAACTTATGAGATATTGTACCAGCTAATGTAACACAAGCTTATACAAATACAAATAAATAAATAAATAACATTCATAGCGTTTTGTCTCCGCGCGGCCGCGGAGTCCGCACAGCCGCGGAGCGACCAGAGAGAGGTGTTTTGATTTTTTTATTTCTAAATTCTTGCGGAACCCCGACAGAGGTATCACGGAACCCTAGGGTTCCGCGGAACACACTTAGAGTATAGCTGCTCTACACAGTTAACTCGCTAGGTCACTCACGGAGTCCTCCACAAGTGCAAATCTCCCGGTGGTAAAGCGATTTTTCACGCACTCACACACAGACAACTACTCGTTCATTTATCTGAGTTTTAAGCGACAATGCATGTACAAGCCCATATTATATATTTTGCGTAATAAAATCCGTTCTTGGCAATAGGCTTTATTCATATGTATAATAAGTTCATAGCCACTGTTTGAAACTAGCTCGTCGAGCACGTTCAAGGTCGCAATAATAGTCTACAGTTTCGCATCATACCATACAAGCTGCCATACGCCACTCGCTCGATTGCCACCTTACTTTTTTTTATAATACTATTGATAAAGAAACAATTTCATGTTTTTATAATTAATCAAACATTTTGATTAATAACTATACAATTTAACTAACCTAATAAGTACACGGATATAATAAGTTATTAAATAAGCAACAGCCCTCGCGGCATCCGCGGGCGACGGGGGGGGGGGGGGGGGGACGTTACGGACTGAGAAGAGGAAGTGGGTGTTTATTTCGCGGCTTTTGGGACACGCACAAAGGAGACTCCCTTGTATACTTACGAGTGTATAATAAATAATACGTTATTTATTATTCTTAAAGCAGTGGGCAGGACACACGTGCACAGATGAGCTCGATCACTAACCTGAATGTGTTGGGCATGCGAACCATCTGCTCCTGGTCCTCGGAGTACTCGACGTGCGCGTTGGCGAGGTTGATGACGGCGCGCTCGATGGGGTCGCGCTCGTCGCGGTAGATGAACACGTATGGCCGACGAACCACCTAAACACATACAACAGTTTTTTAAATAAGCGCCAGACAAGAATTTGTAGTCAAGAGTGCGTCAGGAAGATCCAATGCAAGTACGCCACGGTATTACCGCGATTCGGTCCGAATAACCGCTAGATTGGTAGGACCATGGGAAAGTGGCGCTACACAAAAATAGCAGAGCTTTACATTACTATATATCATCTATTTCTCGTGACCTAACTGAGAAGAGGTCCGACATTAGAACCAATTTTGCAGCTATGTAGGAAAATTGAAAAATT
This sequence comes from Sesia apiformis, assembly GCA_914767545.1. Lineage (NCBI taxonomy): Eukaryota > Metazoa > Arthropoda > Insecta > Lepidoptera > Sesiidae > Sesia > Sesia apiformis. Next base: position 13,788,234 of record OU611963.1, on the reverse strand, counting down.
GGAAGGAAAGCAATGTCATTCACTTTCAATTCTGCTGATTGCTTTGGAACGTTCCTCAAGATGACTCGAAATCCATAGGCTTTACATGATTCTTTGGTCGACTTTCTTGTTAGAATCACGGTCAGTTCATGATTTTTATGAAATTGAATGAAGTTTCCTGTTGTGCGGTACGTACGCGTGACGTTTTTTATTTTGTGTAGTGCAGAGAGAAAAAACAAAAGACGTTTGTCATTTTAAGATAGTATATGCGGCGTTTAGCGTCAGCATAAAGTTCGAATATTGCGACTCATACATTCCAGAATAGAAGAAAAACGAATAATTTTAAAAAATAATGGTGATTGTGCTAACGCGATATACAATTCAGACGTACGACGAAGTATAGAATAGCGGCTCTAAAAAGGCAAAATTGATTATATAAGTGATTTACGTGGTGATTTAATTAATAGTGCTACTTTGTGCCCAAATTCAAAATAATAAAGTTTAAATAACGCGATTTAAAAAAAATCGCCAAGTGAGTGTATTCGTTCAAATATTCGTGACAATGATACGACAAGGAACGGTCCACACCCTGTATTATTGCGTTTGTTTAGTTTTTACATATGCTTAGGGATAGGATCCGCAACGCAGTGATTCGTCTAAAAAGAACTAAAGTCACCGACGTAACTCGTAAAATCAGCATGCTGAAGTGGAAATGGGCAGGTCATCTTTGCTTAGGGATCGATAAAACCGATGGGGTAGCGAGTCCTCAAGTGGAGGGCCCGTAATGGGAAGCAGTGCGGGACGTTCTCCGGCCACGGGCACCGACCACTTGTTCGCTAGCGGTGGTTGGATGAGAAGAGCCTAGGATTGTGTGTGGTGGCGAGTAGCGGGAGAGGCCTATATCTATAGGCTGATGGTATAGTATGCGTAGCGGTGTGTGTTGTACTCACCAGCCACCGCTTCTTCCATCCATGCGTGCCGTGTTGTAACACGTTGAGGTGTCCGCGGCGGGCGACGGCGGCCGACACGCGCACCTCCTCGCACTCGGGCACGTACAGCGCCCCACCGACAGCCCCGACGCCCACACCCCACCCGGACATCGTCTTTTCGAGCAGAGCACGCTCGGGCGAGCACAGTCTGCAAACATTGCTGCAGCTTAAACCGCGATCACTATTATCAAGAAGGTTGTTTATTTTAATAGTGAACTTTACCAAAATTAATAAACAAAAATAAGTAATGACAAAGGTTTTATAAAACAATGATTGTCTATTAAATGTTATTATACATAGTTCGTGGCATTTAGCATGGCAATAGCGAGCATTCACACCTCCCTACTAATGCTACTAAACGCCACTAATCCCTACTAATGGCCAGCGATAGCTATTTTCGTTTATTACGGGGAACATTGTCAAGTGTATTCGAGTATGTAAATACGAGTACATTATTGCAGAGTGAAAGCAGAGACAATGCCATGCTAAATTAAATGGCACGAAGTATATACTGTTTATGAATTTTTAAATGATACATTATAATACAATTATTAATAATTAAATCATATACAAAATATTACTAATAACTACATCCAAGTTATATGATTCCGATGTAGTTATTATTAATGTTGATAATTTTTAAGTCACCCTTTCGCCTAATTGCTGTGTCCTACAGGTACCATTATAATATCATAGTTTTTAAGTTGACCCATTTGTAAACATGATAAAATGCAATAAAGTATTGAGTATATCTTAGGGTACTCTTAACGCGCCGCTGCCATGATGTGCGGTTGATGGGAATCGAACCCAATACCACAAATTTAAAGGCTTGTATTTAACCAACAAAAAAATAGTAAATGAGTAGCTAATCATGATCAAGAAAACCGCCATTAAAGTAAAGTAATTTATTGAATCATTAAAGTAAATCATTTTAAATTACTATGGGCGGGTCACTATACTCTATTCGCGTTAAAAATGCAGTGACTCGTCACTACTAAAGGCATTTGAAAATAATGAAATGAATCTATACTTACTGTAATAGAAAAGAAACTTAAAATTACACAAATATAGAAATGTAGGTAATTATAAATTAGAAACGAGGAAATTCATTGTTGCAATTTTTGCGTGTTAAGATTAAAATTCTCCAGCACGAGATTAAAAAATAAATAAACAGAGATTCGAAAGAAAACAAAATTATGTTAAACAATGTTAGGTACAACAATACTCACTCTTGGCTGCTGGCACTGTGAATGGATGAGAGTAGACTGGGCGTGGAGATGTCCGCGGACACACCCTCGTCCACAGGGCTGGCGGGGGATACTGCGGTCTCCACCTCCTTGCCGCTTGATCCTATTCGTCCTGCGGATTATACAATTCACATTTTAGCAGGCCTGGTATCACAAGTTGTTTAGCAGGAGTTCGGCATTTTAAATAGGTTTGATTCATTACATATTTTAGGTATGTATGTATGTATATATGCGTACAGAAACCAACCCCGCTGGCGGGGTTTTTTACAGAAGCCAGTTAGCGCCACAAGTTTCTATGCACGCGTCAACCGCTCTCTGTTGGAATAAAGAGGCATCTACCCCGAAGGAATACCGCAGGGACATTTTGATTTAATCGATAATAAATAGTAAACCCTAGCAGAGACCTTGGTGTAGTTTGGTTACTATAACCACAATACTAAGGACAGTTTTTTAGACGAGTGCTAAACGCTATTCTCTTAAACGGTATTAAATAATATTAGGGGTTAAAGTATGAAATTGCCGATTTGTACTGAAAAATTAAAACTCGTTTTTTTCTAAAATGTAACATATTTATTTAATCAAAATATTTACCCTCATTATCTATACATTGTTGCCATCTAATCGGAAGTTCATGCCTTTGCGATAGAACTCTGGGGATGTAGATTCGATAAACTGTGTGAAAGCATTTTGTACTGCCTCTTGGGAAGAAAATTTTTTACCACGTAGAAAATTGTGCAAATCACGAAAAAAATGGTAGTCCGTGGGAGCAAGGTCTGGCGAGTACGGAGGATGACGTATGGTTTCTAACTGCAGCTCCTGTAGAGTTACAACGGTTTCTCGTGCAGTGTGAGGTCTTGCGTTATCATGGAGCAATAATGGTGAAGATCGATTCACGAGTCGGGGCTGTTTCACTGCTAGTTTCGCCATCATTGCTCGAAGTTCGGCACAGTAAACGTCTGCTGTTATTGCTTGACCAGACCTGAGAAAGCTATAGTGAATAACACCATGAATAGACCACCAAACAGTTACCATTACCTTTTTATTGGTAAGCTTTGCCTTAGGGTACTGTTGCGGCGATTGACCTGGGGTCAGCCATTGCATTTTTCGCTTTCGGTTATCGTAAAGAATCCACTTTTCGTCACATGTCACAATTCGATCCAATATTCCTTCATTTCTGTACCGATTCAACAAGGCAACGCAAGTTTCAACACGCGTTTCTTTCTGCAGATCAGTCAAATCATGAGGCACCCATTTTTCATATTTTTTTATGTTATTGATTTGATGAAAATGAGTCAATATTGTAGGTAAGATAACGTTAAACCATGCCGCAAATTCCTGGGTAGTTTGACTCGGATCGGCTTCCACCATCTCCTTCAATTCAGCGTTATTCACCTGTGTGGGCGGTCTTCCACGTGGTTCGTTCTTCAAGTTGAAGTTTCCATTACGAAAGCGTTTAAACCAAAAACGCACGGTTCGTTCATTAGCAGTCTCCTCTCCAAACGCAGCATTGATATTGCGAGCCGTTTCTAACGCGTTAGTTCCGCGTCGGAACTCGTATTCAAAGATTACTCGGATTTTCGAAGTATCCATCTTTCCCGTCTAAGCTGAATAAAAAAAACAATTGAAAGTCGAAAATCGAATGTTGCACATTTTTTAAAACAAGAACCTCATAGGTATCATGTGAAAAAAGTTTCACTCGGAAATCTCACACCATGAAGGTTTTATATCAATTCAAAGTATCTATTACTATAAAACGGCAATTTCATAGTTTAACCCCTATTACTTTGTACGTGTGGTGCGGTGTCGGGCTATTGATGTAGTTGCCGGTGAGATCGCGCTCGCGTCCGCTCATCTCCCATAGCTCTTACACGGACTCGTCGCGGCATGTTGCACACCTGGCAACAAATGGTGTTGTACTCACCCTGTATGAGCTTGATGAACTTGGCGGTGAGGTCGCGCTCGCGCGCGTTCATCTCCCACGGCTCATACACTGCCTCATCACGCGCGTGTGCACACTCCGACGCCGCTTTCGCCGCCATGTTGCACACCTCCTGACAAGAAACACACGCTTATTTATAATGGTTTAGTACTTAAAATTAACTTATACCTAATAGCTTATAGCTTCCACTGCGTCTGGTAGGCACGGTCGGCTTGGGCCACAATCGTCATCAGGATACTATTATATGTATGAAAAGAAATAAAAGCGTTTCTCCCACCTTCTCCGTCTTAGTGAAGTCGTTGGGCGCAACGGTATTCTCGTGCGAGTGCCGCAGCCTCTCACGCAGCGCGAGGAAGTGCCGCGTGCGCCCCACCTGCTCCAGGCGCGTCATCTTCTCCAGCTCCCACTGCAACAAGCATCGTAATAACAGATAAAAAGAGACAGGAAAAAGAGAAAGGAAAAATTATTTATTATCGTTTTACGTATTTCATCTTGTTAACACAAGTATGCAGCGCGCGTCCGGTTGCTCACCCCCGGCCTCCCGCCCGTAGCGACCTCGCCGCGCACCAACTTCATTCCGTCATCGCTAGTAAATCATATGAGATACATCACGAGTATATGTTGTAATTATTACACTAGAAGATTCTACCAGTTTAATTGTAACAAAGTATATTCTTTAAACCCCGAAGACCCTGAGACATTTAAGAGAGTGAGAAGTTAGGCCGTGTATTGTTGGCCGGCTTTAGAATGGCACCAACTCTTCTCTTCCCGTGTGTGTCATAAAAGGCGACTAGAATGTCACAAATCCGCTACCATAAGCCCAGAATTACCACTCCACCTCTAAAAGAATGCGCTCTCTAACCTATTTTGGGCAGCGTAGTGTTGTAATATCATACATCCCTCATGCACTAGACAATGTGCATGAAAAGACAGCTGTAGACGATAATAGAGAACGAGTTACGGTTTTCTGCATCAAAAAGACAAATTTCACTATTGTCTGGAGGAATAGAGAAATTAAATTAAAAACAGAAAAGAACAAAATTATTTCATGTAATTTTCAGCATTTAAAGAACAATACACATGAATTGAATGTATTATAATGAACACAAGCAGAATTAAATAAATGATTAATAAACACGTACAAATAACACACGTTATATCAATCAACGTTTTATTGTTTGTCTATTGTTTGCTCGGCTGCAGGAAACCCATTGCCGCTGAATTGGTTAATTTATACACCTTTAATGTTCTATGACATAGTCATTGACGTTAGAATTATGAGAAGATTTCGGATCGTAATATATCACGTGGGTCCAATGCAAATTGATGAATGAAATAACAGCGCCGAGATAAGCTCATAATTTTTTAATAGTAAGAAGACGGCAGACGAATATACAATCCACCTGATGGTAAGTTGAAACTGTCACGCAGTGTTTGTCAAAATGACAAACGCTGGTACGCCCCCGGATGGCACAGCCTACCTTTTGAGATGTAGGAATTGATTTGGAGAAAGGGACGGGAAAATGGGGAGGAATAGGATGGGAATGGGCTGTAGCATATCTCACTCACTACTGAAACACTGCATACGTTGGGGAATAGGATATGGTGGGAAATGCCGTACATTTCTAGGTAGTAAATATTCAATAAATAAATAATGCGGATGCAGACTGACAGCCGGACGAGCCCCTAATAACCTCAAATAAAATCGGTAAATAATGCGAGGTATAACTGTACCTGATGGTCAAATATGAGCGAATCGCCACGCGGCCTCCATCCGTGTAGATTTTCCTCTCCGCGCACGTACGTGCCACTCGTGTCCAGCACGCGGCGTTGGCGACGCTGTACACCTGTACAGTGACACACTGACTTATTGAAACTGTTATACTCTTTTATACAAATTCCTACTGGACATAGTTGTCAGAATAAAATTACAGCGAACCTGTAATCAGTGAACGCTGGCTAAGAAAAATGTTTTCTGTTAAAATGCTATGCAAATTATTTCGTAACCGCAACGATATCAGTTTAACGTCCCACTGCAAAGCACTTGTCTCCCTAGGCAATTACAAGGGAGTTTTGAACCATAATCTAACATATGTTTCCAATGGGGACTGGTCGATAATAATAATTGCATGTAATGATTTAATAGTGAGAATTAATTGTGGTATTTGTTATTGAACTTTCAATACATGTCCAAATTTCAAAGGATTTCAAAACTTTCGTACGGCGGTTAACTTCAAGCGGTACGACGTGCACACTTCAATAAAATTGCGGTAGATGCCGAATTTCTGGGAAATCGTAAAGGAGCATGTATGTACCATTAAATAATAAAGATCTCCAAATAAATATTTCCACAACATGATACTTCAGCAGATGTGGTTACATTATATTAATAATAATTTAATTTAATAAATTAAATTACACATTAAATACATTAAATTAATAAACTTTAATAGGTCCATAAAGGAAAAGAACAACATTTACATAAATTGACATTGTTATGATGTCCGGGTCGGGGGCTTCGTTATGATGTGAGTTGTGTGATGCGTGCTTATGAAGTAATGTATCCGGCTCGAGGGCCCGGTGCAGGCTAAGCTTCTTCATTAAAAATTCGGAACTGGGCGGGAGCCGTTGTGTAATGTATGTGCTGTGCGAGGGTGTGTACCCGCGCTGACGTACCCGGCTCGAGGGCGCGGTGCAGGCTGAGCTCGTAGACACCAGTAAGCCGGTCGGCGCGCGCGACCCGAGAGCCGAACAGCGCGCGTCGCAGACTGCGGCCGGTGCGCGCCTCGCGCCCCACCACCACCAGCGACAGGTCCTTCGTTACTATGGCGGGACGAGCACAGTTCTCAACCTACAGAGAAACAGGTTTTTTTTAACGCTCTGTAACAATACTCTTTCGAGTATTGTCCGAACTTCTTGCTACTAAATCTCTAAGAACTGGCCGCTAATGGAAAACCCTAATTCAAATTCGCTCCGTACTCTTTAATTTGGTTGCTCTTTGTATCCTGCTGTCTGATTCTCGATCCGCAACTACGTGCATATTATTACACTTCAGTAAAGCCTTCTGTATCAGTGCTGTTTATATTTATGAATATCTCATAAAACGCATGGTTGCGCATGTTACTAAAGTTCTGCTGTATAACAATAAAATGAAATGAATTTTTTTTTCATACACAGAGTTTACTTTTATAAAATTAATTTCATATGTGCTATTTTATTCTTTTGTTCCCGTGTTGTTTTTTATTTGTACAACATTCATAAATAAATTCATTCATATTCATAAATTCATTGTATCACCCATTGAACCACCCTACCGACTGAACAAACGTCGCACCTCCACTTATCGGGCCAGGCCTAATCAATCCTTCGGATATAAATACCGTATCGCAGAACGCACTATTTCTTGATCCAATACAAATTACCATCGCCTTATGTCCTTATGGATATAAGCCTCTACAATAAACTAGCCACTAAACACGATTTTTGACTCTTTTCAGCCAGCGACCACCGACGAACTACTTTAAATTGTCGGTCTACCTGGCAGAAAATTGTCTCACACTGCGGTATCCTAGTATCATTCAAGTACTCGCCCACGTCAACGGTTATATTATAGGTTCTGCGGCAAATATGAGCTGCTCATTGCCACTTTAGCATGCTGATTCTAATTGTAAGAGATAACTATCCTCAAGATTAATCTTTAATATCGTACAGATATAATACAGAGTCTATTAACTGTTATATCAGAGCAAACGTATTCGTGGCTAACGATCAAATGCCAGAGTTTTGATAAAATAACCGTAATAAACACTAAAGTCAGCCACGGATTTCTTATATTGATCTTTTTAATACTTTCTCAGTTGAAAAAGATGATTATATAGTTTCTCTGAAACACATTATCGTTTTCTCTAAACATATTATATTTTCCATATATTAAACTCTGCAACGATGGATTGAAATAAGACTCACTGACCTCAAGGTAAGCACTGAGCGTAATGTAGACGACTTCCCCGCTGCCGCTGACCCTGTTCAGCAGCGGCGAGCCGTGCAGGCTGCTGTCCCACGCGGCCTCGAACCTGACACCGAAAAATAAACTTTTATAAATAAATAATAACGAATGTACTCGTAACTCTACCTTCGAGATAGAACAAACAGAATAATAGAGAAAGACGAATGTGAAAATGCTCCCTTTAGTGTCCTGATTTTATATTAAAATAGTTATCTGATTCGGACAGTGCTATGACAACGACAACGATATATGTTAGGATTTTCTTATTTGATGACCGATTGTGCGCAATTGGTACACAAACTTGATTTGTTTAAAAAACAAATGGTTGGTTTCTAGCCAGACTAGAAGGTCTGGGTGTGTTTTGTCTTTGTATGTGCCTGCCCTGGACCCACGACACAAGCTAACCTAGTGTGGGCCGTTGAGTTTCTTTTTTTTTATAGACTAGTGGGCGGACGAGCAAGCGGTCCCACGTGATGGTAAGTGTTACCGCCGCCCATGGACACCTGCAACAGCAGGGGGTATGCGGGTGCGCCACTGACCTTGCAAAATCCTATTCACAGCTCTCTTGAAGAACCCCATATCGTAGTATAATGGAAAGACGTTATATATTTATTTATTTTTGAAGCCTTATATTTTGGTATTTTTTAAGCCAAAGGATTCATTCCCATCAACCGCACGTCACTGCAGGTGGTCGTGTATTTTAATAATGTACTTTATCTCCAATAGATATGGTTTAAATTTGTACGATGGTGATGCCGTGACCTGTGGTTGTTAAGATTTGGACTTACCTGAATACAGCTCTATCGTCAAGCGAAGGTCTCTCTCCTGGGAACAAGCCCAATGAGAGGGCGCCGTCTTCGTCTCCGTCTGTTGTGTCTTCATTTGCCTCCGGAGAGTTGCGAATACGCCCTGTTATATATCAATTTGTACAGATATTGTAAAAACCTTCACTTTCGCATAATCTTCATGCCATATTACAATGCAAAGTGTTGTGGAATCCTTGTAATAACCCTTTTAAAGAAGTTTTTTATATTGTACTAGCGACTCGCCCTCGCTTCGCTTCGTTTAATAAGATTTTTTTTTCAAAATTTCAAAAGTAGTCTATGTCCATCTGGAATAATATATCATTCAAGTGGTGAAAGAACTTTTCAAATAGGTGCCAGTGGTTCCGGAGATTACCCGCCACATACACACAAACTCACAAAATTCGCACTCTCTCTTTATTATATTAGTATAGACTCTAAATTAAATATTGTGAAATACGTTTCAAAGAAAGTATTCTATTTTATATTTGAAAAACACATATTACGTATACATGTTAGGAATCGTATTGTGGTCACACTCAAAAATATATTATTGAATAGTGCTTTATTTTGTACCCATTCACTCACATTCAACGGGTAACATAATGAATTCAACAAGCATTTTCTGATTCTACCTTATTATTTATTAAACTACATCAAAATCTCAGCTTTATACTCGTATATGAAAAAAAAATAATGTGCTATCGCATTTTTTTTGGAATAGAGAATATTTTTTTCTAGGTTCTCATATAGATCACAGAATTAAAACAGTTATAACTATTGTATTGAAGGGTTATGAAGGAATGTATTATATAGTTGACGGTAGTCGAACTGAACGTAGATATGAGTAGATAGATCGATAAACTCTTTATCATACACCAATACATGTAGCAAAAAGACAATTTAAATAACACGAAAAGTACAACATGTGGCCTTTTCGCCAAAGCGATCTCTTTGGGTGGTAAGGATAAAACGGAGAACAATATCCAAAATAGGCAGATGGTGAATTTTTATATAATATCTGATCAACATAATATAACTTAATAATAATAATAATATTCTACAGATATACACTTACTAAAGATAAATATAATACATACAAATATATACTAGATATGTACTGACCGACGACGAGCTCCCTGACATCGGCCCACTGCAGGTCGGCGGAGGGCTCGTGCAGGATAGTGATGCGGATGCGCCGCTGGATGCCCTGGTGCAGCAGGAATAACCCGCGGCAAGGGAGCTCATCGCTGTGCTCCACCACCTATATACAGAAGGTACACTTTTGACAAAACAACTGGATACTTTTAAGTTCACATATGGTTAGTAATCGTAATTTCGCCACACCTCAGTGGCGTGTATCGGTTTTCAAACTAGGTAAACAGCAGTGCCAATATGAAGGTACCCGTATAAAACTTGTTTTCAATCGATTGGATAACATCAGGAGCAGTAACAACAATAGTGATTCCTCGCGGTTCGCTCGTGTTAGCGCAGATAAATAATAGTAAACGGTATGCTCCGCTTATATGAGTTTCATACCACTATACTGCTCACTATTCTATTCTCTCTCTCCCCTGAGGAAAAATAGAGAATGTAACGGGATGTGAAAACTCCTTATCCCTATTTCCAAAGATAGACGGTTCATACGGGCAGGTGCCCAAGCTTGTCTATCATATACTGACGTTAGTATGTTTTCTATAATATAAAGTCCAGTATCTGTTTATATTTGATAATCTGAGACGCCGTAAAATTAATAGAAAATATATTAAAATTGGACGAAATGAATAAATCTATCTGTGTTTTGGTAAAACAACTTCTCGCAAATTCATTTATTACAGGTGTCAGAGACGACACTTTCACAAAATCACACATAGTGTGATATGTGCCTACAGATTTATGTAGGCATGTGTTTCAGCTCAAAAGACATAAATTCAGATGTATATTCAAGTTCATGTCGACATTCGACCTTACGATTTTCATGTCGAGATAGATAACAGGCTCGAATATGATATCAATATTACTTACAAGGGCGTCGCCAAGGGGGGACAGGGGAGGGCAGTTGCTCCCCTCTAGAGATTCGAAAAAAATTGTATTTGTACCTACAATTCATATTTCTTTCATCCTCTCTCATCTTGCTCTCCCCTGGCCCATTGGCTGGCGTTGGCTGGCGACGCCCTTGATTACTTATATTAACTAACCTCAGATACTTGAATGAAACCATACAAGAAGAACATGTTTGGAATAGAGATGAGACGGGGGCAACACTGACAGTGGCCCATTCAGGAGTTCACACCATGGCCTCTGCCATTACGACATTAGGAGTTCACACCATGACATTACGATGAGAAATGTTTATACTAACCGCAGGCACATATTCCCCGTTAGGTGCGAGCTCGCAGATCTCGAACCACACGAGCAGATCGTGTTTGGAGTGTAGGTGCGAGGAGCAGCAAGGTGGCGCGACGCTGGCGGCGCCCCACTTGGGGCTCCGCACCGGGGCTGAGATGGGGATAGACGGGGGCAGCATACGCCGGGGCGGGGTGCGCCCTGCCACTGGGCCGTCCTGTTTAGCATCCTGGGACAAATATTAAAAAGTTATGTCACAGCCTGAAAAATGAATAGCAAATTAAATCAAAAACCCCAAACCCCATAAAAAATATAAATAAATAAAACTCTTTATTGCACCCCAAAACAAGACAGCAACAGACATTGTAACATATGAAATCCATAAAAGGCGGTCTAAAAATAATAAACACACGTAGTGTCTCCCTGGACTACTTTTAATGAATGAAGAGTAAGGGTGAAGGGAAAATGTACATCCAAGGGGGTGACCAAAACACCTCCCCCTATAAACTGCCTTGCAATCTCATACTATACATTACTCTCTTATACAGTAAAGTAATAATTCTACTTATACATTGAATTTCAAAACACTTAACTGTTAATAGTTAAGGTATATTTAAACACAGAGAATGAAATTAAACAAAAGTAATTTAGTTATTTTAATCTGAATACGAAAAAAAAACAAAACAGTTTATAGTTGAAAATTAACTTGTTGGAATATGGATGGACATAATATTATAATATAATATAATAACCTGTGTGGAAACATTCTCTAAACAGATTCCAGCACTAATCAATAATATAATTAACTATAAAAGGCTACAAAGTATATTTGATATACTAAACAAGCAACGGTCGTTACCTTGTGCAAGGGATGTTGCTGGTAGTGGCCAAACACTTCGAAGACAATCGGTTGCGTTTTTATATATTCAACAAATGATTTGGTTACTGGTACTGTGATCTACAAACAAACGAAAACCATTATTAAAGACACTTAAAATAATTTATATTTGATAAAATATGTTTCAAAAGTAAATGTGTTACATTTTGCACGTGATAGAATCCGAGCGGAGTGTTCTTGCCGGCGTTCTTGACGGGCTCTGTCGAGAATGCATCTTCATTGCGGTGAAGGAAGCTGAGACAAAAATACACAGCAATTACCATTTGTTTTAGGTATTTTTAACGACTTTCTGGTTTACTCATAAACGTTGTTTAAATTTAACGATAACTTGACCAAAGTTCCTCCAAAATCCTCGAATATCGTTCTTTATCAATATTAATCATGCTGCATCTCTTCTTGATAAAAAGGACGTATCATATTCTGATTGACAAAGAGTGAATTTCGCACGTTTTGAAACGCAACCTTAGAATCTCTTGTCGTTTTCTTCACAATCATAACTTTAACAATTAGAATAAAATACGTTAGGTACCTACATACAGATGGAATTCAACCATTTTAGCTAATTTCGGCTTTACCGATATTAATTTATAACGTCCCACAAGCCATAATTTGCACCACAGGGAATTTTAAAAAAATCATTAGGATTGAACAAAATTAAGTCGACTGAGAATATTTACGCATACTTATTAAATGTTTGGGCATGATTGACTCATGCGTAAATACCTATACAACAGTGAAAAGTGATTCAAGCTTCGAGGAGTTTATTTTGTACTATGTAATCATTTAGAGAGATGCATTTCAGTAGTGTGTTAAAAATACGGCACTATTAAAAACTGCAACTCACTTGAACTGACAGAATACGTCTGCGTAGTCGGTGGAGACGCTATGGGCCTGTAGTACAGTGACGCGGAAGGTGAAATCCCTGCCCAGGGTCAGGTGTTCGGGAAGCTCCTCTTCTTTCAATTCGGACGCGAGGGAACTATCGCCGCGTCCGCTGTCCGCGTCGCATTCAGCGGCCGCTAGTTCTGTGTACAAAGCACAAGGAAATGATAGTGTATTCATGACCGTAACCATCCCTTTTATCGTCCACTGCGGGACATGGATCTGCTCTTGCACGTGAAGGATGTGTATGGTTTCAAAAGGACACGCTGAGCAAGCGGGTTGGCGGGTTGTTGCCGACACAACAAGCGATGGAGTAAACAACTATTTTTATGTTTTATTTATTACATTTAACATTTGAGATTTTCGCGTTTTTTAGACATTTTTATCTATTTAAACGGGTCTCAACGCGAATGTTTACTTTATTTATTTTACTTTCGGTTGGGTTGCACCAACCATGGTCACGAGCTGACGATTCAGCTCAGGGGATAAGCCATCAAGCCCAATTTAATATATAATTTTATTAATAATTGGGGATATATCAAAATTAAATCGGTTTATAACACAAAATCTTGTAACACACCCTCGATCTTAATATTGGAGTCCTGCACATCACCAATGCGGTCTTCTAGGTTGATAGCGTTGTTCTTATCGACGTTCGTGAGCGCTTTGATACGTCGCGCTGGGGCCACGTCGTCATCAAAAGATATCTTTGCGGACTGTTTCACGCCGGCTGCGAATTCTGCGTTATCTGTTGCGGCAAGTAAATTTGAATGTAAAGTTAGTGTTAAAAGGTGGATTTGAGCGAAATCAAACAACTATGTGCAAATTTATACAAGTATATCTGTATTCTCAAATAGTAAGAGAGAGACTACAAACGACTGCATTCCTCGTGCGGCACCCCTTCATTCGTAGCACGTTCGTTAGTTCGTAGCACTCTCGTAGCACATGTAGTGATTGTAATTACCACGGAATAACATATTCTCTGTTCTGAGGTAATTACCATCACAAAGCGTAGAAGTGCTACGCGCATATGAACGTTAATATTAGGTACATTTTTGTTTAATATAGCAGTGCCGCCACGACCTTCATTCATGAACGGCCAGTAATGGGGATGGTGTAATTTTTTCTGACACCCTGATTTTTGTGTATTTTTATATAGAGTAGACCAATATAGATTGAACCACAAAGCGGCAGCGTTAGAAAGATGATAATCGCAGAGTTATAACATGTTAGTCTTCATTTATTAAAAGTAGTGTACGTCACAGTAACGGCTGCGTGGATGTCACTAGTCTTCATGTACTCCACAATCCTATATGTATCAATTTTGGGCAAATTAGTGGGATTTGCTCGTACAAATGGAGCAGCAACTCATTGTGCAGTTTCGAATGCAATTTTTTTTTTATAGACTAGTGGGCGGACGAGCAAGCGGTCCCACGTGATGGTAAGTGTTACCGCCGCCCATGGACACCTGCAACACCAGGGGGTATGCGGGCGCGCCGCCGACCTTGCAAAATCCTATTGAAGAACCCCTTCAATAGGAATTGAAGCTCTCTTGAAGAACCCCATATCGTCGCTCAATGGAGAGAACTTTTGAGGCAGTTCGTTCCACAGCCTACGGGTTGGCGGTATAAAATAATTTTTGGACCGAACAGTGTGCGACACCTCCGTATCGAATATTGTCGTAAATAACCAGAAATGCAAGGTCAGAAAGAAAGAAACCAAACGGCAATTAGTTCACAGCAAAGAGATTATTGCTACAAATAGAGTAAATGTTTTTGTTTGTTTAGTAATCCATACGGCAGTAACAGTGACGTCATCACATATATTACACATTTTTTGCTATAATTTCTTAGTGCTTTGTCCAAAAGAAATGAAATCTGCACGAGATATTGTACGTCTAATTCTTTCGAAAAATTAATAAATAATGAATCATTAAAAAAATTACCCCATCCCCATAGATGAAGACATCCGCGGATGAAGACCCATAGACATCATAATGCTTTAGTAACAAGGTCTCGAATATGATGGATTTGGGTCCAAATTGGTATTTAATATTTAAAAAATATAACTTTAGAAATGGCAATCATGAGAAGATAAATTATTTTTAAATGATTTAAAAAATATTTTTTACAATATAATCCAAATATTATTAAGAATCACCAACTGAATCAAGTAAAAGGGGGAGTGTGCGCCTGCAGTTAACTACTAAGAAACAAATAAGCCAAGGATCTATCCACCGAATGTACCAATAAAAAATAATTTATATATATATTTTTACATTTGAAAAAAAAAACAATACAAATACAATACAACAAAATACTGTGGATATCCAATGATCATCTACACTTGTATAAGGGGTCACTTACTCTTTTCAGCGTCGATGACCGCCTGCACGGCCACGCGGAGGTAGCCTTTCACGTCTCCTTTCTCGTTCACGATCGCCACTTTGTGAATGAGCGGAACCGGGTACAGGAGGTTCGACAGGTACACGAAGCTCCTGAGAAATACACGTTGCATTTACAAATATTGAACAAGCTAGTTAGAAATGATAGGAGGTTGCCGCAGTTAATTTAAAAAAAAAGCAAAAGATAAGAAAGGGAATATATTTTTAGTACATAATAGTCACTACATATCAGACATCATTGGAGTTTGGGGTAACAATTGAATTTGTCAATATGAAAAAGAAAATGTAAAATGATATAAATACGTTCATCTGTGCAATAACAGTCTCAATCGCACCTTGTTTTTTTTTTAAATAAAAAACTGTTTGAATAATTATGTTAAAATAGAACGTTAGCCGACATAATCTTTCAAGGGTGACATCACTATTGGTCAATAAAAACCAAGGCTTTTTTGACCTGGCTATCGGCATACATTTGGTTACTATCACAGACACCAAAAAAGTTAAAACACCATTGTTATACCAATATACAAATAAAATATAAATCTTCTTTCAGGCATTATATTATAATGTACTTTTCATTATCAGTTCTCTTAAAGGGTACACAGACTAATTCCAAATTATCTTTTGAATATTGAACTATCATTACGAGAAATATTAATTAACGTATAATTTCGAGTGTAAATGCGAACTGTCAATAGTGGTTGGAAAACACGAGCAGAAGACCGTATGTTGTAGCGGTCCTCGGGAGAGCCCTATGTGAGAACCATAACGCGAGTGTGTTATGGATCAGAGTTACACACGGAGAGTATACAGTGACACAATACAATACAGCCTTCAGTACAATAATGCCTTCGGGATTCTGTTGAGGCTTTCCCGTTTTTGTAGGGCCTCTGGTATGTTTGCAGGTGCGAGGGTGGACAACTTTTTCGCATTGATGTATAAAAATTAGTTCTCATTTATTACGTGAGCAGATTCCATCGCCTTTGCAAGGTTCGTTAGGCGAATGGAATATTCGGCGGATTATTTTGCTTCACTAAGTTAAGGTTAATGCTACTCACCGGCCCACCATGCGGAACCAGGGGAACCTGTCGTAGAAGGGGTCGCCGCCGGTGACGGACTCGATGTTGTGATCGGGCGACGTGGGCGATAGCTCTGCCTCGTTGTGGTACATCTCGCGCATCAATTCCAAACGTTGTCTGTAAAAGAAATAGCTAATATGACACCAAGAAAGCTGAAAAGTCATGTGACTTATCGCACCTTGATAACCAAATCCTAGACACCATAGGAAATATGCGGATAAGCGAATGTGATCGCAAAATTCTGCCAATAATCCGTGTGGTAAAAAAATTATGAAATCTTATATAGGTGCTTTGGGTATTAAGTTGCGATACGTATTTAAATGTCTTTGATATTGACGGATTGATTAATATAATTGAATCAAGCTTTAATAAGCTATAGGAAAACAATAAAAAAAAAAAAATTACAAAAGATAAAACAGTCCAAAATTATTAAATCAGCCGTTAAAATTGCTTTCTCTTATTATCTTACTAAGGCTTGAGTTTTTTTAATTTACTCTTATATAAATATGTATAAAACTATCCAGATTATATTCATGCAATGCACAAGGCTTAAGCATATTAGGGAGCAAGGCAGTCTACGTATACAAATATAATGACATTTTCTTAATGCACTAACATTCTAAATAAAATATACTTATCATGCGTGTGAGCAACAATAAATTCACATTATTATTTGTGAAGTTAAAATACATTTAAATTTTTGACGCAGTAAACCTAAAAGTGTGTATTAAATAATAATACAATATGTGTGGGTGGACATACATACATACTGGTTATATATTTAATAATAATAACCTAAACGCAACTACATGGAGTTGCTACAGGTCAATATTTTGTTATAAGGTTAATTAGAGTGGGATAATAAAACCACCTAAATTAAATTCCAATAATTCTGGCCCGTGGAAACTTCCATTGAAAGATTTTTTGTAACATGTGTCATTCTGGACCGATGCTGGCATGTATTGCGGATGTCCATGGACGACAGTATCCATTCACCATCAGGTGGACTGTGTGCTCGTCTGACACATTTTTTTCCATAAAATATATGTATACATATATAAAATACACAACATTGCATTCGCGAATGATTTTTTTTAACATACATACATACTTAATAAAATATTAACATACATCTAAGGTGCAAAATAATACACAAGTAATTTGAAATGTAGCATGATGTTAATCATGAAACTTTTCCAATGATATGCCATAATTATGTAGTCTTCTTTCGTAGATTATTGTATTTTCTGAAATGTCATTAGTTTTCCACGTTTTCACTGTCCAAGTCGTATTATGTGTGTCCGCTGTCAGTCAGTGTCAGCTTAATATCTATTCTGTGCAATGTACAGCGAATTTGATACATCGATTTACATGTTGAGAAAGTTTATAGCTTAGCCTTAAGCTTACAATAAAATTTTATATGTCAAACGAAATACAATTCTGTTTCAAAGATAACGTAATGTTTGGACAAGATATATGCCTTACTGTGCCCAAATAAACGATAAGCCAATAGAAGGCGCGCCACATAAGCGATAGCTCGTAGAAAACACAGCACTGCCTCTACCGTACTCTCTCAAAATGTTTAAAAGGGTAGAAACAAAACAGTTAGTGTGTTTGAAATTCACTTAAATCGCGCAAATAAAGTCCAAATTACCTACTGTGGACAAATGGTACATTAATAAATAATTTAATTCAAATGGTTAATACTTTTAGGAAAAAATAAAATTGTACTATATAATGTACTATATTAATTGTACTATATGAGCATTTGTAATGCTCATTTCATGCTTATCTTGTGCAAATGATTAACTTTTTTGACTTAATTTTTTGAAAGCTATCTTCATCAGGTATGTATAACTATCTAATTTCTAAAACGCTCTCAATTTTACACTTGCATTTTGCCTAAAAATTGTTTAACACCGCACAAGTGGTTTAGCTTTTCATTCGGTATCTCTGCTTTGTTTCTCCCGTGAGCGTGTGGCGGCGAGGCGTCCACAAACCTCGAGGGTAGTAAGTTGACTAGCGATAGCCTTGTTTGCTGCGCACACGCCGATATGCACTGCAGAATATCGGGAGCGGGGGTGCCGTGCGGGTTCGCGGGGAGTGGCGGCGGGTCCAACACCAGAGGTGTCAGCTCCTCCTCCTCTTCATTGTAAGAACTCTCGTTCATGTTGTAAATCTGCCGCATCAGCTCTAGACGGTGGCTACGGACAATATATTGCCGTTTAGCCCCCATACCCTAGGCTTCACCCTGTGTATGTGGTATTCTACACATTGACAACCGATCGACCGAGTTGACGATTGGTAGATAGCTGTCTAAAAGACCGGTCATGACGGAAACGATTCCCAGTCGAAGAAATATTTATTTAAAGATATTTTGTTTAAAGATAACAAACATTTTATACACAAATATTTATTCAGGGTCTAAGTAGTTTTGTGTTCATCTTTGTGATGTGTTTCTGGATCCACAACACAGGGAATCCTAAAGCGGGTCATTGAGTGTGACGTTGTACTCGTATTGATGTACTGTGATAGCCATATATTCGATCTTACAATGTGGTGTAATACATACAGTACCTACTGTAAATTATGATACATTCGAGGGCACATTAATTATGCCACCATTTGTCATTATACACATTTCATCTCCTATAAAATATTATTTCCAAAAATCTGTTGTGATATACCGTGGTGTTAGTGATATCGTATAGACATAAAACAATGCGAACCGATTTACCATTAATGTGGTAAACAAATGACAACAACTTTGTTATACGTGTAGATTATGTTATGAATAAAACAATCGATTGAATAACGCAAGAAATCGTTCTTTAAAGTACGACACAATCAAAGGTATGCGTTGTGTTCACTATCTATCACTTGTGTGTGTCTCTGTGGGTGTCTTGTGTATCTATCACAAAAACAATAATACGCTAGTTCTTAAAATTTTACAAAAACTTGCGAAACACTATTGATTTAATAACAAGAACACTACAAACTAATCTAGTCAACAAATTGTCTAAAAAAAATCTATACATAAATCTTTATAAGTTATCATCATTTGCTTCCATTATAAAAATGAGAGAAATGTAGTTTTGATGTTAAAATTGTGAAAATAAAATAAAAAGCGGCAACAGAAAACAAGCACTATGTATTTTGTATACAACGCGATCTAGACACTCAGACCTAACACAGGAATGGTACTTACCATACTGGTTTATTATACAAAATATACAATGTACATACTCAGTATTTATATATAAAATATTTAATGTTGTGGGTATATAAGTTTTGTACTAAAATTTTTAACCAATACAGCACCAGCAAAATGAAAGACAGATTTTTCAATGTCTTTTATCTTTAAGAAAATGAAAGTTATAAATACGTTTAAAGATGGACAACAAAACGCAAATAAAAAAAATGACTGCGGTATAAACACGAAATCCCTTCACAATTGAAAATCTCTTCAGTAATAAAATTCAAATCTTATTTAAAATTATATGAAATGTAAAAATTAATTATATTGAGAAAAAATAATAATTTTACATTTATAATTATATGTGGGTGTCTACGTAGACACCGTACGTCTGCGTATTTTATGTTTATCGACTTTTAACAAACAATATCTATTTACCTTTTAAAAATTATATAACTTCTCTATGTCGTACAATTTATTACATCTCACTGTCCGAATCATAATAATATTAAGAAAACATAAACGGCAATAAATAAATATGTATACTCATTTTTTTTGCTAATGTAATCGTCGACCACCTTCTATAGATTCTCCTTAGAAAGGTGCCACAAGATCACCTACAATAGCAAATGACTGCCATGACGGTTATATAAACCGAGGCTAAATGTCAAAAAGACAGATTGCATCCTTAGACAATAAAAAAAATCTCCCTTATGTAGACTAATAAAGTAGAGAAATTTCGAATTAAAAGGTCTTTGTGATGTTCTGCCTGACGAGTTTCGACATTAAACATTCCTACGTACCTACAATACGTAAAGTACTCACCGAAGTTTCTCGAGCGTCCAATAGTGAGTCGCCCCGTTCTTAGTATCGGTGACTTCAACGGCAACTACAGTAGGGGCGCTTGGACGGAACTCGTCGTCCGCGTCGTCTCTAGGGGCTAATTCAGCCGGTAGCGGCGAATAGGGGGTGTCCGTCAGTAGGGTGAATTGGAATTGGACCTTCTTGCGAAGTTCTACGGAGATTGCGTTGGCTTCCTGCATAAATTAATATTGATATCAGTTAATGAATTAATAGCTGTAGCCTGGAAGAAATCGCTTGAGCGATAAGGCCTACCTATTTATTTCATTTTTATTTCACTTTCACTGTAATCTCTTGTGTGCAATAAAATATACTTACTTAATAGCAGTTTATTGCACACCGAGATCGCAATCAAAGGTCACTATTATCAAAGATTCTTCACAAACAAAATTATTCATGTTTATATAAGGTCCCACAGAAATAGTGTGAAATATTTTAATATGTCAATCAGTACCCTAAAATTTATCTAAGTAAAAAGTAACGTGTATTTGATGACGTTTTTTATTAAATTAAAAATAAATAATTTATGAAAATCTTATGGAAAATCTTGAAATACATGTTAATTTTTAGTCATATATAAATAATATTTGTATATCCAACAAAGTGGACTTTTAATTCTAACACTCTAATTTAATATCTAATTTAAACTTGCGGCGCGGTCGTTTAAATGGAATTTTCAGTTGAATTTTACTGAATAGTTCGATGGTACCTTATGCAATTTAGTTTAAAAAATGATTAGTGTATAATCAGATTATGTTTGTATTTATATTCTCATCACTGTCCGTGCATTTCTAATGACTCCACTGAAAACCAGAAATGTAGTTCGCAGCTAATGCTAAGTTGAGGAGCATACTACGAGTAGCATCGCAATGCACATCCGAACTCTCGAATGATTTTATTTATTATGTTTCTTATTTTTTTTATATTTCAATATGTTATATGTAAATTGTTTATTCCTACTTTAGTTGTGTGTTGTGTTGTCGGAATAAACTGATGTCTATGTGTATTACCTTGAGGAATATAGCGTTGCCCCAGAGGTCGTCCCTGAGCGAGGTGAACTGATGGTACTTCCACTTGCGGAACGCCCACGCGGCCAGCCCCACCTCGCGTGCGGACCAGCACTCTGTCTCAAACAGGGGATTCACTGCACCCCGGAACGTTGCATCAGTGGACACGGTTTGTACACACTTGGTTGCTTATATATTTAGTAATTTTGACGGGATTTGAATTTGATATAAGTCGTAAGGTATATCCGTTTTAGAGACGATAAACATCGCCTATATGAAATAAGTCTTTACACCTAAAATATACTTGAATACAGACAAGATCGATCGCATTCTTGAATGAAATATAGAACTTCGTGTCGAAACGAGAGGCTCGGTGTAGACGATGTACTCGACAATGATATCGGTGGAATAATCAGCTTTAGATACAAATAGATACGCAAAATTATAAATCTAATTATGTACCGGAGTCAGTTAAAAGTAACACGCTGTATGTCAGTTTTTTATGAAATGCCTCGTTGATTAATATTATCCAATGTATTTTTCAACTCTTAAAGGCTTTGATTACTTAAATTATTATCATATATATATATAGCAATGCATATTACATTGTTTATCAAATAATATAGTTTTTCAATTATTCATATAAGTGTAAGACTCCAAATACACCACAGAAGCGTGGCACGTCATTAGACGCGCTGGCCATCTATTTTGAAATGGATATTAAAATAGGTTTTGAAAAATTGACATTATTTGACACCGCGCACCGCGAACTCAGTCTATCAAAATAGCGGTATTGTCTATAATACCAGGAATAGCAAATAAATGTTTCCACAAAGTTATATTGCTTAATTGAGCACATTCAACCTTTAAGAAAAATAAAGAATTGAACAATGGAATTAAATTAGACGTAAAAAGTGTGCAACAAACCGCATATAAGCCGCAATTAAAAATTTAATTATAAATTACAATACTCATAAATTAATTGTAAGTTATTATATCGACTGGTAACATTAATAGAGTGCTCAAAATTCACCTCGATTGTTTTTAATTTGTTACCTGTTGAACATGATAGAACTTGTTTTATAAAGAAATATAAAGTTTTTATCTACCCAATTCATAACAAATTCCCAAAGTCAGAAACCATGGATTCTGTTCATGTTTCTGAGTTTATTGACATATAAAACTTATGAATCAAAAATCTATATTTAACCTAAGTTTTCATACAAATTATCTAAATACAAAAATACATATAAAAATTACTAATTTCAAAAAAATAACAATATAAGTCATTTAACTCATAATCATGAGCAAAATTCCTAGTTTTAGGTGTCGGAAACGATTCACATACAGCTTGTACAGCTATTGTTTCCGTTTGCAAATCTCTCCAGTTCTCACTTTTAAAGAATGATTTATACATATTAATATTTTACGTATTTATTTAAACTTCATTAATTTTATTTCAACCCCGTACAGCGAAAGGTCATTAAGTGACACTGGCCCAAAAGTGCTTTTTGAGTTTAAGTTACTCAGATTTTTTTTCTCTATTTTTTGGTCTTACCTTCTTTTAAAATATGCTTATAGTTTCCGAGTTACAAAAATTTAAAACTACTCAGGAATCAAACAGCAAAATTATATATAAGTAAAAAAGTAGTTAAAATATTTTAATTAGTTTATGTTTTCTTCATTCTTGTAGGTCAACGTGTAAAATACTCGTACTTTAACTATTTGTAAATTACCAATTCATTGACATCTTCAAAACGAATCATTAAGTAACCCTGAGCTCAGTACATTCACAAATTTATCAAAGTAAAAATTAACTAAGACATTTTGACGACTTAGAATTATATCAAATTCAAATACTGCCCGTATGTAAAATAAATAATCATCAAAACCTTTTAAGTATTATATCTCTACGATCTAATTGCAAAATGGAAACACTAAATACTCACTAGCTGTGTGGAAAAGAATTGATTAACAAATCCCTTGACATTTTGTAAAGCGAAAAGTAACTAACTTTCCAACTAACTCTCCAAAAATAAAGCTTTCCCGGAAACATTTATGCTATTGTATAAAAGATCCCAGTAATGCCATCCTATTACTTTTAAAAAGTTAAAAAAATACGAAAACGAAACATGTGTTTTTTTTAACTTTAAAAGCGGACATTTGGAAACTAATATTTTATAATTATTGAGTTTCGGCTCTACGGGATCCATTTATTTATGTATTTGTTTTTTATTTATTTTACTGCACAAGTATTTGATGTGTCAGTCAACAGATCAAACAGAAAATGAACGCGAGTGCAGTTTTAGATTGAATATACATAATAACTTAAGTAGGTATATAATAAAATGTATATGTTAACGGAATTATATCTAGGAAAATTATACAATTCCAAGCTGATTTAGGAAATGTGTAAAATATTTTATTGAAGATACGCTATTACTTATTACATCAAATATTTAGGAAATGTATAAAATTTCTAGGAATTTTATAAAATTACTAAGTGGTATTAGGAAATTTATGAAAATGATAAACACGAGACTCAATATTTTAATTTTTAATACATCATTTAAAATGTCATATTATAAGCAAAATGTGTAATTTTACACAAAAACTAAATAGTAAATAAATAGCAAATTAATTATTTCTAAGAAATTGTTTCTGGGTAGAAAGGACTTTCGCGTTGTTTAAAAACAAATAACTCCGGAATGTGAGACTTCTAACCTAAACTAGTCAAATCGTTTCTAGATGGAAAAGACTTTTCAACCAAAATAATTTTCTACTTTTACCGAACGCCGACCACTTGCGATGGCAGCTTACGCAACAGATGCCACCTCCTACCTTTCGCGGCTTACCCCGCTATCATCGCTATCCCGAATTGTAACACATTTACTTAGGATTTCTACCGATTTCTACTTAGGAAATATATACAACTCCTAGGAAATGTGTCTAATAAGAATTATTTTATACCTCTCCTGACGATTTTAGGTATTACATACATTATATCTAGTAATTACGAGTATATATAATGTCGTAGTTGATACATTGCCGTATTTGATAAATATCATACTCACCGAATATGTCCTCGTCGTTATGGAAGTCCTCGGGCGTGTACGAGCTGTACATGGACATGGTCACGCTCTGCTCCTCCACTTGACGCTGCAGCGCGTCGATGCGTGCTTCGTAGTTCTACAATAAGAAATTATGGTTAAATACTCTAAATTTTATAAAAAAGTTATCTTTTTTCAGGAAAATTGTGCTTCAATTCTGAATCACATGAAATAAAACCCCATGACAATATTAGGGTTAAAGTTACTAGACCACATAGTCAACTCGAGGTAGAAACTGAAGCCAAGACTCCCTCTAATGAATAATTGAGTTTGTATCAGAAAATTCTGTTATTATTTTTTTTATTTTACTTTATATTTTTTGAAAACCGATATAATGAATTTAATTTCAATTTAGTAAAATAAAGATTGAAGAACGTCACACGTAGTGAGTGGATGAGGAGAGCGGAAGATTAAGTATCTTGGCCAGCCTTGAGAGAGGCCTATATCCAGTAGTAGGGAGACAAGTATGGTAAGGTAAAATAATGACTGGCTGACATAAAAATCAAGTAGGTATTCAGACTGTATAAATACCTTAAAAGGTGAGAGTAATTTAATTCTTTTAACGCTCACGAATAAACTGAATGGTTAATAAATAAATGATTTTTCCTGAATTTCGTAGTTCAATAACCTACCTTCCTCTGCTCCTCAAACTGCTGATCAGCGTGCTCCTTCTCCCTGCGGAACTGCTCTTCGAGAACCATCAGCCGTTTCTGCATTTCGGCTTTCAGGTCGATGCCCTGTTTCTCAAGAAGTTCGCACTGGGCAAAGTCCCAGTCCACATTTTCGGTGTTTTCAGTACCTTTGAGAAAAATCACTTTGTTAGTAGAATGAAGAGGAAGTATAGAAACGAATTTTAAGTTATATATTAAGCGAAAAATTATATTGCGTTCGGGTAATTTGTTTAAAAAGCTTTAAAATCGATATATATATATATAAACAGATTAATTTAACGGAAATAATTTCAAAACTTGCAAATAAATTTGATTGCCTTTAAAAAAGGTTAAGAGTTTAAAAGTTATCTAAAAAACGGGTTTGTGTGACAAGTCAACATTATCTCACCAATATATTCAATTATCTGTTATAAATTGAAACTTAAAACGATGTAAGTTAATTTATGAAGACTAGGTTATTTTTTTATAATTTTTTGAAACTATTGATTTTTTAAAGTTAACAAAAGACAGGAATGACAAATTATGTTACGGTACAGAAGATTGCGTCACTTTCTACTCTTTTTACAAAGTTTTGGTTGTCACAGTTTTTAACTGCAAAATGGTTTGGTTGTCATTAATATTCCATCGAATAGCTTTTTTTATATAAATAACATGGTGTCAATCGCAAAGAATGATTGAGACCAGTAGTCATATAGTAGTTTAATTTTCCTTTTCCTGTGCCTTCATTAGTTCTTGGGAGAGGCGTATGTCGAGCAGTGGAGTGACATAGGCAGATGACAGCATAGGCATTCTCTGCCGGCTAACCCTTGCATTAAACAGAAAGGTACATAATATTGTTGTCATACCGGCAGTATCCGGCAGCTCCTTGTTGGAGACGCGTTCCTCCCGCGGCTGTCCGGGGTGAGTGAAACGGAACACGTGGTTCTTGCCCAGGATTACACGGGAACCGGTCTTTAGGATCACTGGCTCCGTCACCTAATGGGGCAAATGCCATTAAATTAGGATTTATTTGTAGAAATAAATATTATAGTATGAAAATAACGTTAGGTTTATATGTAAGTACTTATCGACAATTTTAATTTATGTTTTTTATTGTAAATTGATATACTTGCATGTGAAATAAATTAATTTAAAAATATCAAACAACAACACCAAAGCGACTAAACTAATACTTCAATGCACTCCCACGTGGTCGCGTGCTGTAGCTGCCAGTTCGCTGGTCACTACAGAACGCTTCGTAATGAAACTTGGTAGTTATAGCTTATGTGCAGGGTTACCATTTAACTCTTTATCCAGATCCATTATAAAGTTTCCGCGGGAATCAAGCTAACCACTAAACTCTAACATCTACGCGTACGAAGTCAGATATGTATGTATATAAAATTAAAATCATATATTAAAATCGTAACAGAACCGCGTGTGAACATTAAATATTTTTCGAAAAAACTGATTGCAGTATAAAGTACGAACGATATAGAGCCCAAAACAACATTTTTGGAATTTTTGTCCGTCTCTTCGTCCGTCCGTCTGCTTGAACACGCATCACGCATAAACCACTGGACAGAATTTAATGAAACTTGGCATAGTTATAACTTATGACTTGGGTTAACATTTACGGCACACTTTATCCGGATTCGTTGCAGAGTTTCCACGGGAATCACTATAAAGTTCAAGCGAACGAAATTGCGGATATCACTAGTTTATACATATAGTAAAATCGTAACAGAGTCGTGTCTGAGCATGAAATATACTCGTATTTTGAAAACATCATTACAGTGTAAAGTACGTGTGATACACAACCTAAAAAACATGGTTTTTTTTTGCAAATTTTTGTCTGTCCGTCCGTCTGCCTGAACGGATAGAAAATACTGGACAGAATTTATTGAATCTTGGTATAGTTAGAACTTATGTTAAGGGTTGACATTTAGGGTATTTTTCATCCAAATCCATTATACAGTTTCGAGAGGAATCACTGTAAAGTTGACGCGAATGAAGTCGTGGACACCACTAGTGTGAAATAAGTGTAACTCGTGCTCACCTCCCGCCCGTTGACGTATACAAGCGCGCTGCGGTGAGGTATGAGGCAGATGACGCCGTCGGTATTCTCGAAGATGCAGTGCTCACTGAGAATGTGCGAGCCCGACAGCTGGATGTCCTGCGGCACGTTCGCCTCAGATGTTCCGAGACAGGTTACACCTGGAAATACATATGTGACAGTAAAATCTTCTTACGATTGGGCTATCACGTTGCGGTTGTTTTGAGCGATATTATCACATTGCGGTTGTTTTCGACTAATCATACGTTTGGTGATATCTTAACAAATCTAATTTTAATTATTTTGCATCACTACTTACCGTCTTTGATGTAATAGATTAGACATTCAGACAGGTTAGGGTCTTCATTCAAGTTGACCAGATGCGGAGTTTTCTTAGGAGAATACACGCCGACTGTGATGCCTTCTTTCACCGCAACTCCCATTTCAGCAAAAACAGCTTCTCGTTGGACGCGAATTTGCTCTGTACGCTTCAGTTTTTCTTCCCACGTCTCATTTAGTTCTGGAAAAAAAATATGGATATAACATGAAAGTAACCACTTTTCAATGATTCATCACGACTCATCTGAATAGACGATTGAATGCAATGCAATGCAACCAGCCCTTACAGTATCCACCGCTGGACATGGGCCTTCTCACGCACATTCTCTCGTGCATGAGGGATGTAAGGGCGTAAAACGCCACACATTTCGCTTTTGTGGCGCAAGGTCTACATAGCAAAACGACGAAGTATCACCACGTCCACATCGTAAGATGTCCCCGTTTGTTAATAGTTTTAAAAACAACCCCATGGCGAAGTACACTATGTGATGACGTAGTTTTAATAGATACCATGGTAGCTTTAAAAACTGTTTACTGAGACATCTAAAATCGTCAGTTTTAGAGCAGTTAGAAACAAATTCATAAGTAACTGAATAGTAAGTTTAGGCAACCAAAATATAAATGGCATTTTCATCACATCGTCTGTATACTTAATTAGAATCGCTTAACTAAAATAATTCAATCCAATTAATTTATTTTGTAAGAGCATAGGTAACAAATGTAGTGTTAAATTTAATAAATATCTGCCTCAATACGCGTGCAAAAATATGATAACTATTAATAAATATTTATTATAGCGCAAAACATCTAGAATTCAAAAGAATTAATTAGGCATAAATTTAAATTAATTTTTATTAAAAATTGGCTCGGCACATTTTAAGAATGTAAAAACAGTAAATACATTTTAGAAATAAAGGAAATAATACTGACGAAAAGAAATAATTTTTGAACGATTTAATCTAATAAGTAGCAGACATACCTGCAATAAGCTTCTCAGAAGCTTGCAGTTGATCAACCGCCTCTTCGGCAATAGTCGTGGCCGCTCGTGACAGCTTCGGAGACAGCACTTCGGCTTCGCTCTTCTTGCGTATCGGCGACGTGGTCTCCTCTCCTGTACCGTCATATCACGTTAATATAAGGAAAAATAAAGGATGGTGATATACAGTTCACCTTTGTGCACAAGTCGTTTTTTAGCTAGATACACGATGCTTTTGTTTTTGATGTTTTTTTTTTCTGGCATTCTTGTGCGGAAAATGCTTGTAATAAGCGTTTGTTCTGTACAAGGAGAAAAATCTTTCTTATTGCATACTTATGTAATAAGTACTATGGTATCCAATTTGTATATGAAATACAAAAAAAATATAGTATACAAATTCACTCGTCACGGACTTAAAGAAAGGATAACAGAAACATGAAAAGAGGAGTGTTTAAAGGTTTCATTTATTCATGGCAAAAATGTCATGTATTTAGCTGGAAAACGATCTCTAAGTGCTACAACCGTTACGCACTTTGTAATAATCACCATAATGTGATATGTAGTGAACTTTTATTCAATGCACAGTGCATTGTCGGTGCGGTGCACGCTTTGACCATTTTATTTTTCAACATATACTATATATCGCTTTGCAGTTGTAGAGCTGTCTAGCGACTGTTTAATTAGACAATATTGATAAAAGTTTAAATACGGATATACAAAATTTACTAGGAAACATGCAAGGCTATCGAAGCTATGAAGCTTAAATAGCAACATATAACAATCGACATAACTTTGAAGTCCGTTCGCGACAACTTACTGAATTTATAGAAACGACTAAGATCAATTTTGTGGTTTTAGTAATAAAAAAAAATCCTATTTTTTATTTCATCACGTAAGATGCCAATACAAAATTTAAAAAGAAATAGCCGCGAACGGTTTGTTTTTCATTTGCATATACATAACTGAGCATTTCAAATCTTGCTTCATATTTATTTGCAGTTTGTACGATTTAGGATTTTTATGTGTTTCAAACTAATAAAGAATTTTAATTAAATTTCACATGATCGTAGGTTATTTTTTTCTCTTTCAATAACAACCGAAAGGCATCGATTACAAATATTTAAGAGTACGTATCTGTAGCCGAGAAGTAAAGAAAAACAAGCACCAAAAAGGAAAATTTTACAGGTGAGTGTAAAAATTAGTCGACTGAAACGATATATTTAAAATTATTTCTTATAAGATTTATTTCTTTTTACCATATAATGCTCTTTGGAAACTCATTGTAAAGATCAAGTTTCAAATACCGCACTTACTACCCATTTACCTTTCAGCGACAGATATATTCGTTCTTGCTATATTTTTTTTTTTGTTTCCTATTGAAATACTCAGTATTACGTAACATTTAATCAACATCACATACATCAAAATACATACAAAATACCCCAAATATTAATCCCATAAACAGTTACATAATATATCAAAACCAACACCAATAAAGCGCAATTTAAAAATTAATAAAACTCACTTCATAATATTTGCGTTTTAAATATATACGTGAAGTGGAAGACGGTATACTCTATGCCTACCAACGCCACAAGCTCTGGACAAGGGTGCAAAATGTTGCTTTTTTTATCGGGTTACCAGACTAAAAATTATTTTTTCTGGCAACCCTAATTCAAGATGGAGGCCAAGCGTACAGGTGGGGTGTACAAATGCAGTATTGGCAAGCCTCTTTATTGTTAATTACTTACTGGTAGGCTGTTCTTTCTTTTCATAAACGACTCTACCGTCTGGTCCTAGTTCGTGTGGATTTTGAAAACAAAAGTCAAGTTTTAGTATCATGTACCAACTTTGTTAACAAACTTTTGTGGCGTCTTCATTGGTTCTAGCGTGATTGTTTACACACTGTACAAACACATAACGATCTATCCGTTCACATGACGACTAACAACCTATAAACTGCCTTACACTATCCGTCGTTGTACGAATAAGGGCTAGTAAATATAACTGAATTATAAAAACATCTATATGGAAAGCACGCATAGATCACCATAGACAACAAGTTTCTCCGATAAAAATGTCATTCGTTCTAATAATATTTTAACATTGATTGTATCGGTTAATATCATTTCCCCTGCTATTCGTACGATGACGGACACAATACCAGGCCATTGTACATAAGTCACAAAAGTCAAGAATATTAGAAGACTCACCTTCTTCGACGTCGATGCCTTCTGCCTTGAGGAGCTCACGCAATTTGAGTATCTCTTCCTTGAGCTCACGGATGAGTTTGGCATTCGCGTCTTCGTTGACAACGGCCTTGCAGACGATCTGTTTGGCGCGGTCCGCGTATCTAGTAGGAAATTTAGAAGAAAATATTGAAAAAACTCTTCATTTTTATTTGGGTCAGAATTTTGGGACCACGCAGACGACGTGGTGCTGATTGGTGGATGTAGCACATCCATGCCTCAGATTTATATTTATTTCTCGGGCACGTGAATTTCCTCACGATGATTCCTTCTTGTCGAGACGATGATAAATAAAAATCCGTACTTAAATACAAACTCAACGGCACAGAGCAGGGTTTCAACCAACAAATGTGACTCATGAATAGAAACCTGTAGTCTACCACTGCTTTCGTGACTACTGTGCCCTGTGATATCGATGAATAGAAAAATAATTAAAGTAACTATTATATATAATTAAAATTTTAAATATTTTTACAGGATACAAATCTGTTGTGCAAACTGTAACTATAGTGACACTAATTGACTGGCCTGTGGACTACAGTCACAATTGAAGATATAGGTACTAATGTAACTATCGTAAGTCATGGTCAGGAAGTTACTGGAGTGTATCAAGTTAATTTGATACCTAACTATAGAAGTACATTATTATCTATTTTAGTTACGAGATAGAATGCATTAGTATAAACGTGACGTACAGATGGTACAGTAACTTCTAAGTTAATAGATGACAAAAAACGCTGCAAAAGTGTCACTGATCATTCTTCTATATTGCGGCAATTCTAGTCTCAAGTTTCGATAAGTTTAATAATATTCACCAGTGTTGAAATAAATCTTTTTTTTTGTAAATAAATCTAAGTCTTTATCTTAAATAAAGTTAATCTTTTTAATTTTTTTTTGAGGGACTTAAAATAAGTCTGCTGAACCGAAAACGATGACTATTAGTGTCGGAGGCCAACGTCCACTTGGGGTCCTTAATCCAGCGGCATAAGTAATGTTATTGACTTACTTTTTAAACTAGTTTTTACCTGGACCATTCCCAGCGTATTTTTTTTTAAATAATTGATTTCCCTTGTTAAAAGTAATCAATTTTCCGGAATTAAAAGCAACCGATGTCCTTCTATACAGTTCAGGCTATCCTTCTGCCAAAAATTTCATCGAAATCTATTCAGTAGTTTAGTTGTCAAAACGTAACAAACAAAGAGAAACAGACAAATTTTCGGATTTATAATATTAGTGTGGAAGTGTGAATTTTACAATTAATAACTCGTAGAAAACACAATACGTATATTATGTCGATAAAGTGAAATCGAATGAAACATTCGGAAATGTAAGTAAGCATAAGAATAAGCTTCCGGAATGGCAATTGAAACACAATCATGTCTGCCTGAATAAACAGAAGGAAACGACCGAGAAGGGTTGATAAAAATATTATCTATCAATCAGATTAGGTACAATAAATTTAATCAAATTTAATGCATAAACATGTTGATTAAACAATTAAAATGTTAAATATATTTAATAACTTCAAAATATTTTAAATTATTAATATCTATATAAGAAGGTGTTAATAATACCTGAGAGTGCTGAGAGTCTCGTCGTAATTAATGTCTGCGGGCGATATCGCGGCTATCATGGCGGTCTTAGAGTTACCGCCGAGGTTCTCGCGCAGGAGCCATGTGAGCACAGAGTCGCGGTACGGAATGAAGTCTGCTTTCTTAGACTTCTTGCTCTTTGATGCCTGGCAAATACAAATATTAATTTATTTTTGGTGTGAAATTGTTTTATTCTTTAAACATTTTTAACTATTAAATTGTTTAATTATGTTTGTGTAAACATGTAACTCGTACCATTTTGCATCAATAAAAAAATCTACTCCAAATATTTGCACATTAGAATGTAACTTCGTTTTGTTTGAAATCTCTCAGATAACTCATCAAAAAACTATATTGTAAAGGCAAAGGTTGTCGCACAATTATTTATTTATTTCTGGAATGCGACGCCTCTCGTATTGTTTGGTCTTAAAGTGAAAATACTCATGCACAGATACAGTACGAAAACATTGGCCATCGACTAATCCGGAAACACCTGAACGCGTCATCCACGTCTACCTCTAATTGCATACTTTATTACGAGATACTTTATTGCATAGACGTGGATGACGAGTTCGGGTGTTTTCGGATTAGCCGATGGTCAAAGTTTTCGTGATGGATCTGTAGGTTCATAACATCGATTTGAGAATACATACTGGATATGTCATACAAACACTCTAGGGCAGGCACGTTAAAGTCTAATAGTGTTCTATGTTCAGTATCTCTCAAATACGTATTTGATACGTGTTTTGAAAATGGAACATTCTTATTACGCAGAACTTAAGTTTCAAATTTGAGCTTTTAATGAACTCCTCCTCATTTGCCTCGCGAATAGAAGTTGCCAACCAGGTTTCTTTGATAAGAATGTATGATGTGTCATCTAGTCTATTCCCATATCGATGGTTCATAATGACAAGAATCATAATATATGTGGCGGAATAGGACCAGTATATAGTATATAGGTACGTGTGTGTAATCGGGTAATGAAAATGTCTCTGTTTTTAACCAAAATAACTACATGTTTATTGATGGTAGGTATACTTTATGCATTTGGTAACATTTCCATTGTTAAAAAAATTCAATAATAACTCAATTTTTTTATATTATTATTTTAACCAGCAACCGTTAATTGATTGTGGCGTCCTCTTACGTTTATTAAGATCCTTGTCAAACTTTAGCAGTTTATTTGGGTTTGATTACTATATTATGAGACGTTATCTGAGCAAACGGACCTTATTGTCAGACTTATTGACTATGGTTACAATTTTGATTTTAATTAAGATTCTGTTTTTTTTTTTTTTTTATACTAGAACGAACGAACTAGAACCAAGGTCCATTTTCTCAGACAATGCCACATATTAACACGTTCACCGCCACGTGTATCATCTTAGGTAGGTACACATTGACTTTTACACTGTGTATCGAATATGATACATATCAGTTGATTTTGTCTATGACGTGTGTATCCCAAATGCACTCACATAACAAGCCAGTGTATCAAAAATGATACACAAGCATCAAAATTACATAAAATGCTTTATAAAAATACACATACCATAAAAAAGGGTGTTTTCGTGGGTTTGGCGGCGAACGTATTAACAGTCAACCAACACAAATAAGACATATAGCAACACTACTCACCGACTACAATACCCGTGCGAGAGATGGGCAGACAAAACAAATGAAACAAACAAGTTAGTAATGGAAACTACGATGCACTTAATCGTTACATTAAATATATAGGATTGTATGTTTCTTTATGTCCTTAGCCCAAATGACTATACGACAAACTGCATGTTTTAATTGTAATCACTAACTCTTTATAATTTGATTGAAATCGTCGTGTAATATTGACTGATATCGACTGATATTTACGATACCGGAAAGCCCCGTATGGTATGAATTAGATCATAAATAAATAACGACAATAGCATCACGCAATATCAGTGGAATTATCCGTTACATTTATCAGGGGGCATGGCAGTGCCCCCCCGCCAAGACTCGCCGCACTACCGGACATTCCATTCTTTTTTCGAAAGAACTCAGCGCACATTTAAGAAATATAAAACGGCTCAAAATTATACCCCGATGAGAAGTTTAGGAGCTAAATTAAACTGCCAAATTTCAAGTTTCTACGACTTCCAATTTTCAATATACAATATGAACACAAAAGCCACAATTTTGTCACTCATTCACCGATCATCAAAAATCTAAAGTACTTCCAGATGTGTTAGGAAGATGAAATTTGGCATGCTGAGAGAGGTTGTAATAAAACTTAAAGGAAAAATATGAAAATGAAAAATTTTCACTGCGGTCACCTCCAAAGTGAGATGGACAAGTTATTAACACGTTAAACTCGATTAACTATGATAATTTCGGCATTTATTAAATGAGTCGATTAGAATCAAAAATGGTCATCTCCCTCTGACAATATTTGTGAGTATAGCCAATTTTTTTATATTTAGGTCCTTGCACATACAATAGTTAAGGTTAGTATTAAAAGGACTTCGTAAGTTGGTATTATTCAATTAAAAAAAGAAAAACTATGACTTCACAGCAATTTATTAGAAAAAAAAATGAGATTAATGGTTAAAAAAATGCATTTTTTGGATTTGACCGTTTTTGATTCTAAGCGACACAAATCGTGTATGTATTGTCATTCATACGGCAAAGCAAACATTTTAAAAAGAGAAGAAAAAAGAAAGGCACAACAAAAATGTTATTGGGAAGAGACTGGAATGCGGGTCACCCACTTGCGAGTCCATACCACTACATTTGAACCAACCAGCAATAAAATAAATATTACAAAAATATTCTTCTCTTGCCACAATCAATGTATCTCCACAGGAGATAACAATAAGTAAAAGAAATAATCTGTTCGATCAACGGACATTCGGTGTGAACTGTGGTAACGTTAGACTGGTCCCACACTGACTACATCTACAAACTGATTAGCTACCGGTAAAAAATTAATCTACAAAAACATGAAAACCCAAGAAAAATATTTCTATAAAATGTTGTCGATCCTCGCGACTATTTGACCGACAAAAAGAGGTAACTGAGGTGAGATTCTAAAAGTCTCCGAGACGTGTTTAATGGAATTTTACTTCTTGTAGCTTGGTCATTTCACATTAGGGATCCGGTATGTTATCAATGGTAGAGATGCACGAATATTACAATTTCGTGAAATAAAACTCAAAATACGTTGAAAAATCATAGATCGTTTAGAAACAATTGTTTAGGTTGTAAACAATCGTTTAGAAGTCACAGGGTCTTCCATATAGGGCTGGCTGGCAAGACCCTAGTTTTCTCTTATTGTTGTAAGTAACAAATTTTATGCATTACAACATAATCTCTATTTAAAACAATAAGAAAATTGTTTGCTTTGCCCCTGGACAATATCTTGACTAATATCTGTTAATAGATAATATCTGGGTTTGTATAAAAGGAATGTAACATACGATTTCAGCGAGCGCCGAGATGACCTTCCCGAGCGTAGTAAGCGACTTGTTAATGTTGGCGCCCTCCTTCAGCCGCGTGCCCTTCGCGCCCGTCGAGTCCGCGCGCTCCGAGCCCGCCAGATCCACCAGCGAGATCTTTGACACCTGCTCAACGAAACAACAATCACGTCTACTTGCTTATTAATTATAATATACCTTTATTTACACATCGCTTAATATTTATCTGAATTATTTCTAGACACTTATAACCTTCATTGATCTCCTTGCAAATTCTAAATTCCTCGTTTTCCTTTGTATTATTTCCCTCTGTGGCGAGCATCTACTCTCGTGGGTGTCGTAAAAGGCTACTACAAGCCCTGAAGAACTACACCACCTTTAAAAGAGTGGACTCACCAAGCCGCGTGGCTAGCGTGCCGTTTTAAGGCCTTACATCCCTCATGTCAAGACAATGTGCATGAGGAGGCCCGTGTCCAGCAGTGGATAATGAAAAGGCTGGTTGCATTATTTGCCTTATTTACCTCGTTTTTACGAGACATTGGCACAAATCCGTGCCCTTGCCAAAAAAGACAATCACGTTACAGTGGAACTTACTTCAGTGCCTAGTGTTTAAACATTTTTGATAATCAAATAAAAACATTTTTCATGTTCATTATTCAGAGACTGCACTTTTCATGTGTTTCTAAGGTGTCCATCTCTGTTTTCAGTAAACTTTACTGAACGACTCCTCACTTGGTTCGGCGTGACTCGTCAATGCCAAAATATGGTTTAGATTATTTTGATTTTTATTACAAAAAAAGTTGGCGCTGGCAGAATGTGCTAATTTCATCATTGCCATAAAAAAAATAAAAACAAACAGGTCAATCAAACTCAGTCAACTGCATATATATTGTTCAACCGACTTGGACAAATACATTGCAAGAGTCTTTATTAACTGACGATTGTTTAACTATTTTTATATTATTTTTATTTTTTCGTCACTTTAGAGTAGGATTACAGATATAAAATACACGATAAGTATGAAATAGAAATGCTGGTCACATGATAAGTAATAACTGTAACCAGCCCTTTTATAGTCCACTGCTGGACATAGGCATCCTCATGCACCTTATCTTGTGCCTGGGGGATGTATGGCTTTCAAATGCCGCGCTGGCTAAGCGGGTTGGCGAGTCCACTCATTAGAGGTGGTGTATTTCCTTAGCGCTTGTAGTAGCGGATCCCTTGGTCATCTCTCACGACACCCACGAGAAGAGTTGCGATGGTGCTATTCTAAAATCGGCCGTCACCAATCGGCTCCTCAGGATTGCCATATGATAAGGGGGAAGAACTGAGAAGAACAAAGAGGTAACTGAGTGGTGCCCTGGAGATAGTAAAAGGAAAAAGGGAAGATCATAAGGATGATTTAAAGGTAATGGCAGGGGCGATATGGATGAGAAACGCTCAGAACAGGAGACGGTGGAGGAGTCTCGAGTAGGCAAGCGTGCATGCGTAATGACATCAGTACCTAAATGTAACAAACTTATAAATTATGATGTCGGTAAACTCTTTCAGATTTTTATTGACAAGGATATTCAATGCAATAATGAATGTTGCGTTACCTTCTCGGAAATCAGGTCAGTTGTTTTGTCGTGTCGTTGCTGAGTGAAGAATATTGTGAAGACGGCGTGCGAGCGAGACGACGTCTCGTTCATGTTTGTCGCCGCCACCGTCCTAAAACACAACAAGAACATATTACCATAAAATATCTGCCAATTGAGCATTCGCAACAAAATTAATTTTGCAGCTCATTTTCAACAAGTCGTCCACCGTAAATATAAATTTGACAAAAGTGGTTAGTAGGCATTGTCAACCGCAATTATGACGTTATAGAACAAACCCATTCATTCAGTAAGAGCAACTAAACTTAACTTAAATGTCACTTGAAAATTATAATGATCGGTTTTAATGCTTGAAAACTTTACAGAACGCTACTTTTTGTAAATTATTACAAAATGGCGTCTAATGGCGCGAATGTTCTAAAATCTAAAATATTGCCACTTGATTTTTTTACGTAAAGGTAACAGTTTAAAAGAATACAAACAGATATATATAAATATTCACGTGCTTGTAACTTGTATATGGTCAATTCTACTATAATGACCCTATGAAAATAACTGTAGATGTTTTGTGTTGTATAAAAAATATTTATTCTATAGAAATTTTCATAATAATCAACGGTTCGACAGATATTTAACATGAGTTTTCAAAAACTTCCAGACCGCGTCGACTTAACGTAGTTCTTACGGGGTGTTCAGAATAAGACCCCGTAAAAGTGTTAAAAAAATACTCACGATTACCTACCCTTATAATCTGATAATGTGACTGATCTACTACGTGTGCACTCACCTGGCCTTATTTCCCTCATCAATGAGGTCGTATATATCCTGGTAGGAGGTGACGGCCAGCTTGCTAAGGTCTTCTACGTAAGGGCCTAGGGCCGGATGCTCGCGGACACGAAGGTTGCCCTTATTCTTAGGGTTGACCAGATCTCGGACGCGCTCGCAGTAGATCTCCATGTACGACACTTCCACCTGGCGAACAAGATTTTTTGTAAGAAAGTACACGATGTAAAAAAATTATGGACACACATTTCCTAGAAAAAATATTCGACAAACTTATCTGTACAGTGAATATAAGAATTCTAACGAACAAAAACAGCTTCTAATTACACATTTGCCCCTTTGACCTTTGAATCAATTAACAATAACGTTCATTATTACATTTCAGTCATGAACTCATGAAGCAAATGAAATATAATAATGAAATAAATTACTAGCATGAAACAATGAAAAATAAACAAAATAAGTTTGTATTTAGGGTTCATTATTATGTAGGTTTTTCATGTATGTATTGTATGTATGTATAGTTAAGCTTTTACACATTTGATACGACAAAAAAAGATCAGACTGCAATTAAACCTTTCTAATATTCAAATCGTACAACTTGTATTCATTCCGTACAGGAAAAGATCTTACAAAATGAGAATTCTTACAAAATCTGAAGCACATAGAGCCTTAGAAAGTGGCAAATTATAAATATCAAAAGATTTCTTGTCTCATTAGTGAACATTTCAATCGATAAGTGGTACCTTTAAGTATTTTAGTGTGTCAGAAATAAGAGCTAAAGTGACCTTAGAGTGACAATTACTTTCATATCTTCAGTTATGTTTGATAGATGTTACATTCAATAGTTAAGATAAACAACTTCCTTATTCAGATGAATGTGTATATTGTGCCTTATATTTTGTCTTACCGAGTATTTGAGGTCATCGGAGGATGTCTGCCTAATGCGGCGGAACAAGTCCTTGCAGATCTGAGGAATGATGCCCTCTTGACTGTCTTCTCCGCGACCCATCATGGTGTACGATTTGCCCGCGCCGGTCTGACCGTACGCGAATATGCAGATGTTGTAGCCTAGAAGTAATTAATATTTATAAAAAAAAACATAATTATCAAAATTATGATAGGATTTTATTAAATTAAGTTATGATTAAAATATTGCAAAAACGTTGCATAGCTAAAACACCAAGGTAAAGTTCATGGAAATAGTTCAAACGATCACCATCTACCTATACAAAATGCATATACATTATACAAATATGCATGCATTATACAAATAAAATTAACATTGGACGGTTCAAATAAAAAAAATACACATTTATATCAAATCATGATAAAAACACATTTTAGTCTTATGCTTCATGTAATATGTATTTTGGCAAATTTTTAGAAAATTATATATTCAAATAGGCTTAACAAATTAATCCGTGAAATTAATATAGTTAGAAAAATAACTGACATAAAGGGCTTGGAAATCACGAATTAGAAAATGACTACAATACTGAGTTAGCGCTATTGTGGAACTTCTGTGTTATTGTACCAATAAGTACCATTGCAACCACGAAATAGTATAAAAGATGGCGCGATAACTCTCTACCTCAAATACAATACTTTCATATTGATATCTACTTAATTTCATAGTAAATTCGAAATAATATTTTTAAATAAGGCTTTGGTTTCTTGTTCGTTTGTTAAACAATCAACAACTGAATTACGTACCTACTTAATGATGAGTAATGTTATCTAAGTGAAAGGAGTACGTCTCTTAGGAGCATTCTCCGGGTGTTTAATGAATTTAAATAAAAACAACGAATGTATATTACACAATAGTGAATATTTATGTAGACATTAATATTTACCGTCGAAAGCATGTTGTAACATTTCCTCTCCGATGTCTTTGTAAACCATGATTTGAGAGGAGAATTGCGGATCACTTGGCTGCAAAACAAAATGTATACAGTTAAATAAATGAATATTACAAAATAATAAAGATTTTATACTAAAGGCAGTGTTTCTTTAGCATGAGTTAATGTTTCCTAACCAATGCACGGTGTATGGCCGTGTAAACGATGTACGAATAAGGAACAACCACAAAAATTACTAATTTTAACTGAGTATTAGTTTCAATTTTATACTCAGGTAAAAAATATATATTGATTTGTAGAAAATTATTTTTTTTATTCTTTATTTTTTTATTTTCTACAATGTAATTTTCATATAATGTACATAAACTACAAAATATATATTCATAAATAATTAAATCACAAGCATAATTTTCCCAATATTTCCCACATCATTTAAATAGGATGATTATTATGATTAAGATTATTATCTAAATTATAATATTGGCACACTGAAGTTCCGGTACGATATGGGGCTCTTCAAAAGAGCTGTGAATAGGTTTCTGCAAAGTCGGCAGCGCAACCGCAAGTCCCCTGGTGTTGCAGGTGTCCATGGGCGGCGGTGACCACTTACCATCATATGGCCCGACCGCTCGTCTGCCATCCATTCTATAAAAAAAAAACATGGAATGCTGAGTAGTGTCATTTTACATGAGATCCGTATTATGTACCACTTTATTGTGAAAATAAAGGAATTTGATTTGGGTAAAGAACAGCAAGTACTAAGTGCTAGTATAGTAGTAATATTTGTTATTGTAGTAAAGGTCTGTGAAAGTAAGGTCTTAAAGCAAGATTGACTGGTGAGTATAATCCTTCCAAATGAAACATAAATACAAGTACAGGGTTTTTCAAAAGGGACTGAGTATACGGGTACATGACTTGAAATGAAAAACATTGGTTTATAGAAACTCGATCTGTTTACTTTATTGAAAAGCTTATTGTTTGACATTATGTATGGAGTATCAGATTATTCAAATGACCACCTCGGCTTCGCATGGTAGTGTAAAACGCGAGGTAAAATTTTCCATCACTTTCTGACATAATGGCACCTCTATCTCGTGGATGACGCGTGTTATGGTAGTCTTCCTAGATTTCCAACCTATTGTAACTCTCATAAATCTCTTGAGGATTTTCATTCGCCCAAATTCGTCAATTTTGTTTGTTCACAAAGCCGATCAGCCAAAAATCCTTAGGTCTTACGGCAGTTGAATTTTGTAAGGTAAGAGTGTAAGACCTATGTCTTTTTGCAAGATTCGCCAAGTCGAAGTCTGAGACAGACCGACTTGATGTGAACATCGTGGGATTGACAAGTTCAGGGTTTCTCTCACACGTTCAACTACCGCCTCGTTATTCCCAGTATTTCGTACGTTTCGACGTCGCGTAGTGGGTGGATGGATGATCCATTACCGAGCCAGTGTGAGCCGAAATTTTCACAATGTCATGAATAGTGTCTTCTTTAGGACGATTATGTTAACCATAAGTTTTCGCAACGCACGGAAACGTTAGACGAATTGAACTACCGTTGTTTGATAATAAAGTTTAACCATTTGAACACGCTACTCAAATGAGCTATACAATTGTATAGCGGTTCATCTTTACAAATGCCAAACAATGTCTGACACATTTGTCAAAAATTGGTGCCAAAAGGTAAACTAACATGGCGACCATTAAAGTTATCAAAGATACCTTGTCCGTATT
The DNA here is from genome assembly GCA_914767545.1 of Sesia apiformis. Classification (NCBI taxonomy): domain Eukaryota; kingdom Metazoa; phylum Arthropoda; class Insecta; order Lepidoptera; family Sesiidae; genus Sesia; species Sesia apiformis. The sequence goes on along the minus strand of OU611963.1, from coordinate 13,746,194 downwards.
GAAAAACTCTTTATAACTCGCTGGTAGCCACCATCCCCGATCGTAGGTCCCCGATCTTCTTGCATAAATTTGAATGGCATTATACAAACTGGCAAAATTCACTCATTAAAATTGCAAATAAAGTAAGAGCTCTCAGCTTCATAGAATTAATTATTGCGATCTTTTTATTTAAAGAATAAAAACTTAAAAATATATTGGTGAATTTTATGAATGCGACTAAAATTTATTGAAAAGTTTTTGAATTAAATGAAATTCACATTTGGATATAAATGTGAATTTCATTTAATTTAAATGAGTAAAATTAACTTTGAATGCTTAACCCCAGGCATCTCTTAATGGTATTACTTTGTACATTGTACATTAAACAAATTACATTACATTAAAATTTCAAAGTAAATTATCACGAAATTATTTACGAAATTTAATCAACGACAGCGTTCTAATCGGAAAACCATAGACAAGTGAAGTGCATAATCCAATAATTGAGGACCCCGACCGAACCACGCCGGTCATCAGTTGTGGTTAAATCCAATATGGCCGCCGTCGTCCAAAATGAGCGGGAAACGTAGGCGGGAATGTTTAGGTTGCGATTGGCAGGAAATCTTATTACTGGCCACGATCGATCGATCGTTACTAACCCGGGAATAACCGGCAACATCCATTAACGTTATGAAATGAAAACCTGATGCGAAATATAAGTATTTAATTAGTAATTACTTTGTCAGAATTGAGTAAAGGCACTATGATGCATTTTGCTAAAAATATATTTATACCCATAGTATTTAAACCCTAATACAGAAAATATTGAAAGTAATGCCAAAAAATGACATGAGAATCTTGCATTTATGTGCAGAGTTAAAGAATATTTATAAAAAACTGGTTACGATTCCAAAAAACAATGATCTTTTGTAAAGGCAGTTTCTTTTGAAAACTAGCAAGACTCCGGTAAGCTGGTTTGGTTTCATAAACTAGTTTGTACGAGGGTACATCAATAAGTTCTTAGAATTTTCATTAAAACACAGAGAAATTCAAATAAAAACATTTTATTTCTCTTTTATCCTTGTGACTTGTGTACTTTTGACTTGTACTTGTACTTGTGACTTTTTAGATACATTTAGTATAACGTTTTCTAATTTCCTAAATTCCCTCCGAAAAATATCATTTTCTTGAATCTCAAAAAACTCCTCTACGGCAGCCATAACCGCGTCATCATCATCAAATTTTGTTCCACGGATATGCTCCTTTAACATATGTTTCTAAGAACTTTTTAACTCATCGTCGTACAACAGTTTTTACGATAAAAACATAACTTGTCTAAAAAAGTATAAAAAGCCTTTACAAAACTTGTTTAATTTTCATTCATATTAATTTTTTTCTCATAAAAACCTCTGAAGAAGAAAACAAGGTATTCGTGTAGTATGTAAGTCTACAAAGTATCGATAGCATATACTTACATTGTGAGACCAATATGAGAAATCGAAGTTGAAGCTCTTCGGACCATCTTTAGAAGTCGGCGGAGCTTTTGGGTTTATTATCACTGGAACAAAGGATACAACAACTTCAGTATATTTATTTATATAGAACAAATAGTTGATGTATTGTAAGTTTGCATAGGACTCAAATATGAAGACAATACTGTATAGATAGCTACAATTACACTCAGAAATGGTTCAAACTAGTGGAGCTGTCACTACTCTGAGGGAGGGGGAGGGTGCACGCGGTACCCCACAACCTAGCGTGAAGTGTACTGCATTTCCCTACTTTACCCTATTCCTTCAATGTACGTGTTACGGTAGTGAGTGAGATATGACAGAGCCCATTCCCATCGCTTCCTATCCTTACATATTTTCTCAACCCTTTCTCCAAATACGTTCCTTTAAATCTCCAAAGGTAGACAGCACATCGGGGGCGTGCCAACGTTTGTCATTCTGGACTGATCTTGGCATGTATGGCGGAAATCCATGGACGACAGTATTCACTTACCGTCAGGTGGACTGTCGGTAATTTCAACAATATGGTCAGTGTAATACCAATTTAAAAAAATAATTTTATTCGAAATTACTTGAATGTTATTTGAACTCATTGTTACTTTTTATACAAAATAATCACATGAAATAACAGCATTGTTTTATCCGGATATTTATTTTTAAATGTCAATAAAAGTGGACCTCTTGATGGTTAGAATATTGTACAAACAATAAAAATGTTCAAATCTAATCTATACTATCAATCTACTCTTAGTAGTTTTATGTGTATGTTTTGTCCACAGTTATTGTTATCATTTTTGTAGGTGTACCAAGAAGATGGCTCAGACTGATGATTAAATTGATGTTCAAACAATGTATTAATAAGTAGACCTTAATATATTAATGTAGACGTTTATGTAACATAGAAATTCTTATATAGCCATGTGGTAATTGAGTAAACTCCCCAACCAGCAGCGTGGCTTGCGTGGCGTTTCAAGGCTATACATCCCTCATGCACAAGATAATGTACATGGGGAGGTCCATGTTCAACAGTCGTCAAAAAATTGAAATTCAAAATTCAAATTAAAGTTATTTGCTTAAAACGGGTAACTACAGATGGCATTCAAATTATTGCACAGCTGTTTTGCCCTCGAGCGCGTAAATATTTAAGAAGAATTTTAAGAACAAGAAGTAAACTTAAATCATGTATTACTTAGTTATATTTCAGTACTGTCTCTTAAATTAAACTATTTTGGAAAACGTCATATCTCAAAGACACTCGACACTCGTAAAACAAACATAATCAAATAATACATTAAGAAATACCGTTTAATCAACAGCCTGTGTCCAGTTATAATGTATTTATAAGAGTCATAATGCAACATATAATGCGTAGGCTTTCTACAAGCTACTTAATGAAGGCCTTATATATAGGCCGTATTGGTTACGGTAAGGGGAATTGTAGTGTTTCTTTACTTCTTTAGTTTCAATGAACCACGAAAATGGCTCAATTACGGTGATTCCAAAGCGATTTTATTCATAAAACGTATTCGATCGATACCAGACTGTAACATCCCCCTGCAGGGCACAAAAAACCTCTCGTTGCAATCACAAGGAGGGTTTCAGGTTTATAAGCCACAACGCAGACCCAGCGCGTATTGATGCCTTAGATTTCTATCCCGATAGTCTTCATTCACATTCGTAAGTTCGAACAATAACAATGACTTTCTACTTAAATGGGGCTCTTTTAATTTATCATTAGTTTGGCCGCTTGAGAACCTTCCTTTATATCCATCCTTGAGAAAAGGATGGATATAATCTATAAGCGTCCCACTGCAAGGCACAGGTCTCCCCTAGTAAATCACTAGGAGATTTTGTGACATATCCATCAGGCGAGTCAAGTGGGGATTGATGGATACACAAGCTCCAGATTTCTTTATTTTAATTCACGGGCTTAAAGGTTTCTTCACAATGTTTTCCTTCACCGCCGAGATAGTGACAATTTCGAAAATGTTTCGACAATTAAGTGGAAAATCTGTGGGACGGATAGACAATTTGAACTCACGACTTCATGAAGTACAGATACTTATCCATAGGCTATCACCGCTCTTACATAAATAAGGGTATACATATTTCTAAGTGTGAGTGCCGTCTGTCCGTCGCGACGTATCGACCGAGGTGCGACGCCAACGCTACGAGTCCACTAGCAAGGTAATGGCGCGTTCTTAAGCACAAGATTAAGCGAGCGCGATTATGTTCTTAAGCTGAGCATGAACTAAGAGATCTCAAATATCTACTTATATGCTTAAAGTTTCCGCTTAAAATTTTAAGAAAAATGTCAAGCTGACTACAGTTAAAATTAACGCTATGCATGTTGCCTGTTACACAGATTATAATAATTATACATTCCAACGAAGTTTTATTACTTTAGAAATATTGTTCACAGGATTTAATTGTTGTGTACTTGATAAAAAATAGCCTATGTTGTTTCATAGACAATTATTTCATGAAAATTTCATTACGCCCCATTGCTTCATAAACACGTGAGTTATGACTCATGCCTCAATGAAGCAATGACGTCTCGCCTCAATAAATAAATAAGAGATTTCGAATTTATGTATTAATTACGATAAAACCCTCAATACGACTCCTTTTTGTGCGTCTAAGTTGAAACTTTCAGCTAATTTCAATGAATTTCACAATAGTCATATATTTTCAACTGATAATAGTAAACAAAATAGCACTAAATATGATTCATAACAAATTATGTCATGTTTTAACACTGCAATAAAAGAAAGTAGTTTCTTTTATTACAGTATTAAAACTGTGTAATATAAAACAAAGAATACAATCTACTGCGTTACTGTTTAATCAATACAATCGAATGCACTGTTTGAAACACATCCGCTTGTGCATCATTACCGTATCCCCGTTCCTACATGTAGAAGTATTGTATGAATCATCCTCGTAAATGCATTCGAGCTCTTTTATAGCCCCCCTTCTCCCTCTCCCCCGCACTAAACAATCAAACTGAGAGCAAATGGAGAGCAAGCAATTTTAAAATTTGCTCTGTCGACTCTCCGGTTACTGTTTATTGTATTTTTACTTTTAAAGTTGTTTGTTCTGTCTAGATTTCGTGAGATTGGATTGGAAAAGTAACTGTGCACTTTATCTCGGACGTCATTTTATTAGAATACCTAGATTTATACAATAGGCGGACTTAATGCCTTATGGCATTGGTTATTGACTGGCTTATGGACTGGCGTTGGCTATCAGTCAACCTTTGGATAAACAGAGAATTAAGAGGGGTGCATTGTAAAGTTGGTATTATAAGTAACACCCTTAATATACACATAAACATATACATTGTTATGTATATGTTATGCATATACATATGCATTGTTATGCAGCTACAATAATACATATAACTATGTATTTAAGTATGTACGTATATGTCTACATATATGTTAATATATACTTATATATCTATATATAAATAGAACAGAAAAGGGAAAAATGAAGAGAAAAATGCCTTTGATTTAGGTAATTATTTATTGAAAACAGATTTGAATAAAATTCTGGTTCTGATTTTAATTTATACTCGATATTTCTGAAAGTACCTATATATCCAGAAAACCGAAGAAATGTGTATTATTACACTTGTACAGGGACGAGCTTAACAGTCGTTATTCGACATAATAACGAACAACCGTAACCGAATCTTTTCCGAAGTCTAGTAGCATGGGTCTAGTCTAGTAGTCTAGTTCCATGAGTCTGAGTTCATTTTAGGAAAATTTTATTACGAAACTTTTTGCAAAAAATATTTTTTATTTAATTATTTATGTTTTAACTAACATCGAATTTATATTCATTCGCTTTATATAATTTTTATGTAAAGGACATCATTATATCTAACACCCTTTTTTTGGATGCGGCCAGCAATGATACTTGGACGATCAACATAGTCTATGTGAAATCTAGTCTAATGGTATACACATGTTTTTTTTTTATTTTAGGTAACATAAGAGTTATATTACATCCATTTATTTAGGCATACGTATATGACTTCGTTGTTGAGATAACACAAGAGTTTACGCCGTAATGTGAGACATGTAACTAACACTACACCATGGAACCAGACATGTTTTTACTTTTTTTTTTAAATATGTCAAATAATTGATATCTATTTTTTCTTTATCTTTTATGCTATTCATGTACAATAAAACAAATATGTACATGTACAATAAAAAAAGTAAAACTATTATGGAACCTACTTTAAAATAATAAAAAATAACAAAACTAACAGTAGTTGATTTTTAATCAATGTAATTCTTATTTCACCTAAAATAAAAAAAATGTTTGTGTACCATTCGAATAGGTTTTACATAGTCTTTCAATCCTCCAAATATAATAGCTGGCCGCATCCAAAAAAAATGATGCCAGACTTGTATGGAGAAATAATGATGCCCTTTATATATTTATAAATTAGCTGTAATTATATTTCCACATAGCACGATTACCATTATTAATGTTTAATAAAACATTAACTAAAACTACAAATACAAGCACATATACGAGTAAAACTGTAAAACTAAAAGCGTAGTTTAATTGAAAACCGCATGCAAAAACACCCTCTGAAACTACCCTTTCACAACCTGTCACGAAGCTCTTGTCTTCCGACAGATGCGTACCATAATATCAAATCCGGTAACAATAGAATACAATACTGTAGAACCTAACCACTGTTCAAACCAAACGTTAAAAAATGTAGTATAACGCACACGAGCATTTAACGTTCGAATTTTAAAAGTTGATTTACGCTCATTCTGCGCTCGAGCTTAGAGCGCTCAACGCTCATTTTTACAATTTTACTATTATCATATCTTAATCAGTAATATCTTTTTATTTATGAAAATACATTATCTTTTATGAAAACTGTTTGTTTATATTTATTAAGTTTCCTGAAATGAGATTTTTAACAATATGTTGCCAACCCTAACTGGTGCTGTATGCAAGGTCAACAAAGCGCCCACGCTTAGCCTGGATGCATTTATACTTTCGCCACATCTCGGACATCTCTCGTCATGTTGGACAGGCATTATTGTTTCATACTCCGCAGTTAGGGATGAAAGTAGGGTATTGTTGGGCGTTTTGAAAGAGGACTTCATCTCTTCCACTTTTTGAATACGGACAAGTGATGGTCACGCAGTCTTTTGTGGTCTAGAGATGCAAAAAGTTATCGTGTCAAAAATATTGAAGAGCTGTTGTTGGAGGAATCTTTTCAGCACATTATGTAAAGATAAAGATTGGAATAAAGACACAATAAAATGAAAAACATTTTTATGGGCAATATAAAAGATATCAGAAATAATATTCAACTTCTTAGTCGGTAATAATGGCTTTCGCTTAATTTTCCGAAAAAAATGTCCAAAACTGAGCAAAAAGAACAATGAAGAGCTCAAAAGTACTACGCATTAATGACGAGTTAAACAAAAAGAGGTCGCACAACAGATTTAACGATAAGTTAAACGAAGTGGGGTTGAAGTACAGCGATTTGCCAAAGGGCGAGGTGATCGTACCGCGATAGGGCGGAAAATTGTGAGCGCCGGATTCCACGGCAGTACATTTGTTACATTGTTGTTGTTTATTCAATACTTATTTAGTGAATGAATCCTAATTTTGAGGGTATTTACCTTTGAATACAAAATCTTCATGTTTATTAGTAGATTAAAAGAAAAATAGTTTTTGTACATTCAATGTAAGTTGATGATTAACCGTTTTTCTTTTCGATAATTTCTGGACGTTTTAATGTAACTTTTAACGTAGTGTTGTCCTCATAGCCTGAAAACGGCACGCTGGTCAAGCGGGTTTGTGAGCCCACTCTTCAAGAGGTCGTGGTGGTGTTCCTCAAGGCTTGTGGTAATCGGTTGTCATCGCGTGTGCAAAGGACGATGTGCACGAAGAGGCCAATATCTATCAGTGGCTGGTGACGGTGACGGTTGTCCTCCCTATATCAAAAAAATATATCCACCTTCGTCCTCTACACATTTCGTATTACATCCCCACTGGTGAACTTACATTTAGTACAACAACCAACAACAAAGGTCAGTCTGTCGCGTGTCTAAGCAACGTTCACGTCGTGAATGCGTTCTATTTATGGCCATACACACACACGCGCAAGAACACTCAGCCACATGTCTCCCAACAGACTGAAATGCAGACGCTTAGAGTGTATCTTTCATCTTCTAGCATGCTCAGATTGAACCTCTCACGGCAGCGTACTCTTAAGTACATGCGCGAAGGCTTAAGAGTTGCACGCATGACAAAAATGTAGGTATATTTTTTTAAAACAGCGACAATAAAGTAAACGACGCCAACATATTTATCATTAGAAACATCATCGTTTGTCATCGTAAAGCTAAAATCGTCCAGATCGTTTGATCATTCGTTTTAAGTCTAATTTGACTACTTGTTTCGTCTTTGATTTTTTGCAATTAAATCTACCTCTGCTACGCATACTCCCTGCCCCTGTCAATATTTTTTTCCAATCCACCGTTAGAACGCATCCGGGAGCGTTTTAACGTACTACATTAACGATGGAAGAATCTTGATTTTTCCAATAACTTTTGACCTAATTGATGATCAGTCTACCTCCTTGGTTGAGTAAAATGTCCATGTCTAAAAACCATTTAAGAAACAATGAAAGAAATCCTCGAAGTATAGAGGATTGGTTGTACTAAAACGTTTCAACGATGCATCGTAAAACAATCGTATTTTCTGAAGTTCCATCAAATGAAACTAAGTGAAATTAAGCAGCGCGAATCACTGGCTGTGGAAAGGGAAACCATAGAGAATTTACGAGAGTGGGGGCGTCATGGACAAGGTTTATGGGGCATTGTGCGGTTTATGGGCTATTTAAATGCGTTATGAGGGTTTAGAGCATGAATCACGGCTTACAGTCAAATGTTACAAAGATTTTTGTACGGCTGGTTTAGCGCGTTTTGAACACATCAATGTTATTAGCACATTGTTGGTCTGCTACTTCGATGTAGTTACACTATATTATGCACGAGGATTTTCTTTGTAATAAGTACAACAAAAACATGGCATATCTTCGAGCGTGTGTTATAATAACGAAATACTTTCTAATCATATGTAAGATTATCTGACAAAAAGGACCTTATTTTCGGTTCTATTTTCCGAGATATTGAAACTTTGGTGAATGCAATTTTAAAACAATAACAATGGTTTATTGTTTTATCTTATAAATCAAATGTTAGTGCATGGCATTTAAACTAAATCTTGAAATAACGATAGTTAAAACTAAAAAATCATAACCAAAATAACCAAAACTGAACAGATAACGTCATATACGAATATGTAATTAATTTTTTAAATATTTTCGGATTTTCAAACATCTCAATGTCGTTCTCAATGAATGCAATACGTATGTATATCATTAATGAGGGAGAGAGGTAAATTCAGCATTTTTATTTCACAATAATTACAAAAATAATTACAACTTTTATAATCATACCACGCGAACGGTTCGTTTAAAACAATCAGAGTTTTCAAAACCCTTTAATCCAAGAGACCAGCCGCCTTCGTTAAGTGACACAGAGCAATTCTTTGTTAGCAGTCAGTCGAGAACTTTCGTTTTTGAACGGTTAACAAGCACCGAGCGCATCGTTAGTCTAGCTCACGTTTTTTCCTCTTGTGTTTTTCTCCTTTCTATACAAATTCCGGTACTTTCAGGATTGTACAATGTATAGTAGTAATTGAAATAAGCTAGCTGTATATAGTGAACGGAAAGCGTTATAAATATTAACATAAAAATTATGCAAGGTGTTCTAAATGTCAATCACTAAATTGAAACTGTCAGCTTAATTGCAAGTAAAATTCAGAAATTCAGCGTTCTCATCAGAAAAGCCATAGGAGCTTCGTAACAACCGCACTTGACGAAATGAGAATCGGTTTAGTATCACGCCCAAGACATTATTTTCAACGTGTAGATATATAGGTAATTATTCAAAGTAGTTCATAAATCGCTGACATTAACGTTAAAATAAATCAGTAGTGGTGACCTATATAACAAAATTAAGTAAGTGAAGCTTTCGTGTACTGAAATGATATTAACAAAAAACAGAGAGAACGAGAGAACAATCGTTTTGTTACAAACTCAATTAATAAACCACATAACATTAGTTTAATAATTAATGTGACATTTTCTAATAACTAAATAAAATACGCGAAAGTACAAACACAAACATACAAACACCAATACAAGCCAATCTATTAACTCTCTCTCCTCCCTGCTTTTATTCCACGGGAGTGCTCCACTTCGTCCTATCAGCAACATCGTCGACGGAGATACTAAGGCGGGGCCGCTAGACCTACAATATTTTTTTACAATAATGTCATTGCACATTATTATTGAATCGCGCCTTGCACCAAAACGAGTTTCGATACACTTCCTCCATTCCGCAATCTGTAAAATTGCAGAATATAACTGATCGTCTAAGGGGCCTCTAATACGTTATTAGTTATTATAATTCCCATCACTAAAAACTATTTTCCTAAGAATTGCTCCGTTATCAACAGTAACCATAGACATCTACAGATACATTAGGAAAACATTAGCCATCGACTAATCCGAAAACACCCGAACGCGTCATCCACGTCATGAATACCATAACTCTAATGCATACTTTATTAAGAGATACTATATAGACGTGGATGACGCTATCGGGTGTATCCGGATTAGCCGATGGCCAACGTTTTCGTAATATATCTGTAGGTACTTAGGTATATGTCTATGACTATGTATAGACATACCGTAATGATCAGTTGTAGTTTATATAAAATTACTCGAATAAATCCAAGTGTACATATGCGATCGATATCGCTGGTAGTAATTTTACCATTTGGCTCCACTAAGCGATTAAGGATAGTTCGTATAAAATCTGTCAAAGTTATAATGTAAAGACTTATGTCGATAGAATTTCCGAACAAATCAATTTAATATGGTGTAAGCCGGGTTGGTTTTTATCTTTAGAGGATTAAGACATTTTAGTACGAATGGATTAAATGTTTAAAATAATTTTAAAATTGAGAATAACAGTATTTTTTTTTAATATTTTTATATGTTAATCAATTGTGTTAAAAATGCGATGATTTTAGAAATCATATTAGAAAGAATAACATGAATAACATTAGAAAGAAAAAGAATAATACAATTTATAACATGTTAATATGTTCCTTTGGCGGCTGAGAAAAACAAAGTACAGTGTAATATGATACGCGATTAGTTTTAAGCTTTAATGCCTAGCAATCTAGAAATTAGTGACGTGTATGACATGTGTATTCATTCGCCTTTGCATTATTCACCGTCGGGTGAATAATACTGGCCTCCTAAGAAGGCATTATTAACATTTTAACGAAAGCATAAGTAAAACATTATATTCGGAAATTAAAAATAAACAATGGTTATTTTTTTTTTGTGTTTATCTAAAACTCCAAGTTTCCAGCTTGATTTTAAAATTTTGCATTTTTCACAAATGTCAGTTCATGTGCCCGGTTGAAATGATGTGTCAAAAAACAAAAGTTACAAAAAATAAACAAATAACGTATTTAACATACACAGACCACGGTAGACAAAATTTTATGTAATCGAAAATTATTGTTTCCATGCGTTGCTTCATGCGCTTCATGTGGCTTTAAGGAGCTTTCTTTTCGGCTTTTACCACTTCATCAAACGTAATATATACATCTTATTTACTACGCGTCCCGACTCAATTGTTTCAACTGTACCTCGCAATGGCGAAGAACGATCTGTGAATAAGATTTTGCATATCTTTACTTTCCTTAAAAGAAAATTAAACACGGAAATGTAACGACATTGAATTATGACTAATGAATATCCATATTGCCAAGTTCACATTGTAACAGATTGTAAAGGTGCTATAAAAGGGCGCATGACGTCACACCGTGCGTCATAGAGAGCTACCCTAACAGTTGTGAATTGGTATACATAGATGATTAATATGCATTAGACGTATACTAATAAATGGAACCACACTTTTATATTTACTAGTCGCATCTGGACTATATGACCTGATTACAATCTGGCAGTGTTTTTAGACCTAAGTAAATCATTACTCACTTAAATAATTTAAATTCTTACTCTTAATAATATAACAATAAATTATGTGTCACCAATAGTTTTTTTTTTTTAATTTACGAAGACGGCAGGCGAACATACAGTCCACCTGATGGTAAGTGGATACTGTCGTCCATAGATATCCACGATACATACCAACATCAGTCCAAAATGGCAAACGTCGGCACGCCCCAAGATGCGCTGCCTACCTTTGGAGCTATAGAAATGAATTTGGAGAAAGGATTGGGAAAATGGGGAGGGATAGGATGGGAATGGGCTCTGGCACATCTCACTCACTAATGAAACACGTACATACATTAGGGAAATAAGATAAAGTGGGAAATGCAGTACATTTCAAGGTAGTTTTCTGTGAGAGAGGGGTAACGTGGCCAGTCGAGTGCGTCCAGCGGCTGTTGGATTGCAGCGTGCACGTTACCGGATGCCCTGCCTACCTTTACAGATTAGGGAAAGGGTTGAGAAAATGGGCAGGGATAGATAGGAAACTTAATTGTACAATAGTGTTTTGCGAAATGCACCCACCCCTTTGATTTCTCCTAACATTTTTCACTGCGACCCACCATCGCCGTCTTTGGCTCTACTCAATTCATAACTTTTACAGAGTAGTGTTTATCCCAATATACTATTTAAGCGATGGAATGGGATAGAAAACCGGCTTTAAAAACTCTCACTAAGGACACAAGTTTATATGTTTCGCGAAAGTCTACGTACGAATAAACACCAATAATAATGTTTATTATTTATAAATTTAATTTACAAACAATAAATAATGACGCGGTCTATTATGAATTACAGCACCCATTAAGCAGTCAAGCAATGACCTTTCACCTTTCATTATTTGTGGGATGCAGAAATCCCAACGCCGCCGTACGGATTAATGGAGTTGTCATCGTCCTGAAGATGTCAACGCGACGTAATAGTCGTCAGATATTCTGTCTTACGAAGGGTTCTCGTCGCTGACAGTTAACAGGGGGCAAACAATAACCCTGTCAACAGAGGTGACAACTTCATCTTTCACTGGCACTTTATTACACAAACATTCATAACAATTGTTGTTGGTGACGGATGCGGTACATTCTCGTATCTCCCTGAGGTTTGCAACCCTTCACTGTAGACTTTATCAATAAACGTAAAAAAACCCTATAACGATATCACAACAGCCAATGGGATGGAAAATTTCATTATTTATTGGAAAACCATGTAGATACAACATCTCGTACGAGTTTTATTATTTTTTGGACAAAGGACTAGGACATTAAAAAATAGCTAAAAATATGAAATATATGTAGGCGTTGACGTCACAGTTACGGCTGTATGGAATATGGCTACTTTTAATAAATGAAGACTTTAAAATGTTATTATAACTCTGCGTTGATCATCTTTCTAACAGTGACACTTTGTGGTTCAATCTATATTGATCTCCCATAATTTACAAAATTCCAAAATTGGCCCATCCCCATTATACACGTTATAACCCAAGATTCTAAACCATATTTGCTCTATGTACGGCCCGGCTCCTCTTTCAGAAAAAACATACTCAGTGCTCCCTTAGACTACATTATTCAATTAAATCTCCAACAAAAAAAATTCTGTAAAAATGTTGCCAATCCTCGCGACTGTTTGGCCAACAAAAAGAGGTAATATCTGAACGAGTGAGACTGTTTGGCCGACAAAAAGAGGTGAATTCCATTCGTACATCTCTACCATTGATAACTTAACGAATCTCTTATGTGAACTAGCCAAACTACAAGAAGTAAATTCCATTAAACAAGTCTTGGCGGCTTTCAGATCTCACCTCTTGTTGTCGGTCAAACAGTCGCGAGGATTGATAACAATTTTACAAAAATGTGGACATCTTTTTGTGTATCAAATTTTTAACCGGTAGCTAATCGGTTTTTTTTTTTTTTTTTTTATAGACTAGGTGGCGGACGAGCAAGCGGTCCCACGTGATGGTAAGTGTTACCGCCGCCCATGGGCACCTGCAACACCAGGGGGTATGCGGGCGCGCCGCCGACCTTGCAAAATCCTATTCACAGCTCTCTTGAAGAACCCCATATCGTAGTTCAATGGAAAGACCTCTTGAGGCAGTTCGTTCCACAGCCTACGGGTTCGCGGTATAAAATAGTTTTTGGACCGCATAGTGCGCGACACCTCCGTATCGAGGAAATGCGGATGGACCGCACTTCTGTGACGGGAGGTGCGGTTGTAGAAACCCGAGGTGGGAATTATATTAAACAATTCTTCAGAGCATTCCCCATTGTACAGGCGGTAGAACACACAGAGAGACGCAACGTCTCTCCGAACGCTGAGGGATTCTAAACCGCCCGTGAGAGTGGGATCGTCGACAATACGAACAGCACGTCGTTGGATAGAGTCAAATGGGTCCAATTGGTATTTCGGTGCGCCGGCCCAGAGATGAGAGCAGTACTCCATATGGGGCCTCACCTGAGCTTTGTAAAGCATAAGGAGTTGCCCAGGTTTGAAGTACCGCTTCGCTCTGTTCAGCACACCGAGCTTTTTGGAGGCCATTTTGGCCTTATTGTCCAGATGACCCCTAAATTCGACTTTGCTGGAGATGTCGATACCAAGGATCCCGATACTCTCCAAGATCTTAAGAGGTATGCTCTGAAAGCGAGGTGCTACAATAAAAGGGGTTTTCTTAGCGGTGAATGCACAGACTTGCGTCTTACTGGGGTTGAAATCCACTAGGTTCATAGAACCCCAAATCGAAACTAGATCTAAAGAGTCTTCGATTTCAGACACAAGCCTGGCGCGACTCTCTTCCACTTCGACCCGAGGGATGTTGGCGCGGCCCCTGTACAAGGTGTCTCCAGTACTGTCATCCGCATAGCAACGTATGTCACCAATTTGTAACAGGTCGTTGATATGCAGAAGGAACAGAGTTGGGGACAACACGGAGCCTTGCGGGACGCCAGCGTCAATAGACATGGTGTCGGAGCAGCTACCATCGATAACGACTCTGATGCTCCGTCCAGTCAGGAAACTGGCAACCCATTCGCATAATCCCTCGGGTATCCCGAAAGATGGTAGCTTGGAAAGCAGCGATTTGTGCCATACCCGGTCAAAAGCTTTCGCAATGTCTAGGCCTACAGCCAGAGCCTCGGTTTGTACATTTTCCCTGCATAAGCATGGAGCCAGCTTTAACGTTACCATAGTGACATACTGAATGTCATCATAACCATAACAGATTATTAATCTGACTTATTATTATTAATACGAGGGGAGGTTCAAAAGTTTCCATCTTGACGAAGGAAAAGTACACTCAAGATCATTGAAACTATTTTTATATTTTTCAATATAGTATCCTTCTATTTGAACTTTTCGATTCGTTTAATTAGCAGTTTAATCCCAGTATAAAAACAGAATGTTGTCTTCAAAATGGGCGAAAACCGCAGCGGTCACTTCATCATCAGTGAAAAATCTACCCCTTAAGTTCGCCTTGAGTTTTGACAACAAATAGTAATCACTGGAAGCCACGTCAGGACTATATGAAGGGTGGCAAATTTCTGTGAAGCCGCACTTTGAAACAGCAGTTTACACAACTGTGACGGTGTGGACGGGTGCATTGTTATGGAAAAGCCGCACACCTTTGCTTAGTTTTCAACGATGTTTCTGATTGATTGCTTCTCGTAATTGCTGTATAAGGTTAGCATAATAGCTTCCAGTCACCGTAGTATTGCGTACTTTTATATCTATAAGCAATATTTCTTGACAATCCCAGAATATCGAAGACATAATCTTTTTGATGAACAGAGTCACTTTTGGCTTTCTATGCGGTGCTTCAACAGAACGACGCCACTCCATCATTCCTTCCATTTGAACCATAGTTTCATCCTCAGTAACAATTGACTGGAAAAAATCGTTCCCGTTTTTCTGAAAGGCCTCAAAAAGTTCCTTAGAGCATGCTACTCGTTGACTTCGCTGCATGCACACTCGATCACACTTCTGCTCACAACTTCGCTGAACAGAATTACTTATGAAATTCAGTTCAAGCAATTAAAAAAATATTCCGTATTCTCCAATTTCCATTTACTAAAAACCTACTTTACTACTTTAAAGATAAAGTCGTTTATTTAACACGTGAGCTCGTACAATTACTGTATCCAGGGCCGAATTGTGGCTATAAATAAGAAACTTGGCCCTGAGAACAGGGACGAACTTACAAGTTCACATTCTTAAGCCTCTGGAGCGCTTTTCAGAAGACCATATAAATTATGTGTTGAATATTAAATATTTTGTAAACTGCTATAATAAATTCCGTAGTGTATAATAGGTCAATAGGTCGTTTGAAAATGGAATCAACACTAAGTTTCAGGCGAAAGTTTTCATCTCTATTTAAAGCTACTAATAGTTAATTTAATACTCAACAATTCTTTCAATAAAATGCTGACGACCGTTAACCCAGTTGGTACCTGGTGTGTAAATGGTCCCGGGTTCCATCGCCCATCCAACATTCATTTATTTAAAGACAAATGTTTGTTCGGGTCTAGATGTGTGCTCGTCTTTGAACTGATGACGCAGGGAATCCTGACAATGGGCCATTGAGTGTGGTGTTATTCATTATTATTAATACTTTTGATTATTAATACTATCTTGAAGTTTTATAGGCATTGTATAAGTATCTTTCTTTTTCTATTGTTTGCAAAAGTTACGATCGCGTTTACGTCTACTGATTTTATTCTGTATGAAGGTTTTAAGTTTCTCAATACGACTGCTAGAAACGCTGCTTAATTTTCTATGTAGAAAAAAACTGCGTAGACGTGATAGTAACATTTGCAAACGAATAAAGCTACACTAGGCATTTCATCCACAAAATGAGCGATGAAAATAAAATATACGTTACGAGTAAAACATTAAAGAAATAAATTTTAAATTTTAAACATTACTGATCGACTTGATGAGGCGAAAAGTACAAGTAAGCAAAAACGCTTACTACGCTTACGTGGGTAATACATACATAAAATACGTATTTGTCCTGACATTGTAAACTTGGTGGGCTTCGCCGGCCTTCCCCGACCTTCCCAGACCGGCAAGAAGCACGCAGTAAGTTGAACTGCTACATTGTTAATTGATAAAATAACATTGTGAACTATCTCCTGTACTTTGTTTACAAACTTGTTTATTAATTCATTTATTTTATTTATTTATGTAATCTACAATCTTTTATGTAACTTATTTAAAAAATATAATGCTAGTGTTGATGGCCAAACACAGATTACACTGACATTTAAAAACAGTATTTAATAGATGTCGGCTAGTAATAGGTGTTTTTTTTTATTAATAATACTTGTAGTTAATAATACATGGAGATTTGTGTTTGCATTTGTGTATCCGGGTGTATATGTGTGTGTGTGTGTGTTTGCGCGCGAGTGCGAGGGTGGGTGTGATTGAGTGTGTGAATTTATTTAAAGTGCACTTTAAAATATTTGTGGGAAATAGGAAGAAGATATTATACTGATTTTGATGTTTTTAATTTTTCTTACTTAATAAAAAGACTGAAAGGACTGAATTTTGGGCGTACCTTGTTTTGACCAGAGGATCATCAAACAACTCGGTATGCCTAGTACGGCTAGTTGGTGCTCGTAAGGACACTGCGGTTAGTAGCTGAGGACAGTCGATTTCGCCTGACCATAAAGCGCGCAATAGTGAAATTTCACGCCTAAGCTCCAGTGAGTTAATATGAAAGAGTTTATAGTTAGATAACAATCAGCTGATTTATTATCCTTAAAGAATTTTATAAATTGTTTTGGACATGCAAGGACACGGGTCTCCTCTAATAAAAATCTGTTATAGCAGTTTAAATATTGAAAGTTATACTTGGTATTGGAGAACCAGAAGTACATTTGTTAAATGCAATAATAAATAATAAAAAGAGCATAGAGTACTATATCAAAAAAAAACATATAGTATTGGACAATACTTAATTGCATTTACAAAAAATGCCGCTTGATGTCAGCAGTATTTTACCGCTTTGACATAATTTATATCCAAATCACTTTAACATGATTATTAATAATATTCATTAAGATATTTCGAAATGGTTCTATTTATTTCGCTAAGATCGAGAATTGTTTAACTGGCGTGTTACTTTCTTCATTACAGAGTTAAAGGTCGGGGCTGAGTACCAATTTGTTGAGGTTCTATGAGGTATACAACGTCTCACGGACTTATAACGTCATACAGCTTATAACGTCTCACGGAAGGACATAGTCCTTTATAATTACAATGGGGTTTCGGGCCATAATCCACCGTACGGGCTTAATGCGGAATTGGGGCCTATGTGACACATAGGCCCCAATTTTATTTTTTTCTCGCGTACACGGCTTTCCTCTTGACGTTTCCCTTTACCGCCGAGCTAGTGATCATTGAAAATCCTTGATATATTAGAAGGGAAAATTTCTCGGAAACAGTAAATAATTTATACAAGTAAAAAAAAGACAAGTTTGACAAATATTAAACACAAAAAAAGAGCTTTGCAAAAATGCGCAAGAAATCTAGAGCACTTTAATGAGTTACTAATAAGGGCTATAATAAACGTAGAATGGGATTTGGATACACTACCGCGTTAATACTTAGACGCCCTTTGAATTTCGGCATTCACTTTAAATTTTTGAAACGTTATTATATAAATTACTGTAAAGAAACAGTGATTAGACTGATCAAACAGTTCCTTTTCATCGCCCCGCACAGCGCAACTTGCACCATCGGTATGAAAATCGGTTGCTTGAATGGATACCAAGTACCGGGAGACAGGATGAGAAGCCCTTCGGCCAACTAGACCGATGACTTAAAGAATGTATGGATGGATGAGAAGAACGGAAAATCGAGTGCGATGTCGGATCTTGGGAAAAGCCTTTATCCAGCAATGAGATTATGGTATTATGGTAGGTTTATCGTAGGGTTATAATAAATCTTCAACTTACACTGATCACCACTTTGTAGTCAACGTTAGGTCTGTGCAAGTCTCGGGTCAAGTAAAATATTTCGAAAACGGAACAGTATTTACATTTACAAATGTGTATCATTGGTGTATTCACCAAAATTCATACGAAATCACAGAAAGCCGTGAGTGGCTACTAAAATTTTATCGCTTCTCTAACACAATTGCGACATTGATAGCTTATAATGATTCATTAGATAACGTACTCAATTTGTCCTTATCCATCATGAGCTTTATCTTATCCTGGTGTAACATTATAATGGATTTGATGACATGCTCGGACACTGTTGTTAGTTCGGTTTATGTTTATAAATTACGTACTAAAAGACGGACCAAATATCTGTTCATAAAAAATTCATACGGAAAACGGAATGAGAACATTTAAAGAAACGACAGCTTTTAAGGTAAAAAGTTCCATAAGTGTAACGTTATTTTATGGCTTAGTATTACAAGCTCAAACTCCTAACAAACACCACAACCACACCTGTGTATGCCGTTTACTACTAAATATTAAATTAATAACAACTAAATTACTAAATGTTTAAACAAAGCCATTTAGCTGCATTAGCTGTGGCATATCAGTTTATAACGTCCCAAGTCAAAAGCATAATCTGCAGCTTAATCCGTAATAATTAATTAAACAATAACAAGAGCATCCGTAAAATGAATATTAAGAAGATAGAATGCGATCTATCATCTACAATGGTACTCGTGTGGTACTAGTAAATTAGTACTACAAACATATATAACCTTGCCATACCATCATCCTGTTTCCCTCCACTGTTGGACATAAGCCTGTTCCAGGACACCAGCACACATCATCTTCCATTGTTTATATCCAGCTACTGCCTCATTGTCATTATTATAGTAAATTTACAACAGCAAACCCCAGTGGTTTAGTGACTAACCTGTAGTGTTCCCTGACATCTCGATGATACATTTGCAATCTCGGGATATCTCCCTCGAGTTGAAGGGGCGGACCCTCACCGCCACCTTCACTGACGACATGGTGGCTGTAGCTGCACCTCACTTGGAAGGAGACCCACTAACACATCGGTACCCGTCCGGATTCACACCTGTGGAAAAATATCAATTGTTACTAAGTCCGTTCCTTTTGAAAAGCGTAATTCAGTAGAATCTACATTAAACTGTTATATCTTATCTTAAAAAAAATGTAAGATTCAGTAAGCCTTTAATAGTTTTAGCATTGCAGCAAGAAGAGATTTTTTTGTTGTTATTTTTTCATACCATGTTTATTTTTCATTGTTATTTTTCGCTCGTATCATAAACCAAAGCAATTTTTGGTTGCTTCACAACTTCTTACATCATTAATATCCATTACAGGATAAAGTAACCGAAAAAACTTTCGCTATAAAGGTAAATATATATATTTCAACCCAGAAACTATGTTGAAGACTTAACAATATGACATATCATAACAATTGAATTATAAATATAAATATCAAGAAAATAAGAAGCACGTTGAAGGAGTAAGAGGACAGAAAAGAAAATAGAATAGACAAAAGTAAAAGACAGGTAGATGTAGATGATAATTTTATGACTCTTTTAATTTACAATTTGAACAATTATTGATTCGATAGATAAAGAAGTTTCATTTGATAAAGTCACATAGCCATATAATACAGCAAGTAACCACATAAAGATTTTCAATTAAAAACACAAGCTATCATAAATAAGACTCAATGAGGATTCATTACAAATCTCGAACTCATTTGCATTCAGAAATCTAGTTAGCATTTCAAGGAACTCCTTTCCAAGGAATATCAAGGGTGAAAATATGAAAGGGGATATTTCTTTACAAAAGTTGGTAGCTAACGAGCGCGAGCGGGTCGGGTAGGCGGAATGGAAGACTGAGATTTTAGTGCCAAATGCGAAACATTCTGGGACAATTTCTGTAGTAATAACAATTAGGGTTGGCTCGGGGAACCATTTTGGGCCCCTTATTCATAAAAAGCTCTTAACGCGCTATAACTGAAATGTCCTCTTTCTTTGTCTGTAATAAGAAATTCTATATTAGAAAGAAAGGAAAGATATAACAGAAATTCGCAAAAGATAATTTTGTGAATTGTTTTTCTACAATTTCTCGGTTTTTCTATTGGACAGAAATTTATTCAATGGTAGCGGGTAATACGCTTTTAGTAATATTTTTATGTCACTTTTTATGAGCATTGTCTCAGGAATAGCTGAGGTAACATAAGATGGCTCTTACTCCCTTTACATATTGTTAATTTGTGTTGTACTTAATTTTAAGTACATACATTTTGCCATCATTGGTGTCTAATGTCAAATATAAAACAACTTAAGATTAATAGCACAATATTTGATATAAGTTTGTACATGTTATGTAAGTACTACATTTTATTTCATTTTTTTGCATTAAAATAGGATTTGGTTTGATATATAAACGAAAGATAGTGACTATTATAAATATGAAAATAATATATCTATAATTGTATTCGTTATTTAAGTAATAATATTAATGAACAAGTCAATTCTTACAAATATAAAAAGTAGTCCTATTGTGCAACCGAAATCCATGACTCCAAATTATGTGTTCTGCAATTTATTACTGATACATTACAAACATTCCCTTTATTATGTTGCTTAAGTTGTCGCAACATTTGTCCACACTACCGCATTTCCAAGGTTACTGTTAACTATTCTCTTTGAAATTTATGTTTGAATTGTTATATTTTGTGATTGCACAGTGTATATTGTACATGTATATACAAATGTATACGGATATAATATCAGGGGTGGGGGGGGGGGGTGTAGATTTTTGTTTTTCAAAAATATATTAATATTCAGCGTTTACATTCAAACAATTGAATGTCTCTACATGTGTAACGATGTTTTCAAAGCAAGAATACTTGTATATATTTCATTTTACAAGCTAAATATAAAATGCATTTAATTTTAAAAAGTATCTTAATTGTTCAAATACGAATGTTTTAAACGACGTAACGGATCGTTGCTTTTAATTGTAAAGCGGTCACGGTCCGCCGAGCGGCCGGAACCGATGAGCGCACGCGCATTAACAGCTGATACAATACACTTGTTAACGATTTGTTTACGATCATGCTGCGTCTCTTTTTATATAACGAAGATAAAAAGGATGCACCTCATTTAGATTGTCATAGAGCGGTTTTCACACGATTTGAAACGCAGTTCAAGGGGGGGCCGTTCTTATTGACATTTACAAATATTCGGATAAAAAGGAGGTTGCTATTTCATCGAAATATTCAACAAACATCTGCAAATTATTAATAAGATTACTTCTTCTTCTTCTTCTTTTCAGCCCTTGGACGTCCACTGCTGGACATAGGCCTCCCCCATTGTCCGCCATTTAGACCTATCGGCAGCGACCTGCATCCAGCGGGTGCCCGTAACCTTTATGAGGTCGTCTGTCCATCTAGCAGATGGACGTCCTCGGCTTCGTCCGCCGGTACGTGGTCTCCATTCGAGAACCCATCGGCCATCGGTTCTTCGAGCTATGTGCCCTGCCCACTGCCACTACAGCTTGCTAACCCGAGAGGCTATGTCGGTGACTTTAGTTCGTCTACAGATCTCCTCATTCCTGATTCGATCACGTAGGGAAACCCCGAGCATAGCCCTCTCCATAGCTCGCTGTGCGACAGTGCTTATAAGATTACTATAAGGCCAATAATATTCAATTATCTCCTAAAGGTATACGTTACATGTAGTTTATTAGCAATGGAGAAAATTATTGCAATTTCCCAATCTTTCCCTTTATCGTGAGAGTAGCCCCTCAGTTTAAATATTTTAAACATACCAGAGCTAAATTCCTTTGGAATTGCTAAATTTGAAATTATTATCTCTTGTAGAAGCACCATAAAATTGTAAAATACCTCTACGCTAGATGACGACTCAGTAATTAACGAATTTATATAGTCGCACATAACATCTTGTAATTTTTAATTACCACTTTCACAGTACATATTTGTAAAATATCACTTTTTCTTTTGTAATTGTAACGTGCAATGGAAACACGAATGCGACGTATGGACTCATGACGAGTATACAAAAAGTATTTCGAAGACCACGGAACCACTAGCCAGCACAAGGTTCGCGTATAAAATGGTGAATGTTTTCCTGAAAGCAATACTCGCGTACGGTAATTGCCTACGGTCGAGTGCGCACGGAGCCGATCGAAAGCGTCGGCACCACGGCCGCTGCACTCCCAACACACTTACGTAACATCCACTGCACCCAACTGAAACATCTTCAAACAACTCGCAATACAAAATTTCACAAGATCGAAGGGGCGGCCATGAAAACGTGTCCCCGCAGAGATGACTCACCGCAACCACTAGCGCCCTCTACCACCCTACACGGTCCTGATTAGTATCCGGGAAAAGCACATCTAAAACCTTTAACCTTGGCCACTGCACTGGATAACGCCACAATCCTGAGGATGAGCCGGTTACGACTTACCCGAGACTTCCTACGGCCGACCGTGGAGCACGATTTGCACTTTCACAACGTTTGTTTTGTCTTGGGAGTAAGTTTGCGTTGGCCGTCCAGTCAAGTGGCAGCGTCCGACATGGCGCGTCGCGGTTGGGTGCGCGGTGCGACTGCGGAGTGGCACCGGAGGTGGCGGAGCTACCACGGTAGCGCATGCGCGCTGCCGCCCCCGCACTACCCCCGTCACAACCGGGCCTTCGATCTAACAACGCGCTGCGCGGCACCTCCGCGCGCATCACCAACACCGCAAATAACATTAATGAATCTACACAATCCTCACAATTTCCATTCGACAACTTCCTGAACACCTGTATGTGTCTAATTACTGTAGTTTAAACTGCCTGCTTATGACGTCACTTGAGGGGTTGTTGACGAGGATGTCAACGGTAATTCCATTACTTGGCAACCACAGACTTCGTGGTCGTCCCCTCCCACATAAAAGCTGTTTACTTAATGCTTACGCGTGATGAAATATTGAAACATTGTGTAGCGGTGGGCGGCAATGTCTCAAAGTATTTAGCAAACAATGTAACTAAAGGGTAGAGGAATACTTCGGGCACTTTAAAATTCAAATGAGTACCTTTCCAGGGGTCCCTCGAAAGATACTGTGATGGAACTTGTAGTAGACATTCCAGGCACGTACACTTTGATTTCAACGAGCTGATCAACTTGATCGGTCTGCTTTGAATGTAGACAAGTTATGAAAAGGGAGTTAACACAAAGTACTGGATGAATAATTAAACAAGTTACAGAATCAGAGAAATATTCACTTTTTCTTAACATTAATGACATTCTGTTGAGGACACTTTTGTCTACTGCGATCTCTTCAACAGATCGAGGACAGTATTGTCCTACAACCCTATAGGTCGCCGGGGGATGTGGACTGTATATATAGGGATGTTGTACAATAATAACGCCTTATTTCCTTGTTTCTTCGATAATATCAGCAGAGCCGGGGGCAGGGGGCAGAGGTACTTGTTGTTCTAC
The DNA here is from genome assembly GCA_914767545.1 of Sesia apiformis. NCBI lineage: Eukaryota > Metazoa > Arthropoda > Insecta > Lepidoptera > Sesiidae > Sesia > Sesia apiformis. The sequence continues at coordinate 13,722,097 of OU611963.1, read as the reverse complement.
TACTTGTCCTAGTCACTTGGTTGACCGTTTGTAGTGTTCGGAGTGGTGCCGCTGATCGGAATGCCGGAAGCCCAAAATGGTTCGTCTTTTATTCCATTTTGGCTTCCCCTTCTACTTTTCTACATGTGTACCCCTCCCGCTACCCCGCGGGGGATCATTTATTCATACAAGACACTGTTATACATTTTTATACATTTACAAGATTCTTATTAGATAAAACTTAGATGTAAACTAGCCTAAGAGGGATCTAATAAGATCATGACGCTATAACGTTCGGTTTCGAGTGGACGGGGTGCGCGGTTTGTGCGACATATTTACGTAACCCCGTCCCCCGCTTCAGGACTATAAATATTATATTCGTCCGCCAGGTGGCGGAGCGCTCAGTTGTTTCCCGAACGCCATAGCGCCCACAACTTATCCCTAGCATGCCCTACTTACCCTATTCATCAATAATTATCCTAATAGGGTAATAAAAGACACACTAGGGATCATTTTAATATCAATTACATAATACATACAGTTATAAAATGGACATTATACAAATAGTGTAAACCTAATGATATTAAGAGATATTCATACATTTTCATACATTTTTAAGACAGTAAAGAGAAACAACTATACAAGCGAAATTAATATCTATACACATATACAAGTACCCTAGCTTTTACATTTTCATTCATTCCGTCGTTAACATACTCCCGCCGTCGCCGTCTCGCGACCTAACCGGTAGAACGACGATCTTCTTTGTGGGTCGCCGCAGAACGTGTCCGTTGCTCGTTTGTAGGTCGACGACGCGCACTTCGCCGTCTTGCCCGGGGTACGTAGCGATGACTCTTCCTCGCGGCCATGTGTTCCTCGGTAGATTTGCGTCGCACACGATGATTAAATCTCCGACGCGTGGTGCCTCGCCGATCGTGCGGGGCTCCCGCCGGTATTGAAGCAGGGGGAGATACTCTCGTACCCAGCGGCTCCAGAAGGTGTCGGCTAGCCGCTGGGCGCGCCGCCAATGCGCGCGTGCATTTATGTCTTCTTCGGTGAAGGCGCCCGGTGCTGGGACATGGGAATTGGGTCCCAGCAGCAGGTGATTGGGTGTGAGCGCCTCCGGTTCCCCTGGTGTTACTGCCACGTGTGTGAGTGGACGGGAGTTGACCGTGTTTTCTACTTCGACGAGCAGTGTGTGGAGTGTCTCGTCGCTCGGGTACTTTTCGTGTAGCGTTGCTCGCAGGCCTTCTTTTACCGTGCGGACCATGCGTTCCCATGCCCCGGCCATGAAGGGGGCGGAGGGGGGAACGTGACGCCACGCGATGTGCTTCGTTGTTGTCTCTTCTCGGACCGCAGTGAGTGCGGCCTCGTTGAGTTGTCTTTCCGCGGCTTTGAAGTTGGTGGCGTTGTCGCACCACAACTCCTTTGGGCAGCCGCGTCGCCCCATGAATCTTCGCAGCGCAGATATGGCAGAGTCTGCGCTGAGTGATGCCGCTACTTCCAAGTGGACGGCCCTTGTCGTCATGCAGGTGAATAGGGCGACATACCTTTTTTCTCGGTGTCGGCCCACGGTTACTTCGAGTGGACCGAAGTAGTCGAGCCCGGTGAAGGTGAACGGGCGCGCGTGATGTGCTACACGCGCGTGCGGCAGATCCCCGGTGGCTGGACTCGTTGGTTTCGCCTTCTTCAACTTGCATGTTATACATACCTTTAAAACGCCCCGTACTGTAGGGCGAATTTTCATAATGCAGAATCGCTGTCGTACTTCATTCACCACTAGCTCGACGCCCCCATGATGCATCTTCCTATGTACATGATCTATGTACATCTTTGTGTAGTCATGTGCGCCGTCTAGTATAGCTGGATTTGCCGTTTCCTCGCTAATCCCTTCTGTGGCAGCGATTCTTCCTTTTAGTCTTAGTAGTCCGTCCGTTCCCATGATAATGCTTAGACCGGCGAGTTTGTCGTCTCCCGCCGGTGTGGTGCTACGCTCGATGCGTTTGCGTTCGCATGCGTAGCTGTCTTCTTGCGCTGCCTTCGTCCAGAGATGTTCGGCTTGGATGAGATGATGCGCTTCTAATGGCACGAACTTGCGCTGGTCGCGTGCGGATTCTCTTGCCGTTGCCGCCTTTGCGTCGCTCCTTTTTGTCCTTGACCATGCCGGGTCCGATGTCGGGTTGGCGATGGTCCTTTTGCGACGCGCTGCTGCCACGGTGTGTCTCCTTTTTCGACATAAGTCGATGAATTGTAGTACGCGTGCGGTGGCCCGGATCAGGCGCTCCCATTTTGAAAAGCGCGTGATATCGGGCAAGTGTGCGTGCCCCTTTATGTCGTTCGTTGTTGCGCAGCATCTCTCCCTTTCTTCCCCGGTGCGTTCCTTTGTCGTGCTTGTCTCGACCGGCCATTGCTCTTCAGGTGATAGTAGGAAAGGCGGGCCGGTGAACCATCGGTGATTCTCGTTGAAATCCGCGGGTGTCGTTCGTGTCGCGTCGTCGGCTACATTGAGTTGTGACGGCAGCCATCTCCAGTCCTTTTTCTTTGTAGTATCTTCAATCTCGGCGACGCGATGTGCGACGAACGTTTTGAACGTCCGTGGTTCGGCTCGGATCCACGCGAGAGCGGTGCGTGAATCACTCCAATACACCTGTCTTGCGGCCATGAAGTCGTGCTCTTTCGCGACGTTTTTCGCTAGTCGTGCTCCGAGTACCGCCGCCTGTAGCTCAAGTCGTGGTATAGAGACGGGCTTGAGCGGTGCGACGCGGCTCTTTGCAGCGGCTAGTGATATTCTTACGGTGCCGTCGGCTCGTTGTAATCTCCAGTACACGGCGGCTGCGTAGGCTTCTTCACTTGCGTCTACGAAAGTGTGCAGTTCTCTTCTTACGGCCGGTTCTACATCATAGCAGCGGGGAATGCGAAGTTCTTCTAGAGCGCGTAGTGTATAAAGCCACGCGCTCCATCTTGGTTGCAGCTCTTCGGGAAGCGGTTCGTCCCAGCTCGTTCCATGACTCCATGTATCCTGCATAAGTCGTTTCGCCGGAGTAGTTATCGGCGATACGAGTCCGAGCGGGTCGAACAGCGACATTATCACGCTGAGTGCTTCCCTCTTGGTGGGTGGACGTCTACCTTCTATTACGTCGGGTGGTGTCTTCATAGCATTTATGTGGAAGCCGATGCAGTCTTCATTTACCTGCCATAGGAGGCCGAGTGTCTTTTCTATCTCGCTCCCGCCTATGGTGACTGTCGTGGTTCCGGGATCCGACGAAAATTGTTTGACGACGGACTTCTTGTTGGACACCCATCCCCGTAAATGGAAGCCGGCTCGACGGTGTATCTCGTCGACCGACTTTACGACTCTCGCAGCCTCCTCCTTGTCTGGGAAGCTGGTTATGAAGTCGTCCATGTAGTGGTTTGTTTGGATCTCTCTGGCGGCGCGTTCGTTTACATGTGCGAACTCGGTGGCGTTGCGATTCTTGATGTACAGCGCTGTGCACGGTGATGATGTTGCCCCAAATATGACTGACGTCATCTTGTACTCACGTGGTGGTGTGTTGCCTCTTTCGTCTCCCCTCCATAGGAAGCGTAGTGCGTCTTGCTCTTCCGGTCGTATCTTGACTTGCATAAACATCTCCTTGATGTCCGCTGACACTGCAATGGGATGTTGACGGAATCTCATGATGACTCCGGGCAGTGATTGAAGTAGATCAGGCCCTGACAGCAGCATATCATTCAGGCTGCGGCCGAAGGATCTCGCAGCGGCATCGTGGACGACTCGGATCTTCTCCTTTGCCGGGTTGATGACGGCGAAATGTGGCAAGTACCACGTCTTGTCTGCAGGTGGCGCTGTAGTCGCAGGCTCGGCGTATCCGGATACTAACAGGTTCGTCATACGTTCCTTGTATTTCTCCCTAAGCTCCGGGTCGCGGTCGAGTTTTCTTTCTAGGTTGTGCAGCCGTTTGAGAGCATCCCCATAATTGTTAGGGATCTTTACATTATCCTCTTTCCATAGGAGTCCGGTTTCGAACCGCCCGTCAGGTAACCGTCGACTTTGCTTACTCAAAATGTCGATAGCTCGCTGCTCCGGGTCATCCTTTGTTTGCCTCGGCTCGATGCCCAGTGACTCCAATTTGAAGAAGTTCTTCATTAACTCCTCCATTTCGTCGCGCTTCTCGCTGATGTGGCCGCAGAAGGTGACGGGTTCACATACTGAAGTGCGGCATCCATGCAGTACCCATCCCAGTAGCGTTAGCGATGCTACTGGTTTGTTCCTTTTTCCCGCTCGGATCTGACGGGAGACGATCAACTCCCAGTTGTCCTGTCCGATGAGAATCTTAGGGCATGCATTTTTATAGATGAGCTCGTCCTTGACGTCATCTAAGTGTGCGCAGTCTTCTAGGTCCGTTTCTCCGACAGTCTGCGATGTGAAGTTTAGACGTTTGATGGTACGTGCGCCTTTCAATGTGTGCACGCTGTCCGAATGCAGCCCTTGTATTTTTACGTCGATAGTGCGGCTTTTCTCGTGTTTTGTTTCTCCGCCGTTGATGCCCTGTATGGACATCGTGTCAACTGGCCCGTTGATGCCAAGGGAGTCTACTATAGCATCCTCAATGATGGTGACGGTGCTGCCTTCGTCGAACAACGCGTACGTATGTACCTTCGCGTGTGGTCCGGCAAGCACTACGGGTGCTATCTTTAGATAAGCTCGGCGTCGATGCGGTATTGAATTTGCGGCGGTGGCCTTGTTGATAACTTCCGTTGTAGACGTAACTATCTCTTCTTTGGGCTCTTCTGACTTCACTATTGGCGATGGAGTCCGACGCGTATGATGTAACAGCCGATGATGTGCCATCCCACAACCGCTGTGCCCACATGGCTTAACTCGGCAGTTGCCCCGGCGATGGTTGCTAGACAGGCAACGGAAGCAGATGTTATTTCTTTTTGCTATTTCCCAGCGGGTGTCGATATCGCTGTCTGCAAATTGTTTGCACGAAGGCAAGCTGTGATCTTCCTTGCATAGTGGGCAAAGCTTCATTTTTCCGTCGGTTGTGGCGCTGTAATCATGTTTCCCCTTTCCGTTGGCAGAGGCGCTGTATTCAAACTTGCCTTTTCCGTCGGTAGAGGCGCTGTGTTCATAGTTCCATCTTCCGTTGGTAGGGGCGCTGTATTGGGGCTTCCCCTTTCCGTCGGTAGAGGCGCTGTGTTCATACTTCCATCTTCCGTTGGTAGGGGCGCTGTATTCGGGCTTCCCCTTTCCGTCGGTAGTGGCGCTGTATGTACGTTCGGTTTTCCTTCTTATTGCTTTTTCTTTTATATTCGCAGGTACGGACCTTTCTCTTGTAGGTACGGCGATGGGATTAATGACTTCGGGTGGTGCGTAGGCACTGCACTTATCGGCTTCTATGTTCAGGAACGTCGATAGTAGGTTTAGTGTAGGCACCTCGTGTTCCCATGCGCTCGCAAAGTCGTACCATTTGCTCTTCAGTATTGGGGTGAATTTGTCCATTATAGCCCGGACTAACTCGGGGCTATAGAGGTAGTTCTCCCTTTTCATTTCCTGTATGGTGGCCACGGCGTTGGCCACCTTACTGGCGAATACGCAGAGGTCGCGGGGCTCGTCGGTCAGCTTGCGCAAATATCGCAAGTTTTCTGCCTCATACGCGACGAGTGCATCCGGCCTCCCGAATCTTCTTCCGAGAGCCTCCATAATTTCGTCCGGCTCTCGGTGGGCGGTGAATAGGCTTGCTACCGCCTCCATAGCGGTACCCTTTAGGCTCTTTCTTAGCCGTGCCAGGTTGTCGCTCTTCATGAAGGCGCGCCTTGAATCCTCATACGCGCCCTTGAACCCCAACCATGCGCTGCCATGTCCGTCGAACGTAGGCAGCTCGGTTATATACCTTGGTGTCTCCCTCGCCGATATCTTCACCGCCTTGGAGATCGCAGAGGCCATTTGCTCCACGATGTCTGCGGTAGGGCGTGCGGGCCGAGACGTACTATGCTCTCGGTGCTTATTTCCGTCATCTTCATCATTGGCGGTGTAAGCTCCCCGTCCTCGTCCTCCTTCATACTTTATCGGCGAGATCTTGCGAGACTTAGGCTCCGCCTCCTGCGGGGGTACAGGGGGGGGTGCGTCGTTCCGGTTCAACCATTTTTCTAACCGGAACGATTGGTCTTTGTCTTCCTTTTCTTCATCATCTGCCTCGGAGCCCGATTCTAATTCCGCTAGCCTGAGTTCCTGCTCCTTGGCTTGCAGGCGCAGCTGTAGTAAGGTACGTTCGACCTCCAGACGTTCCTTCTTCTTGGCGGATGCGGTAGAGCGGTGTGACCTCGCCGTGACGCTTGCGGCTCGTGGAACGATCGTGACGTCCGCTGCCGCCGAAGTCGTCTTCATAGTGGCCTCGGTGCTAGTAGTACCGCCGCTGGTGGTCGTCGTCCCTGTCGCTGTGGTGCCTGTGCCCGTGGTAGCGGAAGTCGTGGCTGTGGACTCCGTGGTGGCAGATGTTGATTCCGTAGTGGTTTGTGCTCCGCTCTGCGATCCCGTCCGGCTCTGTGATCTCGTTGTTGACGGCATTGTGAAAACAACGGTTTGTAGTTTTTGACGTGGAAATTGAGACGTTTATGACGTGGAAATTGAGACGTTTATGACGTGGAAATTGAGATGTTTATGACGTGGAAATCAGGACGTGGAAATCAAGACGGAAATCAAGACTTGTATGCACGGACGAGTACGACGCGTCGTCTCTTCCCGCTGTTTCTTCCTTAAACAACGCCGTGCAATTCTTGACTTGGCGACTTGATGAACCGTGGACGCTGATTCTTCTTATCCGGCTGCTCGAAGGACCATCGATGTTGAGGACACTTTTGTCTACTGCGATCTCTTCAACAGATCGAGGACAGTATTGTCCTACAACCCTATAGGTCGCCGGGGGATGTGGACTGTATATATAGGGATGTTGTACAATAATAACGCCTTATTTCCTTGTTTCTTCGATAATATCAGCAGAGCCGGGGGCAGGGGGCAGAGGTACTTGTTGTTCTACTACTTGTCCTAGTCACTTGGTTGACCGTTTGTAGTGTTCGGAGTGGTGCCGCTGATCGGAATGCCGGAAGCCCAAAATGGTTCGTCTTTTATTCCATTTTGGCTTCCCCTTCTACTTTTCTACATGTGTACCCCTCCCGCTACCCCGCGGGGGATCATTTATTCATACAAGACACTGTTATACATTTTTATACATTTACAAGATTCTTATTAGATAAAACTTAGATGTAAACTAGCCTAAGAGGGATCTAATAAGATCATGACGCTATAACGTTCGGTTTCGAGTGGACGGGGTGCGCGGTTTGTGCGACATATTTACGTAACCCCGTCCCCCGCTTCAGGACTATAAATATTATATTCGTCCGCCAGGTGGCGGAGCGCTCAGTTGTTTCCCGAACGCCATAGCGCCCACAACTTATCCCTAGCATGCCCTACTTACCCTATTCATCAATAATTATCCTAATAGGGTAATAAAAGACACACTAGGGATCATTTTAATATCAATTACATAATACATACAGTTATAAAATGGACATTATACAAATAGTGTAAACCTAATGATATTAAGAGATATTCATACATTTTCATACATTTTTAAGACAGTAAAGAGAAACAACTATACAAGCGAAATTAATATCTATACACATATACAAGTACCCTAGCTTTTACATTTTCATTCATTCCGTCGTTAACACATTCCAATTCGAAATTTCCAAGTTATGATGTTGCTTTATTGATTAAATGCTAAAGTACATATCTAATTTCCAGGAATTAATTTATTTTAATATTCAAAGTTTTAAACGCCTTCTCTTCTATGGCTTCTATAATGAAGTGTAAAAGCAATAAATCTTGAATGAAGTAGCAAAGAGCAATCAAGGGAAGTCGCCGACGCAGAGGCCTTATCAGAAAGTAATACATAAAACACGGAAAAGAAAACAGTGTTAATTTGGTTTGTCTCCAATTCAGGTAAAACAACTTAATTAGAAAAGGAAATTTAGAAGTAGTAAATTTGAATAGACAGAACTAGACAAACTCAGTTTAAAAGTAAAACACTTGAAAAATACAGTATGTATAAACAATACAGTATGAAACGTAATTCCAATGATACTATTTATAACAAAGAAGAAAGAATGATATAAATTGTATTAATCCTAAAAGTGAACCATCAAATACAAGCTACAAAACCAAGTATGTCAATTGATTTTATAATGCACAGTTTAACCCAGGATCTATTGCTAAACAGACTGAAATGTGACGGGTCAAGAACCTGTAACTACGCACTTGTTCCGGAGAGTTGTGACGCAATTGGTCGCGTATCGATTAAATGAACGCTACGTGAAACGTTAACAGCTATGAAAGAAACGTCTGATCGTCTAAGATACCACAAATGTTGATTTAAGAGGTATTTGGATGTTCTGTGTGATATCAGGTTGACTGGAGTGCTAATACTTATCTAACCGCACCATCCAACAACTTAATGTATTTTTTATAGGAGAGGTGGCAGCCGGCTGAGTGACTCACGAGATAGTAAGTGGTCACCGATGCTTATGTATCTATCCTGTAATGCCAGGGGAGATGCGAGTGCGCTGCTGAATATGCAGAATCCTTTTCGCAGTCTTTTTGAAGAGCCCCGTGTCGTAACTTACGAGTTCGCGGCATAGTGTCTTGAAGATCGCATTCTACACAGTAACTATTTGTCAAGGAACGGCTAATAAATTGCCATTCGGTGACGAGAGGTGCAATGGTAATAGTCCGAAGTTAGCACGGGATTGAACAGCTTTTCAGAACATACCTCAGAAGGAAAAAAACAGATTTGATAATTACTATTTGGTAAATTACAATAAATAGGTAGATTAATTGCATAATTAGACAATTGCTCCTTTGTGAAAAGCATTTAGTTTTTATTTTAGAAAAATCTTAAGTTGGTGGTATATTCTCAACGCTATGACATTGTCGTTGTCTTTAAATCACATAGGTTAATGTTTTTATTATCGGCTCCATAGAAATGATATAAATTATTGTTATTATCATCGAGCGATGTTGCTCCACCGCTGCATAATTTGTTCGTTACTTTGCCCATCTACGTTCATATAAATTATACGGATGCTATTTTCTTCCCGACCTGTCTCAAATTTTGTCGCATTACTCAGCTTCTAGAACAATCGATACAATCTATGTAGCACATAATAAATAAATGGCAATAAAAGCTGATAGAATTATAAAGAATTAAACGAGTTTTCGCTGAAGTTATTATAGATGATTTAGAATCACATGGCCATTATTTTATTATTATTAATAAAGTAATTATTTTAATAGTATTAAACTTGTTACACATTAAAATAAATGTGTCACATTAACTGTTAAAATAATAGTTTCAGAAGATAGTTCAACCTAATCTTCAATCGTCCTTGAATTTTTGTAACACTGCCAATTTCAGTACACGTTTTCTAGACATACTACGTTTTATCTGATTTGGCTGTATCGTATTACTTCTTGTGTAGAAGAGAAATTGAGTGAGTAAATTATACATAGATTTTAAAGAAAACATGAACTTTTCAGCAGTATCTAAAACGACACCTTTGGTAACGAAAGAGAAGCCTGCGCAAATAAAATTGAACTGGTCGGCACCGGGGTGTTGTGCATGTAGAGTCCACGCCCGTTTTAGAAAAGAAGAGAAGAGTGGCTCAGGAACACAGGCCCACGCAGTACCGAGCGTACCTCGTGCCATTCGAGGGGGAGAGTGCACGCTGCAATCCAACAGCCGCTGGGCGCACTCGACTGGCCACGTTACCCCTCTCTCGCAGAAGACTACCTTGAAATGTACTGCATTTCCCACTTTATCTTATTTCCCTAATGTACGTACGTGTTTCGGTAGTGAGTGAGATATGCCAGAGCCCATTCCCATCCTATCCCTCTCCATTTTCCCAACCCTTTCTCCAAATCCATTCCTTAATCTGCAAAGGTAGGCAGCGCATCCGGGGCGTGCCAACGTTTGTCATTTTGGACTAATGTTGGCATGTATCACGGATGTTTATGGGCTACAGTATCCACTTACCATCAGGTGGACTGTATGCTCGTCTGCCACCTTCGTACATAAAAAAAAAAAAAAAAATTCAATTTGTGTAACCGGAGGGTTGATAGGACCATGGGAAGAGGAGTACCTAAATCCTTAACAGAAGTACAAAAGCTTTTGTTAAAATTACCACTCCGAAGTCTTTACCGCATGGAAAGAATCTTATTTGTTTTTAGTTAATAAGTCTTATAATTGTTATTGCAAATGGAAATTTATTGCACAGACGAGTAGTATAAATAAAAACAAAATTAAAGTTATCTAGTCAAAATTGGAGCATTGTAACAATCTTATGTAAATTAAAACAAATTGCCAACATTTGTATTCGGACTTGATGATGAGAACATCGTCTCAATATAAGACAATATTAATAAAAGCAACATCGGCACGATTGGAACAGTCGCTCGTGTTACTGCCTCCGTATTAGGCAAATTGCCGTTTGCCGTACGCATTACAACATAACGGGCCAATAAAGGAAGTTTATGAAACAACCCGAGTGCGACGTGTCTACTACTTCCCTTTTATATACTGTATTCGTTTAAGTGACGGTCGTGTAATCCTATGTCGTAAAACATGATCTTAATTTTTTCTTCTTTTTTCTTAATATGGCATTAGTGCAATTAGCACATTCTGCCAGTGTCAAGTTTTCTTCGTAAGTTAAAGCAATTCGAAACATCTCGTCAATGTCCAGTCACATCGTAGCAAGTCAATAGTCGCTCAGTAAAGTGATAGTAGGTTTACTGAGGATAGACTAGGGCTCACTGAAAGCGCACGGAAAATGCAGTCTTATGCTTTTATTTGTTATCACAAACATTATGCTTCTTACTTTGAAGTTTAATAAACTATCACAATTAAACCACAAAACTTACTATACATATTTCTTACATTAATCAAACAATAACTCAACCTTCACTTCTCGAGCTCCCGCCAAAAAGTGATCTAAAATTCATAAGAGAATACTATAAATAGATAAATAAACACAGCGTCAATACGTCTATCACAAGTTTAATTTTATAATGGATTATACTATGATGATATTGTATATTTAAGAGATAATAGGGACAGTTGACGCAAAGAACAATAAATTAGCATTTGGTGTTCTTTACTTCAATGGTTTAATTAATTTATGGGTGAGTGCACAAATTTATATGTACAATAGACTATTATTTTACAAAGTATAAAAAAATATCAAATATGTTAAATAGCCGTTAATATGTTTAATTATTTTATTTATTTAAACTTTATTATGCAAACATAGTGTACAAAATATTGAATGCTATGTGGCATTCTCTACCAGTCCACCACCAGACAAACAGACGATCAGTAATGCACCATAAAGTACAATATTAAGAGTTACGAAATAAATAAGTATTCATAACTAATATACATAGATAGTACACAAACTGACATGGATAAATAACACCACAAAACAAATAGACATCTATATAAATTATCAATTTCATTAATTTTGTCCTTAACAATTTCAAAAACAATAATCCAAATTTTGCCGAGGTCTAGAAAAGACTAAACTATAATCCATTGTTCAAACAATATTTACTCCTTCACGGGTCAGCAATGACGTCACTGAGCCCAGTTAAGGGTGTATTATGTGACCACATAGCACACTTGACCTTTCCCATTATTCTCGCTTGGTTAGTTCCATGTGCGTTCGTCAACCGGAGGGTTCACCATCTGTAGTCAATAGACCACGAAATCACGAATGGGGACACAATCGAATTACTATAACTTGATTTCACTAAAGCACGTTAAATATCCAACATACGAGCAAGGCGATAAAAGATTCAGTTACTTAACGAGTTACTTAACTTATACCAAACTTCAGATTAACAGTTTGGAAAATGCTTTCTTTGAAATAAAATAAAGATGTTTGGGTGTAACTCAAAAACTTGAAATTTAATGTCAAAGTAGTTTCGGTTTGAACTGAAACTATTACCACGGGCGTTTAGGAACTACACCACCTCTGAAAGAGTGGACTCGCCAACCCGTTTGGCCAGCGTCACGTTTCAAGGCCATGCATCCCTCATGCAAAAGACAATGTGCATGGGGAGGCCCGTGTCCCGTCCCGCAGTGGATACTGAAAGGGCTGATTGCATTACATTGTATAATAACTTTATATTTTGCCCTGACAGCGAGACGGTCATGCATCAAACTCAATATTGTTTACGTTCGTATTTTTATTAATTCTATGATATTATTAACAATAGAGCTGAGACGTAGCGTGAACGAGGTTAGAGCGAGCCTTCAATCTTAATAGTTGGCATTAACGTATCACGCGAGACCGTATTTACAAAGTGAATAAAGCCCCCCAGACACCCACGCATGCATATTTTTAACCTAAACATCACAAAGGATTACATTTCTCAAAGAACAAGGATTTATGAACATCGCAATAAGATAATGTATAGAAATACATATTTATGTATTTTGTAAGTATTATTGTATACATATTTTCCGCACACATAACGCTTGAATTTCCGTCTTAACCTATATTTCACATTCCCAGGTCTGCTGAATGAAATCTTCGCTAGAGATAAGCTCGCCTATTGTATCTACATCTTTTCTTCTTCTTATTTTTATGTCTATTGAATGTACAATAAATTAATACATAAAGTTTTTGCTTAAACATAAATAAAGCCGTTGTAGTTTGGAAACGTGTGGAATTCTAGACCGATCATATTACGAAATTAACAGTTACATAATTTATGGGTAGACTGATGTGAATAATTTGATAATATGGCGTTTAAAGTCAAATACAAGACAAGCGAACATTTTCATTAAAACAACAACATTTCTTATACTCAATATTTTTTTTATTGAAAGATGGTGAAAGACGTTTCAACTGGTGGGAAGTTCGTAATACGTAATTCGTAGTACCGGATACGAACTTCGTTTCCAGTACTATCAGTCGAGAAGTCCCCTATTCGATGAGGTGAGATGAAATTAAGTTAGAAATGAATTAGAGTGAAGTGAATGTGAAAATTTCCTTATCCCAATATTAAAGAAAATGCGATGGTGCAAGAAATAGGCTGTAGTTCTCAACTTTTTACGGTAGTCTTTTGTGAGAGTGACTAGTCAACCTAGCTAGTCAAACGCGCCTGATCGTCTGCGAGATATAGCATAGCTTACGTCATCCCCAACCCAAACACTTTATTAGATGAAAAGAGCAAGGAGAAAGAGACATTGTAAAAATTGCCGGTATGATACCATCTGATTAAACAATATATAATATTTAGACGTGTTTCATTATTCAAAGATGTAGATTGTAGACAGAAAAGATGACATTTATGGTAATCTAAAACAAAAATGAGATTACTTAGTAAATATTGAATATTTCTTTAGTCAAAGTCGCTAAGTATACTTTTTTTTAATAATGTTTATCATGTATGAGACCGTGAAATTATCTTCATGGAGATTGGCTGTCAAATAAATATCCGTGAACGGGAGCTAAGCACGCACGCTTCGGCGGCCATCTTGGAATACACACGAGCCACTAGTTTTACGGTATTCGAAACGTAAGAAATGAAAACCTCTGAAACATCGTTCATGGAGATCACACTTATAATTGACGGCTATAAAGAAACCCAAATCGTTGTTTATTCGATTATTTAGCTATTATCGATTTATTTGTCATTCCTCATGTTTGGTGATTACCAAAAGACGTGGTTGGAACTGAAGAGAAACAACGGATCAAGATCTCAAGACCCCTTTAATAGGTGAGAGAAAACAGGAGTACATCAAGCAGTGATCGAATAAAATCTCAATTGAAGAGAATATTTATTGACAACTAGCTGAGCCGACAGACGTTGTCCTGGCCAAATTTCAATAAAAAAATTCCATAATTTCAAATTTCAATAAATATTTTTGTTTTTCCTGAAAACTTTTCCAGGACCAAACTTGTGACGAACAAAACAAAAAAAGAATTACGCACATCCATCGTTCGAATCGTGAGTTATGATCTTGAGTTCATACAAAAATCCCACAGAAAAAAGCACTTTCAGTTTTTCCCGAATTTTTCTTTCCCTAAAAACCTTATTCGGACTATTACCAACATTTAAAAAAAAATAGCCTAATCGGTCCAGCCGTTCTCAAGTGATGCGCTTACCAACAGCATTTAAGTTTTATTTATATAGATAGATATGATTTTTTTCAAAGGCATGGAATTAGGCATGGAACTAGGGTTATTCCCTCTAAATAACTTCTCAATTAAGACCGTGACAAGATCCAATTTTATATTTAAACATATATCAATCGATAGCTATGCTTTTATGTATCAAGTTAAATACAAATTAGCTGTTACTCCAGATTTTCTCCAAGTTAACATTACTTTTTATACACTTTTAAGTAATCTATCAACCGCCTTAGACCTGTCTTCTCAGTATTACGTAATTAATTACATTAATTACAAGTATATATACACAACAGTAAACTATATTTACAAAAACTGTACTGCTTTGGTTATACTCCAACTAACTTGAGAGAAACGTAACGCTAAATAATAGTTTTGTATGAGTATTTTGCATGCACTATGAGTAAAAAGATCATACATACAAGGAATATTTTAATATTACCAGTATTTCTACAAAAGCAACAAAGACTACCGGTATTTTTTGCAAACAGAATTTATCATACCATACAAAATCCTATTCGCGAAGTGAGCAGTTTTCCATCTTTTGTGTAGAGTAAACAGGTTATATCATGTAAGGAGGCAGCATAAAGGCTGTTTAGTGTTTGCTTTCAATTCACTGTGTAGACCCGACCTTATTTTTGCGAACATAATTTTGTGTGTCATGAACTGATAAATGAAATATCGCCAACGGCGATATATAAGGGACTACCTTGTATTCGAGGTTTCGTAAAAGGCTCCATTTATAAAATATTCTAGATATTAATCCTCATTCTCCTGCCATGGAATTTATATATTATCTAATACTTTATATATTATTATGTATATTATCTACTATCTTTTGCCCGCAGCTTCGTCCGTTTGGAATCCTATTTCCAAATCCCTATTATGTTACCCAAATAATCTATAAGAATATACACGCCACACAGCAGAGAAAAATGCAACAAATACGGTCTAGTAGATCCCGAGATTGGTGGTCAAAACAAACAAATAAACAGACAAGCAGATGTAGGCACCTACTTGATATATGTAAAGATAGGGGCGTATATATCTTTACAATACCTCTACATAAAATTATATCAATCTTGAATCCAATAATATTATAAATGACGATATTTTAGAATGAAGAAGCATTATTTAAAACTCCAAGCAAAACATTTTATCTTTGCTTTAATAATGTATAACATTTCTGTTCCCATTTATTCTTAACATCCCAATTTAATTTAACGATGTTTGCTTGTTCAGAATTCCAAGATTGCTATTGTGGAGTTTGATTGAATGAATGCTATAAAACATATAATTCTCAAAGCGCCTGGTCAACAGCACCGACGAACCCAGGGCTGGCCTCGCATTAGCACAACGCATTAGCCTAACAATCCGGCGACGTGATGTCGACAGCATGTTCGGTACCATGCTACAGGGATAACATGCTCAATATATAGACACATTGAGCATGAAATACAACAAATAATAGTTTGTTTTTAAGTTTAGATTAGTTTTTATATTTAAGTATTTTCTTATAATTGTAAACTACGTATTTCTTTTCCCGTCATTAAATGTTATTAAATTGAAAATTATATCCCAAATATTTAATAATACTTACTAAAAAGCTTAACTTAAAACGGGGGAGAGTGCACGCTGCATTCCCACAGTCGCATAGGCGCACTCGATTGACCACATCACCCCTCTCTTACAGGAGACTACCTTGAAATGTACTGCATTTCCTACTTTATCGTATTTCCCCAATGTACGTACGTGTTTCGGTTGTGAGTGAGATATGCCAAAGCCCATTCCCATCCTATCCCATCCCTCCCCATTTTCCCAACCATTTCTCCCAATTCATTCTGAGTGCGTGCCATCGTGTCTTTCTGGACTGATGTTGGCATGTATCGCGGATGTCTATGGACGGCAGTATCCACTTACCATCAGGTGGACAGTATGCTCGTCTGCCGCCTTTTTCTATATATTGATCGTAACAAAAGTCTTTATTTTAAAGATTTTTAATACTAATATGGAAATTATATAATATCTTAAGTCCACTTCACTTCACAAGTCGAGTTCACTAGAACCAAGTCTACTTGACAAGTACATTTTATTTGTATGTCTCATATTTATTATTACTTATTTAACAAAATTATTACTTAACTGTTGTGTTCATCTTTAATTATATAAGAATAAGAACATATAAGAATGTACCTTATAGTTTTGTAACCGATGTATATATAATATGTAGCACTGTACCATAAATAAAAATAGTTATTGGAAAATTATTAGAATTTGGAGCAGAAATGTAGTGGCAAACAAAAAGAAAACAGACAAACAATTAATCCTAACCAAAATTTATTCAAAAACTATTTTACATACGAACGAGTTCCTTTTTTATTTCAGTACAGTACAACGATTTTAGATATGAAATCATAGTCCGGTCTCACGGGATTGACTAACAAATATTGCAATATGGTATTGAAGTCTGATTCGACGCAATTCCTCCGCCAGCGATCCCGACGGGAACAAAGCGATTTTCTGAAAATGTATTTTCTGATTAATAACAAAGTAAGATTGTGGAATTGCACTCTCTGATTTACTTTCAGAATAGTTTTACGTTACGTTGTATAATACGACATGAATTAATAATTATTTTTACAAAACACAATTGTTTTTGAAAAAATACACGCCCTCTGGCTAGGAAGGCCAACGCGCAGCTAACTTCTTCAAGCCATCGCGGCGACTTGATGACTTCACCGATGGTGGTTGCATAAGAGTCGAAGATCGTGCTCCACTACTAAACATAGCTCTCTCCCGCAGCTCGCCACCGCACACGGCCTTCGGCTCTTCTCATCCAGGTGCAACTTCTTCAAGTCGTCACTAACTGGTCGCAGAGCGTTCTACATTACGCTTCCCGGTAAGCGGCCTCCATTAGAGGACTTTTCTACCTCATCGATTGTCTTTCCTGCGGCAAATACCACGTGCCCATTGTCACTCTAACATGCTTATTCGGTCAGTTATGTCAGTGACTTTATGTAGTTTATGACTGTATGACTTTGTCTTCTTTTCGGATCTAACTCGCATAGAAACTCCGAAGCATAGCCCTCTCTCCACACACTACACAGCCAACATTATTTTAATATTCAATAATCTATGTCAAACATCATATCGCTCAAATTGAAACGTGATGTCTTGTAAAGTGATAGAAATAGGAAGTGTAATATTTTATAAAACAAAATAAGGCCGTTTTATAAGAATTATACATCAGGAATTTCCCGTCCTTCATTGATTTGCAGTATTTCCTTAAAGTTCCACTATATTATAGTTATAGTGCCATTGCATTATATACACTATAAGCATATAGTAGTAAAATTAAATGCTTAGTGCCACTATAAGCAATGGTAAGTATTTAGCCATAATGAAAGACTTTTAAAAAGTAATTAAAAGGACTGGTTTTCTGCAAACATTCAGGTTATTTTATCCGAACAAACAGTAAACTTAATTACGCGAACAAACAGATGGCTAGTTACAAGTTGGTGCCTGGGGTAAACTGAATGAATTCCTACTAACTTGGACCTACCTGAGTTTGTCTTCGTAAAGTTCTAGGACTTGGATTTATATCAAGTGTACACGATCAAGTCCTACGGGAATCGGTAAATGGAATTAAGTATTACTCGCGGACGAGCTTCGTGATACCTTCAGGAATAGGGCTACTTTTTGACCTATAAACTACATTTTCACCATAAATGATGTTGGTACCATTAAATTATTTATTAGTACACTTAACATACTTAAAGTTCATCACACTTGAAGGTGCTCTCGTCATATCTATACAAATAAATGCCGGTTTATCATAAACTAGCTATCATAACCCGCGACTTCATTCGCGTGGTCTTCAAGTCCGAATTCAGAAACCTTTGCGGGCGTGCGTACAACAACTCACTCAAGTTTCATCGCAATCGGATGAATGGTATAGGAATGCATACGGGACAAACAAAGAAACATTCATTTTTATATATATAGATTAGTAAATACTTTCTTATTTAAGCGATAAGTACAGTAGGAGTGTTATAACTTACTACATTCCTTAAATTAAATTACTTTGCATACTTTTTTTGTCACTTTCTAAACAGTTTAAAGTTCTGTTTTTTATACAGGATAAGAGGTTTTATTCAATACCGTCAATAACGTTTATGCGTAAGGTTATTAAAGTCCAAAGACCTTCCGCGTAATGTTTCCTCCAAACCGAACAAACACAAATAATCCTTTGAATGGACATTGTTTTCAACTATCATCGTATAATCGTGCATTTCCACTAGCCGACAAACATTGTCGCTGAGATTGTTTTATGCATTATTTTCATTTATGTCTCTGTTTACTGTCGTAACGTCCACATGATACTATCTCAGTCCACTTTGTAGGGATATTCTCGCTATTTACGATCAATAAATCAATGTCTGCGTGACACTAATGAAAAACTGGTAACGAGTACAAAAATAATAATGGTCGATGTAGTCTACGCAGTCGTGTGAAGTTTTGATATAGTAAACGAGTGAGTATATCGACGCGACGCTATCGCGGCTGTGGTCGAAACACGAGTAGTCAACACGATTAAAGATCTATTTGGCAGACTGCGTTTTATTTATTTTCAACCATGTCGCCGTACGAAAAGTCACGTAACACTTCCATTTACAAAACATGTATTAGATGACATGTCTAATACAGAACCTGACCTCAACTATTACCACATACATCGCACAGGACCCTACAGCTGAGACACGACAATTTCATAATAAATGCACGAACGTATGAACCGCAGACCACGACCACTGGCACAATATCCTTTTCAGAAAATTCGGGAACATTCTTTTAACAAATAAGAAAAGAGAACGTTCCAGGCTTCTGTGCAAAACAATTTGTGGGAATGGACCAGGAGTTCTGTTTAACTTGCAAACAACGGTCCTAATTAGAAACAAGGGCGTTCCGTGACGTAATTGCAGTGTAATTGAGCGGGGAGCGCAGTAATATGGGGCAGTTGGCTACTTGCTCAAAATTAGTTACAGTCCTTTGTAGGCAACTGCATTATCTATACATATAAAATCGTAACAGAGCCGTGTCTGTATATGAAATATTTTTTGAAAAAGTCTTTGCAATGTAGAATAGTCCTGAGAAGCATTGCATGCAATGTAGAATTGCAAAGACTGAGTCCAATGCTGTACAAGCGATACTGAGTCCAAAATAACTATTTTTAGAATATTCGTCTGTCTATCTGTCTGTCTGAATGTCGCATCCCGCAAAAACTACGAGACGGATTTTAATGGAACTGGACTTATGTAGTTATAGCTTATACGCTGGGTTAACATTTAGGGTACTTTTTATCCAAATTAATTATGAAGTTCCCAGAGAAATAACAAGTTCAGGCGCACGAAGTCGCAGGCACCGCCGCGCTGGTAATTAAATATAGGTACCACGGTCCTTCCAAAGAATTCCGAAAGTCTAGCTTTCCTAACGAATATCAAACAAATGATATAAACCAATCCAATAGTTTTCGATAGCATTTGGGGTTTGGTGCTATTACGAGTATTTGTGGTAGGTTATATTATTTATGCTACTGAATACTATTAGTCTCAGATAAGAAAGTTAAGAGGAGCTTTTGGGCTTCTATGAAAGTATCCTCACTGACCATGCCATACCTCTCTCTGGCATCTCTCCATGCTGCACTCTGTTCCGCTATTCTCACTTTAAGCGTCTAATATTATTTCACATGTGAGATACTAGTTAAAAAGGACAACAGACAATAGCGTATAGTTCGATATCGTTGACAATCAATACAGATATCCAATATAGTTTAAAAAATGGTTGGAGGGGAGTACATATTGCTTGAATATCGATATTCGTTATAACCATAAACTTGATGCAAAAATAGACATCGTTTTAATATATGTATTTACGTGTGTAAATGTGCGCTGCTCTTTTTATCTGTACTTGAAAGCACAGTGGCATGTGCAGTGGCTCGTGCCACTTTTAGATTATAAATTGTAAGTGTACAAAGGTAGATAAATCAAATAAAATCAAAATTTGTCCCTTTCAAAATTTTAGAAAAAGGAAAAGGAATTTTAGAATAAGCTTAGACAAAAGTTATAGAGCTTGATGAGTCCAACATTTATACATATTGACTTCTTTGAAATGACTGTTTTTGTAAATTTCTAACCATTGTAATTTTGACAATACTCTACCGTTTACAAACTTAATCGAGATACAGACCAAAAAATTTTGAAACATTGTTTTGGTTTGTGTTGATCACCCTTAGATGACATACGAGTATTATAGTGAAGTTTTCCGAAATTAAAAACATCCTTAAAACGACCCTTATATTGAACCGAAATCGGCATCATGTTACTTAGCGAAAACATTACACATGTTAATGTCAATATAAACAAGGCAACATTTTTCTAACTTCGCAACTGTTCTGGAATATTTCGAGACGAACGAACTTTAATTCCTCTTAAACTGGTGTTCAGTTGCTGCAGTTAGTTGGAAGAGCAGGCAATTTTGTAGTAGCTCCTCTTATACGTACTAAACCGCTCTAGAAGAAAATATAAAAGTGCTGGATTTCACTGCTTCATAGCAGTAGAATTTTGCTGGATTTCTGCAAATAGGTGTGTTTAAATTGCTAGTGCTATGGAGTTAAAAAATGAAGCTCAGTCTGTTGTTTCAGGTTAATCTCTAAAATTACTGGCTCAATTTTGTTGCAGTTTCTATTGTTCTGTTTATTGTTATTTATTCTAAATATGTAAATCAGTATTAAACCGATTACAAAGTATAACCAAAGCATGTCTTTTCACTGCTGGATATAGCCCTCTTCCAAGCCTCACCGCCACAAACGAATGTCCACTCTTTTCCAACCAATACCGGGAAAATTCTTAAAGATTCAATAATATTAGCTTTGAATATTAATATAGAGGATTAATACAATATAAGAAACGGTAATAAATTTTAACAAGACCAATTAGCCCAGTTGGTAGTGCCGATGCCTGCTGTGCAATAGCTCCCGGGTTCGATTTCCGGTCGGACTATCACTTGTTTAAAGACGGGTGTTTGTTCGGATCCGGGTGTTGCATATATTGTGTTGGTCTTTGTACTTATGTGTCTCTGGCGTTATTTCTTTATTTAACTATTTCAATGGCGAAATCTTATTTTAAACGGAGCAAAACATATGCATATAATTTGTTCGTTAACTTGTAAAATGTAATCTCTAACTAAATTCATTGAATTTATAATAATTTATCCGTTTATTTGTAAATTGTAATCTCTAACTAAATTCATTGAATTTATAATAATTTATCCGTTTATTTGTAAATTGTAATCTCTAACTAAATTCATTGAATTTATAATAATTTATCCGTTTATTTGTAAATTGTAATCTCTAACTAAATTCGTTTACTTTATTTTTATATTAAAAATAAAACAAGGTGATATGTTTTTCATCCTCTGCATTACTCCAATCTGTGTTCGTGTCAATTATTCTATACTTCAAGTAGTGTCGGAACGAAATGTCTTTAGTGTGGTGTATTGGTTGTGGTCTAATAACTGTACCTGTTGATATTGATCGTTTCCAAAATAAATGAAAAAAATCTTTTAATGAATCCCTTAAGGCCTATGTGAGCCCTTAAAGCTATCCAAATTAAGTAGAGATGAATCGCTATAAAAATGCATGACATACAAATTTAGACAGTCCTTTCCTAAGTGGAATGAATTTGAAGGATATTAAAAAAACCACTTTAAAACATAAATGCATAAAGAATACATTTAAAACATAAAGAAACTATTTCAGCAGTCAACTAGGTCATGGAGATCAATCACAACAAATATCAAAGTACAAAGTTCAGTACGAAATGTCTGTCTCCAAGCATTCATGAAATGAAATTGCACATTACATGAGTTGTATTTTCTCGATTGACCTAGAAATAAATACACATCTATATATGTTTACTTTCATCTCGTATTGTTTTTTTTTTATTAGTATATAAAGTTTCGTGTGTTGTATGGGGTTCATAAAAAGGTTAAGCAATAAAATTACTGTATATTAACTAAGAAAAAGAAATTAAAAATCTTCAAAATATACAAAAAAAAATGCGTGAGTACTAAATTAGAACTATATTTACACGACACAAACTGAAAACAAACCCACTCAATATTTGCCTGCAATAAGGAATCGTTCTTCAACCAGTAATCTCAACTTTATGCTTGAAATGCACATACAAGTAAATTATTATTAGCAAAGTTAATAAACAGGGGCACACGAAGGATCAACATTGCCCTAGATACCCATATCTAACCTACTAACATATTATGCTTGTCGTGTAACAAAATGAAGGCTTCACAATCTTTTATTACTTCTCCCATTTTCTGCAAAAGGTCTGAGTTATATATAATTTCATTCTAGGCTTTATTCGCACGGGTAAACACTTTAATTAGGAAGTGGAAGCACTAACGTGCCGTTAAACACTGAAAGCGCTGACGCTCTCTCAAGAGCTCCATGTCGTAGCTTAGTGGAAACCTCAGCACTCAATTCCACAATTTTCGGGTTGGCGGTAGAAATAGCTTTGAAGAGCGCGTTGTACGCATTAGCTCTCTGTTAAGGAAATGCGCATGGACCCCCCTTCGGTGACGAAAGGTTCTATGATAAAAATCCGAATTTGAAATCAGGTTCGAACGCTGAGCGATTCTAAACTGCCTGTGAGGGTGGGATCGTCGACAATTCGAATAGCACACCGTTAGCCGAACTAATTTTAACAATAAAATTTAGTTATAACAATGTATGATTGTAATCAAATATTCTGATGAGTAATTAGCCCAGTAAATAGAATCTCCTTTCGGAATCCTAGTGCACCATTAAGTGTGACGATATTTTATTTATTCCGCTTAATTTTCTTAATAAGCTTTTGTAACTAATAAGCGCAGCAAATGGAGCTTGGGATAGGGTTATTTCTTTCATAACCAGTAGGGGAAGAGTGGCATGAAAGAGCTAAGTTTTGAAAGAGCCACTATCATTTACGCGGTTGTTTTCGAACGAATGATGCACGAATTATAATTTTGAGATAGCAACACTGGCTATCTGTCACCCACAAACATTTCACTGTTCCCGAAAATAAACGTCGCCGTTGTAACGTATTGAAGATTTCGTCGTTGTAAAGTAAATTTTTGAGTTCATTTTATTTGTTTATTTAGTCTACACGTACAAAATTAACAGCAATATGATTATAGTATAATTTTATGGATATATTAGGCCTTCCAATAACATAAAAATTTTGCAGCTTTGCGCTTTAATTTCATTCTAATTTTCGAGGTTATGTTTCTTGGGAGAATATGTTTTGAAAGAGCTGGGCTACGGTGTAATGAAAAAGCCGGCTCTTTCAAGACCAATATTATAAATATTATTATTATTTATACAATATTATAATACTATAATTTTCATTACACACTACACAATTATCCTGTCCTCTTCCTCTTATAATAATAATATAATATATAATAATAATATTTATAATATTGGTCTTGAAAGAGCCGGCTTTTGGTACCAGTGCAAAATTTGTTCCGGTTTGGCACATGAATCCTGTGGTGTAAAAGGGAGATTGCATTATTATTGCCAAAAATGTTTTTAAGTTGAATTCTTTATTTTTGTTATTAATTTTGAATTCTATATTTTTGTTTTTAAATAACTTTATATGTTCTATACCTAGTTAGTTTGCAATGATTGATCTCAAACGGATGGTTAAGTGAGAATTTCTTAGATTTAAGTAAATATTCAACTTTATTCAGAGTTTGCGTTATATAAAACATTTTATATAATAATAAATATTTTCGATAATATTTTCGTTAATTTACAGTTCAAGTCCTGTAATAATAACTTGGCTCTTTCAAAACTTTTGTTGGCTCTTTCAATGCCTATGTGTTATGAAAGAGCCGAGATCTCATTCTTTTTATAAATGGTTAGAAGTCTAAGAATATTGTTGCTTTTGGAAAATGTTTCATGACATTATGTACATAAAGAAATAAACAATAACTTATGATATAAGTTTTATTGTTTATTTATTTCCTTTTGTATTATTTGCTCCATTTTTCAAAACTGGCTCTTTCATGCCACTCTTCCCCTACGGGGTCGGTGGAATTTGTGCATCCCGCTAACAATAGACAATTAATACAAGTTCAAATATCATTGCTTGACTAGTTAAACATCTTGAAGAATACAAGTAGGTTATCGGAGAAACAAAAAAGGATAGTTCATTGACCCCAGTCTCCTTGCTTCTTAGTGTTATTGTTAGTGCTTTTATTATAATAATCGACTTTCATTTATTATTTATATATATGGTAAGTAATGAAAAGAAGATGAATTGTCACTTTTTACGAAAATTATAGTATATTAACCTATCAATAACTGAAAATAGATACTATATTGCTAGAGAAAATAGTAAAATGAATGGCAAGCAGCACTTTAAGATATTTTCAGCGCTTCAATAGCCTTGTTTTATATTCTGACGGCAGATGAAGTAAGCGGATACTGTCGAACAAAGTCATCTACGATACATGTGAGCATCAATAAAAAATGACGAACACTGACATGTCCGAAAACGCACTGCTTACCTTTGGAGATTTAGGGATCAGGATTTGAGAAACGGGATGGAAAAACGGACTTTGGTAACTCTTACGCACTCCTGACTCAAGATCGCGCATTTCATGACCGCCTTCTGTGAGAAAAACTTGTAGATTATTGTTACAAAAAAAATCTCAGATAAGTACAGAGTACAAATAGAATCAAGCGTAGTATCTATTGTATCAAGTCGCCGGCAGTGGTTAGATGAGAAAACAGATGAGAAGAGCGATATGTGACAGTATTTAGGAGACTTATATATCTAGCAATGGAGAGACACCGGTTAATGATATGGTATGGCATGGTATAAAGTATCCATAAAAGTTATGTTATGTTAACCTTTAATTAACATAAATGGAATTTTGTTAAACAAAAACTTTTGCATATACATTAAAAATCACTAATTTTGCATAAACATAGAACTAAAATAAATTGTTACTCCAGACAATTTAGCTTGATGTATGATCGGACCTAGTAAATGTTATAACATACCTGGATGGTATCATAATATTGTCTGGTGTGGATTATTTAATATACTCGCAGAATTGACATTGACTCATCATCTACTGAAACGGGACAGGTTACAGTAGCAATATTTCCAGTGATATGAGTCACTGCACTAAACTGAACTCGATTCAAAATTGAAGAAAACAACGATGCACAAAATTGATGATATCTAGTTAATAATGTTTACGGACACATACATTTACAATACACAACAATAAACAACAACGATAAACACAAAACTATGGAAAGTATAACCAACAACACCTTTTTATATATATTCTTCTGTCATTAATTGATTAACTCTTCTTTAAACCCTCTTATTTATTAAGGAAAATCTGTTACTATATACAATAATAATGTGATTTAAAAACGATTTTAAAAAGAAAAAAAAAACAACCAGCATGTACACAGTGTTAACATAGATTAAAACATACCCTTCGAGCTAATAATGTTCCAAGTAATGTACAACCCACGCATGCAGAATGAGTGCATCGGGTGAGTCACGCGGCCCTCACACAGTGACACCATACAATAGATACAATTTGTACGCTTGTGTAGTAGTTTGCATGCTAATAGGGAGAACCCTCACATACTGTCCCACATTCTATACTCTAATTATAATAAAAAAATTATGCGCACAAGATACACAACAAAACTCATCACAAACATATTCATAACGTTAAAATCGGCTTTATTAAGATACCGATTTCTCGCGGTCAGATTAGTCAGACAGTCCGACCGGACCACGAGAAGCGAACGAACCGTTTCTGTCAAAAACAAAAAGGCATATAAACCAAATTTTTCACATCACGTAATTACTTTACGTAGTTTGTCCGTGAACCGAGTTTATGGCAATAATTGTTTGTGAGCAATAATACGATTATCCTAAGGTCATTCTTTGCTCTCTCTAAACAATGTTTGCTAGAGCAGTAAACTGCAACCATATTGACTACGTGTATTAAAATTGCTTCTTCAGCATACCTTTAGCGTCTTTGTAACCCAAAATAAACTAATTTAAATAATATATCAAAGTCAATTGTAAATGTTTGCGTACTTCGATCATGCAATATCTGAGAAGACGAATTGTTTAATTAAAGCTGGTCTGGGGCATTGAACCTAAGGTTGAATTAAACGCTTAAATCTATTCGCACAAGTTTTAACAGTATTAAATGAAAGTAATTAGATAATGGCGATGAATCACTAAGGTCGATGATCGGACTAAACAACAATGACGAGAAAATCACGTTACTGCGTAGCACTCACTCACTTTATTTGCAAAATTATTTTTATTTATTATAGGAATAATTTCAAAGTCAATATTTAAACGAAACTATAAAGATTTGGATAGAGCTCGTAAGACTACAAATTTGATCTCATTATTTTCCTTAAACGTACGGAAATCAGCAAAATCTACCGTTCTGACTGCCGCATGCCATGGGCGTCTTTATATTAATTATACGTTCTTTAGACGCTAGTAAACGTCTGTAAGAGCAATTCAAATTAAACCGCACTGAGCTTTACAGAAACTCGAAACAAGTTTCAGTACAAACGTTTTGAACATTTCGGGGTGTAATTCTGCAACCATTATTTAACATTAGCGTCGGACGAATTAGGGCGCCCCGTAACACTACACCGCTAATGTTATAAACTAATAATTACAAACTGGTTTTATAATGTCTCTTGTTATACGAAATATTGTACAAGTATTATGCGGTTTTGTTCCAGAGATGTAATAAGTATTGTGACATTAAGATTCTGATAATAATAATAGTGAATTGTTTATTTGCTTCACAATGTACATAATAAAGCTCTTATTCTAAGAGATATTGAATCCATACGCATTCTGCCAGGATAATAGTGTACAATGTCATTAAATTACATTAAATTGGCATTATTACTAAAATAATCACCGATATTCAATGTCTAAGTATTAATTAAATGTTGATATAATATAATTTAAATCAATAATAACAAATCTTTATTATTTAGGTAGTTCTTAATATTGTAGTAATATCTATTAAGCTACAATAATTTTCTCATAAATAGATTAATTTTAATCCTTTTCATAGAGTCACGGAGTTTATTTATTTAATTGCACAGACAAAATGTACAATAGGAGGACTTATGCCTTATGGCATTCTCTACCAGTCAACGTTTGAGTAAACAAAGTAATAAGAATTAAACGGGGAATTAATGTTTATTATACAATTTGATAGACATGCAATATGCATTTCGGCTAAACATTTTGATTCTGTGTTGTGGTATGTTTAGGTTCTTTTATCTCTTCCTTTCGTATTCTTATACACATCGTATTTTTTAAAAAAGTTTAGTGTAGTTCGATCGACAGTGAAGAGAAACAAATAAAACCATAATATGGCATGGTTTGTCACCATTAAAGAATTCTTTATCTTGCAGGTGGTCTATTCCAATTATGTATCTCATCATGTGCGGAAAGTAACATAATCCTTTCTCGTTTCACCGTAAATAACCCCATAAACAAAACCAATTAATCACACTCTAATCTTTTCCAATATCAATTTACGTATTTGTAATACAATACATGTGATGTACATAGTTAATCGAACAGAAAGCGTAGGTCAAAGGTCAAAGCGTCAGTGATGCTGCAATCAATACTTGTCGCTGTCTGTACCCGTCTCTAGTGAATAGGGGACGGGTTCCTTTGACACAAGTTGTTTAGGGGGGTTATCGAAACATAACACTAGTTATTTCTTGTGTATTTGTTTTATTTCGGTGAATACGAAGTGAGAAGCAATCAATCTCTTCTGCGGCGTAGATAGAAGTCTACTCAAGCGCTACACAGCGCGACTACGAGGCTACGAATTTCGTAGCAATTCGTAGCACGCTACGAATGTCGACTGCTATGATAAATTTGTGCTACCCACTCATTTCATTATTCGCTTCTTAGTCTTACCAAAAATGGCATTTATTTTTTATGTTACTACTGTGTAATATTATTCAATACAATGCCCAAAAATAAAACAATAAAAATACCCAAAAAATATTTAAGAGTATATAAAGCGCGTACCTGTGTCAATAATAAACGTAGCAACCCAATAGAATAATTAGTCAAAACCATGTTATAATAAAATTAAGATAAATAAATCCAAACGATAAGCTCATGTATACGTTTTATAGCAATAAATCTTAATAAAACCTATCGGAACCAGACTCGGAATGGGAAAGTGTGGGCGAACAAAAAACAGTTTTCTCGGGAGTACATTTCTGCGTTGAAGTGGGTACGGATCTTTCTAGAAGCGTCTCAATAGTCTATAGATTCATGCCAAAGTATTTTAGTGAGCTACTCCCACGTGATGGCAGTAGGACGGTATAAGAACTCTTTCATGAAAATTCTCCACGCGAAGGCTACCTTCCAAAAGGTTCACGTCAAGGTTGAATCGCGAAAAATCATACGTAACAATATTTAATGCGGCATCAAGCAAATTAATTTTTAAATTTATTAAATTAGTAAAAGATATTCGAAAATAAATACGGGCAGCTCGGTAAAAAAAAAGTTAGATATCTGAATCAGCCTTTATTTATACGAGTTTATTTTTCTCTAATATTTTAAACTAAACCTCAAAAATGCTCTTCGATATCATCTCATTCAATTTCGCATTGAATTCTAAACAGCTTACATATCAAAAGAAAATAAAAAAAAAAAAAATCTTTTAAAATAAACGATTAAAACAAAATATTTTTTGTTTTTATGGTTTATTTGAATACGTACTGTTACATTTAAAAAAATACTTAGGAAAATGTTATACTCGTATATTCTGTAATTTGTTTTCACTTAAGCGTCAATCGAAGTCAGAAAGATCATTTTTAAAATCAAAATATGTAAATACGGAATATTCTAAACTTTTAAAATATTCTAAACTCATGTCATGGATTTCTTAAAGTAACATAAAGAACAGACAGGAATGCATACAACCTTTTCCTATCTCTGCAGTCATATTCCTGCGTAAACTAAAATTAATTGAGATTTTAGTTGTCAACAATTATGTAGTAATGGATAAAATGTATTGTAAAGGAAAATATAAATGCGATTACATGTTAATCTGCTTTCAATGGCACGTGCGACGAAATATGACACACCACACCCACCAAGCAAGCAAGCAATATCACGACGAAGCATTCCACCAACATTTTCGTACGCAATAAGAAAGTAATTTTTACGTAACATGGCAAAGTAATACTCAATTTTCATGTCGCTGTAATATAAAATGTGTCAAATAAAAAGCAGATTCCTTTAAAATTCCTTATGATTTTTCTCAAGATTTGTGTAACACATTTTTACATCTTTATTTTTGGCTTTAAATAATATTAATAGCTTGTTTTTTTCCTTTAATGGATGTATTAAGTTACCGACCCGTCGTCACTTGCAAGAACGCTCGTTATCTTTAATGGCGCATTCTATCAAGCTCTGTATTTTTATTTACAAAAACAATTTGAAATAAAGCCTAAGATGAGATTTGATACTTAAACATTAGGTTAGGATCAACACGCTGTAGATAGATTAGGGTTGTAGATTTATGGTCATTGTCGTAACCAACCGTGAATATGCAGTACCATGGTGGGTATGGTGGGGACCATGCAGTACCGTCGAAGTTGCTTAGGCTGTTGCCGATGCGCCCTTTCTAGGCCCTGACGACACAATAACAAGCGCCCCAGTGCCGAACAGTCCCTACTTCCACCTGCTCGCTAAGTTTGCGCCATCGGTTTACAAACTTTCCCGGACTTCATAAGTTCGCTACTGAGTTCGCGAGGTCCAGGGCCAGCCTCCTTACAGTTTATTCCCCCTAACATCCTCTCACGCGCATAGAATAACATACTCACAGCATGTGGCGTAGCTCCTCATGCCGCATTAAATAATGACATAATAAAGTATTTTCTGGAAATAGCCATGCCCAGTTTCACGATAACCGCTATCAATAAAGTTAATAACACTGCGACAGTCCGTTTCCATTAGAACCCAAAAGGCAGTCCGCGATAAAATGTGGTATTTCGGCAAAGGAGGTCGATCGGTAAAGAGTAATGTGTTGTCGACTCCAGATCAGGAGCACAATAAAATGGCAGGCTGAATACCTTGTGGTATAGGCACGAGACGTTAAGGTTTTTTTGCGTGAAAAGATAGACTGGCACACGAAAATGAGACAAACAAACAAAAACAGTGAAACCGTGTTAAAAATGTAAGGACGAAAATTGGAGGCTATCTTAGAATAGAATAGGTATACAATAAAAACAATGTGTTTGTGATAAAAGAATATAAATATCCAAAATTATTTTCAAAAATTGATGATGACCAAATATATCTATAACAAAACCGCTACAAATCCGTGCCAGTTCTACATTTTTTTTAAAGGACGAATATGTGTCCAATTTTTGGATTTTTTACCTGTCTGTCTCACCTATTTTTACACTCATTTATTTTTACCTGAACGCGCATCACACAAAAGCCTTTTAATGAAACTTGGCGTAATGTGCAGGATTAACATTTTGGGTACTTTTATGCAGATCAATTATAAAGTTCCCACGGGAATAAAGCTAATCACACATACTCTAATGTCTACGCACACGAAGTCGTGGGTACTGCTAGTATTTAAAATAATTCGGTATAATTTAGATTTTTATTTTTTTAATAAATCGTTCTATTTATGTCTTCAGTTGGCCCCAACGGTGTCGTTAATCTCTCAGCTATATGTGACTAGCGGATGCAAAAAACCCGGTGAAATCGGCTTACCTCGCCAAGATTACAGCGCGGCCATCCATCAGCCTTGTCAAGTGAACTGACGTGAGCCATATCTTGTCCTTACCTAACGCCTCTTAGCTTTAAATCTTTATTAGAACTAGAAGTTACGCTGGAAAGTTCTCAACTTTACTAATAAAATTGTAATTTGATTAAATGTAGTTTTAAAATATCTTTAAAAATTTAATTATATCAATTGAAAAGGCTTTTTCAAACCTTACCTAAATGAAATGTAGTGAACTAATTCAACAACAAATCAACGAATCATTTTGGCATTTCACCCTTGGCCTCTGGCATTTGTGGTACGGAAAAAACAAACCATAGTATTGTATAATCCCGGTGAATGCAGGTGAAGTTGCGGGCAACAGCTATTAGTTTTAAAATTTACTCCTCTTTTTGGACCGCCAAGATTTTAGTCGTCCTGAACTGTTTAATTTGTAACTAATTTTATTATAATCTGTATACAAGTATGAGGAAAAATTATGTGCGTCGTAGTTTCATGCGTTATTTTGTTATATATTAGACGCTATTCTTATCGACAAATAAAATTGAACAACAGTTGAATATAAAAACATATCCACAATTTTGCAAAGACCTGATATTAGTGTTGTTAATTAAAAGGAGCGCTGAATGTTTGAGCGCTCGAACGCTGGTGCGCCAAGTTAATGCTATTGAACTGTTAATCTTAACTGTTTTATACTCGCGCTTTTAACTACAAGGGTTTACGACCATTAAACATTAAAAATTTGGACTATAATGCTCACTAGCCTTTAACGCTGGAGTCTCAAAGTTAGCGCTCACTCAACGCTCGAGCGTCAAGCGCTTAATCGTTTTTACAAAATTACCTGATATACGACTTTGACGCGGTGCACGGTGATCGATTCCAAACTCCATCATAACTGTGTACATGAACTGTGCGCGTGATTCGTAATGGTTGATGTCTGTACTGTCATCAGGAGGAGGTAATATTTAATAGATTTAAGACTGAGAAAACGAGACAGTTCGTTAGTGTATACTACATATAGTCTGTAGGCGTAAACATTACATTTGAATACAAGTTTTCTTCGCAACGAGCCCGACCCACGCATTATAACGTCGCCGCTAGGTCATATCGAATTCTTCATTAAGAAATCAACACCAAACTCGCTACGCAGACAGAAAACATTAAGAATTTGTAGAATTTTTAACCAATCCAAAAAATAGATTGCGCCATGATTGAAAAAATGTAAAGTAAGTCATGGTGTAACGGGTTTTGTATCGGTGTTCAGATTTAAATAGCAATTAATAATTGTATGTGTATGCTGGCTAGTGTTGCAAAAGACTCGATCTTTTAACTCTGATCTAAGAGACTTGAATCTACTTTTTCAGAGCTAGCCTAACATAATACGTTTCAAAAGGCCTATTCGACGACTATTCGAGTTAAGTTGGATAAAAACGACGCAAGTCACTTTTGAAACTTCAGTTTTTAATAAAGCTTTACGTGTGTGTGTCATTAGCTCTGTAACTTTTTACTGCCTCCACTATAGATGTCGAAAAACGTACAAATGTCAAACCAATCATGACCACAACTAAGTTATATAAAGTGTGGCCAAAACTCGTATAAAGGATCCTTTGATACGTATAAACTTAAAAATGTAATACCTGTGTTGTTAGATGCAACGTATAACCAGTACATAAAACAGACATTTTATGTATAACTAAAAAAAATATATTATACCTTAAAAATATAAATAATACTAAACTAGTACAAGATGCATACGCTAAACCCACCTAACCCACGGTTTATTACAAAAGGAAGAGAATAATTAAACTTTTATTGAAAGCTTTCTCCGATGTTCCCGAAGAGCATTATTTAATCTAGCAACACCGCGATGAAAACAGTTAAGCTGGAATTATATCGTCCAACTGGATTACAGTAATACACACATTTGTAGCCATGGTAAGAGAATTATATAATATGTTATGTTTACACGTATTGCTCTTTGGAAAACATCAAATCGTCTTTTTACGGAATACAATGTAGACATCTGTCTAGACACCACCTGATGATAAATGTGACTAACTGCCAGACATGAATGAGTCATCCCCTGTCTCCCACTACGGCATACGTATCCACCCGCGTCATACAAGACTAAATAAGATTTCCCACATAGTATTATCATTGGAATGTTTCCAATCAAAACATAAAGAAGTCAGGAGTATTTATGACTCATTTATAGTAAGTAACTACAGCACGCTGTGTAATAAACTACCACATGTTTGAATTGTTGCAATGCGTTGATAATCTTCACGCAGTGTGAGTCTTAAAGTCGCCCTCTGAGATGTTTCTGCATATATGGAACAAACCAGGTCTTCCATCAATGGAAGACTGGATGTTATCAAAAGTATGTTTAGTCCTCTAGCTAAACATAGTGCCTCATTTACATATTATTTAGTCAGGGATTGGAATAAGAAAATTAATTGCAAGAATATTACCCATCGATCGTCGATCCTGAAACCTGCGACAGATATAAGCAATCCATTGCCATTTACTTATATTTAAGTTTCTATCAGTGACTTTGGCTATTTTGTCCAAGAAAAAGTAATCCATATACATGGTGACGACCCCCAGCAAGAAGACGACGCAAGGAGGAGTAATTTTAGATGAGAAAAGCGAAATACTGATTATGGTGGCGAGCCTTGGGATTCTTTGAGGATTCAGCAGTGGAGAGAAACGGGCTGGTGGCACGGTGTGGTATAATAAATACGAGTATACCTTAATACTAAGCGTGAGACCCACTCTCAATTAGATTTCCGAATATTCCGATGTGTTATTTCATCGCAATATTAAATGAATTATTAAATGTCAAGTTAACGATAATGTCAAACATTCAGCTGTTTTTCAAAATTAGATTACTTTTACAATTTTTTGATAGGCGTTTTACTAGTAACACTATGGAAAGTTATGAAAAATAGAATACCAAACTATATTTAAACGGTTATATTGCCCAAATTATTTCACTCGAAATTATTTGGCTCCGACCATGGTCGAGGTGACGAACTCGTGACCATTGTCAAAGGAACGCAGCCGAAACGTCTCGAGTTGACAAATATATGCGTTTAAGGGTGACTACATATTTAATATTATTTATATACAGTTCTTGTTTTATAGTTTAGCATTTATTTATGTGTAGTTTTTGCAACTCACGAGCGCGTGTCACGAACGAGGTTTCCAAAAGAAAGTTTGACACGCACTCCTGAGGTCTCTCTAAGAACTACCTCTCTCTCTCTCTATAGTGGTTCCCTCAATGTTTAGGATACTGTGATATATATATATATATATATATATTAGGGTGTCCCTTATATGGGTGAAAAAAATTTTTTTACGGATATCGAAATGCATACCCCCTAATTCTTTTTAAACTACCCAGACTTACTCAAATACAAAATTTTATCTTCCTACGTCAACATTAACCCGTGCCGACAGGGCTCTGAAGATTTTGAAAATTGCTGTTTTTAACCCTTTCCGTTATGTAGCTAAATCATCAATTGATTTATATCAATCAATATTTATATTTTATAAAAATAATAATCAAAAAGAAAGTTAGTAAATAAGTACTTATTATAAAATTATAAAAGAATTATAAAAAAGATTAAATAAAACTATTATTACTATTATAAAAGAAGATAAAATTACAGATCAGCCAGGATATTTTCTTTTGAGGGTCTCTTTTTTACAGTCTGGATACAGATTTCTATGCTCTTGCACACAGCGTAGCAAAAATTTGTTTTTCTTCTTCCTTTGCAGTGATCAAACCATGAAAATCTTGCATAAGTTTTACAGCTCTTTCAGCTGTATCATTAACTGCCTTTAAAGAAATAACCTTTCTTATTGCCTCTAAATAGGCAACATCTTCTTCCCACGTAGAAACGGGTTTCTGGAGGAAGTTCTCATAAATTTTTAATCGAGAAAATAAATTTGAGCTCTTGACAGATACAAAATCACTTAATAATTTTCCTGCAACAATAAATAAGGCAGTATTATTATCAGTTTAGTGAAAACAGTGTAAAAAATAATACTATGTATTCCCACTTACCATACAAATAATCAGACATATCTTCTTTCGATGGAATGTATCTCTTCCCAGAATCATACAAACTCTCTCTTTGTAAGTTCATTACAATGTTTCCCTTGGTTTGTTCATCAACTTCATCACCAAAGAGTGATAAAACGGCAATTTCTTCTGACAAGTACCAAAGATGTTGACTAAACTTGCTCAGGGCTGCTTTGGAGATCAATTTGTCAACAGTTTCATATTCATTGCAATTAAACAACTTTTAACGGTTTAAATCGCGTATATTTGACATGATTCATATTATATAGTTTCATATTCCTTAAGCCTCTTTAAAAAACACAAATCTTGATTTGGTGTCTTCACCGCCAGACTACATCCAAGCCATGGTTTCACATATATAACCGCATTGAATAAACAAACGTCTTGAAGTGCTCGTTTATCCTTGTCGCTAATTTTGTGCTAGGATTGCAACAAACATATTTTTAAAGAGTAAATAGCTCTAGCCATCCACCTTGCTTGATACATCGCTCCAGGAGGTCGGATTTTAATTTTTTTCTCATTATCTCCTCCTAAGAAAATAATAGATAGTTCAATCAGTTCCCGATAATCGTCACGTAGAATGGATTTTTGCAGTTCTTGATTATAAAATGTCAACAATTCTTCTATTGTTGTATTACAAAAATGTTGTGTGACGATATCGGTGTATGTTTCAATAGCAGCAGGATTAATAGTTTTCCAGTTGTCTCTAAACTTTTTGAACATCGGGATATCAGGGCTACTTGTGATTTGGTGGATTTTTGTTTCGAACACACATTTTAAAACCAGTTCGTAAACGTGATGGCGGCAAGCAAAGAGTACTAATTCCCTGTTTAATTTTTGTTCCAAAAGCTCCTTTCAATCGCCCTGTATTAGACGTAGTTGTATCACAGCACATTATTTGTACTTTGTCATCGAGGTTCCAGTCATAAAGTGCGTTTAACACAGCTTTAGCTTGATCTTGACCAGAAGAGCTCTCCAGTTTGGGCACAGCCAGAAGTTGTTCCTTTTCTTCAAATGAAATAAGAATTGGCAGGCGTTCTTCTTTAGAACTTCTCACGTCCAGTCCAGGTAATAATTTCCCATCCCAGTGAACGGTCACCATTTCAGGCATATTATTCTGAAAATCTGATTTTATAGATTCCGCTCAATCTTTTCTACTCTGTGTGCGAATGCCTTGAATTGACGATTTGTTTATCGGGAAATCATCACAGCTAAGATCTAGTGCTTCTACTATAGCCTGAAGTATATAGACAGAATCCCTTATGCTTAATTAACATCTATCTAAAGCTGCAACTAACTTAGGCGTGATAAAGTCTTTCCTTCCTCCTCGTTCCAGAACTTACCGTTTGAGATGTCGATGGCAAGGGTTCCTCAAGGCTTTCATCAGAGCTGGTAGGTTAATCGTAATGTCCTTGCGTTTGTTTAAAATCTTGTGTAGTAAGAGATGATGATAAACTCTGGAACACATTTGCTCATGTCTTTTTTTCTCTTCTTTTAATTTTCTCTGTCTTGCCCTTTCTTCTTTCACGGCTAACTTTTTGTCTACACCCGCTAAACATCCTGGACACCCTGGGTCTCTTTGTTTTTGTAAAAAGATTTTATCTTCCTCTATTTTCATCCGTTCCAAAGCATCGGCGTGTGCTATATCGAATAAATTATCTAAATTGTTTTGAAAGTCCTCCTCACGGCGCTCGTAAACATCTTGTGTTTTTTTGGAAATTTTTTTGCAACTGTCTCCAAGCATGGTGAAGGTCCACAAGTTTTTTTACACAGTTAGGTATAGCTCTGGTAGGGATTCTAGCTTTTTCCCAAAATATAATACACTCTCGAATGACGAGATTTGCGCTTTCACTAACAGTCAATTTAACTTCGCGAATGTTAAAAAAAAGTACTGCAAGAACTTAACGTTTAGACGGTAACTTTGCGCCTGTTATTTGATAATTTACCTCACCAACTAAGAAAATACTTTTTTTATTGCTTCTTAATTCCACTGCCATCTTCTAAATGTAAAACAATGCGTGTTAATCACGAGAATAACTGAGAACAAATGACAAATACCGCGAGTACACGCTGCTACTTTCGCGCAACTTGTATGAACATGATTCGATGCAAGTCGGCACGGGTTATCGTACTCCAAATAAGGTTAAAATTTATTTCCGAATGTTTTAAGAGCAAATGAACAAAACTAAGACCTATGCGTTAGAAAATAAAAACTTTGAAAAATAAGGGACACCCTAATATATATATGTAGTATACTCCCTCCAAGAATTAACAGTGTGTAGGTCACAAAATTTAAACGTATGTAAAAAGAAATAATGAAACTTAATTTTACGTGAAATGAGTGTAACCTCTCTGAGTAGGGTTAACGGAAATACGCTTGCTAAGTTTGTCGAAAGTTCATTTTTCATCATTGTCGCGAGTGACGTTACGCGTATTTTTATTATGAAATTTTTGATTTATAGATAGATGTACAACCGGCGGCCTTATCGCTAAAGCGATTTCTTCCAGACAACCTTTGGGTGGTAAGAAGTCTGTAGACGAAATAGAGTAGATAGTGCAATATAGAAATAATGTCTTCATATACATACATACATGCCTTTATTGTGGTTGATACATACATACATGCCTTTATTGTGGTTGATACATACATACATGCCTTTATTGTGGTTGATACATACATACATGCCTTTATTGTGGTTGATACATACATACATGCCTTTATTGTGGTTGATACATACATACATGCCTTTATTGTGGTTGATACATACATACATGCCTTTATTGTGGTTGATACATACATACATGCCTTTATTGTGGTTGATACATACATACATGCCTTTATTGTGGTTGATACATACATACATGCCTTTATTGTGGTTGATACATACATACATGCCTTTATTGTGGTTGATACATACATACATGCCTTTATTGTGGTTGATACATACATACATGCCTTTATTGTGGTTGATACATACATACATGCCTTTATTGTGGTTGATACATACATACATGCCTTTATTGTGGTTGATACATACATACATGCCTTTATTGTGGTTGATACATACATACATGCCTTTATTGTGGTTGATACATACATACATGCCTTTATTGTGGTTGATACATACATACATGCCTTTATTGTGGTTGATACATACATACATGCCTTTATTGTGGTTGATACATACATACATGCCTTTATTGTGGTTGATACATACATACATGCCTTTATTGTGGTTGATACATACATACATTTTAGTGGTTGAACGTTATTGTACAGATTATATTGGCTGTGGATCTCATAAGACCCAAAATGAAATTGTAGTAGACTAGAGCCCTAAAGCCGAGTTGAGTGACGGAATGAGGCGTACTAAACTAAGGTTGTTGACAGGTCATCGTTTATCAGCGACATTACTACATATATGCTCTAGCCTGCTCCAGTTGGGTCGTAATCGTATTGAGGGCAGCCACACCGCGATCATTTTATTACGCAACCGTTGGTTTATTGAACGCCTCAGCTTGAACACACATGGACTCACTATTGAAGAATAACGTATATTAAGACATGTTCCGTTATAAAAAAATATATGTAAAAAATATAATATTGTTTGTTGCTTTTTTTCATTAAAAGCCTTAAGATTTACTTTATTAATAGGTGATATGGGAAGTAAAAGATAAATTGCAAGCATGTTGCTATGCGTTTTGCAAGGGTATGTCGCACGCAACCATTTTGAGACTCCTGTTTCTATCGTGCCTGTATCGCCGTTCATCAAAGAGTCGTGTTATCTTAAATCCATATATATTATCTTAAAAATTCCAGCAATAAAAAGTTATTACCAAAACACCGGAAACTTTTCTATACTAACTTCTGATGTCAATTCACTGAACTTTTGTTTTACGAGTTTCTTCTATATTAAACGCAAATCCCAAGAAATATAAACTTTTATTGGAGTTTCTGACAAATGGATTACTCTGTACTAATAAAACTCATATCCACAAGGATCAAGTCAGTCAGAGAAGCATGCAATATTGAATGCTCGAATTATCGCTCCACAACAAGGTATAAACATGTCCTGGGCCGGTCAAATTATATCGGCGAGACGACGGGAGATGTTCAACATGTTCCCTTCTGAAAATTCCGACTGGGAAGATAGAGTTCGATGATCCGATATCCGATGATATAAAGAGATCATATGGCAAGTGCTATATGGACCACACTCATCAAATAAGACATAGTGAAAAAAATTGGAGAGGTTCAACAAGGGCACGTGTTGTAACGTGTGACATGTATATTGATTAAACACACTCACGTGTAACATATGACATGGAAATTGATTAATTACACTGTCTTTATTCTAACCTAAGGTGTTTCTTTATTGAACCATTGTAGCTCCGTCTGGTCGTATGTGCTGAGAGCGCGAGAGAAGAGAGTCCCGGAACTGCGTTTCGTTACTACAGCACGAAATGTTGAAGAAGAATAAATAAAACCACGTTTTTTTATAAAGGGGAATATTAATTTACTGTGAATTAGAATTTATTTTACTATATATTAAAATGTAATATTTTTTATATGAGTATATGTATTATTGCATTGCATTCGCATTACGCAAAATAAAGTCTGATTCAATTAATTATATAATAAAAAAAATCATAGTATCTACTCAGTTGCTGGTCTACCCAGGTCTTTAAAACTCAGTTTCGACATACTGCCAGTATTTTCTCAATAAACCTGTATAATCAGTTTTCAAAATAAGTGGTCACCAGAATCATACCCTTTTTACATAACGACTTTATGGCGTCAAAAAAAACATTTACACTGTTAAAAAGGTAAGAAACTGCTTTTTAGTCCTTTCCTTATCTTCATCTTGTTCATATTTACACGCTATACCTTTATCGGGATTGCCGAGGTTTTATTTAATGTTTCCGACGCTTAGGGTTGCCGGAAATCCTCCGTTTTTGTCCACGATATGGAGGCGTATAGATTCTATTAGCGGTACACCATTAGCACCATTAGTATACAACACCATTAGCTTGAAATTTGTACTTTAAAAGGACTTTCGAAAGTACCTTATCGTTGTTTTTTTTTTTATATATACGAGTATAGGTAAACGGAACAGACGTACATGTGATGGTGGCAAGTGGCTACCACCGTCAATGAGCGCCTGCAACACCAAGGCAACATTTTCGGCAGCGAGCACGCTGTCGACAATGAAGAGTAAAGCCCTATTCACAACCTTGTTGAAGAACGCCATCTCGTGTAGCGCAGCGGAATGTTCCATGACCATTGGGTTTGCAAAAAAAGCGGAGTATGAAAACTGCACAGTACGCGACACGTCTTTATCGAGAAA
Organism: Sesia apiformis; assembly: GCA_914767545.1. Classification (NCBI taxonomy): domain Eukaryota; kingdom Metazoa; phylum Arthropoda; class Insecta; order Lepidoptera; family Sesiidae; genus Sesia; species Sesia apiformis. The sequence continues at coordinate 13,681,516 of OU611963.1, read as the reverse complement.
GTGCGGATGCACCGCACCTCATTTCGGAAACGTGAGATGTAATTGTACAAACTCGAATTAGGAAAAAAGTGTGAACAGTTTTTTAGAACGCTCCCTGTTGTAAAACACACAGATCTAAACCATCTGTAAGAATAGGATCGTCAACGATTTGAACAGTACGTCGTTGGACAGAACCAAGTGGGCACAGGGGCACAAGTTCGGTGCACTGAACCAGAGATGAACAGTAAGTACTCCATGCGAGGTCCACATTGTATCTTGAAAAGCAAGTGGCGTTGCCCCGGGGTGAAGTACCTACCTACCACTTTGGATGTCGTTTGATTTTACTCTCCAGATGACCAACGACCCAGCCGCTCTCCAAGATCTTAAGAGGAGTGCCCTGAAAGGATGTACAAATGAATCTTTGACGAATAAAACAAATTATGGACATTTTATAGTTATGAAGTCTTTCTCCGATTGGAAAGAAGTAAGCTATTTAACGGTCACTCGCTCGTGTTTACTAAAAATAAAAAGTCTGAAGTTATCTCTGGTTTATTCAGGTACGCAAAATTGTTGCCCTCCCTATTTGACAATGAAAGGGTCTTATGGAGTGACAATGTTTGCGATTCATAGCTCAAAGCTGTACCCGCCCTCGGGTGAGGACTTTCATTATACGACACATTACAATTCATGAACTAGATATATTCGTGTATAAATGTTATATCATAGGTTCAATTTTCTACACTACAATTTCCATACCATTCTTAATCATCTTATTAGTGCGTTACAGTATAGTTAGACCGTCGACAGATTACCGATTTGACAGTTCAAGAACAGTTGGTTGAGATAACTTTGAAGTGGCGTACAAATTACTACAAAAATATTTTCATCGTTAATACTCGCTCTTAAAACAAATCTCACGCGAAAACAAGAGTTAGGCAATTGTACACTAAACGTAATTGTTTGGAGCATTAAATATTCTTTAATAACTAAGAAAACCATTTTTTCAATCCGTGACGCGCTGTTAGATACAATGTTATGTCGTGTATCACTTTTTGTTTTTAAAAGATTGTTTACTTTGTTTACCGATATTTACCTGATACCGTTACGTTACAAATACCTGATACCGGATATTTGTAACGTAGTCTGAGTAAAATTTTAGAAGTGTATGAATTTACTAAATTCGATTAATTTTGTGTGATTTGATTAAATCTAGTATTAAGCTATAACAGATCCAGTGGGGTAATTTACGATTAAGATCCTTAATTAAGATTTATGAAAATTATATTGCGATCATTAAATCATTGCATTTTTGTAAATATTATAGGTAAAAAATGGTATCACTGGCCCAACGATAATCACCCCAACTTGCACTAGCGCCGCCATTTTGTGTCTGCAAAACAGTCAGTCAATCAGTCGTCCATCGTTTGTACTCGTGCGCACGAACTACGTTCCCCCAGTATTTGCTGTTGTGTGGCATTTTTTTTCTGAGTCTCTATATCTTCTGTTTGTTGTTCCTGCTTATTACGTTGACCTTGACGCGAAATTGAATTTTGATTCCGCTTTGTACTTAGACGTGAACGTCTTAGTGCATAAAAATGCCGAAACGTGGACAAAGTTTAAAGAGCCAATGACACTCGAGCTTATAGTTACAGGACATTTTCGAACGTGAATTGCAAAATGGCGGAACTTTGGTGCCTGTCACCCAAGTACAAGAGCGCGTTTTGCCGGCGCTTAGAAACAGTATAAACACTTTTCAACACCAATAAAGAAAAATTCGGCCCGTCTAGAAGTGAGGAAAATGTGTTACGGACGCCAAAGAAAAAGGGAAGAACAAAGCCCGCGATGGATGTTGATAATTTTGATGCAGACGCTATCAGAAATCATATTTACAATTATTATTTAAGAAATTAATTTCCGAATAGAAGAATGCTTTTGATGTCGTTAAAAGAGGTTGGCTTATATAGTGGAACAAAAACCGCATTGTCACAAATATGTATTTAAAAAGATTGGCTTTGAATAGAAGAAAACTGACAAGAGAAAAAGTTATGGAAAGAAAGAAACCAATTTTTAAGGGAAGAGAGGTGTTTATCGACGAGACATGGTTAAAGGCCAACCACACAGTTAGTTTCACGCTAGTAAATGGACGGCACGAAAGCTTCCACATTTAAAGTGCCAATGGGCAAAGGAGCTCGATTGATTTTATTTATCTGTCACGCCGATTCTGCTGGGGCCGACTTCGTGGAGAACGCGTTGCTGGCTTTCCAGTCAAAGAGCACTTCTGACTACCATGAGGAGATGAATACTGACACTTTTAGACAGTAATTTGAACATCAATTTTATAACCCGTCCTGCCGGAGCCTTCAGTTATTTTAATGGACAATGCTTCATACCATTCCATGCAGGTAGATAAAACGCCTACCCAGGCCAGTAAAAAAGCAGAAATGGTTGCCTGGCTTGAAAAAAACAGCACTGAAATCAATGTCCAGATGCTGAAAGCAGACTTGATAAACTAGTAAAAGAGAACAAGGCGACAAAAGTGCGATACAAGATAGACGGACGAACTGGCTCTAGCACACGGACAACGCGTTCTCCGAACTCCGCCGTACCATTGTCAGTACAATGCCATCCAGTTAATATGGCCTCAAATTAAAGGGAAATGTTCAAATTGACTTTCTTTAACATTTTCAACACAATGCTATACAATAAATATCTTGGTTATATTTGTATGTGTTGATGTCAAATAAAGATTTTTATTTTAAAAGGTCAAATAATTTTTATTGTTAGGTTAAGCAACTGGCCACATTACGGCTCTGCCATTCAGCACTAATAAAATGTTGAAACTGCTAAAAGAAGCTTGTGAGAAGGTCACAAAAGACGACAGGGCAAAAGTAGTTGAAAAAGCAAGAACAATAATTTGGATGACTATGACCCCGATTGATTCCATAATCGACAATAAAATAATTATTCAAGTAACTGATAGCGACGACGATAGCAGTAGTTCACGTGATTCTGATTCAGAATAGCCTAAAATACTCAATAAAATACATTTCAAGCACAATGGCATTTTTTTATTTCCGTATTCCCTATTCTATCACATCAATGAAAGTATTATTATTATCTGTTAATAAAAGTATTTAAAGCTACTGCTACGATTGTCTATAGTTACATCATTAGTTACATTAATTATTTAACTAATTGTGAGTTGAAAATTTCATTTAAACACTTCACTACAAATATACATATAAGATTTAAAAAATATTATGACATGTCTAATAACAATTGATAATAGTTAAGATAAACTGATTGGTCGAGAGCCTCTTTCTGCTGAGACCAGTGTTGATTACTGTGCTAAATATTTTTTTATGTAAGGCGGTCAAAATTGTACAATATTATTGAAACGCTTCTGGCACCCAAACGAGTTCAATACACTCCTTATACGATCAAAAGCAATCCATAAATTTGTACAATATAATAGATCGTCTAGGGGGCCTCTTATAGGGGTTAGGTCATAAATCTAAGTTTAATCTAAGTTTATCTTTTTTAGTCTTTAAAAATATATAATGGAAAGTTTATACCCCCCATATAAGTACACATAATTGTTTTTTTTTTCAATCAATGAATGGTAAATGGACGAAAAATTATGGAAATTTGTCTCATAATTTAAACTTTCATTGACCGTGAAATTATAACTGTATATTTATGAAACAACAATGGCGGCTCGCACCAGGGACAACACACAGGAATCGTTCACATCGATTGATGTGCGACGGGTCGGCGCCATTGGTCAGCGCTTGTGGCGTCACGTGGTATCGACCCGACGCCTACGGACGCGCATGCGTCGCAGTAAAAGCTCGCACGCCATTGGACAGCTGATCCGTTGAGGGATTGACCGACCGTAATGAGTAAAACATTCGATAGGTTTTAAAAATCAGCTTGTATTTGAGAGCTTTACACAAAATACCTTATGAAAAAAGCCACCACCACATATGGTAGGTACATTAATACCCGGCAAGCGAGATTAATCTGTTCATTTTATTCTTTCTATAAATAGCTACTTTTCTAACACATTCGTAATTTAATCGTAGTTTTTTTAATGTCAATTACTTCGTAAAATAAAATGTAGAGTCTACGTCAATGAAGCTTGCTTTTAGCAGCAAGGTTTCAAAAATTTCACTGAACCTATTAAAGTGAACTATAAAACATAATAAATAACACTTCGATCGTGTCATAGAGATAACTACCTACTGTCAATGTGCAGTAAAGACCAGCGCAACGTCCACAGCGGGAAATGATGACGTGCGTCGTCAAGGTTCAGTGAGATCCTATGTAGTTTTATGTACGAGCACGGCATGCACATAGCAAACGGTGACTCGTGCTTTCATATCACAATAGAAGATAATATACTACTATATTTTTACTATAAATAAGGATACATGTGCATCCTCCAATCCGTATTGGGCCCACGTGATGGTATATCGCTTCCTCCTCGTAGTTACTAGGGTAGGCCTGTTCCTCATAATGAGACATTATGGGCTGATATCACAAGCAAGGTTCATGATAAATTATATTGATATATAGGTCTGCAACTCACCAGCGAGCATCAACCTTGCGTGTGTGTACGGATACTCACCATTACAAGCAAGGCAGACGTGCGCTCGTGAGTTGCAAGAACTATAGTAATTACTAATTATTATATTAGGTATGCACACATTAGAATTACTTCACGGGTGTAAACCTAACTCGACGACATTCTTTGTCCTCGTGTCTAAATCAGTCCACGTTAGGTCATAACGTTTCAATGAAATATCCGAGCCATTGATTGGAGTCATGTTCAAGGGCAAGTTGGTAGACATTGCGTCAGACGCAAATACGCAATACTGCGGGGAGAGTGGTTAACGAAAAGTATACTTTAATGACAACTATTTTTAGAGGTCAGTCAAAGGAAAAGTTGTCAATACTTTTAAAATGTCATCTTGAAAATTAATTAAAAACCGATGTTTTATAACTTGCGACTACTAGCAGCATGAAAATTAGGTTGTGTTGGCAACACCGTGTCTATTTTTCGGCAATGAGTAGTCATGGTAAACGCGTAGATTCAATTTTAATATCGATACGCATGCAAAAAAGTGCAAATATATCTGTCATATATAAAATAAAGAAAAATCTCTCCGTTCCGCACCCACCAATAAATTATGTAAACGCCGTGCCTGCAGTGACGATGTTAACAAAGGGACCATATTGTCAATATGGTCTTATTGACTTTGGTTAAGATTTCCAAACTTAAAATTGTGTTGCTTCAAGTAGGTATTTGTTTAAATAAAACATAATCCAACATCTGATTTTTAAGATAAATCAAAAACCTATGTACTACAATATATTATATACGTTTTATTATATATTTTTCCTTTCTGATTGTCCGTGATGTCCTTAATGACTCCACTGAAAACTAGTGGTGTGGTTCACTAGAAGACTGCAACTTATTCTTAGATGGAGTCTATTTGCTGCATCACAGAGAACGACGCTAATGGTAGTTATGTCCATAATTTCTATTTCTATTTCTTCTATGTTTCTAATGTATCAAATGTATCAAGTGTTTCTATTTCTTTTATATCTTTATTTTTCTCTTTATTATTTACTTTTCAATGTATTGTGTTATCTGGAATAAACAGGGAACAAAGTGAATTATCTAATTAGATAGGTACCTATACTAGCCAAATATATTATATGCTAATTGATTATAGTTTTATTATTCGTACATTTCGTACGGCGTTGCAATCATTGCAATAGAAAAAGTTAAAAAATCCGAAATAAATACACCACAGTTAAAATAAAGGCGGGTTCGTTTAATAAAACACTAGTACATTACTGAATACATTAGTCTTTGGACTTCTTGTGTTATTGTCAATAGTATTATATAAATGGTGGTCTCAAAACAACACTGATTTGTGTACAAGAGATTAACACCATGTGAAAATAGATGTAGTTTAAAGAATAATGTCTATATAATAAATAAATAGTTAATGTAATTAATTAAAAATGAAGAATAAGCTCTGCAACAACCACTATTACGAGATAAATAGTAGATATAAATAGTTATATCTACTATTTACGAGAAAGGCTCAAACCTGGGGGAATTGTACAAACAAGTGGGAAGATGAAAACAGTCCGTTAGCAGGTTTTCTTGTAAGTATACAATAAATAAATGACAAGAAAATAAAAAATAAATAAAAGCGAGGTTGAACCAATATCGTTTTAATTCAATACCCGCATCGATTGGAATCTCGATTAAGGACGGAACCCATTGAGGAATTTTAATTGTGGAATTCATTGTGAATTCCGATCCATCGATTAAAGGTTTTCCAAATCTTGTCAGTTTTATAATTAAATGGCCTTTGTCCCTGATTCCGATCGCATGATCGTGCGGGTTATAAAGCATCATAGCTTTGAATTCCTTGTTCTCGTGTGAAACTCCTGGATAACCTCGTAAGGCCCGTGGTCCTCTAGTAAAGATAAATTTTTATATTGCTCTCAGACCTAATAGTAAACGATACACGGCCCACGGTCCTTTTTCAAAGATCAATTCATTTAGGCCTTATACAGGATTCTGTTTTCCTGCCTAGTTAATTTGACAAATGTGTAACGAATTTCGGAACGAAACAGCAACTGTCAGTAGATGCCAAAGTCAGGTAGAAAAAAAAAAGACCATCAAAATCAGCCGGAAACTTTCTCGAAATGGGCGACACGTGGAGCAAAGGTAAGTAAATGGAGTATGCCCAAGTGACTATGGAACTTAGTATCGGTGCAAATATTGTTGTGCCAACATGAAAGCTACTGTCTTATGTTGGAATTAATATTATATACTATATAATTATATATTATTATATTATATACTTTCAAGAAAAATAAACAGGATTTACGTAATTTGCTGGGTTTCATGGAAATAAATGGGTAAACTTCGAAAGTCTAAATATTAAAACACATCGTTTTCCTTTTAGTAAATAGGTAAATTAAGGCTTAAGTATGCTATTGCTTATTAAATACAACATAAAATGTGGAAAGTCTCAATACCATACATGAGAAATAACTCAGCGTAACAATAATAATTTGTAACGTCATGCGCCGGCCAACGACAAGCACGACAAGTGACATTTCATCAGTGTTGCCAAAAATATTAGGGGTTAAAGTATGAAATTGCCGATTTGTACCGAAAAATTAAAGCTCGTTTTTTTCTAAAATGTAACATATTTATTTAATCAAAATATTTACCCTCATTATCTATACATTGTTGCCATCTAATCGGAAAAAATCCAGCAATTGAGAAGTTTTAAATTAGAACTTGGAGAGTGCTTGATAGATACTGCTGTTCCTACTGATGGTTCTAGTAGCACAGAATGTGAATCTGATAATGGGGTCCGTAGAAGAGGTAGAAAATTTAGAGTTCCCATTCCAAGTGATAACAATCGTACACTTGGACCTGTACATATTCCTGCAGTAGTAGGAGTTCAGAACAAATGTCGCAGGCAAGGCTGCAAGAAGAACACGAGAATGATATGTATTAAATGTAAATTACACTTATGTGTTACTAAAGAGAGAAATTGTTTTATGCATTTTCACGGCAAATAACTTTGATGGTAGTTAACTTTTTAAAATTGTTTTTCAATTTTTATTTTTTTTTAATCTCTCGATGGTTACCCTAACTGAATCATGTAGCTGTCTACCTTTGTCATAAATAAATAAAACTATCAAGAACTATTTTCTCGTTTTATACTTCATTTCGACCCAATATCCTTAAAAAAATATTAAATGTGCACACACAAATAATAGCATTAAAACCCAAAGTCCTCCCGTTGATTCGGCAAGGGGATTCGGGAAGAGTGCGGGAGAGGGTCCGGACTCTGGAGCCGGGATGGTGCCACTCTCTGTCCCTCTCTATCTAGTCCGCAACTTTATGTTTCCATCTCTTATTAATAAAACATATAGCAGACGTAGTTTTTATTTTCTTAGACTATCCTTAAGATCTAACTTATAACCCAGACATACACAAATGCAAATATGGAAAGCTAAAAGGAAAAATACAAACATAAAATAAAGATAAACATTGACATAAATACAAACAAGGAAAACAGTCTACAATAAGGAATCAACATCATTATATACATGAAACATAAACATTATAACACCTTTTAATAGTAAATAAGGCATGTATCCAACATCACATAATCTCGGAGAAAAGGAGTTCAAACCCTTTTATATGGTTCTACTGCGCATACTCCAGAGTTCGCCGGATGCTCTTTACTCCTTGCGCAACCTCATTCAGACAACTTGTTTCCTTCCGAAACGTGCGATGCTAGTGCACACTATGTGCACTAATTCTACACTACTATGCAGGCCTATTGCAGTTTATAGTCCATTTCCCTTGACACATTGTTCTATTTACACATAACGGACACTACACTTCAACTTACGCACTGATTGTTCTGTTGTGCACAACTATCATATTCCGAATATTAGACAATGCAGAGTCCTATGCGTATCTTGAAAACGCATTTACTGATACTGCTGCTGCATGAGTAATCATTGTCGTATAAAGATGAACAATATTGTGGCAAAATTTGGCAACATATTGTGTTAGTGCAATGGATGGATCGAATACAATTAATCAAGTTCACGTCGCATGGTAAGTAGAGGTTGTTTTTGACTTTTCGCAAAATCCTTCTCATCTGTTAACATAATTAAGATTCCTACGCGTGTTAGTTTTCCGTTACAAACTTTGGGTAGATTGATGAAAACTGTTTCTGCAAATGCATGTCTAGACTTTTTAAATGTCTAGTTACTTGAATTGTTGTATCAAGCAAGACATCTCATATTTCCTTATCTGTAAAACCCTGTCTAATTGGTCATTTATAATTATAAAGGCTATATTTCACACATTATAAAAAACAAGACTTTCAATAACAACCTATAAAGTCCCACTACAGGGCACAGACCTCTCCTAATAAAGTGCTAGGGGAAGTCGGGCCATAATCCATAACACGGTGGATTGTTGACCCAATTGGTGGATACACATAATTCCGATTTTTTGTTTAATTCTCGATCATTCTCGAGGAAACCTTCACAATGTTTTTTATTTACTATCATTATATTTTTTTGAAAATCAGTACTTCAAGTAGAAAGTTAGTGAGTACGGGGGGGGGGGGGGGTTTAAACTCACGACCTCACGTATGAGAGTCTAGAATACCCCTTAAGCTACCACCGCTCTAAATTTGTTCCAATTCGTAGTAATCGTAAATAAAGTTAAATAATGAACTAACAGTAGTTGTGCTCGATAGTAAAGCCTCCCCATCGTAAGAAAGCTTCACCTTCTACAGATCATTCTATATTTTTGGCCCCACCACTGTTTCATTCAAAACTAGAATGGACCGCTAATGTAAAATTTAAGAGGGTTACGCAATCCCTCCATTTTAACTATAACAGAGAATAAATGGATGTCCCTAGGTGAATAACAATAAGTTTAAAGGTCAAAGGACAATATTAATTACTTTCGGCTTTCTAGACCGTGCCGTCATTTTATCTAATTCAAGTAACGGGCATATTTCCAAAGGGAACGAAGGAAGAACTTGACGTCAATTGTAATAACTATTTACATACAAAGACTCGAGGCTTTGCGGGGCCATATCTTGAACGTGTTGTCTATTTTATATAGGATTTAATAATCTGTACTAATATTATAAAGACAGATTGTTTGTATTTCTTTTTGTTCATTTTTTTATAGAAATAAGGCGGTAGATTAGCAGACAGTCCACCTGGTCGTAAGTGGACACTGTCAGCCACGGACATCCGCGGTACATGCCACCAACGTCAGTCTAAAACGTCAAACGAGCTGAAACTAAACGTTGGCCTCATTCGGTTAAATCAACGGATTTGGATGTTAAAAGCACGATAACAAACCACTTTCCAAAAGTTTGTAATCGTGCAACTGGGTTGGCTCGGTTGGCTAACAACACAAGGAATCATAGTAAATAATAGGAGTAGTTCATCAGATAGATGTATCAATTTTTAAATGTATGATCCAGAATAAAAATAATCCACATCTCTATTTGAAATGAAGTCTTAAACAAGTTTATACGGCAGTTCTGGCGTAATGCGCATTAAAAAAGGCATGTAATACAGCGGGAGGTCGGCAAGGAGTTTGTTACGAGCTATGAGCCCGGCCGAACATAACTCAAGTTTTGTATCGCTGTAAATAGCGGACGAGTTATGAATTAGTAGATATACCGCCGAGACTGCTATATATCTATAATGAAAGTTCCGACGTCCTGTCTCGTTGCTGTATGTAATACAAAAGTATGTAACATTATTTGAGAAAATGGCCCTTCTTGTCGATTCTATTTTTCCAAATTTTGATACCTACTAGTGAGTACCTACTAAAAAAAACAAGTTTTTGTTATTATATCTTAAAAATCATTTGTAAACACATTTCTATGTAAACATAATCTTGAAATAACGAAATTTTTAGATAAAAAACTTAATCAAAATCTATAAGTCCATACCCAGAAAAGTACCATATAATGTCTATATACATATTACTAAATGAAGAGGCGTTCAGCCTTGGGGTTTTTATCATCGTAACTGTTGTCACCGCCGCGCGGTTCATGCGCTCTTCCTTGACAAACAACGGCTGCACATACAGTACAGTCTCAACATTGTAGAATTAACTATTAACCGAACTTTATTCTCTAAGTTACGACAAGGAGCTATTCAAGAAAGTTTGAGTACCCTCAGATATCCGCATAGCAACGGATGTATACTAGACTTTATGACTTTAGTGGTAGATCTTATTAATCAATATTTCCTATTTTACAGAAAAAAATTGAATAATAATGGAGGCGGAGAATTGTACTCATAAAAGGGCTAGAAAAATATATACTCGGTAACTATAAAAGTGCAACGAGCCATTAAGAAAACCTTACAATAGAGTTTGATGAGTGATGAATTACAACCAAATGAAAATAAAGCACTAAAAAGACATACAGAGACATAATAGTTACGGCGGCTGTGGTACATAAGGAGGCAACAGACTCGGTAGATTACTCGGTGGTGAGGAAGCGAAAAGAAAAGGGGCACAAGAAGAAGAGAAATAAAAACAAAAAACCGCTTTGCCAGTCAAACAAAAGTATGTCTGAAGTATGACAGAGGTAGGTATGAAAAGCTAGTTAACTAATTTATATATATCTACCTAATTTGAATCTGCGTTAGCGTCCGATGTTGTTTCATTAAATTACGGTCAAGTAATAAAAATAAAATCCGCTAGTTGCGTTTTCCAAAAAACTTCACTAGATATTAAAACATTTGTTTCTGTGGACATAACGTAGGTCTTATGTATCTGAAAAGAAAAACATGAACTTTTGTGTAACCTACCATCTGAGACTTGACCCTAAACTCTAACCACCTTTGCATTTTCGAAGAACATCCCAATCCGATTTAAAATCTATAAGCTCCTAATTCCGCACCCTAAGTCTATTGACGAATAAATGTACCTTATCTATCAATTACCTTATCTATCATATTACCATAGATACTAGAGATAATAATTTCCATGAAACAAGTCTTTCAAAAGTTTCCGGTGGCTATAACATCAATATTAAGAATACATGCGTATGTTCAGGGAGCGCTCCTTATGAAAACGGCTTCCACCCCGATCCGTGTAAACAAACGTAACGTGATCCTCAGGGAAATGTTGTTATTGCACTTGTTCACCGTTGTTTTGATGTTACAACTCGTTTCCACCTGAGTAAAACATATCGCACCCTCCTAAATATAATCGATTCGGAATTTCTTGCGCTTCTGTCTAATATACATTTTGTTGTGTTCAAAATTAAACCCTTATTTCCTACCACACCTTGCCTTCAGTCTGGTCTCTTTACTGCTGGATATAGGGGTCTCCCAAAGACCGCCACCGCACACGGTTCTTCTCATCCAGCCACTACCGGCAACTTTCTTCAAGTAGTCAGTCCACCTGGCCAGAGGGCATCCCGCGTTACGTTTCATTAATCCTCCCTTAATTTATTAATAAGAGATTTATTTCTTTTTAATAAGAAAAAAGTTAATTACTTTGGCACTAATCACGCCTAGAGTGTATGAGAGAGTGAACAAGACACCGACATTTATGTCGTTCGGATCCAGACTATTTTAGATAATTAATAATAATTAAATTAATAAATAATAGAGCGTAAATAATTTTAGTTATAAATTCTATACACTCGAAAAAAGGTGTCAATTTAAAAGGTTTTCCTAAAATTTAAGATTTCGTAGATTCGACTTCGTTGGGTGTTGGTTCGCTGGCATTATGGTGCCCATGCCATGGGCACCATAAAGCACTAGAAATAAGGGCTAGAATCGAAAGGTGTTGATGTGCGTTTGCATATTTCCGACTGTATTGTAGCGACGACGGGCGCCAGCGCGTCGCGTCTAGGCCAGTCTACACAGAGCGCTACCAATTTAACCCCTTAACTTTTTAAACACGCAAACTGGCAGTGAAACAAGTGAAAGTCATAAAAATTAACGGATAAGCTCTATTTCCGTTGCTTATGACTTTAATATAGACATGTTATTAATGACGATGATGTAGTTGATGCATGGTAAAGTGGTAAATGAGCAAGCAGTACGTCTGATAGTAAGTGATTACTTTTAAGACAACTGCGATAATGCGAATATCAGTCAGAAATAACAAACGTTAGCACATCGGCAGGTGCGCTGCCTACCATTAAGCATTTAGGATTGCTTCCTCCTAATCGGAAGGTTTTCCTTCAAAAGTTTCCTTCAAATTCTTTTGAATTAGAAGGGATGAGAAATAAGATTCAGTGAAATCGGATAGGGGAGGAATAACCACATACTTCACCCGGTTTCACTGGATGAAGAAAACCAAAAAGAATTGTATAGGGACACTTCACTTTATACCGCGAACCCCTAAAGTTGTGGAATGAACTGCCAGCTGTGGTATTTCCGTTACGCTACGATATGGGGCTCTTCAAAAGTGCTGTGAACAGGTTTCTGCAAGGTCGGCAGCGCACCCGCAAGCCTCCTGATGTTGCAGGTGTCCATGGGCGGCAGTGACCATTTACCATCATATGGCCCGACCGCTCGTCTGCCATCCATTCTATAAAAAAAGAGAAGGGAAAAACCGGTCTCAGACAACTCTCACTCACTGTCGTAATATAATTGTACAATACAGTCTTTTGAGAGATTAGTGTAAGTCAGCCAGTCGACTGCAATTCATTCACCATAGACCTCCCCCATCAACATAAACTAAATATTCACAAAACAATAATTTAATAACTACAAGTTTATTCCACGAGCCATCCATGAGTAACGATATTAAGCCATAATAAAGTAAATTCCGACAACACATTGTGTAGTAGACAAAAAACTGCCAACAAGTAGCTGCAAAGCCTGATGTTGAACATGAAAGTGACGTCCTATAATGATACACCCGGCGCCGAACCGTCGCGACCGTGACGCAGCGTGAAAACGCAACATCTGAAACCCACGCACCGCGTGTACTGAGATTACAGGGTCACATGGAGGTTACAACTGAAAAATAATACATTAAACGAGTACTCTAAGGATATCTATTTAATCTTATTGGTGGACAGCTTGTTAGAAAGAAATATTTATTCGAACACGCTACACGAACACGATACATAAATGTTTATTTAGTTTTTGTGGTAAAGGCATGTATCCTCTTTATAACAAACTAGTTTTTTACCCGCTAGTACATTAGAACGTAAGTGGTAGTTAAATAGTAAGCTTTATTCGCCTGCCTATAGAAGATGCACGGTTATGTAATTTAAAATATAGTTATCTAAAAATAGTTATTTAACAATTTCTAGGACTTTTTGGCTGGAACTCAAGCAGTGAAAAGAGTTTTTGTTTGATTATTGTAAAAAATGTGTTTTATGCGTTTTGTGGCTTAATAGTGATAGTTTATTAAAAAAGTGTATTTCATGCGTGGTGTTTGTGATAATCAAATAAAAGCGTGGGACTGCATTTATCGTGTGCTTCCAAGGAATCCTCTTCTATCTTCAGTAAACGTACTATTGTTTCACTGAGCGATTCCTGACTTACTTCGACGGGACTGGACATTGATGGGATACGTTTTAGACTTTGAAATTGTTAATTACGAAGAAAACTTGACACTGGCGGAATGTGCTAATTGCACCATTGCCATATATGAAGAATAAAAAATCATTCGTTTAGGAGAAATCATTAAATAATTAATAGAGAAATAATTAACTTAATTAATATACTGAATGGCCAGAAAATACTGAAACAAAAACGATATCGGTAAAATTAAAAGTAGGTTCGGCTTACGTTTTCTGGTAACAATGAAGACATAGGAGTTCCGTCGACTGTATGATGGATGATATTCTTAGTAATTTGAAATTATTTGCTGATTACGATTTGCTGCTCATTTAGTTTCTTTTTCCGCTCGTTTCAATAAAAGCCTTCTTTTTAATAATACAGTATTTAATTTACCCTATTAAATTGGAAATCAAATAAGCGCCGCCCACAGCTCAGCTGGGTTTAACATAAAACACAAATCCAACGCATCTTGTTACCCCAAAATAGTTCCTAAATAACTATCCCTAAAGACACTCGCCACATAACTACATAATTACATACATACTCAAAACTATTTGGAACATGCTGACATTCGACAACTTTCGAGAACTATAAAGATACTAGAGGGAGACAGATTATGGATTTTAAAATAATTAAGCCTCTATTAGCGCGTATGTAATCTCAAATCGATGATCAGCGTACAACATGTCTAGTAGGTCAATTATTATCAACGGCCATCAATCAACTTAATGATATCGAAGGTGTATTCACATTTCCATCAATCAGGTTTTATATTATAATTTTTTTTTACAATCAATCGTAATCGCAAGCAACGCTTAAAAAAGTAAAGAATTTGTCATTTGAAAATTCACTACATTCCTATATCATACAATTCATAGGATGTAATCGCATTTTTATTAAAGAATAGATGGCAGATGAGTGGGCGTCCACGTGATATGTGGTCACCGCCGCCCATGCACACCTACAACACCAGGGGACTTGCGAGTGTGCTGCCGACCTTGCAGAATCCTGTTGTCAGCTCTCTTGAAGATCATTTTGGCATATAATTAACATTCGTAACGTCAGACTTTCGTAGTCGAAGTATTCGTAACTTATTACTGGAGCCAAGACAAGTAATTCTGATTAATTTCTAAAGAGGAATCGGATTCGGGAATATCAAGAACTTTCGGTCTCGCGGTGAGGTAATTTATTTGAAGGAAGTTTTCTGCGAAATGTAAATGGCAAAAATGAAATTCCATTTACATCGTAACTTACTAATACATTTTTACATGAATTTTAATACGTTCTATTATATTCTAAGCTACGACAGAAACAGCCTGAACATCTACCATACGTAGGTTGTAATCTTTATAATAATGTTATTTTTACATAACTTCAAATATCCTAAATGCTGCTTTAAAGTTAAAAGCAAAATTGTCAATAACCAAAATCTCCTGAATAAAAACGGAGAGATCTTCAATCAAATTGTCTGCAAAGGAAATTTAGAAGCAGACCAGCGATAAACTAGTAAACTCTTCATTTCCGACACGATTTAAGGGCCCTAGAAAATAGGAAATTTTAGAGATTGTAAGGTAGTTTAAAAAAAGAGAAGGAGGTGAATTATTTATGTAGAATACTTCATCAATTTTATTTTCAAATTACGGCGAAAATTGGGGACGATGCTGCAGCATCCCACAATCATTGGACACGTGGTACTCCACTCTCATAAAACTTTTTGCCGTAAAATGTACTAGCGCGTTTCAATAATAAGTGATAGTTGCCAATATTCATCCCTTTTCTCATTCTTCATTCAATCAGTTTTCCTTTTCTCGTTTTATTATTTTCTGTAAACCCCATTCTACCTATATATTTTTACTCCCCAAAACAAGAAAGTGCATTTACGGATAGGCGAATCATTTTTGACTGATGTTGGCATATATTTGCTGTAACTTTGTAACAGATTTCGGTAAAATATGTTAATCCAGAATATAAATTATAATCACATAGTGCATTTTAACATTGCACTATAACGAAATTGTATATATGTGGCTATAAATATTAAGCTTAATTAAATTTTCTCAAATCGTTTTTATTGATGGATTAGATAGACTGATATATTTTATAGACCGAGTAATTTGTATTTTGGATGATTTGGGTGTCATTCAGAATGTATAACATTTATATACAGACACGACTTCGTTACGATTGTACCATTATGCATAATCATTATTGGAGCACAGATTATTAT
Source organism: Sesia apiformis (assembly GCA_914767545.1). Taxonomy (NCBI): domain Eukaryota; kingdom Metazoa; phylum Arthropoda; class Insecta; order Lepidoptera; family Sesiidae; genus Sesia; species Sesia apiformis. Next base: position 13,665,168 of record OU611963.1, on the reverse strand, counting down.
TTTCAGAAATCTCATAGAGAATGTTACTATTTAAAAAAAACTGTACCATATAGTAGTACATTAGTACTGAGCATCTTGAGATACCCGGTAAGAAATCTATCTTGAGTATACTCAGGGTAGATTTCATAAAACCATTACAATAATAGGTTGAGTTCGAGAATAACACGAAAAAATCGCCAGGCGAACTATAGTACCGACAAATTATACCTTTAATCACCCTAATACACCTAGGAATAAAGGCTAAAACAGAGAGGTTTGTAACTCAGTTGAACCTAAGTACCGGTAAATTACGTCCCTAGTGGTAGCATCCCACAGACCGATGTCGGAAATAAAGAAGTCAGGCCGGACGCAGAACATAAATACAATTAATAGGAACGGTCTGGAGTCGTAACTATGTCTTAATAACTCTGAAGAACTAGAATCTTAGAAGTTTTTTTTTTTTTTTATAGAGAAGAGGGCGGACGAGCAAGCGGTCTCACGTGATGGTAAGTGTTACCGCCGCCCATGGACACCTGCAACACCAGGGGGTATGCGGGCGCGCCGCCGACCTTGCAAAATCCTATTCACAGCTTTCTTTCTTGCTTAAGGGTGAAGAGATAATAAAAATAAAGAAATTATCTGAAACTACTTCAGAGAACATTAAAAAACACGCAGATACCGTGGAGATCTTAAAAAATACGACACTGAGAGTCTATTACCACCTAACGGAACTGAAAACCTCTTTATAGCCTCTTGGATCGGGTCAATATAATTACTGTTATTCTATTCACCCGATCCAAGAGGGCACGAAGCTCAAACTAACATCGATTGCAATCAATCCCAGAAAATACTTCCTTACTAATCGCATGGTGAAAGAATGGAACAAGCTATCCGAAGAAGTCATAAATGCAACCGCAGTGAAATCTTTCAAAAATAGACTAATCAAGTTTCGAAAATAGATGAACTAGAAAAAATGAATACGAGTACCAACTACATTAAGTCCTGTACCTGATATACGGGAAAATGCCAGCTATAATAGAGCTATGGAACAGGTGGTTGCGAGCGCCATCTTATGAAGCAACACGAACCCAATTAGTGGGCACACCTGACAGATAGGCTTTTTGGCGAGAAAAGGATAATTAATCTGTCACAAAAATAATTAATGTCGCTCAGGTTTTAGGTCAAGTATTACTATGCAAATAAAAGTTAATTAATTAAATATTTCAAAGTAAGCTTGGAATTACGAGTAGAATTAAACAATGTATTGTATGAAATTATTTTTTCTTTAGATTGTCATCGGTATGTATGAGTATTGAGGTCAAAATCAGAGTAATCTATACATATAAAAAAATTGTAAATACGTCTTAGAAATTCATATATTTTACAATAAATGAAGTCATGTTTACAAGTACCCCAATTAATAACCACCATGCATGATCTTATATTATTTTGAAAAAATCAAATTCATTAAATATTTATAAAAACCTGACTCTATTGGGCCTGTACTATGTTCAATGAAATGTTTTCTAAATAAAACCTGTAAATGTAACCTGTGTGCCATTGCTTTTCTGTAAAAACCTAATTAAAATATATTCTTGATACACTACAATGAACAGAATCTAATGGGATATACGAAATCATTATAATTACTTTATTAGAATAAATAGTACATAGTTTTACAACTTCTATCAAGAATATATTAACTTTGCGTTTAGTTATTTCAAATTTAGAAGTATTAATCTTTAAGTATTACTCTTAAGACACTTTAATAAATAAATACTGCTTAAGCTCAATTTATTATTAATAATTCACTTACCTTTTGTTGTAGGTTCAGACCACAAATTAGGCTTGTAACATCTGTAACAAAAAGGTTATAATAATAATTATAAAATGTCGTCGTTAAAATATAAATATAAGACAAGTTTTTAGTCAGAATATTATAACTGGTATTTTAAAACATACTATTTATGTACATTTATTTTGTATTATATTTTTTATAAAATAAGAAAATATGGGCCAAGTTGACTAGTCAATCGTGACTATTCCCAATAGGCCAACGAATAGATAAAAAAAACAATCGATGGGCAACGATTGATACGTTTAATATGCACAAAAGACGATTTTATCGCTTAAGATCTTTACTAGCCGTTAAAAAAAAATATTTACAGGTTGCTCCAGATTGTATTGCCATAATTAGTAGGTATAGGTACCCATGTATTTCTATTCCATTAATATTCCATCTATTCCATTAATTGTCGAATAAACCACTGTTAGGCAAATCTAAAGCCTCTTTTATATTAATACGAACATAAAAGTAGTGTCGTAACTCGTTTTACTGCTAGAATTGTATAAAAGCGACCGTTAGTGGCGACGGCTCGGACTTTTTACTACACATTTACGTACACTCTGCACTTGCACTTTAAACATACATAAAGAAAATGCAGTATAGTCAATGCGTTAAGAAATTACATTTCTATATTTTTATGAAATAAAGAGCTAAATAACTCACTGTTAGAAGAGACGTGTTTTGCATACAGACATAAGCAGAACTTATTAATTGATTACTAGCTTTTTACGCAATACCTACAGTAACGTGAGCAAACAGCAGTCGACGGCCAGTGCTACAATTGCTAATTACAGTTTTCAGTCAGTTCAAGCAATCTTTAAACAGGTGTCTGCATACTGCCACTACTCTGTTTACCCAATTTCAAAGGAGAGAATTTAATTTAGACCAAAAAGTGCAAAAGCCTGCCAAAAAGGTAATGCTATATTCTGTTAGAATTTATTAGTCGAAGCCATCGTTTCTCAATCTTTTTAGTATCACTTTTTTATTTTTATTTTTTATAACATAAAATTCATTATTATTTTAATACTTTGCCTTATTTTTTTGACAGATTGCGACCCTGACCCCCAGTTTGAGAAACGATGGTCTAAGCGTTTACTACTGTGACACCAAAGTCGTAGAGTAATAATTCTCTGTGATGTTGAGTTGGAAAAATCTGCTAATTTATGTTTTTTATGCATTTTAGAATTTTCATATATTTTCGAAAAGAAAATAAAAGCAATAAAAAAACCTTAGTGTCTTACCAAAAGATGTACAAATTGGTCTGTCCTAGCAGAACATGTCACTTGTTTTTGTTAGTTCATGCTTTTATCAATTAGATACCGTATCCAAATCGTAGTAACCGAAACATCGGTGAGTAGCGTTACTGCGTAGCACATTTTAGCATTGATCCTCGCTACGAACCCGTAGCTAATTTTAGGTTGCTACAACAACTTCTGTAAAACTGACGTCATGTAGGAGAATGAAATCGCATTCATAATACTACATAATATGAAAACGTTAGTTATGTTCCTACCAATTGCGTACGTCTCGAAATTACCTACTTACGAAATAGGTAATTATTTACATTTATAAGCTGGTTTGTGTCGTCAATGATATCAAAGCGCGTCACGCATGTTGTAGCCAAGTTAGTTCTTTATTATCAAAGTCACTTCAAGGAATCACTGACTACTAAGGAATCCTACGGTTCAAACCAACTAATAATGTTAAATTTACAAATTTGCCAGTATACACTTCTGTTTAAAGTGTACACTCAGAGTTAACGAGTTAATCTTAACAAAACGTAGAGCCATATATAGGTAAAAGGAGAACAAAGTAATTTAAAAAAACTTACAGACATGGCAACTGAAGAGCATACAAAGTTTTAGTAAATTTACAGTCCACGCGTTAGAGACATGTGTAACCTTTACAATGTTATTCGTACATGTACCCCAAGGGTAACACGAATCTCCAAACTTTACAAATAAATAATCAACTGAATTTCTTAAAAGCGATGAGAAACAAAATAGGTTTAAAATTATTAAAAGTACAGTAATAAAAGTAAGCAAGAATAACAATTAAGAAACTTCTTCGAAAATTTTTAAAAGAAATTCAAAAATTGTTTTACAATAAATACTAACGAATAGTCGTATAGCAAAAATATCCTTTAGAGTAGGTACTCTTAATTATGAATGAATTTCTACTCCAGACCTTTCTTGTCTTGGTTAATAAAGTAGGCTGGCTACACCGAAAACAACTCTTAGAATCCCATTGAAACAGACTGACGTTACTAATTTAGGCATCACGTCAGACCCTAGGTCTAAGAACATCGCGGCTCACTCAACGACCAGGGGCAGGAGGGGGCAGCATTCGAACCCCTCGTATATTCCAATAAAGAAGGACAAGTCTCTAATAACACGACCCGAGTAAGCCTCCAAAACGACACCTCGACTTTCCAACGACATCTGGCAAACAAAAAACAACCTAAAGATAAGATAACAAGGGTGTTTCTCGGTTGTAGCTATCTGTCTCGGTAATAAATACAAAAACAACCGCACGTCTGGAAAAGTTTTTAAGAGAAGAGGACGTAGGTCGAATATTAGGTGAGGTTCAAGTTGAAGTAATGGAAATTTGATAACACGTGTCTACCCGAATTACACGATCCTGCCCGGCGACCAGACGTGATCCGTAGTGAATATAAATAATTATATTAAGTATAAGCGACCCGCCCTCGTTTCGCTTCGGTTTATAATTTTTTTTTTTTCAAATCTTTTTTTTCAAAATTTCAAAATAAAATATAGCCTATATTAGACACGGATAATGTGGCTTCCTATTTGTGAAAGAATTTTTGAAATCGGTACAAAGGTTCCAGAGATTACCTCCAACATACCTACAAACACACAATTTTAGCTCTTTATTATATTAGAAAATTCCGAAGTTATTACCTATCATTTGAGAAGTAAATTGGGTTATTATTTCCACATATAAAGAAACTTATCACTTTAAAAAATATATTAATTTTATTTAAAAACATAAATACAGATGTATAACATATAAGACACACGAGAGACTTACAATTAATCTAAATAAGTATGAAAGAAAAGATAAAACTAATATTTTTTATTTTTCACTGCGACTGTAATGCACTTGTTACATTTGTCAATAAGTGATATTTAACCATTAAATATTCTTTTGTTTCTTCGTCAAAATGATAATTCACAGCGACCTTCATCTCCTCATCAGTCGAAAATTTACGTCAGCTTAATTTTTTCTTCAAATTTTTAAACAGAGAAAGTAGTCGAAAGGGGCCAAGTCTGACCTATAAGGCGGATGATTGATTTCTGTGAAATCGTTTTTTATTTAAAGCCAACCTTGTAGTCAGAGCCATGTGGACTGGAGCATTGTCGTGCAAAATCAAGACTCCTTTATGGAGTTTGCCTCTTCTGTTTTCTTTTATCACTGTTCGCATAGTAGCGGCATAGTAAGCGGCATTCGTAGTGGTATTTTTTGGCAGGTAATCTATTAACAGAATCTCCTCCACATCCTAAAAAAATGGTTACCATCAGCTTGCCAGCCGATGACTAAACATTGAATTTTCGTGGAAGCTTTTCTCCATTAAATTTCCATTGTAACGATTCTTGTTTGCTTTCGGGGTCCCACTAGCGAATCCAGGTCTCATCACAGGTATTCTGGAGATAATCTCTTCCTCTCTATGTTTAATCATGTTCTAAAATGCCTCACTACTTTCGACGAGTCGCTGTTCGTCAAACGGCGTCAGCATTCTGGGTACACAACGAGCCGTGAACACCTTAGACATCCCTAAATGTTCATTAATATCTCTCGCGATCTTCCACTGCTTAATTCTCCGATCTGAGTGTTAATTCTTTCAGTTTACCCACAGTTTCTTCCGTGACTGCCGAAACGGGTCGTCCAAGCTCTCACGAGCTGTAACACGCTCGAAGACTGGTAGATGCGTTGGTGAATTTTTGATCTTATTCCATGATTGTTATTTGTTAATGATAACCAAGCTGCGCCTGGTCTGCGCCAGCCCTTAAAGTAAACAGTAAACACATTCGCACAATTAGGCGATAAAGTTGGATCGTCTATTAAATTTGCATCAAAAAGACATCGCTCTCTCATTCTGCCTCAATTAACCTGTCTTTATTGCCTGTTCCAGAGGAAGGAAAGAAAGCTAAGAAAGTTAAGTCAGTTAAAAATTATACATAGTGAAGGTTTTGTAATACAAGTAATACATTTATATGTAGACATTTTATTCGTGAAGTATTGAAATTATAAACGATATTAACACTGGACTAGCAGTTTTAAAAATATAGCTGGTTTTATAAGACAACGATCAAACTTAACTACTTTGCTTAAAGTCATGTTTGAAGGCGCTGGCAAAACCTATACATATATTTAACTCAACGTTCATCTGTAACTTGGTAAGTTTAAAATTAGTTTGCTTATCTCTTGATGCGTTAAGTAATATATACACAAAGTTGATGAAAATCGCAACTAAGGTGCACTTCGAAAATAATCGAATTCGTTTGTAGTAATTTCCGTAGCGGGATATATTTAAAAGTAATACTTGTACTTCTAGATAAAACCGCGAAAGTACTGATCTCCGTTTTAAATACACGTTATTTATATCTGGTGTAAAAGTCTGAAGAGGGGATTTCATACCAACATACATGAATAAACACGTTTGTAATCGTAGTGATTACAAAAAAAAATATGAACGTGTTCTATACTTTGAATGAAAAATCTACACTCGCGATAAAAACCTGTAATGACATACATATGTACATACAGACATGTTGTATGTATTATCTTTATACATATTTATCAATGTGGGTTGTTCGGCATCAGTCTTTATTATCCCACTGCAGGGCACAGACCTCTTGTGAAGTAATTTCGGATTATAATTCACCATGTGGACTGGTTAATAGTTTACGTGAATTGCTTTTAACCTACGAGTAAGTTAATAAATAAATCTTGAACCTTTCGTTATGCGACAATCTGATTGTAAATACCTTTCAAAATTGTTGTTCAATACTCCTGTGTTAATAAAACACGTAACTTCTAAACTATTTTCTCAACCCATACGAGTTGCACACGCCATACAAGTATTTATGAGCGTAAGGTTCTAAGAGCATAACGTTCTATGAGTATAAAGCAAAACTGACACAGCTTTATTTAGACTTTGGATTTTTTTATTCACCATATTAACTTGAACGTCTGAAGAAAAAACACAAAATCAGGGAGGAAAAACATTGGCGTGGCTAAGTAAAGGCAAACAAAACTCTGTATTATTCACTCGAAGTAAAAGAAAATAAATATAGGCAGCAAAACGCAAAACTTTCTCGTAACGTCGGATCAGCTAGAATATCTCAAATTTATTGCCAACAGGAAACAAAATGAGATAAGCAAATACACAGGGGACTGAGTAGGACGTTTGGATACGTAACTTTCAAAAACAGAAATGGGATTACGTTTTACTTTGATGATTATTATTGTTCTCGTTGATAAGGAATAAATTCCACAGCCAATGCTAAGCAATAACTATCGTAAGCTACTACGTGTATCATGTCTAATATTCTTCGGCGCTTGAATTGACAATTTTTATTTAATATTTATTCAGATACACCTGATTATTAAACTCCTCCGTGTATACCAAGCGTAACGTGGTAGAAAATTCGGCACACTACTTACGCTGTCACACCCATGCACACCAACCAACTCACACACGCATTTTTTATCTTTAGTTTTGCACTCATAGACGTAAAATCGCTTCATTCTCTCCCTTTCACACACACGCACACTACAACACTGAGTCTTACGTCAGAGCTAGCGTACGCCTTCCCTAAATTTAAAAATTAATACAGTAATATAACATAGTAGAATGTGTTATTGGCAATAAGTTTGATGTACCATATATATGTCAGTTACTTCTTTATCTGTATTGCTGTAGATTCATGTTCACAAAATGCATACTTATGCATATATTAAACGGGTCGTAAAAGTGTATTATATAAATATTTGCCTTTTAGTCTATTTATTTTATTTTACTCACTATTTTCTCACGCTTCTTCGCTCGCTATTTAAGACCTGTTTAAAATACTTTGCATAAGTACGAAAATCATAAGTTTTTAACGCGGTTTAAGTAAGGAGTTACATTAATTCCTACGGTACTAACTCATTCACCGTGCGAATAACAACAAAAACAACAAAAAAAAATTAAAGCGTATTAATATAATTCCTTATACATACCAAATATGTATAAGGATTGATATGTAACTTTTTTGTTTTCTAACTAGTCTTTACTAAATCTCTCCTAACAAGAAAGTCAGTTTTGAGTGTAACAAGTAACAACTTACCACCTTATTTATAAATGCTATTGATATTAGAACGATTGTTTAAAATCTCGTTCCTGTTTATATATTAAGGGGCATGTGCCGTGCGGTGTCTGCCGGCTGTACAATAGCATCACCCCATCTCAACCTGTGGGTGTCCTAAAAGGCGACAAGGGATAAGCAAAGCCGCTACCGCAAGCCCTGAGGAACTCCATCTCTGGTCTGGCGAATCCGCTTGGCCAGCATGGCGTTTTACGGCCTTACACCCCTCCATGCACAAGATAATGTGCATGAGAAGGCAAATGTCCAGCAGTGGATACTGAAAGAGCTGGTTGCATTGCATTGCATATTAAGGGACATTTGTATAACATAAGCTAGCTTGACACTAGTTTCTCGTGTGACCTAGTCATTTAAATCTTATCTTCGCTGGAACTGTAATACCGAGATTTTGTTAACAAAGAGGTCTGGGTGATTCAGATTAACGCGAATTATATACAGAGATTTAACTGGTTTTTAAAAGTTAACACGGGCAACAGAGAAAGGATTATACGATAATTCTGGTAGTTTTCTTTCGTAACGAAATTCTGAATTTTTACGAATGAATAAAATTTAATACTAGTGCCCACTAGCGATTTGGACGTGTGCTATCAGCTGGCTTTAAAATAGCACCACCCCATGTGATTCTTTTCTCAGGGTGTCGTAAAAAGCGAGTAAGGGATAACAAAGTCGCTATCGCGAGCCCCGAGCAACTACATCCCCTCTAAAATAGTGGACTCGCCAACTCGCTTGGCCAGCGTGCCGTTTTTAAGGCCATACATTTCTCATGCACAAGGCAATGTCCACGAGGAGGCCCGTGTCCAGCAGTGGACGACAAGTGTTAGTTACGGTTACTACTGCCGGCCGTAGTTCAGTTGGTAGTGGCTAAGATTGTTCTGCAAAAGATCTTTAATTTTACCAGTCGGTCAAATATTTATTTAAAAACAAATTTCTATTGGGGATCTGGGCAGTTTGTCTTTTATGAGTATCCTTGGACCAATGACACAAGGTCAACGTGTGTATGGTAAACGATATTAATCAACTTAGATTTTTGGACTAGGTTGAACCTACATATAATTGAATGTTATAAACTAAAACTCAAAAGTCCCTTTGCATTAAATTCTAAATGACTTAACAAAAAGAAAATATAGAAAAGATAAAACGATTTAAAGAAAATATTGTTTTCGTTTACACGTTGACGAAAACGGATTTACTGTTGTACAACATTTTCGCTCCGCCAGCCTTGGAGCTATTTAGTGATGGTATGGTTGGTGCAAGAGAAAAACATTATAATAAAAAAGAACTGCAGACTGAGTGACATTAAATGAGGGACTTAAAATATAAGTATACAAATATACACTTACATCATACATATGTAAATAAAAACCAATAAAATAAATACATATTATATAGGTTTTTAATAGCGTCAAAATGTGTCCCATTGGCGAGCAAAGGTCTCCCCCCTCGTAACCACAGTCACTCTATCCGAATGCAAACTTTGATCATTTCCCGAAGTGTCATCTGCACCATTCACCAGCACCGTTTTAGTTAAATGTATGTTCAGATCATCCCGTCATCTCCTTTGCGGTCTGGCTCTGCGTCGACGTCCGTCATGCGGCATCCACTCTGTGAGGATTTCACCCACATTTACAAGTGCATTCGGTAGACGTGTCCAGAACAGTCCCACTTAAGCATTCAAGTATGAATATATACTATGCAAGCAAAATAGTACTATATTTCTAAACAATATCTATTTCCATAAAGAAACCTTTAAATTTTTCTAAAAAAATCATGGGATAGGGGTTTCCTGATACTGTCGGTAAAGGGGATTGCCCATGCGCAGTATCGTTTGAATCTAAGTTGTGCCACAAGCTCAGGATATTAATAATTCCTGTTTTTAATTATCATGATTTTATAATGTAATGTGGAGTCTCACATTTGCCGGATAAAATAAAAAAATACCATTAAAAATCTTTCAATTGTGTACTTTTGTTGGATTTTTTACTTTATTTACTGTATAAAAAATTCGATTTCTGTATAATATTTTTGGCGACACTGAAATGTCACTTGTCGCGCTTGTCATTGGCCGGCGCATGACATTACAAATTATTATTGTTACGCTGTCTGAGTTATTTCTCGCGTGTGATATTGAGACTTTCCACATTTTATGTTGTATTTAATAAGCAATAGCATACTTAAGTCTTAATTTACCTATTTATACTTTGGAAGTTTACTCATCTATTTCAATGAAACCCGGCAAATTATGTAAATCCTGTTTATTTTTCTTTAAAGTATATATTGATTCCAACATAAGACAGTAGTTTTCATGTTGGCACAACAATATTTGCACCAATACTAAGTTCCATAGTCACTTGGGCATTCCCCTTTATAGGTAATGACCATCGTAAAACCATCTTCAATGTAAAATATAAAATTTCAGTTATAACGAAGGATAGAATGAGACTGAAGTTGATGAATGTAAAATAGGAAAAAAACTCGTTTCGTCAGAAGTGTTCTAAACATCTGAACTGCCGCTCCTTAACAGTAATAACCTCGTCGTTTAGTACTTAAAACATGTAATTTCTATTTAGACCAGAGGTCTAACTTGTTTGGCTTAATATTCAAGTATGAGTATTTGTAAATGAATGACATTACTTTTTAATATCCTAATATTAGTCCAAGTAAGCAAAATGTATCTCAATGTGTCTACTAAAACTTGTAAATACAAAAGCGATTGAATTTGAAGCAATGATTGAAGCGATTGACCAATTGAAGCGATGATAACCTACGAGTATATATACTCGATTCTCATTCGAGAGGTCCTTAGTTCAAACCCTAGCCCTTACGACAGGGTTTCTACTTAGATATGATTTTTTAAAATATCACTAGAATAAAAGAAAACATCGTGAAGAAAGCCGCATGTTCTAGAATTTATAAAACAAACCCACTAATCTGCACTGAGTCCGTGTGGTTAAATATGATCAAAAAACTCCAATGATCCTATGTCCTATGATCAGTGCCCTGCAGTGGGACGTTACAGATAGGCTGAGGTGCACGCGATAGACTTTCATATGAGGTGTGAACGCTGCTATCCAACAGCCGCTGGGCACACTCGACTGGCCTCGTTATCACTTTCTCACAGAAGCCTACCTTGAAATGCTTACCTACATTTTCCCACTTTATCCATTCCCCAATGTACGTACATTGGGTACATTTACGATCGCCCGCATTGTATATACTACCGCCCAGATGTTTCCAACGTCCCCCGTGAGGCAGTATCGCTTACTTTGAGAAGCACTGATCTAGACTTATGTTTGCACATTACGCTAGGGAATTGAAGCTCAAGTATCACCGCACTCGCGACAACCGCCCGAGCTGTGGCGTGCCGACGCCGACTCTTTCGATTCTATTTTACGACACTGCACCACCCCCGTAGCGTCGGAAGCAACGTAAACTGTATTTTACGGTTTTATTGCACGTTTATACACCTAAAAGTATAAAAACTTTGCTAACGAGGTCAAAAATAAAATTAATTTTACTCCCAAATTCAGTTTTATAATACCTTAAATCATCAAAGTTATATTTTTATAATCATCTTATAAAAATACAATGGTCTTTTTAATACAATTTTTACTAGGATATGGACGCCACAGAAAGGATATCAGTATTTGACGAAGTCAATTAGTACTTTTAGGGCTCACACATACTAGGGCGGGCGGCATCGCATCATAGCGCAGCGCACTAGCGCTGCGCTTACTAATCGCATTTATGCGTCGATGTTATGCGCTACGACGCGACCACCTCAATGTGGGTTGAACGTGCGCAGTTAACGGACATAATTAGAGTTATTCGGTGTGCAATGACGTGAAGAATTGAATGTCAACAGCTGACTGACATAAATTATTACGTTGAGCTGCGGCTCGCCGCGTATGTAATGTGCGTTGTAGCAGTTTTGCAGTGCGACGCGCTCAGACGCGACGCGGCTGAAATGTGCGCGAGCCTTAACCCGACTGTTGTTAAAGCATTAATTAGCCCACATACAGACCAGGAAACATTTGCACGATATAGTGGTCGATATGAGACCTAAATTTGAATATCGCCGATGCTGGGGACTTAATATTTAAGTAACTCGGTGGTCGAATGTTAAAAAGTATGTGAGAAAAATGTGAAGAAGAAAAAATTTGTCTCCATTATATTTGTTTTTCTTCACATTTCGCTTCTAATAAAAAAGAATTGATTCACTGTTATCAATTAACATACATTGTATTAAAAAATATTTTAGTGAGATTTTGAATGGATTTAATGGATACGCCTGCTGGCTATTTAAACAAGAGCCTTAAATAAGCTTTGGGCTTTATGTATTGTACTTATATTCGTATTCTCGTGTACACTTATTTCCATTGACTAATTTAAAAAAAATGATAAGCAATCACTCAATTTCTCATTTACCGAAAACAGAGATGAAATTTCCAATTTTGATTCACATTTTTGTATTTCGTTTTCATAGATATGCATATTTCGTTATAATTTTTCATGTGCACTTCAAAATATTCAAATTCTATAAAAATAACATAACCATATTAAGAACAACATACCGATTTTCTGACGCTACCAAGTATAGATGTCTATGACTGTAATATGTTTATATACAATGAACTCGGTATAAAACACGCCTATTCTGTCAGAGAACAATGGAGGCTGCTCGGAATATACTGCATACATACGAATATAATACAGATATATAAGTCCATATTGTACCTATGAACCCAAAAAGTATGAATCATAAATTCACCACGAAACGGCACAAGGGCAGTCTTAAGCCTGGTGGCACACTAAAACCTCAAGCTTGTGCCAACTTTGGTAATTTACAAAAAAAACTAGACTTTACTCGCGTCATTCTTCGACTTTCGACGGCTGGCTCCGTCGTATAAATAAGATAATAGCTTAATAATAACACAAAAGAAAGTAAAAACTACATCAAAATCTATTCCAACGATAGACGAATGTAAACGGACAAAGGAACAAACAGACGGTGTTTTAATAAGAAGATCAAATCAGAACAACGTGATGAATCAGAAGAGCTCTTTGTTTTGAAAATTGTTTCGTATGAACTGTCTGTGCGTGCTAAACGAAATTTCTTTATATATTAGACAGCCAACGAAACCAGAAGTGGTACATTTTTAATGGATTTAGGAACGTTACGAAAATAGGCCTGACCTTTAAAAAAATCAGGGAGCCAGACGTTCATTTTGTTACCTTTGTTATCGATTCCTTACATTTTTTACATATTTTTCTTTCTTTGTCCTTATTTACATGTATTAATTACATTATTATCACGTTAAATTGAACGAATCATACAGATTTTACGTAGAGAAAGAGATCAGCAGTTGATATTTTATTTTTACCATCACATTGCGCATTTAACGACCTGACAATGTCTGTCTTAGTTAAAATAACGCAAAAGAAATAAAGCTTCACTCTATCAAATGTCAGTAACAATATCAGAAAATATCAAAATAAGATAAATTTATATCAAGATAAACAGTAAAAATAAAAGCGCTATAAAACAACAGTCTAACTAAAGACAAAAAAAAATCCTTTTAACAATATGTTTCTAAGATCTATTCTCTAATAAACATAGGCACGAGCGCATAATTTTTTCCTACTCAATTATTACCTATATTTACAACTCATTGACACGAACACGTCAACTTCAATGTTAATTCTGTGTCCCATTTTTAAAATATTCAGTATCATAAAAATATTCAGTCTTATTAAAAAGAAAACCTCTTTCTTCATGTAGACATGACAAGTCTTTTTCTACACTGCTAAAACTCGTGTATACCATGAAAATATTTTGATGCAGTATTAACCAGACTTTTCCATTCTACTTTGTCCTCAGCGTCAGTAAAGCGTCAGTGATTGTATCCCAAGATATTGATTAATTGCCAGATCACGTTGCAGGTGACAACACGTTTCCCATGACACTGTATTTTAATATTGCAAGAATATTTAGTAAGCTATAAGTGTCATGTTAAAAATACAAAATTCATGCAACGTGATATAATGAGAAGACACTCCATTGTTTTATGTCAGGAAGTTCGCTTCAGAACGACAGGGTACTATTAAAGATAATAAATTATTGAAATTTACAGGTTCGTGAGCACGACCCTACATAAATGTTAACCATTTTCATCCAAAAAAATCTGAAATATAAGTACAGGCAGTCCTCGTTTTACGGGTTTCGTTTAACGTCAGACATTTTGATACCATTCCTCGTATTAACGTCTCTTGATTCGTTGTAATTACGTCTTCAGAAATATGCAGCAACTTGTATGAAAATCACTAGGTGAGCATACAAGTTTACGTCGCGCGGAGTTCGAGAGCAATGAAACGCGATTAGCGGGTAAATATCGTGAACATGGCAAACAATTTACCGGATATTGAAGTCAATAGTGATCACCTTATTAAATCCACTTTTTCACATTCTTTAAAATTATCTAATGAGGATTTAGTTGAGTTAGAGAAACAGCGCGATCGGGTTCTTCCAACATCGAATGTAAACAATTCACTTTAAAGAAATTAATCGAAGTTTTTACCACCTTCACGCTGCTATGCAAATATTTGAATTAAATGATCCCAACTTTGAACGGAGTTTTGAAGTGAATATTAATAATATTTCTCTCACATATACCACAGAGAAATTTATGAGAATAAAAAGAAAGAAGCTATATAAAAGCTTTTTAAAATAGGACTTGTTATATAAAAAAACATAATTAATTGCCTTTGCCTTTAGTGGCAGTAACAAATGTGTGCATTATTTAGACAGTTTATAGATACTCCCTTAAAAAAACTGGTTGATTTTTCAAAAAAAATATGATTCTTTTTCTATCTGAGAACCTAACTACTTGCTTTTACACAGGAATGTATGGAAGCAATTGTCTCATTTTACGTCGTTTCGTTTTAAGTCGCTCATTCACGGTACGCAACCTGCCGTAAAAGCGAAGACTGCCATAACTAATTATGAAAATAATCCTTGTTCGGCTGTTCTCTTAAGTTACATTTTAGGTCCCAAAATTACGGCAAAAGGTCAAAAGACGCGTAAAATGTGAAAAATATATCCCCACTGACAACGCTGGGCAAACGTTAAGAATTTTTCACGTAAAACAGACAGAATAATAGAATCCGCAGCATTTTAAATGTGGTACGTGTACCTAATTCAGTATTTTGGGAATGTCAACATCATGAGTTTTTCGTTACATCACTTCGATAAATAGACATATAGAATATCTAATCTAATATAATATATAGTATATCTAATATAATCTAATAATAATAGAATATCTAATATAATCTATAGAATAACTATCGTTTAAAGTAAAACGATTCTTTTAACAACTTTTAAACGGTAATTTTAACAACTTTTGTCAACTTCGAAACACTACTTACTATAATTGGCTCAGTCTTTAAGTTTAGCGTAAACAAGTAGATAGACAGATACATTGTTCATATGTAGTTAGTGGATGTCAAGAAAGTTGAACGAATACCCAACAATAGATTTAAAATTACGGACCTGGGATTACATCATTCAAATAAAAAAAGGATATAGGAACGGATTAATGGAAGTTTTTTATTAGAAGTTTGCAAAGTCAACCCTAAAATCCTACAGGGGTCTACAATGCCCGTACAAAAACATTCGTCGTTAGTCCTAAATTCATTTGTTCCACACGCACACAATCTGAATACATTATTTGGTTAACAATAAACGTAATTAACACGTAAACAAAAGTACGGTAGGTACCCAATTCGGGTCCATTATACTAAAGTGCCTGTTATTCGCACGTCATGGTTGCTTTATAAAGGTGACCACGCAATTTGTCCTTCAGCTACAACTGGACGTCATGAGACCGTATTAATTAAAAAAAAGTGTTTTTATTCTAAGATCAGATTTTAATATTTCAAGTATTAATTTATACAAAAAGCAGCATATGTCTGCGGTTTCGGTCGTTTGAGATATTATTCTATCATCCAGAATCTTAATTCTAGATAGATCGCCGTGATGATTCATAATCGTTATTTTCAAAACTATTGAACCTATTTTTATTGAAAGTACCATAAATAACACTTTCGGGATAAACACGCTACATAGTAGCGAACCCGCAACAAAATCGGCAGAAAAATAACAAAAGATAGACCGATCGCAGCGCCCTATCCAATATATTACGCACGTATAGACGTCAAACCTGTGCTCTGTGCGGTGGCAGCTGCCTATAGAATAGCACCGACCCATCTGCGACCCGCGGGATGTCATAAGAGACGACTAAGGGATAACAAAGCCGCTACCACAACCGCTGAGGAACTACACCGCATCTGAAAAGGTGAACTCGCCAATCCACTGGGCCAGCGCGTGCAGCGTGACGTTTTCAGGCCATACATCTCTCCATGCACAAGACAACATGCATGAGGAGGCCCATGTCCAGCAGTGGACACTGAAAGCATTACATAGAAGTCATTTTTTTTTTCAATGTTATTCCGTCATAATTTCAGTACTATCAAGTAGTGATTTTTGTCGGATATTCTATAGTCGTAATCTCCACTATATGAGTAATTCGAAATAAATCGTGAATATATAGATATTGCTAATTATCGTGAATGTTTCACTGTATGAAGATTGTAATTTAAAGACATGGGGTCATCTAGAGGTCATGTGTAGATAACCAATTTCTATCCTAAAACTATTTCAACGACTTATACTTTTCTAATATTTATGAGTATCATGCATCGAGCAGTATCTTATTTTTATCAATGCAACATAATTAAATTTCATAGCGCTCGGAAACCAATACTGATTGATTTATTTATATGCGTCGCTGCACATTCCTCAGTTTAATACGTACATCACATTACAATAAATCACATCATATATGTAGATATATACATATTTATACATATTATTGTACCTGCACTGTTATGTATATATGTTACGTTAATTTATTTTCTAATTTAGAACACTTATAATAATTACTTTACAATGCACGCCTCTTAATTCTCCGTTTACCCGAAGGTTGACTGGTAGAGAATGCCATAAGGCATTAAGTCCGCCTATTGTACATTTTGTACGTGCAATTAAGTTTAAATAAATAATAAATATATCACTAGTTTAATAAAAGCTTCAAGGTTTTAAGAAAATTATAACTTATGGTCACCTCAAACTAAATCACTAAATCATTGTTATTAAAACTAAGTGAAGGATTGAATTTTGCGTCGCAGAAAATTGATGTACAATCAATTTGCAAAAAACCAAGCAAATAGATACAAAAAAAAACGTAATGCAGGTAATTAAAAACACAACCGACAATGGACTTAATGCTAAATCAACTTCCTCCAGACAACCTTTAGGTGGTAGAAAGAAGTCTGAAGATGAATAGAGGTAGATGGTGCAATAAAAGAAATAAGAATACGTTTATATCTACATACATTCAAACACATTAGTCATTGAAATAACGCAAAAGCAGAAAAAATATTGATCAGTATCGAGAGTAGAATTCATTCTACCAATTTTTACAATAGGTTTTTTTGCACGATTTATACTAGTACAATTCTAGTATGTTTTATTCTACGTACGTCTGGCTAGTGAGCACTAAGAACCTTTTAGACAGGACAACAAAACTCTACATGTTTGTAACTTTGACTCATTAAGTCATTACTTAAAATAATTTTAGTTTCCGCTAGAACGGTTTTACATATTTTAAATTGGTTGACATGTTTCAGGTTTGCGTTATTTTGGTGAGTTGCTGTATACAAGTTTTGAAGTTTAATGATAAAAATATGAAAGGTTAACGGCAAAGTTTGTATTTAAGAGTAAATTCACGTCTGATAGCATATACAAAGAGCCTTATACTGGCCATTAAGTCATTATTCTTGATAAAACCGCGCTATGACGGCCGCAAATAGAAGGTAATCATTAAATATTACCGCGTTTTAGGGTTACTGACCTCAGAACGCAGAAACTCACCGTAATAAATCTAAAAGAGGCTGAAATCATATGGAACATTTTACTATTTAGGTTATAATATGGTTTTTCGCATGAATTATAATATAAATATAAAATAAAATTCTACTAAATGTAGGTACAGTCGAAGAAGCAGACGGAGTACAAATAATTTAATGGGTTTTAGAGCATTCACAGTTCGCTTCGCTTAGCGTTTTTGTGGGTACTAAAAAGTAAATTAAAACTGCGACATTGTAGTAAGACGTAAAAAGTAATTCCAAATCAAATTGTTATTACCAAACAAACATATTTTTAGTTCTCTGGTCAGGTGGATATAGAAAATGGATTACAACCAGCCCTTTCAGTATCCATAGGCTTCCTGGCCAAGTGGGTTGGCGAGTCTCTTTTAGAGGTGGTGTAGTTCTTCAGCGCTTATTATCCCTTAATCGCCTTTTATGACACCCACGGGATGAGATGGGGTGGTGCTATTCTGTAGCCGGCTGACACCACACGGCACATTAGAATAGGATTAATATCCCGGTAATTTTTTGGAATTTTCTAGGGGGAGAACGCCGCTGAGATTCTGCTAGGTGCACGCGATTGGGCGAGTTACCCCTCTCTCACAGAAGGCTACTGTGAAATGTATGAACGTGTTCCCGGAGTGAGTAATTGTACCAGCCTATAGCGTCCCACTACAGAGCACAGGCCTCCCCAAGTAAATAACTGGGGGCTTTCGGGCTGTGGCTTCTACCATGCGGGCCCGGTGCAGATCGGTGGATAACAAACTCCAGATTTTTTCTTTTAGTTCTGGAGCATGCGGTTTTCCTTACGATGTGTTCCCTCACCGGCGAGCTAGTGACAATTTTTAAAACTCCATACTTAAGCAATAACAGTGGTATGGGCCGAGAATTTGAACTCAGAATCACACAAATGTGAGCCAAATATAGATACCCTCTGGCTAACTGGCTATCACCGCTCTGAATTAGTAATGTCAGAGCCCATTTCCCATCCCACTCCATCTAGTGGGCCTACCATAATGAGATAATAAGTCTCTCATCCCACTATACTCCATTCAGTAAAGAGTGTAATGAGATAAAGAATATATTTTTACTCACCCTATCCCCACCCCATGAGTATATGTAATAGGATGAGAAAAGCTGTATAGCCCTTATACTTGGTATTCTCCATTGCCCATTCTTACCAATCATTAAATCTCTACAGCTAGGCGACGCGACACATAAGGGGGCATACTAACGTTTGTCATTCTTGACTGATGTTGCAAAGTATGGCGGATGTTCATCGCCGACAATATCCCACCAGGTACCATCGGGTCGACTGTAAACTTGTCTGCCACCTTGTTTCTATAAAAATATTAAATAGTCATCAAATCATCTCAAACATCAAGCAATGTTTAATGTGGTGAAATCTTTTTGCATAAGAAATCACCCCAATATTTTGTATTCTGTGACCTAAAAGTTATGCTATCAAAAGCCTACAGAAGACAAATTACCTTCAACGTACTGAAGTTCGTTCACACCCGACCTCGTTTGTTACCCTCTAAGGAATAATATGTATAATAATCCTTTAACCTTTATAAAGAGATCAAGTCTCAAACTGTTCCGATGATACAGCGAATAGGAACCGCGTGTGAATAATAAATCGTTTATTTGCCCTTTATACCCCCGGAATAATACAATTTATGATATATAAATTAAGTATTTCATGATCGTACATTGGGGCCAATGAACGATCATTGAGAATCACATAAAGACGAGTTCCTGTATTAGCCATTAAACTCAATTACCACAGAACATTGACTAGCTGAGTTGAATAGCTTTGGCTGACAAGTTTGATAAAAATTAGCCTACTTCGGTAGGAGTCTTTAGTCCTCCTTACATTGTAATAATTATTTTAATTGAACACTAAAACAAGTGCAGGGTTTCATCCGCCTGGAAATAGTATTTTTTTAGGGAAAATTTTATTGGAGAAAATCTTTCATAAATAAAATCATCTTGGTCCCAGTCAATTCCACGAAGTCTACCTCCCTGTAAAAGTCCTTTGACAATCCTTCCATAGCATGTAACGAAAATACCAAAAAATGTTGTTCTGGCTCCTGCTGGACTCAAATAATCTTCCCAACTCCCATAATGATATGATCGATACACGTCATATACGTTATTTTGACTACTGGGGAATGAATAATGGAGTTTTATTTCGCAATTTCGAAAATCCTATGAAATACGTTCATTGTTCAGATATATTTTATCAGATATAGAACCTCATAAAGGATGCCCACTACATACTATGGCTGATGGCTACGTATATGACGATATTGAAAGTACATATCTTGCTTTTCATATCGTCACATATGCATCAAATTGTATAAAATTTTGTCAATAGTGATACTTGCAGTGACACTGCAATAGTAGTGTCATACCAAAAACAGTCATTTTACAATTTCGCCAGACACAAGCGTAAGTGACCTGAACCGCAATAAGTTATGGATGGAGTTCCACCTAACAGCGAGTGCATTCACCGGCCGCCACATCGCGTGCGGCGCCGCATTCGATAAAGCATCGCTGTGGTAGGAACGCCATGATTTTCCAATTATAATGGGAAATAAAAAATAAGCTTTTTAGTTTAATCTTACGTAGACTTACGTAAACATTCATAATTTCCGACCTGTAATTTCAAGTGAAGAAAATGATTCTGGAAAATCGCCGAATCACTATCAGAGAGGTTGCTGATGATGTCGGTATATCATTTGGTTTATGCCAAGAATTTTTTTCGAATGTTTTGGGCATGAAACGTGTGACAGGGAAATTTGTTCCTAAATTTCTAAATTATGACCAAAAACGATGTTGCATCGATGTAAAAAACAAAACCTTTATTTTCCCTCAGGCACCGTATTCGCCGGACTTGGCCCCTTGAGACTTTTTTCTATTCCTGAGGCTGAAGAGAACCATGAAAGGACGATGTTCTGCCACCAATGATGAAATAAAAACAGAATCGCTGAAGGAGCTGAACGCCATACCAAAAAGTGAGTTCCAGAAGTGCTTCTAAGATTGGAAAAAGCACTGGAACAAGTGTATTACATTTGAGGGGGATTACTTTGAAAGCGAGAAAATTAATGTTGATTAATAAATAAAGATTCTTTAACCTCCGTTACGCCGAGCATGTTATCGTTACGCCGGAGCATGTTATCGTCCACTCATTTGGTGCTTCCTTCGTGTGCCGGAGCACTATATAGTGCTCTGGCACACAATTAGTTTGATTCACCTTATTTTACGATTTCAGAATGGTTACGTAAAAATTATAGTGCACTGCTTCCCACGTAAAAGTAACATTATCTTTTTAAAAAAAGTAACATTTACTATGGAATATTTTCTTAGGTTTTCAAAGCAATTAAACCATTCAAAGTTGTTTAATTGCTATTTACTATGTATTTTGATTTTTGTATAAATACAATTCAATTTCATAAACAATTATTAAGTGCACAACTGGCGCGCAGAGTACTCGCGAAATCGTCTGGCATACAAAGGGCACGTCATTTCTGAGAACGCTCAACAGCTAGAGAGGACAACAAAGAAAAACAAAAATTCCCATTATTTTTTGAACACACCTCATATAATAACTATGGTGTCTAATTTTATGGGCACCCTAACCAAAAACATGACCTATCTCTATACCTGGCACATATCTTGCACCAACTACCTTTGCAATTAAACACATGCAAACTTTAATGGTTCTGTATAAAACAATAACATAAAATATACAAATTGCCCTTAGTAACCTCATACTAGGTTTATTCCCCATGGTAATACTGTTACACATGGTACACTATTCATATATGTAGTATACTATAAGAGGTTTATGCAATACCACATATTTAGTATGTAGTAAGTACACTAGTCGGTGTGGCAGTGCAGTTAAGTTCGCTATAGTGAGATAGTGCTCTGTTTATTTAGATATTTAAGCCATTCGAGATTTTCGCACTTTAACAGGAGTAAAATAAATAAGGTAAACATTCGCATTAATACCCCATCTAAATAGATAAATACAGATTATCTGTAGTTAATTATTTTAAATTAGAAAATTTTAACTGGTCACAAAGTCTATAGACAATAAGGTTCCTTTTCTCAGACAACTTATTTTTTTACAATTAGTGTTGAAAATCCACAAAGTACTATTTTCTAATAAAACATATATTGAAATCTTATATTATTAGTACTTTTACTCATTGGGAGATGATCAGAAGACACAATGTTTTCCTCAAGAAATTAATAAAGGTATAGTGTACACTTTATTAAAAGAATAAGTAACCAAATTCTATTGTTTTTGTATATAGTAAATATATACAAATATAATCTGTTTCTTCTTACAAAAGGAACAAATCAAAGCCTAGAAACCTACGGAGCATAACTATAATAGCGATCGATTTCGAAACATTGAAATCACGACCTTCAGATATAAATTCTGCAATTCTTGTGTGCGATTCATGTCAACTTGGGTACAAAAGATCTAAAGAATATTTAAAAAATCCTGAAGTACTTAGCAGAGGTGAATGTATTATAGAAATTAATAAAGTATAAAACGAACGTAGTTTATAAATGTAATAATTTCTTGAAAGTCTGATCTCTTCGCTGAAAAATCAATAACTGCTACGACATGCATGAAAACCCTTTGAACGAAAGTGCTGATTGTGATAGAAAACGTACTTACGCCTTCAAGAACTCGTTGTGTAGATCTTCAGTAACACAGAAAGACAGAAATTAGTCCCAATATGTTTTAGAAAACCTCTTTTATTTATTTATTTCTCAACAACACTCGATAAAAAGCGGACGGACAATCATCTGATTTGACACTTTAATTTGACGTTTGCTGCGTTTTGTTTCAATTATGTTATGAATTATGATAATACGTTTTGTTTAACGCTCTTCTAATATATTTAGAATATTACGCTACAAACATATATTAAAATTTAAAAAAATCTTCATGATCTTTAAAAAAGTTATAAAGAACATTTGAAATCATACAAAGTCATAGGGCGGAATGTTATCCTTAAATATCGATTTTTAAACGAAACACGTTGGTAAAAATGCATGGACGGAAATTTGAATTTGGAAGGTTTTGTTATTCTTATAGATAGTCACAGGTTTAATGGATATCAAAGCAGTCAGTGTTTCATAGATAAAAACTCTTTATTACAAGAGTAGCCTGGTATTTAAACCCTTTAATTAGGATTAACGAAGAATAGTTAACTGCTAAGTACCATATAATGGTAGTATAGATGTAGGATAGACTCAGGAAAATTCCACCTTTATTAGTGCTTCATTTAATTTAGTATTTTTTTTTTAAATTGCTAAGATGACTTATGCTAAGATACTTAAGATGATCTTAAGATGATGAAGAGATTTACCCTTTAAGAGTAAAACCGTCCCATTTTTTTTCGAAATCTTACTGTATTTTATTGGATTTTCCCAGTTCAGTAGCTATCTTTTGTAGCTACTGTTTCGACCCTCCCGCTTGTTATCCCATACTGTACATATAGTGTACATAGACTTATTTAAACTTTATAACAGTCAATGAAGGAATAGGTAATATTAAAAGGCATTGTAAATACATAAAGTATTACTTATTATAGCATCACATTATTTGAAACCAGGAGCTCACTATGTGGTTTTATATCCTAATAACTGCTTTTAAAGCGTTTGTAACTAAACTGGTTGAAGCTGACTGAGATTTTTCCAATTATTGACGTTTTATTTGATCGCCTTCTCGTATCTTGTGGATATGTCATTCCAGTTGGCGACGTCAAAGATAGCTTTCACGTAATCAGCTCGCACATTTTTATATTGGAGGTAGTAGGCGTGCTCCCAAACATCGATTCCGAAGAGTGGCACCAAACCTGAAATAACAAATTTATATAAACGGTTAAAAGCTATTTGTCTTAAACACCACTTATAGTTCATTTAAAATGATGTAGGTACTTATATAATATAAATATAACGTCTATACAAAGGTTCACTAAAATAACGCAATAACGCTGAGGGAAAATAGGTTGTCCAATATCGAGCTGAGTAGAATCGATTCTTCCAATTTTAATTATTTTTTTATAAGTTATTGTTCATTTATAATATATCTTTCATTCCATGAGCAGCTGCATTTTACATACGTCGCTCACGCTGCACCGACGTTCGATTATTACCCTGTACTGAGTATTGAGTGTTACGTACGTTTTAGATAGTACAACAAAACTTTATGTTTGTAACTTATTTATTCCCTTAAATACTTTTAGTTTTCGCTAGAACAGTTTAATATATTTTAAATCAGTACAGGTTTTACGTTAAGTCAGTGACACGTTGTATAAATGTAACGTGTATATCTTGAACTTATCTTGAAACGTGTGCATGTATCTTGAAAATACTTATTGATGTACCAAAAACGGAATTCAAATTGAGTAGCGTTGTAAACGTCGGCGTCAATATGTAAGTATATAGCATATATGTATGCAGGGCCGTCTTTACCAGGGGGTGCAAGGGGTGCGGTGCACCCCGGGCGCTCACCTTTTAAAGGTAATGAAAAAATATAACGCTATAGTAAACAATTACACAATAGGATATTTGACTGTCATAGGATACACAATAGGATATTTGACTGTTATAGGATACACAATAGGATATTTGACTGTCATAGGATACACAATAGGATGTGTGACTGTCTTAGGATACACTCCCGCACCCCGGCGCAGAATAGACTTAAGACGGCCCTGTATGTATGTGTAGGTATGTATGTATGCGTTTTACCCCAAACCGCCTCTTTTCTATTACATACTGTGTTTTGAGCTGAGCAGGGCATTTTATTGCTGTTTTTAGCCCTGTAAGACATCCTCAGTCCTGCGACTATTACTCGCAGGACTTACCAGTAATGCCCGCAGAACAGAACGTCATTTATTTTTTCAGCTAATTGTTGAGTAAATCAAGGAAAACATGAATTTTAAATTGTAAACATGCTTTTTAATTAAAGTTCATAAAATGAAAAAGACATAAATAAAATTATTTCCATTCCAAATACCCTGATTGACCCTATACTTACCAGTAGTAGCCTGCAGCGGGTCTTGGTTCTGACAAGTAGTAATCTGCAGCTTCTTCATATTCTTGTTGTACCCGAGCCAGCCCCAACCGGAACCCTGTACGCCCACCGAAGCGGTGGCAAGCTGGTTTTTCATATTTTCTAAACTGCCGAAGTCTCTGTCAAGGTGACACAAGATAATGTAGGGAGGTATAATCATATATTATCTTTCATAAATAAATAAGAATTGACAGTGATATAAAGTTGATGTTAAAGTGATATTAACTTTTAGTGATATAAAGTTGAGAACACACCGATGTACCTACTGGAAGCACCAATGTCAATTGTATTTTTTCTACTGTTTCAAAAATACTTATTGATTTGTCAAATCTTTCAACTTTCTTGACATTATGATATGCGTTGCATATAATCAATTTATTAATCTAAAGTCCAATGTATCATTTTAATCTACAACACTAACAATTTTACATAATGGTCCTTTAAGCCAGATATGAACCAGCACCCAATTGGTGAAAAACCTGTGCTTTGTTATGAACCTAAATTGTTATCCCTGCCATGTATGGACATTTATAAAGCAGCCTGTTTTGTAAAAATCAATCAACTACAAATCCTTATTACAGGACTTTAGCAAAGCAAAGAGCCGAAGGGCATTACTTTTATAAAAGATTAGATCACGCAGGTTATAAAGTAAAAACTTTTTTTTTAAATATGCATTTCAATATTCTCCGCGTATTTCACTTTCATAATGTGTCCTGGGTTTGCTTTTTCACAAAAATATGGTAGGATCTCTGCATTGATCTTGGGAATAGATACTGAAAGAAAAGCGTCTTACTGTTGCGACTTCGCCCACGTGTAGATTAGTCCACGCTACGCCACTGTACCGTACACAGTGTACGGACCAAACACCTAGCGATGTTCAGCGGGACGAAGGCACGCACGCTTGCGTTTTTGGTCTGATCGTTTTCATTCTGTAAATTTCGATCTTTAGATGGTCCGTGGACGACGGGCGACTAAAGTCTATAATGACGAATTGAAAGCAATAGTGGAAGCGGATTTATCTCAAACGACGTCTGAGTTAGCAGCAGCCTTCGGCGTAAGTGACAAAACGATTTGCGTTCAATCGGGAAAGTGAAGATACTCGGAAAGCGAGTACCTACCGTATGAATTTAATCAGTCAACTGAAACACGTATCGAAGCTTGCCTTATTTTGTTGAACTGGCACAAAAATGAAGGGATTCTAAGTCGCATTGTCATTTCTGATGAGAAGTGGAACCTGCATGATAATCGTAAACTTTCGTCTGGTTGAACCCAGGAGAAACAATGTCTCAAACGTAAACTGAGACTAAAGAAGCTCATGGTGATTGTATTACCATATGGCAGTATCATCCACTACAGCTTCTTGAGATCTAGATCACAACAATTTACAACAATGCAGATGTGTAGGTACTGTAAAGAACTACAAACGATGGTGGGGACAAGCTCCCTATGAAACAACCGAGTCTGGTCAATCGCTCTAAGTACTCCATGATAACGGTTGTCCACACACTGCACGACAGACAGTCTCAAAGTTACAGGAACTTCGACTGGAAACTCTCCGTCACCCACCGTACTCGCCAGACCCTGCTCCTACTGATTTCCATTTTTTTTCGGAATTAGGTTAACTTTTTACAGGGGAATAAATTCAACGCCGATGAGGCAGTGAACGCCTTCAGAGAATTAATCGATTCCAGTCCCCGGGAGTTCTATAGCAGAGGCATCAATCTACTTCCAGTAAAATGGCAAAACTGCATTGATAATAATGGACAATACTTCTATTAATTAAAGATATAATTTTGATACAAAAAAATAATATTTAATTTTTTCCGTTTTTTTTTTTTCGGAATGGCTAAATTCTTGCGGCCCTAGTGACCTTTCAAGAGTCATTGGTCGTGTTTAATTTAGGGTGAGCGCAAAAGGCGCTTAGCCAGGAACAAAATGTGTACTGCAACGAGCCTAAGGGCTCCCACGCCGGTTTACCGGCGTGAAGGAACGAGCCTCGGCTTAGGGCGTTGCATTGGGGGATACCGCGGGATCGCGAGTTGGCGAGAAGCGCCCAGGCGCGTGCCGATACCTGGTAAAAGTGTTGGCTGAGGGCTGGTGTGTGTTGACGGTATAACGAGTGTGAAGTGTAACGGTGTAACACTTCCCCGCCGGCGGGGGCGGTGTATCTTTGAATTTTTTTTCCGTATAAAACGGCAATTTCATTGGTAAGGACCTAATAAAAAAGGCAAGAGCTCTTACCACTGTTCGAGAAAAAAATATACATTATGTTAATTGATAAATTATTATGTGCATCATCAATTTGAGAATTCCCATATTGAAATTATGCATAAGCAAAATCTTGAATGGAAATTGACATTTTATATACCTAACTCACATTGACATTGGATATTTTAATTGACATTTTGTATAATTCACATTGACTTAATTCACATGGGGTATTATAAAATTTATTACTATTATAATTAATGATGTAAAATTCTAACTGTAAAGAGATATATGTTATAATTTTTATTTATAAAGAGTTGATATATAATTTTTGCATGGTGTTTTAAGGGTGGAATACGTAGAATCTGCCGTTAAGTAATGGTGCCTATATCTGTACTCATATTCTGGCAAAAAAAACTATAACTATTATTATTTAGTGGTAGTACCTACTCTAAAAAAACCAGTAGGTATCCAAAACCATTCCATCACCAAGTATGATTATATCAAATAGGGATAAAGTAGTTTGTGTGATATATGGTAGAAGCTATGGGTGTTTTGAGAAGTAAAAGGTAGTAAGTCTTTTATTGAGATTTTTAGCAATGATTGTCCAAATTTTATACGATAAAAAGTAGTAAATGCCATAAGCAATAATTTTATTCAATGGTAAAATGGTAAAACTTGTCAAATGCATGAGTGATTCAATAAAAGCTATTGAATTGCAATGTTAATGCTTGATGCTTATACATACTTGTAATGTTATTATTAGCATTTGTGGGCGCTATTCTTGTGAAGCCACTGGGTGGGCAGTACACAGCAGCCTTTTGTAGTAGTCAAGAGTAGGTCAATTACCATCAGATGTTATAAAAAAATCTGTTATAAGAAAAAAAGCATCACAATAAAAGCAAAGATTAGTACAGTGTATAAAAAGCATTATCTACAGTAGAAAGCACATTCGGAATGATTGAATGTTATCAGTGAAAGGTTAAAATGCAATATGTTCAATGCAATACATGCAATTATGCTTTTATCAAATACATTAACAATAAACAAAAACGTAATTGACTCTCGAGAAAAATATTGACAAAACATTTAAAGGTCACCATTATTAAAAAGATTATAGCCAAAACAATAATCACGGGCAGTATAAAATTATAGCAACCAAACATACAAAAAATATGAAGTAGGTATTTTGAGCAGAACATGCACCAAAGATAATTTTGAAAGTTTTTATTACTGTTCAATCACTTTGAGGAGCTGTGCCGAGGGTTGTCCACCTTTTGGGGAGAGGTTCTCCCAAAAAATGCTGTGGTTAATGTGACCACCGCCATTAAATTTAAGACCCGGAGCCAAATTAATAACAGTTTGGATGTCACCTGCAGAATATATTTATATTTAAACACAGTAGGTATTAAAAACAATAGAACATCTGGAGACTTAACTATATAATTAACAAAGAATTTTGGATTGTGTTAGACAGATTTTATGGAATATCAAAGAAGCCCTTGCAAAGAAGATGAGATTGGGAGGAGCTTTCCATTTCATTAGATGATTCAAGGGAATATTCATCTGTTTTGTAAGTCTGAAATTTGAATTTCACACAAAAGTAGGGCCCAATTGAAAGTTAATAACACCACCATTTGTAAATCTATCAACATCACTATAAACTCAATTGATTCTGAATAATATGATCTAAAAGCATCAATTTAGTATGAAACTACACATCTTTCATACAAGCCAGAGAAACTAACAAAGGATTACTATAGAAATACATGATTAGAAATACATTATCTCAGTATCACATTATCTGAGTAAAGTCCTATTGCCCATACATAGAATCTTAAAAAATAACAATTTCTTTTAGCACTTCTTCAAAAGAAATTTTAAGTTAGAAAATCCTATTAAAAGTCATTAAGTTCATACAATAAGGTCCCTTTGCACAAATAATGTCACTCATTACTAAAATATGAGAATGAGAATACAAAAAAAATTATATTAAAATAAAATTGAAAATGCTTATTACAGTTTGGAATAGACAAAACTAGGTATTAAATAAAATTAAAAGTATTACGTTTCAATGGCCTGCAGCAGACAAGGAGAGATTTGTGTCTGGCAAGGTGTGAGATTCAACCAGAAGATTGCATGGTTAATGTGGCCACCTCCATTGAACTTTATAGTGGTGAGCAGACTTACAATTGTGCTTGTGTCAGCTGCTGTTTAGGGATTATAATTTTAAATTGTGATGAGCGATGATGGACTGTTCAATCATTTATACTGATATCAACTGATACTATGATTACAGTTATTTATTATTTTTTAGGAAACTTAATAACAAATATTGATTGATAATATTAATTTCCTTAAAGTTAAAAGTAATAATGTAATAAGTAGAAAGTAGCTAAGTAGTAAAAACACTTGAGACACAAAGTCAATATTAGCACTTGATTTTGGACAAATACTAAAGATACTAACCTATTTCTAGCCCTCAGAGGTTACAGGTGATAAAAATAGTAGTAGGCAAGCTACTTATCATAAGGTAAATAGTTTACATGCTCACCGTGTATTTCTTAAAGAATTTGCATTCCAAGACTGTATTTGGGACATTTCTTTATACTT
Source organism: Sesia apiformis (assembly GCA_914767545.1). Classification (NCBI taxonomy): domain Eukaryota; kingdom Metazoa; phylum Arthropoda; class Insecta; order Lepidoptera; family Sesiidae; genus Sesia; species Sesia apiformis. The sequence continues at coordinate 13,635,035 of OU611963.1, read as the reverse complement.
TTCTACTAATTTTTTAAAGTAATAATGTTACTGATCACTGGAATTCAGTTATATGAATTCCATAATTAGGTATTCACTATTCATAGAATCATTATCAAACGCAACTAAATGCAACACAAATCAAACAATAGATAGGTAGATGAAAAAAACATCCTAAAAGGATTCTAATTAGAATAAATTATAATAGTATCATAACCTTTAGCCTGAGCTTGTGCCAGCTTCTCTTCAGCAGCGTTCAAGTTATTGACGTACGTGGCGTGATGCTTGCTGTGGTGCAGGGACATGATCTCGCGGCTAATTACCGGCTCCAAGGCATTGTATTCATAGGGAAGATTTGGCAATGTATGCTTTTGCCGAGATGCGCCGACTGTACGACTATAAAAACAAAAACAAAAATTACAGTTAAAAGCAAATAAAGAATATAAGAACAGAGAAACAAATTAATATTTTTACACTGAAATTTACAAACAAATATTTAAAAAATATTTTCACTTACATTATAGATCCAATTTTGCGTGCAGTAAACATTATTGAGTGTGGTATGCTGGAGATGACGTGATGGAATACTTTTAAAATGCAATAGATCCAGCAATATTATATGCCTTGTTTAATCTAGAATTATCAGTTACAAAATTATGCAACAAAATGCGAAAAAACGCAGACTTGGATAGCTGTCAGAGCAGCTGATAGACATTTAAGACATTAATGACATTTAACTTTTTTATGGCAAAGGCACATTATGTTTTTGCATTATGCTAACAGTAGAAATGAAGAAAGGATTGAGGAAATCTTATTACAGAACCGGCGCCAGACATAGCTTCAAATACGCAAATACCTACAAAGTCTCAATATGTGGCAAGGGTATTTGAGCATGTGTTCAAATTTGCACTTTGCTGGCCGGTGTCGGTTTTTGAGCGCACATCAAAGCGTTCAAAGTTCACATGTTTGCGTAGCCTGCTACACTTGTCACTTGCGTAAAGAAAGTACAGTTGCGAACGGTCGTTTCATTCACGAAAGTCATTCAAGATGGATTGAGGCAACGAAAGTGTCTTTGAATTTGAGTTGCTTCAAGGAGAACCATGTTTAAGGAACCCTAAAAGTAGGGACTTTTCAGTTATTTTTTTACATGTAATAAATAATTACATGCACATAAATACATACAGGCAAAATCGCGTCCACAAAATCGTCGTCCATCCTATTTGTCGTTTATCAGATAAATGTGGTATAAAAACAAAAATAAAAAGTGGGTAGTTATGCACTCTACACATAAAAGCATAACATCCGTGTAAACAGTGTATAACGCAACATTTCATGTAAGGTGTTTAGATTAAAATAAGTCGCCCGCCTGCGAGTGGAACATTAGCAGGGACATATTTTAACTCACTTAGAAAAGAACCGTCATGGTATATAGACGTCGCCTTTTTAAAAAGTCTATTTCTCGACCCTGAAAGCTGACTGGATGGATAGATTTGTTAGCAAAACTATTATCAAAAAGAAATAGATGGGCGTAATCAGTATCTGTTTAAGAATTCTTTCAAAGCGGTATTCTGGTAACACGGAAGAAGGGGATGTTCATGTGACGTCGTAAGACGGGTCACGTAGTTTATTTACAACAACGGCTCCCAAACTGTTTATTTTTTTATAATGGTTAGGATAAACCTAAATTAAATTAAACACACCTAAATTAAATATTTATAAATACAACAAACAAATACAAATATATGTATAAATACTAGCAAAACCCGGCAGACGTTGTCCTGTCATAGAAGTTGAACTCTGCTGCACATGCTGCAGCGCCATCTAGTGGCGAATTACAACAAAGTCGATAGCTCGAAAATATTCTCCGAAAATATACTTATGTATACTAATTTTCATGGCGATCGGTAGAACGTTATAGAAGTTGATGTGCTGCATCGCCATCTAGGGGCGAGTTATAACAAAGTGGAGAGCATATAAACCTTCTCCATGAAAAAATACATATATGTGCCAACTTTCATGGTGATCGGTCAAACGGTGTCGAAGTCTATTAATTTCAGATATACAAACATCCATTTTTTTATCTATAGATCGCAGAAAGTCGTTCTATTTCCATAGAATAATAACATACATAAAATAATATACTTAATAAATAATGAAATATGATGTAACGTTGGAGCAGCCTGTATTGACCAACGACCTTGAAGAACCGGTTTGTGCTTGTAGCTTGTAGTTTTTATGTAGCTTTATTATTGTGACTGATGTGTTGCGTGAATTAAATTTGATATTGACGCGTAATGAAAAAATCTGTAAGTATAACTGTGCAATACCATAGGTTTAGAAATAAGTTTCAATAACAAACCAGCAATTTATATTTATATTATATTTTAGTAATGCGATTTGTATACTAATGTGCTGTGCCTGCACAAACCTAGGTTTATGGACACAAAGTGGGTAACACAAATGATATTTACTACATAAATAAAAAAAACTGCATAAATTTCAAATAAAAATTATAAGGCTTTCCGTGGAGTTTTTGGTAGGACCTCAAGAAGTGAAGTTGAATTTTTGTTTAATTAATTGTAAAAATGGTATATTATACGTTTTGTGGTTCAATGCCATGCAGTACAATCAATTAATGCCTAACTTACTCCCATGGGACTGGACATTGACAGAATATGTTTAAGACTTTGAAGTTGCCAATCACGAAAAAAACCTTAGACTTTTGGCGGGAACTCCAGAAGTGAAGTTGTATTTTTGTTTGATTACAAAACAACAAAAACTGACCTAACAATCATTCTTATATTATTTTTTGCGTAATTCCACATTGAGTTCAAAACATATTTATATATTACGCAAATAGTGCTACATATTAGGAAAATTTAAACACTATAAGTACTAAATTTAAGAAAAGGGGTCTGAATTTCATAGTTTCCTGTTCATTTTCCATTTCGCAGATAATCATTTGTGAGTATTCTTCGAACATCGTGACAGTGAGTTGTTATAAAATAAATAAACAAGTATAAACAGACCGATAATGAAACACGTTGCCTTTTGTCAGTAAAGAAAACTTACAAGTCTTGAGGACCCGAGTGATAATCACTGTAGGTAGAAAATAACGCTATTTAAAAAAAAATATAAATAAAAAATATATATTGCATCTCAAAAGTTTGAGAATATTTGCAAGTAGACTTACCATATTTAAAAATGAATTGATTAGTAAATCAAAATGTTACGAAATCTATGCTTTATCTTGTGATATAGAGCAATCCTTACAGACACACTTGTTACAAGTATCTATACGCTTTATCTAAATTTATATTACTCTAAATTCTAAATAAATAACTTAAAAATAGATTTGTAGAATACTTAAATACATATTATAGCCTATATTCTATAGGTCTAATAAATGATTTGCACTGGCAATATGTTGTTTTCCTGTGATTGTCACTGTGTGTGTAATTCAAATGTCGTTTTCACCTAAAACATGCATGTGTACGTAATTTAGTTATCTTACGGCGAACGACGGAAGTGTTTCTATAATTTGTAAAGGATTTTCACATATATTATTTGTGATTGTGTTTTAAAAACCACTTGTATTATCTTCGTGATATTGTAACTGACTAAATCTATAGTTACCCTATGATTGCCATCGCTTGATTCAGTGTTTTGAGAGTTGCAATAAGTAAGTGCGTGGACGTTACTCTAAGTGGAGGTGCATTTGTTTATTTATAGACGGGCACTATTTGCAGTCATGTAATTATTGCGGTGGCGCTAAAATGTCTCAGAGGGATACAGCTATACATCTATTAGCAGGAGGGTATGTATCTGAATACACCGGCATAAATATCATAATTATGAAACTTCATTTACGCATCTGTTATCAAGTTATCAATAACATTAATGATATTTGATGTAATCCTTACACAGTACATGTGGTTGTTGATCCTTGTTGACGCGCACGTATCGTAGATCTGTCGCTACGCAGTTTTAATAATCTTCAATGTTGATTCCAAAATTGTATTATAATCAAACTTGTATTTCACAAACTTATAAAGTATGCCTACAGACTACCGCATCTAATTTTATAATCGGAGAAATAAATAAGAAATTCAATTTTATTGAAACTAAATTGTGGCTGGTGTTAGTAGGCCATAATATATAATTTTCTTAAAAAACTTTTTAACAACGCTATGATAAAACTAAACTTAAAACATGATTATGATAAAACATAATCTAAAACCCTATTAGAATGTGTATTGAAATATGTCTAATTTTATATGCAACTTTTATATTTACAAATTCTACTGCTGTCTTAGATTATCTAACTGTCTTATTCCAAGTTCACCCTTTACTGTGTAAAACATAATATAAAAACATGATTGTGTAAAATATAAAAGCTATTACAAATTGTGTTATTACAAACCCATTAAAAGCTGTAATGATGCATCTAATACATTATATTGCACAATAGTTAACTTGTTAAGCACAATAGTTAACTTACAATAGTTAAGCTTTTCAATGCTAATACTCACCCTTGTAATTTATAATATCATGTTGCAATTTTTGTTATGACTACTATTATAATTAAATTATTCAAATTTTGATAGGAAATTAATTAGATTGCCTCTAATTTCTATTTAACTTGCTACTACTTTCTACATATAACTTAAATGTATTTTAATTATTTTGAAACAATGATTGTTTTATAAAAATAAAGTAATACCATGAAAATAAAAGTTCATGGTAATGTTGCAGAGACAACCAAATGAGTTTTTATTCTCCAATTTTGTTTTTTTGGGAAATCACCAACAATACACAAGTGTAACTTCATCCACTGTTAAATCCTGACGGTAGGGTGGCAGGGATGTAGAAGACAAGGCCTATTTTCCAGATGTTCTAAGCAGGTTACACGGGAATCATGTGACATGTATTTAAATACAAATATGCTAAACTATACAGTTTTTCATATTAAAGCACAATTTAATTTGTAGTTGGTTGTATTATTCCTTGAACATGAGATTGTGGGTCTTGTGACAGCCTTTTGAGATTTTGATTGCATAATTTAATAACTAAATAAGTTTTAATTTCTTATTAATTTATTGTAACTTTTATAGTATTTACTTCCCATTGTTGCCGCAAGTTGTTAAAATCGTCATTAACAACCTGCAAAATAGTTATATAAGACACAGAATTACTTCAAATCAATCAAGTAGTTATATTCACCCATAACTACAAACAAGCATGCTCAAAAATAAAAAAATACAGTACATGTGTCTGCACCAAAATGCACTGAGCCCACATACGGGGATTATGGCCCAAAACTATGGGGATTATGGTTACTAGGGAAGACCCGTGCCCTGCCGTGGTATGTCACAGGTTGATATTGCTCTTATTATTCACTAACTACATATATGTGACTTCATGGGCGTACCCAGCTTTTGGCCTAAGGGGGGACAAATCAGAAATTTCCTGTAGGTAAATAATTCAACATAATAGAAATGTGCATTTATTAGATTAGATACTTAAGTTATTAATTAAGTATTTATTTCAAAAGCAATCTTCATAGATCTTCTGCAAAGCGGCTTAAAACAAGTTCTGTGAAAGAATCACCCAAACTATTTACAAGTTTTCTATGTACACTGAGCATGCAAAGCCCGTTTAGTCTCTTCAATCATTGTTGATCTCAGCCAGGTTTTTACGCGTCTGAGAGTACTAAATGACCTTTCAATGGTAGCTGTAGAATAAGGCATTGCCAATAAAATATGTAGGGCTGTTTTAACGTTTGGATAAAAAGTTTGTGCTTTTAACGTTTGGATAAAAAGTTTGTGCCTAGAATCATATGTTATCTCCAAAGTTTCGAGATTGTCTTCCTTGTTTGTCCAAAAAATCCGCCACAGCTCGGCTTCTGACGCAATCCCCTCTAATTCATAAAATTCGGAGACTTCTTCCATACCAATTTTTAAATCTGGAGCTGTAATTTTTGCTATCTGAGCAGGGTGTAACAAGGATAGAGCAAACACTGGCTATTGATCTTGGTTAAACCGCGCTTCCAATAAGGATAATATCGAGTCCAAATAGGGCACATATAGCGAGCGGCGAAAATACTCGCTTGATGAAGCAGCTGGATGATTTGCCCTGTAGTTTTGGCGACCTGCAGCCCTTGGAAGATGCAGCTCTGAGTTCAAATCTTCAGCTATTTCATTAGCTAACTTTAATGGTTCCTCACTGCCTTCTTCGGCAGAACGCCAGTGTTCTGCAACTGTAGTTGATCTTGTTTGAATGTGCTCTGCATACTTGATTACGTCCAGGGTTTTAGACTGCAATATGTTCGTGACTGGTTCCAGCAGGGTGTTGTACTTGTCTATAATACATAAAGCCAATATGAATGTGGTTTGTCCAACTGCAGATAATAATTGAAAAGCCACTTTCCAGCACAAGCTTTTCCAGACTTTTCACAATTTCAATGAAATGCTTCTTAATCAATGAAATACTTTTATATTTTTGGGACCACCTTGTTTCACACAGCAATGGTATTTTTGGTACATATTTTCGATGCAAAGCTGATTCTCTAAAAAAATTAATCATATCTGACAGTTCCAATGCAGTTGCGGATCTCAGGAACATTGTTTAAGTTGTTTATAACAAGGTTTAGTTTGTGGCAGGCGCAGTGAAAATATAAACCCTTCTTATATGTTTCTCTAATTATTTTTTGAACACCACCATCTTTTCCCGCCATCGTAGCACATCCGTCGTCGTAGTCCTGCCCCACGCATTTGTTAACATCAATATTCAATGTATTCATGAATTTATGAATTTCAGCAGCTATAGTTTGGACATCCATTTTTTTAGCTCGACAAAACTCATTAATTCTTCCCTTATATTTTTTCCTTATGGTCGTAAAATCTGATACCTATTGATAGTTGCTCCCTTCCCGATATATCAGCTGATTCATCAGCCAAAATGCTGTAGGCACTTGCAGTTTTAACATCGTCGACTAATTTTTTTCTGATTAGAATTTTTCCATATATATTGAAAATCTCATTTTGTATTTATGGAGACGTACTGTACGTGACAAATTTTGAAATACTTACCTATACACTTTTCTTCATCTACAGTTTCATAAATACAACAGTACTTAGGCATAGGCACACAATTAACCAGCTAAATGTATGGGAGGCAGTCCAGGTCCAGGGGGGCAGATGCCCCCCCCCCCCCCCCCCCCCCCGGTACGCCCATGTCTGGCTTCCTTACTTAGTAACTCATCAACAGACAGGAGGAATATAATAAAATTACTGAACCTTTAGGAACACTATCTACAAAATCTACAGGTTCATTTTATTTTTCTCCTTATTCTATTTATACGAGTATATTACATTACTTTCCTATTTATATTATACTAGGCTACTAAGAATGTTTTGCCACAAACAGTTTTTATCTATGGAACACAGGCTGGTTTTGGTGTCAATTAAAACTTCCCCATATTTCCCTCTATTCCCATCATACCCATAATTTCCCTCCATATTTTTTTACAGCTGAATCAAATATCCTATCTCATTAAAAAATGGATATTCTACGGGAATATTTCCGCCCTATGATTTTGTATCTTTTTAAATGTTTTTTAAACCTGAAGATTGTTTTGAAAGACTTTTGTTGACATTCTAATGCAATCGGGTATCATTGTTACTATGAATTTAAGCGTAGTCGACTAAGTTTGGCAGATGAAGAATGAGACCGTCATTAACGGATGTTATAGAAAATGTGGCAGTGAAAATTTTAATTTGTGAAAACAGGCGAATTACATATGAGGAGATTCAAGAGAGATCAAGAAAGAGAGAGGTGCCACACAACCTCACCGAGGCTCAAAAACAAGTTTGTGTCGAATGGTGCCATCACATTGTCACAGGTGACGAATGGTACTCTTCACTAATGAATCCAAGATTATGCTGTATGGTAATGATGGAAGGAGGAAGGTGTACCGAAGACAGGGAGAGCGTTTTGTGCAGTTCTGTATTGAAGAGAAAGTGAGTTATGGCGGGGGCTTGTGGACAGTCTAAGGAGGAGTTTCTGCAGAAGGCAAAACTGAACTTCAAGTTGTGACAGGACCACGGCTGCCATTACTAAATGGCGACATTTACATTCGTCAATGCCTAGAGATTAGAGACTCATGTGATGCCATATGCTGGATTTGTTGGCTAAGATTTCATTATTATGCATGATAATGCAAGAGCGCACACTACAGGAATCGTCAAGGAATACCTTTATAATGTCGGTATCACAGTCATAGAATGCCCAGCAAGAAGCACAGATATAAATCCCATAGAGCATTTATGGGATGACCTACAGAGGTGTGTTCAGGCTCACCACTCACCTCCGCAGACCTTGCAGGAGCTGGTATAGAGGAAGAATGGAAGAACATTCTACAAAACGTCATAGTGACGTTGATTGATTCCATGCCAAACCACATGACGGGTGTCGTAAACGCTCTTGGAGGCAATACAAGTTACTGTATAAACGGTTTTGTTAGGTAAATCATTGTTTTCTTCAAAAATATAATACAAGTCTTTGCCATGAGAAAGGCGGACACACGACTTGTTACACTTAAGCTCAATTTTTTCAGTACCTCTTGAGTTCAAATTTGGAACAATGACATACTGATGGTTAGTATGTCACTTTCAAAACTGCATTTATAAGAACATTTTGATCAATGATCAAAAATGTTTTTTAAGCTTCAGACCATCAAAACTGAAAATGCAAGCTGGCTCGATTCAGATGTTCAGATTTAATATCTATTTTATTTAATATTTATATATTTTGTTGTTTAAGTAGATTATTATTATATTATTATTTTTATTTATTTATATTATATTCCGTATTATATTCCGTATTATATTCCGTATATATATAAAGCTCGATTACCACTCACTCACTGACTGACATAATTGATCTCCCGGTTCCCACCCGGTGGGTGAAAAACTTTGAATGAGGAAGTACTCTGATGGGTTCCGTGAGCACCAGAAAAATCCGACTTCTTCGAGTTGACCATACCTGATGAAAAATTTGAACGGCCAGACCCAACGGTAACAGCTACGCGGGGGGTGCTCGACCGAATGTCATAGGGAACCGCCGGCAGACGCCAGCGGGCGTCGCGAAAATTTGAATTTCGAACGTCCAGCGTCGCCTCCATACAAAATTAAAACGCTGGTAGCTCGGAAACGGTAAGAGGTAAGTGGGATGTGCTCGACCAAATGTCATTCGGGCCGGGGTGAGCCTTCTCGTGGTCAAAAAAGTTTTTCAAAATGGCCGATTCAAGATGGCGGCCGATTTTCAAGTTTGTCCGAGGCGGGTGGAAATAGGCATCCGGGGGGTCGTGGGGGCCCCGATTGAGAATTTCGGGTCGGTTTTTCGATTCCGCCCTTTCCAAGATGGCGGCCGTCAATTGAAATTTCAAATTTCGATCGGCTATAATTCCCGCGAGGCCGGAGGCCGAGCGGCGCGGGCGAGGCCGCAGGCCGAGCTCGCCCGGGACTTGCACCGGGAGCGGGCCCGTCCTCGTCCGGTGGACCTTCAGCTCGACGGTCGACGGCCTGCCTGAACGGTGAGAGATAGTCACGTGGTGCTCGACCGAATGTCATAGAGAACCGCCGGCACTTTGGCGAGAGCGCGATGAAAATTCAAAATGGCGGATTCAAGATGGCCGCCATACAAATTTATTTCGACCGTCGCTCCCGAACGGTCGGAGATATCGGATCGGGGCTCGAACTAATGTGGTGGGGCGAGTCGATGTCCTTCCACTGGACCAATTTTTTTTTCCAAGATGGCGAATCCAAGATGGCGGCCATTTTTAAAATTCCTCCGATCGGGATGAAATTTAATACCCGGGGAGTTCAGGGGACCCTGATTCGGGATTTCGGAACATTTTTTAAATTCCGCCATTTTTCAAGATGGCTGCCATACAAAGTGGAAATTTCAATTTTGGGGTCCGAGTTCATTTCCGAGGCGGTAGCTCGAATTGGGCAAGGGGCGCGGGGTGGAATTCCCCCTCGTTGGAAACCGCCGGACGAGGCCGCAGGCCGAGATCCGCGTAGGGCGAAGCCCGGAGCGACCGGACTACGGCACCACCAGCCGCCGCGCACGATGTGTAACTTACGCGAGGCCGTAGGCCGAGCTGCGTCTAACGAGGCCGCAGGCCGAGATCCGCGTAGAGCGAAGCTCGGAGCGACCGGACTACCGCACCACCAGCCGCGTACTCTGTGTAACTTACGCGAGGCCGTAGGCCGAGCTGCGTCTAACGAGGCCGCAGGCCGAGATCCGCGTAGAGCGAAGCTCGGAGCGATCGGACTACCGCACCACCAGCCGCGTACTCTGTGTAACTTACGCGAGGCCGAAGGCCGAGCTGCGTTTAACGAGGCCGCAGGCCGTGATCCGCGTAGGGCGAAGCCCGGAGCGACCGGACTACCGCACCACCAAAATTTCAAGTTGTCCGATCTGGATGAAAATTGATATCTGGGGGGTTCAGGGGAGCCTGATTAAGGATTTATGGTTATTTCCAAGATGGCCGCCACACAAAATTCTTCGGAAGACATCTCCGAAACGGGTAGACATATCGGATTGGTGCTCAAACTAATATTGTTTATCATGACGATGTCTTTATATTGAGGTAAAATTTTTTTTCAAGATGGCGATTCCAAGATGGCGGCCATTTTTCGAATTCATCCGATCCGGATGAAAATTGATATCTGGGGGGTTCGAGGGAGGCTGATTAGGGATTTGGAATTCTTATGCAGGTCCCTCACAACATCAACTACAGCGATCTCTCTCAGTGTGTAACTTAAGCGAGGCCGCAGGCCGAGCTCCGCGCAGGGCGAAGCCCGGAGCGTCCCCCCCATTAGGGGGAGGCCGGCGCCCGGGGGGCGCCGCCGAAACCTAGTTATATATACAGATGAATTTAGCTCACCATTTAATCTCTACTGCACCACGGCCAAAATTATTTCTTTATATTTTATTGTTTTAATTGTTTTTTTCTCCTGATTTATTATCGTATAAATATCCTCCTGCATAACTATCGAAATTTTAATGTTCCTTGTAACTATTCAATTTTTATTTTTATCAATTCGTGTTTTTTATGTACTTTTATCCACCATCGCTTGAATTGCTATTTAACTTAAGAAAATTTATGTTCTCAAGTGCTTGATTTGTTTCTCAGAATAATCTTCATGCGATAAAAGGTAACTTTCGAGATATTTCAAGCAATGTTTTCCTGGTAAAATTCGAGCCACCTAATTAACCTATCAAATTAAATCAAAAAGTAAACTATAATAAATCGAAATATAATGTGTAAAAAAAAAATATTTCCTCTTATCATACTGAATAACTTAATAACCCTTAATGAGCGGAAACCCGCAGCTAATTTTTCTATGGTTATTTTGTTGAAACTATGCTATACTACACATTACAACCAGAAATATGCGGGGATGCACCCTGAAGTACATCTCAAGATAACCAAATAGTGATTGAAAAATTCCTAAAGGGAGGAAGTATTTTCGATATATTTTAATTAAAATTGTAATAAACAATATCAAAACTATTTCAAATACATATCCCAGGATCCCGAACTACTTTAGTCGATATGATAGCCGAACAAGCAATATGCACTATCGAACTAAACTGTTGTACAAAGACTGCCGAGAAAAGATTTGTGTACTAAAAGAGACGATCAAGTTCCGACTGCGCGGGACGGTGTTGCGGGACCCCCGGGGAAGGACTATGTGACTTACCAGGGCCTGATGGGTTACTTCCTGGCGTAACTTTTTCAAAATTTACTTTTGGCCACCTGGATTGGCCAAATAACCGTATATGCAATGGTCGACTGGTAGAAAATGTCCGAAGGTATAAGTCCGCCTCTGTAAAATATGGTGCAAAAAGAGTAAATAAATAAATAAATAAGTGTTTATAGTTAATTACTTTCAAACACGAATTACATTTTCAAAAGTTCTTTTCTTGTTTCCAGTGTGGCAGGAACCGCAGGAGCAGTGGTGACATGTCCTCTTGAAGTGGTAAAAACCCGGCTTCAGTCATCAAAAGGAGTTGGCGTACCGCCTTCACAACCCCCACCTCCGGGCGATAATGCTGCTAGTGCAAAAAAAAATTACTCTAAGATTCCTAAACATCAGGTAAGAATCTTTCAAGAAGTAGTTAATTAATTGAGTAACAGAAAATACTGAATGGGCAGCAAATCGTGGTATCAAATTTAAAGGTGCGGTTTTTTTTCTTCATATATTAGGTAATCGGATAAGTATAAGTTCGCTGCCTTTTTATAGTGAAAATAATAGACTTTTTTATATTAGGTACATAAATATTTATCGTAGGTAATCCACTTCTCATCGTCTGTTACGAACCTCTTCAGAAATGGATCGACTTTGTTTCGTTTTAGCAACATAACATCTCCCATATGCAAATTCTATTCACCAAGTTTCTGTCATTTAAATCGTGCGGCACCCAAACATCTTTTATGCAGGTGACCCAAAACAGTTGAATGGTGAATGCTAACTAAGCTTTTTCGCAATTTGATGACTGCTTATGTGTCGATCTGATTAAATTTTTTCAATGATAACATCAACATTTACTTTAACACCACAGTGAGGAACACCAGTCACATCAAAATTAGCAGACCTGAATCGACTGAACCATTTTTTTTGTAGTAATTTTAAATAAAGCATCTTCTCCGTAAACATCACAACTCTCTTTACGAGCAATAGAAGCATTCATACCGTTGTCAAAAAAAAATTGTAAAACGTATCCATTTTAAAATTGTTTAAAAATATGAAAAGATAAAACGTTTAACGTGTAATTTCAATATGCCAACATTACAAAGAACTCAGCTGTCAAACGGTATATCACTTTCCCGCCAGTGATCAGTATTGCCAAAAATATAACACGCTAAAGTCATACGTTCAAAAAGGCCACGAACTTTTCCGATGATTAATGGCAATGGTGGAATTAGCACATTCTGCCAGTGTCAAGTTTTCTGCGTAAAGTCATTAAAACACATAATGTCCAGTCCCGTCGAAGTAGGTAAGTGCTCAGTAAAGTGATAGTAGGTTTACTGAGGTCAAAAGAGGATTCCTTGAAAGCACATGAAAAACGCAGTCTTATTGCTTTTATTTGATTATCATTATCACAAATATTTCGCACAAAAAACACTGAATAACCAACACTATTGAACCACAAAACATACAGTACACTTTACAATCAAACAAAAACTAAACTACACTTCTCGAGTTCCCACCAAAAAGGTGTTCCCACTCAAAGGTAAGTGAGATTTAGGCTCTCTGGTGACAATAAGGAAATAGGGAGTCTCACGAAGCTGGATTTCATTCACTTGGTAATGACATTCTTAGTAATTTAAACTTATTTACTTTAGTTATTCAAAAATATGTTGTGTTGTGATTCTCTGCTCATTCGGTATTTTTTGTAGCTTCTTTAAATATTTTTTCATATAGTTATTTTTTTATTAACGCTGCTACAAAAATAAGTTTCATTGCATGCTAAGGAATGCATTGCACTGTAAAAAGCTTGATTATATTTGAAAATTATGATATTAAAATATTAATAAAAAAAGTCCCTCCATTATATTCTCATTCTCCCATTCTGTTTGAACGAGTAAGGGATGATTTTAGGATTGTATGAACAAAATGAAATTTTGGAGATAACAATGTTTCATTAATTTTTATCAATTAATTACATACCAGTAGAATTACGTGTATAAGATAGATAGATATCTGTAAGCAATTTTGCATTTTTTTAATTACTGAAATCAGATAGAAACCACATCAAACTGGCTAGACCACTAATTACATTGTTTATAATTACTATAAATATTATTGTATCTAGCAAATTGGCAAAGCCATATTATTATATCAAAATGTCATAACTTTCTCCCTTATTTGTCTTTTGAACCTGTTCCTACCTCGCGGGGTATACATGTCTACACCACTGCGGTCACTGTCGGTCTACACTTCTATACTATTTATTAGAGTAACAACAAAATAAAAAATTGGGTATAATATATGAAGTTTTGAAAACACTCCATCCCACGGCGAACTGTTCGAATAGTCGACGATCCCATTCTTACAGGCGGTCTAGAAGTTTAGAATTCCTCAGAGTCCGGAGAGACATTGCGTTCCTCTGTATGTTCTACCGCCTCTATAATGAGGAATGTTCTGAAGAACTGTTTAATTTTGAGCTAACTTCAGATTGTTACCATCGCACCTCCTGTCATCGTCGTGCGGTTAATCCACACTTCCTTGACAAAGAGTCAGTGCACACAGTGCGGTCATCGAGCCCCTTTATTCCGCCAACTCGAAAATTGTGGAATGAACTGCTAAACGAATAGCTAAACGAATATAAAAATGGGTCAAAATTTTAAAGTTTTACGACTTGACCCACGCAGAGCATTTGTGCTACCTTTCTGTATATTATGGTGGTGACGTCCTTTAATTCGTTTCTTATTTACGAGGGGCGTTCAATGTATTCTCGGTATCGGGGTGATATACTAATGATGAGGGTAATTAAATTATCTCATTAGTTAAAGACACTCTTTGATTTAATTAAATATAAAATTTAATTTAATTGTCACCATTAGTATTCGTGATATCATTACGAAAAGGCAACTAGGATGACTGATACGACAATGTTGAAAAAAATCGAGCATCGCGCTGTGATAAAATTCCTTACAAAACAAGGAAAGGCTCAAAAAGTTATTCACAAAGAAATGGTGGCTGTTTACCAAGATTCTGCTCCTTCATTATCTACTATTCAGAAGTGGTCTAGTGAATTCTAACGGGGTAGAGAAATTATTGAAGACGAACCCCGTGCCGGTGGGCCGGTTAGTGCCGCTACTGAAGAAAATGTCAAAATCGTTGAGAAACTTGTACTAGAAGATGCCCGTGTGAGAGTGAAAACATTAGCAGAAAGGACTAAGCTATCCGTGGGTACCATTCACACTATCCTTCATGAGCATCTGAATCTGTCAAAGGTCAGTGCAACATGGGTGCCGCAAATGCTCACGGCGCTTCAGAAACAAGTGCGAGTCGAGTGTTGCAAGGAATTTTTGGAGCTCTGTGGTGAAAATCCGCATAGTATTTTCGACCGAATCGTTACCGGTGATGAAACGTGGGTTCATCACTATGATCCTGAGAGCAAGCAAGAGTCCATGCAGTGGCATAAAAAAGGAACAGACCCACCGAAGAAGTTTAAAGTCACCCCATCCGCCGGAAAGCTCATGGCCACAGTGTTTTGGGATTCTATGGGAATCTCACTGATTGAGTACACAAAAAAAGGTCAAAGTATTACTGCCGCATCTTACGCAAACACCCTACGTAATTTAAAGGAGGCAATAAAAGAAAAAAGACGCGGAAAATTGACCGCAGGTGTATTGCTTCTTCACGACAACGCGCCGGTTCACAAAGAGCGCGCTGCCAAGGCTGCTGTGCGGGATTGCGGGTTTGAAGAAATCAATCATCCACCCTACAGCCCGGACCTAGCCCCTAGTGATTACTTTCTGTTCCCCAACCTTAAGAAAGATCTTCGAGGTAAGCATTTTTCTGACGATGAAGAGTTGAAGGCGGCAATTAATGAACATTTTTCAGACAAGGAAGAAAAATATTTTTCAGAGGGTATTGAAAAGTTACTTTCCCGTTCAAATAAGTGTATTGAGGTGATGGGGGACTACATTTATTCAGAATTTTCTGCTTATTCTTTCATGCCTATACCGAGAATACATTGAACGTCCCTCGTAATACTGTGACTATTTGCTGAATATCTTAATCAACTATATGGCGCAAAAAATAATCCGAGCATAGTTCCTACTCCGAGCATACTTCCACATTGTTTTCGCTATTGTCTGTTTAAACTTATCAATTCAGCTAACTGTTAAGATGCACCTACATGGTGGTCGATCGATGTCGATCGTTTAAATCTATTTATTGTGGTGCCGTGTGGTGTCGGCCGGCTATAGAATAGCACCAACCCATCTCTTCCCGCGGGTGTCGTGGTCTTTCGTGACAAAGATATGCGAATAAACAAACAATATTAGTTCCCCAATTTATATCTCGCGGATGAAAAAAAGTCGTGAGCTAGTGACCCGACATTGGCGAGCATCCAAATCGCAGTGCACGCCAAGATTATTGATTTTGTTTTATACCCTTGTTTATGAAAGCGATATAAACGATGGTGTGCCACGCGACGGACTTAGTAATTCGTCTAAAAACACATTTATTAAGTCCCTGTATAGACAGTTGTTCCACAATCGAGTACAAGCAGGCGATTATAGATTATCATTATCAAAAAGATAACAATAAATGGTAGACCACCAACCGGCGGCATTAGATAATTTAATTATAAACTTATCATATCATTGAATTGGAATTTATTAAGTCCTCAATCAAATCTCAAATAATGAAAGCAGCCGACATAGCCCAAAAATATAAGTAAAATATGTAGAACCGCCAACCGCTGAAGCAAAGGATTACTCAATTGAAGGACCACGTAGTAGTATGCGTAGCATGGGCCCTACTCGCCTAGCTGGATGAACCGATGATCTAAAAATGGCGACGGGTTGGGTCTGGATGAAAAAGGAAAAATACTGAATATTGCGGCGCACCTTGGGGGAAGCCATTGCCAGCAATGGATAGATACAGGCTAATAAAGTTGAAGGATCGTAGATTGCGGTTATATCGACAGTAACCCTATTAGAAATTGTCAAAATAGAATAATAAATAATTCCCAATAATACCAAACGAACTGCATTTTAATGTAACACCACTTAGTTACTATTCTCTTAGCTCTGTTTAACTTTCAAATAGCTGGAAACTAACGTATTTGCTCTAAATATACTGAGATCACCGAGATGTTTACAAAACATCGACCGCAGTAATTATTACTTCGCTATACGAGCTTACTGGGAAGAACCTTGAAAGCGATGAATGAAAATTGTCTTTTCTTTTTACAAGTGGTTGAATGATCTTCTCATAAAGTAAATAAATAACACAACACTCAAACCTATCATTTCCTGCATACACACACACACACACACACCCAGATCCTATTATTATTGAATATCCTTCATGAAGAAGGATGAAACTGGCATTCCTTAACGGTTGTAGCTACTACATAGAAGTGGAGTGGACGCGTGTCAGATAGACGCCTATATAGTTTCAGATTTTTTAATTTTAATGTAGGTAATATGATTTAGGTAAGCACACATCATACATTATCCTTCCTATTATATTACCATTCTAATGTTAAAGCCTTTTCTAATACCCATTACCACCAATAGTCTTGCGGCATTCTGCGTTTTCATTCATTCCCTACTCTCGCATATAACACGTGTAGCTATAAATAAAATTTGATAGTCTCATGGCACTAAGTTTGTTACTATTGCACTTCTTATCTATTTCATTAACGTTAGCGGTTACATAATCTGTTCTAAGCTTAAATTATGTTTAATATTCATTAACTGTTACCATTGCATATATCAATGACCCTTGTTTTTATTTTATTTTTGTTATGTTGTTTTCAGTTGGGTAAAAACTTAAGTAAAACTAGCTTATGTAACGACCTTTCCCAATGTCATCTGAAACTAACGTAGATTCAAGGCCATTCTATAAGTGTAACAGCAACTAGCAAGTTGAATCGGTATCATACTTGAGTCACGAGAGGTATGCACTATAATTTTTATATTACTTGCTATATGTGTACTATAAAAGAAAGAGATTTTGAACTGAGGCAAATAAAGAACAAGTAAATGTGGTAAGAGTAGAAAAGACAATAGAGCCGGAGGCCTTAATACGCACCTAGTAGATAAGAGTGAATATTAATATAGCAATATGATGACTAGAATAATAATTACTGATACGAAAAGTTTATAGAAACTATTCCAAATTAAAATAACGAATGTGGAATTGGTTTTGTAGACGTTTGTATTTTAGTTGTACAGATTTATTTTGTACTAAACAATAAAATAAAGACTATGGCTATATACGAAAAGAATGAAGCCAAGGCCAAAAACAAAAATCCGTTAACATGGACTAATTTATAGCCACCGACTAAAATTTTGTACATCGAAATAAATCCGGGTATTCCAGTACTTTAAATTGTCCTTTTTTTTTATTGCTTCACCGTCACCAGCCGTTTTGTCGTCCACTGCAGGACATGGGCCTCCTCATGGACATGCGCAGGATGTGTGAATTTAAAACGTTGCGCTGGCCAAGCGGAATGGCGAGTCCACTCTTTTGGAAGTGGTGTAGTTCCTCAGGACAATGGGGGAGGCCTATGTCCAGCAGTGGACGTCCAAGGGCTGAGAAGAAGAAGAAGAAGTAGTTCCTCAGCGCTTGTGCTTACAATTTTGTTATCCCTTAGTCCCCTGATTGTTCCTTATCGCTTGATAAGGAAGAATGTATGATATTATAAATTTTATTATAATTTAAGTGGTCTATCAAACATTCTATCACATATCTCATCAGTTTGCATTCACCATGATTTACACCATCGCTTTTGTTTACAGATCTAAATTTAGATAGGCATCCATCAATGTGAATCATCTCAAGTAAATTCAATCAATAAGGCTTCGCTGTCTGTTGATATTTCTACCGCTTCTACATATTTTTCCATCCATTACTAGATAACTGAAATGCATTATCCACTTGTTTACAATTCGAAAGCCGTATGGAAATATTTAGCCCTAAAGTTGTTTCCATCACTTGTGTAAAGCGTTTTAATGTCGCTTTTTATCTATGTTGTCTATATCTATCTATCTCTATCTTCTATACTGATATATAAACAGGTAAAATTGTGTGTTTGTGGGTATGTTGGAGGTAATCTCTGGAACTACTGAACCCATTTCAAAAATTCTTTCACAAATAGGAAGCTACATTTTCCGTGTATAATATATTATTTATTATATTATTATTTTGTACGTGTACTATTACGTGTTATATTGTGAAATTTTGAAAAAAAAACTTTTAAACCGAAGCAAAGCGAGGGCGGGTCATTGATCTAAAATATATTACGTCATAGTATAGTTAGAAAATTAGCTTTAATTTGAGACATAGTTATGTAAATTAGAATTTTTTTGTATTGTTGTATTTTGAAATATTTTCACTATTTTCCTGCATTTAAACTTTAAGAAGCCAATAAATAATTGTCGAGTTGTTCCATGTAATATGGGTCGCACTATTCCCATCATCCATAAATACACCGAACTTGTACATATCCAGACTTAGACTTAATTCAAAAATATGTAGACATTATAAACAGGAACTAAATGTGAAAAGATCGTGCTAAAGGTTATGTTTTTGTCAATTCTCATTCGCATTTGTTCAAACACGCGTTTGCACCATTTATATGAACATTACTATAAACACCGGAATCTATTTATGAATTTAAAGCATATAGTATGCATTACATCCAATACCAGCACTACTAATTTTATATTCTGGCATGTAAAGTTTAACACAAGCGATGTATCATATATTGGCCGTATAAATGCAGGAGGCCAAATGGGGCTACAGACGTACGATGGGCGCGATGTTCGCATACAGCAAGCAAGCAGATCATATGCTGATGACGTACAATTGTCAGGTGCAGCAGTGCGCAAGGGCGGGCCACGCGAGGATCGCGACCAGGATGAGCCTTATACAATGCATCAGGTAAGAAAAAGCAATGCATGCTATTTATTTTATTATTGTTATAGCCGAGAAGCAGATTAAATTTTGATTTTTTTAATAGAATTGTGAAGTTATTTTAAAATGCGAATGAAAGGCCTTTGATCCTATATTTGGCGCTAAATGACTCTATCCTATAGAACCTATACTACTGGACATCCACATCTTGTATTACTGTACCAACTTCAATAAACATACTCCTATACAATAAAATCGAAAAAAAAAAACGTCCGAACCGCATCGAAATCCGTTAATAAGTGTTCGAGTTTATTACGAACATACAGATAGATATGTTTCAAGGACTTATATACGTAGTGATGAATGATTATGTTATAACTACCTCCTCACGGCCAGCAAGAAAACAAAAGTTATCGAGATTGAATCCTACATACTCGTAAACGGTCTTCAATGAATAATGTACTGCACACAATGTACAATGTATGTACACAACGAACAATATACGTCGCGGATACGCGGCGAGTCGTAGCGATATGTTGCGAAATAATCGCCGTGTCGTGTAGTTTACTCGACGACAGTAGAACGGAATTGCCGCGAGAGACTCGCTCGTGTAGGGCGGCGCCTAAATGACAATATAATACATATAACTAGAAACTCTTGATAAACTGATTGATAAGCCCCGAGCAAAAGCTAGTTTCAAACATTTCCATTTATGTTCTTCTAGCTAGCTAGACTAGACTCACTCATTTAAATATTTTCGAACAAAACAACTATAATGAAGCACCAATGTCAAGTTGTAGATGCTGTTTATATCAATGAGTCTATTTTTAGACTCAAATGTTAATCGTTGTATTTGGTTAACGTTTTGCAAAATACAATGTTACACTGTTTTATTGTCGGTTATTTATTGTGTTGTTACACATAAATCTATAATTTATATTGATATCAAGCTATAACGTCCCACTGCAGGACACAAACCTCCACTAATAATCGGGCCATAATCCACCACGCGGGCCCAATGCGTATTGGTACGCATTGGGCCCATCCATATACATGTCTTTATGCAATTCTCGGACATGCTGGTTTCCTCACGATGTTTTTTTCACCGCCGAGGTATCATTAGCCAGAGATAACTTAAAACTGTAGACTCAGTGGTATATACGAATGAGAGATGAGGATAGATACTCCTTATAATTTAATTCGTATTACATTTATCAATTGCCCAATAAAATTATTCAAAAATTAAAAGATACGTGCAACATCAGCAAAGAACGACAAACGTTTGAAGGTCTAGAAGTGGGTTAGGAAAAAGGATAGGGATGAATCCGCTTACTTTTGTAGGGGATCAGATATTTTCCCCATTTCATTACATTTATCATAAGATGGGAATTATAGATAATAATGGATGGAAGATTTTTTTTATCCCATTATTACCTATTTAACCCCTCTGTAACCAGCCCTTTTTTCATCCGCTGTTGGACGTGGCCCTCGTGTATATTGTCGTGTGTATGAATAATGTGTGGCATTAAAATGCCACGCCAGCGACGGGTTGACGAATCCACTATTCTACAGGTGGTGCATTTCCTCGGGGCTTGTGGTGGTGAATAATAAAGTTGATAATATCTACCGACTTCACTCAATGGAAAAGTACTCGAACATCTATCAATACATTTTATAACAACATGGCTCATGTAATTACCACCAGCAAATAAAAAGAGGTTCAAACTGCTTACATCTGACATGGTTATCGCTACTACGCTAATAGATAAGAAACAGTATGCGTCTAGCGATCGTCACGAGATTCGTGCGTGAGCCGGATTTGCGCTCGAGCCAAATATTTTGAGATTACAAGCTTTTACCAATATTGACTGATTTCTTATCACTTTACCTCTTTATTACATCCTATATCAAATACCTAATCATGAATTTTGCATAGAAACATGGCAAATCAAAGCTCTCCGAAGTTAGAATGTAACTCACAAAAAATTATGTTACTTTTATCGTGACTCGTGATATATTTAGTATACACTGACATTAAGATAGTTTATCTGAATAGGAGCAAATAAATGGTCCATTTACGTCACAACAACCGCCACAGGTCAATTCAGTGCGTAAAATTCGAGTTTTATTCAAAGTAAACAAGCAGGTGATAAGTGACACTCGATGGACTCCGTAAACAATCAATTGATATCGTTATCGACGCTTTATTAATCCTCGTTTCGATGGCGCCAAATTTTGATTTATTTGTTTTTTTCAGGCATATAGTCCAGACAGAAGGGCCGAAAGCGCTGTTCAAGGGTTTAGGGCCAAACATAGTCGGCGTAGCCCCGTCAAGAGCAATATATTTCTGCACGTATTCGCAAGCGAAGGCCATATTGAATCAAAACATCACGCCTGACACGCCCATCGTGCATCTATCGGCTGCCAGTGCCGCAGGTAACGTGTGTCATACTCATAATATTAGAATAAAAAGACACAATTAAAAATTCGGAATTAAGAGTAAAGATTTGGAAAGATAATTAGGAAGGAAGGGGAATGGGATATCTCATATCAGCCCGTCCATCTCGCTTTCCTCAATTCACCAGATGATGTAAATGAGAGGGATGGCATGAGATAGGAAAGGAAGGGACTCGAGTTTTTGACAACTTTCACTCACTTCCGAACAAGTTTGTACATAGCGGTCTTCTGTGAGAGTGAGAAAACTCGGCGAGTCAGACACTAGTCTGTAGCTTACAGCATCGTCACCCTCGTTGTACTAGAACTGTTCATCGAACTAAATATCGCCAAAAAATTAGTCCAAACACGATTGGGCTACTGTCAAATTTCAAGGAGTTCGCTTATCCACCTTAGGGTTCAGTTATATGTAAAGTTATATCTTTAACTATTAACAACATAAATACGCATTCGAACAAATGCATTCATTCGGAAATTATGATCACGTTTGTACACATCAATTTTATGTTGGAATGAGATAACACGACCAGTCGGACGCACTCACTCGGGTGTAGGATACTGCATCATTCTTCTATATGTATTATAATTATTCATTGAACCAAACAACTTCAAAAAGTGAGTCCAATCACCATCATTGTACCGCCAAAGAAGTTCCCTTACCCACCTTCGGCTTCAGCATCGGATGCTGATGACTGTGTTTAATATGCACCTCATTAACTATACATTCAAAAGGCGCATTCGAATAAGTACCACGTTTAGATGTTAAAAAGCGTTACAACTTTATAATTTGGTACAGCAGTGCCCCCTCGTGGGTTAGAACCACAACACCCATCCCCAAACACGTTTCAAGATGTAATTAAACGTTTACAAAAAATCGCTCCAGCCATTGAGAAAAGTGGTAAATGCCTATACCATCTCCGTTCCGTCGTGGCTAATAATAGAAACATTCGCTATCAGCCTACGGGTATTTCGTCCAAGTCCAGGGCGCAACATCATCATCATAATCAGCCCGCTGCAGTCCACTGCTGATCTAGGGCCTTTTCCTGTGCAATCCATCTTTGTCTGTTGATCGCTTGCTTCATCCACCGCCGCTTCCCACCGCTCTCCACGACATACGTGACATGCCCATTTCCAACATCGCTCTTTGTGCTACTTGCAGGCGGTGTGCAGTTTTCCTCGTTAGGGTCCAAGTCTCTGCTTCGTATATCATAGTCGGCATTACGCATTGGTCAAATACTCTGCGTTTCGAGTATACTGGAATCTTTCCCTCGGGTACGTTGGACAGTTCTCTGAATGCGGCCCAATCTAGCTGTATTCGCCGTCCAATCTCCCTTTCCTGCTCGTCTTTATTTAGCGTCAGCATTTGCCCGGGGTACCCGTACTCTTTTATGTTTTTTATGACGTAGCCGTGAACCAAGATGTAATTTAGCTGTTCTTGACACATGATTTGTGTTTTGTCCATGTTCATTCTTAGTTCAACGGCAATCGAAGCGGAGCACCATTCTTCTAGCATTCCCTGTAGCTGTTCTAGGGATTCCGAAAATATTATTATATCGTGGGCGAACCGAAGGTGCGACAACATTTCTCCATTTATATTCAATCCCTTATTCGACCATTCCTGAAGCTTAAATAAGTCCTCCAAAGCTGATATGAATAGTTTTGGTGAGATTTTATCGCCCTAACGGGCCCCTCTCTGGACTCTTACCGGATTGGGTAAATCATAAAGTTTGACCTGGGCACAGGCCTTCACTATTAAATCACTGGGAGGTTTCACTTGAAACCTTAAGATGTAAAGCATTGGCTAAGCGAGCGGTCGCATAATTACAAACTTTTTGTGTTCGTAAACTACTTATGCGATGATTTTAAAGTTCATTTTCGTTGCTCTGAGTTTGTTGTTTGTTCTACAACGTTATATTTGCGGTTGGCGCTACCGGACCGCTTATTGAATAATACGATAATGAACATTAAAGGAGTATATTTGTACGAACGCTCGATTGACCCGGTAGAAACTACATATAAGATTAGAATCACCATTCTACCATATTTCCTCATCTAACATTTATTCTGTATGATATTCTTAATTCTGTAATGATTTATTACTTTTTTTTTTAATTTCTAAGGATTTCAAAATATTTTTCACGAGTGATATACAACTGTGTACATTGGTCAAATTAGGTACAACAATTGGTTGGTTCAAAATAAGCCAACATTGAATTGGCAAACATACGTGTAGTAGAAGGACATCAATTTACGCAACAATAAACTTGTTGTAAACACGCTACGAGAAGTCCTAACAACTATCGTTGTGTCATTAATTTCCCAAGGCCACTTGCATACAATAATAATAATAATCTTTATTTGCATAAATAAGCCTCTGTATCTGTATTATGTACTTTATATTATTACATGGGCTTTGCACGATATAAATACGATACATTAGTAGACCTTTTTAAGATATGTATGAGAACAGATACATATTATTATTGAGACATAGGCTTTGCTAGTCAATAAGGTTTCGTATTAATTACTGCAAACATTGCTGATGTATTGTGATCGCCATCTTTCCTATAGTTCGCTGTCAATGTCTATGGCTTGCAGATATCGCAGGATAGTTTTAGCAGCGAGTTGGCTTTTTGGCGGGAACTCGAGAAATGAGTTTGATTATTGTAAAAATTCTGTATTAAGCGTTTTACAGTTTAATAGTGATAATTTATTAAAGCTGGGAAGTGTTTTTCGTGCGTGGTGTTTGTGATAATTAAATAAAAGCGTGAGACTGCGTTGTTCGTGTGCTTCCAAGGAGTCCTCTTCTGTCCTCGATAAATCTACTATCACTTTATTGAGCGACTCCTGACTTACTCCGACGGGACTGGACATTGACTGGTTATTTTTTAGACTTTGAAATTGTTTATTACAAAGAAAACTCGATACTGGCAGAATGTACACCTGCACCATTGCCATATATGAAGAAGAAATAAGCAGCGAATTGTTAGACTTCTTCCGGTTTTAGTAGCTGAGGACTAAAACCAAAGGAGGTGCATTGGTCTTACATCCGTACTCGGAACAAAATCTGCAAGCTTTTTTGGAAACGCTTCACTCCCAAATTCTTAATGTATCCTATCTGTTTGTAACGTTTTATTAGAGATGGGTTGCATATCGTTCAGTTCACTGCTTTTTCAGATTACTTTCATAAATATTATGCGTTGAATGAATGTATATTATACAAGATGTGGAATATAAAGCAAATAATAAAAAAAATTACAAAAGTGGAATCGTGAAAATTTCATATCAATGTACTAGGAATCATGAATGAAATCCATGGTTCGAAGCTTCGGGAATAATCTGGACACATCTGTATATCCTTACATGAAATGATGCTCTAAATACCTATAAACTGAATCAAAATCCGTTGAGTACTTTTCAATTTTATTGTAGTCTCCGAAACAGGCTCGTTTCGGAGACTATTATAAACTGATTATAAATTAATAAATTTTAATTAGGACTGTTATTTATCCTCGTACTTATAAAGAAACAGCGTGTCAGTATCCGACATAACATTCTTGATAATTTGCGTCTAATCTATTTACATGGTAACAAAACTAATCCAAGTATTTTTTGTTAACCTTATCTCAAGTTATTACTGTATTATTTCTATACAGGGAACATGTATTTGTGGAATTGCAAAGAATACGTATCACGCACATGACATAAGAGTGCTCATTTAGTTGGTGTTTTGTTATTATCATATCTCTATTTATAAGTCGCAATGTATGTTTGTTTTTATGTCACCTTAACTTCAAATTTTCTGTTCCGATTTTGATGCAATTTTTAATTTAAAATGTGTCACAGCATAGTCACTTTAACAAAAAAGAGAGCTGTGCGCTAATAATTATGTCGAAAGAAAAATACAACATAATCCCAATTCCCACGTTCTGTATTTAGACACTGCTGTATTCTATCCCTCCCTTTCTCCAAATATATTCCTAAATCTGCAAAGATAGGCAGCGCGTCCGGGGGCGTACCAACGTTTGTCATTCTGGACTGATTTCGGCATGTCCTACAGTGTGGGACGTTAATATTTTAGAAAACTTAAATTCATCTAGTTAGCAGAAACTTTTTAAATAGATTTAATAAACATAACCAATGTTTTGTCAAGAGAGAGATGCCACAACCCACAACCGATTGGACGCGTTCAACTGGTAGAATCATCCTACTCTCACAGAAAACTGAAAAGTACCCATGTGTTTACTGTTTATACGAGTGAGTGAGAGTTGTAAGAATTTTTTACCCTCACCAATCAATCCTATTATATCACACCATCCCGTTATAATCTTTACTCCTTAAATCCCAAAAGTTGGCATGTTAATGTTGACATTTCGATATCAAACTATAAACGTCTCACTGCAACATTCTACATACGGCCCCTTCGAGGCGGTCTCGAACCACAATCCACCGCGCAGACCCAGTGCGGATTGGTTGATACTGACATTGTAACCGTTTATTGACATGAAAAAAGAGCACCGCTTTGTTTTTATAATAAAGAAATACAATAGAAAGATTTAAAGTACTTTCTTCAACCTTAGCCCACTCCACTTTCATATTGTAGTGAGTGAATAAGAAAGAATCCATTCCCACCCCTTCCTATCCATCCCCATTTTCCCAACCCTTTCTCAAAATCAAACTCCAAAGGTAAGGAGCGCATCCTGGGGTGTACCATTCTGAACTGATGTTGGCATATATCGCGGATGTCTATAGGCGACGACAGTATCCACTCATCACCACATGCTCGTGTCGCCTTTTTCTTTAAAAAAAAAAACTTTCATTTCTCCATTAACTATTTTCAACGTTTTCTAGGTTTCATGTCATGTACCATGACCAATCCAATTTGGTTCGTGAAGACGCGTCTCCAATTAGACGGACAGAACGTGACCGCTGTGCAGTGCATCAAGAGGATATACCATAAATCGGTATTATACCTTTCTTTTACATACTATGCGAGTGCTAATTACGCTGAGAAGGCTTTAAATGTGTTACTGTTCTTGTACGAAGTTGGTGACTGTCGACATTCACCGACGAGTTAAAAAGAGTTAAAAGTCACTGACATCGCTAGTGAAATATTTCGTTGAAAATATTGTCATCCAGCAAGCTACAGATGGAGGGAGCATGATTGAAGTTTTTGTACAGAATAAGATACGAAATGAAGCGATTCAATAAAGAACTAAATTCACCGACATAGTTCATAAAATCAGTAAGGTGAAATGGCAATGAGCAGGCCATATGATACCCGTTGAAGGGCTACATTCCATATGCGATGGTATGATTTGGTTTCATTTTTAAATGGCTTGCTTGTTGATTTTTTAATAACTTATAATTCAGGCAAAGTGTTGACTATTCAATAACAAAACAAAGTAAAATAAAAGGTTTATTATACATGCCATTTATTATACCTGTTGCAATTATTTCCTAATTTTTCGATATTGATGTTTATTAAAGTGTTTAACTTAAAATTAAAACAATTTTACAAAATTAAGATTTTATTACAATATTACGATTTTCAATATATAAATCTTCTAATTATATTACTATGATGTAACAAACAAGTAACAACATTTCAGGGCATCAGAGGCTTCTACAAAGGCATAACAGCATCATATATGGGCATCAGTGAGACTGTCGTACACTTTGTACTGTACGAGGGGGTGAAAGCGAGGCTGATTGCTGCTCGTAGTATAGACGGGGTTCACACTGACACCAAGTCCCCGAGGGACTTCCTGGAATTCATGGGAGCCGGTGCCTTCTCTAAGACCGTCGCGTCTTGCATTGCTTATCCACATGGTGAGCTTTTTTTTAATTGAACTCATTTTTTTTAAATTAAGTAATGACGTTATAAATGATCAAAAGATGACATTTGCAGTTTTGGGCTCATAGTTTTTGCGTTGGTATTTCAATTCTTGAGTAAAAGCCATATCTGAAGTTATTTGCAATGAAAGTGTGATATTTGTTAATTCTAAACCAAAATCTGATAATATTTTTGATTTCTATGTTTAATTGTACAAAAAAGGTAGGTATGTGGCGGTTAACTGGGGTGAATATATACACAAAAATATTAATAAATATTTAAACTTGTTGCAAATATACAATCAACTATATAATGTGGTGACAATACCCCATAACCATCAAATGGGTTCTGTACAAAAAAAGTAATCACTATCACAAGTTTGTGCCACTATCACATTTTAAGCAGATCGAGATATTTTTTAATTTTTTCTGGTGGCACTGTCATCTTTTGATCTTTACCTTTCATCATTCTATTTTGGTATGCACTTGGTATTAGGGAAGTGTTGGCGCTAGTGACTCAGATGTTGTTCGTCAGATGTTGTGATGCTTTACGACGTCACTAGATTTTTTTGTGTGTGAAATTCTCAACATTTTTTAATGTCATTACGGTTATAAAATCGCTTAGAGTGGCGTTTTTGTACGTACACTCAGAAACATACTAATGTACCCTTAATCCATTCAATTTCTATTGGCGACTGTATATTAAAAATGTTTAAATTCAGGAACAAAATAATAGAAATTAATTACCTGAACTAGTTTATTTTTTATCAGAATCAGAATATATTTACTGTAAACTGCAACAATTAAATATACAGTTGTTACTCATATACAGTACAATATCAATTTATTTAAAACTAGCTGTTGCCCGCAACTTCGTTCGCGTGATCTTCAAGTACTAATTCAGAAAGCTTCGTGGGCGTGCGCACGACAACTCACCAAAGTTTCAATCGCAATCGGATGAATGGTATGGGAACGCATACGGGACAAACAAAGAAACATTCATTTTTATATACATATTGTATATAGACAATTTAAATGAAATTATTTTTATTCACTTATATTGATCAAGAGTCATGTGTACATGTTATTGTATATTGTCTCGAGTGTGATGTGGGATTACGTATTTTAGTAAGATTACTAAAATTATGTCAAGATTTCAAACAATATCTTCAATATTCCTTATCATTACCACCTACATAAGTTCGTCCACACGACGGTAGTTCCAATGCCGAATATTATCCGTATCTAATATCTATGTACAATGAAGATGATAATTCTGTTTGTGGACTTTTATTTACAACCTAATTTCTCAGTAAAATGTTCGAAACACTTTACACAATGAATCCCTCGTGTTGGTATATTCTCGTGAATTTTACAGGTTTTTATAAAACTATCTCATTATATATAAGACAGCATATTTTTTAGTTCATTATTAAAATCAAGTTTCCACGAGCCTTCCTAAAATGAAAGAATCATTATTGCTACGATGTTTTTTCCATAGAAAATTTGCATCAACTCTTGATTTAATGTAATAACAAAATATAAATTTATCCATTAAAAATGCTTATTTGAAAGGTATGGAACTAAAGTTCGTTGTCTTGACATTTGATGTTCATTAGATTGCCTGTATTTTTTCAATTATCCTGTTTCATTGTTCTTTTGGACAAATTAGTTTCTTTAAATTTACGCCGTACATGGACAGTAGAAACTGTAACTAGCACTTTTATTAACCACTGCTGGACATGCACCAGCAGTAGCGATGTATGTGGCCTTATTAAAACAGCACGCTGTTGGCAGGCTGCGGGTAGGCAAATCCTCTCTTTTAGAAGTGTAGTTCCTCAGGACTTGTGGCAGCGGCTTTGTTATGCCTTAATCACCTTTCACGACATCCACGGAATAAGATGGGGCGATGTAATTATATAGCTGGCCCACGCCACACGGCCAATTATTCAATTAATTTTACTGTAGATAAACAGTTTCGATATTTTACTTAACGACTGTCGAAACTATTTGTGTACCCCTTAAAACTACATTTATTATGTGCATTGTTTGTTACCGCAGAAGTAGCGAGGACGCGTCTAAGGGAGGAGGGCGACAAGTACCGTAAATTCTGGCAAACCCTACACACCGTCTGGATGGAGGAGGGCTACCGCGGCGTCTACAGGTAAACTGTGATTTATAATATACAACATGTTAGCGAAATAACGCAAAACCTGAAACGTGCCGACCAATTTAAAATATCGACCCGTGCGGTGAAACCTTTGGCCAAATCTACTTTTTGAGCCTACATTAATCAACTTGCCTTCTCTATTTTTTGGTCCTACTGTCATTTTAAACATGCTTATAGATTCAGAACTATAAAAATTGAAAACTACTTAAGAAGCATACATAGTAGATAATTATATTAGGGCCTTACCTATGAAATAGTCGTTTGTTCATAGTGGCCACTTTGAACTTAGTTATCTTGAATTTGGGTTGAACTTCCAAATTCGCTTCGTGCGCTTGGGATACGATTTTATTATTTTGCTAAGTGATCGTGATCACTTTAAAACGTGAGTGTTAAACACTCGTGAGCGTTATAAACTCCACCCTTTATCGTTCCCACTCGTTAAAAAGTTGCATTATAACGCTCAACTTTTTAAATTATTTAACTAAAGTTTATTTCCAGAGGGGGGTTATAATATCTAAAATTTGTTTACACAGCTAGTTATAACAACTTTTTTTTTCCACGGGGATTATAAGTTATAATAAATCAAATCAAATTTGTTTCTACAGGGGGTTATACTAACTAAAATTAATTTCTACGGGAGTTATAATAAATACAATTTGTTTCCACGGGAAGTTTTATAATAAATAAAACTTGTCTTTACAATGGGTTATAATGACTAAAATTTTTTTCCACAGAGGTTTGGGCACACAACTAGTCCGTCAAATACCAAATACGGCCATCATGATGTCCACATACGAGGCTGTGGTGTATCTTTTAACCACTCATTTCAACAGTTCCTTCTATGAAAACACCTAGATTAACGTCTTGAGAATGTAATGCCCGTCCAAGGACGCCTAGCGTCGACCCCCCTAGTGTAGGCCTTCATGGTTCCCGTAGGAGTGACGTCACGGTGGCATCATTAGGCACGTTTAAAGTGCAAGCGTTAAGATTATCTGAATCGAGAATCTTAAATGTGGCGACCGTTGTTCTGGCGGGGCCAATAACAAAAACAGCATGACTGAAATAAAATTGACTGAAAATTATTAACGTACTTGTACGTTGGTAGTATGCATAGACCGGTGTTTCCCAAAGCGTGTCACAGCGCGTCCTGGGAGGTTTTGATTTTATCCAAAGGAGTGATAAATACTATATACACTTCACCACGTGGGTACAGCAAATTAGTTTGAGAACCTTTGGTAAAGATCAAGTACGATATTACTGACTATAATAAAACTGGTTTACAAATATTGATAATAAAGATGAAAAATGTGTTGGTCCTGCCTTTAAGGCGATTGCCATGTTGTCTCTGTGTGATTATGTGAAACATCGCAACGAAAAAT
Source organism: Sesia apiformis (assembly GCA_914767545.1). Taxonomy (NCBI): domain Eukaryota; kingdom Metazoa; phylum Arthropoda; class Insecta; order Lepidoptera; family Sesiidae; genus Sesia; species Sesia apiformis. The sequence continues at coordinate 13,603,539 of OU611963.1, read as the reverse complement.
ATGGCTCAGTTATATTTATATAATAAATATACTGTAGGAGCCAGAACTATCGAAATAATATGAATATAAAAAAGATCGCTTGTAGAGTGGTGTTATATGAACCACTGGAAAGTAGAAATGTTAATTAAAACTAAATAAAAAATTAATAAAAATAATGCTGACAAACTTATCACCTTGTAAAATATTCAGCCGTTATACGTATATTTTAATGATTTTCCAAAGTCACTGTAATAATCATATAAACGATCATTGGAAGATTAATGTGTTGACATTCTTAGAATAATATGATGAAACAATAATGAAATACAACTATGTAGTTTGTGCAGGCTAAAGTCTATCGAAGCTAGTATATTTCGTATTGATGCCATTTCTCTGTGCCCACTCTATAAACATTAACACCATTGTCATTACATTAGCTTGTGTAAAATTGGGGGAATAGGTACATTTTTTATATTCTAAATCGGGTCTGGACGCGTATAATAAAAGTATTTGTTTACCTTTTATTATGTAATTTAGACCCGATTTAGAATATAAAATATGTACAAAACGTGAAAGTTTAAAAATTAATAAGTACATTGTTGCGTTGGTATTTTAAGTGCAAAAATATATATAGGTATATAAAAACATAAACTATTTTGTAACTAAAAATTGTTTTCCACTACATTGAAAACAATTTCTGAAAAATCAATAGTGTAACAGAAACAAAGGTATAATATGGCGTTCTACGCATCGACGCGGATATGTTTTATAGGACACTACCGCGGTTGCGGTTTCCGATACAATTTTAACTCATAAAGTCATAATTTATTTGTTATGTTATATCACGTTGCCGAAATTTGGAAATACTTATTAATTATTAACCCTTATTCTGTGTATGCATCGATTTATTGTCATATAAAAACGACATTTCAATGGAATACAAGCTATATTGTAATAATAAGTATCTGGTCGCATATTTGTTTATTGTTATTTATTTGTTATTCTTTAAATAACAAATAAATTGTGAATTGTTACAATCTATCCGTTGATACCGTAAACCGCGTTAGTGTGAAATGCTATATAACGTGAAAAATATTTTTATGCAGCAAAAAATAATATAGAGCTCTGTTTTTATATGATTCGTTGAGTCATAATAATAATAATATATGTGTATAAGACCATCAATAATAGTCTAATGACTGACATTGTAATTTTAAATTCCAAAATCTTATAGCAAGAAAAATACAATTAACTTTATTATAAAATGAACTTTATAGTATATAATATCGAATGAACTTTATTTTTGCTCCAAAAATAATGTGCTTTATTATAACACGGGAGGGGATTTTTTTATTACTTTTTGACAACTTACATAATAATAATATATTGTATCTTGAAAGTATATTTTGTTATATAAATTTATTGCTGTTTTGGACTACAGAAAGATTTAGACAAAAACATATTTATTTGAATTTTGCTGATGATAAAACTATGATACTACTGATGATATTGCTGCTTCTACTTAGCCATATTAAACATAAATTACGTAATATATAATTATCGCGTAATATAAATACATATTACGTTATCAAATTATGCTGTCAAATAAAATAGTAAAATCAGTTTTAAGAAAAAAATATAAATCCAAAGAAAAAATATAAATTTATAAATCTTCCTGTCAGAATAGAAGTTGTTTAGTATTGTGACGTCATAGACCCAAGATGTCACGTGACCTTATTGTTTTCACGCGAAATTTAAATTAATGTTTTAAAATACTTCTTGAAAATTGTGAAATAGTCAATTTATCCATTAATTTTACACTAGTCAGGAGATCAATATTTGATTTTTTTTTAATTTAACCACAGATAGGATTGTTTACATTGAAAGAATACGATACTACTAATTAAATAATGCATGTCGCTCATATTCATATACCGAACAAACACGAAGAGATGATAGTAGAAAACGAAACAAACACCAAAATACGCTTTCAGAGTTCCATTACATTACATGGTAACCACTCTACGTTATATATCCTAGCAGTCCTGGACGGAAATACGAAGATGGTCGACCCGCATTAGTTAATTAGTAGAACTGTAATATTAAGACAATAATTTCCCCTATATGTAAATGACAGACAGAAATGTTTAAAGCATGTTGAAACATTAAAACTGCACATATAAATACCCTGCTTGGAGTACTTAATGTAAATAATGGGAGTTATGAAACAAATACTTAAAACGGTTTTTAATAAATGTACATTCTATAATAAATAACAACATTGTTATTAGTGGCCATGTAGATATTTATCATTATAAAATATAATATGTGAAGTGTACTGAGCAAAGGGACATTATTGTATGAACTCCTTAACTTTGGTTATGATTAAAAATTAAGTTAGATTTTTAAATAATTATATTTAACGAATTTATTTAAATAACCGATAATCAATTTAATTGAATTAAATTATTAATTGTGCAATTATTTAATTTAATAACTTAAAAATGTTGTTTCACATAGAAACATGTTGTAACATTTGATTCTTAAAATAAATATTTTTTTTATATTTCATCAATATCTGGGAAATAAGAATCGATAAGGTCCTTTTACTCAGATAATGTCACATTCATGGTATGTACAGATTATTTCCAAAGTCTGAAACTATGGATTCCGTTCATGATTCGGAGTTATTTGATGTGAAAATTTTATAATTACTGTTTAAAAATCGTAAGGTTTATTAAATTACTACCCATTTCTTCAGTCAGCTCGTGACCATGGTTGGTGCAAATCAACCAAAACGTCGAGTGAAATAAATAAGGTAAATATTTATGTTAAGACCTGTTTAAATAGGTAAATATGTGTTTAAAACACGAAAATCTCAATGTTATAAAATATTTGTTTTCATGCTTTTACTCAATTTCTCATACAAGTTTGTCAATTGTTGTTTTAAAAAAAAAATATGTTATATATCAATGAACTCAGAATCATGGCAGAATTCATGGTCTCTGGCTTCAGAAATAGTAACAGTCTGTATATGATGATTACATTGTAATTTGCCACTGATAAAGTTTTTGATTGATTCCATTAGTGCATGAATACATAGGAAGTTGTAAGCTGTGATATAGAGCTTGTAAATATTAGTTATGAAGGTAAATAAATAGACACAGGTTTTGTAATTTCTTTATTCTCAAAATCCACACAACTTTGGAGATGTGTTTTTGTATTGTTAAGGTTTTCTTATTACTTTTTCTAATTCAGTCTAAAATTGGTATAATCACTACTGTAATTATTATCTGGTATGATATAGATGGAAACTATTTCGTTAAAACTGTGTTGTTACTCAAATTTATTAATTTAAGGACTATCAACAGAAATGTGTAAATTTTTTATAAATATGCATAATAGGAGGAAAGCTGTTAAAATATTTTTAGACGACAGAGTTGTATGTATGTCAGACTGAATTTAGAATATTAGTTATTGTTCAAATAAATAAATGATTATAGAATATAACTGTTTTCTTTAAAAACATTCCTTGTTTTCACATGACAAACATTACTATAAACAAGACAGGACTGGTTTTATCAAACACCTTATAGAAAAATTTGTGATCAACACCCAAACATGAGTGGAGATGGCATTTGGAACTTTACTCGGGTACCTTAGAAATGTACTAAAGGGAAAAAGATTTCCTCTTAAAGCCACAATCGGCTCATTTCTAAACCATATCACTGAAACGGCTATCAACAATGCAACAATAACTTGAAGGCCAATGTGTACTGATCCTTTAACAGCCAAACTTTTGCTTATTCTAGACTGTGAATCTTCTTTCAACAGAGTTTCCAGTCTATAAATTTTTCTCTGTAACTTTGAGTATGCTGCAAACTCATCCTTGATAGACATTCCATTCTGTTCAGATCTCAGCTTCAATATATTGGTCCAGATCTTGCGCTCTTCATTAGAAGGTCCGAGGTAACAAGCCACAATCTGAAAAATTATGACATCTAGGGTAACAGTAAATTTCCACACCCAATAATTATTCATATCTTGTATTACTTATAAAAATCTGTATAAATACTTACAGGTTTAACTAAATGCGGCACAAAAACATTAATTGTGCATAAGCAGATAAAATAAATAAGGAGAAATCCATTTATAACCTCCAACATTTTACAATGCGTTATCTTGTTTCACTGGTATTATTATACCTAGGAAATTTTATTATGAAACATCTACAAAATAATCATAAAGTAATATAAGATTTTTCACGACATTGAATTATTTATATAGAGTTCTACAATTATTTTTAGAATATTTATGAAAAAATTAAAGTTTGCCACAGAAAATAACAATTTGTTGACATTTATTTCGTTTAGTTCGCGCATTGAACACAATTGAAACCTGTGCGTAAGACACCATTTTAAGCAAATCTAATATTTTTTCTATTTGCTGTGTATGGATCAATAGCTATGCCAGTATCCAAAAAATTATATGAAAAAAAATAATGTCACCTGTTTTGTCGAGAATACCTCGTGCCAGAGTGGCTGTCAGAACATAATGTAAAAGTTATAAAACTTTTTATACATTCAGAATTACATATTTTTAAATAAAAATGGAAAATTCTGTGTTTCTGGAGGTATATTCAGTAATAAAAGAAAGGTCCGAAGTGAAGTTACCTCTGGAGTCATTCATAACGTACTGTATTTATAAATACTGTTCTCCAGACGAAATTACTCTGAATTTCCTTGTTACGGGACAGGAAAACAATGCCGCTTTAAATTTAGAAATTGAGATTATAAATATCATTGATGAGGATAAAATACCATGGCAGGTGGCATCTTGTGTGTATCCTGTGGTTATGTATGGAGATACAATTATTACAGGGCTATGTGCAGTAGCTAGACACATTAGCAAACACCGTACTGTTCTTCGGTGTTCACATGAACATGATGAGGGGTTGCTTGGCTTCAGGAAAAGTTGTCTTCAAGCACCAAATGAAGTATCCATATGGACCAAATTCTGTGAAGTTGACCTTATAAAAACAGTGAGTAACATTTTAAATGTGAACAAACTCACGGAAGTTCCAAAAAACTTGGTACGATTTGAGAACCACTTGGGTAAACCAGTTAGAGTACATAATGTTTATAAAATTGCTAGAGAGTTAAAGAAACAGAGCATTAAAAACTCGACAGCAGAACAGAAATTATCAACAGAGGAAAATCAAATTAATGAGACAGTATTGGATAAAATAGTAATAGAAGAAATGAAAGACAATAAACAAATACAGGAAACAAGAGTTCCAAAGACCAGGAAATGGAAATCAAACTTAAAGAAAGACCTTGAAATAGATTCCTCTACTAAAATTGAGGATTTAGAAGTAAGTCATCAGTTTGCCGAAGGCCATTTCTTAACTCTAGCAGATATGGTTCTGCTCCCGTCTTATCACATAGTAATACAATGTATTGGAGAAACAATGTTTAAAACTCTTTTACCTTTGACATATAAATGGTTCAATAATATTATGGAAATAGATGAATTGAAAAGTTTACTACAAATTTTTAGTGGAATTCAACATAAAAAATTAGTAATTGATGATGTAGTTGTGCCGAAAACTGAAGATGTGAGTTTGTATAAATGTGATCCAAAAAGACATAATCCGAGAAAAAGAATGTTCACAAAAGAGGAGGATGTAGAATCTGCTTTGAGCACAATTATTGAAGGGATGGAATTAAATGTCCATGATGACAAATTAAAATTTCAGATTGATTGGACTGAGATACCTGAAGGGGCAAACCCTAATGCAGGGCATTTACCGGGGAAAAGAGTAGTAAGGAAAGCACAACAACTTGAGAATTTGGTTGTAGCTGTCTTGAATATGGCAAAGGAAAGAGATTTGGTAGTAGATTTCTGCAGTGGCAGTGGACATTTAGGTATCCTAATAGCTCATCTTCTACCAAAATGCACTGTGATACTGCTTGAAAATAAAGAACAATCACTACTAAATGCAAGAAATAGAGTACATGAGATGAAACTGAAGAATGTGTATTTTTTCCAATGTAATTTGGATTTCTTTATTGGTAAATTTGATATTGGGATTGCCCTTCATGCATGTGGCGTTGCCAGTGATTTGGTTTTGGACAAATGTTTGAAGGCAAATGCAAAGTTCATTCTGTGTCCTTGTTGTTATGGGTCTTTACATGCTACAGATAGATTGATTTATCCGAGAAGTAGAATATTTAGTAATGTACCACTTGACCAATATTTGTGTATTGGCCATGCAGCAGATCAAACACACGAAGAGCACCCTTTAACTATCAGGGGTGCGAGATGTATGACTGTCATTGACTCAGACCGTGCACGATTGGCTGAAGAATTTGGTTACAAAGTGAAATTATCAAGATTACAGCCTGTTTCATGCACACCTAAAAATAATTTACTAGTTGGTGTACCTTCATAAATAAAAGACTTAGTTTCCAAAACTACTTTTATTTTTGTAACAGAATAATTTTTAATATGTATATCTATTTTTATAAGCACGAAAATATTTCTATTGAAGTAACAACAATTAATTTCAATGGGTAAGAAATCAGATTACACTTGGCCAGACTTCTAATGTCACTACTAATAAACATTCAAGTAATAATTCTTAACAAGTGAAACAGCTTAATCACTACGTGCGTAAACAATTGCTGTACGGCATGGGATGTACACCTGTAAAATAAGTAAATATAGTATGAATATTTTTCCTTGCTAAGTTATTGAGAATTTAGTATTTGTTACATTATAAGGGCCACTTTAGTACCGTTACAGATGTAGTAACTTCACCTCAGTCTCGCTAATATATTAGGGGTTAAAGTATGAAATTGCCGATTTGTACTGAAAAATTAAAACTAGTTTTTTTCTAAAATGTAACATATTTATTTAATCAAAATATTTACCCTCATTATCTATACATTGTTGCCATCTAATCGGAAGTTCATTTATGCCTTTGCGATAGAACTCTGGGGATGTAGATTCGACAAACTGTGAGAAAGCATTTTGTACTGCCTCTTGGGAAGAAAATTTTTTACCACGTAGAAAATTGTCCAAATCACGAAAAAAATGGTAGTCCGTTGGAGCAAGGTCTGGCGAGTACGGAGGATGACGTATGGTTTCTAACTGCAGCTCCTGTAGAGTTACAACGGTTTCTCGTGCAGTGTGAGGTCTTGCGTTATCATTATCATGGAGCAATAATGGTGAAGATCGATTCACGAGTCGGGGCTGTTTCACTGCTAGTTTTGCCATCATTGTTCGAAGTTCGGCACAGTAAACATCTGCTGTTATTGCTTGACCAGACCTGAGAAAGCTATAGTGAATAACACCATGAATAGACCACTAAACAGTTACCATTACCTTTTTATTGGTAAGCTTTGCCTTAGGGCACTGTTGCGGCGTTTGACCTGGGGTCAGCCATTGCATTTTTTGCTTTCGGTTATCGTAAAGAATCCACTTTTCGTCACATGTCACAATTCGATCCAATATTCCTTCATTTCTGTACCGATTCAACAAGGCAACGCAAGTTTCAACAACGCGTTTCTTTCTGCAGATCAGTCAAATCATAATGCTATTTTTTTATCTTATTGATTTGATGCAAATGAGCCAATATTGTAGGTAAGGTAACGTTAAACCATGCCGCTAATTCCTGGGTAGTTTGACTCGGATCGGCTTCCACCATCTCCTTCAATTCAGCGTTATTCACCCGTGTGGGCGGTCTTCCACGTGGTTCGTTCTTCAAGTCGAAGTTTCCATTACGAAAGCGTTTAAACCAAAAACGCACGGTTCGTTCATTAGCAGTCTCCTCTCCAAACGCAGCATTGATATTGCGAGCCGTTTCTGCCGCGTTAGTTCCGCGTCGGAACTCGTATTCAAAGATTACTCGGATTTTCGAAGTATCCATCTTTCCCGTCTAAGTTGAATAAAAAAAACAATTGAAAGTCGAAAATCGAATGTTGCACATTTTTTAAAACAAGAACCTCATCATAGGTATCATGTGAAAAAAGTTTCACTCGAAAATCTCACACCATGAAGGTTTTATGTCAATTCAAAGTATCTATTACTATAAACGGCATTTTCATACTTTAACCCTTATTATTTGGTTGGAAGGTGAGGGTGCACGCTATTATCCTACGGCCGCTGGGGCGTACTCGACTGGCCAAATTGTCCCTCACAGAATAATAATAATAATTATCGCCGGTGTTGAGACAGCCGGCTGTCATGGCTATCTCGTCACGCAATCAGCCTCCTTCTCTTCCCATGCGATCAATGACTCTTCACTCTACAGGTGTGGGGCGTGCCTGCAGGCGACCATCAGACTGGGTCCCGATGCGGAGCACATTTGTTGGCGTGGGGGCCGGGTACTTTGCGCTCCCTGTCGGGCGGTCTCGGCTCAATCTAGTTGGGCTGGGGCTGCTGTGGCGAGGGATATGAAGTGCTCCTGATCACGCGTCGGTGGATGTGTTCTGCATGAATCCCCAGATCATCGGTCTACTCGGTCGCCATAGGTGCCGCTCATTGTATGAAGCCCAAAAGCAATAATGATGTGGACATGAGAGATTCAGGGTCATACGTCCAGAGCTGGTGCTGGACGTGGCAATGAGCGAGCCAGCCAAAGAAAAGGTGAGCATGATTATGAGCCTGGTGGTCCACAAGGCTCACAATCATGTTCATCATCGCCACCAGTAAGCTTGGTCACGGGCCAGAGGGTCCAAAATCGGAAGGACGGGCTACCGGAAGGACGGCTAGCAGCAATGTACGGCGCTCTCCGTGGCGGCTGGCTCTCAGCGAAAATGCACAAGACCGTGCTGCTCGATAACGCGCATATCGTCCGCCGGCTTCTCTCTCTAGGGTCGTGAACGCCGGCCGAGTGTGCTTCCGCCGAGGGTTATACCGTCTCTCCCTCATTTTGGCTCATCCAAGGAGAGACGAAATGGTTTAGAACCATATTTTAAATTATCTTTATTGTTTATCACAGAAACAATAGGCTAGCATCACTAGGAAACAATAAGCGATCTTATTACAGGGAAAAGTAATTAGGAAAAGTAGGCGGTGCGTCACAAGTGATATAAAAAAGAAAGAAAACCGTATCTATACACAATACATTTTATACATATATATACTTGCATAACATAACTATTATAATAATAATTATTATTCCAATACATATATAGGTACCTGGTCTGGCCATAAATACCGCTACAATAAAGAAAAATAAATAAGTATATTACATTTGAATTTTGAAATTTGATAGGGACGACTGCAACTAAGATGCCATAGGCACTAAGATTTAGACTGATGAATGTACATAGATACAGACTAAGATATAGTTTTTGTATTTTTTTAATATTCTAATAATTATAATACGCAGATTAAATTATAAGTAACAAGTTTTTATTAATTTATAAGTACTTTCGATTGCTACAATATTATCAAGTAATAGCAATTATCCATAAACTGTACATTACATTTTTTTCTTTCGCTACTGGGGATGATGGGAATGGAATTTTATGTTAAACTTTTTTCCCATCCGCCCTGGTACAGGGGACACGACACCGTGGACGATGGGAATAAATCACTTTATCCGATTCCCCAATAGTGAGTAACATATGCCAGAGCCCATTTCCATCCCATACTCCAAGTCTATTCCTAAATCTCCAAAGGTAGGCAGCGTATCTGGGGGAGTATCCACATTTTTCATTCTGATGTTGCCATGTATTGTGGATGTCGCAAGTGGACGCCAGTGGACGGTCTGCCCGTCTACCACCTTGTGTCCATAAAACAGAAAAAGATTTAGGGCCTTTCTCACCGTCTCCTGATACTTTAAAAATAATAATACTCCAAAGTATAATTTAAAGCTGTTAAAGTATCATTTGATACTTTATCAGTAGGTATCAGAAAGTCAATATTGGTTATGGTAGGTAGAGAATGCCTTAAGGCTTTATGTTCGCCTTTTGTACGCTAATGTGCAATGAAGTGTATAAATAAATTATCAGCTAAATTTAATTGGCGATTATAGTCTAGAGCTATCTATACTCGACTCACATTTGTGTGATCGTCAGTTCAAATTCTCGGCCCGTACCCGAATTGAGTTTATACATATGTACGGATTTTTAAAAATTGTCACCAGAACGGCGAGGTGAGAGGAAAACATCGTGAGTAATGCCACATGCTCCAGAAACAAACAAAAAATCCGCACTGGGCCCGCGTGGTAGGTTATGGCCCGAAAAATCATTATCATCATCAGTAATTCATTATCAGTAAATCATTACTAGAGGAGGCCTGTGGCCTGCAGTGAAATATTAAAGATTAATAGGTACAAGTCAACAAGATTTAACTGGCAGATAATTTATCTATCAGATTGTTAACAGTTACCTACTTTATCAGGAGGTGGTGAGAAAGGCCTTTAGTCTTACATCTGTCGATGAAGTAACAAACCTGAATAGAATCGTTTCTATTGCCCCAGGGTATGCCTTGCGTTAAATGGTACTCGCCCTCTGCCTCTATGCGCCCAAAGCCGCCATATTTCTTGCTGTCCGAACATAACACCACCTAAAAATGGTCAAGAATGAATGTATAGAATTTCATTTGCACATACAATCGTCAGTAAAAAGGAGTACTAACGTACCACTTTTGTCGAAATTGAGTTATATAATTAATAATAATACTCAGAATAAGAAAACAATAAATCCAGTGATAAAAATACCATTGACTTATTGACTCTAATGGACATCGGGTCCGCGCTCAAAAGTGCCCGAAGCCCCGAACTAAAGAAGAAACAATTCCGCGCGAGTCGTCATTCAGCCGAGCAACCGGCGACAAGTCTATAATGTGGTGAAAAATTGTTAAAATTACACAGCAAAAGTGAAAAACTAAGTAAGTATGATTGTTATTTAGCCTATTAAATTATTTATTTTACTTCGGAACACGTTATTTCATTCAATTCTGAATTATTTGTTTGTCCCTGTTCCATATGCATTTATTAGATTACGTGTAGGTAATTAGAAAGAGACCGACGCATTTCATTTCATTTCCTCGGGAAGGCCAATCGTGCTGGACAATATTTCTCAAAAGAAATGGAGTCGCATCGAATTTATTTCATTTTTTACATAGCTTTAACTTATTTGAATAAATTAAAATGTTTGATATTACATATCGTTATTGTTATAGACCAATAGTTATTATTATGTAATAAGTTAATCAGTTTTTTTCAAAAGTGCATATTTCGAAATAGATGTTATGGCATATGCATATTTATTTAAGTTTATTTTAGTTTTGTAATCAGATAAAAAGTGGTAATTTTCAATGGAGAGCATCCGACTCATTATTTGTTGTCTAATTTAGTAATTCTTACTAAAATTTCATCTGAGCTGGCCTGGCACGCCACAAATTTTAAATATAGGTAAACTGTTGTTAAGCTAAAATTCTTGCAACTCAGGAGTGCGTGTCAATCTTTGTTTGTAATTTTCTTAGCAAAACTTTCACGTATACGAACGCACCATTACTAACGAAAGCAGCTGTGCTCTCGTGAGTTGCCCCATCAAAAGTGGCACTGTAAAAGCAGTGTAAAAACTTTTAAATACCTGGTACTTCCCCTGCACATTGACACCAACCCTGTAGTCAGTAAAGCTTTGGAAGGGGTGGAAGTTGAAGACGAACAACAGACCAGCGCGCTCGAATGCTATCACTTTATCCCCGTCGTGTTTACATGAGACGTAACCCTGCAAGTAGAGAATTATTTAAACATTTCTATTTATCGATATTTAGGTTTAAATTTTTAGTCAAGCTGTATGATATCGTGTGGTTTTAGAATAGCTCCACCCCATCTCTTCCCGAGGGTGCAGTGTCGTGGCGACTAATGGCTCATTTACACAAGGAGAGTGTCTCGAACGCGAGTTTCTAGAACATCAGTCAAAAGCTAGTATAAAGAACTGTTATCATCGTCTGATCAATGTTATCCTTGTTATCAAGTTGTTATTACCATGTGAACAATTGTAAGCGACATACATAGGTATAGGTATAGAATCGTATACAATATTCTCGCCTGAACCGTTCGAGAAACTCTCCTTGTGTAAACGAGCCTTAAGAGATTGAAGCCTGATAGATATAAGATATAGATATAAGATATAAGATGATAGATATAAGCCTGATAGATTGAAGAGATTGATATAAGAGAGCCTCTTCTATATACCTATTCCTTTTCTTATATATATATGAGAATTATACCTATATATATATATTCTTATATATATATATATATATATATATAAGCGTTATACCTATTCCTAGCTGTTACCTATTCCATAATGCTTGAAGACTAAACTAATCAACTAATGCACCCAGTTTATTATGAATTATGATGTACAGTGCCGAAACGTGGCTTCCGAGTAGGCCCGATCCATAAGTTCCAAGTCACTATGGTCGGAGTTTCATTGCTGAACAAAATCCGTTTTGCCCCGGTCTGGTAAGAATAGAATGGAACCTGCAGGTCAGAATCTAATACAAAACGTGTATATCACAACACACGTGCCCGGTCCGGTTGGTCAGCAAGCACCGGCGTGCGTTACCGATGAGCCCGGTCGTCCCAGTAACAAAGAGGCGTGGCTTACCTATGTATGTCGTATATATAACTAACTATTACGACATAACTATTTATGTCGTATATCGTCACACACAGCCCGTTCGCGTGCCAATCCGATCCGGTGAATTAGTCTATTTCTAGCATTATTTTCTCCAAAATGTCCGAGACTGAATTGTCGATAACTACCTAACTACGTATAGTATACTGTCTGTTAAATTTGTTAATTTCAGTGCATGTACCCATTATTTTCTTTTTTATTTTTAACCAACAAAATAGGGCCATGGCTGTTATTAAGTCCTTTTCATCAAATTCGCATTCGCTCACAACTGCGTCCTCGTTCCATTGAGTTCGCAAAACAGTTCTCGCGCAATACCACGCACTACGAGGGCCATGAACACACTAAATCGAATTCTAAAAATACAAACAACCGGTATGTCTGTGGCGATGCACCAGTTTTCAATTCTTTTCTTACCAGACCGGGGCAAAACAGCAAGTGTGTGGCAGAGGTAATTCACCAAAATCATGGGTAGGCCATATTCTTGCATCCTTTTATATATGTATTATAAAGATAGAAAAATATGCATTATATTTAGTATGTAAACGAGCTATTTTCGCATGTTTTGGAATGCAGCTTAAAGCTGTAAACGTTCTTGCTTGGATATTGGATTTTAATGTCAGTTCTTTGATATATAGGCATTACTCACAGGATCGGAATGCAGCCAGCCGAACTTGGCCTCGAGCTCATTCATGTCCCTGTCGAACTGGTTGAGGAACTTGTACTTGAGAAGGGGGTCGTCGACGAGGTGCCACTGGCGGCGCGCGTAGTGGTACGACGAATTGTTGCCCGCGCGCGGGAAATCCAGCCACTCGGGGTGGCCGAACTCGTTGCCTGTGGGGGGCATGTAGTTTTGTTAGTCATAAATCTTAAAGCTGTGTTAGTGTATACATTTATATACTATACCATCAGCCTGTCTGGAGAGACAGGTAACAGGAGAGACAGGTAATAGGTAACAGGCGAACCGCGGGAGAGGGCTATATCCTACAGTGGAGACTGTTGGATATAGCCCTCTCCCGCGGTTCGCCACTACTCACGACCTTCGGCTTTTCTCATTCAAACAGTTCACCGGCGAACTTCTTCAAGCCGTCGGTCCACCTTTCCGGGGGTCGTCCCACACTGCGCTGCGGTACGTAACCTCCATTCGAGGACTCATCTACCCCATCGGTTATCGGTCCTGCAATTATCGTCCTGTCCATTGCCACCTTAACGTGCCGCCCGTAGAATTAACACGTTAAAGTAACACATTAGTCATTACATTATATATTGTAATTTTCACACATTATATATTGTAATTTTAATTTACGTAAATACCAAATACAGCTTCATTCAAACCACCGACTATTGTACTCAATAGTCGGTGGTTCGAATGAAGCGGTATTTGGTATAAAACTGTATTACATATTTATACAGACCCACGAAAGACTCCAGGTTGGTCTTTAATCCTACATGGATATGTAAACGAACAGGTCCATCCAGCACCTGAGGAATATAAGGGAAATAGCCTAGCAAAGAAAATGTGGCACTAGAAAGAATGACAAACTAAAGAAATCATAAGCTTTAAAACTGACTTTTCTTTATATTTTCTGTTCTAAAAATAGTGTGAAACTGAAACATAAATGAATGCAGATAGATAATTTACATCACATCTATGTCTAATTATTATAGGTATAAATTCTGTCAGGTCGACATCGCATCCACATCCCCTCTGATAGGTATTGTAGGTGTCCACTTACCATTACCACTTATCATTAAGTGGGACGCATGCTCCCCTTCTATAACAAAAAAATTAAATTGCACTGTGTGCAGTGGATGACTGACCTATAAAGTTGAGATACGCCTCTCCGGCAAGCGCGTGCGTGATGAGCCGTATCATACAGTGCAACGCGAGCCCGCGTTCGATGATGCTGGACTCGCTGAGCGTGCTCATGTGCGTGTACATTGCCGCATCCATCAACCAGAACGCTATCGTCTTGTCGCCCACGAGCGCCTGAGTGCACGTTACAATATATACTATAGTCCGACCACGTTTTTAATGAATCTGAAGGAGGGCGTGCCAATCGACTATGGATTGTTAGGTTAAATACATCTGCTTTATTTTAGGGTAAACGTGAAAGACGATGCCAAATTATTCCTGCCATTTTATTCCTCGAACCGTAGAAGAGCCCCTTAAGTCGTTAATCCTGGGCAAGATCTTAGTCTGCCACTGATTATTTATTTATTGATATTATAGACTACATAAAATTGACATAATTGTTTCATTAAACCCATTCAATGTGCTCCAAATTTATGTGTATTTTCTGTAGAAGCATGGTAGATGCACCATGGCAACGAATGTGTTAAATAGCAATCGGAAAACAAAACAAACACAAAAGATAATACCATACCATCAGTCAATGTATCTCCATTGGCTTGTCACCAGCACACACGATCTACAAGACTCGCCATCACCCTCACTACCGGCGAATTTGTTCAGGTGGTTCGTGATCTCCATTCGAGAATTCGTCTACTCTACCAATTGTCGGTCTTGCGACAACTCTGCGCAATGATGCTCAGTTACACAGGAAACAAATTCCTTTGACTCCGCTGGCCTTATACCATGGCAGGAATTTATATTAATATTAGCGGGCCCAGTGCGGATTGTCAACACATGACCCAATTTTTTTTATCCTTAGGCATGTCAATTTCCTCACAATGTTTTCCTTTACCACAAAGCTAGGGAGAATTGGACAAATCAGTACTTTAGAAACATAGCGGTATGGACTGGTATTCATTTGAGTCGAGAATGGATACTTCTAGGTTACCGGTAATATTTATTATGCATGGGTACCTGGTCATGACTCTCAGCATAAGCCACAGTGCCTTCCATCCAGCGTCTATTCGTCAGCGTGTGAACGATGTGTCCCATCGTCCAATCTTCGTCCTTCTCCTCTTTGAGTAGTTTGATCCACATGTCGGGGATGGCCATACCCAGTCGGTAGTCAAAGCCGGTACCGCCTTCCTTCACTGGCCGGCACGAGGCTGGCATGCCTGATACATCCTAGAATCAACAGTTGAGACATATATTTTGTATTCGTTTTTGCCGCCAGCAACTTCGTTAGCGTGATCTACATGAATGTAGATTCTGATAACAATCTACCTAAATAGGTAAATTGAAATGTTCTTAGCAAATGCCAAGTTTCAACGAAATCGGTTAAGCCGTTTCGCTAACTTAGTAGTAAACATACATACCTTCGCATTTATTATATTAGTGGGAGTTGTCTCCCACAGAGGCCGTAGTTGTCTCGTGCTCTCCTCACAAAGAGCGGAGTTTTTTTTTTATAAAAAAAAGGGCGGTTGACGAACATACAGTCCACCTGACGGTAAGTGGATACTGTCATCCATAGACATCCGCGATACATGCCAACATCAGACCAGAATGAAAAACGTTGGCACGCGCTGCCTACCTTTACAGATAAAGGAATGGATTGGGAAAATGGGGAGGGATAGGATGGGAATGGTCTTTGGCATATCTCACTCACTACCGAAATACGTACATTGGAGAAATACGATAAAGTAGGAAATGCAGTACTTTTCAAGGTCAAGTTTCAAGTCTTCTGTGAGTGAGGGGTAACGTGGCCAGTCTAGTGCGCCTAGCGGCTGTGGGAATGATGCCACTGAGCGACTTCTGCTTGTGGAAAACCCAGTGATCCGCGACAAAGTAGGTGTCTTCTTTGGTGGTTAAGTAATCCCATCTAAAGCCGCGTCCGTAAACACGATCGGGTCACATGACACGCCAGGTCAGTCCAGTCCATTGGGTAGTGTCACGTGCAGATGCGTTTAGGCTCATTTACACAAAGAGAGCTTCTCGAACGTTCGACAGTGTGGGCGATTACCCACACTGTCCTCGAGTATTGTTCGAAGTTGCAGGTGTTGCAAGTGGCACGTGTCATTCAAAGTAAAAGTGCAATTTTCTAGAATAACATATGTACCTACCTACTAGTTTAAAGAATTTGTTATTTGTACCTACCTACATTTGTTTAGATTTCGTTTAGGTACTTTAAGATCGGATAAGTAGGCTGGGTTATAGAATTTGTTTGACTCGTTTTATAGGACCTAATGATTAATCATTTATAGGACCTTATATATCAGTCTGCATAGAGGTTAGTTCCGAACCACTCGATGTGACAAAGAATGGTTGGAAACATTTAATTGCTTTGAATCTCTCCTTTCACTTTTGGAGAAAGATTTATTTAACCCCACGAGTCCAAAAAGCCCAAAACAACGTGCATCTACAATGAACAATCCAACCAAAGCAACCTTCCGCCCTAAGCGCAGTTGTTTTTCCGTTTTCCGATATTAGAACGCGTCATTTTCATCAACAGTTCAAGTGCATTTTTCAAAATTCTTTCACTATTAAACTATACATATAATAAAATCGTAACAAAGCCGTGTCTGTACATTTAATATTTGTATAAAAGTCGTATATTTTAAAGTACAAATGATACAAAGTCTAAAATATACATAGAGTACATCGAGCAGAAACCACGTAATATATGGGTTAATTTTTAGGGTATTATCCAGATGAATTATTAAGTTCCTACGGGAAGCAAGCTAACCACGCTTACCGTAACGTTTACGGGTACGAACTCGTAAGCACTGCCAGTAGATGTCTCTACTGGCGTCGTAAATATAGTCATATTTACGAATAGTTTCACCTACATTTACTGTAAATGGCGTAACGAAGTTTTCATTTCTTTCTTTAAACAATATTATTAAATTATCCGTCCTACACCTACCTCTGCGATAGTAACAGCCCTGCTGTCGATGCTGTGAACAAGCTCATTTGCCAACATGAGGTAGTTAAGTGCTTCTGTGTCCACATTGAGGCCGTAATATTCGTCGTAATGGCCTGAAAATCCTTCACCGATGCCGCGGCTGTGGTACAACATTGATGTTACACCGTCAAATCTGAAATGGTTCAAAATAATTTATTTTAAGTTATGTCAAACGATGTCACGATTGTATAAGGGACGTCGCTGGTTTGGTTCGGATGTATCAAAAGACGCGTCTGACGTGTTTGCTTGAATATCTCTTTATTACTGCTTTCAAATTATTAAATTAGTACCTACACATATATTATACGTTATAACATACATATGTAGATATTATATGTATTAAGGATTCAGAAAAAGTTTTTATGGCTCTATTTATGGACATATACAACATGTCATTGAAATATCGCAAAAGCTGAAATTAGCTTTATCTATTTAAAGGGGTCTTAATGCGAATGTTTACCTTATTTATTTTACTCGACGTTTCGGTTGGGTTGCACCAACCATAGTCACCGGCTTGTCAGTCACCAATCAGTTAGATCGTTAAGACGCTAAGACCCGTTTAAATAGATAAATACATGTGTGAAAAACGAGAAAATCTCAAATGAAAATAGATTGTTCGGTATGAAGAGTAGAATCGATTGTACCAGTTTTATAATGTTTTTTTTTATGATTTATAGCACAGTTTTAAAATATTTTTTATTGTACGCGAGTCGCCCGAGGTACGTCGCGCGCGCCGTTCGGCGCCCAGCCAGAATAATGTTTGTAACTTTTGATTTATTCCTTAACTAACTTTATTTTATGTTAGAATGATTTTATATGTGTATTTTAAATTATTTTATATCGTATCGTGAACTCGTAGGCTGTGGAACGAATTGCCTCAAGAGGTCTTCCCATTAAACTACGACATGGGGTTCTTCAAGAAAGCTGTGAATAGGATTTTGCAAGGTCGGCGGCGCGCCCGCATACCCCCTGGTGTTGTAGGTGTCCATGGGCGGCGGTAACATTTACCATCACGTGGGACCGCTTGCTCGTCCGCCCTCTTCTCTATAAAAAAAAAAAAGGCTTTGCATTATTTCGGTGACAAGTTGTATATGTACAGGTTGTATCTCAGTGATGCCTTTACGTTCTGGAGCTTTGATGATTTGGGCATATCGCCTTTATCTAATCTAAATAGTTAGATGAAGGGTTGTTGCTCAATAAAATAATTGACGTTACTTACCTAAATCCGTCAAACTGGTACTCTTCCTGATACCATCGTAAATTTGACAAAAGAAACCGTAGAACTTCAGTTCTGAAATAAGGAAATTAAGTCTTTATTATAGAAAATGAAGTGTGTAGAGCAATTACAAGCCACGTATCATTCAATCGAAGATTTTTATTATTGACTGACTATCAATTTGTGACTGTGTTTTCCAATATGCGGTTATTTTTTCCAATAGTTTCCCATAAAATTGTATCACATTGCTAACTGATGCTCACAGATCCAAGTTGCGACAAAAAGAAGGTCCACTTACTCAGAATAGTTAAACAATCTACTGTCCCACAAAGTATGGGTTCCTCTGCCGCCATCATGGAAGTAGCACGCGTTCGTCCCATCAAACTCATTGAGTCCGTCGAGTGTGTTCTTCGACGCGTGCGAGTGGACAACGTCTAATAGCACATACAGACCCAACTCGTGGGCTCTGTCAATGAGTTGTTTTAACTCGCATGGAGTACCGTAGCGGCTGAAAATTGAATAGAGAGACATGACTAAGAAATGTAAAAAGAAAGCCAATACATTGTAACTAACATACGTATTATGATAATACCTGCTTGCAGCAAAGAAACTTGTGACTTGATATCCGAAAGACGCATAATATGCGTGTTCCATAATGGCCATAAGTTGAATAGCGTTGTAACCTGTAATTGTAAAACGGTAACTCACTTATTTATGAATTACAACTATTACATGCGGCTTCGCTCGTGTGGAGACTTAAGGACAATTCTAAGTGGTAATCTTGTTCATGAAATACACGTATGCCAAATTTGGTAGCGATTCGTAGTAATTATTAGTAGGTATTATATAATTTATGCATATGAAGAAGTAGATTATCGAATCTCTGCAATATATGTTTATGTAGTTTCCGCAATGTTTTAGCAAAATTAGATAGGACATCAAGCTATGCATTCAAATAAACTCGATGACTGTCTAACATACCTACCTATAGCACATAGGTATAATAATAATACATCTATATTATAGCTGGATTTGATGATAATGTCGAAATACCGTACGAAAATAACATCTGACCTTGATTTTTAATTCTAGGTAGAATATTATCTCGGAATTCGTTGTATGTGCCAACTCTGCCTTCAGGAGTTGCAATTCCGATGTGACACTCATAAATTCGAAGGGACGCCGGTCTGTTTACTTTTTGATTTTTGAATTTATAAGGCTGAAATTAAAAAAGAAAACATAAATGAACTGTCATAACCCGAATACATAATAAATACCTATCATTAATGTTTAATATCAGTTATGATTAGAAATTGTTTTACACGCCTCTATGAAGCATAAATGGCAATAGTACGATAAACATACACGATACTATCATAAGATTAATACAATCATAAAATAAATCTAATCAGAAAATCCATCAACACACTCACATGGTCTGGCCTGTAAATGAAATGTTGATATGTGAATCCCTCGAAAGGTTTAACATAGCTGGCCCATGGTGATATTCGATACAAATTATCGTTGACTATAATTTGAACACGGCTTTCATGTTTCAGTGGGCAAGATCCGTCTGAGTTTGCAGGTATATGGAGCTCCCATTTACCATATTCTAGTTTTTTGAATGGGTGACTTCTTGAGTTCCAACCGTCTGAAATGATTATGTAAATATTAAAATTTGGCAACGTTACGAGTAGTTCTGTCGTGTACCTGTGCTATCACCTATCACAAATTCTGTTAAATTTATATATTTAAAATAGTATAATGATAATAAGGCCAATAATTACATACTAAATTCTCCTTGTAGATTCAACGAGTGCGCTCCTGGCGCCCATTCTCGCCAAATCACTGATCCATCAGAGTTAAATTGTGGTCCAAAGTATTTATAACCCTTGGTGAAACCCTCCACTCCTCCTTCCCAAGATTGGAGACGTTCCCACAGATCTTTAAAACAACCATATCTGGAAGGGAACATATTCCTTTAAATTTCTTTTGTAATATTCAACGTATTCTAGAATATTCAGCTGACAGAAAGAAAATTAAAATGTGTGAAAGGAAGGAAAACCTGCATCTCACTGTATAGTTATAATCAGTTTTTATTGACTACGCCATAGTCTCTAATCGTTGAGTATCAGTGTGGTGGTGAGGCGTACCTTTCTGCGCACTTTAATTTATTACTATTTAGTCTAGATCTTAATAAATTCGCAAACAATTGATGTGCGAAACACAAGTTAAAGCTTAGCTAGAATAAGTAAGCGTGTGGCGTCGAGAGCCGACCTCTTTGGTCGAGCTCCTAATTTGATTTATTTAATACTTTTAAATGTGTTCTTTTTATAAACTTTGCTTTTGTTTATTTTGATGTAGCTTGTCAACAATTTTTCTTTTATATACTCATGTCACCAGGCTAGAAGAAAGTTCCTACCATATTAATTTACAATGTTTTAATTTTAATCTATGTTATTTTATCAAGCTTTTTCCCAACGCTACAAACGTTGTACTGTACGTTGGTTAAATAAATATTCACATTCCGAAGATCCTAGTTTCTACTCAAGGTAGCTCAGTAAACACACGCACAAATAATTGGAGAGCATTCCTCCAAAAGCGTTTACTTATAAGTATAACCGGAATAAGTTTTGCGTGGGTTCCTTCCGTGATTGTAACGTTTGATATCATGCTTCTGGAGCGCGTCACGGATGTCAATCTTCACAGTTCTATTGCATACCTAGGTAATTAGTTTACTAATGAGAGTAGAGCTCTGCCAATGCTACCTACTATAACAATTTACAAAAATATCGACAGATAATAGGTATCTAATATTTATTTTGACATCACAGACCGCAATAAAGCGCACGTTAAACGTGTATCTTAAATGAAAAACCATTTATAGTTCCTTTCATAAATATATCACATACCTATACCTACCTATTAAAAATATATTTTTTAAGTTTGGGCTGTTTGCTTTAAGCCGTATTTTTGTATCGAAACGATCGAATGACCTTCTATTTGACATTGAATATCTCTTGGAAATGAAGCGCTTCAAGCGCTGATCGTACGACGCCGTCAATAAATGGAAACTTCTGTAAACTAAAGCACGGGTAATACTAAATATGTATATAAATCACATAATTCATGAAACGATAATATGAAAACAGATTCCATACATTTGAATACATTACATAGCGTTTTGGTAATATCGAAACAACTTTTACTGTTTATATATAGCGCTTTAATGCTAATAAGTCATCGGACGTAAACATTGTGAACTTAACCTCAAATTTATGTAAATCATTTGCTTTTTACCCGTTTTTTATCCATTTTTACAGAAACAACTCTATATTTAATTGATAGAATATACTTACCTCCGTCTGATTTCACGTTCGTATGGTTTTAAATAGCCGTCACGATCCAATAATATGTTTAAGTCTGGGACAGGGATGTCCATCGGATCCATAGCGGAATAGTTACCGCCCATTATGTGTGTGTACGTAGTGTGTCTATAGACGAGTAAAACCGGTTCAATGTGCGCACGCGCTACACAACCGCGCGAAATGATATCACTTATTTAAATGATAAAGACTAGATTGTTGTAAAGTGAGCTCTAACGCAATTTTAGATAAACACAGGTCAACTAAGATATCATTTATTGACAAATTTATTGAAGTAGGTACCTACCTACTCTTATCACATCTAATTATTAAAAAAATATATCAATGTGGGTCTCAATATAATAATAAACTTTGACCTTAGGTCATTCACAGACGCAAATAACTTATCAAAAGGTTCATTAGTAGGTAGGTATCCATCTAAATGAGATAGGTAGGTACCACAGAGGACTTTATTCACGTAAAAAAAAAAAAAAAAAAATATGGGTAAGTATGTATTAAGTTGAAAACCAATTATTAATTTTCTTTTTGCTCTGTTCAATGGACTGTTAAGTTTATATTATGTATTATAGCTGTAAGTTCTCATGTAAGTGGCAATAATTGTCTTAATGAGAATAAAGAAATTTAAACCTAACTGAGTGGTATTGAGTTAGTTTCAAACTCACGGCCTCAGAAATTGTGTGCCTATGTATAAGGGCCTAACTTAAAATTCCCAACAATTCAGTAGAGATGACAGCTTAATTACCTTTAGTGTAACTTGATCGTTAGCCCGCATTCAGGTACTTGAATGTACCTGAATACTTGGTGCGGTCGCGGTCGCAGATGCTCTACATAGCACATGGGCAGACACAAAGATGAAGTGCAATTGAATATCTTGTACAGGGTGGCAAAACCGCTAAGGACAGCACTGGGCACTTGAAGCAATGTTTAAACACTAGTTCGAGATTGCATTCTAGTCCAAAGAACAGACCAATTATAGAACACCTATTTTTTACATTAAAATAAGTAAGGGCAAGCAGCCCACATGATGGTAAGTGACTACCGTCTCCCATGAACACCTGCAAAACCACGAGGTATGAGTGTGCGCTGCAGAATCTTGTTCACAGCTTTCTTGAAGAACCCTATGTCATAACATAAGGGAAAGACCTATTGCGGTAGTTCATTCCACAGCCCACGGGTTTGCGTGCTATTGCATACTGGCCCTAATATGGATGTATTGAAATTCGTTTTCGATTTTTTATTTACATTGGTCATTTGTCTGCATATGAAAGACAGCCAAATGTGAGCTATCAACCAAGTGTAATTGAACCTTTTGAATCTGTGAAACTTTAAATGTACCTAGTGAAATAGTAGTTGAGTTTCATTAAACAATTTTAGAATAGAAATATTTTTTAACATGATAGAAATTAATGATAAAAATTATTTCACAATGTGAAAACAAAAAATCAGAAAAGAAGCTAGACTACTTGTGCTAGTCATAAAGGCCAAAGGCCGACCTATAGGAATGTAAGTCGAAAATAGGCACAGTTAGAGCTTATTACTGCTCTATTACCTGTTTATTTTCTCTTAATGTTCTTCATTGTTATTAAATTAAACATTATAATAAATACACATTACAATTACATTGATTAGTTCTGATAAAAAGTGTTTTTTTGTCAAGAGGGAGGGTGATGTTGCAATCCTACAGGTGCTATGAGCACCCGACTGACTCATTTACCCCTCTTCTAACACTGCCATGAAATAAATCAATGTTTTGGGAGCAAAGGTCTTCTGAACCCATTTTCCATTTAACTCCATTGCATATGTACGAGGCGTATTCGAAAAGTAAGGGCCGTTCGCTTATATTTCAAAATCGACAAGTCGTAACACGTTTAAACTTGTGCATATCTGTACGTGCACTACTCGTGCAGCTATTTCAGGTGTTGTTTTGATTCAGTAGTCATTTGCCTATCTGTGCGTACAGTACTCCCGCCAGCTGTGAAGTTCGCGCTGTAATAAGATTTTTGTGTGCAAAAGGATCTTCAGCTGCTGAAATTCATCGTGATGAGACGTGGATATCCTACATCAATCCAGAAACAAAACAGCAATCAATGCAATGGCGCCACTCAACTTCACCAAAACCAAAAAAAAATAAGCAAACTCCTTACACAAGTCGAAAAATGATGGCTACCGTTTTTTGGGACGAAAAAGGTGTTCTTTTGGTTGATTTTATGGAACGTGGGACAACAATTACAGCTGACGTGTATTGTGAAACGCTCAATAAGCTAAGACGTGCGATCCAAAATCGACGACGTGGTAAACTGTCATCCAGTGTAATCCTCCTTCACATGACAATGCGCGTCCTCACACCGCAGCCAAGACCCAAGAGAAAATTCAAGATTTACGTTGGGAAGTTTTTAACCACCTACCGTACAGTCCCGACCTTGCACCCAGTGACTACTTCCTTTTCTTACATTTCAAAAAATGGCTCGGTGGACAACGCTTTGAAAACGACAAGGAAATTAAGAACGCCGTTGAAAACTGGTTCAACTCGCAGGCGGTGAGCTTCTATGCAGAGGGGTTAAGGAAGCTGGTGCAGTGGTACGAAAAATGTTTGGAAGTGAACGGCGATTATGTGGAAAAGTGAAGTAGATTTGTAGTAAACTAAATGTGCTAATAAAACCTATTTCATATGATTATAATTTTTTTTATGACGAAACGGCCCTTACTTTTCGAATATGCCTCATATTATGTTGAGATAAAAGTCTCTGATTCTATTATATTCCTTAGTTGCCACCATAATCTACCTAATTCCATGAGGAGTGCATTGATATATAAATTCCTTCCCTTCCATTATCGGATTATAAAATAACAGGACAAAGGAAACTCTTATAAATTGTATGAGATGGACATGTTTTTGTTTTTGATTATTATGAGTAATTGAATGATAAAACTGAATAAAATCAATTTCTTATAATTTATAATTGTATCAACTAAATAGAATTATCTACATAATAAATATTAAAATTTAAAATATGTCCGAGCCCGTTCTCTTAGCCCTTGCGACTGCCTCGGTTGGTTGCAACTTTTCCTCTTCTGAAGGCTCTAGTGGATCACCATTTTCATCTAATTTTCCTTGCTTGAAATCTAAAACGATTTTCTTACTATATACTGCGTCAAAGAGTTGTTGAGCTGTGAACTCGCTTTGTGTTACGTCTTCAGCCTTGTAAGAAACGTATGGTTTGAGTTCACAATCTTTCAAGTCCGGTACAATTATCTCTGGTATCATTTCGGGTACTTGTACAAATCGACCATTTAAAGTGTACCCTGTGTCGCGCACTCCACGTTTGTCAATCGGCAGTTGATTGTTTGGACCCATTTGTTGGTCCTTGTGAAGTTTGGAACCTCTCTTATTTATAATCATAAACTTCTTGAAGTTCCTTTTACCCTCCCGTGGGGCCGTTACTGAAAGGGTTCGCTTTGATATGAAATTAATGAGACCATATATCTGAGGCATTTTAAAAAATATTGGTTGTTTTTGATAAAATTCTAAGCAATTTAAATGTCAAAACTAAAATGTCATTTGGACGTTTCTGTAATGTTTTCAGAAACCAAAAAATCGATGTATTTAGTTTTAGAATGAAGGACAGACGTTAAAATTTATATTTAATTCAAACCGATTAGAATAGCAAGAAGTCGCAAAATCTTTAAACTGCAACATAGTTCGGTGATTAAATTCCATACCAGACCGATATCAAATAAAGGTAGGATAATCTGTGCGGGGATTCTTCTCCCTTATTTTCCACCATCAAAGATTGGTGTAAGCAAGCAATTTTAACGAGAGTCCATCGACGACAAATCTCGCTCCGGTCGACCCGTTGAGGCATTCACTCCAAAGAACATCAAATTAGTGGACGAAGTTCTGTGCGACCGACAGCTAAAGACGAAGGAAATAGCAGTAAGTACAGGCCTTTCAAAAACTAATCCTTAGGATACTTTCCAAACATCTTGATGTGAATAAAATTAGTGCGAGGTGGTTGCAAAAACTTCTTTCAAGTGTGCAGCAAAGTGAACGAGTGAACTTTCAGAGAAACGAAAACGATTTTTTGGAGTCAATTGTTACTGAGAATGAAACTATGGTTCTTTACTATGATCCCCTTTCCAAAAAGGAGTCGACGAAGTGGCGTCGTTCTGGTAAAGCACCGCCTAGAAAGGCAAAGGTGACTCAGTCCACCAAAAAGATTATGGCTTCGATATTCTGGGATTGTCAAGGAATATTGCTTATTGACTTACGACGTACTTATGTAATTACGGTGACTGGAAGCTATTATGCTAGCCTTATAAAGCAATTACGAGAACCAATCAAGCAGAAACGTCGCAGAAAACTAAGCAAAGGTGTGCGGCTCCATGACAATGCACTCGTCCACGCTGCTGCAGTTTCAGTGTGGCTTCACGGAAATTCACCACCCACCCTATAATCTTGACTTGGCTCCCTGTGTATTTGTTCCTATTTATTTCCAGTCTTGCTGATCTTATTTGTTCTCAAAACTCAAGGTAGATTTATGGTGTAGATTTTCCACTGATGATGAAGTGACTGCTACAGTTTTCGCCCAATTTGATGACAAAACTATGGACTATTTTTATACTGAGATAGAAATGCTAATTAAATGAATCGAAAAATGTTTTCAAATAGAGGGAGACGCAAAACAAAAATAGTTTCATGAACTTGTGTGTCCTTTTTCTGTCAGGCCGGAAACTTTTGGACCTGTATTTTGGATGTGTATTTTATGCAGATTCTTTTTGGTGACATTAAAACTTTAGGATCAATAATCTGATTGGACTGGAAAGTTTTGAGGGGGGTAAATCCACTTCGCATGACGTTTTGTTCCTAAAATAAAATATCTAATTTATTAAAGTGACCACTTCCATAAATAACAACTTTTTAAAAGGGTCATGAGACTATGTTCTGCAAGGAATTATATGTAGAAAGCAAAGTCGCGGATGACACGTGCTATTTTTTAGTGGATGATGAATTGATGATTGATCAATGATCCTTGATCATCCATGGAAAGAAACTAATAAACTAGTTCTATAAATAAGTAAGGGAATTACTAATAAACAAGATAATAAATAAGGGATTCTATTAGAGACCCTTGTATACGTGGGGAACTCGGAAAAATTAACGATAAAGAAAAAAAAATGTTCTAAGGGTGTTAATTCTTTTTTAAATTTTTATATGTACTCCACTAATCTCAACTTGCATTTGTAGAAAGTTTCATGTGTCAAAAGCAATAATGAAAACATTTATTCCAGTCTTCCTCGGGTACCTACCTACCTCTTCGAACGTAGGGAATTATGTTGAACAATTCTTCATAGCATCCCCCATTGTACAGGCGGTAGAACCCGCAACGACTCTCCGAACGCAGAGGGGTTCTAATGCACCCTATGATATTACCGGAAGACAATACTAACAAGACTTTGGTACCACATAACTTCTAGGTTTATTAACACAGCATAAGGATAAGTTCAAAAAGAGATTGATACAAAATAAAACAAAAAATAAATAATTTGTATGTATAATTTACAGTAAACAATTTTTATGTACACAATTTGTAAAATTATGAATCACAAATATAAAACAGAATACATTCATTGAATAAATAAATAAATGTTGACAATCATAATCATTGTGGCATCAATGCAGAAATTTCATAAGAATAGTCTTAACGTAAGAATTACATTGTGATGTTACATTTCTATAAACTCTAATTCCCATATCTACTTTTTACATAAGGAATATTTTTTTCTTATAAAATACTACACACAAACCTGTCAGTGCAGTTGAAAACATTTGTACCAAAACTATGGAGCTATATAAAAAGTAAGCTATTATAATAATAATTTGTGCTCTTAATGAACACCAGTAATAAATATTTCTATTAAAAATGATTGGCACTCTTTCTTATCTAGCACCTTACCATAAATTAGTTGAAATGGCGATCATTTCATATATCAAGATATTTCATAATGGCGGTCATTAATATATATATATATATATTTAATGTATAGAAGAAAAAAATTCTGAAGTATTTTGCAAAGGCACAATTGTCGAAAAATCCTTATTGCAACATTTCATAAACCAACTTTTATAGTCATAAATACAAATTCTTTACATCTAAAATATCAGTAGAAGTACCCAAGAAAGACATAACAAACTTATATTTATTGTCTATGGGAATGATAAACAAAATTAACTCCAAACAAAACTTCCTCATTATAACAATATCACATAATTAGACCATAAACAAATTGCATTAATAACGCGCACGCAATAAAGTGCTAATACCGACCCCTAATAAATTACATTATTTTATTTAAATGTCGCGCAACGTTTTCGGTTTTGTTCCATTTTTGAACACATTTTTTTTTTATAAATGTTGCCAGTTTGGCGGGAACATCTAATAAAAACTGTAAATAAATATCTTCTTGTTATTGTTTGCTGTACGCCATCTTTATTCTTTGATCTCAATGGTCACGTATCAGTGGGTCTTTCGTCGTGATGGTTATTGTCTAGGTCCTCTAGTGTGTCGCTAGAAGAATGCGTCATGTCGCTCAGTTCGTCTATTTGCTTTTGTTTTTTGCGCACGTTCCAATGCAAGCACTCGGCGAGTGAATCGAACCAATCGGATATCTGATCTTGTGCGCATATTGACGGCACGGGGAATACTGACGTTGTCACGTATAAGCTGCAAAAAATATTACTTTAAATTCTATTTTGACTCAATACTTTAACAAATTGCCTTCATTTTTGCTTAACTAGACCATTAAATTGTAAGGTTTTTAGGAACGTCTAAGCGATAGAGAGAATGTTTGGAAACTAAAGATTGGATAAATAGACGGTCCTCGATCTTAGATTCGTATTTAAAGGACCCTATGCAGGCTGCATTTTAATCGCTTTTCTTTCATTCATTTCGAATCGCTCGATCTAAGTCTAATAATGGTTTTAAAATTTGAACTTGCATAAAACTCTTATAAACCATCTCTTAAGGACTCTATGCAGGCTGCATTTTAATTCAAAAATTCGAATCGCTCGATCTTATCTAATAATGGTTTTAGAATCCAAACTTGTATAAAACTCTTATAAACCATGTCTATTTGTCTGACTCAAGCTGTTGAATCAGAATGTCATGTTTCAAGCATAACAACAGGCAAACAGTCTGTCGGTATCCTTGAAAACCAGTCCACATATTTTGATGATTTTTATGATAAAATAGATAAGAAATATTGTAGCTAAGAAAATAATAAAATATCAACAACAGGAATATAGAAAACAATAGAAACGAATTTTAATATACAAGCTAATTGAGATCTGAAAGAACAGAAAAAAGGGAACATCTTTTTGGATGTAGTTAAAATTCAATTTCGTTCATTCAGATCATTTCAAAACATCAATTCAGTTAAAATTTCGTTATTTCTGAATCATATCAGGATATCAGCTTGTAGCTTATAGTGTCCCACTGCAGGGTACAGCCAGCCCTCCCTTTGCAATAACGAAGGGGTTTCAGGTCGTAATCCACCACGAGGAGCCAATGTGAAATCGTAGATATTAAACATGCTATCGATTTTATTTTTGTCTCTGAAGTTAGTATTCCATTTGAAAATATAACATTAAGAGAAATAAAATCTTACGTTAGTGAAACAAAAAAAAATAATTATAAACGATTGGAGATAAGTGTGTTAAATTGTATATTACTAAATATACAGTGCAAGCGAAAAGCAACATGCAAGGCGTTAATTTTTCATCTACGCGTTACCACCACCGATACCCTTAATAGCTAAAATATTAACTAGACCATGAATATATAAAACTCCCTTCACCAAAACGAATTTCCTGCCCGCGTTTTGATCAGGCCGAAAACGAAGTCTATGGCGAGTAATATAATGATGTCGTGATTGTCTATGGTTACCTATCGCCCGGCCTGAGCATCAACTGCGAGCGACCATCGAATGACACGCTGGCTGGACTACGCGCCTCTAGGCTAGGCATTATCTGAAACAAGCTCCAACACCTCAGCTACATCACTCAAAAAAATCCTTCAATAATGTCTTTCCATTACGTGGAATGCGACACATGACATCATAAACGGTATTTTTCTAAAAGAACCAAGGGCTTGATTTATTTCTGTACGTTCCAAACTCACAATTTCCTATATATGTGATTTGCAGTCCAGCGGAAAGTCTATTTAGTAATATGGTCGAAAGATAAGTTAATTCTATAACTTTTTAGAGTTGCGCGTTTTGTACACATTTTATATGGTAAATCGGGTCTAAACGCAGTCTAAATAAAAGGTAAAAGCCTTTAATTTTATGCATTTATAGTTACCTTCTATATAGTCTATGTCACAGTATAAAACATAGACTAAGTCCTTGACACACTAGCATGTTTTTCATACACCCTGATGAACCTAATATTTAGCAAAAGTGAAATGTTGCCAGCGGCGCATTTAATAAATTAAATAAAACAAGGACGTTTACAATACATACACGAACATAAAGTTAACGGACCATAGACTAGACAAGTAATATAAAATGTTCATTTAAGCGAAGAATGTACACTTTACAAGAAGGTGGTGGCTAACTACTATTTGATACGAATTATGTACAATTTAATTCGAAATACACATGCACACTACAGACAAAAAGCGTTTTTAGCATGCGTGGCATAATGCAGTGTTGTGGTGCGGTATCTATGCTCAGATTGGGTTCTTTATAGTACCTATCTCCGTGCTCCAATGCTTGCCGGTTTCTGCCGTCGAAGGACACCCACATCGCATTTCGTGCCTCTGGAGACAGTTTGATCTAAAATTTGATTACAATTTTTTATACTACTGTGCAGTGACTACTATTTTCAATGAAGTCTAAGTTACTGTCATAAATCGTTGAAATTCTGTATGTGCTGGAGTAAAAAGGTGACAAAAAATCAGCGTTTATTCAAAAATATATTCAGTAAGACTGTTTTCTCGAAGCCTAGCCTAATGGAGCAATTTTAGTTAAAGTATTCAAATCTCGTTTTTATAGATGTGTTTAATGTAGGGATGTATCGCTTCACAACGCGTTTCACAAATATTCGCTTTCACAACATGCAAAATGTAAATATACGCTTTTGCAAAATTGTTATCGAACATTTGAAACGGACGCTACAAGTCCAAACTGTCGCTTATTGACTCGATGTTTTATACTCGTTTAGCTGTAATTTAGTATCAGTAACTATATTAAAAAGTGTGATTATTCAATAAAGAACAGTAAATTGAGTATTTCATTTGATTACTAATGTAACAGCAATTGTTTGAAAAAAACATTTCTTTCAGTATAAATAGTTTCGTTACATCCCTAATATAGAATTTCGTCTCATATAGAATCTCATACTTCCGTACACTTGTAGATGGCGTACAGTACAAACTAGAGCATTGACATGTAAGAGAACATTGAGTTAGTCTAAAGTGGTCAAACGGAGCATTTACTTTTTAATCGTTTACTGCAACATTATATCAGAGAGAAGTGGTCTGTTCAACCAAACATTAATCCTCTTACCATATAAAACAAACGAACGAAGGAAGATCGACGTCATTTCCACATACTTTCAAATGCTACGTGCCACATTCGGCCGATCATTCGCATAAAATGCGCAGTAGTGATAATCTGCTACGGAAAATGATATGTGGCTGCTATATTCCGTTGCTGATTAACGACAATTTCAGCGTAATTTGGCGCTGCTATAAAAATATAATTTCTCTTTTTAATTCTGAGGAATTTAATTCCTTTAGGAAAGAATGATGGGCACTTCTGTACGAAACATGGCCCGAGCATCAGTACAACTGTAATGTATGTCAACTTATTGACTATAACCTACAGTTACCATAAATAATAAATATTTTGTTTTCCAGGTTAATAAATTCTATAAAAATGGTGCTTCATAAATAAAAAACTTAATAGTAAAAATCAGGCCCAAACAAGATCCGAGCTTAAAACGGCTGGGTCATGCCCGCTTTTTAGTGTGCTCAGATGGTCTCAGACCAAATTATCCATCCAAGACTATCCTCTAAGGTGTCTATCCAATACCTTGGATAGAAAAGTCCGCTCAAATATGCCTCACCATAGGATGCACCATCAGGGCCCTGTACCTCGGCCGACTGTACTTCTGCGGTCTCTCAGTTATACATTTTTTAGATACTTATGTCTCATTTCCCCGGTACATTAGGGCCTTATTGCGATAATAAAAATTGAAGCTTATGTTAAAAGCGTTCACTTGGTATTTATATGGTTTTTATTGGATATATCAACCAAAATTACGGACCTACCTTTGTATAAAAAAAATAACTTTTTTTACAAAGTGTCCTAAAAATTTACTTGTCAATGAATACAGAATTATGAATAGAATTCTTAGTTTCAGACTTCGGAAAAGTTTGATTACAACCTGAATATCTTCTGTGGTTAGTGGGATGGACAATAATTATGTCAACTAGTGTCAGCGACGTATAGTGTACCTTGATCTCGACGCCGACGGGCACGACGATGGGCCGGGAGGAGAGGAAGTGCGGGCAGATGGGCGTGACCATGTGTAGTGTAGTGTGTGTGTACCTTGAGCTCGACACGGCTGGGTACGACGATGGGCCCGAAGGAGAGCGATTGTGGGCAGATGGGCGTGACCATGTGTAGTGTAGTGTGTATGTACCTTGAGTTCGACGCCGGCGGGCACGACGATAGGCCGGAAGGAGAGAGAGTGCGGGCAGATGGGCGTCACCATGATGGCGGGCACCGACGGGTGGATCATGCTCGCGCCCGCAGCGACTGCGTACGCCGTGCTGCCTGTCGGCGTTGACACTATCAGACCTGAGAAAATTGTAAAATAGTTGCCTTTCTTGACATTTTTACAAACATAACTAACAGATAGTCCATCTAGTCTATTAGGTAAGTAGATACTGTCGTCCCATGACTTCCATGATACATGAAAATATCATTACAAAATGACAAATGTTAGCACATTCCCGGATGCGTTGCCTACTATTGGAGATTTAAAAAGAGGTTTGGAGAAAGGGTTAAAAATGAGGGCAATAGGACGTAGGTTATTCTCATTCCGTTATACCTTCCGATTCTCCTTGCAGGGAATTTGAAGTCAAAAGTCTAATGGAATAAGGAGTCACTTTCATTCCATTATACTCTTTGAACATAATGATAGAGCGGTTATATTTTGGACTCATTCTAACTGCACAACGATATAAGTACTCACCATCGCCCTGCACCGAAGTGATATGCTTCCCGTCCAGGAACAGGTCAATATTAGAGAGGTACGGCGAGGGACCCCGGTCTACCACCACCTCGTTGAGCACCAGTATTGTTGTGGGCTTCTCTTTCTTCTTCTCATCCTTACTCTTCCTGAGCACAAGGCATTGGAGTCGCGATCGGAGCGTTAGTGCTGCGTGACCTTGAAATTTAAGTTTAAGACAAATAAAGTGGAAATTACTTTGAAATTTCTGTACGGTCACAAAAAATAATTGTTGAGGCGCTAATCTTTATTTTTAATTTTGCCGAGTAATAATACTGTCATGGTCGATACGTACGACTGTGACGTTATTAAATTAACAAAGTGTCACTGAAATAACGCAAAATTTTAAAGACGTCAACTAATTTTAAATATTAGGGGTTAAGTATGAAATCTAATCGGAAGTTCATTTATGCCTTTGCGATAGAACTCTGGGGATGTAGATTCGACAAACTGTGTGAAAGCATTTTGTACTGCCTCTTGGGAAAAAAATTTTTTACCACGTAGAAAATTATCCAAATCACGAAAAAAATGGTAGTCCGTTGGAGCAGGGTCTGGCGAGTACGGAGGATGACGTATGGTTTCTAACTGCAGCTCCTGTAGAGTTACAACGGTTTCTCGTGCAGTGTGAGGTCTTGCGTTATCATGGAGCAATAATGGTGAAGATCGATTCACGAGTCGGGGCTGTTTCACTGCTAGTTTCGCTATCATTACCACCAAACAGTTACCATTACCTTTTTATTGGTAAGCTTTGCCTTAGGGCACTGTTGCGGCGTTTGACCTGGGGTCAGCCATTGCATTTTTCGCTTTCGGTTATCGTAAAGAATCCACTTTAATCACATGTCACAATTCGATCCAATATTCCTTCATTTCTGTACCGATTCAACAAGGCAACGCAAGTTTCAACACGCGTTTCTTTCTGCAGATCAGTCAAATCATGAGGCACCCATTTTTCATATTTTTTAATCTTATTGATTTGATGCAAATGAGTCAATATTGTAGGTAAGGTAACGTTAAACCATGCCGCTAATTCCTGGGTAGTTTGACTTGGATCGGCTTCCACCATCTCCTTCAATTCAGCGTTATTCACCTGTGTGGGCGGTCTTCCACGTGGTTCGTTCTTCAAGTCGAAGTTTCCATTACGAAAGCGTTTAAACCAAAAACGCACGGTTCGTTCATTAGCAGTCTCCTCTCCAAACGCAGCATTGATATTGCGAGCCGTTTCTGCCGCGTTAGTTCCGCGTCGGAACTCGTATTCAAAGATTACTCAGATTTTCGAAGTATCCATCTTTCCCGTCTAAGCCGAATAAAAAAAACAATTGAAAGTCGAAAATCGAATGTTGCACATTTTTTAAAACAAGAACCTCATAGGTATAATGTGAAAAAAGTTTCACTCGAAAATCTCACACCATGAAGGTTTTATGTAAATTCAAAGTATCTATTACTATAAAACGGCAATTTCATACTTTAACCCCTATTATATGAAGCCGTTCTAGTGAAAAATAAAATTATTTTGGGGAATAAATCTAAAGCGACGAACATGTAGTTTTGTTGTTCTGTCTAAAACGTTTTACTCATTACTCAGAGGGTAATAACCGGGCATCTAGGCGAAGCGACGTGGGCGACGCGCGTTGAATGCAAATGCGCGTAATGGAAATAAAACTAGAAAAGAACAATAACTTTTGCGTTATTATTGAACAATACCAATAACTTTAACTTTTGCGTTATTTTAGTGGCACGTTGTTTAATACTGCCAAAAGGAATAGTGGCGCAACAATTATTTCTTGCGACCATTCAATGATCTGATTATTAATCGAATGAATGCCTATCAACTTTGTGCTGGCAACTTTTTATGTATTGTGTTAAAAATAAATAAATAATAAAAAAAGCCTGTGTAGGCTAGCGGATCAATCTTGTCTATACCTCACTCTAAAGTTTTTAATTAGAAATTATGGTAAAGAACCACAAAGTTGGGATTTATGATGTTACTTTATCTATGATTATAAGTTAAAATTGAAACTTGATATCATCACACCGATTAATGGAAATTAATGGATTTTATGCTATTTATTGCCACTTACCTTCTAGAACATTCATGACCTGCTCCTGAAAATTGTTGAACTCGAACGGCGTGAGGAAACCTAATGAGCCTAAGTGGAATGCCATTACCGGGGGCACGGATTGCTGAAACGGAGAAAAACGCACATTATTACAGATACATTACGAAAACATTGGCCATTGACTAATGCGGAAACATCTAAACGCATCATCCACGTCTATGAATTACCGTATCTCTAATTACATACTTTATTGCATAGACGTGGATGACGCGTTCGGGTGTTTCCGGATTAGCCGATGGCTAATGTTTTCGTAGTGTATCTGTAAGTATATATTACTTTAAATGGTAGATTTAGGAACTTTATGAACTAGCTGTGCTGTTGAGTTTTCGTCAATGTGTATCCATAATCAATGCAACAAAGAAATGCGCATTAAACGATGTACTCGTGAAAATCGTATACCTACGTGTTTACGTCGCGTCGCTTGAAGCTACCACATTTGGCATCTAGAAAGACATGCCAGAGTCCATTCCCCACCCCATTCTATCTCCTCCTAACCCATCAAAAGGCGTGTATAATGGAATAAAAGAAACTTATAATTATATTACCCCAGACCAAGGGGGATTCGGAAATGTATAGGATGAGGAAAACTCCTCGTCCCGTCATACTTCGCCCTGGTATTTGTTATATCAAGGACAATTTGATAAGTTACAATAACAGATCTACGATGTTTTGCTATCGGTAAGAGTAATTTGTATTCTCTTGAATAATGTTTTGATGACTATATCAAAACACTCATTTCAGTTTTCCATCTTCAGAGAAACAACAATGTGATCGGGTAAGGCCGTGATGATTAATATTTTCTTTTATGCTCCCTACATTTTACAATACATTTTACATTAAAGATAGTATTGAAATTATTACCTACTAGCTGACCCGACAGACGTTGTCCTGTCCAAATTTCAATAAAAAAGTTCTATAATTTCAAATTTCTATAAATATTTTTATTTTCCTGAAAACTTTTCCAGGACAATAATGAACAAAACAAAAAAGAATCACGCATATCCATCGTTCGAATCGTGGGTTATCGTTTTGAATTCATACAAAAATCCCATAGAAAAAAGCACTTTCAGTTTTTCCCGAATTTTCCAATTTTACGCGCAATTTTTCCAATTTTTCTTTCCCTAAATACCTTAGTCGGACTATTACGAACATTTAAAAAAAATAGCCAAAACGGTCCAGCCGTTCTCAAGTGATGCGCTTACCAACGAATAGCATTTAATTTTTATTTATATAGATGTATCAATAGATATATGTTAACATTTCATTATCTAAATAATTACCTACTCGTTTTGGGGACAACGGTGCTGGTTGTACAATTACTTACCATGTGTGGTGAACATTCCTTTCTCAGGGGTATAACAATAATATTATGATCTATGTATGAATTTATCTGATGAGGATCCATAATTTCAATTCTTAGGGATTAGTATTTGTCCCTTGATTGAACCATGATCTCCACCTT
This sequence comes from Sesia apiformis, assembly GCA_914767545.1. NCBI lineage: Eukaryota > Metazoa > Arthropoda > Insecta > Lepidoptera > Sesiidae > Sesia > Sesia apiformis. The sequence continues at coordinate 13,566,598 of OU611963.1, read as the reverse complement.
CCCCATAATCACGCCACAACCACTTTTATTAGGATATTGTGGATCCTCAGCACGGATGATGCTTTTGAGAAATAATATATTTCACTCACCAATGAATTCCGGTTATGAAACGATTTCTCCCCCGTTGTTCTGTCAGGAACATTCGCTGCATGTACGCACTTACCTTTTCACTAGTGGCTCCCCCTGTATCGCCGGCGTTGTTTTGTTACCAACGCTATAAAACTTATTCGCTAAGGATGCATTCAGATGTCGCATGTCGCGACACCATGTTACTATGTACGAGTACATAGATTAAGTCAAGTAATTATTGTCTAATTCTTTGTTTTCCTAAATAAAATAAAAAATATATAAATAATAAAATAGGTGGTACAATTCATTGAGAAAATAAAAAAGTGAACCTAAAATTTTATAATTGTTTGAGAAGCTAACCTGAAACAGCGAGCTAGCGTGCAGCAGCGTGCCGTCTCCCCCCAAACATATGATAAAGTCGATCTTGTCGGTCAGATCATCGGTGCCCGCTCGGAACGTCATCAGGCGCTCCTTCACCGCGTTGAAGTCGCCGTACTCCGCCAATAACCGGTCTTCTAGCACCGCAGCCTCCACAAACACTACCATGCTTTTATCCTGAAATGATAATTGAGACGAATGCTAAAGAGACTATTTTTGTATATTTAGGTCCATTTTGTAACAACTGAATGGCTTTGGAGTTAAACATTTTACAGTACTTTCTTTCGTTTCTGGACTTCGTATCGAAAGAGCTAAATTATAATTTAAAGCTAGAAGAGATAATTTATAGCTATACAAGTCGATGTATTATATGATGAGGATAAGCGAGTCAGTTAATACATTAGGAAGCATACCTATCTACTAGATTATTGTAGACGTGAAATCAATACATTCCAATTTCCATAAGATAAGGCTAATATCTTAACGACCGATCAAGGCCTAATAAAAGTCGTGACTTGTTATAAAAAACATCTTTCTGAACAGACGGTAATTACTGCTATCGGGTTCAAGTGGATTAAGGTGTAAGTACGTTACATGGACGACATGAAGATAAGTACGAGTAAGCACACTTTATCGGTCCTTTGCAAGAATCCTTTCACATTGTTCCTCGTAGATAATAATCGATTGTCATGCGAATAAAATAGTTTTAAAATGGAAAACCACGTCTCACAATGCAGCATCGATCCTTATTCGTTAGTTTCCGCCCTCTGTCCAACAACAATGGTTTACTAGAGCATTCCTCACTCATTAACATTGCATGTCGGTGTACTTGAATACATTACAGAGCGTTCCAATATATGTAGTAACTGCAATCGTGAGTTCATTAGAAGCAAAAGCAGATTTAATGATAAAAAAATGTTAATTTGGGAAAACCTAATTTTGAATTCCAGTTTTAATCTATCACAATCTTAACCTATCGGTTTTAATCTATCTTAATCTTTAATCTATCGATTTGTGTTTTAATCTGTTTGGGATATCATTTCAGACCCCCAAGAGAGCAATTTTCAGTGAACGTTGATTAAATGTTTGTATTGTGCGTCGGTTTGTGAATACTAAATTAGAATTAGAGTAAAGTTGAATCACCTTCTGCCATTACAGTTTCTGGAAACTATGCGACAGAAATGTTTACGTTTAGACAAAATAGACAAACAATGCAAAATAGGTAATTATTAATGGTAAGCGTTGGGTTATTGCCGGCCCTTGCTGGTAATATTCTACACGAACGAAATGGATTGCTAAATTCAGAATGTTTATCAACTCTTGACATTACCATACACGCTTTGAATTTCTTTGGCGAGAATATTTCAGATCATGCATCGATATGGGAATAGACTAAATGACACATCATACGTACTTATCAAAGAAACCAGGTTGACAACTTCTAGGAGGGAGGAAGCAGATGAGGAGGGGTTTATTAAAAAGACAAATTTGAAACTTAAGTACTACGTAATAAGAATATCCCATGTTCAAAACACATTTATGAATTAAAGAATTGGAGAGCTACTGAACATGGAACATTATTAGACTCTAACGTGCATGCCCTAGAGTGTTTGTATAACATATTATGTATAGTATGTATTCTCAAATTGATGAGATTATGGTATCGGATACATTTTCCGGATATATTCAGACTTTGAATTCAGAGAGCTACCTTACTTTATTATATTCCTAGTATAAGTTATTATTGTCATAGTAGAAATTAATTATTGTTATAAACAAATGGCTTACATGAACCAGCCAGTGCACCAGTTGCACGAACGGTGAAAGGATGGTAGCGTCGTGCACCTTCTTTATGACCAGCACCGTCAGCGGTGGCTTGTACCAGGTTAGCCGCTGCGACGCCGGGTCTTGGATTTGCCTGAAAGATTTAATGGTAGATAATGGTAGATAAAGAAAATAATAAGTGGTAGACAGGCAGAGTCTACTACTTTTTATGTGGTGGTAAGTGGAAACTGTAGCCTTTAGATACCAAACATATCGTAAAGCGGGCGGGAGCGCGCTTTTTTCTAAATGTACTGAAATGCCCGTCGTCGTCCACACAGCGAGGTCTTGGCGGGTAATTACAAATATCCCGCGATCGCAACATTTCTTATGGTGCGTTTGAGGCTGTAAATATCTGCGATACGTGCTAACACCAGTCAAAAATGACAAATATTCGCTCGCCTGCAAATGAGATTAGTTTACTAGATGAGACCTTTAGATTTAGCATTAGGAAGGATGGGAGGTAGGAAGTATAATGGGATGATAAGTATTCTTCAAACAAATACAGACTTCTTTGCAGCTCATTATGGAGGTGGCTAGGTTGTGTCAACTGTAAATACAACGTTATAGAACAAAGCTGGAGCAACGAATATTAACGTTAATATCACAATAATAACTCGTTTACGAACGCAAAAGTTTGTAATCGTTTTGCACGATAGGTTGAATAATATGCTTTGTATAGTCCGCTCCAATCCAATTTGCCGAAAACAAAACCAAATCAATGAAATATCTCAATATTTAGCTTTAAAACTAGCGCAAACTTGCGTCTCGATGAATCAAATTATGGATAGGTAAACAATTATCACCTCACTATTTAATTTGAGGCCGGATTCAGTTACCTTAGGCCGCCATGTTTTTTTAGATTTTGGACAAATCGCATTGGAATAGGATATACTTAATGTTACGATAAGTCTGCGACAGACAGGCGATCATCATGTTTTGCACAAACATTTTTTTGTACAATTTAACTCACAAAAACAGATCCTAGTGTCTCTAATTACTACAAAAACGACACGGAAATTTGTCTTCACGACAGTTCGGTCGTGACGAGGCGTTTACGAACACTTATTTATGCAACCGTATGGTTCGTTACCGTTGACTCACTCGTTACAAGTGTTATGCAGTTGTAAATATTACATGATTGTACTGAAGCGTATTATTATTACTAGTAACCTACTATTTATTTTTAAGAGTAACATCTATTTTATTTTATGAGGTAACTTAATTTTATGAGCGTGATTTGCAGATTGAAATGGCGCTTTTAAACATAATCAATCTCCCAGTAAAAGGTGATATATAGACAAATCTTAGGCACTGTTATATCTGTTAAATATTACTGTTAAATTGTTTTAGATTTAAATACTATATTGTACACACAAATAATTGTTAAGGAAATTATTATAAAAGAGAAGACATACAAAGTGTGTACCTATCCCCTTTGGAGAAATCTCCTCACTGGCCAGTGACCACTGACCACTCCTAGGAGACCTCCTAAGAATCTCCCGGTAGAAATACCAGCAAACTTAGGAGCGATAGGTGAGCAATGAAATGGACAGACAGTGCGTACCCACATGAATTATACAAACTGTACACTTTATAATAAACGATTTGATTGATTTGATAATAAGTACGTATACCATACACACATGCATATGTTCATATGATAGAGTTAACAGAAATGACATGTATGTACTCGTGAGAGGGACAAATAGTGCTGTTTTTGGCGGGAATTAGTCTTGTGTTATTTTATTATAAAAGAACTGTTAATATTACTGTTAAACACAAAATGCCTCAGAATAGAAATGTATGTCAAAATCAACATTCTAGATCACTGGTACCTTGTGAACTTTTGGTCGAACGTTATTTCTCAGTCTTTTTATGGAGTGATTTATAAGATCAACTTATATAAAATAAAGATAATTTTGGTCAAAAATGTTGCATTAGTTTTATTAATATTACTTACATAACCATAGCAGAGTTCTTCATTATCCTGCCGCATGGCCCAAACTGGTGTATTGGAGATGGTGCGTTCAGAGATCTCGTCCTCCTGCAACCAATAAATTCGTAGTTATAGAACTGAACTTATCTTGTAAACTTAAAGTAAAAATGTATTAAAATTGTGTACGTGATCTCATCTCGCAATTATGGTCATTTTGCATCGCATCACATCATCATTTTTTTACTGCATTTAAAATTATTGGTGATGTAATTTACCCAAAATTTTAATATGTATAAAATGTAATATTTCAATATTTTCGTAAATTTAATTATTTACATTTTTGATTTTATTTTTGTCTCTATTTAACAAAATAGGGTAGGCATTTTCAAATTTAATTGCCATAGTCTTTCCAATTTAGTAAAAAAAAATTAAAGAAAATAATAGAGAACTAAAAAGCTTTATATTAAGAATGGAAACTTGAATTCAAATTTATTTTTATACTCATACACTATTACTGCGTTAACTGTAAAAATATTTCTTTATGAAAAATAAACACCTGAATGTAAAATGATTTATAAAACGTCCATCACTTCCGACAATACGACACTCTACTAGCGAGTGATATACTGAATTACATTTTTTAGTTGCTCGTCCACATTGTATTTATTACAATATACAGAGTGTTTTATTTTAAAAAAAATCACGCTTTGACGGACTGGAAATGTATTGCATAGATTGCAATTATTGCTGTAGTTTATCATACATTGTTTGACAACAAATTGACTCTTACATATATATTCCTATCTCCATATTATGTCGCAGTAAGAAGATGTAATCCGTAACTTTGTAAAAATACTAGGCGTTTCCCGAACTAGTAATTTCGCGAAATGTCCAAAGATCGCGTGGCAGCTGTCCAGTTAAGTCGTCTTACTGAAGAAATGTATCATAGCTTCATGAAACACTAGACATCTTTAGCAAGATCTAAACACGTTTAGTAAGCTCGTGAAAAGAGGGTTTTAAGAAATGTTCTTGTGAAAAATTTAATATAAAACAAAAAGCCTCACTGGACTCGCAACGATATTATATGAAACATGTGAAAATATAAATACAATATAAAAAAGTCTACTAACATAAAAATATGAAATTGTACACACTATCACTAAGTTAGTCTGTAGGGTCAGTTTTTTTTACCCACGACGGAAAGCAGATGTCATATGCATTTGAGGTAAGATAATGTATGTTTGTGCACCCCTTTGTTAGTTTACTCTGAAATGGCTGGACCGATAGTGAAGCGGTTTTTTGTTTAATTGTCGCTTGGAACGTGTTTGAGCTGTTGTTTGACCAGGCTGTACTAAGTTAAAAGTTGTAATGCTTTATAACTTCGAATCCGTCCTTCGAAGGGACTGGTTAAAGAGATGTATATTATACACATAACCGTCAGCACCTGATGCTGAAGCCGGAGGTGGGTAAGGGAACTCCTTGAAATTTCGAGGTATAATGGTGGTGTATGGATTCATTTTTTGGAATTGTTTGATTCATTGAACAGTTCTAATACAGTTGACTGGGTGCGTCCTACTGATCGTGTTATCTCATTCCAGCAGAAGATTGATGTGTACAAATGTGATTATAATTTCTAAATGAATGCTTTTATTCGAATGCGTCTCTATGTAGTTAATAGTTAGAGGTATACTTTATATAGTGTCTGATACTGGAACCGAAGGTGGATAAGGGAAATCCTTGAATTTTAACGGTAAAACTATCGTGTTTGGATTAATTTTTGGTTCCATAAATAGTTTTAATATATAAGAGAAGATGATGCTGTGTCCTACAGCTGACTGGGTGTGATTGACTGGGCGAGATTTCTCACTCTCATAGAATATCGTGTTTCGGAAGCAAGTAAAAGTAAAAAAAAATCTCTAGATAATTATGTAACTTTAAAAAGGTTAAAATAAAAAAGATAAAATTAAATATTATGAGAAAAAAAGGTTATTGAAAAAAAATACGTTGACACATTAGTAATCTAATCTAAATAATAAACATTCCAATGTCCCCGTAAAAATAAATGTTTAAAGTGTAAGATTTACAATAATTTAGAAACGTACTGTACAAACATCATGAAGTAATGGAACATTGAATATACACAAGAACTTAAAATTAACCCCGATGACCTTGTTAATGAGCAAAACACTGCATTATAGAAAACTTACAATGCGTTGTATATTAGTGTACACTTGTACAGTTGCCATCAAAATATTTACAGAAACAGATTTTCTAAACATCACTTGTACGTAGGTCAACATATCCAATCATACGTAGAGAGTGTATTAGGATGAAGAAACTGTTCATTCCATTAACGCAAACGGAGTGCATCCCTGATGCGCAGGGTCCGGGCCAGCGCCAACGGTATCCTGGAAATGTTTTCGAACAAGTTCGACTGTCAGTACATGAAGCGTTGTTGTATGCTACATGTGCTGACAAATAAATTACTATGACCCACCTATTACTATGCATTTCATTCGGATGTTGATAAATTAAAATAACACTTGATTAACATCCGAGCTGAAGGGTCACTTTATTCATTTAAGTTAATATACTTTAATTCGTAGCACTAACATAGTTTTATAAGTCTTTTTCTTTAATTATTTTATTATACTAACACTTGCTATGGATCTGTGTTATCCGATAAAATAGAATAAAATAAATAAATTAATGGCATTATTCGCGTCATTCATCTATTACCACTTTTCCCTATCCTTTTTTTTCAAATTCAGTTCAAAATCTAATGTAAGTGGCGCATCGGGGAATGTTCGCAGTTTTTAATTGATGTTAGCATGTGTCGCGGATGACCACGGACGACAGTAATCTTTTAGTACCAGGTAGATTGTCAGCTCGTGTACTAACTTCTTTTGTAAAAGAAGAATTTGTTTAATACTATGTATTTTAGAATACATTGTCAACTGATATTGTGACACATACATAAACAAAGATGTCTGTTAACACATTTACCTACTCGTAAATATATCCTCTTCATAATTATGGAATTTAGCAGAATAATAGCATATTAAATTATAAATCTATTTTTGTTCACTTTTGATGATGATTCTACTATTAATGGACTATATCATTATGTATTTTTTGTATGTATAATTCGTTTCTTCGAGAATTATCATGATGATTATTGTCGCCTATTATATTAGTTCCAAATGAAGCCGAACTGAGAGCTACAGTATCTTGACTTTGTCATAGCTGCCACAGTTTCTTTCACTTGGCTCGAGAATAGGACCCATTCTATAAGTATTATATTAATACTCGTACTTATGATTATACTTAAAACGATTTAAAACCAATAAATTTCTACCTTGATAAAAGTAAACAGATATACGAGGGGAGGTCCAAAAGTTTCCGGCCTGATATAGAAGAGGGACAAGTTCATTAAACTATTTTTATTTTTTAATATAGTCTCCGTCTATTTGAACACACTTTTCGGATCGTTTAATTAGGATTTCTATCCCAGTATAACATAGTCAGAAGTTTTGTTTTCAAATTGAGTGAAAACCGCAGCGGTCACTTCATCATCAGTGGAAAATCCTCTACCCTTTAAGTCCGCCTTGAGTTTTGAGAATAAATAATAATCACTGGGAGCCAAGTCAGGACTATAGGGTGGCGAATTTCCGTGAAGCAACACTTTGAAACATCAGCTTTCGCAACTGCGGCAGCGTGGACGGGTGCATTGTCATTGAGAAGCCACACACACAACTTTGCTTAGTTTTCCACGACGTTTCTGCTTGATTGCTTCTCGTAATTGTTCTATAAGGTTAGCATAATAGCTTCCAGTCACCGTAGTATTGCGTTCTTTTATGTCCATAAGCAATATTCCTTGACAATCCTAGAATATCGAAGCCATAATCTTTTTGGTGGACTGACACCTTTGCCTTTCTAGGCAGTGCTTCACCAGAACGACGCCAATCCATCAAAAGGACGCCAATCCCTTTTGGAAAGGGAATCATAGTAAAGAACCATAGTTTCATCCTCAGTAACAATTGACTCCAAAAAATCGTTTCCGTTTCTCTGAAAGGCTTCCAAAAATTCCTTAGAGCACGCCACTCGCTGTACATTTGAAAGAAGTTTTGGCACACACCTTGCACGAACTTTATTCATATCAAAATGTTCATGAAGAATCCTAAGAACTGTAGTTGAAAGCCTTGTCCTTGGTGCTAATTCTTTCATCTTTAGCCGTCAGTCACTCAGAAGTTCTTCTTCCACTAATTTGATGTTGTTTGGAATTAGTGCCTCAACGGGTTGACCAGAGTGAGGTTCGTCGTCGATGGACTCTCGTCCTAAACGAAATTGCTTCCACCAACCTTTGACGGTGGAAAATGATGGAGAAGAATCCCCGTATACATTATCCAACCTTTGTTTAATATCGGTCGGGCTAATACCTTACTTTGCAAAGAACTTAATCACGGAACGATATTCCAGATTAAACATTTTAAAGATTTTTGTGACTGCCTGTTGTTGTTTTGAGAGTTGAGGAATCATAACTAACGAGGGTTAAACTCTAAAAATTATACACGAATTAGCAGGATAAATGACAATTACAATGACGAATAATTTGTTTTTTTTTTTTAGACATCTAGAAATATGTCAGAAAATTTTGGACCTCAATGATAGATATCGATTAAGATATTTTAACGTCATTATTTACGTATGACGCATGAGAAACAAAAACCCATAAGTTCAAGGTAATGGATTAACAGTATAGAAGATATTGTCACACAATACAATATCATCTTCCTGAATATGCCTTATTGTCCCTGAGGAAAATCCAAGGGGTGGAATAGAAATTAATATCACAAAAAACAATGGTGTTATTGTTTCATCTAATACGGCACTCGCTAATGACATGTTACCTCACAATAATCACAGAGACCATTTGAAACCTATTCCCAGACTGTAACGATAAATAAAGTAATATGTATAGTATATCACAATTTAATAATTCAAAAGCAGACAAATAATTAACTTAACAGAATATACTCGTATTTCTTTCTGTTAGTGAAGAAGACCTACTTATGATAATTTTGGACAACGGCTTACATAACACTTTCAAAATATGATGAAATTTATGCCCGTATCTACAATCAATTGTATTTAAAGATATCAATAAGAGTAGTAGACTTAAAATGGTGATAAGATTAATATAAAAACATTTATCATAAGTTGTGATGATTGATAATACCAAAGTGGTTATCAAGAAGCTGGCTGCTACTATGATATTGTAGATTGCTACCAGGTATACCAGTTAAATTTAAACTTAAAACGTGCTTAAGGGTAACTAATTAACGCATTGCAGCTCGCGGTTCCACCAATATATCTTTGTCCATAAATATATTGTATTGTAGCTATGGAGAGAAATATACTGGCAGGAATAGTGTGGTCATGTGGTTAAATAATTTCTATGGTATATCCTCAAAAACGGAAAAACATTTTTTAAAAATTAGACGTATATATGTTGTACTTTACTGACATGACTCAACACTTCATTTATTTTTATAGTAAAGTTCCCACACCTACAAAAAAATGATATAACCTCAGTTGCGGATCTTAGATATGTATATTAAAAACCATGAGCATTATGAGTGCCATATATGTTCTGATGACTTCATTTGAAATCTTGTTCTTTTACGGAACATTTTTGAGCAAATACGTACAATGTACATCTTCCAATTAGATTCTCAAGACCCATAACGATAATATCCACATACATTTGAATATTTAGTGGAATTGTGAAAGGAAAAAAGAAAGGCGGTATAAACATTTCTTACGTTGCAATGAGATTTGGAATCTTATACATTATTTTGCAAACTTTATCGATATAACTATGAGCGATTTTTTTGTACATTTTGTACAAAATGAATTATAGTAACTGTAGTAATTACTAATTAGTCGGTTCTAATCAATTATAATGAATACGCTATGCTACATTACGAACATTCAAATACAGAAATCAATGGAGAGTATGTAGAACTCGTAGATATTACAACAAAATGATTGAATTTATAACGTGGAATTAGTATTTAAACTGCAGTTTCAGTTCCAGTCGAAGTTAAACTGCCGCTTTTCTTCAAATAGATCGTTCTTAGCCTTTTCCCTACGTCGTATTCATATGTTACTCATATATCATTAACTACAATGTTACTAACTATTCAGTAATTCTTTCTAATAACTAATTGTTATGCACGAACGTGTACCTGTATGTTTATACATAAATATTTAACTGTTCTAACAATTACGTGTTATTAAATTATTAAAACAATCAATAACTTAATCAAGGTTACCAATAATAATTTATTTTTTGTCGCGCATGATGATTGATGAAAATGATGAATGATGAAGCTATTTTTAAATTTAAAATGGAGATTAATTACAAAACATATTATTGTGTTAGGAAAAAATTCTTTTTGAGAGGTAGTTAATATAGGCATGGTGTAAATTTTAATTAGCGTAAAGGACACGCGTAAAGTATTTAAAAACGTGTCAACAACGATATTCATCGAAAATTCTTTGTGTATTCCTATTCATAATTAGGATTATTATTTTGATTTTAAAACTTTCTAAGGTCAAAACAAAAACCCTACCATCAACAGAATTTCAGAGGATTTTTATAAAACATCATTTTTCATTGTCTCGCTTGGATTGCTAATCCTTTACGGTAATTGACACCAACGGTCATTACACCATGGATATGGTTTTTAAAGAGTAAAATTTATTTTTAAAAAATATTGAATTTATAAATTAATGAAGCGTGACTTAAAAACAACCTGTGAGAAGCGATAGATGATACTCGCGATTACGATGGTTTCACGGTTCTATATACCTCCTATCGAAGTATTCTTCCTTGGCTCTTACCAGCGCTGTGGTACCAGATTCGTGGGAGAACTGCCTTCGCAACATTTTTATACGAAAACCACCGCACAATCTTCCTTATTTCAAGAACACACGCGGCATCTGAACGTACACAAGTATTAGAATATATTTTGCTGCCGAAAGCTGTACAATGTACAGATGCCGGAAATTAATAAAAAACTAATTAAAAAATGCATTATTGTGTACTTAAGCGCATTAAGAGACGCGGAAATAAAGTGGGGGTATGATAGCGCGGAAGATGCGCGTGCGCCGGCGAGCAACTGACGCGCTTCGGAGGCTCGACTCGCGGTGCGAATGACTAGTGCTGGATCCTCCACTTACGCTTGACGTTGAGTCACCTCTCGAGCGACTAGGAAATGTAAAAAAGATAACCATAAGGTCAAAATGCCTCATAATGTTGTAGTACTACTCACACATATTTGTATGATGGCATACTAGTCATAAGTCATTCATAAGAGAACGGTATGGTTACATGGATGAATTGACTATGACAAGTTGAATTGACATGATTTGCGATGCCGGAAAATATAATGTTGGTTTACACGAAGCAAGTAGCAACCATAGTCAACAAACAATATTGGTAACGGAGCAGTGTCAACTGTCTGACAAAATTGACGGTTTTTATGATCCAAAAAATTAGGATACATTACAATTTACGAGTATATCTTTAATAGATATTTAGTGCCGGCTTTAGGGAAGGGTGCGGGCGCACAGGGCGCCGAAGGCCAGAGGGTGCCTTGAATTGGAGATACTCTTCACAGCAGACGGGCGCAGACACGAGGAGAAATATCTTGCACGGGGCGGAGAAACCACTAAAGCCGGCACTGTTAATACTCGCAATAAGGCGTCAGCCTCGGTCTAGCCCGTGCTCTTCACATGAGGTTGGACTCGTGGGTGACGAGCTGATGAGTATTTCATAATGATGGTCTCCTCCCTAGTCCACCGTTAAACCGACAGGTTATCCAACGACTGACAGTTGTGACCTTGATGTGCTTCGTAGCAATCGAGATTGCCGGTTCTCTTGAATTTGCGCTTCGTCCGTTCGCTCAGATTTTTATCGGCGTTCCTTCAAAAGATTTCGAAATTTAATTTCCTGCGGATTACCTGTGCGTTTAACGGTGCGTAGATGCGGAAAAATAGATTATACAATGAGTGGTTCCAAGTTGTTCCACTAATTTGATTTTCCTAAATGGTGGATAGATAAATGAGGTAAGAAAGTAAGTCACGACTTTGAGACCATTGCTCCTAAATAAATAAGAATGGACAAATAACGCTGAAATAGGGTTGCGTTGTGTGATACCTGATGAATGATATTGTCATCCCTCGGTGACCGATGTGATGAATGATGCTGACGACGGTGCTGGGTGATGTGATGACACTTCTCAAGTGATTTTTATAGTGTGAAATCATTCCGTTGATATGTAAAATTCCTAGTATTATAATTATGATTTTGTAAGAAGATTCTTTAATCAAATTAACAATGTATTGCTAATTGTGTTTCATTACTAAATTAATTTATTGTATTTATGGTACATAATAATTAATATAATAATAATACATAATAATAATAATTAATATATAATTATTCATTGTATTTTTCACTCTGGTGGAAGTGCATTCGGTGGAAAGAATTACGACCTAACCTTATATTATAATTCACATTACACTGTAAATGTCATGTATTATTTTATATCAGCCTATGATGATATTTTATAACTAGCTTCGTTTGTCTTTCCTTTATTTTAATATTTACATGCCTGCAATAGTACAAAACAAGACATAATTGTACTATTATTGTAATAGGAACCAATTATTCTTTTGCAAACAAATTATAATAATAATACATTTATTTCAGATTACAAAAGATCAATTAATCATTAAATAATTAAATTAATTAATTATCATGAAATAAATAAAAAGAGTTTAAGTACAATATAACTAAAATTAGTTCATATGATTAATATGACAAAATCTATTAGATAAAAGGAATCCATACAGTGACAAAAGCGACTAGTGTTTCCGTTCCCAATATGTACGAGTATATCTTTGCATAAACAAGCCTCCACTGGGGCCATAATTATGCTCAAGTGGGGCATGGTCGGGCATGCGAGTTTCCGCACAATGTGTGCCTTCCCCATCGACCTAGTGCTGGTAAATTTCTAGGTAGTACTTTAAGTACGTACGCACAAACTCAACAGGATTCAAACTCACGAATACACGAACGTGAGTCGCAGTTCAATACAACTTTACGAATGTTATTCTGGATTTTGGGAATTGATAATTACCCCTAGGTCTTCACCGCTCACGACTCTGTAATTATTTGTTTCAAATATTGAGTTGCTCTTAATTCAAATTAATTAATTAATTCTTAGTTCAAATAACTCGACATTGACTGATATAGTTGCCGATCCTTTGCGACTTGACCGAATTCTCACCATCAGAGAAGCCTCATCTATCTCATGGCTTTAAACCATCTCTGTGCACTAGAGAATTTGATATAAAACACCAAACAATTGAAGGGATCAGATTCATAAGGTCCAATGTGTCAGAATGTCTACTGTACCATAATGACCAATTCATTGAATCGGACAGTCCTAAAATGTCTATTAAGTCTTTAAAGAAACTACTTAGTACTTTTGTAGTTACCTATTTGTGTTGAGGAGGACAAAATAATTGGAATAAATTTTGCAATTTTCTTCTCGTACGTAATTTAGACGCCACATAAGCAATTTACTTTCGAAATTGAACGTCAAAAGTGCAAATGTAAACCTAAATAATTGGCTACGCTTTGTGGTCGCCATAATTTTATATTTTCCTGTACAATGCTCATGCGCTGAAAACACCGGAAGCGGGTAATTGAAGCAATGATTACTTTAAGAAAACAATCGTTATTACTGTGTTGTACTACAATAATAACATGTATTGCAAAATCGAATATGCCTAATGATATAAAAATATTGGATGTAAGTACAGTCTTTGAAGTTGAAGGTTCAACAATAAAAGCTAAAATGAAAAGCAATAGAGCCAGAAAAGTGGGACGATACCTGGATATGCAAAGGTTAGAAAAGAATGTCCATGGATGGGGGGAATATAGTAAGTGCAGAACCAAGAACTTCATGTGTTTGCAATTGTATAAGTATTTTATGATAAAGAAGACACAAGATGTATGGGCTATTAAGTACGTGTACAAAATGTTAAAACGAAGGTGAGACTGCGTTTTGGCTTGCTGTTTAGCATGTTCTAGGTAACAAATTCTGGTCAACTGATAGACAGCTAAATCACCAAAAACTTCATGCACCAATGTTACACGCACGAACAAGAACTAGCGAGGTTAAGAAAACAATTCTGCCCCATGATCAAGTCAGCAAGGCTACAATTGTTATGAATCGGTCGTGTGCTAGTATTAGGTGTCAACACGGCAGCATTGACCGACATAGAGACATCGACGACAGTTTCGTCACTTTGACGATTAGTCGATATGTGGTTAGAATGTTTGTTGAACCTTTAAGCTTGAATTACTAGTGGATGAAAATTCCACCTTCCTAGGCCTCACAGTATTGTAAGCGGTTATAACATTTATTGTAACAAATCGTTGCATTATTGATGGACTCTGCGTTTACACGTAATCCAAGACAATCCAGAAAAACTACAACTTATCTTATACTGTCTTATTATATGAGTATCATACTTAGATCTATTCGTTGGCTACACGTTTTACGTATTACGTTCAGCGATTCGTGATCAACCTTACACGTGGACAGTAGCTGAACTATTTATCATTATCAATAAAAACTTTCATTTTATTCTCGTTGATTGTTATATCATCGAATTATTTTTATCTGCATTGTAGAGGTGAATGTTATTATCGTGAGTTTTTTCTGTTACCTAGGCATGATTTATCGAGCATGAGTCATCATTATTAGACTGTGAATAAATTGATAGGTAAAATAAAATGACTAGAATATCCTTGACCGAAAATCGAAGAACCATTGCGTGAGGTAAAAACATTCCTAAGGTTCAGTGGTTAAAAATGCTAATTATGCGATAAAACTAATTACCTATTCACGCCATCGACTCAGTATTCTATTAGTATTATGAATCAGTTGCGATAAAATTAAATAATTATACAATCATGTTATTTTTTATATGCTTGCAGCGGCTGATTCTTCTATGATGCATGCGACACGTTGTAACCGCGTGCATCGGTTTAGCATTATAGTCAATGGACGATATGAGTATCCTGTGTAATCGCCCATAATGTTTTAGTTGGAAGGTGTCAAGAGTGATGTTATGATTATTTGCTATGTTATGATGTTATGTTACAAAACATGATTATTTCACGTTGACGCACTGTATTGATTTGTGGCACTTATTGTTGAGTTCGGAGTCCGACTTGTTGATTATATCTGAGTGAGTCTGAGTGTATTGACTAAATAAATTCTAAATCAGTACACTTAGTACTGATTCAAAATTCTGATTAATCAGTATGTACTGATTATAGTACTGTTATAGAATATGACGTACGACGTAGCGTGTAAAGTGAATGGAGTGTGGGACGCCCTTGGGCCAGGTGGACTCACGACTTGAAGAAAGTCGCCGGTAGTGGGTGGATGGGAAGAGCTGAAGACCGTGCGTGGTGGCGGACCTTGGGAGAGGCCTATATCCAGCAGTAGACGGGTGTCTCTCTCACAGACACAGTGTAGTCTGTGTAGACTGATGGTGTCATACAGAAACTAAACGTCAATCGTTCGGCTGTTTTAGAATGAGCCAACGCCTATCAAAGTGAAAAGAGCAAGAAGCACTGGAAAAATTGAAATCGCAAGTTTTTTCAATTTACATGATATCTGAACCTTTAAGAAACCAAAGCAGCATTAAAGTAGAATGTTACGTAGCCACGTGTTTGTCAAACGTTTTTACTGCATTGAGTAACAACCGTCCAAACAAAGGTTTCCGCGGATTGCTGCTACACCACGACAGCGCGGTCGCTCACTCACCTTAAACCAAGGGACTCTTTGTACAGTACCCCGGTTAAAGTTTTAGGCATTCCTCTTTACAGTCCCGACTTGGCACCTTGTGACATTTTTTATTTCCCAAAATTAAAGCCCAAGTAAAAGGCAAGCAGTTTTCTGCGCCTGACGACGCGCTGGCTACGTTCGAATAGACTGTGAAAGAGGTACCTAACGAAGAGTGGAAAAAATGTTTTCAAAATTGGTTCAAACGCATGAAACTTTGTATAGATGTAAGTGGAGTACTTAGAAATAAAAAAAATGGAACCCCTAGAACATTATTTTTTCTGCAAAACTTTTTGAGTTCCCCACGGTAACTCCTATGGTTTGATTCCCCTATAGTAGCAAAAATAATAGGTTGGCAGCAAATCTTTATCAGCTTAAAATGTTTTTATTGTCAGCATAATTTTACTATTTTAAGCAGCCATTAATTAGTTACGACAGCTAAAAAATAAAATCATGTGGGAATTTATCAGTGCCATCAGATTAATATGTATTATCAATTTTATTAAAAATAGGCATCTATTATTTTATTAAAAATGGTAATGTTAAGATACATATTTTTTAATTTGTCCAGAAATGTGAATTAGGAGATGCAAATTATGACCTATTCAGCTTCGACCGCACTTCTTAAAATCAATGAAATGATGTCAAAAAATATTAAATGAGCAACAAATTATGATCAACAAAACAACCTATTTTTGAATAACTGAAGTAAATTACCTTACTCTACTTTAAGAATGACGTGACAAAGTCGACCCTGTTTCTACTGTATTGCCACAAGAGAACCTTAATCTAACCCACCTTTTTTGCTATTATATAGATTTGCTGCTGATTCGGTATTTTCTGTTGCTTATATAATTATTTCTCATTGGTGACATTATCCCCCACCTTCCTTTTCACGAAATCAGATGTCCAGAGATTAAAATTATAACTTTATGTATTATTTCAGAATCCTAAGAAAATTTTGAAGTTTGTTTATTTAATATTGTTGTCACAAATATACTTTTACGCTGAAAGCAAATAGACGGCAGAAATAATGCAGCTAAGTATAAACGAGGTTAGGTCCAAAAAATTCCGGCCTGACAAAGAAAAAGGATAAGTTCATGAAAGTATTTTTATTTTTCAATATCTATTCAATATATTCAATATAGTCTCCGTCTATTTGAACACACTTTTCGGATCGTTTATTTAGCATTTCGTGCGTACGTATATGTATTATTACTTGCTCGGAAATTTCCTCCAAACTCAAAAAATATAACCAGATAATTAAAATATAAGTGTATTAAATTCAGTGCCTTAAGATATCAACAATACAGTAATGAATATTACGACATTGGAAAGTGACTTAAAGGCAAATAATACGAGTATCTAGAATAGGTTCACAATTTTCATTAGGTATTCAAGTGAATCAACATTAAGTCTGGCGTGTCACGGACTTCACTATAGCAACACAGGTGTAAACATGGGGAAACACTATTGCGATCAAAATATAAGCTGTAGGTATACAACTGAAGTATTGCTCCAATTATTCGTAAATTACTCTTCTTAGGCGTCAACTACAGCGAGCGAGCCCGTGCCACTAATTTTAGCAGACGAGCTCGGCCATAGTTCATATAGTTACTACTGAAATTAGTGGCACGGGCGAGAATGTCGCCGCGAGAGACTCGCTCGTGTAGTTGGCGCCTTCGTAAACAGCGAGTAGTCCTATGAAAAGCTATGCAATTTTTTAATAGAAACAAGGTGAAAACAAGTAAATAGTCCGCTTGAATATGAACGGTTACTGTCGCCCTCTGACAAAAATAACGAATGTTGGTATGTATGCAGGTGCCGCTTCAAAATCTGTAAATCAGGATTTGGAAATAAATACGAGTACATATAAGGATTGGAGTAAATGAGGAATATGCAGTAAATTGGGATGAGGGAAGCGAAACGGTATCAAGAAATGGATCTAGCAATTCCCTTTTAATTTAACTTTTAATTAATTGTGGTATAGATTTTATATTCATATGTGTATTGAAGACAATGTAATAAGGGAACTGGGCAACAATTTTTATCAGATTTTGATCACAATTTAAAAAAAAATCTATTACCGGATGAAGATGTGATGTGATAATGATATTGTCTCAGCATGATTATTAAATTATCACAACATTCTTAATATAGTGTGGAGCCACGTTTTCGTGAGGGCAGTACGATTGTAAGTAACAAAGTTTCATCGATAGTTATGATTTGTATTAGTTCCCAATTGCTTTCGTATTTCAATTGTCTTCTGCGCTGAAACCTACATCAATGAAACTTATTTTTTGATAATACTGTATTAACATTTTGTAAATTAAAATATTTTATTAGTATAGGGAGGGACACGGCATGTATTCTTGGGCTGACAAGATATCTTTTCAAAGTTGTCAACAAGGAATTACACATGGCATCAGGATGCGACCATTCATGACTTTATAATAGATCCATTCTGTGCACGTATGGTTATAAATAGAACTTCAGATATAAAAGACATCCGCAAATGTGTCTAAGACGGAATTATGCAAATGACCATTTAGCAGCTACATACTATGACATGTTTCTCTACACTAATAAAGCGGATAAGTTTATTTATTCGAGATTATGCTAGAAATTACAGAAGTGATATTGAGAAAACATTCGCCAATGTATTCCATGAAGTTTTCCTTGGCATTTAGGTTAATTTTCATCAAATTATTATTGCATAATGATGCACATGATATATTAGCTTTGTTCGCGGTAAGGATTCAGAACTAATTCGGAACTAATACTGAACTAATTTGGAATCGTAGTAGAGCGCATGCTCGGTTATAGACCGATTCGTGATTTTTATTTCCGCGAACGATTTCGGAACCAAACTGCGTACGATTTACTGTCATCGGCAGTGTTACCAACTCTCAAAAATATTTATCCCTAAAGCTTAAGTCAAAAACCCCCAAAATCGCCCCAATTACTTAGAAATCCCCCTAAAAAAATATATAATAAAAGAAAAAATATAAATTACAAAAATGCAATGAAATTTCTTTACCTTTTAAATCTCGATCTGTTTCCCAAATCTACGTGTACTTCTTTCTGTACATTTTTTTATTTTTAGTTTCTTTAGGCATCATTAACAAATTGCTTGTCGGCACAGCAGTACAACAACAAATCGAATTAAACAAGTAAACAATAATCAACGTACATATGTATAGGCACATAGGCACAATAACCACCAGTCACCACAGAGTAGTTGTAATATATTTGTACTAGATGTCGTTAAGTCGCTAGGTCAACAAATAAATATGATTAGCTATTATAGTTTGGATTGTCCCAGGGCCTATACTTTCACATAATATATGAAAAATATATATTCAAAAAAATATATGAAGAGTCAAAAAATCCCTAAAAATATAAAACCCCTAAAAAAAACCCATTCCACTTATTTACCCCCTAAATTTGGGGGGAAAACCCCTAAGTTGGCAAGTATTTAAGTGGACCCACCAAAACACATTACTCTTATTAGAGTATTATATAAACTTATTTATATAAACAACAAACAAAACTAACCATATTTTATTTAACCCTTAATAAATTAATAAAATTTATATTTTATTTAACTATTTAACCAGTTTATTAGTTTCTAACCAACTGAATATAGCCGCAGCATGTATGTCAAATGTCGTTAGGTAAAAACTGCGCATGTCTGGAACTACGGATTCTTGCCAAAGTTATAGAACTGATAGAACTGATTCTGAACCGATCCTGAATTGAGTTCGACGGTTCCGCGAACACAGAACTGTAACTAGAAATTCTGAATTGTGTGTTCCGCGAACGGCATTATTTGAACTGCGCATGCGTATAGTTCCGAATCAGTTCTGAATCCTTACCGCGAACGAAGCTATTAATATGAGTGAAGTGGTAGTATTCACAATAAAATCAGATGAATTAATTAAGTTTTAGAATGGTAAATGTTGTTTAATGGATATAATTGCAAGCTAGGTTGGCAACTGACTCGCGTAAAAACTGGGCTGCGGGCGAGTCTACCACCTTTTAAAATTGCTGGTGGTCAACTGGGGAGGAAGCAATTTAAAAAGTGGGCCCATTTACTACTTACAAAACAGATAGGGATCAGTCCCAACCACTTCAAAGATTTTATTCTGACACTTTTTACTTTTCAAGACTTAATAAAACAGCAAAATAATATTTATCAATGAACACAATTACATTTTTAGATATTCCTAAATACCTATTTAGTTGCTTTACGTATTATAGTCTTGAAAAGGAACAAGTGTAAAAATAAAATCTTTAGAAGTGATTGGGACTGGTCGTATTTGATAGAATTGTTAGAATAGAATAGATAGAATGATAGACTAATAGAATTTGATACAGTTACTCGTATGTATCGTACCATATGCATTTAATTTGATGTTGGTGTGGACTGTGTGTACTAAGTATGCAATTTTGGTTAATCTTATGAGTTTCACAAACAGGAACAATCGGAATGACGTACGAGAAAATATTAACTGTCCAAAAGTTATTAGTTACGCAAAGCGAGGCTTGCCAACCGTCCGGTTTTCGCCCGGACAGTCCGGTTTTGACGCGATTTTACGTAGCATGTACCGGACTCAAATTGTCCAGTTTATTCACAAATTTTAAACGGAAATAGTTCTTTACACATCCATACATACATTAGCAATACATGCATACTTTTGAAACAAATAGGCTGAAAATAACTATTCCTTTAAATGTTACTTTCCTTTACGCATAAATGTTTACATTTAAAAAAGTTATAAAACATTGTTAAAATAAAAAAGTTCTTATTGCTCTTTATACTTTATAAAATTATGACCTAAGCAATAAAATAAAATCTAGCTGTTCCTCCCCGACTCCCGATATGGCCATCCGTCCGGTCGTGAGGAACTGGAAAGTTGGCAAGCGTGCTCACAGCCCATATTTAGCTAAGGTACTAAAGCACCATATTTTATCGAATGTGTGAGAATCAGCGGGTTGCCGTAAAAATTTCCATTTAAGTTTCTTTTAGCTAAAACACGGGAAACTAAGCATTATCATCATTACGTATTGTTTGTAATACGATATATTTGTTACGTGATCAGGTAACGAGGCACGAGACTCCAAATTGAATAACGCATGTACCGCACCGTCCAGAATGTGGCAATGCACTGTCACTTTACAAACTCTTAAACATTAGCATAATAAAGGAACTACCGATGAAACTGAAATCACATCTGTCAAAAGTAAGATGGATAATATGAGGATTACAAAATAATTTTAGACAAGTTACACTCCATTGAAAGCACAACTTGAATACAAATTTCTAAACAAAGGCTTTCCAGGGTCACTATGATATATTTTAAATCAAAGCAATTACAGATGAAGTTAATTTATGAGAAAGTAATGGGGAACTGTTTTGAAAAAATATTCTAAGATATTACGTTTCACTAGTTTGCAAATGATAAAATTGGTTGACGTTATGTTATACTTAAGTAGGATTTAATTACCGACAACGTGATAATAAACGTCCAGTAAATAAGAGTGATGAAACAGAAACTGTAAATGTGACAAGTTTTACTATTTAGATGCTAAATGGCTCGAGGATCTACATGGTAAAGAAGAAGTACCTAACTAAATACTAAAATGACCATGTCGGTAAATTTCAAATAAGTTCTTTTAAGGGGCAAAGTCTAAACTAGAGATGCAACTGATAGTGAATTGGCCGGATACCGGATATCCAACCTGCAGCTTCACCGGATAGCCGAATATTCGGCCACCGGATACTAGACATACGCGCCACATGGTCGCTATTGCAAAATTTCTAAGACTGGCATCGTTTACGAAAATAAACTTCATCGTTTACTATTCACAACTGCTGAAACGCTTGTCTTCCGAAGTTTATGTTAACATTTAACTAATGGCGTTTTTTATTTGTATAACTATCCGTTCTTAGCCAGCCGGAAAGCTGGATAGCAAAAAATTGGCTCGATAAAATGGATACTGGATAGTTACTGGATATCCGTTGCATCTCTAGTCTAAACACTAGATTTTCGCTGTCAATGATTGGTATAGGTTTAGATTCCAAGGAAGAAAAATATTCAAATACATTTTGAATACTTTTACAACAAAAGTTGAAAGTATGAAAAAATAATATAAAAGATAAAAATATCTAATTAAGAAATTGTCTGCTCGAAGTTAATTATTATGATAAAGGGCTGTGGGGGGAAATCCCAAAGATTATTTAAATTTAACAAGAAGAGACTAAATGTTTTTGCTAAGTAATTTTGACATGCTCTTATGAGTTTAAGCTTTTTATTTTTATCTTCATGATTCTAGCAAAATAACTTATTTTTGTAAAAAGTTAACCTGCTGCTAGGGGATTACCAAATGATAATACTCATATAATATTAACAACTATAGTTATTTATTTTAAAATATGACAAGCCAATGTAGAAATATTATTATTAAACATTAATCCACTTACGAATGGTGTCATTGCAGCCTGTGCGCGCGCATTGGGTAACCTTTACAGCACAGTAAGTAAACATTGCTAAAACTGGAGACAAACTAACTCGTTTTTACGTTAAATTGTACTAACTAACAGTTGACCGTAGTCGTTTTTACTGTCAATTTCAACATTTCGGTCGTAATTTTGATGTTTCTAAACAGACGTACAGATTACGTATATTGTACTCTGTATGTTTTATGTAAACGCGTAAATATGTACCAAAAATTCATAGAAACAAATCTGTAATAAAAATCTCAGCTTCAATTAAAATTCCACAGCGAACCATGTACATGTGCTTATTATATAATATGATATATTATTTATTATTCATCAATATTTATTAATAATCGCCACTTGTCGGCGCAACACAAAGTGGCATCGTCTTTGTATTGCATGAATTTGTGATCATTCAGCTGCCGCCCGGCGCCGCAATTTATTGAATGAATTTTGTCAGTCTTACGATACTGATTTGAACAAATTGAACAATGAACATACTGTTATTAAACTATTCAAAACTATTCATAAAATCAATATCAACGAATAGTAATACAATTGAGATGGAATTTGCTCATTATTACTTACTAAAATTATTTTTACCTGCATTTATTACTTTTCCTAAAATTACTTTTAAAGTTTAATTACCCGGTAATGTCTATTACTTTTCCTAAAGTCGCTTTTAAAGTTTAGTAAATTGTTGACATTTCCCTTCATTTATTTATGAAAAGGCACCTCGTTGTGGGTCATAAAATATAGTGTCTTTCTTTTAAATCTTTTTGTAAAATGACATTTGAGCATTCAAACAGGGATGAGAGATATAAATCAATTTGATTAAATCATCTATTTAAATAATGATAAAAATCAAGTGTATTTTTTAGTTTAATCAATGATTTAAATCAAAGTCAAGGAACAGGCAATATTAATTCAAAATAAAATAATTCTTTATCTTATGTTAATCAACATATTATTTATACATCCAAATAATATCCAAATCTGGTCTTTCTTTCGTCTTGCAGACTTGTCTTGTCTTGTCTTGCAGGTCTTTCGCATCCAAAAATAGTTTTTCTTTGTATTGTATTTGTAAACAACCAAAAAAAAACACAAAATGATAACAAAATACAAAAATTTTACTCGGTCACAGTGACACTTTTTTGTGGGAAAAAGGCGACAGATTAGCTTATAGTCCACCTGATGGTAAATGTTAACTGTCGCTCGCGGACATACGCGGTACATGTCCACATCAGTACAGAATTACAAACGTTGGGACACCGCCGGATGCGCTGCCTAGCTTTGGAGATCCTACAAAGCGCATCCGGGGATTGAAAAAAAGAGTTAGGAAAATGGAGACGGATGGGAATGAGCTCTGGCATATCTCACTCACCACCGAAACACATACGTACTTTGGGGAATAGGAGAAAATAGAAAATGCAGTACATTTTAAGGTAGTCTTCTGTGAGAAAGGGGTCAGTTGACGCGACACGACTCAGTGTTACCAACCGCCCAGCATAATTTACGCCTTTTAAAGCAGAAATGTAGCCTACTTAAAAAAATCTTATTTGAATAAAAAATCACGATTTTTATCAATCCTGATTCAAAATCACTTAATCTTTACTTTCACATGAATACAGATAGTATATTATTATATAATCACAAGAAACAAGAACCTACGACAAAACTACTGAACTGATTTAAATGTCTGGTAGAGGAGTATGAAGTTCAGAAGTCATAGGACGCTGTCTATCCTGGGAAATTAATTAGGTTTCCCAGAGAGAGTTAATTACTTTTAAAACAAAATCCACACGGGCGAAGACACAGCAAATACTAGTTAGTTATATTGAAAGACAATTGATACACATTTGAAAATTGATCAGCAATTGTAAATAGTACTAAATCGATTACTGCATTAAACTTGTTTTGCAACAACATAAATAGTATGGAATATAATCCAGTTTCTAAACGGGAAAGTTAATTCCTAAAGCTTTATACATGACAACTTGACGACAAAGGGGGATCAAATATTAAACAGAATTAATGAATTATTTCATGATAACTTGATAACCTATGTATTTGATTACTTCAAACTGGAGTGTTAGAAGTTAATCAAAGAAGTCATTTATTCTTATGGTCTTTTATTTGATTTCTTTTGTTTAAAGTTTCACCGGTGGCTACAAAACGACAGACGGATTAATTTACCAATTCCAAGCGAATAATCTCAGAGTAATCGAGAACGTATTCTGATGAATCTGTCATCTTTAATCAAAGATGTCCTTAATTACTTCAATTACCCTAATTGATCATTAATGGGAGTAAGCTATTCAGTTTTGTACATTGGTTTAAAGGTGATTCGGTAAGAAAGTTTTAAATTAAAGAATAAGTTGCGAAAGTTAGTAAAGAGTACTTTTATCATTAATATTTACGATAACTACATAACCAGTTGTTTGGAGTAAATAAGAATGTAAACGAACAAAAAAACTAATGAAGTATGATGTATGATAATATGAAGGCCGGATTATCATGCACAAGAAGTTATCTGGGTCAGTTCAAATATGTTTACAAGGAAATGAGTAGAAACCATCGAGTTCATGTCGAAGCTGGCACGAATCCGATATCAATGTATGGAAACTTGATCTCTGCGTAAATGGTTCACCTATTAAAAAGAGAAAGGTATTTACAAAGAATTCTGTAATCTTTCGAAAGTAAATGATTAATTCAATAGGGGACGATGCAAACAGTAAGGATTTAAGAAAAGAAATGTATGCAATATGAGGTAAAGTGATAACTGGCTGGACTGCGCAAATGAAAAGTAAAAGCGAATAAGAAATGGAAAAGGCAATACCGGAACAAAACTCCAATACAGTTTCAAATATTTAAAAGGAAATAAGAAGGAAGATAAATTAAACTCTGTGAATTCTGTTCCTAAAATAATCCCCAAATATACTAAAAAATATACTTTGTAATGCGTAATCAAACGAATCTTATTTAATTCATTGAAATTTTGCACATTATCAAAAATATTTCATCAACAATCGACCAACATTAGCATAAGACATAAATGGAATGGAATGAACTAATTTGGGACAATAACGTTTAATTTCTATTTAGTTTTCTAATTAAGCCACTTCTAAAAGTTAAGTTTCAATTCAGAACTTCGCAGGCCTACAACCGATAATATAATTGGACAGAGCACAATATCGTGCATTCGTAATCTATCTTGCAGCTTTGGTGGAATATCTGTTTTGGCTCGAGTGTCGTAATAACTAAGTTTTTCAATAAATTCTGTTATAATAATATAAAGTTTGCATCTAGTCTACGTGATGTATGTCATGCCTGTACTGATGACAACTTGTTTGAAAATTAATCTGATAAGTTTTATAATATTTTAACGTTTATATATCACTTTTATCAGTTTATCGCCATAATATAATATCGTAGAATTGCTCTGTAATGCAGATTAAAAAATAAGTAGATAAAATACGGTATTTTATATAGGGACGATTGCAATTATGGTTATGTGATAAAATCACATCTCTACAAATAATCTTGAAAAACAAATGAATTGCACATTCTAGACAATTATTTAAGTAGGTAATTACTATCTGCCGATCTTTCAAGATCCGCATATATTCACGTTCTGCATTACAAATACATACACAATACGAATTGTAATTATAATAAGGCACTTATTGTTAATGGTTCTTTTGCACAAATACCAAATTTGAATATGAAGATATTATCAGGTACAGTACAATGATTCTTTATAATACAAATTGTAAAACTCCGGTCAACCAAAATATGTATTGTACATCTTTGTATTTTGGTTGATAGATGTTTGAAAATAATATCCGAGTATAAACATTATTTAATTGATAAAAAGAAATTATGAATATAGGGCCTAAAATTGTTCATTTTGTACTTACGGCCATGTGCCCGATCTTCGGCGCCTATGTGCTCTGGGTTGAGGATCCGGTTGAGAGTGGAGTAAAGCTTGGGGTATCAGACTCTTGGAGGGCTTCCGTCTCGTTAATCGATACTCCTGCCGCTCGCCAGCATTCTTACATGGTCTCAAGGAAGACAGCTGGCTCTCCGATCCGCACCATAACGACTCCATCGACAACATTATATCGAGACTACTTCAACACAATAAGCTGTATCAGAATCTCGCGTATCCCATTCACAACACTTTTGCTATCGTTTTAACAAAACAAATCCTCCAAATAATTACAAATATGAATGAGCATAAGTATGCAACTTTAGAACGTCCAAAACCAGTAAGGATTTCACAATGTGTTTGAGTACGGCAACCTTCTGCTATGTGCCGGTGCGCGAAATCATGTTGCAAAATTCTGAACACATATGAAGCCTGCTCGACTGGATGCTTGAATATTGCAAGGTTATACGGGAGTTGCGAATTATAAATTATACAGTGATACGGAAATGTATCGCGTGAAGAGTCAGTACGTCCGCTAGCCGCAATGGAGCGTACGTGAGAGCGCGCGTGGTGCGACTGAGACTGGCTGGACTGACAGACCAAGCACGTAACAAAGCCACCACGGCGTCGGCGAGTGTTCGAAAAAAATACAAACAAACTAGGACTCCGTTATCACAGCTGTCACTCGCCATAAGCCGATGGCGATTATTATGAATCATGACTATTCACGACATTACAAAGAGCTTTCGGTACCAAATAAAACCAGACGGTTGAACTACATTTTAGTATCGATTCAGCAATGACCTTCTATTGTGTCCTATGTTCATCTTTAATCTGTATAGAGGTCAGCGGTTTAATCAATGTAGTCATTGGAATACTTTCGGTATTCTCGATTATTATTTGTATAATTTATCATGTTCATTTCCAATTTATTCACCTTTGATGTGTTTCCACTTTACCGGCGTGTGCGCATCGCGTGCAGCTTATGGTATGTTATCGTATCATATGTTTGTTTTTATTACGTACTTGATAAACTTTGTTCTGTTTAAAACATTGCTTTAAAGTTTTTACGACCTGGAACTTTACATATATAACGATACCTGATTAGGATGCGAGATTTTTAATGTAATTTTGCGATACTCAGTACCTTTCTCCAGTACGGAAATATTTGAGGAAATAATCAAATACTGATACTTATTCTTTACTTCGTAAAAGAAGAAACATTCACTGAATCGTTCTGATATCATTATACTAGCTATACTATGGGACAGGTAATGTAATCAATTAATTATGTTAAATGATCGTAAATTATGTACTCGTAATAATCATAATGATTTAATTATGTTAAATTACTTATAATATTCATTACCTACGCAATACCATAGCTTTTATTAGATAAAGCTGCGCAATGTCATAAACCCGTTTGGCCAGCGCAGCGTGGCGTATTAAGGGTTTGCATCCCTCATGCACAAAATAATGTGAGGCTCATCTCCAACAGTGGATACTGAAAGGGCTGGTTGCATTGCATTGTATTGATTGCAATGTCATAAATATCAATAATAATCATTTAAGTATATCCCTACTCAACTCAAATTGTTTGAGGATTGACTGAAGTAATCCTCTGAAAGCGAGGCACAATCGATACTATAAACTGCGCTATTATCAAAAATAAGTACAGAACACTACAAGTAAAAGGTGGTTTAAGTAAGCACGTGAACGGTAGTTTAATTTTAACAAATGTGACAGTAAAGCAGTGAAATGTGAACAAGAAAGTCCTGGAGTGGACGCTCAGTGAACACAAGCTAACAATTCACAAATGATATATCGAAAGTGTTTCCACTAATTAACTAGCTGCTCGCACGTATCAAACAAAAATTAAATTAATTGGCAGCCATTGTCCTGAATAGAGTTCTCAGTGAAAGTACAAATAATTCACGCTTTCAATAACTTCGTGGTCACGCTTATTTGAACCAAAATTAAGACTTAAAACCATGGTTGGTTTGGAAGTTTATCAGTTGTTGAAGTTATCCTTATCAGTTATCTTTAATTAAATAACAGTGTTAATTTAGGTAATATAAGGTATTAACGTCCAAAGGTATTAACGACGATGACGGTTAGTTCACTTTGTATCTTTGGTCATAGATAACATAATTTTGGTGTATTAACGACCATTTAAATAGCTGTGATAATTTGGTGTTAGACATTTTTTTATTTGCGAGAATATAATAAATTAATTAAAGCGTTGGTGTAACTAGAAATATCTGCTTTTTTAGAATGAAAAGATGTTGTCGTTATTGCCTTCGTTTTCGGCTGATAGGGATGCTGATTATTAGGTGTAAAACAGAAATATAGATATTTTAAGTTAGAATAGAGACTAAAACAGGTTCTAAAATTCGATAACAGTCTCGATAACGTCCCACGGGATACAGACCTCCCCTTGCAATCACAAGAGGTTGTAGGCCACTATTCATCACGCGGGCCTAATGCGGATTAATAATAATAATCATTATATTTCAGACCGGAGTCCATAAGTGGTTAGTAACAATTATTTAACTTATAAGTAATGTTACTATTGTTAGTATTTTATATTAGGCGTTATTAAAAGACAGCCTATGCTACATCTATCACTACCCTCACGAAATGTTGCTGGATAGGGCAGTCAAACCTAGCAGCAATTGTCTTCAGGATGCTGTTGCCGCAATTCCGCAGACGCAGGCGATTAGTGGATATCATATGCATATCCACCAATCGGCGTATGTGGATATGCATATGCCCTAGATTATTTTATTTCTCGAGCACACGGATTTCAATAAGATTTAATTTCACCACCGGGCCAAATATCCGTACCATAGTACGTATAAAAACTCGAATGGATTCTAAATCACGAATGTGAATTGAGAATAGATATCCCTAGGCTATGGCTGTCTAACAACATTGACACTAATAAATTATCCAGTTTCATTAAAATTATAGCAGATTTTTTTGCTACTAGTAATAAAAACAATATGAGTTTAAAAAATCCAAAATTTAGATATAAAAACATACAATACATACGACCCACGTCAAATGTTTTCATGACAAATATAACAAAACAGCATTATTTCAATGCAGTTTCATTTATGTCGAATTACGGAAATCTAGAATTACAGTTTACAATGTACAAAGTTAGAAGTGGAATTCCTAGTGTAGGTCAAGAGTCATCGTACGAAAACTGTGACAATCCTGTCGGTTTATGAGTCAGACGGTCACACGCTGGTTGTGTTCAGTGTTGATCCAGAGAACCGGGTCACAGGAGCGATCGCGGGCTTTAATAGTGCACTGTGTCCGATGCAGTAAGGCTTATTCTAGGCCTTATATTTAAAATAGCAGGGAAAAAAATCTGAATGGGCAGCAAATCATGACGAACAAAACAAACTTATTTTTGAATAACTGAAGTAAATAATTTTGAATTACTAAGAATGTCACCACCAAGTCGAACAAGATGACCCATATCTTTATTGTCACCAGAAAAAATAAAACTTATCCACCTTTAAATTTGCTGCCTATTCGGAATTTTTTTACTACTCATTTAATTAATTCTTTTATTTTGACACTGACAAAAATGGCGTTATCTGAGCAAACTTATCTGTACGGACTTATTGTGTTTAAAATTTTCTAACTCTAAATTTTGTTGTTACAAAATAGGGTGATACGTTCCAAGTGATGGTAAGTGGCTACAGCTGCCCATGGACACATGCAACATCAGGGGGTATGCGGGTGCGCTGCCGGCCTCGTAAAATCCTATTTACAGCTTTCTTGAAGAGTCCAATGTCGTAGTGTAACAGGAAAACCTCAGCTGGCAGTTCATTTCACAACTTTCGGGCCCACGGTGTAAAATGTGGTGACGACCGCACTGTGCGCAGCGACTTTTTGTCAAAGAAGTGTGGATTAACCACACGACGATGACGGGAGGTGCGATGGTAAAAACTCGAAGTTGGCATCAAATTGGAATTATTCATTCAGAACATTCCCCGCTATATAGGCGGTAGAACACGCAGGACGCAACGTCTCTCCGAACGCTGAGGGGTTCTAGACAGTGAGAGTGGGATCGTCGACAATTCGAACAGATCGTCGTTGGATGGAGTCAAATGAGTCCAATTGATATTTCGGTACACCGGCCCAGATATGTGAGCAGTACTCCAAATGGGGCCTAACCTGCGTTTTGTAAAACATTAGACGTTGCCATGAGGTGAAGTACCGCTTTGTTCTGTTCAGCACACCGAGCTTTTTGGAGGCCAATTTCGCCTTGTTTTCCAAACGACTCCTAAATTCAACTTTGCTAGAAAAATGTCCACACCACGGACCCCGATGCTCTCCGAGATTTTAAGGGGTACCTACGCTCTGAAAGTGAGGTGCTAAGATAAAGGGGGCTTTTTAGCGGTGAATGCACAGACTAGTGTTTTACTGGGGTTGAATTCAACTAGGTTCAGAGAACCCGAAATCGAGACTTGGTCTAAGGTGGTCTTCAATATCAGACAAGTCTGACGCGACTCTCTTCCACTTGGATCAGAGGGATGTTGGCGCGGCCCCAATACATAGCATCCCCAGTACTGTTATCTGCATAGCAACGTATGTTACCAATTTGCAACAGATCGTTAATACGCAGAAGGAATTCTCTGTACGAATCTCCATACTCACGGAATTCTAGTGGAGGCCAATGGCCTATTATTATTTTAATTGTGTGGCATTATTATTATTTGTAAGATAAAGCACCGAGTAATACGTTAATTATAAGATTCTACAAAAGTTCAAATTTTTCACAAAAATCTGAAAAACTAAAACCGACAAAGGGCTATTTTCGCAGGTTGATGTCCTAAATTATTTTGAGACGTACGAATCTATCGCCAATAGATGGTGGAACGTCATTGATAGTTTTGTTTGATACAGTACTTCCTGAGAACGCTGTCCTCCCTGGAGATTCGTAAATTAGACGGCCAGACTCTGGTTGTGTTTGGTTCACACACCTGGGAATTGTGTTTGGGAGGGTGTGGGTGCACGCTGCAATTCCACGGGCGCTGGTGCGTTCGACTAGTCACATTACCTCGATCTCAAAGACAACTATCGTAAAATGTACTGCATTTCCCACTTTATTGTATTCACCCAATGTACGTACATGTTTCGGTATTAAGTGAGATATGGCGGAACTCATTTCCATCCCATACTGTTCCTATCCCTCTCCATTTCCCTAACCATTTCTCCAAATTCATTTCTAAATCTCCAAAGGTAAGAAGCGATGTTTAGATTAGTTTAGTTTCAATTTGTTTAGACCGTTAGGTACTTAATAATTCACATGTGAAGAAAATTCTAATATGTATGAAAAACATAGTAAATACACAATGTAAGTCAATATGATGGATCCATTAATGTACACTGAGTCTGTGTGGAGTACTGTGTGGATTATAAACTGTGACGCTCCGATTACAATGGGCAAACTATGTGGAATATGTGGGACGTAATAAGCTGATATTGTAATTGTTATATAAGCGGGTTTCTCACGATTTATTATTTATTTATTATAGCCGATATTTTGGTCCAGTTTCATGAACCGTGGTGGCAGCGAGCCTGCGGAGGCGGGTGAAGGTGTTGTTGCTATTGACAGACAAATCTGTCTACCCTCCGTCATGTTTGTTTTTGATTCACTTGCCCACACTGAACTTGTTTTTGTTGACTAAGTAGTTACGTTACCCAGGCCTTTACTGTTGATAGCTGGATCAGTAGAACCGGGTGGCCGGCCGAACCCATAGTTCTAGGAACATAGCGCTAAGTTAGGATTATATTTAGGATGTGGCGATAAGAAATTACTTTTGTATTTAGATTTAATTAAGGACGCAGATGAATACTGACATCAAGCTCTGTCACTTGTCTCTAATATATAAGTTTTAGTTTTTAAAAAGTATTTCTTTTGCTCCCGAAACTTGAGTAAGTTCCCTTGCAAACTATACTAACAATATCACCACACACACGCGAGTTTGAAAATGCATCTACTTTTCTGGGTTTGCAAAGTTCAATCACTGGGTCCCATGTATGAGCCAACATAAATCCATCCTCGCCATTGAAATATTGAAATTTTAAAATTTCTATTGCCTCTCGAACCAAACGCGGTATTTAATGGCGTTCAGTTGAAATTACTTTTGGTTTGTGTAATTCAATCCAATGATTGGTTCCTGCCTCTAATAGGTGCTCTGTGGGTTATTATTTTTGACGGCGGTTAAAGGAACACTCCTTTACACGGCTTGCTATGATTCACTTGGTTTGCCCAATGTATGAACTTCCACAGACTCTCAGTTCACTTTGTAGACTCCAGGGCACTGATAGGGCAAGTTATCCTTAGGAGAACGCAGGCAGCTTGCTACTTTTTGACAAGGAGAAAATACAGTTTTTTTATTGTATTTACTCCTTAAAAGTTTGCCAATCTTATCGGTTACTCCTTACATACAAGGAAGATATGGCGACTGTCTATCAGCCGTATCAGTTTGTTTCCCTTGCTTAGGTCTTGCATTTTGAATGCCTTTGTGTGACCATTCTTCAGTAACACTCCATCTACATGTTGTAACTCACCTGACAGATGTTTCTCATCGCATAGATCGTAGGCGCGATTGGTAAGTGATGTGACAACAGATGCTAAGTGTTTTAGGTGGTGGTGGGTAGTTCCGTGTCTCTATCTATCAGTGTGGGTTGGCTTTCAATATACTACTGAGTGACCCAATGCTCAATCTCGACGAACATAGACCTTCACATCCAGGTCTTATTGGACTCAACTTCGCATGTAAACTTCATTTTTCCATGAACAGAATTTAAATGTACGTAGTGGTCCACCTGCCATATAATACAATTGACCTCCTCATACAATAGCATACGTAAGCACACACATCATCCACATATCTGTTTTAAATCTTTATGAAACCAGGAGCAGACTGGAAGGCTAACTCTTCAAAATATTCCATCCATAAGTTCGTACTGATGGAGCGATCGGACTACCCATTGCTACGCCATCAACTTTTATGTAATACTGTCCCTTGAATCGTTTACATAACAAGTATTATGTTAAACCAGGATTAAAAAAGTTTAAAATCTAAAGCCGATATTGATATCTACCTAGGTATATACAGCACCTCAGAGCAGAGGACGTCCATCTGCTAGATGGACAGACGACCTCATAAAGGTTGCGGGCATCCGCTGGATGCAGGTCGCTGCCGATAGGTCTAAATGGCGGACAATGGGGGAGGCCTATGTCCAGCAGTGGACGTCCAAGGGCTGAGATGATGATGATATACAGCACAAACCAAGCGTGTAAACTACTATACGCATCTTAAGATTCGGATTTTGAATCCGAATTTTACATGACATATTCAATCAGAAAAATACAAAATATTTATATTTTAATATTGAAGGATTGATGATTAGTCCTGTTGATAGTGTTGACACTACTACTGGCACTAACAGCTACTGTGTAAAAGTAAAAGGGTTCAATTCTCAGTTGGACACTCATTTAAAGACAAATGTTATTTGGGTCGAGTGGTTGGTATTCATCATTATGTTTCTGAATCCATGACACGGGAACGGTATAGGTCATTGAGTGTGACTATTTATTACCTATTTATTTAATTTCTAGTTGACTATATTGAAGTTTTAGTCAAGATCGGATTATTGAAGTTAAATCGGATACAGTATCAATGGTTACAGTCGCAGCTGCGATGTATTCGTATTATGAGTACGGATGTAATGGAAGCACATATACCGAAATATGATTTATTAGTGCAACTTTTTTTTAAACTAATGATACCATAAAAGTAATTACTATAATGTTAATAATAAATTACTGAATTTATATGCAATGAATGAATGTATATTGGTGAGTCTTGCATGACCTGGTTTATATAATTGGACCAAAATATTTATTAGTTATTTAAAAACAAAAATCATGAGTAACCCATTTCCATAAAAAATATTACCTACATTAAAATAGCAACAAAAGTTTAAAATTTTATTGTTAGTGTTTATTGAATAGACAACTTCTTTTTAATTAATATGAAATGTGCATTAAATAGCAAGTAATATAACAGTTTTATTTATGTAGTTTTATTTCATTTGTTTTTGGTTTTAATGGCATACATTAGGAAGCAGACAAAGATTACTGATACAAAATATACAATTAAAAGTATGGAGATGGGTTGGTATAGAAAATCTCTTTTACCTACTACTCTCATTGGACTTTTACCATATGATTATTATTTGAATATTTGTTAAGGAAATGACAAATATGAATATTTTTGAAAAAAGGCAAGTATTCACCAAAATTCCTAGTATATCTATATCAGGGGATATGGAAGTACCCCTGCCAAAAGCAATCATTTTATCTTTTTTTTATAAAAAGATGAGAGGCACATACTGTCCACCTGATGATAAGTGGATACTGTCGCCCATGGACACCTGTGGTAGATGCCAACATCAGTCCAGAAGACAAACGTTGGCACACCCCAAATTTGGATAGGGGCTTGAAAAAATGGGAAGGGATAGGATAAGATGGGAACTGGCTCTGGCATATCTCACTCACTACTGAAACATGTCTATGGACATTGTGGAATAGGATAAAGTAGGGAATGCATTTATCTAGCCAAATTTCTACAACTTGCTGGTTAGTAAAAATAAAAAATGTATCACCTATCTTATTTCCACACTGGTTATTAGCATAATATAATATGTCAATATCACACCAAGTTATTTTCATATGAGTATTATAACCGATATTCTTTGTCTGTGATTAGGTAAAATTTTTGAATAAAAAGACACTCAGTGGACTTAATTACAATTCCGTGCCGTTTGGTCTAGATACATACACACACAAAGCTGAACACAAAGTACCCAGACCCTAACAAAGACCCTTTGAACAGAAAGCAGAGGCACTACCGACTGCGCACCGATTAATTAACTAACTAATCAGTCCAGTCTTTTAGAGTTACTCTACCCACACTTACTGATGTCTAGTTAGAAAATTACACATTAAACATTAAAGTAATACTTTAGTTAGATGAAAATAATTTAAAACAATTACATACGCACATTCTTCTTCCAAGGATGCCCCCGCCGTGTCTTTACTGGTAGTTGGTTGTTTAACTTTAGATTTACCGTCCATATTATCTCTACAATTAGTTTTTAATAAACGGTTATCCATTTTACATATACATAACACTTATTCAGGAAATGTTTATTACATTTACTGAATGTTATTAAAATTCAAATAAATTAAAATTTAATTAAGAATTCAAATATTTTTTTGTAACGTTTATAGGTTATGACCCTTATAAATAAAAGTGACATTTAGAGATATTATTGACATAGCCTTTATAGGGAGAGCCAGAGGTAACGTTGAGTTTTGTAAAAGTTGTGTATTGTGGGATTTGTGGTTTATTAAACCTTAGTGTCCAGTGTTAGTGTATAATGTTTGTGATAAAAGCGTGATACTGCATATTTCGTGTTGTTCCAAGGAGTCCAACAGTATAGATAGTAAGTAAACCTACTATAACTTTACTTGAGGGACTCCTACTTCGACAGGACTGGCACGGGACAATCAATAGTGGACTTATTTAGACAATGTGAATGACGTGACGAAAACAACTGTTCTATTATTTAATGTTTGTGGACCAACGGCTATGCCAGTGTCCAAATAAATTTAAAAGAATATTACTATTTTAATCGATTTTATAATATAAATAACATTACATATAAACAGATTGTATCCAAAAAGCACAGTATGTATATATAATATATAATTAAAAAAAAATAACAGTGTGATGTGTCGTTTAGAAAGCAAAAGAATTTAACTGGTACCGCCATCTATTGTTGCATAGACATAACACAATAGCGCAACGTGGAAAATGGCAACTCTAGAAGTAGACTTTTTGGCGGGAACTCGAGAAGTAAACTTGAGTTTTTGTGTGATTCTGATTATTGTAAAAAATGTGTATTAGGCTATTAGGCGTTTTGTGGTTTAATATATAGTGATAGTTTATTAAACTTCAAAGTGTTTTTCGTGCGTACTGTTTGTGATAATGAAATAAAAGCGTGGAATTGCGTTTTTTGTGTGCTTCCAAGGAGTCCTTTCTGTCCTCAGTAAACCTACAATCGTTTTACTGAGCGACTCCTGACTTACTTCGACGGGACTGAACATTTGAGTCGTCTAATTTCATCCAAAAGATCCAAATAGGTCTATTTGGCAGGAGGATAATTTTTTTATAGATTATAATTACGTAATCAATATAAATATTATAAAATTGAGCAATATTTAAAATGTAAAGTAAATACCTATATATTTTTAGTTTATTCGTTTTAGTAGTAAAATAAACATGTTCTTGTGCCAAAGCTGGTTTTGATATTCAGTTTTGGATCTGGCGGGTTATGATATTGAATCATAGGATCTGACTGCTTTTGTTACTAACTTTTAACTGTGACGTCATCTACACAGGTGTTTTAAATTACTTGTATAATATTTTAGCTATTACTGCCTAGTGTTATTAAGGACTAATTAAGGAATATTAAAACTTTATAAAATGTTTATTTATCTTCATTATTTTAAAAAGTTTTGCAGTACATTATACAAAATTTTCAGATTCTTCTAAAGGAACACATGGTAAATCTGCATTTGCAATGAAACTTTCGTTGGTTTCCTCGACGTTTTTATAAAAGTTTAAAGACGGCAAATTTCGCCAATCTTCCCCATAGTGTCTTTTCAGTAATCAGTCTAATGAGACAACATCTTTAATTTTTGCAGAGTTAATTTTGTTTCCTCTTGGAATCACAGACTTTCTTACCTTTTTTAGTCACATATTTAGGTTCACAAAACTCATGTTTATAATTTTCTTCACCTTGGACACTCACGTTTTGGCTACCTCATTTAAGTATGAATCTTTTTGTCAAGTTAAATTTGAAGTGCCAACTTGCTGGTGGTTTGAAGGTCTTGGAGACTTCTTCTTTCCAATCATTAACATCTATGTCTTGCGTCAGATCGTGAACATTTCCATGTTTTACAAATATTTCCACATACGATTGTGGGTCACTAATTACCGATATTTTCTTAATCTCCTTTTCAATTTTAGCAAAAATCCTGTACGGTGGCAAAAAAGAGTGCCCTACCATAGGGAAAATGATGTTCAACTCTTTTATTTGCGATGGTGTATGAGACGGAAGCCATTTGCTGCACATACCTATGACGGTGCTGTTTTTGTTCTGTCCTCCGCAACCATCCACAAAAAGTCTTATAGCTGTTTTATTTTCTCCAATAACCAAAGTTGATAATAAATGAAATACTGCTGTCGCAATTTGGTTGGATGCTTTGGCGTTGTTAGTTTCATTCCAGTAATATATATGCACATTATCTAGTGGACTCTTGGAACTTCCAACAACAGCTGTGAATTTGTACAAGTTTATTTGCCTACTGAAATAAGCTGCTTGATCTGGCAATTTCGATAAGGCATTGTTCTTTTGACAATCGTACAAGACTATGAGAACATGATCTTCTTCGTTTTTTAATAATAAATTATAAAATGCCTTAGCTTTAAGAGAATGCAGTCTTTTTTGCGCAATGAATTGTTGTTTTTCTAGATTATCTGTAGCATTTTGGATTTTCCTCATTAATTCAGTACAGCGAGAGCACGAGTCTTTCATTGGTGACCCGAAACCTGAATTATTCTTTGTTGAATATTTTTCTAAAAAAAGATTCTTTTACTTTGATTTCGGGAGTTTCATTTATTGTAGTATTGTACATTCTCCATATTTTTTTTATATTTAATTCTGGGTGTAAGTACACCCTAACAAGATTTGTTTCGACAATAATGAGACTCCACTGCTTGTAGGGATTCAATGAATGCCTGTAGTTTACTGTGTCTTTCTAGAAATTGTTTTTTCTTTCTATCTCCTCCTCTATTCTCCTTTGCCTGATTTCCTGCTTCTCTGAAGGATGGTTGTAATACACCAGTAACACGGTCTTTGCCTATCTGCAAAATATCCAGGAATGCTTTTTTGCATACTCTGACCTGCTTCTGACGTGGATTACTTATTGTGATATAATATTTCGCACTCATGTTTTTAGGTCCTCTTATGCCGGTTTTAAGCCTTGTTCTCTCGCATTGTTTCAAACGACAATTTTTAATAAAAAATTATCCTGGTCCACTTTATTTTTCAATATATAGAAATTTCTATACATTTTTGAAACGTCTTGTAATGTTATTGTTAAACATTTAAAAGTTTTATTGCTACCGTGCCTACATATTGGAAGCCTTGGCAGATGTCTTGCTGCATACCTGAGAAAAAACAAATATTAAAACATAAATTAACATAATATTAAAACATAAATTAACATAATATTAAAACATAAATTAACATAATATTAAACAAAAAACATAAATAATTAAAATTCAAAATTAAACTAATTACTTATAAAATAAATAAATGTATATTTATTAAAAAACAATATGTATTAATTTACTAGGTATTTACTTTTTGAACACCTACATTGGTGTTGAAATATACTCATAAGTACATATGTATACCAAGGTAGCTTAGCACCAATAAAAATATTATGGTAGATAACCTTACCTAACTTACCATCCCTGCCTTGTTTCGCTAC
Organism: Sesia apiformis; assembly: GCA_914767545.1. Taxonomy (NCBI): domain Eukaryota; kingdom Metazoa; phylum Arthropoda; class Insecta; order Lepidoptera; family Sesiidae; genus Sesia; species Sesia apiformis. The sequence continues at coordinate 13,527,355 of OU611963.1, read as the reverse complement.
TTTACGTACGTAAAAAAAATAACATGCTGTGTATAAATTACTAACAATGAATACTCACAGATTGCGTCGCTGAACTTCTCTTTTTCAGTTTATTTTATTAACAGAGCGTTTCCTTGCTTTGTGGGGAGGTTCTAGATTCTGACGTAAATCAGCCATAATTTACGCAAAAGACTTTAAAAAACGCAACATGAAAACACAGTAGAGTTAATGAGTCGCCATTAATCGCCGTGACAGTTTTGCGATGAATTCTCTTCTCTGATTGGTCGGTACAGATGTGACGCCATTTGAAAACTACTTGTTATGGATATAACGGGGTTTGAAAGAAAGTCCTGTTTTAATATATTTGATATTGAAAGTTTTAACTTTTGATCTGGTGGAGGTTGGAAGCAACTGAAGCTTTGAAATTTGTAGTTCAAGTGTGGTTAGATCATAGACAAAAAAATTCATTTTAAACAATTATTGGATTTGACGATGTTTGAAATTAGACGACACATTTACAGGATACGTTTTATATCATAAAATTGTTTAATAAAAAGAAACTTGACACTGGCAGAATGTGCTAATTGCACCATTGCTATATGTGAAGAAAAAAATGTCGAGTGTCAATATCAATTATGTTTGCGCGCTAAATTTAAATTTATTTTTCTGTTAAAAATTGCTTACAATTTTCATTTGTAGATTTCACAATTCACATACATACCTGAAAGTATTAAGTTTGTCAGCTACTTTTGTAAGTGGCGTTTTCCTGAGGGGTCCCGGTGATCCGCCTGGTGAGTTCTCCCTGGATTCCGCCGCCAAAGCGCGGGCATACATCAAATCTTGCTCGTTCATTCTGAAAATACAAACATTTTATTAATATTTTTTCTATGTATATATATATATAAATTTATTTACAATTTATTCTTACAGTGTAATATAAAATTATTATGGGAACTAATTAAGAGTCAGCAGCAGAAAATACTGAACGGGCAGCAAAAAAGGTGGGTTAGGTTTAGGTTCTCTTACGAAAATAAAGAAGTAGGTACCCAATAGACCTACCCCGCGAAGCGGGACTCCGTCGGCTTGGTGGTCATTTTTAGTAATTTAAAATTATTTATTTTAGTTATCCAAAAATAGTTTGTTTTTGTTGATCATGATTTGCTGCCCATTTAGTATTTTTTTTACTGTCCGCTTATTTAAGCCTTAAAAAGCCTTATTGTATTTACAAGCCAATTATTATTTGCTATTGACTTGATATTTTTTGCATTACTTTTGTACAGTATGAATTAATGTAGACTTAAGCACTGATGTGATATTATTTGACAAAACAGTCCTTATTGTCTGTTCTCTTTTATAAAAAAAGAAAGTTTTAAGTGAATACTGTCGCCCTGCGACATCCGCTATGCATATATGCCAGTCCATAGTCTAGTCCAGATTGACGAACGTTGGCACACCCTCAGATGCGCTGCCTACCTTTGGAGATTTAGGAGTGGATGTGGAAAAAGTGTTGGGAGAATGGGGAGGGATAAGTTATAATAGGATGGAAATGGGCTCTAGCATATCTCACTACTGTAACACGTAAATGGGTAAATGGATAAATTGAAGTAGTCTTCTGTGAGAGATAGGTAATGTGGCCAGTTGAGTGCGCTTCGCCCTCTTCTCCCAGATTTTGAGACTCAGTACACAACTCTTTAACAAATAACAAACCTTTTTATTGCTTTATCTTAAGAATCAGATGTTGAAACATGTTTCTATTTAAACAATCTTGAAACGATAAAATTTTATTTTGCAAAATCTTAACCAAAATATTTGATTAAAGTTGTTGTAATCCGGTTGAAGTCGTGCAATGTAAATTTTATTATAAAATAAAGAGAGCTTGTCCGCCAACAAACTGTGCTCACAGTTTGGCAGAACTATGTGTAATGAATGTATGTTTGTAAATAAAACCTCAAGTCCATCTATAATGAGATTAGGTAACGTCACAAATAGAGATTTCTGGGTCTTAGAATTAGTCTAAGATTGTACAGGTTACCTTATTTATTTGATACTTTTGCATAAACTCGATTTAAGTTTAAGCACAGAACAGTATAATCGTTTATGAGTCTATCTATCCAGCCCGAATATTTTTGTTAATATAAGTTATACAGCATGAAATATTGTAATATAATATAAAAATAATGTTGTATTTTCTTTACTGGATTACTTTGTATGCATTCGTGACATCACTTAATGGTTGTATTGTATTTGCAATTGAGATTAAGAAAATTATTTTAAGGTACATTGTATTCTTTTACTAAGAGCATTAGGTCAATGCCTACAGGTAAATTTAAACAGTAGTTGTATCGACTTGCAAACCTGCTACAAAGTATAGTTTTTAACAAAGAAATAGATCTAAAGATACTGTTGTTGAGGTCATTGTTAAACTGTGGTCAGCTGACGATGGTAAATTAAATCATTTGTGATGCCTTTGATGTATGCGCCTCCCGGTGTCATCATAGTTTCAGAAACCTAGTTTATGCAACAGCTTGATTTAGGTATTTACTAAGTTTTACGCTTCATTTTTGAATTTGAAACGTTTGCTCTAAACTTGTTTTATCTGTACCAAACTATACCATACTATCAGCCTCTCAACTGCTGGATATAAGTTTAGCCACCACAGACGACCTTTGGCTTTTCTCATCCAGCCACCACCGACGAACTTCTTCAAGTGGTTAGTCCGCTTTGCCGGAGGGCTTCCCTCACTGCGCTTCTCGGTATGTGGCCTCCATTCGAAGACTCGTCTATCCCATCGGTTATGTTTACTAATGTTGTTAGTTTATTTATAGGTAAAAGGTAAACATAAAAATTACTGAAATGATTTTGAAAATTGACTTTTATGAAGTTAAACCACATGAGTAAAGCCTGACCAGAAAAATAAAAAACCTGCTCTGGGGGCGCCACATTTGCTTTTTTCATAGCTAATTACTACTAATTAGTGTTATCAGTAGAAGATATTAGTTCTATTAGTTTTACGCATCATGGCGAGGTTTTTTATTTTCTTGGTCAGGCTATAAATATCCGTACAGAGCGCAAGCTTTATACGAACCCTATAGATTCTATCGCACCGGGTAGATTCTATCGAATAGATACCACATAGCGCAGCTATTTGTGTATGACCGCTCAGGTTCACGTACACGTCACGAGGGGAGAAACTGGTTCAATGAGAGGACAAACATTAAGAGTGTAGCACGCACTATGCGTTCTTTTACTTGTTTTTTTAGTTAATGTTGAATTATTTTATTATTATTAAAAGATGTATCGAACAATACAAATGTAGAAAAAGTGAGTTATGATTAAAAAGATCTGAACAAGCAATAACTATGAGTAAAAAATCATTATTTAGTCATTCTATGGATTATAATGAGGGCAATGTACGGTTTGGATGTCTATCTTATAATTCCTTCAGAAAATCTTGTAGGTACCTAACTTTTTCTAACAAAATTTCGTTAATATCTTAATGTTAATACGAAAATTGTTGATATTAGTAGTTAATGATTTTTAAAAGGTTACAGGTTTGTACTTTTAGATGCCACGCGAGTGTTTCCCGACTTTTTTTAAAGAAACTTTATATTAGACTAAGAATTTATCCCACCATTATAAAAAGAATAATGAACATTTAAAAAACAAACATTTTAAGATATTTTTTTAAAAGTAATTTGTAATTTGATTGTAAATGTTATATTGGATTGATTAATAAAACTCAGAATTCATAAAATTTATTTTTATCTTTGCTTGGAAGTCCTACCAAAGTAGACATTTAAAATATTCGGCACCACAAAAGAGCTGTTGCTCTGTACGGATATTTTAATGTACTACGATGTGCATGCGATGTTTGAGTTGTCACCTGAGAGAGGCCATTTCAAGTCGCTAGTCTTTAAAAAAAGCAATTACACTTTTCTCAACCTACCTATATCTAAATCTACACATATATGTATGTAGTATACTTATACTCGTACATACATATAATAAAATATACTCGTAATTAAGTCGTAACGGAGCTGTGGCTGTACATGAAATATTTTTGAAAATGTGAATGCAATGTACAGTAGAATGAGCCCAAACAACAACAACAGTATCATGCAAAACGAAAAGATTTTAATGAAACTTAGCATAGCTATAGTTCATGTGCCAGTTCAACATTTATGGTACTTTTTATTCACAGTTATTATAGAGTCATAAATTCGATGCGAACGAAGTCGCGGACACCTTATCTAAATATACATACCAAAGTTATCGACATGCACATATCTAGACACTGAAGATTTTTATAGATTTTCGCACATCTGTTGAGAATTAGTTGTATCTACTAATAAAAGAATTAAGTGGGTATCTACCTACTTGAAAATTAAACAGCAAACACAACGGGCATACGCGCTTAAGATAGGCCATCACTTTAAAAACTTGGCAATGATCAATAGTTTCTTTCGTCCGTAAAATAGCTACCTACCAATAGTTAATTTAATTCTTGCAGTCATAAGAGAGATATAAATAAATTACTCAGTTCTACTTTATGTCAGTAATTTGCTACACATACGTGCTTGTAGTTCATAAACGATATCCTACCCACGCTCTTCAGGTGTTTGCCTTGGACTCGGAACAGGATCTTAATATATTTTTATTTATACTTCATATTATACCACTTATATATTTTATTGCTGTGATGTAAGGTTTAAAATAACTTTGACATCTACATCTATATTGTGGTAAATCACATCAGCGCCACTAAATTTCGAGACATTGACTAAATAGGTTAACTTGTAGTAAAACTTGTTTTTTGTTATAGTCGATTTTGTCAGGTGACTTATTAACAATAAAAATACCAGATGACAAACGCCAGTCTGAAGGAAGAGTTTCCTATTTTCCGTACCTTTTAGAAAAAAAGTCTTCATACAAAAGTTGTAGAGCTTTACGAGCCTTATCCAAAGAGGTATAGGCAGTGGTACCTACCTCTGTAATTGCCGTCGAATTATAAATAATAATAAATAAGGTCACAGTCGATGGCCCGCACTAGGATACCTGTGTATCCTGTGTACCGCACGCCCTGTGTCGTGTATACATTTTTCTGATTTCTTAAAAAGTTTACACCGTAGGTAGTAATTTTGGAACTATTAGTAACTTAACCGAAATATAGACCCTCGATATAATTTTGTTTTAGATATAGGTTTTTCTGTCAAATTTCATTTTAATCCATCAACAAGCCCTGCAGTTTGTCCGCAATCATTACATCCCATATAATATAAGTAGATATTTTGGAATGAGGATGGTGCACGCTGCAATTCTATAGCCCTGAGCTCAGACTACTGGCCAAGTTACCTTCTTTGCACAGAAGCCTACCGTAAAATTCCATCTCTATCCTATTCCCTCAACGTGCGCACGTATTTCGTTACTCTATAATAATTAATCAATGGTCAACATATTATATGCCTAGATGTATAGTAAATTCCCTTTAGGGAGATTTAGAAAAGATATGAGATGGGAATCTGGCATATCTCACTCACTACTAAAACACGAATATACGAGTACACTGAGGAATAAGATAAAGTGGAAAATGCAGTATATTTTAGATCTTTTGTGAGAGAGCGATAACTTGGCCAGTCGAGTGCGCCCAGAGGCTGTGGGATTGCATAATTCATGCTCCCTCTCGGGATGCACCACGCGGAAAATGTACTACGTTTTGGGTCATAATCCAGTACGCGGGCGTGGGCGTAGTGCGGATCAATGCCACCTATGCCTACATGTTTTAAACTCAGGCATGCGAGTTTCCTTACGATAGTTTCCTTCACCGCCGAAATGGTGATATAATTGAAAAACCGTACTTACCTAAATAGAAATTCAGTGGTACGGACTGTATTCGAACTCATGAATGAGATTCGATAAAAAGTACCTCTAGGCGATCACCGCAAGTAATGTTGTAGGGGAATGCACAATAATAGTAGTTAGTAGTAGTTATAGTTAGTTAGTGCCACTAATATTGTTAGCTTTCAATGTTTTAAAATGTTTATTTATTTGGGCATCTCTGTTGCGGGTTTACGACGTGCACGGTGAACTTTAGAGAATAATACCTATGCTATCCTTCGATAGTCTACGGTCATCATCTTATTCAATACTTATTCTAAAGCTGATCTCGACTTTAAATAATCCCGATTTTAACTACAAATTATGCTAGAAGGTGCAATAGCTCGCATTACCTAAAATTATAACCAACATAATACTCTTATTAATGTATTAATATTAATTAATTAATTAACATTATTATGTTTTAATTAACAACATTCTTATTAATGTATTTCGGCCTATATTAATAGGTACGAGTACATATAGAATATAAGTCTAATTTCTAATATCAAATGACATTATTTATTTCAGTATAGGATAGTCGACAAAAATACTTAGTTTTACACTAATTGGTGCGATTTTCTGCAAGTAAACATATTTATAATGACTCATTAAATATAGCGTTCGTAATCATGTGGCATATCTATCAAAAACGTTATCTCTGTGACATCAATGACCATTAAATGCCATAAGGTAAAAACATAATATTATGAAAATAAGTACAGATCCGGAAAAACAGCATTGTAAAAAGAAGGTATATGGACCAAACAAACCCATGTCAAACAATTACATTGAGTTAATTATGAATGACAATCTGTATATGTAGGTAGAAAATATCACGAAAAATACGGCACACATTTAAACTTATTTGGATTTAAATCTGTAGAGACATCAGTTTATTTGTTATTTGTAGGAATGAGAATTCAACTCGTACAAGGCAGTTAAAGGCTCGACGTCCACGCTGTACTATAATAAATATAAGAACCATAGCGAAATTAGTTAATGGATTATTAATTCATTTCTAACTAATTGGATTCCATTACGTTTACCTGGCTGTTACAAATCGTTAGTCTTTTGATATTGCCTTATCGAGTAAATTGATTTCAAACAACCTTTTTTTTCACACATGCCTACTCGTATCATGCTAAAAATGACAAGAAGCCGCTAATATTAATTGGTACACAAATAACTACCTGCGTAATACTAAGATTAAACTGTGAATGTGCCCCAGGACCCCCTCTATGAATATCTTTGACGTCATTCATTTGTATTCATTGTAATTATATACATGCGGTGAAGATTATGATAATAACTTTTTTCCTCCTGACAAAATTAATACCGTACTGGCTTTTAAGACAAACACTTTTTTATCTTATAACTTGATAGACTGGTAGTAGGTACTAAGTACACAAGATTACAGCATCTTTCAGTTTAGTTAGAGGAATTGTGTCTGTGTTTGTACTTACTTGTTTTCTCAGGGATGATAATGTCACATCAAAATTCACTATGTACCACGAAACAAGTGCGACATAACACTAACAAAAAATACAGAACATATTCAAATACATAATACTCAAATTTAAAAATGTATTTTTAGAATTGTTTACGCGGGTAATCGAACGCCGCTTCCGAGTAGCGTGTGCGCGTTTGAGCGATTTGTATGACAATGCGTGTATTTTTGCTGGGGTCGACGGGTCGCAGGCTGCTCAGCATCCGTCAATGAAGTAAGCCACGGTCGTAGCCTCTCACTCGCCTATGTGCACTGATCAATGGGAATGAACTTATGGGCTTTTGTCAACCCATTAAACGTCAATGTAATATTTCATAACAGTTAACATTAATTAACGTTTTTATCTGTAACGATAGCGATCTAGATTTTCATCAGGATTTTTCTGAATGATTAACAATCTCGTACTTTGCTTAAAAGGTGGAGAAATTGAGTTCCTTTTCCAAATCATTGCAATGCATTTGGGATTCGTTATAAATAATGTGTGATTTTATTATTTGAGAAAAGGGACCTTATTGTCGGTTATAATTTCCGTCATTTATCGTACACTGTTAGACATGGACCTCCTCATGTACATTGTCTTATGCATGAGGGATGTATGACTTTGAAATGTTACGCTGGCCAAGTGGGTTGGCGAGTCCACTCTTTTAGAAGTGGTGTAGTTCTTCTGGGCTTTGTTATCCCTTAGTCGCATTTTACGACACCCATGGTAAAATTGTAGTAAACTTCAGTTGAGACATTAGTAAGAACTTTAAAAAAATCAATATTTAAAAATTAAATGTTAGAACAAAACTCTATATAAACAGAATCTCGAAACAACAAAATTTTAAGTTAGGGAATCTTAATCAATGTGAATAAGTCCATATCGACAGTAAGGTCCCTTGGCTCAGATAACGTCACATACGCGTCAACATACTGGTTTTGCATTTGTTTATTTACCTGCTGTCGGCTACTTGCGGTTACTCAAAAACTTCTTCAAAAACAAGTGTGATTCTATTACGCAAATACCTAAATAGTTGTTATTAACTAAATAGACTTATAACTTGTGATGAAGTAATTACGAACAAGTCTAATATTCACTCGGGTCTCTGCATGGTTTTCTTCGGGTTCTTACCGAAAGTGACTAGGCATATGTGCATAAGCTCGTACCTTTTTTTTATTTATTTCTAATATTAATATTTGACATTTTATATTTGGATAAACCGAATATCTATTTATCTGCGATGTAGTTAAAAATATTTTAATTGAATCTTCCGGGCTACATGGCCTAGGTCTTCTGGAATCTCTTCTCTTTCTTCCAAACGTTTCGTCAACAACAGCGGTTGACATCATCAGTGCAGTGGCGACTGCGTTCACTTTCGGAGAGATGTTATCTCTTCGGCTTCTTGAGATTCCAGAAGACCTCGGCCAAGTAGCCCGGAAGATTCAATTAATATGGACACCGGCCGAGAAAGCCTACACTCCACTATAAATATATTTTATTCTACGTTAATTTAGTGTATACATTTTATGGCATATGTATATATTTTATGCATATATTTAAGGTAACATTTTATACGATTCATTACAGTACATCGTTAATAACTATTGGGTATGAAAACAACACAACTCGGGGACTCGGGGCGGGCGCAAAAGTTAGAACAAAATAATGTATTTCATTATTACATTGCATGATTATGGATTAAGTAACGTTCGGTTCCATAAATTAAATATAGATATAGGCATAGTTTAGCTATCAACACTCCCGACTTACAAATTCAAGGGATACAATTTTCCCTCTAAGAGCCATCGACGAAAGCACTTAAGAGCTTTTACGTTGACCTAGTTATCTAGTTAAGTAAGGACCAATAAGATACTACTTAAGTAGATAAAATGAGTAGATATTAACTTCCTTATTTGTCTTTACGGTTGTAAAACACATCGGTTGTGTATTTATGAGGGCCACACTGAAAGTTTCCGGAATGAATAAGAAAAAATTACATTGAATGGCCAAAAATCAATTTATTGTTTCTCAAAATATTCCCTGTGAGCATCAATACACTTTTTCATACGAATAAATGAATTTCCATAACATTTATTCCCCTCCTCCGTGGTGACCTCGGAAACATGTTTTTCATACTCTTCGACAGCCTCTTCTGGCGATGAAAATCGTTCACCGCGTAAATGGTTCTTATTTTTTGGGAACAAGAAGAAGTCACAAGGTGCCAAGTCGGCACTGTATGGAGGATAGCTCATGTGAGAGCTGGCATTGTCATGGTGGAAGATTATGCGACGTTTACGGTTGTTTTTACGGAGTTCGTCAATAACTTCCGACAAGCAAATGGTCATGTACCAATCAGCATTCACGGTACGACGATTCTCCAAAACAGCAGTAGCCACGTGTCCAATTTTTCTAAAAAAATAAGCGATCATCTGCTTCGCGGCACTTTGCACATGCGCCACTTTGGTGGGGTTTTTCTCATCTTGAAAGACCCAAATGATCGATTGCTGCTTTGTTTCGGGGTCGTAGCTGTAAATCCATGTTTCGTCACCTGTTACTATGTTCCACACCAAATTTTACGCCCCTTCGTTGAATCTGGTATGCCATCATTGCACCAAGTGACGCGTTCCCGTTTTTTGAACCTCGGTCAAATTGTGTGTGATGCACCGCGAGCACAGCTTTCGCACAGCCAAATGTTTGTGTAAGATCGATTGTATCTGACTCATGCCTATGTCTAAGGATGCTAGAATCTCATGGTAGATCATATACCTGTCTGTTTCGGTCATACGGCGCACAGCATCGAGTTTTTGTTGTTGACAGCGGTGGACGGGCGACCTTCACGAAATTCGTCACTGAGATTGACACGACCGCGCTTGAATTGTGCAAACCAGCTATAAATTCTCGCCTAGCTTGGTGCTTCATGTCCAAAAGCAGTTTGAAGTCGAGCGAGCTCTGCTGAGCTGTCAAATTACACTTATAATCGCAGAAAATCACACAGCGAAAATTTTCACTAGTTAAATCCATCGTAATGCAGATACGCAATTTTTAAAATGAAACAAATAACTGGTAGATGAAAGAAACTTTATTCTACAGCCAAAAAGCCTGTTGAGGCACACTCCAAACAACATCAAATTAGTGGAAGAAGAAGAAGACGAAAGAAATAGCATCCAAGACAGGCCTTTCAAAACTATAGTCCTTAGGATTCTTCATGAACATCTTCATACGAATAAAGTTAGTGCGAGGTGGGTGCTAAAACTTCTTTCAAGTGTGCAGCGAAGTGAATGAGTAGCGAGTGAATGTTCTTATGAACTTTTGGAGGCCTTTCAGAGAAACTGAAACGATTTTTTGTAGTCAATTATTACAAGTGATGAAACTATAGTTCTATAGTTCTTTTCAAAAGGGGAGTCGATGGAGTGGCGTCGTTCTGATGAAGCACCGCCTAGAACGGCAAAGGTATCTGAGTCCTCCAAAAAGATTATGGTTTCGATATTCTGAGATTGTCAAGGAATATTGCTTATAGACTTACGACTTATATAATTACGGTGACTGGAAGCTATTATGCTAACCTTATAGAGCAATTACGAGAAGCAATCAAGCAGAAACGTCGTGGAAAACTAAGCAAAGGTGTGTGGCTTCTCCATGACAATGCATCGGTCCACGTTGCCGCAGTTGCGAAAGCTGCTGTTTCAAAGTGTGGCTTCACGAAAATACGTCACCCACCCTATAGTCCTGATTATTATTTGTTGATTAGCTATTAGCTCCCAGTGATTATTATTTGTTCTCAAAACTCAAGGCAGACTTAAGGGGTAGAAGATTTTCCACTGATAATGAAGTAACTGCTGCTGTTTTCGCCCATTTCGAAGACAAAACTTCTGACTATTTTTATACTGGGATAGAAATGTTAATTAAACGATAAATTTTGGACAGGGTATTGAAAACTTTCTTAATGCTTTTGATTTGATATTTTACATGGTCCATTATTTAGTACCTAATGGTGGCCTGCAGTTAAGCAAGGATCCCTGCAGTATGATGTAGGGTTAAACAGTCCGCTTTCTGGCTAGTACTTTTGTTTTTGTTCTTCGATTACCATATCCATGTCGCCAGCAGTCTGAAATATAGATAAACTTATATAATACGCTTTTAATATAAGTATGCTATAAAATTTGTCATTTATATTTTTTTGTGAGTCTCCTTCAATATTCAATAAAATGTTTGCATACTATGTAGAAGTGTTTCATCTTTTGTCGATTACAGTTTCATTCTTTTTTCTTAAAATGTGTCCCAATTTAAGTATAAGTTAAGTCCTTTTTCTGGGTATAATGTATCGAAATTGAAATTTATCTGAAATCAAGAGTACCAGAATCTAGAAATCTTAAATTAAGAGTACCTACCAGAATACCCCGCTACTCAATCGGACTGTTTCAGACGTGCAAACACAGAACTAATCTAGGAAAACATTCCTCTGTATCTCGAATATCATGGACCTTTAATAAATTTTCGATCAGCCTCGTTGACCTTGATATATTTCATGATAAATGGTATGAATTTAAACAAAAAACTTTTCAAATTGCTAACGCTCCACTTATAACTTTCCTTTTTTTATAGCTTTTTTTTAAATTATAATTAATATATTTTCTAAATTAACTCATTCTTTTCAAATATCATATGTACTAATTGTTGACCTACTATGAATGTAATACCACTACTTTTTATATGTATACTTGTTTATTGTTACCTCTGTTGATTATCCAAATTAAATTAATAAATAATCTGTTGAGGACACTTTTGTCTACTACAATCTCTTAATAGATAGAGGACAGTATTGTCCTACAACCTTATAGGTCGCCGGGGGATGTGGACTGTATATATAGGATGTTAAACAATAATAACGCCTTATTTCTTGTCGATAATATCAGCAGAGCCGGGGGCAGGGGGCAGAGGTACTTTTTGTTCTACTACTTGTCCTAGTCACTTGGTTGACCGTTTGTAGTGTTCGGAGTGGTGCCGCTGATCGGAATGCCGGGAAGCCCAAAATGGTCCGTCTTTTATTCCAAATGGGCTTCCCCCACTACTTGTCTACATGTGTACCCCTCCCGCTACCCGCGGGGGATCATTTATTCGTACAACACACATTTTATACATATTCATACATTTACAAGATTCTTATAGGATTCTTATTAGATAAAACTTAGATGTAAACTAGCCTAAGAGGGATCTAATAAGATCATGACGCTATAACGTTCGGTTTCGAGTGGACGGGGTGCGCGGTTTGCGCGACATATTTACGTAACCCCGTCCCCCGCTTCAGGACTATAAATATTATATTCGTCCGCCAGGTGGCGGAGCGCTCAGTTGTTTCCCGAACGCCATAGCGCCCACAACTTATCCCTAGCATGCCCTACTTACTCTATTTACCAACAATTATCCTAATAGGGTAATAAAAGACACACTAGGGATCATTTTAATATCAATTACACCAGGGCCGTCTTAAGTCTATTCTGCGCCGGGGTGCGGGAGTGTATCCTAAGACAGTCAAACATCCTATTGTGTATCCTATGACAGTCAAATATCCTATTGTGTATCCTATGACAGTCAAATATCCTATTGTGTATCCTATGACAGTCAAATATCCTATTGTGTAATTGTTTACTATAGCGTTATATTTTTTCATTACCTTTAAAAGGTGAGCGCCCGGGGTGCACCGCACCCCTTGCACCCCCTGGTAAAGACGGCCCTGAATTACACAATACATAATCATAAAACGGACATTAAACAGATAGTGTAAACCTAACGATATTAAGAGATATTCATACATTTATAAGACACTAAAGAGAAACAACTATACAAGCGAAACTATTATCTATACATATGCAAGTACCCTAGCTTTTTACATTGTCATTTATTCCGTCGTTAACATAATCCAAATAATGATTTGTTAAAAATGAAAGATGTAGGTTTTAATCGGAAAGTCAAGAACAAGCAAGAGCACTACTCGTATCTTAAGAAATAATGAAATGCAAAAATCTATGCGTGCGTGCATTCGTTAAAATCATCACCTTATAATTACAAAAAAATTATAGCATTTAATTATCTCTAATGGAGGCACCTTTCGCACACTGTTATGTTACAATTAAGGGAAAAAATAATTCCACCCAGAATTTACCAATATAATCAGTTCTTTGGTCAGCTAAATTTTTTCAATCTTAAAAGGATTCATACATATGGTTATATTTATTTTCCTTTCGCAAACTATTGACCCGAAAATTGTACAATGAGCTGCCTACTGAGGTATTTCCGTTACCCTATGATATGGGGTTCTTCAAGAAAGCTGTGAATAGGATTTTGCAAGGACGGCGGCAAGGCGCATACCCCCTTGGTGTTGCAGGTGTCCATGGGCGGCGGTAACACTTACCATCACGTGGGACCGCTTGCTCGTCCGCCCACTTGTCTATAAAAAAAATGCTTGTAAAAATGTCGTAGATGTTACGAAGAACCATTAATGTTCTTAAATTAATTAGCACAAATATGATGCTTTGCTAATCGCTAAAATCTAGCTAAAAGCAAGTTAATTATTAAAAAAAATAAAAACCCGCCTGCGTCCCACCTCTATATGAATACATATTTATTATTATATTGAAATAAACTGAAATTAATGAAACAAGTAAGTTTGCATATTTGCTGCATACACTAACTGGTTTGAGTATTTTGTTTTTTTGAATTACTCTACTATTTTGAGAATTCAGTTTCAGACTCAAAGCAGTCAGGGTACAACGATATCTAAGCAAAAAGTCGCTTGACGGAAATTAATAACTGATTTTAAAAACGAATATCATAGCTTTATATTAAAATTAATTTGAATTTGGAATTTCAAGCAAGATAAGACACAACAGACTTGCAACAACGCAACGAAACTTTAAAGTGGCCAGTATGAACAAACGGCAATTTCATAGGTAAGGCCCTGTATGCCAGTATAATTAACTCATATTAACTTTAATTTTAGGGTGGGCATCGAAGCTCAAATCAGTTCAAACATATGGAAATAGTTGTCGACAAAATCTGTCAATCAAATCTCATATAGGTATACTTCTTAATTAAATCGGTAATCTAATGCCAAGGGTGCACACCGGGTGGTAACAAGGTGGAAACACAGCCAGTTGTTCATGTAGGTTGCTCAACTGATGTTAATCTACAAGATCACGACGCGACCTTCAGACTGATCGATAGTGGTACAGTTGGTAATGACCCCTATACCGTCAGTTATCTGACTGGTTTGTTGTCTCGATTTTCTTTGTCTTTTGAAAGTGCTTGTTTTGAGACAAGCTATCAAAATATATTGTTATATCCTGTTTTACGATGTTTTCTAATAGAATACTATGATAATAATCGTACTGTATGTTGGTCCGATATTTCTTGAAGTCTGGCGACTTTCGACTGTTTTATTTCTGTTTATATTCAGATAGATTTTTTTATATTCAGATTATATTCTGTCTATATTCAGATAGGCAGACGAGCGGACGGGCCACATGATGGTAAGTGGTCACCGCCGCCCATGGACACCTGCAACACCAGGGGGCTTGCGGGTGCGCTGCCGACCTTGCAGAGTCCTGTTCACAGCTCTCTTGAAGGGCCCCATGTTGTAACGTGACGGAAATACCTCCACTAGCAGTTCATTTCACAGCTCTCGGGTTCGCGGTATACAGTGCGTACTCTATGTCAAGAAAGTGCGGATGAACCGCACGAACGATGACGAGCGGTGCGATGGTGAAAACCCGAAGTTGGCATTAAATTGAACTGCTCTGCAGAACATTCCTCATTGTAAAGGCTGTAGAAAACGTTGAAAGACGCAACATCTCTACAAATGCTGAGCGATTCTAAACCACCTGTGAGAGTGGGATCGTCGACAATTCGGATAGCGCGACGTTGGACGGAGTCAAAAAGAATCCAGCTGGTACTTCGGTGCACCGGCCCAGAGGTGTGAGCAGTAGTAGTGCAGTACTTGAGCTTTACAGAGCGACAAGCTTTGCCCCGGAAAGAAGTACTGCTTCGCTCTATTCAGTATACCGAACTTTTTACTATCAATTTTTGTCTCGCTCTCCAGATGACTCCGAAGCTCGACTTTGCTGGAAATATCGACGCCAAGGATCTCAAAACTCTCAGACATCGTATGAGGCATGTTCTGAAATCGAGGTGCCACAACAAATTGAGTTTTCTTAGCGGTGATTGCACAGACTTTTGTCTTGCTGGGGTTAAATTAAACCAAATTAAGTTTATCCCAAGTCAAGATTCGGTCTGAGGAGTTCTCGATTTCGTATTTCACAATCTTATATAGGTGCAACACATACTTACACAAGCTTTTCGCTAATCTCTTTTATTTCTTTCTAATTCCATGTCAATTTGTAATTTTGTAATACTATTACAATTTCGAAATGACATTGTAGTACGTCATAGATGCGCCATCATTATTGTTGATTAATTTTAAATGATTGTCAAATCAATTTTTCGCAACTGCAGTTACCTATGCTAGTATGTACTAAGTTAGGATGTAGCTTTTCGCACACGTGATTTGCAACTTCCCCAAATTTTCACTTAGGTAACTCTTATTTTTTAAAAGTTTTTTTACATACGAGCAACAAGTAGTCGAACAAAAATTGATGAGCAACAAGGAGCAAACTAAACTGATAGTAAATAAGAATTTCTCTGTCAACTGTATGTGAATTTATACTAATACTTACATAAATTCAAAGCTTGTAGTAAAGAATGTTACAATTTGTAGATAACAATTTTATAATAGTGATCATTTTCTAGAAATTGTTAGACCGGTTCGTATTTATTGGTCGGTTTAAAGTAGGTATTCTTATATGCCGTACTTTTTATTTCCCACACAAACGTTTAAGGCGGACGTCTGTTAGCACATTTGTTACTGTGTGAAATAGATTTCATTTGATTTCTATCATGGAGATTTTTGGCTTTTACCCCCATCATATACTACACATAATAGTAATTATATTGAAACGTTATAAAATATAGATTTTGAATACCTATACTGAGGTGAATCCCTTTATGGTTATATAAAAGGTGAGTCGCTTACCTCACTGCCGCACAAATACAATAGCCATTGACAAAATAATAAAAAAATAACTTAAGATACTAAAAAGAGAAAATATTCAATAAGATAAAGTTAAAAAACGTCGATTGCAGCGCCTCCGTCGTAAAGGGAGATTCCATATTTTCTGTACGTTAGAGAACTGTTTAGACAAAGTAGTTTTTATATAGACGTCGAAATATTTTTGTTACTTTTTTAGGTAAAAGTAAGTTAGTACAAAGCGCAGAATAAAAACACGAGTAGAACATACGAAGTAAAACAATTCAGAATAAAACAATTTTCTCTAGAATTTTGAGTTCGGGGACTGAAAGTGATAGACAGAGCTATTGGATAAAATGAGTCTGCGTACTAGCTCCAAGCGCTACTATCTCCAAACTCGCGCATCTTAGATTCCTACACTCTTCATCTGGCGATTAGTCAACCCAGGTGTGTTTCATACAGGGTCCTTATCGCAAAGATGTCCTTATGGCAAGGAGATCATGACGGGCTCTCATGCCGCTCCAGTACCGGCAGCTTCGCACTATAAAATAAATGATATCTTACGTCGTTCTCTTCCGCTAAGGTATCGGCTTTCTGGAGCCGCATGGTATCATAATTATGTCATATTTACTCTTTAAAAAATCAAGAAAGACTGGTTTATTATAACTGTAGATGTTTAGGTACTTTGTCTATTTTTGAATTCTACATTATTTCGTGATTCAGCACACGTCCCCGAATGAACACAGATGTCTGGAAAATGTTTAAATCGTTCTATTTTATTTGGAAAACTAATCACATCTAAATAAATTGGGAGGGGATCATAGGTGAAATAAAACAACATCGTAATTATCAATTAACTATTATTTATTATAAAATTCGCATATAAAGCATGTGTAATATTTTTGATTTATAAAATTACGTACTTTAATATGACAAAAGACATCTTTTATATTGTCACAACTACCTACAAGAAATGTAGATTTCTTTTTTTAACATTTTTGAGTTCATTTCAAAAAATATATGGGCCCTACTTCAACAATCACGTTACACTACTACTGTTAACCGTCAATCTACAATAGCCAAAAAGGTAGCATCGTACTCCCCAACATCCAAATTGTGTCATAATTTCTAACATCTCAAAATCTCTACATTCCGTTAGTACTTGTGATACACTTCCCTTACTCAACAAAAAGTAATAGACAAATTCATGATACAAACTTACAAACTATCGTAACACAAAATTGCGTAATGAATCCCGGCTTAAGACTAAAAAATGTGAGTCAAAACTACGTATGTAAAAACACGACTTATCGAAAAACAAATGAGCCATCAAGAAGTCTACACGGAGTGGCTAATTCTGCCTAACATTAAACACATTAAAAGAAATCGATAGTACATTTTAATGTAAATCTAAGTAAGTATTATTACGAACAATAATCAATGAAAATTATCATCTATTTAAATACAAAATTTTAATGCGAAAAAAAATTAATCATTACGTTTTTTACCAATCGTTTTAAAAACTACCTTCATATGCCCATTCTAATATTTTTTTAACTTTTTATTTTTCTAAGGGTCTGAAACCCTGCGATCCAATTAGTATGTACTTACTTACATATCTTTTAATTACACTACTTCACTAAAATTAAAAGAAACTTAAGTGTACTAAAACTCAGATTCAACTGTATAGTAATACAGTAATGCAAGTAGCATTAAATCATTACTTAAAGTACTTTAAAAATAAGAACACAATTATTTATCATGTTGTACCTATTTATCAATTGACTTCATTGACATGGATACATGATTACTTCAGTCTTATTTATTGTTGGAAGAATACTTTCACTCATTTTTTAAATCACATTTTAATTTGTACGAACGCATCAGGTTATTTGCGGGTATGCACTTCACTTTTCGGTTTTTGATAGTAGATATAACACTTGTACCAACGTTATGCCAAAAACTTATTGTTACTACATATCATGCATCTATGATGTCACAAGCCGCGTCAGAGTCCTTCCTCACTGAGACAAACATGACTCCCAAATATCGTGGCGCGGCATTTTTTAAATCCAAGATTTTTCACAACCGTGGATTCCATACCGAAGCCAGATCTTGTGATCTGAGGGTGTTGACCCTAATAATGCTGGTATGGTATTAGGCTTTGGTGTTCAGACCTCAAGGGTCGGACTCCGAAGCCTAAAGTTGTGTTTCAGCGGAATTTTGCCACAGGTTGGAGGGTAGGGTGTCGTAATGAGACGGTACTGTCAACAGTGCGTCTGCCGAGGTCCTTGTTATGGAGCAGTTCTGTAATAAGAGAAATCCATGTATAAATTTTGTCTAACTTTAATCTTAACAAATACTTTTGTGTATTCTAATGGAAGAGATTTTTGTTATCTGAAATACAGGTGATAAGTCAACTTCCAAGTAGCGGACGTTCAATATTTTGGTTTGTATTTTTGCCTGTGGCCATGTGGTGTCGGTCGCTTTTAGAATAGCACTACTCCTGTTCCCGTTGGAGTCGTAAAAGCTGACTAAGGGGTAACAAAGTCGTTACCATAAGCCCCGTGGAACTACGCCGCCTCTAAAAGAGTGGACTAGCCAACCCGCTTGGCCACCGTGCCGTTTTAAGGCCAATCCCTCATACAAAGACAGTGTGCATCGGGAGGTCCATGTACAGCATTGTACGATAAAAGGTCTGGTTACATTACGTTACCTACGTATTATTTTTGTGCTTGTACTGGTGAGTGACCACGATAAAAAGACCTTCTCGTATACATTCACATTTGGTAGGGGGAGAGTGCATGCTGCATTCCCACAGCCGCTGCGGGCACTCGACTGCCCACGTTACCCCTCTCTCACAGAATACTACCTTGAAATGTACTGCATTTCCCACTTTATCGTATTTCACCATTGTACGTACGTGTTTCAGTAGTGAGTGAGATATGCCAGAGCCCATTCCCATCCCATCTTATCCCTCCCCATTTTCCCAATCCATCCCTTAATCTGCAAAGGTAGGCAGCGCAACCGGGGGCGTGCCAACGTTTGTCATTCTGGACTAATGTTGGCATGTATCGCGGATGTCTATGGACGACAGTATCCACTTACCATCAGGTGCCCTATGCTCGTCTGCCGCCTTTTTTCCATAAAAAAAATAAGCACGAAAAGTTGCTTTTCACTTACACGGACATTTTCACAAGCACAATTATACGCACGCTTGTGAGTTGCAATAACTATAAGACTGTTTTTACTATAAGTGCCTATTTATATGTTTTTTCGAATAATTAAATGTAATATACAATATGTATTAACGTTATTCGTAAGTAAACTCGCGTCAATGATATTGCCTTCATATTTAAACACTTCGGTAAAGCACGTGTCTTATAGTTAATCTACATGTATAACTCATTAAATATTAGCTTTTATCTCATGTATATGCTCACATTGGGCTGTATGCGGTTTGTATCCACGCAGTCGATGGGTAGTTTTATCATCTCGACCTTGTATTTGTACCCGCATGATGTCAGCTTCACGATTGTGTGTAAGGGCACGTTCATGTAGGGTAGTTCATCTGTAAGGACGTAACATAAGTATTATATTGATGTTTGATGCTTACAATTCAAAATTTTCCTTATTTGAGAAATAATAAATTTAAATGCGTCTAATTTAAGATAAAATTAAGTTATCATAAATTGAGGTGTAAAATGTCGTTATCTGCCATCAACTTATCTACGATTTTGTAATTATCTACTAACATTTGAACAAGAAAATACTATGATATGAAGATTTTGTTATCATGGTTGAACATAATAAAGTAAGTGTGTAAGCGTCTTACACACGATTAAAATTTCTATTTATGTAGGTACGTAGTCTAAACTGATAAGACGTGAGGGTAGACAGATTCGTCTGTAAATAGTTTCAAGTCTGGTCATATTATAATTTCTAAAATTATTAATTTACTTTTCTAATTTCATTTCTGTTATATTATTCTGTTTATACTTAATATTTTTTAACAATTTCAGTATTTATTATGTGATTCCTGTATTTACAAAACTACACAATCAATAAATACGCATATGTACTTAAGAAAAGAAAAATATCAAAGTATCAAAATGTTTTATAGTACAATTCAAATTCAACTGACAATTAAAAAATGTTGCCCTGTAAAAAGTTCCGAATATTTTTCATTGGTTACGATTGCCAAATTATAGCAATATTTTCACCCGCTACCGCAGCTTTGCGGAGAGCAGTTCGTACAAAATGGAGGCGACATATCGTTAAGAATTTACTAATATATGTTTGGCACCTTATCCCTACGATATTCCGTAAATTTATCACTTATTCCCACTATTCGTAGACACTTCAAATTATATAACTACATAAGTAGTACGTATGTATTCTCCTTCATTTTTTCACGCACGTTGAATATCTCACGTTTTCACGTTGAATATCTACATACAAGAGTAGATTATCTTAACACAAGAGACATTGTAACTCATAATACTTAACAACTTGTTTTACGTTTGACTAAGATTTGTTTACATTTCCTTTCTCCAAATGTAGAAGAAATCAGCATTATAATATAGGTATCCTACGAGTAAATCCTATCCATCGTAATATTATTAAATCCCAAAGTGTATCTTTCTGTGTGTTGTCTTCACGACTAAACTACTGAACCGATTTTAATAAAATTAGGCCGCGAGGTAGCCTGATACCCGGAAAATTGATTAATTTATCCGAGATGAGTCAAATGCTATAAGATTCTCGTAATTGGCTAATAGGTGTTGATAGAATCTTACCAAGTTTAGCATCAAGGAAGTATCCGAGCATGCATCGCAAGACCGCCTGGTGTCCTACCACCACGACATTGTCCTCGTCTTCCAGCGCGGAGAGTACTGGACGCAGGCGAGTCATTATGTCTATGTACGATTCTCCCCACGGGTATCTGTAGCGCAGCTTATCTTGGTCCCGCCATGCGAACTCCTGAGGGAAACGCTCTTGCATCTCCTCATAAGTCAACCCTTCACAGATGCCCTGTAGATAGAAAACGTACAATTTTAGAATGCTGACTGGCATAGTTTTGAATTCTTATTTATGTAGGAGTGGTTATTTAGGTAGGAGCCTAGCGTGTTTCATTCTCCACTCGCATTCTTGAGGTCCTAGTCCAAACGCTCGAGTTTCTACTTAAATACGATTCTTTTAACTATCACTATATCAGCGGTAAAAGCCAACATAATGAGAAAACCCGCATGTCCGAGAATTAAGAGAGAAATTTGTGTGATGTCACTAATCACCATTGGATCTGCATAATGGGTCATGGCCCGAAACCCCTAGAGAAGGCTTGTGAGGAGAAGTTTCTACAGTTGGACATTATAGACTGATATGGATCGATCGATTTAAGTTCATACTCATAATGTTATGTCATACTCATAAGGTGGGAATGCTTAACCAGTGGAAAATCTTTGTCTATTAATATGATTCACTTTGCTTAAAAGGAAAAATTATCATAAATTCCTTATAATTACATCACAATACAATCTCTGTAAGTAATTATCATTCACGGCCTCGTAAATATTTTATTCAATCATGAGGATATTGCGAATAAGGCCGTAAACCGCATTTTTTATATTTGTAACAAAATGTTCAATGTCAACAACAGGCGACTAGAGTGAGTCACGCGAAACGCTAGTAATAATAGAAAGCAATTCGGTAACTGGTATTTTCTTCGTGAAATATTAAGCGAATCGTAGTAGATATTTCTCTTCTCGATTGTGATCATTGATGACCATTATAAATTCCATGAAATAAAATTAAAGCCGACACATGTTCTTGCGTATAACATTGGTGTATAATAGTTCGAATATATCATATTGCGTTTTATTCTATGAACCAACCTGTTTTCTTGTGAATTTCCTATTTAAATATTAAAAGAATTTCCAATTTCCCCAGCATCCCCTATTTTCTTAAATTAAAAAAAATATATTTGCACAATGTGTGTGGTGATATAAATACATTCGATCGTCACATTATCATTCATGGCATACAAATATTTAATATTGTCATATAGATATATTAATTAACTAATAAAAGATTAGCGGCCATATTGCAATGTTCCAGGGTTAACAATTTCTTATTATAAAACTTCTCATTGTCTTTCGATTACATAATAAAATTGTACATATTATTTGTAATGTAATAAGTAAACAACGTAAGGTGTAGGTACTTGCTCTTAAAAATGCAACCAGGAACTATGCATTATTTCCGCATTCTCTAAGTACAAAGCTGAATAGAATGACAAATGTTCTGTTTAAATCACAATAGAGTAAAAATAAATGTAAACTGAATATATTTACATTTTTACATACTCTTTCTTATTTGTCTGCATCGTCATAAAGCAATAACAATCAAAGAAAGATAAAAATGTACATTATAATGTTACATTTACATGTTTTGTAGATAACATAAGTAACGCTTTCTATGTATTATTAACACTGAGTTGTTTATGAGATAATGAGTTGTATAAAACGTTACCTTTTATCTGTCATAGACATTTATGGTTATACATAGATCAACTGATAGATATGCCTAAATCTTTTCCTTTGTTTATATTTATAAAAAGACAGTTGTGCGACTGAAAGATTCTATATTAAGATTGCAAATAAAAACAGAAGTTGTTGATCACATCCAAAATAGATGTGTAATTCTGTTCTCATACGTCCAAAGAACTCTGAAACAAAGTGTAAAGTCTGCAAGTCCAAAGTCCAATAAAATACCTATCGCACTTTTTAAATAACGTCCGAAAATTCTCATCCATTTGAGCCTTTAGCATCTACTGCGGTATGTGATTTGATTGATCATCTAATTATTATACTAAAGTCATTAAAACGAAATAGGAATTACTCGTAGATACGTAATAGTGAAGGCATATATAACTCGTTATAATAGCATAAAATTTAACGATATTCACCGGATAGGAAGAGCGAACGATTAAGATTAACATTTGATAACTTATCCTTTTTTTCTTTAGTGCAATATACTTCAAATGCAAATCATTTATTTTGTAAAAACGTAAGTAACAAATTATATTGTTACAGTAAAATTTTGCCTTAATAGGCGTAAAAAATCAATTTTACGTGCTGTTTCAGAGCCAGGCATATTTGATCAGTGATCAACTGATCACGCGCGCATGACTGAAGCCGCACTACTCGTACATTCGACATTTTCAACATCCACATTAACAGCGGCACATGAAGATACAGTATCAAAGAATATAAATTAACGGAATAAACATCCATAATCTGCATTGTAACCCTTTCGACCTAACCTAACCAGTACTAGAAATGAAAGGACAAGTTGATATCGAGAAACTTACCGCATCCAACTCGTTGAGCGCCCTGAGAGGCCTCTTAGGCGCCCTTATTTCTGCAGCGGTCTGTTTAGTTCTGCGTAGTTCGGACGTCCACACGGTGAGCGGTTCGTGAACAGCGAGCGTGTTCATGTGTTCGGCGAGCGCGTGCCCGTACAGTTGACCGCGGGCGGATAGTTCGGCGTCTCCGCCGATGCGACCAAGTACATTGTACTCGCTTTCGCCGTGCTACGATAAAAAAAATAAGGTAATTGATTATTTTACAGAAATACAAATAATTAACTTAAGACAATCTATGATATCAACATCTAAATGTCTTTAAAAATTACTAGAGATAAAGGAGTTAAAAATGACCGCAATATAGAACAATGACGTCTATTTTATATATTGCTTCTACAACCACGCATGCGTGTCAGAGAGATAACAGTAACTTTCCACCGCATCCCCATCCCAAATATTCTCAATTTTATATCTACCCACCGATGAATCTACCTTCTGTTCTATTGAATTTGAAAAATTCTTTTCAATACGAGTTCATTTTCATTTCTAGTTGTTGAATATGCCAAGAAACATACCAGTTACAGGAATAATCTATTACCGAATTTATTTATGGCATCACCGCATAATGTTATTTTTTGGGACTATTTTCCATATCTATGGAACTTTTTTATTAATATTAGACACTAACTACATACTAATTGAAAAAGATAAATAATATTTGTTTGCATAGGTACGTAGGTACGTCCGGGTGTGTAAAACACGACTTTTGTATGTACTTGCTTTTGTAACTATTTTTATCATTTGCGTGTGTACACGTGTATACAGTGGGGATATATATAAATAAAATTAAATGCATTTATTTTTTCATTCGTTTTTTCCTCAAAACAAATGGACGAATACAAACATTTGACACGTTCCATAACTACGCAATTTCCACTTTTTTGTTCAGGTAGTAAGAATTATATCGCTCCCAAAAAAAATCTAGTCTATTTCTATTTCGCCACGTGTTTAACAAATACCCAAACAAATCGATGTGATAAACATGTTTATCTAGAACCAATTAACTGATAAACTAACGTGCTTCAGAATGACGCAAGAGAATGAAAATGAGGAACTTTCACCTACCCGAGAGAAATATAAAGTTTGTGGAAAAGCTCGCATTCCAGTCAAGTATCCGAGTATTCCAGACTCCTTCTGTCCAGCGACCCTATGCGCTGTTATTGTCTCTCCCATGTTTTCAACTCGCACGAAGCTAATGTTCTCAAGACTCTCGTCAATAGGTTCATACTGTCTCATGTAGTGCTCCAATTTCTTCCTCAAATCATCCACTGCCTCCTCTTCGCTCATGGCCTTGTAATCAGCGGAATAGTGGAGGATTTCAATAATGTTCCTCTCGAGTAACTCTTGGTCCTCGCAAACGCATTCGATAAACAAGATCCTGAAGCCCATATCGGAAAGGCAGTAGTCACTCAACTCTCTGCGTTGTTCACGAGTTATATTTGTGCCATCGAATATCTGAAATGGAAAACTATATTTTTAAACATGAACGAGACAAAGATACTGGTTTGTTTACGAGCTTCTCGAAAGGTCAAGCGTGGCCTCGTTAATTAGCACTAGCATTTGCTAGTCTTCAATGGCGCATAAACAAGATACAATATCTAATATCTTGTCCATTTACGTTATCATCGGCTCAATCTATTGTATATTATCAGCCAGCAAATGGAAGAATCACACGAATTCGATTAAGATCAAATAATAAGATTATATATAGTTTACATCAATTCGTATTCTTTTGCATTGTGTCGTAATATTTTTAATTGGCATTATCATGTTTTTCTATTTTAAAAAATAAGTTTAATGAGAAATTTAAAAACAAATGTAACAATGGTGTGATACTTAATCAGCACAAAAGTCGATAACATAAGCCGTTGTGAAGAACTGATTATATGTGACGTCATCAGAGCAAAGAAACCTTATTGTCGGCATAGCTAACTTAAAATTTCGTTATTTCAATACTGTATAAATAAAAACATGCTCTAACATATGGTTTTTAAGACAGAGCAATAAAACCTATGTTCTTTTTTAATAAACCACTGATATCTTAATGAGAAACTAGAACTGGCTATAAGGTCCGTTTTCTCAGATACCTAATGTCGCATAAGTTTATGCTAGTCTGATATTGAATAACTATATGTATTACATGTCGTTTTGACGTAACTGAGCAGCTTGCGACTCGTGTGCCAGGTGTCTATAGTAACCGACCGTAACTACGATCTATTCGTTTTTATTTAACAAAAGTCTCTTGCCAACCTTGTATTCCTCTAAGCCCATATGCTCTTCGCCAACATTCTCTGACTTTTATCCATTTCTCATCTCTTCTTACATCATGCAGACAACTGTAAAAAGAGGTGAGAGGACTTACAGCAACGCCGTTGCCCTCTTTAAGCCACAGGGCGGCGTCCTGGACTGCCTCGCTGGCGCTTTGCCGACGGATGGCGGAGCCCTGCTGGTTGTCCGCACGGAAAATGTCGTGACTTCCGTACAGCGCCATGTGCCTCCGGCGGTACTCGCTGCAGTCGAACACTGCAATTATAAACATTAATTAGAAGATTGCCTCAAAACATTTGTAATTTGAAACGGACTTAGCAGATTCATGTTAGAGGAATATTGTAATAGGATTTCGTTTATAACGAAGTTAATGCTTTTTATACTCGGAATTATGTTCGCTTTACTTAGTTCTGATTGCTGATAAGCATTTTGTTGGCCATATTTTGAAGCACTTATGTTGTTTACAAATGAAATACAATCGCCAACATTTTTATTAATCATCACCTTTTCTGTTTGATATATTTTTACAGTCACAAATTTGACACATCTACATAATAGAATATCGAATGGAAAGTGGATTGAATGTGTAGTCACTTGAAGTGCTACATTAACGTGCTTAGAGGCTTTGATTTGAGAGAAAATATTAAATTTTTATCAAGGTAATATAAATTATGCTGGTATCTAACAATAGATGAAGTTTGTCTAATGTGGAACAGTATGAACTATAATATATTGTGCATAAGACTCAAGATCAACAACAGAGACTCTCCATCTAGGTCAGGGCGGGCAAACGGGCTATAAATAAGAATAGGTTTTACTACATATAATATGACTGGATGAACCGAGAAAATTCTGTAACATATCGATTATTTATTCATTCGGACATGTAAACATATTTAACAATGTTATGTTAATTGAGATTACATTGCTATGAAAATAACAGTGGTTACAGTTTTAATGAATGTTAGATTAGGTTCACAAACATCCGTGCAATTAACCACTGAGATAAATCAATAGGTATATACTATTAGTTATTTTTTCATTTATTGTTTTCGGTAGATAGATAAAAACAGAGAAATTAGACTGCTTTTCTACACACTGCAAGCTTTCATGGGGTTCTTCAAGAGAGCTGTGAATAGGATTTTGCAAGGTCGGCGGCGCGCCCGCATGCCCCCTGGTGTTGCAGGTGTCCATGGGCGGCGGTAACACTTACCATCACGTGGGACCTCTTGCTCGTCCGCCCACTAATCTATAAAAAAAAAAATGATCTGTCTTACGACAACTATCTAACTGCAACTATCTAACGTGATAACATCACCACGTCAGTTCCAAGCTCTAAAGTCTTATTTAATTCAACTTTTGTAATGGAGTCTCTTTGTTGGAAAATATGAGATAAATTAAATGTAACGTAACCGTTCATTAGTTAGTTCTACCTTTAGTGCTCTCTCCATTCCAGTTGAGGTGCCTTGACAGGCGGTGCGCGAGCTGGCTTTTGCCCCTCGCGGGTAGTCCGACTAGTGCGATCAGTAGCGGCGCAAACTGACTGATACGCCGTGTGTGCATCGACACTGTAACAATCACACATTTCCCTTAAAAACGACCATTAAGTACATTAGCTCGTCACTTTTTTTTTCTTTTTTAGGAATGGCTAATTTCTTGTGGCCCTAATGGCCTTTCAAGAGTCACTGGACATGCATGGTTTAGGGCGAGCGCAGAAGGCGCTCAGTCAGGAGCAGAGTGTGTGCAGCAACGAGCCTAAGGTCTACCCCCGCCGTTAGACTGGCGGAAGGAACGGATATCGGCTTAGGTCGTTACTTTGGGATTAGCTCGTCACATTTCCCAGAAATGGCATGCAAAAATAAATATAAAATTATTATAGAACATTAGTCAATTAAATATATGATCAATACATGTAACATTAATTCTATTAAAAGAAATAAGATGTCAGCTTTGTAATCAATTGATAATACCTATTTAACTGTATATTAAATGTTAGGGATAATCTAAAATAGAAGAGATATTATGTACTTATAGGTTTCGTGTAACTCGCACGGGTAAAGATGTGAATGATCTCATTGAATTAATTTATCATGCGTATGTAAATTGAGAAATTATTCAGTTTGAATTTATCTATTTTATTTTAATAGGTATATGGCCTTCATTTATTTACATAGTAATATCACACACAACATTAGGTACTCTAGATTTTTTAATGTAAAATATTTATGACATGTTAAAGATTTAGGAAAGGAATACAATGATTTATAGGTAATAAAGGATTAAATCGAGCCACTTCATGTAAAATTGAATGATTAAATTAACTGCCTATTTGTGTTATGGCCTATGGAGCTCTAAAAACAAGAGAAATCATTAATCCATTTATTAAACACATGTAATTTCTAATATTAAGTTACTATTAGTTAATGATAATTACTTATTTCTAATAATTATTCATTAATACGTGTAAGATGTCGCAAATATTGATGTTTATTAAGACTCGTCTTCACGTCATAGAAGTCTGTCCGGGTCAAACGATAATGAATCTTTTATAAGCACTCCATTGGTATAAAATAATTGAGTGAATAAACGAGATATTAGATGACAATATATATTTATTTATGTACATACTAATCATCAGAAAGTTACTATAAAATTGTCTCAGTCAAATTACAAATCTCGATCTCTATTCGAAAATACGAGTGGGACCTTATGAAGAGTAATTTCGAAAATATTATAAGCTATTGTGAAACGATATGATTTCCAAAAATAATATTGTAGAAACTGTTCGTTTTCATGAAATATTTACTTTTCATTTGAAAATGTTGACAACTTTATAGGAAGTGTTGCAATTTTCCGGCTGTCGATCGATAGTCATCAATAAAAGCTTGCTTATCTAATGATTTGAATACACGTTGAATCGCTGGTATTAAATGACGTAACATCTATTGTTTCAGATGGTATTTTATAGCACAATAAAAGAAGAAAGTTGGTAGGTATATGCAGTTGAGGAATTACCTACTCATAGGTATTCTTTTTACATTTTTTATAGTTTAGAGAACCATTGTAGTAGTTCTACTTGTAGTTGTAGTCATTCAATTTACTACGTGTGAAGTAGAATGAATGCAAGTCTGTTTCAATAGAAATGAATATGTATTTTTAGAACAATATTCTCATAAAATTATAATTCAAATTATTCAGTATTACATATATGCATTTTAGAGGAATCCACATTTTGTTAAAGAATCTGTCGACCTCTTTATAGGAAGGTAGACAAACTTCCAAATTTTAATGTCATGAATGTAGACCAAGCGATATTTAGGTGAGTTTGTCATGTAAATAATTATTTAAAGAAAAAATAACAAGAACGAGGCCCCGAGAGGTGTGTCGTTTGTGCACTGTATATATGTAATACTGTATATATGTGCATACATACAGTATTCCGTTGCCAACGGGGTGTGGACTTTGTACTCCGTTTAACCACACAAGGAAACGGTCGATCTAGCCAGTCCACATGTATAATGATAAGTTGATAACACATAAATCACATAATACATACTTGTTACATACCGCGAGGTAAATATTATGTCTCTTTTTAGATGTATTGTATTATTAGAGATTCACATGATAACATGTGTGTATGGCGGGGGGCGGGGCGGGGCGCGGGGGGGGGGGGGTGCCTCTCGATCATAATAAATATAGTATCTTAGGATTTCGTTGACAGTTTCAAGTATGGCTATGAAATATATCTACACCTTAGCTATCTTATATCTGCAACTAATAAAATTTCGAATTTAATATTTAGTAGGTTTCTTGGAACACAGATATTGAGGCGTTAACCATGACACGCCTATTCATTTTATAGGTTGTGCACGCTTTCGTAAAAATACAAAAAGGGGTTAGAACTGTTCCACTGAGAAATGTTTAAAAATATATCTGTTAAAATTATTCTAGTTACAGCTGAGTTTGCTCAAAGAGACGCCAACAGGAAGCCAACTTTCAGGGTGGTTCTGTCACATATCATTTTAAAAGAGTTACTTAATGTTAATGGCTATACCTATAAAAAATGTTATTATTGGAGTGGTACGATAGAATGACTCGCTAAATTTAGTGGCGTGATCTCAGAGGCGAGCGACCGGCAATCGGCATCTGCGACTTTTCCACGACTCCAAATAAAAAACATCTTTAATATTATAGCAACGAGACGATAATATAACTGTAATAGAAATTGCGGGCGATTTACATAGTGTTTGTTATCCTTAAATTTTAATACATAAAAATGACGTAACCCAACGTATCTAATGTTAGGATTGTAAATTTCGAATGGCTAATAGATCTTTGCGTTATGGTATAAATAGTTGAGCAAATTATGTACAAGTAGGATACAGTGATTGATTACTGTTTAGATTTACGAATAGGATTTATTAATTAATTGAATATTCATTAATTTATTTATCTTGAAATTAGGCAGTGACATGCATTTCATGAAGTGTACTGTACTTTGTATTGTACTGTGTATTCACTGTACTGTACTGTAATTTATTCATTCAATGGATGACGACTCGAAAAAGGCTTTCGGTAGTGAGTTAGTGACTAGATGAGAAGAACGAATGATCGTGTGTTCCGAGTCTTCGGAAAAGCCTATATCCAGCAGTGAAGAGCTCTTATTATAAGCAGAACTTATACTATATCTCATAATAAGCAGAGAAGCAAACTTTCTATTTAATTACCACTTATCTACGCTAAACCATTACTTCGATGAAAACAATCTTTATAAATTACTTGCATACCATTGTTTACCTAGTTTCAAAACTAATTTCTGCCACCGAAATTAGAAAGAAAGAAAATATATTTATTCGTTGTAACAACACCACAATTATGTACGTACAATTGTACGTCGCGACAACAAAATGGACCTGGCTCAGAAAACGTTGCAGATAATCGACAGCACTAATATCCTGCCAGCACCTAAGGTATACATACATCTAAATACATTGGAAAAATACCATTTAATCTTCACGTAAACCATCGAATTGACAATAAAACTGGGTTCAGACTACGCTATACTATTGTGCTATATAGTATAGCATTTACCTCATAAGATATACTACCTGGCAAGGCGTTCACACTATACACTTATATCGCAAGCAAGTTTGCTATAAGGCAAGCTTCAGTTGACCGCGAACCATAATAGAGTGCACACGATGGATTTGGTACTCAGTAGTTATCACCACCAGCTTACCACCTAAATATCCTTAAGTTTTTTTTCAAAAATCTCTAATTATAATACAACAGAAAAACAGAAATATTTATTTGTAGAATACAATCAGTGAGTGAGCGCAATATTTTATAAGAGAAACAAAATAACTTTTCATTTAACAACTGTCTCCACAAATCTATTCTCACATGCCTACAATAGCTGTTGAAATAAAAAATCAAGTTCAAGCAAATAAATGCAAGTAGTTATAGAAAATTGCCCTGTTAAAATAAAGTTAAACCATTGTTTCACTCTAAAAAATGCGAAATCCCCGACTACACTGTCGAATCATGCGATATAGTACTGCGTATCGCTTGTTTATAGCATAGCAAGCCAATGATATTATATAGTATAGCTAAATGTGAACGTGTCCATATAAAATGTATGCTGAGCGATATTGGTATGCTATAAAATATATGCTATATAGTATAGCGTAGTCTGAACCCAACTTAATGTTCACAGTTCATATTTTGTATATAAAAGAATTTACTTTTAAGATTAATTAAATTTTAATGACGGTTTAGTGTTCCAGATTCACAAGTCATGTTGCACCGTATGTTTTCCTTCAGTATTGAGAACACAATCTGTTTATTTAGGTATTGCAACATAACAGTAGAACACTGTTAATACAAGTCGTAAATAGATGATCTGATAAAACTACATTTCGGGGATACAGGAAATACAGTTGTCAGTTATCAGCAGGAATATGTCAGGGGCATAACTTCTCTTCGCTAAGTCTACTTTTTTTCTTAACTCTACAGTTACGAGTAGAACCGACATTACGACAGTTACATACTTTAGAAAACAACTAATAATCCGAAAATTGCTTCATGCATGATATAAGAAATATGGAAATATTATTGACAATGTATTACTCGTACAGTGAGAGAAGTTTATCCACCACTATTAGTAGATCACATACTATAATCAATCACAGATATTATAGTCTATTTTAATATATATTTTATATTCAGATAAAAACGGCGATAGGTAAATTTTGAACTTACAATTTATAATTGAGGTATTAGGGACCCCAAGTCTGGTTTAGTTACGGTCTACGGAACTCCTGAATCGTGGTATCTAATAGGTATAATTATTATTGTAGTATCTTTTAAAATTGATATAGTAAAAACAAATGCTTTTGTTCAATTATTTATTTATTTGAGGAAAAACAGCGCAAACAGAGTTTAGACACACAGAATAATAGTTACATAATAATAATAAATATAAAAATGAAACTATTTCAGATGTTTTCAACAACATTTTCAAAGTGTTTTCAAACAAAGAATATGGTTAAATTAATAATTATTTATTTACATTATAATGTTTGCTGTCGTTTTTGGTCCTTCAAGCCGCAAATAATATATACTTAATAATCGGTATATTTACTTTCATAAAAGCTCCTGATAATATTATTAATTTATTTTTTATTGTCAACAAGCTATATTTAACAAGATTATTATCATAATATCATCATCCGGTCAATAAACAAGAGCCGGTAGACTAAGGCAAACCGCATGCGACACATAACAAGGTGTTGTTGTATCAGTGACAATGTGGAATAAATACCGTCCCCTATGCGTTCAATGCACAGATTAATGACACCTACTTACACTCGTAATCCTAACTTCATAATGTAGCGTGGTGTCTTTTCTGAAAGCATCTTTTAGCTAAACCATCTTCAGGTAATGCTAGGATGCTATATTAGTGTTATAATTTTATATATAATAATTTGTAATGATATCTGTATCATTGCCATAGGGTACGATGGGAGTGATGGGACTGACATGTTTACTTGTAGGGGGAGAGTGCACGCTGCATTCCCACAGCCGCTGGGCGTATTCGACTGGTCTCGTTACACATCTCTCTCAGAAGACTACCTTGAAATGTACTTCATTTCCTACTTTATCGCATTTCCCCAATTTACGTACGCGTTTCGGTATTGAATGAGATATGCCAGAGCCCATTCCATTCACAACTCACAAACATAATTGACAGAAAAATGTTAAAGACGTTTGAAATAGAAATGGACATAAGACATTTCTGTTTGTATTGTAGGTAGTGCCTTCAAAATACAAATCATAGTTATTAAATCGTTTGCTAAGAATTGAACAAAAAATCACAGTAACTTTTTGACTGCGTAATTTTTTGAGTATCTAGATATTATTATGCCTAATGGTTTATATAAGGTAATTATTATAAGCTGTAAAAATCATATCCATAACGAATGCCTTATTACCAGCTTATTACTTTATTACTCTTATGTTGGATTTTGATAAAAGCCACGTGAATTCATCTTTATCGTGAATAACAACTGTTTTTTTTTACGTAGGCACATAGTAAAGTGAAATCTTGTCAAAATTTGTTGCCGTAACTGCAGTTTGTAAGTACGAGTATAACGAATGACCGACAGTCGACACCCACATGTGAAAAGTTGTCAATGTCGCAATGATTTACGTAAATTTTATGTGAAAAGTGATGAGTTAATGACACACATCCTGGAAACTTTAACTAATTCTTATAGCTATTTTTCTAATAACAATAACTTAATGACCCATGTATAGACATACTATTTTACTACATAAATTGACCAATGTGTCAATAATTTTACAATTTTCCTTTGGTAGGCCATTTTTTACATCATTATTAGACCATTTAACTACAGAAGTGAGAGTTTCTTATTGAAGCGATGATCCCTTCTATTACGCTTAGGTAATGTTAACAGTTAATGACTAATGATTACAGTGCCGTGTGCAGGGTTCGCTGATAGATATCAGAGGATATATATCATGAACATGATATACATCACGATATAATATATCAATTGATATTTATCGTCAAAACTAGTCGGCAGTAGCATCAACGGCGTGTCTCGGCAGAATTCTTTTCTACCTTCGTGGCCTGGTGCAATCAAAGATACGTAATCGTTCAGGAAACGAGCCCATAAGTTGATCCATATTTTCAAGACTATGGAACCAGTAATATTTTCTTAGGTTTTCGCGATTACTATACATAGCAATTAAACAACTTTGAACTGTTTAAATCGCGTATATTTAACATTATTTATATCCCGACGTTTCGAACACTTTGCAGTGGACGTGGTCACGGGGTGACTAATTGATTTTATTTGTCACTTGAGTTATTAAGAAATTATTTGAACTACCGTCTGAAATTTTTTAATCATAACATTCCCTATGCAAAGTGTTCGAAACGTCGGGATATAAATAATGTTAAATATACGCGATTTAAAACCGTTCAAAGTTGTTTAATTGCTATCTATGGAACCAGTCCCAAAAAAGAATTCATGGTACTCCAATATACAATATGGACTGGGTTTGAGATTCCAATGCCAATGAGGACACAGAACAAATAGATCAGGTTGAGGTAGAGTCCGAAAGTCAACTGGACTGGGAGCCACAAGATGATGTCCCTCTTATAAACCCGAGCCTGAGATCTGACTCTTTATATTATATGACTCCTGATTATACTGACTCAAATAAAAATTATGATCACTGCCCACTACAAATGATCCAACACTAAAGATTATAATTATATTTTAGTTGAATGTTGATTAAGACTAATTATTAATCTCAGATTCTAATTTTTTGTTACTCTAATTTTACTCTTATTTTTTTTTTATAATAAATACGTCTATTAATCAAACGCAAAGTTACATTTAAAAATTTTGACACCGTGAAACCACTTACAGAATGAAATTCGCGTCTTTTTTATATACACGATATATATATCAAATATCGTATATTTTGATATTTATTATAAATATCGGATTTTTACGAACTCTGGCCGTGTGGTGTCCGGCCGGCTATAGAACAGACCAGCCCATCTGTTCCCGTGGGTGTAAAAGGCTACTAAGGGATAACTAAGCGGCTACCACAAGCGCTGAGGAAGTACACCACCTCTTAAAGAGTGGACTCGCCAACCCGCTTGGCCAGCGTAGCCTTTTATGGCCATACATCCCTCGTGCACAAGACAACGCGCTCGAAGAGGCGCATGTCGAGCAGTGGATACCGAAAGGGCTGATTGCATTGCAAATGATTAAATACTTCTCCAACTGATAAGTTTTAATGTCAGTTCTAAACTACCTTTGTCTAAGTCTTTGTTACATGTAATATCTTCTATATTATGTACTTTATTCGGGCTATGTACACCAACTATTTGGTGTTTGCCATTTGATACACTTGATAATGAACGTGTCAACATAATGCTGATAAAGTCCACGGGGGGGCAAGTAGCAACAAAAGTGAAAAACAATCAGTTTACATTACATCACCGTTAAAAATAAAATTATATCTATTATCTATTAATGTTCCTTGCATATTCATAGTGTTTTTCGTAAGTATCTAATTAATTTAATATAAATTGTTTATTGGATGTTATGTTCCAATTAGTACATCCTAACTATTAGGAACGTGTTTTGTTGATTGTTTGTATGAGGTGGCAATGGCCTCGATATCGGAGGCGTGGCCCTACGTCACGGCCCCAGTACCTATTGTAACTACTTCCTTCATTATTGTGTTTATGATTAGTAGGAGTACGGGTTTTGTAATGTCGCTTTTGCATTCTGTTTGGTCTATCCTATCGATATGCGACTTTTAATGTTCTCAATGATTTTTTGATTTTGGATAAATGAAACATTAAGTACATTTGTCCTTACTTTCAATCTTGAACTAAATGCGACTATTATTTCGACTATCTTTCTTAAAACAGCGGCTATGTAGATAGGTATGTAGAACTACATTTATTTATACTAAGTCCATCTGGTTAAAAGGCCAATGATTGAAAGGTCACTGGTACGTAACAATGTTTTTACGTTTCGTCACGCCACGTTTACTATACTGATCGCGGTCTTCACTATCACTGTCATATTACTTATTCATGATAGGAAAAGTCCATTAAATTGATATAATAATTATAATTCATACATTGGAGGAAAGTTCATTGAGGAAAGTGGAATAAACATTAGCCAATAAACCCAGATTAAATTATAACTGAGCTGAAACTAGGATTTTCGTATAAGATAAAGAATCATATTAAGCAACTTATAAAAAATTAAAGAACGTCAGAATTACGAAGATCAAATTTAATAAAAACCTCTTAAACTCAGCACATAAACAAAACAGTTTTAATTCTCAGTTTTCAAGTTCTCAATTCTCAAAACAGTTCTCAAAACCAATTAAATATTTACTACATAGGAATGAAGATACAACTCCTTGATAAAAGAGTCAGGTCGTAATAGTCACAGCGAATAGTCGTAGCTACCATGGCATTATAATACCATAGTTAATAATAAAAATAACTCTTTAAACTGATGAAGGTTAATTGGAATAACAGAAGTGAGCTATATTTGTACAGCACAAAGTCCGATCATTTAATTCTCTCGGGTTGATTAAGTAGGTAGGATAGCTGGCATTATTGTGAAGACAATTGATCACGACTGTCATCTTCAGTGTTAACATCAACTTGATGGTCGTGAGTCATGACTTCAAACTGGGACGACAAATTGACAGAAGAATCCTTAAATAGATATAATAAAATAATAATTTATTTCTATCAAACGAACGATTTATTAGCAACTTTTTTGTTACCCTCATTTAGATCCTCAAAATAAAAAAAAGAAGTAAAGTTGAGAACCCATTTGGTTTCGAATGATTCATTTTGCTGATACTTGCTGATTTTGTTACCATAATTAGAATATTGTGCTGTTCTTTTTAATCATATCAGTTAATTGGTTAGAACGAACAGATACGGAGTCGGTATCACGCTTTATACTCGTGAAAAGTGACAAAAATAACTGAAAATAGACAGTCATTTAGTAAAATCAAGCTGAATACGCAGGAATTCTATGAACTTACTGGCGATTTGCCATCGTGATGCAAAAACTGGCTAAAGATGCACGATCTTCACCGTGATCAAGTTAGCCTTAATTCTGATGCCATTAAAACTATATCGAGCAAAGTGCACCAAGGTAATTGACCAACTGCTAAGTTTAGACTTTTTTGTTTAGTCGTGTTTTAACTTGGGAGTTTTATTTTTAACTTGAGAATACTTATGTGTTTTAGATACCTAGCTTACCTACTGGTTAAATTTCATAATTAACGTTTTCTGAAAAATACTTATATTGCATCCAGGTCTTGATAAAGTTTGCTTTGATAAAGGGTCATCAAATATTCAACTGTCATTATTCAACGCTCAATATTCAATGTGTCAACTTGCAGAAAGATGCATATTTCTGCAAGTTCATGGATGAAAGAGAATGCCATTGCTAAGAATTTTAAGATTGTTTCCAGGTATGATTGTTCATGAATTTTCTGTTTGTTTGGTATATTGCCAAGAAAGTTATACGTCTAAATATTTGATTTCTAGTTGAACTTTGGACTCAAGAATAGGGTATCGACCATCGTAGTCGTGTGCAGTTATTTAAATATCAATTTATTGATTCACATTTAGTATTGACCTTATCAATGACGACCAGCCGGACGAGGAAGTGTTTACGGAAGAGAATGGTGGTGCCTATGCCTATTTAGTCATAGAAATTCTGAAATAACTTCAAAAAAAAATACTATTCTGTCACTTTTTTGTTTATAAAGCGTTTGTTTCATATCAGGTATCAATTTATTTATTTCTATTGTTAATTCATCAGCTCTTAGGTAGATGTAAAAAGACGTTTCAAACAATGAGTCAATAGGCATTGTACCTGGAAGTTATATGCTTTGTTGATATTCAATCAATGGATCTGTTGCAAAGTTAAAACATCTTACCTCTGACATTCTGAAGTGTCTGAAAGGATCGAAAATGTATGTCAATGACATGAAGCTTTCACTGAAAGGGTCGAGCCTCAAAACGTCCGAAGAAACAACGAATCGTGACTGAATGATTAGTGAAAACTAAAATCCATCTTTTGTTTAGGCTACTTCACGGTTGGATTGCTAATTCAAAATTCCGGAAATCCAGAAAAATACTTCATGTCTTTGTACACAATCTTTTTACACAAAAGAAAAATCTACAGAGTCAACTCACCGGAGGTCAAGACTCCATTGAGGACTTTCTCTTTGTCCTCCATCATGGCGTTTGCAGTATTCACTCCCGGTGCCATCACTATTCTTCTCAAAGACGGTCTCCTTGCTAATGCGACAATGTGTTTGGCACGGTGGTGCTGCTGCTGTGATCTTCGACGACGCGTGCGCACTCTGTGGAGGCCTCCAGGCGACTGTCCGCCGACTCCAGCGCTTATCACAGAGCGACCCTTATCAGTTCCGCGGCAGTGATTGCCAACCAACCATATAATGGCTGAGTAGATTTTGAAGTATATGAGCCATAAATATGGGTACCAGTCGCTCTGGAAGCTCATAAACGCCATGGATTAGCGATCTGGAATAAACAACCCAAAGGAATCAATTATTGTTTTGTACCTACAAGAATAAAAGTTTATAGTATTACCAAACATAGAAAAAGTAACAATTTTAAAAACATTTGCCTCATCAAGTCATCATTAGTACCTACGCATTGAGACGTTATATTTTTATAATCGCCTAATATTGTTCTGTTTAAATCTAAATAATACGTCGGATATTAATATTGTCTGAATTGGACATTTAATTAATTATCTTATTTAAGACATTAACACTTGTGGCAGGTGCCTATACTCGTATCTATTAGTATAAATATAAATTGTTTAAGTGTTAAATTCTTGTCGTTGTTGAGACTTGAGTCTACCAGAGTGAATCTACCTTGGACCAGAACGTGAATGTGCTGTAATACCTATCCATCCCTAATATTCGTTTATAATAACGAGATTAAACGCAAGAATGAATAGAAAGTACAAAGAACGTATCACAAAAATATACATAACCAAGCATTTTTCAAGATTCAAGATCCGAAAATCCAGCGCATTATCGGAAGGATCAAGGTTTAGAACTTTGATATATTGTGTATTTACTATAATTTACCATATATGTGAGATCTTTTTAGTAGCGTGCAATAAAGTCTAATTAGTGATATTGTTTACTTAAATAAATAGACTATCAGACTTGACAAAAATATATACCACGTACATGTTGGGATGAGATATTCAGACGCATACGCCCACATTTTATTATCGCTTTGAAGGCGATTGACCTATAAATGCATTTATATAATTTTGGTAAACCCTAAGACGGTAATCAATGGATGCACCAATAGGTATTTCAAGATCAGACAGAGACGCTAGTCACCACTCTATTTGAAAATCACTATTCAGAATGAGAAGTAATGCCACTACCCGCCGACTGGACAATTAATATTGAGACAAATTAAAATAAATAATTGTAGCCAAACCTGTAAACTGGTCGTGAAATATTGTTATGTATGGTACGTAGGTGCATAAAAGGTTTATGCAAATTATAATAGTAAGATCCAATGTTTTATGTATTCGTTGTCGAATCGTTCGCGATTTCCTTCATTCGTTACAATGTTGCTCGTTTCTTCGCGTGGATGTTTTTAATTACCATAAAATCAGTCGCTGTTATGACGCCGTCTCGGTAACCGATAGGCTGATATTTCAAACTACTGTCATGTCCACTTTTAATGATAATTTCTTTTACTTCAATTCATTACATGTATTTTTATGTGGGTTTAGATGTGCTGTCTCCGTTCTTCTCATCCAGCTACTAACAGCAACTTTATTTAAGTTATTAGCAGAGGTCGAAATTAGATAGTGTGATTTATGTACTTGCAATTATATCATAGAGCAAAAGAATAATATGGATATTCCTCAAATCCCGGGATTTCAATTTAAAGCGTTTACATATATTTAAATTAGATAGAATTGTAGGTTAATGTTTGTAAATATAAAAACTGAAACTGAATGTTAACGTGTGTAAATCATTAATATATTAAGTACTATTGAATAATTTTGTTTTAATTATCTTATCTCTGAGATATCGATACAACCCTAAAAATCATCGCGGTAGATACCTTAAGATAGTAAATAAATATACTATTGGCAATAAATTACGGTTCCCGGGATTATTATTCAGAAAATCCCAGAAATGTCCATGTTGATATCAACATTTCGTTTGCAAGTACATAAATCACACTACCTAATTCCGACCTCTGGTTATTAAGTATCAGTCGTGGAGTCCATTCGAGAACTGTTTACGCTGTCGATTATGACTCCTGCGACAGTTATTATGATATTTCAAGAGGTTGTATCTATTATTTTCCAATTACTTTCTTAACAATAAATTAGCCTAAAAAACGCTAACTAAGTATTTACGCTAACGTCCTTACCTTCCAAAAATACAGCGTTAGCAAGAAAAAGGACCGTTAAACATATTTGTTAGAATGTAATATATTTTTTGTAAATTTCTGAATTGTTACTCTTTTGTCGTACGCAGCTACGTAATTGCGACAATGCTTTAATTGCAGTTGGTACAGCAAATTAAAATTATTATTCGTATCGTTGTTGTAGTGTGCAATTTAAAATAACGTTAGGTAGAGTTAAATACAAGGCACGTAATATAAACAGAAAATCTCTTTATGTCAACAGCGAGTTTGTTTACTAGCAACTTTATTTCCTGCACCATTTAATCTAAACATTATGAATTCACGTCATTCCGTCCCGTTCCCCTTATCCAATGAAATGCGGTGGGATGGAAACTATCCCACGTCATTCTTTCCTATACCAATAGATTTGAATAATGCTTCCCCATCCTTATTAATCTGATCAATCAGGATCAATCCTAGAATTTCAGGTATAGACAGTGCATCTGCAGATGTGTAATGTTCATCATTTTTTACTTTGTCGGTGTGTATCGCAGATGGCCAAGGACGACAATATTCGCTTACCGTCAAGCGATCTGTTTACTAGCTATACTTATTTTGAACTTTTAAATAAGAACCAAAGTTTGATACTAACTATGCTCACTGTTATAAGCATAGACAAAGTTATTTTTGTAGTTGCTGCAAGAAGTTGTTTGCCTTTACGAAAAACTGGTTCTAAAACCTGTTGGCGGCTTCACAAAGAAAAGGAACGATTTTGAAGCAATCAATTTTTTGTTGTTAATCGCATATTCTTGACTTTTACTTCGGTGCAATGACTTCTGTTTTATTTTTCTTGCTTTGACACTGATATTCGTAGATACGAGACACTAGTCGTTGATTTACGCCTTCTCTATTTATAGTTTGTTTTAAAAACTCAGTTTTAAGATGTCTGGAGGAGAGAAACGTAAAACGTGCAAACATAAAAACCTTACAGCAATGGCAGACTGCCCAGTTTTATTTCTTGTAGTTGACATAATATCGTCTTCATTGGTCAACTAAAGATTTAAAGCTTTGTTTGACGGTATTTAAATATGTAAAGTAGCTAACTTTAAAATGCTGGCATGTCACTTTTTTGCCCAAACTTATTTTACTTCGCTTCTTCGATAAGATGTATAATAAATGTCAACTATATCTGGTTTATAAATATATCTGGAAACCGCCAAACGAGTAAATCAGCAATAGCCGAACACAGTCTCAACGCTGGAATTGATCAATGGATAGAACTTTGCACTCCAAAAATCCTCTCCACT
The DNA here is from genome assembly GCA_914767545.1 of Sesia apiformis. NCBI lineage: Eukaryota > Metazoa > Arthropoda > Insecta > Lepidoptera > Sesiidae > Sesia > Sesia apiformis. The sequence continues at coordinate 13,485,414 of OU611963.1, read as the reverse complement.
GTACGTCACTGGATTGATGTCACTGGATAATCCCAGGATTGTACGAGATGTGAATGAAATTAATAAATATAAAAATTTCAATCCGGAAGAAGGATATAAACTGTCGTCGACGGTAATCCACAAACCTTGTGATTTACCGTCGAATATGTCCACGGACATTATTAGTGCAATGTGTCGCAGCCTTTCTGAATGTGAAGATCAAATGTGGGTAGTTGATAAAACTGCTCGCAGCTCCCAGTCTGGATTACCCGCCTCTTCAGTCAACTTGTAACCACGACTGATGTAACCCGTGCCGAAACGTCGAGTAGAAATAATAGGTAATCAAAACCTCTAACTATACGCCTTCAGACCAGATTTACAATATAAAATGTGTAGAAAACGCGAAAGTTTATCTGGTGTATTGTTATTCGGTGTATTGTATTTAGCTTTGTTGTCTTCGTGATTCTTGGAAAGGTCTTTGCGATAGATAACCTCCACGCAAAATATCAGTCTCATTCATGTAGTGCTATCTGACAGCTATTTTTTTACCTGCACCCTAATGCGAAATTGCGAACCAAAAATTGAGGACGATTGTTATTAACTTTGTTACCTTGTCCAATTAGATAAAACGCAATTGAGATGTATTTTTTACATGTTATAATACATATAATGTTAGGAGCTGCGGTTGGCAATCGTAATGAAGTAAACTGCGAATATTCAAGGTTGACGAGTACAGAATTTAAAAATTTTCATTCTTTCTGTAATGTTCCTAGAAATAATGCCAACATGTGTTTAAATAAATCGACGTAACTGCCAACGTGTATAGACTAGAGATCATGCATGTGTTTTTTCTTTTTAGTCATCACAATGTTTGCATAGGGTTTAATAGTAGGTGCGCAAATAAAACTTCAAAGGCATATATTTTATCTATTCTATTGATTATAAAAGCGCTCATATTACATTAATATCGTTAGTATTGTTAGAATTCTTATTGTTTATAGCCTATTGATAAGTCTTGTCATTTATTAAACATCATCTCTGCTTAAAATTAATTCGAATTGTTCTTTTATAATAAACATTATGATTTTATTATTTTATAATATGTATTTGTCAGCTTCGGAACATTTTTTACCTGAACGAGTTCTTGCAAATTTTCTTTATTCACGGTTAGTTTACAAATATTGTGAGCATGTGGCTCTCAATCATCTCGTCTTACCTGCCGTTGACTAAAGCCTTCCTTCGCTGTAGTGGTCGGAGGAAGTGTGCCGTATAAAGTGCACTAAATCATGGCGCATAGCAGTGCGCCCGTGGATAGCGATAAACGTTTCAATACACATTCGCAATAAGTCCAAGAAAACGTCTAAAATCAACTTTTTAACCAAAACTTTCCCCCAACATCTCACTGGGGTGACGACACAATAATTGTACAGTTTGTTAACTTTTAAGTCTCTTGCCTTCTACACACCTTCGCAACAACGTGGTTATAAGACTTACGCGTCTACTTAACACCAGATCTTATTTTGTTCATTTTAAAATAAAAAATGACAACGCGGCAAAATGCGTGTAGATTCTAATAATATTTTGTGCTATTTACGCAATGCGACTGTGTGGTTCTACTGTGGATGATAACTTGTGGCTATTTGAAGCTTCAAGCTTGGCGAAAGCAAGATAATATGGGAGCACAGGTCGAGGCCTCGGGTGGCATCGATTTGCGTTCGGCTAACTTCGGGTGGTGTCCGACGCGATTGCGTAGAATGGGTGGGAGATTGACCGCATTGGCGCGCATTTCAATGTTTACCACTGTATTGATGTTAGTGTAGTGAACTGCAATGGAAATCTACGACTTCCTTAGCATAGGTACATGATATAACCTATGCAACCATAATAATAAACATCGTCTCATGTTGAAAACTACTATTTCTACGCAGACTAGGTACCTGTCACAGGGAAATCCTATTGATGATTCAAGTGATCATAGTCAAACTTAAACAGTTTTCCCGTATGAGTTACAGTGTTAAATTGTCATTATAAAAACAACAAAGCTAATACTAAGAATACAGGAAATTATCTCAACATCATGAAATGACTGGAAAATTTCTACCTAGGTTTGTCAATACAAAGAAATCTTAACAACGAAAATAATAATCCTAACCTAACAAATAATCCTAACTACACTGGATAAACTAGAACCCTTTTACCCGGAATCCGGACAAACCAATGTCTTAATTCTGTAGGTAATTACTTCTATATTTTTTATCATCAACTGCTAGTAAAAATCGTCGGTTCGTCTGGAATAAAAATACTATTGGCCATACGCCCCAAAATTGCCGGAAGGCGTCTCTCACTATGTTTCCCGGTACATGGTCTCTAGACAAGAACTCGTCTATTTCATCGGTAGTCGATCTAGCAACAAATTAGAATGGCGTGCTTATTACCACTACTGTTACAGCCTTCTTGTTCTGTGAGTTATGTTAGTGACTTTCTTTGCCGAATTTCTTCGTTTCGTATTTTATCTCATAAAGAATCTGAGCATAGCCCTCCAGCTAGGTGGACCAACGGCTTGGAGAAGTTTGTTGGTAGCAGTGGGATGAGAAGAGCGGAAAACTGGAGCCGCCCCCCCTCTCGTCTCTTCCCCGTGAGCTTGATGTCCTCGGAGTGCTGGATACCAGATATTACGGAATCTCAGATTTTCTTCTTTTTTGTTAAAATTGTTGGGATGCTTGTAGATTTCAATAGCTTCCCTATTGAGACAGGAATAATAATGATTCCCGGTTGACAAGATCTTTGTGTCCCTGAAGCAGATTTCGTGGTCCCCATCCGACAAGGCATGTTTAGCTACGGCCGACTACTCAGTCTCTCCTCTTCGACAATTGCCTTTATGTTCTTTAATGCCGGTATTGACACTCCGTTTCGTAGTGCCAATATACACTGACCCACAGGAGCATGGTATTTTATATATTATATATTATTATTATATATGGTATTGTATTTTATATTTTATAATGTGTTTATTTATGATACCATGATTCGATGTCCTACCACCATCATCCAGGATTCTACATCCGGTTGACTTTGCAGGTGTTTATGAGTACGATTCTCATGGCAATCAACAGGCAGTTATCGAGTCTGACGTGAATTCAGATGCCAATTTTGAAATTTGTAACTATTACATAGTTAATTGCATCGATTTTAGAATCTATGTTAAAAAGTTTCAAGTTTTCATCGTTTCAATAAAAACCTTCAATAACTTGAAACACTTGAACTTGGGGGGGGGGGGGGGGGGGGACAAAAACAGACTCGGTATACACCACACAATCACAACTACCCTCGCCCACTATAAATACCGGTGCGCCACAGTCGTTGAGTCAGTTACCGCCCGACGCTACCATGACGCTATCCTATACCATCCCAACCCTCTGATTGTCTCCTCCCTCGCCTACATACCGGACAGGAGTGCCCCTCCCCGCTATCGTCGCCCGCGGCACATCCTGGACGATCCTGACGACCCGATCACCGCTGCCAATGCGGTTCTCACACTGCACTCAACCATAGCACACAGACGCTGTCCCCGCCGGCGGAGACGTGGACGTCCCCCTCGTTACACCGTTAACGGTGTGTACCGGCCCTCAGCCAACACTTTTACTAGGTATCGGCACGTGCCTGGGCGTTTTTCGCCGACTCGCGATTCCGCGATATCCCCCCAATGCAACGTCCTAAGCCGAGGTCCGTTCCTTCCGCCGGTTTACCGGCGGGGGAGTCCTTAGGCTCGTTGCAACACACATTTTGTTCCTGGCTGAGCGCCTCTTGAACCGGTGACTCTTGAAAGGCCACTAGGGCCACAAGAATTTAGACATTCCGAAAAAAAAAACGTTGAGTTAATTGCGCTCGAGAAGCAGAAGAAATAATATCTCTTAGAAAGTGAACACAGCCGCCACTGAAGATGTCAACCGCAGTTGTTGACGAAACGTTTGGAAGAACGAGAAGAGATTCCAGAAGACCTCGGCCTAGTGGCCCGGAAAATTCAATTAATATGGACACCGGCCGAGAAAGCTTACACTCCACTATAAATAAACACATCAGTCTTGATCAGTATGATTACTATATCATATAAAGTCTGGCAAACGAAACGTGGTGAAACAGTATACCTACCTACCTAATATTAGCAATTATTTATATGGTAATATTTTTTTAACAATAAGTGAAATTTACCTATAGTTTCTTTCTGCATTCATTTATGATTCAATTTTAAAAATGAAAAAAAATCTTATATTAAATAATTATAATTTAAAATCAATACTCCAGTAATAATACTCTCTGTTGCATATATGAGAAGAACAATATATAAATAGCGTAAAATAATTGATATTAATGTTATTAATAGCTTATCGGTCGCGTCGCGTCGCATCGTGGGTGTCGTGTCGTTAAAGGCGACTAAGGGATAGTAAAGCGACTAGCACAAACCCCGAGGAACTACGAGTACACCACCTCTAAAGGAGTGGGCTCGTCAACTCCCTTGACCAGCGTGGCATTTCGGACCTCACATTCCTCATGCACAAGACGATGTTCTTTCGAAATGGGGACAACTTGTTGCAAGGAAAAACATTTGATTTTGAAGTAGCTGTGATTAGGGCTTTTGAAGAATTCATTGATACCCGCCCACGAGACTTTTACAGGAGTGGCATCAATCAACTGCCTGTGAGGTGGCGAAAGTGTGTAGAGAATATGTGTGTACTACTGTAATGAATATTTTTTTATAACAAAAAAAAAATCAGTTTCTCATACAAATCGGTCATTTCATAGGTATTAGTAATAAGTAAGTAGTAATAGTAAGCACCTAATAAGTATTTAGTAATTGGCGAGTATTCGCCAAAACAAATAAGAATTAAAGAATTAAGAAACAAATAAACACTGATCTTTTATCATGTAAGTAAAAATGAAGTAAACATCATACAACAAAAACCAAAGCTTTATTCAACTTTTACTCAATGTCATCATCACAAGTTATTTTTGTACAAGTCTTCTCTTTTGGCTTGAATTAAAGTCGTCAATTACTTTGGAAATGTCTATATCAACTCCTTTCGATAGCCAAAAGAGCTAACGAGGACAACCTCTCTTGGCCGATCGTATTCCTGGACAATCCTGAGGTGGCAATTGCCACTCCTTGTCACCCCCGAATTACGACACTGAGTTTGTGGTAGCGGTTTTGTTCTCCTTTAGTCGCCTTTTACGCGGGAAAGAGATGAGGTTGGTGCTATTCTAACATCACACGACCAACAGCCACTACTTGTAGGTAAAAATGATTTAGCTATTTTAACAAAGCTTGATTTGATCTGACCGCAAACGCATACAATTTTCCTATTTGTAGGTACTTTAAGTTCACATTGCCTAATCTACTTATATTTTTTGCAATGGAATGTCCTACAAGGATAATGGAAAAATTACAACTACCTAGTTACTTTTTAATTTACATAATTAGGCAGATATAACTACCTGCCTTGGTGTTATGTATAACTTGCAACCAGTTTTATTAATATCTGGTATGTAGATCATAATTAAATAAATTTCCTTGTACCAACTCGTATAGGTATGGTGCAAATTTTAACCACAATGTAACCAACGGTCATTAAAAGAGGCTGCCTACTTTAAAAAAAACTCGCAGATTATGGGAAACTTCACAAAAACCCAAGGCCAATGATAAAATTAGAGCACCTAAGCGAGATACGTGCAAAAAACGTAAAACGTTTAATCCTTTCACGCAATTCACTGAGTACACTTAGTAGAACACGAGATACGAAACAAAGCAATCGGAAAAATAACAGAGATGGTTACTTTTTGCATTTATTAGTTTCATGCATCGAAATGCATGATGCGTTTATTTAGAATCTGCGTGTTGGCCTGATGTACGTCTTTTATGTGTTAAAACGTTGAATAATAAATAGAATCAAATAACGGTAACTGTAAATGGTACAGTGAATACAAGTTTTGTGAATTTCTGTATTTCATTAGAAGATGCAGCTGGGATTTTGCCTAATTCTAATCGGTATGCTCATTTTTTTCCTATTTTATAAATGACAAAAGAATAGCTAAGTGCCGACTGCTATTTATAAGGTTCTTTTATACTAAGGTACCTAAGTATTTTCCTATTTAGTAGTTCAGGTAATTGAATATAAAAATATAATTATATCTACCTTTACCTAGTAGTGGGTAGATAATCACACGATAGTCAATAGAAATAGTAGGTAGGTAGGTATATGTTATGTATAGATAGACTTTTTGATGGGAACCCGAGAAGTAAAGTTAAGCTTTTGTTCGATTATTGTAAAAATTGTATTATGGGATTTGTGGTTTAATGGTGATGGTTTATTAAACTTCAATTAATATTCATTTCACTAAGTGCCTAGTGTTAATGCATATTCCATACCATACCATCAACCTGTGTCTCTCCATTGCTGGATATACGCCTGTCCTAAGGAACGCCACCACATACGGTCTTCCACTCTTCTCATCCAGTCACTACTGGTGACTTTCTTGATGTCGTTAGTCCACCTGGCCGGAGGACGTCCCACGCTACGTTTCTTGGTACGTGGTCTCCATTCGAGGATTCGTCTCCCCCATCGGTTATCGGTCCATCCTTTGAGCTATGTCGGCGACCTTAGTTCTTTGACAAATCTCCACCTTACGGATTTTGTCCAGCAAAGAAACTCCGAGCATATTTCTTCCCATCTCTCGTTAAGCGACTTTGAATTTGTGAATCTGGCCTGCCGTCAGAGACCATGTTTCGGCACCATACGTCATAACGGCCAGCACTTACTGATCGTAGACTTTTGTCTCCAAACATTGTGATGTAGGCGACGAGAATATCTGACGCATTTTGTCAAATGCTGCCCAACCGAGTTGAATGCGTGGGCCAGCGGCCTCTCGACTCTAGGTACATAGTGTTAGTTCATACACATTTTGCCAGTGTCAAGTTTTCTTCGTACTATACAATTTCAAAGTCTGAAACGTCTCCCGTCCATCTTTAGTCCCGTTGAAGTAAGTCAGGAGTCGCTTTATAAAGCGATAGTAAGTTTATTAGACAGAAGGACTCCTTGGAAGCACACGATTCTCATCATCAGAGACTTCCTTACCGATCGCACTTTTCGCTACAGAGTCGAAGGTACTCTGTCCAGCCCCCGCCCAATCAGAGCTGGAGTCTCACAGGGCTTCGTTCTAGCACCCCCCCTCTACACTAACGACATCCCCCTCACCCCAGGAATAGAACTCGCCCTTTTCGCAGATGACACCGCCCTCTACGCCTCAGATAGGAACCTACACATGGTCTCTCTACGCCTCCAGCGCGCAGTCACCGCCCTAGGCGAATGGTTTGCGAGGTGGAGGATAGAGATAAACCCGGCGAAAAGTGCAGCCATGTGCTTCCCTTTTCCCAGGGCTAACTCTCGTATGCCTAAGCTGGCCCCTCTCCCGATAACCCTTTTCGGTCAAACAATTCCTCTCGTCAGGAAGACCAAGTACCTCGGAGTCACTCTAGACCATAGACTGACCTTCCGAGAACACATCAAAACTGTCCGGAACCGAGCCGCCTTTGTGCTCGGTCGCCTCAACCCCCTCATCGGCGGGAGAAGTAAAATGTCGCTTAGAAATAAGTTGACATTATACAAAACTCTCGTCCGTCCCATTATGACCTACGCTAGCGTTGTGTTCGTACACGCAGCTCCCTCCATCATTACAATCCTCCAAAAACTTCAAAATAGATTCATGCGCAAGGCCGTGGCTGCACCATGGTACTTGCGTAACGTTGACCTCCACAAGGACTTGGAACTTCCCTCCATCGTCAAATACATAAAAGACACCGCCCGACGCTACTATGACGCTATCCCACACCATCCCAACCCCCTGATTGTCTCTTCCCTCACCTACATACCGGACAGGAGTGCCCCTCCGCGCTATCGTCGCCCGCGGCACATCCTGGACGATCCCGACGACCCGATTACCGCTGCCAATGCAGTTCTCACTCTGCACCCAAACACAGCACACAGACACCGTCCTCGCCGGCCGAGACGTGGACGTCCCCCTCGTTACACCGTTAACACACACCGGCCCTCAGCCAACACTTTCACTAGGCATCGACACGTGCCTGGGAGCTTCTCGCCGACACGCGATCCCGCGGTATCCCCCTAATGCAACGCCCTAAGCCGAGGTCCGTTCCTTCCGCCGGTTTAATGGCGGGGGAGCCCTTAGGCTCGTTGCAACACACTTTTCTCCTGGCTGAGTGCCTTCTGCGCTCGCCCTACATCAATCACGACCGGTGACTCTTAAAAGGCCACAAGAATTTAGACCTACACGATGTTGAGGCCATCAAGGTTTTTTAGCCGGTAGGAGTCCGGCACTACCTGGTACCATCTAGACTAGCCTAGCTAGACTAGATGGTACCAGGTGACCATGCAGGGTTTTCCTTGATTGTCTTTCCTAACAAAAAGGAAGCACACGAAAAACACAGTCCCACGCTTTTATTTCATTATCACAAACACCATGCACGAAAAACACTTTGAAGTTTACTAAACTATCACTATTAAGCCACATGTAGGAGTCAATGTCCATGAGGAGGCCCATGTCCAGCTGTGGATACTGAAAGGGCTGTATAAATTAAGCCACAAAACGCCTAATACACAATTTTTACAATAATCAAACAAAAACTCAATTTCATTTCTCGGATTCCCTCTAAAATGCCTCGTGCATAATGTTTGTGATAAATCAGTGATAAAATAAAAGCGCAAGATTACAATTTTCGTGTTCTTCCAAGAAGTCCAACTTTGTGCTCAGTAATACTATTACTCTGAGCGACTCCTACTTCGACGGGACTAGACAATGGCGTGATAAAAACTATTCTGTGTTATTATTTGCTATGTGTGGACCAATAACTGTGCCAGTGTCCAATTATGTATGAACAAAAATACATAGATATTATATATATGGTGATAAAGGTAGATCAATATCTTACCTACTGCAAGTATTACTATGTACTCTATCCCACTACAATGAACTCTCTTTCAATTCAATCCACTCCCATTTTTATAGGACGTGTCTCATTTAGTACCATACTTTACAAGTACCTAAAGAATGTCCCAGATTGAACGCCGGATTTAATTTATAAAATAAAATGGTTTTGCGGCTGTGTGATATGTGTCACCGTTCTGTTGGAACCATAGTTGATCGAGGTCCATATCTTCCAATTGGTGCCAAAAAAACTACCGTGGCATGTTGCGATACCTCTCTATAGCTACCTAAATACCGATACCTAAAAAAAATTGCGGTGTAATTCCGCCGAACCAAAAGCCGCAACAAACTGTAACTCTTTGAGGATGTATCCATTTTTCATGAATTTCGTAAGGATTCTCCAAGCCCCAGATACGACAATTTTGCTTATTGACGTCAAGGTGGAAATGGGCCTCGTTATTTAAAATGATTTTTTCGCCAAAATAATGGTCCACTTCTTATTGCTCTAAAATTCATACCGCAATGCTCTTTCGTTAGTCTAGCGTTCCATGTTAACTATAATTGCAAACTATAATTGAATTGCAAATTGCAACTGACATATTATGTGACATCATAAACAAACCAGAGTAGCCAACCGTCAAACAAAATCACAGCGCGAAATTAAAATCCGGCGCTCAATTTGGGACAGCCTATAATTACAACGGATTCATACCTTGGCCATTAAAATTGTCAGACATCAACAATATGCTCATTTATGTCCACATGAAAACTAACATGCCTAACAGTTATTTAAAACAAAAATTGTAAAATATGACCGTTTTTAGGACATGTGATGGTAAGTGGCTACCACCGCCTATTGACACCTGCAACACCAGGTAATTGTAATTCTAATTGTAAATACTGAATCTATATTTTTTTTTCTAAGTTAAAATCGGATGATTTGTCATCTGATTACAATAAATATTTTTTTATAAAATAAACGAACGAAACGCATAAATTGTGAAAAGGATATTGATCATTGAAACTCAATAATGTCAACTGTCAGTACAAATTGACGTTTCTTTACACCCATAAACCTACCTATAAATGACGTCTTGCTAATATTATGAAACTCAATACATTTTAATGCCATTCAAAAATTATCGCATAATTACTTTTGCTCAAAATTTTCCCTATTAGACAATTATTTTTATCGCTTTTTAACTGAAATTATGTAGAGTATTAACCTTATATTAAAGAACGAAAAGGGCCGACATAACTGATCAGTAGTAGGGCGAATTGAGTCTAATTTTAATGTAATTACCATGACGTGATCAGCCTTTGTACTTACTTCACTAAGATTGTGTTCAATGTGTTTTCTCTAGGCAAGTTTGTTTATACTACTGATTTAGCACATATTTTAGTAATTGTACATGATCAAAAATTATTTTAAGCTGAATGTTTCATTTTATGGTTTACTTTTTAGTTATAATAATGACTGAGAATAGTTCAGCACAAAAAATCAACCTTCAACACTGGATGAGTAATCTACCACCACCGTTGAAAGACATTCCACTTATTTATCTTGCAATACCAGGTAAGAATGTTAAATCTATATTTATCCCTTTCTAAAATATATTCAGGTAGATCTTCTTTGATAAATTAAAATAGTTTAAAATTAAGACCATTCATTAAAACATTTTATAACAAAATAAAATATCAATTACAGGCAGTCATGACTCTATGACCTATGGTATTACAAGATCCAGTAAGCTAGCTCCAGACGCAGAGCCAATCCTCCACCGAATATATCCTGTGTTCAGAGGTACAATCTTACGCTGGACCATAACACAGGCCATAGACACCACTCAGCAACTGCTTATTGGCATTAGGTATTTAAAACATATCTAACCCTTTCTATTCTCACATTGTCTATGAGAAGAAATATACCTAAAAAGAAAATATAACAAGCAATATAACAACAGCTTTCATAACTGTTGCATCAAAAATATATAGACATGATCATTTTTCATAGTCATAATATTGTTACTGTGTATTGCTAATATTGTATCTTGCTATTTATTTGCCTGTTTTATTACTAAAATGTGATAAATAACCCGAATAGTGAAATATCTATCTGATCGTCATATATTTTCATTTAGAACAACAATTAATCTAGTCAGATGAAGGAAAAATTCACCTGACATGCTTTCTTCATATTTTATCTAAAAACCTATTGTGGACTTTAGTAATTTAATGTTCATAACATGAAGTAACTGATCAATTCCCAAAGCCTTAAACAATGGATTCTGTTCCTGATTCTGAGTTAATTGTCATAATTTAGCTAAATTACAAAATTTTTTTTTTTGTGATCTTGTATTCAATTTCAATACGAGTTTTTATTTAAAAAGGATTTTAAAAGCATAATTTATTCATGAATTTAGGCTTTGGGAGTGTGTAACCATACATTCTATATTATGTTTAAACATAGAAAATCAGTAAGGCAATTATAAACTAAATAAAAAAATGATGTAAATGACCATGTTGGTTACTAGTATGGTTCAGGTGTGGGTGTGAGATGGCTTTAGATTAGCAGTAAGGGATAACAAAGCTGCTACTACAAGCCCTGAGGAAAAAAAAATAAGTACATCACCTTTAAAAAAGCGGACTCACCAGCCCGCTTGCCCAGCGTGCCGTTTTAAGGCCATACATCACTCATGTACATGAGGAGGTCCATGTCCAGCAATGGATGACAAAAAGAGCTGGTTACGATTTATTACATGTATGTAAATAAACTTAGAAAAGTGCAGCATCTTACATAATCCAATAATGATTTCTGAGCACTAAGAGACTAAATTATGTAACATGTTATATTAAGAAATAAAGAAAAATAATTAAGCAAGCAACTTTGCTATTTCAGGTACTTTGACCTGAGATTGGCGACAAAAACAGGTAGTGACCAATTCTTCTTCACTCATGGTGTGTATGCTGATGAAATATCTAAAGCTCTCAACCAGGTTAAAGAGTTTATTGACTCACATCCTGGAGAGGTGAGTTATTTATTTATGACGTTTTCTCTAGTATTATTTGTTTTGTTTATTTAAACTTCATTGCAAATGGTGGAATTTTTCTAACTGTCAACCAGAAATAGGAATCGGGTGCGATTTTGTGTAAGTATAAATATTACAAATATAATATACAGAAATAAAATAATATTTTATACACATCTCACATCCTCTAAAAAACTGTCATAACATCATAACATAAAAAAGGCAGTTTTGAGAAAAAGGTATATTATTTTTTTTTTCTTTACTAATGCTATTCTGATGCCAGATGCTTCATTATTTGCTTTTAAACTTATTAAATCAATGTAAAACTTATTTAGCTATTTGAATATAAAATTAAAAATACATTAATTCATGGCAAGAATTACACTCCTGCACATCTGAACCCTGAACCGAGCCGCCCTATATTTTTCGTTTGATGGCCTGAAGTTTAAAAAAAATGTTTGATTGATCAAATCAGTCATTCATTTCAGTATGCCATTGCCACAAATTTAAATTCAGAGGACTGAAAAAATTGAGTTTAAGTGTACCAAGTTGTGTGTCCGCCTTTCTCATGGGGAAAACTTGTATCTGATTATTGAAGAAAACAATGGTTTACCTAACGAAATTGTTTATTCAGTAGCTTGTATTGCCTCCAAGAGAGTTAACGACGGCCGTTATGCGGTTTGGCATGGAATCAATCAAGGTCACTATAACATATTGTGAAATGTTCTCCCATTCTTCCTCCATTGCTGTTTTCAGCTCCTGCAAGGTCTGCGGAACTGGGTGGTGAGCTCGAACACGCCTCTTTAGCTCATCCTGTAAATACTCTATGGCAGGGGTGCTCAAACTTGAACTGCTGGCGATCTACCTCAATATTGTTAGACTACGATTGATCGACTCTGAGAGGCTGCAAGTATGTGTGATGCAGGATTGTCGTCTAGGTAGGGTGTATCGTGGCATAGATATTAGTTTTCCGCACAATATGCATTTTTTTAGTCAAGGTAAGTGTAGGTTTGCTCTAAAATGTCAATGAAAAAACTCATAATTATTCAAAATTGCGAGTTTATTGGTTCTTACAAAACAAACGAGTTCTAGTGTCTAAACTTAACTAAAAAGTGACTTTGGATGATAAAGCGTGGCACTGCATGTCCTCAGCATACTTTTCATAAGATGGTACGTAATTACCGAGTGCTAATCGCAAGCATGATGACCAGGGCCGTCTGAAGTCTATTCTGCGCCGGGGTGCGGGACTCAGCCTGCGCCCTCGTTTTTTTTTACACTGCAGCGTGGCACGCGACCGACGACACACTACAGTATGAACCAACCTAGTCAGTCCTAGTCAACCAAAAAAACACAATACACGTAATTTTGATAATTTATTTATTTATTACTCTAAAAAACAAAATTAAACTTAAAACTTCGATTACTAAATATCTATTTATTACATGTACATACACATACATCAAACAAACTCAATTTTTCTTGCTTTTGAGTTGGCAAAGATTTTTATTAAATCATTTATTTTTATATCAATTTTGGATTCTATACTTATAATGGCTAAGTTTGTCAGTCTGTCTTGGGTCATAGTTGAACGAAGATAATTTTTTATTAATTTTAATTTTGAAAAGGATCTTTCACCTTCTGCTACTGTAACAGGCAGTGTTAAATATATACGCAGAGCTGTTGAGATATTGGGAAATGAAGAAATTAAATTATTAGAATATATATAGCTTAAAATATCAGTGAGAGTACTTGTTGATGCATTGGGAAAAAATATTGGCAACAATTCTAATTCATTATATAAATCCTCCCCGTCAATATCAAATCTATTTTTAAATGTTAGTTTTTCTTGGAGCCGATAACACTGAGATTTTTTTTCATGCATCTCTAATTTATTCCAGCATTCAATGTTTTGGAAGAGTGAAAAAACTGAATTGTGTTCCGTCAGCAAATCGAATCTCTCATTTAATTTCGAGATAGCAGTGTCCAGTAGAAAAAAATAAAAACATACTTTAAATTTGTTGGTTGGGTCTAAAATGGGCTCATCTACAGCCTCGTAATCAAAATGTCTTTTTCGGGGACGTGGACGAGCAGTTTCTTTAAATTCTGTTTCGCATTCTAATTCTTCAGCAATTAATTTTGCATCAGATAACAACTGTTCAAACGCGCTATCGGTGCGGTATTTCTCCAAATCTTTTTTAACCAGATTAATCATTTTGGTAGCTTCTGAAATAATTACGTCCGATTTTTGCAAATTTTTGCTTACAATATTAATTTTTAGTAAAATATTGTACCATATAACTACTGAACATATAAATCTATAAGATTTTAATTTGGCTATTAATGAACTCGCTATGTTTTTTGTGTCGCTGTCATACTTGTTATTTGTAAAAATATAGTATAATGCATCGTAAATTTTATCCATGTTAAAACGGAGTGCTCTAAGAGCATCAAATCTACTTTCCCAACGCGTATTTGAAAGAGGTTTTAATGTCAAAGTAGGTATCTGTTTCATAATTACATCCCAGCGTGATGTGGATGCTGAAAAAAATGCATAGATTTCTTGGACAATACAGAAAAAGTTTGTAATTTCCAATGAGCTTTTAGCGGCGTCATTTACTACTAAATTAAGGGAGTGAGCAGCACACGGTACGTAAAAAGCACGAGGATTCATGTCCAATATTTTTTTTTGGAGGCCTATATTTTTCCCCCTCATATTGGCCCCATTATCATATCCTTGGCCTCGCAAATCATCTAATTCAATATCGCATGATTTTAAGAAATCTAACAAATATGTCGCCAACCCTTGTCCGGTACTATCAGTTACAGGTAAAAAACCTAAAAAATGTTCTCGTACCTCAGCGCGTTTTGTCGATGGATTTAAATAAATAAACCTCACAATAACAGTAAGTTGTTCTTGGTGTGAAATATCAGGTGTGCAATCTAGAATTACAGAGTAGTATTTACATTGCTTCAGAAGACTAATTATAGTCGTTTTAATTTTTTCAGCAATTATACTAATCAGTTCATTTTGAATGTTATGACCAAGATAATGTGGCATGCGATGCTGAGCTCTTTGAATTCGAGCAATGTGTTCTGATAGTGTACTATCAAAATTAGATATACTCTCCACCAACTTTAAAAAATTACCATTATTTGGGTCATACAACTTCTCGGTTGTGCCCCTAAATGCTATATTTTGACCTGCCAAAAATTTTATAATTTCGATTATCCTTTCCAAAACTGCCGTCCACCTCTTTCTTTCGCGGTCTATTTCAGTTTGATTTACCGAGTCTACTGTTTGCCCTTTCAATAAGTCATTTTTTAGATCCAAATATTTTTTTAAAGAACGTATATGCCCTGAACTTTTTTCATGTCGTTCTATATTTCTCGACAAATGCCCCCAGTCTTTGTAACCAGTGGGGGCATTAAATGCAGTGACATTATTATTAAAAAGCTTACAGTGAAAACAAAATACAGAATCAGTAGATGTGGAATATACAAGCCAAACTCGATGAATAATTTCGTTGTTTTGTAACTTTTTACTGTAATATGTATCTGAAAACGACCTCATGTTACTATCTGAAGGATAGTTGTTTTTTTTTATCTGAATCGGTCCACGTTCTGTTAAAAATAATCTTAAATTATCGGGTATTACTTGCGGCCAGAGAGCAGGATCATTCTCTTCCAAGTTGACTGTCTCTTCTAACTGTCGGGTGGATGTTGACGAAGATGTACCTAAAAAAACATAAGATAGTCAACAATTTGTGTAACCAAGTGTGGTAATAGGGCCACGCAATAATATTTTAGGACATTAAAAACAGCGCCTTAAAGTTAAGGCGGGCAATCGGGCATAGTCTAATCCGTTAGTCCGGGCGAGCGCGCTCAGTGTGTAATTGCCGAGGCGCTTACGCACGCTCTATGCGCAAACAGTAAGAAATTAAAATACTTTAGTTGCGATTGGCGGATCTCGCCTGCGGCTATTTCATGAAAAAACATAATTCATAATCCCCAAAAACAAATCACAAACACACAAGCCATATAATTACAGATATAAGACAGACAGTCCAGTCCACTGTTAGACATGAGCCTCCAAAACTATGGGGTTATTTATTGCCATTATCTCCACGATTGGAACGCGTGTTGGACATATCACACAATACAAAAATTTAACACAAGGTCTGAGAAGGTATGTATTTAAATAAATATTGCACCGGCCGGGATTCGAACCCGAGACCTTTGGCACGAGAGTGAGTGTTAGTTACTAACCATTGCGCCTTCCGGTGCGCAATCCGCAAAAAACAATTAATTAGATATATTGTCATAATCATAAAAACCTACTTTATTTAAGACTCATTAGGTATACAGTTACAGGTAACTTATACAAAAAATAAGAAGTGTAATAATAATAAGTAGGTAGGAACCCAGGCAGGATACACCAGCGACTTCTGTCACTGTTTATGCCACTTCAGATGTTTTATTTATGGTACCAACTGACTGAACTTACCAGGTCGAAAGAAAGAGTCAATCGGAGAAGTTAGCTTTTTAATTTTTTCTTCTTTCTCCAGTTTCCTTTTTCTATTTTGAGCACCCGATGGTTTCTTTTTATCCCCTAATTCGGCCATCTACAATAAAATCAAATTTCAATTTAATATTTAATTTTTCTTTCTTTATTCTAAATAAAGTAAGTAGTTTTTTATCAATCACTAACACTAAGAATTTGTATTTTTGCAATTATAAACAAATAAACAAAACAGTCATGACTCTCTCTCATAAACAAATGATGTGATGATGATGATGTGATGATAATGATTGTAATGTACCTAACACTAACACTTAAAAAATAAAATTGACTTATCTTTATATTTTTTCTCTAAGAACTTCCGTGCTAATTCGCCGGTTGTCGCAAATGAAATGAGCTAACGAATTCAATTACTTAAAAGAAGAAATCAGATCAATCACTGACCGACACTTACATAGCCGCCGCGCGCCGCGCTGTAAATTCAAATGAACTTACACCTAATTTTAGTGATTTAGAGATCATTTCTCTTTAAGTGCGAGCGCCCGGACGGCTATGTCAAAGGACGCAACAGACGTACAGGTGCCGCGCCACGCGCCCATTTCAAATGAATGAACTTACACTTTATTGACTTAGACTTAGAGATCATTTTGCTTCAAGTGCGGGCGACCGGGCGGCAATGTCAAAGGGCGCAATTACTCGCCTATGACAGACGCACAGGTGCCGCGCCGCGCGCCCATTTCAAATGAACTTACACTCTATTGACTTACAGATCATTTTGCTACCGGGCGGCAACGTGTCAAACGTACATACATACACTGTCTTTGGATTAGAGATTTTGCCGCGCGCGTGTTGTATTAAATAAAATTGTTATTTGTGTAGTGTAGTAATGCGGTATGACAAGCGCCGAAAGCGTAATAAAAGTAAAAAAAATATTATTGTTAATGACTATTTTTTTTTTGCTTGCGCATACATATTTGTCGTAAGTAACAAGTATATAAAACTGTGCAATGGCGTTAAGTTCAATGAAATATCCAAAAATTCAGCGCTCGACAGGCGCCCCCGGGCGCTCCGCGCCCGGGTGCACCGCACCCCTTGCACCCCCTGGTAAAGACGGCCCTGATGATGACATATGTTCGTCAGTTAGTCGATTGCGATATTTTGACTTAATTATCTTCATTTCAGAAAATGCAGACTCGCACAAGTAAGTTGACCCAAACATTGCCGTTTCAATTACCTACCTACTAAAACAAAATCTGTGAATAGTTCTATATCGGATATTTTTTCTCTAGATCGACTCAAAAAGCACTCGCGATCGACTTGTCGATCGCGATAGACCGTTTGAGCACCCCTGCTCTATGGGATTCATATCTGGGTTTCTTGCTGACCATTCCATGACTGTGATACCGTCTTTATGAAGATATTCCCTGACGATTCCTGCAGTGTGCGGCTCTTGCATTATCGTGCATAAAAACTAAAACTTGGCCAACAAATCTGGCCGGCCATATGACATCACATGAGTCTCTAGGCATTGACGAATGTAACGGCCGCTATTTAGTAGTGGCAACCGTGGTCCAGTCACAACCTGAAGTCCAGTTTTCCACGCGGAATTCCTCCCCAATCTGACCCTATGACCATGGCTGACCATGACCCCTGGCAATACTCACTCTCTTTAATACAGTACTGCACAAAACGCTCTCCCTGTCTTCAGTACACCTTCCACCTTCCATCATTACCATATAGCATAATCTTGGATTCATCAGTGAAGAGTACCTGGCTCCATTCACTTTGAGTCCAAAGCAAATGTTCGCGCGCAAACTGAAGGCGGGCCATTCGGTGATCTCGTGTCGTATTCTTCGAGTCTCCTTCTAACAGTCCGAGCACTAACAGCCACTACATGAGTTTCGAAGTTGTTTTTGAATCTGTACTGAGGTCAGGTGACGACTTCGTAAGCTGGTCGTGAAGATAAACCGATCTTGTCTTTCTGTCGTCATTAGGAATCGTGGTCCTCCTGGACGGCTACGTCTCTAGGTATCGATGGTACACTCTTTGGTACACAGCAGAAGCGCTTAAATGAAGTTGTGCACTCACATTTCCACAGCGTCACAGCTTGCCAAACAGCGTCTTACTGTTCCAAAGGATGTCTGATAATTTATGGAGACTAATTATGTATAGATAATAATGCAACTGCTTTCAGGTAGTATTCCTCGACTGCCAGCATTTCTACGGTTTCACTCCAGACGACCACCGGCGGCTCATGAGGTACCTCCTCAATCTTTACGGCCCTCGGCTCGTGCAGCGCTCGCTTGACCTGCAGTCTGTTACATTGAACTCGCTCAGCCGACTGAGGCAACAAGTAAGTTTATCTTATACTTATCTTTTGGAAACTGAAGAGTTAGGAGTTTTTTTTTTCTATGTTATGATTCTTATTCTTTCACCTATTATTAATTTTTTAGTGGAATACAATATAAATATGCAAAGAAATCAATTTTAAATGACGCCTTTAGATCAAATTCAACCTTTATTATTCATACAAGGTTGATCTCAATGTAGTATGTACCTTGAACAGACCTTCATATTTATGCATATTATTTCATATTCTTCATATTTACCTTCATTCATTTATCCTATCAAAAAACTTAGTTGCCTTGTAAACATTATAATCACTAGCGACCCATTATAATTACATTGCTCAGTCATAAGACATAATTCATAATAATGTAACATAATTTGTGTCCATGTCATTAATTTAGGTTCCTAAAAGCGAAAAAAATTTTAAAGTCGGTCCCGTAGTTCTTAATTTACCATTTTCGTAAAAAAAAATCGTAGATCAAATTCACAGCCTCTGTTTACTGTCTATTTGTATTAGAATTCTATATATATTATGTTTTAGAAATTTATATATATTATAATATATAATGTGTACCTGGTGGTACACATACATTACGAGGTTGAGGCAGTGCCACTAGGCACGTTATTGGGGGCTATTTGAGAGAAGAGACCCTTTTAATGTGAGCAATTTTTACCCATTATGGAACGGAGATGGTATATGCATTTGGGGTAAGAGAATGTGAATGGTATGTTCGTGTATGTACCCACTTGTTACCACTTTTCTCTGAGACTGCTGAACCTATTTTGAAGCTACGTTACCCTACGATGGCTACGATACGTATCTAGAAATAATGTTGCCAGTTGAGTGCACCCAATGGCTGTTGGATTGCAGCGGGTACCCTTCCTGTCCAAAATATTATAATATAGATGATATATATCTTCTAGGTAATAGTGGTATACAGGAATCAATCGGTATATGCGACGGGTGAGTTCTGGCAACCCCAAATGCTTCCATCCCCCTGGCCACAGCAGGATCGCATCTCGGGGCTGCTAAATTTTCTGGAGAACATCCGCAGACATCCAGGGACTGGCTTTGTTCACCAGGCTGTGTTGACTCCTACACCTACGTTTATTGTACTGAGGTTTGTTTATTTGTTTTTTTTAGATTGAAAGACCTTTTTTCGATGCTATGTTTGATCCCGCCATTTTTTACAATATTGATATAATTATAAAACCCCACATACACAAGTTCTTAGTAAATATCTGACAAATATACAGCGAATAAGAAGAAAGGTACCTATAACTTTTACCGACATTTTTTCCACACTATATTTACACTTTTGACTGTAACATTAAACATTAAAACTTATTATTAAGTGAAATTACTTGCTATATCTTTTTGGTTTTTCGAAGCTCGAATATTATTACAATAAAAAGAGTACTAAACATTTATATTTTATAAAACAGGTAGTATTTTATATTGTATAATAAAACATTTGCAATATAGCTCTATATACTCTTGGTAGGTACCATAGAACGCAGGAATCCAGTGATGCACAACTCCGCTTTTAAATTCGTATATTCTAGCTTCTAATACAAATTAGGTACAAAACGGTCTGGCCCAGAATCACATATAATCTGCTATTTTATAGTCTTGTTTCCCTCCTTTTATCGTGACAGCCAAAACATCGGAAACCCGCCTTTTATGTTGACATAACAAAAAAAAAATTCTAACAATTATTTTCCACAGATGTTATAATAAAACATTTTAATGGAAACTTTTTTAAAAATAAATATCTTACAGTACTACTATACTCATAGTATATGCTTCCATAAGAATACGATATAAAACGATTGACTGATAAGATAACTTAACAGTTATATTGATATATAAAACAATATATATAAATATAAAACGATATATCGTTTTCTTATAATATAAGTCAATTTAAGTTATCAGTGATAATAAGATAACCTTTGTGTGGTTGTATCCCCAAATAGATAGATGAATTTTGGAAAACTAGAATTTATATTATTGCATGCACATGAAACATTAATTTGTTATTTCTATCTAATCTGTAGTGACGTTTGTGTTGCTTATATAAAAGAATTACAATGTGAATATCTACAGAGATTTACTTTAGATATTGATAGAACATTGATAGCAACCGACACTTGCCAATGTTCCCCGTAATGGGCGAAAATACCGCCGCTAACGTATTGTGGTAGCAGCCACGTCCGGTGTCAACGTGGCTGTTACCACGATATGCTAATGGAACATTGGCAAGAGTCGCAATCGTAAACATCACGAGTACATTAGTAGGGAGGTGTGAATGTTCGCTATTACCATGCTAAATGGCACGAACTATAATAATGATGACATCACTTTTTTCTTATCTTGAACAGAGTATAATTAATTTTTAAAAGATATTTTGATCAGTGGATCAAATTCTATTATTTTAAATATTTTATTTACATAATTATTTAAAAACGGTCTGTTATCCCATTAATATTAATTGTATCTTCAAGGTGCATTAAATGTGTGCTTGGCTCATTTTATTTTGTTGAAAAATTTTCAGGTGGGTGTCAAATTTAAGGGACAAATGTGCAAAGCCGGTCAAAGATGAAGTATTACCAAAGCTACAAGAGTTTTCCCCCGGATCGCCCTCCCAGGCAAGTGGGCGCGCCCCCGTCAATGTCGTCATAGCGGACTTTGTGGACTTAGACGACGCTGTCTTCCCAAAGACTATCATACAATTGAATCTAAAACTGTTAAGGAATACCGACGTAGTATACCACAATTACGGGTAAGATTATTGACATATTTGTTTTCGATTTTTTTATACATATCATAGATAAAGTTGCAATAAAAACATGTTTTATTTTATTGCAATCAACGAGATATTAATTGTACCTGGGACATTGTTGTATTTTAGCATATATTAGATTTATTTTTATACAAGAGTTCTGTGATATTTTTTTACTATTTTATATTGTATTTTTATTATTAATTTTGTATTGATCAGATTATAGAACTGTAGTAAGTATACGTACTTAAGACTTAAATTATAAGCATAATGAAATACATTAGTGCCTTCCAATAAAACTTTATTAATAAATAATATTGTTTCAATTAAAAAAACACAAATATATAAAATCCACAAAACTTGTAAGGGAATCAATATACAAAACAAAATTATGGACCGCTAAAGATTTTATTACAAAAATCGTCTAAATTGATACGCTCGCACAGATCTTTCAAGGACCACTTCTTCTTAGTTACGCCCTTACTTGTACTGCCACCACTGTCTAATGCCGAGAATAATTTGTCTGATAGTTCGTCGGAAATTTCAATAATTTTACAGATTTTGTCCAAACGTGTTAGGTCGTCCAATGAATTTGTCAGATCACAGATATTAATAACCTGAGATTTTTTCTCGTGTATTTGGAAAGAATTTTCCGAATCTGTCCCACTAGCGCTGTCTAATTTATCATAAATATCTTGTCTATTTCTGTATCTCTCACCGTTACTAATGGTTGTAGTAGTAGATATGGGACTCATACAATTTGTCCTATAGTTAGAAT
Organism: Sesia apiformis; assembly: GCA_914767545.1. NCBI lineage: Eukaryota > Metazoa > Arthropoda > Insecta > Lepidoptera > Sesiidae > Sesia > Sesia apiformis. The sequence continues at coordinate 13,462,980 of OU611963.1, read as the reverse complement.
ATGCCTTTCTTGTAGAATTTCCAGAAATAGTGGCAATAATATCAGGAACTAATTCTTTATACATATCAGTTTTACTAGAATCTTCATCCAGTGTTTCAGCAGAATTATCATTATTTGAATCTAAGGTTGTGTTAATCTGTACCGCAGTGTTTGTTTGGTCAGTAATGAGTAAAATATTGCGTTTTTTCAGCTCTTCGTCAATTATGTTAAGTCTTGAGTGCAAATAATCGGATACTGTAGGTTGATTACGATGGTTACATAGAATTTCACTTGGACGTTGAACTTCTTGTTCAACATTAATGAATTTGTCTGATTCTGGTTTCGGAAAACTACAATCTAGATTTTTTGCCCTTTTTAAATAAACCTGCTCATCATTCTCATTAGCTTTAATTTCTTTTTTGGCTTCTGTTGCATCATTATTCAAAATACGTCCACTCAATTTCTTGTATTCTAACGTCTTCCCAACTTTTATTTCATCATTTATGAAGACCCTCTCTTTTTTTTGTAATACTAGTCCTTCAGGTGAAATATTAATAGTCTCAACTGAAAGGTCTTTATAATAAACAGTTTCTTTTGTTTTCTTTAATTCCATGCATTCAATTGTTTGCATTTCGCTGGTTTTGCTAGCTTTATTTGTAGTTTTTGTATGATTATTTGTATACGATTCAAGAAGATCGCTACGTGTAGCTAATTGAACTTGTTTATCGCATTTACCTATACAGTCTTTGCCACGATTTACGTTATAATCAGATTGATCCTCATCACATGATGTGTGACTCAGTGCTACTGCGCTATTATTATTTATAGATTTAGTGTCATTATTTCTACTATAATCTCCGCTGAAATTAAATACAGCAATGTCCTTTTGGAAACTTTTATCTTTTTCTGAAAATTGAGACTCTTTAGTTTTTGTATTTAATGTAATATTTAAGTTACTTGAGCTAATAACTTTAGCAGTTAATTCTTCATTCGAAAACTTATTATAAGAGCTCAATTGAATTTTACTGTATGATTTTTTAAGCAAATCTGTAATGTTAACCATTTTGACAAATTCTTTTTTCACCAATTCCAAATGCTCGTGGGTTTTTAAATCGTCCTTGTATTTAACGTTCGGTGAAGCGAAAGCCATACAACGTTGAAATATAGAACTTCTGTTTTGTTGTACTCCATTACATGAATTTCTGTTGTCAGCATTCCATATTTTGAATATTTCATATTTCTTTTTAGGGTCTTTGTTAACGATTGAGGCAGTTGTCTTAGGATTGTGTGATGATAAAGGTTTTCTTAAATGTATTGGGCGAGACGGTGGTTTGATTTTAAATCCAGCGTCCTGAGAGGCACTGCAGAACATTTTTTTATGGCCTAGAAGAGTGCTAACTTCTGTTTTGGTCAACTCTTTGCATTGAGTTTTGTCTGTCACATGCTGTTTCATCAACAGATTCAATAATGTCTGTTTTACATTATTGCTATCCGATTTTAATTGTTTTTCTGAGATGATTATCGAGTCTATGACTCGGCATGCGTACGAATATTCATTCTCATACCAACAGATAAGTTTAAAAAAGTCTGGTTTCAGTTCGATACTCGAATCGAGATCCAGTGTGCAAGAGTGAGTATCCCCGATGAAGTCTGAAGATACAGTTTGCTCTTGAGATATATTTATTATGTTGACCATTTCAGCGCGACTTGCCTTTTGTACTTTGTGTATTATATTTTGTAATTTCGTGTTTGTTTTTAATCTAGATCAAGATAATCCGAAATTTAAATAATATTTACTTATATTTTTTATTACTCATACACGCATAAACTTTAAACCCAAACTATGAAAAAACGGAATGAAATATTGCTACGTCCGTCTATTACTTTTCTATTAATACATAGCGGTGCCAGGGACTTCGTTCGCGTGAACTTTAGACTGATTCCCGAGGGAACTCTGTAACGGATGGAATAAAATATACCCTAAATGTTAACCGGGCATATAAGCATATAACTAGGTATATCAAGTTTCATTAAAATGCATCCAGTAGTTTTTGCGTGATTCGAGTTCAGTCAGACGGATCAACGAAAATTCTAAATGGTTGTTTTGGGCTCTGTATCGTTTGTAAATTATACTGCAATGATTTTATAATAATCATAGATTTAAAAAAAATGTTATATGTAGTGTGTAGATAGATAATAAAGTCGTAACAGAACCGTGTCGGTACATGAAATATTTTACGAAAAAGTGATTGCAGTATAAAGTATGAATGATACAGAGCCCAAGACAGCAATTTTTGGAATTTTTGTCTGTCTGTCTCTGAACGCGTATCACGGGAAAGCTACTGGATGGATTTTAATTAAACTAGGTATAGTTATAGCTAATGTGCCGGGTTAACATTTAGGGTACTTTTTGTCCAGGCCGATTATAAAGTTCCAACGGGAATCATAAGTTCATGCGAACGAAGTCGCTGGCACCGCTAGCGAGTAAATACAGAAGAAAAAATTAGTTTATCTTTATTCACATTCAATTACCTTTACTATAATTCCTTTCGTTTAGGCGCATAATGTGCAATAATTGGAAAATGATGTATTAGCGGTACAGACGTAAAAAAAATTAAACACCATCAAATTTCTGTATTCTAAAAATACTTTATTCTATTTATACTTCACTTTACAAAAAAAAAACCTTTTTCATTTAACGTTAACTAAGGACTTTTTGGCGGGAAATCGAAAAGTGAAGTTGAGTTTTTGTTTGATTATTGTCAAAATTGTTTATTAAGCGTTTTGTGGTTTAATGGTGACAGTTTATTAAACTTTTAAGTGTTTTTCGTGCGAGGTGTTTGTGATAATCAAATAAAAGCGCGGGACTGCATTTTTCGTGTGCTTTCAAGGAGTCTTCTTCTATCCTCAGTAAACCTACTATGACTTTACTGAGCGACTCCCGACTTACTTCGACGGGACTGAACATTGATAGGATACGTTTTAGACTTTGAGATTGTTTATTACGAAGAAAATTTGACACTGTCAGAATGTGCTAATTGCACTATTGCCATATATGAACAAAAAAGACGTTAACAAACTAAAGAAAACAATAAAAAAGTCTTTAAATTCAGAATAAAATGGTTATATACAGTACTTTAGAATAATATTTTACAAAATGCTTCCGATTGTACAAAGATGGTAGCACTTTTTGCGAATTGGACATTATACGCCTAAACTCCCGGGACATTTTACACGGCAAAAAGTAACGTTACTAACTGATAGTCTTATCCCATCTCTTCCCGTGAGTGTTGTAAAAAGCGACTAAGGGATAACAAAGCCGCTACCACAAGCCCTGAGGAATTACACCAGCTCAAAAAGAGTGGACTCGCCAATCCGCTTGACCAGGTCATACATTGCTCACGCGTAAGATAATTTGCATGAAGAGGGCCATGTCCAGCAGTGAATACTACAAGGGTTGATTACAGGTTACAGTCTTACCTTATAGTAAGGTCCAGTACAGAAACATTGACTATAGGCACTCTGAAGGCGAGGCCGGACATTTTGTCTTTAACCTGCGGTATGATTTTGCCGAGAGCCCTACACGCACCTGTCGCTGCCGGGATTATGTTCTGAAGAATGCTTCTGTGGTCACGCCAGTGCTGAAATAGGTATGGATCATTTCCCTTAACCCACCTATATTACCTTTGTCCTTTTAAATCCTTGCCCATTAGACCAAGAATCGCTTGGTCAAATTGCAAATTTGAACGTATCTTTGTAATGTTTTCAGCGAATGATATTATACTACAATAAATGTTCAATTATCGGTGTATTGGAACATTCGGAGACTATACGCTGTGTGTATTATGTTATGGTCGAAAATGTAAATACAAAAGTATAAACTATTTTTAACTCAAACAACTAGTACAGAATAATAATAATACTACACAGTAACTACTGTCAAAAAAACATTCCAAGGCCTTTATATACAAAGCTCAATCTACGCCTCATCTATATACAATCTCAATCTATATACCTAGTCTAGCCATAAATTTTGTTACAAAGGACAAGCCATAAATTTTGTTACAAAGTGTTGTTTGTTGTTTTTACATTATCATTTTATTAGACAAATTTGTGTTATTTTAGAAAGAAATAGGTATTGTAAGCATTTTAAAAATATAACGTTAATTCGAAATGCTCACCATTTGCTTTCATTTATTTTTTTATTATATAAAGAAGGCGGCAGACGAGCATACAGTCCACCCGATGGTAACTGTCGTCCATAGATATCCGCGATACATGCCAACATCAGTCCAGAATGACAAACGTTGGCACGCCCCCGGATGCGCTGCCTACCTTTGCAGATTAAGAAATGGATTGGGAAAATGGGAAGGGAGAGGAGATGGGAATGGGCTCTGGCAGATCTCACTCACTACCGAAATACGTACGTACATTGGGGAAATACGATAAAGTGGCAAAATCCAGTACATTTCAAGGTAGGCTGTGGGATAGAATATACACTTTTATACACTGGATACTATTATACAATCTTTCAAATGTTGTTCCCCATGTTCTATGGGAAAATTGGCAACTGCCACCTTTATGGACTGGTTTAAGGATATTATCAATAGGGGTCGATATTATCATGACGTTTAGAGCAGGCCATGATCTCCAAAACCATAAATTATAATAGAGCGGATTAACATCGGGACTAGATCACGGCCAGTCTTCAGCTCTAATGAAATCGGGAATATTCCTTTCTAGCCACGCCTGTGTTGAGCGAGCCTTATGACCTGGTGCTGAGTCTTGCTAAAAGGATCATTCCTGGTTATGAAACATGGTGTTGTTAAGAAGCTTTACGACCTTCTCAAGAATCGTATCTTGATACACTTGAGTCGATGTTTTGATACCTATTTTACAAAAATATGGTACAGTCACTCCTTGATAGCTAACACCCCTCTCCCTAACAAACCATCACTGAAGCCGGGGATATTGACCGCGTTGCACCCAATTGAGCAGCTTCTCTAGAGCTATGAGAATGATCGACTTTATATTCGATTATTCTGCTTCTGAAAATGTTCCTCAATGGTGAACATTATCTGGTCCGTAAATAAGATTTGTCTGTGAGTTCCCTTTGCGTACCACCGAAGAAGTTGTTTTGTTTTGTCAAATTGTTTTCCTATTGTTCTTCAAATTATCTGTTTAGAAATGATCAATACGCCTTTTGTAAGCAGCAAGTCCAAAATCATCTTTTAAAATACGTGACATGGTTCTGGGTGCTATATTCATCTTTCTGGATAAAAACTTTGCTTCCGGATGGGATTTCTTCGGATTCTCTCCTTCACAGCTTTCATCGTCTGTTTAGTATGAATAGTGCGTGGATGGCCAAACTTTTTACTATCGCAAACAGAGGACGTTTCAATGTACCTACAATAATCCCGGTACACAAACATTCGCCTAATACCAAGCGGATGGAGAGTTTTAAAAATTGCATTTGGCTCCGTGCCTACTTTGTGTAATGCAATTACATCAATACAGTTTTCGTTATCACCCCACTCCATTTTAATATTATTACAATATTTAATAAACATTTTATAATTTTTTATAATTTATAATTTTAATTTTTTAATATTACAATATTGGCGCCAAAATGAGAAAAACATTTATTTTTCACGTGAGAATGACAGATTCCAAATTCAAATGTATTTTATTTTCTTTATTGTAACGGTATTTATGGCCAGACTAAGCATAATTATAGAAATGGCTCAAAAAGCTCTACAACTTTTGTGTTTGAACACTTTTATGAAAGTTACAAAAAATGACGAAATCTATTTTTTTCATCTGATGCATCTAGATTCTAGATACATCAGATGAAAAAAAATACTACAATTTACTATTACCACAATTCTTTTCAAATGAATGTTGTGTGACACTGTCATAGAAATTAATCCCGATTGTTGGTAATATAAGATCAAACCAACCCTTCCTCTTATACACAATCCGTCCAAAGGCTTGAGAGAGGGCGTCATGGCGTGAATGCTAGTAATAAATCCCTCGGATACGCCGTAACTATCCTCTAATATTTTGATTATTGGCGCTAGACAATATAAGGTACTTGAAGCACAGGATATCACTTTAAGATCTGCAATTTATTAAAATATTTTCAAAGTATTTAATATGCCATATACCAATTTTCCTCATACCCATCTTAACCGAGTGTTCGCATATATTCAAATTCCTTCACAGCTCACTATCAACTTATTCAACAAGCGCTTAAGTAGCGCCAACCGTAAATGTAACATTGTAAAACAAACCTATTTATTCAATTAGAGCAACGAAAATGAACTTTAAAATCACTGTAATAAATCGTTTACGAACGCGAAAAAAACGTTTATAATCGTGCGAACGCTCGGTAGACCAATGCTTTAGTATTTTTTCAAGATATTTGGATTAAGTTTTTTTCAGATTGTTTTCTGGTATCTTAAGGTATGGTATAACGTGTATATAATTTTGTGAAATAGTAATAGTCAAATATTTGCGATCTTTCTACAGACAATTTTCAGGACAGGGCGAAGTGGAAAAGTTTACCCCGTCTACTCGTGGGAATGATGCTCGGAAGAAGTCATGTTGGCAAATTGTTATATGTAATAAGAAGTAATTGGTATATATGGTATTGATAATTAGACGTACAAACTAACAAAATGACATTTTTGGAATATGTTACGTCACAAAAAATGAAAGATAAAGTCGTCGCCACCACTGAAGTCCGATAGACGCGGCGCTCAAATCGCGTAATGAAATGTTGCCAGCAAGACGGGCAATAAAATTAAAGCAATCAATAAATTGCTAATTCATTCACAATGTAAACCTAGTTTCACGTTTCACATTGTTAATTTAGGATAACAAGCAAAGATAGATAATAGGATTTTTAATAGGCATAAAAATAAAATAATTATCATATTGCACTAATTTAATTTTTATTAGATACAGGGTTTTTCATTAAGAGCGCTCGAACTTTGAAATGAAATAAAACAAGCTGTCTAAGTGATATTGCCACAATTGTTTTTTTTTGTTTTAAAGTACATTCGATGACATTATGTGTGGAAAATAATTTCGGCCAAATGGCCGCCGCGGCTCCGCTGTAGGTGGCGTAACCTGGTGGACCACTTTTGTACGACATCTTCGCATAAATGGGTCCCAATGTCATGAACAACGCGAGTTATGTTGGCCTTCAGGGTGGAAATTATAGGCAATAGGCAATTCCTTCTTTAGTAATTCGTAAAACCGTTTTCACGGAAACACCTGAAATAAACAAATATATTATTTTCTGTTAATTAATCCATTATGACATTTCTATATTCAATCATAATTTTGCATAAAATACAATGAACTATATCGTCCATTAGACAAAGTTAGGGCTTTTTTTGAGTAATAGTTTTTATCCGACTAATAATATTTTACCCCTTTATTAGGCAAACACTTAAACTCTGGCATCCCTAAAATTTACCTGTCATGGCAGCGACTCGCATTTGTACATTATTTAACGGGATCAATACTCCTTTATTCTTCTGCTCCAATTCACAAAATTCCTTCACTTTAAGGATCATTTCCCAGGCTGCACTTTTTACAACTTTACGCGACATGATCAATTTAATTTCAATGTAATTTCAAGAAAATCCACGAACGATACTCTCCACGCACACTCCTGACAAACTACAAGATGGCGGAGTTGTCAAATTTAGTTCCAATTTTTGTCGCAAGACTTCAGTGGTGGGGAGGACTCTAGTTGCCATTTTATATCAGAGAAAAAATTGTTGCAACAACTTTATTGTTCATTGCAACGACCGTTATAATACAATTATAAAGCTAAACTATCACGTAGGGAGCTGCAATAACATGACTATATCGCTAAATTGGAATTTAACGCTCAATTCTGCCGATATAAATGAGTATACACTTTTTATAAAACTTATTTTTGTCTACAAAATAATGGGGATAAAATAATCCTTACCAGAATTGAGCTTATCATCATTCACTCCTAATATAATCATCGGGACGTCAACACTGGGCGCTGTGACTAGAACCCGTTTCACACTCTCGCTCGCTAGATGCCCCTGTTTTAATAAAGTAATTCAGCTTCTCTTAATCTATTATTCTGTTTGTTGCCCGCGATCCTATCGCGTAATTTGACCAGTACTACGAAGGGAACAATTTTTGTCAGTAGTTCTATCAGTCTGACAACGGGCAAATCACATTACCGGTGGATACCAGTAGTATCATGAGCGACCTCGTTCTCCCGTGGTACTACTACTATAACGAGCGAGAACGAGTGGAGCTGCACTCGCTCCTTGCCCACGCAACTTGTTTTTGTATTAATAAGATGGCGATAAGCACTCATTTCACCTGTAAACAAATACTGCCGCCCATGGACATTCGCAGAATGAGAAGTAAAAGAGTAGGTACACTGTGATAAGATTTCCCCATTCTGCCTTGGAAGGATGGGAAGGGGAAGTAAAGCGTATAATGGGACTTTTCACGCGATGGGATCGAATGAGATTGTATAGCAGTATGAGTAAAGAGGATAATGGGTTGAGACTTCATGGCAAGAAGGCTATATCCAATAGGAAGACTTCATATGTCCTATTGGATGGAGCGGGACAAGGAATCCTCTAAATGAAGATGAAAAATTAAATATAAATAATTTGTGAGTATTCATTAGTACGTTATTTTTATCTAAGTTGATTTACTTTTGTGTAGATATTGTTAAGTTTAGTTGTTAATAAGCATAAAAACCCAATAAAAATAAAGTAGATAAAAAAGACGTATGGTAAACAACTGCCTTTAGATCATTACATCGAACGTTCTAAAAGGATGTTGTCTAAAATTTATACTGATAAATAATATCGACATCGTTTATCGACTAAGGTCAAGAACTAATGGCATTGTTTATGATATGATGTGGGGGCTGCGTGTGAATACGATCTTTAAGACTGTATTCTTGTCTGTGACGTTATCTGAGCAAAGGGGGCTTACTGACTTGTAATTAAAATTTTCTCATTTTTAATGAGTTCAAATAAAAACATGCTCTAGCCTTTAATTTTTAAGATAAATCAGATAAAATATGTTATTTCTTGAGAATCTCACTACTATAATATTATAATATATCTAGGACAGTAGAATCCCTCAATAAGGTCCCTTTTCTCATATAATGATATGAACAAAGTGAAAGGTGGCAAAATGAAATTTAAATATGCTATTCCATCAGACTTGTCTGTCTCTCTACTGTTAGATATAAGTAGGCCTCTCCCAAGGCTCGCCCCCACACACTTCTCATCCAGTCACTATCGGCAAATTTCTCCGGAGAGAGTCCCACGCTGCCGCAGGACCAACAACTGATGGGGATAGACGTCATTGAATGGAGACTATGTACAAAAAAGCGCAGCGTGGGACGCCCTCCGCCCAGTATGCTAGTTTAAAACAGTACAAAAGGCGTGCAGGAGATTTCTACCAGCAAAATTGGGCGAGCCATTGTTGAGTAATGAAATGTTAAATATGGACAGTTCAAAGGCTATTTCACTTCGCCACTTTGGGCCATAAAAAGATTATTAAAATGATGTATCTATATAGCGTAACATCGACCAAGTGACGTTTATGATAAAATTAATGTAGGTATTATTCATCACTTATTTACCGATGCTTTCTCAAGACTGGAAAACACTCCTGAAGCTTCGATCACGTACTCAACACCGACTGTCTGCCACGGTATATTCGTTGGAACTTTTTGATGGAATACTTTGATGACATTATCTAGTTTAAAATGGTATTACAAAGGAGTTATTGTCAATGTTCAAAGTATTCAAGATGTACCATTCACGAAGCAAACTATGGAAATCCGCTTATGTGAAATTTTACAAATCTTAGACAAAAGTTAAACTTTCTATTTTTAGTTTTTACCAAATATTTCATCCAAATTTACTGAATACAAAGCTCAAACAAGTTAATATTATTGAAGAAAAAAAAATACAATTAGCTCTTAATCATGGGTAGAATTTGTCGTTTCAGGCTTCGGGAAAAGTTAGATTACAGCCTGTATATAAATACATTAAAAACCCTGTTAATTTTATAGAAGAGATGGCAAATGAGCGGGCGGGTCACATGATGGTAAGTGGTCACTGTCGCCCATGGACACCTCCAACATCAGAGGGCATGCGTGTGCGCCGCCGACCTTGGAAGATCCTGTTCACAACTCTCTTTCAAGTTAGTCTCGTATTAACTAATTGAGAGCTCCTTTGCACCTCACAATAAATAGGTGGCCAGGGAACAGCAACCGCAAATGTAACGTTACCCTTGCTCTAATTGTATTGAACAAAACTGTTCAATCAGGGCAATGAATAGATGTTAAAGTCACCACACCATAATAACTACGACGCCGACGGCAGCATAGAATCAAACAGGTCTAAAATATAGATAACTGCACTAAATACTAAAATGTTCTTGTTATTTTTTTATAGGTGAGTATATAATTTTTATGATAAATACTGTGAACTAATTGTAAGTGTTTATTATTTGTTAAAATATAAAATTAAGCAAGGTGATAAAGAATTACTCCTTTGGTCCATATTCGTAGCCGTTTTTCATAACCAGTTACGAAAAAAGATACTTACACGTATTTTTTAAATCATAACATTATATATACGGCCAGCTAGTCTGGCAAATGAAACAAAACAAGTCACAAGGGCAGATGATTAATACTATAAGACCAGGGCCGTCTTTACCAGGGGGTGCAAGGGGTGCGGTGCACCCCGGGCGCTCACCTTTTAAAGGTAATGAAAAAATATAACGCTATAGTAAACAATTACACAATAGGATATTTGACTGTCATAGGATACACAATAGGATATTTGACTGTCATAGGATACACAATAGGATATTTGACTGTCATAGGATACACAATAGGATGTTTGACTGTCTTAGGATACACTCCCGCACCCCGGCGCAGAATAGACTTAAGACGGCCCTGTATAAGACTAATGTGGACGGTGTCCCACGCTACCTACCATTTATACAAATATATTAAGCAGACTATCTAGCATTCACGGGTTAAAAATGTCTAACAGTAGTACATTTACCATTAATTTTGATTTCGCCTTCAATATGACTGATACTGCCTCTGAATTTCCCATGTGTAGAATCAAACTTTATAAGGTAACAAATGTACTCCACGTCAATAGCAGGGTCATTAATCGCTGATATCTGACAAACAAATCAATACTATAATATATAGGTAAATAATATACATACATACAATTCATATAATACATAATATAAATCAATATATACTATCTCAAGAGAGAAGTTGTTTTACAAAATTTTGTTCATTTTACCTGAATATTTGAATTATTGACGCAAGTTCGAAATATTACTCGGCCAATTCGACCAAAGCCGTTGATTCCTACTTTTATAACCATCCTAGAGATAATTTTGTTTTAACATTGGAAAAAAATAAATATTAATTGTTCAACTTTCATTTAACTGCCCTTTATTGTAACAAAAATAAATATTTACCCAACGAAATCATAAATCTGACATTTTGAATTTACCCGCGTTAATACGTCACGTCAAGTAAACTATAATGTTAAAGAAGAAAAAAACTATAGTTATAGATAACACTATTTATTATTATTTTTCAATTAATTGTTAATTGTAGCCTTAATTAAATTAACTGATTGATTTTTATACACTTATTTGAAAGAAAACGTTACCAATCATAAACTACAGAAATAAACTGTCACATAATTGACCAAAGAATAGTTACCTATTTGTGGATATGATCCTTTAAGGTCGGTTTAAATAGCCGTTTCGAATACAGTTTTTAGCGATATAACTTGCATGTTTCTTAGTAAGCTGAGGTTACAGACAATACATAAATTAATGTAGTACCTCCATACGCTGCAATCCAACAGCCGCTGGGCGCACTCGACTGGCCACGTTACCCCTCTCCCACAGAAGACTACCTTGAAATGTACTGCATTTCCCACTTTATCTTATTTCCCTAATGTACGTACGTGTTTCGGTAGTGAGTGAGATGTGCCAGAGCCTATTCCCATCCTATCCCTCCCCATTTCCCCAACCCTTTCTCCAAATCCATTCGTATATCCAAAGGTAGGCAGCGCATCCGGGGGCGTGCCAACGTTTGTCATTTTGGACTAATGTTGGCATGTATCACGGATGTCTATGGGCTACAGTATCCATTTACCATCAGGTGGACTGCATGCTCGTCTGCCACCTTCGTCCATAAAAAAAAAATCCATATATCCGTTTGATCTTAACAAAAACATCACTGAGACGAAATTGACCAAGAAATTACTTGGTAACGGCATAAATCAATGTAGAGTGAGTACGATGAAAATGTAGATACACTATAAAGAATATGCGGGCCCGTAGACAGTCAATCTGGGTCGCGATCCATGATCGCAATCCAGATTGACTGCGTACGGGCTCACTATTATGGGTCGATCACTAATATGTCCACTCTGTATTTTATTCTATTGTTCATTGATCGTTCAGAGTATCTTGTCTATGACAGCCGGAAAATTGCACCGGCCTGCCTTGTCCTTCAGCTGACATTTTCTAACACCATCTTCGAGTGTTATTACGTGTTTGGTGTTACTTTTATATAATTCCTCTAAAACTTGTTCCGGTAAGTGTTTAGGTGTCTGATTAGCATCTTGATAAATATTATTTGACAATCAAGTATATGCATTTATTTCATAAACTTGTAGTTTCTAAAATACTCCATTTACATCATCATTTGCTACGTAGCATTTTGTCTAGATTTTGTCTTTTACGTCATACTAGCCTCCCGATAGCGATGAAATAACTGTAAAGGTGTTAGCTTCGTCTTGTTTTATTTATATTTTTTACTAAAAACTTTGTAATGCTATAGTTTTTCCGGCAATCCCGTGTGACCTCTAAGCGACCTCCACGCACCGGTAGGTTCACTCCTACCTACTCACGTCTGGAAGTAGTCTAATAGGACATAGAGGTCATGATCCCAAATAAAAAGTCATTATTACGTTATATATCTTGAACCCTGTGAAATGATAATGAACTTTTAATAACATACTGTTAGTTCATTGTTATATTACATACTTTTGTTTTTTAATCGTTTTTTTTTTCAATTAATTTAAGTTTATAATTTTAACTTATTGTTTTAACTACACAATTGATTCATTTAGTAGGTACTTGTAAAGGTTACATGAAAATACCCACCTTTCAAGAACATTAACTATTTTCCTTTAACTTTTTCTGACAAATTTTATAGTTAACTATAAATTAATTAATCATAATTCTGACTAGTGAACTGCTTTTGTACAATGTAAATTTCTGTCTAATATTTTAAACTGAACTTATTTGAATTCTGTTACATATTTTTATCTAAGACTAGTAGTATTTGATATGCTAAGAATGAGTTCTTAAAAATATATCCTTAGTACCTACTTTTACTCATTTAGTCATTACCTCATTTAGTTTTAACTCATAATTTACTTGTCTTTGGCTGTACCCATACCATACCTACTACCTATATTGTATATTTGAAGTACCCTAGCAATAACTAGTATTTTTATAGCTTATATATAGCCTTTATAGTATTTTTTAGATATAGCAAATATAAAAAAATACAAATTCTCTCTTATATTAGGCTATAATCTATTTTGTTGTTGAATAATGTGAAAAAAGACTAACTTTGTCAAAAAATGTCTTTGTTTGATAATTAAGTAGGTACTAAACTATCACAATAATAAAAGAAGATACAATTTAAAGTTCAAAGTGTCTTAAATGAATTATCAGATATGTACTTAAATGCAGAATTTCAATTTACAACATTAATCATGATAAAATGATTCACAAGATAATATCTACATACCTACTTACAAGTTGCAAATTCAGATTATATTTATACAGCCCCAATGTCTTTATACAGTCTTCAAGCTGAATACTTTTAAAAATGATTTTCTTTTCTTTTACAGAAATGTCGAAAATTGGTATCAATGGATTTGGCCGCATTGGTCGCCTAGTGCTCCGTGCTGCCATTGACAAAGGAGCTCAGGTTGTTGCCGTCAATGACCCCTTCATTGGTCTTGACTACATGGTCTACCTCTTCCAGTATGACTCCACCCATGGCCGTTTCAAAGGCACCGTTGAAGCCAAGGATGGAAACCTTGTTGTGAATGGCAACAAAATTGCTGTCTTCTCTGAGAGGGATCCCAAAGCCATTCCATGGGGCAAGGCTGGCGCGGAGTATGTTGTAGAGTCCACAGGTGTCTTCACCACCACAGATAAGGCTTCTGCCCACTTGGAAGGTGGAGCCAAGAAGGTCATCATTTCAGCTCCTAGTGCTGATGCTCCCATGTTTGTCGTTGGCGTTAACCTTGAAGCCTACGACCCCTCCTACAAGGTAATCTCTAATGCGTCCTGCACAACTAACTGCCTCGCTCCCCTCGCTAAAGTCATCCATGATAACTTTGAAATTGTTGAGGGTCTGATGACCACTGTCCACGCTACAACTGCTACTCAGAAGACAGTGGACGGCCCCTCCGGTAAGCTGTGGCGTGACGGCCGTGGAGCGCAGCAAAACATCATTCCTGCTTCTACTGGCGCCGCGAAGGCTGTCGGCAAAGTAATTCCTGCTCTCAATGGCAAGTTGACTGGTATGGCTTTCCGCGTCCCTGTTGCTAACGTATCGGTCGTCGACCTGACTGTCCGCCTCGGCAAACCCGCCAGCTATGATGCGATCAAACAGAAAGTGAAGGAGGCTGCTGATGGTCCCCTTAAGGGCATCCTTGGATACACAGAAGACCAAGTTGTATCATCTGATTTCATTGGCGACACCAACTCATCCATCTTTGATGCTGCTGCAGGCATATCCCTAAACGACAACTTTGTCAAACTTATCAGCTGGTACGACAATGAGTATGGATACTCCAACAGAGTTGTCGATCTCATCAAATACATCCAGAGCAAGGATTAAATCATTGGTAGTGTAGTGATAGAGTATGTTCTGTCGATAAATATTCGACGCTTTTATGTGTTAAGTTTAAGTAAAATGCTGTGTAATAAATCTAAATTATGCTACTTTGATAGTAGTTGTATGTGTAATCTGTTTGTTCACGTGCAAAGTTTAAGAAACATGTAATATCAGTGCATATTCAAATAAATTATTATTATGACAGATTAAAATTGTGCTTATTTTACTTTTATTTAAGATTTTTAGATATGCACTATAACCTCCTTTTAGAGTAAAGACCTTTCCTTGTAATTGCAAGGGGATTGGGGGCTGTCTTTGGTGTCACACAGTCTCTGTAGTTTGTAGGTAGTGGAGAAAGTCTTGTTATATGCCTATGGCCCGACACCCTCTATCTATATTTACCAGAAGAGACCTATGCCCCTTCAGTGCAGCAGTGGGACGTTATAGGCTGATATCAAAAACCAGTCTGCTTGTCAGTATAAAATAAGACTAGATTTGATGGTGATATTTTGACTAGACTAGGTGAGTATTTCTATATCATGAACAACTCTCCCTACAACGACTATAATAGTACTATAAACGACGTTAGAAGCCACCACTTATGTTTTACATTTGCTTGTGGATAATGTTCAATGTTGAAGTCTGAAATCTGTGCAGAATTCTAGTACGGGTGAGGATACCCTAAGGGTATAATAGGAACACAGGTAAATTATAAATGGGTAAATATGATTTAAATTAACATTCAAAATTTACCAAAATAGCTCTTTATCAATCTAATGGTGTATTTTATGAATCTTAAGAAAAATATAAAGAGGGATAGTCTGTCCGGAAAGAGATGGCGCTCAACCAGGAGCAAACAGTTTGTGCAGCAACGAGCCTAAGGCCTCCCCCGCCGATAGACCTGCGGAAGGAACGGACTTCGGTTTAGGGCGTTGCTTTGGGAGGGTATCGCGAGTCGGTAACAAGCGGCCAGGCACGTGCCGATACCTGGTAAATGTTGTCTGAAGGCCGCTGTGTTCACGGTGTAGTGCTAGCGAGGGTGAAGCCCTCGTCTGCAACGTCGGGGACGGTGTATATGTGAAGTCTATGAGTGTAGACTGTAGTCTAAGAACAGCATTGGCAGCAGTAATTGGGTCGTCGAGGACGGCATGGGGTCATTCCTATCGGGGACATAAGCACACTGGGGGATCGCTTGCTAGTCGTATTTATACGCCGATGTTATGCGCTGCGACGCGGTCCGCCTCAATGTGAGTTGGACGGGAGGGACGTAATTCGAGTCATTCCCTGTGTCAGGAATAAACAATTGAATGTCAACAGTTAACTAACTTAAATTATTGTGTTGAGCTGCGTGCCGCTGCGTATTTAATGTGTGTTGTCGCAATTTTGTAATGCGAGGCGTTGCAGTGCGACGAAGTTTTTTTTTTTCGGAATGGCTAAATTCTTGTGGACCCAGTGGCCTTTCAAGGGTCACCGGTCGTGAATGCGACGAGGTTGTGATGTGCATAGGCTTGCAAGATGTATCGAGAAACCAATAATATCGATATATTATAATTGTCGATACGATAATATCGATATCGAAAAACAAGAATTCTAATTTCCGTTTCAGCATATTTTATCTATATATAAACTTAAATTCCTGTACTGTAGACTTATAATTGTCTTATGAGACTTATGATCGACTTTAATATTTTATATATTTTAATATGCGACTTCAAGGCGAAGTATTATGATAAGAAAAAAATAAACAGTAAATTAGTTTGTATCTTCTTCTTCTTCTTTTCAGCCCTTGGACGTCCACTGCTGGACATAGGCCTCCCCTATTGTCCGCCATTTAGACCTATCGGCAGCGACCTGCATCCAGCGGGTGCCCGCAACCTTTATGAGGTCGTCTGTCCATCTAGCAGATGGACGTCCTCGGCTTCGTCCGCCGGTACGTGGTCTCCATTCGAATTTGTATAATTACTTTTATTTCCGATTATTAACGGTTCCCTTTTTTACAATGACAACACGGTTTTAATGGCCGTACCACAATCGAGCAGCTGTCAGTGACATATTCATTTGCTTCGTGTAAATTTTATGATGTACAAGCTTCAAATCCGTCTTTTTATCAATGAATATGGTGCACATTAATAGATAATGATTATTTTCGTTGCCTTTTTACAATAAACCAAAATAAGTGTGTATGAGGCAATAAAATTGTGATTTCATAGATATAATGGAGGATCTCAACTTGACAGAGACCGAAATGAGATATTTCGGTGATTTGTTTTTGTGTTGCGATGAGGAGTCAAACGGGAAAATACCCATTTTAAAAGCAACGGAATTATTTAGGTCTTCTAATATACAGAATGATGTCCTAAAACAGGTAATTTATATGATAGAATTTACGTATTAATTATTAACAGTTTCAATGTGTGAATGAGTGATTAAGCACAGTAATTACATGTTACAGATCATGGATATAAGCGTGGCCCCTAGTAACTGTGCGTCGCTGAATCATATGAATAGAAAACAATTTTATTCTGCTCTCAAATTGATAGCAGCTCATCAAACTAACATAGCACTGAACCCTGAACTTTTGTCAACATCACTCGATCTTCCTCTGCCGAGGTTTACATGGACTCTTAATTCGGAGGCTAGCGCCGACCTAATACAATTGTCAAATTCTCCGAAAGAGCAGCATATTTCAAAAAGAGAAAGAAATTTTGGAGGGAACCTTGGTGCCTATGAGCCAATGAGACTATCGTCGAATCTCTCAGATAGTGATGTCCCACAAACATTGTCTCATGATAATACTGAAGGACTGAGTACCGATTCTGAAATGGAATCAGAGACACTGTCACAGAGATCTGGCTCACATGGGGTGAGTTTGCAAACAATTTCTTTTATTTTTATGATTATTTCATCATCTTACATAACAATTGCTCTTGTCAGCACTCCCATTGGTTATTATAGACCTAAATATTACATTCATCACTTATTTGCATCTCAAATAGAACTCATTGTCTAATCTTTGAGTAAACATTTAATAAAATGTGTTTCTAGATTATGATAGAAAAAATTTTGTTATGTGATTGTAATTATATTCTATCTATAGGTATTTTAGCTCTGTAAGTTAATTAACAAAGTTACATTTTTTCTTATAAATAAATATCCTATGGTAACCTTAGTAAAACAAAATGATTCTGCTGAATACTAATATTGCTCTGCATATAATTGTTGATAAGAATACAGTGTTGAGAGTTCATATGATTTTTATGTCTCGTTAGTACTTAATAAGTAATTATATTCAGGAACCTCATAAGAAATAATTAAATTATCAGTAATATTCAGTAAACTGTTTAACATTAATACAAATGATGAAATTTATTAGGAAGTATTGTTTGTCTAAATTATTTGTTTTTAAAATATACTTTGTTTTGAAAAACAAAGTAATTAATCATCATTATAGTGTGATATCAACAGAGGATAACAATTACCACAATTAAAGCCTACTTACTACTAATGAACTTTTTACCTAGTGAAAATATTTCTGGTTTTATGATAGTAAAATTGAAACTACTGCCCCAATTTTAATGAAACATACCTAGAACTTTTTTAAAATAATGCCTAATGGATTTACATTTCTTCAAAATATAATATACTTTAATATCACAAAATCTCCAATATCTCTAATAGAATTGGTATATTAAGGAGAGAGATGATTATTCTACGGAACCACTTCTTCAAATTATAATTTGCCTATAACTAATACTTAATATGTAAGTTATCTGTAAAATTATCTAGGATTTCATGTGGTGGATTCAAACATACCCAAAGATAAACAAAACCGCTCAGAGATATATGAACATTTGACTTATAAATTATACACTCCTGGACACCTGAATCGAGCCACCCTGCATTTTTATGCATAAAGGCCTGAAACATAAAAATAATGTCAAAGAAAAAGTTTTTATGCAGTTTTGAAGCTGGCAATACTCACCATCATTTTGGTGTGCTATTGTTCAAAATTTGAATTCATGAATTTGAACCACAGAAGCAAAGCAGCTAGTTCATTGTTTTAAAAAAGTAAGGAAGCAGAAAGTTTGAATTGGAGCAGTTTTTTTTGATATATTGGTGTTGTTTTTCAATAAAAGTTTCGTTAAATTGTTTTTCCTGAGATTTGAACCGGATACTGCTCCTGAAGTAGCTCTGGCACTTCTTCAGTCTGGGCTTAATCAGCGAAATGTTAGTCCACAACTTCATTTAAGCTATTCTGCAGTTCAAAGAGTATACCACCAATACCTAGACACTGGCGGCTTCGTTCACCGTGCACAAGAACCATGATTCTGAGTGATGACGGAAGGTCAAGATCGGTTTATCTTCACCATCAGCTTACGAAATCGTTACCTGACGTCAGCACAGATCCAAGAACAGCTTTTAAACAGTGGCTGTTAGCTCTCGGACTGTTAAAAGGATACTCAAAGAAAGTGATATAAAACCATATAAGACAGTCAATGGCCCAAACTGACACAAGCTCACCGAATGGTAGAGCACACACTCCAAGAATTGTCAAGGAATACCTTTCGTAATGTTAGTATCACAGTCATGGAATGGCCAGCAAGAAGCCCAGATATGAATCCCATAAAAAAATTATGAGATGAGCTAAAGAGTTGTGAACGAGCTCACCACCCAGCTCCATAGACCTTGCAGGAGCTGAAACCTACCATCGAGGAACAATGGGAGAACATTCCACAATATGTCATAGTGACATTGATTGATTCCATGCCAAACCGCATGACGGCCGTCATAAAGACTCTTGAAGGCAATACAAAGTCTTCCTCATGAAAAAGGTGGACACATGACATGTTACACTTAAACTCCCTTTTTTCAGTAGTTATTTGTATGTGTATCTGGACCCATGATACAGGGAATCCTAGTGTGGACCATTGAGTGTGGCGTTATTTATTACTAGATTATTAATATTACTCTGAATTCAAATTTGGAACAATGGCGTACTGAAATGATGGTTAGTATACCAGATTCAAAACTGCATAAAAAACTTTTTTATCGATCAAAAATTTTTTTAAGCTTCAGATTGTCAAAGCTGGAAATGCAGGGTGTCTCGATTCAGGTGTTCGGGAATGTATAAACATTTGACTTATTTGACAAAAGAGTATCCAGACGGGAATCGAATAAGGGACCTTTTACACAGCAGGCAGGGATACTACCAACTGGACCACTTGGTTGCCAAACATTAAATAGTGTATATTTATAGTGTGTGTATAGTGTATAGTGTGTGTGTATATATGTATAGTGTAATGTGTATTAAGCCGTGCAATATAATTTTTATTTAACAGACCATTTAAAATGGTGGACAATGTACTATTAAGCCACTTATTAATGCAGCATTGATCTTGACGGTGCACTGCCATTGTACTAATGCATAGCAGTTCACCCGCTGTTTATCACAGAGACCTTACTCATGATAGGACAAATATTGAAAAGTATTGAATTAATTAGATGCAACTCACACGTTTTTATTACTAGATTCAATTTAGTCATGGTAAATATTCAGTTTGTACATGAATTTATACTTTATACGAAATCACTGTCAATTCTAGAAAAGGTATTGTAAAAGATGTGTAAGAAACATTCAGAACAATTGGTCATTTTTAATTCAGTCGGGTTTCAATGTAGTACGAGGCTTGTCCCAAAAATAAGGTCTCCATAATTATAAAAAATCGAAAAAGAGCTTTATTAAAAATTTTTTTACATGATTATATCGAGTATTTATACACTATTTTTCGACATAATCGCCGTTCATATCGAGGCACTTTTGTAGTCGATCTGGAAGCTTTTGTATGCCAGCGTCATATAACCCTCCATCCACCTCTTTTTCCAAGTAGTCCTTCACTGCAGTCTTCACTTCTTCGTCTGAATTCAGCCTTTTCCCACCCATATGTTTCTTTGGGTTGGTGAACAAGTGATAGTCCGATGGGGCAAGGTCTGTGGGCTGTAGGGGGGGGTGGGGGAGAATGTCCCAACCGAACTTATCCAAAAGCGCTTTTGTGTCGTGTGCCACGTGAGGTCGAGCGTTATCATGCAAAAGACGCACTCCCTTCGTTAGCATTCCAGGTCTTTGGTTTTTTATGGCTTGACGCAATTTTATAGGCGTCTGACAATACGAGGCCGAATTAATGGTGGTCCCAGTTGGCATAAATTCGATGAGAAGGACCCCTTTCCTGTCCCAGAAGACAGTTGCCATAATTTTTCTGGCAGATTGCGTCACTTTAAATTTCCTTTGAATT
Source organism: Sesia apiformis (assembly GCA_914767545.1). Lineage (NCBI taxonomy): Eukaryota > Metazoa > Arthropoda > Insecta > Lepidoptera > Sesiidae > Sesia > Sesia apiformis. Next base: position 13,441,704 of record OU611963.1, on the reverse strand, counting down.
GTCAAATTAATTGACATACAGGTCGATCCATAAGAGTCACACAATTGTCCATGGATGGCCGCCGGCGTCTCCCCACGCGAGTGAAGAAAACGGATTACCGCGCGAAGCTCACACTGAGCACGGACAGATAAGGAGGCGGACGCTGACGACGTTGACGCGCTCATCTTGTTCGCGTGTCACGAAGGTACTAAATGTCCGATCCGGCCAGTTCAAATTTTCTTAGAAAGAGAAGAAACTAACGGTCACAGCAGTGGTACCAACTTAGAAAAATAAAATTTCCCTTGGCCGCTAGGAGCTTGGAGACCTTACTTTTGGGACAAGCCTCGTATTATCCTAAAATATTTTGCGTTCTATGACTCTTTGTGCCACTTTAAGCTTGCTTATTACTATTTACTTCTCTGTCGTAATTACAGAGAAGAGCAAAGACCGGTTCTCCCTGGAGCACTGCAAGTGAAAGCCCTACACCGACCAATAGCGTGGCAGAGCGCGTGCATCCGGTGTGGGAGAACAGCGCGACCGGCCGAGGCGTGTGGCCCGCCAACACTGGGGAGGAACACACCAGGCTACTCGGTAAGATGATGTTTTAAAATGTTTTGATAATGTTGTAGTTGTAGGTAGATATACTTTTAACACAGTTCAAGCTGCTAGCGATGGGCAACTCTGGATTCAATGAATCAAAAGATCCGAAACCACGAGCGGAGCCATAACTCTTAATGATCCCGGCTAACTGTTATCAACTCCGATGAATTATTTATTCCTTTAATTTTTGGGTCGCCGAGTTACATGAACGAACATGATGTAAAGCGAATGACTCGCTCTCAGGCTCTTATAAAATATAAGTAGGTGAATTAAAGGAGTCAAGGAATCGTTAAGAGGAGTCGGATCCGCGAGCGGAGCCGGATTAAGTGAGCCGAAACACTCCGAGCAGTTGTGAAGACCCACGACTACAAGCCGCTATAGAAACCGAAATAGATGCATTACTAAATGCCATTATAGTCTATTTTGCCACTGTTCTAGTTATAGTACTTCTCTGTTCCTTTGCAACTTATAAAGTTTATGTTCTTGTTCTTGTTTAAGCTTTTTTTATAACTATTTACATATTTTAGACGATCTATTTAATTAAATAACTTGAGAGACCAGAATCTCCCACATGGATCGATGACTTGAAGAAAGTGGCCAGTAGTGGCTGGAAAATAAGACTGTTTGTGGTGGTTTTCTTGAGACAGGCCTATATCCAGCAGTAACACAGACTGATGGTATGGAGATACTAGACATCAATATCAGATTATTTGCAAAAGTTACTGAGTTATAAAGCTTAAAGATCACGATTAGAAAAGCACCGCACTGCTTTGTTTATAACATCATTAATACAGTTTTATCACATTAAAATTTACTGTACAAATTTATAAATTTTATTATAAATTTTATTATAAATTTTTATTAAAATTTATTATAAATTTTTATTATAATTTATAAATTTTATCTGTGACCGAGAAAGCAATAACTACCTATTTTAGATTTTCTCAATGTCACTTCTACGTGAATTTCTCATGTATTTGGACTTTTTGAAAATAGATTTTCTTTAAATAGACAAGGTTACTACGCAGACCTGGATATATTTTTAGTACGAGAAAATTAAAAACGACAATTATTAAAAAGCATCAAAATCAATATCACATGAAACCCATTTTCCCACAAATATTTTAAAGCTCACCTTAAATCAGGGGCCTCCAAACTGCGGCCCGCGGGCTAGGACCGATCCGCCAGCACCTGCAATCCGGCCCGCGGCAGCAAGCTGGACACGGCCCGCCACACTTAATTTTATTTTATAATAAAAGAAAATAATAATCAGATGTTCTTATTCACTAAAGAACGCAATCACTGTCATGCATAATTTAGTGTAACATTAAATATTTTAATAATAATTAATGAGATTTATGTAGCTGTGATTTTTCACAGACAATTGTTTGCAGTTGTGGATCAAGTTTACTAGGGCCAATTATCAAAAACGACTTAAGATGATCATAAGTTAACTTGAACATTTAGATTTTTTTGTGTATTTCATTATAGAGATTTTTTTTCACATAGATAAGTAGTTCCGAAAGCGGAAAAAAGGCCATGAGCCAATTTATGCAACTGAAATATTATGAAACTGTGTGAGTGGAGGACTTAAAAAGATCTAGTAAATAAGAATTTCGATATTTTTCTTTAAAAATAGTGCTGCAATGTGAATAAATAATTTCCATTTGAAATTCTGGAGAGGGGGGGGGGGGGGTCTAGGCCCTTGGGACTTTGTGGAACAGTCAGTGTGGCCTTCGGGTCAAAAAGTTTGGAGACCCCTGCCTTAAATGAATACAAACACACACACGAACGCACGAGCACACGCACCCGGACACACCAAATCAAACACAAATATACATGTGATTAGGTGTAAGTGGCGGAAAAGTGTCCGTAGCACAAGATTGGAATCACGTAACTCGGAGAGACGGCGCTTAGGCCGCACGCTCAAACCGACGAAGAGCGGCACTACTGCCAGCCGGAAGCAGCGGCGGTCAGACGGGGGGGCGGTGGAGGCCAGGCGCAAAAGGTGGCGCCCAGCAGGAGCACCAGCACCCAGAGAGCCACGCACCAAAGCTGCCGCGGCCGGCGAGAGTAGTGGCGCCTACTGAACGTCGGAGTTTAGCTGCTCTGGCTGCGTTTTGGCTTTTAGGAGCGCTGGAGGCCGAGATGATGTGTCCCAGGATGATTTTTGATGAGATGATTTTTTATGACTCGTTTCGGTCTAAACCAGAAACAAAGTTATGAAAGACTTAAGTTAGCATTTAGTGATAAAGTCCCATCCAGTGCCACTGTTTATAACTGGGACAGTTGATTTAAACGTGGTCGTACTTACCTCAGTGACGATGTTAGAGAAGGAAGTCCGGCGACGGCGGTGCAGAGGAATACATCAAAACTTTGCGGCTCATGATTGAAGCAGACAATCGAACGACATCAGCAGATAGGGGCATCATTAGGTATTGGTATGAGTCAAGTTCAAATTACTTAGGTCACCTACAGGTAAGGAAGCTTTGTGGTAGATGGATTGCTCACAATTTAAGCGCAGCTCAAAAACACTGCCGCGTGGAATGGTATCTCCAAATGCTTGAAAAATTCGACAATGATCAATCAAATGCTATTTTTTGATGTACTAGTAGGTGATGAAAGCCAGAAACTGCACAGTGGGTTTTTCCTTTCGAAGAGCTGCCGACGAAATTGAAGACGACAGAGTGCTGAAAAGAAGACGATTTTTTCTTTTTGAAGATGATGATTGGCCATTTTGCTACTATAACTTTAGAAAATAAAAGAACAGTAACTGCGGACTGGTATGTGAACAGCTGCTTGCCTTCTGTTTTGGAAAAGTCAAAGAACGACGCCCACGAAGTAGAATGATCCTCCATCACGAGAATTTTCCAGTTCACTCCGCCAGACAAACAAGGCAATTTTTGAGTAGTGTAAATGTAGAGTTAATGGGTCATCCGCCACAGTCCCGACGTTTTATACATGAGGCAGTAACGGCTTTCTAAACGGCTGTTGAAGAGGTGCCTAAAGAAGGGTGGGCTGAATGCTTCACATAATGGTTTTCATTGCATGAAAAAGTGTATCGATTGTCGCAGAGAATACTTCGAAAATCAATAAAACAACTTCCATTTTTATATCTGATTTTTGAATTTATATTTTTGAAATTCTATAAACATTCATATAACCAATTATTCATGTAACCTACGTACTCATATAACAAAAAAAACAAAACAAAAATGAACAAGTAACGAATTAAGTGAATAGTAAGCACTTGTAAGTATGTAATTGTTTTAGCGATAAGGCCATATCAGTACACAGCCTTATTACGCTAAAATGACTTCTTCCAGCAATATTTGGGTGGTAAGAGTAAAATAGTTGCCTAATAAAGGTAGATGGTGGGAATTTGAAGAATTACATTACATACATTTATATAATAGGGATATATAATGTAAAAAAATATATGTACGTCAAATTTGGTTGTGATTTGTTGATTCCTTACAGTTATTGGCTAATAAACAAATTAACTCTCGCATTTATAATATTAAGTAAGCGTTATGAAGCATCTCTTAGAATCGCTTAACAATTATCCATCTATGATCAGGGGTTATTGAAAATGATTTCAATCCCTATCCTACAATCCTACAATTATCCCTATTAATCTTAAAACGTAATGAATATATTATTATAATATATTAGTATCCCACTTGTTAATGTTTATGTAATTTGTGGTAGCTTAATTGTATATGAATTGATTATAATTTTTAAGTATTCATATGTACAATTATACTGTTTGTGCTCAAATAAAATAAAACTATTGATTATATGATTTTATTGGATGAGAAAAGCCCCAGATCGTGTGTGGTGGTGGGCCTTGGGACAGACCTATATTCAGCAGTGTAGCGATCAGCATCGGTGTTGGCCGCGTGGTGTCGAGTGGCTTTAGAATAGCATTACCCCATCTCTTCACGCGGATGTTGTAAAAAGGCGACTAATAAATGAAAGCTGCTACCACGAGCCCTGTGTACTTACACCACCTCTAAAAAGGTGGACTTGCCAACCCACTTGCCCAGCATGGCGTTTTAAAACCGTATCTTATGCACAAGACATTGTGCATGAGGAGGCCCATATCTAGCAGTAGACGATAAAAGGGCGGGTTACAGTTACGGGAACGTATGCGAAAGAGTCAAAGGAGTTCATAGTAACTACAGAATTATTAACGAATTTTATATCCAACAACTTATCGAAGTAGCGTCGTATTCCGAGCGCGGTTCTGTCAATCACATCAAACAGATCTCAACACACAACGCTTTGTTGTTGTTACTCAATACAAGGACTGGTTACGGTAGAGATACAGGCTGATGGTATGATATTATTATATTATTAAAGGAACTGAAGAGGAATCGTCAGATCGGCATTCGTCAGAGGAGGAGGGTGACGCGGAAGGCGGGGAGGACGTGTGGGCGATTAGTGAAGCACAGGCCCGACACTACGCGGCACAGTTCGCGCAGCTGCGCCCTGAGTGCGGGCTGCTCAGTGGCTCTACTGCTAGGTGAGTGCCATATCAACCTATCCTATTGTAGAGCACAGGCCACGACAGGGAACTCCCATTCATCAATAATTCAAAGCCCAGCTTGTACCACATTGCTTATCATTACTTATCGCTAGCTGGACTGTGAACCACAGAGCCTCTGCTTATCAGTCTCTAGCTGGGCGATGAAGAAGAACATCGTAAGTCCGCATGTCTTATCATTACCATACATCCGGATATCTAATTTTAACAAATCTGGGTCATTCCACCATTCCGCACGGAGCCAGCACGGTGGATTTATGTAGCCTGAAAGCCTGATTTGTATTACCAGATGAGGTTTGAGTCCTTCAGTGAAATATAGGCTAAAATTAAGTCGAAATATAATTTATAGATTTATAATACTAATCTGCAGTATAACTAAATATCTACATATACCCCCTTATCTACATTTAGAATAGGAAAACGAAGGAAAAAAATACTAAAAGTACACAATCATCATGTACTCATCATTATAATCATTGATCGCGTGTTTCTTCTTTTCTAGGTTGTTCTTCGAAAAGTCGCGTCTGTCCGTGCCCGATCTCCGCAAAATCTGGCAGCTTTCCGATATCACCAAAGACGGGATGCTTACTCTCGAGGAGTTTAGTATAGCCATGCACCTCATCGTGTTGAGGCGGAACAATATTCCCGTGCCAGACGTTTTGCCAGCCTGTCTAGTACCCAAAGTAGACTCGCGTTTTTCACAACAAGCTGTCACTACAGATCTCGTCGATTTAGGCGCAGACATGTTCAGTTCTGGCACATCAGCTGACTTCAACTTCGCTCCAAAACCTGAAACAAACGACCCGTACGAAAGCAAGCCCGTTAAAAAACCAGAAGACCACCAACCGTCTTTATCGCCGAAACCTGATACCCAAATCAATAATAAAGAGTGGACAAAGTTCGTCGATTCACCGACTTCGAGCGTCTCCAGTCCGGGCCCTAAGCCTGTTAACTTCGATTTCCACAAATCCGCCTTAGAAAGAGACCCGAAAATCTTTCACCCGGTCGCTTTAAGAGTGACTCCTGATGCGAATTCGCTTCAGGAAGGCGATATGCGATCGAGTACATCGCCTAGAAAAGACGACTTCGCGCATGCGTTCGAATTGGCTAGTCCTAAGCGGCTGAACTCTCAACCCCCGACTGAACCGCCGCCTAATGGCAATAACCCCGAAATAAAGTCTATACAAAGACCCCAGCCGAAGAAGCCTCTAAAAAGCGCCGGTGTGTTACCACCGCCGCCAGCTAGAGAGTCATCAGTCCATGCTGATGATGGTCCACAATCTCTTCAATACGCGCCTAAGAAGGAACCGCCTCCTCCACCGCCGCCGCGTCCCTTACGAAATCACACTCGATCTAGTTCCTTAGACCTTAATAGGTTCAAAGGAGCTCCGGCTCCGCCGCCTCAACCACCTCCACGAATGTCGCCCTCAGCAACTTCACCCCCAATGCGACGGCCTCTAGTAAACCAACGAAGCGAGGGTGAACCCGCTTTTCCACCCGACGCGTTCACTCCGAGAGAGTACGAAGGGGAAGGTTTCGGTTACAATAGGGAAGACGCGCCTAAAATGCACGGGGCATTCGAAGTATACCGCAAACCTTCACGGGAGTCTTCCTGTGAAACCGACCCCGATGTAAAGTTACTGCAGGAACAAAATGCGGTGTTGCACCGCGTGTGCAGGGCGCTTTGCGCGGAATTGGCCGATGTGCAGAAAGAAAGGGAGACCTTGCGCGTGCGCCTCGATGCGCACTCAACCCCTGTCTAGTCCGACCACGTATAGTGCGTTTTGCACCTTTCGCGGGCTAGTCTAAACCTATGGTACAAAAAACAAACAAGTAGTGGCAGATCTAACCGTGCATTTTCATTTACGGCAAAGAAAGACCCTACAAAACAGTCTGCAGATTCGGTTTTAAATAATATCCACTCATGTTTCCACTGTAATCACGATCGCGACGTCGCGTCCACTCGTAGCGCAAATGTTGTATGTTTTGTTGGTCGAAGCATTTCTACTATACTACCCGCCAACAGTCATGGCAGTCGCAGTCATAAATAAATCAATCACGATTCAGGTTGTACACGTGCCATACGCATTATCGATTCCTTGAGTGAGTTATCCTCAATTCCTAGAACTACCTATGTACAAAAGTCAAATTCGGGTAGTTTTTAACCACATCACCATATCACATTGTTTTGTGGTGTCAGTTTAAGAATCGAGCAGGAATGCAAAGATGTGATGAAGCAAGTGTTTCTCCGCAACAAGTTCATCAGCCTCGTACTGTGACTGATATCAGTGAGTGTTATCAAACGAATTGTAACATCGTTTTACTCCAGTGGTGAATATCCTTCTGTATAAAAAATTTTGGATGCCGCCAAGGAAATAATAAAAGCATTTAAATGTAGTATCACTTCCATGCGACGAATTTTGTAAGAGCTTGACTACCAAGTTTAAAACAGCACCAGATGGAAGAAATAATAATAACTATTTATTTCAATAGAATTACTGGTAAATAATTAGCGTAATCGATAGGAACCCGGCCCATCACTACGCCTTCCCATAAAATGCGAACCGGGCCGTAAGTGCGAGCGAGAGCACGTTTTATGACCGCGACTGCCACGAGCGTTGGCGTTTAATATAGTAAATCTTTTTAAGATTGTGTCGGTGAGACTATGTCGACTGATGCTTTTTTGTACCAACTATTCGGTGGCTTTTCGTTGTTGTCGTGCTATAGATATAAGTCATACTCGTAAACGGGTCATAAACGCAAATCATAATCGAGTTATAAACGTAAATCTCGACAATGTCAGTACTGTGCGCAACTCTATTACGTTATCGATATGGTATCGAAAGTGAAAGAAAGACATTGACCAAAGAATATCCTTTTTAAATTTTATGGCAATCTTTTTTAATTTCTTGACTATAAAACAAATACTACTACCTCAGCAATAAAATGAAATGCACAATTTACTGTCCTTTATTATCTAATTATGATCATTCATGTGTATAATTTTTTTTTTAAATTTCAGTGAGCGACAGTACTTTGTTTAGATATGTAACGTCTGTCTAGCATTATACCTGCTAAGAATTTCGGAATAAAAACGACGAACGCGAAGTTTTATATTTTACAAATCTTACGCATATTACAAAAGCGTTACATCCTTAGTATCAAGTCAGTGCCTGGATTTTGCGTCGCTAAATCTAGTCCTATAAATGGAAACAAATTCTTGACAGAATGTTTACTTGTGGAAATGCATGGTAATGGATATAAGGATCTGCAGTGATTGGATACAGAGAAACTTAATAGTTATTTTTGTCAGTAGTCCTATAGTTAGTCCTATAGAAAATTGAAACTTAACATCACACCTGTTTTTTTGTACCATGGCCTAACCAACTGGTGCAAGAACGGGTCGTCACTGTGAATTTATCATTTATTTTTAGCTTGAAAACCCTACCCTTTTCCTGCTCTAACTCCCATCGAATGACAGAGATAGCTCATTTTAAAAAGCAAATGATGGATCACGGTGACGTCTCTGAGTATTTTTTTGTTGCCCGCATGTTATTGTATTTCATGTTATGTATTTAAATTATGTAATCTCACTGAAATGTGAATCGTTTTAAGGATTTTATATAGCGTCCTTTTCAAGAGTATTCTAGTTTTCCAGTGAATATTTTTATGTGAAGAATAAGCATTGAAAGCAAGAAGCATTAATGAATAAGCCTTACCATTAACAGACTACAATAACGATAAGTTTAATAAACAATAATTCGATTACTGTAAATAGGTTAACAGCTATTTTTTCAATTATTTTGAGTTTAGGTTATATGTATATCCCCTAGCAAAGTAAAAAATGCACATAGACATACAATATAAATATGTTTAATAATAATAATATACATACAGAATTATATATTAACAATATTTCATATGTTCCCAATTACAAGTGCGTAATAAAATGAGGCTACTTTTAAATTTTAACCAAGAATAATCTATTTTCACGTATCTTTTTTTCCTTGTTTAAAAATATTACGAAGTATGAGATCTAATCTTTTTACGACGAGGTTTCTGCTTGGCATAATGTTTTCAAATTATATTTTCACGAGTTTGATATGTAAGGGCAATCATATTACATATTTTTATGTCGTTCGTCACCATAATATTATTTTATGAGAACATTAATAGCTGAGAATGTATTTACGCCCCATCAATATAATTTAACTCATCAAAGTCCTCTTAGTATCAAAACCAATTATAATCATGATGTCAGATAAATAATTATCTGACATCATGGTTTTGAAAACGCTGAATTGGAAAGTTTTCTATTGATGCATAATTTCTGAGCCTAGAATAAGTAATTTTGTTCTCGACGTGATCAATCAGCATAGAAACTAATAAATTGTTGCATGCCGGGCTAATAAAAATTTAAATACGAATCAAGAAGGAAAAAAAGGGGAAAAAGTATTGAACACAGAATTTAATAGTTTTTCCCCCTCAATATCTTTGAAACTGTTCATCGTACTAGAAAACTAATTCTACCAGTTAAAAGAGCTCAAAAATCTGAATCTTTTGGTTTAATTAACTCTGATTGGGAAAATTGATAACATGTCTGCTGTTTTATTTTTTCCCGTTATATTGTTACTATTGCGACTCTCGTTGAAAATTCTTCGCATGTCGTAAAACGTAATGATTGTGTTCTAATTTTATCTCCTGTACTAAAAGTTCGACGTAATACATTATAATTTAGCGTTATTTCTAAAAAAAAATTCAAACACACGGTTTACACGCAATTTTGATTAATACTATTGGTTTATTGTTAATTACAACTCTCATTTTAGTAAAATAAACTTAACAAAATACCTACTATAAATAGAAAATCGGAAAAAATAAGAGATAATAACTTCAATACCTTTCCATGAAGACTGCTTACAATAATCAAGTAATTTTTAGCCAAGGGCGTAGTCAGGATTTTATCCAGGGTGGGGCAAAAGCAAACTATTTTTTATCATTTAAATGGAGGTATTGTTTATGTATCATTTAAATGCAGAAAGTTTGTTACTTATTCTTCCCTATGCCTTCCCTGGGGCGAAGCGCCCCACCGTGGCAACCGCCCATATTTTTAACTAAAACTTGCATTCTCAACGTAACGTTTTGTATTCATATCAGAGTATAAAGTACATGCAGTAATAACATTACAGCAATGGACTAGTTTTGTCAGAAGAAAATATATTTTGGATATCAAGCTAAGCTACCTCGAAATTTTTAATATGAAACTAATTGATGATCTTTTTTATTGTTATTTTAAATGGTTGTGTAAATGTTTCACTTGATTTAAATTTTATAACATTTTAAAAATGTAACGCTTTAAAAATCTTAAGAAATACAAAATAAAATCATCCTAGTGTGGCATTTATATATATATATATGTTGTATTGTTATCAATAAATGTTAATTTGTGTAGATTAATGTTACTTTATGCACTTATTTTTTATTCGGAACACCATATAAACAAATTATTACAATAATCACAGAGGGCGCTAGATTTGCATTGCATTCCTTTATTTTATTGTAAAATGCTTTATGATTAATGTAAAAATGATAAAAAATACCATCAGAGAGAATATTTGTTAAAGTGAATGAATGTTGTATTATATTATATGCGTTAGTGTAGGGAATGTAAAAATGGATAAGAACTAAAGGGCGAAGACAATGTAAGTAAAAGACTTGTAAATGAGCGGTGGACACACGCACGGGCATGTACTGTTAGTGGGCCCTGTAGTGTACACTCGTGCCGGTAAATGTTATAAACGAGTATAAATTACAATATTAGTATAGACTAAAGAAAATGTGTGAAACCTGTATTATATAAGGTTACTGTAAAAGTATTTATCTTTTATTTTAATCCTACTATTAAGGATCTTCATCGAGCAGACTACAGTATGTAAATATGTTTATTTCTCCCGTTCGCTGTCTCCCTGTAGGTACTATCATAGTATCCCTCGAAGCTTGATAACCCCACTGATCTATATTTCGGTCCAATTTTTGTAAAACTAATGTTCGCCATTATATTTACCTATTTATATGTTTCATAAAAGTTTATACAGTAATGCTTAAACTGTAGTAAATTATGTACAATAAATTTGTTTTAAAATTGTATACGTATTTGTTTTTGAACCATAACATAAATAGATTTGGTTATTTTTGTATGTGTCTAATCAGATAGGTAACGTTATCTATAAATCGATAGATAAGTACAGGATAGATCGATACAAAAGTACCGCTCGGTTTGCGTACACCCTCGGTGATATGGCGCGATAACGAGCACGCGACTCGTGCTAACGAGGAACCCCTTGCGCCCATCACCAGTTCCCTGTACAAACTCACAACGCAATATCCTTCCCTTTCCCTCCGAGAGAGCTCAGGCCCCCGTCACATTATTCCGCATACCTGCGGACCTTTTTTGTTTATGTCAGCAGCATAACCCCCCCCCCCCCCGCGCCCCGCGCGCAGACGGCCGCGTCCCCGATCCCCACCATAACAAACGCTGTCACGACGCTTTCCAAGACGCACGCTTGTACCTCGCGCTCCGATAGCGCCCGCGCGTAAACATTCGCGATTACAATGAGATCTTTCAACTGACTCTCCGGATATAATCTCCCAACATGAAGTGCTTCATTGCGTTTCTCTTAACAGTGTTAGTGAGTAGAGCTGCTGCCGAGGCCTCTGTGCGGACATGTGAACCGATAAAAGTGGCTATGTGCAAGAACATTGGATATAACCAAACGGGAATGCCTAATCTGGCTAGGCACAATTTACAAACTGATGCCGATGTGACTCTACAGACCTTCGTTCCCCTCGTGCAATATGGCTGCTCCTCCCAATTGCAACTGTTTTTGTGTACCGTGTACGTACCGATGTGTACCGATAAAGTTGCTTTGCCTATTGGACCCTGCAGACGGTTATGTGAAAATGTGTACGAGAGATGCTATCCGATTCTTCGCGGTTTTGGTTTTGCGTGGCCGCCGGAATTGGACTGTTCATTATTCCCAGCAGAAAATAATCACGAGCACATGTGCATGGAAGGGCCAGGCGAACCAGCATTGCCAGCAGGGACGGTAATTCTTGATGCGACTAACGGTGGTCGAGGCGCGTGCAGGCGTCTTTTGAAACCTAACAGCTGGGTATGGGTGAGAGGATCTGGTCGCTGTGCACAGTTTTGCGATGCAGAAGTGCTTTGGGAGGCGGGCGAACGCAAGGCGGCGGAAGTTTGGCTAGCGACGTGGGCTGCGCTCAGTTTCGCTTGTACCCTAGCGGCTGTTGGGACTCAGTTAGCATGTGGAGACCGAGGAGGTGCGGGTGAGAGGGCTCTGGTCCTCGTGGCTCTGTGCAGATGCGCTGCAGCAGCTGGCTGGGGCGTCCGAGCGGCAGCCGGGCGCACGGCCGCCGGGTGTGCTAAGGACTCCACTTCACCAACACGGATGTTGCTGGCTCACGACGGGCTGGCTAACCCCAACTGTGCTGTCGTGTTCCTGCTGTTGTACTATTTCGGTCTTGCTGCTTCTGTTTGGTGAGTGCTCTAATATTTCAATAGTACTGTCATATGATATGTCTATCTATAATCTTATTATTAATTGTTTTTAGATGCTTGTTTTGGTCATCATCATGATTTCATACGTCATTCGTCGACTGAAGCAAATGTAATGAACGCTATATACCTAGACCAGCTATACTCTAAGTGTGTTCCGCGGAACCCTAGGGTTCCGTGATACCTCTGTCGGGGTTCCGCAAGAATTTAGAAATAAAAAAATCAAAACACCTCTCTCTGGTCGCTCCGCGGCTGTGCGGACTCCGCGGCCGCGCGGAGACAAAACGCTATGAATGTTATTTATTTATTTATTTGTATTTGTATAAGCTTGTGTTACATTAGCTGGTACAATATCTCATAAGTTTGGTCTCAACAATTTTATACTTGTACAACGCGTTCGCTCTAAGTTTGCCGGTCTGTGGAATGCGCGTACCCTCCCCCACGTGACAACAAAACTTATAATGTGTCATAGTTTTACCCAAATATCTAACGTACACAATTTTTATTGTTACAATTAAATAAAAAATTTCGAACGTTATACACTCATACCTATCGCCAGCGGCAAACTTAAAACGAGCGGGTAGTATACTTGTAAGCGCTCAGTCTCTTTGATAAAAGCCGCCTCTGAATTAGACGCTATAGTTGTCAACTAGCGACTTTCGTCTCTAACTTCAAAGGATAAAGTCGATATTGTTTACAACGCTATTTTTAAATTTCTGTTTTTATTTTTGCTTTTTGTTTATCAAAGGTGCCGACTCGAGTATTTTCGAGAATATTTGAGATCGAGTCTAGGACTAAGTATAAAAGCGGCGATCGCGCGTTGGCGTCGTCAGTTGATGATTAGCGTTCGGAGCGATAAGTTACTACCTACTTACAAGCTCGCTAGCGAGAAACTAGTGTTCATTGTTTTACTGCCTGCTGTATTCTGTTGTCTCAGTTTTATACATTTCTTCCCTGTAGGTTCTAAATTTAGTCTCTTATACGCAGTAACGATTGTGCATTATTTAAACCCCACTATCCTGACTTGTAACATTATAAATAAAGAAGAATGGAACGTTGGCTTAAAGGTGTTAAACGTGTTCCAACAACATCTTCTAATGACGCTGAATGTTCAAAAGCAATGCGCGCGGAGAATTTAGCAATCACCGATCCAGAAGATGATGCCACGAGTGCCACGACGTCAAGCTCGACGGTTTCAAAGACGAAAAAAAGGAAGTATGATGAATCTTATATCAGTTTCGGATTTGTTGATTCCAACGGCTCACCTCTCTGCATGCTCTGTAGTAAACTGCTTCCTAATAGTTCCATGGCACCTGCCAAATTGCGTCGACATTTAGAAACCGTACACCCCGAGACTAAAGACAAGAATAAAGAATTTTTTGTTCGCAAAAAAGATCAGTTATTAGAAAGTCAAAAAAATATGATGCATGTAACACAAACTACCAACGAAAAGGCCACGGAGGCATCATACTTAGTTAGCTATCGCATTGCACAAGCAGGTGAAGCGCACACTATCGCTGAGAAATTAATAAAACCATGTGTATTAGACATAACAAAATGTATGCTTGATGAAAAATCTGCAAAGCATCTTTCTACTGTTCCGCTATCAAACGATACTGTTTCACGACGAATCCATGATCTGGCAAGCTACGTCAAACAAGAACTAGTTACACGTCTACAAAATACACGATTCGCTTTGCAAATGGACGAGTCGACTGATGTCGCTGGTTTGGCTATCCTGCTGGTTATTGTGAGATATCCATATAAAAGTTCTTTTGAAGAAGACATGCTTATGTGTTCATCGCTGCTTACAAACACTACCGGGGAAGAAATTTTTAATAAAATAAATATATTTTTTGAAGAACATAATCTCAGTTGGAACAATTGCATTGACATTTGTACAGATGGGGCCAAGGCGATGACAGGTAAAACAGCAGGAGCAGTGTCACGAATGAAAAATAAAGCGCCTAATTGTAGTTCCAGTCATTGTATTCTGCATAGACAAGCACTTGCGATGAAGCAAATGCCGTCTAATCTAAAATTAGTTATGGATGAAGCGGTAAAAATAATTAATTTTATCAAATCACGACCACTACAATCCCGATTGTTCTCATTATTGTGTGAAGATTATGGCAGCAAACATAAAACACTGCTGCTCCATACAGAAGTGCGATGGCTGTCTCGGGGAAAAACTTTAACAAGGCTATTTGAACTTAGAGCCGAGTTACAAATGTTTCTTTCAGCAGATACTTCTTTTAATTTGAAGGACCGTTTGTATGATAAAACTTGGTTGTTCCGATTGTCTTTTATGGCGGATATCTTTCAAAAACTTAACGAATTAAATTTATCGTTGCAAGGTAAACAGACAACAGTGTTTCAGGCCTATAATAAAATAACTGCTTTTAAAAGAAAATTAGATTTTTGGATCATTTGCATTGGTAAGAAAGAAATAGAAAGTTTTACGTTACTCAGTGAGTTTGTTAGCGAAAACGACTCAGAAATGTTTGAAGATAATGTGTTTGAAGAATTGGTCCAATATCTCAGTTCGATGCGCGCATCTTTTGAAAAGTATTTTCCCGAAGAACACAATACAAAAATTAAAGTGAACTCCTGGATTCATAATCCTTTTTTACCCAACTTGGAAAAGCCTGAAAACATGTCAAATGAGATATATGAATCTCTTTTAGAAATGTCATCAGACACAAGTATGGAGTCATTGTTCAAAACGACGCCTCTTAATGATTTTTGGTGCAGAATCCAAGATGAATATGCAATGCTTGGCCAAATGGCTCTGGATATTCTTCTCCCGTTCCCAACTACATATTTGTGCGAAACAGGATTCTCTACCTACGCAGCCACGAAAACAAAATATCGCAATAGACTGGACGCCGAAGCTGATATGAGACTCCAACTTTCTTCCATCAAACCTGATATCAAGCAATTGATGAAAAATAAAAAACAGTTTCATACCTCCCACTAGTTAGATTTTTTCTTTTTTAATGTTTTCTATTATTGTCCTTACCAAGTGGTGAAGTAAATAATAATTAGTAACTGATACATTGTACTTTTATTATGCTGATTAATATAGAATACACTTATAAAAATAATTGTTTTATTGTAGGGTTCCATCAAGTATTTTGCTTCCCAAAAGGGTTCCGTCATTTAAAAAGTTTGAGAACCACTGACCTAGACTAACGAGCCACCCTCGCTTCGCTTCGGTTTTTAAAGTTTTTTTTTCAAAATTTCAAAATAAAATATAGCTTATATTAGACACGGATAATGTAGCTTCCTATTTGTGAAAGATTTTTTGAAATCTGTTCAGTATTTCCAGAGATTACCCCAACATACCTACAAACACACAATTTTACCTCTTTATTATATTAGTATAGATTACAATAATTTGATCAAAGAAGTCAAATAATACTTTTTACACTTCTACTCTTCCACTCTACAGGTCAAAAGCAAACGGTTCATTTCGTTTATTCGTCTGCGTGTGTTTCTGAACCCATGGGACAGGAAAACCTAGCGTGGGCTATTGAATGCGGCGTTATTTATAATTATTATTTGCTGAAATACTCCGGCCTAAGCGGACCCTGATTAAACAAATAATTTCATTAATCGTTAAAGTTACAATCTATAGTATTATTATAAAAAGGTAATTAATAACGTATATAATATATATACCTATATATATTAGGTACTTCTATTGCAATCAATGCACAATCAAGCGCTAAACAAACAAAATTTGTCAATTAAGAAAAAGAACCAGGGTTCGTAAAAATCCGACGTTTATAATAAAAATCAAAATATCCGAGATATTTGATATATATCATGTATATAATTCATGCGAATTTCATTCTGTAAGTGGTTTCAATGTGTCAAAATTTTTAAATGTAACTTTGAGTTTGATTAATAGACGTATTTAATATAAAAAAAACAATACGAATAAAATTAGAGTAACAAAAATTTAGTCTTTGAGATTAATAATCAGTCTACTTAATCAACATTCAACTAAATTATAATTACAATCTCTAGTGTTGGATCATTGGCAGTGGCAGTGATCATAATTTTTATTTATGGCAGTATAATAATTTAAAAGCGTAGGATCTGCCAAAATTCTAGTTTTGACGCTGAATATCAATTGATATATGTCGTCATATATAACTTGATTTATATATCCGCTGATATAAATCAGCGAACCCTGAAAAGAACGTAGGTATTAGTTTGGTTAGTTTAAAGTAACCAGCACAATAGGATTCTCACTACAATGATGGTATACCTGCTCTTATTGTCAATGCGCGTCCCGAGCTTAAGTTTGTCGCCAATCAATTATATTTTGTCCCTCGTCACCAGCACTTTGGAATGTTTTTATACTTTACACAGAAAACTTCTATACAATAAAGGTGTCATATGTTTACTAGTAATGAGTCAAAGGAAGATGATTTCAAAAGAGATAAAAAAGTCATGCATTTTTAACATAAAATGAGAGAAACAGGCGACTCGGAATGCAGAGTTCAATTTCCATAATGTACCTATGATCCTTGTTGGTACTCCCGGAGCACTAACGTTAGATGAAATATGTAGTTGAATAGGTTGAAGTAAGTTGAATTCCTCTAACCGGTTACTAGATGCCGATGCCCATTGTTCTACGCCAATAAGTCACCCTTTAAAACTGCTCGAACTAATGAAGTTGAACTCATTTGTTAACCGGAATTTATTACTATTACAATATAAGCGTAAATCGTATTTTATTGTTATGTGTTACTATTATTGGATTAGATTACACTGAATATACACACGTATCTGTTACATCAGGCGTTATAAATATTAGACATAAATGCTTTTTCATTTTAGTGTCTACCATACGGCTGTTTCCCTCTGTGTTAGTAATAAATGTTCTTAAAATAAAATTCTATTAACAACCGAGAATCTACGCATAAATCACACTTGTTCGCCGAAAAGTTGTTTGAAAAAAGGTTAGAACAAGAAGGTCGGGCCATAAAGTAAAACGAATTGGGAAATAAAATAAACGGACTCCAATAAATCACGAGGCAGGCGGCAATGTTCTAGTTGAAAGCAACTAAACACGCTCCGTGGAACGCGACGCACTACTTTTAACTAAAATGTCTATATGCCAGGGTTTCTTAACCTTTATGTAATCACGGACCACTTTCAAAATTTTAAAAATATGACGGACCCCTTCCAAGCTTAATTGTAGGGAAAGAAAATAAGGCAACTTTTATTTATTACCACAGAGAAAGTAAAGATTAGCGCCTGACGGTTGTGAGTGAAACAGCTCCTCCATTGCGTAGCGGTGACGAGCAAGCGACCGAGTGATAGGTATTTATTGTATTATTGTATTCATATCTGACATGGACCCCCAGCACTCCTGCCACGGACCCCTCTGGGGTCCATGGACACCAGGTTAAGAAACCCTGCTATATGGGAACCGAGAAGTTTCACTATCAGTTAAAACTTGTATTGGTAAAGTTAATTTTGAAGGAATAACGTTAAAATAAATTAGCGTCATCATGATTTATAGACGTAAAACAGTTGACAACAATTACGTTTGATATGGCCTAACGAATGTCACATTAGAAAACGTTGGGTTCCAAAAAAAAATAATGTAAAGCAGCTGTAACTCCACGACGAAATAGTATACTTTGTTGGGAAAGATACAGAAAAAGCAGTCCTTTACAGTCTACAAAGCAAAGGTAAACGCATTTTAAACTCTTGTTCTTACTTATTACAAAGGCAGAAGACACATAATAGATGCACGTTCAATTTTGTAATTCACTACCCGAAGATCTTGGCAACAAAAACTTGCCGTCCTGCATTTCTACATAAATATTTGTTTAAGTCCTTATGCATTATGTAACACGGAGGTATCGGGTATTGCTTGTGTTAAGATAAATGTTTTATAAGTCAAACTTTATATACGTACAAACTTGATAGTCTATTGACAAATTAGTCTATGGATAGTCAGTACAAATATTTTAGATAACTTACTCGATTTTATTTATTGATCTTACTTATTCTGCAGAAGACTTCATAGTTCATGTACACACGTATTATAAAAATAAGGATCATACTTCTACGCTAAGAATATTTAAGAAAACTCGATCATTCAAAATTACTAAAGAAGCGATGTCTGCCCCTTCCTCAAATAAGGTATTCCAATCTTTCCTGAAGCACAATCAACCTTTCTTGCCAAAAATCCAGCGAGCTAAATAAGACGTTTTCTGAAATCATAACGCGTTTAAGAAATTAAAAGTCATACCGCGAATCTCTGGTGGATTGCTGCGATCACTTTACAGATTGACAAGTAAATTAATTTGTCAACAATTACGTAATGTGGCAAAAGTTGAAACAAAGACATTGACTTATATTATTAACCCGATGTCTCGTATATAATTTAAGATACATACATTCAAGAAGGAGAATTATAAGTTTACACTTATATGGTAAGATTCCGTGCCGATCACCTATACCATCCAGAACGACTAATTAAAAACAATCTTTAGAACATAAATAAATACAAGTATTAAATGGCGAAGGATATACATATATGTTAGATATTATACTCGTATACGTGCTATTATAGCAATAACTATGGCTATATGACTATAGAAATAGTTAAATAGGGGATGACAGACTTAACTTTCCTGTAATCAGAGAAATTAAAGTATACACCACAAAAACAAATATTTTTAACATGAACAATGAAGATCTCTTATATTTGAAATCAAAGGTTACTTATCTAAGTACCTATATTATTTTTAATCCATTTGTAATGCAGACTTTTTTATTTATTTGGAAGTTATAACCTAGTCTTATTGTTAACGATTTACATTTTTTTAAGGTTTCTTCGTGGTATTTGTAATTAATGTTCAATTTCCTGATGCAGCCTGTGATCAAGAAACTAGAAACTGCTATAATATATTTGCCACAATTCACAAGTTTTATGAGGACGATTAAACTCCTAATCAGCTATCTTAAAAAGAAACCTTTATTAAATTCATCAACGAGATTCTCGAACAACACCCAATTAATTTAGTCAGCGGCCAATGAAATATACAAGGCAAATACCGGACCGGGCAGCGTTGTAACTCAGACTTTATGGCTGACATTATTAATTTCGTAGAAAGCCAGAATTTCGTTACAAAACCTACTCGTTATGATAATTTTACTTAGATTTATGTGATGTCGGTGCTCTTTGATAGAGCATCTGATGGCCCTCCGACAGATATATTGTATTGATATGAGATAGTACTCGTAACGTTAAATAACTGTTGTTTGTGTTTAAACAGAGCGAGTGTAGTGTATCTTAAGATTGATTGCATGGAATATTAACGATGCATCATATCGCGTTATTAACACAATTTTGAAAAATCATCAATCATTATAATCCGGCTTGAAGGACCATCAATTATGTTCCGATTGCACTCATAGTTAACTAGTACTTGCCGGTCTATAGCAGTTCAGAAACAATGTGCGTAACCACTAATCAGTCACCGCTCCACTTAAGGCATCAATTACAAGCTGTTTTTATTGACACATGAAAGGAGCCCGTTTTATTGTTTACAGTGTACGTGTTGTGGAGGGAAGGGGTCATGCTTGCACGAAGCGAAGGCTCGCTTCTAAACTAGCCCTATTAACATAATAACAGATCGGTGGGCACGGAACTAGTTAGCCGAGCGCGTATTGTGGTCGCAGAGTAATGAGAAAAGTCAAATTGGTTTTGTATTCATGTGCTCCGTGATTTTCGACACGTTATGCTGTGGACATACAAGGCTTATAGAAAATATTTAGAGTAATAATGCAATAAAATGTGTTTAATGACTTCGTAAATCTATCGGTGCCCGCAAAGATATGGGTCTGGGTTATGGATATGGATCGCAAGCATGGACTCGGACCTTTAATTGTCATTTTGCCAGATCAGTTACATTATGTATTTTTGGGTTACATGTCTTTTGCTTCCATGTAATCCTTCATCTTTACATATTCATCTCTATCATAATCAGCCCTTTTAACATTCACTGCTGGACATAGATCCTCCTCGGGCACATTATCTTGTGCATGATAAATGTATGGCTAAACGAGCCCATTCTTTTAAAAGTGGTGTAGTTCCTCAGAGCTCGTGGTAGCCTCTTTGTTATCCTTTATCCGCCTTTTACATCAATTATAGTCGAATTTTTTATTCGTGTCAGGGATATGACGTGTAGAACTGTCAAACAGAGTGAAATTTGTACGGAAATGACATTTTATTGACAGTGCTATATGTTATCTCCCTGACTCGAATAAAAAATCCGACTACATGAAGAGATGGGATGACGCTATTCTATAGCCGGACGAATTTGCATTCAATAATTGTATATTTACAATGCTGCGTTTGTAAAAAATGGTTTTATAACTTCTTTTAAGATGTCTCTTACTTTAGTTGCTGTATATTGGTTATGAAGTTATGTAACATAACCACAAATTGTCTGCGCCGCTGTTACACACCTTTACAAATAATCGTTTTAGTTTAGAGAGTTCAGACTCGGAGTTTCGTTTCGTTACAACATTCGTGAATCACGGTAATTTTATTTTATTTTATTTTTCAATTAGACGGTGCAAGGTGAGGTAATAAAATAATGCTATATGCTATTGTCTTGCGGAAATTGGAATTGGATTTTATATTAAAAATAAATGTTCGCGAAGATTGTTTAAAATAACAAAGTGGCGTAACCTGCGATTTTTATGTATTGAGTTAAAATGTATACGAGAGTGCTATATGGAGGCAGACTGCACGCTGCATTCCCACAGCGACTGGCCACGTTAGCCTATCACAAAAGACACAGAAAACTACCTTGAAATGTACTGCATTTCCTACTTTATCGTATTTCCCCAATGTACGTACGTACGTGTTTCGGTAGTGAGTAAGATATGCCAGAGCCCAATCCCATCCCATCCTATCCCTCCCCATTTTCCCAATCCATTCCTTAATCTGCAAAGGCAGGCAGTGCATCCGGGGGCGTGCTAACGTTTGTCATTCTGGACTAATGTTGGCATGTATCGCGGATGTCTATGGAGGGCAATATCCACTTATCATCAGGTGGACTGTATGCTCGTCTGTCGCCTTTTTCTATAAAAAAAACCTATATTAAGATTTATGATAACCATAACCATAGTCTCTAACCAGATGTTATTTTGTTTTTTATTTTGTGGAAGAGATGGCAGGCGAGCGGACGGACCACATGTTGGTAAGTGGTCACAGCCGTCCGCTAGACAGTTTCTACTCATATTCACATGCTAGTACAGAAGATACAATATGTAGTTTAGGTGCCTACCTAAACTAGTAGAATATGTAGGTATTTACTCAAGTGTTGTGATGGTGTCATAACTTGTTGTTGGTTAAAACTAAATGTTAGCTGTGGTTTCACTAAAGAGAGATAATTGCGAGGTTGGTAAATTTCTCTATTTGCCGGTGGATCAATACGGAGGTGTATAATCTTCGGATCGGTTCATAATTTCTTGTTTATTTAAAATTTCCTTGCCTCCGCCGTCGATGTAATCTCACACGAGTGCTACGACCGGCATTCTCGTTAATAGGGTTGTCACTCCGACAAGTATCGATATTAAATAAACGTCCATTTCAAGTGTTTAACTACCTACACCAGGTATAGAAATAAAGATTTCAAAGCCTCGAAGATAATGTTTATGCTTTTTTTTTATAGACTAGTGGGCGGACGAGCAAGCGGTCCCACGTGATAGTAAGTGTTACCGCCGCCCATGGATACCTGCAACACCAGAGGGTATGCGGGCGCGCCGCCGACGTTACAAAATCCTATTTACAGCTCTCTTGAAGAGCCCCATATCGTAGCATAATGGAGAGACCTCTTGAGGCAGTTCGTGGCAAAGCCTACGGGTTCACGGTATAAAATGATTTTTGGACCTAACAGTGCGCGACACCTCCGTATCGAGGAAATGCGGATGGACCGCACTTCTGTGACGGGAGGTGCGGTTGTAGAAACCCGAGGTGGGAATTATACTATATAAAGCTGGATTTATATTATTCAATTCTTCAGAGCATTCCCCATTGTACAGGCGGTAGAACACACAGAGAGACGCAACGTCTCTCCGAATGCTGAGAGATTCTAAACCGCCCGTGAGAGTGGGATCGTCGATAATACGAACAGCACGTCGTTGGATGGAGTGAAAAGGGTCCAATTGGATTTCGGTGCGCCGGCCCAGAGATGAGAGCAATACTCCATATGGGGCCTCACCTGAGCTTTGTAAAGCATAAGGAGTCGCCCGGGGGTGAAGTACAAGTTTACTGTACAAGGGTCGAATTTTTTACTATACACTTGTATTTTAACCCTTGTTAACAACATCAATATTATCTTCATTTGTTTATAGTATTTTCAATATCTAATTTATGCCTGATTTTCTGCACAATAATTAACAATAGTTGTATCACTTTCAAAGTTTTCGCTTTTGCTTTTTTTATCGACAATCATCCCGACCATACCGTCTCTGCAGCACAACACTACAGCCCAACATCCCAATGCGCCCGCGCCGTAATTGGGATGCTAATCAGATGTTGAGCTGTCTCCGTCTCTTTCACTCTCTCGTCTTAAGTTCCAACCTCTCGTTTTCACGTCAGAGCTGCCCTCAGAGGCGGCGGGGTCTTCAATCATCTGGCAATAAGCGAGACAGACGCATTCCCCTCGGGCCTCTACCGGCCTGATATGTAATCACCGTAGTTTACGCTAGCAGAATATTTTTAATTTTTAACAACCCACCCAACCCAACCAAGCAATATTGCAAGATGAATCGGAAGTCTTTTTATTTTAAGTACTCGCAATTTGCTGTGTTCCACTCAGTTTTATGCAACTACGTTACGAAGTTAAATTACAGTTTTCAATACTTATCCACAGGAAAAGTGAGTCTTTTAGAACACCACCAATCGATTTATTGCTTCTTTAATCGCAACTTTTTTATTACTTTAGCACCCAAGCAATCGTTATGTTAAAACAGCCTTATTAAAAGTAAACTTGAGCGCTGAATTTTTATTTGTCCGTTCAGAATTGAATAGAAAAAAAACGTGAAAAAGTGGTCAGTTCTATCGCGTCAGGCAACAATGGCGTGTTTACCCTGTCCGGATTACAAAGGAGCCGAGCAACGAGGATTCTGCATATCTCGTGGAGTGATCGGCGCAGGCGCAGCCCGCCGCCGAGATCGTATCGCCCAATCCTCATTATTGGAACACGATTTGTTGGCGCAAATAGTACACGAGGAATTATGAGAGAAGATGTACCAAATAATTGAAAAATTCCTCGGACAATTCAATACATGTACATACTAGTAAGAACATGGGATCCCATTTAGATTTTTGTTCTCGTTATAGATAAATGTGTTTTGTTTAAATAAAGGTTCTGTAAGCATTATATATTATGTTTAAAACTTCTAAATTGCTACATAAGGCTCGAGATCGAAAAGAAGCAAATTAAATCCTGGTTAAATCTATTAATTTTACGTTAGACTCCAAACCAAAGTACTCATATTTTTTGATGTGGTCTTCTCTAACTTTATAATCTATCTTCTCAACGTTTACTATGAATTTTCGTCGTGAGTTCTGGCCATGGGTTGTACAGGGTTAGTTGCCGCGATGCACGGCTCTGATACCGCCGGGCGTCCTAGTATCAGATACATTGTTACTCTGGACAGAATGGACAGGAACTATCTGACCTTGGAATGGTCACTTTCTACACTTAAAATTGGGCATCTCGGAATTCTACAATGGAATAAATAAAATTTAGTTACCTATGCTTAATATATGGACACATGGACAAACTTAGAAATAAATATTATTTTTTATAGAGAAATATTGCTATCAAAAATATATAATTACCAAATTAGACATCCTCATGGGCAAGTGTAACTAAACGCAGCAATTACTTATCAACTGTGAAGTATACTTAATATTTTTTATCGTGAATATAAAATAAAAAAAATAACTCACGAGTACATAAAAATAAAAATAAGCTCACAGCTCAACTTAACTGGCAACATTGTAACATTTTATCATAAGTAAGGCGACCTGACCGCATGTGGAGCCAGATTCATGGGTAACGTCCAAGTTCGTCCAATTTTGCCGACCGTGGGTGGCCACATATTTCCCAAACCTACATCGTTTGTTGGTTTTCAATGATGGATAGCCGTGTAATTAAGAACGATTATCTTACCGCCCGCCGGAGTAACGCCGACTTGACAGGAATTTTAAAATTAACTTTAATTTCTACTCGGTCGGTTATGCTAAGGGCTCCTTATTATCGAAAGATAGCAATTTGCTGGTGTACTAGTTTGTTAACTACAATCTACTTACCGCCATAAGTACTTTGATTATGTCACATAAAAATTACTGGTCTTGATGTTATATTATATTTAGCTACATGACCTTACGTAAGTGCTCGGTCGGTTTCTAAAGTCTCTGTAATCACAAGCTAATCGATCGAAGCCCGATTAGCAGAGAACAGCTGTCGAATGGAATGTTTGACATGCAGACCAACCTTTCAATTGCAAATAAATAAACATTTATTAGCTCATAATGCCACGACAAGATGGAGACACGAATAGATCTGTCGGTCTGTTCGGATACTGCAACGAGTACCTACGTATGTAGTAGGTGATTAAATTTTCAGTGATTGAAGATGTTTACGTCATAGCTTTTGTTTAATAGATTTCTTGTCATATTTAGATTAATTTTACTGGTTATTACTTTCCTATCGATTCCATAAATTAAAGTCTTTTCGTATTTTGTATGTATGAAGTTGTGATCCAATATCTTTGATTGAACTATTTGTACCTGGCTGGTTATGATACCATGAAAAAGGTAACATTTAACAAAAAGAAATTATAAACTGTTTCCCGCCATTTTTCAATTGTTTTTCTGTCCAAGATATTCTAACGAGAGAATCTAACGAAGAAATTCGATACATTTTAAAGTTTTATTACAAAAAAGGTAAAATGCGACACAAGCCGCAAAAAAAATTTGTGCCGTTTATGGACCTAATGCAGTGTCAGTAAGAGTAGCACAAAGTTGGTTTAAGCGTTTTCAGTCAGGAACTCTTAATGATGTTAAATTTTAATAATAAATAAAGTTAATATATTTTAAAGATTTAATGTTAAAGAATAATGTTAAAGATACAGTTCGCTCCGGTCGCCCTGTTACCAATAAAGTTGATGCCATTTGTGAAAAAGTGCAGCAAGATCGGCATATAAGTAGTTACGACATTGCTGATGAACTGGGCATTGATCACAAAACAGTTTTGACTCATTTGAAAAAGTCTAGATTCACAAAAGAGCTCGATATTTGGGTACCACACGAGCTCACTGAAAGAAACCTAATGAACCGTGTACTCGTTTGCGATTCTCTATTAAAACGCAATGAAACCGAACCATTTTTGAAAAGATTGATCACTGGTGATGAGAAGTGGATCACTACGACAAGAACTTGCGGGAAAGATCATGGTCTAAGTGCGGCCAAGCTCCACAGACTGTGGCGAAACCCGGATTAACGCGCAATAAGGTGATGTTGTGTGTATGGTGAGATTGGAAGAGCATCGTTCATTATGAGCTTTTACCGCCGGGCAAAACCATCGATTCGGATCTCTACTGCCAACAGCTGATATGACTAAAGCAAGAAATTGAGAAAAAACGCCCGGAATTGATCAACAGAAAGGGTGTAGTCTTTCATCATGATAACGCCAGACCACACATATCATTGGCCACTCAGCAAAAATTGAGAGAGCTTGGTTGGGAAGTGTTGATGCACCTACCATGTGGCCCTGACCTTGCACCTTCAGATTTCCACTTGTTTCGGTCTCTTCAGAATTCTTTAGGTAGTGTAAGGTTAACATCAAGAGAGGACCGTTAAGGGTGTAGATTGTTGGCCTGAGATCTCGATTTCGAGCGACCGCAGCGCCAAAGTTTAATGTAACATCCGACGGGGCGGATGAATGACCTAGAGAGCGCGATTTTCAAAATGTTTTGCAACAAACGTTCCACGTTGAGAAATTGTTATTGAACTTGAATATTTACAGCATAACAATAACGTTGAATTTTTGGAAACTAGCTGTTGATTCTTTTTAATAGATTAATAAGAGTAGTTGAGACACAATTTTTATGTTTTTCTATCATTTGACATCTGACATTTTTGTATTCTACTTACCTAAAATTCCAACTATTTATTTATTTGTAATTTCACTACCAAAATTTATTCTAATTCGTAAAATATTCATTCAATAAAATAATTGCAAATTCAGTAGGAAGTGTGTTTATCTCTACGCAAGGAAATGTGCCTATTGCGTAAACTCAAATACTTACTTTTTGTTTACGATCACCTCGTCGATATCTAAAAAACATCCTAGGGTTTTAAAAAAAATGTCAATAAATGAAACACAAGTATAAAAATGATTTATTTACTACACAATAACAAATATGAGTCGCCATTACTCGCTATCTCAAAAGCGTGCTAGGGTTGTACAAAAATTAGTAAATAATTCATTTATTTACTAATTTTAACAGAAGTTTGTAAATTATTAATATACTAATTAAAAGTATGTAATTAAACAATAACGAAATATGAGTTCAAAATTCTAATGGTTTTTCATTCGATTACGGATCAAGTTCTGATTTCTGCTAATTTGATGATAAAATCAATGGCTATCACAAAACCTATCAGAATGAAAACGTTACCAGCTGCCCGATTCACGTAAGTAATAAAAACCGTAGCGCAGTGACGTCACTTCGTTTTTTGCAAATTTAGCCCTTTTAACCGACTTAAAAAAAGGAGAATTCTCAATTCGCTGTATTTTTGAACTAATTTTTATGATTCTTTACACCAGGTAACTCAGAAATTGTATAGTAATTGAGCTATTGGAAGATTTATGACAATCCAAGACTAGATAAGTAAGTGCGTTTAAAACAGAAAACCAAAAGGCGATTTCTAAGTTCCTAAGTTAAAACGACTTTTGGACTGGCGT
Organism: Sesia apiformis; assembly: GCA_914767545.1. Classification (NCBI taxonomy): domain Eukaryota; kingdom Metazoa; phylum Arthropoda; class Insecta; order Lepidoptera; family Sesiidae; genus Sesia; species Sesia apiformis. Next base: position 13,413,971 of record OU611963.1, on the reverse strand, counting down.
GTTTACGTGAATCGACTGGCTGGGTAGTTAAGTTACCTGTATCTTTCAAAATCATTAGGCGTTCTTCTCTTTCATAACACGTAAAGCTCTTTCTTTCCTCTCTTTCATAGCCTCTATGATACTGGGCGCGTCACGAATGGGCATGCTTCGTGACTGCCGAGGATCAACTAATTCTGGAAGTAGGCAATCGTAATAAAACCTAACTAATTTCATCTCCATTTTCTCCTCCCAAAATTTGTCGTCCTTTTCTATAATATAAACTTTCATAGGTACAGTAGCACCAAACCAGATGCCAAGCATGCAAACGTTTCTTTTAGTAATATGTACCTGTCCCTGAATTTGGAAATACCAGTTATGATTTTTATTTATGACATAACCCTTGGAAGCCTTGTCCTTAACCCAAAAGGTATGTTTGGCCATTGCTTCATCAAGAGTCATGCCAGCTAAAGAATGTGGGCACTTAATTTCAATTAAACCGTTTGCATAAATGCCATCTGGTGTAGTACCAAGAAATTCATATTGATCGTCGACGAACAAACCGCAACCTTGTATACTAATATTCTCTTGAATTTCTAACTGTTTAATTGCGGTTTCTTTGTTTTCGATACCGTACCGTACAGCAGGCAAACTGGAGATATTACTACCATAAACGATTTTACGAACAAGAACAGCACAACTTGTGCTCTCTCGTTTTTTACAAACTTCCCCGAACGATGATGAGGTTAGTAATTTTCTCCTTGTACTCATCCACTCAGAACTACTTCTTTGCAAATGGGTCGACCTTTCAAGCTCCTCTCTTTCAGCACAAGACAACTTTAAATCGGCTAAAAAAGATGACTTGGCTTTCTCATATAATTCTGGACTCAGATCAGGTTTTTCGCAGTTTGGTCCATAGTGAGCGTCTTTCGATACAGCGCTGTGGCTCTTTTTCAATCTTAATTTAGGTTTAGCAATTAAACGGATTCTACGATTACAATTTTCCACTTTCGCGATCAAAGGATTAGGACTAGATTTAAATATTACTTCATGAGTTTTACTATGAATCGATCCTGTATTAAAAGACACAACAGCAGCTGCGCATCGGCCCGCATAAGAACCACGGGAAGAATAATTTACACGCTTACCCCCTACTAATTTGGCAATCACTGCGTTAAAACTTTCAACTATATTACTTGTACAATTATGAATTAAACTTCTAGAATGATATGACAGTCTTTTACTTAAAATGTGTACCGCGTCCATTAATCCGCATCCAACAATTGCTGGAAGCAACCCAACAGGTTCTATTCGACGAGTATCAGGTCTACAGAAATACTCCTTGCAATATTGGTGATTACCAAATACGTGTTGTGGACCATTTAGGATATCTTCACTAAGATTTTTTATTTTTTCTTCGAGTGACTGATTTTGATCGCCCCAATATTTAATAGCGCATTTTACACCCGTTCTTAAACGCAAATACCTTTCTTTTAGGAATTTCCGCAATTCGCAAGGATACTTAGTGTCTTTCGACAGTTTCTCCAAGCTATTGCAGTAGTTTCGTAAAAGATGATTTTTGCATTCAATTTTCTCTACTGTTAAATTACCGTACGGTCGCGAATCTAATATTTTTTTATAAGTACTGGAATCGCCGTCTGCTACAAATTTATTATAAATTACACCGTGATCAACAATGGAACGTTTAAACCCCTCAACTATTATGGTCGATTCCATACCGGTAGATGATCCCGAATAATTCTTGAAACAACGGTGTTCCGAGGGCTGACTGTCGTTCTTTGCGGCTCGTGCACAAACTACGCAGTATTTATTTTTAACTCCAAAAAACAATACTTTATTAGTTTTAATGCCAATTATCGCAGCTGCGCCGGACAAGGCGGAAAAATTCTTACCATAAGATCTCTTGCTCCAACAACCGTCAACAGCAACAGATATTAATGGTGTACCATTTTTATCAACACTACCTATAGACACTGCGTACTCCGCTTCTTCCTTGACAGCTTCTGCCATGGAATGTGCTGCTGTCTTTTCCCACCAATCGCAAACCGTATTATTAATTTCATTGTATAATGAAGGTGACATGATTGGTAGGGCTACTGCGGCAGTTAATGTTTTTAACTGATAGTAGCTCCCACCAGATGATATGATACCAGATACAATTTGATGATTCACTTCCATTCTATCTTCTTTCTTTTCAATCAAACACACAGTAAATTTCATACTACACATACTACATTTCATGATGAGTTTTGAGTCCAGACCAACTTTTACTTCACCTATTATACTGAGGTAACTTAACTTACAATCCATTGGACCGTGGTCCCCTATGGCCTGAAGAGCTTTAAAAAAAAAAGAAACGTCTACAACTCTACGCCCAACTTCCATTTCATCCACCTTTCCCTCTTGGTCGTTTTCAATAACTAGTTCCTGTAAAGAAAGATAATGGCTTGATTTTTTTTATAAAAAATAATTAAAAATTTAAAAAAATGCAAAAGAATTAATACAATATTAGGTTCCTGATGAATAGAAATTATAATTTCTTTACGCATTAGGTATTGTTTTTTTATGACGTCACCTATTTGAACGTAAATTTTCTTTTGAGAAAGTAATTGAGAAGTATTTCGGTACTAAGGTGTTTGTCTCTCGATGAAAATAATAAATATTGCAAGAAAAATCTATAGGTAGGTATTGAGATTTTGTCTTCGCCCATCACTAACTAAGTAGTTTGTTTATTTATGTAACAAGTCTACAAGAATTACGTATAACAACTTACCTCTATACAGCGCGTAGCATTGTTGCTCAGAGTCTCGGCCCCAAGGTTTTCTTTATTTTCAATACTGGAAATATTATTCATCAATATTATCCACTTTTTATTTATTTTGTACAACCCTAAGCCAGACGCTAGGCGCCTCGCGTCTGTTTGGCGGTATAGGTATGTCGACAAAGTTGCGCTGTCGCCTACCTACTTCCACAATTTGATATTTAGACAATACTAGCCGACCCGGCGAACTCCGTATCGCCTTTTTTTTTTAAAAATCCTATTATTTTGATATTACATACAGATACTTCAATTTTATTTATCAGTATAGATATAGATAATACAAACCAATATTTACATGTTATTGTAGGTATATGTCTGAATCGGGCGATCTAAATCATATGACATATTGTATTAGCTTTGTAATGTACCCTGTTCAAATGCGATAATAAATAAGTAGGGAGGAACTTACATTTTATTCCGAGATCTTTTGGCTTTCATATTTTTATAATGCGTACAAAACTTTCTTTTCCCTGGCATGCCACTCAAATTCAATCAGTCCTGCGAAAAAAATAGCCTATGTTACTCAGTGATAATGTAGCTTTCGAATGATAAAAGAATTATTAAAATCAGTCCAGTACTTTTTGAGTTTATTCGTTACATACAAAAATCCAAATCTTTCCTCTTTATAATACCTATTAGTGTAGATATTGTATTTTTTACGATTTATATCTAGTTCCATCATGGTTTTCTTTCAGACATTCATTATATCGATACTTTCTACTAACTGAAAATAAATTAATTATAAAAATGTTATACTTACAGTTTTTTACAAAAAACACAAATTCACAATACGTAATTCTGCTGTCTGCAGCCGACAAGCGTGGTGTCGCGTTCACTTACAGAAAGGAACTGCCGCTGCAGACCACCGAGATTGCACGAATGAAACGAACGTTTTATCCCATACATTTGTGTATGAAAAATTTACCTTAAAATATATCTAGATTTTAGGGCTTTAAAAGAGGAAGTCTTTGTTTGTAAAGGTATAAAAAGAAGTATACAGCTATACTTATTGGTTTCTTCAGTGTTCAAAAAGTGTTTCTTTTTATCAATTTGTGTTGATTTATGGGGTTAAATCTGAAAAATACGAAGTCATGTTTTTGCATTTTTACTCAATTTTGTGCGTTTGTTGACGTTTATTATATAACAACTATTAGGTTTAAGAGTTTAATATAAGCATGAACATACTTATTGGTCTTTGATTGTAATATATACAAATTATCATTGATATCAATCATATGTAAATAGGTTAAATATGAAAAATCGTAACACTCTTTTCGGTGATTTTCACGATCTACACCCTTAAAACTACTTGTCGCAATTTTTTGACCAAAAATCCTAAATATTCTACAGCAATGGGATCATGTCACAACCTACAAGATGGCAACAAGTTATAGAACAAAAGGGCACATATATATTATAATTAAATGTAATTAAACTTTTAAAAAAAATGTCTTGAATTTGTATATAAGATACGAAGAAACTTTTTGCCCGACCTTATATTTATTTACATATTATTTCTTTGTTAGGGGAATACTATTGGTTTATTTTATTATAAACAAGAGTATGAAGCCGATAGAAGATACTTTTCTATCCAGTTGACATTTGTATTGTATTTCAGTTTATATCAATTTTATTATTTTGTAATTTAATTATTAACACAATTAAAAATTCGATAACTAAGAATCTCCGTCGAGTCGTGTCAAAAAAAAATATTGACTGGAGTTTTAGAATTTAACTTCAACGAGATAACGTAAATCGCAGTTACAAAGTCACTTAAATACGAAAATATAATTCGTTTTGGAAGATAAACAAAGTTCTGGGCGTAACTCCAATCCTCCAACAAGATATTACCTATGGTCCGGTAATCATAGGAAGAGAGCTGACAGTTCCTTATTTAATTATTTTTATATAAATACCATTTCTTTCTTAAGTCATAACATAACACAATAAATTAGAAAACAAATATTCTTAAAGGACTATCGATTTGTAAAATGATTTTTACAACATGTTAAATATTTACGTTAAGATTTATATCAGCTGTCAGAGCTCTTCCTATAATAACTGGATCATAATAAAGGTACTAAATATCTACATATGTGCAAAATATGTAGCTATATACATAATTGATATAAATGTAGGTACTAATTTATAGTTATGCATTAATAATATCATCAAACATCATACACGGAAGGCTAATGTTATGATTTACACGGAATCCGAATGCTGACGCTACAAAGCTCTTCGTGTGAACATTGAACATAACACGGGTTTCCTTGCTCAGCGTAAAGTGACGGACGTCATAGTGTGACCATGCTTACTAATTGCTTGTACACGGTGGGTCCGATTTTTTTCCGAAACCTGCAATCGTGAAATCCGTTCACGAAATGTTTCCGTTTCCGTTCTGAGTTCATTGCAATGACGATTTTACACATTATATTGCCAAAACAATTCATATTTAAAAATAATATCATTAAATTTAATGTATGTTAATTAACTCAGAATTATGAATAGACTTCGAAACATGTATAATGTACCTTATGTAACCTAACCTGACAGAAGATGATCTGTAAAAACATATAACTTACATTCTTCTGAATAATTTTTGAAATAAATAATTATTTCGGTTAAGTTGTGGAATGATGTTCCAACTGAGGTTTCTCCACAGCTGCGACATGGGGTTCTTCAAGAGAGCTGTGAATAGGATCCTACAAGGTAGACTTCGCACACGCAACCTCTCTGGTGTTGCAAAAGTTCACGGGCGGCGGTTATCACTTACTGCCATGTGGCCCGCCCGCCTCTCTACGAACTCTTCAATGAAAAAAAGTAAAGTAAACGACCAGAATTATATAAATTTAATTGTAAGTAATTAGAAATTAGATAGGTTTTGCGTTTTCAGTTGGATAACACTCAGCTTCACAATTTAACGTAAGATTTAACAATAAATTAGTAGGATCTAAGATAGTAGTTAGTAGGAGAAGGCCTACATCCGACGTTGGGTGACCAAACAATAAAATAGATTACTTAATAATACATAAATGACGAATAAAAATGAATCAACTAATATTAAACCAATAATAAAAAATCAATTAGTAATCAGGATAGCGGTTGGATGGTAAAGATCAACTAATTATGTAGTAATGACAAATAATCAATTAATAATAAATAACCAATTAATAGTAGCAAATAGTTAATTAATAATCAATCAATAATAATAATAAAGTATAATAATATTGTCTATTTTAATGTAAAATATTCAACATAAAATATGAAAATAATACAAATATATGACAGCAGGTACTCATTGTATTTCAATGTAACTTCATTGTTTGGAAATAAAGGCTTTATTTATTTAGTAGGTTCTATACGGACCTCTAAGATAGATAGACCTCTAAGATAAGATACAAAGGTACCCCTAAGGTACAAGATAGCGGTTGAATAGTAAATATCAATGACTGTACATCGTGACGTATTTTGTGAGAGGCCTGCATCAGTGGCTAAACACACGCTAGTAAACACAAGAAAGAGAAAACAATTCTATCCTTCTTCTTTATTAAATTGTGGTCACTATCCACCGGATGCGTACGCGCCGCTTGTTTAGCGCCTGCTCTCACAAACGAGGCTGCGTTGCGTCGTCCGTTGTCTTAAAGCTTTTAAAAGCTTTCACGGCTCATTTTCACACTATTTGTATGTAGGAGTGCATGTATGCATACTGATAGTGCAGCCAAGGCCGTAGCCAGGAATTCACTTCGGGGGGGGTCGAGCTCTGAACCAGAGACAATAAGTAACAACTTTGTTTTAAAATAAGCATATATTATAATTTTACATAAATACAAATTTAATTAAAAGGCAACCGACGTGGATGATCATCAGAAATAAAGCGCGTGACAACGATCTCTGGATTGATCTCCACATCACGATGAACGCTCATCAAGGCCAATCCAGTCAGTCGTGACTGTCCCATGCTGTTTCTCAAAAATGTTTTCAGCCTCTTCAACGAGGAAAAAGTACGCTCTGGTGTTGCCGTCGACACAGGTAGCGTCACGAGTATTGAGAGTAGCTTGTGAATCATAGGGAACATTACTGCGTTACAGTTGTCCAGCGCTTCTAGTGGTGTAGTAGGCCATTGCGCAGCAACTATTTTTGACCACTTCGCTCGCCACACCGTAAACTCCCCTTCAAAACTTGTTGCGTTACAGAGAAGCGGGCTGTAAAATTGTACTGCGCCATGCAGGTCGCTGGTGTTGGCGGTAAACTTCTGCGGCATCAGTAATGATAGCGACCCTATCATCGACTTGTGATTGACGAAACGTTCTTTTAAATGATTAATAATATGGTCAATAACCGGGATAAATGAAGTGCGTCTGTAATATTCCTCGGGAGTGTTAGCTGCTACATGGCTTCGGTGTTGTTGGCGCCCCACTCGTCGTGGCATAGCTATAGTGAAGTCGTCGCCATTCAGTTGCCTTGCTTGATCCTCAGTTCGTTTATAAAGTAATGAGAAATGTGTCTCTGCTTGTTGTCTCATTTCATTGAGAGCAGTAATTACGTCGTCGACGTGATCACATGCCGTTGGGAGATCACAGCCGACGCCTTGTAAATATTTACAAAGATTGATCGTTATCGAAAACAGTTTGCTGGCAATGTTCAGATTTATGAGAAAATCTTCACATTGAATCGCAACCAGCAATTGGTTAGCCACTTGCGAAGTCTCCCTGTTTCCCGAATCCTTTAACTTTTCTAAAGCATGCGCTACAGGTAAAAGGATTTCATCAAAACGCATCACACTATCGTGTCTTTGGACCCATCGAGTTTCGCACATTGCTATTAATGTCTTGTGTCTAGAATCTGGCATGAGACTTGTGATTGATTCTGTCAGTACCGTCGAACGTAGTGCCGATGCGTGAAAAAAATTTCCGACAGAATTTATAGTACCTAAACAGTTGGACAGGCTCCGTATTTTGCAAGTGTCTGCAATTGCCAGATTGAGTGAATGGGCACTACAGTGCACGTATAGCGCTAATGGAAATTTTCTTCTTATTACAGCTTGAGCACCGTGGAAACTTCCACTCATCGCTGATGCACCATCATAGCCTTGACCAACAAATCCTTTAGTATCTATTCCATTTATTTCCAACCGGTTCATTATGCATAGTGCGATACCTTCTCCAGTAAGGTCAGAAATAGGGACAAATTCTAAAAAGTCCTCTCGCAAAACCTTGCTATCAGGATCTATATATCTGAGACAAAACGACATTTGTTCAGTTCTAGAGATGTCTGTTGTTTCGTCAATCAGAACTGAAAAAACTGAGGAACGATTGACTTTTTCCACAATGCATTCCTTGACGATGTCCCCGCAGATATTTATGATTTCATTTTGCACAGAAGCGCTGGTGTATTGAGCATTTTTGCTGCCACTTTTCAAATGCGACTTCAGCGTTTCATCTCCTGCGTCGACTCTAAATCTCAAAAGGGCACGAAATGTACCATCATTCACCTTGTTTTCCTCCAAAACATTTCCATGATCAGATGTGCCTCGCAAGGGTACTTCTTGACGACCGCATAAAATAATAGTTTTTGCAATGGAAACTAATTTGGCTCGATTCTCTTGTGATCTCTTTGCAAATTCAGAACTAATTACTTCTTGAATGTTCCGTTTTTTACCATCGTAAATTGAGAGGAAATTTTCAGCCATTTCTGTTGCCTTTAAATGATATTTCAAGGTGGCGTGATATGTAAATGTCTCTTTTGCTTTTTTCCAATTGCGTAATCCTTTCTTGACAAGGAATCCAAGATTTTGATGATTACCTTTTCCTCCGCCTTCCGAGGCAAAAAGTGCACAACATTTACAATATGCACTATCTTCTTTTTTAGAATAAATCAGCCAATTAAATTGATCGAACCACGCTCTTTGAAATGTGAGATGCCTTTTATCATCAGGTTTAGTTGGAAATCTAAAATCTTTAGCGGGTATCCAAGCCCGTCTTAAAAAATATTCTCTTTGTAAATTGGACAGATTTTTGTCTACGAAGTCAGAAATATCCTTATTTAATTGATAATCGCACGGCGCCTCCTCTTCCTCTGATAAAGTTGCATTTGGTATCGAGCGATTCGATTCCTGTTTTGAGAAAGTGTCGTTGTTAGTAACATGAGTTTGAATGGTATGAATACCATCACCAGATCCAACACCATCTCCATCCAGAATTGAAACGGCAGTCGTGTGGGAGCAAGACTGGGCTGGGTTTGTTGAAGTTGAAGAGTTTGAATTATTTGTTCTTGACATTTTTGTAATAAAGTTGGTAAGCGGAATTTGTTTTTCTTTACGCTTCATTTTTAGCACGAAGCAAGCAAGTTATTTAACAAGTAACAACCAATCAACTGCAACAAACAATAAAGTCAATAAACACACATAACTTATATACATAAGTAGGTACCTACCCATTAACCCATAAATAATCCTTAGTGAATGACATACATGCATGCAACTTTAAAATTATGTTGAACATAGACGTCTTAATAAAAAACTATGTGAGCTCAAGACCACACAACAGAAGTAAAAACTTATACGGCAAAAAAATTAACAAAACCACCACCACCGTCGGTTTGCTGTCAAAAATAGATAGAATTCCGAAATTACGTACTATAATTACAAAACAATGAAATGACAATATTATATATAATTTCACTCACTAATCAATAGTCCAGTATGCTCAAGGCAAGAAAAGAGAATAATCCATCCATCTATCCAATAGTTAATTTGACAAGTTTACCAAACACTCATGAATCCGTATTATTTGTAATGTAAATTAATTGCTAGTTACGAAAAAACGTATTTAACTTTGTATTGACTTGCGATCGACACCAAGGCGGCGTATGATATGAACACACTCAACACTCTCTGGCCTGCTCGCACTTAGTCGTTAACGCGCGCCGCTGATGGCTGACCGGACGGACTCGCGCGCGACACAATCAAGTAGGTAGACAAACTCACAGACAACACGATCGACGCGGCGGAGCGGCAACGTCTCGTCGCGCGCGACGCGTAAGAATGCATTTCGAAGAAAGAGTTTAATGATTTATTTAATTTATTAACAATACATTACATTTCGATTTTACTCGTGCCAAAAACGTGGAATCCAATTATTGTATTACAGACTCGAAAATATTTTAGTAAGTATCTATAAAATGGTGGGTTGGCTAATAAGACATTTCGGGGGGGGTTTGAACCCCCAAAACCCCTCCCCTGCCTACGGCCTTGAGTGCAGCCATTGCTATATTTAATAGAAGACTTTATAAGAGCTCTTATATTATAGCTATATTAATTGTAATATTGCTTGCAATTTATATAGCCTTGAGACTTGTCCATGAGCGACAGTATCCACTTACCACCAGGTGGACTATCTGCTCGTCTGCCACCTTCTTTCTATAAAAAAAACCTGGTGTAAGTGTATCCACCAATTCGCACTGCGCCCATGCAAACTCGCCTTGTTGATTATAAGGGAAGCTTACAGTGGGACGTTATAGGCTATCATATCAACTTTTGAGCCTTACTTAAAGACCAAATGAAAAACACTTAAAACCAATGCGAAGTTACGCATTAAACGAGGCGAAAAAGATGTGTCATAGAATTTGGGTGTGGCCAGGTCTTTGCCTAGTCCTATTCCTATAAAAGAAAAAAAAAACTAAATGGGACAGCTGTGAACAAACGTTTACACAATTTAAAATCCTTTAAATTTAATCCTAAAAAGATGAATGCACCGAGTGCGTTCAAAACTAAGACCGCCATGTAGAATTCAATAATTATTTAAAAAAAAAAACCACCTGCATACAACTCCTATATATTGAAATAAATATAATGTACTCATACTATGTAATTTTCCTATGATACCTTCCACTATTAATTATACATCAACAGGAATGTTGCCTAAAGTGATGTTTAATGTACTTGTGAGGTGCAAAAGTTTCTGGCCTGTCATATTTCTAGATGTCTAAAAAAAAAAAAACAAATTATACGTCAGTGTAATTCGTGTATAATTTTGAGAGTTCAACCCTCGTTAGTTATTTATGATTCCTCAACTCTCAGAACATCATGAGGTCGCAAATTCTTTAAAATGTTTAAACTGAAATATCGTTCCGTAATTAAGTTCCTTTCAGATGAAGGTGTTAGCCCGGCCGATATCAAACAAGGTTGGATAATGTGTACGGGGATTCTTCTTCATCGTTTTCCGCCATCAAAGATTAGTGTAAGCGTTTAGGACGAGAGTCCATCGACGACGAACCTCGCTTGGGTCGACCCGTTGAGGCACACTCCAAACAACATCAAATTAATGGAAGAAGTTCTGAGCGATCGATGGATAAAGACGAAAAAAATAGCAGCATGGACAGGACTTTCAAAAACTACAGTCCTTGGGATTCTTTATGAACATCTTCATATAACTATAGTTAGTGCGAAATGGGTGCCAAAACTTCTTTCAAATGTGCATGCGAAGTGAACGAGTAGCGTGCTGGCTCGAGTAGCGAAGCAACTTTCGGAGGCCTTTCAGAGAAATGGAAATGATTTTTTGTAGTCAATTATTACTGAAGATGAAACTACTAGTACGGTTCTTTACTATGATCCCCTTTCCAAAAGGGGAGTCGATGTAGTGCCGTCGTTCTGGTGAAGCGCCGCCTAGAAAGGAAAGGAGTCCATCAAAAAGATTATGACTTCGATATTCTGGGATTGTCAAGGTCTGGAAGCTATTATGATAATCTTATAGAGAAATTACGAGAAGCAATCAAGCAGAAACGTCGTTGAACACTAAGCAAAGGTGTGCGGCTTCTCCATGACAATGCACCCATCCACACCGCCGCAGTTGCGAAAGCTGCTGTTTAAAACTGTGGCTTCACGGAAATTCACCACCCACCCTATAGTCCCAGCTTGGCTCCCATTGATTACTATTTGTTCTCAAAACTTAAGGCGAACTTAAGGGGTAGAAGATTTAGAAGGGGTCTGGCTCTTCTGCCAGTGATGATGAAGCGACCGCTGCGGTTTTCCCCCATTTTGAAGACAAAACTTCCGTCTATTTTTATACTGGGATAGAAATGATAATTAAAAGATCCGAAAAGTGGGTTCAAATAGACGGAGACTATCTTAAAAAATAAAAATAGTTTCATGAACTTGAGTGTCCTTTTTCTTTGTCAGGCCGGAAACTTTTGGACCTGCCCTCGTAATAACTTGTATTTTTGATGGCATTCCTCATCCATATTGCATTTAAAATTACATAACCATCTCCACGTAACGCATGGTGCGTTGCGTGGAGATGGTAATGTAATCCGAATACCCCAAATGTTTGGTTGGGAGATAATGCTTCTAAGTTAATTCTAAGTTCTAAGTTACCCTTTTGTCACTCTATTGTGCAATAAAGAAGAAATAAGTAAAATATTAGACCGCTGAGTTTTCCAATGTTACGTACTCATGTTACGAACAGACTACATTTTCAAAAAACTGCTATACAACTTTTATTTCTCTATTGTAATTGAATTTAGACCTGTATTTTAAAAAGTAACGGCTGTGGCTGCATACTCTCATCCGTGCAAGGTAGCCATTGTTCTCACAAAATGCTGAAATTCTTTGTGTGTTTATTCCTTTTTTTCACCGATACGAAAACGTAAAATATTACGACGTCTCAAATAGATGGGGGAGTGTTTGTGCTAGTTCGAAGCAGGTAGGCTTTTTTGCTGCCAGTCCCGAAGTATTGACAGTGAAAAAATGGATTAACACGTGCATAATTTATAGTTGCCAGTTTTAAAGCTTTGTTCAGTAGTTTAGCAACCTGCGTTTAAAATTTTAACTGTTAATTTAAGTTCCCGTGGTCTGATAACTTTGAGCAAGTATTAGTTAATAATTAAATTAGTATAAAAATTTATATTGTGCAATTTTCAAATATTTCTTATTAAATGTCTTGATTAAACTTACATGGACGTCCGTTTTGGAACAAAGTAAGAGTAAATTTGCTTCATTATCTTGAGAGTATGTTCGCTTGCCTAGGGAGAAATAATGTTTATGCAGGAAACGTACAGGAAACTGGAACAAAATGGCTTCCGTTTAATAACAAAGTTGCGTGGCAAGGATGACGTCCTAAACAAACACGAATTTCCAAGATGAACAGACGAACATACATAGCCATATATTTATTGATTTATTGATCGCAAGGAAAAATCCCGACGGTCGTAATTTAAATACGTAACCAAAAAAGCCGCCCGAAATATTTTGGAGATGAGCCGAACAGGGAAATGGTTGGACAGGTTCGTGGTGGAACAAGTTTTTGTAGCAATTCCGTGTACGGTAATATTTATTAACTTATGTTAATTCTTTCGCAGTTGCATCCAACAAAAAATATAATGATCCTCATATAATTAATATACTGTCACATTTTATAAATGTCTTTAAGACTTATGTCGTTTTATCTAGATGTTACTTTTAAATTTCCTCATTAGTATTAATTTAGTGCTTCATCGTTATAATTTATGAACTTAACGTGTAAATTAAGTGGGTATGGTTAATTACTGCACTCTCATCAAAGCGTGAGTTCTTTGTCGTTAAATTTATTTAGGTATGTCATATTCTTGGTACGTGAAGCGATTGAAATTAAGAAATGTAAAAATTTCAATCGGAAGATATGGATATAAAATGTCGTCGACGTGGAATCCATTGATTAACAAATTTAATCCTTGCGATTTACGGTCGAATACGTCCGCGTACACTGTTAGTGTAATGTGTCGCAGCCGTTCCGAATGTGAAGATCAAATGTGGGTAGTTGATAAAACTGCTCAGCTCCCAGTCTGGATTACCCGCCACTTCAGTTAACTCGTGTGGTGTGGAACATAGTAATAGGTAACGAAACATGGATTTACAGCTACGACCCCGAAACAAAGCAGCAATCGACCGTTTGGATCTTTCAAGATGAGCCGAACCCCACCAAAGTGGCGTGTGTGCAAAGTGCCGCGAAGCAGATGATCGCTTCTTTTTTTAGAAAAACTGGACATGTGCTTTGGAGAATCGTCGTACCGTGAATACTGATTGGTACACGACCATTTGCTTGCCGGAAGTTATTGACGAACTCCGTAAAAACAACCGTAAACGCCGCATAATCTTGCACCATGACAACGCCAGCTCTCACACGGCCAAACAGACAAACGACTTTTTTAAGGTAAAAAACGTAGAACTCATGAGCTATCCTCCATACAGTGCCGACTTGGCATCTTGTTCCCAAAAAATAAGAACCATTTTTTACGCGGTGAACGATTTTCATCGCCAGAAGAGGCTGTCGAAGAGTATGAAAAACATGTTTCCGAGGTCACCGTGGAGGAGTGGAATAAATTTTATGGAAATTGGTTTATTCGTATGAAAAAGCGTATTGACGCTCACAAATTGACTTCTCAAAACCTAGAAACAATAAATTGATGTTTGGCCATTAATTGTATTTTTTTCTTATTCATTCTGGAAACTTTCAGTGTGGCCCTCGTATAATGGAATGAGAAAAATTCCCAACCCCATTCTTCCCAATCCTTTATTTCTGCGGGATTCAGTTCAAAACCAGTGAACAAATAGTCTAGATAGAACAGAGAGATTGGATAGCCTCGAAGCAAAATTGCGGTATCTTTCATCCTGTTAAGTTGTAAGGTGACTGTGTAATATTTATTTTGCTTCAAGATAGTAAAATTATAAATTTTGAAACCTCTAATATTTTGGTTTGCTAAAAGCAAAAATGAATTATAGTCTTTGGAAATAGTAACAGATCGATATTACGCTGAAAGAATACTATGAATGCCTCTTCGAAAATACAATAAATCTTTTCTAATTTTTTATCTATCTAATCTTTTTAATCCTATAGGATAGGTAGATAAAAAATAACTGCAGGTAAATAAGTATTGTTATAGATATTGTACCCTATACAAACAAAATCCAAGAAACCTTTAAAACTACTGTTCAACGCTTAGCAGGTTCTCGACGAATTAGCTTCGTTAGACGCTTGTAACACTTTTTATGTACCTACAGCGCGTCTATCTTCTGTGTCTGTCTTTGCGCTAAAACTAAATTTTTACCTAAATGCGCTTCTCCAGTCTCCATTCATCCCTTGTTCTTTATAAAGCTCGTTTTACTTCCCACTAAGCAGATGCACATGTCTGCTCGCCGGGATACCTGCATCCTACTATCTATCCTGTATTCTATCTCTATCTTACTTATACAATTTTAAAAATGTGTACAAAGGGCAGTTATATGTGGCTATTATATATGATCTATAAATTATATTAATGTCAGACGTTTTTAAATTAGATATTTGAATTTCGAATCTTTCTTATTATGAATATATGTGTTTTAATTAGGTATTCTAAATGTGATCATCTAAATTATTTATATGAAACAAAAAAAAAACATTTTAGGGATGATATAGTGTCGTTTAAAATGTACGATTACATTAATATTCAGTTAATACATTGCACAATAACAAAAACGAAAAAGATAATAAAGATAATGAAGTAATATCAGTTAGGCACGTAATGCCGTGGAAAAGCAGAACAAAGATCTTCATCAATCTTCGTGGATTAGCACAGATATAGGTAGGATTATATTTATTTCATTAAATATTCCGAGGATTAACATAATACTTTTGCAGAAAAAGGATTTGCGTAATAAATGTATGTTCAGCGTATTGTATTATTCAAGAGCGCTGATAATCTGGGAGTATCTATACTCTATTCACATCTGTATGATTATGAATTCAAATCCTCGTCCCGTACCACTGAGCTTCTACTTAAAAAAGCATTTTGAAAAAAAAAATGTAACTAGTTCGGTAGTGATGAAGAACGTCGTTAGGAAATAAAAAATAAGGGGAGGCCTAAGTCCTGCAGTGAGACGTTGTAGACAAGTACAATATTTATGTATTATTCAATAAGTGTATTATTACATTTTCTATCTTTGGCTATCGTTTGTTAGTTTTCTTCGTTCGTTGTTTTCTACACTGACATCGAGAGATATTTGAAAATACGAGTATAAAAGTAAATATAGAGGTAAAATGCTGTCAATAGCAAGTATAATCTTGTAGTCTTTATCAAATAGAGGTTTCTTGACTCGTCCATCGCCCGTTCGTTTCATGTCTTTGGCTTTATAACAAAGGAATAAGATAACCATTTTATTTACATCCTCTAAGAAATAAAGCCCAATTGTATGTTAAATAAGCACCATAAGCGGTCCATAAAGTTTGGATTAACAAGACTGTTCACATGGCATGCGCTTGCGCATTCTCCTCGAGGCATTAGCATTTCATGGAGATGAGGTTTTTATAATAAAAATAAATGTAAAGTTATTAATTATTATAAATGAGTTTATTTAATACACATAATAGTAAATTAGTTTAATTGTTTCCTTATTTAAGTACTTTATAAATATAATACATATTTGCTTAAACAACTATCTACGAGATTCTTTTTAAAAATCATTTATAAAACAGGAAAAGTTTGTCTTGATTTTTGAAACAATATTATTTAATTTCTCGATAATTAAAGATAATAAAGACTATATTTTAGTGAAGTTTTACTAAAATAAATTCTTATAACTATTGAAAAATTAATGAATCGACTAATAGACTAAATTTTATCTGTAATATTTTTCTAAGTGGTATCTCGATTAGTGTTTTAGATAAAACACCTCCCGAGAAATAATACAGGGCAATTAATTCCAGGCTTGACCTCATCCTGCATGCCGTAGGCTAAGAAACGAACTGACAACGAAATTACTTATCAATTTATAGTGGTGTTATAAACAATTGCGTGCAGCGCGTACATCGTGTGAGGGGAACGCATAAAATTCGACGTCCATAACAAATTATGAAGCTAACGCGAACTGTCGTTATTTGTAAGTACACAATATTTTGTTAATGCTGTACGAGGTTTCTGATAAAACCCTTGACGAGATTATAATTCTGGTACAAACGTTACGATATTAGTCCAACAATGTTAGATTTTAAGGAGACACACATTCTTCATTCGGTGCTTTTTTATTGTGCAAATAATATTATTAAATTTTTTATTATTTTTTCACACGGCGCATGTGACATGTTCAAAGCTGCACAATCAGGTATTACTGCACGATACTTGCACCATGTAAACTAATATTTTCAACATGTATTGCAGGTGTAAATTTAGTCTTGTTGTCCTAATTGTCCTTAATTTTATATGGAATATATTTTCCAGTTTTCATTGCTAAGTCACAACTAGAAAATAGATTTAGGCCTTTATCTCTGAATCCTAAATCGGTCTCGAGGATACTGCAATGTTGATACATCCAAGGCGCTGTTTGATTTGCGCTCAATCATAATTTAATTGAACTATAAACCATGGATCTATAATTAACAGCGATTTTCCTATGTAGCTAAGAACAACATGAACCTAATTGATAATTTGTTTTGACTAAATAACTCAACTAAGCCTCACAGCTCAAATGCATAAATTATTTTTGCGCAGGCACTCATGTAGCCTGTCATCTTCACGTGTAGTGCCGTGTTATTATGATATAACAACGTTTGAGCTAACGAGGTGGCAGGCGGCGACTTTGATCTCTATTTTGCATCCTATGAGTCGGCACCTTCAAAGCTATAATCAGTGCGCCCGCTGATGTTGTCCGCAACACGTCTGTAAAGTTTCCGAACCACGAGGGATTTAAAATGCTGCGTGCGGTCGTACTTACACTATCGTACTAAGGCACACAAAAGAAAAAAAGGAGAAAACGAATTAAGTAATTGATTCAATTATTTCTATACTTATAATAAAAAAGTAGTACTATTCTGTGCTTCTATATCGTTGTGCAGACTATAATAGGTACACGAAGATTGTTTCAAATTCGCACCACATTAACTACTGAATATTTTCCATTTGCCATTTTTGCAGAAATGAGCATATACAAACGATCTTACTCAACAAATTTCTGAAATTGTGGAAGAAAGCTTAAGTTCCTAAGACTTATCTTGGGGAATGGGGGGTTTACTACTGGATTTACTTAAGTAACAATGAACTAATTTCGAAATAGCCAGCAGATCATTACAATGAATCGAGACAAACCAAGCAACGCCTTCACGATTATACGATTTGCTGACTAGCGATATAATCAAATCGACGGTTATTTACTAGCATGGTAATTTATACATACAGCATACCACTTTGTACATATTTCACACAGATAATGTGGTCTTAGACTCAAATTAAACACAAGTTCGTTATATGAAAACCCCTTTTTTGTGCTCTGTATATGTGAATTTCAAATTTCTTTTTTCAGAATAAGTACTTACCTATTCTATTAAAATGTACGTTATGTGCATTTATTTGTACAGGTACGGTTGGGCGTCAGTTTAGGCGTCCTTTTCTTCTATTGAGCAACAATAAAAAGGCGTGGTGTGTCGAGATTTGTTTGACGTGATTGACAGAACCGCGCTCGGAATGCGACGCCACTTTGATAAGTTGTTAGATATGATACTAGTTAATAGTTCTGTAGTTACTATGAACTCCTTTGAGTCTCGCACAGGTTCCTCCTTATCCGTCATCGTAACCAGTTCTCTTATCGTTCGCTGCTGGGCATGAGTCTCTTCATGCACACTGTTTTGTGCACGAGTGATGTATAGCCTTAAAATGACAAGTTGGCCAAGCGGGTTGGCGAGTCCACTCTTTGAGTAGGTGTAGTAGTACCTCAGGGTTCGCGCTTTGTTATCTCTTAATAGCCTTTTACGCATCCATGGGAAGAAGGGAATCTCGCGTAGTCACTCGACAGGAGCGTAGTGAGGTAGCCGCGGGCGGGGCGCGACGGCGTTTCGAGCCGGGCGCTCTGGTGTGGTATCGCGATTATAGGGGTTCGGATAAGTGGATAGCGGGGACGATCAAGGAACAGCTAGGTAACACTAATTACGTAGTAAAATCTGTTGCAAAATGTAAATAAGTTTGTTCAGGTAAGTCCACCTCTTCCGATGTTACGTCATTTTTTTGTAACTCGATCAAACGTGAAAGGACATCTGCAGTATTCTGGTGAGTTTTAACATACTCGATTGTAAAATCATATGCTGATAATTTAATTGCCCAGCGTTGCAGACGACTTGTTGTCGCACTCGGAATACCCATATTCGGCCCAAATATACTAACTAGAGGTTTATGGTCGGTACGAAGAATGAACTTTCTACCGTATAAGTACTGGTGGAACTTTCCTACAGCAAAAACGATTGCCAAAGCTTCTTTATGTATTTGGCTGTAGTGTAACTCGTGCGTAGTGAGCGATCGCGACGCGTATGCAACGACTCGCTCGCCGTGGCCTCCGGCGGCGGCGCCGGCCGCGCGCTGCGCCAGCACCGCGCCTATCCCCCGCGCACTGGCGTCGACCGTCAACACCGTCTCTTGTTCCATATCGAAGTGCACGAGTGTTTTCGTACTACATAGTAATCCTTTCACTCTAATAAAGGCGGCGTTTTGTTCAGCACCCCATTTCCAATGTTTACCTTTCTTTAACAGTTCATAAAGAGGTGCTAAATAGGAACTCAAATCTTTAATAAACTTTCCATAGAAATTTACCATTCCTAAAAATGACTTTAATTCACTAACATTATTCGGGTGGGTCATAGTCCTAATAGCCTGTACTTTTTCGGGATCCACTCGAACACCGTTTTCATTAATAATGAATCCTAAATATTTTACTTCTTTCGCTAAAAATTCACACTTGCTCTTTTTAATTTTCAAACCATTCTTTTCTAAAATTTCCAATACGTCTTTAATTGTCTTTAGATGACTAGCTAAATCTTTATTTTTAATTAAAATGTCATCATAGAAAATAACTACGTCGGGCATATTTTTAAACAAATTTATCATTAATTTTTGAAAGATTCCCGGGCTCGACGACAAACCGTAAACAAGTCGTGAATATTTAAATAACCCCCTGTGCGTATTAATAACCGTATATTGTCGCGAGCGTTCTGATAAAACCACCTGATTGTACGCCTGGGATAAATCCAGCTTCGAAAAAAAATTATTTCCACTAAGGTTACTAAACAAATCTTCCATTTTTGGAACCGGAAATCTATCGATAGCTAATACTCGATTGAGGGTTATCTTATAGTCGGCACATATTCTCAAACCTCCGTCGGCTTTACGCACCACAACCAGAGGCGTGGCCCAGTCGGAGTGGTCCACCGGCTCGATGACGCCAGCGCGCAGCATGGCGTCCAGCTCGGCGTCCACGCGCTCGCGCAGCGCGTAGGGTAGCGGTCGCGCGCGGCAGTATATGGGCGCGGCGCCCTCGCGTACACACAACTCGGCTTCGCCTCCCATATATCTACCCAATGTGCCATCAAACAGTGGTTCATGCCTAGAAACAATGTTCTTAATTAACACATCTTTTCGCTGCACCGATTTGTTTTCTCCCATGTGGTTACTATGTGAGATAACTTTCGCTACTTTAATAGGTATATTTAACTCGGCTAACCATTGCCGCCCCAACAAGTTGGTAGTTCCTTTATCTATCACATACAGATCTAATGTTTTAATAATACCATTATAATTGACCACAGTTTCGATAAAACCTAATGGTTGGATACTGGAGCCGTCATAAAACTTTAAATTCAAATGGCAATTATTCAAGGGTAAATTACTAAACAGTTCCTCATAAACCTTTTTACTAATGCACGATAAGGCGGATCCAGTATCCACTTCCATAGTAAGTAAACAATTCTCTATCCTAAGCGCTATACCCACCGGTTTATAATCTCTCAAAGACATCTGATACATAAGTTCCACTTCACTGTCTTCCAATTCCTCCGTGTAATAATCGGCGGCGGAGCCCCGCTCGTCGACTTCGTTTTGCTGCTCCAACGAGTATACAGGGGCCCGGTCCCGGCCCCAGCCGCGCCGCGCAGCGCGCTGCCCGCGCTGGCCTCCGCGCCACGTGCCTCGCCGGCCGCCGCCGGCGCCGCCCGCGACGCAGGTCGACGCGCGGCTACCGCGCGCCCGCGCCGTATCATGCTCGTAATAATTACTGGCAGAACCCGCCAGTCCAGACCGTCTCCTATGTTTTGGACACATCCTCCTCAAGTGACCGATTTGATGGCATCCACTGCACACGTACTCTTTATATGAGCAACCATCCGCTTGATGTTTGTTGTCCCCACACCTGGGACATTCGCCGGTATACATTTTGTAAACATTTTCGGTTAACTTGTCACTGCCGCGCTCCACGGTGTTCGCGTCCCGCTCTGCGGCCTCTAATGATAAAGCCAATGTAATGGCTCGTTGATATCCTAAATTTTCTTCCGCAAATAATCTTTGTCTGATAATATTGCTTTTTAGACCACAGACCAGTTGATCGCGAATATTCTCGTCAAGCGTTGTTTTGAAATCGCAGTATTTCGACAATTTTTTTAACTCCGTAACGTAGTCACTTATAGATTCATTGTTAAGCTGCCTACGCTGGCGAAATTTGTACCTTTCTGCTAATGCTGTAGGTTTCGGCTGCAGGTGGGTAGTGAGAAGATCCACGGCTTGTTTGTAGTTTAATAACGAGGGTTTTGTAGGACTCGCCAATGTAGATAACAGTTCGTACGCTTCCTCACCCATTACGGAAATTAATGTAGGTAGTTTCATATCGTCCGACACTTTATTCACCAAAAAGTACATTTCTAATCTTTCGATATAACCCGTCCAATTTCCTGTTTTGATTACAAATTCTCGCACTTTCCCAATTGACATCTTGCATAAGTAATATAACGTATAGTTTTACGTAAAACCGGCTTTTTAAACTTATTATCCCATCCTCGTCGCCACTGGCAAATCAAAGGCGTGTGTCCAGTACAATCGTTTATTAGAGACTGGCGCACAGCTGCAAGTGCACGCACACATACGTAATACATAACAATTGGGAAATGAGAAGGGGATGGGGAGAGATGGAGAAGAGATGAGGTGGTGCTATCCTAAATTTGTCATGCTTACCGCTTAATAAATTTTAAACTCTTGATCTGAGTTAAGTAGAAATATAAAATTAAAAATATGACATGCTTATAGTATATATTTTTAATCCATACTTCTGCCTTGTGTTTATTATTATAACACTCTAACATTTCAAATCCTGAGTGACGTACTCGTTTCTCCAGATATTCCAACATGGCGGCGTTAATCCCTCGTTAAATGAACCAGGTGAAAGGATTTATGTTATTATGGTTTATATTTAAACAATTTTTTTTTATTACATGAATCATAACCATTCCATTTGAAAGAAAGAAAATATCTATAGATCTTATGGAAACCGAACAAAACGGCATGAAAATAATGACCTCTTTCTTGGTAATTAATCAGAAACATGAATCGTAAGGGTCCGTTAAAATTAAATTTTGGGATAGGTATGTTAAGAATGGGCAACATCTCAATAGCATAATTTTTATTCGGAATTGTAGATACGGTGTTTTCTAGTCTGAAAACATGTTTGAAATTAGAGTTTAAAATAAATGAACTATTGACAGACGATACCTCACATTTTTCTCCACTTTCAACCAAATTCATATCAAACAAAATGTTTTAATAAAACCTAAGGACTGTATGTACCCTGTACCTACCGATAATTATCTAAAATATGAATTTATTGCCAATTTATGAAAGAAAATACATTACCCAGACTTGGTTTTGGAGTGTGGGAAAGCCAAATTACTTAAAAATTTTGCTGACATCTTACTGACTCTTTGATTCAATTTGAAAGATTTTTCTGACGCGTTGAAGTCTTTTCAATGGGCATTGTAGAAGGCTTAAAATTAGAAACTTCAAGCCTCCTAATAACTTTCATAGACAGGACATCAACGCGTTAATATACATATATTGTATATGAAATTATGAATACTCATTTTTAATTTGTATTGTAGGAAATCAAATATTGTCAAAGGAAGATGGCAGAAAAGCAGACAATCCACCTGATGGTAAGTGGATACTGTCGCCAATGGACATTCGCGATATATCCCAACATCAGTCCTGAATGACAAATGTTGGTACGTCTTCGAATTAGGGGTGGATTACGGGAAAGGGTTGGTAAGAAGTGGTACGGAAAAGGGTTGGAAAGATGTGGCATAACAAATATAAAGTGACGATGAATTTCCCATCCCATAACACCTCCCATTTCCCCTTGGGAATGGAACTCCGTGCTTATATGTCTAACGTATTATTGCATAACATAATATTGTAATATGAACACTTAATGTTTCAGTGTTTGTGTAGATACAAAATGTTTTATTATCATAATAATTATCACACGATGTTATCTCATAAAAAATGCGCTTATAAGCGTTCGAAACCACTTTATAGCTCTCAACGAAAAACCAATTTGAATAAATTTCAGAAAGGCATTTATGAGAAAACCCCGTCAAGTCAATAGTCCAATCTAATTTAAACTTTATTGTTTGACAGGAAGGTTTATTATAAAAAAAACAACTACAAAGCAGCGCCTGAGTCATTCTCGTTAGTCAGAAGAACTTCGTCAGCATCTTTCAAACTCCCAATGTTTACATAACGTAAATTACACTCTAACCTAATAAAAATACGTTGCATAATTCAATATGTAATTGCGTCGTTTAGGACATTTCTCACTTGGTAGCAACACCTTGTTAGTAAGTTCATTGTTGGCCGCGTTGGCCTGTCTTTGTCTAACAAGCTGTGTTGCTATTGTTGTCTCTATCTAGTCGTTAGGGCAAGGTCGGCTCGTTAAAAGCTTCTACGGAGAGGCGAGGAAAAGCACGAGCCGTACTGTGGTTTTAAAACTATTATACTTCGACTACGTTTAATAATGACTGGTCATTTTCACTGACTGACTAATTGATTGTAAGTAGAAGAGACTTGTTCCAACTTCTAAGGTTGTTAGATTGAAAGTAAAGTATGAACTCATAAATACTCATCAAAAATCTAAATAGTCTACAAATACATATATTTGTCCCACTGCTGGGCGAAAGCATTTCCCATTTTCTTCCTTCCTTTGTGAGCCGACCGCCCGTGTGTTAGGTACTTGCTTCCTCTATTACAGAAAACAAAATATATTATTTTTCTTTTTTACCACACATCTGTTGTGTCATATCTTCAACCCTACTTTGTCATATCCCATGGTGCTAATGTAAACTTGCATTTAGTCGCACTATTTACCATAATTATAACAATCATTTATATAAACAATATAATTTATACATAATACATTTATTTATGTATCATCGTCATTGTATAAAAATACTCTAAATTCTAATTAATGTCAATTATTTATTACATCAACTACTTTTAGTTGTCTTCGAATTACTTGGAACCTTCACCTCTGTAATGTACGGGCGGTCAGTAAGGGGTTTTTCTAATTAGAACAGCTGAGTTATGAAGTAAAAGTCTTATTTTATTGAACGAACGTTACATTATGGGTTGGCACTTGTACTGTATGTAATACTAAGTTAACTAATAGTACTATTATAACACAGAATGCGACTTACAGAATTATAAGTATCGACCGTTTCCTGAGGACTAATCCATAGGACTGCCTCTAAAGGACTCTTGAACAGGACTCTCCTCAACTAGGGTTGAAGAACTATTTTATAGGACATCTTGCTGTCTTTAGTCTTAATGATATACAAACAATTTATCGTTAGCGGCATGGACTTAGAACATCATCATTAATTAATTATCAACAACAAATACATAGTGTTAAAATCTTAGGAACATTACACCTCAAAAGGTTGCAATAAAGCGATTATCTAAGCACTATTATGTAACTAGCGGTAGGCTGTCTCATTATTATGCCTCATTCTATAAAAATATTACAGAGCAATAACAACAGTTTGAGAACCCCAGCAGAAGGCTTGTGAGGTATGTTCCGCGCGTGTCCCGTTCACACCTACAAACTGCATATAGTTGCTTCTCATTCTAACGCTATAGCCTTCTTACTCGCGTATTAGCACCATCATTTTATACTATTATTGGGAATAATTAAACTAATTTTACTATTTTTGCATAGCAAAAATAACAAAAATATGGTAAATATTCGGAAGTATCTAATGAACAACGAATATAATGACAAAATTTTGGTTTTACCTACAGCAAAATATAGAGAAACAATTTGATAAAACGGTCTTGATCAGCAATGGTCTACAGCTCGCGGCCAATCAGAATTGTTAGCCACAAATCTAGATTACTATCTTACAAACGTTATTTGAGATAAGTCCATAACCAAAATAAAAAGAGCTAAAAATATGTTGAAATATTTAACAATATCGCGGATAATGACTGGGTTTTGCGTGTGGCTTCGCCCGCGTGCTCTTTATCCCACGGGAACGGATTGTAGTTCCTTTTCGTAGTCCCCAAGAAGATCCATGTTTCAGCTCGATTAGTCCATCAGTTGATGCGTACGTGAAAGCACTACGAACAAATAAATAATCGGACATTGTTTCAATTGTTAAAAAAACAACTTGTAGTCTTCATTTGCAAGTATCTTGGATACTAAGAACTAAAAGTCTGAAGTGGATTGGACTTTTATGGAATGCTTGTTTTTAAGTTTTTACTACCTCTTTATACACATAACACGTTTAATTTAAAAATCGTTTCCTTTTATATAGCCTTGTGAAGAAAATCATGGTCACCACGATGTACTTGTTTATAAAGAGGAGGCAATGCTCCCGGCCGGACCCGAACAAAAATAACGAAATGAGAGTAAAAAGTGGTATTTGTGAAGAAAAACGACTCGCCCGATCGCCTCGTTACTGATCCGGTACAAATACTGGGTATCGATTGACATTATCGATACAATATGTATCGAATTTAACCAATGAAGATACGGTGATTAAGGATTGCTGGATTGAGAACAAATGTAGAGTAGAAAGTACAAAAATTAATCAATTGTGTGTTTCATTTTGTCAATATTTTTATTACCCTCTGTTTTATTACCATTATATATATTTATTAATAAAAACTGAAATTCAACTCAACTGAATTCCGCAGTCAAGGACTATTCCTATTATTAAACTTCGTTAAATGATAATATAAATAATAATATTTCGAATAATGAACTAGATAGACTCGGAAAGAATGAATCATACTTTAGTAAATAGGATGACATTACTATACGAATGAATCCTATATGAATAGGATTTTGCAAGGTCGGCGGCGCACCCGCATGCGGTATTGCAGGTGTCCATGGGCGGCGGTGACACTTACCATCACGTGGGACTGTTTGCTCGTCTGCCCAATTCTCTATAAAAAAAAGGAAATAAATCATACTCCAAATACAATAATAATATTTTTTATTTTCTTTATTAGGGACAAATGATACAATATATTTTACTCAATACCAGTACATCACTATGAAGAAGCATGTTTCCTTGTATAAAATACTTCATTGTCCACAGATTACTAACAAGTAATGTACCTACCGGCCAAGACCGGCTAAAACTACCAAGCAGTGAAATAATAACAATAAGAGCAGTGGAATCTAAACGAGTAGTTATAATAGTAAGACAGTTAAATAAAAATATTACTCTGATTACAATACATTGTAATTGTTTGTGTAAAAAGAATAGAACTGAGGAATTAAATAAGGATGCAGACTAAAGTAAAGTAAGCTAAATTAATTAACTTGAGAATTCAAACAAACCTTCTGTGTTTATGATGGTGATTTTTCATCTATTGCACTCAGTGGGTGGTAAAATTCGAATTTCCAGCACATGGTAGCATGATGGCTACATGGTGTCACCTACACCAAGTATAATTATTTTAACCATCTTTGTTGTGAAATGTGATCAAAACTAGTTATGCAGATTATCAAAACCATTCATCAACTCCGAGTGAGAGAAAAGATAATGCGCGTCGGCCCGTCGATCTGTCAAACTGTTAATCACCATTCGAAATTATTAAGCCGTGTGCACACTCGTTTTAAAGAAAACATATATGGCAGACAGCTTAGCGTGAGCTGTGAACCTGTTTAAGTAGGTATAAATGTATAGAGTCCTGCGATAAGAAAACGTTCATTGACCTAGTATTCCCTCAAGCAAAATTTGCTTACTCTAAAGCATTGTTTCTTAACCCGGAGGTCACCATATCTAGGGGGCGCAGTTAGTCAGGAAAAATTAAGCAATTACGTACAAAAAACCTTTTATTAATCAATCATATTCTAGGACCTAATTTATTAGTAAAGGGGTCGTGAGGTTAATTTACTTTATTTTTCGCCTTTGCAAGGGGTCGCGATACCAAAAAGGTCGAGAAACAATGCTTGAGCTCAGTATTGTTGACTGTACCATACACAGGGTTTGTATTTTATTTATAACATTTTGGAATGCACGGGCACTTTCAAAGAGCTCTTTAAAAATCACGTTTGCCTTCTACTGGAACTCTAAATTCGCTGCGTCACGCTTTGATCGAAAGAATCGACTGTCATTCAAGTCGGAACTTTAAAAGCGTAAATATAATTATGGACACTCTCAAAATGCACTTCAAGTTTTGAGATGTGTCGCTCAAACGTTTGATAGAAGTCTTTCTGAAAACGTTGGTTCAGAAATTAAACAGTCGTTACGAAATATTCAAGATAGACTTAATCACTATATTATTTGTATGAAAAAAAAGATGAGATGGTGGTTTTGTTTGTACATAAAGACAAGTTACATAAATGGGAATCTTAAGATACTAATAATAAAACTGTAATTAAATACTTTGTTAATGAGTTCATTGACAAAGTATTTAATTACAGTTTTTAGATAGCAGGTACTTAGATATTTAAATAATAGTATTTAACACAAAGGTGATAAACACCATTTTTTTAAAAGAACAATCAAAACTATGTTAGATATTGATTCATTTAAAGATCCTGCCCAATATTTAATCACATCTGCCCATTCATTGTAATTCCTAAAGAGCAATTCACAATTAATACATTTATTTACGAACAGTCAGTAAGTACTTACAACTTATATGGTAACGTGGTTTAGATCATCAGCCTTTGACGTTCTCTAGCCCATAACAGAATGTTTAACGAGCCATAGGTAGTGACTTGTTTCAACTAGTAACTTGATAATAGTAGAAAATACAAGAGAAATAGATAAGTGATTTTGAAAAAGAAATTATTATTATATGTATACTTATGTTTTAATAAATTTTGCTCTTCAATGAACTGAATATAGGTAAGAATAGATTTAATGGGAAATAATAATGATCATAATGTAATAATACTCATAATATAGGGCCATTCTTACTTTTAACAGAATAGAGCAGGGGTGGCCAACGAGTTGATCGCGATCGACCGGTCGATCGCCAAAGACGGGGCAGTCGATCGTGAAAGGAATTCAATTGGTTTGACATAATTAATATTTGAAATAAATAAGGTTAACATTATCAAATTATACCTACTGCAGATTTAGTTAATTTGACAAAAGAAATGAAAGCACAAACTTCTCATTATTTTTGTTTCCTATTGATATTAATTTTACCTATTTATAATTAATATAAAAAGCTATCTAATTATTGTCTTATTCATCCCACTAAAGCACAATTAAGTCGATCGCAAGAACTCAGATTTTTTTAAAGTAGTACACTTCTGTAAACAAGTTAGCCACCCCTGGTATAGAATATAGAGAATGAAAGCATAAATAAAACTTTTGTAACTATTATGATATTATAATAATTTCCTTTCACAATTTAGAAATACTAATTGCATTCGTTTGCTTTTATATTATCTATGCGTAGTAATTGCAAGTAGGTACTAGAACACTTACTCAAAACGGCTATTTGGTTAAATTACTTATTTTGTTTTTATGATGAGTTGACTTTAGACATGGCTATCTATTGTTACTTTGGCGACGTTAAGTTGGAATATACTAATTATTTATATTATTATATTTCAGTAGTTACTAATTTAGTGCGGATATGTTTATCTATTTATTTATTACCTACTAACTTCCAACAGTCCTAAAGATTATATATTACTACATTTCGCATTGATTTTCGATTCTAATCTACGATTTAAATAATGATTGCAACGATTGCGATCTACGATTGCAAATACTTCTCACCACAATGAAAACATAACCTGAATTTAGACGTAACAAATTTTAGACGACCTTTACGTCGAGGTTTTCTGCGTCGAGCTTTCCATCTTTACACAACGAAGTAGCAATCTTCTTCTTTTTCAGTTTTCAAAATTATTTTGTTACAATTTCCGAGCGCAAGAAAAGGAAATTTAAATAATATAAAATACGCAACGGACCTAAAATTGTTTGCGTGTTGTTGATATCTAGATTTATCTAACTGTTTGTAATTCCACGAAGCACTGCGTGTCGTCAATCAACAGTATTTTCTTTTACGAAAGGCATAGTAAATGTATGTTCCAATAACAAGAGAAATAAATGGGTTGTTAAGCGGGAAACAATAGGTGCATTCGCTCATTGTATTAGCGGCTACCAGTGGTAGCCTACTACCCTTTCTAGAAGATGATGTTGAAACCTCTGATTTTATGGATATATCGATGTATGTTTTTGCAGACTGATTTATAATGACATGTGATATATTTAAAAGTGCTCTAGAATCGCAATAGATCGTTCAATTTAGAGTCCCTATAAAAACTCAAAATATATAAGACAGCCTCTGAAAGCCTCCTTTAGTTCAATAGGATTCTAATTTTAAAGAAAAATAATTAAGCAACCTAATATCTTGTCATATGTAGAATTATTAATATTTTAGCGAAAAAATATGACGTAAACTGCAAAATCCTATCCGCTGATCGCTCGCGCTCGCACTGTGATCTTACCTTCAATGATGATAGTTTGTATGCGAAAGCTCGATCTCGCTTCGTTAACCGGACTCCAAGCCATCATTATGTAAAATACTTACAAAAACCCACACATGGAAAAAAAACAGTAACAAGTTTAACAAGAATACCTAATATAGTACTGTATACGCAGGAAGAAATGGTGGATAGTTCAGTTTATCGCTGCCGCTGGTAACTGCTGTATAAAAAGATTTTATGGTTTCTGGATGACGCGTCATTGAAACAAAAGTCTCAATAGACGGGTGATGCTTCTTTATTTTTAAATTGTGCTATCGCCAAGATAAACAGGAGAAAACTCAGCGCTGTCTTAGAAAATTTGAGATTTTATGAAAAGATTTTGCAGTTCATAATTACTGGAGAATTGCGACTTGTTTTTTTAAAGAAAGCACACATAGTTATCCGCGATGCCGACGTCAGTCAAGTATAACAAACGTTGGTGCGCCCTCGGATGCGTCGCCTATCTTTGAAGATTTGGGAGTGGATTAGGAGCAGCATTGCGAAAGTTGTAAAATAGAATGGGGAGTATAACAGTTCGATTTTTTTTCTCAATCTATTATTGTCCCTGGGGGATGGAGAGTAAAGAGTATTAGAGTATGGGCTTCTTCATCCCCCCCATTATACCCTCTACTATTGCTAGTGGATCTTTCATTTGTCTCTCTGCATTAACCAAAGTCCTAATTCAGAAACATCGAACAAGAGATAATGATGTTTACTATGTTATTGTCATGCTGTGCATCAATCCTGTGCGATTGAATTTTCGCAATTTGCGTTCGTAAAGCAAACTTAATACAGGTGTTATCTAATATACTATAACGAGGCGCCCGACTGGTTATGAATCTTATGATATTGATCTATACCTAAAGTAATAACAGTAATGACACTTTACACGCGAAACCAGGTACTGAAATCAATATTTATTAGCAGGAAACACATCAACTAGGTATAATATTACATAGACTGGTTATAAATTACTCAGTTCCCAGGAATACAGTTTTTTAATAGCTATAGTAATTTATCAAGTGGTAAATTGTAATCACTCAAATTACATGCGTGCGTAAAAAATATGTTTTCCATAAAAAGAAAGTGGAAAGTAAAAAGGAAAAAACTCGTACACTATTATCGCAAGAAGGCGATTCTAAAAACGTTGGTGAATACTTTTCTTCTCGTTACTCAAACTACGAGATAGTTTAAATTAGGTTTATGAATAACTAGCGACTACCCGCGACTTCGTCTGCGTATATATCTTTAAAATGAGTATTAAGTATTTATTTTGATAAGAATCAATTTGTTACTGCAAAAATATTTTTATTGTTGTATTTATATGGTTCACTGTTTTAGCAATAATGGCTTACACATAAAAGATAGATATATGCTGGCGCGGACTTTTTTGTAGAACTATTTAATAGAAACATTTCCACCATACATTATATTCGTGTAACTCTTACGGTTTTTGTAGCGCACGCCAAAATAGCTCGCAGATGACAGTTTTTTCCGACTCACTTGACACTTATCGTTATATTTTGGCCAATTTACACAATATCTTTATAAATTATAGCCTATGTGTTATTCTGATGTATGAGCTATATTATTGTATAGTTTCATTAAAATCCATTGAGTAGTTTTTGCGTGAAAGAGTAACAAACATCCATACATCTATCCTCACAAATTTTCGCGTTTATAGTATTATTAATAAGATGATAATGCAACAATTTCCCTGTACACAACAAGTCTTTTCATATCTTAAAAGTTCGTAAATCAAACATGAGGGTACTTTTATAAACATATATGTCTACGATTGTCTACTGCTTATTAAACAGTTACTATATTATAGATGCTAAGAATAGTGAGTTAATAAAACTATATCGTTAGTGATGTTTGAAGCAGAAAACTGTTATGCTTGTGTGAACATTTGGAGAGTCGGATCCATCATTGGTGACAGGATATCATAAAGAAAAGACAAACTCTACTACTGTGAAAAAAGACAGTTGAGACAGAAAATTATTATACAGAAAAGTAGGATACTATATAATATAGTAGGGTTTGTAATAGATAGGCCTGCCAATCGTATCATTTCCGACTGGAGACAGATATGAGGGACCTGACAGAATATAAGCGCTGCAAGGTATGCTGAAGCATCATGCTGAGTCAGGTAACCATTTCCTGTTACAGTGATAAATCATCTTTGTTATCCTTGCGTATTTTTTTTTATATTATCGATAGACAGGAAATAAACCGCTTTTCTATCTTTCTTTCATTTGGCGAAATTTATCCAGACCAGTTTTACTGGTAATTTCCCCACGAATGTAGATATTATTAAGTATTGCCCTTTAATCTTAAAATAGGTTTGTTTGTTTTATTATTCTATAACATTGGATTTCTGAATCGGAACGTGTCCACAATTATTACAACGTTACTGCACCAAATTCAATGACAACTGTCTAAAAAAA
This sequence comes from Sesia apiformis, assembly GCA_914767545.1. Lineage (NCBI taxonomy): Eukaryota > Metazoa > Arthropoda > Insecta > Lepidoptera > Sesiidae > Sesia > Sesia apiformis. The sequence continues at coordinate 13,381,888 of OU611963.1, read as the reverse complement.
TGTTAGATATCAATCTGGATTGCAGAAACAGAATGAATTCGAAGCTAAGTGCAAATAGTGTGGCATCACATGAGTCATGCATGACCTATTTTGTTTTTGCTAATCCTACAGACGAGTAGATACTTGGCAAATGTTGATAAACCTAGATATAGATGAAGTTTAAAATATATACTTTAAAAATATAAAATAAAATAAACCAGCTTTGTAACAAAAATATTGGGTTTGTAATGTTCGTAATATTTTAGCATTTGTTATTCTCATATTAACAATTGATTGTTTGTATTTCACATGGACTTACATAGATTATATTTGTGTTTCATTAAGTAAAGACTTGTTTAACTAATAAATGTCCATTAAGTAATGTATAAATAATGATGTTCCAAGTCCATTCTATTGTTTGTATATCATTAAGATTAACATCACAGAGCGTCTTATAAAATACAGCTCCCACCCCTAGTTAAGTTAGTCTTAGTCACGAGCTTCAAGTCTCAAGTGATCGGCCTTAGTGCTACAGTCTTGAAGGAACAGTCGTTCCTTATAATTCTGTCAGTCACGTTCCGTATTAGTTCCGTATTATTGCTATTATATTCATTAACTAGAAATAGTGTTGTTGTCAAGCCACTTTGTAACTTACGAGAAATAAACTTAACTCGTACTTCGTAACTCCGCTGTATTCATTCCAAAAAACCACCTCCTGACCACCCGTACATTACAAAATTGGTGTCAGAAGTGTGGGATATTGTTCCTGACGAAACAAAGCGGGTTAATAAGTGTAAATTAAAGTTTCCTACTTCAGTTCGAAAGCATAACAACCGTTGTGCACTGAAGGAAAACGCTTACACGAAAGACGTAAGGCGGTTGGTAAATTAGCAGCGACGAAGTCAAGTCACCAGAAGGGCCTATATCCAAGGTCCTGCTCGATACGCGCATTGTGAACAGCAGCAGCGGTTCTTCGGTAGCATTCTAGCTACTACCACTGTTCAGACAGCAAAACAACAGCAGCAGCTAGCGGTTCTTCGGTAACTCTCGAGTTACTATACGGACAAGGCAACGAAAGGCTCCGCAATATAACAAGTTAATTAAAAGTATCAAGTAAGTGTTTTATTGTGATTCAAGTATGTGTTATAAAATATGTTATATTGTGTATTAACTAAAGGTATATCAAAATCTATATAATTAAAAGTTGGAGAATATTAAGAAATTTAGAAAATTTTTAAAAATAATTTATTGAAAATGAGTTTCAAAACAGAAGAAGTTAACAATTCTAGTGCTCTCATTGATATAGGGCTTGCCGAGCGTATGATAACTAAATATGACGGTAATAAAACAAATTTACATGTATTTATAGACAATTGCAATAATGCTTATAAATTTTTAAATCCAGTATTCAAATCGGTATTTGTTTCAGTCGTTTTGTCAAAAATAGATGGTAATATTAGATCAACGATATTGAACCGACATTTTAACTCATGGGACGATTTAAAAACTTATTTATTAGAAAACTATTCAGAGAAACGAACTTTTGCTCAATGGCAGCTGGAACTAAATTCATGTAGACAAGGGCATAATGAAACAGTATTGAATTATTCAAACAGAATAGAAAGTTGCTTTATAAAATTAATTAAATCCTTAAATCCCCAATTAGGTCAAATAGCACGCGAAGCTAATGTAGAGTTGTTAAAAAACCAAGCACTTAATATTTTTATTAGTGGTCTAATTCCTCAATTACATATCCTATTAAAATCTCAAAAACCTTCCACGTTGGAAGAAGCGATTTCTATTGCTGTTTCTGAGGAACAAGAAATTAAATCTAGACAGGAAATGAGTTATAGACAACATCAAGGCGGAATAAAAAGATGTTCGCATTGCAATAAATTAGGACATCTAGCATTTCAATGTAGGCAGCAACCTGCAGTTAGAACAATACATCCAAATAAAAATAACTCTAATAATATACCTACCTGTTTTAATTGCCAAAAAAAGGGTCACGTAGCAAGAAATTGTTGGGGAAATCAAAGAAATTTTAATAAATCACATAATAACAATCAAAATAATAGATTCTCTCAGGGAAATCAAAGGCCTAGTAGTTATTATTCCAATCATGATTTTCATAATAACAAATCAACGAATGATTCATGTAAAAGTTATGCACGTGGGAATTTAAACTCGAACGGTCCAAAGGCTACGGCCAACCCAAGGACCTCAAATATGAATCAGGCCGAATAATGTGTATAGATACCGGTATTTCATCATACGTACAGCTAGAATCAAGGGATATTCTGGAAAATAAAAGTAAATTCCTAATAGATACAGGAGCAGAAGTAACATTGATAAAGTTAAAATCATTACAAGAAAGAATATTAATTTACAACGACAAGAAATTAAAGCTAAGAGGAATTGATAAGGATGCTCAGCCTACCAATACAGTTGGTTATGTTTACTTGACGTTCAACATAGGAGATAAAAGAGTTCGTCATATCCTTCATGTGGTCCCTGATAACTTTCCTATTGAATGTGATGGTGTAATAGGTAGCGATTTTTTGATGAATACAAACGCGATAATAAACTTTGAACAAAATTATATCGAGTTATGTGGAATCAATTTTAATATTGAGTATAATGGAAGTAATAAGTATAAAGACGAATTTAATAACGTTGATATAAAAAATAATTGTGAGAATTACTCAAAAAATTTAGAAGACGAAATGAGTTATCATAAAAGTGTTTATAATGACGTTGAAGACGATTGTGAAAGTAGTTATGTTGATTACGAGTGTGAAAGTAACAAAGTTAATTCTCAAAATGATTACGTCAGTATTGAACCACGTTGTGAAAAAGTTATTTTAATTAATGTGGAAAATTACAATTTGACAGAGGGAATAATTCCAGAACCGATAAGTTTATCGGATGGGGTATATTTATGTCCTAGTGTCGTCAAGGTTCAAAATAGCAAGGCATTGACAGTATGTTTAAATACAACAAATAGTATAGTTAAGATAAATAATGTGAAAGTCAGAATAGATCCATTAGGGTCATTAACTAATTTAAACAGGACAGCGAGAATAAACAAGATAAATAATGATGTATGTTTTGAAGGAAGTCGTTTAAATAAATTAGAGCAAACGTTGAGAATGAATCATTTGAATAAGGAAGAAAAAGAATCCTTAGTTGAACTGTGTAAAGAATATAATCATATTTTTCACTTAGAAGGCGATAAGTTAACTGCGACAGATACAGTATTGCATGAGATCCCTACACATAGTGATGCTCCTATCAATACGAAATCTTATAGGTATCCAGAAGCATTAAAAGGGGAAGTCAATCAGCAAATTGAAAGACTTCTTGAAGATAAAATAATTATACCTTCTAATAGTCCATGGAATTCTCCAGTATGGATAGTACCAAAGAAAAGTGACGCATCTAAAAAGAAAAAATGGCGTCTTGTAATTGATTTTAGAAAATTGAATGAAATAAGTATAGGTGATGTCTATCCACTACCACAAATAAACGACATATTAGATCAATTAGGGCATAGCAAGTATTTTAGTACGCTAGATTTAGCATCTGGGTTTCATCAAATAAAATTGAGTTCAAAGGATCAAGCCAAAACAGCATTCAGCGTTCCATTAGGTCATTATGAATATACACGCATGCCATTTGGACTGAAAAATGCGCCAGCAACTTTTCAGCGATTGATGAACAATGTCTTAACAGGTATCCAAGGAATAAAATGTTTTGTATATTTAGATGACATTGTAGTCTATGGAAACTCATTACGAGACCATAATACGAAACTAAAGGAAGTTTTTAATAGACTGTCGGAACATAACTTAAAATTACAGCCGGACAAATGTGAGTTTTTGAAAACAGAAGTAATGTACTTAGGACATTTAATAACTCAAGACGGAGTTAAACCCGACCCTAACAAGGTAGAAGCAGTAAAAAATTATCCAGTACCGAAAAATCCTAAGGAAATCAAAGGATTTCTAGGTTTAGCAGGATATTATAGAAGATTCTTAGAAAACTTCAGTAAAATTACGCAACCTTTAACGAAACTTTTAAAGAAAAATGAACCTTTTAATTGGACCAGTTTACAGCAAAATTCTTTCGAAATATTAAAATCTAAATTGTGTGTAGAACCTATGTTACAGTACCCTGATTTCTCTCAACCATTCAACTTAACGACAGACGCAAGCAATTATGCGATCGGAAGCGTGTTATCACAAGGGTCATCAACAAACGATCTTCCAGTAGCGTATGCAAGTCGAGTTTTAAATAAAAGTGAAGTAAATTACTCCACTACTGAGAAGGAATTACTAGCAATAGTATGGTCGGTAAAGCATTTTAGACCATATCTGTATGGACGAAAGTTCCGTATTATAACAGACCATAAACCTCTTACTTGGTTAATGAATGTCAAGGATCCAGGATCTAGATTAGTGAGATGGAGATTATTACTAGAAGAGTATGAATATGAAATTGTTTATAAACAAGGGAAGTTAAATAACAATGCCGATGCATTAAGTAGAATTAAGCCGGAAGAATCAAGCATAGATGAAAACATAAATAAAAAGATTCAGATTGCGACTAGGAATAGCGAAAGTTATTCAACATTTTTAAAAGAAATGGAAAGGAAACCAATTTTATTCGATAAGTTAGAAGAACATAACGACAAGATTTCTAGTAAAGCTAATAAAGTAGTTTTTGCATCATGTGACTTGGATATTTTAAACGAAAAATCTCTCAGCGAATATGAACAATATATTGATGAATTAAGGGCGAAACGACCTTCACAATACGATGTAATAAGTTTAAAAAATAAGGACGATAAGATTTTCTTTTCTTTTTTAAAACTTAATAATTGGGACAAAGTAACTTATGCGGACATATTTGAATGTATGAAAAGGTTAAGGTATGAAATAACGCAAAATAATATTAAAGAAATTAGTTTTTCCGACTTTTCAAGTCTTCAATTAAAATGGCACAAGATAAGAACAATAATAAGATATATGTTTAGAGACTCGAACATTACTGTTCACGTATATCATGGGAAAATTAGAACTCCAAAAAGGGAAGAGATACCTTTCATTCTAGAAGAAAATCATTCCCATCCTATCTCAGGTCATATAGGATTTCATAAGACATATAAGAAAACTAAATTAAATTACTATTGGAATTCAATGAAAAAGGACATAAAAGAATTTATCAAATCATGTAAATCCTGCCAACAAAATAAAATAAATAGGAAAAAATATAAGAAACCCATGGAAATTACGTCAACGTCTTCAGACGCATTTGAAAAAATTTTCATTGACATAGTAGGTCCCTTGCCTGTAACCGAAAGCGGAAATAGATATATACTTACATTGCAAGACGATTTAACCAAATTCTCACAAGCGTACCCCTTACCGAAACATGACGCGGAAACAATCGCCGATTGTTTAGTTCGAAATTTCATATGCAAATTTAGTATACCTCAAATTTTACTGACTGATCAAGGTGCAAATTTTTCCTCTAATTTAATAAAAGAAATCTCAAAGTTGTTTAAAATGAAGAAAATAAATACAAGTGCTTACCATCCACAATCTAACGGAGCGTTAGAAAGAAGTCATTCAACATTGGCTGATTATCTTAAACACTATGTAAACGATGATCAAACCAACTGGGACAAGTGGATTGATTTCGCTATGTTTTCTTATAATACGAGTACACACACTTCGACTCAGTTTACTCCATTCGAATTAGTTTTTGGGAAAAAAGCGAATTTGCCTAGTTCTATTATAAAGGAACCTGAATTCAGATATTTCTATGATACGTATTTGGAAGAACTGACATTAAAATTGAGACAATCAAGAAAAGTAGCTAGAGAAAAATTAATTGCATCGAAAGAAATTAATAAGAAAATTTATGACAAGAAATGTAAAAACATACAGTTCAATATAGGAGATTTAGTTTATCTGAGCAATGAACAAGTTAAATTGGGTCAATCAAAAAAGTTGTCACCTTACTGGTTAGGTCCCTATAAGATAATAAAAGTAAATTCATCAACTAACGTAACGATTCAAACAAAAAGAAATAAAATGATAGTCCATACGAATCGATTGAAACATGCCTTTGTTCCAGAATGAACATCGCGTTGATCACAGCACTGTTGTCAATCACCATCAGTGTCGTTATTACAAAGGAAAATAGTTATAATGTAAGAAGAATAGATAAGGGAGGAATATATTTTGAACATATAGGAAAAGTTAATCATTTTGATAGTGAATGGACTTTGATTACATATTTGGATATATCTGATATTCACAAGAAGATAGACTTAATTGATAATACATATATAAAAACTAAAGAAATTTGTAGTCACAAAAAGTTTAAGGGATTCTCTCTTTGTGAAACTTCATTCGTTGTGTTGGAACAAATAATACCACAATTATATAATCAAGAGAACGTTTTGAAAGAATTAACTGGTAGAAATAATGATGTACATAGAGTGAAAAGGGCTTATGTTGATGGTATAGGAAGTATATTTAAGGTTTTGTTTGGTACCTTAGACTCGGAAGATGCTTTAAGATATAACGACGCAATTGGTAAATTAGATTCAAATGAGCATGAAATTCTAGAATTATTGAAGTCTCAAACTAATGTTATCAAAACGACATTGTCCAATTTTAATAACACCATTACCGATTTAAATGCAAATGAAAGATTGTTTAATAAGAATTTGCAAATCCTGTCTAATTATACTAAGGATGTTAACAACATGTTATTTAATTTAGATTTGAAACAGAATATAGACGAACATCTGTCTTTACTGACATTAGTTACTTCCGAAGTAAATAATGAAATATCAACAATTGTAAACGCAGTATTATTCAGTAAAAACAATGCGTTGCATCCAGTTATCATCACACCCGAGCAATACATATATGAGTTACGCAAAACGGTTTCGCATTTGCCTCCACAAACGAGGTATCCTTTGAATTTGAATGTCAACGACGCACCTGAATTGTTATCTCTTATAAATTTAATAGCATACTATATAAATGATAAACTTGTATTTCTTATAAAAACGCCTTTAATGACTCAAACAGATTATGATTTATACAATATTGTACCTGTACCAATTCAAAATAAAGATAACACTTATGTATTGGTTTGCCCAAGGAAAGATACTTTATGATTTCTAACAATAAGATGCATTATGCTTATATTGAAAATTTTAATTTGTGTAAAAAGTTATCACAAAGATATATTTGTAAATTAGATACACCTTTATATTCGGTTCATGGAAATCCAACCTGTGAGACTCAATTAATTTTTGGAAATAATAAAATACCACTAGAGTGCGATACTAGATTAGTTTATATTAACAAAGAGCAATGGTATAAAATGCACAATGAAAATAATTGGCTATTTGTAGTACCTAGAAAAATAGTTGTAACTTTAAATTGTAAAAACAAAGAACCTATTGATTTCGATTTAGTTAACACTGGAATAGTATCTATTAAAGAAAATTGTAAATTATATACAACTAGCGTAATTCTTCAGACACAAATTAAAGGTCTAATTAGTGAGTATCATTCCTTTTTGCCAACAATAAATATTATTGAAGATGATTGTTGTAATAAATTAAAAGATAAAAACATTTCAAAAATTGAATTTGTTCCATTAAAATCACATCAGAATCTAGACTTAGAAAGTTTGAACTTGGCGAGTCATAAAATCGACCAAGTTGAAAAATTAATCAATGAAATGGATAATGAAACTATTTTCAACAAAGTAGTAAGTAATATTTATTTATTTTGCATATATCGTTCTTTCCATTTTAAAAGTTTTAGGCGGTTATATATTATATCGCATAATTAAATATTTTTGGCAAAGAAGATTCTTTTGTTCATCACGAAATAGAGTATTAGCATTAGAAGATTGTAAAAATTGTTGTACCAAAGTTAATAATTGTATTACGTTTAAAATAAACAATAATCAACAGCCAGAAATAGAGTTAGAGGAGATTCCAGGTACAAGTAATAACACACAGGATGCTCCAATTGTAACAACTCCTTTGAGAAGAAGCAACCGGATTGCTCAATTAAAAATGTCATAAAATATTAAATATATTTTGTATTAAGTGTATGTTATAAAAAAAAAGGAAAATGTTTAAATAAGGAACTATGATTATAATCAAATGATGTATTGTATAAATTTGAATTATTACGTATCTTATGTTAGTATAAATTGTGTGTGATCGTAAAATAAAAAAAATAATTGTTGTTTTTTTTAAGGGGGGAGGATTGTAATGTTCGTAATATTTTAGCATTTGTTATTCTCATATTAACAATTGATTGTTTGTATTTCACATGGACTTACATAGATTATATTTGTGTTTCATTAAGTAAAGACTTGTTTAACTAATAAATGTCCATTAAGTAATGTATAAATAATGATGTTCCAAGTCCATTCTATTGTTTGTATATCATTAAGATTAACATCACAGAGCGTCTTATAAAATACAGCTCCCACCCCTAGTTAAGTTAGTCTTAGTCACGAGCTTCAAGTCTCAAGTGATCGGCCTTAGTGCTACAGTCTTGAAGGAACAGTCGTTCCTTATAATTCTGTCAGTCACGTTCCGTATTAGTTCCGTATTATTGCTATTATATTCATTAACTAGAAATAGTGTTGTTGTCAAGCCACTTTGTAACTTACGAGAAATAAACTTAACTCGTACTTCGTAACTCCGCTGTATTCATTCCAAAAAACCACCTCCTGACCACCCGTACATTACAGGTTCTGTTGAATTCGTTAATACAAAGACAGGATTGGAATTTATGATTCATAATTGCAATTCAATCTTCGTAATTTAATAAATTAAACGAGTAACTTATTTTTTATGCCTATATTTGTAATGCATCTATACTCACCTCATTTTTTTTCACAAACATCAATCATGTTGATCTCAGCGCGGCTGATTGGATATCCATTCCACCACTGATGCATAACTTGACCAGTCTTGTAGACATGAGTTTTATGTAAATCTTTCCTTCAAATACTGTTATTTCATAGTACTTGAGGCGGGAAAGGGGAGGTCTTAGGAAATTGGCCAATAAATGTTGTGGCGCGTTCAACTTAACTGCGTCCGTATTTAGCCACTGGCTTGAAAATGTTCTCCATTTTGGGGCTGTGTTATTTAAAGGTGCAGTTCACAGGTCTCTAGTTGGAACTGGAGACCACTATAAATTCTAAATTATCTCCTAGTTACTTTTTTATATTAACCGCCGTGAGCAAATAAAAAACCTGCTGTCATTACTGTGAGGTCTTCCATCACTTTACTGTTTCAGGATGATTTATTAGATAAAATAAAAGCGTGTTAAAAACAAACAGATTCCCATCCAAAGATGTCGAAACGAATATACATAAAAACTCCAAAACATTTAAAAAAATGTCGCACTAAATTAATTATTTGCAACTTTCCTCTAATCTACGTATAACACTAATTCAAAAATATTTATATATTGTCAGTCTTTAAATTATTACGAGTATTAATAGAATCTGCTTACTAATATTACTAACAAACCACTGTCAGCCACTGCTGTATACATATAACAGAATTCATACAGAAATAGTGCATCCTGTTTCGATGCGTGCGCGCAGACGCCGAAACACAGGAATCGGACGGATAATCGATTTTACGAGCTCCCGAAATAAACCGAGTCCCTTCGGCCACATGCATCATCGGCCGGCACAGTCTGCACTCGTCGTGGCTTATTTTGACTGCGCTTATGATAAATTGATTTATATTTTTGGGTGGAAAGAGCAATTGAAATACTTTTGGTTTTCATTCCCATTGGATCAACGAATCTTTTCATGATCATTTCGGCTGGGCACTAGGTTTCTTTCTCTTACATACTATGAGTCTCTCAGCAAAAATTATTTTTATGTTGTCTTAGGTACACACGGTATAAGGCTTATACATTAAGATCTGCGTTCAAATTATTGAGATCTACATTCTCAGTTTACGTATATTGGCGGCAGCTGATTAAAGTACATACTAAAGATTTTTTATAAAAGTTACTGGATACTTAAACAACTCAAACCGGTGAGCTCCGGTAACATACGTATAAAATACCTGTTTAATATATTCAAAGCCCTATCAGGGATATTATCTCTATCTATTCTGTAGCAGAATAGTGGCGTTCCGTTTGTACTCTGTGGCAATAAACGGGTCCGCTCACCTAAATAGTGCAGTGGGTGTCGGGTTTTATTGTTACGGGCAAGTTAACGAGCCTGCTTTATGTGCCCGGCTCCACCTCGCCTACGCCGTTTCTCTTTATAATTCGCAGTCAGTCACTGGATAATTCAAACACATCTATTGTACGTAGCAAACAAGGATATGGTCAAGTTATGTAGAACTGTATGGATGGACGCCACAAATTTTACACGGTTTCAGCATAAAATAGCTTAACTATTTGACTACCAATTATTTTTTTTTTTTAATTCTCAACTATTAAAGGAGAAACTTATACAACATAACTAGTTATTGAAGAATATCCTGATGAAGTTGCCAGACAAATCTGTCAACTCATCATAATCAAACTTGATTAGATCGATTTTGATTATATGTGAAGAAGTTTGGGATATAAACCCACCGCGCTGGTCCATTGTGGATTGGTGTATAAAAGAGGAGAGAACTTTGCCCATCAGTGGGACTCAACTCCAGGCTAAGAAAATAAAATGAGTATAAAATAAGTCTACCTGCGTACCAAAAATCGGCAGAACATTAAAAATAAAGCTTAATAAGCTTAAAAATAAGAGCATTAAAGCTATTCAGAAATTTCTGACAGCATAGCATGGTCCAATCAATCAACTGTCCACTTCGTTACAATGCTGTCTGCTGTAGCTGTTCATATATTAGGCAGGGGCGAGATGCGTCCATCCGACGCGTGTCATGTTGACGTTTACGACGGACGGACATGTAGGAAATAAATATAGGTACGTCTGTTATTCGTAATACCGCGTGTGTGGCCTCGTAAAAGAAAGCTTATAAACAAAATATCAAATATCATGTTATACCGAATCCTGACCACTTACCGTTTAGTTTTTACAACCATCTCGCAAAGCTTGCAGGCTTTAATAGTATATTAACTTTTATTAAGTCTTACATTAAGAGTTATAATGTCATGTATACATATTGTGTCTGTATAAAAAAGTCAACCTAATAGACACGTTTAAAAACTTCTGCTTCGTTGCTACGCCATTTTGTATTATGTTAAGACATGTATTTTAACACGTAACTTTATATTTTAACATGTTGTTATACGACTTTGATCATTTCGAATTTAAGGAAAATAAATTGAAGTTTAACTTCAACATGCAAACTGGGCTATATTTCCAAAATTACTGAATCAGAGTGAACCCAAGTTAATATTTGTTTACTAAAAAGTAGTAAAATAATTAAATTTTAAATATGTCTTATTGTTTTAAATATCGAGAGAAAAAACGAGTCGAGAAAATTCCTAGCATTGTTTACTTTCTTCGTCTTAATTAGTATATTAACTGTTATATTTTTATAACTACGGAACCGATTTTGATAAGAAAATACCCTAAAACAAGGTATGTATTTGCCTTATACAACCACAACTGCATCAAAATCGTCTAGTAGATTCTGAGATTAGTACGAACAAACAGACGTATAAAATATGACTTATGTATTTAGAGATGTAATGATCAAAGTAACATCTTCACAAGAAAGTTTCTTTCAGTGTGTAATGTTACTAGTTGGGTAAATTTACATGTCCAGTAGCAGATTAATCGCAGAAGCTATTACCTACTGGCTCTTATCCTAATAACTCAGACTGTAATTAGATACATTTATAATGGTTGCTTTATACGCTGACACATTTGAAACAACACGTGCATCGAAGGTTCAATACACTCTTTGTATCATTGACACAGATACCTAATATTGCAATGACTAATAAAATGAGTTAATAACGTTATTACTAGTGTAGTTAGAATTTTTATACCAAACAATTACCTACGATAGTTATCTATTGCTGTTAGGACTTGTAAAAATAAGAGCAATTGCTCGGTGTCGCTTTGAATTAGTTTTAATTGTTCGGTAACAAGAGCCCTGTGGTGCCGGCAGGCTTTAGAACACGTCTTCCCAGAGGTGTCGTAACAGGCGAGGGTTAACAAAGCCGCTACCACAATCTCTGAGAAACTAGACTACCTTTGAAAGAGTGGACGTGCTAGCTCGCTTTATTAGCCAGCGTGCTGTTTTAAGGCCATACATCCCTCATGCACAAGAGAATAATGAGGCCCGTGTCCAGCAGTGCACATTGAAAAGGATGGTTACGATATAATTGGTTCAACCCATGTTTAATCGTACCCACACAGTGTGTGCAGCGTGAAACCATTCGTTTGCCACATTTGTCTTATCGTTTAATGGCCACTTGGGGCTGCCCGACGCCACATAAAAAGAAAAATAAAAACATAAAAAAGAGGCGGCCCATTTGCGCCTCATTGCAATAACATTTGCATTTCCTTGTGATCACACTTCAGACAGTTTTGTTCTGTAGGGACACAGTGTTGACACAGTGCACGCACACTGTGTTTTACGAATGTCAGCAATTTGCAGTACCTACATAGAGCGTTATTGTCCAATGTCCACACTGTTCTCGCCAGTGTCCTCCCTCACGCCATACATCATACACCATTCACCTAGAACCAAGAACAACGAAGTAACTCCACAGTTCTCATGATATAGCCTTGAGACGTTTATTGTGTGATAAATTGAAATTATATTTACCTTATTTTTTTAAATACTTGAAAATCATTTTCTTATGACATTTTTTTTTACATGAATATAAATGTTGCTCTTAACTCAGTAATCTTGTCCACTTGATTATTTTATTTCCAAAAAATATATTTAAATGGAATGTAAATCTTAAAGATATAAAAGCCATATTAATAACTTTTTTTATCTACTATGTTAATGATCATGAGATATTTTTTTTTCTTATTTTTATCCGTTGTCGTAACTACATTCATGTTTTCCATACTTGCAACATTAAACTATCCAGTAGCAGTAGTTAGCCGTTATGTATTCATAAGCTAATGCTAAATCCAAGATATGTACGTACACATGTAGTCTCAGATACGTGTACATTTGGCTTTTAAATTATTACTACGAATCACAGACAGAACGCGCCTTCTTCAAAGTAACTGGCACCTAATTATCACAATGCAAATCGTACAAACATTAGTAAAACGTTGGCTAACATGTGTTGGCGGTAGACTATCAGATAGGCGAGCGGACAAACAAAAAAATGTTTGGACTATCACCACTTTCGGTTCTGTTCAAATATCGTTCTATGTTTGCTCAAGTGCGAGACACGCCACCGCGAGAAAGTAAAGACCAGATTAAGAATACCCCCTAACTATCCTTTGACGACCATTTCCTTATCTGTATTTAGAGGATCAAGTTGAGTTGGTGTCGGTGTTAAACAAGGCGACACTTACTCGTGCCTACGCGTGGATTTACTTGTCAGACCTTTTAATGAAATAAGTAAGGTCTGACAGAGGTTATAATTTACTTGAAACCGAGGCTAATTAAGCAAGCCAGAGTATCAACTTTGAGAGATTAGGTGTTAAGATTTTCTATAAAACATACTCATATTAAATACATAAGTGAATAGTGTTCAAATACGTTATGTTGTATATATCTCTCTAGATATAAGTTATCATTTTCCAATTACCATGGTTGATAACTTATCAATCATAGTAATTGGAAATAAAGTTAATTGAGAATAAGGATATATACCTATAATTGTATATTTTACCCTATAAGCATGTATGTATATTTTACTACAATATATATAAGCCAGATAAACCGACAACTTTGAAAAGTTTGCCGGTAGTCGTTGAATGAGAAGGACCGAAGATCCTGTATGGTGGCGATACAGTGGCGGTGGGTGTATGGTGGCTTGGCAGAAGTCCGTAACTCCGTAACATACTCTAATGGTATGTTACGGTAAAATGTATTCTCAATTATTCCTTCTTCCTAGTTACCCTGATTGACCCTATACGAGTATAATGGACAACCATATTTGTTTATTGGTTCGCGCTAATTCGTTTGCTTTATGATAACAGCAATAAAGTTCAGAATTGTTATGTCACTTGTATCACTTTTCATTATCGATGATTGTGAATAAGTGCAGTTTATCAAAAGTTCATAGAACATTATTTAAATTCTCAGATTAGGAGAAAAAGGTTTGAATCGATATTCTAAATTCAAACTAAACATGAATTTGTGTTGATTTATATAGGTACTACTCTATCAAATAAGTGTCGTTTTATTTTTAATAAAACAAAAAATATTGCTGCATCGTCTAAATTTATTTTGTCGCCCTCGAAATAATCCCTATTTGACCCAATACACTTTCTCCAGCGAATTATCCATTCGTCGAAACACTTCTTATAGACACATTTCGGTATGGCCTCTATCTCTTTTAGCGAATTTTTTTTATTACGTCATCGGACTCAAAATGTCTGCCACGAAGTGGTAATTTGAATCTGGGGAATAAGAAAATATGGTGCTTGGTCGATGACATTCGCTGAATTTTTGGCTAAAAATTCCCGTACGATGATTGAGGTGTGAGGCGGCGTATTGTCGTGGTGCAGTGTCCAAGAATTGTTGTTCCACAAATTGGTCTTTTCCGATGAATATTCTCTCGTCATTGACGCCCAGATAATAATGTTTATTGACTGTTTGACCCTCCGGATTCAATTCTGAGTGGACAACACCATGATAATCAAAGAAAACAGTCAACATGACTTTGATTTTGAGTGGCTTTGACATGGTTTTTTCGGTTTCGGTTCGCTATCGAAACGTCTCATTCCGAAGTTTCGTCACCTGTTATGATGCGTTTCATTAATGTGAAGTTGAAATTTCAAGCTAGTTACAGAAAACTGATTGAGCTTGATTGACTAAGTGTGATCAACTTTATTTATTTTAATATTTTTTCCCGCATGGCTAAATTCTTGTGGCCCTAATGGCCTTTCTCACCAGACATGTATGGTTTAGGGCGAGCGCAGAAGGCGCTCAACCAGGAGCAAAGAGTGTGTGCAGTAACGAACCTAAGGGTCCCTCGCCGCTAGACCGCCAGAAGGAACGGACCCCGGCTTAGGGCATTACTTTGGTACCTACCGCGGGATCGTGAGTCGGTGAGAAGCGCCCAGACACGTCCCGATACCAGGTAAAAGGCTGAAGGCCGGTGTGTGTTCACGGTGTAGCGAGGGTGACGTCCTCGTCTCGGCCGGCGGGGACATTGTATATATGTAGTCTGTGAGTGTAGTGTAAGAACCGCATTGGCAGCAGTAATTGGGTCGCCGGGGTCGTCTAAGACGTGCCGAGGATGAGACGACGACGACGGCAGCGGGGAGGGTTGATCAACTTTAATCAACTAAGTGTGACAATGAAATCTAAAAAGAGTACCTACTTAATCGTAAATCATTTATAGCACGAATCTCCTTTCTTTATGTGTTCGTGTCGTGAGGCATATATGTATAGACTAATTTGGAATATATTGCATCATGACATCAGGTTCATAAAAACCTTTTTGAAACATGACTTTAACATGGCATGCGTTGCATGCCTGGCAATTTTTTTGTACATAATATATAGCCTATGTCCATCTGGAATAATGTACCTTTCAAATGGTGAAAGAATTTTTCAAAGTTATTCCGGAGACTACCCTCCACATACACACAAACTCATAAAATTCGCACTCTTTATTATATTAGTATAGATGATACTTATTTTTTTAATTTGAATAAAATCATTTCTTTTCTTCAAACTTGCCGAACCTGTGAATGAATAATTTTCCCCTTTTAAAATCAGGTGGTGCCATAATTATTTTATAATATATGCTATAATAACTGCTCTATATAAATATTTTTAATTGAACGCGACCTACTACTGTCTCAATTCAACTAATTATGATTCGTGTAATTGCGAAAAAGGGACTAGAAACGAAAGTAGACGATGATGCACGATGGCTTTTCATGTTCTCGAGTACTGTAGTTACTTATGTAAAATTAAAAATAATAGTCATAATAAATCTTGAGTTGCACTAATAACATGATAATAACCATTATAATTTACAAAGAAAACATCTTTTAATACCATTAATGTACGTCAGTGTAGGTACCTCTATCTGTCTCTGTACTACACCTGCTTTTTACAGCTGACCGATCGGCTTACCTTCACTTTTTACTTGCATGCTTATTGACTGTTTAATTATAGAATTATCTTAATTACGCGTTGGCCATCAATAATAGCGGCAGACATAAAGTCAGTTATTTTGTGTGAAGGAATTTGGGTAGAACAACAAGTGTATTTAGCGGACATTAAAGCAACTATTACTGATACTGTCTCTGGTTCTGGAAGTTTATGGATTATGTGGTTAAGTACCCAGCTAGTTCTCTACGTTTATATTTATTTATTTAGTACAACAATAAATTTACAAACAGATCAACATATTTTATGCAATATTATTAACTTTATAATCATGCAGAATATAATACCTAAATACTCGTAATATTAAAATTAAATAAATTATTGGTAAGTAGGTAACTACTACAGGAAAAGTCCATATTTCAACAGAATTTTGAACAGGTATGTAGATAAAATATTTTATGTCAAATTTGTCATCAAGAATGTTATAAAAAGCATCAAGACATTATTTGGCAATTAAAGTTACCTACTTATAAGGTTTAGGTAATTCATTATTTAGGCAATCGTGTTTTTACATGTTTATTCTCATTGGTTATTAAATTTACCAACTGATGTTATAGAGAATTTATTTTTTAAAAGGCTTTGTAGAACCCACCGTAGCACTTGAAACTGTGAAGCGCATCTAGTAACCGCGTTTGCCAGCAGCCCTCCAGGGTCCCCGCAGATTTCTATCCCTTGGTTTCTTTTTAGTTTGTGGAAAATAATGTATTTCATTCGAAGAAACCATTACTACAAAGGAAGAATCTATTGCAATGAATACAACATGAATTGACAAATATCGTCGTACATGGCTTTATTTATTTACTCCATAAATCTAAATTACTTTTCCATTAACCTTCGCTCACGAGATGAATTAAGAATAAGAGGAGTGCGATCGCAAATCAGTTAATTAGCGATTTCTCCTTGAAAATAATTTAACATAGTAAGCCAAATAGATCTATTAACAAAATAATATCTATTTAACAAAATAGATAAACTTATGAAGTTTTACAGTAAGTTAACTTTAGTATTCTTTCTGTTATAGGTGGGTGGTAGTCGCAGGCGCATGGCGTGCCAGCGTACTCCGTCCTTCCACTGCGCCTGGCACAGCAACCAGAAACGATCGTCATTCCTCCCTTCTACAGCTGGCAGCATGGGGCGTACCCGCTGCGTTGGCAGCAGCGGTGTTAGTCACTAGGGATGTGGACGCTGATGAACTTACTGGTAAGGTTCTATCATTTTATTTATTATTTTTTTTATTTGCTATGTTTATTTGTTTTATTTGCTATGCTATGTTTTATTTGCTATTAGTCGAAGTATTGACCCATATTGTCTACACACTTTCGCCAGCTCACGGGCAGTTGATTGATGCCACTCCTGTAAAAGTCTCGTAGACGGGAATCAATGAATTCTTCAAATGCTCTAATCACAGCTACTTCCGAATCAAATGTTTTTCCTTGCAAAAAGTTGTCCAAATTGCGAAAGAAGTGGAAATCTGTCGGGGCAAGGTCCGGTTAGTATGGTGGATGAGGGAGAGTGTCCAGGTCCAGCTCTTGAAGTTTTAAAACTGTCGTATGAGAAATGTGAGGGCGGGCATTGTCATGAAGAAGAAGTGGAGATGAGAGGTTGACCAAATTTGGTTGCTTTATTGCCAGCTTTTCCATCATCGTCTGCAGGTCCTTACAGTACACATCAGAATCAATCGTTTGACCGGCTCGCAAGAAACTGTAGTACAGGACAATACCGGTACAGGACCACCAAACCGATACCAGTAGCTTTTTATTAGTTATCTTACGTTTCGGACATTGTTGGGCTGCAATTCCTGGTGAACAAACAGATACGAACGTTTGCGGTTGTCGTACAGGATCCATTTCTCATCACAAATCACGATACGATTGAAAATTCTTTCGTTTTTGTGACCGTTCAATAACACAGTGTACACTTCGACGCGTTTTTTCCGCTAACGTCCGTTCAGTTCATACGGTGCCCACTTTTCGAGCGTCTGTATTTTGTCGATTTGACGCAGATGAACCAACAGTTTTATCACTAACATCAAACCCCGCTGCTAACTCAGCTGTACTTTGAGATGGATCTGCTTCCATTATAGCCTTTAATTCATCGTTATTAACCTTGGTCGTAGTTCGTCCGTGGGACTCATCCTTAAGATCGAAATTTCCAGAATGGAAGTGTTCAAACCATCGATGCTTGGTGCGATCGTTTGTGTTGATATTGTGAACTGTCTGATTTGCGTTGGTGCCGCGTCGAAAATCATATTCAAAAATAACACAAATTTTCAATTTATCTATTTTATTTTCAAGACAATCACATGATCAAAATTTACATACAGAAAAATAAATGAATACTGATTTTGAAATATGAACATCGTGGCTATTAGATGCATTTTGTTTTATTTTGAAATTCGAATTAGAATAGAAGGTATCGAAACTCAAAGTGGCCAGTAATAAAATCGGTCATTTCATATTATGTAAACATCTAATATATATAATGTATGATATGTTTGTATTTGTATGTATTTATTACGATATACGAGTACAATGTGGAATGTATTTATGTATATGTTAGCACATTGTCTGATATTGATATTCTATGTATTCATCATGTATATTTATTTATAGGTAAATTATTTGTTGTTTGTAGTTATATATTTATGCCTCTCATCGCACCTCCCAATATATTTCTCTGATCAACCCAAAGGTTAGCTGGCATAGAATGCCTTAAGCTTTGAAGGTATTAAGCTCGCCTTTTGTACTTTTGTGCAATAAAGTTTTATAATTAAAAAAAAGGTATAGATCCTTTTGTTTTTTTACACATTGTATTGATTCGGCACTGAGAATATAATCCATTGGCACATATCTATTTTTTGGTGTTCTATCTTACAGACGTAAAAGCTCTCAATTATACATAAAATATTATTATATCTGCATCGGCATAGATCTAAGTACCGAGCAGATATCGAGGTGGTCAACGTGAAACCACCTCCTACCAATTACTTCCTACCTCAAAAGATCAAGCTGTTCAAATATTCACATATTCCAGTCACACAGTCCCATCAAATAAATAGGTAGGTAATCACCTTGCTGGTCTTATTTAGACTAACGAAATCAATACGTCCTGACATACATGCGTATACTACAATAGTGCGTTTGCAATCCATCCGTTTTATTCTTTTCTTGATTGTTTGATCGGCGGTATGTTCAAAGTGATTAAATCTGGTACGAGTGCACATGAGCACGTATTCGTACGATAATGCCATTGGGGGTTTGTGAGCACCGCCCTATTGTAGTTACTTTACCGCTGAATGAAACAAAGAATTGTGATTGGAGAAATAGGCAGGTACTGTGGTACAATACTCGTATCCTCCGGACGGACACACAGTGTGCTAAAGGGCCTCGAAATCGAACGTACGAGTAGGTACTCGTACATTATCATTTTATTTATGGATTAATAGACGGTGCTATTTTTTTTATGGACGAAGGCGGCAGACGAACATACAGTCCATCCGATGGTAAGTGGATACTGTCGCCCATAGACACCCGCGATACATGCCAACATTAGTTCAAAATGACAAACGTTGGCACGCCCCCGGATGCGCTGCCTACCTTTGGAGATATAGGAATGGATTTGGAGAAAGGGTTGGGAAAATGGGGAGGGATAGAATGGGAATGGGCTCTGGCATATCTCACTAACTACCGAAACACGTACATACATTAGGAAAATAAGATAAAAATGGGAAATGCAGTACATTTCAAGGTAGTCTTCTATGAGAGAGGGGTAACGTGGCCAGTCGAGCGCGCCCAGCGGCTGTTGGATTGCAGCGTGCACTCCTCCCCTCAGATTTATTTTATGCACATATTTCAAATGCCAGAGTAAAACTTCGATGCGAAATCCGTCTAATTCTCAAGTAAAAAACGCTAAAATCCTAATCATATTATCTTTCGTTTTAGTTACCAGGTTTTTGGATTAATTAAGCCGGATTGAAGTGGGTTTTAATCGATAACTAGAATAAATCTGTAAATAGGAGTTTCACTCTAGCATTTGAAATAATAAGTGTCGTCGAAGAATAATATCCGATTTTGAGTTCTTTTAGCACAATGTGGAAGACCAAAAATTTTGCATACTAGCTTCTTGCAATAGTTCCAAACACGAAGAAGCGTAATGGCTCATTTACACAAGAAGAGTTTCTCGAACGCGAGTTTCTACCTAGAACATCCGTCAGAAGCTTAATGTAAACAATTGTTCCATTTTGGTGTATGTATCAAAGACGAGAACTGTATGTGGTTTGGTCGGATAAGAGAATCATATAAGTACAATACAATATACTCGCCAGAACAGTTCGAGAAAGTCTCCTTGTGGAGACGTGCCATACGACATCACAAATTTCGTTATAGAATAAACGTGTATTTGGGCTCCAAAACATCGGCGACAATAAAGATGAAGAAGAAATCCATACAAATATTAAACAAGTAGCCGTGTTTTGGTAATTACATAAAAGCAAGCCGGCTCGCACATTAGAACACATTTATCAAACAAAACGTTATCACAATTATCACATAAGCTGCAGGTGATTAAATCCTTAATTTAAACCAACAGATCATTTGAAGAACACCGCGCTGATAAATTCAGTAAACACCGTAATTCTAATATTATATGTTATCGTCGAGCAACATGACTCGTGTCTCGTGTACAATACTCTATTCTTTAGAACTCCTCATACAAGCGTTCTCGTGCTTTTTGTTTCCATACAAGCTTGCCGACAACTTTCAAACATGGAAGCGGCTAGATAAAATAATGTATATCAGATAGACTATTCTCGCTACACATACCTACTAATTAAGCCATTTCAGTATGATAGCGTCGCGATAGGTTTATATTTTATAAGTACCCACATTTAACTTGTTATTGGATAAAGTTGCTACTGCAATAAGAAAACTACGAGTATGATTAATACATACCTACTAGGCATAGGTATAATATGGTAGTTGACCTTATTCTTGGTATAGACTTGGGTTAACATTTTCTAACTTTAAATTTCCTTGCTTATTACCATACCATACTATCAGCCTATATGTCTCTACTGCTGGATTTAGGCCTCTCAAAAGGTTCGCTACACCATACGGTCTACCACTCTACTCATCTACCCACTACAGGTAAACTCCTTCAAATCGTCGCGTCGGTCCATCTGGTCGGAGATCGCTGAGCGCAGGGTGGGACAGCGTACCGGGATACGTCCCGGTACGTGATCTCCGTTCAAGGGACTTGTCTATCCCATCGGTTGTTGGTCTAGCGGCAAATGTGACCTGCTTATTGCCACATCAACTTAAATTCTGTGAACTATGTCGTTCTTTGGCGAATCTCTTTTGGGCGAAACTGCGTTAAATAAATATAATAGCTTGACTATAGGTACACAAATTCTTAAGACCACAAGAATTCAATTTTGTTCTGTCATCGTCATTTGAAAAACCCTTTTCATTTTATTTTTATCGCCATTAAACTAAAGTGCGAGCGAAGTGCTACACGGCCCGATTCTCAGGCATATTGCAGTTTCAATCATGCCACGGGTATTGTGTTTTTATTTTTATTATTTCCACTTCCATTATGGCGGGCGAAAGAAATGCGCGACCATTATTCGAGCCGTTAAATACGACACCTTTCCTCCTCGCACGCTCATATTTCAATTTTAAATCGGCCCTTTAACCGCTGCCTCATTAATGCAAGCTTTTTTTCTCGCCACCATGTTTGTGTAGGTGTTTGAGAGCTGCTTTAGAGGAAATCGGAATGTTATAAAATGAATTCAAAAGCGCGTTTCCTCTGAGCAGTTGATACTGCTCCGAGGAAACGCGCTTTTGAATTCTTAATTCTTCGCTTTCGCTTAATTCTGATGAATTAAAGGTGAAGTCTGTTTATTTGTTTAAACTATTGTTATTTTTATTTTCCAGGCACATGTTTCGTCGGAAACCAGTCCAGCAAGTCTCTATTGGCGCTCGTCATTGTCCCCGAGGCAATCTGTTTGCTTCTGGGAAGCGTATTCCTCGCTTCGGGACTCCGCGCTGTCCTGAGTCGCCCTGCCCCCGCTCCGGCACCTGCTGCACTTCTGAACACACCACCACAACAGCATCCTGATCAGAGTGTGCTTCGGCTGGGAGCATTCGCAGCTCTATACGCTGTTCCATCAACTTGTATATTAGCTACGTGGGTGTACGAGTACGCCTGGAGAGACGAGTGGCTGTCTGCTCCCGTGCCATCTACGGAACCGTCTACGCATCCACATCCGCTTTTCTGGGTGTTTTTGTTCAGAATCTTTGCGACGCAAATACTTGGTGTTATGGTCGCTGTGTGGATAGCGACGCCACGATTGAAAGCCTTGTGGAGAAGAATATCTGGGCCTAGAAAGCCTGCATTAGCGAAGTGTCCGACTGGACCGTCTCCAACTCCAATTACTTTGCACTGCTACACGGCTCACCCACATACGCTGCCTCGACACACGCACAAATATGCGACGTACAGACCTCCACAACAACATTCATACAGAAAACCAAGACATTACCATTATTCAGCAGGAGAAACCATTCTCTGACTGAATAGTAAATGACTCGATTGTTCAGGACTTTATATCAACACAGAGAAATCTCTCTGTATAAAAACATTTATTTTGTACAGTGTTAATTAATGGATAATATCTACATATAAAATTAATTATGCCTACTTCATAAGTGCCATTATAGATATCTATTTAATAAGTTAACTATACCTGTAAGGCTAGGTACTTTTGTGTATATAGAAATGACTGATATAGAAATGAAATGGTATATAGAAATGATAGTGTATATAGTCTTTAGGTACTTAACTAATAGGTAAACATATTGACCTTGGAAATTTCAATAGGCGTAAGGGATAAATACAACTTTTCAGGAAGGACAGAAAACAATTTTTTATATAAAATATCTGTAACTTTATCAGTGTTACAGTTATTGTTTTGTCCTTGCAGGTTTTTTGATATTTGTTTTAATTAAAGATTAATTTGATTAATTAATTACTTCCATAATTAATTATAAACATCTAATTATTAATAAATTATTAAATCAATATTTTTAATGATTATATCTAATGATTTCATGGTTATCTAGACATTACACCAATCGAAATTCCTGGGTTCGATATTTTATGTACTGTATACGACTAGAACAATTTTAACGGGTGAAGGATAAAATATTTATCCCGTATACTACAAGTAGGTACTTAAGAATGCAAATAATTTATCTACTAATGTAAAAGATAGAAATTACATGTATTTTTCAACGTTGATTTTAAGCAGCAATACAAGTTTTATATTTGTACATTATAAATAACGTTAAGTAGTTTACATGTATTTAAGAGGATGTCCTTTAAATACATGTAAACTACACAGCGTCGACGTGAAAAAGAAAGATGGAAAGTAAGATTTTATATTACTAGTAGGTATCGCTCGAACTTGCGAACATATTGTATTGTAAATACCTACCCCCTCCGTCGCATTATAGTCAGCACCACTAAGCGGACTTAAAAATAGATTACTGTGCAAGTTTGTCACGTGACATCGCCAGAGCCCAAAAAGTTTTGTGTTATTTATACCATCCACTATTGGATAGGCCTCTCCCAAGGACCGTCACCTCATTACATAATGATCACAATACAAGAATCAAGTTAGATTAATAATGAATTGATAAAGCTGACTTTATCAATTCTTCTGAAAGAAACATAATATTTCTTTTTAGCCATGTAAGAAATTTCCAAAAAGTACCTACGTAACATGTAAAGTGTAAGTATTTTCAAATTCAAATGTATTTAATAAAATTGAAAAGACTGTTACCAACCGATGATAGTGTAATTTAATTACAATATTAATCTGTAATGTTGCCAGATGTAATAATTGTAAATGTTAGAAAAATCGAAATGTGCCTAAGTTTTGATACTTATATTATGTAAATATTAAGTAGCGTAGGTACTTAGAATAAAATGGAAAATTATCACACTTGCAAGGACACAATTAATTAATCAAGTAAGAAAAATCAATCATATTACGATGAATAATTAGTCGAGGGCATATCCAGCTACACTACCTACAATAGGGACTAATTCTATTAAATTAAAAATTATACCTACAGGCAGAAACATTAGGTAAGTTTTAGTGTGAAAAAAAGAAAATATGCCCATTTATACAGTTTTTATAGGTGGCCGGTGAAGTTAATTTTGTTTTTGTATGCATTAAATGCGTACCTACTCGTACGTGTGGACATGTTTACGTATATACAAACTACCAATTATTAAATAACAACCGTGTGCCATCTTCGTATTCTGCAATTATGTCAGCACGATTCAGTAAAAAACAAAACAACCATCCGAACACACTTTTAGCATTCATTCACTACGTTACGTTGTAATTACCTACTCTATTTACAATTACAATTACACATGTTTGTTTAATAGTTTTAAGTCAAATCTTACAATTCAATTTTAACTCACGTCTACTTACACTACTGCCTTGAAATTATACACATGTATATAAAACCGATGACAATACAATAATTTGATGGCCTTGACCTGATGGTGCAGCCAGGAAGCCCAGCACACTGAAACGGTGAACGGTAGACACGTCGTGTTTGGGTCAGTTTTGATGGGTTCGCAATTTTAATGACAAAAAGTGACATGAGCTTTACCGTCTGGTTCGGCAAGATTGGCGTTGTTAACATTGGTCTGTAACCTATCTAGTAGAAGGAAAATTCCAAAATGAAATACAAAATCAAAAGAATCATAACAATCAAAACTATAAGTTACCTACAGGAAATGCGTAGGTTGAGAAGTTTCTGCAACTTATAACACTAAAATGGAGTAAATAAATTAAACGTGAGAACCTTTTAAATACAAACATTTATTATATGTTGTGTAAATGTAATTGACTTCCATGTTTATTTTCTTCATTTTGGTGTATTTTAATAAAAACGTGTTTTTTGAAAGCCTTTTTTACGTTTAATTTATTTATTATAATATCAGCATTCGGTCCGGTGATACGTGAAAGGCCATTAAGGCCACAAGAATTTAGCCATTCCGAAATTTAATTACTATTCAATTGTCTACTTGTCAGTATACCTAATATGTGACATAACACGCGAGGGAACCCACCTCCTGTTGCCAAAATGTTGATGTTAATAGTAAGGATTTGATGTACATAAGTTATTTTATATTGAGATTGCAGGTCTGTTTAGGTATGTTTAAAATAAAGTATTTTAAAAATAGTGTTGTCTATTTTATATCTTCAGGAATTCACATGAAACTTGAGACGTTATTTCTCTTAATATGCTTACTAGCATTTGCCCGTATTGTTTTAAGGTTATTGTAAAATTTTATCACCTTGCCTTACTAAACCCGCAAAGTAATATTGAATTACTTGACCGATTTGGATACAAAATAGCCCAAAAAAACCTACAATGGTGAAAACCCCCAAAAAATTTGTAGCTTAGTGGTCTACGAGATTAGCGTAAAGAAATTAATATAGGTAGGTATGTACTTACATATATAAAAAAGGAAAACTTACAAAGCTATTTCAAAAAGTTCAGAAACGACGATATTATTATCTCACGTTTTAGATTTTATACCTGTGGCTCTCTACTATGGCATCGATTTCATTATGTTGTAATACACAAGTGCAAAAACGTAAAATTTTACCGCAAAAACCTTTCACCGTGGTTTTTGAAATCATTTGGTTATTGTAATTTTTAAAAAAGTATAGTTTCTTGTCTATTTTAATCTGTGTACAAATTAATGGCACATTACTCATAAAGTAGGTACTCGGAAAACCAACGCATTCTTCGGTCGTTTTCTGCCGATGATTTTATTAGGTACCTACTGTGGGAAGAGCTATGATAGCTGACATAAATAATCATTTTACAACTCTATAGTTCATTAAAAATTTTTTTCTTTTTTTATTAGATATGTTGCAAAATGTGCCACTTGCAATTTAAGTAAACGGTCGATTTCATATAAAACTACTTTTAATATTTTCTTAGGTTTTCGCGATTACTATACATAACTACTTTTAGTCTTAAATCACATTTGAAACGATTACATCCCAATTATCACTGTTATTAATATCAGATTCTCGTTCCACAAATGACCAATCTCAACAATCTAACATATCTAATAAATCTAAAAAAAAACATAATAAATAATATTTTGAGTTGTATTCGAAATAACATAATGATAACAAAAAAAATATTTTCAAGTCAAATAACGTGTCGCCATTATCTAGTTACCTATATATATATATATATCTAATACATAAAAATTAAAATTTGTTTAAGTTTTTCGTCCTCTATGCGTTCCTAAACCGTTCATCCGATTTCGATGAAAAATGACGCTAGGTAGCATTTAACTTATCTATTGACGCATTCGTAATAATTTTAGAACGACCGCGACGGAGAGCTGGCACACTGCATCCTTGTCTGATAGACGGTGTAGTGCGCTAACTCTCTCTCGCTCTTATGTATCAGCTAACTCTTAGGCCGGCGCCAGACGTTGGCGCCAGCGCTGGTACCAACGTTGGGACGGTTAATTGGGACGGCATCCACACGTTGGCTATTATACTAGATCTGTCCCGTCAGAGCCAATGTGAAGATGTCCGATACAGAAATCGAAATTGCTCTTAGCGCTTTTACAATTACAATATAAAATATATTAGATAAGGTAATCGAGTTCTTGCATTAGATTCAATTATTTTTTTGTATCTTAGAGAGCGCAAATGCCCATGAGAAAATGTCGTTTGATATAATTGTCACCTTTTGATTCGAGGTGGAGGAGGTGGATGGTTCTGTCGCATTTTGTGATTGACTATAATGTGGTTGTACAGTTGTTGTATAATCACCATAATCGTCAACTTGATATGCAGGGCTTGGCAACACCTGATATGAAGGGGATGGTGTAGGGGCATAACGCATGGAATCCGGGGTGATCGTAACATCAATCAATTTTTTTTATTTTTTTGGCCAGTAGTTGACAAATCTTCCTCATACACTTCAGTACGCGGTCGGTTTGGGATATTTTAAGGACATTTAGGTACAGCTGTTTTCATTTGAGCTCGTACTTTCTGATTCACGTCGTTTCTTGACTTTTGTGCAAGTTGATAAAGTATCGCCAGTTGACAAATTACTGTTATCTTGAATGCTGTCTTCCTTAGGAAACTCCATAGTCTAAAATTAAAACACAACAAGTCAATTTCAATCTCTAATTAAATTATTGATTCTTACATTAATATTATTTTTTCTGTTTCAGTTGCCTCAAAGTGAACAGGAATGGTTTGCGATTGCCAGAGAGTTTGAAACAAAATGGCAGTTTCCATATTGTTTGGGTGCTACAGATGGCAAACACATCAAAATACAGTCACCCATTAATAGTGGATCAGAGTTCTATTACTATAAACATAATTTTAGTTTAATATTACTAGCGGTAGCTGATATAGGTCTACCGGAATCTCATGGCAAATGGGGAAATAAAAATTTGTTGTGTGCAATACTGGGGAAATTGGATTAAACGATCTTGATACTGTTTAATTTTTATTTATGTCTTTAGTATTAATGAACATGAAGTATATTAGGTATGTGTATGAAGAATGTCGTTATACATCGGGTTCTTAACATAGGAAAATATGTCATGCAAAATAAATCAATCGTATATTACTTTATGTACTAATTTATTATATATCATTTAAATCATACTAATAATTTAACACCTCATTCAGAACTAGAAAATGATTGCTAGAACTCAACTTGCATTTCTTGTTCTTCATCAGATGACGAAGATAAAGAGGTATTTATTATAAATCGCTCTTCCAGCATTTCAATTATTCTATTTTGCTCGATGAAATCGTTTTCAATTTCCTTTACATGTTCACAACATTTTCGCCATTCCTCTGCACCAATTTGTGAGAAAGCTTCTTCTGTTAATAATTTAATGTCACTTGCAGGCCTATTTACATTTTTATCAGCAACTTTTTGCTTCATTATACCCCAAATTATTTCTATGGGATTCAATGTGCAATGATAAGATGGGAGCCTTAAAACTTCGTGACCGTGCGATTTTAATACTTCACCTGTCTCATATAAGGGCGCAGACATGTTTTGTTTCACTACTTCAAGTAGTTGACATTTACGCCAAAGATCATCATAATGTACATCATTTGCACGAAGCCATTCTTTTATATCAGCGATACGATTGGCTTGTGTGGGCGGTTTGTTCATCTGTACGGAATGATAACTAGCATTATCCATAACAATTAGAGAAGGTCTTGTCAGATTTGGAATTAGCTTCTCTGTCACCCATTTTGTAAAATTGTCCATATTCATATCGTGGTGATAGTCAGCAGATACACTTGTTGACCTGTACACTAGACAACAATTTGGTACAAAGCCATTTTCTCCACCAGCGTTTACAATGATCCACCTCGCTCCAAGTGAAATACTTTTAGATGGACCTGCAATATCTTTGCTTTGCCAGCACTTGTTCACAGAACATGAACCGTGAATGTAAGTCTCATCTAAATAAATCACATCCAATTTATTATGCTCTTCAGCTTCGCGGTTTTCCTTTATACGCTTCAAAAACTTGTATCTTTGTAGTTTTATGTCATCTCTCTCCATCAAAATCCGTCCTTTTTGATTGGCATTTAACATATTTAAAACCAATCTCCTTAAGTATAAGTCTGTAAAAAATAATAAAATTTATCATGTTACTCAAACGATAGCTTAGTCATTCATAATCATCATCATCAGTCTATATACGTCCCACTGCAGGGCACAGGCCTCCCCTTACGACTGAGAGTGAGAGGGATTATTACTTAATATTTTTCTTACCTCAAAGATTCTCTCCCTCCGTTGAAATCAATATCTTGTCGAAGAATTTGTAACAGTTTGTTGGTTATTGATAATGGTTAGCACAGCTAGCGCAGGGTTCACTGTTTATTTAATATAAACTCAGAAGACATAGTAGACAAAATATATTAGATATTTATTACAAGGCTAAAACATATTTTTAGTAGTAAGAGAACAAACGACGGTCAGTGAATAATAATGACGTGTAGCCTAGTGATGTGACACAACAACAGTGATGTACCCATCACCAGTCTTATGCGAGGGATTGAGAGATACTCATTTCCAACACTCCCCCTCACGAGCATATTTGAATTTACGCCAAGCCAAGACTTGTCCGACACTGTATAAACTTTGATGTTGGCAGAGCTTTGGTTAGGATGTCCGCTACCATTTTTTCGGTGCATAGATATTCTATTTTGATAAGGCCACTTTCAGTAATCTCACGAATGTAGTGATGCCTTATATCAATATGCTTAGACCTTGCATTTATGATTGGATTACTACTTAATTTCTGCGCCGCTTGGTTATCATTCT
This sequence comes from Sesia apiformis, assembly GCA_914767545.1. Classification (NCBI taxonomy): domain Eukaryota; kingdom Metazoa; phylum Arthropoda; class Insecta; order Lepidoptera; family Sesiidae; genus Sesia; species Sesia apiformis. The sequence goes on along the minus strand of OU611963.1, from coordinate 13,352,164 downwards.
TTAGAATTATTCTTTCTTGTGCCAATCTAGTATCTTTACACAATTGTAACAGATGAACGGCTTCCTTTGCAGCATCAGTCAAAGCCATATATTCTGCTTCAGCTGTGGACAGGGCAACAGTCCTTTGTTTCCTTGATTCCCAACTAATTGCTGCTCCAGCTTGGACAAAACAATAACCAGTATAGGATCTCCTGTCCATTGTGCAGGATGCCCAATCAGCATCAGTATATCCTAAAATGGGTTGACTTGTTCTTCTAAAAGTTAATTTCATATTTTTAGTCCCATTTAAATATCTAAGGACACGCTTCGCTGCACACCAGTGCTCACGCCCATAGCAATTATTGAATTGGCTAAGGTAACTGACAGCATGGCTGATATCAGGTCTAGTAGCAACAGATATATACATTAAAGCTCCAATAAGATTTTGGTAGGGAATTTCCTCCTCGAACTTTTCTTGCTTTTCTAATTTTATGCCTGGTGTCATTGGCGTTGAGACTGATTTTGAATCTAACATATTGTGTTTCTTTAGAACTTCATTAATGTACTTTGTTTGAGACATTGTTATCATGTCCTTTTTGTATTCAAAATCTATACCTAGGCAATTTTTGAGTTGTCCCAAATCTCTCATTTCAAAAGTTTCCATTAAGTTCTTTTTTAAAGGTTTAATGTCCTTTTCTTCTCTTGCAAACATTAAAATGTCATCAACATACACACATACGGTTATAACTTTTTCTCCTTTCGTAGATGTGTATATGCAGGGATCAGCAGTGGAAGGAATAAATTTTAATTCCTTTAGTTTGACATCAAGTTTTTTAAACCACTGCCTTCCAGACTGCTTGAGTCCATAAATAGCTTTGTTTAATTTACAGATTGTGTTGTTATTTTCCTTCAAATCTTCAAGCATTTTTCTTGCTTTCAAGAAGAGTGTTCTATTATTTGAACTTTCTTCTAAAACAATCTGACGTAAGTATTTTTCTAAATCTTCAGGTGTGTGAGCAAAAATTTCTTCCTCTATTTGACCATTTAGAAATGCAGTTGTTACATCCAACTGAAATACCTTTAGGTTTTCTTCAACGGATTTTGCAATGAGGCTTCTAATAGAACTTAATTTAGCAACTGGAGCGAATGTTTCGAAATAATCCAATCCAGGTCTTTGACTGAAGCCTCTAGCCACTAGCCTTGCTTTCTTTATTCCGTCGGATTTTTCTTTCAAGACCATTTTAAAGGTAAGTGCATGTACTTTTCCTTTATTCTCGACTATTTTCCAAGTTTCATTTTTTAGGTGAGCCTTTATCTCTTCTTTTATGGCTTCATCCCATGACTCATCTTGATAGTCTTCTTTACACAGGTAAGTACAATCATCCATATTTTCATTTAACTCAAAGTCTTTTGTCCATTCAGGTACTTTTCTAATACGTTTGGGTCTTCCTGTAGATATAGATTTATTTTTATTTCTTTCAATTGCCTGTACTTCCCCTTGGTTATCTATTTCTTCTTCTATCTCATCATCATTACGATCATGATAGTCATCTTGTATGTCGGGACAAGGGAGGGAAAGGTAAGGGTCCTGAGAAGGTGAAAAACCTTTCTTATTTCCTTTTCCATCATTCATCAATATTTCAATCTCTTTCCTTTCTTGCACTTTCTTTGTTTTGAAAATTTCGTTGTTTTCTTCATAAAACATTTTCTTAAGAATTTTGACATTTCTAGTTACTTCAATTCTTTGGTATTCAGGTATCCATATTCTATATGCTTTAGAGAATTCCGAATATCCCATAAAAATACCATCTATGGCTTTTGGGCAAAACTTTCCTTTTCTTTTATTTATAAATATAAATGCTTTTGACCCAAAAACTTGAAGATGTCTTGCCGATGGGGTGCGACCAACCCATTGTTTGAATGGAGTAGTATTATTGTTTAGACTTTTTGTTGGTACTCTATTTCCAAGATAATTTGCTGTATGTATAGCCTCTGCCCAAAATGTTTCTGGTAGTTTGGCTTCAATGAGTAGACATCGGGCTTTATCAAGTAGTGTTCGATTTTTTCTCTCAGCAACACCATTCTGTTGTGGTGTATACGGCGCTGACAATCGCCTCTGTATGCCACATTTCTTAAGGTATTCAGTAAAATCTTTATTTAAATATTCACCAATTCCATTGTCACTTTGGAGAAACTTTATTCTTTTACCAGTGAAGTTTTGTACCTCATTTTTATATTCTTGAAAATATTTGAATACTTCATTTTTATGACGCATAAAATACACTCTTGTATACTTTGTAAAATCGTCTATAAATGTAACAAAATATTTGGAGCCCCCTGGCGATTCGGTTTTCATGGGACCACACACATCTGTGTGTATAATCTCTAATAGCTCACTGCTTCGTTTCTGTTCAGTAGCTCGAAATGGTGGTTTAGAGAACTTTCCACTTATGCATGTCTCACAATCATTTAGCTTTGCATTAATGTTCAGGTCTAGTCCTGTAAGTAATTCCTTTTTAGCACATAATTTTAAATCAGTTTCATTTATATGCCCAAGTTTTTTATGCCATAACTGCAAATTATTATGACTTTTATCTTTTAAATTTTTACCACATGCTTTTGATTCATGTTTGCTTTTATCTGTGACATAATACAAGTTATTTTTTCTGGTGGCTATCAGGATAATTTTTCCTTTAGGGTTTCGTACTACTGCTTTATTTCTAGAAAATGTAACATTCAAACCTTTGTCCGTAAGTTTTGTCACCGATAAAAGGTTTGTCTTTAGTTCTGGTACATGCAGCGTGTTGATGAGATCAATATCACCTGAGTGTGGTATATTAATTCCAACAGTACCTTCACCTCTGATAGATGCTGTTTGGTTATCACAAGCAAGATGCAAAGAACCACTTTTCTCTGTATTTAATTCAATAAACTTTTTCTCATCTGAGCACATATGAGCAGTACTGCCGCTGTCAAGACACCAATCATTGCTTTTATTTACATTTGTAGTTAAACAAACATGTTTCATTATATATGATGAATGTTTCTTTTCAGAAGGTTCAGTCTGACGGTTTCTACAATTTGAAGAAGAATGGCCCTTCTTGTTACATATTTTACAATAAAAATTAAATTTATTTTTATAATGTTTCTTTTTATTTTTACTGTAGAAAGCATTTTCTGTAGTATGGCCCTCTTTGCTGCGGGCTTCACTTTCTTCCAAAATTTTTATTTTTAGTTCATCTAGAGTTGGTAATTTGTCTCTCGACTCTATAGCCACTCGAAAGTTTTCAAAAGATGAACTTAAGGAATAAAGCATCATAATGCTCAACAAGTCTTCATTGATTTCAATGTCCATATCTCGGAGTTTATCGACTGTTTCGCAGAACTTATTTAAATGCATCCTTGTATCATCGCCATCGCGCATCTTTGCTAGTATCAACTGTTTTAATAATGTCGCCTTTCTAGCAGGACCTTGACTGGCAAAAATTTTGTTTAAAGTATCCCACACGTCTTTGGACGTTACGCAGTTTTTTATTTGCTTTAATTCACTTGGATCTATTAATAAGATCAGTTCACTTTTTGCGTAGAGATCGTTGATTTTCCATCGTTTTAGTTCTATGTCTTCGTCATCCGGCTTTGATGCGGATCCATCCACATATTGCCACAATTGTGACTTTATTAATACGGCTTGCGCCTGAAGTCGCCACGTATCATAATTATCCTTTTTTAGAGGTTCAATTCTCAATGATGACGCCATTTTTATTTGGCTCTGCGCGCAGCTTACCTGGGCCCATAACCTGTTGGTTATTGATAATGGTTAGCACAGCTAGCGCAGGGTTCACTGTTTATTTAATATAAACTCAGAAGACATAGTAGACAAAATATATTAGATATTTATTACAAGGCTAAAACATATTTTTAGTAGTAAGAGAACAAACGACGGTCAGTGAATAATAATGACGTGTAGCCTAGTGATGTGACACAACAACAGTGATGTACCCATCACCAGTCTTATGCGAGGGATTGAGAGATACTCATTTCCAACACAGTTTCATTACTGTTGGAATTTCCTTCCGAACTGTATAGAATTGATTTACTTTATTCCTAATCAACTCTAAATCGAAACTGTCCAAGTTGATTTTCTTCTTCCCCCCCCCCCCTCTCCTCTTTTTACCAGGCGTGGAAAACACACCATCATTCGATGTGCCCTCACCTACGATTCGTCCTATAGTAGTACTGGAAACCCCTATAAAGAAGCTACAATTAAGTAAGAAAAATATAGAATAAACTAAAAGTATCAAAACAACTCAGTCCAACTTACTCTACGACGCGCTTTAAAATCAAAGATTGAGTTTGATTTACGCCTTCTTCTTCCCTTATTTTACGATACACATTGAAAACAATATTTCTCGCTTGAGATCGAAGTGGCTTTTTCGACATTTTCACAAAAACAACAAATTGTCAAGAAGATATCACAAGTTTATTTGTTTTTTATGCCATGAAATTCTGGTAGACCTATAGTGACTACAATTTTTTATTTGCTAATGTAGGAACACATGGACGTATGAGTGACGGTGGAGTTTTCAATGATAGCATACTTTATAACAAAATATATGGGCCTGACTCCTTTTTTCCGGAAGACACTCCTTTATCTGATCGACATCTTCCTGTACCCTATGTTTTCGTAGCAGATGGAGCTTTTGCATTGTCTAAAAGAATCATGAAACCTTTCCCTGGTACACCCGCAGCTGGATCACAACATAGAAAATTCAGTAGTCGACTTTCACATGCTCGTGTTGTGATTGAATGTGCATTTGGAATAATGACATCGGTGTTTGGAGTGTTAAAAACCAATATGCTGCTACAGCCCGATAAGGCATCTATTATAACACTCACATGCGTTGTAATGCATAACTTTTTGAAAAAGAGCCAGCATTCTCGACGTATGTATATGCCAGAGGGTAACATTGATAACATTTTAAAAGAATAACGGTTAAGATCCCTAGATCAAATACCAATAAGGACAACAGAAAATGCTAGAGAAATACGAAATGAATTTTCAGCATACTTTAACTCACATTAAATAAATACCTACCTACAATAAATTAGTATTTTTATTAGGTACCCAGGTAATTTTCAATAATGACTACATAACTAGATATTATGTGATTTGTTATAGTTTAAGTGATTTGTTTATGAATAAGTAAATAAATAAAAGTAATAATTAATTCATGTTTAACTTACCTCTGTGTCAATCGTAAATGTGTCTGATTAATCATACATTGGAGCAAGAAAGCCGTCTATTAACTCATATGCAAACCAATTTGGTTTAAAAATCTTGTCTGTTGAAGATCCAGACTATCCTTAATTTTCTTTCTATACAGGCGGTATGTGCTCACCTTTTTTTTCTAGCTTCTTTTTTTAATTCTTCGATTAAGAAAATCATCCCCATGTCCCTTTCAATGGTGCGCCATGCATCAGATATTACATTTTTGTTTCGGTGATCCTTCCGGGTTGCGTTCCATATTATGGGATGTGCTTGGTATAATTCAATGAATTCTATTATTTTTTCATTATCCCAGGGTGGCGATTTTGTGACGGATGACATTCTACACAATACACAATAGAATAAATACCTATAATGAATACACGTTCACGCTCGATGCTTGTTGCAACAGGACTGAGCATGTCGCCAACGTGTGGACGGAGTGCGAGCGTTGGCGCAGATTTCCTTTGATAAAACCGACACGCGCGGGCCAACTTTTCACTGCCCGACGCTACTATGACGCTATCCCAAACCATCCCAACCCCCTGATTGTCTCTTCCCTCACCTACATACCGGACAGGAGTGCCCCTCCGCGCTATCGTCGCCCGCGGCACATCCTGGACGACCCCGACGACCCGATCACCGCTGCCAATGCGGTTCTCACTCTGCACCTAAACACAGCACACAGACACCGTCCCCGCCGGCCGAGACGTGGACGTCCCCCTCGATACACCGTTAACACACACCGGCCCTCAGCCAACACTTTCACTAGGCATCGACACGTGCCTGGGCGCTTCTCGCCGACACGCGATCCCGCGGTATCCCCCCAATGCAACGCCCTAAGCCGAGGTCCGTTCCTTCCGCCGGGTTACCGGCGGGGGAGCCCTTAGGCTGTTGCAACACACACTTTTCTCCTGGCTGAGCGCCTTCTGCGCTCGCCCTACATCAACGCGACCGGTGACTCTTGAAAGGCCACTAGGGCCGCAAGAACTTAGACATACACGATGTTGAGGCAATCAGGTTTTTAGTCGGTAGGAGTCCGACACTACCTGGCACCACCTAGGCTGGCCTTCAGCTAGACTAGATGGTGCCAGGTGTCCAATGCAGGATTTTCCTGATTGTCTCTCCTAACATAAAAAAAAAAAAAAAAAAAAAAAAAAAAGCGGGCCAACTCCCAACGGTCGCCCCAACGTTGGGGCCTTGGGGCCCATGCTGTTTTCTAGATCCACACGTTGGACGAATAGTGTTGGGGCCAACGCTGGCGCCAACGTGTGTCGCCGGCCTGTTAACAGTTGGCAACCCCTATTTGCACTTTTACCTAAGCAGCCATATCCCATAGTGTAGAGATAAAAATTAGCTTTAATTTGATAATTTATTAAGATACGTTATGAATGTATAAATTTAACGAAGATAATTATTTGCTCAGTGCTATATAATAATAAATTCAAGAACCGACTGTGAGCCGGCTAACAGTTCTATAAAGCGCTGATTATTGCGATTCGGAACGCACCCCATCGTGATGAGACGTTTGTTTTGGTTGACATTCGTGTCATTTGGTTTTTTAAAGAATACATAGAAACGCGTTTTTGTTATTCTGAATTTATATGGCATTTTAAATGAAAGTTTTTTAATAAAACATTTTCCTGAAAATGTCTTCGTTTACTCAATTTTTACGTTTGAGTAATTATGTCATTGGAGGCTACAAGACCGTTGTTCACAGAGGGTATGTTTGAGGTTATGAGTGTTATTTTATTATGCTTAGTTCCAAGCTTGATTTATTTTGATTGGTTTAGGTGGCAACTGACCTGCTTAAAAACTGGGCCGCGCCGTACTTTACTACTTTGAAATTGGTGATAATGGCCCGTAAGCAATTTAAAAAGTTTACTGTTTACAAACAGATTGGGGGGACTAGCCCCAACCACTTCTAAAGATTGTATTCTTACACTTATTCCTATTCAGAACTACATACTAAATGATTATTCTTACAATTACACTTTTAGATTACGATTAGCTTCCTAAATACCCATTTTGTTAAAATCCTTCAAAGTGTTTGGGAAGTGTTTTAGTTTTAAATTGCTTCTGGGACAGCTGACCACCAGCAATTTCAAAACGTGGTAAACTCACCAGCGGCCCACTTACCACCTAAACTTTATTGTTGTGAATGTATGTATGTCATCCTCTCAAAATAATCAGCCGATAATAATTTGATACACAATTAATTAGTTGTTAAATAAAACATACTATTATTATTAATATAAAAATAAAAATGTCTTTATTACCATATTACCACATAACATGAGCATTAAAATGAATAATAGCAAATTAGCTTTGAATGTTAAAAATTAAAGTAAGCTTCAAGTATGTTTCACATATAATAATAAGACTTTATATGTTGATAAATGTTCCAGTACAAATTGGTTAAGTCCAGTACAAATATGCAACTACACAAAGAAGTCAGCAGAGGAGAGATTAGGTATTGAGAAGCCAAAGCGCCCTTTGACCCCATTTTTCAAGTTCATGGCTCAAATGCGACCAGCTCTGCTTTCTAAAAATCCAGGCATTAGCGTAAAGGAAGCCATCACATGGACCTCTAAACACTGGCAGGAACTGGATGCTGAGGTAGTGTTAAAGGAAAAAAAAAGTTCCATTATGTTATGATAGTCACCTAAGGCTCACCAACACACACAATTTTCCACTCTGCTCATCCACCTTATATTTAATCATTGTATAATTTTATTGTTTCAGCTGGATTACACAAACTATGGTCAAGAGCTGACAGCTAGCAGTCAGCTCGTGACCATGGTTGGTATAACCCAGCCAAAACGTTGAGTAAAATAAAAAGGTAATACATAAATGAGTTAAGATCCCTATAAAGTATAACAGATAAATATTTGAAAACATTTCATGTTTTTATTTTATAGTATAATATTTTGTACAGGCAAAATCTCAAATGGTGAAGGAGTACGGGAAAGACATGGAGGACTACAAGAAGATCAAGGCAATGTATAATGCATCTCTCACAGAAGAACAGAAGGCAGACATTAAGAGAGTGCAGGAAGAAATGGCTGCTAACAAGAAAAAGAGGAAATTAAAAGCTGTAAGTCTTAAATAGTTCACTTATAAAGCTAAATTAGTATTATTAAGTTATTTAAGCATACAATATTGTTTGTTTTACCATACTTACAAAGTCAACTTGCTTTTACTAGATTAACTTGCAAACATTTCATATTGATTGATACTATAAAGTATTTTTCATAACATTTTAGTTAGATTTTTTAAAAATAATGTTTGTTTATTTATTTTTGCTTGTGATCTTTTTAGGCTCTACAAGACTCTAACTAATGTTAGTGTATTTATTTTTAATCTTTGTATCTTTTGTGTCTAGGAATACAAGGAATTGGGTCGCCCAAAAAAGCCAATGTCTTCATATTTCCTTTATGGACAGTCAAGGAAAGATTTATTTCAGGGTAAAAATATAAAGGAATACCAAGAGAAGGTAAAAAATGACTGGATAAAACTATCTCCAAACGAAAAGACAAAGTTTGAACAGCAGGCACAAGAATTAATGAACAAATATAAGTAAGTTTATTTCTTTCCTCAGTTGTATGGCTCCGAGGCTCCATTCTAGACACAAATCATTGTTATTTTAACATTCACACTAACCCCATGTTGAAAATATCGGCACTACTGTATAGTCCTTGCAAAACTTTTTGGGCTTTGACCTTGAATGGGCGTCAACAGTCTGGCATATCCCTCCCACAGTTTAAAACTTGGATACACAGATTGCAGTGTCCTCTATTTGTTTTTTTTATTATTTTTTTATAGATTAGTGGGCGAACGAGCAAGCGGTTCCACGTGATGGTAAGTGTTACCGCTGCCCACGGACACCTCCAACACCAGGGGGTATGCGGGCGCGCCGCCCACCTTGCAAACTCCTATTCACAGCTCTCTTGAAGAACCCCATATCATAACTTAATGGAAAGACCTCTTGAGGCAGTTCGTTCCACAGCGTACAAGTTCGCGGTATAAAATAATTTTTGGACTGAGCAGTCGCGCAACACCTCTGTATCGAGGAAATGCGGATGGACCGCACTTCTATGATGGGAGGTGTTGTTGTAGAAACCGAGAAGGTGGGGATTATATTAAACAATTCTTCAGAGCATTCCCCATTATACAGGCGGTAGAACACACAGAGAGACGCAACGTTTCTCGAATGCTGAGGGATTCTAAACCGCCCGTGAGAGTAAGATCGTCGACAATACGAACAGCACGTTGTTGGACTGAGTCAAATGGGCCCAATTGGTATTTCGGTGCCCCAGCCCAGAGATGAGAGCAATACTCCATATGGGGCTTCACCTGAGCTTTGTAAAGCATAAGGAGTTGCCCAGGGGTGAAGTACCGCCTCGCTCTGTTCAGCACACCGAGCTTTTTGGAGGCAATTTTGGCCTTATTTTCCAGATGACCCCTAAATTCGACTTTGCTGGAGATGTCGACACCAAGGATCCCGATACTCTCTGAGATCTTAAGAAGTATGCTCTGAAAACGAGGTGCTACGACAAAAGGGTTTTTTTTAGCGGTGAATGCACAGACTTGCGTCGTACTGGGGTTGAAATCCACTAGGTTCAGAGAACCCCAAATCGAGACTAGATCTAATCTAGATCTAAAACAACCCTGGCGCACTCTCTTCCACTTTGATCCGAAGGATGTTGGCGCGGCCCCTGTACAAGGCGTCTCCAGTACTGTCATCTGCATAGCAACATATGTCACCAATTTGCAACAGGTCGTTGATATGTAGAAGGAACAGAGTTGGGGACAGCACGGAGCCTTACGGGACGCCAGCGTTAATAGACATGGTGTCGGAGCAGCTACCATCGATAACGACTCTGATGCTCCGTCCAGTTAGGAAACTGGCAACCCTTTCGCATAATCCCTCTGGTATCCCGAAAGATGGTAACTTGGAAAGCAGCTATTTGTGCCATATCCGGTCTAAAGCTTTCGCAATGTCTAGGCCTACACCCAGAGCCTCGCCTCTACTCTCAATGGCGTAAGCCCAGCGGTGTGTTAAATACGCTAAAAGATCACCAGCCGAGCGATTATGGCGAAATCCATATTGATGGTCCTTAATCAGTTGGTGATCCTCTAGGTTGTTTGAGCCCGCCAGCAAATTCCTATTTTTCATTACATTCTATTTTTTGTCTTATCTTTAAAAAATATAAATAATATTTCTTTTATTTTACTTTAAAAACTGCTGCAACTAATTTTTTTTACTAACGATTACTAGAAAAATAATATTTAATTAACTTTTCATTTAAAATGTACAAATACTATGTATTTTTTTGGCTCGTATTTAAAAGAGCAACAAGAACCTACTGAATGAGCAGCAATTCATAATCACCAAAACAACCTATTTTTGAATAATTGAAGTAAATAATTATACTTAAATTATTATTTGAATTTATTTGAAGTTGGCATGTACTGAGGAGGTCCATGGGCGACAGTATCCCCTTACCACCGGGTGGACTGTATGCTCAATTGCCGCCTGTTTCCTATAAAAAAAATCCTGAGAATGCCATCATCAAGCCAATGAGCTCTAATATTTTCTTAGGTTTTCGCGATTACTATACATAGCAATTAAACAACTTTGAACGGTTTAAATCGCGTATATTTAACATTATTTATATCCCGACGTTTCGAACACTTTGCAGTGGACGTGGTCACGGGGTGACTAATTGATTTTATTTGTCACTTGAGTTATTAAGAAATTATTTGAACTACCGTCTGAAAATTTTTTTTTAATCACAACATTCCCTATGCACGCAGTATTCGCTCACGGTGTCCAGAGGTCTTGCGTATTGCGTATTGAGTATTGCGTTGGCCTTGGGATTTAATTAGTTTAATGACTGGATCCCAAGCCGGTGGTACTTGCCAACCATCTTCTCTATTGAAATTTGGGTGTTTCTTGATTTCAATAGCCTCGCGTAACATTCTTGGCATGAACCGGGTCTCTCTAGCGAGGATTTGTGGATTATTTGTGGTGTGGATGTGATAATGGTTGGGTTTGTCCAGAACATGTTCACAAACTGCAGACTTGGTCGAGCGTCTGTTTTTCATGTCAGCTATGTGTTCTTTTATCCGGATACCGATGCTCCTCTTTGTTTGCCCAATGTATGATAACCCGCATTCACAATCAAGCTTGTAAACACCTGCATCTTGTAGGGGGATATTGCTCTTGACAGGTCTTAAAAATTGGCTAATCTTCTTGTGCGGCTTGAAGTAAGTTTTAATTGAAGCTCGTCTTAAGATATTGCCAATTTTGTCAGTGATGCCCTTGATGTATGGTAAGATGGCAGGTTGTCGCTCAACTGTAGGAGGCTTGGGGCGGCTTTTGTGATGCATTCGTGGGAGTTTGTGATTGTTGCTTCGCAGTACTTGTTCCACATGCAGAAGCTCTTCCTCGAGGTGGTCAGTGTCATAGATGCCGTGTGCTCTCTGTAACAAAGATTTGCCTATGGTAGCCAACTGATATGGATGGTGATGGGAGTTACCATTGAGATATTTATCTGTATGGGTGGGTTTCCTATACACAGTATGACCAAGAGAGTTGTCAGGATTTCTGATGACTAATAAATAATGTTAAATATACGCGATTTAAACCGTTCAAAGTTGTTCAATGAGCTCTATTTCTTTATATATCAACAGAGAACTTCTATCTAACCCTTTGGTGCTCATTCTGTTTTTTTTTTTTTTCAGGAAAGATTTGGAATCATGGGAGTTAAAAATGATAACAATCGGCCGTACAGACCTCATCCGTGCCAAACCTGTCCGTGAAAAAAAGACAAAAGAGCAAAGAGCAAGTACCAAAGAGCAATAGGGACTCGGGTGCTCTGACGTCTCAACTGACTCTACTAGCTCTAAAGATAACGTGAATGTTCAAAGTATTACAAACAACACTAGTCCACAGGTGCCAGACAAAATTCTTCAAGAGTCAGACCGTTGGAGCACGAGTGAAGAAAAGCAGTCGGAACACGATAAGACAACCCTTAAAAACATGTCCCACTCTGATCAGGAAACTTCCCCAGAAAAAAAAAGGAGTAAGAGTTTTATAAATAGTATTAAAGATTTCTTTAAGGTTTAGTTGCAGACTGCACTCCTTGTAAATCTCTTAGTTGTTATTGATTTTGTTTACATTTTTTTAATGTTAGTTTGGACTATTCGAAATATCAATTATTAGGGCTTTACATCGGACACAATTTTGAGAACCGTTTTTTTTTTTCCACCAGAGATGGTAATTACCATAATCATTCCCATTATCATAATACCCTTATTATTTTATAGCAAAAAGTAGTGTCTTGATACTTACAACAAAATATGTGCGTCCAGTTCATTAAAACCAAATCCCAAAATGCCTGATTAGCCAATACGACTCAAACTGTCAAACTGTCTTTGTCCCAAAATGACTGAAATCGTAAGCAAGACACAAATATTTAGAGCAAACAAATACCGATTTTTTATACTTGAAAGATGTGAAAATACCGAAAATATTGACACACAATTTTTTGGTAGTAGACGACAGGGAAAATGAGATGTTAATATTTTCGATCTATTAAGATTATGGACAAATTATGGAAATTATCCAATTATGGAAGACAATATTTGAGTGCTTCTGCAGAAAAGACAGTATTTTGGGGATGCCACCTGTAAAAGTGTGACTAAACCCTTTTACCAATTATTTACGATTGATGTCGATGTTGGTACAAGTGCACGCTGAGAGGGAGAGTGCACGCTGCAATCCAACAACTGCTGGGCGCGCTCGACTGGCCACGTTACCCCTCTTTCACAGAAGACTACCTCGAAATGTACTGCATTTCCCACTTTATCTTATTTCCCTAATGTACGTACGTGTTTCGGTAGTGAGTAAGATGTGTCAGAGCCCATTCCCATCCTATCACTCCCCATTTTCCCAACCTTTTCTCCAAATCCATTCCTATATCTCCAAAGGTAGGCAGCGCATCCGAGGGCGTGCCAATGTTTGTCATTTTCAACTAATGTTGACATGTATCTTGGATGTCTATGGGCGACAGTATCCGCTTACCATCAGGTGGACTGTATGCTCGTCTGCCGCCTTCGTCCATAAAAAAAAAGTAGTAAATCGACCAATGTAGTGCCTATTATCTTTTCCCTACTTCCTAATAAAACCGAAAATACTTATCGTAGGGTATTTAAGTATTTATGGGATGAAATGGGTATATACATTTATAAATACAATTGTGATTTCGAAGTCGCACAAATGAACGCTTGCGAAACGATTTTCCCCGATTGTACATTTAGTGGATGCTTCTTTCACTATAGCTGTGCTGTGTGGAAAAGGCAAAAGCTGTGAAGGCTAACGCTACAATTGAAGGTCGTAACATAGTTGGAATGTGTGCAAGTCTACCATTGTTACCGAAAACCAAAATAAATAGTATCTGGCTGTAAATACGTGACTTAGCTCCAGATACAGAGGTAATGAGGTCATTTAAAAAGCATATGGAGAGGCAATGGATTAAATTGGACCCTTCAATGATAAGTTGTGCTGAAGAAAGGCACTACACCAACTACCCAATAGAAGGCTGGCATAGACGGCTTAATGCTCGCATGCCACACAAGCCAACTTTAGTATGATTCTTAAGTAAATTGAGAAAAGAAGCAACCTATCAAGATACCCGAATGAAGAACTCATTGTACACGGAGGCTACCAGTAGAAAGGCGGAAATATATTTTGACATCCAGTACCGCAAGCAACTGACTCGGCTTAATGATGGAGAGATAAGTGCAATTCAATTTTTGAACAATATCTTAACCTTAATTAAGAAACGACTAAAATAAAAATACAAATGATAGGTGGCGGATAAAATGTCACTACAGTTGCATGAACTTTAATTTTAAAAAATGCATTTTTCTACAAGCTATTATTTGTTTTACAAGTTATTACTTTAATTAAATATGTTTTTTTTTAATTTTCGTATCATAATAATAAGTGTAAACATTTAGTTTTGAAAAATTTTTCTTGTGGTTTTAATTTAATAGAAGTATAAGTCATGTTTAGTTTATGAGAAATGAAATGTGTTATGTAAGGTTATGTAGGTACTAGGTTATTATTTTAATTAAAAAAATGTTATTTAATAAACAGCTATTATTCTGGGTAAATTTGGGAATGGTGGGTATCTTTAATATTTATAATACCTTATAAGTAGGACTAAACTTCCGAGTTCATAGTGAATTTCAGACATTTTGAGACCAAGACATTTCGAGTATAAGGCATTTTGGCTTCAAGTCTTACGACGTTTTGAGATTTAGTCGTATTGTCTAATCGGGCATTTTGGGATTTGGTTTTAAGGAACTAGTTGCAAAAAGGTCATTGACATATCAATATAAAATGGCAGTAGCAATGAGAAATAACGTGGCCTTTCTCTTACTAGTAAACATTTTTAATATTTTTTGCTGGCTTTTATTTTACTTGATTTCATTTTATTCGGGGATTTAAGTAGGTTTGAGTAGTAGATTTAAGTTTTTTAGTTCTGAGTAATCAGTAGTTTCGGTTTTTTATTTTTACCAGCTTTCCTCCTGATAAGTCTAGAATCGATGCATAGCTCTAATTGATATCCATTGTACATAATATACACAGGCAACATTTATAGACATACCTAGGTCCGTGTAAGGCACTGCGAGCTATATAAAAAATTTAAATGAATATTTTTGATGGAACTAATGGCCCGTTTAGTAAAAGATCCATTAAAATTATTTTGTTATACTTAGCCTACTTCTAATGAAAGAATTTGGCATATTAACTTTGCGTCACGCTCCAGTCTTGTTAAGTGATTGTATTTTTTCAAAATTACACACATGTCCTGTGAAGTAGCTATAGTGTTCTTACATTTATACAAGGTAATTTTCACACATAAAATGTTATATTAGCTTATGAAACTTGATTCTTAGAAGTTCACCATTATGTATAAAAACTTAGGTACGACTTCGTATGCATTTATTGTTCCTTTACATGTGTAATATTGACATCTACCATCATGATTTCTTAAATAATTTAGTAGTAAAAAAAATCATAAGCAATGTTAGTTTTCTTTAATGCATTTCATGTTCCTCCATGCCACTGCAAACGAGCTGGCCTAAATAAAAAAGGTCTCCGTCCATTAGGATCCCCTGGGTGATTCATTTGGATTTTTTCTCCACACGGATCCCCTGTCTGACATGGATTCCCTGGGTATATTACAGCTTCTGTAATAAAACTAAACTATCAAAGGCCAGGGAATGTAAAAAGGGATAAATTGGTAGATACAAGAAAAACAATTCGAAATAATTAATGGAACTATAACTATTAATTTAATTATTCCACCAATTATCACTTACGTTATCGATATCGATTTTTTTTGTTTTTAGTAAGAAGGTGGCAGATCTGGTAGTACGAAAATGGATGGATACTGTCGTTACTTTTTTTTCGAAGTGTTTTTTCGTTCAAATTCTTGTGGCCCTATTAGTCTTTCAAGACTCACCGGACATGTATAGTTTAGGGCGAGCCCAGAAGGCGCTCAGCTAGGAGCAAAGTGTGTGCAGCAACGAGTGTAAAGGCTCCAACGCCGGTAAAAAGCCGAACTGTTCATTGATGATTAGGCCTTTTGAGTTGATGTGATTTAGTAGGCGAGAAACGAGAAATATTTCGTAGATTTTAGCCCTTGTATTCAATAGGCTAATGGGTCTATAACTAGAAGGATTCTAGCGGTGTTGAGGATGCCAATAACGAAGGTTTCTTTGCAAGCTGCTGAAAAGTGATGATGTTTCATTGCGGCATTGTAAATAGCTACAAGAAGTGAGATCAAGTTGATCGAGAGGCTTTTAAGCTCCTTATTAGTAATTCCATCGAAGACAGGTGATTTTTTAATTTTGACATTGTTAATGATGTCCTGAATTTCAGTTACCGTAACCGGTAGAAGGAAGTCTGATGAGGGGGATAGAGGCTCGACGCCCCACCTCCATCAATCAAGTCTACGTGTGATGCGTCGACCGGTTGATGACTAGGGGAGCATTGGGCTTCAAGGCTGTCGGTCAGGCATTCAGCCGTCTCAACGTCATCAAATGCGGGAAGACCGATTGGTCTAGGTGGGACATGGAGGCAGTATTGTCGGCTTTCATAGATCTCGCCAACCGTCAGCAGACTGTGTGTAATGGCGAGTTTTCTGACAACATGTCTTTCTCAGGTGTTGTTTTTGAATTCAGCGATGCAATTCTTTACGTCCCTCTATAAAGCTTGCATCTTGCGCCTATTCTCTTCACAGGGGAAGGAGTCGTAAGCAGTGGCGTATTTACCCTAGGGCCATGGGGGCCATGGCCCGGGGCGGGAGGCTGCGAGGGGCGGCGCGAGCGCGCTCAGTTTTGGGCGCCTTTTATAATCGTTATCTATCTTTTAATTTATTGCTTTCTTAAAAGGCCACAAGGCTATAAGAATTTAGACCTACACGATGTTGAGGCCTAGCCTGGTACCACCTAGACTAGCCTAGCTAGACTAGATGATACCAGGTGACCATGCAGGGTTTTCCTTGATTGTCTTTCCTAACATAAAAAAAAAAAAAAAAATTATTGCTTTTTAATTTGACTTGCCTGAAAAAAATTAAAAAGCCTACCTACAACAAAAACTAAAACTCATTGTTTGGTTAATAACAATGATATCACTGGGGCGATCGTGACGGCCGGCGTATCTGTCGCGACTCGGTATTAGTCGGGATGTTTCGTCGTTGCTCGTGTCGTTTTCGTTCATATTCCGAGCCGGCGCTCGGCGGCGCGGGGCGGCGCAGGCGTCGGCGGGGGTGGTTGGTTGGAAAATGATCCAGCTCTGTGGCTAGTAAATTAAGACTTATTAGATTATTTTTCAAGAAATGGCTTTGAACAAAATATTGAAGACGAAAATTTTTCGAAATCTAAATGAAGAGCCGATGACCGATATCACTTTTTATATAAAGATTTAATTTAAAACAAATCTTATAAACGGGGAAAAGGTTTCTCGAAATTACTTAATTTACTCAGTCACTTGGGTCTGTATTTTGTGGACCATGTCGTCTTCTTGATAGCGGAAAAAGTCCACTTGCTTCGGGACAAGGCTGCAGTGATTGGAAACATGCATATGAAGGACTTCATGTACATGAAACTAGTTTGGGGCACAAAAATTGTGAAAGCGAGGACAAACCGAAGCCAGAATTGACTCCAAATTATTTGAGCAGTTCGAAGATGAAAGAAAATACTGGCGCAATGTGTTGCTTAGAATTGTTGTGACTGTAAAATCTCTAGCTACGTGTGGTCTTTCGTTCCGTGGCAAGACAGATAAATTTGGATCTACAAATAACGGAAATTTTATGATGCTTTTGGAAGCAATTTCTGAATTTGATCCGTTTCTGGCAAAACATATACAAAGTTTCGGCAATTCCGGGAAAGGCAACACGTCATATTTATCTTTTGCAACGTATGAAAGAATAATAAAAATTATGGCAGATAAAGTAACAACAACAATAATGTCAGTATGCAACATACGTACCTTGCGCCGCACATTCGTTAAACTTGATCGGTTCATCGGCAGCTGAATGTTGCCCAGAAGCTACAAAGTTTTTCGGGTTGCTACAAAATCTATACGTATTTTTTATAGAATCTACGGAACGCAGAAAATTACTGCGATCATTTTTGACTAAGCCTGAAAATGTAACTATGAAAAATTTGCCACATACGCGATTTGGCTGACGATTGCCACATCGTCAGCCAGAGACGATGCCTGTGCCAGCCTTAATAAAGATTGTAACATTTATTAAATAACGGCTCTTGAAGCTATAAAAAGTGACTCTGCCCACTAAAAAGCTTTGGTTAAAAGTAACAGGGCTATTGGCTCAGCTAAATTTCCTAGAAACGGCTATATTATCGGAATTTTGGGGATCTATGTTAAAACAATTTAATATAGTTTCCAAAATTCTATAAGGTGTCCACACAGACGTAGAGGTAGAACTTTCGTAAAAAAGAAACGGGAATCTTTGATGCTTTTGAAGAGGCTGGTAAAAAAAATCCTCAAAAGAATACAGAAGCAGTCGCATGAGAATTATTAAGAGGAAGAAACGAGACGAAAAGTGTCGCGAGGGAGAAGTGTTGTTACAAGGACGGGACTATTTCAGGGTTAATACCTTCTTCCCAATATGCGACCAATTGTTGGGAGAGTTAAGGAGGCGCAAAACTTCGTATGGCGCAGTAACCGCCAATTTTGCATTTTTATCAAATTGGATACAATGTCTGAAGCGGAAGTTAGAGTTACGCCACAAAACTCTAAAAATTATATCCGATTGATCTTGCGGATGATATACAAGAAGAATGTGTTCTTTTAAAACAATTCTTGACGTCTCATGATAACAAAATGAGTTTAAGGCAACTTAACTTATTTATTAAGCAAAAGGATTTGAAGGAAGCATTTCCATATATAGAAATAGCATTACTTATGTTCCTGTGCACTACACTGACAAATTGCAGTGCACAACATTCGTTTTCCGTACTCAAAAGAATAAAAAAATATTTACGTTCCCGTATAAGCGAAGAACGTTTGAAATCAAATCTGTTAATTATGACAGTGTCATTGACAAATTTGTTAACCAATTTGTGCATCGGAAAAAAATGTAAATATGTATTTAATAAATGGTGTTCATTCTTTTCCATGGCTTTTTTAAATTATTAAAAGATTTTTGCTTTTTTTTGGTTCATTTATGGGGCGGCAAACCTTATAGGTTCAGGGCGCCAAATCTTAAAATACGCCACTGGTCGTAAGCACGGGTGGTTGCGTTCTTGGTTCTTATCAGCTCCCTTATGTCCTCAGTCAACTCCCATCGGCGATCATTCGCCGCTGGGACCTGCTTAGAGGAGCTTTGGATTATATCCCTAAGGTGGGTACAGGGTCCATAGCCCGCTGTTTGTGTCACCCGCGCTGGTCAGGTCGTTTGGAATGTAATCTAGGTGAGGGGAGATAGAAACCTTAAGGGCTTCTTCAAGCTTGCTCCAATCAATAATAGTCGTCGGGCGGATAGGGTTTCTGTTGACGTAAGGCTATATTTATGAAAAGGGCAATGTCTAGTAGGTACGTCGGGTCGGTGTGTAACAGTGTAAAAGTCAAGTTGGTTAATGAACCTGTCAAGGCGTATACCATTCTGGATATGACTATTAAAACTAGAGTATTTTTGATTTGAGATCACCTGCCACGATGATTCAGTTACCCAAATCGAGGAGTCGACTCGAGGTCAGTCCTGAGCAGTTCTCTATCGGGGGCCAAGTATGGTAAACAGATGCCAGAGTGACAGGTGATGACCTGTCATAGCTAAGCGACAGACCGAGGTCTCCAATTTAGTCAGTAGAGGCGTGGGTATGGGAATACAGTGCAAGGACCTGTAGTAAATGAGGGTGTCACCTCCTCGGCTGGTCAACCTGTCATTTTGTACTAAGCCGTACTGTGCGATTTTGGGATCGCGTTGGCTAGGTTTCAAGAAAGTCTCTTGCACTAGCGTTATTTCTATTTGATGATTTCCGAGGAAATCATGAACCAAAACTGACGTCATCCGCTCCCAACGCACCCAGCGTTGGGAGCGGATGACGTCAGTTTTGAAAAACTCTACGGACAAGGAGGAGGAGAGTAAGACATTTGGATATGTCACCCATAACCATTATAAAAAAATTAAGGGGACACCTTGAAGAGGCCAAGGGCGCTAAGTACGGGCTTGTACTTGATGACTAGATCTAGATGGGCCATAGGGTTTTCATCAGTGGTCCTGAGGGCTTGGGCCAGGTCTCTGATTTCCTGGAGGTAGATGGCTCCGAGGAAATTACTGACTAGGGCCAGAGCCCCCGGAAACTAAACTAGAACTAGCCTGGACAAGGGAGCACGTGGCTCTAGGGGAAGCGTATCTGGTGTTCCCTGACTATGAAAAACCGCGGGCAGTTCAAGTGTGGAACACTAGAGTCTGCACTAAAAAGTCACTGTACTAACACTTTTAGGCTTTAATATCTAAGAAGTCCGGTCTAAGGTCTGCAGGTATCGCGTGCGCAGGAAGGTGCACGCGAAACAGAAAATTACCACGCACAAGGGTGTGCACGATAAGAAAAGAAAAACACCACGTGCGCGGTGGCGAGATAAATCTACCATGCGCACATGCATACCCGTGTGAGGTGCGCGGCGAGGAGCGAGGCGCGGAGGGAAGTAGAGGGCGGCGATGGCATGGTACAGTATTATGGGCATCATAGAGCTAGTGAGGTCGGACCGAGACTGAATACTATCGCCCTGCGATGTCCATGATATATGCCAACATTAGTCCAGAATGACAAACGGCACGCCCCCGGATGCACTGCCTAGCTCTGGCGATTTAGTAATTTTGGGGAACGACTGGAAGATGGAGAATAGGAAGTATAACAGGACGAGATTTTCTTTTTTCATTACATGGATTGAGTAGAGTATAATGGAATAAGTAAGAAAAATAATTTTGATGTTTGAATTCAATGCTAGGCTAATTTTATTATTGAATTCAAGTTTTTATTTTTATTTTCCGCGCTTCTCCAGTGTTAACTTTAAATTGCCAGATTAATTACAATAGTTCAAAAAGTAGAACTTTGACGGTCAGTTGCTGTAATAATACTTTAAGTAGATTGAAGTACATTGTAACATACCATGTTGCTCTATCGTACGTCAGTGCATGATTCAATGGAGTACCACTAGTGATTCAATGGACTTTAGTCTGTCCAAAGCGACATAATTGAAATGGTTAAAGATTATGAATAGAACTTTTGTTATAGCCATAGTATTTCATAATAATAGGGTCTATGCTAAAATGTCGACGGGTATTTCGACTTTGTTATATTAGTTGGTCAGATTGTCAAGCACGATCTGCATTTACGTAAACTGTACAATCACTACAAAAAAAAGAAATTGAGGTAAGAAGTACACAATGTAGGACTTAGTCGTGAGTGTTAAGCTAATACCTTTCTTATTTTCAACGTATTCTATATGTTTGCATATTCATAGAGATATTAAAGCGCTTTTTTGCTTCCTTTGTTCTGATTTCACTAAAGTACAATTTTATATTATAAGTCGAAAACGGCAACCAAATAAAGAAATGACAAAATTTTATGTAAAAGTATTTTGAATAGATATAACAGTGTATTTTCTATTTACAGCGGCCTGTTGTTTAAAAGTCTACACTGTCAAAAGGAATCCAAGAAAAAACATTTTATGTAAATAATTTTAATTTAAAATTCTGTTACAAAATACAAATAAATTAAATCTTTGTATTGACCTTTATTACAATTATTATAAGAAATGGAATTAAGCTGGTATTGAATCCAAAAAAGTTTCAACATATTCGTAGTATAAAAGGTGGTCTAGCCTAGTTCATAGAACAGAAACTAAAAAGTAGTATCACCATTCTGTTAATTGATAGCATTTATTATTAATCATTAATGATTATACACTTCCTACATACTGTTGTAAACCTATTACAAGTACCAGCTTATCTGTCCATAGCATGCATCTAACACCATGTAATCAGCATCATAAAGATGTTAACATAAAAAAAGATGTTAATATTTGTTGCAAGAAACTAAAAATAAAGTTAACATTTGCTACGATAAACTAAAAATAAAGATGTCAACATCTGATACAAGAAACTAAAACTAAAGATGTTAGGTCAGTGCCAGCCCGAGGCAAATTTTAGAATAGAGCGAGATCCATTTATGGCGCCCCCTTGCATATGGTACATACACCAGTTATGCGTGCAAGCATGGAACTTGGAAGATCTCGACAACACCTTAAATAGTTCCTCGTCTCTCCCTCAATAAGCCAAAGTGAGGGAGAGACGGTATAACCCCCGACGAAAGCACAGTCGGCCGGGGTCCAGGACACCAGGGAGAGAAACCGACGAACGATTCGCGCGGTATTTCAAATTCCGCCTTCTATAGCCGGAAGCGAGCCGCCGCGGAAATTCAACCGCCTCAGGTTGGTCTTGAGGCTGGTCGGGATTAATCCGTTTACGGATAAAATGACCGGAATGATTTCAGTGGACGCCATGTACTACATGTTTTTGACCTCGTGCGCCAGGTCGAGATATTTTCTTCTCTTCTCGGTTTCGGCTTTCACGAGGGCTCCGTCATGCGGGATGGTGGTGTCCACTAAATATACCTGAGAATGCACCCGACCTACCAACACAATATCCATCAACCCCATATCCCCCGCCATAGCATCCCCAACCGCGAGTCGAGGCCGCCGGTCAGGGAATACAAGGTAAACCGCCCCACATTGACAAACGCGCTCCGTGTATCGACATGGACTGGGTATCGACCCAGTCAATGGTCATTCACATACTAGCTACACGCTCGCAATCAAAATAACGAACGGCGAAAAAAAAATTTTTTTTCTTTACCACTAAGGCGCCCCTGGGTCTTGGCGCCTGGAGCGGCCGCTCCGTTCGCCTTATGGTAGCGCCGGCCCTGTGTTAAGTCTGTTAAAATAAACTAACAGTAAAGATATTAACATCGGACGAAACTAAAAATTGTGTCCCTGTGACATTTTAAGGCTCGCGTATAGTATGGCGCAGTCATTCCCAAAGTGGTCCATAGGGACCCCTACCAACGTGCAATTGTCTCATCAGAGAGGACAGAATAAAGTATTTTTAATAGGTTTTATTATTATATCATAAAAGTTAATTCACTTGGGGGTCATTCACTTTAGGAATAGTTATTAACTTCATAGTTAATAACTATGAAGTTAAGTTTTTGTTATGGTAAGGGGTCCATGACCGAAATAAGTTTGGGAACTGTATGGCGGGTCGCACCGCAGCGCATGACATTCAAAAATCCTGAATGATTTTCATACATTTTGTATAAACCATCGCACACTATAGGCGGGCCGCAGCGAAGCGCACTGCCCGAGCGCTTGCCGTATTGATGCGCCGATGTTATACGCTGCGACGTGGCCCGTCTCAACGTGCTTTGAATGGACGTAATTCCCTGTGCGACGACGTTGATCCAATGATTGCGTTGAGCTGCGGCCCGCCGAGTGTAATATGCGTTGTCCCAGTTTAGCAGTGAGACGCGCTGCGGCGCGACGGGGCTGTAATGTACGCGGGCCTTTATGCAACTACTTATATTGTACATACATATTAATCTTCCTTATATTGTGTATTTTGTTTGATCTTGAAAATGAAAACATTTGAGGCCATGAGAACCAAAATGGTCTGTCATTTTTTACAAATCGAATTTTTAAAACCAGGGTGGCCTCATGTAGATTTTCCTAGCTTATCACAAATGCCAGCGCAATAAGACTTTTGGCGGGAACTAGTGAAGTTGAGTTTGTGTTTGATTATAATAAATATTGTGTATTGTGTGAAAAGCATAGGATTGCGTTTTTGTGCTTCTAAGGAGTCCTCTTCTGTCCTCGGTAAACCTACTGTCACTTTACTGAGCGGCTCCTATTTTTTTTTTATAGAAAAAGGCGGCAGATGAGCATACAATCCACCTGATGGTAAGTGGATACTGTCGTCCTACTTCGACGGGACAGGACAATGACGTGATAAAAACAATTCTGTTTTATTATTTGCTGTGCCCATGTCCATAAATATATATATATAATGATGTTTAAATACAGATGGAAGGTATGTATCGTTTTACACTATATATATATCTCATATTAATGGAGGCAGACGGGCAAGCTGCTTACATAATGGTATAGTTATAGCGGCTTATAGGGTATAGACCCTGGCGTTACTGGGGATACCCTCGGGAATATCATCATGTGAGCAGGTGAGCTGCCGGCCTTGCACAATCCTATTCACAGTTATCTTAAAGAACTGTCGTAGCATAAGACCTCACGAGGCAGTTCATTCCACAGCCTACGGGTTCCACAGTGCGCGACACCTCCGTATCAACGAAATGCAGATGCACCGCACAAAAACAAAAAAAATGGAAGTTTCTCAGCGGCCAATCCCTCATGTTGCCCATTCAAAGTGGACTTTTCCAAATAAAAAAAAATCGACATCAAAAATCGACGCCATCCACCACCACCTAGAGATGGCTAAGCCGGCCATACTCTTGCTAACGGAGACATATCCTGCCCAGCCGATACATCGTATCTCCATCGCATACAAACTTAAGCACTGTTTTGTGTGGCGTGCTGGGGTATGCATTTACGTCCAGAAGGACATATGTTGCCACTGCCCCAGCCATTTTGAAGACGTGGACCTGTCGATTCTCTGGACGAATAATGACTACGACCACTATGTATATACCTTACAAAGGCTGATTAAAAATACATTTTAGAAATATTTGCTTTGAAACGTAATACTATTTTTGTTATACAGATAAATACAAAATAATCGCACTTATTGTACAGTCACAGTGACCTCAAACGGTCTCAAAATATGTTTAAAGGACTTTGAATAACACTTGACAAAATAGCAGCGTTTTACCTACTAATAAAACGCATATAGTGTCCAGTGCCTTATTCAAGCCCGAAAGGAAGGCTTGCTTTGAAGTCATCCTTTCGGGCTGCCTGATTTAAAAAAATTAAGTGTTACAGAGACTGCACTAAGCACGAGCTATGGAGACATTGGCAACCTTGGTGGACAGGTAGGTGATGAATAACTCATGGCATTATGAGGCAAGTAGTGGAAAGACTAGTCATGACAATGTGGATGGAAATGGAAGGACAGCTATCTCAAACTAGGTTTAAAAGGCTTCGAATAAGGCTCCGGATGCAATATGCATTTTATTGAAAAGTAAACCTGCTATTACCCATATGAAAGCCAGTTCAGATTTCCTTACTACAAAATGTTATACATTTTGGATTACACAGAAGCTAACTTACAGATTTATTTATTCTTTGTACACTATTTCAGTTATTTTTGTAATATAGATGTCAACATATTTAAGTTACTATTTATATCTATACACGCTTATTGTTAGTATGAAAGCTAATTGATAATAATAACATGTATTGTGCAAAATTTTAAAAAGTGTTGCAGAGATCATTTATAAAACAAATGTTAAAGAAATACAATTTAGACAGGCCATATACTTACTAGTTTCATGTTATTAGTTACCTTTTATATATAAAAATATACTTATAATGTCTTGTTTTATTATTTTACAAATAACATACAAATTATTCTGCTATATTCATATAATTTGGCATAACATTCAATTTTATTAAAAATATAAAACATTCTTATTTATAACAGCTACTAAAGAAAATAATTTAAATGCAAGAAAGGTAAAAACTGCAAGAAATATAATTCATTGAGCAAAACAGTGGTACAGTGAGAAATGTTAAAAATCCCTTTTTATTAAATTATATGTACAAAATGTTTTCTAATATATTAACTAAAATGGCAATATGTGATGTAACCACAACTTCTCACTTTTGTATAAAGGCACAAGCAATCAAATCTGCAGAACATTCCTGTTATGTTAGCTGGCTAAAGGACCAAACTGATTAGTCAATGCCCATGATTTTACAGTGAAAAGTAAAAGGAACAGCTGACACTAAGTAATGAAATTCTCTTTTATAGTAATGCAAATGGATTGTATGCAAATGGTTGTGAACAAAAACACACTAACATCTTGGGAAATTTCTGCCACCCACTGTAATACCAACATGATTTTGTTCACTCTATTCATTTGTATACCATTGAGAAGCAGAAGCATGTTGGCAATATTGAAGTTGTTTTCATTCCTATCAGTAGGGAACCATGTGTGCTTTGTAATGATGTATATTATGAGAGGAAGGAAAAAGTAAGTGCTTTCAAATGTTAATATGGATAAACTATAAAGTAGCTGAATCAACAAAGATAACAGCACAATATCATATTTATTGTGAATGAGGACATAGTCCCAAGTACGTTGGTTTTGGATCGATTCAGGTGTTGCAGACAAGAAAGCTGCCAAGTTCGTTACCTCAGCGTCACCTGCCGCGTCCTGCCTTGGTGGTAAGAAGTCCAGTAAATCAGACTCTGTAGCGAGTATGCCATTGTTGAGGGACTGTTTATTTGTAGGCGATGAAGTAGATGGAGTCTCATTTTCATCCGGCCTCGAGAATATAACAGTTCTGACGGGGGATTCTAGAAAGAAAACAAAGTTATGAGCACCTACATTGTTGCAAGTGTTAGGTTAGTCATATTTAAATAGTTATGGATAAGCACCTCCAGGAGTTTCGTTGTCAATTTTCCCCGAAATTAATTGAAGTCTGTTATGAGAATTCTCTAATATCCTTTTTCTTCGGGCTTCACGTCTAGATGCTACAGTATCGGCCATATTTGACAATTGGTTTCACTAGGTTTGACAGTACTTGAAATTATTGCCATAATATAAAGCAATGTCAACGTAGACACAGACAGGAAACCTATGTAACAAACTTTCCGGTTTTTTAAAAGGGAAATAACAAAAACTAAATTTGAACTATTTCGTAATGAAAAATTACGATGACTCTTTTAAGAGTTTGGCGTGGTTAAATCGCAATGATAAGCACCAGTGTTCACTTGTCTAGAGCGTTAAGCTCACTCTACACCTGCCGATTTTATTCTATTCGATTCTAATCCTAAATCGAAAGCTTTCACTGCACACTTTCCAACTAGTATTCCGATTTATTAAACACAAAACAGCGGAAAGGAAGTGCAGACGCGTTTGTGTGTTACAGTCATTTGCTCGACTTCGCTCACTTTAGTGATGGCTCCAACTTTATCAAAATTACATAAAGTTGTAATAGCAGTAGCAGTATGAAGCTCGATTGAAAATAGAATCAAAAGAAGAAAAAAAAGAAATACATGAGCTACGGAAATCTACAGACAAAGAAGAATATTCACACCTTTGACAATGATGAAAGTTTATAATACTACGCATTTTCGAAAGTATTTAAGAATAAACCATGGTTGTTTTTCAAAATTTTTTAGTAAGGTGCGTCCATTTATTGAAAAGCTATCACTCGAGAAATAATCTAGGTATAAAAAGGTGTCGGGCCTTTAGGCTTGTGTAAATTTTTAGATATGGTAATAAAATTCAGTAAACTTCCGCCAGGTTTTGATACTTTCAATTTGTAAAATATTAAATTATCCACGTTACATAAATCTTATGTGACTTTTGCCAGTTCTAAATACTATTCTATTTAATTTTGAAAATTTTTTTGTTTCTTTGTACTAGTATAACGATTTAACGATATAAAGTTTTTTTTCAAACCCGGAAGTTTGTGTACTGTCTCTCGAACAGCAACGCCGACGATTGTTTGGCGCCTTTACTGGCCCGGTTTTTCTTATAATTTCCTCAATTGTTGAACAAAAGTTTGTATTTGACAATAAAATGGGTGATAAAGGCGATGGAGGTAAAGATATTAACATGGGTATCATTTGATATATTTTTTGTAGTACAAAACTTGAACATCTGACAGTCTGCTTACCTTTGATTTTTGGTTATCGAGAATGATTTGTCGTCTTTTGTTGTGAGTTCTAATCGTTTGTCGCTTGTAGAAACATTCGATGATGCTGTCGAGGAGAGAGTTATCAATGAGGAATACAAAATATGGAAGAAGAACACACCATTCCTGTATGATTTGGTGATGACACACGCACTGGAGTGGCCCTCATTGACCGCTCAGTGGCTCCCCGATGTCACTAGACCTGAAGGAAAAGATTACTCCGTGCACAGGTAATGGCTTTTTCGAAGAAATCATGAACTATTTCTATCCTTTTTGTTATTCATTTTATGAGTCTAGGTTAGTGATTCTGCTGTTGATTCTAACAGTTAAATATTTAATTAATATGTTAAAAATCTTATGTAGTACCCACGAGAGATTTTAACTTAATGGGTATGTTAACTAGTAACTCGGATGAAACATTTGTTTCATCTGATATTGTTTGATATTTTGATTTGTATAGATATATTTATATCTATCTATTTACTGTGAGTGGTAACCATTCTTTTGATTTTTCTATTTAAAGAAAGTGGCAGATGAACCACTTTTTCCATTCCGATCAACTATGGTTCTTCCCGACAGAACAACTATTTGGTTTGTCAGTTAAGAAATAAATGGATCAACTATAGTTTTTCCCAATGGTACAACTATAGAGTAACAATTCCTTGCAGAAATATGCTTACTGAGACAATGATAACAAACTTCTGAATGGTATTCTTAAACTACTGGCCACTTGTAAAATATAGTGATTATTGATTAATGTCTAATCATTTGAAGTATGCAATTGAGTTCCATTTATCCCCACATTGCAAACATTCTATCTTTAATTTGTGCCCTTTTCTTAAATAAGGAATGTGTAGTAAAAAATGAACATTACCAATATATTGCTCTTCGGCAATATAAAAATACTGCATCTTATTTAAGGTGCACAAATTATAAAACTAAAAAATACAAGAGAAGCATAACTATAACAGTAAGTATAACATAATATTTTTTCAATCGAATTTGTATAGCCATCAATTGAGTTGGCAAGTCACCTACTGCCTGTTTTATTTTAGGATAACAACGTGTTACATAATAAAGCACATACTTGCTTAATGGATATCATGAAAAACATGATAATAGTGGTAAAAGACAATAAAAAGGATAAAGATAAAAATGCTGTATGTGAAATGCAAGACCAAGGACTTCATTTTGTGACTGAAATGCCAAATTTACAAATGTAAAGAGTGGATGTAAATTATGCTAGACCTAAAGCTGTATGTACAAAAAAGATGTGTTTAGAAATTTCGAAGAGGTTGAAGTACCTGAAATAGTCATTTTTTGTTATATGAACATGAAGATGGAAATTATCAAACTCTCGGTTTTTGTTCAACGAATCATGATTACTATTAGCCAATACGTAAGAGTTTTTTGTGCATGCCACATTCCAGAGTTGCCTTAAGCCATTTTACCAGCTATTAACCATCCATGCAGATTTCGCTAAGAAGACACTTAATACAAATCCTTTAATTTATGCTTTAATGTCTGATAAAAACAAAATTTATGCCCTCCTTTTTGAAATAAAGTTACCTGAACTAGAAGTTTGTACATTAATTACATTGTGATTTTAATGTTACCCTGTGTAACGCTATAACTACAGCATACCCAGAAGTTTCCATAAAAGCATATCATTATCATTGGACGCGCAATATGTGGCATGGGGCAAAAAAATTAGAGCACAAGAACAAGGTCGAGAGAAGAATTGTAGGTCTTTCTGCTATACTCCCATTATTCCCAGAAGAATGGATATTAGAGTTTTGGGAGTACATTAGAGTGGAATATAAAGAGTGTGTTCTGGTGATGCCTCAATTTATGACATATTTAAGCCTTTTATTTAAAAAACAATCATTTCAAAGTCATCAGTGTTTTTGGTCTGCTCCACAGGACAAATAAACATGTTTTGGATTTGTTCCATTCAAAATTAAAACAAAGCTTAGATTAAAAATGTGTCATTGTTCTGTTTACTGAACCAAATTGTTAAAGATGAAAAGTTCAATAAATTACAGACACCCATAAAAAGAAACACAGAATATAGGAACCAAGATGCAGTTATTTGGCAAATTATGCTGCAATGTTTGCAATCATAATGTTGATTACTCTTGGACATCCCATGGAGAAATTAAGATAAGAAGAAAGAACAATTAAAAGAAGAAGACAAGGTATACCTAAGGTATCTAAATGATAACTTCTTTAGACATAAGCATTTAAAATGAACAAATTAATACATCAATATTTTATTTATATAAGAGAAATTGCCAAAGAAAATTTAAATTGAATAAAATGAATTTATGTTGAATTTAGTGTATTTTCATTAAAATGGGTTTTCGGAAAGTAGGTGACGATGTCGCACATGCTTGGCGTATAGAAGGTTAAAGTGAGTTGTTCCATTGGGATTTATAACTATGAAAAAGCACCATCGGTTATTTTAGTTGGTTCAATTGGAAGAAAGCCACTACACCTCCAATACATGCTGATATCAGAATGACAATCAGAATGTGTCCACTTGATCAGATTGTGTCCACTTGAATGTGTTGTCTACCTTAATTCACACTTAATTTTATCAGCTTAGTTACGCTGATGATTCTAATAGTATATTTTATATTCAACAGATTAATATTGGGTACCCACACATCAGATGAACAAAACCACCTACTTATTGCAAGTGTTCAACTTCCAAATGAAGATGCACAATTTGACGCCAGCCACTATGACAATGATAAAGGAGGTAATCCAATATCCAAGAATGCCATTAAGTTATAGATAATGGATGATTATTTCATTGCTCATCTATCACTCTCCCAGGTTTGCTGGTAGAAATCTCCCAAGGGGATAACACCCCAAAAGCACACCTTTTGTATGTCTTTTCTTTTATAACTATCATTTTTGTGTAGAATAAAGTATATAAATAAGAATTTCGTGTCTGGTGTCGGCGGCCTATAGAATAGAACCACCTCATCTCTACCCATGGGTGTCTCAAGAGGCGACTAAGGGATAACAAAGCAGCTACTACAAAGCCTGTGGAACTATACCACCTCTAGAAGAGTAGACTCATCAATCCTGGCCAGCATACTATTTGAAGGCCATACATCCCTCATGCACCAGAGAATGTGCATGAGGAGACCTATGTCCAGCAATGGATACTGAAAGGACTGGTTGCATTGCATTAATGAATTAAACTATTTACAGAATTTGGTGGTTTTGGGTCTGTATCGGGCAAAATAGACATAGAGATCAAAATTAACCATGAAGGTGAAGTGAACCGTGCTCGCTACATGCCTCAGAATCCGTGCGTTATTGCCACAAAGACACCATCCTCCGATGTGCTGGTGTTTGACTACACCAAGCACCCATCAAAGCCTGAACCTTCAGGGGAATGCCACCCTGACCTTAGGTATGAAATAATTTAAAAAATATATATTTGACAATTTTGATAACAAATTGAACTTGTTTTGAGAAACTATAAAAAAATGCCATCTTGCACTACGCAAAGCAATGTAGAATTTTTATAAGTTACAAATTTACTCTCGCATTCGATATTGAACTGAAATACTGTACATAAAGTTCCTAATATTTTAGCATTCCATTGTTGTAGTTTTTCCTGTCTAATTGGTCGACTGGATCAGATAAGGGCGGGGAAAAAGTTTCTTCGTATTTTATATACAAATTCAAGACATTTTTTTAAAATGTTTAATTACTTTTAATTATAATGTACCGTTTTGTTCTATAACTTGTTGTCATCCTGTAGGTAGTGACATGATCCCGTTGCTGTAGAAATTTTGCGATTATTGGTCAAAAAATTGCGACAAGTAGTTTTCACAGTCCTCTCTTGATGTTAACCTTACACTACTTAAAGAATTCTGAAGAGACCGAAACAAGTGGATATCTGAGGGTGTAAGGTCGGGGCTATATGGTGGGTGCATTAACACTTCCCAACCAAGCTCTCTCAATTTTTGCTGAGTGGCCAAAGATGTGAGTGGTCTGACGTTATCATGATGAAAGACTACACCCTTTTTATTGATCAATTCTGGGCGGTTTTTTCTCAATTTCTTGCTTTAATCTCATCAGCTGTTAGCAGTAGAGATCCGAATCGATGGTTTTGCCCGGCGGTAAAAGCTCATAATGAACGATGCTCTTCCAATCCCACTATACACAACATCACCTTATTGCGCGTTAATCCGGGTTTCACCACAGTCTGTGGAGCTTGGCCGCACTTAGACCATGATCTTTCCCACACGTTCTTGTCGTAAGTGATCCACTTCTCATCACCAGTGATCAATCTTTTCAAAAATGGTTTGGTTTCATTGCGTTTTAATAGAGAATCGCAAACGAGTACACGGTTCATTAGGTTTCTTTCAGTGAACTCGTGTGGTATCCAAATATCGAGCTTTTTTGTGAATCCCGACTTTTTCAAATGAGTCAAAACTGTTTTGTGGTCAATGCCCAGTTCATCAGCAATGTCGTAACTACTTATATGCCGATCTTGCTACACTTTGTCACAAATGGCATCAACTTTATCGGTAACAGGGCGACCGGAGCGAACTGCATCTTTAACATTTCCTGACTGAAAACGCTTAAATCAACTTTGTGCTACTCTTACTGACAATGCATTAGGTCCATAAATGGCACAATTTTTTTTCGCGGCTTGTGTCGCATTTTTCCCTTTTTTGTAATAAAACTTTAAAATGTATCGAATTTTTTCGTTAGATTCACTCATTTTCTTGGACAGAAAAACAATTGAAAAATGGTGGGAAACAGTTTATAATTTCTTTTTTTTGAATGTTACCTTTTTAATGATATCATAACCAGCCAGGTACAAAAAGTTCAATCAAAGATATTGGATCACAACTTCATATATACAAAATAAGAAAAGACTTTCTCCCCGACCTATTATACAAAACATTATTTATAAAACTATGTATAATATTTAAAAATACACCAAAGTTAAAATCTTAAGCAAAGACTAAATTATTGTTTAAAGTTTAACAATTGCCCAATTGAATATAATTTTGACATTGGCACTTTATACATGACACTATTAAGGGCTACACTGTACTCTTGAGATTTAGAAGTTAGTTATTGAACTTAGTATTTCATCTCAAGGCATAGAGAAAAGCATTTCTAGAATATTTTTGGTCATTTTTTCTACAGATTGCGAGGTCATCAGAAAGAAGGCTATGGACTATCATGGAACCCTAATCTAAATGGTTATCTTCTATCAGCCAGGTAAATAACTATTCACTTTTGATTTGATATATACATTATTTCAGTTACCTATATAAAATTCAGATGAATTACTAATATTGTTGAAATTTTAATGAGTCTAATATGTTTAGTCAAAATCTTTGGCATAAAGGAACTTACAATAAAAAAAAAATTCCTGAAAAGTAGATGCGTTTTCAAACTCATGTGTGTGTGGTGATATTGTTAGTATAGCGTGCAAGGAACTTAATCAACAAAAACAAGTTCAGTGTGAGCTGGTGAATCAAAAACGAACACAACGGAAGGTACACAGATTTGTGTGTCAATAGCAACAACACGGTCCATGTGACTGGACCGAAATATCGGCTATCTATATAAATAAATAAATAATAAATCTTGAGTAACCCGTTTACATAACAAATCATATCTCTTCGGCCTTTCACCGTTTACATAACAAATCATATCTCTTTGGCCTTTCAATCACTTTCATTTTTAATAAAAAGCCAGATTTCTAAATGATATTTTAAAAACATTGTTGTTCCTTACTGGGTTTTGATATGAGGCAACGAATGAATTAGTATTATATCAATGGAACGTGTTTACAACATAATACCATAAGGCTGTTGTTGGTTGTCACGTCATAGAGGAGTTTTTGGCGGGAACTCGAAAGGTGGAAATTGAATTTTGTTTGTTTATTTATGAAAAATGTGTATTGTAAGTTTTGTGGTTTAATGATACACTTGTAGTATATTAAACTTCAAAGTGCCTATAGTGTTAGTGCATCATGTTTCTGATAATTAAATAAAAGCATGAGAATGTATTTTTCGTGTTCTTCCAAGGAGTCCCAATTCTGTCCTCAGTAAACCTACTATCGCTTTACCGAGCGACTCCTACTTCTACGGGACTGGACAATGAGCTGATTGAAATAATTATATTTTATTATTTGTTATGGGTGTGGACCAATGTCCCATACCAGTGACCAAACAAATTAAAAAAAAATGACACTTATATATGTCGTCCTCATAGCGACGACCACACGATCTGCCTGTGGGACATCAACGCGACCCCTAAGGAGGGGCGCGTGATCGAGGCCAAGTCCGTGTTCACGGGGCATACGGCCGTCGTGGAGGACGTCGCGTGGCACTTATTGCACGAGTCACTCTTCGGATCCGTAGCCGACGACCAGAAGCTCATGATATGGGACACCAGGTAACGACATACACCTACACTAGCCATGTGGTTAGTGTTGTAAGAACTAGCGTTTAGCGCTCGAACGCTGAGTAAGCTGTAATGAACTTTTAAGACTCTGATGTTAAAGGCTAGCGAATGTTATACTTCAAATTTTTAATGTCGCTAACTTTGATGGTCTTAAACCCTTGTACTTAATTATAATCTCGACTCTAAAACGGTTAAGGTTCACTTAACTACTCGACCATTCAGCTCTCGTTTTTAACAATATTAATTATGGATATCCATACTAACATGTAAACGATTCTATAGTTTGAATTCTCAACATGTTTTAATTAGTGATATCTATTTTTTTTTCTTCTTTTTGAAGAACTTTTATGCCTTGGCACATATCAGTTCCATCGTACCTAAACTTACATTCTACCTTAGATATTTAACATCATCATACAATTATTGTTACTAACGTCGCCACACATAATGTTCAAGATATTGCAAATCAGGATTGATAAAAAATATATTTTTTTAATTTTAATCAAACTTCGAGATGCAGGGGGAGCGGCAATCGGCAACGAACTTTCATTCGGGAAGAGGTTTTGGCTATTAATTACTTTACATACTAACTAGGCGATAATTCAAGACTGACTGTGTCGGGAGGGTTCGGATCTCTCATATTTATAGGTGCGAGTTGCCGAGTGATCCCCCGTTCCCTGAGGACTTTATATGATTCACTTTCCCTACTTTTACAAACTTTTCAAAATCTTAAACATGTACATATTTATCACTCGTAGTCTTGCACACTAATTCCAACTATTTTCTTTACTAAAAGACGGGAAATAACAACCTTTTCAATTATTAAGCGTAACATTCTATTACCTCATCCCTCCCCGGAAGAGGGCAGGAGAGGATCTGAACGCCAGTGTCGCGGTGGCGTCACCACGACTTTCTTTACCTAGTTTGCTACTTTATTGTTATCTCTTTTTTTATTTCTAAAATAAAACACATCAATCGTTTTTATTTATTCCTAAACTGCTTAAGACCTAACTTTGTACAACCTAGACCTACACAAGTGTAAAATAAATGGAAACCAAAAGTTAACATTGACAATAATTTAAACAATATTATTACATATATTAAACATATGACATAACACTATAATGGTAAATAGGTATGTAAATAACATCACATAATCTTTGTGTAAAGAGGTTCGAACTTTCTTTTATGTCTCTACTGCGCATGTTCAAAGGTGCTCCCGACGCTATTTACTTGTTGCATAACCACATTTAGACAACCCCATTTTCTCCGAGGTTTGAAATGTAGTACACACGCACTGAATGTATCACTATGTTATTATTTCGTAGTCGCACTGTTCCGAAACTACGACAATTCACTTATTCACTATTTACACTTATTTATCACAGTTTATACTCTATTTCCCTTAGCACATTGTTCTATATTCACATTTTACACATGATACTGTTACTTGTTCACACACTCACTATTCTGTCGTGCACAACATTCAAAAATAAGAAATCAGTTGGGAAATGAAAAGCCTGGAAAATTAGTTTTTCTCTTTAAATATTATAATAAGTGAAATTGTCTAATTTATTCAGCTTCATTATTTTTATAGTTCTATAATAAAAGTTTCAAATGAAAAAAATCTCATAGGTTAGTATTATAATGATATTATAATTATTATAAGACTGTTAATGATTCAATAGATAGGAAGTTGTATGTTGATTATTTAATTAGGTAAGATATATTGTTCGATAACAAAACTGTGGACAACATGCTTAAAAATAGAATGATTCAGTGGACGCTGCTAGGCGATACAATTACAATGTTAATTACAAGAGGTTGCCCACAGGTGGGGAGTACTTTCGCTCTCCCGTGGTGGCTGGTAGTGGACTCGATCATAAAGGAACTGAATAGGGGACCACTCTATACAGTTGGATATGCAGATGATCTTGTGATACTGGTTAATGGAAAATTTCCAAAGACAGTATCGGAAATCATGCAAATGGCGTTAAGTAGGGTTGAAAGATGGCGAAATAGTAATAATCTAACCATAAACCCGTTGACTAATCACACTAAAATGACGTTCAATAAGGAACTGGATGGAATGATGCATATGGGAAGTGATAAACAACTTCCTTCATACATGTTCAAAAGAAACTTTAAATTGTAGATTCCATCCAGAGAAGAACAGAAGAAAGGACTAGAACATCCAACAAGTGATAGTCAAATATAATACACGGATGTATCGAAAATGAAAATAAATCCGCACTAAAATCACTCAAATTATGGGACAATATGCGGCGGTCTTTCAAGCAGAGACATGCAATAATTACTTGTGTTAGGGATATAATGAGTAGACTTCCCAACAATAAGACTATTTATATTCTCAATGACAGTCAAGCTGCTCTACAGTTGTTCATGTCCTATAAAAGCGGTTCCAGATTGGTGCTCAATTGCGTTAAAGACCTTAATAATCTAGCTAGGTAAACGCAATGGGGTGAACCTTATTTGGGTCTGGGACATTTGATCCCAGTGGGACCTTTAAAACCCTCAGGTTTTAAAGGCAAAAGATAAATGAACTGCCAAGAAAGGGATCAGAGACTAAATCATTGGACCAGAACCCTTTGTAGGTCTTGAATTAGGAACAATAAATAAGGCATTTAGAGAACAAGCTCCACAAAAGGACTTACACCAATGGGAGGCCGTAAATGGCTTAAAGCACGCAAAATGTTCCTCAAAGACAATAAATCCAGGCTGGACAGGGAAAATTTTATCCTACAGCAAAAAAACAACTGACAGAGAAGTGGACTGGACAACTGGAGTATTCACGTGCTACTTCAGTACAAAAACCCTCTTCTCTAGAATGAATTTAGCAGATGATAACATCTGCAGTGCATGCAACTAGGAAGCAGAGTCCATGACGCAATTTTTCTGCGAGTGTGACGGTCTGTCGAATAAGTCTTTTAGGCAACCATGATCCGGAGTCAGAAGACTACAGACTTCTACGCCTGCCGGATATTCTGAAGTATCTGGATATAATATTTGAGCAGCAAGAGTAAAGGATAAGTTTAGGGGAACAAAAAATTCCATTGCGTCGGAGTGATCGGAGCGTCGGGACTATGACTAATAAGTTATATTAGTAATAACAGTTATTTTTATAAATATTTTGATTTTACAGATCGATTTCTAGTATCTTTGTTACTATTAAAAAAATAATAACATAATTATTAAAAAAGGCGAATCAGTTAAATGAGCAGTAAAAAAATACTGAATGGACAACAAATTTAAAGGTGGGTTAGGTTTAGGTTCTCTGGCGACAATACAGAAACACCGCGAAGCGTTTAACGAAGTGTTTAAAATTATTTATTTCAGTTATTCAAAAATAATGATTTGCGGCCTATTTAGTATTTTTTTGCTGCTCTTTTAAAAGCCTTTAAAAAGGGTCTAACACGGTATTTCTGTGGACAGATGTAACAACACGTCTAAACCATCGCACACTGTGGACGCTCACACAGCCGAAGTGAACTGTCTTAGTTTCAACCCATATTCGGAGTTTATTCTGGCAACTGGGAGCGCTGACAAAACGGTATGTGTACATAAATCGTTTATGGTGTTTTTTCTACTTTTAGAGAAGAAAATGTTTTCATAACATACTCGTCATTTTATTCCTACCTCATTCTTATTTTGATATAGATATTACTTTACTCCATTACACTTTCTACTTGATGGTATTGGAAGCATAAAAAAATTAATGTAATGAGGAACTTCTCTCTCCCCATCGTGCTTCCCACTTGATTGAATGGGAAATGAGTTTAAGCATATCTCAATTACTTCCAAGACAAGTATCTGGTACATTTTATAGTAGTGTTCTGTAAGGTTAAGGTAACTCCGCTATTTGGGCTTGTCCAAAAAAAAAATGGCATTTTGTGAGAAAGAAAAGAACTTAAATTAGTGATTTAATACATTTTTTATATAAAAAAAAATATTTTTCTAGCTTTTTTGAAGCCATTTTGTCAATGAAGCTCAATCCTATTCTGTATATTTTTGTATGGGCGCACAGTTCAAACTTAAATTAGCCATCCAGCAAAATATTTCTTTAAAAATCGTTTCTACGCACGACGGTTGCACATTACTATAAATGAACATTTCTACACACTAAGTCGGCGCTAGATAAGACAAAACGTTGCTGTCATTTCTGTGTCTGACAAATATCGTGTACACAACGAGAGCTGTCTAATTTTTCAGCGTATACAAGCGCCCTTATAGTTTATAAGAATATTTTTGACTAGGTATTGGGTGGGCAAGACGGTTGGAATCTTTGTGGGATCTGCGCCCCTGGCAGCCCCTATCTACAACACAGCATGGGCATATATTTTTGTACATTGTGTTTGCTTTTAGGTGGCGCTGTGGGACCTGCGCAACTTGAAGTTGAAGCTGCACTCTTTCGAGTCGCACAAAGACGAGATCTTCCAGGTGCAGTGGTCCCCCCACAACGAGACCATCCTCGCGAGCAGCGGTACCGACAGACGGTAAGTCCTACATGAAAACAATATTTAACTTAATTCAATATTTAATACATAGACAGACTAGTCACCAATATAGCTCATACAATTAACATGCTAAAGTGGCAATGGGCAGGTTTTTTTTTTTTATAGAAAAGGGCGGACGAGCAAGCGGTCTCACGTGATGGTAAGTGTTACCGCCGCCCATTGACACCTGCAACACCAGGGGGTATGCGGGCGCGCCGCCGACCTTGCAAAATCCTATTCACAGCTTTCTTGAAGAACCCCATGTCGTAGTTTAATGGGAAGACCTCTTGAGGCAGTTCATTCCACAGCCTACGGGTTCGCGATATAAAATAATTTTTGGACCGAACAGTACGCGACACCTCCGTATCTAGGAAATGCGGATGGACCGCACTTCTCTGACGGGAGGTGCGGTTGTAGAAACCCGAGGTGGGAATTATATTGAGGTTATATTTGGCGCAGCTCTATAAATGCAAAGCTGTCAACCAGGTGGTTGTCAATGGTTTTTTCTTTGATCACTAATATGGTTGGTTGAAAATAGTTGATTAACTTCTTTTTTATTCAACCAGAATATATCTCACGTAAGGTTCAGTTAGGGATAGACCTAACAATTTTTTAAGACTGCCACGTAAGAGTAATTACTATATGCATTTGTAATTAACTGAACGCATTTCAAAATAATTTTTGCTTCAATAAACTAAAATCGGTGCCCTTCTTTTAACTAGCAATCGCGGTAAGCAACTATTGTCAACGGTTGTTTATGTCACGTATACATGTTCCTGAAATTGTATGGAAACCAAGCGTGTTGCGTCATGGGTAAATTTTAGTGGTAGGTGTTATGTATCCGTCTCTATTAATAATCTGTATTGTCTATGTCATACTCGCCCGCCTGTCATGGCCGAATACACGTACTTCAACAAGCCTCGTTGTGTTATTTAAATATCTAAGACTTGCACAGCAACTAGGACTATGCAAGCACACCCCAACACCTTAAGATGGTGTCAGAAGAAACCAGAATAAGTTAAAAGTAAGCGATTGCAGCCTAAAAGTAAGAAATATAATTTTCATGTAAAGCGTCGTCTCGTCTCGTCATAAAATCCCAAAATGGCCGCACAAAATGGAACTACAAATCGTCTCCTGCCGCCTAGCAACTTTTGTCTCGACATCAACGCCGCAAACATGCCATTGGCTTGGCGAAATTTTAAAACCAGCCTTAGCATTTATATGGTAGCCAACAGTTTGGAAAATGAATCCGACACCAGAAAGGTAGCAATTCTATTACAAACGATAGGCCCGGATGCACTTCAAATATTCTACTCGTTTGATACTGAAATAGATAAGATCACATGCAAGGATCTACTCGCCAGATTTGAAAATTATTTTACTCCGCGTGTTAATATCTCCGTCGAAAGGCATAAACTGTTTAATAGAAAACAAGGTCCAGATGAAGAAATCGAAACATATGCCACTGATCTCAAGAATCTTAGTATTCAATGCAATTTCGAAGGTCTTGCCGATGATATAGTCAAGGACATATTCTCTTGGAATTTAAATTCATCATGTTCGTACATCAGAGAACGTATCCTAATCGACAAACCATCTTCATTCGATGCCGCCGTCAGTCTCGCTAAAACGCTAAGAAACACGAGGTTAGAGGCTAAAGTCCTGTCAAGCCACGAAGTAAGTGTCATCGCCAGTCGTCAATCGCATCACAGTCGTCAAAGAAGTCACAGTCGTCAAAGAAGTCATAGCCGTCAAGAAAGTCAAAGTCATCAATTTCAAAACCGTCAAAGTCATCAGTCTCAAGGAAGTCTTAGTCGTCAAACAAGCAAAGCATTGTCCAGTCAAGAACCTCAATTCAGACAGTCAACCAAGAACTGCTCTAGATGTGGTCAAGTTCACCGAACGAAATGTCCAGCCAGAGGAGTCATCTGTAGCATCTGCCACAAACCTAACCACTTTGCCAAGTGTTGCCGCAGCAAACAAGTGAGAGTCATCGAGGAAGAAAATACGGGTAATCCAAGTGATACTTATTATTTAAATAGTCTTTTCACTAATGAGATTTCTGTAAGTCAAAAAAACCCTTATTTTACAACATTGTCTATAAATAGTCAGAATGTAGACTTCTTACTTGATACAGGTGCAGATACCAATATATTATCATTTAGCTCCTATAAAAAACTTAATCTGCCATTAAGTAGTCTAACAAAAAGTTGTCACAAACTTTCAACTTTTAGTGGAGAAGTTTTACCCACTGTAGGTCAATGTATTCTATCTGTCACTCATAACGGAATAGCATATAAGGTCAATTTTCACATAATAGATACATCCTGTAGAAATATTATTGGTCGCGACAGTTGTGAAATGCTAAAATTAGTTAAAAGAGTCCATAATGTCAAATTTCATGAGTCAGTCAACGTGTCACAGCTTGTCGAATATAAAGATCTCTTCTCAGGAATAGGTTGCCTCAAAGATTACGAATGTCATTTGTCAATGAAGCCTGATGCTATACCGTCTGTCGATGCCTGCCGCAGAATTCCATTCAGTCTATTGGAACAATTAAAAGACGAATTAACAATGTTAGAAAAAGATCAAATTATAGTCAAGGTCGACGAACCTACTGAATGGGTGAGTTCCATTGTAATTGCATCAAAGAAAAATGGTAAGCTACGCCTGTGTATTGATCCAAGAAAACTTAATAAAGCTATTATGCGTCCCCATTATCAGTTTCCAACTATTGATGAAATCAAATCTAGTCTCTCCGGTTCACAATACTTTACAACTCTTGATGCCAACAAAGGATTTTACATGCTTAAATTAGATGAAGCCTCTTCAAAGCTATGTACATTCATTACACCTCAAGGTAGATATAGATTCCTTAGACTTCCCTTTGGCATAAATGCAGCTCCAGAACTGTTTCATTCCATTATGACAAAAAGGTTCTCCGACATCTCAGGAGTCAAAATTATGATGGATGATTTTTTAATATATGGTCAAACTAAAGAAGAACATGATTTCAGGTTAAAACAAGTCTTAGAAAGAGCTAGGGAATTAGGAATAAAATTTAATAAAGAAAAGTCTAACATATGTAAAAGTGAAGTCAAGTACCTAGGACACATCTTTTCTAAAGAAGGTGTGAGAGTCGATGAAAATAAAGTCAAAGCTATTTGTAGCATGCCAGCTCCTACTAATGTCACAAAATTACAAAGATTCTTAGGTATGGTAACCTACTTAGGCTCATACATAGAAAATCTGTCAGAAAAAACTTCAAATTTGAGAACACTTCTGTCTAAAGATAATGATTGGTCTTGGCAAGATAGACATAATGTAGAATTTAATGTTTTAAAAGAATGTATAACTAAAGCCCCTGTCTTGACATATTATGATCAAAATAAACCTATTACATTGTCAGTCGATTCGTCTAAAGATGCCATGGGTGCAGTGATTAGCCATGATAAACAACCCATCGCATATGCTTCAGCGTCATTAAGCTCATGTCAACAGTCATACTCTCAGATAGAGAAAGAGCTAGTAGCTATCTTATTTGGTTGTACAAAGTTTCACCAATATATATACGGTCGCCACACTTTGGTTGAAACTGATCACAAACCAATAGTGTCACTTCATAATAAACCTATTTATAATATTCCACCTCGTCTTCAAAGAATAATGTTAAGATTACAACCATATGACCTGAATGTAACTTATAAACCAGGTAAATATCTTTATGTCGCTGATACGCTGTCCAGAGCAGCTTTACCAGAACAATCATTAAATGATCTTGATTCTGATCTAGATTTGCATGTCAATTTAGTCATTAAGTCACTGTCAGTTAGTCCAAATAAACTTAATATTATTCAAGAACAAACTTCTCAAGACAAAGAATTGTCACTTTTGAGTAAATATTGCTTAACAGGTTGGCCTGAACATAAAAGATTACTTCCAGACAACCTTAAGCCATATTTTCCTTTAAAAACTGATATACACATTATCAATGGTATTGTCTTTAAAAACAACAGTGTAATTATACCTGTAGCTATGAGGAATGACATATTAAA
The DNA here is from genome assembly GCA_914767545.1 of Sesia apiformis. NCBI lineage: Eukaryota > Metazoa > Arthropoda > Insecta > Lepidoptera > Sesiidae > Sesia > Sesia apiformis. The sequence continues at coordinate 13,309,387 of OU611963.1, read as the reverse complement.
ACAGATCCATGAAGGTCACCAGGGTATTCACAGTTGTCAAAGAATAGCTAGAAATCTAGTATACTGGCCCAATATGTACTCTGATATAGAAAAGTATGTTAATAATTGTCATATTTGTCTTACTAACAGACGCAGTAATTCCAAAGAGCCACTGCAGCCTCATGAGATAAAACCAATCCCTTGGAATAAAGTTGGTGTTGATCTATTCGATCTTAATTCAGACAAGTATGTCATAGTCGTTGATTATTTTTCAAAATATATAGAGCTTGTTAAACTAGTAGGTGGTTCCACTAGTAATATTGTCATTAGTCACCTAAAGTCTATTTTCTCCAGGCATGGAATTCCTAATATTTTAATTTCAGACAATTACATAATTAACCTTAATTAAATTAATATTCTAAATTCAAATAAAGAGGCACATAATTATCCGAAGTAGAATCGCTTAGTTTAGACATTTTCAATTTGGACGACTTTTAATAGTGAACTCAAGCTCACAACACCAAAGGCAATGTTTTTTTGGACGACCGTTGAGCTCCATCTTTTAAAAAGGTGTTAATCATGACTGTTTTTCTTGTCTAGAAATAAAATAAATAAATAAAATCGATTTTTTACAATAACGCAATTACGAATTTTTTGTGTTTTGTAACGACTTGCAAGCGACACAGGTCGGAATAGACTGAACGAACAGCGCGAGAAGTAGGAGTTTAGCGCCAACTTGGGGCATTACTATCTGTAGTGTATTACCGTTTGTTTTCCTAAATAAAACAATGTCTATAGTTTTCTATAATGGTCTAGTACTGTATTGTTCATTTCTATAATATTCTAATTACACAGATTGCATGTATGGGACCTGTCAAAGATCGGAGAAGAGCAGACAGCGGAGGATGCTGAGGATGGACCACCGGAGCTTCTGTTCATACATGGAGGGCATACTGCCAAGATCTCAGACTTCTCCTGGAACCCCAACGAACCGTGGGTCATCTGCTCCGTTTCCGAAGACAATATTATGCAGGTGAGTAACTTTTGGATATAATTTTTTAAAGTTTCGCGTTTTGTACACATTTTATATTTGTAAATCGGTTCTGAACGTGTAAAATTAGGGGTTTTAATCTTTTTTTTTGGTATCTTAATTTTTTTTTTATATTGATCATTGCTTGCTGTGCTAACCATACTGCCTCTCTATGACGTCATCGAAGTCAGATTACGTTGGTGGAGTAGTATGTGTTATATATATATATCCAAATTTATATACACCTTTTTTTATATACATCTCATACATCTAGTTTTGTGCATGGGTAGGTAGGCCTAATCTAGCAGGATACTATAAAAGGGCGGGTTATATATCCACGTATATTTTATATAATAGGTAATTGGAAAAGTTCGCGGCCTTTTTGAACGTATGACTTTAGTGTACTATATTTCTCGCAACACTATCACTGGCGGGAATGTGATATACCGTTTTGTCAGCTGACTTTTTGTAATGGCGACAAATTGACATTACAAGTTAAAAGTTTTATCTTTCATATTTTTTAATAATTTTAAAATGGAAATCAATTCGGAGAAAATTAGATATGTTATACAAAGCTTCCCCCACCTCCGGATACTCTGCTTTCTTGAGCTTTACTCTTTTTTTTAATGCCATAAGATGTCGATCTGACCACACCGTGAATACAATTGCCAAGTTACTAAAAGCTTTTCCACGATTGAGGCGATGATCTCACTTTTTTCTTTAATAGTTAAAGTATGATGCTTCCGCTTTCGTGTAGGCGAAGGCATGTTGATTTGACGTGTAATGAACGCAGCTGGCGCGCTATGTAGGTACGTTACGAAGTATAACACACTCACAATGCGACACGCGCACACACGCGCGCGATAGCAGTGAGCGAACTGAGATTTCACGACCGCGCGGCCTGCAAGACGGCACGTCGCGTCGCAGTTACAAGTCACAACCTACACAAAAATGTTTATAACTTCTGTTTCCTCGTGATTGGCTTGTCGGATTACAAGGTGCGCCGGATTACCGGAGTCTACTGTATTCACTTTCCATAGACTTGGCGCAATCTTATTGCATTTCTGTTTCAAAGGTTGACTGATAGAGAATGCCACTAGGCATTAAGTCCGTCTCCTGTACAGTTTTGTGCAGTAAATCTTAAATAAAAAAAACTATTTATTAGCCTACTGTCACTCGCCGTCTTAGGGCTGGCGCGGCGCGCGTTGAAACGGACGCAGGCGGTAGCTGTGTTGGTGAATTTTTGGTCTTATTCCAATGTCGACAAAGTTGATTATTGTTTGTTAATGAAAACCGCGCTTCGCCAGGTCTCCGCCATCCCTTAGCTGGCTAGTTACCGCGGACCGGCAACATAGCGTTCACAGACAAGTATTGTTATTCTAGTTTAATTGAACTATTGAATTTAATATTTTGAAGTACTGGTTTGGAAGGTATTTATAATTGTGCTCGTAATATGTGGGTCATCTGCTTCGTTTTCCAAAACAACATTATGCAGGTCAGTACTGTACTGAGAATAAAAGGTTTATTTATTAAATTACACAAACTATTAATAATGTAAAAATTGTGCGCCATATTGACGCAAAATAAAAATAAAACTAAATATATAAAAAAAAAAATTGGCGAGTTCCACGGCTTGCTAACTAAACGATACACGTACCATACCATCAGCGTGAGTATTCACAGCAGAATATAGGTCTGTCCTAAAGTTCATAGCCATATGAGAGGGAGATTGCACGATCCCACAGCTCCTGGGCGCACTGTCTGCACTGTAAACTACTGTCTGTTCACGCTAAGAATGCAGTGACTCATCGGCCTCGTCGCCAAAGACAGTAGGCGTCAGCTATTTTGACCAATAGTGTCTTACAATTATTAGGCAACTATTTCACAGTAACATGCACATTCATTCGATACTTCGTGCGGGTCGGACGTGTGCATTGTTTTGTAAGGCTCTACGTGTTTTATATTGATTTTAAAATGAACACTTCCTCTTTGGATCTTCTTAAAAATAAAGTGGATCAATAATACACATTGGAGAAAGTAAATTTATTCGTAATAAATAAAGCATAGATTTCAGATTGAAAATTAATTATATATATAACTTTCTTTACGCAATGAGTAAAATGTTAGTGTTGTATATATAAACATATTTTTCGTAATAATTATTAAATTTGCATTTCTGTTTAGTTTAAAGTTTTATTTCTACGCCAATAAATATATGTAAACATACTTTTACTAGTGATGAGTCCCTGCATTCTTAACGCAAACAAACCATAGTCCAAGCTAAGGATAGAATAAAGGTTTTAAAAATTGACAGGTTCAATAAATTATTACTTATGGCCTCTCTCGCTGATTAACGGCTTTTCGTTTGTAACTGTAGGGTCTTGTAACTTTTATTCAAGTTGCAACTTGAATAAAAGTTTTGTCTATCAATATATTTATTCTATCAATGTTTAAATTAGCAACTTCATTGGCTCCAGGTGTGGCAAATGGCGGAGAACATTTACAACGACGAGGAACCAGAAACGCCCGCCTCCGAATTAGAATCAGGTGTGAACGTGAATCACGGATAACTTCACACACCCATACGTCCCCCCCAAACCCCCACCACACACTCAGTCACACAATAGATGCATAGATAATAGACAACATACATAAACATACACTGCCCTCCTAAGAAAAGGCATTAGTAACATTTTTAACGAAAGCATTTAAGTAACAATGGTTATTCTTTTTGTTTTATCCAAAACTACTGATGCCCATGAATTTATTCGACACGTCTGTCCAAAACTGCAAATATCTAGCGCTCCGGCTTATAATATCCTTTTCCTAAAATGCCCTAAATATTCTTAAAGCAGACATTTTAGGAAAAGTAAAATGAACATTATATGAAAAAAAGTCATTTTATTATAGGAACGAACATTTTAAGAAACCAATGTTTAGGAAAGCAAACAATTTAAGAAGAACGTTATGACTGGGAGCCGTATTTAGCTTGATTTTAAATTAATGAAATGATTGCCTATGTTCTCGAATGACATGAAAATGCGCTTGTGCCTTTTTTTCTTAGGGCAGTACTGGAGGTTCACTCCATAGAAACTGCAAATGCGTACAAAAGTATGTCTACCGAAATGAATCCCCGTTTTATACGAACTAAATTGATTCTTAAAAGTTACCAAAAAGAGTTCATTTCCTTGAACGTGTTCTTATACCTCACAGGGACAGTGATGTCAATAGAAAATATAAGGTCCTACAAAAATAGTGTATAATATTTTAATATGTAAACCGGCGCACGGAAAATATATATAACTGAAATTTAACATGAATTTCGTGATATTTTATTACATTAAAAAATAAATAATTGGTGATTAATTTAGTCGTATGTGCATATAACATGTTACTCAGTTCGTACCTACTTATTTGCGAATACAAATACGAATAACTTCCCTAACTATTCACGAATACGAATAGTATCTAACTTACTACACACACACACACACATGTAAAATTAGTATGTAAATTTTTAGTGCAAATAGTGATTTTTAGTTTAGTTTAAAATTAAGTATGTAGACAGCTAGTATAACAGTATTGAAATTAAATTTGATCCTTAAATATTTTTTTTTTCTTTTTATAGAAAACCTCTTTTACCTACTATTCACGTTGGATTTCCGCTCTATGATTATTAGTATTCGTTATTATTAGTAAACGGCGAATGCTTAAAAATTGGCGAGTGTTCACCGAAACGAGTACGAATTATTCGGATCATCCAAAGTACTTACTGTAACAGAAGCGGACGCGTTCGAAGGTCAAAGAGCGAAGCGAACGAGTGTGGATAGTGTTATGCTTATGTATATGCGAGTAAATTAATCACCAATTATTTATTTTTAATGTAAAAACTTGACAATTTGACCTAAAATGGGGAATAATGTGACCTTTTCTGTATTTCGGGGCTTTATTGATGTTTTCGTCGCTCATGTTGCTTCATCTTACTTCATTTGGAGATTTTGAATCTAACATTCCGGTTTTTTTGTATTGAAATGACTAATAAAGGGTCAACTGGCGGGGAGGGTTTTTATAGACATATTTTTGTACGTAAGAGCAAACTATGCCTAATACAATTAAAGTGTTAATATCCCTGCGCACACGCATTTAGTTATTCACATCAAGACAAAAAGCGTCTCGTTCAAACGTTCAAGATAAATTTTCTCAGTTGAAAAAAAAGACAATAATGGGTCTTTTTTAGAAAAAAAATAGTGCAAAATATATACTGTTGTTTGTTATATTGAGCCAATTGAAGGTTTGAACAAATACATTCTCATTTGCAGTTCGTTATTAATTTACAACTTATTCAATACGCTGTTGGGCGTCTCCAACCGCATATATAATTCTGTAATACAAACTATACCATATTAATTATAGCACGAGACAAAAGGTAAACAAAAAAGGCAGTAAGCTTGCATATTGTAGCTTATATGTAACCTAAATAAGAACCAAGGACTCGATCTAGGCTCTAATTTAAGTAAAACAAAGTGATTACTATTACATTTTTGTTTACCTTTTGTCTCCTACGTCAATGAATAGAGTTTTGGTCTGCATTAGAGGCAAATTTGAAAACCGTTTTCACCACCGTTTTTAATTTATATATATATATCACATATTGTTTACTAAACTGCTATAAAACATACACAGTACAAACTTCTATTGGATATCTGCGTCACCATCCTGATTAGTTTGCGTTTCGGCAAAAGCCTCTTCCTCAGTACTCCACAGTCTTCTATCTTGAGCCTTGTAAAGTTCCCCATCATATAAAGTACTATAAGGCATATAAGTTGTCATATGAAATCCATCTAAAGGCCCCCGATATTACCTTTAGATCGTCCTCCGATTATCGATATTGCCTTCTTCTTTTCCCTTTACTATAACCACATATGGTAAAAGGAGATGGCATACATAATTACATACTATATCTAGATCGTAACATAGAAATACAACTGCCGAAATTTACCTGACATGTTCAAACTAACTACTAAAGCGCTGCAATCATCTATAATTAGACAAAACACTGGCCGATACAAAAGCAGGCCATAACATCATCAGTAACAGAAGCCAACACTTTTACCAGGTATCGGCACGTGCCTGGGCGCTAGTCACCGACTCGCGATCCCGCGGTATCCCCCCCAATGCAACGCCCTAAGCCGAGGCCCCTTCCTTCCGCTGGTTTACCGGCGGGGGGCCCTTAGGCTCGTTGCAACACACATTTTGTTCGTGGCTGAGCGCCTTCTGCGCTCGCCCTAAATTAAACACGACCGGTGACTCTTGAAAGGCCACTAGGGCCACAAGAATCTATCCATTCCGAAAAAAAACAACAAAATCAGTAAAAGAGTTGTGCGTATAATTATTACAACTCGTTTTTGGTAATAGTAATATTTTGTTTATGTCACTTGTATCACTTTTGTCACATGGAATTATCCATCTCTGTAGTTTGGTTGATCAATGATACCAATGTATCTTTACATGATATTATACTCACAATAATTAGGAGTTTTTCGTATGCTATGTTCATTGTTAAATATTTTATAGTCGTGTGTGCAGGGCTCAATCCAGAGATAGGAACGTGAATCATAGTATGTAAGTAGGTATTCATTGGACGTTATTTGTTTGCCTGTATGTAGCCCCGTTGAGACTAACAACGCAACTAGCAAACTTGCATTATATGGTAAATAGAATTTCACAGAAAACTTTTAGTCTTATAAAAGTAAGTACGTAGGATTGGACGCAACCGTATTGCAATTTAACGATATAGTTACGTTATTGTATCTTTATTAATTTATACGGCTAAAAGATAAGATAACGTAAGACTGACATAAAATGTGTATGTATTTTGGGTGTGAGTGAAAATTGCCAGTGTAAGTTTTTCATCTTATCCCATCCCATCGAATGAGAAGAATAAGTCTCTCATTCCGTTATTACTTCCTACTTACCATCCTATTGAATCTTGTCGAGTGGAGAATATAATTAATTGAATAAAAAAAAATCCTACATCCCTCTTTACTTTTTGCTCCCTTCCCAACCTTTAGGAAAGAATGGGGAGTGTAGTGGGATGACCAAAACGCTTTGTGCCCATTCCATTCTTAAATTTCCAAAGGTAGGCGACGGGCGCATCCGGGGGCGCGCCCAACATTCATCATTAAAATTTTTGATGATGTCGGCATGTATCACAGGTATGCATAAGGAAAAGTACCCACTCATTAGGTGGATTGTCTACTCGTCTGTCATTTTTTAAAATTAAAACACGATGTAAACGCTTGTATACTGTAAGCCGTTGCAACGGATCCTCTAATACATTTTTGATATTCTTTTATGCCTTCTTTATATTTTATATGACAGTTTGCTAGTTGCGTTTCTTGAATTTCGATTTTCAATTTGAGTAAATACGAGTATAGCTTCAATATATATAGTTTGTGTATGCAAAGATGCGCAAGATAAAAAACTATTCAAAGCTCGAGTCGCATGCTCTTTGCGTCTTTGATTAGCGCAAATAAAACTAATCTCAATATGTAACATTTGTACAGGCTATGTAAGTTTCTGACAGGATTATTTGCAAATGGCAAAATTTAACGATTTTACTTCACGCCACAAGGCTAAAATGAAATGTTGAAAGTAATATGAAAATGGTATGTTAGCTGAAATATTGTTAATAATTCAATAACATTAAATACTATGTTGTAATTACATTTACCAAGTATCCGATGAGAAACGTGAAGAGTAGGAATAATTTGGATACATTTGTGGCTGTCATAATAAAAATTATATGCATAACTGGAGTTGAAAATCCAAAATCTATGGATACGGTCTAAACCAAGTCAATATCTTAGTAAGTTTGTATTAAAGGCCAGAATTGAATAGTTTTGTATTACATTATTGACTTGTTGTCGAATGTGGGGTAATACTGCGAAATGACGTCAGTTTATAGTAAATGAATGTTCCTATCAATGGATTTATCGTATCAACCCTCTAAAGGGGTGGAAATAGATGTGGCTTATACGCACGAGAATCTCATTTTATTAGTGGTATGCGTATTCTCTGGATGCAAGTCCCAGAATGTCCGTTTTTTTTTTAATTAATATTTTTTGTTTTTGATGCTACCGGCCAAGTGTTTTAGAAACTTTACTTTCACAGCTTTTTGAGTAAAAATACAAACTTTACTTCTTTATAATCAACGTATATGCCAAGTTACGTGTACTGTAGGCGAACTAGGAGCATTTCAGATATTTATCTAGTACGTAGATGTAAGAATAGAGAGCGACGAAGTGCACTTATCGATTTCTTAAGATTCAGATGTTTGATCATTATTAACTATGGTATGTTTGTTTAAAGCAACATTTGTTTTTGTTAATAGTAACGTTTGTTGTTGGTTTAATACAACTGTAGGATCAAGATGCGTGATTTTTATATGTAACCAGAGAAACAAATTTAATGCTATGTATTATAATCCAAAAGGCATTCCAGTATTTAGATAGGAATATTTGAATTCTTCAACTTGTTAGATTTGCATACATATTTATGTATTAAACGTAAACTGTTTGTTTTTGCCTATTTTGTTTTACCTGTTTACCTATTTGGTTGCATCACATCGACCACAGCTAAGAATCGGTTCTCGTCATCTGGGTATTAAAACTACATAATCATCACGTAATGTTTTCTATTGTATTATAAAGAAGAAAAGTTTTGAAACTTTTTCAACCTACTCGTACTTCCTTGTACGTAATACTCGCTTTATTTGCATTGGAGGGAGTGTAAATGGATTTTTTTTTATTTTTAAACTGTGCGTATAGACCACTGAAAGCAAATCTTGAGACGTATAACACTATCACAAATAAACGCAGGCTGCAGATTGTTTTAAGTTAACAACACTTATTTTTAGCAAGTTTGTGTATATGCCAACAGCATAAAATACAGAACATATATGAAATTTTTATCGTCTGTCCGCAAGTCCGTTACATTTTAATTTATTTTTCGTTTGTAAGTCAATAAGAATGTTATTTTCCAATGGTTATAAGTTAACTTGTGTACATGTACTCGGGTTACGCGACCGACCGATCATGATGATATTTGTAATGTTCAGTAACGTAATATGTAATTTTAAGTTGTGCTAAAATTTACGATTAAATTTATCGAAATATTATATATCTATTTGTTCTTCGTAAAGAATCTTCGGGAATATATCCACATGCGATTTACAGCACTATCAGGTTTCCTTACATTTCAGGAAAAAACGTGAACATATTTCTGAAAAACAACCTAATTCACGAGCAGCATTTAATTTGTACGGATTCGTGAGCCCTCACTAGGGCTGATATATTGGTACCTACATTAATGTTGTAGAATGTATGTTTAGGGTACGATGGAACTGACATGTGCCAAGGCATAAAAGTTCCATAAAAAGAAGAAAAAGAAATCTGAAAACGAACTTTCATTCATTTCAGTCTCATTTATTATTACTTTTACTGGAAGATTGTATGAAAGGCAACTTGATAATGTATTAATGATGGTTGGGTTTAAACATCTTTCTTGTCAGAAAATAGTTTGGGTAGGCTCTGCCAGCATTCGTAGTACTTAGCGTCGAGTTTTTGACAAGTTTCGGCGCCCCACCTTGTAATGGCCAAGCTGAGCGAAGACTCGAACATGAATGCCTGGAAATAAATACTAAGTTTTAAACATGTACATTGAAAAAATAAGACAGTCTCAACCTGCGAGAAATGACTGTAATATAGAAGACATCATTCCTCTAGTGTCATTGAGTTACGCATCAGTGACGGAGCGATGGCTTCCCACTACATCCGCATTTTAAATATTTTTAGGCTCGTATCGAATAAGTTCTAAAACATTTCAGTTTTAGAACCACAACTGCCGTATTAGTAGTGGATGTTTAGAGTACAGCAGTTACTATAGTTGTGTTCCAAAACGCGCGATTATCTATCTTTGCCAAAATAAATTTGGTGCGTCGTTTTTTATCTTCATACAACAAAAAGAGACAGAATATTATTTAGATTATAGCATGTTTTGGAACAACCGTGGAAACTAACGTTCGTCGAAAAAGTAATGTTGAGATAAATTAATGATAAAATTGGATCCCTAGTCTGAACCCTTTGCAATACCTACCTGCGTACCAACAGCAATTTTCTGTGGCTTTAGTTCCCCATGCGAGGCGGCATTGAAGCACTGCGCGTCCGGCCCGTGGGGCGTCATCATAGAGTGTAGCGATGCTCCCCCGGGCAGGAACCCGCCCTCTTTAGCTTCGTACGAACCCAGGATTAGTCCCATGAATTCGCTCATGCAGTTTCCTGGGAGATAACGTAAGATGTGTGAAAAATACGTGACCAAGGGGGTGAATTTGCATTCTTTCGATTTTGTCGCATATGATAACTCCTTTGAATAAGGATTCACATCAGTGAATAAATTATTTTTCAAATCGATTTCTAATGGACCTAGCAGAGGAAAGACACTCGTAGGCTGATGTTACACATAGTATGATATGCATTGGTGTATGGTATGCTGTGGTACATTTCCTATTCTATATATAAGGACAGATCACATGTATTTTGTAAGAATTTATATTCCAAACTGACAATTTACGAGGGTTAGTGCCAGTTTTTATGCTTATTAACACCAAATAAAAAATGGTCTCGTAAAAATATTAATTAGTGTTAAAAGTCTATGGTTTGTGATTCGGGAGTCTTCTTACTGTGGTAATATGGCGGACGGAATGTGTTCTCTTGGACGGACCAGCGCGGCGGGAATATGACGAAGTCAGCGATGGCCACGCCCGGCTTCGTTGACGGACACGTCAGCACCGTGAAGATTGACGGATCCTGTAATAAAGGCCCGTATGACTAGAATATAATAGGGCTATCTTTGTAGAAACACAGCTCACACAGTAGGAGAGGATCACAGCTTGGTTAGACCTTTCTTAAGATAAATAGTTTTTCTCCTTTGTCTTCACCGACAGCAAAGTACCGAAACCAGAAGCATCCTGATGCTGCTACAATATATGTGAGCGTAAGCTACCATAGATAAAGGATGGTCTGTATATCGCTTCTTTAAAATGAGGTGGTGGTAACTCACACAATGATCATAAGACACGGTGTTGATGACCATGAACTTGCCGAGGTCGTATTTGTATGGCACGTAGTTCCCGTGCCACGCGACCACATCGAACGGCGAGTGGTTCTGCTCAGCCACGAACAGAGCGCCTTGGTATTTGTTTATTATCTTGAAGCCTGGAAACAATTTGACAAAAAATAGCTACACCTTACTCATATACTTATTAATCCGAAGCTAAAATACCAAAAGGTTTCATAGGACGCAGGTCCAAGGAAGCATGCATACATATGTTTCATATGTGAGATAAATCCACTTTGCTAAAGCATACACAAAAACGCGCACAGGCAGGTCTAAAAACTAGCGCTTCTACTTGAACCTACCACCAGCTGAGACCTTCCTATTGCCACTAATTTTAATTTTCAAAAAACTATTTATAACTTTTTTGAGCGGCTGCATACGCTGCGAGCAAAAGGCTAGTAAAATAATAAGATATAGGTACAAAAATCTTACCAGGAACTTCTCTATCCTCGTAGTGCGCTACAGGCGTAAGGAAGTCCCGAGGATTGGCTAAACCGTTGGCGCCAATCGGCCCTAGATCCGGCAGCTTGTAGTGACCGTCGAATACTTCTAGAATATAGCCCCTGTGAAATACCAATTGTTCAAATTTATTAGGTATCCATTCCATATTATAAAGGCTGAGTTTGTTTATATGCAAGAGGTAAAAAATGGTGATAGCCTAGGGTTATCTATTCCCGACTCCCACATTCGTGAGGTCGTGAGCTCAAATCCTCAGGCCGTACCAATGAATTTCAACGTATATGTATGAACGTTTATTTATCACTAGCTCGCAGGTGAGGAAATGCGCATGTTCCAGAATTGAAAAAAAAATCTGGAGCATGTGCCCGTGTGGTGGACTATGCCCGAAACCCCCTAGTAATTTACTAGGAGAGAGGCCTAGCTGTGCCCTGCAGTGGAGCTTTAAAGGCGGACATCGAAGAGATGTACTGAAAACTTTTTTTTTATAGAATATATGGCAGACGAGCTGGCGGGCTGTAACACCGCGGGGCTTGCGGGTGCGCTGCCGACCTTACAGAATCCTGTTCACAGCTCATATATGTATTACTGTATTTTTTTATATGTGTAGAAAGAGAGCGGCAGATGAGCATACAGTTCACCTGGTAGTTTTATATTGTCGCCCTGCCACATCCCGATGCATATCAACAACGGTCCAGAATGACAAATTTCGGCGCCCCGTTGAATACCTTTGGCTACCTTTGCAGATTTGGAGAAAGGGCTGGGTAAATGCGGAGGGATAGGGTAGGAATGGGCTCTGGCATATCTCACTCGCTACAAAACACGGAAAATAAGATAAAGTGGAAAATGCAGTACACTTACAGTAATCGTCTGTGAGGCCAGGTAACATGGTCAGTCGAGTGTGCCCAGCGCCTGTAAGATTGCAGCCTGCACACTCCCCCTCAGAACTATACCGATTTAGAAAATCCTTCCATTTTTGGGTACCTAAACTATTGCAGATGGACTTAGGGTATGTGAGTAGATCACTACCTGAGCGAACCTAGGACGACCATCCTAGGTTCGCTTGTGTTGTATAAGTTCTTACCTACTGGGCCCTTTTACTTCAACGGCGAATCTCATACCAAGCTGAATGACTGCGATCTCGTTCGGAGCTATCTTCATGATACCGAATTCTGTTGTTATCTTCAGAACGCCTTGTTGAGGTACTGCAAATTTAAAATAAGTTAAAATCTAGTACCTATAATCTCACTAATATTATAAATGCGAAAGTGTGGATGGTTGTTACTTATTAATCATGTCGAAACGGCTGAACCGATTTCGTCGAAACTTGGCAAATAGGTTGTAATTCAAATTAACACGTAGGTTACTATATGTACACAAAATCTTTTTATTTTAGTCACCATATGCCTATTTAAATTACCTACTTATAATGTGCCCGGCACCTATATTGTATCCACAAGTAACTTGCTTGCTCCATCTACATGCTTTTTACCACGAGTATCTCGACAGTGGTTTACTAAAAATATATTGAATAGATGGTAGTTTATGCTGTATTTGCTGTAAAATAAGCATTATAACATGGAAGCATTACAAAAACAGAGACCTTTGTAACGCCTCTTCTGCGATATTTATGCCGCGTGTTCACGGTGTTACGGTGTGAGAACAGAAATTCTCATGATGGTTCGATAAAGAAATATCATTAGATCGATTGCTTAGTTACCAATGAGCAAATCTCCATCGCTGCTATAGAACGCACTGTTTTCCATGGAAGCATTACACAGGTACACATGTATGGCGATTCCGTGCCGGGAACGCACGTCGCCCGCGCCGCATACTGTGTGGAGCCCCGATACGAAGTCCACATATTGAAATGATGGAGGAATGTCAAAGGGGAGCCAGCGAGACTAGAACAGAATCGGTAGGTAAATTGAAGTTATCAGTAATATTGTGGGAAACCTGAAGATAATGTGATACATTATAAGAATGGGTATGGTCTAGTAGACCTCTACTATTGTCTAGAGATACTATTGTTACCAGACCTTGTCTTGAGATCTCTCTACAAGACAGTTAGGTACATACTTAGATGTCTGATGACACGGGACACGGTACATACATACCTGGTTGGGATCTGGAGCCTGCTCATCCCAGTTGTGTGTCAGATATTTGGCGGCTTCTAAACTTTTAAACGGTGTGTGTACGACGGAAGGACGAATCCTGTAAAGGGTGTAACATAAGTAGATATGTATAATTAAAATTTAACTTTTAATGGTCTCCGAGTAAGGCAACATACCTCATAATTCAATTGCAATTGCAGGTAAGGTATTATTAAGAAAAAATATCTAGTTAGCCCAACAAATAGGGAGTCTGGTAAGGATTTCTGGAATAAGTGACGGTCTGGCGGTGCGTTTTGCGTCTCCAATATAAATAAATATAGTTCGCTGTGAAGACTCACGTTGACACAATTGCATCGCTGTGAGGCCGTACCACTAGTGTCGCAGATTAGTTACCAGTAACATACCGAACCGTCGAGACAGATGACAACAATATACCTACTTAAAATACTCGCCTATAAAACCAGGTTCTCTTATTATCGTGTCTAGGCGCGGTGAAAGCGGTGCCTGACAGCTGTTCCGCGTAGAGTCCATACGGGCAGCGCTGCGGGTTGTTCTGACCGTCCGGTAGCGCGCCGGGTTTGCGGTGGTCTTCTGATGAAAACTCAGAGCCAAAACCAGAAAGATACTGAAAAGCATAAAGTTTTTAGTAAACGTATACAGAGGTCACCGTGGCATTTAGTTTACTTTTTGTTTGATAAGTCTTTTATTTCTTGAGGACTGCTGTTAATATTAGTAAAAATACAGAATTTAAACTTAGTCAGCCTTACTAATAAACATTTACACACGGACTATACACTCGTTATAACACGGACGTTACTAATAAAACTATTTTTGACATAAGCCCTGTATACGCCTGTTATAACGGGCTCGTTTTGGTATGGAACTTTACACACCGCTTATACGGGCCAGCAGCCTTGTTTAACGGTTGTATAGCGAAAACAATATGGCGGATAAACACATCAGCTGTTCGCAAACTAACCGTAGACTGCAATTGTAATTCGTGTTTTAATGCATTAATCGGGAAAACTACTCATTTTATTATTTTAAAATGGATTATTTTAACTATTTAGATTTATTTGACCTTTGGGACACTGAAGATGATCGTCAGACAAAGACTTATAAACAACGTAAAGATCCCTTTGTGTTAAGCGATTGTGATTTCAAATATAAATATAGATTTACAAAGAACTACGTCCGGAAAATTGTAGATTTGATAAGAGAGACTGAAATAGAAGAGGTAGTGGAATATCACCCGAGCTGCAAGTTCTGACGGCTCTTAGAACTTGGGCTCGACAAGAAGTTCAAGATGATTCTGCAGACCTACATGGTATAAGCCAACAATCGATAACAAACATTTGTCGTCGTGTTGCGATAGCCTTAGCCAGGAAATCCGAACGTTTTATATTTATGCCAAATACCATTTCGGAACAAGAGGACGTGATAACAGGCTTCCGACAAATATGTGGTTTCAGAAGTGTTATAGGAGCAATTGATTGCACACGTGCGAATTAAAAAAGTAGGAGGTTCAGCAGGACAATACTATATTAATAGGAAAAACTACTATTCTTTGAATGCCCAGGTCATCTGTGACTCGAAAGTTGAAAATAAGGGACATTATAGCGAGATGGAGAGGCAGCACCCACGATGCCCGAATTTTTAGAGAAAGCCAAATACGGCAAAGATTTGAAAATAGAGTTTGTTGGGCGGCTTCTTGGCGATTTTGCATATCCATTGACACCGTTTTTGTTTATCCCAGTATGCAACCCAGCAACACAAAGTGAGGCAGCTTATAACCGGGCACATATTACTACAAGAAACACTATAGAACATTGTTTTGGACTTTGGAAGCAGCGTTTTAGACGCTTGTTAACTGGATTCACTGTGTCATTGCAACATGTAAAATTGTATATAGTTGCTTTGGCAATTTTACATGACATAGCAATAGATATGGGTGAAAGGGTGGGAGAAGGATTTCATACAAGTGAATGTTCCCGAAGCGACATAAGTCAACAGCCACAAGAAAGTCATAGTGGTCAAGCACCCAGGAATTTATTTATTCAGACACATTTTTGAATATTTGTTAATAAAATTTGCTCTACATGTATGCATATTTATAACTTTATAATGTCATGTACTCTACATAACCTTTTGTTTTTAAAAGATTTCAATTATTTGTTAAATTTAAAGTTAATTAGGTACTGTTGTATACTTACATCAGCTAAATATTTTAGTAATAGATACTTAGTCAAGTAACCTAAGTGAATAGAGTGGAGAACAGTAAATGAACTCTAGCATTTTCAATTTCAAACCTGTCAACCACCCATTTATTCTATAATATGTAGGGAAATATAAGGTCATATAGAAACAACAAAGTCAATTAGATGTCTTTTAATAGTAACGTCATTTATCTTGTAATTGTTTCTCCATGAGTAAAATTCTTAGTTCCATTTCTTTAACTTTCAAGGAATGTTCTTTGGCTTTAAACAAATGTTCTTGTCTAGCCCACTCATGAGCTTCCTTCATATGTTTAATCTTCAGGTCGCTTTCAGCCTTTAAACATTCCGTGACAGCGTTGTTACGGAACTTCGCACTCTCAGATATTGTGCTTGTCTGAAAACCAAATACATATTAATGAGTTACTATACATTGCACCAAAAAAAAGACAATCCCTAAGTAGTCTGAAAAGAAAAATGGTTCAATAATATAAAATCCATAGTTAAATTTAAGTTTCGAAACTGCAAAATGAATAAACTATTCATATAATAATATTCAATTACCTTTTCCGCAGCAGTCCAGTTCGCACTGCGCTTCCTCTTTTTAAGCATCTCCATTCTTTTCGTTTAGTAATTACAAACGAAAGGGTAATTTTTATCGCTAACACGCCGTCTAAGATGGTAGGCAATCAACACAAGTAATAGAAACTAAATCAATTATTAACGCTAGGTAAGTTATTTGTTTGGCTCTAGTCCACAATAAATGAAACGTGAGAAACGTCAAACTTCACCAAAGTACTACAAACTAAAATAAAGGAATGCGTTCTAAAACACGTAATTATTCCTCTTTGATATAATATGTTCACATTCAATTTTTATTCCGTTAAGAAAATATCAATTAATTTCAAGTAAAAAAGTCGATAAAAAGTATAAATATAATCTAAATAAATAAATTATTTGTGTAACCTTGTACTATACATGAAAATTCTGCATAGCGTATACCAGAAATATATTAGAATATTCAGCTTTGGAATGCACGTTCAGTATGATTGCCCCATCAAAAAACAAAGTGCTTATTTGAAGTGTGTAACTATGCAACCCGTATACAACGTTTATTAGTAGGACTCGTGTATAAGCTTTGTATAGTCCTTATTCATTGTAGGGGAACCCGGGGTAGAACGGGGTACTGGGGCGGAACGGTAAAGAGGCGGGGTGCTCGCTACAGACGACAGAGACGCGTGACCATCGTGCACAACGTTCGGTCCGCTGTGCTGCGCTATATGGAGTGGCCGCTGTCAATGTGAAAGTGCGCTTGGTTTGGATTTTATCGAAGGTCGACGTAAAAGCTTGCAAGTTTTAATTTTTCTATGCAACACCAAGGTCATTACACTATACACTATTCTTTGTTCGGATATTAACATTACATGTTTGTTTAAACATACTTTTGACTAACTAAACGTCTAGTGATAACTCAAGTCCAATAAATATAACCGGCCATAACACTCGTGTTTACGTGAACGGTGCGTCGGGGCACAATGGGTGGGGCACAATGGGGTATACCCCGTTCCGCCACTTAAATATTTTTAATTCTCATATAAATACGCATTTTTATTTCATCTGCAGATGGTGAGTTCATATATAAGAAAAACCAGCCGGCAGTCCTGGTCTACATTGCTAATCCCGTTGCCAAAAGTGAAAGCTGAAATGAAAAGAGTTACAAGAAAGGGTGAAAAAACGGCAATCCTTACCGCTTCACCTTACAAGACTGAATTAGAAGAATCTATTAAAAAGACACAAAATATCAAGTAAGCGAAAGTAGAAAAAAATAAACAAGACTGACGTTAAAAGGTAAAGAAGACATACCTGAAGGAATGAAAACTAAGCCAAGGAAACAAAAAAGAATCAGAACTAAACCTGAAGTACACTCAGAAGACGTAGAAAATTTTAAACAAAAACAAAGAAGAAACAAGAAGAAAGAAGCAAAAAAGAATCGGAACTGTATCTGAAGATACTCGGAAGATGAAGACGCGATCTGCTTGTATTGCCATGATTTACACTCCAAGTCCAATGAAGGCTAGTGGTCTTGTAGCATTTGTAAAAAATGGGCACATTTGGCGTGTGCTGGTCTAGATAGTGACGACGATGACAGTGTTCTCATCTGTGAACTATGCCAATAATTAGTACCCCATCGTGCCCCGGGTTCATTTCCCATTGTACCCCGGGGAGTGGGGCAGAATGGGAAATTTCCCTTTATTTTTCAAACAATATTTTTTCAAAGTGACTATTAATTTAGATAAGTTTAGCTTTAATTTCCTTGTAGAGAAAGAAGTAAATAAACCTACAAATTGCCAAATAATGGTGTTGTTTCATTCAAACTCTCACAAATTGTAACCAAAGCTTAGCTACCCCGTTCCACCCCAGGTTCCCCTATAACTAAACAGATGTTAAACGACTGTTTAAAATTTGTTTTAGTAAGGCTCTCTAGAGTGTTTAACTGTATATGGACAGAATTATACTTTTTTATTGATTGTAAAGGAAAACCCCTATGCTTAATATGCCAAAAAACTATTGCTGTTCAAAAAGAATATAATCTCAAGCGACATTACGATAGCGAGCATAAAGCAAAATTTGCATGTCTTGTGGGTAATTTACGGAAAAATAAAATTAACGCACTCAAATCGTCAGTAATGAACCAACAAAATGTTTTTAAGGTTCAAGTTCAAAGTAACGAGTCGGGTATACGTGTGAGTTTAAGGGTAGCAGAAATACTTGCGAAGTCTGGCCGACCTTTTACTGACAGCGAACTAGTAAAACAAGTTCTTGCGTAGAAAGAAGTAATAGACATCGTGATATCCACTGTAAACTACATTTGAAAAAATGGGTTGACACATCGCCAATTTCAACAGTTTCTGTCAAATATGGAAGCAGATCACCGAGATGTCCTGTATTATTCTGAAGTGAGATGGTTAAGTAAAGGTGCAATACTGAAAAGATTACTTTTGCATTGTGCAATACTTTTGACCTCAGAAAAGAAATCAACACTTTTATGATCGAAAAAGGCAAATCTGTTTCAGAACTTACAGATCCTCAGTGGTTAATAGACCTTGGATTTTTTGTCATATTTGATTATTCCGTGAAAATCGCTTAAAGAAGTAACATGTCTATACTCTGTTCGCGTTAAGAATGCAGTGAATCTGATTATTTTACCTCGACTACTATCTGTTCGCGTTAAGAACGCATGTTCATTTACCGTTCATTTGGTTCCCTTTTATATGTTTTATTAAACGATAAATAATTAAACTATCTGTCTTAACGCGAACAGATAGTAGTCGAGGTAAAATAATCAGATTCACTGCATTCTTAACGCGAACAGAGTATAGTTATCTGACATTCCAAATTTAAAGTAATTCAAACATAATCCATAAACCAAACAGATCAGAGTTGACTTCAAAAGAGTATGTATAATCTGAGATTACCAATCAACATTTTTGACAGATATAACTCATGAGTATAAATAAATATGCTGAATATGAGGCTTCAAGGAAAAAAACAAATTAATATCTGATATGCACACAGATGTAAAGGCATTCCAAATGAGAAACAAGCTCTTCATAAAGCATATTGTCGAGAAAAAGCTGGACCATTTCCCGAATTGTAAAAAAGCTGTTGACGACGTTGGAATAAATTTTCATTGGACAAATGATAAAATGAAATTCAATTTAATGCAGCTACAAAATCAGTTCAACGACAGATTTCGTGACTTCGAGGTTTCTGGCAAACTGAAGATTTTTGCAAACCCCTTTTCATGTGATATTGAGGACGTACCCAGTAATTTATAAATGAATGTGATTGATCTTCAATCTAATGATACTCTCAAAAACTCCTTCTATGAAATCAATGATCTTGTTAAATTTTATGGCAGTTTGCCATCTAATTTTGACGAATTGAAAAGGTTTGCTCAGCAATTAATTACAATTTTTGGCAGCACTTACTTATTCTCAATTACAGAAAAAATAAATATTGTTCTCGTCTCACAGATGAGCATTTGAGTGCCATTTTACGAATTTCTACGACAGACATGAAAGCAAACATTCCACAAATAGCCAGTCAAATACAGCCTCAAAAATCACATTAAATTTTGATTCGACTCGCATACGATAATTTCTAAGTATTAATAAAATTTAAATAAATAATAATTAAATAAATAAATTTAATTTAAATA
Source organism: Sesia apiformis (assembly GCA_914767545.1). Taxonomy (NCBI): domain Eukaryota; kingdom Metazoa; phylum Arthropoda; class Insecta; order Lepidoptera; family Sesiidae; genus Sesia; species Sesia apiformis. Next base: position 13,289,197 of record OU611963.1, on the reverse strand, counting down.
TTTGTGTTTTTGCTTTTTTAATATCATCGATATAGGTACCTATTAACAAAATTATGAACAAGTGCGGCCCGCCTTTATTTTATTCTGCCACTATGTGGCCCTTGCCTACTAAAAGGTTGCCGACCGCTGGGCTAATGATTCGGGCTGGTTTAAATACTGATAAACAATTTTATTTGAACAACCACGGACTACCAGGTAACGAATCATTTTGTGGCAGAGAACTGCGACTGGTGAGTCTCGACGTACAGGTATATCGTTGGACACGGGATAGAGCTGCTGACTCCACTGGCAATCAATTCTATTACGTATTTGTATATTATCTTTTAATTGCTGTTATTTATTAAGTAATTAAATAATTAGAACGTTTCAAATTAGGATTAAGGATTAGGATTAAAGGACACTTATTCAACTACCTACACTCAAGTAGAATAATTCAAATGGAAGACTTACCTGTATTTCTGTCATAATTCAATGTAAATTCTTCTGCGAAAAAATCCCTTTACAAAGGCCTGTGGGAAGCTTATCAAGTCTACGAGAATCGTCGAAGGAATGGCGTGATATTTCTTTTGAGGCTTGAGGAAACTACTTACATATCTACATAATAATATACTTGTTTACTAGTATGTAAATCTCTCAAGCCGGTTTGTCTGTTTACCTTTACTTAAAACTGTATAGTTTAAACTGTTAGTTACAAAAGAGTTTAAAAATATAGCTGGCTTAAAACTAAAAAAGTAATAGATACTTTTTCTTTGTAAATTAAAATATAAATCTTCAATTAAGGGAATCATGACATTTAGATCGCGTTGCACAATATCGTGTAATTTAATTTTATTAAAATAACAAGCTGTGGTGGACGAGACGTACTCGTGCGCCGATACCAGCGAACGCTCGGCTTGTTCCGTCGGTCGCGTCCAGACGCGACTCGGTTTTCCCGAGCTTGCCAGTCAGAAAAGAATCTTCACACCGGTAGGCCGCTCGCGTTATAGTATAGTCATAGTATCTTATAGTCTTATAGTATCTTATAGTCACGTTAAATAATTTATCCATCGATATAATATACAAGTTGTAATATAACTTCAGAGTAAACACATTCCTCGAATATATGTGGACTGATTTATACGACCTCCGCACCACAAAGTTAATAAATAGTAATAAACCAACCAGATTTTAAGACCTCCAAGACTTTAGACTAACTACTGATAAGAGGTTGATAGAATGGAAAAATCCCTTATCTCGTGTTACTAGGAATACCTAAGTCATAATTATTAGTTCAAATCATAATTTCAAAATATCCAAAGGTAGGCAACGCAAATGTTTCAACATTCATCGTTTTTGAATTTTTTCACTGTATCCCGCTATCTGTGTGTCAGTTACGCGGATTGTGTCAGTCTATCTTATATAAAAAAAAGTTACATTCCATACTGACCGCTACCCTTTTCTCCTTCATAAACCAGTCAGTATAAACAGATCTGGCGAATTGTTATAAAGCTGTAGGTTACTGACTGACCTTGCTGCTACCATGGAGTAATCGTCTTTACGAATTATTTAATAACACTGAAGACTGGAACATGCATCAACATAACATATAAAATTTAATCTCAATTAGAATTTACAGTATGTCATAATAGTAACGGTGAATATTCCAATAATTTACACAGTATGTCATGTTACGTTGGTTAGTTAGGTAAGTCTATTGAGAGGTGTGTTATTCCAGTATGGTAATAAACTTGTTCGTTGTGTGATATAATATTCGACCGAGAGGCGTTTTATTACCAGTTTAGTGGTATTTGTTACCAATTCTCTCTAGATATAAGTAGCGAATCTTTGCAGATGTATAAGGTGATTTATGAATGTAATTTCATAATTTGCTCATTTTCATTGAGAGGAGCTCTAAAAGTTTCCGGCCTGACAAAGAAAAAGAACACTCAAGTTCATTAAACTATTTTTATTTTTCAATATACTCGTATTATTCTCGGTCTATTTAAACACATTTTTCGGAACGTTTAATTAGCATTTCTATCCCAGTGTAAAAATAGTCAGAAGTTTTGTCTTCAAAATGGGCAAAAACCGAGGCGGTGACTTCATCTTCAGTGGAAAACTTAATCTTCAGTGGAAAATCTTCTACCCCTTAAGTCTGCCTCGAGTTTTGAGAATAAATACCTAGTTATCACTCTGGGGCAAGTCGGGTCCATAGGACGGGTGGCGAATTTCCGTGAAGTCACATTGAAACAGCAGCCTTCGCAACTGTCATGGTGAAGCCGCACACCTTTGCTTAGTTTTCCACGCTTCTGCTTAACTGCTTCTCGTAATTGCTCTATAAGGTTAGCATAATAGCTTCCAGTCACCGTAATTATATAAGTCGTAAGTCTATAAGCAATATTCTTTGACAATTCCAGAATATCGGAGCCATAATCTTTTTGGCGGACAAAGTCACCTTTTTCTTTCTAGGTGGTGCTTCACCAGAACGATGCCCACTCCATTGACTCCCCTTTCGAAAGAGGATCATAATAAAAACAACATAGTTTCAACCACCGTAACAATGGATTCCAAAAAATCGTTTCCGTGTCCCTGAAAGACCTCCAAGTTCCTTACAGTACGTTACTCGTTCAATTCGCTGCACACTTGAAAGAAGTTCTGGCACCCACCTCGCACTAACTTTAATTCATATGAAGATATTCACGAAGAATCCTAAGGACTGTAATTTTTGTAAGCCCTGTCCTTTCTCCTATTTCTTTCGTCTTTAGCCGTCGGTCGCTCGGAACTTCTTCCACTAATTTGATGTTGTTTAGAGGGAGTGCCTCAACGGGTCGACCGGAAAGAGGTTCGTCGTCGATGGACTCTCGTCCTAAACAAAATTGCTTACACCAATCTTTGACGGTGGAAAGTGGTGGAGAAGAATCCCCATACACATTACCCAACCTTTGTTTGATATCGGTCGGGCTAACTGCTAACACCTTCCTTTGTAAGGAACTTAATCAGGGAACAATGTTCCAGTTTAAACATTTTGCGACTTCCTGTTGTTCTAAGAGTCGAGGAATCAAAACTAACGAGGGTTGAACTATAAAAATTATACACGAACTAGCAGGATAAATGACAACTACAATGACTAATATTTTATTTTTTAAACATCCAGAAATATGTCAGGCCAGTAACTTTCCGATCTCACTGGTACGAGTATGTATGGTTAACTATGAACATTTATTATTTGCTTTATATAGGCCGCCCCCGCGGTTCGCCACCGTATGTTTTTCTGCTCTTTTCATCCAGCCACTACTGGTGAATTTGTTCACACACTTGTGAACAAATTCACCAGTAGTGGCTGTCAGTCCACGCGGTCGGAGCGGTTAGAACTACCGACACAAAAAAGTCGCGTGTATGAAGAAACACTGGCATAGTATAGAACTTGTAGTTCTAGTTGTAAGTCTCCTAGGGGGGGTAAGACATCATCCACTCCCCGTGTTTGGGGGGTGAGATTATACAATTAAAAGTCACATTGTGATGAAACACTGGCATCGGCGGCAAATTAAAGAACAACATTTTTTGAGAAGCGGTAAGTCCCATTGTTTGATAAGGCTCCATAAAAATTTGGATTCCAATATTTCAGACGACCAAAAGTTACATCGTGATGAATGTTTCTAACCAATGTCATTTAATTTTTTGGACCGTTTCGAGGGTACAAAGGGTTGAAGGTACAAAAATGGACGATTTTTAGCCTTTCAGTTTAGTGGGTATGCTTTAATCGTATACTGCATATATAAGACAAAAACTATAAGAGATAAATTGTTCGGAACACAAGACAATGTATTTATCATAGCCCGTGTTTTTTTTATCTATTTCAAGACAAATGACGGACATATTTTAATAAAATCCAATAAATTCCAGCCATTTAGCTGTAAAGAACCGACACATTATTTTTTTATAGACGAGCCTGGTAATAGATTTCTTGTGAACTCCACATTAAGCTTATTTATGCATGAAGAATATGTCTGCATATTCTTTTATTTTCAAAAATTTTATGATGAACAATGAGAATTTCCAATTTGTAGGCTCATCATTTTACGGTGGAATGTCGTAGAGTAACTATAATATAAATTACAAATATATTTTAAGGGAGTCTGTAAGAAAATTGAATTAAAAACATATTTATATATATTGGAATTACGCAAATAGTGCTATATTTAACACCTTTTAACACTACACGAAATTTTCTAAAAGGGGTCTGAGCTCTGCATACCTTTCGTGGACATTCTCCTTTGCACTTTTGGATAAAACAAAAAGAATAACCACTGTTTATATTCTCTTTGTTTATTTTTAATTACGAATATACACTTATGCTTTCGTTAATAATGTTATGAATGCCTTTTCTTCTTAGGGGAACAGTGTACCGATGCCATTACACTTGTCATTGTGTACTTGTAGTGTTTCAGAGTTAGCAATAATACAAAAATACTTTCGCAAAAGTTTATTATCATAATGTTCATATGAACAAAAATGTCAAGCGATTCGAGCGATCTTATTGTATGGATAATAACATTATGCTGTGATTACACTACTATGATACGAAGTGTCTACTCAAAATGAGCTATCGCATACACATCTCTATATTATTATTTGAAAAGGTTACATGAAATAACAAATAACAATTATGTGTTGTCGAAACATTTGCAAGAACAAAATACACAATAAATATGTTTGAATTATAATATTCTTATTTAGATTATTTTGTCAATTTTTGAAGTACCTCTAAGCTTTTGAACAGACACTTCCACATTAGACAGAATTCGATAAATAGATGTGGATTTTACAATAGTTAGGTACGAGTATACAATAAGGTAGCATCTACAATAAGTTACTTACAGAATGACATTAACATTATTATTGTTCATATTAATACTTCCAATAGCTACCAGAATGAAAAATCAATTACCATTGATTATATAGTAGAATGAGACAAATAATATTTTATTTCAAAATACGCTCTTGTAATATAAAGAGTAGTCATTAATGTCCCATATATCTATGTAACCAACGACATAGTATATTGTCATTAAAATTTCATTTCTACATTAATAATTTCAATATAAATAAATTCACAAGTGTCAATTAATCTCAATAACAAAATACGCATTAAAAATAGTAATCACTCCAATAATTCATATGGAACATGAAAAGCGCACAAATATTTAACAATTAAGATAAACTTAATGGTAAACAACACAAATCACAGTTAAGTAAGTTTAAGGCGCTTAATTACAAACACAGCAAGCGTTTTTGGACAACTTAATAGAAATTATAACTGATATACGTGTTCTTAGTGGCAGTGATGCAGTTTTTTTGTGGCAAACTTCGCCCTACTCACAAAAAATGGGTTCATTCCTCCTCGTTACAAGGGACAAAATAAGGGTATATATAAAGACCTTTCAACCCGCAATTAATTTGGCGCCGTCATTTCTATTTTGATGTCGTGCATCGTACCAGATATGTAAAAACGTATTCCATACGCTATCGCTACGTATTCAGTTTACAATGAAACCATTCGAATGCCAAGTATCGGATGAAATCCAGTAGAAAATTTAGTTCAATTTAAAAGGTTAGTTAATTATGCAAAAGAAACGATATGTATTTATTGTATTTGTAACCTTTTTTAACGTAAAAATACCGCAGATTTGGAAGCATAGTCGTTTCAGTGACTGTACAAATAGACAATCACTAGTAGTGTTTAGTAGACAGTCACGTGGCGTTCAAAACACTTCTCTAATACTTTTTGACGTTCAAAGGATTAAAAATTAGAATAACACGATATCTCAAAGCATTCAACTAACAGCGTTTATCTTTTTATAAGTTTGTAACTGTTATAATTTTATTAAGGTGTTAAAAAAAGATATTCAAGCCGTCAACCCACTGCCCAGATATGAATAAATATTAAATTTATACTGATTTACATTAAAAATAAAAAAATGTACATTTTGTAAGATAAAAAAATTTGATACAAATAAATCCATCAAACTTAAATTCACATAATATTTTTTGTTTAGTAAACACTACACAAGATTATCCGTCACTAAACTATAAATGAGAAATTACAGTAACTATTGATAATTCGCTAACACCTATAATATACAATAATATCACACGGCCATACAGCGGCCTTACATACACAATGATAATTCATATATCGATATATTTTTGGTAACAATTTATATAGCGAAAACAATTACTGGGAAATTTGTTCTAAATAAGCTATCGAAGTCTATAAATACGTAACTTTGTGACAAAAATTATAAAGTAAATCATAAAATATCCAACAATATATACGGTGTCGGCCAATCGAGCGTTAGCAAGAATACAAATTACTTTGCAGCTCATTAGCAACTAATTCAACAAGCGGTTAGGTAGTGTCAACCGCAAATATAACGTTGTAGAAAAATTATATTCATTGGGTTACAGCAACAAATATGAACTTTAAAGTTATTTTAAAAACTCGTTCACGAACGCAAAGGAAGTTTGTAAAAGTGCAAACGCTTAATCACCCAATACTCTTACTTCTAATACATGCTACCTCATACAGACACTATAAGAGTGCACCCAGACTGCGTCAATCGATGTCGACCAGTGGATTTTAGTCGCTTCAAACACACAATCGATGACATCGGTTGATAGATGAGTCCATAGGACAATCGATGACCCTACAATTGTCGATCAATCATGGGTGGATGAATGGTCCTTTTCACATTATCGACCGACATCGATTGAAAATAGTCAAGTTGTATCGACGTCAATCGCAGACATCACTCGATGTCGTGCACCACACTAAATAAATTTAAACGGTCGATGTCATCGATTAATCTGGGCGCACCTTAACATTTCAGTAACAAGTCAAACTTTTAAAAAGCAACGAAACCGTTTAAATCAGCTTTAAAAACATAAAGCTACAAAAGGTTCGTGTTACAAAGTATTTTTTCCAAATATAAAGCCCACAAAGCGCAGCCGCCGCTTTGAAAAAAGCCGCCCTATTCCGTAAAACTTGCAAGTCTGTCTCGTTGTTCCCACTCCGCGTATTTTGTCTAATGTTGTGAAAGACTAAAGTCCTCGAGTCTTAATTTTAAAGACTTGACTCAATTATTCAGGACTCAAACCTTGAATTAGACTGTGAGTCTGAGTCGAGCACGATTAGGGTCCAATTCAAGATTAGAGACCTGAATAAAAGAGTCGATTCTTCAAAATTGAGAGTGGAGGACTCGAGTCTTTCACAACACTATTTTTGTCCCAAAAATAACGTGATGCAGTGATTTTATAATTTAAAAAGATATTTTTTATTTGTATAAAATTCATTCAACTGATACGAAACCTAATTGGAAAGATTGCATGCTTTTTTATATTTGGTCACTCCTGAAAGCGCAATTGACCTTTTGAAGGAATCATAAATATGACGCAAATCATCATATTTTTCAGCGGAATAGGTAGTGTCATTTCGGTCAACGAACTCTGTATTTATGAATATGGCTTCCTCAATGAAAATATAATAAGTACACTCCAATTTTATTATAGTATGGTACGCTATATGTGGAGAGCAAATCCTGTTATTGAATGAAATATGATTCTCCTGTTATGAACTGTTACTGTTATGAAACTCCGGGGGTTATTAATTTCCCTTTAAAAATACCCGCATTTTTGGATATTTTCATAGCTATTAAGAGTCCCATACAATGGCACTACCTATTTCGATGAAATTTTGTGATCGAAGCCAATTATCGAATAGAAACATCCACTCGTTTCAAGTTTCAGAATAGCGCAATATCACAATACAATCTGCGCAAAAGCTTTCCACGCTTTCTACTAAACAATATATTATTTCAAATATAAAAATGGACAATACAAGGACATGAAAAGTGAACATTTAACATATTCGATTTATTATTTGGTAAAACTGCAATATTTGAGAAGACAAAACACTAGATATGCGAAATATATGCACGAAAAATATAAAACCGTATACACACTATTGCATAAATCGTACTTAGCCAATTGCAGATAGTGTGCATACGAATTTTTATATTAATATTATTATTATTATTGTTTATTAAATATTGAGACCATTCAAATATCGAAACCAACGGTTAGCTGGAAGATAAATGCTGTTAGCATTAAATTATCCTACCATACATTATCGTTAAGTATTTTAATTATTACTAGTTGTACTTATACTAAAGTCAAACACCGACGATCTGCTGGGAGAAATTAACTGTGAGAGTGAAATGGGTCATAAACAGACGCTATATTAAAGCTCATGAATTTATTAAAAATACAGGATTGCGTTTATTGGTGCGAAGAAGATGTCAACAGAGTTATCTTTATACTTTTCACACAAATATAGTGTCTCATCACCGTTACCTTGCTTTCATAAACCAGGCCGCAAGTCATACTTCAATCAAGACTCTCGTACGAACCGTCTTCACCTATAGCATTTTTATTAATAAAATTTAAACTTTATTGTTAAATTAAAAGTTCTTTTTCAAATACGTTTTAGACCAAAAATTAACGTCTGTTTTGATATCTCCACGATAAAGCTTGTTAGTGCAAGGCACAGTCAGTGAGCCGTCCTGCTCTCACAATACTGTCTCACAATGATTATACTGAGAGTCTATAGTCATTGACTTTAGTTACACGAGTGCTGAAAACCACCGAATGGCAAGTCGCATGCGATGTCGCCAGTAATCGCACAAATAGTCATTGACGAACGCATCAGTTTTTGACAAAATGGAGCGCGTGGCGGTGAAAGGATGTGATAGCCTTAAATATATTATAAGAATAGTGACACGGAATATCACTACTTGCCAAACCGCGCTCTGTGCACGAAAGTGATGTCTCAGTAGATTTTTAAACAAACACGACGTGTACGATCTCCAAACACTGTTGATGTGTGTTAACTTGAAATACATTTGTGATGTAATGATGACGTAGAGAGCTTTATTATTTTGCTATATAATCACGTTTGCAGTTGTTAACGTAAAATGAAAGTAAGGAACTCATTGCGACTTGTATCACTGGGATGTAAGAAGCAACAACCGTATTATTTTGGTCCATCAAAGCAGAGATGAAAGATTTTTATTTTCAAAAAAAGGAAAATAAAATGTTAAGAGCAAAATACAAGAACCAATACAAGACTACAACCTCTGCTTTTATGGAACATCTATTCGATCTGAAATTACTAACGTACTTAACTATTTATTACAAAGGTACATTTTAATCAGAAATATCTTAAAATATGCAGATAGTTTCTTAACTGTAATGCATATAATATTCGAAGAATGCAATAAATTAATAAATAAATACATAGCAGTCTATGAATATTTGCTGCATATTGAATTCTTATTTGCTCTCATTTAATATCAGTGAGTAAGATAGCAATAGCTACCTTATTTGTTTCGAGGCAAACGTAACATCAAATTGAAAGTGCAAAAAGCAGTCTTAGTCTTTTTATTCAAGCAAATGGACCAGTCAGTGCAATCAACACATTGAAGGCAAAACATTAATTAACGTGATTGGTTGATAAACAACAAAATATAATGTATCCTTTGAATGAGGTTGGACGAAGCGGACTGATTGGTTTTTACGCTTTTCATTAAATGTGTATTGTTCGCTGTATTCCACCAATGAGATCTTGGTGGATACCACGATTAATAAAAGTAATCCTACTTCTATAAATGTATGTTTTTGCTGTTAAAAATGTCAAAGCAGTACATATTGAGCCGAAACAAATAAATGTGTAATCACATATATGTTTAAGTAAGGAAGCATTATAATTACTATTAACATAGAATTAAACTACTTTGTGCTCACAATCTCTTTAACATCGAGCATCTGTTTTACAGAAACTATTTTTTCTTTCAAAGTCCGAAGATATTATGCCGTTAGAGTATCTTAGTCACTAATACAGAACTAATACTAATATAGTCCATAGTTATTTAAGTTTGTATGATTAACTAGTGCAATAATCGTATCTAAAACAAAGAATTTGTTTCAGAATAAACCGTTTTTACAAATATATATGTCAATAATTCTATTGCATATGTATTAGTTACATCAGCTAATTATGTCATTTCAAACTAAAGTAACTATGAAGTACATATTATTACTGTATTTATTACACACATCTACTGTTATATATTGTCCTGATATCTTCTTTTTAAGATATCGCCGATGTTCCCCTTTACACGATGCGATTTCCCTTGTAAAATTAACGAACGAACATCGAAACTAGTGTATATAATAGGGGTTAAAGTATGAAATTGCCGTTTTATAAATATTAATGACATTAAAAATACTGTAAATATAAATAAGAAACACGGTGCCAAATGGTCAATATTCTCAACTTACATGGGGTACCAGTTGATAGATGTTCTTATGAAACACGATACCAAATGGTCGTTATTTTCATCAAAGATTTGCATGTTTGATACCCCAAATAGTCATATTCTAATCAAACACAGTACCTAGTGATCAATTATCGCATTAAACTTAGTACCAAATAATTAATGTTCTATCAAAGATGGTACCAAAACAGTATAATTTAGAATTACAATACACGGCATCATATGCCCATAGAATGACATTTCAAGATGGCCGCCGTTAGTTCCTTTTTATCATGTTCATCAAGAGCCTTGTCGGACTGTACATTTGACATCTAAAACCATTTGATTCTAGCCCTTATTACTAGTTATTTAAGGGCCTAATAAGATTCTAATGATTCGTTCGTCAAGGTTTGTAGCAACCTTATTCAGTATTCATAGAGGTTACTTTAAAACAACTCCGAGAACGTCTAAGAAACGTGTATTGCCGGATTCGGATCTAAGGTGTTCATGGGTATCAGTTGATCTAAATAAAGGGACCGCACGTATAAAGGGGGCTCAGAGTGGACAATATGTTATATATACTGTCATGTCGAATGTTATTTACTGTTGAGCGGGAAGCATGTGATGCCAAGCGGCTTCATACTTTGTGTGTGCGATGTTGCACGCTGATTTTGATGCCTCCACTACGCTCAGTGGAAATGGTTCGCTCTGGAATATTCCATTAGTGTAAATTACATTACATTATGTTTATTCTATTTTTTACGTTACATGGCAAACTATGCATTGACAAGATAATTTCTAAACAGAGTTGAGAAGGATCAACAACTCCTATGGCTTTTGGTACACATATAATAATTTCAAATATCCAAGTGACAATATGATAAGATATTTTATCGTTAATATTACCAAACGAAAAATTTCTTAGAAACGTGTTTCAATTTATTGTCTATACTACTAGCTTTGGATTTATTTAGCCCGAATGAAAATAGAACAAAAGGGTCATCCATAAATTACGTCACTCGTTAAGGGGGAGGGAGGGGGTCAACAAAGTGTGACATTGTGTGACAGGGGGGGGACGGGGACGAGTCATAAGCTTCGTGACGTCACATATATAAATCTAAAGTATCAAACTGAACTTCAGCTCTAACGAAAAACTTTAAAATATTACCAACTCTATCAATATTATTATAAAGTTGTTTTATCTTAATAATTTTTAAATTGCAAAATAGGTGACGTCACACCAGGGGAGGGGTGGTCACACAAATGTGACCACCTGTGACAAGGACGGGAGGGGACTCCAAAAATCATGAAATTCGTGTGACGTAATTTATAGTTGGTCACAAAACAGAGTATGAAACTGAACTTAAGAGAAAAACGTCCATTTTGAAGTTATCATAAGTGTCTCAAATGGCATGGAAATAAAAGCTAAAAGTTTTCACATATGGTTATCTAAGTTAAGCAGACAAGACTAAGGAAAAATTAATACATCGAAAATATGATTTTTGAAAATATAGTATGCTATCGAGGTGGAATACCAAAAGATTGAGTTGAAAGTGTCTTATAAGAGTGGGTTTAATACAAAGCAAATCAAGGTATAAAGATATAGTTGGTTGGAACCTGAGGTAATCTATTTGGTTGAAACCTGGGGTAATCTATTGGGTTGGAACCTGAGGTAATCTATTTGGTTGGAACCTGAGATAATCTATTTGGTTGGAACCTGGGGTAATCTATTTGGTTGGAACCTGAGGTAATCTATTTTTCAAGCAGCTTTTTACAATACTATTTGCAAGCAGTCTATTTTTCGGCTAATTCAGCTAAAAGAGTATAATTGAATAATAGTTTAAAAAAGCACCCCTTCTTCGTTTAGAGCTGCTGTCCAGGGTTCAATTGTCAGAAAAGCAATCTTTGTCGCAAACATTGATAAAGACGACACCGAAGAAGAAAAAGCTGTGTATAATAGTGATGTAACGAATGATATTTGCGAATGGAATATAGACTTTTGTGATCTGGCACCATTTGTCTATGGTTAAAAATTGACAATCACGCACGCATGCAAATATTTACATTACAGCTTATTTATGATAAACTATCCTTAAATTATAGATTTTATTCCCTATAATGCCATACCATACCATTAGCCTGTCTTTACACTGCTGGATATAGGCCTCTCCCAAGGACCGCTACCACACATCTTTTTCAGCTCTTCTCATCCAGCCACTAACCAGCCACTAAATTGTGCACTGCAAGTTAGGATTCCAACTTATGGACATGAAGACTGAATATTTACTTAGTAATCTATACTAATATATAAAGAGGTTTGTGGGTATGTTGGGGGTAATCTCTGGAACTACTGAACCGATTTCAAAAATTCTTTCACAAATAGGAAGCTACATTATCCGTGTCTAATATAAGCTATATTTTATTTAGAAAAATAAAACTTATAAACCGAAGCAAAGCGAGGGCGGGTCGCTATCTTAAATAATTTCAAGATTGAGTTTATTGCTGTAAAATGAAAATACTTTTTTATGCAACTTAATAATAAAAATGTTGTAAAGTTATTGTTTTCCTGAATACATATTTATTTCTATTCAATGAATTTTAATCGAAAATTTTGTTGCAAACATATTTGCAATATATGTAACCGAATTATTTTTTGCGAATACGAATGCGAATATTGAAAAATACACGAATATCCGCGAATACGACTACAAATGCGAATATTCGTTACAGATACATTACGAAAACATTGGCCATCGGCTAATCCAGTAACTCCTGAACGCGTCATCCACGTCTATGAATTACCGTACCGCATAGTTTACTTCATAGATGTGGATGACGCGTTTGGGTGTTTCCGGATTAGCCGATGGCCAATGTTTTCGTAATGTATCTGTACATCACTAGTATATAGTGTGATGTTATAGGTAATGTGTACGTACGGTGAGCGCGCAGAAGGCCTGTTCTACGGCGGATATGAACCGCTCGAGCTCAGCGCCACTCGCCATAACCAAGGCCAAGCCCGCGCCGCGCTCGCGCGCCTCGCACACGCTCCACTCCTGCAAATAACTAGATAAATCAGGCTTCGAAATGATAATTATCTCAACAAAACTATATTGTTCATTCTAGTACATCTTTGATTATTCTACGCGCGTCACCAACGCGAGCGGTCACTACTCTGTAATAAGCGCTACGAACGTTTTATACAGAACAACAAATCATGTTTGTAACTTGAGTTATTCCCTAAAATATTTTTATTTTTCCCTAGAACGGTTTTATATATTTTAAATTAGGTGACATGTTTCATGTTTTGCGTGGTTTTGATGACATAACCGCCACACTAAACTAAAGCCAACGTAATAAAGTTTCGTAATTACTGTCGCCATTTTTCTTAGTGTATAAATACGGAACTTTAAGGTTGGGAGTGACTTACTCGGGATAGACTTTTATCGACATGTCTCGACAAGTTCGAGAGTCGTAAACTGTTGGAGATGCAAGTCATGTAACAACACTATTGGTAGCTATCCCAGCGATTGTCACTAGTTGGTTTTTAATATGGTTTCAATGTAGACTTTTCTTAGATATTAAAGTAGGTATCCATAAGTAGTTTTAGATATTATGTCAAACGACTTTGTGTGTGAATATAGCCGCATTACGAACACAAGAGCTATTATTTATCACGAGAAAGAAAAATAAAGAAGTCGTGTCCATTCGGACAATGTAACCGAATTTGATCTGGAGAATGGCAGTTGAAGAAAATATTGGGACCAGTTGGAGAGTTATTTTGTGGTAAATGAGGTGAAGGCGGATAGGAGTTTACCAACATTGACCATTATTTTATTATATTATAGAAAGTGGCAGAAAGCAGACAGTCCACCTGGTGGTCTGGTGGTAAGGATACTGTCGCCCTGCCACATAATAATGTATCATCATTACTAAACATCGACAGATGACTACGTCCAAGAAGTTGAATGAACACTTCTAGTGAGAAATTGTTTTTTTCTCATTCACTGTAAAATCTATGAAACTTACCAAACAACACCAATTCTCGTCTGTGTCGGGTATTTTGAAAGCTGTTAAGTTCTTGATTGAGCCACACGCTAGAATCTCCACATCCGACCTCATTTCTTCAACGTATTCTGTAATATATAAAAAAATATTTTTTATGATATTCCATACCTGAATAACGCTTCCTACGTTTTCGTGGCAATGAATGTCAAGAAAAATCTCTTAAATAGGATTACCCTTTTAAAGTACCCACTTTGCTGACGATATGACAATTCGAATGAGATAAAATTCTAAATATACACGTTACATAAGTAACATTTATTTCGCGCCATTAAGTTCATTATTAAGTAATTATTAACATTTGTTAAGTCAGAGTCACGAATCGGACTAATAAACTTCATGAAATTAAGTGACATACCTTGGATTTATTATTTATTACACATTATTGTACACTATGCGCGTGAGCAGTTGAGCTTTGCGGCGTGAGGTGGGGGGAGAAGCCCGTCGGCTCACCGCTAGCTATCTACTGATAATATCTGTGTATTTTTTAATGTCCATCGATATCGACATAATTTGCTTACACGCCCAGCCCTAGTGCTCGTTTATCGCATTCCTTCCGGAGCTTTAGTTATTGCGCGCCTAGTATACAAAAGAAGAGTTTAATGCCTGAAGGCATTCTCTACCAGACAACCTTTGGGTTGATTACAGAAGCTCAAACGGGAGATGCGTGAAAGATTCAAATGAGAATACACGTGTATACAAATATTATTATATATACATACACACAAACCTACACACATACAGAATATATACATATGTACCGTATTCCAATAAATGTGCAAGAAAAATCACAAACAAAATGTATACTGACCTTTTAGCAGTGTCTCAGAGCCTCTATCTTTAAGATAAGCAGCAGTTCCGGCTACAAACGCCAGGTCCAAAGTGTCCCTCAGACTGATCACTTCGTAAGGTGTCACTAGCACAGTGCACGCGGGAGGTGGACCACTACGAGAGTCCAATTTCTTAGCACCATCTTTTTCTTCTAGAGCCTGGAAAGAATACCATTCATCTTTAACAATTGATTAGTCCAGTTGGCAGTGTTTCTGCCTGTTTTGATAATGGTAAGATACTCATTTATTATTTTTTTCTCTCTTTTAAGTCTCTTAGTGTCGTCCATAGACATCCGCCATACGTGCCAACATCAGTCCAGAATAACAAACGTTGGCACGCCTCTAGATGCGCTGGCCACCTTTGCAGATTAAGGAATGGATTAGGAGAAAGGGCTGAGAAAATGGGGATGTGTAAGATAAGATGGGATGGAAATGGGCTCTGGCATATCTCACTTACTACCGAAACACGTACGTAGATTGGGGAAATACGACAAAGTAGGTCGTGATGATGGAAAGTAGATAGTGTCGCCCTGCGACCTCAGCGATACATGCCGGATTATTCCACTTTGTGCACCTGGGTGATGTCAGTCCAGAATGACCAATGAGGCACGCCCCCGAATACGCCACCTACCTTAAGAAACATAGAATAGGATTTGGAGAAAGAGCTGGGAAAATGGGGAAGGATAGGAATGGGCTCTGGCATATCTCACTCACTACCGAAACACGAATGAATATTGGAGGAATAGGATAAACTGGTAAATGCTGTAGTTTTCTGGTAGTGTGGTTATAATAACAGTAGTGTTCTGGTGGGTTCACGGTAGTGTTCTGTAAGTGTGGGGTAATATGACCAGTAGGGGTCGAAAACGGGGATCCCGATTATCGAAAATACCGGGATACGGGGCCAAAAATAACCAGATAAAATACCGAGATTGGACTTTAAAAAATCGGTATTTTTGATATTTTCGTTATTTGTGTTACTGTTTTTAAGTTTATAAATCATTAATTAAAACGTTGTTTTGTTAGCAAAATTATTTCTGTAGCCATTTGTGCTCTGAATTGATCGATAAAACAGATACATTGTCATTTATAAGATTTCATTACATATTTAAATGTCTACTTTGTTTTTTAAATGACATACTTTTAGTTATTACTTACCTACATAACTAGAATTTGTTACCTGTTATTATGAAACAAGTCAAGAAATAATAATACTTTCATTTTGTTATATATTTCATTAAAATACTGAGCGGAGCGCGGTGTTGTTTGGTAGGGAGATAGTATCTACTTGTATTATGGTAGTGTCTGGATGGGAGGGGAAAAGAAACAGCGTACTTTCGATAGCTCCGCTGGTTTGTAGACGTCGGCTGTTGCCAAGACTTATCTTTCTGTGTTCCGATTTCTCCCGATCCGGGTTGATTAGCTTTAGTGGGCTCGTAGACTTTAGTGTGTGGGTTGCGGTCGTATCTTGACGGTACATAGCGGATGATGTTTCAATGCTCAATGATTCAAAGAACGCTCATGGTCCGAAGATTATACCGCGTCCCACAGCAAAGAGAGCGATGACGAAGAGGGCCGCTCCAAGGGAAAGATTGGTGCTAGAAAAGGAAAAAAATCCCACTTACCCGTAAACAGCCGTCATCGCAGAATATAAATGTTGTGTTCCGTTTCGCGCTATGATTAGTCATCTAATACGTTTCGTTTTACGTTTCAATTAAATAAGTAACAGTGTCACAATTACCTGTGCGGCGTGTAACAGTAGCGACTGCAGCCAGGAGGAGGCGGTCGGGTCATCTGGTGCTGCCAATAGCAGTCGGCTGGAGTCTCCAAGCGCCATTTCGAAGCAGTGGGGCCTCCTTGTCGAGTCAACGTGCCGTCTCACTCCCACCACTGAGCGGAGCGCAATGTTATTTGGTAGAGGGGTGGTTCCGTCCGGAGAATGGGGGCCCCAGTGGAGGATGCCGGCTCTGAAAATAAATAAATAGGTGATAAAGTAAGGATGGGAATTCACTGAAACTCTTTAGATAATGAAATTCTTTATAACATTTGAATCATGAATATTTAAATCATTCAGACTGGTCAGATGAAATTGAATGGCAATATAGCCTATCCACTGCTCGATATAGGCTTCTGCCATGGCTCGTGCTCGCACACAACTATTGGCGAACTTATTCAAGTGATTGGTCCAACTAGATAGTGCTGTTCCCACATGCTTCCCAGTGGTCACATGGTCTTCACTCGACGACTCGTCTATCTCATTGGTTGTTGGTCCTGCAGCATATTTGACCTGCGTGCATTACAACTTTAGGATGTTAATTCTGTGAGCTATAACGGTGACTTTATTCTTTGACTGTCTAAGGTAAAAAGAAGTAATGAAGAAATGAATTTCGTCATTCCTTTATATCTAGCAGTGGAGAAAGATAGTAAACGACTAAGTTCACCAAAAGTAAGCCTTAATTACAAACAAAAATCCCTGAATTTAAAGTCCTCTGAACATTACATAAAACTTGTCAACAATTGTGATAATCTAAGCGGATTTGGGTAGGATTTCATATCTTGGACGCCAGTATTGACAGCGTTTAATAGTGTACAAGTCTTCTAAACAGCCAGAACCTGTGTCGAGGTCTTACCTAAGTAAGAAATAGCACGGCTCGAATCTCCTACTCTTGTCAGTGCGACACATAAGGTATCCTTCTAGGGGTGGAGCGAAAGCGCCCGGTGCTTCGATGAGTCGATCACCCGCGTCACCAGAACATGCACGTCCATAGAACAGTATATGCGGTATCTGCATATAAGAAAGCATATAATATGTAAAACAAAATACCACTTAGTAAAAAGTAACTAAAGTATCTGCCATTCGATGGCAATATACCTGAAGACATTATATAGGATTAAATAAAAAATACCTGCACCCTCTTAAAACAGAATGGGGATGGTGTAAATTTTTTAATGATTCATTATTCGTTAATTTTGCGAAAGAATTAGACATCATGGAAATAAACAACAATAGTTTTATTTTTTTAGATAAAGGACTAGGAAATTATAGTGAAAAATGTGAAATACAGGCGATGACGTCACAGTGGCGGCTGTATGCATTGCTATTTTTGTCATAATGTTTAAAAAAAAGTAATATCACCACAGACCAAAATAAACTTCACTGTCACCCGTTATCTAGCTAAACAAACAAAATCATAACCTCTATTTGTGACAATAATCACTTTGTTGTGAACTGACTGCGGTTTGTTTCTTTCTTTCTGAGCTTAAATTCCTGGTTATTTACAACAATATTGTATTCTAAACTGCACAATGAATGTTGCTGCTCCATTTGTATGGGCAAATTCCACTAATTCGCCTAAAATTGATACATGTATGATTGTACCCGTGACAAGTCTATCCATGCAGCCGTTGCTGGGACGTCACGGTACTTTTAATAAATGAAGACTTTAAAATGTTATAACTCTGTGATTATTATCTTTCTAACACTGACACTTTGTGGTTCAATCTATATTGGTCTATACTATATAAAAATAGACAACAATCAGGGTGTTAATTGCACCATCCCCATTTCTTTCGTGAAAATTATAAACTTTTGTCCTATGATTTTTTTAAATTCAGCATTATTTTTCCGCAAGCCACTCATTCACTCGTACCACGTACGTACACTCGCATCGATTTACATAGGTTTGTATCTAATAGTAGCGGTTCGGTTAGCGGATGTTCATGAATGGAGTGTGTGCGGCGTTAACATTCGTAGTGTAGTGAGTGTAGTCTAATTTTTTGGGGAGGAAATATCAAATTCAGAAAATAGCCACAGAACAAATTCAGTGTCAAGAGGGTGCAGGTACTTTTTATTTAACCTTGTATAAGCCGGTTACCTATCAAGTCAAGTTATCGATATAGCAAACAATCAACATACCCGTTTCTCGAGCCGCTGCCTAGCAACCGCAGCGCCCAGGTGCCGGCAACTCAGCGGCAACATCGCTGGAGGGCGCTGTATGCGTAACGGCGAGATTCGCGCGCTCCACTCTAGGGACGATGCAAGTCGCGCGCCAAGCGTCGATTCCGCAGTCACAACTGAACACGCAATGTTGCCTGCTATGTCCACTATCTGGATATATTGAGCTTCGGGACCCACCTGGAAAAAAAAATTGTGTGCTGAACTGCTGACTGTTGGAGATGGCAGGCTCAATTTTACTTATAGGATATGTTTAGTTTGCCTAGGGAAGTTTTTGTAATTGTCGCTTATAATTATATATCTTATATAACCTTGCATTACACCACTCTATAATATTCTAGGCATTAAGTCCGTCTCCTGTACAACTTTAATGCAGTGAAGCTAAAATAAACGTTCAACCTCTAAGTTTGGCCAATTTATGCACACATACAATGGCTAAAATCTACGAAAAAAATCTCCTTTCTCGCCTACTGAGTCACCTTAACTCAAAAGGTCTACTCATCGATGAACAGTACGGCTTAAGAGCCAAACACTCTTGTATCCAACAGGTGCACCGAATAACGGAGCACATCCTCACAGGTCTCAGCCAAAGGACCTAGCTTCAAGACCCTAGCTGTCTTTTTCGACGTAGCTTTGATAAGGTCTGGAACAACAGTTTAATCTATAAACTGTACCAACTCAAGGTGCTTGAAAGTCTCATTGTCATCATTTGAGATTATCTTACCAATCGCACCTTTCGCTACAGAGTTGAAGGCATTCTGTCCAGTTCTCGCCCAATCAGAGCTGGAGTCCCTCAGAGCTCCATTCTAGCACCTACACTCTATTCCTTCTACACCAATGACATCCCCCACGTCCCTGGAATAGAGCTTGCCCTCTTTGCGGATGACACCGCCCTCTACGCCTCAGAATCTACGGCGTGTCTGTCTACGCCTCCAACGTGCAGTCACTGGCATAGGCGAGTGGTTTGTGAGGTGGAGAATTGAGGTCAACCCCGAGAAAAGTGTAGCCATGTGCTTACCCTTTCCCATGGCGACTCTCCTAGCACCAGGCCTCGTCTTTCCGATATCCCTCGGTCAAACTATTCCTTGGGGTAGGAAGACCAAATATCTTGGAGTCACTCTAGACCATCGACTGACCTTCCGAGGACACAAAAAACCGTTCGAAACCTAGCCGCCTTGTACTCGGTCGCCCCAACTCTCTCGTAGGCGGGAGAAGTAAAATGTCGCTTAGAAATATGGTAAGCTGACATTGTACAAAAACTGTACGTCCCATAATGACCTTCGCTAGCGTTGTCTTTGCACACGCAGCCCCCTCCAACATTAAAATACTTCAAACCCTATAAAATAGATGCGTGCGTAAGGCCGTGGCTGCCCCATGGTACTCTCGCAATGTGGACCTCCACAAGGTCTGGGAACTTCCCTCCGTCGTCAAATACGTGAAAGACTCCGCCCGACGCTATTACGACAGAGTGCTTCACCATCCCAACCCCTTAGTAGTTGACAGACTAACCTATGTCCCCGATAGGAATGACCCTCCCCGTTGCCGTCGTCGACTTTGGCACGTCCTAGACGACCCCGACGAGTGACGCCCCAATTACTACACATATACACCGTCCCCGCTGGCGGAAACGATGACGTCCCCCTCGTTACAACGTGAACACACACCGGCCTTCAGTCAACACTTATACCAGGTATCGGCACGTGCCTGGGCGCTTCTTACAGACTCGCGATCCCGCGGTACCCTCCCAAAGCAACGCCCCAAGCCGGAGTCCGTTCCTTCCAGCAGTCTAGCGGCGGGGGAGCCCTTAGGTTCGTTACTGCACACTCTGCTCGTGGCTGAGAGCCCTAAAACCTACATGTCTGGTGAGAAAGGCCATTCGGGCCACAAGAATTTAGCCATTCGGGAAAAAAAATATCTACGTTCAAAAAACTTGTCTAACTGTAGTTGGAAAAAAAGTAATCAAATTGACCAATGCAAACAAAAATGAGTAAACCCTAAACTGCATGTTCGAAAAATTATGTGATATAGCATGGAGAATTAATCTGGAAACTTGGCATGCGGCCGCCACCACTCAGCCAAATCCATCGTGGATTCGAGTTAAATTGCTGCTTCACGATGTACATTTCTGTTTTCTACGGTATATTAATTGAAGTGAGAGTTTCTACTAACTCGCATTATTTATAACGCGAGTTAGTAGAAACATGCATGCATATTTATAATGCATTCATAAGAATAGCTCAATAATCGTGACTTATTATAATCGAGAAAACTTTATCAATTAATTACTTTTTCATAGAAACAAAATGTGTAATTCAAGTATTCGAAAACAAATCTGCTCGTATGTACATTTTGAAATTCTTGTGGATGTATAAGGTTCTTTTTTAGGAAAAAATCATATAATGGAAAAAATAAACATTTTCTTTTATAAAAACGGTTCTCGTGTTACATAAAACGGAAAAGTGTTAACTACAAGTTAATAATAACTGTATGATTTTTTACACAAAACAGAATAATTAATTTATTAGTACATTACACATCTACAAGATTTCAATGTTTTTGTAAACACACATAAGAGTACATCATCATAGTAGGTACATAAAAGGGGAATGACACCACGATAAGCACAATAACACAAGTTACAATTTTATCAAAGTTAAATATAATTCAGTTGGACCTCTGTAACCCTGTATTTTGGGGACCAATTAAAGATAATTAAAGAGGAACCTCTTTAATTATGTTACACAATTCTGATAAATGTAACTGTAAAGTAAAACTGACTATAGGTAGGAACTTAATTATATCCCTATAATCGATTGAAAAATGTCAGGAACAACACTATGGTTCCGTTATTATAGGAACAGCTCTGACAGCTGACATGGGGTTCTTCAAGAAAGCTGTGAATAGGATTTTGCAAGGTCGGCGGCGCGCCCGCATATCCCCTGGTGTTGCAGGTGTCCATGGGCGGCGGTAACACTTACCATCACGTAGGACCGCTTGCTCGTCCGCCCAATATTTTATATATATATATAAAAAAAAATCATTACTTGTAGTAAAAATAATTTTAAACTCGATAGTCCTTTGAGAATATTTGTTTTCTATTTTATTGTTATCTTATGATTTAAGAAATAAAATTAATTAAATACAGAACTGTCACAGCTCTTGGTGTGTTAACCGGATCATTAACGTAGGTTTAGCATAGATAAGTAGTAGTTATATGACAAGAAACTCCACTTGTCGATTTGCGATGTATTCACTGCTATAAATCAACTTAATTAACGTGTTTCGAGTAAGTTGTTGCTAACTGTAGGTACTGATAAGTTTCGGAGGGGCGTGGTCTAAGAGCAGAGCAGAAAATTCTGTTTAATTTACGGCACTCTTATTTATACACTGCATATTCCCTTCCTATAATTGATATGCTATTCATTTCTTTCCTTTATACATAAAACTTGACTCAGGCTGAATGAACGGTGAAGCAGATCCCGCTAATGTATATGATGTATTACAGAATGAGACGGGTCCCTTCAAGGCTGATGTATATGAATGAAAAAAAAATGCGGTGTGTAGATACTATAATTTTAGATTTTTTGTTTTTATACAAACACAAAGTCACTTTAGATATTTTTATTTTTTTTCATAATCCCAAACGATAATTTGAAGATATCGGACAAATAGGAATGTAACGTGGCTTACATTAGTTACCCATTTATGGGTTACGAGGGGTAGACGAACATGTAAGTTGCATTAAGGAGGCAATGAAAATGCAAACATTATGTTAATAATATGGCAATTCCCTAGATGCGTCACGCGTCTCCGGTTGAAACATTGTACGCAATGTTTTTGCTGACAAAACACTACACTATGAAAACAAATAAATCTCGCAATTGTTGATGGCTATTTTGCTTTCATTTAATCTATTACAATAGGAAGAATCAATATTTTCTCTTGGTAGGAAACTACAGAATAATAAACATATTTAAAAAATTCTGGTTTCTTAATTATTATGTAATATATTGTATCTTTTTGATGTCATGTCAAGGGATGTCAAGGGAGATAATATGGGGGCATCACTTTTTAGTTATGCTTATGAGTAGTTAGCCCAGTTATCTCTTGAGATTAGGATCAAAAACATGTAGACGGTTAACTTTATTAGATCCGTTTATAGATATAATATCATAATGTTTATAACTGCAAACAATTCGCTAATATTCCTGCAAACAATTCCAAATACTTCAGCACTTACATACATACATATTAGTTCCGTCGTGGCAGCCACGTACACAGACGGCAGGCAATATCAACGATATGTTCGGACCAAAGCAAAGGACATCGCAAAGGAACGCACGGTGTGTTTTTGGTTTGGTTGTTTCTGAACTGGAATTTTCAAGTTCAAGAACAAGCCCCGTGGACGAACGGAGAGTAAAGCCGATAATGACGAATTGAAAGTAGTAGTGAAAGCGGATTCATCACAAACCACGTCCGAGTTAGCAGCAGCCTTCGTCGTAAGTGACAAAATGATATTGATTTATTTGCGTCAAATCGGGAAAGTGAAGAAGCTCGGCAAGTGGGTACCGTATGAGCTTAATGAAAATCAGCTGCAAACACGCGTCGAAGCTTGCCTTAATTTACTGAACTGGTACAAAAATGAAGAGATTTTGAATGGTATTGTCACTGGTGATGAGAAGTGAATCCTGTATGATGATCTTAAACGTTCGTCACAATGGTTGAACCCAGGAGATATAGCCAAACAATGTTCCAAACGTAAAAAGAAGCTCATGGTGACTGTACTGTGGTCTTGTTGTAAAAAATGGTAACACTTTAAAATGTGAATGTCGCAATAAAATGAAGATGCTACGTAAACCTTTGTTTGATTTAATAATTAAGTAAAATACAAACATAACAGGTTCTGTCCCGGTATTATCCACTACAGCTGTTAGAGATCTGGCACAACAATTAATGCAGATGTGTACTGTGAAGAACTGCAAACGATGAAGGACAAGTTCGCTATCAAACAACCGAGTCTGGTCAATCGCTGTAGTCCACTGCTTCTCCACGTTAACGCTGGCCCACACACTGCACGATAGTCTCAAAGTTGCAGGAACTTCGACTGAAAACTCTCCGTCACCCACCGTACTCGCTAGACCTTATCCCTACTGATTTCCATGTTTTTCGGAATTTGGATATTTTTTTACAGGGAAAAGAATTCAACTCCGATGAGGTAGTGAAAAACGCTTTCAGAGAATTCATCGATTCCCGTCCCCAGGAGTTCTATAGCAGAGGCATCAATCAACTTCCATTAAAATGGCAAAAGTGCATTGATAATAATGGACAATACCTCGATTAATTAAATATATAATTATCATACAAAAAATACTTGATTTTTTCATAAACGGTAATTTCATAGGCAAGGACCTAATAGAAACGTTCTGTATCTCAGAGTATGATTCAATGTGAATGCTGTCCCCCCACTTGTGACAATTACATTTTTCTTGCTTTAATTAATGACACCGTGGTTTTTATGAGACCCACTTTACGCGAATAAAGTGGTATAAATTTAATAATACTTCTCTATAAAGATTTATAGCAAATACTCATGTGGTATCAGATAAATGTAGACATTTTATGTAATATATTAGATAAGAATAATATTATTGAACTTGATAGAGACGATTACTCGATAGCGTGTTATTATTTTTATTTATTACTAGGAGTGCCTCCGACTTAAACGGTGATTCCCGTGGGAACTCCATAACGGACTGGAATAAAAAGTATCCTAAATAATGTTACTCGGTACATATGCTATAATTATGGCAAGTTGCCTTCAAATCTTCCTTAAGTGCCAATGGGACGAGAAGCCTTTCTCATTCTGTTACAATTTATACGGGCGGGGATAGGGTGATATAAATAAATGAGAAAAAGAGTGTAACAGAACAAGTATTTTCTTTAACTCAATTATACTCTCTATTCGATGGCATATGAGTGGATCGGATTGGATAGGCATATCTTCTCACTACCGAAATACATAGGTAGTATATTTTATGGTGGTCTTCTGTGGGAGAAGGGTAACTGGGCCAATCGAGTGCGCCCGGCGGCTGTGGAATTGCAGCGTGCACGCTCCCCTTACAAAAACGTTCACTAATGTTAAGTTATAATATGATCAAAGAATTAGCCATATAAAGTATCTATTTTTATTTAGACTTGTTATTAAATTAAATTAAAGTCGGATTTTTTATTCGAGTCAGGGACAAGGCATGTAGATCTGTCCAACCCTACATGTCATACATGTTCTACATGTCATATCCCTAACTCGAATAAAATAGGTTGACTATATAATTGACTATCGGACTATAAGTAGGTTGATTTTCAATCAATACCGAAACAATATTATTAGTACATATTCGCATTTCCTTTCCATGTTTGTTATTGAATGGAATTGTAGTTACGCAACTAGAATAGAATATCTGGAACGGGAGACAATAGGAAAAAACAAAATTGTTGTATTCATTTGTAAAGTAACAATAGATGAATGAAGTGAGAATATTATTGTCTCTGTGACTACCGTAAATGATGTTGAAAAGGTTTTGTAATTTGTTAATCATTACTTCTTAGCATTAGCTCGTGGTTTTGCCCGCTTGGGAGCTGATAGCCGAATAGGTTTGTCAGGGTGTGTCATATGTGTTCCTGTGGATTCAAACGATGGATTCTGATCATGTACATTGGCATATAACATATTCTGTAAATATAATAATGTAAGAATAACAATTTTCTGTACATTATATTTACGAAATATGTATGTAAAGTATAGCAGGATTGCTTTTGTTTGTTAAACCAGAATCTTGACCTAAATCTGTCCTCAGCTTAGGGAATATGTCACGACGGTTACAGCCTGTATAGATGACATCATTGTATGTTCTTAAGCCGCTGTTCCACTAGAAGCAGTTTCAAGGCGAGCAGCCGTGAGGCAGTCGCGCATACTCAAATGGAGACGCTGCTTCGAGGTATTCTACGAGTTGAGCCGAGTGAGGCGGCTGCACGCTGAGTATGTTGCGTCGGTAAAATGCTACCTTTAAAGGCGTCTTCAGTGTGAGTCGTGCGGTCAGTGGAGACAGATAAGTATGCTTCACGTCGTGGTAAGTAATAATGGACAAAGAAATTGAGCATTTATTTTATTCAATTATTACAGATCTTCCTACGGGACACGGGACTTTTGTGGGACACTACACATGAAAACCGTCATAATCAAAGTCTCAAGGAAGATGCTTGGAAAGAAAAAAGTATTTTTTAAAATTGTGAAATAGCATTAATAATCATTAATGCTAAAGCAACATGCGAGCGCGCTGTGCAATGGCGAAGGTAAAACTAGCCGCTAGTCGGCTCAGGGTGCTTCACCAATCTGCTTCGACTTGAGCAAGTGTGATGCTATGCAGCTTTACAGCGAGCAGCCTCGAGGTGATCTTATTCAAGCCTGCCTCTAATAGAGCAATGCCCTTGAGATTATCATCATCTGTACTATTTACCAATTCAGAATTCGAAAAAATACAATTTCCATTTCAGTTAAATTAATCTGACTTCTTAACTGAATGTTATTTATTGACTCTGAAACTGACTAATTTAATAATTTGTAGTAGATATGTCGATGAAATAAAAGCGCCGTTATTAACCGAATATTCGGAAATGTCAAAGACTGTAGTCATTCTGTTTCACACATAATCAAATCAAACATAAATCAAAGAAAATCACTATTATACGAAATGGTCCCAAGTTTTTTTGTTATTATTAATATTTTTCTTATTAAAGAACCACCAATCAAGTAAATATTGCCTGTAGATTTATCCTGTCTTTTATTGTATTTCGGTTTAATATACGCTCCAATGACCTTGTTTTGTGCTACTTGGCTCTATTTCAGAATTAATAATGTTGTGAATACAGTTAGAATTTATAAATGTCTTAGTGTCAGTAATCTATTTGTCTTTTTTTTAGGAAATTATACGATTTAATCTATCTGTGAAATCAAAGTATATTGAAAAGTGACGGAGATAAAGCACTTACAAAAAAAGCAATATAAAACAGTGACGTCATTCTTAATACTGTCACATGAATGATAGAGACAACAATAGTTTCCACATCGTGAGGTCTTGCGTTTGAAGCCCCAGAGATTTTATTTAAGTACTGATTTTTTCAATTTGAGGCTCATTTACACAAGGAGAAGTTCTCGAACAGAATATTGTATACGGTTCTCGATGGAGTCACATTTCATACGATTCTCGCCTGCACTGTTCATGTGATGATACAAATTCAATGATAACAGTAATTACATGATGATAACTATTGATGACAGTTGTTTATATTATAGACTAATTTTCTCATCTGCACGGGATTGAAAGATTCGCCTTGTGTAAATGAGCCTTTAATCACTAAAGGAGATTATCCTGACGAAGCCCGCGCACCAGAAAATTTTAAAAATGCTAGGGCATGTAACATCTACATTGAAACCAGAACATTGTATCTAAGACTTAAAAAATTAAGCTATTCTTTGAAGACATTCAAATTACAATTTGCTGTAGTAAGTGTAAAAAGATCTTTCTTTTTATTATTTTGTTATGGATGAATTATTATTCTGTTTACCCATAATTATCGAGGTAGATGTGTTATCAAGATAGTTAGTCGAGCATTAACTTCATTTATGAATTGTAAATATTATTTTGACCCACTGATAAAGTGTATTATAAATAATAAGAATTGTGTTTTTTTCTGTTTTCTAAACAAATTACCAATGTTTCTCTGTCTATCTGTATGTTGCGGGAAAATTATAGCTGCAGTTGATGCAGTTTTAGTAGTTAAAGTATTTAATCTAAGTGGAGTTTTCTTTTTAATAATTAGGTATTTTTTTAATCATTTATAAAAATAGCGTTATTCCTAAAAAAATCTAATCAGCCGATAGCGCAAGCAAACGCTAGTTTAAAGTAATGGGATAGCCTTGAAAAGGGTTTTGCAAGATCAACAACGCCATTAAGAAACTATTATCGCCGCAGGCGGTGCGGTACACTGCCAATGAAGTTGACTATTTTTATTTTTCAATTTTTAACAAAACATTATTAGGTAGTCGGATAATAAAGACTTTTTTGTATTACATACGTATTTATTGAATGGAATATTGTCCATTTTTAATTCGATTATATTTCGCCATTTTTCTGGCAGAGCCATTATCCCATCACTATAAAATTTTTGGGGTTTGTGAGCTAAAAACTAATTTAAAGGGTTTATACAGGAAGAAGGTGGTAAGCGAGAATACAGTCCACCTGGTGGTAAGTGGATACTGTAGCCCATAGACATCCGTCTAGATATACCATACCAACATTAGTCCAAAATGACAAACTTTAATATGCCCCCGAATGCACTGCCTACCTTTGTTGATGAAAGAATGGATTTGGAGAAAGGGTTGGGGAAATGGGAAGGGATAGGATGGGAGAGGGCTCTGGCATATATCACTCACTACCGACACACGTGTCTTGAATGTAATTTTACTCCATTTAGAGAATTTTGTAAAGAGTGGAATAAATGATAACCCGAAGGTGCTATGTCTGGACTGTATGGATGATACATTAAAGGTCCATCAATTTTTTAAAGTGATCTACTTTTCACGTGAATTAACTGAGAACCATATGTAACATCCAATAAAATAGAGATATCAGATCAACAACCACTTCACAGTCACAAAACAATTCAGGCAGTAAATTGTGGATTATACGAAAGTTATTGGATTTTATAGTTTCATAGAATAATTGGATGGTAAATACTTACAGCTATAGCGTCGAGTTCGTTGTGAGGTAGACGGCAAAGTATGTTGTATTCGGTGCCACCTGATTTCACACAGGCCACGTAAAGAGCGTAGTCTGTGATGAAAACTAAGAGAGGCGTCCATGATCCATCTTCCATGTTGTATGGGGATTGCACTTTCATCATCTATAACAATGATTCCATGTAATTTTAAACATTTTTATTGTAATGAAAAAGTGATAGAATGTAAAAAATAATGATATTAGAGTATAAAGAAATTTACTCTGACTAAAGTAGATAAGTGAAGTCATGCATGACTTGAAAAATATTTCAGAAAAGAATGAGCTCAATGAGGCATTGTAATGAAATGACCTAATAATAAGCTATTTATGTAGTATAACTTTACGTAATGAATAAAAGATTTGTAATTACCCTATTCAAAGTCTCATTAGGGTATGAAAATATCTGCAGCCTAAGCTTCTCATTACATTCAATGGCCACATTGTCCTCGAAACTGTCAAAGTACGATGGTTCGTCGGCTGTTAAGAGCCTCACTGAAAGCCTTTTGTTCTCTATAACTTCTTTGTCAATGAGCCGCGACATTCTTTCTGCTGATATATGGAATGTTTCCGATACATCATTGAAAGGAAATATTATGCTCGGAAAATGCTTTTCCAATCTAAGTTTGTTTCGAAAGAACTTGTTATTCTTTATCTTGAGTTCAAGGTCTTTCCTCTGACACACATTTTTCAAATATCTATTCAATAATGCAGATTTATTTGACAGCAATTTATCATTTGCGGGACTATCGAAAAAGTCATCAGGAAAATCATCTCCACCTTTTAAAGTAGAATTATCAGTATTGGAGCAATTATCACTATTTCCTAGAATTATTTCCTCATTTTTCTGTACTGTGGAGACAGATTTTCGACTGTATCTATTCACATTTTGCTTTTTAGGTGATGATAAATGCTTTGAAATGCCACTCTTGGATTCAGTTTCATCTTGTATATTTTTGTTGAAATGTCGCTTAGGTGTTGATGTTCTGCTGCTACTGTCAGTATCAGCTTGTTTTGAATTTAGGTCTGTCTTGCTTAAGCTCATAACTAGCTCTTTGACTGGAGTACTTTCAGGTATAGGTACAAATGTTTCTTTAGGTGCATCAAAAGCAGTTTGAAATGTGTCATGTACATAACTGTAAGACACGCCTTTGTGTTCATAAACAGTACTTTCACAATTCACAACATATTTGTTCAAGGGTGGAAAGGCATCAGCTTTATTAGGTTTCTTATCAAGTTGAGTTTTCATGTTCAAAGTTAATCTATGTCTAGGAGAGCCTCCATTTGGTGTTCTATCTCCACCAACATTATTTATAGGATTACTTGTACTTTCTTTGGGTTTTTTTTCTTCCAATGGTTGACCATTAAGGTTTATTTCAACAAAATCATCTTCATCTTCAATTTGGAAGCCAGAATCTAAGCTTTTAGATAGCTTTTTGTTTTGATTAACATCACAGGGCAGGGCTTCAACAACATTGTTCAGATCAAAACTATTTTCAGGCAAGCCTTTTTCAGGAGCAAAGTTGAAATTGAAATTTTTATAGAAATTCTTCAGTGAGTCTATAATGTTGTTTGCATCCAACAAGTTTAAAACTTTACTGTTCTGTTTTCTCTCTTCAACAACACTTGTTGTTATGTAGCGTTTCTTTTTTAGCACAGACTTCACAGTATTTGAACTCTGAGATACCTCAAGGGGCTTTTTTGTACGATCATGTGACTGATCTATGTCAGCTTCAGAAAAATAGGTTTTTCTCATAAATGCTACATGACCATTATTCTCAAATCCATCACAAGAGTATGATTTCTGTGCTTTGTCACACTTTCTGTGCATTGGGGATGTCTCAGTTTTATTTGAATGTGATGAGGATGAATCACTGGATGAAGTTTCAGAATCACAGCTAAAATTAGAATCTGAACTGTTTGAATCACACCCATACAACTTCTCTTTAGGTCTTTGATCATTATTATTATCTCTATCTTTGTTATTTTCTCGATTATCTTGAACATAATTCTGACAATATTCAAATATGCCACTTCTGTCGTTCTTTGAGTCACCATAAGTGAGTATATCGGACATAGTTTGCTGGGCTACATCAGCTGCATATTTTGGGGACCTATCTCCAGATGCACACCAAGAAAACCTATCTGTTATTACACTATTCTTTTGCCTAAACTTATCACAATATGAACTACCAGGTGCATATGAAATAAATCCTCTTTCTATATGTATATTGTCAGTCCTTGTGTTGTTTAAGATATCCTCATGAAATGAAACTCGTTTCTTTTGGGAGCTTGGTCCACTTTGAGACTTCTTTCTACATCTTCTTCTAAACACTATGTCTTCTGACAAAGATTTCTTTGGTTCATTTGTCCTTAACGCTGGCTTCTCTATGATTTCAGAGCAACTTTTCTCACTTTCTAAAGCTTTTAGGATTACATCTGGCAAATTTTCATAGACAGGTGATTTTTTGTGTGTTTCAACAAGAAGTTCGGGAACGACGTCGTCGCCAATGTTTTGGTTATCTATATCGCTGCGGGTCATAAGACTACTCGTGGTGCTTTTGATCATATCCTGAGAGCATGACGGCGGTGCGTCGTATAGACTATCGCATGTTAATTCTTCGGCTCCTATTAAACTATGGGACATTAATGCCTGACTTGTCGCTTCTGAGGCTTCACTATCTAAGCACAGGACGCCAGAATCACCCGGGGTATCCGCTAAACTACTTGTGGTACTGGACATTAAATGCGTATTGCCTTGTAAACAAAGCTCTGTCGGCTTCCCCGTACTTTCATCGACGTTCTCTATCTTCGCGTATTGCATTGTATCTTCAACGCCGTTCATTGTCGCTGTCGCAACAACTGTGTCGTCAGGTTTATGACGACGTTTGCTTTTATCGATCTCGGTGCTTTTCAATTCTATAGCCTTGTCAATTGACATGACTGGTTTTGACATATCCGTACGGTTGCCTATTAATCTTCTATACGAGGCTCGACGGATTGATAATATTTAATTAAATCACGTACACATCTTAACATTTATTTACACAATTCCGAATAAATACGAGACAAAATAGAGTGACGAACAGAAAGGTGACATTTTTAACATTGTTTGAGATTTGGCAAAAATATTTAACATTGACATTTCACTTTTTATTTTTATATAATTTACTTGGACACTGGCATAGTTGTTGGTACACACACCGTAGAAGTAGGAGTCGCATATTAGAGTGTTATTAAATTTACTAAGGACAGAGTGGGATTCCTTGAAAGAACACGAAAAATGCGGTCTCACGCTTTTGTTTAATTATCAAAAACATTATGTACTAACACTAGGCAGTTTAAAGTTTAATAAACTATCACTATTTAAACCACAAATCCCACAATACACAATTTTTACATTAATCAAACAAAAACTCACGTTTACTTCTCGGATTTCCGCTGTTTTGTAACGTTTTTAAAGGGAATTTGAGAAGTGAGTTTTCGTCTGATTTATTATAAAAATTGTGTTATGCACATAGTGTTTTTCGTGCGTGATGTTTATGATAATCAAATTAAAACTGAGAACTACGTTTTTCGGGTGCTTCCAAGGAGTCTTCTTTTGTCCTCAGTAAATCTACTACCACTTTACTGAGCGACTTCTAAAGTCCTAACTAGTCCTGACTTCGACGGGACTGGACATTGACATCATACTTTTAATTTAGACTTTAAAATTGTTTAATAGAAAAGATCGACACTGGCAGAATGTGCTAATTGCACCATTGTCATATATAAAAAGAAAGAAAACTGTCGCTGTCATAAAATTCAAATTGCTTTCTACACATAGTTTTTTTAGGTTATATTTTTGTCTACACCTAAAATATTTTTTGTTTAAACACCTAAAATACCACATGTAATTGTTTGAAAGCAATTATGGAGTTATTACAGAAGGCGTTATACTTTTCATCGCTTATGTTTTTATGTGTTTACTGGTGTGAGAATGCTAAAATTAACACACCGAGGGTATTGTTACCATGGTTTGAAAATTTGTACGTTAATTTCACGTTTGAAATCCATGAAGGAGGCTGTTATACCTGGTAAGAGGCTTAAAAACCTTCCTGTAATTCTTAATTCCCTGTGCTAAAGAATATTATGTTTGTTCTTTCGTTTTTTAGGAGTTTGTCACGCGATGACATC
The DNA here is from genome assembly GCA_914767545.1 of Sesia apiformis. Classification (NCBI taxonomy): domain Eukaryota; kingdom Metazoa; phylum Arthropoda; class Insecta; order Lepidoptera; family Sesiidae; genus Sesia; species Sesia apiformis. The sequence goes on along the minus strand of OU611963.1, from coordinate 13,255,992 downwards.
ATCGATCTCGAGCCTATTTACGAGGATACTTGGGGTCACTGCTCACGTGCCGCTCGTGTTTCAGTCTCCAAAGCTTGTGCACCACCAGGTTCTGTTATAATCTTGGCTGAGGAAGTTAACAGTGGCGAGGTAAGGGATGAATTGGAAAAATGGCGGGAACCAGTTTATTTATAAACATCACATCGATTACATTATTGTTGTTCTAGATACTCCGTGGCGATGTGGACGTTGATAAGATAAGCTCACTGAAAGTGATGAGTACAACATGGAAGCTATATTTGGAGGAAGCTCCTGAAGCCTTTGAGGTTGTTGCCTATGACAATCAAGGTATGATTATTTTGTTACTGTATTCATGCTGTTTCGGGGTCTTAGTTGTTCTCCGTAATGGCTATATTTCAACTGTGATCTATATTTCAACATCAATGTCTTCGACTTAAATTAATTCTTGAACTTGGGATGCAAACATACTTGTCTGAAAACATCGTCAAAAAGATCTACTTGTTCCTGCAAATTCTTCTCCAAGCTTTTAATAAGTCCCCAAGCTTCAAGTCTAGGAGTTTGGAGGTATTGGCTTACCAAGGTTGACAAATCAAAAATTTTCTTGAATGCGAATGGTGTCAGATTAGTTACGTATTTCATAAAGGAATCTATCAATGCCTTTGCTTTAAATGAAAACTTTGGCTCCAACTCCGTGTTCAAAGATATGGCACATATGGTTTTTTTCACCTGCCCACACTGAACTTGTGCTTGTTAATTAAGTTCCTTGCGCACTATACTAACAATATCATCAAATATACCAGTTTAAAAATGCATCTACTTTTCTCGGTTTGCCAAGTTCAATCACTGGGTCTCATGTACACCCAATTTAAATCCATCCTCGCGATTGAAATTTTGGCATTTTTAAATTTTTATTCCGTCTATGATAAAGAAATATCCCATAATAAAAAAAAAGAAATATCCTATAATAAATAATAAAGAAATATCCTATAATAATTAATAATGAAGAAATAAATTGTGAGTAACCCCTTTACATAACAATTATTAAAAACAGTATGTTGTGTTATAAAGTAATAATACCGAAAATATCAAAAATACCGGTTTTTAAAAATCTGATCCCGATATTTTCGAAATCTTAGATTCCGGTTTTCGACCTCTCTAATCTATATAATTAAGTCAACCCCTGTAATCTGACAAACATTTTGCAGGGCAGTGGCAGATTATCGAATTTTCAGGACCAAGTCTTTCATGTTGACTTCTGCTTCGCCCTGATTGGGTTGTCAGATTACAATGTGCTCCATGGAATTAGACGGGGCTGGATTACCGGTATTAAATAATAATAAATATAAAAAGTGAAACAGAATAAATTGTTATTGGGTTATTGATATATATTTGACTCACATTTAATATGTGTGCAATATGCAAAAATCTTAAAACTTGTATTTCACATATTCCCTATAATAGTAATGTAAATGGAATTATGTTCTTGATCCTACAGGAAACACATTTTCAACATTAGAAGGCATTATTTTTGAGTGGACCTTAGGAAATCTTGGCAATAATGCAGGGGAAGATCCTTTACTAACGTAAGTTAATTTGATCAACCGTTTATCAGTCCAAGAATTACAGATGTTTGTTAATTTAGCACCAACCCGGCAGCCGGGGAAGCAAAAATCTATGAAATGTTTTTCCACTTACTGGCGCCGGCGACGGCACGGGGTTGACTCCAACCGGTGCCGTCACCGGCGCCGTGACAGCAAGATTCCCGCTCGGTGCCGGCTGGTAAACCTGCATGTGTATTGCATACGTACTGTAGCAGTGTGCGTGGGGCGGGGTGGAGTGGGAGGGACGTGATGAGACTCGAGAATTCTTGACAGTTCCTTGCTTGTTGTAAGGGTGTACTTACAATACATTCGTAATTCGTAATTGTAATTCGTTATGGCATTTAAATACGACGTGGTAACTCTTTTGGAGTTAGTGGAGGCCCAGCCATGTCTCTGGGATAAATCTAATGAACCAAGCAAAAATAAAATTTTGCACGAGAAATGTTGGCAAGAAATTCCTGCTTCTTAATTTTTATATACAAATTCCCCAACAAATAATAAAATGTGTCTTCGCTCATGCGAAAATAGTTAAAAACTTTTTGGGGTTCATTTTCAACTTCTCAAATAGAGTATAATATGTTCCTTCTAAGTATCTGACTCAAGATTATATTTTCATCTTAAATGTAAGAGATATAACAAATAAATACGATTACTTGACGAGACTATTTTTACGTGTTATATAACTGAAGTCCGTGTCAGTACTGCCCAAAAAGCCGAGTGCAGACCGACACCGGCCCAGTGGAAAAACGACGCCCTGGCGTGCCGGTGACGCCGTGCCGGTCCCGTATATACAGTGTAATCTAACGTCTTGTACTTAGTAAGACACAAATGTGTGTAGTAAATATTAGACATAACTTGAGTGCCTAACTGTCACTTCTCTAACAAGTACGAGTACATTACAAGATTTTTTACACTAGCTGTACATTACAGTAGTACATTACAACTAGCTGTTTTAAATTTTTGCTCAGATTGATTTAAAAATAATAGATTCCTACTATTAGTTTATTATGTTGGCTGCATAGAACATACCATACATTTTACCACAAGATACAAACATACATTTAAAACAGTGTCCAATATTGATCTAATAGGTTCTTAACTATTTAGATACATTATTTAGACGCTTTTTTAAGCCCAATTTTAAAGTAGGTCTTATCTTTTGCGGTGTGATAACGTTCAAAGATAATAAGAATGAAGGAAAATTATGTTTAGAATAGAATAAAAAATATCATTCTTTAGCATACGTTGTATTAAAAATGCCCATAAAACATAGTGTAGTTTAAGGTTATGTTCACATGACAAACGCAACTACACGAATTTTATTCAAGGCGTACACATGCTAACGCGCTTTTTAAGTAAATTTACTTAAAACGCGCCTTAGAATTTCATAAAAAGCATTTCATTCATAATTCTTTTTCATAAAATGTCATTGAATTCTGAATATGCGTCACGAATAATGTGTATGTTGTATGTCTGGCAAGTGGTTTCACTTAAGAACAAAACTTTTAGGCCCGATTCCCCCCCTCAAGTAGGCCATGTATTGTAATAGTGAACTTTACCTCCAATGTACATGGTTTAAATTTGTATGACGCTATGACGCTGCAAGCCTCCGTCGAAAGCCGCTCGCAGAACTCACAGCGTCATGCAAATTTAAACCATATGCTTTGGAGATAAAGTTCACTATTAAAATACATTACCTACTTAACGCAACGCACCGCTGGCGTGACGTGCAGTTCATGGGAGTCAGGCCTTACAATGCCTTACATTTCTAATTTTTTTTTTATTTTAAAGAAGAGGGCGGACGAGCAAGCGGTCTCACGTGATGGTAAGTGTTACCGCCGCCCATGGACACCTGCAACACCAGATAGATATATTTCTAGATTTATTCTTAACCATTTATTTCAGAGACACATTTTTGTTCAGAATATTGTTGCTTGTATTTTTCTTTGCGTGTGTTTCTGGCCCCCAACTTGTTGAATCATAGTGTGGATAATCAATTGGTGTTATTTATTTATACATATGAGGAGTGTTCAATAATGTATATACCTCGGTGTGAAGTCTAACACTGAGTGAATCAAAACAAGTTCATACATATAGCTATACGTCTTGATGTCACGTGTGCAGTTTCAACTCAGTGCGATTATAACATTGTTAGTGAAAGCATGGCGAGTACGTCGGTGTCTGAGCCTACCAAGAAATTGCTTGACTTGAAACATGTTAAAGTTTCTCACAAAAAAGGGTAAGAAGCCCAACGAAATCTTTGAGCGCTTGGTGAGGAATTTGCGCCTTTAGAATACAAAGTAAAATTTTGGAGTAAGCAACTCAAGTGGCACAGAGAGTTCATTGAACAGGACCTTCACAATGGGCGCCCCGTAACCCCAACGACTCCGGAAATGTGCAAAGATGTCGAAAGGTTTATTTTGGTAGACAGGCGGGTGAAGATCTTACGTATAGCTGAAGAAATGGATATGGAAATGAAAGAATGGACGGCAGGCACAGTTTGGAACATCATTCATAAACATTTGGAGAGATGTTCAAAGTCAGCGCAAGATGGGTTCTGTGTCCGAGGACAGCGTTTTTTTGAGTAATGAAGAAGTCAAGGCAGCGGTAACAGACTGGTTTGCAGAGCAACAGAAAAATATTATAAACTTTAAAATTTAAAGGGTTAACGTCGTTGCAGGAGAAGTGGATAAAACATATTAAGATCCAAGGGGACTATATTGAAAAATAATAGTAAATCCATTCTACTTTTTTCGGAATCACTAAATTCTTGTGGCCCTAATGGCCTTTCAAGAGTCGCGGGACATGTATGGTTTAGGGCGAGCTCAGAAGGCGCTCAGCCAGGAGCAAAGTGTGTGTGCAGCAACGCGTGCAGAAAGGGCTCCTTCGCCGGTAGACCAGCGGAATGAACGGACCTCAGCTTAGGGCGTTGCTTTAGGAGTGTACCGCGGGATCGCGAGTCGATGAGAAACGGCTAGGCACGTGCCTATACCCGGTATAAGTGTCGGCAGAAGGCTGGTGTGTGTTCACGGTATAGCGAGGGGGACGTCCTCGTCTCCGCTGGCGGGGACGGTGTATATGTGTAGCCTGTGAGTGTAGTGTAAGAACCGCATTGGCATCAGTAATTGGGTCGTTAGGGTCGTCTAGACGTGCCGAGGACAACGATGACGGCAACGGGGAGGGAATTTCCTATCGGGGTCATTTCTATCGGGGAAATCCGTTCTACTCTGCAATCGTTTTCTTACTTAGGTTTCTTCCATTTCAGGTTTGTTTATTGGCAGGATACGGACTATGAAGCTCCTCGTGGCATCGCCGAGCTTGAATCCCACGGGCTCCGTTCCCACTCGGTACTATTATATGGTCAGGCAATGGGCGAGTCCCAAGTTACTGTTTGTCTGGGAGAGATCTGTGCAAACTTTAATTTGAAGGTTGTTGCTAGCGTCGTTCTCACGCCTGCCACGGCTCATATCGCACCGGGGGACACTTTGCGTTACAAGTAAGTGATACTTTTGAAAACTACCCTGATTTTTGGAATTTCGTAATAACAAATCAGATAACAATACATTGAACTGAATTTTTCATTAGCAATTTTTTTATGTAACAAAATAATCTTATTTCATATCGTCTTCTATCGTTCCATTATATATTCCCTGTTCCCCATCCTTTCCAGTCCTCTTTTCATATACTGATCACGTATTGCACATGTACATGCCACTGTGTCACAAACATCTTATCTTTTTAGAATTTAAGATATTAGGATCAAAATATTTTTAAGTTGAAAGGGTAACTTACATGCCATATTTTTATATATACTATAATTCTCAGAGTTTAAAGGTAAAGTGGCTTTTTAATTTATACTGAAAATATATAATAGAAAATGTGATTACACGGCATATTGATTGCAGACAGTAACATATTGCTATCAAGCAGACTGCTACCAGTTTAGTTCACGGACCGAAGAGGCTAGCAAGTGGCACGGGGAAGGCAAATGATCGAACTTTGTGGCGCACCTTGGGAGAGACCTATGTCCAACAGTGGACAGCCACAGACAGATAAATAAGAAAAAAAAAAACTGCTCATCTGCCACCTTATTTCCTTAAAGAAATTATCAAAGTATTAACATTAAAAACAAAACAATTGTGATTATTGCAGGGTAGTAAGAGCGCGTGCAGGTCGTTTAACCGTACAAGACATAGCTGAAACCCTATATGCAATGAAAGTACCAGAAAAAGGCATAGCACGTTTAGACGACACCATTAGCCTCATACGAGGTATCAATATAGGCACGACCGATGTGTTCCTAATGTCTGGTATTACAGAAGTTGCTACGGCAACACTGACAGTCGCTGAACCTTACAGCATTAGGGTTTCATTCCGACCACCGCATTTGCTCATACGAGGCGACATGTTTATTATACATTGTGCTCTCTTAGACGCCGGAGGTCATCCATTGACAGCTGGGGATGAGATATTAATTCGTTTGTCAGTGGAAGGGGACGCTAATGTGGATCTTATAAGGTCGACGGAGAATGGAACGATAACAGATGCAGTGGCGCAAAATTCTGGGGAGTTCACTGTTACGGCGAGATTGTATTCTATTGCTGGGAGAAGTTTGATGACTAAGGTAAGGAGAGATAAATGGCAAAATATTATACATGAAAAAACTGTAAACATGACCTTTTATTGATAATGTTCTGCAAAGGAGTTTGTATTTAATCAAACGCTTGATTCATCTATATAAATACTAACATCTGTATTGTATTAAGCATATTATGTTTCAATATACTTAATATAATTTTATTTTATAATTTTATTATTGTATCTACTTCAGGAACAATTCATATAAACATATTTGAATTTGTTTTCAATTTCTTCAATGGTTTTTCAGGTGGAAGGTCGAGTGTCAGGGGTAGTAGTAGATCCGTTACAAGTGGTGCCACCAGAGCTCTTTGTTGCATGGACAGATTCAATACAGTAAGTATTTATTAACTTTCACAAACATCACAGATACTGTTACAATCATTATACATACTATTATGGAGTCCACATTTTATGAGGCTCCAATCCCTATAATCATTTTATATCCATGTACATTTTATATCCAACCATGTAGTTAAAAATGCGTACTTAAGTATAAACTCAGTGGTACGGGCCGAAGATTTGAACTCACGATCACACGAATGTGAGTCGAGTATAGATAACCCTATCTAGGCTATCACCGCTTCACTTGAAAAAAAGTGGATTACTGCCCGAAACCCCACAGTAATTTACTAGGGGAGGCCTGTACCCTGCAGCGGGACATAATAAGGCTGATACAACTACAAATATATGTAGTTAAGGAGTGGAACCACTTGCCAGAAAATGTTATGAGATTCAGTGTTCCAGTTCAATAACCGCACAGACGGATACTATGGCAAACAGATGCACTAGTGACAAAAATAAGATTGGGCACATCAGCTAATGCTGCCTATCCTATTACAGCCATTACAATTACTACAATACGACTTTCATTACAGAGAAAGATAGAAAATAGTTTATTTCCTGTCTCCAGATAAAATTAAAAAAATTGAAATCAACAAAAAAGCAATTAAATTAAGAATTTAAAATCAGATGTTAGAGCATGTTTCTATTTGAAAACAGAATCTTGAAACAATAACATTTTAAGTTAGAAAATTTTAACCAATATCAATGGGTCCATATTTGATCATAAGGTCCCGTTGCTCAGATCATTTCACATTTTTTGTCACATTTGTACATCACATAAACCTTGTGTATGTTATAATAAATGTCATTTTTGCAGGGAAATACCTCTGAAACATCGCGGAGGCGGCGACGAGTCGGTCGTATGGTCGGAGAGCGAGCCAACACAGAGTGGTCTCTCGCTGACACCTACAGGAGTTGTAACTATACGTGACGTTGGTGAAATTGGTGTCAAAGTTCAACTCGCGAAGTATCCGCATGTTCGTGCTGTGGGCAGGTAAATAATCGAATATATAAAGTGGCACACAGATATACAGGAATAAATAACCAAAGCTGGTCGTCGCTGTGTGCCTGAAGATGGCGCTAAGCTTCTACTTGTTACACTGCTTGTTGTTGTTACAAAGTGCATAATGCTACCTGCTGGCAGATGTGAACACTTATCCAACAGTGCCTGTACATGCTGGACACGCTATATGCTGGCAAATGTCAATCGACCTTTATTATTTTTTATTTTATTTTATATATTCGGGAAATACACAGAAAAAAAATCACTTAAATGTCGAAACAAATACTTTCTGTTCCGCCTGTAACACTGAACGGTCAAATGTCGCAGTTCAAATACCTGGGACATATCGTCACTGAGGACGATATGTCAGATGTCCATGTCATTGGCGGTCTGATGAAACACATTGGCTCGCACGTTTCCACGTTGTATTAAAGAAGTTAAAATAACGTTGTTTAAGGCGTTCTGCCAATCGTTTTACACGTGTAACCTGTGGGTGAGATATACGCAGAAATCGGTCAATACCCTGCATGTCCAGTATAATAATGGCTTCAGGGTGCTGTTGAAGTTGTCGCGTTTCTGTAGCGCATTAGCTGTTTGCTGAGGCTTGCATGGACTGCTTCCATGCAATTGTGGGTAAAAGGCTCGCCTCCCTGATGCGCCGCTTGTGGGGCAGCATCAACGGCATTCTGAGCACCTTAGCGGATAAGTTGGACTGTTCTATATTGAGGCATTGGGTTGGGGTGCATGTTCACTAACTCAATGTCTCACTATGGGACTATGATATTATTTTAAAATTATTCTGTACTTATACAAAGTTTTCTATGGACATTGATATGAATTAAATTATATTATTATTATTAAACAATAGCGTCAACGCAAAGCACGGAAATAAAATTAATCCAAAATTTGAATAAGTAGGAAGAAACAATATACATACCTATATAAAAAAAAATGAAGACAACAAAGAAATTAATGAATAAGATGAAACAAATCCAACTCGCTAAAATTGTCATTATACTGTCAGCAGGCTCATTATATCAGTATAAAGAGCTATTGGAGAGACAGTTCGTGTCATTGACTTTTTAAATATTTTCTAAGCATTACTTGTATCTTGATTATAAGTGAGAATTATTTGCAGAGTATGGTCAGCCATTCCAGAAATGATACAAGTATCGAGCACGGGCAATGCAAGAGTGAACAGGCCACATCACCTACACATAGCTCTCACTGCTACACATCCCGATAGTGGAGAGCTTTATAATTTTCACACGTGAGTATAACTTTTTATGTTTTTAATTAAAGTTCTCATTTTGGTAACAGTTTGAAGCTTGTCTCGTCCATTTTTTGCTATTGTTTAAGATTTATCGCTTGTTTTTTGCAGATGTAACTGTGCATCTTTTGCGGTTTCATTGTTAGAAGGTCCCGAGCCACAAAACGTAACTGCAGCTCCATGGATACAGCCTATAGGTTAGTAGGTATACAGTTTTCTTAAAATTCTTGAAAATCACGTGTTTAACAATTGTGTGGTTTTATAACAAAAACGCTTCTTTTTTCATTTATAGAAAAAAGGCGGTTGATTAGCATACAGTCCACCTGATGGTAAGTGGATACTGTCGTTCATAGTTCATAGACATCCGCGATACATGCCACAATTAGTCCAGAAGAACAAACGCTGGCACGCCTCCAGATGCACTGCCTACCTTTGCAGATTAAGGAATAGATTAAGAAAAAGGGCTGGGAAAATGGGGATGAGTAGGATAGGATGGGATGAGAATGGGCTCTGGTATATCTCACTACCGAAACACGTACGTACATTGGGGAAATACGATAATGTGGGAATTGCAGTACATTTCAAGGTAGACTTCTGTAAGAAAGGGGTAACGAGATCAGTCGAGTGCGCCCAGCTGTTGTGGAATGGGAACGGGTTCTGGCATATCTCACTCACTACCGAAACACGTACGTACATGGGGAAATACGATATATGTAGTGGGAAATGCAGTACATTTCATTCTGTGAGAGAGTGGTAACGAGGTCGATAGAGTGCGCCTAGCACCTGCGGGTATGTAAGTAAATTTGTTTATTCATAAGCGATTTCCATTGACCATTGCCATGTAACTGCTGTTTAAAATGTACACCTATTATTTAATAAACAAAAGCCAAAAAATGTTGTGGTACTTGAGGAATTGAAAGTATGTAGTAGTAGTCACACATGTTCAATGTGAATTCAATGTACACGCCTTAGAAAGGGGAGAAGTGTTAAATAGAGAGGAAATGGGGAAGGGAACTACGAATTTACGAGCCTCCATTTTGCGCTTTTCAACTTGTAGTTACGAAACGTTTGTAGTACCTAACTGTTATGCTTCTTCATGCCAGTAGGCATGTGTATTGAGTCGTCATCACATGCTAGTTATTAGTATGCCAGGTACTTCCCGGCATGGTTTTTTACTGGCATGTGTATGATGGCCTTAAGTGGATTTGATAAATATTTGAAACATGAACTAGTTGTACATGTTGTGTGTGTCAGAGGGCGCGTGCTGCGTGATTGAGACGGTGTGGCAGGCGCGCGGCGTGTGCACGGCGAGGGTGTCCCGTGGGCGCGCGGGCGACACGACGCGCGTGGCCGTGCGCGCCGCGCCCGCTCTCGTCTGGCCGGACAACGTCGCCGCTCTTGTCACCGCTTCCTTACCGGTCAGTCCTACCCTCCTACCCTTTCCCATTTACGTCTACTCAGACAATTGACTTATTAACTTATTTAGTGTTATATGTAGGAATATATTTTTTATTTATTATTAATTTTCCTTTATAATCCATGTATGTACAATAAATGTATTTTTATTATCGTTTAATGCCTTTCGATTGTAATTCTCCGTTTACCCAAACGCTGACTGGTAGAGAATGCCATAAGGCATTAAGTCCGCCTTGTGTACAGTCTGCAAATAAAGTATAAATAATAAATAAATCCTTGACATTTTTTAATTAAAGAAAAATTTCAAAGAAAATATACTTTTGTTTAAAATTTCGCCAGTGGCAAAGCGATGGACTATTTAGAACACATTCTTGGCATTTAGAATTATGGTTCATTTACACAAGGAAAATTTCTCGAACATGAGTTCCTCGAATATCGGTAAAAAGCTAGTAGGTATAAACAACTGTTCCCTGTATCATCGAGTTTTTATCATCATGTGAGCAGTTGTAACCGAGAATAGTATGTAGTTTGGTCCTATGCGAGAATCGCATTCAATATTCTCGCCCAAACCGTGCGAAAAACTCCTTGTGTAAATGAGCCTTTATTCTTGAACTCATTTTAAGTACTAAATTACAGACTGTAGCGTACATAGTTCTTGAGATATGACTTTCTGAGACCAAAGGCAATTCCTGCACTCCTAGCGGTTCTACGTCAAAGGATTGTCACAGAAAATATATACTCAATTACTGTACTTCTAACCATACGTATTTAACAGAATTCTTCGGAGACCTTTCTGTGGGTCTATATACTATGTACTATATACTATAACGACCTGATTTCACTTTTACAGGTACTAGCTGAAGGCGAAGCATTAGTTCCACAGTCCAGCGAGCCACGTGTAGCGGAACTCGGTAACAGAGATGGACCGCCACCACATCGCCATCCAGACATACAACTGTTTACAGTCAAGTGTCGGAGGGTAAGTTTGTATTATCAATTACCAGCCAATCTTGAAAATAATGTGAATTAAACACATAATAATTAATACATAATTATTTTGGTACATTAGAAACTACGTTTTTTTGTCTTTGTGTAATGTGGATTTACGAACAAAAGGGACCAAGTGTCGGATGTTGTTTCCAAGATAGCATTTTTGTAGATTGTTTTGTGTTTGCGAAATAATAGAACACCTTGGAAGAGAGGCGGTAATTAAATTGATATTGCCCTCTTACGAAAATAAATTAACATTGAGATAGCCGCTCCCCAACTCCCAGAGAAAGTCTTTTTTAAGGTACGCCGAGCGCTAAAGAGTTCCCTTCAGAAATATTCCATATTAGAACATACGGAATAAAACAATAAACTAGTATAACAATGAAACAAAATGCGGCAAACTCATCTCTTAAATAGTCTACCCAGTTAAATTTGTCAGAGTTAAATTTGTAGAGAGATGACACTTTATTGACAGTTCTACATGTCATATCCCTCGAATAAAAAATCCAACTGTATGCTTGGGTTAATTTTTTTATATCTTTAATGCGTGCTTTTCCTTTTCTTTGAAGATTGTATATTCCTAGTGTGGCGACACTTTTTATATTAGTTTTAATAACTAACAATAACAATAATTGTTATAGGCATAACAATTATTAACAAGTGAAGTGTTGGTATGTCTTAATAAATAAATAATAGATAAATGTGAACTCACGGACTAAAAGGACCAAGTGTCGGATTGTAGTTTCCAAGATAGCATTTTTATTAATCGTTTGTGTTTGCGAAATAATAGACAAATGTGAACCCACGAACAAAATGGAACCAAATGACGGATTGTTATTTCAAACATAGGATTTTCGTAAATTTGAGTGAATTCCAGTTCCATACTATAAACATCTCTGTATGTTGTTTTTGACTCACAAGATTTTACACACACAACCTTTATAGAAAAACAGCGAAAACCTATGGAACAATATCTAAAGGCCTATTCAAATATAAGTCTTATCCGCTGCCGCCTGCGGTAACGATAATGTATATCGTATCGCCTTCCTAGACGAAGGAATTATCGCATACCTACACGAATATTGTTACCTCGAGCGGCAGCGATTATCGCTTATATGCTTAGGCCTTTGGAACACACTTGTTTTTTTTCAGTTAGAACAACCAATGTAAACCTTATAGTCATCATAATAACTCATTTACGCTCTTAAAAACGTTCGCAAAAGTTGGTTAGCCATTGCTGACGTCCGTTAGTTTTAGATTTGATTTTAATAGTATAAGTTAATGAGAAAACATAAAATATCGGTCGTTTTTTTTATTTCATTTATTTCCAAGTTACATATACTCAATTTTTTGTTAGTAAAACTTATTATAAGTGTTAGTAATTATACATTTATTTGACTTGACTGCTGGGGACGTGTAGTCCACAGCAGTGAAGCATAAAAGGACAGTCTAATCTGCAAACCAACATCTTGACTATGACTATGATGATGGCATCTTGTATCATAGTCAAGATACTATTTTTCACTATCTAAATCACTTTTATTTTTCTCTGTCCCAAGTCTCTTCCAACCTCCGGAAAATATCGCCTTAGCGATAAGGGCGTCTATTGCATTCTGTCATTTATGATGTGTGCACATGTAATAACCATTTATATGCAATTATTATTATTATAATATATGTGTTGTAATGTTGTCAGAAAGGTGATTCCCGGCTAGAGTTGTCGTCTTACACGGAAGGCGAGAAAGAGTCAGTGGAGTTTAACGCCGCGTGCGCTCCTCATGTGTCCAAAATAAGGCTGGAACCTACGGAAACACCTGGCGACTGTTCCGGTGGACCTAGGTAAATATATACAATACCTAATGAGTAATGGCGTACAACACCCTGGAAGGGCACAGCGATTCAGAGTTAAAAATAAAAATACATACATTAAATACATTATTAAATTAATTATTAATTGGCTTCTTAATAAATTTTGCATTATTTTTAAATTTAAATTTAATGTCAAATTATTTAGTTATACACAGGTCAAGGCAAGAGTAAATTATATTGTCAAGAGAGTCACTGTTCAGCTCATTTAATTATTAAACCGCTCATTAATTATGTGTACTTATATTTATATTATTATATTATAGTATCTGTGCACGGCATGCGCTGCAATGCGTTAGATTTTTTCTTTATCAGAATCCTTCGCGGGCGCGCCCTCAAAAACTCACCAAAGTTTCATCGAAGTGGAATGAACATAATAGATTATTATTAATATCACTTCTATTTATATCTATCATATATTTGCTATTCTTTACCGTCGAAAAACTTTTGCAGTTTGTAAAAACATTTGTCAATTAAATATTTATTAATTTATTATTAAATGTCGTCAATTTTATTTCGTCTTTTATAGGTTTAGGAATTGAATTATAGATTTTTATACACATTACGTATGGACTCGAACTAAACATTTTCATATTAGAAACTGGCAGAACTATTCTATTTCTTGGTCGCACATTTATTGAAGCTCAAACAATAAACTAGTATAACAATAAAGCATATAATGTGGCAAACTCATCTCATTAATAGTAAATCCACCTAAAGTAGGATTTTTTATTCGAGTCAGGGATATGGCATGTAGAACTCTCAAACAGTGAAATTTGTACGGGGTAAATTTGTGTGTTGGTCTTTTGGATCAGGAAACATATAATTATATTTCTCACAAATTTACAGATTTCTAGTATGTATCTAGTATTCTAGTATATAATTATATCTTCTTACAAATTTACAGATTTGTAATATGTATCTAGTATTCTAGTATCCATATGGATGTTAAGGTTAAGATATTTAGTTGGGAAAATATCGGTCGGCAACTTTCATTCTGTTTTATATTCGCTAAAATTCTTATTCACTTTTTCTGTAGTTCTATATGTAGTTTCTGTAGCTTTTTTGAACAAATCTTCTATACCTGTGCTATTTCCCCACAATATTATGCCGTACCGTATAACCAAACATGGGCATATGCATAATAGGTAGAGAGGGCTGTTTTCTGTTCAGTTGATTTTTTTAATTCCTTAAGGGCAGAGGTAAATTTAGAAAACTTATTTGCAATTGTTTGTATGTGTTGTTTCCAATTAATATTTGTATCGATTTCAAGACCGAGTAAATTAGACGTATTAACGCATTCCAAAATTCTATTTTATGAAAAAAAAATATCAAGAGCCCGTTTTTGGTAGGGTCTAAACTGCATTATTTTGGTTTTAGTATAATTTATTTCTAAATTGTGAAGTTACATATACAACGCGTCACTGAAATAACTGGGTCACTGAAAATGGGTTATCGAAAATAGAATAGATTGTACCAGTTTTTACAATAGGTTGTTTGTTCATTTCTAGCATATCTTTTATTCTACGCGCAATTACGCAATCTATGTGGCGAGGTAGCGGCGCCCGGTGACCAGCCTGTATTGAATAATGAAAGCTACGAACGTTTTAAATCACTGAGGTTTTTTTGTCCAGTGACTCTTGAAAGATCTAATGACCCTAATGGGCCACAAGAATTTAACCATTCCGAAAAAGAAAAAAACGAACGTTTTAAATAGAACAATAAAACCTTAATAATGTTTGTAACTTCTATTTATTCTCTAAAATAATTTTATTTTTTGTTAGTACGGATTTATAAATCAGTGGACGTGTTTCAACTTTTGCCTTATTTCGGTGACACATTGTATATATATATATATATATTGTTCGTGACTTAAATTATTTTTTTCCAAATTTACTCCCAAATATTCAAAGATAAACGGCGCATCCGGGGACTTGCCAACTTTTGTCTATCTTAAGTGCTGTCGATATGTATCGCCAATGGCCATGGACAGACAGTATCCAATTATTTTTTTTTATAAAAACGTGTCCATATTTGGTGCACAATCTAAAGAATTTTTGTTATTTCGCAGGATTTGGCTTCGCCCTAATCAAGAAGTGAAACTAAAAGTGACACTTTTAGACGCAATAGGCAGGGAGTTACTCGACGAACGCGGTCCCAAAATGTCCTGGGAAATTGAACCTAAACATTCCGGAATACAGTACACGGCTACAGATAGGCTGTTTATTGAAACACATCCTGAATACGCCCCTGTGCCTGTCCCATATAAATATTACCAGGTCAGTGAATTAAATTGTTTATTTAAATTTTATTTGTTATTTATGTAATGTTCGAAATTTATGTGTGAAAGCTTTCACTGTATATTTCATTTCTTGCATACAATGTTCTGCTGTGATTTTCTTGCATATAATTAAATAACTTTAATACAATAGAATATGATAAAAAACATGTATGAATCCTTATCATTCTAAGGACGTTTTCTATCAAGAGTTTCTATAATCATTATAAACACTACACAGGAAGGATTTTGATAAAGTGTAACTGTCTGGGTTGTATCAATAAGTTTGCATAGTCCAGGACTGGTTATTCAAAATCATTGTATGTATTCCAAACCTTAATACTTATGCTATAAGGTCCCAGTGGGAATTAAGTCCCCGAGAGCGTTGGATTCTCCTAAGGGGACCATAGAAACTTTGGGTGGACATTTTCCCTGCTCCTTTCGCTTCATTCACTTAAATAATACAGTCTAGGGGGCACTGAGTATATCTTTTTTTGGAAGGATGCAATAAGCCATAATATAAGTTAGGGAATCTATTTATGGACAATTTTTTTTTCCTAAAAATCACGTTATTGCATGTGCACAACTTGCAGAATCCTGTTTACAGTTCTCTTGAAGAGCCCCATATCGTCCTGTAACGGAAAATACTTCAGCTAGCAGTTCATTCCACAACTTCCGGGTTCGCGGTATAGTGTCTTTTTGGCCGCACTGTACACACCGACTCTATATCAAGGAAGTGCGCATGAACCGCACGACGATGACGAGCGGTGCCTGGTAAAAACCCGAAGTTGACATCAAATTGAACAGCTCTTCAGAACATTTCCCATTATAAAGGCGGTAGAATACGCTGAGAGACTCAACATCTCTACGGATGCTAAACTACAGTGGGATCGTTGACAATTCGGATAGCGCGTCGTTGGATGGAGTCAAATGGGTCCAATTCGCACTTCGGTGCACCGGCCCAGAGGTGTGAGCATTACTTCATGTGGGGTCTAACTTGAGCTTTATAAAGCGACGACAAAGACTTTGATGATCCAACTAAAAAACTGGAAACCTACTTGCATAATCCCTCGGGTAACCCGAATGACAGTAACTTGGAAAGCAGTTCTTTGTGCCAGACCCGGTCAAAGGCCTTTGCGATGTCTAAGCTAACGGCTATAGTCTCATCTCTACTCTTAATGGCATCTACCCATTGGTGTGTAAAGTCCGTACTGGCTCCTCTACTTACCCATGGGGTTGTGCGTTAATGACACATTCCATCACCTATCGCTATTGGCCTGTAGTTGGCCGGATCGGTACGATCGCCTTATATAGGTAACGGATGGACGTGAGCTACTTTCCAAGCTTTCGGGCAGCGTCTCGTAGAGTAAGAGAGCTGAAAGTAAGAGTAAACACCGGAGACAAGTCAGGAGCACAGAGTTTGAGTACTACAGTAGAAATACTCTTTATAAATAATATAAAAAATGTCATTGTAGGAATTATGTTATTGTTTAAATTGAGCTATATCTTGATTTAAAAAAAATAGTTGGTTGATAATCGAATACGATTATCAACCAACTACGCTAATTGACTAGCATACTACTAACTAGCATATTACTACGCTAATTGAGCCACCCACCCATATTATCATATGGGTGGGTGGCTCAATTAGCGTAGTGAAATCATTTATGGTCCGGTTATCGTGGGAAGGCCGTGTAAATACCGTTTCTATCTTAAGTCATAACATAATACAATAAAATAGAAGAAATTTTTTTCTTAAAGGGCTATCGGGTTGTAAAATGATTTTTACGACATGTTAAATATTTATTTTAAGATTTATGTCAGCAGCGGTCAGAGCTCTTCCTATAATAACCGGACCGTAATACGATAGCGTTTAAAAAAATGACACAAATGAAAATGTTATAGTACCCGATTGTTTTAAATTTTAAGTTTTACATATTATTGTAGGAAGACATCAACTAACCATTTAAATTTTCAATTAATAACGTTTATCATGAAAATATAGATTCAAAAGAAAACCGGTTAACGGACTTATATGTCAAAACCGAAAAAGAACGATTTTTGCATTACCTACTTCATGCACATTATTGTGCATGAAGCGGGTTGGCGAGTCCACTCTTTTAGCGGTGATGTAGTTCCTCAGGCTTGTGGTAACCGCTTTCTTATCCTTTAGTCGCTTTTACGACACCCGCAGGAAGAGATGGGGTAGTGGTATTCTATAGCCGGCAGACACCACACGCCCACTATTGGATGTATAATCTATTTATTTTATAAAAATACCTCAAATATTCTATTCGTAGATGGTGGTAGCGGACATACAAGCTATTGGTTGGAGTGGTGTACTAAAAGCAAACATACCCGAAGCTACTGCCAGCATTCAAGCTAGAGTTGTTGCGCCTTTGACATGTTATCCATTGAAGGTTAGTATTGCTAACTTTAGGACCTTTTTTATAGAATTTATTTCTATCTCTCAGACGAGCAGATTGTGAGTTCGTCGTTCTTAGTTAATTGTTTTTTTTTTATTTTATTTGTTTAAGTATCACAAGGTTATAATATAGTCTCGGCATACAAAAATAGAACTTAAATTAATACGGGTTAGCTATTAGTACGTTTATATGAACAGATATAACGCTACATTTAGTGATTGACACTAGGATTCCGTGTCGTGAATCCAAACACGAACGTCACAAGCAACCTGGACCTTGAAAGATCACGTTTTTAAACAAATGAACATCTGGCTGTTAGGATTCCTAACTTGCAGTACATGGAAACTGAATATTTACTTAGCAATCTTCAATAAGTTCAAAATTGAGTAATGAGTATATTGTTGTAAAAAGAAATTTTTTTTATGCAACTTAACAATAAAAATCTTGAAAAGTTATTGTGTTTTCTTGAATATTTTTTCCATTTAATCGAAGTTTAATCGAAAATTTTGTTTTGCATATGCGCATTATATGTATTTTGTGACAAATATTTGCGAATAAGAATAGAAATGCGAATATTCGTTAGGTACATCGCTAGTACCTATCTTTGGACATTTGGGAGTCGATTTAAAGGGAATGGGATGGCGTGGGAAACGCAGTACATGTTACAGTAGTGTTATGTGAGTGAGGAATAACGTGGCCAATCGAGTGCGGCTATGGGATTGCAGCGTGGACCTTTCCCTTCCCAAATTTATTCTAAATATTTCTAGTTCTATTTTTTTAAATCCAGGTGAACATAGCGTGGGAAGGTGAGAGTGTGAACAATATAGCGACAGTTAGTGGTGGCAGTGGTCGGTACTCCGTGGAAACTCCGAAAGGTGTCACAGCGACCGTTGAAGATGGTGTTCTAAACGCAATCGTACCCGGCCCAGGGTCTTACGACCTGATAATTACCGATCTGTGTGTACAAGGGGAGAGGCAATATGTGGAGGTTAGTAAAATTATACATTTTACTCTTACATGGGATTAGCAGTCGAGCCATCGTTCCACGAACGATAGATACGTAACTACCTACCTGTACGGACCGCGCGGGCGTGCGGATCTTCATAAACTGATATAATTTTAATTAGAAAAAATATTTATGTACTAGTATTTTTTCCAAAATATAATCATTTAAGCTTATTTAGATTTAGGTAGATTATTTAGGTAGATACCTACATATTTACATACGTAAACATACTGAGGAATGTGCAGCGACTCGTATAATAAATTTTGTTCCGTTTTTAATAAGAAATAAGTAAGTTTTATTGCGCTATCCATAAAAGTCGGTATCTCATGGACATCCTGAAAGTTGTCAAAGTGACCGTTGAAGATGATGTCTTGATCGAATTGCACCCGGCCAAGAATTTTATGCGCGCTTCACACGATCCGATTTGATCACCTGATGTGATGACAGAGACGGCGTCATACGAAAGAAAAGCATCCTATTCCATGGCTCCTTGTCTTTCGTATGACGTCGTCTCTGTCATCAGGTGATCAGATTGGATCGTGTATAGCTCGCATTACGACCTATTGTTGATTACGGACCTCTGAATGCAAGGGGAAAGGCAATAGAGGTTAGTAAAGTAAAGGCATTCTATAGGTCTCTGATCATTGTTATTTGATTCCTCGATTGTAGACCAAATTTTTTAGGTACGAGGCAAAGGAAAAATGATATCATTACTCCAAATTTCTGTTTTATCATTAAATTTCACATCAATATTTTTTCAGGTGCACATAGAAGAAGTATTAAGCGTAGAAGTGTCAACATCAAGGGCAGTTTGCGTCGGCGGCTGTGTCCCTATAACTGCACTTGTAAAGGGCGTCTCACACCGCTACCTTTCCACGGGACACGTCCCGGACTTTCGTGTGGCGGGATATATTGAGATGAAAGGCGGGACATTGTGTGGATTGAACGAAGGGACCGGAAGAGTGAGGGCTTCGTTTGGAGGTGTTTGGAGTCCAGAAGTTGAGGTGAGTCGAATGAGTTTAATCAAGAATTTTTGCAATTAGTCATACCTATATTTTCTTGATGCTTGTCTGGTAAACAATATTTCTACTTTTATTTATGTATATTGTAATCACAGATGGCTTGTAGTGATTTATATATAATAAACATTTTATTTGCATTTATTATGAACTTCCTTTAGAAAGATAATTGTAGAAGACTTTTTGAAACTATTAGAGATCTGTCATAAAAAATCATGTGTAGAGGCCACTGCCAAAAATTTTATACATTTGAAAAACGAACAATATTGTTATCTGTGTCAATTATTTATCTGAATACTTGACTGTTTCTGAATTTATACCTTTTATAGCTTTTTCGGCAACAAACGAAAAACATTACACCCGTTAAAAGTATTTTTTGAAATTTATTACAAAATTATGTAGATATGAGCATGATAATATTTGAGCTTGATGTGCTAGGGTGCTATTTCGATCCCAATTGATCACGCGTGGTCAAAATGACATAGAAAAATGGCGTCATTAATTGCTTTTTAACTTTTAAATATTTTAAGTATTTTTCAAGATATTTGAAATTTCAGGGCCTAATTGTAGCATCCTGTTTAGATGGAAAACATTTCAAATCATTGGGACATGCAAACACTATTTTTAACACCATTTTTTACAGTAATATCTTAATTTTGAATCTTTTTAAAAGTAGTTAGAGTTCAATTACTAATTTATTCGATGATTTTCCTTCTAGGTGTTGGTGTTTCCGCCATTATCAATCGTTCCTTCAACGGCCCGAGTGCCTCCGGGAGCGCGTTTACAACTGCGGTCCCACGGCGGCCCGCCTCCACATCTCGCCTCATTACACTACCAGGCCACATCAGGATCCAATTATGTCGAGGTAAGTACGATATTAGTACACGGATATAACTACAACTCACGATATTTATATATTTTGCTATGGGCGATATTCGGTTTAGTTACATGGGCCGTGGTCGCGGTGAGACCGCGGCGTCGGGTGAAGGTGTTGTTGGATTTGACCATAGACATACAGTGGGTGTCACATAATTAAAGACACCTTCTATTGAGCTACATACAACTTTATTGATAGTATTATCAATAGTGAAGATAAGTATTAATTCTACTTTTAATTACTATTAATCATTACGCTAACACCATATTCTTAAAATGAAGACAATAAAGACTTGTGTTTAGCAATAGTTGAGATCTTATTCGTTTTTTAACTAAATCACAAACTTTTTTAATATGCTTGCTGCTGGCCACCTAATTAAAGACAGTTTATGTTTCATGTTCTTAAGTTAAAATAAAAAAAAAGCCCTCATATTTTCCATTTTGCCGGGAATTTTCAAGAAACGCGCTGAAAGCAAAAGCAAAAGCTTAACTTTATCTCAAAATTAATATCATTTTCATCGTATTCAACGAGCTACTATGGTAAAAAATAAAAGTTGCGATTCCTCTACAAGGAAGTTGGTCATATAAAAAATTTGCGAATCACTTGCGATGCTCTAAAGATACGATCATGAATGCTATCAAACATTTCAAGAAGTTTAATACAACAGAAAACGTACCTAGGAAACCTAGACGTAGAAAAACAACCCCACGTGAAGACTCCAGAATGATATTGTTAGCCAAAAAAGAACTGTTCATAGGATCAGAGCTTATTCGTTTGAAAGTAGTTGGTGCAGGAGAGTCGAGAGGTGTGTCGGCAAGAAGAATTATGTGAGGCAAACTTATTTGGAAGAATATCTCGTAAGTTGCCACTTTTAAAGAAAACAAATATTAAAGCAAGATTAGAGTTTGCTAAAAAATATGAACACTGGATTGAACGTGAGTGGAAAAATGTACTATTTTCGGATGAAACAAAAATTAATATGATTAATTCAGACGGAAAACAATATGTGAGACGTTCTCCGAATAAAGAAATGGAACCAAAGTATACGAAGAAAACAATCAAGCATGGGGGAGGAAATATCAAAGTTTGGGGCTGGTTTGTTGTTGGAGCTGTCAGGAAAATTTTAGGCATTATGGATAAATTCCAGTACAAGAATATTTTAGAGGAAACTATGTTACCCTATGCCGAGGAAAGTTTGCCGGTGGTTTGGACTTTCCAACAAGATAACGATCCAAAACACACAGCAGCAGTGGTATAAGACTTTCTACGGAGCCAATCAGTAACGGTCTTAGATTGGCCACGTACAGTCCCGACATCAACCCTAATCCCTATTGAAAATTTGTGGTACCAAGTGAAGAAAATGGTTGCCACAAAACGTACCACTAACGTTCATCAACTTTATATATATATATTTTTTTATATAGATTAGTGGGCGGACGAGCAAGCGGTCCCACGTGATGGTAAGTGTTACCGCCGCCCATGGACACCTGCAACACCAGGGGGTATGCGGGCGCGCCGCCGACCTTGCAAAATCCTATTCACAGCTATTCCTATTTTAAAGAAACATGGGAGCAAATTCCAATATCAACTTGCAACAAATTAATCTCTTCAATGCCAAAGCGATGTCGGGCTATTATTGCTGCTAAAGGACATGCGACAAAATATTGATAACTTTACTATAATGTCTTTAAAATATGTCTATAATTAATTATAATAAACTTCATTTTAATATTTACGATATTTCTATTTTCTTAGTTAGTTAGTGTCTTTAATTAGTTGGCCATATCTTTGTTCAATTCATACAGCTTGAAATATAGTTAAATCGAATAAAAATGTAGGTCGTCTCAACTTTATCGAAAATATTTAATTTTAACATCTCACAATGCCTTGATTGCCTTGCCTTGACACAAACGAATGATTTAAATATTGTTGCAAGTTCCTATTGTATTAAAGTAAAAAATAAATAATCAAAAATCTCAGTTAACTTAATATTTCCTGAGTGTCTTTAATTATGTGACCACCACTGTATATAGATAACGCAAGTTAGTAAAATTGTATGGAAACCAAGCGTGTCAGTTTAGTGAGTAAATTATATTGAAACTAAGCGTGTCACTTTACTGAGTAAATTGTATGGAAACCAAGTGTGGCACTTTGGTGAGTAAATTGTATGGAAACCAAGCGTGACACTTTGGTGAATAAATTGTATGGAAACCGAGCGTGTCACACTAGTGACACGCTAGATTGATAGCAATTTCTTTATGTACTCATCTTTGTTGCAGGTGACATCATCAGGCGCAGTGCATGGGTTGTCAATCGGTAAGGCACGCATTAGGCTGGTCGCGAGGGATATCGCTAACGTGGAAATGGCAAACGCAGAATCTGAAGTTGACGTAAGTCCCTCCACCTATTTTGAAATAACACACTTTTTATCGTACTAACAAAATATATTGTTCCCTGATTATTATTAACTACGGTAAGAAAAAAATATCACTGTTAAATGTAACATCCATACACAGTGTTGATGCTCTGACAATCGACATGTTTCTGGTTCGTGATTTACATTGGCAGAGAACTCATCTTGCGACGGAACTGATATGACCTGAATATTGCCACTTGAGCTCACTGATGCTTTGAACTAAGTCAGTAGCAGTGTCAGTCAGTTGTCAGTGACAAACTAAGTCAGTTTGTCAGTGTGATATTAATTAAAACTTCTCTCCCAAGGTGGAATGGGACGTGTAACTAAATAAGAAAATCTCCTCGTCTCATTGAATATATGTCAATGACCCCATTATTTCTTTCACAATATTTTTTCTAAATCTATTCCTAAACTCCAAAGATAGGTAGTTTATCTGGGGATGTGTCAACGTTAGTCTTGTTGAATTGATGTCGGTATGTATTTCGGAGTCCATGCGTAGCAGTATCCACTTATCACTAGGTAGTAGACCTATAAAAAAAAATTTGAAGTACCCATTTCCACTTCAGCTTACTGATACTATCCTTCACTCTTGGCCCTGCCAATCTTACAACTGTATACAACAGTTCTTATTATACCGCTTGCTCGTTCGCCCTCTTCTCTATAAAAAAAAAAAAAACTTATTAGAATATATCCGTGGAATTTATGCGCCGTACTTACATGGCCACTTTCTGGCGCACACTTGTCCCCCTGCAAATTTTCCACTACTCTCTTTCTCCAGGTGATACCAATATCGGGTGTGCGAGTCCGGGCGGCAACTCAAACGCTGTTAGTGGGCGCACCGGGTCCTTTGTGGGTGGAAGCGGGCGGTTTGACCGCAGGTACGCTGGCTGCGTTACAGCCGCCGCCGCGCGTCACGTGGAGTCTACGTGACACCACATCGGCGAGGCTGTACACTACGCATGCGGATGGTGAGTGACAATGTTATTTTAACAAAGATGTAAGCATCTGGCCTTCACCTGCTACCAATATCAGATGTGCGATTCCGAGTGGCGTCACAAACGTTGGTCGACACAGCGGGTTCATTGTGGCTGGATGCGCAGGTTGTTTCACTATACATGCGGTTAGTGAGTAACACTTGTTATTGAGTAGATGTCTCTCTTAGGTGATATCAATATCAGGTGTGCGGGTCAGAGTCGTGACTCAAATGCAACTGACCATAGAACTACACATCATTTTTCACTAATATCAATTCCGATTCACTCCGTAATTTAGCTACGAAGATTTGCCAACAGAAATAGATCTGGCTGGCTGCTTATAAATAAAATCGTTTGCCACGAATTCACAGCGATGCACTTGTACCAAACAAAACAAATCACGAATACAATTTTGTAGTTCGTTACCAGTGTGAATTTTATAAACGACTGTACTGTTATGTATTCTGTTCACACACGCTGTATTAGCTTTTGGCAATAAATTGGAAAATGAGGCCAGTAAGTACTGTCAACACATGCGAGCCCGCGTATGATACGTGACATACATCTTTGATAATATTTCAAGTTTTGAAGGCAACAACAGTAAAACAATCACTTTTATACGAGTTTGTCATTCGTATGTTTATTCTATATTCCACAATTCAGTAGGTTTTCCTTTACAGATCTGTTGGAGCGGTCGATCGCGGAAGGATTATCTGTCAGAGTCGTGCCTTTGAAACCTGGCGTCATTACAATCGACGTCAGAGTAAGGAACATGGGACAAGTAAGAAGATTAAAAACAATCATTTTATAAACACAAGTTTTTGCTAAATTTTGTAATTTCCTAGTAATATCACTAGGAACTAGTAGCAGGTAATGTAAATTGCTGGACATGGACCTTGACTATGGCCAATGGCACATGGACAACAGGCCATGGACACATTGTTTTGTGTATGAGGGATGTATGAGCTTAAAACGCCACGCTGACCAAGTAGGTTGGCGAGTCCATTGTTTTTAGAGGTGGTGTAGTTCCTCAGGCTTGTAGTAGCCGCTTTGTTATCCCTTAGTCGCCTTTTACAACATCCACGGGAAGAGATGGGGTGGTGATATTCTATAGCCGGCCCACACCACACTGCCAATTACGAAGATATAATAATTAAGAAGATAATAATGCTGTTGTTTTACTTTCATTTCCTTCGACAGGTAGCAGAAACCCGCTCTTTAGACAGTACAATCGAAATCCTCGGCATATCTGACATTCGCACTGCAGTCGAAGGCTTGCCTAATGATTTATCATCAGGAGACCGACTGGCCTTAGCCGTTGGTGCTATTGTTCGTCTCAAGTCTTTGCCGAGAAGCAGCTGGAAGGCTTATGAGGATGGTGCCTTTGAGCTGTCTTCTAGTAGGGAAATAACGGCCTTGGCACCGGGATACGGTGTGGTCGTAGCACAGCATAAGGACGAGAGGAATAATATCTACAGGGAAACTGTAAGTACTTATGCTTCTTCGATATTCGATAGAAAAATATGCACCGTAAGAGCGATTGTTACACGTTTTAGAGAACAGTCTTATTTGACAGTAGTAATATTCAAGCATGTTTGTCAAACATGCAATCAATTAAACTGTTTCGCAAACATTTCAAACACATCAAACAAAGTCGTACATTATCAATTTTTTTGTTTAAATATATAAAATTTGACAAAATATTTTACAGGACTCTCTGCAGTCATTATGGCTGTATGTCATTTTGAGCTTTTGTCGTTAGTAGGTGGATGAAAAAAGCGGAAGACCGCATATAATGGCGCGCTTAGGGAGAGACCTATATCCAGCAGTGAAAAGACATACATAGGTTTATTGCACAGTATGGTTTCAAGATCTTTTACAGTATTGTTTTGTGAGAGAGAGATGCAAAACGCAGTCTAAAAATGCAGTCTCATTCTTTTATTTGACTGTCACAAACACAGGCATTTTTAAATTTAATAATTAATCACTATTAAACCACAAAACCCATAACACATAGTTTTTACATTAATGAAACTTTAGTTTCATTAATGTAAAAACTGCACACATGGCCGAGAGGACATTGGATGGCTGAGATTTATCTCAGCCATCACTTTTAGAGTTCTCTTCGAAAAGTAAGCAGCAGTCTTTTGTGAGAGAGAGGTGCAAAACTGTCAATTGGTGGCACTCAGTAACTGTCGTATTGCGCTCTCCTTACACGTGGATCATTCCATAATTGTGCCGATTTAGATTATTTTCGGACTATAATTGTTCTTTGTCATATATTTCAGGCCATCCACGTAGAAGTTGGAATACCCCATTACTGTACCGTTGAGCCAAGTGGCGATAGTGATGAGAACACAGTACGAGTAGCAATGCGTAGTGCAGTGGGTAGGGAATTGCTATCCCCGCACGCCAATGTATCAGCTGTAGCTCCATTAGTGGCCCACCCTCGGAGGGCTGCAGACAGGTAGGAATTAGTATTTTTTAGGATCGTAATAAGTGTCAGATATATGTATAAATAAATAAATGAGTTGAAACTAGGTTGTTCGGTCTCGAGAGTAAATTAAAATCGAAAGAGTATTCTTCTCCATTAGTCGCGGTTTAAAAAGTTTATTTAATAAAGAGAACAATTATGACTAATAACTACCTACTTGAACTTTATTTTATTAAGAGCAACATTTTTGTCATACAAATTAGATTTTTTTATCTGACAACGGGAAGATTTCAATCATGGATATAATTGAAAATGTGTCATGATTTTAAGCCCTTTGTCAGAGTTTAATGATTTTATTAATGGCGGCTCTACCAAGCTGTTCACTTTCAAAACAAAATTGAATTTCTAGTGTCCAAGAAATGTAGCGAATGTAATAATAATTGTCAAGTTTCCCGGAAGAGGCAATAAATTTTCAGAAACTTATAAATAGGAACGTGAAAACGGTTTACCGTTATATTATACTACCCCACAAAAGTATATGTATATTGTATATGAGAGATGTTGGGCCTTAAAACGGCACGCTCGCGAGTAAAGGATTTTTTATCCCTTAGTCGCCACTGGAAGAAATTATGTGGTGGCATTCTAAAGCCGTGTGACATCATATGGCCAAATGAATCTAACAGAATACAATTTTTTCCCTTCAGTGTGTACGGCACAGAACTGGTTATAACTGGTTTAGAGCCGGCGGGAGCATTTTTGAGCTTCCAAGGCATTGCGAGTGGTGTCACGGTCAGAGACGAGGTCTGGGTCACTGGCACCGACCTGCTCACAGATCGAGTCTATGGTGAGCAAGAATGCTGCTAGATTTTTATTTCATTATTTTGGGATATAATATAATTATACAACAAATACTTAAAAATCTATACATATAACAAAATCGTAAGAGCCCTTGTCTGTACATTTCATCATCATCATCATCATCTCAGCCCTTGGACGTCCACTGCTGGACATAGGCCTCCCCCATTGTCCGCCATTTAGACCTATCGGCAGCGACCTGCAATACATTTAATATTTTTTAAAAAGGAACTGCAGTGTAAGTTACGCTCGATACCGAGCCCGAAACAATATTTTTTGGATTTTTTGTCTGTCTGTCCTTAGTACAGTCTTAGTACAGTACGCTTCCCGGTACGTGGACTCCACTCGAGGACTTGTCTACCCCAACGGTTATCGATTCTGCTTATAATAAATTCGTTATAATAAAACTTAGTAAATAGCTATACTGTAAGAAATTTAAACTGCGTGAAAACGTTTAAAGTTTAATAAATTTCTAGGGTCTATTACAAATGTTAAAATTGCCTAATACCTTAGTATTATGATTTATCATTTTAAAATAATTATCTTGTTTTTATTACCGACTCACTCAAGTCACGTGGCCACACAGGGCTGTTATTAATTGACTACTTTATTATGAGATGAGTCAAAGGGCGTTGTGATTAGTCTCTCAAGCATTGCATTAGAAGCAGATAAATTAAAATGAAAATACCTAATAATAAACAAATAACTTTTCCGATTGTGAATCGTGTTTTTCTTCGTTCCATCCATATAAAGTAAGTGTTTTAATAGCTTAATCTATACATATAATAAAACTGTAGAACCAGCGTGTTTGTACATTGAATATATTTACCAAAAACTGATTGGGGGCTATGAAAAAAGAGTATCAGAATACAAAAAGACGATTTTGAAAATTGTTGTCTGTCTGTTTGTCTGTTCGAACACGCTAATCTCCAAAACTACTGAACAGATTTTCATGGGGTTTCCATAGGTTAATTAAGCTTAGCTTGACGCTTCGAATAGGCTTTGTTTCATCGATATCGGCTGACGGGAAGAAAAGATGCTGTATACAAAGCTTTATAAATCAAACTAATAGTCCACGCGTACGTAGTCGCGGGCACAGCTATATAGTTGACGATATGCTGTATCCTATGTTCTATTTATTTATTCATTTATGTACTTCATTGTACATTAACCGTACAAAAGGCGAGTTTTCTCTACGAGCCATCCTTTGGGTTCATTAGAGAGGTTCAATGGGAAGGTGCGAGAAAGACTCAAATGAAATTAATATAAAATACACAAATAAACCGTTTCAAGTATTGTACTCGTATTTATACACAATAAACTAAGTTTCTAATCTAATCTATTTTCGTTCGTTTGGAACTTGTATCTATGAGCTGTAATGTCAGTAAGAAGGACCGTTTGTCAATGATCGGAACAATTCCAAACTATAATACTTTCCTTTAGCAACGGGCGGTTGGGCGGTGTGCCTGGAGGGCGTCGGGTGGCGCACGCCCAGTGACGTCACAGTCTACGCCGGCCAAGGCGTGTCGCTGGCGGTGTTGTCGCGAGATACGTCCGGCAGGCATGCGCTCAAGCTTGATCGACACATTGCTTACACCATTCACCAGATACCCGTCGATAAGGTCAGTGGCATACGTAACACACGTGGTATTGACACGTAAAACAAGTATAAAAGTAAATAAATGTAAGTGATGCTCTCACCAAAATAGATTTGTGCGTAAGGCCGTAGCAACCCCCTGGTACATACGTAATGGCGACATTCAATTGTAGCTTAAACTTGGAACTTCCCTCCATCGTCAAACACATCAAAGATTCTCCCCGAGGCTACTACAACAGAGTCCCCCTTCAACCCTCTAGTCGTTACTACACTTACTTATGTCCCCGAAAAGAAAATCCACCCGTACGTCGTCCTCGGCATCTCCTAGTCGACCATGATCTAATTACCGCTGCTAATGCGATTTTCACACTGCCCATTCAGACGTACACTGTCCCTGGCGACGGAGTCCTCCCAGCGTAACCATTAACATACACGCCTTCACCCAACAAGTATCGATACCTGGGCGCTTTTCACAGACTTGTGACCCCTTACTGTTCTCCCAAAGCACCACCATAAGCCTATAGCCCGGTTATCATAGGAAGAGCGCTGACAGTGTATTGTCTGTGGTTTTGTCAAACGAGTGCTTACCACCCTATGGCCATAGACTACACGCTCTCTTGTCAGGTGACCTCGGTAAGACGCACATTCACGTCTAATATTAATAAATTACTTAGTCACTGTTATTAGTCTTTTAATGTACATAACATACTAACTAATACAGACAGTTTTGTATTATGTTAATACCGTTTCTTTCATAAGTCCATAACATAACGCAAAAATATAGGAAAAAATTCTTTAAGGATTATCGACTTGTAAAATGATTTTTTCAACGTGTCCTCCTCCCATAATAACCGGACCATAGATGCGTTCCTTCCGCCGGTTAGCCGGCGCGCCAATCCGCCCCTTGGCTCGTTACACCACACACTGTTTCTGGCCGAACACCTGCGCTCACCTTAAACTAATATGTCCGGTGACTATTGAAAGGCCACTAGGGTCACAAAAATTAAGCCATTCCGAAAAAATAAAGTGACGGCCCTAAGGAGCGGTTACTAAACGTCTTTAGAAAGACAAGCGTCTTTGTGCAGATACAGCACGGGAGCTTTGCGTTGTGCACTCCCTTCGACGTCGAACATCGTAAAGGATGACATTACAAGGAAATTAATAACACTTTGAGGAAATTCCAGTAAATCTCCATATCACGAGATAACAATATTACCTTCGAGATAAAATTGGCGCAGCGTCGAATACTTGTCTGAGGTATTCAGCTTATGCTGAGCTGAAAACTATAGACAAACCACTGCCATGCATGACAATGACAACAGTTTTTTCTATTGTTGTTTCCTCTTTTCGTGTGATATTTTCGTGTCTCGTTGAAAACTTCTTTCTTTGAGAGTTGCAACATAAATTATTTTGTCAACAGATAGAGTTCGTGACTGGCGAATGGCCATATTCGATGGTGCCACTAACCATAGAAGCTTCTGGATTGAGTAACGGGCCGTTAATATGTACTGAAGATCAGAGATACGCGTTAGAGGGCGTAGACGTCAAACTGCCGTACACTTGCCGTACAAAGAAACCGCACACCGCTGAACCAGTACTGGATATTATTAATGGTGAGACTCCTATTATCTATATTTATATATACGAGTCTTAATAAATCTTAACATAATCGTGTCTAATAATGATGTAAAATGAACAATAATAATAAATTATAGTTGAATGATAAGTGCGTTAAACAACTTATATTTGCATTGTAATACTTGGCCTATATTATAATATTTGTCACTTGGTCAACAATATAGCTGTAAGGCGTCGGGCTCACGGTGTCGCTTCGCTCGAGCAATATTGCTGGTCGCCGCGACTAGTCACGTGATTGCATAATAGAACACTATGCGATCACGTGACCTATGTGAACCGATCGATAAATCCACAGAGAAGTTAGCCGTACTGTCATACAAAAATAATAGCTCCCGTGTGTATAGATAGAGGCGGTCGCGCTTTATTATATTTTTATTATTATATTTACATTTTATATCCTCTATATTTCTCTATAGCCTCTATATTTTATTTCCGTATTCCCTATTCTATCACAACAACGAAAGCATTATCACTATCTGTTAATAAAAGTATTTTATTGCTACGATTGTCTATAGTCACATCACTAGTTACATTAATCTGACATATGTCAAATCGGTAATCCTTTGACGGTGTACCCATAATTGATTTTAACGATGCACCACCCTTCATATTTCTGTTTAACCAAAGGTTGTCTAGCAGAGAATGCCACTAGGAATTAAGTTCGCTTTTTGTACAATGTTTCTTTGTGCACTAAAGTTTAAATAAATAAATAATAAATATTAGAAAGTTGTTTCATATTACAGTATGTGATAGCGGTATTAATTAATGACAAACAAACATACAAACTTTTTCGTTTCTTAATATGTAGTAAACAATTTGTGATATTGTGATATATGTAGTAATTCGAGAGAAGGGACCTTATTATTATTGGTTCTAGTTCTCCAGTCGCTGGACGCACCCGACTGGCCAAGTTATCCTTCTCAGAGAAGACTACCGAAAAATGTACTGCATTTACCACTTTATCCTATTCTGTCAATGTACGTGTTTCGGTAATGAGTGAGATGTGCCAAAGGTGTTTTCCATCCCATCTTATTCCTCCCCATTTTCCACAACTCTCTCCAAATCTCCTAAATATCTAAAGGTAAGCGACAGTATCTACTTACTACCCAGTGGACTATCCGCTCATCTGTCACCTTATTTCTATAAAAAAAAATCGCTTTGACAGTGGGTTGAATGGTAGAGAATACCATGAAATACCTAAGGCATATTGAGTCCATATTTGTATCTGTTAGGGCAATAAGCTTAAATTAATTCAATAAACAAATTAGGGATGCAAAGATAATACAGATTTATTTGTTTCTATTAATACGCCGTTCTACTAATTTATTTCTATTGGGATTATTGCATCTCGCAAACAATAGACATTATCATTATACAAATAATATCATTACTTGCTTGGTTAAAAGTATAGTCCTTTTGTATTTCTATATTAATAACTTATCTCAACTTTCCACTTACTCTGCGGTGACAGCCTGTAAGTAAGGCAACATTTAGTTCATAGCAGTGTAGTTAACTTATTATTTACTCTTACTTCATTGTATGTCTTGTTAGCTGTTTTATAAAATAAATAAAATTTTACAGGTCAACTCGGCTGTTCAATTATCCCAGCAGTACCGATTACAGAGGCTTCAGAAATCGAATTGTGTGCCGAATGGGGAATATCTCGCTCCTGCACGAAAACATTATTACTGCCTCCCATATACGTTTCGCAAACTAAAGTATCGTTACTCAACCCTCCAACAACGATCACTATATATGGTCACCCACAAGCATTGAGAATGGTTAAAATGACCCCTTCCCCGGGTTTGAAGATAGAACCTCACCACAAAGATAGTGAAATAACTGTTGTAGTGAGAAGTGAAACAGTGGTTTGTGGTGTTGGGTGGGTTAATGTAATGTCGCGTTTAACGTCGCAAGAATTAAGGGTAGATGTAGAGAGGGAGTGTGACGTGTCTTGTGGAACATTGTTAGGAGCAATATTGTCGCTTCTGAAACCGTATCTGCCGAGTTTGATGACGATTGTGGCGGCGATTATTGCTTATCTCTATGGTAAGTTTACTCTGTATTTTTTAATATTTGAATTTTTCTTAATTTGAAAAAGTAAAAGCTTTAATTCCGTGTGGTGTCGGCCGGATATAGATAGCATCACCCCATCTCTTCCCGTGGTTGTCGTAAAAGGCGACTAAGGGCTAATAAAGCGGCTCCCACAAGTTCTGAGGAACTACACCACCTCTAAAAGAGTGGACTTGCCAATACGTTTGGCCAGCGTGGCGTTTTAAGGCCATACATCCCTCATACACAAGACAATGTGCAGGAGGCCCATGTCCAACAGTGGATACCGAACACAGTATTCACAGTATATATTTACAGTGTTTGTTTATATTACGTATTTATGTAATAAAAAAAAATACATTAAATTTCGGCCTAACATCACGTAAGTGATGATCATTCTTAGGTGTGAATACTGAATGATAAATGCGCCAGATGCACTTGTGGCGCATCAATATGTGTTCTATGTCAAGCACACATGTCTAGAACTAGAACTGCAAGTCTAGAACTAGAACTGCAAGTCTAGAACTAGAACTGCAAGTCTAGAACTAGAACTGCAAGTCTAGAACTAGAACTAGTCTGTCTATGTCCAGAACACACACAAGCACAAATGTGCTTGTGTGTGTTCTATGTCAAATTATGAAGCTAAATTGCTTTAAAATAAAGCGTATTTTGAAATATTTTTAATATAACGAAATTATTAAATGAGCAAGACAAAATACTGAATGAGCAGCAAATCGATGGTAACAAATTTAAAGATGGGTTAGCTTTAGGTTCGTTGGTGACAGTAAAGAAATAGGAATGCCACAAAGGTTGTTTTGTTGATCATGATTTACTGTTCATTTGATTTTTTGCTCCTTGTTTAAATACAAACCTTTTATAAATAGTGCCAGACGACCAAACGTATGATGGTAAGGGCATGTAGTAAACTAATAAATTATTCTAAACGAGGCAATTAGTATGTTTTCTTCTTGTCTAGGGGGCGATTAGTTAAAGAAGTTTGGGAACCTCTAATCCTTTTGTTTAATTTACAGTACAATCGCGTTGGGGCCAAAAGTCACCAATCAGGCTCCCCATAGAGCCTTCGCAGACGGTTCTCCCTATCCCAGCCACCCCTTCCCCACCCAGATCTCGTACTTGGTCAAGAAGCCCTTACGCTTCCAACGGGCCCGTGTACGGGGACACCAGTGTACTACCCGATAACAGTGTATCACCGAATGGCACCAGAATGCACTCTAGGTTTTTATAGGATTTTATTCTAATAAGATAGTGATTGGACGATAAAGTGATCTTTTAGATATAATAACATATAATTGGTTGTAAATAATTTGTTACAATTTTGTCCGTGTGGGGAGTACATTTATACTAGAATCAATCAGAGTATAAACGTGTTTAATTTATGCTAAAATAGTAATAGGTAGTAATTATAATACAGTAATGATAATTCTAGGGTGTTGCCGGATAATAATATCATCGACTACAATTAGGATGCACTCTGGTTTTCAGGAAATTTCAGGAAGATGAAATTGGACGATAAAGTGATGTTTTAGACTTGTCAGTCGGAACGTTAGAAAACTGGTTGTAAATAATTGTTGGGGTTTGTCTCAGTTTGAGAGCGTATTTATATTGGGATCAATCAGAGTATAAAGTCTTACAAAAGTGGTGTAAAATATTCTAGTACACCACTCAGAGGGTTAAAGTCATATTTAGAAAAAAAAAAATAGAAATTGTGTATATTCATTTAACAGTCGAATCCTTGTATAAGTGCGATGGCAAATTATAATCAAAATCTATCATTAATTAAAAGTTCGATTTACGAAGTACTCCGTATGTATGAACTATCTAAACAGAAGCGGGCGCGTTCAAGGCCAAAAACCTAATCGTGCTAGTGTGGACAGTGTTATGCATATAAAGTAATCACGAATTATTTATTTTTAATGCAATAAGAAGTCATGAAATTCACGTTAATTTTAGTTAGATATTTTAGATTTTAGTTAGTTTTAGTGTATTTATTGCCGTATTAAAATATTTTACACTATGTTTGTGGGACCTTATAAAAACATGTTGAATTGATGGATAACTCTAGGGTATTGCCGGATAATAATGATCTCGTTGAATATCACCAGGATGTACTTCAGATTCTTATAGGATTGTTAAAGTTCTTTTAGGAACGTCTAGATGGTTAAATAATAAAGTTATGTTTTAGACACACCTTAGTTTATTGCACTATTCAGCAGTGAAAACCGCAACAAGTTTGATCCAGACTCTGGTTGCGATGCGAACAAGATGCGAACGAACACACAGACATATATTTCTGCACTCTACAGAAAAAAAGACACTTGGAAAAAGTTAGAACAAAGGTGTAATTTGATAACATTTGAGAAAAATGCAAAATTTATTGATAAAATTTTCATTAATTTAAAAATCAAGCTAGACACTTGTTGACTAACACAAATAGAATAACCATTCCTTGTTTATTCTGTTCGGTCATTCTCTTTCTTTATTTTCAATTTCTCAATATACTGTGCCTTTGCTTGGGAGGGTAGTATTGTTCTCTAGAGATAAGTATACGTGTCATCGAAATAATAAAACCTGAAACACGTCAATTAATTTAAAATATATAAAATTGATCTAGCGAAAAATAAAAATTATTTTAGAGAATCTAACAACTCAGTGTACTCAGGGTAACAATTGCGTAACTGCACGTAGAGTAAAATAATTTATGAAAAAATACTTATTGTAGAGACTGGTAGAATTGATTCAACTCTCAATATTGAACAACCAATCTATTAGTTTTTATTCAGGTTGGTTTTGTGAGTACCTATCTAATATTATTTATATTAAAATCGGTCAAATGGTTTCAAAGATGTTACAAATTTTATGTGAGTTTTCAAAATTAAAGTTTCTTCCATGAAAACAGGCATGTATCAGCTGCTGATATAATTAGTATAATTAGAATGTCCCAAAAATAATCTTTTCAAATATTAATTTTCATTCCTCTTTCAAGGGACAAAGTGTAACGTAACAATGTTGTCGCACTCCATTTTAGTCCCTTAGTACTCCACTTTAGCCTTTATTTACTAGATAATAATCATAACACTAGTTTGCTCGACTATAGCTAACACTCTATTATTCCCCTCATTTAAAAAAAAATCGGTACATACTATTTTATCAATAAAAACTAAAACATGAAACGTTATCTTAAATAAATGTTTCAAACATACCAACATTGTTAGTCCTGGTTTTGTACATACGAAACCGGAGGAGTTCTCCATACGATAAGCATAATAAAGTGACTCTTTGTCTCATGTTGATAGTAACTACATCCGGAATGTGTAACATAACAATAGTGTCGCGTACAATAGGGCGTTTGACTGTTCCTCAAACTGATATGACTAATTGCTAATATATATATATATATATATATATATATATATATATATATATATATATACTATAGTATATACTGTACTATAAGAAATAAAAATAGTTAAGCAAAATCGTTAGTGATACGGATTTATGAATACTGCATTCAATAACTTTTGAGGACGAACGATCTATATACAACATGGATAATATGTGTAATTGTAATTTTAAACTCAAAAAAGTCATTAATGTGTTGTTTAGACTTCCTTGTTTATGCTAAAGCTACTTCATTTAAGAGCGAAAGAAACACAACGTCACTTTCTGATTAAAAGTTGTACTGTAAATTAATTATCTACCTCATTTTGTTTGTACTGTTACTGTAAAATTGAATTATCTGTACTTAACACCGACGTCTAGCACTTAATTTGTAGAGATATTTCATGATTGTTTCAAAATTATGTAGATTTTTAGAAAAATCATCATTTCACCGTTACAATGTTGCAATGTATTGGTATATGGTGTAA
Organism: Sesia apiformis; assembly: GCA_914767545.1. Taxonomy (NCBI): domain Eukaryota; kingdom Metazoa; phylum Arthropoda; class Insecta; order Lepidoptera; family Sesiidae; genus Sesia; species Sesia apiformis. The sequence goes on along the minus strand of OU611963.1, from coordinate 13,219,404 downwards.
TAGAGGATCTCATTTGATTTGTTGTTTCTCTTTTGTGGTTCTTAGGGAAGTCTTAACCCTTTGTTTTTCCATAAAATTCTAACCCTTACAAAAAAAAAAATTCTACAAAGTAGAAGAAAAACACATGAATGACACATTTTTATAAAACTGTGATGAGAACATCTTTGTTGTTATATATGGGTTGCTTCTTTGTAAAGTCTTGTATAGTTATCTGAGCAAAGGAACCTTATTGTAATTATTGATTTCGGTTAAGATTTTCTAATTTAAAATTTAGTTGTTTCAAGGTTATGTTTAAATAGAATCATGTTTTCAAGATTTAATTAGTTAAATCTAGAAAATAAGGTCAATAATGTTCCTTTTCTGTGAAAATAACGTTAAGTCTTGGGTTGTGTACACACTTTTATGTGGATTACAAAATCTTGTTAATCTCGATCTATTTTTATTTTATTTTTAGTTTTAGTATTACTAGTAAATTAATTACTAAGTATTTGTAAAGTAAGGTAACGGAGTAAAGTAAGGTGCCTACCTACTGGAAAGTATTTGTACCTACCTACTCAACTACCTACTACCTACACAAAGGACAATGGGCAAAAATGTATGGCGCTTGTCCCATCGGCGGCCACATCTGTCCTATATATTTTTTAGTGGACAATTATGTATATATTAAGACTGCAAAAAATTATTTCGGCAACTTGTTTAGATAAAAAGTTATAAAGCGTTGATCATATAAAAAAATCGAATTAATTAAACCGAAAGTACGTAAATGATAAAACGTAATGCATGTCTAAGTATAAGATAATGATGGATTAAATAAAACTAAAGGTTAATTGGTTATTAAATACATCGATTTATTGACAGACACATATACAATGCTCGTATATAATGCTAGTATTCCTTTAAAAAAAGAAAATGATGGGATTCAATTGTCGTCTACAATAATATCGTTTAAAAAATGAGCTGGTAAACGGATATCTTCCTCTTGGTTTCTCGCCCACCCTAAATACCACACTACACACATAATGTGGGCACAGCAACCAAGAGTGCGCTTACCGCTTAGACAACTGCAATAGTAAGTCGTCGATTACGTCGCGAAACCCACGGTCTAAGATGAACACATCTCCATGTTCAAAAAACCAATGGAAAGTATTTCCTTCGTCGTCAATCATATTTTTCATTATTTGTGCATCTGATTCTATGGCTGAATATGGCCCAAAGGCATCTAAAATGTGGCCATCGCAGCACACTATTAAAAATGGTTTCAACAAATTCGTGTATTTGTGTAGACTATATGATCGCTTTTGGAATAAATAGTTTGCGGACTTTTGTATATATATATAAGTGGCGTCTGCTATCACAATTGCCTTTCTGTTTAAGGCATTTGCATTTCCAAAAATTGCATTTGGAACTTGTAGGTTTCGGTTAGCTACATCAATTCTATTGAGATGATCATAACCAAGATGCCGGGGAACGAAGTCCAGTAAAAGAGAGTCTCTGGCGAACGTTAAATGTCGTTCTAGGGTTCTACGGCTCATATTAAAAAGCGTCGCCAGCCTTTCATTTGCTTCACCGCTTCGCAGTTTCATTAAGTAGCATGCCAAAGATGTTTTCGGGCGTGTTGATACGTTCGACAATGAAGGAGTTTGTTCCAAAATATTCATAAATTGGTCTCGACTAACGCCTAATCGGATGTATACTTCATTTGGGTCCATGTCATCTATATTATCAAAATCTAGTATAGATCCTCGAAGCACCGCGATTTTCATGAGGCTCATGATATGCACAAAATGTGTGGCATTGAAGTCGTGGAGCAAGTTAGGGCTGTCAATTATTTGATCCCAATCATTGGATACCAAATGATGATCGCAAACTCTTGCACTATTTGGAATATAAAAATTAAAATGAATCAAGAATGTCACTTTAATGTTATCCGGAATCCTTCGGAGATCCGTTCGTCTGCAGTTTTCATACATACAACGCGTTGCTGTATTAGGGAGTCTTGAATATTCTTCAATATGTAATACACATTCGTGTGGACGGTCTTCTCTTGGCTGCGCAGCTCTTTCTGCCCGTTGCCAGCATGGTCGACAAATGTACTCCTGACTGTATTGTATCTGAAAATGAGAGTATTACAATTAGTTAAAACGCTTAGTTATTTTCATTGAACGCTGTTCAAACAAAGCGAAATATAAAGAAAAATATTTTACTCGATTGCCTAAGCAGTATTAATTATCTCGCTTACTCATACGTAAATACCGATACTTCTATCCCGTTCTCGCCCCGTGGATCAAACGGAACGACAACGTCGCCGCGTCGGTAACAGTTTACTTACTACTTACAGCGAAATGTAATCTCAATGCGCGAGAGTTAAAACACTGTGACCACCTCAAGTTAAACAGTACTATATTGTTGACGTGACAACTAAGAAATAATGATTTCGTTTGATGTACTTACCTGATGTTCAGAGGTAAGAGCTTCAAAGATATATTGGCCTACAGCGGGATGTTCTTCAAACCGAGCACGGGTTATTTCGTATCTTCTTCTGTTTATCACGGATCGATTACATAAAATACACACTTGGCGATTATCTGCCATTGTTATAGGAATCTGCTTAAAAAAAGTCCAAAAAAACGAGCACAAGTCACCAAGATAGATATTAACAAGTCCGATATGCAAGCCAGAGTCAAAAGAAATTGTCAAACAATAATAATCGCACAGTACTCAACGAAACAAATGTCAACGATGGACTGCGCTGTGCGCTCGAGCATAACGGTAATCGCCGAGTCGCCGAGTGCGAGCGGCGCTCGTCGCTGATTGGTTGACGCATGAAACATGGCGAGACCGATTTTAACAAAGGTTCTTAGACCTCTAATAGAAAAAGTATTGAATATTAGGATACATAAATAATAATGAAAAAAAAAATAGTATTTTAATAATAGTATTTTAACTATATTTTTTTCCCAAACGGTATTTCATAGTACTCCTTGAACAATATTTGTTGTCAAAGATCTCCCCTTTCAAATGACACTAGTTTCATTGACGGCCGCTCATGGGCCGCAATGCCCATTGTCCTTTATAAATAATAAAACAAGTTTCATTCAGTCATTTCATTTTAATTTACAACATACATTTAGTAAATAGTCAAGTGTGTTATTATTATTGTATTGTATATAAAACAGACGCACATTTTTATAGAAAAGCCAAAGGGAAAATTGATTCCAATCATTGTTATAGTTCGAAAAATTAGATAAAAACTAAAAATATGCGTTTGTTTCTCTATACTTTGTTATATATAGGCTATATTGTTGTGTGAAATAAATTATTTTTATAACTTTTGAAATTTGAGATTCTTTTGGGTTAATTTCCTCGATATTATTACTTATATAAAGGCATTTGAAATTATTTTCATCTGAAAAAAAAAACATTTTATAAAGTTACACTTTCTGAAACTGGATTATGCTACTTAATGTATGATATTAAACATTAAGATTTTATTTCGGTATCTACCTTATTTTCAGCGTAGTAATAATGCTATTTTTATTTTCGTGATTTAGTTACGAGTATAAATCTACACGAACCAAATGAACGTATCCCTAAAAATTCTAAATACGATGTGTTTCATAAATCGACTTGGAGAAGTCCTCAAATGGAGACCACGTAACGGCAAACGTGACGTGGGACGTGAAAGTCAGTAGTAGTGGCTGGATGAGAAGAGCAGAAGACCATGTGGTGGTGGTAAAGGACATCTTACAGAAGTGGAGAGACAGGCTGATCGCATGCTATGGTGTCGTCGAGTAAACTATTTACACGGTCTATGGATTGTTCCGTTGACGTATAGTCACCACTCATGTCCGTGACGAGTCGTGGAGACTCAGCGATACGCCGAGTGATATAAAATATCAATATTTTTTTAAAGAGTTCAGTGTTCAGTTCATCTCCTACCGAATAACACGTATCGCCGCGTTGCAATCGCCCCGTGGAGACCTCATATAGTTACTATTAAATTGAAAGTAGTGGCACGCGAAATTAATACTCGCTCGTGTACGTGGAACCTATAAAGATAACGATAGATACATACTACAATTAGCAATATTTTTGTGCTTGTTACCTTAATTACTTGCAGTTTACGACGTGACAGGTAATAACCAAATTTTATTTATTTTCCTATATTTATACATAATATGATAGGGTCATTTGAAAACAATAAGCTGGAAGCATTAGGTCGGTCGATCGCAGCTCCGCACCTACAGGACTTCTTTCGTGCCCCCTACTCTAAATAAAACATGACTTCATAATATTTAATTTACGACTGTTTAAGCAACATCGACAACAACACCTGGTTGTAATACCTGCAACCATGTGAAAAAAAACAATATTTTCTTTAGATATTATATAAAAATGGATGATGGTATATCTGATGTTAATAAACTTCTACACCGTTTGACCGATCGCCACGAAAGTTACCACATAGGTATATGTATTTTTTCATGGAGGAGGTTTTTATGCTGTAATTCTGTAATGCTGTTCTATGCTGTAAGGCTTTGTTGTAACTCGCCACTAGATGGTGCTGCAGCACATCAACTTCTATACCGTTGAACCGATCGCCATGAAAATTGGTATACATATAGTCCCGGAACGAGTTGAATACGCGTGACCGTTTTATGTCACTTGTTTTTAGTGTTGTACTACAATGATCGCCATAGTGATGTGCGTAATGCAAGTGGATATCGATTAAATGCAGATGAAAAGGTAGGTAGAAGAGTTCTACCTATACCTACAGAAAGCCATAGACAAGAGCTTGGCTAATCTAATAAATGGCTTTAATATATTTAATTTAAGTTTGATATAGATACAATAAAACGAATGAAATTAATATAAATATTTTATAAATAATTTTCGTATTAATCATCTTCCACATCTAAGTCCCTATAATGGCTTTCTTAAAGTTAATTTCCTTAGAGCTCTTCGGCATGCTTCACATATTTAACACAGTTCTCTTTGGTAACATTGTCGATTGCTTTATGCAGTAGGATTTTAACATCCGTTATCTTAAACGTGTGATTATTGGTAGCAACTTCTCCTTTTAACTGAGCTCATATGAGCACAATAGGGTTACATTGACAGTGGGTGGCAGTCGAATCACTTCATGGGTACGTTCATTTGCCAGCTGATCTAATGCATTGACAATGCATTGACAAGAAAGTAGGCCTAGAAAGATATATACAATGCAGCATTGTATATATCTTTCTAGGCCTACTTTCTTTAACTTTTCTTAACAATTCTTCCCTTATATCATTATTCGAGAAGGCGATGTTGTTTTTGTCAACCATTCCTGGATGCCACTTTTCTTTGTAGAAGATGTTGGTATCCGTTCCAGTTGCATGGAGTGGTAGCTGGCGTTATCGATGACAAGGTTCTTTAGAAGATTTAGAAATCATAAAACCATTGCGTAAATTAACAGCGTAAATAGTATAATATAGACACATCTTTACTGGTAGGTGTAAATAAAAATACATAATTTGATAGGGTAAATCGAAACCAATAAGCTGTGGAAATATGTCGGTCCATCACAGCGCCGCACCTACGGAACTTGTTTTGAGACGCCTACTCTAAAGTCGGAATTATAATTCGATTCCACATTTGACATTAGCTACTGTCATTTTGTAAAATAATGATACCACATATAATAGTGTAGTGATGAACACAAAAATCGATAAACAATCGCGATTTATGTTTATGTAATCATAATATTGGTGTGCCAATTAAAGACTAAATTATTGATTTTTATTTAAATAAATACATAATTATTCATAACAATTATTTATTAATTAGTAACCGCTGCTTTATTTTATAAAAAGTTAATATTTTTGTTTTTTTTTATATTAAAAACAAAACTTATAATAAAAGAGCCTAGATAGTTTTCTGTATTGGCAACCCGTGCGCGCTCGTGCAGCTATCGCCATTTTGTTTATCTTGTCATTCGGCTTCATTCTCCTAGTCTGACTGCACGAATATCTCGTTTCATTGCGAATCGATATTTTGTTATTTTGTTGGGTTTTTGTTAAAGTTTTGTTACGTTGTGTTTGTTGTTACGTTTATAGTTTTTTGTGAACTTTGAGTGAATCTATTTGTTTTGGTTTTCCATCAAAATGGATCCTCCGCCAAGTACATCACAAAAAGACGTGGATGTTTTCTTGTCTCCAAGAAAAAAACGTCCACGAAAAGCTTTCACTGTTACTGAAAAAGTAATGATCCGCAACGCATATAAGTACGTGAAAAATGAAACTTCTGCGCAATTGGAGGCCTTTGAAGTTGTGGAAGAAAATGAATGTATGAACAAAGTTGCTCACATATTGGGAATAACCTCACGCTCTGTTTGTAACGTTTTGAAGGAAGTAAATAAAGGTGCGCCGCCAACTCCCCCTAAAAAAACTGGACCAAAGCGAAGTTTCAAAGATAAAATTGATGAATTTACATTCTCCGCAATACGACGAATAGTTCATCAGTTCTTTTACCGAAATGAACCTCCAACCATTGCAAAGGTTAGTCAATCAGTCAGACAGTATTATTTTATACCTACATCTTTTATATATAAGTAATGATTCCAAACTATTATAAAATTTACTATTTCAGATTTTACAAGTGATGAACGATGATCCAGAAATGCCCAAGGTTTCCAAAGACACCCTCAGAAAAATTTTGAAGCATCTTAATTTTAAATTTGTTGCACGGTCACGCAAGAGCACACTTATTGATCGAAATGATATAATAACATGGCGCCAGCGTTACTTGCGATCTATATGTCAGTTTCGACGAGAAGGGAGACATATATATTATCAAGATGAAACTTGGGTTAACGCAGGTAAGGCTAACATTTTGAATTAATATACATTTACATTAAATTTAATAGTAATATTGAATGTTCATGTACTATATGTGATTTAAGGTCATACTGTAAAAAAAACTTGGGTGGACAAGCAAGTCACATCATCTCGGCAAGCGTTTTTGCAGGGACTGACCACTGGATTAGAAAACCCATCTGGAAAAGGCAAACGTCTCATAATTAGCCATATAGGTAGTGAAGAAGGCTTCCTGGAAGAGGGGCTCATGATTTTTGAAGCAAAGAAAAATTGTGAAGATTACCATGATGAGATGAATGCAGTTTGTTTTGAGGAGTGGTTCGCTGGAGTCTTACCAAAATTAAGACCAAACTCAATTGTGGTGATGGATAATGCACCTTACCACTCCCGAAAATTGGAAACGGCACCAAAAATGAGCTGGAAAAAAGCTGCCATTCAAGACTGGCTTTTAAATAAAAATATTCATTACGAACCAGATATGGTTAAAGCTACGCTTTTAGAACTGATTCCACATAACGAGTCTTTTAATAAGTACGCTGTAGACGAAATGGCAGCACAACATGGGATCACGGTTTTAAGACTGCCCCCTTACCATTGCGAGCTGAACCCTATCGAATTGATATGGGCTCAGGTAAAGGGGCATGTAGCTCAAAATAATAAAACCTTCAAATTGACAGACGTGAGAAATTTATTTGAGGAAGGCATTCAAAAAATTACGGCCACCGAATGGTCTAAATGCGTATCCCATGTTGTCAAAGAAGAGGAAAAAATGAGTAGGCTAGATATGTTAATTGACAATATCACAGACACATTTATAATAAATGTTACAGAAAGTGACAGCGATAGCGATAGCGATGACGGCGACGATTTATAAAATAAAATATTACCATAATACATCTATTTGTTTTATTTCTCATGTTCCTTCATGATCACATTTATTTATTTATTTCACACACAATTATTAAAGAAAACTCTCAGATCCGTAATAAAATTAATCGTCATAACTAAATTATCCGTTCACAAATATTTAATTTCCTGATATACTTAGTTTATGAGAATAAAATTATAAACGAGAAGAATCGATCCGGAAATATTCCATTTCCGTATCGAATAATTTCGCAACGTTACTATTTAGTACTTGTCATAACGTTGCAACACTGAAATTGTCAAATCTGGAATCGAATTAAAATTCCGACTATAGTCGCTAAATTGAGAATTTTTGAAAATATCGGAATGTAGGTATGCCAGGCTCCATACAAAAATGTCCGAATCCTTTTGTCTTGTTATACTAAAATTCGAATAGTACTGTACTGACGGCAATCACGCGTTCACAACTTAGCAGAGCTTTAGCACGACAAAACCTTCATTTCTATGTATGGTGTTTGTGGACAAGATTATTCAATATCCAATAGTGGAGGGGCATAGCCTGATGGTATAGATCGTATAATAGTTTTAGATCAGAAAAAATAAAATATTAAATTATTTTTTCTGGTCAAAATTTATTGTTATAGCTAGGTTAATTTCTCGCTATTTTCTTATGCCACCTTTCATTTGTTGCACTATATAGTAGCTTTATGCACCGTAATTATCTTAGATTAAATGAAAAGGAGGAAGATACGTTATCCACTTACCGCGCGTGCAGTGGTTGTACAAGACCGAGTTCAATGGACCTCCTTCGTTTAGTTGACGATAGAACAGCGTCTTGCTTACATGTGATACGCTCACACGGTGAACACAGTTTTGTAGTGGAAAATCCATTTAAAAATGCCTTCCTGTGCACAAATCACTCAAGGAGCAAAAAACTGTCACGGAATCACTTTTTACGAGTATTTACTTTTCACTGAGGCCCCATATGGAGTATTTCTCTCATCTCTGGGCCGGCGCACCGAAATACCAATTGGACCCATTTGACTCCATCCAACGACGTGCTGTTCGTATTGTCGACGATCCCACTCTCACAGGCGGTTTAGAATCCCTCAGCATTCGGAGAGATGTTGCGTCTCTCTGTGTGTTCTACCGCCTGTACAATGGGGAATGCTCTGAAGAATTGTTTAATATAATTCCCACCTCGGGTTTTTACAACCGCACCTCCCGTCACAGCAGTGCGATCCATAAGTATTTCCTCGATACGGAGGTGTCGCGCACTGTTCGGTCCAAAAATTATTTTATACCGCGAACCCGTAGGCTGTGAAACGAACTGCCTCAAGAGGTCTTTCCATTATGCTACGATATGGGGTTCTTCAAGAGAGCTATGAATAGGATTTTGCAAGGTCGGCGGCGCGCCCGCATACCCCATGGTGTTGCAGATATCCATGGGCGGCGGTAACACTTACCATCACGTGGGACCGCTTGGTCGTCCGCCCACTAGTCTATAAAAAAAAAGTAGGTACACCAAAAAGTAATAATTTGTAGTTTTTTTAAATTATCAGTTTACATTCAGTGAGTGATTCAATGAGTGAGCGAGATAAAACTAAACGAGACATCGCTCTTGTTACTTGTCACTGTCGAAACACATCGCTCTATCTCTCAGTTGTCCATTTGAGCCTACTTTCAATTGACGCAATGTAAAGACGTACCCTAGCTTCGTCTTTTGCTTTGATCTAATTAAAAATGTTGTTTATATTACAGTTCTTCCAACATTTGTAAAAGGTCTTCTTGCGGTGATTTTGGAACATCGGGAATAAAAGTGAGATCACGTCCTTTACTTTTTACGCTAGTTGTGGGAATCATTTCGAAATGAGTGTCTCTAGCTATTTGTAAAGATCGCTTCCTTGATTCTTTTTTTCCAAATTCAATTGGTAATTGCAATTCAACAACACTTGATTTAGAATGAATATTTTCTATGGGCGCTAAAAGACAGCTTATTTCATGTGTATCAGCACAACAATTTTCATATTCCTCAACAGAATGCTTTTTATTATCGTATTTATAGATATTTTCGCCCAAATTTTGTAAAATATTCGGATTTATTGTTGTGGGCGTACTGAAAGTGCCATCCTTTCTCTGGAGGCCTAATCTTAGTAATACTGATATTTTCGTGTGATACTCTGAGAACCATAGTAGCAAGGTATTATTGAGACAGTTGTAATCGTTATCAGTAAGTCGTTGAGCTAGAGATGCGAATTTTTTCATAGCTTGTTCGATAATGCATTTTGAGAAATATTGAGGCATGATAGTGGCCACACTTTTTAGATGTCGCCGCGTAATGTCAAAAATATTTTGATTTGTAGTTATGGTCAATTGCCATTTCAATATCATTGTCATTAAATCCCATAACTTACTCATCGAATAATTATCGAGTTTCATGATAGAAGTGGCTGATATGTCTTGAAGAAGTTGCTTAATGACGACGTGTGTGGCGACCGGTTGAGGTATAAATAACTCTTCCAAGAGTTTAGGATGAAGCAATACCGTTGCTATATCAGTCAGGACTGTAATTAAACAATAAGTATCTCTGTTAACAACTATAAATCTTAATAATATCCACGTCTTTCTCATTCCAGGTACGAAGATACTAACCTCTTTCTGCTTTATCTGATGCAATATCCTGTGCTATCAATCTCTGTTCAATGACATACAACATTTCACAGCCCAAATTTACAACAATAAAAGGCGTTGCGAAGTGCGACATTGTAGCAGCAACTCGTCACTCAATACTGTAAGCACATAGTGAAAAAAATAATCAATAGATTTGTTCACAACATAACATCAAAATGAGTATTGATTCATACTATGAGGGTGCAATTGCGGATTTAACTTCACAGGGTAAAATTGTTGCATTATCAAATAAACTGTTATCATTGAAGGAAAATGGCAAAAAAGTATTGTACGTTTCTGAGATACTTACAAGTCTGAATAATTTACCAAGCATATTACAAGTGAAAAAGTGTGCAGAAGTATCTACACATTACCGTAACCTTGGTAACAAGCTCTACCAAACAAAAAGAGATTGTGAAGCTTGGCAGTATTATAATCTTTCTTTACTTTATGCTTGCATAGGATCTGAGAACTATACACTTGCTTTATCTAATAGATCAGCAATTTTCTTCTCTTTAAAAAAATATAAGGAATGTTTAAGGGACATAGATGAAGTATTTTTACTAGGATGTCCAGATAAATTGAAGGACAAATTAATTGATAGACAAACTTTTTGTAATAAGGAATTGACTAAAAAACAAGTTGATGAAGATGAGAAGTCAAGTGCAGAAATAAATAACCTTATAGAAGTTAAAGGTCCTAAAGATGATAGGTATTTGTGTGCAAGCACAAAGTTGCAGGTTGTATTTAATGAAGCTCTGGGCCGTCATGTGATTGCAAAGGAGGATATAAAAGTTGGGGAAACTTTAGTTCATGAGGACCAATATTTTACACTGCTTCTAAAATCACAGTTTGTATTTAGTTGCAATTATTGCATTTCCAGGAAATTTAATCTTTTCCCATGCCCTGGCTGCTGCTTTGCACTTTATTGTAGTGAACAATGTAAAGAAAAAGCATGGAAAGAATATCATGAAGTAGAATGCTCATTAATGGCAACATTGATTGAAATGAAGTTTACTAAATTGGAGCTGCTTGCTCTTAGAACAGTTATAAAAGCTCGTAGTGATCACACTGATTGGAACTGCTTATTGAAAACTATTGAGGAAGCAGAAGCTAATTTAAATAATGAATTCAGAGGGTGTATTAAAGTAAATGATAACTTTGTGTATGATTCTAAACATTATACTGCAATTCACACCTTAGCCACTAATGTTGAGAAGCGTTCCATTTCAGACATATTTCAGAAATCAGTCACTGCTGCTGTATTCTTGAATTTCTTATCCAATGTTGGGTTTTTAAAGGTTGATAATGAGAAGGATAGTGATAAAGTTCTAAACTGTGTTGCTGGAATACTCTTATTACATCTTATGACAAGTCCAACAAACATGCATGGTATCAACACAATCACGGAAAACACTGATGGTAAATTTGTGGAAGAACTGAGTTTAGCAAGTGCTCCATATGCTTTTCACAGCTTAATAAACCACTCTTGCAGCCCAAATGTGGTCAGATTCGAGAAGTTGGGATCTGGAAAGATGTCTTTGCTTGCTTTAAGGCCTATAAAGAAGGGCATGCAGATTCTTGATAATTATGGGTAAGTTATTAAAAGTTTGAAAATAAACTCTTGTCATTTTCACATAAGCACATAAGAGGCATCCTTAACATAATTCTAACTGTACATGCTTTTAGTGTGGTCATAAATACCAATACAATAAGGACAAAAAAAATACATCTGTCATTTACACGTTTTTCTCATTTTTGCGTCAATCATTAAATATTGTACAAATATTAAAATGGAGTGAAGTGATCCTAGTAGACATGGAGCCAAATGCAATTTTTAAAACTTGACATCTGCTTGGTACTAACTGAATGTTTGTGTACTGGCCTATTGGTAGGTACTTTGAAATGTCCTCTGTTTGTGACAGAAAAGGCTTGGCTGTTCAATCACTGCTCATATTGATCCTGTCTGGAAGCATAAGATTTTATTCAGAGAGGTGAATATTTCACATATTTCATAAGATGATTCAGGACTTGCTGCTTACAAAAGTATGAAAGAAAAAATATTAATGTTTTCTTTGTAACAGTATTTATGGCTAGACTAGGTAGTTACATATAAAATTTGCTTGGATTCAATTCTGCTGAACTTATATTTTTGTTTTATATTGAACTTATATCTGCAATACATGCCAACATCAGTCAAGAATGACTCCTGATGGCGTGGCTGCCTACCTTTGGAGATTTTGGAGAAAGGGTTGGAAAAATTGAGAGGGATAGGGATACAAATGGGCTCTGGCATATCTCACGGACTACTAAAGCGGAAAGTGCAGTACACATTCCATGCTAGTCTTCTGTAGACTACTTACTATAAGTGCTCCAAAGGGGGCTACTGTAGAAAATAAGTAGTGTTGTTATTCGAGTCTTAACTCTAGAAAGATAGTCTGTGTAAAATTGACACATGCGTGTTCGAAATATTGCTCTTTCTTGCTAAATAGTGTGAATCCGTCTCCTTGTATTTCGGACATCTCACTCGCTTGGAGCTTTCGTAAGGTGACCGCGTTACTGAGGTCAGTGTCACCGGTTTTGAAATATAACGACCCTGTGAGTCAAAATGACGCATGATTATCTTTTATGTGACTTTTAAGATTTTATCTTAGATGATTATTCCTGATGTTTTTTGATTTGTTAGTTGTTGTTATGTTATTTTGCTATTGCTGTTATATTTTTATAGATAACCTGACCCAACAATTAAATTAAAGAATGAATTAAAAACTGAAGAATTAAAAAACAGTCGCTCTAGGCCAGTGGGAACATCGATGTTTTGTTTTGATGGACCCCTTACACTAGTCTCTTATAAACCAAAGCCGGCTAAAACGGTTTATTTATTATCATCTTGAGACGAAGACGCGACTATCAACAAAACCACTGGGAAAACTTGAAATGATTATGTATTATAATCAAACTAAAGGTGGAGTGGACACACTAGTGACTAGACCAAATGTGCTCTCTGATGTCCTGTAAAACGAAGGCTAATAGATGGCCTATGGCTTTATTCTATGGAATGATAAACATTGCTTGCATAAATGCTTATATTATATATAGCCACAATGTTGTCAGTAAAGGTGATAAGGCTCTAAGTTGCAAAAATTTTATGAAAAACCTTGCATGGCTCTAACATCGCCGTTTATGAGCAAGCGATTAGAAACCCCTACTTTGAAGAGATATTTGCGGAACAATATCTCTAATATGTTGCCAAAAGATGTCTCTAATTCATCAGAAGACAATACAGGAGAGCCAATATCGAAGAAACGTACTTACTGTACATATTGCCCCTCTAAAATAAGGCGAAAGGCAAATGCATCGTACAATACATGCAAAAAAGTTATTTGTCGAGAGCATAATATTGATATGTGCCAAAGCTGTATCTGACTTACTTATAAATAACTATATGTTCCTATATAATAGATACTGTCTTAATTACTTAGTATATAAGTTAAAATGGTTGATTATTGGTAAAAAAAAAAGATTTATGATAAAAGAAAAATTGTCTCTGTGTTTTGTTGACTAATGAAGAGTTTAAAAAAAATATATATTTTTTTGTATAAAAATTAAATAAAATTACATAAATTGTGGTATTTATTATTTCATCTGTGTGTAGAAAAGTAATACCGATTGGTTTATTAGAATCAATAATAAAAATATGACATTACAGCTAGTTAAAACTCATGCGTCAATTTTACGCATGATTATCTTTTACGTACATCACAATATGATTATCTTTCTAGGGTTAAGGAAGAACACTGTAAGCGACATTTTGCAAAATCTGGGGTTCTTTAAGAAAGCTGTGAATAGGATTTTCCTAGGTCGGCGGCGTACCCGCATGCCTCCTGATGTTGCAGGTGTAAATGGGCGGCGTTAACACTTACCATCACGTCCTTGCTCGTGATGGTAAGTGCTCATCTGCCCAGTTCTCTATAAGAAAAAATCTAGAATTTATTTGAATCCAATATTACATATCAATTATCAAGACCTGTAATTTTATTTATTCCAGATACTTTTTGAGTGTGACGAATTGCCTTCTTGACTTTTGCATTATACATTATAGTGACTTACTCTTGCTTAACACTTCATTTGATTATACATTAATATCCTGGTGCTACTGTGATAGTGATGTCATTAATACAGCAGTGTGGTCCCTTTCTAACTTGTGATTTCTAAATCCTATAATTCGTGTTATTTTTAAAAATGATTTTGATTTGACTGATTTATTTCTAGTATCTTAAGTATATAATTTATAACTAAAACAAGTCAAATACCCGATTGAAAGTTAACTAACATAATTATGATACTGACAGAGAGTGACAGAGAAAGATATAGCTCTCCACATAAAATATTCATAAGAAGCTCATATCTTTAATACATACTTAATTTTTTAATGAATCTGAAAAAATTTTTTTATAGGTTTGTTTTCTTCTCTAGTTGTCAAATTTAACTAATATATAAATGCGATAGGTAAATAAATATAAATAAATAGGTAAATAAATGTTTATAAGGATATAAATGGATGTTTGGTATGCAATCACATAGAAACAGGTGAACAGATTTTGTTGAAACTTGGTAAAGATTGTAATCCAGATTAATACATCAGCGGGCAAAAACTAGTAAGACAACATATAAATTTAAAATACAATCGACTACAGTATTGTAGAGGCCATTATGTGCATTTCATATATAAATTATTGATTTTAATTGTGTAATTTTTATACATTTACAGATCACATCATGCGTTAGAAAACTGCGCTACCCGGCAGTACTATCTGCAATTCCAATATAAATTCAAATGTTTTTGTGAAGCATGTGTCAACAATTGGCCTCAGTATCTTAACCTATCCCCGGCCAAAAATCTACCAGGGAATATAGCGAGAAAAATAAAGCAGTTGCTAAATTCAGATACTTTAGAAATACTGCAAATTGGAGATATTGATACCGCTGTAGAGTTGTTCAGACCACTCTGTTCTTTGGCTGAGGAATTAGAGCCATACATACCGTGTACCGAACTAGCTGACTGCCAGGAATCTTTGAAACAATGCCTTTCTATAATGTGCGGTTTGGTACCCTTCGGCAACAGTAAGTTAGTTAGATGGGACGAACACTTTGTAAAAATAAATAAAAAATTCTCAAATGTAATTTAAAATTTATATCATAATCATGTTGATTGTTTGTCAAATGTATAATTCAAAGTTTTGTAGAAGTCTTTCATTGTTAGTTTTACGTTTTTATTGCATAGCAATATTAATCAATATTTTTTGTTTTGTTGTTGTAGTTCTTTCGTTATCGCGCGTCTACATTGCTTGTGGATCTACATGTCCTTATACGCGAAAAGCAACTTACGCGTCAACGTATAAGGACCTACAAAATTAGTGTAAAATATTCTATGGTCTGGTTATCATAGGAAGAGCTCTGATGTAAATACAGTTTCTTTCTTAAGTCATAACATAACACAATAAAATAGAAAAAAAAAATCTCAATGGACTACTTGTAAAATGATTTATACGACATTTTTAAAATTTATGTTAACGTTTATGTCAGCTCTCAGAGCTCTTCCTATAATAACCGGACCATAGTATGTCTTTCAGAGAGTTATAGTGATAATATTTATTCAAAAACTAGCCTGAACCTGAAAAACAAATCCGGTGGTTAAAATTATCTTATAACAGTTGAAAGCATACTGCATAACACATCATAGACATAAGCGATTGAGAAGCGAAATCAAAAACCTAAGCGAGACAGTCTGGATAGTGTTATGCACATGCAAGTGAATTTTTCACCTATTATTTATTTTTAATATGTACAATAAAAATATCCTGAAATACTTGTATTTTTTTATGTTAGATATATAATATATTAGTATACTGATTGACATACTAAAATATTTTACACTATTTTTGGAGGACCTTTTAGATAAAGAAAGATATTTCAAATGCTCGTAATATATTAATAGATTCGGATTTCCAGACACTTCATCTTAGACCTAGCATCTAAAAGCATCTCTTCATCCAAAAAGTCGTTTAGGCGCATAATGTGTAAATGGTGAAATAATTGTATACTAATAAAAAAAAAATAAACACCACCATATTAACAAAAAAAATATTTTCATTTAACGTTAACTAAAGAAAAAAAAAAGAGTTATAAATGGTTAGGTATACACCTTCGAATAATATTTTACAAAACTGTTTCTAATTGTACAAAAGTGATTGCACATTTTGCGAATTGCACATTATGCACCTAAACGAAAAAAGTTACTGTTATAATGTGTTTACATACAACAAAACTTACACTCGAGCATCATCAAGTTCGTAAATAAGATTTATTGATCTAATTACAGTTAGAAATATGCCTATGCATGTGGAAAATGTTATGTCATTATTCGATGTTTAGCTCTTCTGTCCAACACAAATGTTTTTTGATTGGTGCTAATAAATATGTTTAGTTATTAAATGCTCAGTTAAATAAATCTCAGGTGATCAATTGATACAAAAAAGAAAACTAAAAAGTGATACATGAAGATTTTATCAGACTAATTGTATTTTTTTAAGGAAATGTTTACTCATGGTTAAACCAAAGAAATTACTAATTCTAAGGATACATTATAACTTGTCAACTAATTTTTTTCATTAGAAGCAATTGTTAAATTACTATAAAATGGTTTAAGGGACAAAGGTCCCACGAAAATATCCACTATTATTGTAAACATTGCCACGTTACGGCCATGTCGTAATAAAGACACCCCCCATTCAACAAATATATTGCATTGTCATAGCGACATGTTCGTGGGGTATTTTTGTAGCTGAGAGGTAGAAAATAATAAGACGGTTTTTGTTTTTAATTTCCAAAGCACTACTTTATTATATGATAAAAAAAAAAAAATCATATACGCAATAGTTTTTTTAAACATCCCTAAGAGCAATTTGCGTTTTGTGTTAGTAAAATTGCCCCTCGACGACTTATTTTTACTCACCATCTAAAATTTAAATTTTGGTGCTTGTCATTCTTTTACCTTTCACCTACAAATTTGTCTCATACGCCTGTATTTACAGATATTTACTAACCTATGTCATACATAAATGTTATTATCTAATTACTAATTTTACGAATATTAGCTATATTTGCTCTAAATTCATATCCGGAATTTTAATGGTATTTTATATAATGACATGTTAATAAAAGAAATTATGACGAAATACAATTTTGGATAATTTGTGATTCCTCGTGATGATAATATTCGGCCTTCCCTTCTGTTTTTTTCTGTGAACACGTTTATAGTAACTACTGCTTTGTCTTCGTTAAGCAAACTAATACGATCAGACACCTTCGGGTTTAGAGGACTGTATTTATTGAGGTAGTTTAGTACACAGTCAAGTTCATTGTAAACTAGTATCTCTTTCTCAAGATTTTCAAATATGGCATAATCATCTCCACCGTCTGCTAGAAAAAGCGGCATAATCACTTTATATTCATAATTAGGTTTTATATCCGTCAATATTTTTTCTTCACAATTTGCACACACGGCTTTAGCACTATCAACACGGAAGCCAGACGGTTTAGCCACATTGTAAACTACTTTCAAACCGGAAAATTGTAAAAACTGCCCAGGTGCGTCGATTGGACGCCAGCCTCCAACAGAATGTTCTAAAGCTTGAAGCAACATAGTTCCATTCATAGTTACCACACATAGGGAATCTGAAAACGGCAATACCGAGAGCCAATCGCCCCTTGTCGTGTTGAATGGTATTTGTGGATGATCTATTGATGCTCTTATTCTGCCCCCTTGGATTATTGATATAGTTGCATCCAAATTATGTTTGTCATATTGATTTGTATAATCTAGTACAGCATCAGTTATAATATTTCCTATGTTGCATTCTCTTAAGCGGCATTCGCCGTTTAAAGTTGTCATGGAAGTACCAACAACTTCATTGTTTATACGACCAACATCACTACGATATTTATTTATCATTTTTAACAGTTCTTCGTCTCTTGGTATTTTTTGATTTAGTAATATAGGTTCACCGTCATATTCTATTATCTCCCCATTGGCATCAAATGTCAGATGAAGTTTGCCCATATATTTTGTGTAAGCGTACGCTTGAACGACTGGTACGATTCTACCTGATGCTTGTTGTATCATAGTTGGATATGGACCCTGTGGTGTCTCCGGCTTTTCTGTAAAACTATCAAAATTCCAAAGAAAAGTGTTTGAATGACCTCCGATTACTAAATCAATATCTTCCACCTTTTTAGCTATTTCCAAATCTCTGATGTAACCCGAGTGTCCGAGTGCTATTAGTATTTTCACGCCTTGATCCTTTAGCTTATTTACTTCCTTACTAATAGCTATAACTTCATCTTCATACTCAACTCTGTTTTTTGGTGCGAGAAATTTAGTGTCTGGAGTTAAGAATCCTATTATACCGATTTGAACACCATTTTTAGTTATAATTATTGACTTATATAAATTACTTTCTTTCTCCAATTCAGGAACGTTGTCTAAGATGAGATTAGCCGCAAGGACAGGCGAAGATAAGTTTCTTATGAATGGTATGACTCCGTCCACGGCTTCATCAAATTCGTGGTTTCCAAGTGACTGCAAGGAAATTAATCTTAGATTATTATGTATTATTTAATTATTTTATTTCATTTCTATAATTTAATAATCCCCCTACCTTTTTCAATGTTATTTTTAATTTTATATACAAGCTTAACATTGTTTTTACAAGATTGGAGGCGCATTTATATTATTTTAAGTAGTAGGGGACAAGTCATACATTAATAACAAATTGAGAGCATATTTTAATATTCACATAAACTTTTTTTTAGCATTATTAAAACGATTACAACAGATTAACAGAGAAAAATAGTTTACTAAATAAAAGTCTTAGTTCAAAAAAAGTTATTTATTTTAAATTCTTTGTATATAGTTTTAAATAAAATTTTGTCATTTTTCTCTCCTTATAATAACTTAATTAAGTACTTGCAATTAATTACAACAGTCACATTCACAACCTTTAACAAAGTAGGTACTTTTATTAGGAATTTGCTTTTTAAAAATAAAGGAATAAAATAATACTGCTATTAAATTTTACACTACTTACAAGTACTTTTTAAGCAAAGATACCGTTCAATTAGGTATTTACATCAAATACTGTAGATAGGTAGGTACTTATTAAAATCATAAGTTATAAAATTATGCTTAATATTGTTACAATTATTAATATTAGTAACGACGGGGCAATGCTAAAAGATGAATCTTTTGACACAGTTTCATAGAGTATTGTAATTCTTCCATCAATTTCTGGAAATACTGGACTGTGATGACTAACATAATATATAGTACTTTGTAGTTCATCATAATCTAAGTCGTACTTAGATAAATCTTTAAACATTGCATATCCATCTCCACCATTAGAAACAAAGTTGGGCATTATAACCGTGTAATATTTCTCATCATTAACTTCAGAATATTTTGGTATACTACATGCTCCACATCTTGCTAAAGCTCTTACTACTCGATAACCTGCCGGTTTATTCAGATTGTATGTTACTTTTATACCAGAAAATTGAAGAAATTGTCCAGGGAGGTCAATTATGTTATAATTTGTAACAGAGTGTTCAAGCATTTGCAAGAGGACACTACCGTTCATTGTCACTGTTACTAGATGACCTCTGAAAGGCATAACCGTTAATAGATCTCCTTTCGTTATAATTGCTGGAAGATTGACATGTGCTACGGATGATCTAATACCCCCAGCTTGTATGATGGCAATAGGCGCGTCTGTCCAATTTCCTTTTTTGTATTTTGCCGCGTAACGGTAAATCATAGCGTCTGTGATTAGATTACCAAGATTGCATTCGACAATTTTACAGCTTACACCATCCAGTATAGCCGACGTGTTTCCGACAGTTTCATCTGCTACGTTTAGAACGTCACCGCGATAACGTTCAATGATTCTTAAAACATCTGGATCTTGAATAATAGTCTTATCCAGAAGCATAGGCTTTCCGTCTGCACTGATGATTTCGCCATTTGAATTGAAAATAATATGTAGTTTTCCGAGATACTTTGTATAAGCATAGGCCTGAACTACTGCCACTTTCCGTCCGGAAGCTTGAGTTATATAAGTGGGATAAGGTCCTTGAGGCTCTTCTGAGTCTGGAGCTGTGCCGTTCCAAAGAAAAGTGTTTGTATGACCACCAATTACCAAGTCTACTCCGTCTACCTCTTTTGCAATTTGAAGGTCTTTTGTAAAGCCAGAATGACCTAAAGCTATTATTATTTTAATTCCTTTGTTTTGTAGATTTTTGACCTCTTCTTTAAGAGCAATAACTTCATCAATATATTCAACATTATTTTGAACTGCTAATACTTTTGTTTCAGGTGTTAAATAGCCAATTATTCCTATTTCGACTCCGTCTATATCAATTACTATAGATTTCTTTAAATTAATTTCACTAGCTAATTCAGGAACCTTGTTTAATATAAGATTAGCTGCTAAGACAGGACACGTCAAGTTTTCTATGAATGGAGTGAGTCCACTGACGCCGTTGTCGAATTCGTGATTGCCAAGGGACTGAAACAAACAATACAGTAATGACTTCATGAAGCATCCTTCTTGGTTTATTACACGTATATGTAATGATAAAAAGATTGTTTAGTTTTTACAACATTTCTCCATTTACAAGTTTTGTCAAAGCAAACTGTCAAAACGGTAAAATGCTCTTTCGAATGATAACTTTAGATATAACATATTTTAAGTATTAGATTTTTTTAGAGTATTACATTACATTTTTTTTAGAGATTTTTTACATTTTTAAGTATTAGAGTATTAGATTATTCTAGATTTTTTTTTTAGATATTTCATTTTTTGTCTGTGCCTTTTAATTGGCAGAATGCTTGTAACTAATGAGCGCTGGTTTATTATTCATTTTTATTTATTTATGACCGCTTGCGCCTTTGGATAGAATTCATTCCCACTAAGTAGGTACTTGTTTATGAAGAATACACGTAAAGTAAACGGGTGGTAAAGGTTTCAACAAAATTGGCTAAAGAAATAAACAAACAGATCTTTCTTTATAATAAAAGTATAATAAGATAGAAAAAACAATGTAAAAGCATTGGAAAACAATGTAAAAGCATTGGCTAACCGAATGCTTGTGCTATTATTAAACAAACTTATTGCGTTCGCAAATTAATTATTGCAGTGACTTAATTTACTTATTAACGCTCTTATTCGTTGTTGTAACTGAATGAACAAGTTTGTTCTACAACGTATGTGCGGTTAGCGGCATCTAGCCGCCTTTTGAGAAAGTTGTAAATTGGCTGCAAAGGAGTATGGATTTGTTTGAACGTTTCACAACATTAATTAAGTATTATAGGTATACGCAAGTCTAATTATAGGAAATGAATAGACTTCTAACTAGCAAAAATTAGTCTAGGATATGTACGAGTTTCGACTCTTAGGATAGGCACAGGTATATTACAATTAAGCGTTATTTTAGCTTCATAAGCGATAAGCTGGTAAGTTGATAACTTGGTCTTTAATTGTATTATTACTGAGTTTTTATAACAAACAATAAATCAATTATACTTTAATCCTTTAATGTCACTTTTTGTGACATAAAACGTCTAATATATGGTACCTTAATGTTTGTGACTACCCTATAATTTACTTACTACCCTATTTAGCAACACCCTACTACATATCACGAGTAGATCCCCAAGCAGGTGGCGAAGTTAAGTGGGTTAGGTTAGTGGCGACGTTAGGTGGCTCAGGCTACGCTTAACTACGTAATAATAATAACTAGACATAGGATTATATGTATTTGCATATGCAAAATGCACATTTCTATGATTTTTGGTTTATAGTGCATAATTCGACATAAAACCGCGACAATTTAAAATAGAACGCTAGAAATGTTCGCTGGATGTCGGAAGTGGGTCTTGCCGGAAACCAAAAATCTTCCTCTCAAATCCATTGTTAGTCCAGGCACTTCCAGACTCGTTTCGGAAAAGATCCGAAATAACTTAGACGCCGTTCTTGTTAAAATTCGGATCTTGAGGTACCTACCTACCTAAAACAAATAAATGCGTACAATGCCACAGGTTATAAAGCTTGCCTGACTTTATTTCTCCGGACATGGCACCAAATTTTTCCCTGTCACGTCAGTCGACGTGGAGCTGTCAATTTCTGCCTACAAATTAATTCTAACTGACAAACGTCACAAGTTTGAAACTGATAATTTAGAGAAGTGCAGTGATCGTCATAAAAACTATTTGATAATGTCATTTTTTATTTTGTACAATGAAAAAATCTCACCCAGAGTTGTTTCTTTTCTGATAATGCATATTTAGACTTCGTGCACATTTGCATTAGCTGGGCACACGTTACCCCTCTCTCACAGAAGACCACCTTGAAATGTACTGCATTTCCTACTTTATCGTATTTCCCCAATGTCCGTACGTGTTTCGGTAGTCAGTGAGATATGCCAGAACCCATTCCCATTCCATCCTATCCCCCCATTTTCCCAACCCTTTCTCCCAATCTATTCCTTAAACTGCAAAGGTAGGCAACGCATCCGGGGACGTGCCAACGTTTGTCATTCTGTCCATTCTGGTCTGATGTTGGCATGTATCGCGGATGTCTACGGACGACAGTATCCACTTACCATCGGGTGGATTGTATGCTAGTCTGCCGCCTTTTTTCTATAGGTATATAAAAGAAAAATGCCACTTTGATACTGCATATAATCCTATGTCTAATAATAATTAACTACATATATAAACACACCATCTAATCCGGTCCCGGTACCACTGAGTATAGTAAATTATTATAGTAATATAATGAGTTTAGTAAGTAGGTATTAATAGCGAAAGAATCAGGCGGTAACTAATTTAAGATTTAAGTAAGTAGGTCACTAAACTTGCCGTTACGAGTAACTTCATATTTTGCCCTTTACATAAGAAGCAACACACATTAGTACACATTAGTTAGTACTAGATCACATATTCTATGATCCTTTAAGAGAATTGTCTAGATCTGGCGCTGGTGCTAGCTTTACTATTTTAATCTAATGGCTATCTAGCAGTTAACCCTTCCAATAACAACACAATTTAGACAATAATAATATATATTATTTTTCATTAATTTACATTATATTTTTTCTCAATTTTATAATTTTCTAATGTTTGTGTATATATCTTTTATATTTATTACTTATATAATATATAATAACAATAATTGGTCCCGATAAAATTGTTCGGTAGGCGGTGAACGCAAAAAGCATGGAAGCAGTCCTCTCATACTACGGTTGATTAATTATCGGCGCTACAACTCACAAATACAAAGTACGCACTCGGAACCAAAGTAATACTACACTGAATTATCATTTGCATAAAAATCAACCTTACGCTCAATAATTACGAGGTCGTTACTAGTTTGTACGCTACAATAGTTACGTCCTTTTGTTAATAAGTAGCAAACAGCTCTGCCATTGGGCGCCGCGTGCTTGGTGGTGTCATGCAATCATGAACCATGTAAGCGAATGCTATTGATTGTAAAACCAGAATTATATTTTAAGTAGGTACTATAATAGGTACACTGTTTATAACTGATTTGAGAATGAATTATCACTAAACAGAATTAAATGGATTAAGAAATGTATATTTATATTTAAGTACTGTCACAGTACTACTGTGCTATTATAACATATATATGATATATACAAGTAGGGGTAGTTTATAATCTTTAATATTTCACATAAATATTTATTTATAGTAAATTAACTGTTGCCCGTGGCTTCGTCGGTGGGAAATAATTGTTCATTTCCGTGGCAGAGGGTACATTATATGTACCTACACAAATAATTATGGAGACCGGTTGATTAGTTGAGCACAATAAACAAACAAAGTTACTTTCATGCTTATAATAATACTAAGTTATATATATTTTTAAGTTATATTAAGTTATTATGATTGATAATATTGCTGCAAAGCGCAGGTAAAACATAAAAAAAAAATATAATAATAAAAATAAAAAATATCATTTATTTATTTAAAATAATGACACATACATAATGCACACAACTTAACAATCATCATCATCATTATCAGTCGGAAGATGCTGACGAACATAGGCTTCCCCCTTAACAATTATTATGTAAGTATAATTAGTTAGTCCACATATATGTATAATCACTTGGTATGATGAAATTTTTATGTTCCGCGAAAAATTGTCAGTGTATTTGGCATTTGTCGAGATGAGTAAAGTAACGAGTCTCTTTTCGTAATGTAGTGCATACGAGTTGTTGTAAACTCTTGTTTGACGCTTTATTCGGCGGTACATCATGTCTAGTATTAGTTGGATGCTTTTTTAAGGAATCGAATATATCTTTGCAGCTTGCGATGTATTGAAAACATTTGTTCGATATTGAAATCTTGCTAGGCATCCAATCACTTTTATGTCTCTCTAATCGAACAGCTTTAATCCATCGTTCCCTTCGACTAGGGTCTCGTGGGAATCTGTGGGAAAGAGAAATAAAATTAGAAAGGCTTATTATTTGTCACCAAAAAGCAGAATGAAAAGTGCAGATGAACTTTGCTTGAAAAGCAAAAGGAAAATGCCAAATAACATTTGGGATTTTAGTTACTTTCACTTATATTTATCTATTTAAACGGATCTAGAAATAGTCTAATTTTAAAAGTAATATAAATATGAGCGTTATAAGTTTAAATCAGTTAGTTTTGCATAACATTAACCCTAAGAAATTTGTAAGTTGGATCTTGGGGTTATTACATTATAAATAAATATCCAATCCAATATGTTACTTCATTTGGCATAATACTATCCCTATGATAAAAAGTGATTATTATTTTTTAGGTTCTACTATAGTTATCGGAGTACTTACATGTGGAAAGTGATCCCACTATCCTTGGGATGATTATCTGGATGACTCCTACACCACTTTACATTTAGGTACACACAAGAAGGTATTTTAATCGAAAAACAGTATCGGTAAGACGTTCTTACTCACTCGCCGTCGCAACTAAACTAAAGCCGCGTGCGGAACAGTTTTTAAGCCCCGCCCACCGCGGAACACTTCGTTGCGCTATAATCGAGCGGTAGAAATGTTTCCATGTCTTTTGCGTTCACCGTCGGTAGGTATATTTTAGGAATGTCTGTGTATGTCCAAGATTAACGAAAAACCTACGGAATGTATTCCAATGAAACTTTCGCTGGACAATAGCTATGGACCCAGAATAACTTTATGTCGGTAGTTACAATACACGTGGACGAGGTCGCGGGTATAGGTTAGTATTAATAAATTAAAAATCAGTTTTCGTGTTCATGATGAATAGTTTATTAATTTAGTATGTTCACTGGTCTGTTCCGAACGCGAAAATTTAGTTCCTTTGTGTCGAGTCAGGGGTAGCGGGTCGCGTCCATCTCTTTCGTGATATAGAGGTCATCTGTTGCACTGAATTCATTTATTTCTAAGTAAGTCACAATTTAATCACTTACTACTTAATTTAAATAAACATGTAGGTATTTTTTTTGTACACTGTACGAATAAGGCATCTACAATTGGTCTTCTGTCAGTTGTTCACTGTAGGTAGATATCTACTCTTAAGAGTCGACGTAGGTAAATGAACTAAATCAATGCAAAACTCACACTACACGAAATTATTGATGATTACATATTAGGGGTCATTCATAAATTACGTCACACGTTAAGGGGGGGGGGGGGGGGTTCAACAAAGCGTGACATCGTGTGACAAGGACGAGTCATAAGCTTCGTGATGTCACCATGTATAAATCTAAAATACTAAAACTAAATTTCAACTCTAACGAAAAACTTTGAAATCTCTCTCAATATTATTATAAGGTTGTTTTAATTTCATAATTTCTTAATTAAAAATTTCAAAATATGTGACGTCACACAAGAGGAGGGGGGGGGGTCACACAAATGGACTGCCTGTGACAAAGACGGGGGGGGGGGGGGGGTACTCCAAAAATCATGAAATTCGTGTGACGTAATTTATGGATGGCCCCTTATCGATAAAATCAAAGACTCCTTAATAGGTACTACACTAGTATTAAGAAGGTTAAAATGATCCTATCAAATGATTGATACATCATCGGAAGTAGGTAATAATTATAACATAAGTACAAAATTTGTAATCTTTTCAATATTTTATGTACACTATATTATATACGTACAATATATTAGAATAGATACCTATAAAATTCATACAGGTAAGTACAACAAAAATACTGAATGTTAATAATCACTTTATACCTACGTACCTACGTAGTTTATGCGCTCTCTGGACCCATGATACAGGGTATCCTTGTATGGGTTGCTTAACGCAGCATTATTTATTTTTTATTTATCATTGTAGGCTTCCAAGCAAAAAGGAACCATCAGGTATTGAATTAAGAGCAGGTTAAGACACTAGAAAGGCTTCTTGATTGTTGAAATAAAACCAGTTTCGAAAAAAAAATTGAGTTTATATTAAAAAACGAATATAACAAGTATAGGAAATATTGCGTTCAGTATGTTATGTAGTCATGCTAAATAAAAAGAATCTAAAATATAACAATACGTTGACGTCTTAATTTAAACACGCCAAAATTTGCTAGGTTTTCTGGTAAAGTTTTGTGTAGGTATAGAATACTGGGACTTATTTATGGTATAAAACTCTCGTAGATTCATAATATATCGTTTGGTTCCTTTTAGCTCTAAAGCCTACATACAAGTAGATACGTAACAACCATGTAAATATTTATGGAAATTACAAAAGTAATGACAGAAACCTATAAATTATTGTAGTCATTAATCCTATAAGTAATAGAAATGTGGAAGAGATAGGTGTTGTACTTCTCGATACAGCTTCAGTGACAAAAATTATGCGGCCTTCTATAGCAGGGTATACTGGACTGTATTTTTGTACGTATTCTGAAGTTGATATTAACTCATCGTAATCGAGTGGAACGGAAGGCAAATCAATGAACACTGAAAATCCGTCACCTCCCATAGAAAGAAAAGAAGGCATCAATATTTGGTACGAGTCAGTGTGATTCAAAGGAGAATACATTGGTGATTTACATTTTCCACACAGAACGTTAACGTTTGTCACTCTGTTACCAGGTTTCTTTCCTAAGTCATATACTACTTTCAAACCAGAAAATTGCAAAAATTGACCAACAGGTCGAATAGTGTTATATTTTGCCACTGCATGCTCCAACATCTTTTTAACATCAGTGCCCTTTATTGTAATTTTAACCAGGTTTCCATCAAATGGCATAACTGTCAAAAGGTCGCCTTTTGTAATATTGGCAGGCAGATTTATATGAGCTACTGAAGCTCTGATACCACCTCCTTGAATGATAGCAATGGGAGCATCTGTCCACCCCATTCCTGAGTATTGTGATGAGTACTTGTAAACCATCGCGTCAGCTATTAAATTTCCAATATTACATTCTTTTAAACGACACAACTGCCCATCTAAAATTATAGACGTGTTACCAACAATCACTTCTGATATTTTCATTACGTCACCACGATAACGGTTAACAATATCTAAAACAGCAAAATCTTGGAGGACAGAACTGTTTAGGAGTATAGGATTTCCATTAAAACTGACGATTTCTCCATTTGAATTAAATTTAAGATGCAGTTTTCCTAAGTATTTTGTATAAGCGTAGGCTTGCACTGCAGGCACTCGTCTACCGGAAGCTTGTTCTACAACTGTGGGGTATGGGCCTTCGGGGACCTCTGCGTCAGAAGTTAACCCGTTCCATAAAAAGGTATTTGTGTGACCACCAATAACTAGATCAATATCTTCTACTTCTTTCGCTATTTCCAGGTCTTTAATAAAACCCGAATGTCCTAACGCTATAAATATTTTAATGCCTGTTTCTTTGAGTCTGTTTACTTCTTGTCTTACAGCTTTTACTTCTTCGATATATTCAATATCATTTCTTATTGCTAAAACCTTTGTGTCAGGCGTTAAGTACCCGATAACTGCAATTTTAATTTCATTTATGTTGAAAATAACAGACTTCCTTAAGTTATGTTCTGCCTCTAATTCAGGCTCTTTATTGAGAATAAGGTTAGCAGCGAGGACAGGGCATGTCAAGTTTTTGATGAACGGTGTCAATCCAGAGACTCCATTGTCTAATTCGTGATTCCCCAGTGACTGGAACAAATAATTAGTAATGACACAATTAAATTTTTGTACAAAAACCTTGTAATTCATGCATGTTTAAAGCAGAATTGCAAAAACATAATTAAGCGTTAGTGTTAAAAGTTCACAAACAACTCACATTCTTAGTGACATTAATAAATAGCTAAGCGTTAACAGATTATATAAATGATTCATCAATAAACATGTTCCTTGCATATTATTATTTCTGTAATCTTCAATAATAGTAGATATAGGTACATATAGATTGTGTCAACATGTGAAAGTATTATTAATAATTATGTATTGTATCCGAGTTTTTTTCGAATAAAATATTTTAGAGAGCATGCATAAAGAATTAAAAGTTTGAACTCACTCTAATTATGTAGTGTGTCGAGGCTGTATCAGTGCATAATACGTCTTGGGTAGTGATAGATGTAAAGTGATTATGTTGTGTTATGAGTAGGTATTATTGCATTTAAATGTCGCGTCCATTGTTGCCGTCTTAGCTATGGATAAAATGTTCTTTAGTTTGCACTTTTAGAATTTTGCTCAGCGTAATGTTGCACATCAGGCTTCGTACTTGTAGATCGAAGTTAATGCAAAAGTAAATAATAAAAATAAATTATTACTCAATACTGAATATCGATCTAGATGAGATTGTCTGATGAGGAGGATCTATTTAAGAATACTAGGATCAGGTTTACTAAGAAACAAAGGCATTTTTTTTTATAGGTACTCCGTATTATTATTATATAATTATAAAGATAGACGTTGAAATTGCACCATAATTAATTTATTAGGCCATTGTTGGTTCATTTAAGATAAAACAAGTAGTACTAAGGTAACAAACAGTATAGTTGTTGTAGAACTTAATGCAGTTGCAGAATCATCATCATTTACATCTACATTTAATAAAGAAACCCGCCCAGCTACTTCAGGGTATACTGGACTTCTCAATTTAATAAATTCCTCAACACAAGTAACTTCGTCATATGCAACCTCATTTTTTGTTTGATCGGTCAACATAGAATATCCGAATTCGCCATTGGCTAGAGCCACGGGCATTAATACTTTATAAGTTCTCCAGTCATCAATTGAGTAAAATTCTGGAACAAAGCAATCCCAGCATCGGACCGATGCACTGATAATTCTTGATCCTGGATCTTTACTTAAGTCGTACACTACCCTAATACCGGAGTATTGTAGAAATTGACCCGTAGGGTTTGTAATGCTGTAGTCCGCGACTGAATGTTCGATCATTTCCGTGAGAATATTGCCATTCATAGTTACGGCTACTAATGTACTATCTGTTGGCAAGGCTGTTAGCAAATCATTTCTATTTATAGACGCTGGTCGGTTTGATGGAGCGATTGAAGCCGCTATCGCGTCTCCATGAATGACAGCTATTGCAGCGTCAGTCCATCTCTCGCCTTCGAAGTTTATGGCGTGGTGATACACTATAGCGTCAACAATTAAATTACCCAAATTACATTCTTCTACTTTACAAGAATCTCCATCGAGCACGACTGCTGTGTCTCCTATGATTTCTTCCGACAGTGAAGTAATTACATCATTATATTTCTTAAGAGTGTTGAGGGATTCTTGGTCTTGAATAATCGTCATATCGAGTAGAATCGGTTTTGATAAATGTTCAACCAATTCGCCATTCGCATCAAATTTAATAACTATCTGTCCGAGGTATTGATTGTATGCATAAGATTGTACCACAGGAACTCGTCTTCCAGACTGCTGTGTTACAACTACGGTTTCTTCCATACTTGGCAAATTGCTCTCTGAATTGGTACCATTCCAGAAAAATCGGTTTTTATGACCGCCGATAACTAAATCAAGGCCATCTACTTCTTTAGCTATGTCAATGTTTATGTTAGGATCAGAATGTCCTAAAGCAATTATAATATTGGTATTGTCGGCTTGAAGTTTGGTAACTTCTTCTTTAAGAGCTATAACTTCATCGATATACTCTATATTGCCAAAGCTGTCTAAGATTTTCGATTCGGGTGTTAGATATCCAATAATGCCTACTTTTATACCGTTTATATTAAATGTTTTCGACTTATATAGTTTCCAGTTTTCTTTATTGGATTTTAAGATAACATTGCAGGCCAGTATTGTAGTGGTTATGCTATCCAAGAAAGGAGAGAGTTCCGTGGATCCGTGTTTCAACTCATTGTTTCCAAGCGACTGAAATAAAAAAACATTTAAAATTTTTGTCACATTCAATAAAATAATAATGAAATAACCAAGAAGTAATGATATTAAACTGGGAGTGAGGGTTAGTTAATTTTTAAATTAAGAGTTAAATTGGTTCAAGCCATCGATTTGAGAACTAGATATGTTATACAAGCTTTCTAGGGCAGGCACGTTAGTGACTAATAGTGTTCTATGTTTAGTAGCTTTCGAATTCTTTAATTCATATCTGTTTTGAAAATGGAACATTCTTATTACGTAGTACCTACCTACTTAAGTTTTAAAATTGACTTTTTAATTAACCCCTCCTCACCGGTCCCCCCCCCCCCCCCTAGAATTTGTTATATATTCCCATATCGATAGTTCAAGCAAATTAATAATTTAAAAAAAGGGATGAAATTACTATTGTAATATTAGTAGATTATTACTAAATATTTTGGTTATAGTAGTAAAAAGTTTAATCACTTCACATAAATTAAATAAACCACCACCAAAAGCAAACAGACACAATGATGAAAGTGTTAAGTGTTAGGTGTGAACATTTGTTAAAAATTAATTGTTAAAGGCATCTTATATAAAGATCAAATAAAGTGACAAGACTACAATACCTCCAAATAAGAAAATCCATTTATATGTGACATTTCATTAACTCGTGAGTGTGAAGGTGTTTTGTTTCTGATATCTTCGCTGCAAATTATCATTTATTCTTCTTAATTTTCTAATGCCTCAAAAATTTAACATTTGAAGTGCAATATTAAATAATTTTCGATATATCAATATCAATATTTCGACACTGACTACTGTGACAACATTAAAAATAGTAGATTGTTAACTAAGGGATGAAAGGCACCCATTTCTGACGAGATATTTTGGCCATCGAACGAAGTGAGAGCGCCAATAATTCGAGTCTGAAATGGGTGCCTTTCACTCGAATTAAACACTATACTATTCATTTCGAATATGAAGAAAGTAAACACAAGCCATATATGCAAAAAATATACTTCAACTTCCCAAGAATTTGCATTAATCTCGCTTTCCCGCCTTTTTTTTTTCTTTTTTAAGCGCAACATTTTTCAAGCGCCATTATGCCAGCCAGTCTTTTAGAGTTGTACTTATTGCTAGCTTGATAAAAAGAACTTATTATTATAGATTATTTCTAATTTATGTTAATGATCTATTTAAATTAATTTTTCATTTCTCATACTCTGAAAGTAGACTATAAATTATCTATGAAGCAGGCTGAAAGTGATACGTTTAAGCTCTAGGGCCGAGAAGTAGTTTAAAAAAAAATTAGTCAATAAATCGTAGTTACACTGGGCTACGGCAGAAACCTATACAGCCACACTTCGATTAATACTATATTAATTCTTAACTTTGTAGAATTTTTGTTTGTGATGTTATTTAAGACACCGATTAAACCCTAGAGCTTAAACGTTTCATTTTCAGCCTGCTTCTTAGATAATGTATGGTCTACTTTCAGAGTATTAGAAATGAAAATGAAATTGTAATGTAAGGAGTAATAAATAATAAGTATTAACGTATTAACAAGTTAGAAAAAAATATAATTGAAAATATTAGTTGCCTCCTTCGGCTAAGAAACACATAACAAGTGGGCGGTGGAGTACTCCGTTTATAAGTATATTAGTTTTGACAAAGGTCTAATTAATGTGTCTATAATATGCATACCTAAGTTCTGCCTATAAGCCTTGTATATAGGTAATTGCAGATTGGTTAGTGGAAGATATTTTATGATTGGATCTGTGGAGAGATGGGAGCAGAACTTTTTATAAGTGATTGATTTTAGAAATCTGGGGGCATCATCAACTCTCTGGTTGTACCGCATAATGGGTCATACATACTCTGTTCTAGCTAAGAAAAAGTTGATGTCATGAGAGAGCGTTCCTCGATTGACCAATTAACGCTGTGTTATGCTACATGGAAGACGTCACTTTTTAATGTGGCAACTGGCACAGAGTAGGTATAGCCATATTATGAAATTTACTTTTCTATGATACAAATAGAAAATGAGATATTAATTACTTTATGGCTTGAAAAGCGCATGTTTTGCCCGGGACCGAGCTGCATCGACCAGTGCGATTCGAGCTTGATACAAGAGCGCATGGCGGGAGATGCAAACCCGGGGATCTTAGTATAAAGGCGGTTACTAACCGGGCTTTGAGTGTATCAACAATATGTTAAAAACAAATAGTTTTTAGACGAATTTTATACCTATACCAGGCTACTCAGAAAATTTTGCAACAAAGAGTTTCATTCTATGGAACACTGGCTGGTTTTGATGTCAATTAAAACTATGACTATCTATAACACAAAAACAAAACATTCCAAAATAATTCCAAAGTTACTAATAAAGCTATATGGCCTTACAAAAATACGCTGGCCAAGCGGGTTGGCGAGTCCACCGTTTTAGTGGTGGTTTAGTTACTCAGGACTTGTGGGAGCGTGTGGGGCTTGTGTGAACATACATACAATATGCTTATTGTTTGTTGTAGTGTTGAACAATATGTATGTTCAGTACGAGTAATAATGTTTTTGCTTTACCTGCATTGTTTTTTATTTTCATCCAGTTTCGTGGACCACGTGATGCGAAAAGCAGACGAACACACGGACGATCACAAAGTAAGACGTTACGTCACAATCACAAAATAGGCACAACAAGAAAAGAGTCCGAACATCACTAAAAAACTTATTCAGTTGTCGAAAATGTTCAGTTAAGTGAAACCGACGAATCTTAAGGTTGGATAAATAAGACAGGTCTTTGTTTAGACATAGACTGGTTGGATACTAACTTTTACGTAGGTAATATTCATAAAGTGCTATAAAACGCGACTCTGGCTAATTCTAAGACCGAGAATCATTTATTTATCCAAGCCTAAGTTAACTGTAAGCGCCTAAACTGTAGAGTTGGTGAAACTGTTTAAAGAAACTGAGACAATGTTACGCGGACTCCCAAAAAAGGCGCAAAATAAAATATGACACCAGAAATTCGGTTTACATGGAGTTTTATAAATCTTTTTTTCAGATCGGCGTAATAACCACCAATCAACTTTTAAACTAAGGTTTTAGTCAAAAATTATGTTAACGTCTGGTTTCCAGTATTAATGCAGGCTGGTTTCATTGCGATGCGAGCTACCAACCGTAGTTCGTATTTTTACCATTTTATTAAGTGATAGTTACACGGTTTCATGGTAAATTTTCTTTACCATGATATTTACGAGTAGTATGTAAACTTCATCGTTCTGTCAGAACCAACTACCAATGGGAGAGACGAATCCTTGCCCTTACATTCCCATAGAACGCTCTCCAGCCAGGTGGACTGATGGCTTATACCATTAGCATAAGAAATAGAAGTTACTATTTATTCCTATACTTATACATGGAGAGAAATTGTTATGAGCTTGTAACAAGTTCGACTTATGGAGTTGTTTTCCGTTTAAATTAAAAGTTTGTACGTAACTACAAATGAATGTTTTTTTGACAATACAAATCAACTAATACAATTATTAATAATGCAATTTTGAAAGGACAAGACTAATTGTAAATTTATCGGTAGTCTGAATTTCCATAATACAACCAGATTCTCATTGCTAGATACGAGAATTTTGATTAGAATCTTCTTAGTGAAGGAAGCCGCTAGTAGTGGCTGGATGATACGAGCGGTAGATCGATATGTAAGTCCAAATATGTATTCTGTGGTGTGGTGCCGAGTTTTTGAACAGATCTATATCCATCACTGCACAGATTACCATAAGCTTATGGTCTGACACATGAATACCGACTATTGGAGACAGTTCGCATCTTAATGAAACCTTCCTAAATATTGTAAGTATTCCGACAAAGTATCCATTGAACAGCGATACTTGATGTTTGACGTTATACATGAACTTGGAGCGAGAAGCGAAAAACAAGTGCCCTTTCCCTTCTTAGGACGCTTTATACTATGAACGAAAACGAGCAAAAATTCATTCGTTACTATGTCAAAGTCTGAGTTCTCAGATTTAGACAAAGAAGATTTTCTATCAAAAATGGTCATGAGGAAGTAATCATATAGATACGTATTTGAAATCATTACAAAACAATGAGTTGCTCGTTTCCCTCAGTATGAGAAAAACCGTCAATGAGTGCACGATTCAAAAACAAAAACATTTAAAGTTCAATAAAGTATCCAAGACTTACAACGGCGTCGGGCTTTAAAGCATTCACGAATTCAGCGGCAATTTTCCACTTGTATATAGTGAACCAAGCTGTCCCTGTGTACGTGTCACCAGCATTGAGGTAGAGAACAGGGGGCCCTCTGCCCTCCTCAGCCGCCTGGCGAGCCTCCTTCACTCTGTAATTGAAGTTATTATGTTGTTAATAGAGCCCGTACGCCCGGGAATTTGGTCGTGATTGGAATTTCTAAAACGAGTTGTGCCTTTTTGAGGCAGATCGCTTCTTCTGTGAGTGAAAATCTTCGAGACTTTAAACGAGCCCTGGCTTTGAGATATTGTTCGATTATTTGGATTTCGAAATTTTCACGAGTTTCGTCAATTTAATTATTTGTAAGAACTATTTCTAATAATAGGGGTTAAAGTATGAAATTGCCGTTTTATAGTAATAGATATTTTGAATTGACATAAAACCTTCATGGTGTGAGTTTTTCGAGTGAATTTTTTTTCACATGATACCTATGAGGTTCTTGTTTTAAAAAATGTGCAACATTCGATTTTCGACTTTCAATTGTTTTTTTTATTCAGCTTAGACGGGAAAGATGGATACTTAAAAAATCCGAGTAATCTTTGAATACGAGTTCCGACGCGGAACTAACGCGGCAGAAACGGCTCGCAATATCAATGCTGCGTTTGGAGAGGAGACTGCTAATGAACGAACCGTGCGTTTTTGGTTTAAACGCTTTCGTAATGGAAACTTCAACTTGAAGAACGAACCACGTGGAAGACCGCCCACACAGGTGAATAACGCTGAATTGAAGGAGATGGTGGAAGCTGATCCGAGTCAAACTAACCAGGAATTAGCGGCATGGTTTAACGTTACCTTACCTACAATATTGACTCATTTGCATCAAATCAATAAGATAAAAAAATATGAAAAATGGGTGCCTCATCATTTGACTGATCTGCAGAAAGAAACGCGTGTTGAAACTTGCGTTGCCTTGTTGAATCGGTACAGAAATGAAGGAATATTGGATCGAATTGTGACATGTGACGACCACTTTTCGTCACATGTCACAATTCTTTACGATAACCGAAAGCGAAAAATCCAATGGCTGACCCCAGGTCAAACGCCGCAACAGTGGGCACTGTTACAGGAGTTGCAGTTCAAATGATACGTCATCCTCCGAACTCGCCAGACCTTGCTCCAACGGACTACCATTTTTTTCGTGATTTGGAGAATTTTCTACGTGATAAAAAATTTTCTTCCCAAGAGGCAGTACAAAATGCTTTCACACAGTTTGTCGAATCTACATCCCCAGAGTTCTATCGCAAAGGCATAAATGAACTTCCGATTAGATGGCAACAATGTATAGATAATGAGGGTAAATATTTTGATTTAATAAATATGTTACATTTTAGAGAAAAACGAGTTTTAATTTTTCAGTACAAATCGGCAATTTCATACTTTAAGGGTGTAGATCGTGAAAATCACCGAAAAGAGTGTTACGATTTTTCATATTTAACCTATTTACATATGATTGATATCAATGATAATTTGTATATATTACAATCAAAGACCAATAAGTATGTTCATGCTTATATTAAACTCTTAAACCTAATAGTTGTTATATAATAAACGTCAACAAACGCACAAAATTGAGTAAAAATGCAAAAACATGACTTCGTATTTTTCAGATTTAACCCCATAAATCAACACAAATTGATAAAAAGAAACACTTTTTGAACACTGAAGAAACCAATAAGTATAGCTGTATACTTCTTTTTATACCTTTACAAACAAAGACTTCCTCTTTTAAAGCCCTAAAATCTAGATATATTTTAAGGTAAATTTTTCATACACAAATGTATGGGATAAAACGTTCGTTTCATTCGTGCAATCTCGGTGGTCTGCAGCGGCAGTTCCTTTCTGTAAGTGAACGCGACACCACGCTTGTCGGCTGCAGACAGCAGAATTACGTATTGTGAATTTGTGTTTTTTGTAAAAAACTGTAAGTATAACATTTTTATAATTAATTTATTTTCAGTTAGTAGAAAGTATCGATATAATGAATGTCTGAAAGAAAACCATGATGGAACTAGATATAAATCGTAAAAAATACAATATCTACACTAATAGGTATTATAAAGAGGAAAGATTTGGATTTTTGTATGTAACGAATAAACTCAAAAAGTACTGGACTGATTTTAATAATTCTTTTATCATTCGAAAGCTACATTATCACTGAGTAACATAGGCTATTTTTTTCGCAGGACTGATTGAATTTGAGTGGCATGCCAGGGAAAAGAAAGTTTTGTACGCATTATAAAAATATGAAAGCCAAAAGATCTCGGAATAAAATGTAAGTTCCTCCCTACTTATTTATTATCGCATTTGAACAGGGTACATTACAAAGCTAATACAATATGTCATATGATTTAGATCGCCCGATTCAGACATATACCTACAATAACATGTAAATATTGGTTTGTATTATCTATATCTATACTGATAAATAAAATTGAAGTATCTGTATGTAATATCAAAATAATAGGATTTTTAAAAAAAAAAAGGCGATACGGAGTTCGCCGGGTCGGCTAGTATTGTCTAAATATCAAATTGTGGAAGTAGGTAGGCGACAGCGCAACTTTGTCGACATACCTATACCGCCAAACAGACGCGAGGCGCCTAGCGTCTGGCTTAGGGTTGTACAAAATAAATAAAAAGTGGATAATATTGATGAATAATATTTCCAGTATTGAAAATAAAGAAAACCTTGGGGCCGAGACTCTGAGCAACAATGCTACGCGCTGTATAGAGGTAAGTTGTTATACGTAATTCTTGTAGACTTGTTACATAAATAAACAAACTACTTAGTTAGTGATGGGCGAAGACAAAATCTCAATACCTACCTATAGATTTTTCTTGCAATATTTATTATTTTCATCGAGAGACAAACACCTTAGTACCGAAATACTTCTCAATTACTTTCTCAAAAGAAAATTTACGTTCAAATAGGTGACGTCATAAAAAAACAATACCTAATGCGTAAAGAAATTATAATTTCTATTCATCAGGAACCTAATATTGTATTAATTCTTTTGCATTTTTTTAAATTTTTAATTATTTTTTATAAAAAAAATCAAGCCATTATCTTTCTTTACAGGAACTAGTTATTGAAAACGACCAAGAGGGAAAGGTGGATGAAATGGAAGTTGGGCGTAGAGTTGTAGACGTTTCTTTTTTTTAAAGCTCTTCAGGCCATAGGGGACCACGGTCCAATGGATTGTAAGTTAAGTTACCTCAGTATAATAGGTGAAGTAAAAGTTGGTCTGGACTCAAAACTCATCATGAAATGTAGTATGTGTAGTATGAAATTTACTGTGTGTTTGATTGAAAAGAAAGAAGATAGAATGGAAGTGAATCATCAAATTGTATCTGGTATCATATCATCTGGTGGGAGCTACTATCAGTTAAAAACATTAACTGCCGCAGTAGCCCTACCAATCATGTCACCTTCATTATACAATGAAATTAATAATACGGTTTGCGATTGGTGGGAAAAGACAGCAGCACATTCCATGGCAGAAGCTGTCAAGGAAGAAGCGGAGTACGCAGTGTCTATAGGTAGTGTTGATAAAAATGGTACACCATTAATATCTGTTGCTGTTGACGGTTGTTGGAGCAAGAGATCTTATGGTAAGAATTTTTCCGCCTTGTCCGGCGCAGCTGCGATAATTGGCATTAAAACTAATAAAGTATTGTTTTTTGGAGTTAAAAATAAATACTGCGTAGTTTGTGCACGAGCCGCAAAGAACGACAGTCAGCCCTCGGAACACCGTTGTTTCAAGAATTATTCGGGATCATCTACCGGTATGGAATCGACCATAATAGTTGAGGGGTTTAAACGTTCCATTGTTGATCACGGTGTAATTTATAATAAATTTGTAGCAGACGGCGATTCCAGTACTTATAAAAAAATATTAGATTCGCGACCGTACGGTAATTTAACAGTAGAGAAAATTGAATGCAAAAATCATCTTTTACGAAACTACTGCAATAGCTTGGAGAAACTGTCGAAAGACACTAAGTATCCTTGCGAATTGCGGAAATTCCTAAAAGAAAGGTATTTGCGTTTAAGAACGGGTGTAAAATGCGCTATTAAATATTGGGGCGATCAAAATCAGTCACTCGAAGAAAAAATAAAAAATCTTAGTGAAGATATCCTAAATGGTCCACAACACGTATTTGGTAATCACCAATATTGCAAGGAGTATTTCTGTAGACCTGATACTCGTCGAATAGAACCTGTTGGGTTGCTTCCAGCAATTGTTGGATGCGGATTAATGGACGCGGTACACATTTTAAGTAAAAGACTGTCATATCATTCTAGAAGTTTAATTCATAATTGTACAAGTAATATAGTTGAAAGTTTTAACGCAGTGATTGCCAAATTAGTAGGGGGTAAGCGTGTAAATTATTCTTCCCGTGGTTCTTATGCGGGCCGATGCGCAGCTGCTGTTGTGTCTTTTAATACAGGATCGATTCATAGTAAAACTCATGAAGTAATATTTAAATCTAGTCCTAATCCTTTGATCGCGAAAGTGGA
Source organism: Sesia apiformis (assembly GCA_914767545.1). Taxonomy (NCBI): domain Eukaryota; kingdom Metazoa; phylum Arthropoda; class Insecta; order Lepidoptera; family Sesiidae; genus Sesia; species Sesia apiformis. The sequence goes on along the minus strand of OU611963.1, from coordinate 13,179,785 downwards.
AAATTGTAATCGTAGAATCCGTTTAATTGCTAAACCTAAATTAAGATTGAAAAAGAGCCACAGCGCTGTATCGAAAGACGCTCACTATGGACCAAACTGCGAAAAACCTGATCTGAGTCCAGAATTATATGAGAAAGCCAAGTCATCTTTTTTAGCCGATTTAAAGTTGTCTTGTGCTGAAAGAGAGGAGCTTGAAAGGTCGACCCATTTGCAAAGAAGTAGTTCTGAGTGGATGAGTACAAGGAGAAAATTACTAACCTCATCATCGTTCGGGGAAGTTTGTAAAAAACGAGAGAGCACAAGTTGTGCTGTTCTTGTTCGTAAAATCGTTTATGGTAGTAATATCTCCAGTTTGCCTGCTGTACGGTACGGTATCGAAAACGAAGAAACCGCAATTAAACAGTTAGAAATTCAAGAGAATATTAGTATACAAGGTTGCGGTTTGTTCGTCGACGATCAATATGAATTTCTTGGTACTACACCAGATGGCATTTATGCAAACGGTTTAATTGAAATTAAGTGCCCACATTCTTTAGCTGGCATGACTCTTGATGAAGCAATGGCCAAACATACCTTTTGGGTTAAGGACAAGGCTTCCAAGGGTTATGTCATAAATAAAAATCATAACTGGTATTTCCAAATTCAGGGACAGGTACATATTACTAAAAGAAACGTTTGCATGCTTGGCATCTGGTTTGGTGCTACTGTACCTATGAAAGTTTATATTATAGAAAAGGACGACAAATTTTGGGAGGAGAAAATGGAGATGAAATTAGTTAGGTTTTATTACGATTGCCTACTTCCAGAATTAGTTGATCCTCGGCAGTCACGAAGCATGCCCATTCGTGACGCGCCCAGTATCATAGAGGCTATGAAAGAGAGGAAAGAAAGAGCTTTACGTGTTATGAAAGAGAAGAACGCCTAATGATTTTGAAAGATACAGGTAACTTAACTACCCAGCCAGTCGATTCACGTAAACACGCCAGTCCAAAAGTCGTTTTAACTTAGGAACTTAGAAATCGCCTTTTGGTTTTCTGTTTTAAACGCACTTACTTATCTAGTCTTGGATTGTCATAAATCTTCCAATAGCTCAATTACTATACAATTTCTGAGTTACCTGGTGTAAAGAATCATAAAAATTTGGTTCAAAAATACAGCGAATTGAGAATTCTCCTTTTTTTAAGTCGGTTAAAAGGGCTAAATTTGCAAAAAACGAAGTGACGTCACTGCGCTACGGTTTTTATTACTTACGTGAATCGGGCAGCTGGTAACGTTTTCATTCTGATAGGTTTTGTGATAGCCATTGATTTTATCATCAAATTAGCAGAAATCAGAACTTGATCCGTAATCGAATGAAAAACCATTAGAATTTTGAACTCATATTTCGTTATTGTTTAATTACATACTTTTAATTAGTATATTAATAATTTACAAACTTCTGTTAAAATTAGTAAATAAATGAATTATTTACTAATTTTTGTACAACCCTAGCACGCTTTTGAGATAGCGAGTAATGGCGACTCATATTTGTTATTGTGTAGTAAATAAATCATTTTTATACTTGTGTTTCATTTATTGACATTTTTTTTAAAACCCTAGGATTTTTTTTAGATATCGACGAGGTGATCGTAAACAAAAAGTAAGTATTTGAGTTTACGCAATAGGCACATTTCCTTGCGTAGAGATAAACACACTTCCTACTGAATTTGCAATTATTTTATTGAATGAATATTTTACGAATTAGAATAAATTTTGGTAGTGAAATTACAAATAAATAAATAGTTGGAATTTTAGGTAAGTAGAATACAAAAATGTCAGATGTCAAATGATAGAAAAACATAAAAATTGTGTCTCAACTACTCTTATTAATCTATTAAAAAGAATCAACAGCTAGTTTCCAAAAATTCAACGTTATTGTTATGCTGTAAATATTCAAGTTCAATAACAATTTCTCAACGTGGAACGTTTGTTGCAAAACATTTTGAAAATCGCGCTCTCTAGGTCATTCATCCGCCCCGTCGGATGTTACATTAAACTTTGGCGCTGCGGTCGCTCGAAATCGAGATCTCAGGCCAACAATCTACACCCTTAACCCCTAATATAAACAAATACTATGCGTAAATTCGACTGTCGAAACAGACAATGTTCATTTGGCGTATTACCTACCATTGTTTTGTCTTAAGATTATTCAGATTTCATTCATTTCGATTTGATTCCCAAATTTGCAATACAATTTTTTGTACTTTTTATTTATTTGCCTAAAACAACTAATGCCTTAACTACCTATATATTATGTTAAGTTTAAAATAAAAACGTACCCACTACAATAGTTGCTTCCAACGAAGTATTCGAATTGTTTTTGAATGGAGTTAACATTAATAAGTAGATACCTATTCCTTAAAACGAGGAAGTCTTTACATACTGGCACAATAATGGCTCATAATAATAATAATTCCCCAAAATTATAATAATCCTGTTTTTTTTTATAGAAAAAGTTGGCAGACGAGCATACAGTCAGCATACAGTTCTAGGACGTAAGAGGTTACTGTCGTGTATGAACATTTGTATCGACACGTGCCAATTTTAGTCCAGAATGACAAACGTTGGCACGCTCCCGGATGCGCTGCCTACCTTTGGAAATTTAGGAATCAATTTGGAGAAGGGATGGGAAAACGGGGAAGGATACATTGGGATCAGAATAACACATACGTATATTGGGGAAAATGGGAATGTGGGGGTACAGTGGAAAATTCAGTACATTTTACGGCAGGTTGTGAGTCTTTTATGTATGCATTGTAAAATCCATGCAAACGATTTAAATCTGAAGAACAGCAATTTTGAATTAAAAGAGAAAAATCTAGCCTTTTACAAGAAAACAAGAAGAAGAGAAGAGTAGAAGATCGTGTGTGGTGGTGAACCATGGGTGAGACCTATATTCAGCAGTAGAGAGATACTTATAGTTTGGTGGTATGATAATGACAGACAATATTATTACACTGTTTTCTATTTGCCGTTTTAATTCAACCTATTTATTATATATAAACATCTGTTGTAAACAACTGTATTTAATAGATATGCAAATTAGTGTGTTTCTCATAAAATGCAACATATAAAAACATGGCTAATTTCTTGTTTATGTGTCAAGGATTTCTTGTTCACGTTACACGTATTGATTAGTCGACGTCTTTCTGCGTTGTAATTTATATTTCAAGAGAGGCTATAAGGAAATGATACATAGGTCACATTGAAAATTTCCGGAACTGGCCACTTTCATAAACAATATTTAAATATTTGAAAATGGAACTCTTTGGCTGTAGAATAAAATTATTTTTAGAAGATTTCTAACAGTATGATATGTACTTACACTGTTGCGACCCTCGGGAATCCACCGTAGCACTTCCCCGCTTCCCTGTCGGCTGCGGTACATGCCCCGCTGAGTTGTGACGTTTGCTCGAACCGCGCGTGCATATCATTGTTGTGCAGGATGAGCAGCTCGAAGGTGCCTTCATCTTTTGTGGCCGCTTTGAGCACGCTGCTTGTGGAGAGTGAAACCGTGGCCAGCACGGCTGCGAATTGTGTCAGGAATTTCTGAAATTTTATATATACAACTGTTAATAATCTCCGAAGTGTAAAAACATTAATAAATGCTTTTTTAATGACAAAACTCCTGTCCTATTCTAAGGTTGTCTGGAAGAGATTCATTCTAGAAATAAGTCAGCATTTGTACTTATGGTAATATTGTAATGTTACAATAAGTTGTAACAATTCAATTTAAGTACAATAAAGAGCAACAGCAGCAACACTGGATGTTATATAATAATAAATCATCTAAAGATGCACTCGAACAACACCGGGTTGAGTTTAACCAAGTGATAACACTTCATGAATTGTGATAATTTTATGTTAAGGATTTTAGTTACCTACGTCATAATAAAAAAAATACAAAACTATTTTAAGGGGGGAAAAGTAACTGTAACCAGCCCTTTTATAGTACACTGCTGGACTCATGCCCATTGTCTTCTGCATGAGAGATATACGCTACGCTGGCGAAGCGGGTTGACACGGCCTCTCTTTTTTAAAGGCATTGTAGTTCTTCAGGGTTTGTGGTAGCGGCTTTGTTATCCCTTAGTCGCCACGACACGACACCCACAGGAATGGTATTTTTGCAAAATGCCGTAGCGTTTCGAAAGCATTACCGTTGTTTTATCAAGTTCTTCAAATACAAATGGGGAGGTTGGCTGAGAGGTAGATAGAGCAGGGCACTGACTATCTAAATGGTCTTTACCCACTACTCGAGGTAGACAAGTTAAAGATTTAGCTACTTCTAAGCTCGTTCATATTACGCCGGGTCGCACTGCAGCGCATAATACTGTAAAAATCCTTCTGAATTATTTTCATACATTTTGTATAAACCATCACACACTTCAGGCGGGCCGCAGCTCGGTGTACCTACTGGCGGATCGCTTGCCAGCTCTTTTTATGCGCCGATGTTATGCGTTGCGACTCGGCTAGACTCAATGTGTGATGGCAAATAGATGAATGAGATCCGAGAGTTATTTGCTGCTCGACGACGTGAGGAGTTGAAACTGCTAAGCGTTTTTCTGGGCTTAACGGATGTTGTTGCTTGTTTATGCAAAATTTAAAGTAGTTAACGATATTATTCATGACATCCTTTTCCTTTTCATTCTTAGCTCCTCATCTAACATAAGTTGAAATAAATATAGTTCTTCGTCTGAACTATCCAATGCAATGGTATGGACGCAAACGACGTCAACAGCTAACTGACTTAAATTCTTGCGTTGAACTGCGGCCTGGCGCGTCTGTAATGTGCGTCAATTCACGCAGTTTTACAGTGCGACGCGCTGCGACGCTACGCGGCGGGTATAATTTGCTTTTATTTACGTATTGTTTCCACATGCCTGTTCCACATTTCATGACTACTTAAATAAAATATTTCTAAATTCGGTATGATGAGCTGTTTGCTATCTTAATTAAATTGATTAATTTCTTTTTTTGTACGTAAGTATAATTTCGAAATATCGCAGCACTGTGACAAGTTAGTTTAGAAGGTCATGACTTTCAGTTTTGGTCACAGATTTATTATTTCCTATATTTATGTATTTTGTGGTTTTGGTATTGAGACCGAATTTATATATAGTATATCTATATATCCGTTAGTACGTCAACTTCGTTGGCGGTTTGGGTGAGGTAGTGGGGGACGAGGAGAAATGAGGTGTTAGAAGAATATATCTTCAAAAGTGATAATAAATATATCTCGCATACAGCGTTAGCGTATATTTCTGCCAAATACTGAGTCAATCTCCCCACCGTGTCCCATGAACCTACGATTGCCGCTAACGAATGAACGGCTTGGAAATGAAGAAGATTTTTCAAGCAAAAAAGAGCAATAAATAATTGTCAAAAGTTTCGGCATACTTAACAAAATTTGGTTAAAGAAATTTTGGTATTAAAATATGGATACGGGTATCCCGTCTTTCGAGTCTCAATTGTTGTTATAACTATTTATTAACACTGAACGCAGCGAGAACGGTATGAATAACGACTTCATTTATCTTTATTCATCCTATGTATTATATAATAAGTAATAATGTAAGTATTATAAGTAAATAATAATATTTACATTGCTAATTTGTTTGTTCAAAACTACGAATTTTATAGGCAGACGAGTTGAAAGTCCATGACACTTACTTGCTGCTAAATACATGCCAACATCCGTCGAAAATGACTAACATTGGACCGCTCCCAGAACCGTTGTCTACCTTTGGAGATTCAGGAGCGAATTAGGAAAAGGGTTGTGAATGATGAGGACTTGAGTAACGGGATGGGAGTTAATGTAATTTTCGAGCTATAATGCATTAGGCGGGCCTAGTGCGGATTAGGGGACAGCGAATACTCGCTAATTTTCAAGTATTCATATTAGTCATTTTCTAACCGAAAATGTACTCGAATAGTATGAGCCCAATGTAAATAGTAGATAAAATAGGTTTTCTACAAAATGAAATACTTTTAAGAGTAAACATTCATTGGGAAATCATTTACGTAGGTACCTATCTGATTTTTTAGTTCAATTAGTAAGTGATCTATAGTTTAATTTAAAGTTAGGTAGGTACTTAACTTTAGATTAAACCTAAAGGTACTTACTGATTGAACTAAAAATATTTATTGCACTAAGTTTAATTGAATTATAAATTACATACCTACTTACTATATAGTTTTACAAGTGCGCGCGTAGTAGGTTAGGTACTATTCATATTCATATTCGCGAATAGTAGGACACATTGCTATTCGAAACATCCCTAGCGGACACACATGCTCTAGATTATTTTAATTTCTAGAGAGTACAGGCTTCCTCACGATGTTTTTTTCACCGCCGAGCTAGAGATTTTTTTAGATCTATACGCAAGGAGAAACTCAATGGTATGGGTAGAGTAATTGAATTCACATCTTAACGAATGGAGATCGAGAATAGGTACCCCCAGGCTATCACCGCTTTTATTTGAGATTTATTTATACAGGTCTCTCCATCGCTGGCTATTAATAATATTATGCCCATATGCAATCATTAATAGCAAATTATTAATAAGCAGATACATGATTTCACTATTCTAAAATTGTACAATGAGATATAAAAATGTATTTTGGCATACCGTTGAAACGGCAGCAGTTTTAAACTCTTAAAATTGAAAAATCTGAATTACAGCCAGGTATAGTTACGAGAAAAAGCTACTAATGATAAGATCAATCGTTGTGCTGCATTCTTATAAATATAATATACGATACAGTGCACATGTGATTAGGAATCACTTAAATGCCATTGAAAATCAAATTGCATCAGGGTCGAGCTAATCAACACTCTTTGTTCTCAGAAATCATTCTGTGACTTATTTGGCTATTTAGATAACTAGCTATTACCTGCAACTTCGTTCGTGTTGAATTAAGTTAAAAAGGTTTAGCCGGTTACGCACTATGAAAAAATATATGATACAGAGTTAGCTTGTAAATACGAGTATATATGATCAGTTTTAATATTATTAATATATTCCAGATTGTTTCTAAGACAATTCAATAAATTCGAAGACTGCCACTCGCATATCTCCCTTAATGTTGAGGTCTGAAATTGGTTTGAATTGATCTTTATGTTGGTTGTAAAATATTTTAGACAAAGGACGATAATTTAAAACGTTAAGGGTGTAGCGTGACACGCTAGCTCAGATGAAATTTTGTAGGAATTGTTAAATTATACAATATCTACAACAAATAATAAGTCCTGATGCTCTCATAGAAAATGAATACACTTTTAACAAAATTAGAAAATTAAAGGTACAAGTCGCTACAAGTTTGGAGTACTCATATTATATTCTCTATGACACCGAAAAAAGTCCTGCCAACATCTTGTAGTAAACTCTTGCACTTGCAAACCGCAAACCTTGCAAACCGTTAAAACTGGTCCTTATTAAGATACCCATTAAGTAGAGCATTAAGATACCCGAAAAAATATACACGTGTGCTTACATGCACACGACTAATTTCGCGTGCGTCCAGTCTGGACGCGGCTATTAAAATTGCACAATGGCAAATGCACTGTACGTGATTGACGAATTTCACAATAGCTGAACCGGCATGGACGAAAAGTTTTTCCGGAAAATTTGCAATTGTTCAATACATTTGTGACCCTAAACATATCCATACATTTAGCGGTGCGGTTTAATCGTGTCATAGATACAGGCGTTTAACAATACAGTTAAATTCGTTGAATTATTATAACCACATTTTTTTTTTATAGAGAAGAGGGCGGACGAGCAAGCGGTCTCACGTGATGGTAAGTGTTATCGCTGCCCATGGACACCTGCAACACCAGGGGGTATGCGGGCGCGCCGCCGACCTTGCAAAATCCTATTCACATTTGCAATTATTTATGTAAGCATAAGCCACTAAACAAAGGTGAGACTTATGGCATTCTCTATCAGTCAAAACAAAGCGGGCGCAGTATAGGCTCAATAGTAAATATCAATACGAAAAATATTACAATATATGTATTTTCATAAACTTAATTATAAGCCTCACAATATACATACATATTTACATACGTATCTATTTAATAGGGTCTCAATTTATTTTATTCGGCCTTTCGGTTGGGTTGCAGCAACCATGGTCAAGAGCTGACTGAAGAGGCATTGCGAGCAGTTTCATCAACAACCCGCATTTGGTCTTCGTAGTCCGGAAAAATACTATTCCCTAAGAATGGATATTGTGGATCTTCATCAGATAAATTTAAATACACAGATTATAATTATTATGTAATTATAATCTGATTAAAATAATTACTGAGAAAGGAATGTTCATCACATTTGGTCAGTATGGACTTATTCTAGTTTAGTTTAGTTTCGTTGTAAATGGAAACGCCTTAACATCGAATTTTTATGATTAAACAATATGTTACTTTTTTTTAAGATTGCGTCATATTTAAATATTTGGGAAAGAATCGACAATAAGGGAGATAATGTCACATTTGTCGGAACAGCAACCGGTTAATTCGTCATCCGTTATATCCGGTGCCGGGCGACGTGAATGTAAAGCCATTCATTCTCCCGCCAAAAGTCAACCGTTCATTGAACTGCGAAGTATGCATGAGGGTAACATTAAGGGGTGCCTTCACACCGGTTTACCTGCGATTCTTGGAAACTTATTACGTATCTGTTTACGAACGCGACATGCCGCCGCCTATTCTCTCAAGAAGATATTCATTTCAGTAGTTTTTTTAACTGAACCTGTCCGTTGTGTAAGTGATTTTGATCCGTTCAAGTAGCAACAGGTCCAGCAGTAAAATGTCTGAGCTATGTGATGATATTTGATGATACTGACGCTATTTTCTATATCCTATTGCTATAATAGCATTGAATATTCGCCAAAGTGCGATAGTAGGCATTAAGTTTCTAAATTGTCCACTTCGCTCCGTGGTAACACACTTGGTAAGTGAACGTTGTAATGCACTTAAATCCCTTCGCAAACGGATTATAAAACACTCGCCAGATTCCTCGGAAACACTAAGGTTACACAGTAGGATGGATGTACCAGTCTCAAACCATTTAAGGAAAAAAATTAACTTTAAAATGTTGTTATATAACCTAATTGCGATATTTATTACTAGTTTATTTTTTATATTGTACGTTATCTAGTTAAAAGTTATAATTGAAAAGGAAAACACTTAATTCCTTTTGTTTTTTTTATTATTTAACATAATCGGTATATAACTGGGATGTACCCTACTTTGACCAGCAGGCCCCAGTTGTTGACAGGATTTGTACCAGAGGTTGACCATTAAACAAAGTGAAATAAAATCTACATTCCACAAAAGGAGATGTTTTTATAATCAACTTTATTAAGGTTTGTTCTTAGGGCTAATTGAGACCAATAAGTAAATTACTATTTTCAGTCTTAACAATCACAATAGAAATTCTTAAATCTAAATGGCACATTTTCAAATCACATGAAAATAACAAATAATAACTTCACTTAAACTTTAAACTTTATAAGCAACCTACGTTTTTGGTTTAATCATTATTAATATCAAATATCAAACATACCTAAATAAAATTTCTAACAATATCACGGAATGACTCAAAAGTAAAAACTGCAGATGAAAGGAATCAGATCCAAAAAAGATATTTGGCCATTTCTGGCACTTTGTATGAACCTCTACTATTAATTGACGCAGGGGCATTTATTTTTTCGACTATTCTGTCATTAGCATACCAAATTTTATCTTCTTTATCCGGCCATTTAAAAGTATTTGGAGTTGATAGCACCATCGTACTAACTTCTTTACTCTCTTTGTCAATATTTTTGACAATCCCAGGAAAATACTCTCCCTCGTAGTTTACTATTACGTATGATCCTAATTCTATTTCGTCGTCTGATCTACCTTTCTTACTGTAATAGACCAATGGTAAATTGTCCTCTTCTGAATCAGAATCTATCCTATTTTGTACTCTCTTTCTTATTCGTTTTGCTTTAGGTTTCTCAATTTTGTTCAACTCTTGTAACTTCTTTTTTTCTTCTCTTGCTAATCTCTTATTTTCTTTTTCTTCTTGTTCCTTATTTTTTTCATTCCAATACTGCATCCACTCTACTGATGTAACTGCATCCGGCAATCGCTTTCTATTCAGCTTTTTCTTACAACCTTTTTTCAGTGGCGATTCTGTAGGCCAAACTAAAGAAGACGCAAAAGCAGGGCTGACTGTAATTTTAGAATATCCGGGTGTAGTTTGTTTTAAAAAGTCTCTAGACTTTGCAGATTTAGTAGGTGTCTTTTCTTGGTCGTTTAGTTTTTTGGATGATCCTGGTTCAGGTGTTTTTTGTTCTGAAAACTCTATCATTGTAACAGATTTAGTAGGCGTTGCTTCTCGATTTTTACTATTGCAATCATCTGTAACAAAACTTAGTGAGGTTGAACCTGGTAGTTGTTCTTCGTCGGATAATTTTGTCGATAAAGTAAGTTCTGACTGGCGAATTAATGCAGAGTTTGGAACGATGCTAATTTCTGGAGAATCTGGAGTTAGAATCTTATCATTCCCTATTTCCTTTAGGGGCTCTTCATAAATGGAACTCGGTGACGTTAAACAAGGTAATACTGTCGAGTTAGTTGAAGTTTCTAGTCCCTCCGATGGTCCGTGCTCGGGTGATAATATTTCTTCGTCATATTTTTCAAATACGTCCAGTAAAGATGGACTTACCAACGCGTTGCGTTGCGTTGTGCATTCTTTTTCAGAATTAAGATCCCGTTCATTATGTATATTATATTTGCTGTTGATTCCGGTGGGTCTGGTGAGTTGCAAGCATTAGTAACTTTATTACAAATTTTGCGCCAGACATAAAAAAGCTCTTTTGCCGATTCATCTCCAGTCCAAGATTCGGTATGTGGAATGGCGCAGAATTCAAAAATTCTATTTCTATACATTAGAGACTCAAAGTACAGTAAGTGTTCTGTACTTATTTCTGTTGGTTTATCAACAACTGTATGTCTGCTATCATGATTCATACATTTGGTGTAGTCAATGACATTAGCATCAAAAGGAAACAAACCACATTTACGAAATCCATTTCTAATGATTTCTTCAGTAGCAGACCCTATAGCAGATTTTAAAAGAGGTGCAAATTGAGCCCTTGTGACAACTCTATTTCCTGTAGTTACTATCCAATTCTGAATTATCTTTTTCGATGATTTTTTAAGTAGACGAAACACAGAGACATCGGCAGGTTGTATAATATGCGTTGCATTCGGATGAAGGGCATACAAAATAATTTGGTTCTCAATGCACAGCTGGCTCACTTCGTATGTAATGTGTGATTTGTGACCGTCGATTAATATAAGTACAAGAAATTTCACGTTTGCCTTACGTAAAGCTGGCAGCAATGAATTGCCTATATACCCATAGAACACACGAGATGTCATCCATCCCTTAGGTGACTTTCCGAGGCACCAGTCTTTGGGAACATTTCTTGCAATTTCTGCTGGTATTCTCTCATAGGGGTAAATAACCATCACCGGCATAACTTTACCAGATGCAGTGAAAGTTCCTAACACTGTTATACTTTCTTTCTCCTTATCTTTAATTTCGTAAAGATTTTCCATGCCTCTAGGTCCCAGTACAATGCCCGAGGAAGGACATACCTGACAACCGGATTCGTCAGCGTTTAAAATCCTATCAGGATCGTCTAAAATATCTTGTGCGTTTTCAGTCTTTAGAAACGCTTCTAATTCTGAATGCCATTTTCTTAACCCTTCCTCGGTTACTGTACTTCTTGCAGAGTTTATAGCTTCTGCATGTCGCTTAGCAATATCTGGATTTCTCTTCATGAAATTATCGAACCATTTCCGTCCTGGAATTCCTTCCTTGAATGGAGTTGGTCGATTGTCGGCTTTGATTATTTTAGTGACTGTTTCTATTAACTGCTCTTTTTTAATAGGGATTCCCTTTTTAGCCATTGCATTTATCCACCGACATAGCAATCGTTCCTCATCAGGTGTCAAAATTGTTGGCGGGCCCATTTTTCGTTGAATGGGATATCTCATTTTTATTTTATTAATCATTGTAGAATGGGGGATGTTATATTTGCGGCACGTTTCTCTGATTTTGTTTCTTGACTGTATTTCTTTAAGCGCTTCATAAATATCGTCCTCACTGTACCGAAAGAATTTTTTTTTTGGTGGCATATTGAATCTAAAACAAGCAAAAAAAAAACTCATATTTAGAGAGCTTGGTCAATCATAGGAGCTTATGTTTTGTATGCAGTACCAATGTCAAACCACTGGTCAACTAAAGGAAACAATGCGATTTACTCCATTAAAATCGATTGTTGAGTTACAAATCATATCATAGACATGAAACAGATAAATAAATGCAAAAAAAAAGTAGTACTTCAGTGAGCTAGTCGTTGACCAACTGGTCAACCACAGGAACACTTAATCAAATCATGTACCTTTTGTTAACCAGTTAAATAACTCATGAAATATATTATTTGCATCTCAAATTCATTAAAATCCCCAAAATAAACATAAAATCATTACAAAAATCAATATAAAATATTCTTACCTCGTCAAAACTCGTTCATTATTGCAATGGCGGCCGAATGGCAACTGTCAGCGACAAGTAAAAATAAAACGAAATTGTAGGGTTCACTGTTTGTCTCTTTCTAGCCGTAATGTGATTAGTTGATTTGTATTAGTAACGACAACATATAGCCAACATTAAATGAAACACATAGTGGCGGGAAATCTTAATATTGACACTCAATGCCGCAAATGGTCAACAACCGGTGCCTGGTCAACTATAGGCTCAACCACCCTACTCAATTACAAGACCGCTAGACATAGTAATATAGTTAATAAATTTATTTCAATCACAAGAAATAAATAAGCGATTTTCAATAAGGTTAATCAAATAGTGAGTTAATCAAGTCCCAACACATTTTTGTATTGAACATTTCATATTTTCGCATAATTTTGCTTTACCTTGAACTTTTTTGTATGTGATAGAATTATTGATGTAGGTACTATAATAATGTGTACTAGAATCGGGTGTAATGCAAAATATTGAGCCTGCAATTAAACTTATACCCAGGTTGTTTTTTTTTATAAAAAATATAACTGTCTGCGGAAGAGCAGACAGTTCACCTGATGATAAGTGGATATTGTTGCCCAGGATATTTGCGATACATGCCAACATCGATCAAAAATGGAAAATGTTGGTTAATTATTATTATAAAGTATTTATTACACACTTATTTTGCTCATGTAAGTGTTTAGTGTCTTACATTGGTTCGTAAAACACTTTTAGTAAGTTGAAAATGTTTCTGTACAAACTTTTCTTCGACGAAACCAACTTCTCATATGAGTCACTCACACTTAGGGATTGCACTCTCGTAGCGTTTTCAATCCAGCTGTAAATTTGCCTGATTAGAGTCAATCCCCCGGGATCACGCATAAGTTTTTAAAATTTTATGGTTAGCATATTGTTTAAGCAACTTAAATTTTTTTGAATGAAAATCGACATCAATATTTCTGCTAACAAAATAACATTTATTTGAATCTCATATTAAAACTCTCGTAACTATACAAGTAAATAAATAAACACCTCTCATACATTAATATAACTTTGTGGAAATCAAGTCTTAAATGCCAATTATTTAGTTCTGTACCTAAATCTAAATTAAACCTAATCAACTAATGGTAAGTAATCAGCTAATTACTAATCAGTCATATTAGTTTTCATAGTATAGTTTTCAGCAGTTTGTATGTGAAATCTATGCAGTGTTATTAATTTTGATATAATAATAAGTCACATTAATTTGTATGGATCGATCAAACAAATTTTGTTTCTGTTTAAAGAAATACATGTATATTTGTATGTAAGATATCTTACCAATCTCATTAATTTTCATACAATTTATTTAAAAAGAAATAGGTTGATTTTATCAAGTCAATCATCAATTCTGCGTTTGAAACAATGATTTTAAGAAACAAATAGTACTTATCGATTGTTTCGTCCGTCAACCTAATTTTTAAAGAACTGTATATATGAATATCCAGCCAAGGTCATGTCTGTTTCTACGCTTGTTGGTTATATAATAATTGTCATCAAGTAGTCATAAATGAATTATAAGCATTTTCCTGTCACTACATCATATTAATAGGCAGTTGTTTCCTTCTTTAATAGTTTATGTTTCTCTTTTCTGGTTTCTGGTCTTTCTGGTCTGGTCTGTCTTTTTGTTGTCTTCCCTTTCTTAATCTTAAATTGACTTGCAAAAAATCTTAGTTTTCTTGTACGGTGGATGTATTAGTTTCAGTTTCTTAGTGCAGTTTCAACTTTTTGTTACAATTTTTAATAAATGCCTAATTAACGTGTGTCCGCACACACGTTAATTAGCGCCATTTATTTACAAGTTTGCGGGTTCCCGTAGACCAGGGGTGCTCAAACTTGGAACTGCTGGCGATCTACCTCAATATTGTTAGACTACGATCGATCGACTCTGAGAGGCTGCAAGTATGTATGATGCAGGATTGTCGTCTAGGTAGGGTGTATCGTGGCATAGATATTAGTTTTCCGCACAATATGCATTTTTTTAGTCAAGGTAAGTCGGTCCCTGCCGACTTTGAGCACCCCTGCCGTAGACGCTTAAATGATGCGGGACCCCGCGGGGTTACGGGACCTCACTTTGCGGGATTGCAATCACTACTCCATGATAAATATGCGAGTCCACGATAAAGCTACGAATAAGACTTAATGTTCGAGAATCTATTGAACGAATTTTGACAAATTGTACGTATAGAAAGATATTTAAAAATAAACTTTTGTGTTTTTGTAAATTTTAATAGTGGTGAGTACTTATATAAAAAGAATCCCTAATTATAATATATTCACGAATGCATCTATGTTTTAATATTATGAAGTAATATTGCTCATGGATATTTTAATTGGCGTATGGGACAAATCTTTGGTAATTTAATCCGTTATTGCTTTAACCTTAAGAGCTTTAAGATAGCAATAGCTGTATAACAATAATAAAGTAACAAAATGGTTTTTAATAGGCAAAGGCGTTTTTATTCGTCCGTGAATGGTCTCTAACGTCAATTGAAATTTCCAGTGTCGATGTTTTCGTATTTTTACACGCTATATTTTTATATCCATCAATACTTATTTTTTACACTACAATTATTATCAATCGGTACGGAATTCTCGTGAGTGGATTATGAGGCCGAAACTCTCGTAATTGGGTCAGCGGAGGCTTGAGCCCCTGCAGTGGGCTTTTATAGGTTGATAGCGAATATTTTTAACTCTGTCACACTTAAAAAGCCAAACACTCATTAAAAGAGACAATCTACAAGAATGAAAAAAGTAGAAAATCGTGTGTACTGGCTACCCTTAGAATAGCAAGTAAAACATTGACCAATGGAGCGTTCATACGATTACAAACTTTATTTGCGTTTGTAAACGAATTCTTAATGTGATTTTAAAGTTCATATTCGTAGCTCTAACTGAATAAATAAGTTTGTTATGACAAACCTATTTACATTGTATACAACGTTATATTTGCAGTTGGCGCCACCTAATCGCTTATTGAATACATTGATAATGAGCAAAGGAGTTTGGATTTGTGTGAACGCTCGATAAGCCGTTACTGTATATCCAACAAGTTTGGTGATACAGAGTGATGGTATGATATGGTAAGTCAATACTTCCGTAATGTTCGCTACCAAAGTTAGTGATATTAGATAAATAAAAACAGTAGACGATAACAGCTATCAAGTAATTAATTTCTTGTGATAATAACTCGAGATAAAATAAAAAAAGGCGCGATAATATGACGTAGGTATGCGAAGTAAATTAATAAAAAGTTGATAAATCCTAATTTTGAATTTGGTAACGAAGTGAAGCAAAGTAGACCAGAACTAGACGTAAAATAGTAAAAATAGAATAGAACATCCTATTGACGTAATTAGAATTATTTCGTATCGAGAGACCGTATAGTCTTGGAGCCAAAACTAAGCAGGGAACTCCTGAGATTGCGTAAGTTATAAAGGGCGCGGCGAACCAGGAAATATGTATGCCTTTTTTGTAAATTAATTCGCTCTTCTACTATTATTATGGTAAACGGTAACTAGCCCTTTTAACGTCCACTGCTGGCGTCTTCATGCACATTGTCTTGTGCATGAGGGATGTATGGTCTTAATACGCTACACTGGCCAAATGGGGGTCGGCGAGTCTACTTTTTCTAGTGCCCTGAGGCACCTCTAGCCTCAGGGCTCGTGCTCGTCCGTTTGTTATGCCTTAGTCGCCTTTCACGACACTCACGGTAGGAGATGGGCGGTTCTAATCTAAAGCCGGTCAATTATTATGTATATTATTATCAATTATTATTAACTTACTATGTATTTGTAAATCTGCAAATCCATACATATAACATTAATTAAACAGTATTATTAATTGGAGTGAGCACCAATGTTATCTGGAGTGACAGCTCTACCCTTCCTGTTAACTTAATATCCCATAATACCAGCATCCTATCCCAGCTCCTATCTTATCCCAGTTCATATCCCCGCTCATACGAGCTGGGATATGAACTTACGACCTCATGAATGTGTGTAGAGAATAAAAGATCCCCAGGTTATTACTCCTACGTTATTTTGAGTACTATTGCATTCCATATCCTATAAGAATTATTCCACTTTGTCCCTAACTTATTAGGTATGATGTATAAGAATGCATATTTTTTTATATGAAAATGGCTATAGACGGTCATACAATCCACCTGGCGGTAAGTGGATGCTGTCACCACAATCCATTACACTCGCAACCCCCAACTGCATCCCATATTTCTAGACTTCTGAACGATTTCTTTCATTTGTACCTATGGCTATATTTAGTGGAAAAATAAATTATATTTATAAATCGTTAAAAACAGGAAAATGATCTCACCCGACACCACCCATATTCGTTAAAGAGGTAGGTATTTATACGTAATCAGTGAAGAAATGAATATAAGGTAAAACGAAGATTTTATTTTAATAACTATAAATTATAGTTATTAAAATAAAATATTATAGTGTTATTATAGTTTCAGTTGGGAGCTCGATTCTCGAAGTTGTTGACGAGTACGTCTACCTAGGCCAAACGGTCCAACTAGGTAGGTCCAACTTCGAGAAAGAGGTCAATCGACGAATCCAACTCGGCTGGGCAGCGTTCGGGAAGCTACGCAGCGTCTTCTCGTCCAAAATACCTCAGTGCTTGAAGACGAAGGTCTTCGACCAGTGTGTGTTGCCAGTGATGACCTACGGCACCGAGACGTGGTCTCTGACTATGGGCCTCATAAATAAGCTCACTGTCGCACAGCGAGCTATGGAGAGGGCTATGCTCGGGGTTTCCCTACGTGATCGAATCAGGAATGAGGAGATCCGTAGACGAACTAAAGTCACCGACATAGCCTCTCGGGTTAGCAAGCTGAAGTGGCAGTGGGCAGGGCACATAGCTCGAAGAACCGATGGCCGATGGGGCAGAGGGGTTCTCGAATGGAGACCACGTACCGGTGGACGAAGCCGAGGACGTCCATCTGCTAGATGGACAGACGACCTCATAAAGGTTGCGGGCACCCGCTGGATGCAGGTCGCTGCCGATAGGTCTAAATGGCGGACAATGGGGGAGGCCTATGTCCAGCAGCGGACGTCCAAGGGCTGAGATGATGATGATGATGATGATGAAATTATAAATATCTATATTATAACTATAAATGTTTTAATAACCGATATAACCTCCAAACCATTTCCTCAAATGCATTGTTACATCTTCAAAGGAAGGCAGCGATCAGGGACCGTGCCAACGTTTGTTTTCACCTCAACGTTGTTTTGGTGAAAGAATTTCACCAGGTGGGCACTATATTTATCTGCCACTTAAAAAATATTATAAAGAAAATATTTGAATACTTGCAAAAAGGCACTTAGTATGTATTATATTTTATTATTATTTTTATTTAACATTTTACAAATAAAGGTTACATAAAGGGTACATACATTTACCACGGCACACATTCGTTTGTGGGTAGGTAGGTAAAATTGATACAGCTAACATGTACATGTTAGACCGGTTTAAATCCACATACTTTAATTTAGAAAATTCCCTGTAAAGGGAAGCAAAATACACTTGAAAATTTCTGCCCAAATAGGTCAGTTTAGAATAACATTTAGATCGAAATTCATTTTAGTTAAGTTCATTTAACTGTAACAGTATTTAACTGTTGTACTTATTACCACGAAACTCGTCGCAACTACTTGTTATTATGTAACGGGTTTTTGTGATCGCCTTCATTGTAAAAACTGTCTTTACAAAAAAGTCTCTAACTTACGAGGATTTAAAAAAATACGGGAAAAGGGTGAGTTAGTCTCGCGAGCCGAGGGTTCCGTATTATCAACATTAAAGTGTGTTTGTCATCTTTATCATTATTTTTTCGGAAATTATATGTATTGGTAAATTCAAACAGGTATTAATATTTCCATAATTGATTGAGTCAGCAGAAATTAAACTGTGTAAGATTGAATAAGTTAACAGGGTTATTTATTCGCTTTGAAGTTAGGAACCCTTAAATATTCATATTACGACTTACTATTTAGACAAAAAACTTAAGACAGCCCTATTATTATCTCATTAATTATATTATTAATGAGTTTTTTCTGTAGAAAGAAGGTGAGGGATGAGTAGATGGTTCGCCTTGTAGTAATTGTATATTTGTAATGTCGCTAATGGACATCCGCTATAAAGCCCAATCTGTCTAACGTCTGTGAACAAATTAGTGGGCGATTTATTTACTAGATTGAAATAAAATACGGTATAAGTCTATATCTCAATTAGGTCTGTAGATGGACGATTTAAATTTTCCAAAAATGTAGATATAATTCAATGTCAATATATACAAATATCAATATATACGAGTACATGTGCCGCGTGTTGCGGCGTGGCGCGGTGTTTGCCGGCCGGCTGTACAACATCACCACCCCATCTCTTCCCGAGGGTGTCGTAAGAGGCAATAACAAAGCGGCTACCATAAGCTCTGAGGGACTACACCAGCTCTAAGAGAGTGGACTCGCCAACCCGCATGGCTCTAGCGTGGCGTTTTAAGGGCACATATCACTCATGCATAAGTCAGTGTGCATGGTGTGGCCCATTGTCGTGCAGTGGATACTGAAAGGGTTGGTTGAATGCAACTAGCCCTTGCAATGCAATACCTTGTGTGCATTGCATATACAAATTATATGCTTTTGGACAGGTTATAGACAGGTTTTAGACAAAGTTGTAGAGTAGGTACAACTCTGTCTCTACACTTTTTTTCTAAAACGAACAGAAATTATTGGAATCTATCTTTGGAACTGACCCGTGTCATTGGAGTTCTTATAAGTTAGATAAATTTTTGGACAGTTGTTAAATTTTTTTTTTTTTTTTAATTAAATGCATGATACGTGTAGGGGAGAGGCGTACAAAATGAAATAGGTGGGTAAAATGACATACTTGCTTTTTTCCAAAACCACAGACAAATTAGTTCTCATAATGACCCGTAGAGGGCCGTTTAGTAACATCTTATATCCTGTGGAGGCGCCAGTCGCGTTCGGTTGAGCATGTGAAGCGGACACGTGTTTGTGTGAATTTTGCATTTACGAGTTTTGTTTGGATGGATTTTGTTTCTTCGAAAAAGTTAGTATTGTCTTACATTTATTAGTTTTTAGTGGCTTAATTTTATTGTTTTATTTGTAAATAACTCCTATTATGTGTTGAAATCTCAAAATTATTCGCGAAATTAAAGTTACTAATTTCTTATATTTAAGGTTATAAAGTGGACAAAATGGCATACCACTTGTTCGGGTAAAATAGCATAGTATGTCGTTTGACCCACCTTTTTTTCTTCTTTCAGATAATCGATAATCATGCCTCGCAACTATTCTAGAAAAACAAACTGACAGGGTTGGAAAATAAAGGTTGGAATCCTCTATAGAAAAGGCAATTGACGCTGTGAAGAAAAATGAAATGGGTTGGCTTTTAGCTTCTAAGGTGTTTAGCGTACCACAATCAACTCTTAGAAGACATGCACTGCGCAAAAATAAAGTCTTAGCTCCAACTACAAAAGGTACCTACGAGTAGCTACCAAATCAGTTTTTTTAGCTTCCGCAGTTGGTTAACATGATAAGATTGAATTTTATTACTTACCTCATTCTTTTAGGTATGGGAAGGTACGGGACTGTGTTCACTCATGAGATGGAAAGAGAGCTGGTTGCACATATAAAGTTGCTGGAAACCAGATTGTTTGGTTTCACACGGAAGGAACAATGAAAAGATAACCGCTGGTAAAGAGTGGCTGGCTGGATTTCGTCGAAGAAACCCAGACATATATTTGAGGAAACCCGAAGCAACTTCAGCTGCGAGAGCCCAAGCCTTCAACAAGCCGCAAGTAGCCCTATTTTTCAACACTTACCAAGAAATTAGTCAGAGCAATAACATTTCTCCGCATAGACTCTATAACGTCGACGAATCAGCTTTATCGACTGTTCAAAGACCACAAAAGGTGTTTGCTACCACTGGACGTAAGCAGGTTGGGGCTTTAACTAGTGCTGAAAAGGGGTCTCATGTGACTGTTGTTTGCTGCATGAGTGCAAATGGTCATTTCATTCCACCGTGCCTAATTTTTCCTAGAAAAATAATGAAACAGGAGTTAATAGACCAAGCTCCAACCAGTAGTTTGGGAATTGCACAAGAATCAGGTTGGATGATCACAGCTGTATTTTATAAATGGTTGGTGCACTTTCAGACGCAAGTGAAAGCTAGCATTGAGGACAAAGTGCTTTTGATAGTTGATGGACATATCAGTCATAAAGTTATAGAAACTTTAACATTCGCAAATGAGAATGTAATCATTATGGTGTGCTTACCGCCTCACTGTACACACCGCATGCAACCCTTGGACGTATCTTTCTATGGTCCACTGAAGACCTATTTTAATCAACAAGTGAGCACTTGGTTAAAGAGCCATCCAGGCCGAGTTGTCACTCACTTTCAAATAGGTTCCATTCTCAACAAAGCTTATGGTAAAGCAGCAACAGTCCAGACGGCAGTGAATGGGTTTCAAAAAACAGGTCTCTGGCCTGTCGATCCAAACATATTTCCCGATTATTTATTTGAGCCTGCGGAGACGACAAATATCCCCATGCAAAGCTCTCCGGTAGAGTCCGAAGAAGGCTTATCAACAGCAGAAAACCTATGTATTTCCTCAGCAGATCGACCTCAGGTTGAAGATGGCTCTACATCACTGATAGTTGCGAGTACATCAACCATAGTCAACCCACCTACTACCTCCACATCCACAGCCCAATCTATATACAAAGCTCCTGCAATACCTATGACAACTTCAGCATCTAGATTGATACTCCGAGATACAAATATCAATGTTCCAGTAAGCGTGTTATCTCCAGTGCCGGCAGGAATATATGTGACTGGGCAAGGCAAAAGAAAACCACGAAAAAAACCAACAGTATGGTTGTTAACTTCAACCCCAAACATGAAAGAAGCTAAAGCAAAATCTGCTCCTCCACCTGTCCCAAAGAAAAAAACGAGAAAGGCAACAAAAGCTTTGAATTTCAGTTCTGATAGGGAAAACGATTTCACATCGCAATTTGACACTGAAGATGGAGATGAAGATTGTCCTTGCATTTATTGCAACGACCTCTACTCAAGGTCTAAGCCGAAGGAGGTTTGGTTACAGTGCTTGATATGTAAAAGATGGGCTCATGCATCGTACGCAGATGTTCCGAAGAAGACGAAGTCTTTCACGTGTGAACTCTGCATATAATGAACGGATTTTCATTACAAATTTGGTATGCCATTTTGTACATACCACCTATGTCATTTTACCCGCCTAGGGCGGACAAAACGGTTTTTATTCAAGTTTTTTAGATATTATCAATAATTATATTATTATTGTTTTTAAATGATTGATCTCTTTATTCCGACTAAGTAATGAATCAAAGAATATAAAGATACATTAAGTGTTGAAAAGTATGAATAAATAAAGATTTTATGACTGATTTAATAACTAGTATGTCATTTTGTACGCCTCTCCCCTATATGATAGGAGTATAATTATAGATTGTTACTATGTTATCTTAATTTTATCTTGTGAAGAGATAAAATTAACTATATATTTTTCCTTAAACTGCAAATAAATATGTAGTTATGAAATTCCACAGGAATTTTTGTTTGTTATCTTTATTACTCATTAAATTATCGCGGGAATTTTGTAAGCAAGACTGCGGGAATTAATTGACAAAAATTATTCGCTCTGTTTGCACAGGATACTTAAGCTGTTGAATATTACGCCATATTTTATTCGCTCACCCCTTTATAAGCCTCACTCTAATTATTCTGTTCACAATTAATTTCTTTTCATTTATTTATTTTTTACTGCACAAATGATATGTAAAAGAGGCGGACTTAATGCTATAAGGCACTCGGTACCAGTTAACCACTTGATTATACAGAAAAAGGAATAGAGAAAACACAAAATATAATGCAATGTGAAGTATACACACAAATACATATAATCGAAGAGGATGCAACTCTAGAGCGAAAGCGCAAGACGTTGCAGGGTAGTGTGGTGTGGTGTGGTGTGATGCTCTCCACTACCCCCACTTCGTCACGACTCTTTGAAGTGGTGACAATAGTCTATAAACAGCGTGCGTAGCGAGCCAATAGGTCCACGACCGGTGACTCTTGAAAGGCCACTAGGGCCACAAGAATTTAGACATTCCGAAAAAAAAAGCCAATGGGTCTTTCTCATTCGAGTAGCCGTCTGAGCGACAATTCATGTATGTGGAGAGATTGTTCTGACCCTAAATTAAACAAGACCGGTGACTCTTGAAAGGCCACTAGGGCCACAAAAATTTAGCCATTCGGAAAAAAAAAGATTGTTCTGATTCAGTCTCCTACGAGCAGTCAAATTAAGGTTATAGTAGATTGTTATGGTGTTTCTACTGAGATAGAGTACAGGTGATTGGAGTGTTTATTATTATTATTCTCTCTCTTATGTTCTTATGTTCCCCAGTTATGCTTGCCAAGCGATAATAGGAATGTTAAACGGTAACTCTTTGATAAATAACGCCGTTATTTGTGAGATTCATGCCAATAGTTAAATCAACTTGTTGTTTCGAGTGGAGGTGTGGATGGTGGCTATAAGGTGCGATGAGGACGCCAATTCGAGGATAAAAAAAAACCCGTTTGTAAATTCTTGTCAGATTATCTGCATCACTCACTAGTAGCAGTAAAATAAACTATTCAGATGTACCTAGTCCTCTGTTTTCCATCTGCGACATATACTTATATATTCATAATACACTGCAGAACTGGCATTTCTTTCCACATTTATAATATACTAGCTGTACCCGGCAGACGTTGTCCTGCCTGTGTATATTAATTTACCTCTGTATATAAAATCACAAATTATTCTGTTTTGCCGTCGATATGATTTTTGCTATCGGTTGAACGGTATAGAAGGCGATGTGCTGCAGCGCCACCTAGTGGGGAGTTACAACAAAGTGGATAGCATAAAAACCTTCTCAATGAAAAAATACATATACTCGTATGTGCCAACATGCATGGTGATCGGTGAAACGGTGTCGAAGTATGTTAATTTCAGATATACCAACATCCATTTTTATATAGATTCCGTATACTGTACTAATACTGGCGCAGAGAAGCTGAAAGAAGAAGGGAAGATTGAAACAATATAAACAACTAATTCCCCATTAAATAATGTTCCCGGTGCAATATTTAAACCTGACTTTGATGGTGTTTTAAGCCTTAATTTAATGCCTAGTCTGTTTAGCATATTAGAATATTCGGTACATTACGATATTACATTATTAAGATACTTTTGGCATTGTTCAAGGTGCATAAAATTCCCACGTTTTATCTATCAAGTTTTTGTTTAATTATAAAATTAAATTAACCACTACGTGCAACATAAACTAAAAAAACAATATATTTTAAGACAATAAAACTTTGATTTGATAATAAATCGAAGG
Source organism: Sesia apiformis (assembly GCA_914767545.1). Taxonomy (NCBI): domain Eukaryota; kingdom Metazoa; phylum Arthropoda; class Insecta; order Lepidoptera; family Sesiidae; genus Sesia; species Sesia apiformis. Next base: position 13,155,652 of record OU611963.1, on the reverse strand, counting down.
ACCTCGATTGACCGGTACACAAGAGTCATAAAGTCACATAGATTTTATCACTGTTTATCATCGTGCTGTTCAATTCATTCACTGATATTATCTATGGTTTCCGATGGTGTCCTATGAATATAGATTTTAGCCAATTCAATGGCGTAGAGATTTGAGATAGCCGATAATGTAGGTAGTGTAGGAAAATTACGGAGGTAAAGAAGTTATGCGCAGTATTAATAGAACTGATATTATGAAGGTAGAATGAATTTGTGCGTTAATTAAAAAAACTTTTACTGTAAAAAAGGCGACGACTTCAGAAAACTAGGAATGATTTTATAGCTTGTTTATATTTTTTTATAATTTTCTGATCATACTTGTGGGAGGTATGGGTATTGTGCCGTGTGATGTCGGCCGGCTATTGAATAGCATCACCCCATCTCTTTGCATGTGTGTCGTAGAAGGTGACCAAGGGATAATAAAGCGGCTACCACAAACCCTGGAGAACTTCACCAACTCTAAAAGAATGGACTCGCCAGCCTGTTTGGCCAGCGTGACGTATTAAGACCTTACATTCCTTATGCACAAGACAATGTGCTTTTACATGAAGTATTTAAGACCACCAAACGTCAAAAACTTGAAGTTGGTACAACGCTTACGAACGTTAGGTTCGAGTCAAAGGTTCATTAGCGCTGAGTCATTAGCGGCGCTAATTTTTATAACCTAAACTTATTGCTTACTGTGAGAAAGATTACGGATTTGATTTCCTACCAACAATATTTATCATTAATAATAATAAGTGTATGTATGCCATAGCGTTTTAGTATTGTGTACTTCATTACAATTCAATTTGTTCAAAGTGTACACAAATATGGCGGCCCGAGGCCTGGACACAGCCTTAAATTAAAAAGTTAGATTTGTTCACATATTCATAATTTGATTCATTGAAACTACAAGTTTGCCTAGTCGGCAAATTGGGTTGGATATAGTTTGGATAAGTACTCATATAGTCCGTACGTTATGCTACTTAGACTTAGACTATACTTAGACGTTTTCTATGATGTAATAAAGATAAATAGTGGCTCACCAACAACAGCTCGATATCAATTAAGTACGTATTTGAATTAAATTAATTATTGTCAATGTATTAGATAATGTTGTTAATGTTTTTATCAGTTTTTGGTGACCTAACAATGTATTGCTTTTTATGTTATACTGGCATTATTTTATTCTAGTCATCTTCAGACATTCATCAAAATAACGTTTCCTCAGCATATTTTTATGGTCTTTCAAAATAACAATATGCAAAGGATGCATGACATTTTATTTTATCAGAGATCCAATGATTACAAACTTTTTGCGTTTGTTAGCGAGTTATTGCGGTGGTTTTAAGGTTACTCTAATTCAGCGTTTCGCAATCTTTTCCAGCTGCGGACCCCTAGGAAATCAAGCATAATTGTTACGGACTCCCTTAATAAAAAAACAGTGATACAAGTCGCATAAATTATTAGTACTAAAAATATATAAATAAAACATTACTTTGTAACCTTCAAGATGTAATTTTTTTTCACAATAATTGTAATGTAATGTGTAATTCTTAAAAATGTATTATCATATATTTTTTTAATGTGAAGGTTGGTGTTGCTTTTTTGCAACTAAATCAGTGATATTCGGATTGAAGTGACTACTATGTTGTATTCTTAAATCTGGTTCTACTTGCAATCTGTTTCTGTATTTGCTTTTAGTATATACAAGAGTAGAAAATGCCTTTTCACATATGTATGTTGTTGAAAACAGCAATAAGTGTTTCAGTGCTTCTTCTGACATTTCCTTGTAGTCTTTCTTTAAATTTACCCAAAAACTGCATAGAGAGGATTCTTTGAAATTCCGTTTCAAAGCTGAATCATGCGATATTTTTATTAATTGATTTTCCTGTGTCGTTGTCAGGCCAGTAATATCTGTATTGAAAGGGTCTGATATCCAAGTTTTATTTCTGGTGCTAGGAAATAATCTCTAAATGAAGACCTCAAAGCGAGGAGGTGTTTAATAATTTCGTCGTTTACTTCTACTGGCAACAAAGCTCCACCAGATGATTAAAAAAAACGTAGAAATTGTAGGAAAATGATCGTAATTTTTTTAAGTGAACGATTTGTCCATAGATCAAGTTTCTTCAACATTGTTTCAATTTTATCTTCAGATTTGAAGATGTTGTTATTTGTCCCTTGTAGGCTCAAGTTCAGCTCGTTGACGGCACTAAAGATGTCAGCTACATAAGCGACCATTGAGAGCCATCAGCATGTTTATTGACGCCGCCTGTAGAATTACTGAAAAAGAACATTCTGATCTCGTCTCTCAGCTTAAAAACTCGCGACACATTTTTGCTACGAGACAACCAGCGCATGTCAGCGTGCAATAACAACTGTTTGTTAATGCTTCTCACCTCTTCACAATTAATAACGAAAATACAGGAATTTAGAGGCACACTTTTATACAATTTACCACCTGCACAATGTTATCTAATACTGTTTATTCAATTTTTCTGGCATATTCTTAGCAGCTAATGCCTCCCTATGAATGTAGGGATGGTGCCAGATAATAGACACCCGTTTGCAGTGTTACTGAGTCGTTCGCTTTTTATTGCTAAGCTACGTGGTCGCGATCACGAGACTTTTGGTGGGATTTATTTATTTCATTTATATAGTCCAGAGATGGGTCTGCGGACCCGGACCCCAGGTTAGGAAACTCTGCTCTAATTGAATGAATAGTTTTGTTCTACAAGGTTATATTTGCGGTTGGAATTACCTAAAGTTGATAATGAGCTGCAAGGGAGTTTGTATTTGGTGTGGGCCGGCCGTTAATAATGTGAAACACACGAAAATCCCAAAAATTATATACAAAACCTCTCCCATTTACGAGGGTAAATCCGTGGGTAAATGTTACTTATTGAGAAACTCCTAAGAAGTATTTATTTATGTAGCTTGTTTATGTGACATTTTTATTTTTTTTATAGCACGTAAAATACTTCTATTATTATGACGACTTTTAAAGCAGAAACGGATCGTTGTTAGACATGTCAGATACCTTTCCGCTGTTAGACACTGGGTAGGGTAGCTCATATACAGGACTGACATCTATCCGTCCGAATTTTCCCAAATTTCTCCCAGTTTGAAGTGCGTCCGGAGACCGGGAATGTTTAAAATTAAATCCTAAAAATAACGTTTTGTATGTTACCTACATGTATATGTATATATATATATGTATATAGACAATAATTCTTTTTTGCACCAACTACCTATAGTATGTACAGAGCCTGAAAGAAATCACCGAATGTTAATAATTAATTACTGATTCTTAATAGTCTAATGTGTTTTAATAAAGGACTGTTATTTATAAAATTTATAACTAATTATACCTAATTTGAACTTTTACGTTATTGAGCGCAACATTTATCTTCACCGTAACTAGATTTTTTATCTGACAACCTGAAAATTTTAATCGTAGATAAATTTGAAAATGATATCGAGTCTAAAAGTCAGATATTTGGACCTTTTTGTCCGTGTTCCATGATTTTAAAAATGACAGCCCTAATTATATATCCCAATGGCTGCGCTAATTATTCGGTTTTAATCGTTTTTTTCTTTTTTAGAAGTAATATTATTAGAAAATAAATTACCAATATCTGTTATCTGTAACAAAGTACATGAAACAAGAACACTCAGTCAAAGAACACTCTTTGTTGTCACAAAAAGGTACATGTAACTATGACGTCACATTGATAAAATTGGAAGTAACAACAATTACTTTTATTTATACATAATTCACTTCGTTACTTGTTTTTGTGCAGAAAATGACGAGATGTAATGTTACATCGTTTCATTGTAGAACAAAAAAATGTTAGAGGTAACTGCCGTTTGAAGAAAAAAAGGGATTAGTAACATTTTTTTAAGCATAAGTAACATTATATTCGATAATTAAAAATAAACATAGAGAAAAGTTGACTTTTCTTTTTCAGGAACTCCAAGTTACTAGCTTAACTGTAAATGAATGACCAAAAAATCCGAAATTTGCATTTTTCTCGTACCTATATCGACAAATTGCACTTGTGACGTTTCCTCTAAAGAGAGCAGTATAATATGTATCTTGGAATGGAATTGAAATAGCCATACACTGGAGAGCGCAGTGTGGGATGTCTTACAGTTAGATATATCGCTGATTTAATTAATGAAAGTGGTAGGCAATTCCCAGTCGAGGTATGGTAATGATAGTGTCTTGTAGCACTTTGGGGGACGCCTCTAACCAGCAGTGGGTTGACATAGGCTGATAATGATGCTAATTGTTGTAATTTGAGGCATGAAAACTATGTTCAAATATTTTTTAACCGAGGTGCTACCTAGTTTGAGAGTCAAAGTTTGATGGAATTATAATTCCATCAAACACAAAATCTTGGCTGTTCAAATTAAAAACCTAGGAAGTGCATTGAACTTATCAAGTGATTACAATACCATGGGATCCCATATGCCACGATATTACTATTTTAGGTATTTACATTGTGATAGGGCCAAAAATGTAAAAATCTGAATTTTCACAAGTTTAGATTTTGAATTTGTGCATCCGATTCATTTAATAGTGCATGCGTGTCAATATAGTAACTATATTTAATTCTTTACCTTATCCAATCTATCTTTATTAGATGACACAGGTACCTAATAAACTACCTGCATTATCTATGTTTTCAAAAATTGGTTTTGTGTCCACTTAAATTAATAATCGTGTAGGTACGTTGTAAGTAACATGTTCGGTAAAGGACAAAAGGTTGCTATACGAGTATGTTTTGTGATTTCCGTCCTCACGACACAATTTAACCTTTATTTATAATAATAATACTTCACATCAAATTAGGCCGCTATTTATAAAATGTAAAATATGTAAATGAAATTATTTGGGGAAAATCGAGGACGATGCGATAAATACTTGGTTAGAATAATAATAATATTCAGTTGAGTAGAGATCTAGAAATGTTGTTGGTTTCAATACTTACCTTATTATTGATATTTTATTGTACATGTCGAAAGGTGGATTTCGCATCAGGGTGCATGCCAATGTTTGTCATTCTGTACTAACGTTGGCATGTACCGCGGATGTCCATGAGCGACAGTATCCACTAACCACCAGGCGGACTGTAAGCTCGTCTGCCGCCTTCTTCCTATATAAAAAAAAAAAAATTGTACATAAAAGAGGATTAACTAATTGTGTACAACAGACGAGCTTTTTTGCTTAGAAGGTTTCTCCAGACCACCCTGGCAACAGTGATCAGGTACTGAGACAGGCACATTCCACAGCCGATGGGCCCCCTCGACTGGTCAAGTTACTTCATACAGAGGACTGTCGTAAAATTTACTGCATTTCCCATCCCAATCCTATTCCAAAGTAATTCAGCAGCGAGAGAAATATGCCAGTCTATTTCTAAGTCAAAATATTTTGAAAAATGACTTAGATCTTAAAAAGTTGAAGCTAGAAAAGAATCACGCCACTGTGTCAATGATATCGCTATCACAGAATTGCCATTACATTCAGGCGTTAGTGACGTAACTTAAACCCCTTTAAATATTATCGAGTTCTAATAAATTAAATATTAGATCTCTATGTAATTTTTCAATGAGTTTAAAAAGTATTCCTAATATATACGAGTTTACTTTTATACCCAGTTGAATAAACGGCACGAAATAATAATTTCAAACTCAGTTAACTACCGTAAAGCTGTGTATCGATTATGCGCGGCAAATCCTCGAATATTACCGCGCGCAGCAGACGCGCGTGATCGATACAGTGTTGTATTGACTAAAAAAACCGACTGACTAGAAAAACTACTCTTATCATACCATACCATCAGTCAAAATTTAGGCCATGTTTCTTCACTGCAAGATATATGCGTCTTCCAAGGCTTGCCACCACACAAGAAGTTCAGCTCTTCTCATCCAGCCATGAAACTTCTTCAGGACCTCGGTCTACCTACATAGCGTCCCGTATAGCGTTTGCCGATACGTGGACTACATTCAACGACTCTATCGACTACCACTATCTACCCAACGGTTATCGGTCTAACAGCAAATTTGACTTGCCTATTGCCACTTCAGCCTGATGATTCCATGAACTATGTCGGTGATACTAAGCTCTCACTTTTGTATGATACAAAATTCTATCACTTTTTACATGATAAGTGTACGTAAGCGAGGAAAATTTACTTCTAAGCAGTTCTCAAAGATTATGAACAACAAAAATGTAGGTGACCTAGTGTACTAAATAACATCAATGTCAAGTCTAGTTTCAACATACGAGTAGAAACTGCCATGAACGTGTAGAATATACAAATTAGTATGTGCATTTTAAACTTCTCTATCACATTGATAGATATCTTAAGATCTATCTAACAATGATATCTATCAATAAATACAATATTCTGTGAATACAATGATGACGCCAAGGCCGTAAAATAAACAAACGTGAACAAGATAAAATTTGACATTATATAAGCAATACTGTCGGTATAGACAGCTTAAAAAAAGAACTTAAAATTTCGTTGTTTCAAGATTCTGTTTAAATTAAAGTAATAAATAAATTTAACATTTTTGTGAAGTCTCAATATCTGGAAACAATAAGATCCCGTTTCTCACATAATGTCACGATTATTTTCGTTTGTTTGTGACGGCCAGTTGATAGCGTTCCTGCCTGCCTTTCTCAAAAAGTCTTGATTTATTGATTTATTGATAATTATTTATAAAAAAATGATTCTATTTAAAATTCTTTTATTTAAATTATATAGTTCTTTTTTTCTATCTTCTATATTTGTGACATATATTTACTACTGTACCACTTCATGTTCTGCATAGCCCAAAGGCTGACTGGGGGATAATACGGTAAGGCATTTAAGTCCGTTTTTGTAATAATAATTTAGAAAAAAGTAGATAAACAAAACATAAAATGTTTGATATTTTTGGTACTACAACACGTAGTCAACATTATGATCCATCACAAGATTGGATAAATATAGGTAGGTATGTAAAAAAGTATAAGATATTGAACTGTTACAGTTTAGGTAAGTACAGCGTCAAATTTGACGTAAACATGGGCTGAAAACATCGTCTATAGCTACTTTAGTAGCCGTTAATCGAAGGTTGAAATCTAGAACGGGTTTCTTCAATTAAATTAACTAACTGCTCATGCATTGTGGAAAAATTTAGAATAAAGCTGAAACAATTCGGTAACTGAAGTTACAAAATTGATATACATACATAGTCTTCACATTATTTTATAATTGTGACAAGCATTTTTTTAATAAAAAGGCTAATATTAATAATACCATTTCTGTAATTATTAATAAAACTTGTTAATGTGAACATTGTTTGTTTAATTGTTACCTACACATATTTTTATTCGAATTTTGGCTAATTGTTATTAGATTTAAGGTTGATTACTTTTCTTACATGTATTACCATTCTGTGCTTTATAAAATAACTACATAAATTTTACAAATTCGACTTCGCAGGCTGATATTTTATAGTTTACATTTGGCGGAAAATGATATTGTACTGGAATAAGTCATACTGATTGCAAATTTTATTAAAACACTTTAAATAGCGAAGCCCGAGCAACCATACTGTAAATAAAAACTTATTACGTCGAAGAATGATTTATAAAACATGGTAAAGTGATGTTATTAGGGTCCATTTTCATTAAAAACAACTGTCTGACCCTGAATGCGATCGTTCAATACTCAATAAAAACCAAGGCGACTTTATGATCGCGCTCGCGTGTAAAGGTACACCTTTAATTAGGAATATTAGCATTCTTATATGATAACTTGGAATTCCTTTCAATTAATAAGAAGCCAATTGCATACGCATGAATTATTGTACTAATGATCGTCAGCAAACTGTAGGAGAGGGGTAATTTGGCCATTGGAGTGCGCCCAACGGCTGAGGGATTACAGCGTCAACAGTTGGATGCATATTAATTATTATTAGTATACGTTAGTTTGTTGCTAAGTTATTCAGCAATTAATAGATAAGCAATCCAACATTAGCATTACTTATATTAATCGTATATCGTATCAGAAAATATACTGACAAAAGAGAATAATGGAGTGGTGACAACTTGACATGTGAAACCACTGATTACTTAGGGTAATTTCTATATATTTATTACCATATATAAGCTCGTCTAGAGTTGTTTTACTCTCGATTCATATCCGTGGTCTCATGAGTTCAAATCTCAACTTGTACCGCTGAGTCTCTTCTTAAGTGATTGATTTATTACGGATACTTTTTTGCTGATACTGAATTTTATCCCTTAGTCGCCTTTAATGACACCCACAGGAAGAGATCGGATGGTGTTATCCTAAAGCCGACCGACATGTATCTCACGAAAATAAATTCATTTTTCTACAATTCCAATGTTTTTTATCCAACTCCTATTTATAAAATATTTACGTTAAAAACGCAATTTCAGCAAGTGCGGAAACCTCTAATAATTATAATAGAGGTTAAATTGTTTCCCAAAGTGGCTAACGTAAGTATTTCGTTTAATCTTTTTATAAACACGATTCACTACAAGATGTCACGATAACAATGATAGGTAGGTAATATATTTCAATTTCTTATCATCTCTGATAAAGTCATGTTAATTACAATAATAAAATATTTGAACACGCAATTGTATTCACAATGTTTGTCAATTCTTTAAGGCAGGAAGAAAGGATTCTATATATTTACTTAAATTGTCATTTTGCAACATGTATTGGTGTACTAGAAAGAGTTTATATATCTATCTATGTACCTATTGATTGATTGATTACGTAGCAAAACACTAGGAGGTTTCGGGCCATAATCCATCATGTGGGTTCAGTGCGGATTGGTGGATAGGCCACTCTTCAGATTTTTCTTGCGATGTTTTCCTTCACCGCCAAGGTGGTAATGATTTTTATAAATCCGTACCTAAGTTGAAACTCAGTGGGTACGGGTCGAGCTTATGATTCGCGATTTCATGAAAGTCGACAGTAGATACAAGAATGGATATACGGTATATATATATTATGTTTATGCTTTAATATTTAGTTACTAATAGTTATATTTTCCATGTTATGTTTGTTACATTTATTTACTCGCCTACCACTTCATGGGCTACCACTTCCCAAAGATTGACCGGGAGAAAATGCTGCACGGCATTAAGTTCGCCTTTTGTAATAATTTAGAAAAACGAGTAAATAAATAAAACAAGAGGTGTCTGTGACCGCAATTAATAAATAATGTCATAGTATTATAATAAGAAAGAATGTATCTTCTTTTCATGCTACGAAACATAGTATCATATCAAAAGAAAAGGCAATTGCTTGCTTTGTTTAGGTATTCATAAATAAACATAACACATCTTCTTCTTCTTCTTCTCAGCCCTTGGAGGTCCACTGCTGGACATAGGCCTCCCCCATTGTCCGCCATTTAGACCTATCGGCAGCGACCTGCATCCAGCGGGTGCCCGCAACCTTTATGAGGTCGTCTGTCCATCTAGCAGATGGACGTCCTCGGCTTCGTCCGCCGGTACGTGGTCTCCATTCGAGAACCCTTTTGCCCCATTGGCCATCGGTTCTTCGAGCTATGTGCCCTGCCCACTGCCACTTCAGCTTGCTAACCCGAGAGGCTATGTCGGTGACACTGTCGACCAGTGTGTGTTGCCAGTGATGACCTACGGCACCGAGACGTGGTCTCTGACTATGGGCCTCATAAATAAGCTCACTGTCGCACAGCGAGCTATGGAGAGGGCTATGCTCGGGGTTTCCCTACGTGATCGAATCAGGAATGAGGAGATCCGTAGACGAACTAAAGTCACCGACATGAAATAGTTGATAATAGTTAAATATACTCATACTAATATACGACAAATTCACAATTTAAAATAAACAACCGTCAAAACTGTACGTTACATCGAATGAACCAGTCAGAGATAGTCATCATTCCTTTAAAATTCCTTCCAACGAAACATCCAACTATGAAACAGATGAATTCAGATTTAATTTTCGAAAATTCCGTCTGTAAATATGTATTTCCGAGTGTTGAAAATGCCGGAGTCTCCACATATAGGACCAAGTCTAACCGTCTGACTGTTTGTTCCGTTAAACCTAGTAGTAATTAATGGTTACCTACATATTGCTGTTTTTTATATAAATAGATAACAGCTGTTAATAAATAGGTAGATATTTGTGCATATAAATGAGACTGTTAAGCTGGTTTTTACCGTTGTATAGAGAGAGTATTTACTCTAGAAGATTTAGTGTGCTTATTTTATTTTCAAAATCGATCAAGACTTGGTAATCAGAACAATTAACCCAATTGGTAGTACCACTGTCTGCTGTGTAAAAGGTCCGATCGATTCCCGGTCGGACAATCATTTGTTTAAGACAAATGTTTGTTTGAGTCTGGGAGTTGTATGTGTTGTGTCCCTGACACTAGGTCCTGACCTGACACTAGGTCCTGACCTGACAATATGTGTTCCTGTGTGTCCACGACACTAGGGAATCCTAGTGAGGCCCATTGAGCGTGACATTATTTACTTTTGACCCCCTCGTATCAAATTTAACATTATTTAACTGAATTTATGTAATTCTCTTACATTACATAAATTCAGGTAAGACCACTCGTGCAATTATTTCGTGCTGCAGTTTCCAAATTACAAAGACTGATGGTGATTATCAATCTACGTAAGAAGATGGCACTGTAAGAAGAAGAACTGACTAAATCGGTTTTGAGCGGGTGATACGGCGAGCAAATGATAGTCTTTCATAATTCGGACGTTTGCCCCGAATCTAAAGAAGAATTTATCCCAGTTTTAATTAAATCACTGCTCTGAATGCAAGTCAGCCTTCCAGTTAAGCTTCTGCTGCTTTGCAAGTATATCTAATGCTCTGTAAGCTTAATGGGAACGGCTACCAAAAAGGGATTAGATTATGACTATATAAGTAACTTGTATATGAATATTTACAAATATTACACCGAAATGTAGGTTAGTGTTTAAGCAAGTGATTCGATGATACAAATAAATTCCTCGGTAGTGGTTGAATGAGAGCATATGATAGTATGTATGGTGTTGTAAAAACGAGACCTGAACGCTCGAGGGCTCGGGCACCAAATTACCGTTAATGAACCTTAAGAGACTTAACCGTTTTAAACAGTAATTTTTAACCACAAGGGTTTAAAACCATCTAACATTTAAAATTTAGAATAGGACGCTCACGAGCCTTTAACATTGGAGTATTATAGGCTCATTAGCGCTCACTCAGCGTATGAGCGTCCAGCGCTCAGCGCTTATTTTTATAACACTAGGATGAACACAGGTTCAAGGCGATTTACTTTTTCTATTTTTTTAATTTTGTGCTTAAAAGACATACAAGTTCCTGATGACAATGATAAGCCTGAAAATATTAATAGCCAAGCGTTGTAAGAAATGGTCCGTCTAGCTTGAATGGTCAAGGCTTCAAATACTATCGACGTGAATCATCATTATATAACAGCATATTATTTTGCTTAGCAGGGCTAATTGAAACATTAGTTAATTGTTGACTAATATTAGCAAATCAATTTACTTTAATGGTTATAAAAAACTTCGAAATAGATAAAAATGTCTATTAAATGCAAAGCTATTTTTCAAAATAGCTAATTCATTACGTAACTAATACAATTTCAATCTTGAAATTTGAGTATGATTATGCTTTCTTTTTTAGGGAAAAAATAAACTATCGAGAAGCAAATGTACTAACTGATATGGGTAAGTGGCTATCCTATGTGTTTAACATAGACAATGCACTTTCAATTTTAGTCCAGTGACAAAATTTCAGGTACAAACCTTCAAGTCTTTATAAATTAGTTACACAAAACAAAAAGTTTAAAAATACAACAAATATTATGATTATTTGGAAAGTGTAGTATGGAATAGTGCAATTTAAATATCTCAGAGGTAAAGTATGAAGTTACGAAAATCAATGTAACAGAACTAAGAAACGAATATCGGACTGCAAGCAATGCGCTAGTTAGACGGATGTGCTCGTGTAATATGATGATGATGACAATTTTATAAATTCACTTCTTCCTACTGGTCAGCTGCTGGTGTCATTTCTAGTTAGATTTATAGTACGGGAAAGATTAAAATTGTCTATGAAATATTTGAATTTCTCGAGAAATATGGATGAAAGTATTAGTTCAAGACGTATTATTTCTAATTTATTTCACGTTGTATATTTTTCAGAATTATAGATTGTAATTAAACAACTTTGAACGGTTTAAATTGATGGGTTTAAATAACGGTTTAATTTAACAGTTATGCTTTAAATTGCTTATCACATGTTTTTATACATTTTTGTAACTATGCAGTGTTACTAATTACTAATTATGTGCTATTAATTATATGTTTTCATATGTATTTCATATAATATATTTATAGAAAAATAAAAAATGTCAAAAAGGTCTGTATCGTTCCCGTTAGTAGCACAAATTATGCTAAAATGCGTATATTAAAAGATCTTGAATTTAATATAACGGCAACTTTTAGACATCGATATACTTATTCGCGCATTGGCTTTCTTTATTCAAAAAGGAGAATTTTAATAAATTATTGAAACTAATTCAACTTATTCTGTTATAATTGAAAAATAATGTTTATTATTTTTTATGATTTTAATTTGGTACGTTTTAGTTCATTGCAAACTTCAAGACTTTTCCCGCATTTTGACATATTATTTTTCCTATAATCGTAATAATTAAAAATGGGGGTGAGGTTTTAAAGAAAATGGACTCGCTCTGATTGATTTGCATTAAGTGGAAATGAAAACATCTGTGATATTCAAAACGCTCCAGAAGCCTATGTTTGTATATCGTACTATTGACAGTTACACCGAGACTTCGGCTATCGAAGACCACGAAAAGTCAGGCCGGCCACGTTCTATCAGGACAGCACAGGTTGTGATTGCTGTTAGAACTAGAATTTGCCGAAATTCCATAATAAAACAATAAATTATACCCCGCGAAATGATGATACTTCCCAGAGCTTATCGCGTATCATCTAAATCTATGTCCATATCGACGATATACAATATAGGTACTCGTATACCCTGAATCAATTCCTGAAGGCGAAGAGAGTGGAGAGATCAAATGATTACTCTCTCGTTACGCGGACGAAAGTCACAGAACTATCCTTTTTACCGACGAGAAAATATTCACAATAGAGAAGCATTTCAACAAAGCTTCTTTTTTGTGAGAAGGGTGTGAAAACTTCAGACAAGTTGTATCAAGATAATGTCTCAGAAGACGTTGTGAAGCCTCTCAACAACACAGTTTTCCAAAACACACATTGGAGTTACCAGCAACCCTCTGCACCTGGTCATAATCCGCGGACCACTCAAGTTTGGCTGGCGACTAATGTACCGAACTTCATTATGGCTTTTTTTCGTATCGTAAGTTCGTATGTATTGTATTAAAAGTTTTGTTTAGAATATGAACGTGTACCTGAACGTGTGTGTGTGTGTGTATGAATGCAGTGCATAGACGAAACAGCTCTGCAATTTCAGAGAATTATTGCCTACCAATGCATAATAAAGAGAGCAGTAAACACGTGAGTTAAGTCACGAACACATGTGTATTAAACAGATGTACTGTGCATTTTCCTCTGTATATTGAAAGGTATAATAAGTTATAAGTGCTTCGCAGGTCTTTTATTAGGGTAATTTGTCTTATTCATATTGTATAGCGCTAGGTCATGCAGATGTTAGGGGATATTTAATATGTAAATTATTCATTTCTTGTAAGTATTAAAATTATTCAGATGTTCTTTAGATACTTTTAGTTTCACTGAATTGCAACTATAAGACTGTTACTTGATTGTTTTATATTAACTTTTTGATCAATATATGAACATTGGTTTAAATTGTACAACAAGTGAAACATTTAATAAGTTGTTTTTAAGTATTTGTTTTATGTTCCAAAATAGATTAAATTAAATATTGGTATTCGCTCATGCTAAGTTACGTACCATAGGTGTACTAACCATCAGGTTAATCAATTTTTAATCATTTTTGACTTATTCAATAAGAGTTTAAGTGGCAACAACCGCAAATACAAATTTGTTTTTCTTTCAGTTAGAGCAACGAATTTGAACTTTAAATTCACTATAATTTTGTAATTTGTAAAAAAAGTTTGTAATCACGTGAACTCTCGATTGGTTTAATGCTATACGTGCATGTAATTTTAACATAATTATAATAATAGAATTGGAAATATAATTTTTTGATAATGACCGATAAAGGAATATTTCCTTAATACTTTACTAATATTTATCCTCATTAAGTTCTTTTCAGTTGAATATAAGTACTATGGCTTGTATTTAACAGATAACCAGAAATGTTGCCAAAAAGAAATCGATAATTAGTCAAGTAACTTTAAACTGCACCTATAAATAATTTGTTTATTACTTATTGTAAAAAAGTATACTTCGATTGAAAATTAGTTTTAATAATTATGCTATTTACATTTATCACAACAACGCGGCAACGTAACGGCGGTCATTAAAATTGTGTGTTATACCTACTATTCATTCTTCAGTAGATCAAAAATACGCAACATCTTTACAAGCTAATGTTCTAGATGTTTGGCATTTAACAATCTGCTAGAAATGAATGCCGGGTAGTGTCTACTAGATACTAACTATACGTGTTGCATTTCTAAAGGTTAGTAGCTACATAGTATGTACGCATTATGTAGTATTTTAATATTTTGAAAGAACGCCACATCAAGTGCATTTTTTATACCATACATAAGTTTAATTTTAACGTAAAACACGATTGAAATGAATGCGAATTAGCCCCATGACATGATGTACAGGTTCTATTAATATTATCTATTTTGAAAGGTTACAATATATTATAAAAAATCCGTCCTATATTTATGAGATTTTTCTAGAGGTTCGAGTAGTTGTTGTCATATAAATTTTGACAATAAAATACTTAATATTTATAAAATATTGAATTATTTTGTATGTAATTACGTTCCTATAAGTATTAATTGTATCTCATATATCTCGACTACATCATAAAGGTTATCTTTGTATGATATCTACGAGAATTACGATAATTCTATAGTCATATTTTTAATTTAATTCTGATATTAATTTCTTTATCCTCAATAGGACGCGTGAAGTGTGATGATTGATGATGACTATGATATGGTACAAAACATATGTTATTAAATATTTCATTGACGCGTCCAAAAAAAAAAAACGAATTAGAATAAAATTGGACCATACCAAATTATTTATATTATCTATTTAAAATCTTGCAACTCACTTGCTATATATTTTTGACTTATAAAAAATAAACCATTATATAAACTGCGTGTGGACATATTTTCTGCAATTGCAATTAGTCACGTGCGCGTGTGTTTGACAGTGATTCCTGAATTAAAATTAGCCGGTCGAATAAAACTTCTATCTGGTAGTTAAAATCACGTCACATAATATTAGGTACACAGTTAAATCACAATTCACTCACCATGTTTTATGGTGCACGCGGCAGAACGAATTGTTTTTTCTTTGAGGACGCGCCGTACATGCGATCGGGTCGGTTGTTGGCGCGCAACTGCGGCAAAATTTGATCCGCGCAGCGACTTCACTGCGCCTGCACATCTTCATTGATAATGATTCATGATAACACGACGTGCACACAAGATTCATTCATACATTGGGGTAGTTGAATTTGACAAGTATTGGCAGTTTTATTTTTTGTGTAGCGCCATTATTTTACCGGTAGTCAGATTTGATCGATCGTAAGCAGCTTATTATCAACTTATATTCATAAGTAGCGATCAAAAAACGTACTCGTAGCTGCAGTTAGTTCTTTCCTTTTAATTTTTGTAAATAAAGCCAAATTAAATGGTTCATATTAGGATTCCCTAATGTGAGCCATTAAAATTGAGCTGTGTGTAGTTGTGGGCCTTTACCGCATTGACTACGTGTTTCGCGAAACACATTAACACAAAGCGAATAAACACCTGTGTTTAAATAGGTTAAACTCTCCATAGGTGGTGGTGCAGTCATACTAATTCTTTTGGAATAGAAATTGGCACCTTTTGCTTAGTAGGCTGTGATATTAGCAATTGAGCTATGGATCGTCAGGAGGTCATTGTTTACGAGATCAGTAAGAGGTGGTTAATGCTTATCTTTTCACATTAGATATAAGTTCCTCCCAAGGCCCGCCACCAACTCGGTTTTCCACTCTTCTCATTCAGACACTACCGGCGACTTCCCTTTAGTCATTCTTTATTAATGCTTATGTAGAATAATAACTAATAAAATATTTATTATCTCCTAACAATTTTTTTAATAAAATATAAAATTCAAATCTAAATTTCAAATATTTTAACCAGTGCGGTCATATAACCTAAGGGTAATCAATTCTCGATTCTCCTTTGTGAGTTCAATTCCTCGCCCCATATCTACAACTAAGTTATAGACTACTGAAATAGGAAATTTAAATAAAACTGTTTTCTAGCTCGGCGGTGAAAGGAAAGATGGGTAGGAAATCATAGGTACGAGTAGGTACCATCACCATTGCTATCATAATTGTCTTGAATTCCTCACTGTCTTAATTATCATTATGTTCACATTGTCTTTGTGTCAAGGTAAGTGACGCTAAAATAAAATTTTATATAAATTATCTTAATGTTTTATATTAATCAATAGGAATGGATTAAGTATCTTTCTTTTATCTTTTTTAGAAGAATGAAGCAATGAAATGCATGAAATATAATTAGCCATTGGCTCGATATCTGGGTATTTTTCTGGGGAAAATGATTATTATTAAAATTTTATGTTTCAGGAGATTTTTTCATATAACAAACAGTTTCCGTGATATGATTAGTTGAAACATTTCAACCTGCAATTAACTCACAGAACGTGCTCAATTACTAAACTGCAGTAAATATGTAAGTATTATGTATAGAAATACATGTTGGCAGTGAAGTAGATAATTCAAAAGACAGCCATAAAAGGTGTGGACCATTATAAACAATTTACTATGTAATTTCATGGTACAATCAACGACGAAATTGCAGTCAAATTATAATTTACGTGCTTGTGTAGACCCGTTAAGTATACTTGATTGCAAAAAAATAATGCAAATACTTATGATGGTAAGTGACTATTTTATGCAAAGAAGGTGGCGAACGAACAGATAGTGGATGTGGATGGTAGTGCTATGTGGATACCGTCGCTCATGGGTTACCGCGATACATGCCAACACAAGTTCAAAATGGCAAACGTTGCCATGCCCTTGGATACGCTTCCTATCTTCGAAGATTTAGGAATGGATTTAGAGATGGGGTTGGAAAAATGGGAAGGGATAGTATCGGTGGGAATGGGCTCGGGCATATCTCACTACCGAAACACGAAAGTTCATTGGGGGAGTGGGAAATGCTCTCTGTATCTCAGTATTTAATCCAAAGGTTATCAGGTAGAGAATGTCTTAGAGCATTAAACTCGTCGTTTGTTCCATAATGTGCAATATTTTTTTTAAATAAATAGAAAAACACATGCACCCAATTCTGCCTGTATAGTAATTACCTTTAATACGACTAATTTTTGCAAGTTTGATTATCTATTTCTGATTGAAAAGCTATGGTGATCCGGACTAGTAAAATAACCAAAATTCTACTCAGTTTTCACATTAAAAAGATATATCAAACATATTTTTAATGTGGGTTTGTTTTCTTCTCTAGTTGTCACATGAGTCATGAAACATATCAAAATATACTCTTACCCTATTATTATTGTGATGGATTTCTTCATGTTTCCTTACACTTCTGTTATCGACAGTACGTATTTGCTTTGTAAGTAAAAAGTGTTTAATCGTAATTTCAGTTCACTTTTTGCCCCATTGACGAGGATATACGTACAAGGTATTTTATGGAGTATAGATAAAAACTGTTGTTATAAAAAAACTGTCCATCTTGAACAGACTACATTGTTTTGTTGTTCGGTTTTTTAATTTATAAAAAAGATGGCAGTCGAGCAAACAGTAAGTCTATGTTGACCCGATGGTAAACTGTTACTATCGCCCATACACATCAAAGATAGAGAAAACTAATGCATCTTTCATTACCTATGTAATTTAATGAAGACAGAAAGTAATCATATATTAGCGGTTCAGTAGTAATTAAGCCTATCAACCAGATCCTAATGACTTAAAAAGGTCTCCTGTAGTTGCTAAATGAGAAATGAGTAAAGGAAACGATCGAGTGTACTTGTAGGACGTTGTAGCAAGCTTTGGGAGAGACACAGTTGATGGTATGACATACTCGTAGTATTGTATTACATTGAGACATAGTATTGTATTACATTGATTTAGCTTACATTAATGATCCCCCCCCCCCCCCTCCTTTGTTACATGTCATCCAATAGACGTTATTTGCTGATGACTGCACAGTATTTTTTGTGGATGCGACAGTTTTTGAAAATGACACTAAGCAAAATTATCAATTACTTATCTTTGAATGATCTTAAAATTAATCTGTATAAGACAAAGGTAATGGAGTTTAACAATAAAATCAACTATAAATGTTGACATTCAATATTTAGGTAAAACAAAAATGGCAATGACATCACTAAATTTCTCGTTCTAATTGATTACAAAATAACATGGAATTCTCACATCACTAAATTTCTCGTTCTAATTGCTAACATGGAATTCTCACATGGACCGCATTCAAAAAAATTTTTACATAAAAGTATATTTTGTTTGGCACCGAAAATATTCAACAAAATTCCAATATCCAATAGCTGAAATTCGAAATGTACACTTATTCAAAAATAAACTTTGCCTTGTACTAATTGAAAAATCTTACCATAGGTACATTAAAGGAATTTTTGTCTGATAATATATAATAATAGGGGTTAAAGTATGAAATTGCCGTTTTATAGTAATAGATACTTTGAATTGACATAAAACCTTCATGGTGTGAGATTTTCGAGTGAAACTTTTTTCACATGATACCTATGAGGTTCTTGTTTTAAAAAATATGCAACATTCGATTTTCGACTTTCAATTGTTTTTTTTATTCAGCTTAGACGGGAAAGATGGATACTTCGAAAATCCGAGTAATCTTTGAATACGAGTTCCGACGCGGAACTAACGCGGCAGAAACGGCTCGCAATATCAATGCTGCATTTGGAGAGGAGACTGCTAATGAACGAACCGTGCGTTTTTGGTTTAAACGCTTTCGTAATGGAAACTTCGACTTGAAGAACGAACCACGTGGAAGACCGCTCACACAGGTGAATAACGCTGAATTGAAGGAGATGGTGGAAGCCGATCCGAGTCAAACTACCCAGGAATTAGCGGCATGGTTTAACGTTACCTTACCTACAATATTGACTCATTTGCATCAAATCAATGAGATCAAAAAATATGAAAAATGGGTGCCTCATGATTTGACTGATCTGCAGAAAGAAACGCGTGTTGAAACTTGCGTTGCCTTGTTGAATCGGTACAGAAATGAACGAATATTGGATCGAATTGTGACATGTGACGAAAAGTGGATTCTTTACGATAACCGAAAGCGAAAAATGCAATGGCTGACCCCAGGTCAAACGCCGCAACAGTGCCCTAAGGCAAAGCTTACCAATAAAAAGGTAATGGTAACTGTATGGTGGTCTATTCATGGTGTTATTCACTATAGCTTTCTCAGGTCTGGTCAAGCAATAACAGCAGATGTTTACTGTGCCGAACTTCGAACAATGATGGCGAAACTAGCAGTGAAAGAGCCCCGACTCGTGAATCGATTTTCACCATTATTGCTCTATGATAACGCAAGACCTCATACTGCACGAGAAACCGTTGTAACTCTACAGGAGCTGCAGTTAGAAACCATACGTCATCCTCCGTACTCGCCAGACCTTGCTCCAAGGGACTACCATTTTTTTTCGTGATTTGGACAATTTTCTAGGTGGTAAAAACTTTTCTTCCCAAGAGGCAGTACAAAATGCTTTCACACAGTTTGTCGAATCTACATCCCCAGAGTTCTATCGCAAAGGCATAAATGAACTTCCGATTAGATGGCAACAATGTATAGATAATGAGGGTAAATATTTTGATTTAATAAATATGTTACATTTTAGAGAAAAACGAGTTTTAATTTTTCAGTACAAATCGGCAATTTCATAGTTCTTAACATTATATTTTTTTTGAAGACTTGAAGTTTGATTTTTGTTTTGTAAATTTCGTATGCCCGCAGCGCGGGATGGATTTATTGTCCACGAGTGAATAAATGAGTATGAGAAATTTCGGCAGAGAATTTTTTAAAGGGGAGAGTGCACGCTGCAATCCAACAGCCGCTGGCCGCGCTCGACTGGCCACGTTACCCTTCTCTCACCGAAGACTACCTTGAAATGTACTGGCATTTCCCACTTTATCTTATTTCCCTAATGTACGTACGTGTTTCCGTAATGAGTCAGATTTGCCAGAGCCCATTCCCATCTTATCCCTCCCCATTTTACCAAGCCGTTCCAAGTCAATTCTGACATCTCCAAAGGTAGGCAGCGCATCCGGAGGCGTGCCAACGTTTGTCATTTTGGACTAATGTTGGCATGTATCGCGGATTTTTTTGTGTGACATTATCCACTTACCATCAGATGGACTGTATGCGCGTCTGCGGCCATCATCCATAAAAAAAATATAATTTGGGTTTATATCTACGTTCATTTCGCAGATGATCCAAATCGTTTCAGTAGTTCCAAAATTATGACGGTGAAATATTTTTTAATATATGTATGTGTAAGTATATAAATTTATATATATATATATATATACATATTCATTTGAATAAGGTTCGTAAAACTCTACAGTAAAACAACACTTTTTTCTAAAACTTATCGATAATAGCGAAAAGACACCTTATCGCTTAAGCGATCTCTTGCAGGCAACCATACGACAGAGAGGTGATTGAAGAAATAAAGGAAGTGAAAGCAGTTTCGCGATTTGTACACATTTTATATTCTAAATATGGGCTGAAAATAAACCAGTAAATATATAAACATTAATATACAATATACTATACACTAATAATACACAGATACTATAATATAACACAACAACAAGTGCAAACTACATAAACATATTACTTTTTTATGTTTAAATATTGGAATTCTCAATCTTGAGAAGTCGCCAGTAGTTTTTCCTATAATCTTGTACACGTCATGTACAACGAATTTAATTACATTAGGTACAGGTATGCCGCTGTAATAATTAAATTATTACTTAAAACTAATCAGTGAATTTTTACGACATTGGGTTATTTTTTTATAATTTTTTAAAATGTGTTTAAAATAAGTTAAATTTAACTTCAATTTTCAGCATTTTAAGGCGTCAGATTTATTTGCCCTTTTCAACCGATATTAACAGGTAATTTTTAAACCGGTCCTATGTTACTGTATAGAGAAGTATTATATACAAAAACTTTGTTTTTACATTGGCGAAGAGGTTTTGCATTTTCTCCGAGTCCTATCAAAGCTTGTTTAATACGGATTATAAATGGATTACGCGCATGCAAATGCATTTGCAAGTACTTATGGCATGTACTAACATAACATCTAGAAACGAGTACATGATGACTAGGCTATACATGGGTGCATTGACCTCTATCTGTATATCAGATTTCGATCAATACAAAATACGCACACATACATAGTTGCTTGATGACGCACGTTGGTGTGATGTTTTTTGTTACCACATGCAACGTTAATGGTAGCTCCTAGATTTTTAATTTTTACAAATTTTGCTATCGACAAGTTTATTATGATTCTGCGATTTTTTTGGAAAAAGTGGGAAATAGTCCACCTCCTTGTTACTTCCATCACGTTCTGTTCCATTTGACGTTTTACGTGTGTAAAATTGAGCAAATTTAATTGGGAGCGGGAAGATGCCCGTTGCAACCCCACATACGTTGGGCGCACTCGACTGGCCACGTTATCTGGAACCTACAGGACACTACCGTAAAATATAGAGCATTTGCCAAACCTTGTTCCAAACCCAAACACACATGTGTTTCGGTAGTGAGTGAGATATGCCAGAACCCATTCCCATCGCATCCTATGCTATCTCTCTCCATTTTGCCAAACCATTCTCCAAATCCATTCTTAATCCACTAAGGTGGAGAGCGCAAACATTTTTCATTTTGGACCGATGTTGACATACGTGGGTGACACTGTAAGTTTATAGAAGTTGTTTTAATGCTTTCCGAAGTATTCTCCGTGACAATCGATACACTTTTTCATGCGATTAAACTATTGTGTCCGCAGTTACAGTTGTGGCCCGTTCTGCCAAAGAAGGAGGCAATCATCTTCTTTTCAGCACTCCGTCCTTTCTTCACTTTCGCCGGCAACTCTTCGAAAGGAAAGACTGCCCTGCACAGATTGCCTCCTAATTTCAGACTCATGGCAGTAGTTCCATCTTTCATCACCTGTATCTATATCAAAAACAGCATTTGATTGACCATTCCTGAAATATTCAAGCATTTGGAGACACCGTTCCACGCGGCAGTGTTTTTGAGCTACGCACAAATTGTGAGGAATCCAAAACTTCCTTACCCGTAGGTAAGGATCGTATGAAGTAATTAAAATTTTTCAAAATTGGAATTATTTTGTTTCTATCGTATTGTACAGGAGCCAGTTTCCTTACCCGTAGGTAAGGATCGTATAAATTAATTACAATTTTTCAAAATTGGAATTATTTTGTTTCTATCGTATTGTACAGGAGCCAAAGTCAAAGAACTTTTAGTTTGACCCACCGTATCATGGAATACCATGCGCGGCAGTATCATTTAGTTAGGCAGTATTCCCGTGGGCCATGTGGCGTCGGTCAGTTTTAGTATAGCACCACTACATCTCTTCCCGTGGGTGTCATAAAAGGCAACTAAGGAATAACTAAACCTGAGGAACTACACCATCTCTAAAAGAGTGGACTCGGGAACCCGTTTGGCCAACGAGCCGTTTTAAGGCCATACTTACATCTCTCCTGTACAAGACAATGTGCTTTATTCCAGTATTACTGTGAATACAGGAATAGGTACTATGGATATACTATACTTCTATAAAATTGAACTTCTTCCAAAATTTTTACTGACAACATCAAATTAGAAGACTGATTTAAGGTTGCTCTGATCCAATAACCCAATGTAGTAATTTCTTTTTTCCTCACACAGGTGGCTAGTAGTTGCGCATCTTATTTTCGGCTCGTCAATCTGCGGACTATGCGGGTGAACGGCCGGGCAGATCGCAAAAAAAACCGATAAGAAACTTCGGTCCGTTCGTCCAAGGCGACACCGCAGCTGGCTGCGATACAATAGTAAAGAAACATGCTATTCACGTACACTCAACTACTCTAATTTTCTTTATTTCGTTACTAAATATAGAGTTAGACATCGCTTTAAATTCCAATCAACACAATGCACAATACAATGCAAGGTAAATGATAAGAGATAAGATGAAAACGAAAGAAACAGAAATACAGAAAAATCATACATACAAATACGATTATATGACATTGTATTAGAAAAGGGATTATTATTATTGTCGAGTTTAGTTTCTCAGATATTTAGTGACACCTTAAAACAATAGTACCCAATAGAAAATTTTGAGTTGAATTTTGGAGGTGCACGCTACAATTCCGCAGCTGCTGGGTGCACCCCACTGGCCAAATTTGTTATCCTTCTCTCACAGAATGTTTTGGTAGTGAGTAAGATATGCTAGAACCCATTTCTATTTCATCCTATCCTTTCCCTCTCCATTTTCCATAATCATTTCTGGAAATCTGGTCCTAAATCTCCAAAGGTAGGGAGGGCAGCGCATCCAACGGTGTGTCAATGTTTGTTATTCTGGACCAATGTTGACATGTTGACATCGCGAATATCCATGGACGACAGTATCCACTTACCACCAGGTGGACTGAGTATTCGTCTGCCTCCTTATTTCTAAAAAAAGTTTTCTGCGTTGCATTCGCGGTTTTAGGTGGCAACTTCTAATAGACATGTTTAAATACGAATGCAGATGGATACAGGTGGGTAGGTATACTTGCTATACTTATAGGGTTGCCATTTTGTTGTTTAATCTGCTCGTTGTAGGTTAACATCCGCACTCAGTTAGTGAATGCTCTGAAGAATTGTTTAATATAATTCCCACCTCGGGTTTCTACAACCGCACCTCCCGTCACAGAAGTGCGGTCCATCCGCATTTCCTCGATACGGAGGTGTCGCGCACTGTTCGGTCCAAAAATTATTTTTTACCGCGAACCCGTAGGTTGTGGAACGAACTGCCTCAAGAGGTCTTTCCATTGAGCTACGATATGGGGTTCTTCAAGAGAGCTGTGAATAGGATTTTGCAAGGTCGGCGGCGCACCCGCATACCCCCTGGTGTTGCAGGTGCCCATGGGCGGCGGTAACACTTATCATCACGTGGGACCGCTTGCTCGTCCGCCCACTAATCTATAAAAAAAAAAAAAAAAGTGAGTGGTTAAGTTTTTACCTTCACCAAATTTAAGGTTAGCTGGCAACTCGTTCCACAGCCTGATGCGCAAGGACTGTACAATACCCAATAGACATCTAAATATCTAGATACCATCCGTTTCAGAAAGGGACATTAAACTGATTGTGAATACCTTCTGGGAAAATTGCATTAGCTACAATCTAATTTTGTTTCCCGAATTTCGGTATTCGGTGGCAATTAACTAAATTACAGCAATTGAGGAAGTGGTAGCAACTTACTTCAGGGTAGGTCTATCACTACTTATAACTTACATATATTTGTCTATTTAAACGGGTCTCAGCACGTACGTTTACCTTATTTATTTTACTCGACGTTTCGGTTCAGTTGCACCAATAATGGTCACGAGCTGACTGTGTGATAAACGCGGAAATCTCCAATGTTTATAATTTACATTTTGTCAGTTTTCCATTGATTTTTTTCTTCTACAATAATCATTTGTAGCGCGTGATAGGTATTTAAATATTTTTAGGTAAGCAAACTCAAAGGCTTGTTTGTAAATCTACCTTCTATCTAATTAATTTGCTAGAGCACCGGCGGATAGTGGCGATACGGAAGTGTATACTCTAGATAGGGACGTTAATTTACTTGCAATGTAGCCTTAATGAACGTTTTACCTCTTTTGTAGCGAGTTTCAATTTGAAACAGTGCATGCAGTGTACTATCTGTTTACTGATTCACAGAATATAATGGGAAACTCAAATATGTTCGAATACAGTTTAATAAAACATTTTTCATGCAAGGCTTAACTGTTTATTTGTTGTTATTTGTTATGATGATAAATAATAGCAAGAAAATAAGTCACTGTTTACTGATATATTATGAACCCCTGTAATTCTAAAATGGCAATAAAGTTTGAAATGTCACTTATGCGTAGAATAACAATACCAGGCGATACTACATTTAAGTTGATCAAGCTGAATTCATCAAATGAATTAACATTCACTAGCTATAAACTAAAGTTGAGATGAAAGACATATAACTCATTCTATTAGATAGGTTTATTAAGTTACCAATAGGAAATACGAGAGTATAAAACTCAAACCGGAAAATAATATTCACTGACATGTCGAATAGAAACAAAAGGAATGTTGTGAGCGAAAATTAAAATACGGTACCTAGTGAAACTCTCTACAAAGTAATTTTGGCATACTCAGTGTTTACTAAGAATTAGAGCTTGAGAGCTTTGAGGTGAGAGTGCACGCTGCAATCCAACAGCCGCTGGGCCTGCTCGACTGGCCACGTTACCCCTATCTCACAGAACTCCTTGAAATGTACTGCATTTTTCACTTTATCTTATTTCTCTAATGTACGTAAGTGTTTCGGTAGTGAGTGAGATTTGCCAGAGCCCATTCCCATCCCATCCTATTCTATCCCTCCCCATTTTCCCAACCCAATGCATCCGTGGGTGTGCCAACGTTTGTCATTTTGGACTGATGTTTTCATGTATCGCGGATGTCTATGGGCGACAGTATCCACTTACTATCAGGTAGGTAAAAAGAAAACTAACTAATTAACGATATTTGCTTGATTTAGGATACTTTAGCTATAGGTACCTATAGCTTAACTTGTAGATTTTATTAAAAAGTACCTACGTAAAAACGTATAGTTATCGGATTTAGTAGCTTTTTTAAATAAAACTAATAACATTTTCGGAACAGTTTTTAACTCTATAAAAATAGTTATTAATCCCCTCCAGACATCAATCCAGATTATGGATTAATCCAATCGTACAAGAGTAGATATTAAAATAATGAGGTCGCTGAGGACTTATTCGTTCAGTAACAGTCTTTTGCTTTTATTTTTATCACGAGTCATTAGGTTTAAACAAGTATTTATACGAATTCTTGATGCGGAAAAGATTTAAGGACCTTAGTATTTCTTGAAAGATTATTAGATTTCGTGAAAAAAATTAGAGTTGCAGTGTACAAGAAATGACACTTTGTGTAAAGTAGTCCCCTGAATTTAGACATTTTTAGAGCGATTGTCAATCATTTTTTCCGCCCCGCGATGATAAAAATTGACAGGTTATTTTTGAAAGCAAATTTATTTTTAGCTCGTTGCTCCAGAGGAGATAATTCAGTGTTTTCCTAAGCGGGACAAGCTCCCACTCGCCCAATATATTGATGTTATACCAAGTAGTATATGTTGATGTCTAAATTAAATAATTGTCTGAACAAATAAGCAGCATATTTCAAGTCAAGTGAATAAACATTCTCTGATTTTTTGTACTTACACTGTATACAGAGTAAAATCAAACAATTCCTGAAAGCAATGATTTTGCTCATGATTCTGAGTTAATTGACATAAAATGTTACAAGGTTTTATATTAAAATATGTATGACAAATTTTGTAAAACTTCAAAATAGATTTTTTTTTATAAGTTTTATGTCAATTAATTGAAAGTCAAGCTTTGTGGGCTGTGGTATAGGCTAGACGGCGAGAAGAGCTGACGCATTCACCCACAAGCTCATAGAATCGGCATGTGGAATATTTGCCATATTCTCCACAGGACCGATGGCCGTTGGGATAGACGAATACTCGAATAGAGGCCACGTATCGGAAAGAGTAATGTGAGACCGAAATTCCCGCCAGAAATTCACCCTTGGTGGTTTGGATGAGACGAGCCGTGGATCGTGTGTTGTGGCGAACCTTGGGAGAGGCCTATACCCAGCAGTGGAGAGACATAGGCTGATGGTACATATGGTATGGTAATTCAAAATCATGAACGGAAACCATGCTTTTAGGTTTTGTGAATTATTCAAGATATATTCTATAGTATGCTAGTATTACGTGATTAGATATTGTGTCAAATTAAAAATTTCAGTCACATCCTCCATTCATATTCACATAGGTAGGTTTTTTTTATATGGAAGTGGGCGGACGAGCAAGCGGTCCCACGTAATGATAAGTGTTACCGCCGCCAATGGACACTTGCAACACCAGGGGGTATGCGGGCGCGCCGCCGACCTTGCGAAATCCTATTCACAGCTTTCTTGAAGAACCCCATATCGTAGCTTAATGGAAAGACCTAATGAGGCTCTTGAGGCAGGTATCTAGTTTGAAATGAAGGTGTCATAAAGATAAAACAAGATAAACTTAGCAAAAATAATAGTTGATGTAATATTTGCATATTACTTTGTAAAAATGTTATTAAAATATTTACGTCGGAAATCACTGTTTCTTTTATTTGTACAATTCTTTTATTGATATATGACATCATTCTTAAATTTGTAATTGTTGTCACATAAATATTTCCAACGAGATTTGTTAACCGGTTTTTCGTAAACCGGTTCGCGTTAGTCGCGAATATCCCGACAAAAATCGAACCCGATTCTGAGCTTTTCATCCACAAGGGAACGGAGTTAGTATGAGTTTGGGATAGGTGAATTTGCATTTGTGAGTTTGTTTGTTTGTGTTTCTTTGCAATCGATTTTTTTATAAACGTTTAAGTGTACTTAAAGTATCAAGGTAATGTATCCGAGGTAATGTATTATAGTATCAACTTTTGTGTTGTACCTAACACCTAATGATTTATAAATAAATATAATAATAATAATAAATACTCTTTATTGCATAGAAATAGTTATTACATGTGCTAAATGACAGAATACAATAGGCGACCTTATCGCTAAGGCGATCTCTTCCAGGCAACCTTAGGATAGAGAAAAATACAAGGGATATAGGTAGTGCAAAATGACCGAAATCTACAGAATAGATCATATTCAATATATATATATATATATATACATACACATATATATATGTGAACATATACGGCGGTGTGATGTCGGCCGGTTTTAGAATAGCACCATAACATCTCGTGGGTGGCGAGATACATCCCTGATGCAAGACAATGTGCATTAGAAGAGGCATATATCCAACAGTGAACGAAAAAGGGCTGGTTATGGTTACGGTTACTCATGGGAATGCCTTTTTGAATGAAACCTTTCTTTGATGGACAAATATAGAATTTAAAAATTACATATACTTTATGACTTCATGAGATAATCCTTTTTATTTTTCTGTATTGCACACTGAGACAATGATCTATCAATTGACAAAACATGTTATGTCTTTTAAGTACCACACTTTTATTAATGTAATTAGCTAAATTAACTTCTCGATTACGCCGTGACTCAAAAATTTATATCACTTAAAATGGTGGCACATGATAAATCAGCTAATCACACATCACGTTGACGCTCGATGTGGTGTAAATTCTGTGACGTTACGTGATCGGTGATCTCTTGTCATCTATCACACATCACGTTGCTGCTTGCTGAAGTTCTTTCCACATGATGATGTAACTAGTAACAACTATTATGCAACGCTATTAGACCAAAATAATAATATCAGCTCTTTACCCGCGCTCCAGCTGTCGCACATAGTCGCAAAACTTTCGCATGTTTTGGAAATACAAAAAAAAACACAAGCTACTTTGTGTTTGACATGTTTCATAGGATTTAAAGCCTCAAGAGCATATTTTTTGTAGAAATAAGGCGGCAAACGAGCAGACAGGTCCAGCTGGTGGTAAGTGAATTCTGTCGCCCATGGACATCCGTGACACATACCAACATCAGTCCAAAATGACATGGCATGTTCCCGGCTGAGCTGTCTATCTTTGGAGATTTAGAAATGGATTTGGGTAAAGGGTTGGAGAAATGGAGAACAGGAAGTATGACTGGAGGAGAGGTTACACCTCCCAGTTCTCCTTGAGGGGATTTTGGAATAAGAAATTTATTTTATTGTATTTATTTATACTGTCCATTCGATGGGATAGGACGGGATATAAAGCGTGGGAATGGGCTGTCTTATACGAGTATCTCACTCACTACCCAAACACGTACAGACATTGGAGGAATAGGATAGAGGGAAATGCGATACATTTTACGGTAGTGTTCTGTGAGAGAGGGGTTAATTGGCCAATAGGATGGGCCCAGCGGCTGTGGGATTGCCCTGCCAAAATTTCCTATATTTGACCATTGGGTCTGACTCTTTCTCACTTATAAGTGAGAAATTATTCGTTTATTATAGTGGACGTATGGTTAGTATTCTGTACGCTATGTTGATATTTGCTGTTAGTAAAGAAATACTACCTTATAATAACCGTAAAACCGTAAACCGTACCTCGCCCTTTTGGCATCCATTGCTGGACATGGGTCTCCTTATGACATGAGTCTTGTGCACGAGGTCTTAAAACTGCACGCTGGCCCAAGCGGGTTGGCGAGCTCTCCTTTAGAGGTGATGTAAATCCTCAGGACTCACGATAGCGGCTTTATTATCCGTTAGTCGTCTTTATCGACACCCATTGGCGGAGATGGGATGGTGTTATTCTACAGCCGGCTGGCACCACACCGCTGATTACAACTACTTAAACGCAATACTCTCAGTCATTTAGTAACAACTAATTAGGTTAGGTCAACGACACGATATGGCCAATATCTTGTAATTATAATATCTTTAGACATTTTACGTTCTGATAACGAAAAGGAAATTGCCAACATATATATATAATCTTTTGGCAAGTAGTTTTCTATATTACGGTAAATTTTGGCTAATACATACACGCTTCTTATGATACAGATATATGTTTTTAGTATTTACATAGATTTAGTATGACACTTTGAACGCCGAGATCTGCAACAAAGATCTATGACAATGCACTCGCTTGTTATCAGAACAATGCCCGTTCATGCGTGCATGCTTTCTTAATGTATATGCTGATTAAATCAGTTTTGCTGCAAGACGTATTGAGTTATATGCATACTGCACAAGAATACAGAATTAATATTTTTTTGTATAATAAATCTAATAGAAATAAATAAAAAATAGTAAGCTTCTGATCTGAAGAACCATTTCTGACATTACATCTTGCACTTATTTAGTGCTAAATTGGTAGGTTTTGAAGGAACAATTCTAGAATTTGTAGTAAAAGGTTACAAAAGTTATATGAATGTAAAAGTGAATTCTCAATACAAACGTTTAAATTGAGGAGCCACCTCAGTTCTGACGTTATAACTCGGAAAGTATTCAATGAATATGTTACTGTTAAAATTAAAAAGGTACGTAAAGTATTTTGGTTGCGGTTCCTCAAATTATGCCTACGTGGTGTATATATTTTTTCTTAAAAGTAATCAGTCAATTAACATTATATAAGCATATCATTATCATTTAATAAATGAATGAAATCTGTATTTCATTCAGAAGCATGTGAATGAATAATAATTATTGACGAGCGCTCAGACAACGTACCTACGAGTAAGGCTGGGTGTAGTTGTTATATATGTATATTATATTTATTCATTCTTTATTTTTTTTGCAAACGGTTTATTCACAAACACTATGAAATGCAGACGTCAAAATATGTTGTTTACTATAATTCCTAACTTTGTGGATTATATATTAAAAATATTTGAGAAAATAAATAGAAGATCAATAAATAAGGCATTTACGTCGACAATCGCAAAAACAAGTTTCTAAAAATGGATTCAGAATGAATAAAACGTTGTTGTTTAGTATGGTTTTAATATTTACAATAAAAACAATAACAACAATCTATTGGTATAAATTTTATAATACTTACATATTGACAGACTTGTTTTAGTCACAATCTTAAAATAGGAACTTTCTTTTTCACAGTATTTAGTTACACCGAATACCCTTGTTGTGTTTATATTTTTTATTATTGTACCTATTGGGTTGATGCATAATTATTGCGGCTTTTTTTCAATAAATTTTATTCAGCAAAAACAAAAACATGTTTAAATGATTACTCCGGAGCGTAGTCACCATCCACTTCAAGAATTGCTTCCCATTTGCTTGGCAGTCGGTCGATTCCACGGGCGAAGGAGTCACGATTCTTGGAGGCGATCCACGCTTTAACATCGGCCACCAAATCATCCAAATCGTCGTAAATTTTGTTCGTTTGCCAGTTTTTCAACGACCGATTGACGCACGTGGTAGTCTGCAGGAGCTTCGGTCGGTGAATATGGCGGATGTGGGAGCAGATCCCATCCCTTATTGGCGATCGATTCGATGACACGACGTTCAACATGAGGACGGGCGTTATCGTGGTGGAAGACGATATGGTTCTTTTTTCGTGGTCGTTTCGCTTCGATTGCAGCGTGAAGGTGGTCAAGTTGAGCCAGATAGACGTCGCTGTTAATGTTGAACTACCGTTTGCCATTTTTGTACGGAATCCGCCACTGTTGGCCTTCATCATTGTCATTCCACCAATAGCAGATGCCGTTTGAGATGATTTCCCAGTGGATGATTCCGCTTCTGTCCCACCATACACACCACATAGCCTTCTTACAGTGGACACCTTTTTGTATTCCTTTTGGAGAAACACCCGGCGACACGCAAACCTTCTTTTTTTTGACGTTTTTGAAGAGTAGCCATGGTTCATCAGCCGTGACGAGATTCTTCAGAAACGAAGCTTGCTCATTTCGTTGCAGCAAATCAGTAAAAATGCGTACACGTTCTGCTTTGTTGTTGTCGGAGAGTTCGTGGGGGACCCATCCAGCCAATTTTCACACCTTTCCGAGCTTTTTGAGACGACGGACGATCGTCGACTAGTTGACATTGAAGCTAGCATCCGTGTTGTCAGGCTTTCGTCTTCTTCCACGGCCGCTAGAAGGGCCTGGTCGTTGAACTCCGATGGTCGTCCTCTTCCTTCTTCATCTGCAAGGTTAGTGTCGCCCGTTTCGAACCTCTTGAACCATCTTTCAACTTGGCTTTTGCTGATTGTTCCCTCGCCGAAAAGTTCGTTGAGATCGCGAAATGACTCTGCCGCCTTCCAACCTTTCTCGAAGTGGTACAGCATAATGTGGCGAATATGAAGATGATTTTCGATACGCATTTCTGTTAATGAAAGAGAGAAGATTATTTTTATGAAAAAATAATAAACATAATGCCAATTTTTTCAAGAAAAAAAAAAGGTGCAAATAAAAGCCGCAATAATTATGCATCAACCGTATATATTACAGATTAATACTCACAAACTTTATTTCATTTTTTATTAAAAAATAACAATAGTCAAAATATGGACAGTAATGTAAAAAGCAATTATTAATATTAATTTATTTAGATGAGATCTACTAAGTAACAAATACTTATTGCCAGTTTATCTTTGGAACTTGTATTTCACAGTTACAATGTCCCCCGGCTGTGTACTGTATAAATTTTGTAACACAAAACATTGATGGTGTATAAATTTCAATTGACGTGAGACAAAATCACAGCTTTTCAAAACGAGTAGACAACGAGATTTCTTATATAAAGCTATTTATAACTTTATTTTTATATAATAGCTATTATTGTTTTGGCGTTTAGAGCTTCAATATCAAGAAAACAATATCACTAACTCTAAAAAAGTGATAAAGTTAAAGAATTTTTCCACGTTTTTAATAAAATTAGTTGTATGTCATTGAAATTTACTCCATTTACTATACAATTATACAAATTAACAAAAAATATTTTTTTAATAAATATCTAGTATGACAGTTTAGTTATATTAACATAATACCATAAACATCATATTTGTTGTAATTCTGAAACACATTTTAACAATTAAAAATATCAAATGTTAACCGACGCTCTAACCCGGTAAAACCTCGAACAATCCATTTAGTTATTCAATATACGATGTTTACAACCATTCAAAGTAAAGACCAATAGCTAACAGTCATTGCGTCGATAACCAATGATCACTGAAATACAGACTCGAAGTACTAGACACTGAAATACTCGTATTTACATTGGCTTGCCAAGGATGATAGATAATAGGACATTATAGACATTATAGAGGCCAAGGACATTATAGAGTATTAGATCAAGTAATGTCTCAAAGAACAGTTTTCACAAAGTCGCAAATATCTCGTAAAGATAGTTAATACCTTTGAAGGGACGAACAGGTTTCATTAATCCACCGAGGAGTAGACCATTTACAATTTAAATCAAAAAATTCACAAAATAGCAACGCAATCGAGTTCATTCTTTTGTCCATTACTAGTTGTGTCTAATTAATTTAGTACGGATAAGTATCTTTGCCCTTTTCTTCAATTTCTATCCTGCCATTTTCTATGTCTGTATAAGTAAGTGGAAATATTTATATATTTTTATGTTAAAAAGTTTGTTTGGTTGTTTTGTTAATTTAGGCGATTGGTTTCGCGTGATCTGTTACCATCATGATCGTGTTGATACTGCAAATTAGCTTCAATTAACTCTCTGCCACCGTACTGCCCAATTTGCCGGCCTTCGTCACCGTACTGTATAAATGGAAGAACAAATATAGTAGTAACGCGATGCATATTATGAAGAATACTATACAGAAGCAAACTATGAACTCCGATAAGTATATACGGATCCTGTCCATACGACTTATTCTAGTGCCCGGAATTTCAACACTCGAATACGACCACATTTGCACAGTTTTCGTATCACTTTTTAATTAAAATATCACTATAATAACTTAATTATCACATTTTTGATTAATCTTGACCGTGTCCAATCTTTGCAGGTGAATTTAATATGATCACATTTCGTTTTTATCTCAACATTTATTTAACAATATCTATTAGTTTCTTTCAAATATGTTTTTTCCAAATTTTCCACGTAAATTGATATCACTCGTAAATCGGAAATTGATGTTCACAGCTTCACTTGTCTTTTAGTTAATGACCGCATAAGAAACTTTGAATATTATCTTTTGCAGAAGATTTCCTTCATTTCATTGGAATATTCACACATTGTTTGACACTAATTTCTCACATAGTACATACACTTCACATAGTTTCTGTTGCGAAGTATCTAACAAACTGTAGCGACTTATTCGTTTTATCTCATCTCGTGATATATGCATTACGTCATATCACATCAGTAAACGCTTAAACTGTCACGAATTTTCCAGTTCTTCGTTTTTCAATATTCAACATTATGATGTGCGCACACGACTGGACTCGCTCGCTGTTTTCAAACGTATGATACTTTAAAAGTATTCGTGTGAGTTGTACAACCATAAAATGCTTACATTTTATTGGCACTGCAGGCAAACTGTTGATAAGGAGTACTTTATTGCTTTGTTTCTTTATCGGAGACAATAATTACGGTTAATTCGGCTTTAACTGCACTGAGATTAGATTGGCAAAAGTTTTTTGTTAACAACGTTGTTCTAGGAGAAACGAGTTCAGTTCTTTATAAAGTTAATAAGTAAAACTAGTATTCCTGGACTGAGAGAACGTAGCACTGTTGATGTTCCATCAGAATTATTAAATAATTTTAGCTTACTTTGATAAATAATGTGAATTGTAATTTTTAAAATATTGTGTTTCTTTTTTATTGAAGATTTTTTTATAGAAAAAAGACCGCAGACTTACGAGCATACAGTCCACCTGATGGTAAGTGGATACTGTAGCTCAAGGACATCCGCGGTACATGCCAGGATCAGTTCAGAATGACAAACGTTGGGGGGGGGGGGGGGGGGTGTGCCCCGGATGCGCTGTCTACCTTTGCGGATTAAGGAATGTATTTGGAGAAAGGGTTGGGAAAATGGGAAGGGATGAAAATGGGCTCTGGCACATCTCACTCACCACCGAAACATGCGCGTACATAAGGGAAATGAGATAAAGTGGGAAATGTAGTATATTTCAAGGTCAAGTGGCCAGTCGAGCGCGCCCAGCAGCTGTTGGATTGCAGCGTGCACGCTCCCCCTCAAACAGTATTACAACGAGTATGTTAACTAATGTTTATTAACTATTTCTTAAATAAATCATTCTTAATTATCAAATAACACATATAGACCTTTACAAATTAATACCAATTTACTTAATCAACAAAATAGTCGCAGCATATATTTATTTAAATTGCCACGCCAAGAAAGAGTGATAGATAGAAAGATACACATAGAAAGATAGCCAGAAAGATTATAAAAGAAAACACGAATAAAAATGCATTTATCTCTTTTAGGAATTTCTATCACCAAACATGATATAAAGACAAGAGAGCAATGAATTGGTAAGACATACCTACTGTTTTTGCCAATTCTTTTCCTTTTTCCTTCTTAATATTTTTTCCAAATCATCATCCTAATTTGCCAAAGATACGTAGCGAATTTGTGGCAACATTTGTCTTTTTTGGCTTATGTTGGTGTTTTTGAGATCACCTCAAATCTTCAAAGGCTTTCGTAGAAAAAATGAACTAGTACATTTTGATGACAATCGAGAAAAATGCAAACAAATATTACTTATTGTTTTGTTAAAAATGTTGTTATGCCTTTTCTTCCTAGGAAGGCAGAAATACGATCATTTCATTATTTATGATGTTATTTTATACGATTTCTGCTCTAAAAATAGTAATATTAATGTTGGATTTAAATGGTAAGGGTGAATGTAATGTAGTGAGTCAAAGGGGCTTAGGGAAATAAGGTAGTTTGAATCGATCGATCTCGGTGGCAAGCGCGCACGCACGTTCTATCCTATAACAATACGCTAACAATATGTGAGCCACTGATATTTGAATAGAATTTTAATAAATAAAATAAATTACCACTATAAATTTTATTTGTATGGTTGTCCACGGCTTTACGTTCATTTCTATATTAATCTAATGCAAATTTCAAAAGTCCACTCAGTGTTTTTTAATAAACAATTTTAACATAAAAGAAACAGATAATATGGAATAAACATACGTATAAACATTATTACTAATGCAAACGTAAACACACGTCCTCAAGAAACTAATCTAAAGGTACAATACTTCTAGAATTTTCTCGGTTATTAAGAATATAAGTGTACCTGCATTGTTATACCGATGTGTTTGTGTATTAAAAAAATACTGAGAAAATAATAAGTATGAAATTTATGATAATGGAGTTTAGTGATTACGTTCAATAAAATAATGATAACTAATACAAATACCCTAGGGTATCCCTAGGGATATCACTAGTTCAGTGTTAAAGGGAATCCTATCAAACTCTCGAACCAAAGATTTTGTAAAAATGAAGCATTTTAACATCTTCCAATCCACATCGATAAAGCGACCCATTTATCAAATTTCATTATGATTACAAGTGGAAATAGGGCCCAATATATTTTGTTTAGTAAGATGATTGCAGACGAGCAGTCAGTCCATACTGTCGGCCATGAACATCCGCGATACATACAAAACATCAGTCCCGAATGACAAATGTTGGTATGCTCCCAGGTGCGCTCTTTAAAATTTGAGGAAGGAATTAGTGGGGACGTTATAAATACCTATATAGTGTTGAATATGCCTCAATAAGATTTGCATTTATTTAACAAAATTAGTTTCAAATATCCACTATCATCACTATCATCAATCATCACTATCATCACAGTATCCACTTACCATCAAGTGGACTGTATGCTCGTCGGCCGCCTTCGGCCATAAAAAATAATATTGAAATATAACGAAATGACAAATGATATAAACAAAAGAAAATGCTTAAATCTAAAAGTAATCTTAAGTTATTTGTAAAATAACTTTAAACTCAATTATAAATATTAAAAATGATTAATTATCATACAAGTGTTTATTATACAAAATGCTCATAATATAGGATTATATATTGACCATGGTGTACAAATTTGATCCCTGTGGCAAGGTACGCAGTATGCCGCAGGACCGATAACCGATGAGGGAGATGAGTCCTCGAATGGAGACCACGTGCTGGGAATCATAACGCGGGACGCTGACGATGACAAGAGTTGAAGATCGCGTGTGATAGCGGTACTTGGGAGAGGCCTATAATCAGCAGAAACGTAGGCGTCGGCTGATGGTATGGTATGGTAATTAATATTAAAAAGATGAATTGTAGATTACGTATAAACAAAATGTAGTAAGTAAGTACATTTTAATTCTTCTCCATACGCACTCAGGTATATGTTACCTTAGATTAATGGTATTTATCGCAAATCTGCTAATACCCATCTATCTGTACTATAAATAATATTTATCAGTCAATAACATTTATTCTTTCTGTTTTTGTTGTATTGGTGCAGCCTTTTTATTTTTCATGTTAATATGGATTTTAGGATAAGGAAATATGGTTCTATATCATAAAATAACAAAATTGCTTTCGTATGCGACTTCTCGCGTTCAGAATCCGACTGCGCTGGGGAAATCAACGGGAGTTAATGAACTTTGTTTATCGTCACTAGCCTTTTTATCGTCCACTGGCCGTGGGCCTTATCTTGTGCATGAAGGCTTTATGGCCTTAAACGTCACGTTGGACAAGCGAGTTGGCGAGTCCACTCTCTTAGAGCTGGTGCAGCTTCTCAGGGCTTGTGGTAGCGGTTTTGTTATCCCTGAGTTGCCCGTTACGACACCCTCGATAAGGGATGGAGTGATGCTATTCTAAAGCCATATCATTCTCTCATTTGCTCATAAATTTTGATAAAAACGTAAGTACCTAAGTACCGAAATAAATATCTCATTTAATAGTGAAAATCGTAAGGAGTTCGAATCAGTAGATCTCGAGATTAGATTTAACGAACGAGACAGACAAACTGACCTGTTTTCGATATCAGACTGTTACGTCACTTTACAAGGACTCTCCTTGTAATCACATTAATATTATAAACACGAAAGTTTGAATGTTTGTTACTCAAACACATCGAAACGGCTGAACCGATTTCGTTGAAACTTGGCAAATAGGTAGATTGTAATCCGGATTAACATATAGGCTACCATTCATGTAGACCACGCGAACGAAGTCACGGGCTAAAGCTAATGCTTTATAAATCGATAATAACAGCCTATAACTTCCCACAAGCCTCACTTAGTAAATCACTAGGTTTTAAAGTATCTTGAGCATACTCATTGGGCCCGTGTGGTGAATTATGAGCAATGAACGGTGATAGCCTAGGGGGTATCTACTTTCGTCTTTCATTCGTGAGGTTGTGAGTTCAAATTCACGACCCGTAGTTAAGTACTTACGTGAGTTATCAACTTAAATACGGATTTTTAAATTATCGCTATCACCGCTAGGGTGAAGGAAAATAAGAAAACCCACGTGTTTGAGAATTAAAAAGATCTTAAAAAAAGTTATTTATAAAGGATCTTATCTTAATTATAAATAATATTTATAAAGGATTAATAATACGACATGGAATAGATATGTAGCATTAAGTATATCTAAGGAATTTACAAAGTATTTTGCCTTATACTGGGAAGCACCTTATTTATACAGTTTTATCTGATAAATATAATGGCTACCTAAATGTACACATTCACAGTAACCCTTTTATCGTCCACTACTGAACATGTCTCAATACTCTCAATGTGCAATGTGCACGAGGGACGCACACGATGCATGAGGGCCAAGCATGTTATAGTTTCCTGGGGCTCGTGGAAACGGTTTTGTTGTCCCTTAGTCACCTTTCATAACATCCACCGGAAGATATGGGTTCTGTTCTAAAGCCGACTGACAACACGCGACACTAAATGCAATTATATTATATACATTATTTATAAGGCCATCAAGTTCAAGAATACAGACCAACAGCTAACACAGAAAAATCCAGTAGAAGAGAGATTAAACAAAAACATTTTTGACTGTTTTTGACTGTTTTTGACTGTTTTATAACTGCTATTTTTTGTACTCCATTTTACAGACATGAGATTTCGTTTCTCCTCATTTTCCACAGTTGTAAAACCCGTACATTGTTCGTTTTTCAAACACGGTTCATTTGAGCCGGATTGAACCCCACTGCATATGGGGTAAATCACACGAATGGGGCCAGCGACCAGATGCACCCCTAGTTTATTCCATCTCACACTAAAATACACTCTAAAATCAGCTGTTTAAAGTTCACAATTGGTTAAGAAGGGTAGTTTTTACTGTTTGAGGAACGAGTTACGAGACCCGCATTGGCAGCAGGGGCGTTTTCTGTCATTTTGTCGATAGTTCCTGAGGCATTGAAAGTATTCGAAAACCCGTCTCTGCAGTGCAGTGTTGTATTTTTTGTGCTCAAGGTGCGAGCAAGGTTTGCGCAAGATTTCGTTGCAGGGGCACCAACTGTAAGGTGGGACAATTTATTTCTTTTAAACACATGTTATTGGCAAGTGATCCATGATGGAACACGTTATTCCAGACTTTCACTTTGTAGGTTTCATTGTATGTATTGTATTTTGTGTTTTTTATTGATGTTAGATTTTAAGGCAGTTGTCTTATGTATATTGAAAATATCTTTTGTCTTTGGTAAATATGTTACATGAGTTGAGCAGATCATTCTGAACATTGGAACATTATCTTTTAACTTCCTTTTTCTCATCATGTTTACAAAATTATATTACCACTAATAGTAGCACACCTAATTATTATGATAAAATGTGTAATTGTTTGTTATAAAAAATATGTGTAACATTACACGCCATATTATATGAACTGTTATGTATGATCAATCTATTTATATTTATTATTGCATATGGTTGATATTTTGTATCACAAATAATACAAGTTTGTATTGAAATACTTGCTATATAAAATGTTAAATATTTTAGTTATTATTTCACTGAAATAAGTACGGAGTTATGGATACGGATCTGTATAGATACAGATCTATACAGATATCACTTGCGTTAACCACACTCATAAGATCCTTTTATCAGATAAGTTTTTACTGAAGCCGTTAATTTAATTACCATCTTTTATCTAGAGTCTTTTGTTTTCTTTTCTTTTATTGATTGAATGAAATAAGTAATAGTTTGACGACCGTTTTGTCCAGTTGGAAGTGGACCTACTGGTTGTGCAATGAGTTACTCCTTAAAAGTTCTTACACACATTTTACTCCATACAATCCTTAGTTAATAATTAGTATAAACTGGCTTCAAACATAAGACACGGGCATCATCGCAGCATCATCAGCATCAGTCATACAACAACAAAAAACATTCAAACAGACACTGAGTATTGTATTGTGGTATTGTCATCGGACCGTGGTACACATATGTATTATTATGCTACGTTAAGAAAAAAGTAAAATGCAGAGGTTTGGAGATTTTCCAGAAATAAATATAAAGTTGAAAGGCGAGCTAAAGCGCTGGCAAAAATTACTTGATTGTTACTATCCAAGGAATCTATTGAAATTAGTGAAACTTATTTAATAATCCTGTGTTGATATGTAACAAAGCGCTTACATACATATCTCAACTTCCTTGTGTCATATAAAGATGACACATACACTAGTTTTCCTTCACCAGTTTCTAGTTCTGTGTGCTTTTAACTCAACGTGCTTCTATTTCATAATAAAATTGGATTAATAAATATTTCTAACTTTATCTATTTATGCGTATTTTGGGCATATGTATTTATTATTATATAATACAAGTAACTTAAAAACTTTATATATAACTAATATGTATACAATACAAATAATTACAAAGAGTCAAATGTAGTTGAGTCATTACATTAGTTTAATTAGAGGCTGCAACAGAAAGAATATCAACGCTTCTCCTCGATTCGGGAAGCAATATGCTGAGTTGGGGACCCATTTGTTGCCGCACCATGTACTCACTTTTTTGTACCACATTACTATTTTAATCGTCACTTTGATAAATTTGTGTGTTGTCTGTAGTAACAAATAAATTTATTTTCTTTCTTTCTTTACACACTGTTTTATTATATGTATAAAAATGTATTAAGTATATAATATTTATATATTATTTAGTTGATATAACTTTTTAAACTTTCGCGTTTTGTACACATTCTATATTCTAAATCAGGTAGGTCAGTACGGGTACAATAAAGGTATTTGTTTTTTTTTAACTTTTATACGTACGTATTTGTTTTTAGTTATTTAATTGATATTTCAGCTTGTTGTAAAAGGAACATAATTGATTAGTTAAAGAAATATAACGAGTCTGTCAATCTTGTTCTTTTGTGGTTTATTTAATTTGAATTTATTAAATATTTTCAATAAACGATTCAGTTCTTGTCCATCACATTGCTGCACGCGCTGATTTGCACTAGACATGGTCGCAAGCTCATATATAGAAACATACACTTATTAAGACCCGTTTATTACTATAATATGTACGTGTTTGCGCAACGCGACAGCCTTGAAAGTTAGATTGCCTAATTAGATTACTAATAATTATAGCAATAAATAATAATAATATTGACACGTACTGAGAGCACGTACCGAGAAATGTAGCATGTTCTCCAGTCCTTCGGTCAGGTCAATATAAGTCTTCAAAGACTTGAAGAATTTCGCTGGTGGTGGCTGGATGATAAGAGCTCAAGGTCGTGTGTGGGGGGGGGGGGGGGGGGGCTAGTCGCGGGAGGGCCTATATCTAGTATATAAGAAACATAGGCTGATGGTATGATCTAATATTTATATAGTTGCTTTACCTAGTTTTACATCCTTAATGATAATATTAGGTAGGTATTTATTAATTCTAATAACCATTTTAGGTATAAAATACATAAATCCAATGACTAAAGAACTGATAAGTTTGTTAATGATAAAAAATTCCAAATTAAGCCTTTAGTTAATTAATGAAGTAAATTAGATTCTTAGGCTTACGTTTTAGCCTCGGCTGAAATAGTTAAGAAACCTAACTTGTAATAAAATTATTTTTACATAGATTTTTGCGTAGGTACTCTCTGTACAAATCATTGTACAATTTAATACAAAGCCTTAAGCCTCTGCATTGCTTAAAAGACGTGTCAGCAATTTTCATAGGTAGCAAATGCATTTGCCTTGCTTATTTTGAGGTTTTGGGAATAATTAAGAACATAATCTGTCTTATAGTGATAGAAAGTATAAAAACGATTTAATAAACTCAAAAATATTTTTTGTATGTATTTTACAAAATTAATTCCTAATTTAATTCATTAATTAATTCCTAATTAATTCTCTCTACACTGCTGGACTAGGTCCTCCTCATGTCATTGTCTTGTGCACGAGGAATGTATAGCTTTAAAAGGTCCCGCTGGCCAAGCGGGTTGGAGAGTCCATTCTTTTAGAGGTGGCGTAGTGGTAACTTGTGCTACCATAAGTGCTACACAATGGGCTTATGGTAACCGCTTTCCTATCCGTCAGTCGCCTTTAACAACACACACGAGAAGAGATGGGACGGTACTATTCCAAAGACAGCCGATTCTATGGCTAACATTTGAAAAATAAATAAGTGTGACTTTCAATGACTTCATACACATACATTTATTTGGTCTCAAATATTTTTATTATACAAGTACCTAGTCGTACTGATCTTTGAATAAGATTAATGAGAGAATTTAGAAAGAAAGAAAATATGTTTATTGCTTGTATACAATGAAAAAAAAATTAAGTAATTGATATATTTGGTACGTCAACAGCTAAGTCCAAAAAATGGTAGCAAATTAGTTAAAAAAAAAGTAGAATATAAATATGTTATAATGTAGGTATAACATACAGTTAAAGTCAATTATTTTTGTTAAAGTTAGCACATTTCAAATTTTGATGTTTCCAATGTGCTTACTGAATTGTTGTTTCTATTTTTTATAACCCATTAATACTCATACACACACACACACACACA
Source organism: Sesia apiformis (assembly GCA_914767545.1). Lineage (NCBI taxonomy): Eukaryota > Metazoa > Arthropoda > Insecta > Lepidoptera > Sesiidae > Sesia > Sesia apiformis. The sequence continues at coordinate 13,112,509 of OU611963.1, read as the reverse complement.
CTTTAATGTGTAACATTTTTGTGCAATCGTGGGTTTTTCCCAATAAATAAAAAAGAACGTACAAAAATCGCCCCATAAATAAAACAAATAGAGAAAATATATATACACAAATAAATGTATGTTTAATGTAGAGAAAATGTATATTTAATGTGTCCCTTTAAACATCTTCTGTTTACTAAATGACCTATTATTATCATAAGTATAATATTTAAATACTAATGTAGTAAATCTAATATTAAACTAATATTTATATATTACTAGCTGTTGCCCGCGACTTCGTTCGCGTGGTCTTCAAGTACTAATTCAGAAACCTTCGCGTTTCAGCACCAACTCACCAAAGTTTCATCGAAATCGGATGATGGTTTAGGAATGCATAGAATACGAACAAACAAACATTCATTTTTATATATATATATATGGTATAAAGATTGGGTTGGCGGCATTACAATGTTGGATGGCTATGCTAATGCGATGACGAGGTAATTGGCGGCCCTGGCGTTAATGGGGCCCCACGGGTCTAGGGTTTCGACACCGAAGGGAATAAAAATGTAGTTGGTGCCGATGTCCCTGTATTTATGGATCTATTTTTATGTTTCTTCAATAAATAAAAAAAAAGGATATAATGCTGAATAGATAAACAAAAGATATATAATTTTGTAATTTCAGAATGGTGCCAGAGTTCTCCGAAGTCGAGTTTCAAAGCAAAGTTGTACAGAATTCGACAACTGTGACAGCGCACGAGTTGCACAAATTCCTCTACAGCTTACTTCGGACAAAACACAGTAAGATTTATAACAAATCTACAGTGCCGCAGGTTAACAAATTGTTAATAGAATACGCTTATAGAGGCAAAAATATTAGATACGGCAAATAATGTAACGTTAGCTTAATTAGGAAGTGACTTAGGTAATGTATTTATTTAACGGATTGGGATATTGCTGAAAAGACATATTAAGTACACACGAGTATATTGTGTTAGGGAAATGAAATACTAATGTGAGTAGGAAATAGACAAGGATAAAGTGGTTCACCTTCAATCCTCCCCACTGCTGGTTGGTGATATTTTTTGGACGTTACTTAAGGTGGTCCTGGTATTCATAGGTTTTTAGATGTAGGTATAAATATTTGAAAAAAATGAAAATATCGAATTAATGAAAATATACAGTATGTGAGGCGTATTGCGTCATAAAGCAAACCAGCGGAGTTAGGATATTGCCACTTATACATTCCAGAGTACATAGAGAAAACAAAAAAGTAATTAATTGAAAGTAAACGTTGTGCTAATATTAAATTAAAACATGCGACGAACTACAGAACATATGACTCATAGATTTTATACTCTATACTACATATAAGTTACAGTAACATAAGGAAATGTTTATTATATAGCCATTTTGGATATATTCAAAAATTCAAAAAAAAGAAATATGGTGAGGTATGTGGTGGTGGCGGTTTCCTTTTAAATATAAGAAATACCTACCTGTGTCAGGTATTTCTTATATTTATATATGAAATAGAATACTATGGGACGAACAAATTGTAATCAAATTAAATATTTCAGAAAAATAATAGTATTGTGACAAAATATAATTTCAAATGATATGTTCATTTGAATATATATAAATATTTCTTATATTTATATATGAAATATAATACTATGGGAGGAACAAATTGTAATCAAATTAAATATTTCAGTGTTGTGACAAAATATAATTTCAAATGATATGTTCATTTGAACATATATAAATATTTCTTATATTTATATATGAAATAGAATACTATGGGAAGAACAAATTGTTGTAATCAAGTTACCTATATATTTCAAAAAAATAATAGTGTAGTGACAAAATATAATTTCAAATGATATGTTCATTTGAACATATATAAATATTTCTTATATTTATATATGAAATAGAATACTATGGGAAGAACAAATTGTAATCAAATTAAATATTTCAGAAAAATAATAGTTTTGTGACAAAATATAATTTCAAATGATATGTTCATTTGAACATATATAAATATTTCTTATATTTATATATGAAATAGAATACTATGGGAAGAACAAATTGTAATCAAATTAAATATTTCAGAAAAATAATAGTTTTGTGACAAATTATAATTTCAAATGATATGTTCATTTGAACATATATAAATATTTCTTATATTTATATATGAAATAGAATACTATGGGAAGAACAAATTGTTGTAATCAAGTTACCTATATATTTCAAAAAAATAATAGTTTTGTGACAAAACATAATTTCAGTCACTAAAGTGTTCAAATGATATATTCAAATCCGTGTGATGTTCTAATTCCTTCTTGAAAAAATATATTTATATTTAACATATTTCATTAATATGTATTGTATTGTAGTACAATACAATATTATTGTATCTAATATTATTTAATGAGTTCTCAATATTCGAATTAAGGAGAAGAATTATAAATTATTGTGAATAATATTTTTTAATTGATAATTAGAAATTAATAAACGATTTATTAGTATTATATTTACCAAAGATATATAAGAAACTAATGCAATATTTGTAGCAATTTTTAAGAGATTTAATACTATATCAGCGGCTATTTAATATACATATAAGATTTATGTTCTTATTTTTAACAAAACTGTTATCAGGAAAGATAGCAATATCTACGTTTGATAATTTTATATACGATAAATAAATGAAATTCCGGAAATTATATTTTTTTTTTATTAACAAACTCCCGTTTTATGGCATATAAATGTGATGTGATGTCACGTAAATCTAATTATTTGCCCATATTCATATATTGTTTTTTGTATGGGCCAATCGCGCGTTCCTATAAAATACAAACAACATTGCTGCTTATTATCGATTTATTCAATAAGCGACTAGGAGGCGCCAACGGCAAATACAACGTTGTAGTAGGTTGTAATCTGTACTTTCAGTTAGAGGTTACTGTAACTTACTTTTATAATAACTCTTTTAGGAATGCAAAATGTTTGTAATTGTAATGTTTGTGATTTTATTTAACCGTTTATACAATATAAAGGGTTAGATAAAAATAACTTTGGATCATTAAAACTAACAACTTTTGTTCTAAAGCGCGCGGCACGAGCAAAAAGAATTTCGGTCATTGACATGAGATTAACCAAGACGAGACGGAAAAGAGATTTGTATGAAATCGTCGAACACCGACCACTTTATCAGACAGCTTTCTATGAACTTTTCCCTTTTTTTAATTGAGAGACGTATCCATCAAGTGCAAAAATAAAGGGGATAGTGTGGAATTATAAGATATTTTTGATTATATATGTTTTAGTGGTTGTTATTTATATATAGGATGTACGTACATTATTTATAGATAACAATATAATATTTAGATATTTTATACTGATGACTGATATAAAAAATAGAGCATAAATTTTGCAAATATATGTACAAAACTGTTAAATGAAATATGCAAAATTTTCAGTATTTCTGCTAGTAATACTTACGATTATTAATTTAAGTAAGCTCTATATTTTTAGGTGATTTTGATATTTCATAAATGATTATCATATTACGAAATTGTCTAACTCTTTTAGGCGATATATTGAGAGTGACAGGCTGGCGCGGAGAAAAGAGCCTCGCTTGTACGGCTTTCCGTCGGATACGAGTTCTAAAAATAGACTGGCTGACTACCGGAAGCCGTGTCTATTCCACCGCCAGCATAATTAAGTGGTCGTTTAGTCTTTGAAACAAGCGTATAGCCCCTTGGAACGTTAATCAATATAACATAGTTTAGTAACACATACATTACGAAAACATTGGCCATCAGCTAATTCGGAAACACCCGAACTCGTCATCCACGTCTATGAATTACCGTACTTCTAATTGCATACTTTATTACGAGATACTTTAGTAGTTTATGGCATTCTTTATTACTTTATTGCATAGACGTGGATGACGCGTTCGGGTGTTTCCGGATTAGCCGATGGCTAATGTTTTCTTTATGTATCTGTACGTAGTTGATGCATATATACACGTATAATATTGACTAAGCGGATGGTTGCGACAAAAGCAGACATTTTTGCAGCTTATTACCAACTTATTCAGTAGAGTAGATGTTGCTAAACGCAAATATAACGTTGTAAAACTAACCTATTTTTATTTACAGTAGCGAATGAACGTTGGGACATTGGCGTGGCCACAACGTAGGTGTTTGTCGAACGTATAGATGGCGTATACGAAATGCATACGCAGCGCGAACGCCACGTATACGTGGTATGCCTTATGACGCTACAGCGTGCCGAAATAAAATCAAATATCCCAATATTTGTTTTAAATCTAGGGCAGATTTGCAGTCTCGATGAATAAAATTATAGATATGTAAATAATTATCACCTCACTATTTAATTTAGGTCGTGTAAGTTTCCTCAGGCCGCATGTTTATTTACATTTTGGATAAATTGGGCTGAAACGGAATATACGTTATCGGAGCGCATACTTTCTATATGTATATATATATATATATATATATAATACAATATGTCACTTTCCCATAATTGTCGACTCTACAGGAGATCCGTTGATTCTTCTTTTCCAAAACAGCAAACCATTTTTGTATTGAAAAAGTCACAGATACAATTCGCATTGTGTAACAATGCGTGCGACTTTTATCGCGAAGAATGTTTAACATCCTTTAGTACTTTGAGGGTGTTTCTATTAGACCAAGACAAATATATTATAAATATATAAAATATATATGTAAATGTTATTTACCACAACAGCAATATGGTCGAGTTGTCTATTAAACTCGACGGTTTTGGAGAATTTCTCGAAGACTTGTTCGCTGCAGCTGACTGCTCAAGTTATTAAGTTGTCTATCTGTTCCTTTGTTCCGTACAGCGTACCTTGTTGAACCATAAGTACCTACCTACTCGTACTGTAGCTTCATGGTAAACGGTAAAGGTCAATAAATTCAACAACGTTCGGTAATTTATCTGTAAACATGTCGGATTGAGTTGACATCAAAGGTCGGCAGAATATTGGCAATCTTCTAAATCTTACTATACCATATCATCAGTCTCACCGTACCAGACACATTTTCTACTGTTGTTTCGGAGATACGTTACCACTTTGTTTACCACTCTTCATATCGAGGCACTACTGGCGAATTTGTTTAAGGCTCCGGTTCATCTGGTCGGAGAACAGCCACGGTATGTTACCGTTTGTCGCTTCTGAGACAACCTTTGGGTCTTGGTCAACAGTGGTCTGACAAATATAATATATTGGGTGCTCAGATCAGCCATTGGTTGAATAGGCTATTAAATGTAACCTTACTTGTAATATACTTATACATTGTCTTACATAGAGTGGTCATAGTCCAGGGGTATTTATTCTCGAGGCCTATATAACTGAGATTCTACTTAAAAACTGATTTTTTAAAAACATTACTACCTTTCATATTTAAAAAAAATTGGACCAAGTATATGCATCAATCCGCACTGGGCCCGCGTCATGAATTATGGCCCGAAATCCTCTAGTGATTTACTAAGGGACGGCTGTGTCCCGCTGGAGCGTCACTTTACACATAAATTATCATGTTTGTACACGCCTTTTCAGCGTTCCATTTATCTCTATAATTCTCTCTTTTCATAAGAAAGGTGAAAAGCATCCTCTACCGAATACCGAATCTTAAATGTTTTACATATTTATTTACGTATTACTTCTACTGGGATTTATATTTTTGTGATGTCTTGTCTTTGTTTTCATTTATTCTGAGTATTATCTCTAAAAGCATGAAATAGGCTAGGGAATAGCTCCATTACGTTTGCATTTCATGAAAAACGTGGATTTTAATAAATTATTGATGCAATAACTCGATGTTATGATTTAAAAATAGACTGAAGTTATTTGGTAGTATTCAACATATTTAATTGGCGGGCACACGATAGAGCATGATCAGGCCCGTCACTACAGAGCTGATCACGCGATATTGCGTGGTCGGCCCTTACAGTTTTGTATACGCTATTGAATAATGGCCATAGGGCCATAACGCTACGGCGCGTGGTATTTATTTTGGCCACTAGGAAAAGGATTGCCCTTTGGTGTGTGTGTGTGTGTGGGGGGGGGGGGGGGGGGGGGGACTGGCCTGCTGGCAGCCAGTTTTATTTGACAGTCTACACAACGACGCTTATCTGTAGAAGACGTTTTTAGAGTTATTCGTTTATGTGTAGGCTTTTAAATTGTTTTTGATTAGTTTTCGAGTAGATATTTTATTATTATTTAGAATGAGTGATAACCCAGGACCATCGAAGGGAACAAAAAGGTGTCATGAAGGGTCATTTCGCGCGACAAAACCGTTGACAAGTGCAGAAATAATTAAATTGTCAGAGGAATCAGATGAGAACATTTACACAGGGAGTGATGTTGATGACATTGACTACGTGGACTGTGAAGGTGATGAAAGTGGTTCAAGTTCAGAAGAAGACAGTGAGGAATTGGAGGAGGAATATGCTAATGAAATTATGAGTGACCAACAACAAATTCCTCCCGCGTCCTCTAATCAATCACAAGCTTCTTCCACCCCCTCTCCATCACCTGTAATGGCACGCCTGCCTGACGAACCATCCAGGGCACCGTGCACTACACACTGGAGCACTGACAGCTCTTCGATGAAAGAAATTCCTTTTCGTCAATCACAAAATAAGCTACTGGTGCCATCGCCGGACAATCCTAGAGGCTATATTGACCTGTTTCTCAAGGAGAATTACTTACAAAACATCGTGGATTGCACAAATAGATATGCGGACAGATTGAAGAATGCTACTCAACAACGCAGCTCTCGAATCACTAATTGGAAACCACTAACAGTAGAAGAATTGAAAACGTTTATCGGTTTACTATATCACACAGGCACGGCAAAAATGAACCGTATCGTTGCCTACTGGAAGTCTCATCGATTATATAAATCAGTATTCTCACAGTATATGTCAAGAAATAGATTTCAACTCATTTTACGATGCCTGAATTTTGAAGAAAATAATCTCGACCCTATGAGTAAATGCAAAATGGTTATTGAAAACTTCAATAACACGATGGATACGATTTATTATCCAGGCAAAAATCTTTCTCTAGACGAATCAATGATATTATGGCGCGGTCGTTTTATCTTTCGACAGTACATAAAGAGAAACAGACACATGAATGGAATCAGGATTTATGTATTGGCAGAACCCGATGGAACACTTCTGAAAGTTCATGTTTTTGCTAGTACTTTGGATGAAACTGCAGGCAAAGGACACACAGAAAAAATTGTAGAGAAATTATTGGAAGGTAAAATGAATGCTGGTCATGCAGTTTATATGGATAACTTCTATAATAGCTATGGTTTGGCTGTCAAGCTGCTGGAAAAATGTACCTATTTCACCGGCACACTGAACAATAAACGTAAAGAAAATCCAGCTGTTGTCATAGCCAAGAAATTGAAAAAGGGCGAGAACATATCGCGTTACCGTAATGCTGTTCATATAGGCAAATGGAAAGACAAGAGAGAAATAAATTACATCTCGACGGAATTTAAAGAACAAATGCAGGAAGTTACTACCAAACGCAGTAACGTTGTTGTGAAGCCGGTAGCAATTATCAATTATAACCGAAATATGTCAGGAGTAGACCTTCAGGACCAAATGCTTGCCTATTATCCGTGTGAAAGGAAGACTCTCCGCTGGTATGTAAAAATTTTCATCCATACTCTAATGATGAGTATGATAAATGCGCGTGCTCTTTATAACAAATATTCGGGCAAAAGCCTACCTCTATATGAATTTAGAGAACAAATAATTGAATCGCTTTTGCCCGAGAAAGAGATGCCACCCGCGACGCAGAAGCATCAGAGAGAAGAACAACACAGGCTGACTAAGATAGTTAAAACGAACGAGCGCACTTTTCGTGGCGGAAAAACAGTAAATGCAACTGCAAGAAAGGATTGCAGAAACTGTTACGCTAATAAAAAAAGAATGAACACCACTTTAGAATGCAAAAATTGTCCTGGCAGTCCTCCACTGTGTTCAGAATGTTTTTTTGATTTACATTACTGCACTCTAAAATCTACATGATTTATTATTATAAGAAGCTATGCTATATGTTCAACTGCTCGACTAGTTGATCGCTTCAGTTCTACCACAATCTTCTACCACACTTATACTAAATTTTCGATAGTTTCTACAAAGTTTCATATATGTGTTGTTCCTGAGATGCATCAATACATAATTGCAGTTTATTTAACCCTAATTCCACGTTGGCGGAACTGTGGCAAACGACTAAATGTTCCATAAGAAATACCATAAGAGTTCCATAAGAGTATCTGTTTTTATATGGTACATATATAAAATGTTCTACTTTATGAATTATGTGTCAATGTGTTAAGCGGCCCCCTGACTATCGAGGGTGAGACTTGTCAATACCACTTTAATACTTACATTGGATACTTTTACTATTAATGAATGTATCAGAATTCACTCAGGATCGTAACCAATTGACCGTCTTATCTCTTATCATGCTTGTTGATCTGTGTTGCACTTGGAAAGCTAGTTAAGAAGTTTTACTTCCATAATGGAAAGGATATTTATAATGAGAGGATAAATAAAAATAACAATAAACCAAAATATAAAACTACTATTTATATGCGAAATTATGGGTATTATATATACTATATCATAATAATAACGCAATAGTCATATTTAATTGTATCTACACAAAATTAAGAACTACATAATATTTATACAACAAACAAGTATAAATATTACAGGATATCATTCTATCTCCAATAATATTAAAATGCATAAAATTTATACCTAAAATCATATTCTTAATAAATAAATAATTATGATGTAACGTTGGAGCAGCCTGTATACTCGTGTATAGACAACCTCGAGGAACCGATTTCTATGTGCAATTAGTAACTTCATTATTGTGAATTATGTGTAATGAAAAAATAACAAATGAGCATTAGGCAACGTAAATATTGTCTTTGGTATATTTAAATAAATAAATTAAAATCAAGTAGAGATGTTTAGAAGTAATCGGAAAGCAATCAGGGTTCTCAGCCGTTTGGGAATACTTTTCTTCAGTAAATCAATCAAATATTCAGGTCTATACCTAATAATTATGTTTCTCCTTACTCGTCAGAGGCCTGGAGTTGAATTGAATATTAGTGTGGAATAGTGACAAATGACACATAAAGTTACAAACATAGCCACTCTACTTTCATTTATGATCTGCGTACAGATTGCTAAATATAACCAGGAATTTTAGCTAGCGCATTGACTTGACAAGTCTGTGTTAACATTATTGGGTACGGTTGTTATCCAATGCCCACAGATTGTTTTTTTTTTATAGAAAGAACGCGTCAGACGAGGTAACAGTCCATCTGATTGTAAGTGGATACTGTCGTCCATACATATCCGCAATACATGTCAACAGTAGTATAGAATGACAGACTATGGAGATTTAGGAATGAATTTGAAGAAAGGGTTCAGAAAATAGGGAGAGATAGGATAGAATGGGAATGGACACTGGCATATTATAGTGTGTGCACTATGGAAACACCTACTACGTACATTGGGGATTTCCTCATATTTCCCAGGATTTCTCAGGATAAAGTGGGTAAATGGGTAAAATATTTTACGGTAGTCATCTGTGAGTGTGGGGTAACTTAGCTAGTCGACTGCACTCAGGGGCTGTGGGATTGCAGCGAGCACTTTCCGCCTTCCAAAATTGTATTAGACCTTTAATAAAACTATAGCATACTGTCGCCTGTTTATATTCTTCTTCTTCTTCTTCTCAGCCCTTGGACGTCCACTGCTGGACATAGGCCTCCCCCATTGTCCGCCATTTAGACCTATCGGCAGCGACCTGCATCCAGCGGGTGCCCGCAACCTTTATGAGGTCGTCTGTCCATCTAGCAGATGGACGTCCTCGGCTTCGTCCGCCGGTACGTGGTCTCCATTCGAGAACCCGTCTGCCCCATCGGCCATCGGTTCTTCGAGCTATGTGCCCTGCCCACTGCCACTTCAGCTTGCTAACCCGAGAGGCTATGTCGGTGACTTTAGTTCGTCTACGGATCTCGTCATTCCTGATTCGATCACGTAGAGAAACCCCGAGCATAGCCCTCTCCATAGCTCGCTGTGCGACAGTGAGCTTATTTATGAGGCCCATAGTCAGAGACCACGTCTCGGTGCCGTAGGTCATCACTGGCAACACACACTGGTCGAAGACCTTCGTCTTCAAGCACTGAGGTATTTTGGACGAGAAGACGCTGCGTAGCTTCCCGAACGCTGCCCAGCCGAGTTGGATTCGTCGATTGACCTCTTTCTCGAAGTTGGACCTACCTAGTTGGACCGTTTGGCCTAGGTAAACGTACTCGTCAACAACTTCGAGAATCGAGCTCCCGACTGAAACTGGGGTGGGCACGACATGGACATTCGACATGATTTTCGTCTTGTCCATGTTCATTTTAAGGCCCACCTGTTGGGAAACTCGATTGAGGTCTCCGAGCATTGTGCTAAGATCCTCCAGCGATTCTGCCATGACCACGATATCGTCGGCAAATCGAAGGTGAGTGATGCATTCGCCATCAACGTTGATGCCGAGTCCTTTCCATTCCAGGAGCTTGAAAGCGTCTTCCATCGCATTGGTGAAGAGCTTCGGAGAGATGACATCTCCTTGTCTCACACCCCTCTGCAATGGAATCGGCTCCGTGCTCCCTTCCTGTACTCGGACTGACATGGTGGCGTTGTTATACAAACACTTCAACACTTCGATATACCGATAGTCAATATGGCACCGCTGGAGGGACTGTAGCACTGCCCAAGTCTCGATCGAATCAAAGGCTTTCTCATAGTCCACAAACGCTAAGCATAATGGCAAGTTATACTCCTCGGTCTTCTGTATAACTTGCCGCAGCGTATGGATGTGGTCTATGGTACTATAGCCTTTTCGGAAACCGGCTTGTTCGGGAGGCTGGAAGTCATCAAACCTGCGCTCGAGACGATTCGTGACAACCCTCGAAAACAGCTTATAAACATCGCTCAGAAGCGAGATTGGCCTATAGTTCTTCAACAAGGTCTTGTCGCCTTTCTTGAAGAAGAGCACCACCACGCTTCTGTTCCATGCCTCCGGCGTAATACCTTCGAGCAAGACGGAATTAAAAAGCTTCTGAAGGACTTTCAGTACCGGTGTTCCACCCGCTTTCAGAAGCTCTGAAGTGATTCCGTCTTCACCCGGCGCCTTGTTGTTTCTAAGCTGTTTGAGGGCCATCCTAATCTCGTACAGGCTGATGTCCGGGATGTCTTCGGTATAGTGTCGGGTCAACTTGGCTCTTGGGTCTTTGGCCAAGTTGCAAACAGGTTTAGCGACCGAGGTATACAACTGTCCATAGAACTTCTCGATCTCCCTCAGTACCTCTTGTTTGTCGGAAGTGACACTGCCGTCCTCCCTCTTCAGCTTCGTCAACTGGCTCTGCCCAATAGATAAGTCTCTTGCGAACACTTTGGAGCCTTTATTCCGCTCTATCGTCTCCTTAATACGATTAGTATTAAAGAGACGGATGTCGTGTCGCAAGGACTGATGAATCCGTCTATTGAGCTGCCGATATGCTTCCGCGTCATCAGGAGTCTGCAGTGCCATCGAACGTCGTTCCGCCAAGAGGTCGAGGGTGTGGTCGGTGAGCTTTTGGGGTCCATCTCTTCGACTCTATTAAGTTATATTAGCGTTTATACTCTTCGTTTATATTAGCCTCTATTAAGGCGCGGCAAAAGCTAAAGGCCTTCTAAGGCTCCTAAAGCCAGATGTAATGTACTTGGGACTATTGCGTACAAGACTACATACACTTAAATTAGGACATGGTTGTTAACAAGTCGCTTAGCATAGTGGCGTTTCATTAGGTCGTGTTAAGAAGATTACATTGTTCAAATTCATTCAATTCATACGATTCGGATCTGCTAGCAGAAATCTCCGCAAGTATATCATCATAGTAAATAAGTTGCATTCGTAAAATTTTATTAATACATAATTGTGTCATTATCTGAGAACAGGGCCTTATTGTCGTTTCTACTTTTTAAAAACTGTTTTAAACCCATATATTCATCTTCACAGCATTTTGACTATGAAAGGGGACAGGTTAGACTGTTCTCTTATGCTTCGCTGCTGTGGACTACACGTCCCCAGCAGTCAAGTTAAATAACTGTAGATATAAGAACTAACACTTACGATACATTTAAAAATAAAATTAATAATTATTATTGATTAAAACTAGACTTTAATCAAGTTTTACAAACAGTAACATAATATGTTATATTGAATCTTAAAAATTACATATCAGAGCAGGTTTTATATACCAAATTTTTAAGTTAGAAAATCTTAGTAAATAAGTTCATACCGACATAAGGTCCTTTTACTCAAATAACATCACATTTTCTTTTTAAGTTCATGAAAATGTCTAATTAGTCGGTTCAGTCAAAACTACTATACATATTTATTTTAGACTTGTTTTGACAAAAGCAACTTCATGAATTCGCAAGAATTCGCAAAATCTTCAATTTACACCGCCTTTCGTTTAGCTAATGTATTCATAATTTTATATGTCTGGCAAAATATTTACTCTAGATTTAAAGCGATATTAAATTGTGAAAGTAAATAAAATTTGTAAGAGAACATGTTTTAAAAATCAGAGATGAAAAGAAAGTAAATACTCAAAAAGTAAAGGTATAATGTTTACAAAAAACTTACACAATTAATTTTGTATTTTTATTAAAGGTTTTTATTTAATAAACACTCGAATTTCCAATAAAGATTTATTTTTTATTATTTACATTAATCATGAATACAGTTAAATATTTAATGTACGCAATTAATTAAGCCATAACTACACTATTTATTTATCGTTCTATTTACATACAAAATAAAGAATTGCATTACAACAGAATAAAGATCGCAAAACATGTTAACTTTGTATCTGCAAATTAAATGGATAAAATATTGTTGCCAAAGGGAATTTAACTCTTTGAGTTAATCTTCAAAAGAGATATAGATAAAGATAATTTATATCAATAATGTGTTACAAAGTTTACATCGTAATTGGTTTTTAATTATGCAACACAAGTATTCTTATCTATCAAGTATAACAACAATTAATACACGTTTATTAAACAATTAATACACGTTTATTAGTTATCAATTCTAAATTACTACAGAGAGTTACTTAATGAAATTAACCCTAGAAATAATTCGAAGTAGGCGGGTATCTCCTACTTTTAGTGTCTTACATATAAAGGTATAGTCCTTAATAATATTCAATAACAATAAATCGTTTACGCAAGTTATAATTTTAAAACATTTTAATAGCACATTCAGAAGCTCAGATTGGTAACTTACAATACATAGTAAAAGGTCAAAAATAAATAGGGCATTTATTGATTGGACGATTTTATTCAATAGGAAATTTGCTTATATAATTTAGTACGTAAACATTGACTAGATACTGACTAGAATACCCAGACGGGCCACTTTTATGAATCTTTATCTTAAAACGTCTGTGTTACACACGTATAGAGTCAACAATACTTATCGGATCATAGAAGTTCGATGTTTAAGGAAGAGTTTTCACAAATGAACATAACATAACGACACTTGTAGAGTTCTTCAGAGCGAAAACTGTAGAGGTCAGGTACGAAGGGGGTTTAATTCGTGGGGGGCTCAGGGCCCAACTGTGCTCAGGCCAGTCCCATCTCTCCAATTCCCTGCAAAAGGCGCAGGCGCAGCCGACAAAAGATCGGATCTTCGAGCGGGAGGCCGCGGCGCATCAAGAAGCGGAGGGTTTCTTGAGCGCAAATCAGAAATCCAAGCTGTTCCGGGTCTAAGTTGACAGGTATCATGTCGAGGAGAGGGTCTTCGTTCTCGTCGCCGTAGTTGAGAGGATCGAAGAAAGTGTCCTCGGTATCACTGCGAAGTTGATTATCGTGTCCATCTTGAGAACTAATCCGCCCAAAGAGTCGCTTCAAGGCTTGGCGTTTCTCAGGACTGTCTGTCTCATTCATTAGAGGTTCGCTGCGTGATCGCTTGCGGCGCCGGAGACGCTTCGTGCGCCGCTCCGAAGCATTGTTGTCGGTTTCACGGCGACGCTTGCTAGTCATTATAATTTACAACTAGTCCGTCGGCGTCGGGATGCAGACTGCGAATGGGCTGTGCACTGGGAATTAAAGGGCCTGAACGCGATTACACAGGCCGCCGTGCATCCCGCTCGGTGCTTGCGGGAGCCGGCGCGTTAGAGCGGGACAGGGATGTCAGCTGCACCGGGAACAGCTGGGCGAGCAGATGCAGGGCGCGGGGCAGGCACGCACGCTTTGTTTAATAAAGTTTATTCGGGGAAATAAAACTGTTAGCCGCGATTGCGCGGACCGGCGGGGTGAGGGGTGACGCGCGGGGGAGCGGCAGAGAACTGCCCCGGGCGGCAGCTGCGGCGCATCTGCCGAGCTCAGGTGAATCCACATGCTTCGTCTCAAGGTGCCGATGTCGGCTTCGCCCGTTACACTTTATCGACGTAAATGTAAACAAAGAGTGCACTTTGTACCTAAAGCCGTTTAGCTAACTTTTAAGGCTTTAAAACAGGCCGAACAGTGATAGAAAAAAATCAATATCAAAACAGACTGGCTCATCGTTTTTGGCTACGTTGAATCCTATGTAAAATAACTACGTGTGGGTAAATTGGAAACGACAGATCGACTTTATTTACAGTTGATAGAATCTAAACCCATGTGTTTTTTATACTTTTCTCTATTTCTATCGATATAAAGTTCTATTATTTGATTTAAACAGTAACTCAATGTTAGATACTCTGTAGATACTTACATAACTACTGTGCTGGTTCCTATTCATAGGTCGTATGAGCTCTATATTATGGACTATGTGTAAGGTTGGATATAGCGTAATCCGTTTCAAAGTTGCCTGGCGGACGTCTTTCTCGCTATATTTCACTGAGTTTATGTTAGGGGAAGTGTTGCAAAGCGGTTTAACTGAATTTCCTTTGTCGTATAGTACCTAGTTCAGTTTAAATATAGAGCAACTCACTTTTGCCTAAGCAGAAAGTTTATCAGAAAAAATAGTAGGAATTCAATTTGTCTTTCGGACAATACTTTTCAAGTGTAGTGATTTTATTTTTAAACAAACCTGTGACAAAATTGTTTTTTTTCTGTCGCAAACTTAGAACTTTAGTGATTATACAGGAACCCAAATGTTGCTGTGTAAAGAATTTCATTTCTACCCTTATGCTATGCTTTGTTTGTTAGATTCTACACAGCCATTAAAGCTAAGGGCCAAAGGTATAAAGGAAGGAGAGCTTGCCTCCTTCTAGCGCGTGCATGGTTCCGAATTCGATTTCCTCTGCAGACGGAGTTTCCTTTGTTTCAGGTTTAGATAGAGATGGTCGAGTGTCTATGTGTCATACTTACTTGTATCTGTGGGTAGGAACGTATGCTTATATGAGCTCAGTACTTCTAGTATAAGTAGGTAACTTGGTTTGTAGATGTATTCTGGCTATGTGTGTGATCTTGAAAGAGGCTTTCAAAATAAAGTTTTACAGCAAGTTAAAAAGGTCGAGTATCTTATAATATGACAAGTGTCTTTAAGCAAATGTATTAACACTACATCTAGGGCATAAAGAGTCATATGCAATAAAAAATCCTCCTAATTAATCGTGAAATCTTAATGTTTTAGTCGATAGGACAAGATATGTATTAATAAAAAGGACAATCACTATGAATATACGGGTTATAAACACATGAAAATGATCTCACTTGTGAGGTATCCAGCCACCACCGGCGGACTTCTTGGTCGGAGGGAGTCCAACATTACGCATTTCTCTCAACAGCCTCATGCGAACTGCCTCAAGAGGTCTACCCATTAAGCTACGGCATGAGGGTCTTCAAGAAAGCTGTGAATAGGATTTTGCAAGGTTTTTTTGCAGGATTTTGGTGTTGCAGGTGTCCATGGAAGGCGGTAGCCACTTACCATCACGTGGGACCGCTTGCTCGTCCACCCTCTTCTCTATAAAAAAAAAAATTCACTGAGCGATTTTAAACTTATGAATCAGACCTACTATCAGAGGTCACATTCTAAACCTATAATAGGGTTTAAAAATGTTGAAGAAACTTGAAAATTAGCACATTAATCACATATGCAAATGTACGCGCGCGCATTCTATTCACGCGACTTTGAAATATTTCATTACAAATTGGAATTTTCGGCACATGCACATCTGATCATAACAACTTACTTTTCCACTTATGTCAATCCAAAATGGCTCTTATATGTTAGGAATAGAGTTTATCTGTGGCGCATATGTAATGGCAGGATCTAATCACAAGACATTCCTCAGAAAATCGGGTTGTACCGTCGCTTTGTGTGTCTCTATAGCCTATTCGAGAGTGGTTAGCGATCCAGTTGCTCATGTCCTTGTCTTCGCAATTGAATGAATCATTACATCCCGCATGTATCTTGTCTACTCTCTCACGAAATTATCTCATCGCCCTTTCATATTTTAGTGAATTATCTCGGCTCAGGCAGTAATTCTTTCGCCGATCACATTGCCACTCCCCTCGGTAATTTTAATTTCACGATCTTCTCTGGCACTCAGTCACTTGAATTTCCCTTGTGGCTGACCGCTGCTTCATTATCAACAACTTTTGTACTACCAGCACATGGAGCGAAGCAGATGGGGAACTTCCCGAAATTCACTTTATTCCTAAGAACATATGTATATGTATACGTATATGTATTTTACCATACCATGCCATCAGCCGGTGTCTCTCCATTGATGGATATAGACTTATCCCTAGGCATGCCACCACATACGATCTTCGTCTCTTCTTTTCCAGTCATCACCGGCGAATTTCTAGAACTTCTAGAAGTTCGTCATTGGTGACTGGAACGAGTGGCCGTGAGTGTGGCCGAACGAGAGCGGGAGACAGTGAGTGAGTGGGTAGTATTGGATGATAAAGTGATGGATATGAGTGCCGTGAGTGTCAGGGCGCGGTGAGTGTGTTTATTTATTTATTAAAACTTCTCTGCACAATGATAAGTACAACAGGAGGATTTAATGACTTAAGGCATTCTCTACCACTCAACCACCAGATTATACAGAAAAATATTGTGTTACTGTTACGGTCAATCAAGTAATATACCCACACTTAGGAAAGATTACTTAAGAACGACTTTTTTTAAAAATTAAACACTCTTTACCTCCATAGTCCATTCTGATTCGGTAAAGCCATTAGTAATATCACCTACTTTAATGATTCAGAAGGGGCGCGACCTTCATAGATTATTTTACTCGCTATTTGTAAAAAACTTCAGCGCACAGCCCATTAACTGTATTTTGCGTTAATTGCATTCAGCGTTAATTATATCGTTAATAGCAAATAAAAGATCTGAAAATATAGAATAGAATATAAATATGTGTTTTATTACTAAAATAGAAAATAATTACCTTTCGTAAATTATTATTTTACAAGGTGTTACAAGGTGGTCCGAAACGGTCATTTTCCGTACGTTTTTTTTTCTTTTCCCATAATAATCATTCCCATTCCCATAATCATTTGAAATAATTTGTTACGAAAAAAATATTACACTAAATTAGTAATCCGTAAAATTATCTTCTTCATACAAATGTTTTGTGTCTAAAGGTTGTCTGGAAGAAATCGCTATTGCGTATTTTTGATCTGTATGTATTTTTTCCTGTAACTTATATTGTGGTGCAATAAAGTATATTTAATTGATGGATTGAAATATTTTTACATAAAAAATGTATTGATCTTATCTTATTTCGAGTTATTTCAAAAGGTTATGGGAAAAGCAAATTGTATGGAAAATTACCGTTTCGAACCACCTTAATGGCAAACTGACAAAATAAACATGGTGAGATAAAACTTGTTTTGATTTACAAAAATAGTATCGGTTTTATTTTATACGCAGCAGCTAATCCTACCAACTTATTAGTAAATGATTGTCTTAGGAGTTACCGAGAATGTCTATAGAGTTACCGCCAAAGTAGTTACTTTTTAGTTACTGAGTTCAGTAGGTATACCTGTAACTCAGCAGACAATGGAGATATCATTATCAAAAAGACCCACCATACTTTGAATAAAGTACAAAATATGTAGTCCAGTCAAAAACATAAGCTATGTACTGTAAAACAATTTTATTATTATAAATTACTTAGTTCGAGAAAATTCGGTCACTCAGCAGACGACGCAAGAAGACACGCAATTCCTCTAAACGTTCCTGGCAGACTGGTCGCCGTGCAAGCGTAAAGAAAACTAAATATTGATGCTACCCACGATAAGTAGCTACCCATATCTATGTGTTTGTTGACGAAATTCTTGAACGAAACGCAGCACACGCGAACAAAAGTATCTTTAAAAGTAGGGGACAGTTTTTTTAAATAAGTGTATGGTTTATTGTTATTTTATATTAAACGTGATGAAATTTATAATTCCATCTTTTTCTGTAATAAAAATGAATCTACGGTTCCTTGGAAAAAGTTTCTTTTCAATGAAATATTTACAAGTTACTGTGGTGTCGGGCGGGACAGGGAAATATTGTATGGTACGAATATTTCGTATATTGAGTTACCATAAAATTGAATATAAATCAAAGATTCTCAGAAACGTAAACACGCTTCTTGTAGTTCCCAATAATTTAAAATACGTTTGCAATAACATTTATGTATGGTATTATTGTAAATTAGTGTATTTTTATCAAGAACTGTCGGTCACAGCAAAGTAGTTGATTGACTCTCCATGTGTTTAAAATAACTGCTTTTTGAAGAAGGATCTCTGTGAGTGGATGCGTTTATTTATTTATATTTCATTGCACAAAAGTATTGTATAAAAGGCGGACT
This sequence comes from Sesia apiformis, assembly GCA_914767545.1. Lineage (NCBI taxonomy): Eukaryota > Metazoa > Arthropoda > Insecta > Lepidoptera > Sesiidae > Sesia > Sesia apiformis. The sequence continues at coordinate 13,093,581 of OU611963.1, read as the reverse complement.
TAATGCCGGAATTTTGTCCCCGTCATCCTGCCGGAATTTGTAAACGGAGAAACACAATCGGAGAACAAAATCACATACATGACTTAACTACTCAAGTCCTGTATATATATGTGTACTCGTAGATTTTTATTAAACAGTATGTAGTATAATAAGATATACTAATGAATTATTTTTTCTTCAGGTTATTTTTTTATTTTTAAAGTCTGAGTGTCACATTATTGAATGGCAAATTATTTTGTATATATATTCACTAAAGTACACCTTCTGCTCCTAACTCTCTTTTGCCATTGCTAAATGCTGACTTGATGTGGTGAAGCGTGTTCATACATATTTATTTATTATATTAATTGTTCATACATTGTCTTAACTTGTTCATACATTGTGATAACCACATTTGTTTGATTGGATGAACTTCGCACTTGGAGAAAAGCCCGTAGTGACATTGTTTGTTTTAGGAGAAAATTTAGAGAAAACCGCCGAGCTATGCTAATGCTTATTCTACGTGCTGTGGTTCGTATTACACAGAGACTGGGTTCCACGTAAATGAGACGGCGTGTACGAAAAGCTGACGAAAATGTGGAAAATGTTGCAATTAAACCGCTTGAACCTCAGCAAAGCGTTTTGAACGAGTTACGAGATTACTGTAGTGGTTTTTGTGCATACTTCTAGCCTTATTTTCTTTTTTTTCTATAATCGAGTTCTATAATCCTGGTGTTTACCAGAATTTTATCGGTCATTCATCAAGAAGAAGTACCAAGGTCCACCAGAATTGTCCGACTTATCGGATTATGTGTACTTTATGTTTCACTTGGTCGTCCTAATCAGGAGAAATTTATGATCATTGGTTGACTCTTCATTAGAGTGAAAATTAGCGTTTTGATGAATGGAAAAACTACACGAGTAATTGGACAATCCTATTGGACCTGATTTTACTAGAATTTTAGGAATAGGATAATTTCTTGTTTGGATAATTTATTATTTATACATATTTGTGTATCTACATTTGTATAGTATACATATATGTATATTATGTATTCATTAGGCATATTTTAAGAAAATTATAGTGTTGTCGTTTAAGTTATGTATAACACTTATCATCGTATCTCCCAATGTATCTCTCTAATCAACTCTAAGGTTAGCTTGTAGAGAATGCCTTAAGGCATTAAGTTCGCCTTTTGTACGATAATGTGCAACAGTTTGTTACAGTCTTTTAAATTTAGTTTGATTCGAATGACAGGTGTCAAAGTGCCTCAAATAGTATTGGGGCAGTAAGGATCAAATCGAGGTAATGTATTTATGAATCGCCTGAATCGACAAATAAAAAATACGTACGTGTACCTATGGCAAAAAACTTCTGTGATATTTACATTTTTATAGATTAATTATTTTTATAGAGCACTATTCGAAGCAATTTGACATCTGTCATTCTAATCAAGCTAGATTTAGAAGACTGTAAATAAATAATGTCACAAATATTTTCTAATAAAACCATAGATATTTTACAGAAATATAGTTTACGTAAGTACTATACATGCGTCATCCACGCTTGTCGTCCATAAGGAAGACAAAGTGAATCTCTGCCGTGAGTAATCTGTCCTACTTACCCTGGTCTTGACAACTCCTTTATAAGCAACTAGCTTTTGCCCGCGACTTCACCCAATGATTACGTTTTAAATGTTTAAAACGTTTTAAAAGTTTCGTTTTAAAAGGCACTTTCCGGGATAAAAAATTCTTATGTTTTTCTTAGCATTTCAGGCTACTTTTGTTATTATTAAAGATATTTAATCAGATAAATTAAGTATTTTTTTTAATACAATTTCTTATAATGCCTGGAATATAATATATACTGGTAATTCAAGAGTCATTTTTCTTTGTATATATACGGGGTCAAATAAGAAATAGCTGCACCATCTTAAAACAGAATTTCTATCATTAAAACTAAAACAGTGTGCTTAGTGAAACGCCCTCCGGCTAGTAAAGGTACAATTCCGAACTCGACTGCAGGCCACAGGCGACATGGTTTCTGTACGCAGCGTTAACTATCGACTGCCGCGGCGGCAGGCGACACGCGGTAGGCGACAGTGACAGTTATTAATTTATTATACTAAGTTTAAGAGGTTATTAATTCTCAATAATTTTCTTGTTCTCAGCAATTTCGTGAGTATGGTTTATTTTCTTAATTTTTTATTCAATTAGGATTTTCGTAGAAACGTCTTAACGTCATAAAAATTTCGTAAAAAAAGTCTTTAAGATAAAAGGATTATGTCGTAACTCAATTAAAATGGGTAGGACAATAATTACGGACGTTAATGTGTGCGATAAAGAAAATTCCAGAAAAACCAATCAATTTGAGCGCGTCGTATTAAGCCATCAAAATAAGTTTTGCGATGAGAATATTTGTAGGAATGAAGTGCACGCTGCATTCCCACAGCCGCTGCGCGCACTTAACTGGCCGCGTTACCACTCTCTCACAGAAGAGTACCTTGCAATGCACTACATTTTCACTTTATCCTATTTCCCCAATGTACGTACGTACATGTTTCGGTAGTGAGTGAGAGATATGTCAGAGATATCCTATCCCTCCCCATTTACCCAACACTTTCTCCCAATTCATTTCTTAATCTGCAAAGGTAGACAGCGCAACTGTCTGATGTCGGCATGTATTGAGGATGTCTATGGACGAAAGTATCCATTTAGGTGGACTATACGCACGACCGCCGCCTTTTTCAAAAAAAAAATGTTTAAAAATTGCAAATTTAAGATCACGTGGGTCATAAAAAGTAATGAGCAAAATAGTTTAAATGGATCATTCGCTTAAGGATGTTGTTGGGTACCTACTTCAAATGAAAGCTTTTATTTTTATGATCTTTTAATGATAAGGCAGTTAATTTCAAAACTATGGGCCTACCATCATATAAACTGCTTTTCAATTCTATCTTTTATTTGTTAAAATCTTTTTCGTATATTTTAGTAAAAAAACATCGTTTTAGCAATTTCAATTGCTTATAACTATTTTTCCTTTTTTTGGGTCCTTTTGGACCCATTTTAATAATATTTATTAATATAACATAACAAATACATTGTCACTAATTTTATTTTTGTTAGTGAATTGGGACGACATCTATAAAAAAAATCTGCCTGCAATTCAAGAACGGTATAAGCTTTCCGAGGCTGAATTGAAAAATCCTATATTTATGGTTTCACCTTAAACATTCTAATAATATTTAAATATTAAACCTTAAATCCTTTCACAAAGTATATCAATGTCAATCTCCGAACTTATAATCAATTGACGGGCGGCAGATTAGAGTGCTCCTTGAATATTTAACTAAGAAATAATTTTATTCGACCTTTTCAAATTCATCCGCGCGATGTCCCCCTTTGCGAGGAAATCGAATTACGACTTACAGTAAAGATTTTTTGACACTAACTGTCTCATATAATTTAATTTTCTTCCTGTCGAGCTTAATATAACTTCAAGTCATTATTTCCTTGTTTTTCGTGCTAAGTACTGCGATCCAATTGTTCAGTATTAGGTATTTTTATGGAAAAACAACGCCAGACCACCAGACAGTCCACCTGGGGGTAAGTGGATACTGTCGCCCATGGACATGTGCGAAAATTGGCACGTCCACGGATGCACTGCACTACCCAAGTGTGTACAACGCAATACGGTACTTGATACTGAAAAATAAATTGTAAAAATATGTAAACACGATGCCTTGTGCAAAAACAAACTCAAATTAATTGTTTTTCAATCATAAAAAAAACACAAGATTATTTGTTTTAATTTGTTTGTCATAGTCATGTGTCATCATAAAACGTCATAATGTTATCAGATATTACATAGTACGCCATACAAATGTTTGCTTATTTTATCGCGGCTATATTATTTCTAAATTTTGTGAAGAACGGAACAGTAGAAGGAATCATTCTTAAAAAATAAAATTAAAATAAATTTAATTTAATATGACAAATTTAAACTTAATAATGCTATTTTACGCTATTTAATAATTTCATTAAATGGAAATAAAAATATAAGTGAATTACTATGGGATAAATAATTTCATAAACATATGGAAACTATTCATGAGTATGCGATACACCAAAACGGGTCCATAATACTAAATGGGGCCACGGTACCTGCAATTACCCTTTGCCCTTATATTCCGTGTAGTTCTGACCTTCGGTAGACATGGCCGATATTTAACACAATTTAGAGAGGATTATGCCTTTGGTTTGCAAAGGGCTCGAATAAATTTGAAACCATTTAGCTTTGGTTCATAAGTGTTTTAGGGTTATCGTCGCGAGTTTGTAATATATTTGTTGATGTTTATTGATATATACACATGTGTCTATAATATTGTCGTGTAGATGGGCGCGATATGGAAGGAAGAAAAAACATTTCTTTAAATTCTCATTCATTTAAGATAAAAAGTTTTTTTTAACTACTATTTAGAGTCTATTTGAGGGGGAGAGTGCACGGTGCAATTCAACAGTCGCTGGGCGCGCTTGACTGGCCACGTTACCCCTCTCTCACAGGAGACTACCTTAAAATTACTATTTCCCACTTTATCTTATTTCGTACTGTACGTACGTACGTGTTTCGGTAGGGAGTGAGTGAGATGTGCCAGAGCCCATTCCCCTCCTATCCCTCCCCATTTTCCCAACCCTTTGTCCAAATTCATTCCTATATTTCCAAAGGTAGGCAGCGTATTCGGGGGCGTGCCAACGTTTGTCATTTTAAACTAATGTTGGCATGTATCGCGGATGTCTATGGGTTACAATATCCACTTACCATCAGGTGGAGTCTGCCGCCTACGTCCATAAAAAAATACATTTTTGAGTGAATTTTCTATTTAATTAATTAATTTTTATTTTGTAAATATACATAATCTCAAATTTGTTTGATTGGAATCAGCTAGTCCTCACGACACAAGTAATCCTAGTATGAGGACTAGGGTTTACCTCGTTTTTGTATAACTTTGAATTTCGTAATGTTTAAATGAATTCTATTCTATTTTATTCTAAATTATCGTCACGCGCAGGCGTAAAAAGTAGTCCTTAATTTTTTTTAGAACGTGGCAGAAGGACAGACAGTCCACTTACTGGTGGATATTGTCGCTCATTGACATCCACGATCCGCGTGCTCATTGTTCCAAGTTAATCTAAATGTGTTTAGCAATAACCAGTATGTTTATTAAATACTATATGTTGTAATTGACTTTGTGAGCTACCATAAAAAAATATGTATAAATATGTGTATGGTATCGAATATAAATATAAATAGAAAACTTAAATATTTGTAGTCTTTGGGTAAATCATAGCCGAATTAACTACATTTAACATCTGTATTCATAACTTCGATTACAAATAAATTTATTCATTTATTTATTCATTCATTATTATCGACTGTACACAATTGAGATATTTATAGGTAGGATGAACAATTACCTCACTTTCACCACGGGGTGAATGAACGTATTACTATTACATACGAAAATGAAAATTATTTGACGACGCGGTGAAATTTCCGGATGAATGATTCTCTACAATTTAAGTACAAAGTTACCTACTTAGTTACCTTTCTGTTAATATGTGCTAATTAAAATAAGACTAAATGATAAGTATAAAACGCGCCTAACAGATAGGTATTTGTTTCAATTTGTATAGGTTCCAGAGTAGAATTTCTCATTGAAATAAGTTTTCAAAGGCTCATTTATATGAGTAAAGTTTCTCAAATTCAAAAGAGACAAGTATTTAAGTTTAAAATGTAGATTATGACGATAATGTGGCCTGACATCAAAGGTTTTTAAATCAACAATAATGACTTAATCTTATTCCTCCTGAATAATAAAGCGCAGGGTATAAGTCTCTCATTACAATTACAATGTGGTCTTAGCTCATAACTCAACACATGGATCCAATATGAATTGGTTGATTTCATTCGTCGGATAACTTCTTCATATATATTTCCTCAGATAGACAGCCAGGTTTCCAAACTATTTTATTTTTATTCTGTAGAATTTACAAAATTCTAACGGGAAGTTGCATGAACTTCGATGTATTCCTTATTCCCTCCCTTACCTCCGAGCTAGCAATAAATTGCAAAATCTGTACTATTAGAGGTATGGGCCCTGGTTCGAACTAACAATTCCTCAAATATGAGTTGAGAATTTTTTTTTAATTTAAATAAAGCTAAACTCTTGAGTTTACAAATAAATTTACAAATTACAATTATGAATAAATTTGTAAATAAGTTAACAAATAATACAAGTGTAGGCCATTGGGTCTATGCTAGCATTCCGCAGACAGCGACGAATACAAACCAGTCAGAGACATTTGTTTTTAAACAAATTAGTGTTCAGGAGGGTTTGGAGCCGGGAACCTTTTACACAACAACTGGGCTCCTAAACCATAATCGTTTTCTAAAATGACTTCCTCTATATTGGTATGTTGTCTCGTTTGGCTGTGTTAGACCGATTGTTCTCAACGGGATTAGATCAGAGATTGCATCAATCAATTAGCAAATGCGTAGCAATTCAGCCGCGAACAAGGAATAGGTAGGTACGATTAGTCAAGCAAAATTTTGACGTATCGTATGATCGACAACAGATCAATCACTGATGATATCTACTGTATCTTAAAGAGGTGATAAGTATATATTTGAATAGAATGGTTTTATCATAACTCTACCTAAGATATAATAAAGGGACATGTTAACTGGGAGATGTTATGATTAATCTTATTTGGTTAATCTTTTCTTTTGTTATATAAAATAGATGACAGACGAGCTGGCGGGCCACATGATGGTCAGTGGTCACCGCCGCCCATGGGCACCTGCAACACCAGGGGGCTGGCGGGTGCCCTGTTGCCCTTGCAGAATCCTGTTCAGAGCTTTTATAAAGAGCTCCATGTCGTAGCGTAATGGAAAAACCTTAGCTGGCAGCTCGTTCCACAAGTTTCGGTTTGGTCGGTTAAGTGTCTTTTTGACTGCGCGCAGCGACTCCATGTCAAGGAAGTGCGCGGGTGGACCGTACGATGATGACGAGCGGTGCGATGGTAAAAATCCGAAGTTGGCATCAAATTGAACAGTTCTTCCCAACTTCTCCTCTACGCCTCAGATAGGAACCTACATATGGTCTCTTGACGCCTCCAATGCGCAGTCACCACCCTGGGCGAGTGGATTGTGAGGTGGAGAATAGAGATAAACCCGACAAAAAGTGCAGCCATGTACTTCCCTTTTCCCAGGAATGGTTGTCGTAATCCTAGGCTCTCCCCTCTCCCGATAACCTTCTTCAGTCAAACCATTCCTCTGGTTAGAAAGACCAAATATCTCGGAGTTACTCTAGACCATAGACTGATCTTCCGAGAACACATTAAAGCCGTCTGGAATCGAGCCGCCTTCGTACTCGGTCGCCTCAACCCCCTCATGGGCGGGAGAAGTAAAATGTCGCTTAGAAATAAGTTGACATTATACAAAACGCTTGTCCGACCTGTAATGACCTACGCTAGCGTTGTGTTCGCACACGCAGCTCCCTCCAACATCAAAATTCTCCAAACCCTCCAAAATAGATTTGTGCGTAAGGCCGTGGCTGCCCCATGGTACTCACGCAATGTCGACCTCCATAAGGACTTGGAACTTCCTTCCATCGTCAAATACGTGAAACACACTGCCCGACGTTACTATGACGCGATTCCGCACCATCCTAACCCCCTGATCGTTACCTCCCCCATTTATGTCCCAGATAGGAGTGTCCCTCCCCGCTACCATCGTCCACGGCACGTCTTAGACGACCCCGATGACCCAATTACTGCTGCCAATGCAGTTCTTACACCACACTCACAGACTTCACAGATACACCGTCCCAGCCGGCGGAGATGTGGACGTCCCCCTCGTTACACCGTCAACACCACCGGCCCACAGCTTTTATAAAGAGCACTTTTACCAGATATCGGCATGTGTCTGGGCGCTTCTTACCAACTCGCGATACTGCGGTATCCCCCCAATGCAACGCCCTAAGCCGAGGCCCGTTCCTACCGCCGATTTACCGGCGGGGGAGCCCTTATGCTCGTTGCAATACACATTTTGTTCCTGGCTGAGCGCTGTCTGCGCTCGCTCTAAATTAAACACAACCGGTGACTCTTGAAAGGCCACTAGGGCCACAAGAATTTAGCCATTCCGAAAAAAAAAACCGAACATTCTCCATTGAAAACGCAGACACACGCAAAATTTCTTCGGATGCTGAGCGATTCTAGACCACCTGTGAGAGTGGGATCGTCGACAATTCGTACAGCATGTCGTTGGACGGAGTCAAGAGGGTCCAGCTGGTATTTCGGTGCCCACACCTAGCTTCAGCTTTTTATAAGCGACAAACGTTGCCCCGGAGTGAAGCCCTGTTCAGTACACCGAGCTTTTTACTGGCAAGTTTTTTTAATGCAATTGCGAAAAAATAATTTTAATCTGGTATGATGAGAATAAATGTTATTATTTCAAAGATTAGGCATAGATGTATATGGATTGGGTGAATAAAAATTTCTGATTCTTCTAATATTTCTAAATACAGCCAACTTTTTGAAATTTTAGAGTTTATATTTATATTTATTTACATACATAAACTATTATATTACATATATTTTTGAAGAGTTTATATTACATACATAAACTCTTCTCTACGACACAACTAGGTAGTCGGTCGTTTGGTAATAGTAAAATTAATGCACTTTCGTTACTTTATTACAGTAAAATTAATTAAAAAAAATAGGAACTCAGTGGTACGTGTCGAAAAAAAAAATCTGGAGCATGTGTATCCACCAATCCATTATCCAAGCAATATTTAAAAAAGGCTGACATCATGCTTGATGCATTTTTCCAAACATCGGTTTTCTAACTCCACTACTTATATTTCAAGCTTATTTTCATTTAATCTTGTAATCGGAAACCGATCGGACGTGTATGTACGTAGGCGGAACAGAATAAATAAGGGAATACAGACATCACGTACAAAAAACGTTATTACCGAATAGTGTTGACTCAGTTTCATATAAAACATTATGCCTCGTCGAAATGAAAGAGTATGTGGTTTCATTTCGAGTTATATAAACAACTTATACTCCTAGGATAGGTAAAGTATTGGCCAACTGAGCGTAGTCACGCTTACAAACTAATTTTACGTTCGTAAACGAGTTATTGAAATGACTTTAAGGTACACATTCGTTGCTCTAATTGAAGAAATATGTTTGTTCTACAACATTTTATTTGCGGTTATATCAACTTATACATTAAGATTTTTTAACTAAATATTTCGGCTTAGGTGGCAACTGGCCCGCGCAGAATATGATCCGTGGGCGAGTTTACCACTTTTTAAAATTGCTAGTGGTTGGTCGACCGGGCCGGAAGCAATTTATAGAAGCCAGTTTAAAACAGTAGGGGAAACTAGTCCGAACGCACTTCTAAAGATTTAATTTTTACAGTTGTGTTTTTCAAGGACTAAATAATGTAATAAAATGGGTATATTATTTAGGAATATAAACAAGTTTGCTAATTGAGAAAGAGTAATTGAATAAAGTTAGTAATTGGTAATGTAATTACTTCCGGCCCAGTTGACAAATTTTAACGAGCATTTTTTAAATTTAAATTTTAAAAAGTGGTAAACTCGTCCGCGGACCAGATTTTGAACGGGCCAGTTGCCACCTAAGCAAAAAATTCATTGTTTCAATAATATGCTTTAATAGAAGCATATTCTATCATCTGATTTTTAAAGCATTTTTTATTAGTCTCAATATCTGAGAAACACCGACAATAAAGTTAAAACATTATCTCAATTAATAACCGAATTATTTGTTTCACCGGCTCCTCATTCACGTATCCCAGCACTATCAGTGAATGAAGTTGATTACATCATAGACGGGTGAGCATTCCATCAACGCTACATCAGGGTCCACTGAGCAGCTACACGTTAACTGAGCGGAATTACATTCAGAGTGATTCGCTTTGCAGATCGGCTGTGTCTTAACGTGACAACCGTGTTGGTTAACATACAAGTATTATATGTCTGAAAGTCTTTATGTAAGATTATAAATAAGAAATAAGGTGACATCTGCAAGTCATCTGAAAAGTAAGGACCGATGTGCTGAACAGAGCGAAGCGGTACTTCATCTCGGGGTAACGTCTGACGCTCTACAAAGCACAGGTCAGACCCCATATGGAGTACTGCTCACGTTTCTGGCCTGGCGCACTGATATATCAATTGGAGCCATTTGAATCCATCCAACGACGTGCTGTTCGAATTGGCGATGATTCCACTCTCACAGGCGGTTTGCAACCCTTCAGCGTCCGCAGGGAACTTGTGTCCCTCTGCGTGCCTGTATTACGGAGAATGCTGCGATAACTGTTCGATATTACTCCTACCTCGGGTTTCTACAACCGCACCTTCCATCATAGAAGTGCGGTGCATCCGCATTTCTTCGATACGGAGATGTAGCGCACTGTACGGCCTAAAAGTCGTTTATTGTCGTAAACCCGTAGGCTGCGGAACGAACTGCCTCAAGAGGTATTCCCCTTATGGGATATGGGGATTTTGAAGAAAGCTGTGAATCCTTCGGCGCCTGTAGCCACTCACCATCATGTGGGCCGCTTGTCCGTCTGCCTCCTATAATATATAAACAAAAAAAGTCGGCTGGGGCTGTGTCGGGGCATACGGCCATTGGTTTAACGTGAAACGTCTATGTCGGAGAGTCGCTTTTATCTCGCTGGTATCTTCACTCGCTATGTCCATTGGTACAGGTATAGCAGAGGTAGAGATGCTCGCAGAGTCGGCGTCGTTCACTAAACGTGCCGTGGCTGCTTTGCGACGCTCCCAAAACCGCCTCGCTCGCTCGGTGCCGGACATTGGCGTACCTGTGCGTGGCCCATAACCTCCTCTTTCCAACGAGAGGCGCGATTTATATTTTCAACTGGCTCTTGCACGGGCTGAGGCCGACATATTGTATTTCAATACTTTTTTATAGACTTACTTGTTATTTTTACGTATAAATATTGTCCAAATTACACTATTTTTTGCTTAAATCAATCGGTCTAGATAAACTCTATATGCACACGCACGAATCACCGCACTATCACGTCTGAGATGAAAGGAGCGAGAGCCTCGGTTTCGGCCATTTTGCGCGGTGCCCCTTCGCCGCCAACCCGCCCGGCCCCGATGCAAACTCAAGGTCGTACAGCGAGCTGACTATATAAGCTAAACAATGACACTAGATTTATGTCTCTAAGACTAATAGTTTTGTAATTATTAAGGTAAGACGATATAGACCTTTTCGTTACGGTTCACTTTTCTGACCTGGTACTCGTATGTATCGGTGTGATTTTAAAGACGTTTCACGTCAACAAATGTAAAAGACCGATGACAGTGCCAGTCGGAAGGAAGATTTCGCAAATTTTTATGTTTTGGAAAAAATGTTTAAACAAAAATAGAATTAGTAATGGGCGGGTCGTATTTACCCCAGGACCGATAACCGATTGGACAGACGAGTCCTCGAATAGAGGCCACCTACCGGGAAGCGCAGTGTTGGACGCTCTCCGGTCAGGTGGGCTGAAGACTTGAAGGATGGTCGTCGATGGTGGTTGGATGAGAATAGCCGAAGATTGTGTGTGGTGGCGAGATTTGGGACAGGCCTATATTCAACAGTGGAGAGATATAGGCTGATGAAATGGTATGGCAGGCTATTGTATGATATAATATAAGTATTATTTCAATTTCTATTAAACCGTCATTCTCAAAGCAACGTGAACAATGGGCTCTGTCCACTGAATCAGAGGTGCTTTACAATGTCGGATCGGCAAACATCAATCAGGATATACGGCAGTAATGGTTGTGCAGGACGTCTTGAGCACTAATTGAGCTACGACGGCTCGTTGGTCAGAAATCAACGCCTTTTGCGATTGGTGCAAGCCACGGGCGATTGAAGTAATACAATCTAATTAAATTAGCTATATCACCTTTGATTTTTAAATGCTTGCTTTTGAATAGTAAGTCATTTTTTATAATGAGACTAAGAAAATAGGCGTTTTACAACCTTGAGGAAGGTAAATACTAATCAGGACTAAAGATAATTACTAATATAAATAAATTATATTATATTCTTTGATCAGAATGTTTGTACAGGACGTCTTGGAGCCCTAATTGAGCTGTGAGGTTCGTTGGTTCCAAATTAACACTTCGGGGCGTTCGTCTTGGCTGAATAACATTTATTTTCTTAATATGATGTATACTTTAAAAATAATTATTTTATAAAGTCGGCGAGGTAAATATTAGGCAGGTTATTTTAGGTTATTTTATAATGTCTGCATATACAAGACAGTAATGTAGACCAATTCAGTTGTGATGGCTCGTTAGTGAGCAATACCTGTTGGGTCGTGAATGGATGATTTAAAGATTAACATTTATCTTAATATCAAAAAATTGTTTTTATAAAGATTTCAAGAAAGGTGTTTTATAAAATCGTTGAGATTGACATATTAATGTTAACCTCATATTAGTAATGTTTTTACATGGAGTCTTGTGCATTAATTGAGTTCTGGGTTTTTAACGGTTATCAATGAATACAATTGCAGTGATATAAATGTTATACTTACATAATAAAGAGGTTGGGTTAGGTAATAAAGGTGATTTATAACGTTGATGAGACAAACAAATACCAGTAATGCTTCTTCCTGAAGGCCTGAGAACTAATTGAGCTCTCTGACGCTACAGCGGTTCTGACGTTCAGTGACGCTTCAGTCCATTCTTAAGAAAATATATTTTGGGTAATGAGGTGAAGAAAAAAGGTACTTTACTACGTTGGTGAGACAAACAAATGCCAGTAATGTTTGTATGCCTTGAGTACTAATTGAGTTGCGTTGGCTCGTTGGTCAGAAATCAATGCCACAGATTGTTAGTACAAGTCACTGTCGATTGAAGTGATATAGAATTACATTATTTCCTTAAGAAAATATATTTTATATAAGAAGGTTAATAAAGAAGGTACTTTTTACTTTTGAGCAGTAATTGAGCTGCGACGGGTCTTTGGTCAGAAATCCACATCTCGGACCATGTGTGCAGATTATGAGCGATGTGATATGAGCAGGTTATGATAAGACTTTATCCGGCTCGAAGGATCAAAATTTATGCCAAGTTATGTCAAGAATGTCAGATGTCATGCGAAAACACGTGCGACGTGGATGCTAGCTTAATACATGCATGTCAGGATAAATGTTTAGTGCTGTAAAATGTACGAGTTGACTCGTACAGAAATGATATATCGAATTACATTTATTTTGTTAACAGAAGATATCTTGTGTAAGGAGTCCGAGAAGGAAGGTGCTTTATAACGTCGGCGAGATAAACAAATGACAGTAATGTTTGTACACGACGTCATGAGCATTAATGGTCAGAAATGTACGTCTTTGGTTGTTAGTACAAGACACGAGCGACTGGAGTGAAGGTGCCCAGTAAATAGTGGCCCTGCTTAAAATTGTCGATAGCCCAGCTTGTGATGGAGTACCATCACTATCGCTATAAGCGGTAGTGGTGCAACGCTAGTTAGCGTGTGGACCCCGTCGCACATCCGTCTACGAGGAGCTGTCAAATGGATTGTGCATTGGTTAAGTGATTATATCGTGTTAAAAGGTGTTGAAAAGTAATAAAATGTTAGAAGAGAATCGGCGGTTTAATTAATACTGTACGAAGAAAAAGAGCGGTTCTGCGTGCATAAATAAGACATACTGAATCGAAGAGTGAAAAACAAAGTTGTTTTGAAAAGTGTGACAGAGATGTTATACAGTTCATGACCGCAATTCCGTGTGCCGTGAAAACCGGTACAATTTGACTCATATTTTTTTTCGAACATTCGTTTTTAAATGCATCATCAGAAAAAAAGATAGGATTTTTTCTGTCTAATCCACAGGTATAGGTCCTAAGATACAGTTTGTGGTAAATGATACAACTACTCGAAATAAGCACTTTTTGTTTAAACTCTGTGTGTAAAATTGCACAATAAAAATGACATATACCATACACATACCGTGCACAATAACGTTTCACACGTAAGAATATGTTATAGAAATTTGTTTTTTAATAAATTTGTTGTAGGATTTCACCCTGTTTTTAACTTTACGCAGAGCGTATTAAAATTAATGTTCAAATATTCAAAATAAAGAGCATAGAATATTTTATATCTGACAGTTTCATAAACGCATAGCAGTAACATTGATTGCGAGTGAGTTTTCTTTCGTGAATAATAATATATAGAAAGTAATATTAATAGACACAGCTCCGTGTATCGTGCACATTAATACAAAATGATAACTTTTGGCAAATATAACATACTATACAATATACAGAATAATTAAAAATGTAAGTTATATTAATATATGTAATTAAATAAGTTTTTTTTTATGGACGAAGTTGGTAGACGAGCATACAATCCATCTGATGGTAAGTGGATACTGTCGCCCATAGACATCCGCGATACATGCCAACATTAATCCAAAATGACAAACGTTAGCACGCCCCCGGATGCGCTGACTACCTTTGCAGATTAAGGAATGGATTTGGAGAAAGGCTTGTTAAAATGGGGAGGGACAGGATGGGAATGAACTCTGGCACATCTCACTCATTACGGAAACACGTACGTACATTAGGGAAATAAGATAAAGTGGGAAATGCAGTACATTTCAAGGTAGTCTTCGGTGAGAGAGGGGTAACGTGGCCAGTCGAGTGCGCCCAGCGGCTGTTGGATTGCAGTGTGCACTCTCCTCCTCAACTAAATGTTAACTCGCTTTTCTGTAATAACTTGTAACAAAATCCCAACAGAGTTTGAGCTATACCGTTCATGATTGCGTATAGCCATTAGACAAAGATAAATTAACCTCCTTGCGCGAGAAATGGTTAGGAACAGTCCTAGTTTGAATATTAGAACATCTCAAAATCTATACAGTAGGTATTTATACTATTCAATATCATGGGAGCGATTTTGCATGCTAAATGAAACAGGGTGGGGTGTTACTAGGCATACAGATTAGGCATACAAATAGCTACCTATTTTGAGGTGGGTTGAATTGTTGTTATTTTCTCAAGGAATCTATAGTACTTGAACTTAGTGTTTATGTAGGTTCTTAACCATCAATCGCATAGTTCAAGCCATCTCATAAGCAAATAAGCAGACCTTACCAATTAACTACCATACCTCATCAAAGGGTATGTTGATGTTATCTCAGCAAAGGGACCTTATTCTCGGTATGGACATAAGACTTTGATTAAGATTTTTTAACTTAAAGTTTAGTTTTTATAAGATTATTTTTAAAAATAAAACACGATGTAACATGTGATTTGTAGATAAAGCAATAAAAATGTATTTTTGTAAAGATTTAATTAAAGTTATCTGTTAAACCGACAATAAGGGCCCTATTGTCAGATAATGTGGTAATAATTTTTTTAAAAACAAACCTAATGTTTTTTGTATTGTAAATGCTACTACTCTATGGATGATTTTTTAACAGACAAGACATGTCAGATAATAAATAAAATGAAAGAATAATAAAATAAATGATTAAAAAAATAAGATGAATAAATAAATAAATAATAATTTATTATAAATCAATTAATAATTAATTCATACACGTATCGTACGATTTAATAATGTTATAATTAAATGAACAATAATTTAATTTTTAGCAATTTCCATTGTATTGAAAAAAAAATGTATTTGAATTGCTGTGCCCTTGCCAGGTGTTGTATGTCATTAGCTGTAAGTTTAATGACATACAACATGGAAATAATAAGTATTTTTTTATTTATTTGCTCCAGGGAAATATATACTTAGCTTAGCTTCATTGCAAATTAGTCAACACACATAATATTACATTAAAGCCTATAAAGTTTCCACAAATATAGCTCACCTTTTTTTATATAACTATAACATATTTAAATAAAGACAAAAGAGTTAAAGAATCAAGACAAAATAATATATATGTATATGTATTACAACGTGTAGTTTGTGTACACCGTTGTACACCTTCTTTGTACAGGATGGACGGACAGTCGCTTTTGTTATACTTTGAACAGAACGATGTAATTGAAGAATATTTTAAACAAAGGCACTAGCAAACCTGATGATATACTACATTCAACGGCTCTTTATCTTTTCCCTAACAAAGCCTGTCCCAAACCTATTTTTCACTCTTTCATGTAACCTTATTAATCTTTTGTGTTTTTTAGCTTTAGAAAGAGATTCTTGTTAGGTTTTTGAACACAAAACAACAGGCTAATTAGAGTCTCATAATTATTAGGCCAATTAGCCTAATAGAGGCTTAGATTGATGTATACTCCTCAGAAAAAAATAAAATAGATAAAACAAAAACAATAGCCATTGTTTGTTCCTTTTGTATATTTTTAAATTTCGAATGTAATGTTACTTATTATGCTTTCGTTAAAAATTATTCGTTAAATGTAATTACTAATGACTTTTCTTCTTTGGAGGGTAGTATTGGTAAATATAAATATGAGTCTACACTCATAATTATAATAAGTATTATAATACAGTCGATATCAATCTGTAACGTCGCATTGCATGGCACAGACCTCCTGAAGTAATCACCCATTATGAGTTTGGTACCGTTGTCCACACTGTCAATCCCCGCTGGTGAGTACAACGGCAATAAGTTTTGTGTTCAATCAACGGTAAGCAACGCCATAATCCACCGCGCGGGCCCAGTGTGGATTGATGCATACACATGCAACAGATTTTTTTTAATTTTGGAGAATGAGGATAACTGTATAATTTAATAGAGGTAATTTTAAAATGGAGAATGGAGACCATGTACCGGGAAACGTAGCATTGGACGCCCTCCGGCCAGGTGAACTGAGGACTTGAGCTGAAGACCGAGTGTGGTGGGGGTCTTAGGGAAAGGCCAATATCCAGTAGCGGAGAGACACAGGCTGATGGTGTGGTATGTAATTTTGGAAATCTGTACTTAAGTAGAAACTCAATGGATTTGAAGAGTAAAATGAAGAGATTTGAAAAGTTATCGCGTGGAGTAAAAGATATACTACAATTGAACAATAACTTATGAAAAAAAAACCTGATGAAAAATTGGTAGACTCGATTCTACTCCAGATTCTACCTATTTCCAACTTCTGCGTTATATCAGTGACACGTATAAGAAATAAAACAATCTATTTATTATATTAGGATGTTACTTCCATCAATTCAGAAATGCTAAACCGCGAGAAAAACCCGCGAGCCTTTGTCATCTTTTGCGCGACGTGACTTGGCAAGTAATATCTGTAGATCTCCGATCGACTTTTAAATGGGTTCTTAGCAATGTTAGACCCATGTGTTCCTACCAAAAGAATACCCTATGCTATTTGGCACGGCCTATAGCGTGATCAGAATCGATAGACTGTTTAACAAATAAGTAACTTAATAATTGTTACAATCAGTAACTGACCGCGTGATGTGGGTCGAGTTTAAGATAACATCACCAATCTTTTCTGGTGGATATCGTAAAAGGTGATTAAGGGAGAATAATGCCACATAACTGGGCAGCGTGGCCTTTTAAAGGCATACATCCCTCATGTATAAGACAATGTGTACGAAGAGGCCCATCTCCAGCAGTGGATGATGAAAGGGCTGATTACGGTAATTTAATACATTTAAATCCATTTTTTTTTAAATCATCGATACCTGTAATCTACACCGAGTTCGATTTTTTGTGCTAATTTTGTTCAGACTTCAGAGCGTTCTGTCTGGCGAGCAAATGGCCACTTGACGCAAATTATGTGAAATGGGCGGAGTACCTAGTTAGTCTCTATAATAACCTCTTAAGTTTCAAGGATTACTCTTTTCTTTGCATATAACTTTGTTTGATAAATTTTTACACAAAGTTTAGAACAAAGTACTGTATTAATAATTATGAGTATATTATTATAACCGTATTATAATTGTAATGAATTAATATTATCAGCCTATAAAGTACCGCTGCAAGGCAAATACTTCTTTAGCCTTGTACTTTGGGGTGGTAAAAGGCTTTAAAACACTGCGTTGGTCATTGCGAGTTTGAATTTAAGTTGTTTCTGATAGTCGCCTGGTAAGCCAAAGAAAAGGATTCGTCGCCCGATTTTAGGTGTTGTTTTAGCCATTATGTACCAACTTGGACACATTAGGGTAGCGATGGATAACTCCGGAGTTAATGAATCAAAAGAGTTGAATCCGCGAGTGTAATCATGTAATCATGGCGCCAATCATGATTGTGAGTGTAATTGCGCATCGGCACTTGTCAGGGGCTCAAAATGGAGATGCAATGATGGCATGACCTTGTTTTTCTTTTGCTTATGCAACAACCGTTAGGGAAGGGGAATGAAACGCTCTCGGAAGGTGAATAAGTAGGTGAATCAAAAGTGTTAAGGAGTAACTAAGAAGAGTCGGATCCGCAAGCGGAGCAGGATTAAGTGAGTTAAAACACTCCGAGAAGTCTTGGTTACCCACCACTACATTAGGGTGCTGACAGGGCTGCCATTTGTAAAATCATTAAACCCAGGACAAAGAGTTTGAATACTTCGGATTTTTTATCTTGAAATTTGCACATTTTGTTCAGATATTTATTTCTACGATTGAATTTTTCACATTGTGAGATAAAAATATTATCTCTGACGAAAAATAAAAGTTCATGTAGGTAGTTTATTAAACTGTAATAAACTATGACACAATCAGTAATTATTTAGTAATTATTTATTTATTTCATTGCTTTAGTAAATTACATTAAAGAAATCAGGACGTCATCGAAAACCCGCCGGGACATTTTCAGGACTGCCTTCAAACTAGGATGAATCCGCCGAAATTTGGACGGATTACTGAAATGCACTTCTCACGGATACGAGCAACAGTTGGCACTATTGATAAATAAACCGTGGTTTACATACAGAGAATGTTTTAGGTCAATCTGAAGCGATAAGGAATTTTTAAGAAGTAAGTGGTTACGCTTCGTTACCAATAAGTTAATAATTTATTTAGCAATCAAGTAGTATAAAATCTCGTAATAAATTACTTATGGTTTTGTTTGTTTTAATATTTCAACATCTTCTTCTTCTTGCAGTGCCGTCTTCTAATAAAGGTTGGCGATCATGATGGCAATTTGTACTTTTGAAAGTGCAGCACGGAATAGTGATGTTCGTCGCCTTCCGTACCTCCTCCTGTCCTTAATATTACCTTGTATAATGAGTTGGAGGATCTCATATTTTTGTTTCCCATTATATGACCGAAGTACTGGAGTTTCTTCATCTTAATGGTTTTCAATATTTAATGTGTAACACTGTCGTATTACGAACTCGGTGAGTCCACGTGTCTTTCATTTTTCTAAAGTCTTTACGAGCTTGTTCACTTCTGTACCTAATTTCAAGACTATACTTGGAATTCGTAACGTACTGTACTCACTGTACTTGAACATGAACCTAATTTTATTTTTGGTGTAAATTATCACAAGAAAAGGGCTGTCACAACTCTGATAACCATTCCTTAAAATCATGCACTAAATCATTCCATCAGTCTATATCTGTACTGCTGCATATACTCGAAGATAGATCTCTACCAAAGTTCGTCACTAAATGACCGTCTGGTCTTTTCATCCAGTCATATGTTCAGCAGCAGTGACTGAGATACCCAAACATATATAAATATAGTAAAGACAATATAACGTCCAAGGATCGCCAGGGGATTCATATCAAACATTTGGACCGCCGCACAGTGGGACAGAACCGTGCGTACCGTCTCAAAAATCTGTAACTTTTTTGTTGATTGAAGTAAATCGCTGAAATTTGGTATGTAGTGTCTCCAGAGTACATACAATCCAATAATGAATGTATCATTGTCAAATGTTTAATAAATAATATAAAATAAAATAAAACAAAATAAAAATGTATTATTTTAATATTAAACCATGGTTTGGTTAACTTATTGAATTATAATTTTACAGTTTTATGATATTAATAAACCTATTTTATGTTATTTTATATTACATATGAATCTTACATTTAAATAAATGACAAATATATAATAACCCACTCCAAAAATATGTTTTACAAATAATGTACGAAATTATTTCGATTTAAATAGCTAAGAGGTTCTTAGCTTCCTCTAACAATTTCTTGGATATAGTGACTGATGGTTTTCTGATACTTGATATATAAGGATCTGACGTAAATAGAAGACCATGAAATACGTCTTCGTTTGTTGCGGACCTAGAGCATTTTCTAGCATGATGCAATCTGAATTTTTTGTAATCTTTATTACGCGATTCTTGGGCATCCTCAGATAAATGACCAATGGGCAGAACAGCAAAATGTCTTATTATACTTTCCCCATGTATTAAGATTTTATGTACTGAAGAAGGCATATTATACCACATATATTTTGTTACGTACAGTTGTGCGGTTGCACGAGTATATTCACCAAATTTTTCTGGATTTACAGCAATACCGGATGCCATGGTTTGCAGAATAACATAGAACCTTTTAATAAGTTCCTCGTCAACCCCTGTAATTTCTGAAGCGCAGTAGTAGTTCTCAAAAAAACGCCGAGCTGTATTGCCGTCATTACTGTTTCCACTTCCTTGTCGGGGCTTATCAACGTGCAATCCCATCCGGCTTCGAAACAAACTTTGTACAAGCTTTTTCTTGTCTTCTTTACTTTTTTTATCTTCCGAAGTTCTCGCAGCCCATTTTTGAAATGAAAGGTTATATGAAATATGTAAAATTAGCTCCATGCACCTGATCCACGCGTGTAACGTAGACAAACCGTATTCGTAAGCATTTATATTATCTGGCTTTGATGCAATCTTCTCCAAATTATTCATTTCACTTGGCTTAGCCCCACACACTGTACATACAGCTCCAGAACTTGTGTCTGTAAGAACTTGTGTAACTTTTCCATCCACCATAGTTAGAAATAGATCGTGACTTATTTCAATTACCTGCGTCTCCTTGTGTATCTTTGATGTTTGCAAATTATTAATTTGACCCCGAATATCACCAACCACTGATCGGGTTTTCTCGGGCGTTTCTTTTGCAAGTTCCATCAGGATTGGTCGGCAATAACGAATAGAAGAACAAGCCGGATTTTGCCAAATTATCTCATGTGTTTCTGTGTCAGTCAGCTTTATTGGTACCAAAGACGCTATAAATAAGTTTGTATCTGAGACTAAGTCACTCTCATCTGTTAAAACTTGTTTATATTCGCTTTGCCCCGATAAACCATCACATCCCCACTTGGTAAACAATTTAAGAGATTTTCTTCTTGGGTTGTAAACATTTTCAATCTTTAAGATGCGAGCACAAGTGTGATCCAGCAAATCTTGTAGATTTACTTTAGCACTTATATCGGTTATTTGAATGCTGGATAGTGGAGGATAACACAGTTTTTTGGCGTTCGTCAGTATATTATATGATGGCAATATGTCGAAGTTTTTGTTAATCAAACTTGCTCGAAGAAATCCGTATTGTGATTTCGAAAGATCTAAATCTGCAAACATACTTAAAGCTTCATCCACCGTAAAATCTGTTCCATTGCGACTTTCATGCAATAATTTTTCCTTCATGATCCTTTTTTCATTTCTTTCACAATTCCGCATCATTGAAACAACAGTAGCTTCTTCGATTTCTCCTTCAGCCCGCAATCCTTGAACGTATGCATTATGTATATACTCGAGTCCATATTCTTGTACCAATTCCATATTCTTTCTTTTTTTCGATTTCTCTGATAGATCTTCATAAGACTTTGGTGGACGTCCACGTTTTTCAGATGTTGTAGGTGTAATATCCATCGGTGCTTCTTCGAATTGTACCTTAAATTCACCGTCTAACCACGATATATTATTACTAAAGAAACGTTCTTTAGTTCGGTTAGATTTGGTCCACCGATCGTTAAACGCTGTTATAAGCGTTTTTTGAATACGTTTCACAATTAATTCACTTTTTTCAGACGACAAATGGTGGTGTTGTTCTAAGTATTTTTGAATATCTTCTGATTTTGTTCCATGGCCAATAAAAAATTCGCATAATACTCGTCGAGGCACAACAAATTCACTCATTTTGTTTTTATTTTTAACTACTTTTTTTTTACCGAGATTGGTGAAGACTATATTATGTTAAAGCACACTAAAGTACTGGTAAATGACAACGTAAATCAATAACTTTTATACTGAAATTTCGTGTGAAAAAATATTACTATCTAGTGTCATTATCAAGTTCCTAACCACTATCTATGAAGGTGGTTAGTAGTAGGTAGGTACTGATAATGTACACTAACAACTATAACTAGATACCACTTGCTCCCTTTTCCTTCACCGCGATAGAGAAATACATAAACTATATGAGAAACATGTAATTCACACAGTGATAACAAAACATTAACCACATCTGACCGCACGATAAAAAAAATATACTACATACTAATACATTACCCAAAACTCCCACTTTACCTAAAGATTGAGTAAATAGATAATATTGTTTAAGAAAAAAAGGTCAAAAGTGATCTAAATATCCAAAAATCTCATTAATCAGAACTAAAATAATTTTTGGAATATTTTGTATTTTCTCCCCATTAGCCATTTTTAGTTTCATTTCAAGGGGGGCAGATTCGGGCACTCAATTTTTTTTGCCCTACCTTTAACATTAGCTGCTCTATACGATGCTATCAAAATTACGACATGGGCAGACACCGCTAACTGTCAAAAGTCTATGCAAAGTTTCTAATAAGGATAGAATATTAGGTCCTGAAATAAAAATTCTTTACCTCCCCAGGTTTCACATAATGGTTCACTTAAATTATTTTTAAATAGAGTACTTCATCACCATTCTAACCATATATCACACTTACAAATTTGCTGGTAAAGTAATGCAAATATGACCATGTAAACTGGTGGAATTGTGTTCTACATAATTGACATAATTTTGAGCGTCAACTTGCAAGCCTTATTCTAATACAAAAAATGAGAAATAGTGTATTTCAACTGCTATATAATATGCATTGAACATTCAGTTAGACATATGCATTAACAAAATATTCAATATAGAACATTACTAAAAGCTATTTTTGAGACGGTACGCACGGTTCTGTCCCACTGTGCGCCGCACAGTGGGACAGAACCGTGCGTACCGTCAAGTTGCAGTCAAGCAGTTGAAATACACTATTTCTCATTTTTTGTATTAGAATAAGGCTTGCAAGTTGACGCTCAAAATTATGTCAATTATGTAGAACACAATTCCACCAGTTTACATGGTCATATTTGCATTACTTTACCAGCAAATTTGTAAGTGTGATATATGGTTAGAATGGTGATGAAGTACTCTATTTAAAAATAATTTAAGTGAACCATTATGTGAAACCTGGGGAGGTAAAGAATTTTTATTTCAGGACCTAATATTCTATCCTTATTAGAAACTTTGCATAGACTTTTGACAGTTAGCGGTGTCTGCCCATGTCGTAATTTTGATAGCATCGTATAGAGCAGCTAATGTTAAAGGTAGGGCAAAAAAAATTGAGTGCCCGAATCTGCCCCCCTTGAAATGAAACTAAAAATGGCTAATGGGGAGAAAATACAAAATATTCCAAAAATTATTTTAGTTCTGATTAATGAGATTTTTGGATATTTAGATCACTTTTGACCTTTTTTTCTTAAACAATATTATCTATTTACTCAATCTTTAGGTAAAGTGGGAGTTTTGGGTAATGTATTAGTATGTAGTATATTTTTTTTATCGTGCGGTCAGATGTGGTTAATGTTTTGTTATCACTGTGTGAATTACATGTTTCTCATATAGTTTATGTATTTCTCTATCGCGGTGAAGGAAAAGGGAGCAAGTGGTATCTAGTTATAGTTGTTAGTGTACATTATCAGTACCTACCTACTACTAACCACCTTCATAGATAGTGGTTAGGAACTTGATAATGACACTAGATAGTAATATTTTTTCACACGAAATTTCAGTATAAAAGTTATTGATTTACGTTGTCATTTACCAGTACTTTAGTGTGCTTTAACATAATATAGTCTTCACCAATC
This sequence comes from Sesia apiformis, assembly GCA_914767545.1. Lineage (NCBI taxonomy): Eukaryota > Metazoa > Arthropoda > Insecta > Lepidoptera > Sesiidae > Sesia > Sesia apiformis. Next base: position 13,069,487 of record OU611963.1, on the reverse strand, counting down.
TCGGTAAAAAAAAAGTAGTTAAAAATAAAAACAAAATGAGTGAATTTGTTGTGCCTCGACGAGTATTATGCGAATTTTTTATTGGCCATGGAACAAAATCAGAAGATATTCAAAAATACTTAGAACAACACCACCATTTGTCGTCTGAAAAAAGTGAATTAATTGTGAAACGTATTCAAAAAACGCTTATAACAGCGTTTAACGATCGGTGGACCAAATCTAACCGAACTAAAGAACGTTTCTTTAGTAATAATATATCGTGGTTAGACGGTGAATTTAAGGTACAATTCGAAGAAGCACCGATGGATATTACACCTACAACATCTGAAAAACGTGGACGTCCACCAAAGTCTTATGAAGATCTATCAGAGAAATCGAAAAAAAGAAAGAATATGGAATTGGTACAAGAATATGGACTCGAGTATATACATAATGCATACGTTCAAGGATTGCGGGCTGAAGGAGAAATCGAAGAAGCTACTGTTGTTTCAATGATGCGGAATTGTGAAAGAAATGAAAAAAGGATCATGAAGGAAAAATTATTGCATGAAAGTCGCAATGGAACAGATTTTACGGTGGATGAAGCTTTAAGTATGTTTGCAGATTTAGATCTTTCGAAATCACAATACGGATTTCTTCGAGCAAGTTTGATTAACAAAAACTTCGACATATTGCCATCATATAATATACTGACGAACGCCAAAAAACTGTGTTATCCTCCACTATCCAGCATTCAAATAACCGATATAAGTGCTAAAGTAAATCTACAAGATTTGCTGGATCACACTTGTGCTCGCATCTTAAAGATTGAAAATGTTTACAACCCAAGAAGAAAATCTCTTAAATTGTTTACCAAGTGGGGATGTGATGGTTCATCGGGGCAAAGCGAATATAAACAAGTTTTAACAGATGAGAGTGACTTAGTCTCAGATACAAACTTATTTATAGCGTCTTTGGTACCAATAAAGCTGACTGACACAGAAACACATGAGATAATTTGGCAAAATCCGGCTTGTTCTTCTATTCGTTATTGCCGACCAATCCTGATGGAACTTGCAAAAGAAACGCCCGAGAAAACCCGATCAGTGGTTGGTGATATTCGGGGTCAAATTAATAATTTGCAAACATCAAAGATACACAAGGAGACGCAGGTAATTGAAATAAGTCACGATCTATTTCTAACTATGGTGGATGGAAAAGTTACACAAGTTCTTACAGACACAAGTTCTGGAGCTGTATGTACAGTGTGTGGGGCTAAGCCAAGTGAAATGAATAATTTGGAGAAGATTGCATCAAAGCCAGATAATATAAATGCTTACGAATACGGTTTGTCTACGTTACACGCGTGGATCAGGTGCATGGAGCTAATTTTACATATTTCATATAACCTTTCATTTCAAAAATGGGCTGCGAGAACTTCGGAAGATAAAAAAAGTAAAGAAGACAAGAAAAAGCTTGTACAAAGTTTGTTTCGAAGCCGGATGGGATTGCACGTTGATAAGCCCCGACAAGGAAGTGGAAACAGTAATGACGGCAATACAGCTCGGCGTTTTTTTGAGAACTACTACTGCGCTTCAGAAATTACAGGGGTTGACGAGGAACTTATTAAAAGGTTCTATGTTATTCTGCAAACCATGGCATCCGGTATTGCTGTAAATCCAGAAAAATTTGGTGAATATACTCGTGCAACCGCACAACTGTACGTAACAAAATATATGTGGTATAATATGCCTTCTTCAGTACATAAAATCTTAATACATGGGGAAAGTATAATAAGACATTTTGCTGTTCTGCCCATTGGTCATTTATCTGAGGATGCCCAAGAATCGCGTAATAAAGATTACAAAAAATTCAGATTGCATCATGCTAGAAAATGCTCTAGGTCCGCAACAAACGAAGACGTATTTCATGGTCTTCTATTTACGTCAGATCCTTATATATCAAGTATCAGAAAACCATCAGTCACTATATCCAAGAAATTGTTAGAGGAAGCTAAGAACCTCTTAGCTATTTAAATCGAAATAATTTCGTACATTATTTGTAAAACATATTTTTGGAGTGGGTTATTATATATTTGTCATTTATTTAAATGTAAGATTCATATGTAATATAAAATAACATAAAATAGGTTTATTAATATCATAAAACTGTAAAATTATAATTCAATAAGTTAACCAAACCATGGTTTAATATTAAAATAATACATTTTTATTTTGTTTTATTTTATTTTATATTATTTATTAAACATTTGACAATGATACATTCATTATTGGATTGTATGTACTCTGGAGACACTACATACCAAATTTCAGCGATTTACTTCAATCAACAAAAAAGTTACAGATTTTTGAGACGGTACGCACGGTTCTGTCCCACTGTGCGCCGAATGAAATGCAAACAAGTTTTAAAACACATATCAAGTACACATAGTTATTTCCATATCCTGTTACGAATCCACTCATTCAAACGGGACGGGTATTGTATATTTTACAGAGAGAAATTTTACATTTCTGTATCGGAAAAATAAAAGTAATTAAATATCATTTTTAGGGAAAATAAAATTCCAAATTCCTGTTTGGAAATCATTTTGCTGTTGGGATTTTTTAGTTTTAGTTGGATTTGAATCCGATATTTTGAGAGAGGATTTTATAATTGTATATAAGCTATATACTTGTAAAGAGGTTTGTATATAGAGTCTGTGTTTCGTCATTATAAGATAGATATAGTAACGGAAAAACACATACTTATGTTACGAATATATGATATCTATGACAGATTTGCGATATATATATTACTGGCAAAACCCCACAGACCTTGTCCTACCATAAAAGTTGATGTGCTGCAGCGCCATCTAGTGGCGAGTTATAACAAAGTCGATAGCTCGAAAATATTCTCCGTGCTCAAATCAATTTTCATGGCGATCGGTTGAACGGTATAGAAGTTGATGTGCTGCAGCGCCATCTAGCGGCGAGTTACAACAAGGGCGATAGCATAGAAACCTTCTCCATGAAAAAATACATACATGTGCTAACTTTCATGGTGATCGGTGAAACGGTGTCGAAGTCTATTAACATCAGATATACCAACATACGTTTTTTATATTGATATCTCCTGGCACCCATTGTATTTAACATTTTGGTAGAAAATTAATTTAAAATTGTTTCATGTTTAATGAACTGTGCCCGTGGCCTTTATCGGGTAGTTTCTATTCGAAATGTTTATAAGTTTAGTTGTATTATAGTCGTAACCATGTTGATTTACTCAGCTTAAATGTCGCGAATTAAAAATAAGTATAAATCCATGAGAATATAAATCAGAATTTTCCAATAAAAAATAAAATAAAAAATAATTATATTAATTTCATGGTGTGATTAAAATATTCTCGTCTTTTGCCATCCTTCTTAAAATAGAGATAAAATGGTTTTATCCCTGTGGAGCAAGTAATTCTTAGGGTATCGCGGAGTAAGTAGGTAATTCTTTGTTAGAAAAAGTTAAATTAATCCCAATTTGAAGGGGTCATAAAATCTGTCCGACGATGCTAGAGCTTTAAGTACTTGTTTATATATAAAAGTTGGCCGTACCTAATGAGAGTTACTTTTTATGGCGTTTTCCTTGTTTTTAAAAGTCGTGTAAAAAGCGATAGGTAGTTATTTGCTAATACCTACATGCCGTTTTATTAAAATACATAAATGAAATGAACTCGTAACTTAGAATAGTCGCTTGATATCAAAATTAAGGTAATGGAGAATCTAATTGTTGTCCGTCTTGGATTTTTGGTAAATTCAAACAAACTTAAATTATTAGGCAGGTCCTTACCTATGAAATTGCCGATTTATATGGAAAAATACATATTTAATTAATTGAAGTAAGCCAAATGCCAGATATCTAAGTTCAAAGTGGCCACTACGAATAAATAGCAATTTCTTAAGTAAGGCCCTAATACTGTTTTATTTTCTGTACAATGAAATGTTGTGTAGTGGAGTAGTGGAGCCATCTGTTAGTGAAAACTCTCATGAAATTAATTAAATAAAAAATATTATATTTGAATGACTAAAAATAAACTGACATTGAACATAATATATAAGAATCTTAGCAACATCAATAGTCATACAACAAAAAAACCTTCAAATGTAGACGGAGTATTTGTATTGTGATATTGTCTTCGGACCGCAGTACATGCTACGAGTACGTTGCCATTATGTTACGATTCAAGAAAGATATTAAAAATAAGAGGTTTGAAGATTTTCCAGAAAAAAATACCAAGATAATATTGATAATAGATAATTGATAATTGAGTCCCCGTGCTGGATTATGTCCCGAAACCTCCTAGTGATGAGGCCTGTGCCCTGCAGTGGGACGTTAAAAAGACGACATAAAAAGTAATGATAAAATATTTTATATAATCCCTAGTGTTTGGGGTTCTGTTTGGGTTCTTGATTAAGACTTTTTAATAGTTTTATTATCACATTTTATTTCGTCACGTCTTACATCGTTTTTAGTCATGACACGAGAGGGACCGAAAAGGGAAGGACATAGACTAAAAGTATTTTTAATAGACAAACAAATCATAGACTACAACATGCCCTTTTTTCTAAAGAAAAAATATTATTTAACACATTGGTTTTACATTGACGTTTGGAATGACATTGACACCGTGACATAAATTATAACCATATTTTTCAACAAGTTTCGTTATTAAAACAATACAATATTAAATGACAAATTACTGTAAAACAATAAAATTAAATTGAATAAAAGTGAATTAGTGATTATATGCATGTCCAGACTGAATTATTTTACTATATTAATTCCTATTACTAATTGTACACAAATTGTTTATAGTCGTCAATTACATTAATTTTACAAATCAAATTTCTGTGTTTTCTTTAATAATCTACCTCTCGAACTGTATTTTCCATCAGTGCATTGTCTTTCAGCTATACTAGCGTCGTTATTACCCTTCGAGGAAGACATTACACTTTCGTCGACATTGACAAATATTGGAGATTTTAATACATTTTCTGACTCCAGACCTGATTCTACCGATAAGAATGATTCAGAATCTTCACTCTGTGACTTAGAAGTTGGACTTGACTCATGAAAGAAGATAAATACACAACTATCATCCTCTTCATTTACAATTTTTGACTTTTTAAAAGATTCTGACTCCGACTTATGAATCTCTTGACTTGGATTTACAACATTATAAGTTTGTAGACTTGAACTAGGTTCACAAAACTTAACTTTCTTTTGTTTAGACTTTGAGACATAATTATGACTTGAGTTTTGCTTACATGACTTATAATTGAAGCGAATATGATGACTATTTCTACGATAAGTTACATTATTAAGATCTTTGACAATGAATGATCTTGGATATTTTGTTTTAGACACAATAATACCTTTTGTCCATATAATATCTCTTGGATTTTTCTTAAAATAAATCTGGTCATTTATGTGAAACTCTGGGTAGGTTTTGCAATTTTTATTAATATAATATGCTCTAGTCCTTAATAAGTTGCTTTCTTTCTTTTCTGAGTGTTCTGAATGCTTAACAATTTTAGGTCTTAAGTTTTTTATCTGGTTAGGCAGTTTTGTTTTATTTGAAGAATAAATTGCACATGTTTCGCATTGTCTGACTTTATTCTCAATATCCTGACAGATGTTAGGCCAATAGACTACTTGTCTAGCTAAGTTTTTAGTTTTTTCTATACCTTGGTGACCTTCATGTAAAATGTTTAATATTTCTGATCTCATTGACATAGGTATGATGACAGAGTTATTTTTGAAAATTATTTCATTTATCACATGAATTTCTTCTTTGATATTCCAATAAGGTAATACCAATTTGTCGCAACGTTCTTTACAATGGGGCCATCCATTTTTATAATATTCTTTAAGTTTTTGAGAAATTAAATCTTGACTAGTATGACTTAAAATTTTGTCAAGTTTTTCAGGCGAAATTGCTAAATTAGATGTCAATAAATTAATATGAATATCAATATTTGAATCTAAGTCTTCTAGACTGACTAATTCTTGATTTAAGTTAGTTTCTTTGACTGGTGATCGAGACAAGGTATCTGAGATATACATTTCTGAGCCTTTTGTGTATGAGACAATTAAGTGATAAGCTTGTAATGTTATCATCATTCTTTGCAATCTTGTAGGAACTTCTCCTAAAGGTTTTTTGAATAGAGTGACTAATGGTTGATGGTCTGTTTCGACATAAATTGGTTTGCCATACAAGTATTGATGAAATTTCTTACATCCGAATACTATAGCGTAAAGTTCTTTTTCTATTTGAGCATAGTTAATTTGACTTTTATTTAATGACTTTGAGGCATATGCTATTGGATGCTTATCATGTAAGATTACAGCACCGACTGCATTTTGGGATGCGTCGACAGACAATCTTATAGATTTTTTTATATCATAATGGACTAATACGGGTGACTGACATAGTAATGACTTTAATTTTCTGAACTGTTGTTCATGTTGGTCTAACCATTGCCATTTATTTTGCTTTTTTAGCAATTCTCTCAGAAGAGAAGTTTCTTCTGCTAGATTTTGTATGTAAGAACCTAAATAGTTTATCATGCCTAGAAATCTTTGTAATTCTTTGACATTAGATGGACTTGACATTTTTGAAATGGCTTCTATTTTTGACTGATCAGGTGACACACCATTTTTATTAAAAATATGACCCACATAGCGGATTTCAGACATACCGAATTGACATTTAGACTTATTAAATTTTAGATTGACTTCAGAAGCACGTTTGAATAGTAATTCAAGTCTTTTATTGTGTTCTTCTATATTGGCTCCATAAACAAGGATGTCGTCCACAAAAATTATTATACCTGACAAATCACCGAACAATTCGTTCATAGTCCTATGGAAAATTTCACCACTAGAGTTAATTCCATAAGGCAATCTCAGAAACTTGTATCTACCGTAAGGTGTATTAAAAGTACAGAGATCACTACTCTCAGGGTCTAAACCTATAGCCCAATAACCTGAACTAGCATCTAATTTTGAAAAAATTGATGCACCGGCAACTTTAGATCTTAAATCATCAAATGTAGGGTAAGGGTAGTGAGGTCTCTTGATTGCTTCATTTAGGTTTCTAGGGTCGAGACAAATTCTTAACCTTCCGTTAGGTTTTTCGACTAAGACAATAGAATTCACCCATTTTGTTGGCTTTTCTACTTTTTCTATGACTTTAAGTTGTTCCATACTCTTCAATTCGTCTTTAAGACGATCTTCTAAAGTATAAGGTATTCTACGAACGGGACAAACTTTAGGTGGTATACAACTATCAATGTCTAGATGAGCTTTATATGGTAGACAACCAAGACCTTCGAATGTTTTTGCATATTTAGAAAGAATTTCTTGTACTGACCTTTCTTGAATTCCGAATACTCTTTTGACAATACCCAGTTTCTCACATGAATCCCAACCAATAATTGTATTACAATCACATTCAACCACAACAAAGTAAAGTTTTGTCGATAATCCATTTTCAAATTCACAATTAAGTAAACAAGTACCTAAATTTGGCACTAATTGTCCTGAAAAAGAAAAGATTTTATTATTTGTTCTAAAAATGTTGATTTTCGAGTGCGTGCTGCTCATAATTTTATCTAATACTTTCCTGCTGATGATATTTGTGTCTGCACCTGTATCAATTTGACATTTGAGTTTATAATTATTGCAACAAACATTTATTTGCCAATCTTTAGTCTTAAGGTTACTTTTATCAATTGAGTTTATGACAAAATGATCAGACATATTTTCTGATTCTTCGTGGTAGGATATGTTACTCACTTTACGACTTGGATTTTTCGATTTTCTGTAAAAACAATATTTGGCGAAGTGATTTTTCTTTTTGCAGTTATTGCATGTCTTGCCTTCTGCTGGACACTTATATTTATGAATTTGACCACATTTTGTACAGTTTTTATTTTTGGGTGATTTATTTCTGCAGTATCGATCCGTTGATTGATTTCTGTACGCATTCTCTGACTTGACCGATTTCTTTGGACAGTTGACGATGACTTTGCTATTTGGACAGTTTCTTTAATAGTTTTTGTGTCTTGACTCAATTTGTTTGATCTTTCTTGTGACAATTCCAGACTTTTAGCTATTTTCATGGCAATTTCCGTTGTTAATTTTTCTTCTTGCAAAAGTTTTTCCTTGATATGTGTGTTTTTTATACCAATTACTAGCATGTCTTTGATGAGTGCGTCTTTAAGGTCTTGAAATTCACACGTGGCTGCTAAATTATTTAATGTTGTTAAGTATTCATCTAACGATTCGTCATGTTTTTGGTATCGCGTGAAAAAGTTAAATCTTTCTACTGTTACATTTGCATGCGGGCTGAATTTTTCGTCAAATAATTTCAAAATTTCGTCGACATTCGTTTTTGTCCTGTCTACGTTAAAACTATTAAATATTTCGATGCCATCGTCGCCAATTGCATTTAATAATACTGCAGTTTGCTTGGCTTGTGGAAATTTTGCTGTTTCGTTAGCGTCTGCGAAAATTTCGAATCGCAATTTCCATTTTTTCCATTTCTCGGAAGCGTTGTCGCCATTTTGTATGGACAACGACTTAATTTGCGTGACGAATGCTTTGTCGGACATTTTATTCTTAATTTAAAGACTTACTGATCCGAAGACTTGCTGAGATCAGTTCTGACACCATGTTTGGGGTTCTGTTTGGGTTCTTGATTAAGACTTTTTAATAGTTTTATTATCACATTTTATTTCGTCACGTCTTACATCGTTTTTAGTCATGACACGAGAGGGACCGAAAAGGGAAGGACATAGACTAAAAGTATTTTTAATAGACAAACAAATCATAGACTACAACACCTAGTTCCTTTGATGTGCATCATTTTGATGCACATGAGTATAAGAGGATATACGAGTATTAACTGTTTATCTTTTACGGTTGATTGAATACACAATATTTGTAGGACAATGGTTTATAATTGAATTTCCATAATACTGATTTGTTTTCGTTTAGTTTTGTAATGAAATTGTTTGCCTTTGTTTCCATATGAAAACTGAATATTTAAAAGCATATAAACACTGTTTGCTTTATGCCATACATTTATTATGTATTTACTATGAAAGTAGTAATTAATTATGAACTAGTTTTCATCTGCGACTACGTGCACTAGGAACGCCAATATAGACCGGGTGTACAACCAATACAAGAATGCCCCAGAGACAGGATAACCAGGTGCAGAACTGTCTTCAATAAAAGATGACTGTACAGTCACCCAGCTTTTTTTACATCGAAAACATATTATAAATAAATAACTCGAACGTTGAAATCAAACGACAGTTTTATGTATGAGTAAAGCGCCATCTATTGGTCAACTGATAGAACGACAATTCGATCATAAAATGGGTTGTACATCGGGATATTGTTAAAAGCTTCTATTTAAACGAGCAGCAAAAAAAAAAAACTTAATGGGCAGTTAATCACAATCAACAAATTTACCTATTTTTGAATAACTAAAGTAAATAATTTTAAATTACTATAATGGCATTGTCAAGTCGACGGAGTCCCGCTGCGTGGGACTCTTGTCTCTCTATTGTCACCAGAGATCTAATCTAACGAACCGATTAGATTAGATTATCGATTGCTGCTGCTGATTTTTCTTTTATTTTTTTACAGAACAGATAGCAGACGAGTGGGCGGGCCACATGATGGAAAGTGGTCTCAGCGTCATCCATGGATACCCGGATAATAACACCAGTGGGATTACGGGTGTGCGCCGTAGCAGAGTCTTGAACTGCTCTCTTGAGGAGCACCGTGTCGTCGGATTCGCGATATAAAGTGTCTCTTTGATTGCGCAGGGACTCCATGTCAAGGACATGCGGATGAACCGCACGGCGATGCCGAGCAGTAAAAACCCGAAGTTGGCATCAAATTGTACACCTCTTCAGATTATTCTCCATTATGGAGGCAGTAGAAAATGCAGAGAGACGCAATATCTCTACGGACGCTGCGCGATTCTAAGTCACCTGTGAACTAACGGTCCAGCTGGTATATCGGTGCACGGGCCCAGAGATGTGAGCAGTACCTACTGCTAAAGAAACTATGATTTAAACTATGATGAAACTATGATTTAAAGCTAAAGATAGACCCCACATAGAAGGTACTCTATGTGGGGTCTATCTTTAGCTTTAAATCATAGTTTCATTGATTAATTTGATCACTGTCTTATAAAATCTGCTAGACATGGAATAATACGTTTTGCATTTTGAGGTGGAGGGTGCACGCTGCGATTCCACAGCTCTTGAGTACACTCGACTTGAGTGAGAGCCCATTCCCATCCGATCCTATCCCATTCCTCCCCATTTTGCCAACCCTTTCTTCAAATATATTCCTAAATCAGCAAAGGTAGGCAGCGCATCCGGGGACGTGCCAACGTTTGTCATTCTGAACTACTCGTACCAACGGCTGTCAGTCCACCTAAGTGTACAGGTAAGTGGACATCGCCATGTATCGCGCATGTTCACGAACCATCAGATGGACTGTACCAGGCTACTCAGAAAGTTTTGCGACAAAGAGCTTTTTTCTATGGAACACGGGCTGGTTTTGACGTCAATTAAAACTATGACTATCTATGTATGACATAAAAACCAAACAATCCAAATTCAAATTTCCCTCCATATATTTTTACGAGCTGACTCAAAATCTCGTGTCTCATTAAAAATAGATATTCGACGGGAACATTTGTGCGTTATGATTTTGTATGATTTTAAATGTTTGCGAAAACCTGAAGATTCTTTTAATACACTTCAAAAGGCGTTTGCAGACAAGTACCCTTCTAAGTCAACTGTGTATCGTTGGTACAATCAATTTAAGCGTGGTAGACTAAGTTTGGATGACGAAGAAAGAAGCGGTCGCCCTGTCTGTTACAGTCGAAAACGTGGCGGTAGTGAAAAATTTATTTTGTGAAAACAGGCGAATTACATACAAGTAGATTCAGGAGAGATTGCAGATTGGATCGGACCTTACCGACGCTCAAAAACTAGTTCGTGTGGAATGATGACGTGATTTGAACAAAATTTGAAGCAAGGTCATCTCTGCGCGTTTACGACATTGTCAGAGGTGACGAAACTTGTATCTACCAGTATTGCCCAGAAACTAAGCATCAATTTACTGTTTGGCTTTTTCAAAGTGAGCCCAACCAAAGTGAAAAGAGCAAGATGCGCTGATACAATAATTATAATAGCAAGTTTTCTGACTTTAACTGACTACCTGATATCTGGTACCTGATACCTGACTACCTTTACGAAACCAAAGCACCATTGACGCAGAATGGTACGTAGAGATATGCTTGCTAAACGTTTTTACTGCAGTGAGTAACAACCGTCCAACACAGCTTTCAGCGGACTGCTGCTGCACCACGACCACGCGCCCGCTCAGTCAGCGCTTAAAACAAGGGACTTCGTGGACAGTACCCCGGTTAATGTTTTAGAAAATCCTGTTTACAGTCCCGTCTTGGCACCTCATGACTTTTTTATTTCCCAAAATTAAATCCCAACTAAAAGGGAAGCAGTTGTCGTCGCCGTGAGGAAGAGTGCAAAAAAAGTTTTCAACGTTGTCCAGACGCATGAATTTTTGTATAGATGGAAATGGAGAACACTTAATTGAAAAAATGCAATAAAAAATAATCAAATCGAAACTAAATCGAATTAGTAATTAATTATCTAGATTAGAGTGGAACAGTTCAATTAAATACGTAGTTACCTATCAATTATATGACCTTTGACCTTTAATTGTTCTTTTTTATATTAGTGGCCCTATTGGGCCATGGTGAAAAATACTATTTTCTTCAAGTTTAATGTCGAATTCTTACAACAATATGATTCTTATGAGTATTTAGGTATATATTACAATATTCATTAGTAAATAAAATTTCATTGCAGCGAAATCATATTATTCATAACTAATTTTACGTTGCCACTCCTGTTTTCAACGGCAAACGAGTGCAAATAACCAGACCACGACCAGAACACAGACCACGTAAACGGACATAATAAATACAAACGAAGCTATTTGTCACGGGCAGTGTCCATCGAACGATAATAATAATTAAATCGTAGAGAAAATCAATATTTTCCCACTATTGGTATTTATAAAAGTATAGACGGTGTTTCAATGAATTACGAAGTAAGGCAATCTGCGTAATAAAGTATGAGTTTAAAAATTTTGCTATTGTGCTTTCATTACAAAAAAAGGCACGAGTGCTCCTTGATGACATTCAAGAAAAATATTTTTTTTTTATAAAATTTTCATTTATTAAAAACCGTACTTCTAAATTTTGTAATTTGACTATAATTTGACTTTAAAATCTGAATATTAATTTATAATTTAAATTTTGAACAATTTGATAAATGGTATTTTTTTTAAATTAGTGGTATTTATTTAATTTTGTATGTGTGTATATAATTATCGTGTATTTATATGGACATATGTGAGTTTTGTTAATAAATTGATTTATTGTTATTAAAATCAAGCCAGAAATTAAATATGTTACTAATGCTCTTTCTCCTAATGACTATATTCATATGTGTGTGTATTGCGTGTACTGACACTCAGTCGGCGTAGTTTCTATAACTCAAAAGAATTAAATACTTTAAGATAAATATAGACGTAACGCCACCTTTCAATGAAGGAATGTACTGAAAGTATGCATATTGAGTGTAATGTACGCGACACATATATGTAGTCATACTATGCCGGTCGCTCCCATTAAAACCAATAGCAAAATTTTTAAACACTAGCACATTCTTATGCAGGATACTTGAGTTTGTTGTTCAGTGACACACCATCTGTATTTTTATATAGTCCTTGTTTCGAGTCTACAAAATATTCAATAAAATATAATTCTTGATTTAACTATCTAAAACAACATTCTAAAAATATTCTTATGAATCTAAATAATATTATGTATCCTAAAAATATTAATGCAAACATGTATAGGTGTGAATAACTTGTCTTCATGTAGGTACCTAACTATGCGCGCCGAGTGAGGTAAGCTGGGAAACGAAATTGTGTATTACATGGTAATGGTAATTCAGAGACGTATCTGAAGATATCTCCAATCTGCCTACTATGAAAATTGAAACAGTCACAGAACAACAACAATAAGACAAATAAAAACAAGTTTTTAGCACCGTGCAGTAGTCGGTTACACTGTCGGTTGAAGTTACAGTAGTCGGTTGAAACGAGCGAGATACACTGTCTTCAACAGTGTATCTCGCTCGTTTCAAAGCAAGGAATACAAATATAAAGTTTATCTGTGCGTTTTGGGTCATTATGTATTATCTTTATATTTCTCTTTTTTATATATTTGAATGTACTCGGATGTACTTTTAATGTGTATTTCGTTACCGATACCCTTGTACTGCGTTAACTGTACGGGAAAATAATTAGAGTGACGAGTGAAATTATGTATGTGGTGAATGTTTTTAATGAATCCAGCTCTAATTGGAGTGGATGCGGAGTGGGGTATAAGTTTTCGCAGAAAAATTACACTGGAAAAAGTATTTCTGGATAGCAACGGATGGCGTACTGACATAGATATAGAATCTGTAAATTTTAGAATATTCGGTATATTTTTATTAATAAATTGTTTTAATAATACGAATAATAATGTAAACCGACTGTTATACTTTTAAGAATCATGTATAGTCCGCTGACTTTAACAAAGCCAGTACTTGCAGATCACGCACGCGCAAGGTACTGTGATACGTTGCTTGAAAAATATGAACAGTAACAGTTTATGCGAGATGTAAATAAATCCATAACACCACACTCCATGTTATAATTCTGAAAGTGTCTGTCTGTTTGTTACGTCTTCACGGCTAAACTACTGAACCGCTGAAATGAAATTTGGTAGAGAGATAGCTTTAAGTCCGGAGAAGGACATGGGATACTTTTTATCAACGAGAATTGATTAACTTTTCCAGGCGGAGTCAACTGCTTTTAAAACAAAATCCAAGTGAGCAAAGCCACGATTCAACTGAAAAATTGAAGATATTGTATTTTTCAAAAAATCCCCATGTAATTCCAAATACGTCCTTTATTTAATATACTTATTTCTCAAATAAATGCAAAGATAATATATTTGAAACTGAGAAAAGCCTAAGAAAAGACTGAGAAAAATATATTGAAAGCGTTGAGAAAAGGAAGAGCTATTAGCTCTCACGATTGCGGCTAAACTTTTGGCAACATGGCAGAACATTAGGAGAAAGTTTACTAAAACGGAAGAACTTTGTTTTGGAACAGTTTGAAACAGTTTGGAACAAACTTTTATTCAGATACGTCCTTCCCGAGAATGAGATTGTATTAAATATTAAGCGCCTCTTTCGTTATTCGTGCGTTCTTTGATGTCATACCTGTCACACCATACGATTTTGTTAGCACAGAATATAAAAGAATAGAAGAGACAAAGTGGTTTGTATGATGTTGAAGCCTTCGGCGGGGCGGGAGCGGGGGGGGGGGGCTTTTCACGACAGGTGACTCTTGAAAGGCCACTAGAGCCACAAGGATTTAGCCATTCCGAAAAAGCTTTCGGCGACTAGCACGTATGTATATGACATCAATGTGGTGGATGCGAGCCGTCATACGGAGTTTACCTAGATCTCCTTTTTACTAGTGTATCAACAGCTATATTCGTGGCAGTGGAGCGCATTGGTTATGAAACTCGATGAACTGTAGTGGCGGTATGCAATCTATAAATATAAAGATGGTTTTAATTGACTAGAAAATGTAGGGAGCACTAACATCCCTAGCGAACGACCACGATTTCGCGCGCGCTAGCGTAGGCTTAGCGTAAATAAGTATTAGATAAATGGTAAGCTCAGCTTTTTTGTTTTACGGTTGTTTTAGGGTCAACGGGTTTGAAGTAACAAGGTTCTTCGAAGGACTCACTTTTAAGAACCATGTTACTTCGAGCCACTTCTAAACTACAGGTTACTCTGCAGGTTGATTTCACAACGTTGTATTTACTTACGGTTGGCACCACCTAACTATCTATTGAATAAGTCAGTAATGAGCTGCAAGATACTCGTATTACTGTGAACGCTCTATTGGACAATACTATAAACGCTTGATTTGTAGTCTTTAAAAAAAACATACCAGCCCTGTGTCCATCCCGCTCAATGCAACATACTGAGCAAATTTATCTCATTTTGTCTTTGATATTATAGTAGTTAATCACACCTCTTTCCATAATCTCTTAACATATAACATCGAAAAACAGAAACGTTTTTAAAATATCATTTGAGTTTAGTACATCAATGGAGTTTTCATATTATGTTCGCTTATTGATTTCGGATTAGGTTCTCGCAACAATGAGATTGTTTCGACATTTAGAGAGTATTGTCAGGTATTGGAATAAAGCTTGTATGCTCTCAGCTAATTGGGCTTTTTGTGGTTTCAACAAACGTGTTTTCCTTTTCTTTTTTCATCAAATGTCAGCCCAAATGTTGAGAAACGAGTACGAGGATGTTATAGGTACTTTAAAAACGTAGTTCGAAACGTCTTTTGTGAAGGAACAAAATAAATTAATAAAATAAATGAATTCAACAAGTGTTAACACTAAAATATGTGCAACGTTTGTATCGTTATCAGCTAATACATATCCGAAAAATATACAAATCACGATCACGATCGTTCAGTCAATTTGTTTCGAAAGGACTTTTCTTTCCACAGCCCAATTTTCACAGATATTTTCGAATGTTCGAAAGCAGGTTTGAATTGAACCACTTTGCTACTATAACTTTAGAAAATAAAAGTACAGTAACTACGGACTGGCATGTGAACAGCTGCTTGCCTTCTGTTTTGGAAAACGTCAAAGAACGACGCTCACGAGGCAGAATGATTCTCCATCACGACAATGCCTCAGCTCACTCCGCCAGACAAACGAAGCAATTTTTGAGTAGGTAGGTACTGTAAATGTAGAGTTAACAGGTCAATCGCCATACAGTCCCGATCTTGCGCCCTGTGATTTTTATTTATTCCCTAAACTTAAGGATAAACTCAAAGGAATACGTTTTATGAATGCAGAAGCGGCAGTAACAACGGCCTTCCAAACTTCTGTTGAAGAGGTGCCTAAAGAAGGGTGGGCTGAATGCTGAATACACAATGGTATTATCGCATGAAGAAGTGTATCTATTGTCGCGGAGAATATTTTGAAAAGCAATAAAACAACTTCCATCTTTATATCTAATTTCATTTTTGCGATTCTAATAACTTTCAACGTCACCGGCGTATGTGGAACATTTTTGGGGAATTTTTGAAACTGTACCCATACAGTCATAATTTTGGTACTGTGATCTTTCATTTTCCTATACTGGACATGGCCTTATAACGGTTGTGGGGTGTAAGCAGGTTTCAGAATAGCACCACCCCATTTCGTACAATGGGTGTTGTAAACGGCAACTAAGGAACCCAAGGTCTAACTAGGTACGAGTATATTAGTGGTTCAACTGAATCATTTAATTAATGTTCATATAATTGTAATTTGTGTTGGTTTGTAAGTATGTCAGGATAACAGAAATGATGGGTATTTACCGGACTTATCGTTTATGTAATCTTTTATCGTATATTATAAATGTGAGTACAATGAAGTAATTATTATTATATAAACTAAATACTCCTCCAAAAAAGCAGTGTAGGGACGGCAGTTAGTGTAAAAGAAAGATACGACTGTTCAGTATAAGAGCTGATTTATTCTTGAGACCAAATCTGACACGTTTCCATATTAATGCTTATAAACTGCGTCACACCTTATATTATACTAAACACTACATCACTTATAGCTCATTTACACAAGGACAGTTCCTCGACCGCGAGTTTCTTGAGCATCGGTCAAAAGCTAGAATAAACAACTGCTATCATCATCTGATCACTGTTGTACCTGTTAATATCGAGTTTTTATTATCATGTGAATGTTTGTTGCCGAGAATTATATGTAGTTTGGCCGCATACAAGAATCGTATACACAATAGTCTCGTCCGAACCGTTCAAGAAACTCCCCTCGTGTTAAAAATAGGTATATTCAAAATTTAGTAAAAAATGTACTTTGTACTTTGTAATTTTAAACTGAACCAGATGAAATTTGCGGAAAGCGAAATGTTTTTGGCGTATGAAGCACAAATGAACGGATAAATCCGAAAATCCGAAGCCCGCGTAACAGTATAAAATAAAGCCAGTATGGAATTTTGTTTTAGGACTGCACGTTATTTTAAAATAGTAGAAAAAGAGACGTAGTGAGGCGTTACGGATGTTGCTTTACTATCGGTTAAATTACGAAAGAAAAAAATTACGATAGTAAGTTAGTGAAGAATAAATCGAGGTGAAATGGTTTGGATGGATTTATTGGTAATAATATCACTCTTTGCCTAGCTTCCTAAGCTAACCACGCTCATGTGCGTTGGTGTGGAGGTAAAGTGCACTAGGTTTATTACAAGCTTTTATTTAACTTGCTTTTTATGGGTGTTTTATGGTTTTATGGGTGTAGCTAGCATTGCTCTAGCATTAACCTATCTAGAAGAAGAAAAATTCCAAATTCAAACCCAAAATCAAAAGAACTATATGTGTTACTGGAAATGCATAGGCTAAGAACTTTCTGCAATTAAGAACACTAAAAAGGAGTAAATAAATTAATTGGTTTTTTATTTATTTTATATTGATTTTATTTTTGACTATTTAAAATTGATATTGTATTATTTATTTATTTGTAAAATTCGTATGCCCGTATGGCGGGGATGTAAATTCGCGAATGAATAAATGAGTATGCGTATGAATACATTTGTGTGCATGCATAGGCTGTACAAGTATTTGAAGTGTTTGTACAAAGATTGCGCACTGATTTCTCTGTACACTGTCAGCAATGCCTGTGGCTACTCCCTTTGATGCCAATCGTCGGTTTCAGGAATGCATTATTTTTCACCATGAGTACCTACATCGACCGACAGACATACACGATTCAAGCACACTACATATGGTAGACGTGTGTGACGGGCAGGCTCGCTACTCATGGACTGTCACGTCCAGTTCGTTCCATTTGCCATTAGTGTAGGTTCAAGAGCAGCCTAACATTTTTAGCCGATTGTATTTAAGCTATAAATGGAATTTTCGTAGTTTCCATAAAACTACATTAGGCGAGTCGATACAATGAGTGACCGAAATAACACAAAACCTGAAACATGGCAACCAATTTAAAATATATAAAGCCGTTCTACCAAAAAATACACTTAATTTAAGGATTAATTTAAAAGTTACAAACATATCTTGATGGTTTTGATGTCTGGTCTAAAACGTTCGTAGCGCTCATTACTTACGAGTAGACCGGGCGCCTAGGCGGAGCGCGTGGCGCGGCTCGGGCGACGCGCTTATAATAAAAACTGTACTAGAATTGTACTACAAATTATGTAAAAAAAACTTACTGTAGAAACTGGTAGCATTGATGGCACAGAATGCTTAATAGAAATATCAAATCGTCAATACCCATAACTTTTGGCACAATTCATTGAAAAATTACATTATATAAAAGTGCTTTGACCAACCGAAAATTTAATTATAACATCTTGGTGAACGCCTTTCAAAAGCTACCCACTGTTCCTCACTTTTTCTTTTCTTTTCTTCCCGCCCGTTACTCATCATGGGGCTTGTTGCTTGCTGTAAGCGTTTCTTGCAACGTTGGACCGAATCAATATGGTAATTTGTACAACACAGATATAGAGCCTTTTCTTGTGATATATCATTCACTATTCCCATTATATTATACAAAAGTCCGTCCGCAAACATAACTAACTAATTTTAGTAATTTTTCGCGTGAATTTCGTTGTCATTCTAGATGGACGAAAAAAGGCTCTTTAGATTACAAGCATTGTAGTCTTTAAACGAAAACCATTATGATTCTTTAGGGGGCATTAAATCCGCCTTCTTTCTGATTACATATCTATCTACCTATCTCTCTTCTCCTGAACAATAAGTCCTTTTGAGTTCAACGACATCAAAACTCGCGTGTAACAATATGTAGTCGCGTGGAAGGAAGAAAAACTGACGACGTTTTACGATACTATTCAACGTGAATGCTTCTTTGAAAGGCTAATCTATTCAACTTCCTCTACCCTCGCGACCTTTTAAGGCTTCTTCCGGATATCGCACTTCCGGAAAATGAGTATAAAATAAAATATTTCGGTTTCGATAAGCCGTGTTTGATGTTGGGATGTCGTAAAAATCTATTTTTCTGTCGTTTTCGTGCGTTTTCTTTAAAGCCGAAGAATATACTCTTATATCTGGGCTGAAGTCAGCTCGTGACCATGGTTGGTGCAACCCAACCGAAAAGTCGAGTAAAATAAATAAGGTAAACATTCGCATTAAAACCCGTTTAAATAGATAATTATATGTTAAAAACGCGAAAATCTCAAATGTTAACAAAAGAATCAAATAAACTTTAGTCTTTGTCGAATTGCTTCGTTTATTGTACCCCGTAAAGAAACTTCGAGCATAGCCCTTTTTATAGTTCGTTGAGTGATTTTAAATTTATCGATTTAATTTAAGTTCGTTGGGCGTACATCATACCTGCCCTGCTACGTATTAATTGAAGACTCTCGTATTCAAGCATCATATTGGAATACAGAAAAAGAATAAATAATATTTAAATACTGAAATCACTAAAAACAAGGGCATTTCCGGCATCGCAATACACATTGACACGATTGTACTTCCTACTGTACTGCGGCACTTATTCTATGTATATTTCTATCTTGATTTCTATTTATTTTTAATGGAAACGAAATTTATTTTACTAATTTCTGTTCAGTACCTATATAACTAAGAGAAACCAACACCAACACTAAGTTAGACGGGGTTAAATGACGTTTCAGTTGTGAATAGAATCCAATATAGAATATATAGAATCCTATGTATATAGAATAGATATAGAATCCAATGGACATAAGCTAAAACGAATAAATCCGATGAAAGACTGAGATTGCCGATACCTATGTTGGCTGTCAAGGAACTTGAGTTTGAGGGATGCCTCAAGCTGTCATGGGATGCTTTCCAGTCAGGTGGAATTCCTACTGGAAAATCGCCGGTAAAGGCAGGATGAGAAGAGTCCAGATCGTGTGTGGTGATGGGCGTTGGGAGACGCTTATATCTAGCAATAGAAACACACACACTGATGGTATAAATAATAGAATGTATGTATGTTTAGAGAGCAGTGATAGCTTAGGGGTACTTACATTCGTGTGATCGTAATTTTAAAGCCTCGGCCAGTATCACTGAGTTTCTATTTAAGTACGGCTTAATTGTCACTAGCTCAGCGGGGAGGGAAAACATCGTGAGGAAACCCGCATACTCAAGAAATAAAGAAAAACAATCTGGGACATGCGCTCCACTAATCCGCAGCGGGCCCGCGTGATGGATTACGGCCCGTACATGTGATTTACTAGGGGAGGCATGTGTCCTGCAGTGGGACGTTATAGGCTGATACATGTACATGTATTAGAATACCGGCTATCTATTAACATACCGAACATACAGACAAACTCAACAACACAAAAAGTAACGCATTTTCTCTCACCCTGAGTATTCGAATAATAAGGGCCTTACTGTCGGACAAATAGCGATCCGAAAGGAAAAACAAATGAAGTGCTACAAGGAGACCGAAACTTAGAAGATAAATGGCGGCTGTTCAAGACGTGTCGAAACGAAGGACAGGAAAATCAATATTAACGGACAGGGATGAACTTGGCCTTGGAGACTGAGAGATCTTTCTGGGACGATAGCTGTGAGGGATATAAACCGCTATTTGCACCGTTATATGCTTGGAATTTCATTTATTTATTTTATAGAAAGAAGTTGTAGACGAGACAAGTTTACCTAGCTCGATCATAGGGTAGGGGTTTTCAGTACAGGATTGGTATCCTTTTTTCGCCTGAATTTATTTATTTCGAATTTATATGGCCAGTCATCTATTTCATCATCTATCTAGTCCAGAATTTAATATTTATTGCATATTATGGTACAAAAGGCGAGCTTAAGTCTTAAGCCATTCTCTGCCAGCTAACCTTTGGGTTGAGCCGAGAGATACTTTGGGAGGTGCGATGAGAGGTAGCTTAACGACTTAAGCGAACTTAATCTATAACAAACGACAAACAGTATAAATTATTTACCTATGAATATAATACATGATGAATACATACAATATCAATAAAATTCAATATGTATACATATGCATATATATATATATATATATATATATATATATATATATATATATATCATAATAAATACATACACATATCATATCAAACGTACAAAAACATAGAAATTAATAATATTTATTTATTTAACATTTATTTTATTAAATTCCTCAACCGATTAACGTGTTTTGTATTTAGGTATACAGGGTTAAATAAAACATACCTGCATCCTACTAATACTAAATTTCTATCATTAAAAGCCTCCGTTCACATGGATTCACAATCAGGCTTCACCAGTGGATCCATGGATAATTTTTCTTCCTCTTCGACCCGTAAGCGGATTCATAGATAATTATTTTTCCTCCTCGATTCACAGGTTAATCGAAGTTGTTATTATTGTTTTAAATTAAATAAATAGTAATGAATTACATTTCGTATCATTACTTTCGCCGCCTCGACTAATGTGTGGATTGAAGTGCCCTAGAAACATAATTATATTTGGATTCCAAGATTGGTGGATCTAAGTGGCATTGAAACATGTTATATATTTGAATTCCTAATTTGGTGGATCAAAGAGGAGTAAAATTTGTCCATGGATCCACCAGTGGAGCCTGATTCATTGTATAATAAATAAACTAATAATAAATAAGAATTTGTTCTACAACTTTTCTCGGAACTTGATAATTATTTTCTCAAAAAAATTTAATGTCGTCTTTTTCCTTCCATATACCCCAATGGCATTAGTGCAATTGGCACATTCGGCCAGTGTCATATTTTCTTGCTAATTAAAGTCAAAACTACATATGTATTTAAAACACATCTTGTCAATGTCTAGTCCCGTCGTCGAAGCAGTCAGGAGTAGCTCAGTAAAGTGATAGTAGGTTTGCTGAGGACAGACTTGGACTCCTTGGAAACATATTAAACCTGCATTCTTATGCTTTTATTTGATTATCACAATTCTTAGGCACAAACACTAGGTACCTTCAAGTTTAATAAACTATCACTAACCTCAAATACCACAATATAATATACACAGTAGGTAGGCGAGTAGGTAGGCGATTAGGTAGACGAGTAGGTAATCGAGTAGGTAGGCGTGTAGGTAGGCGCGTAGGTAGGCGAGTAGGTAGGCAAAGAGAGCCGTCACAAGTACGGCGCGCTCTTCTCACGATTCAGTCCGAATAACCGTAAGGCGGGCATTACACAAACAATCCAGATCACGATTTGTATGTATCCACCGTGTAATGGCATCCAGATTACACGGTCAATCTAGATTATGATCAACGATCGTGTTCAACGGATTGTGATCTGGATTGATTGTGTTATGACCGCCTATGATCGTTAGGACCATGGAAGGTGGAGTTAACTCCACCTTCCATTTATAAGTAAATATTTTAGGGAAATTCTAATCTATGTACAGAGTACAGAACTGTATGATGGTTATTGCTGTATAGTACGTATAGCGAGAACATGGGCCTTCGGATGCTCATTGTGTTGAATATGAGGAATGTATGGCTTCAAAACGGCACGCTGGCTAAGTGGATTGGCGAGTCCATTCTTTTAAAGGATTGTATAGTTTTTCAGGGCTTGTGGTAGCGACTATGTTATCTCTTAGTTCGGTTGGCCGATTCTACAATACACTAGTATTATTTTACGCACACACAATCTAGTAATAGTCTAGTCTAGTCTATCTAGTCTAGTAATAAAAGAATTTTTGCATAAAAGGAATTAAAAAAAATACCACAGAGAAACTTGGAAGATAAACACATTTAAAACACGTGTCAGTTTAATGTGATAAAGCAGCAGATGTTTCCGTCATAAAATTAATTGTTATTCATGAAAATGAAAATGTCTCGGTACCTGACGAGACGGGACAACACAATGCGACATAAAGGAGATGTTTAGGTATACTTGCCCCTACATACACTTTCTTTATATGTATGTTGACATAAATATTTAAAGAAAGTTGTGTACACTTTAATAATGTATACAAAGTTATTCCATTTTAGCGCTTCGAACTAGCTTATTAAAGTGCTTACCATTAGTGCTTGACCTGTTAAACAGGTGGTAAAGGTATGGTGATAATTTTCCAGTTTTATGTACTAATCTTTTTCCTTTTACCTTATTACGTATTGCAAGGATAACAGTTTCATATTATGCTCTTTCAAATAATATTTCTTTTACGTTTATGTTAAATTAGGATAACATATAAATAAATACGTAGTTTAGAGTTCTCTACAGACATCAAAAAGACCTCTTCTAAAATCTAGATTTTAGAAGAAGTCTTTATCCTAATTTAATATAAACGTATTCATATACATAAGAGTTCTTCACTGACATTTGGAAAGCCTCTTCAAATATCTTCTAAAATAATGCTTCCGGATCACTTAATATCAATGAAATGTAGTTACTTAATTCCTTAGATTAAATAAAACTATTTTTAATCTGTGTTTACTAATTAATTTATCGTTTATATTCCGTTCTGTACAAACCTAGATTTATTGTCTACCATATAATAATATTAGGCCCTTACATGTGAAATTGCCATTTTATATGAAACATATAATGATATTATATGTTTTTTGTTTTTATTCAAATATTTATTATTGTATGAAATCTATATATTTAATCAATCGAAGTGTTTTCCATTATTATCAATGCACTTGTGCCATTTTAATGGAAGTTGATTGATGCCTCTGCTATAAAACTCCTGGGTACGGGAATCGATGAATTCTCTGAAGTTGTTTTTCGCTGCCTCATCGGAGTTGAATTTTTTCCCTTGTAAAAAGTTATTCAAATTTCGAAAAATATTATAATCAGTAGGGGCAAGGTCTAGTGAATGCGGTGGGTGACGGAGAGTTTCCAGTCGTAGCTCCTGTAACTTTGTGACTGTCTGTCGTGTCGTGTCATGTGTAGGCGAGAAGCAGTGGACTAGAGCGATTGACAAGACTCGGTTGTTTGATAGCGAGCTTGTCCATTATGGTTTGCAGTTCCTCACAGTACACATCTGCATTAATTGTTGTGCTAGATCTTAAGAAGCTGTAGTGGATAATACCGGCAAAGGAGCTGCTTTAGACTTAGTTTACGTTTGGGACATTGGTTGGCTGTGTCTCCTGGGTTCAACTATTGTAACAAACGTTTAAGATTATCATACAGGATCCATTTCTCATCGCAAGTGACAATACGATTTAGAAACCTTTAATTTTTGTGCCCATTCAGCAAAGTAAGGCAAGCTTCACGCGGATTTGCAGCTGACTTTCATTAAGCTTATACCGTGTCCACTTTCCGAGTTTCTTCACTTTTCCGACTAGAGGCAAATTAATCAATATCGTTTTGTCACTTACGCCGAAGGCTGCTGCTAACTCAGACGTCGTTTAAGATGAATCCGCTTCCACTATTGCTTTCAGTTCGTCATTATCGTCTTTAGTCTTCGGTCGTGTACGGGGTTTGTTCTTGGGTTTGTTCTCGTTCCAGAACGGCAACGATCAAACCAAAAACGCACCGCGCGTTCGTTTGCGGTACTTGGTCTGTACACATCGTTGATATAGCGGACCGTCTGTGCTGCGTTGTTGCCACGACGGAACTCATATTAGAAAATAACGTGAATATTTAACTTTTCCATGGTCGCAAACACAACGATATTTAAGCAAAAAGTCGTTCAACGCAAAAACAATTGCATAACTGATTTTGAAAAAGAATGTCATAGCTTTAAATTGAAAGGAATTTGGAAAGCCAAGCCAAGTTTAAAGGGGGCACTATGAACAAACGGCAATTTCATAGGTAAGGACCGAATAGCATGTGTTTGTGTAAATAGCGCCGATAACAAAGAGCACTCTAAGAGTGTTCAACTTCTGTAAGAGTGTGCAACTTACGCAACTGCAATCAGTTTATTAGCTGTTGCACTGTTAAGCAGATAGCTAACTATTGTTAGGCATTCACGCCTGTAATATATACAGATATAGTCAATATTTAGATTACATTTCAGCCTACAGCCAATACAATTTACCGAAAACAAACCAAATCAATGAAATATCTTAACATTTAGCTTTAAATCTAGGCAAACTTGCACTCGAGATGAATTAAATATCAATACATAAACAATTATCACCTCACAGTTTAATTTAAGGCCGCGTCAGCCCCGCAGATAATGTGGGTATAGTGGGTAGCTCTACCCACTCGGAATTTTCCGAATGGATAAAGTACCCACTCAGATTTTGACGAAAAGTTACTGACGTCACTAGACATGGGGATTTATATTTTTGAGTTCAAACTCAATAACTTATGAATAACGTATGAACAATTACATTTTCGAGCGGTTCGAGCTTGAAAATAGCGGGAAGTTTTGGGGATGGCCCACAGGGTCAACGGTTTTCCAAATATTTATTTTGTAGTTTTTATTCCTATAAAATTCTCGTGTTTATGAGTCATTCCTCTCTAAACAATTTCGTGAGGGACTGTCCCCCCTCTCGGCCAACTACCCACTCGGGCCTAACAACCTGGCGGCCCCGCGTGTCAGTTACCTCAGGTCCCCATATTTGTTTACATTTTCGTCAAATTTAATTGGAACAAACAATTTAATTGGATTCAGACAAACGATTATTTAAAAAAATGCTTTTACTTGTATATATACACTACTAACTGTTGGGCAGTAGTTTTCCAGAATAGGCAATAAAAATCCATCTACTCACGGAACTGTTCAGTTGGTCCAGCACTTATAAAGATGCCGGAAAACATCGGAGAAAAGTTGTTTTCGTTGCGAAGTGAAAGGTGTGTGTACTCAGAGCTGGAAAAAATTGCTGAGGAAATATTAGAAATGCAGTCTAGTTTTTTGTTACTTCTGTTCAGTGAAGTTTTTGTTTTGTGCGCGTCTTTCTTGCTGCTAGAAGGTAAAATTGTTTTTCTTATGTTAAAATTAACTAGACGTTTTTTAGTTGTAGATATAAAACGTCTAGTAATTTATAGGCTAAGGTATACTTATTTGAGCGCCGAAAACCTGGGGGTATCTATACTAGACTCACATCGGCTGCAATAGGCTAATAGTATCAAAAA
Organism: Sesia apiformis; assembly: GCA_914767545.1. NCBI lineage: Eukaryota > Metazoa > Arthropoda > Insecta > Lepidoptera > Sesiidae > Sesia > Sesia apiformis. Next base: position 13,043,187 of record OU611963.1, on the reverse strand, counting down.
TCGAGCGTCCCTTTTGAAATACCCGTTACATATAACAACAATCCAAAGAAAGAAAAGATAATTATAAACACTAAAAGTTACAAAATTAATCAAAAGTATATTAACAAAATATAATTAAAACATTTTCCAAGTTGCCTGCTCGTGAATGTGTGTGTGTTGTGATGCACGAAATGGTCTTCATAATATGCATAATATGCATAATATGCAGTGACTGAGTGTCAGTTACAGCGCTGGTTTTAAGTGGAGCCATAGGAGACAGATAAAATAAAATAATTCCTAAATACGTAAGTCAGTGTATTCACTTCTGTTTTAATTAATAACAAGTAACTGGCAATGACAAGTTTTATAAACTTATATCAAGAAGTATCTATAAATATCTTTTGATATTGTACAGATATTGCTTCGTCAATTTAATTTAATTTCGTGTCAGTATATCAAGAGAGATTCACGATTAGTTCAGTTTCATAGGCGACCTGAAGAATTACCCTACTAAGTTTAAAACCAAAGAATAGTGTATACGGTTGAATCTGGATCTATAAGACAAATCAACCGGCTTTTTGTACACAGTTCCCAGTTAATAAAATGAGTTTTCTTTGCATACTAATAAAATGAATAAGTATATTACTATATTAACTTCGCTACTATCCTTCTGTGGATCCTAACCTCTTCAACTATTCTTCCACTTTGTATTATTCTTTGCCTTCCTTTTCCATAGGATGTAATAAATATCTGTGTCTTTGGTATGGTTGGTAGTCTTTAGTATACCACTGTAGGATACAAAAGTAATGTCGGTGTCACGTTAAGAGGAAAATATCCATTTCATGTTAAAACATCAGTCCAATAGAGCATAAGGCAATGTTAATTGGTCAATTAAACAACGCGTTATCACCTAGCGGTGCCATGCGAGTTCGTTCGCGTGGACTTGTGATTCCCATGAGAGCTTCATAATTTATCTGGATAAGAAGTATATAAGTTATACCTATACCGAGATTCATTAAAATCCGTTCAGCGGGTACTGCGTGACGCGCGTTCAGACAGACGGATAGACAAACCGACAGCCAAAAATTCCAAAACTTGTTGTTTAACACTGCAATGTTTTTTTTTTAAATATTTCATGTACAGACACGGCTAAGTTACGATTTTAATATATGTATAGATGGAAACAGTTATCGTAAAATAAAAATATCTGCACATTATATCCATGTTTGCAAGTAGAAAAGTTTAGAAAATATGTTCATACATACATCATCAATCAAGAAAGTCGCAGGCGAAGTTAGTAACATAGTATATATTACACGCATGAACGTTTAGACAATTACATATTTATCAGTGTCTGAAGTAATAGACAAGTTTGTACCAAAATGATTAAAGGCAACTTTTTTCAGATACAACATGATACTGAAATGACGCAAAAATTGAAAATAGAATCTTCAGTATCGAGAGTAGATTCTACCAGTTCTTACGATAGTTTTTTTTCATAACTGACTGTTCGTTTTTTTATAGAAAAAGGCCGCAGTCGAGTATCCACGGATCCAATATCCAGAATCTGCCCACCGTTGCAGATTCAGGAATGGATTGGATTAGTAGTCTTCTGTGAGAGAGGGGTAACATGGCCAGTCGAGTGCGCTCAGCGGCTGTGGGAATGCAGGGTGCAGTCTCCCCCTACAAAACCTACATTATAGTACCCATGTCTTTTATTCTACGCGTATTTGCATTCTACGAGCGTCGCACCCGGTCAATACCCTGTACTGATTAACGAGTGCTACTAACGTTTTTGATAGAACAAAAAAAAACGCTTTTTAGCAATACTGATATTGTTTTTTTATATCAAACCAATATTAAATTATAGACATATTTCTTTAAGGGCTCGCCAATTTCCGACTCTCCCTTATGTATTTTATTCTACGCGTAGTTGCATTCTACGCGCGTCGCACACAGTCAATACCCTGTACTGATTAATGAGTGCTACGAACGTTTTAGATAGAACAAAGAACTTTACATGTTTGTAACTTATGATTTATATCCTAAAATAATTTTATTTTCGCTCGAACGGTTTTCTATATTTTATCGTGTTTTGGGTATTATATTATTTCAGTGCCACATGTATGTTATTTTCACGTAGGTAGTTTCTATGTTAGAGACATATATTTAACACCATTTTTATATTAAAACCCTGTTTGTTTCAGAAAAACATAAGCCATTATTATTTTGTAAGATCTGTCCGTTATACTGTTCCCCGAGGCGATATGACGAGGGTAAGATTTATTTTACATACATATTGTAGAAACAAAGGATCGATGACTTCAAAGTGGTTTTATTGCTTGTGTAGAGGCGCTCTTTATCAGGTTGGTTAGAAGTCAAGTCAGAAGGACCAAAATGGATAAGCAGCACATGTAAAATTTCTAGAACATATTTTATAGCTTTATTGTTGTATAAACGTTCCATTTCAATAAGCCCTTAACCTCTCTACTACAGTTCTGTCAGTCATGATGAATGATGCCGAAACGTGGTCTCTAACAGTTAGTTCAATCTATAAGTTCAAAGTCACTCAGCGAGCTGTGAGAGAGATATGTTCAGAATGTCTTTATTAAACGAATAATTCAACAAATAACTAAAGTCACTAAGAACTAGCATAGCTCATACAATCCACATATTGAAGTGGTAATGCGCATGCCATATCTCCGTAGCAGAATAGCAGTAGCAGAATCGACATAAGATACTGGATAGAAATCTTTGGAGACCAAGTACCGGAAAGCGCGTTATGGGAAGCAGTCGAGTCAGATGGACCGGTGATTTGAAAGAGATTGCCAGTAGTGGCTGGAGAAAGAGAGCGGAAGATCGTGTATGGTGAGCATTAGGAGGTACAGCTCACTCAACGAGCTTTGCGTTTATGTGGGTGCACACCGATAGTGTACAGTGTTAAAGCGAATCAAAACAGTGGTGATTACGAATTATGAAAATTAAACGAAGTGGTTGACTACTCTATAATTTTATTCAAATATTTATAATTATATTTATAATTTTATTCAAAGATATGGGGTTCTTCAAGAGAGCTGTGAATAGGATTTTGCAAGATACCCCCTGGTGTTGCAGGTGTCCATGGGCGGCGGTAACACTTACCATCACGTGGGACCGCTTGCTCGTCCGCCCACTACTCTATAAAAAAAAAGAGGTATGCAGTTCATTGCCGTATAAATCAGCGTTATTTATCTATTACAGATGCTTCCTCTTTATCATATATCGACGATGATGAAGGCCCTTATTTTAGCCACGAGCCCCACGAGTTCCGCGAGCACCACTTCGATATGTCACCACATTACTGCTACTGTCCATGTCCAACCACACCCAAACCAACCACCACGACCAAGAAACCTACTACTACGACTGAAGCGCCAACTGGGATCTGCATATTCTGCAAGAAGAAATGCAATTATCCTCCATAATGTTTATAATCTGGGATGAATATAATTTTAAACGGAATATTATTAATAATATTAATTAAACTGAATTTTGTAGTTAACGGATGTAAAAACCCCATGATATAAGTATTGGAAAAGAGTTCGTTCTAAATGATCGCTACAAATGTTTCACTCTGATAGCCTAGTGCATCGTTTCTCAACATGGAGGTCCCGACCCCCAGGGTGGTCGCCGTCACATTCAGCGGGTCGCAGTTTGTCAGGGAAAAATAAGATTTATAATCAGATGTAAAAAAGCATAAACGTTAAAAAATTAACGAGGATTCTAACTATCAGTCAGGGAGGTTAGGTACCTACAAATTTTATTTTTGGTCTTTTCAGGGGTCGATTAAAAAGGTTGAGAAACGATGGCCTACAGGTATTTATACTCGACTCCCATTCGTGAAGTTGTGAGTTCAAATCCTTGCCTCTTATTGAGTTTCTTATAGATTTTTTTAAATATCACTAGCTCGGCCGTGAAGGAAAACATCGTGAGACAAACCCGCGTGCTCGAGAATTAAAAAAAAATCTGGAGCAAGAATCAATCCGCAAGGGCACTATGGCATTACCTTTAATTGTTTTCTTCAGTATTTGGGGCGTTATTGTCCCAAGTTAATATTACTGAACTGATTGAGACAAATTAGGATTTGATTGACCTAGATTTCAGTGGTCAAATCTATATTTGACCTATATTTGGTCCTATGACCACATAAATAGCCTCTCCACATTTCCACATTTTGCTATCATAACGCTTCCAGTATACTTTTATTAAAGTATCGATATTCGAACATGTTTTATTTATCTTCATAAAATTCCGTTCCAGAAAAACGTTTCCGGCAAAAAAGATTTATGTGATACTCACAAAGAAGTTGTTGCTTTTTCACTTTGTCAACAACAGCGGAATCTATTTCGTGCAGGAACTTTTTCGTCTTTAGGAAAAAGAATTGATGTAATCGATATCTTTTAAAGATGGCCAGCATAATGTTTAAATTCTTATGCCTAGTTTTTGACAAAATGTGAAATGAGAGTAAAGATTTTAAAATAGAAATAAGAAATAGCTTGAACATAGAATGAACATTAGACCTGTAGCAAAAATAACTATAACAATACTAATCGAGTAAGTACATGTCTCTATTCAGATGGAAAGATAGAATTGCACACCAAAACAAAATAAGACAGTAACAGACATTGTAATCACATAAAATGGCCAAGAGGTGGCCTTATCGCTGAAAGTGATCTCTACCAGACCACCTTTCGATGGAGAGGAAATCAATATTTTAATCACAGGTCGATGGTGTACAGTATAAATAATTTCGTATAATACATACGTATTTACATAACACAAGAAATTAGAAATCGAAGCTTGAAATCAAAATATCAAATATCTCGGTTACAAGTTGGAGATAGATATACATACATATAAAAATAGGATTTGAGGCTACCATTATCCCTAGGAAATATCACGGCTCTTACTAGCTAATTTGTAGTACTGTAAATTATGGGCTATCAACTACACCAAGGTCAATTCAAGTCTTACTCTCCATCTATATGGTAGAAGCCATTAGTATTCGTACCGTCCATTTTCTCCAAAAATATCCTTGTCATAACTATATCTGGAATAATTTTATCTCGTCTTTCGTTCATATTTTATGATATGTACGATATTATTTTTGTGGGCGCCTTGATACGTTGTTATTTATCCCCGTTCTTTCTATATTGTCATTCCATATTTTACTAAGAAAGGGTTTTGTGGATATAAAAGTAAAGACGTGACAAATATTAGGGGTTAAAGTATGAAATTGCCGATTTGTACTGAAAAATTAAAATTCATTTTTTCTAAAATGTAACATTTATTTAATTAAAATATTTACCCTCATTATCTATACATTGTTGCCATCTAATCGGATGTTCATTTATGCCTTTGCGATAGAACTCTGGGGATGTAGATTCGACAAACTGTGTGAAAGCATTTTGTACTGCCTCTTGGAAAGAAAAGTTTTTACCACCTAGAAAATTGTCCAAATCAGGAAAAAAATGGTAGTCCGTTGGAGCAAGGTCTGGCGAGTACGGAGGATGACGTATGGTTTCTAACTGCAGCTCCTGTAGAGTTACAACGGTTTCTCGTGCAGTGTGAGGTCTTGCGTTATCATGGAGCAATAATGGTGAAGATCGATTCACGAGTCGGGGCTGTTTCACTGCTAGTTTCGCCATCATTGTTCGAAGTTCGGCACAGTAAACATCTGCTGTTATTGCTTGACCAGACCTGAGAAAGCTATAGTGAATAACACCATGAATAGACCACCAAACAGTTACCATTACCTTTTTATTGGTAAGCTTTGCCTTAGGGCACTGTTGCGGCGTTTGACCTGGGGTCAGCCATTGCATTTTTCGCTTTCGGTTATCGTAAGGAATCCACTTTTCGTCACATGTCACAATTCGATCCAATATTCCTTCATTTCTGTACCGATTCAACAAGGCAACGCAAGTTTCAACACGCGTTTCTTTCTGCAGATCAGTCAAATCATGAGGCACCCACGTTTCATATTTTTTTATCTTATTGATTTGATGCAAATGAGTCAATATTGTAGGTAAGGTAACGTTAAACCATGCCGCTAATTTCTGGGTAGTTTGACTCGGATCGGTTTCCACTATCTCCTTCAATTCAGCGTTATTCACCTGTGTGGGCGGTCTTTCACGTGGTTCGTTCTTCAAATCGAAGTTTCCATTACGAAAGCGTTTAAACCAAAAACGCACGGTTCGTTCATTAGCAGTCTCCTCCCTAAACACAGCACTGATATTGCGAGCCATTTCTGCCGCGTTAGTTCCGCGTCGGAACTCGTATTCAAAGATTACTCGGATTTTCGAAGTATCCATCTTTCCCGTATAAGCTGAATAAAAAAAAAACGATTGAAAGTCGAAAATCGAATGTTGCACATTTTTTAAAACAAGAACCTGATAGGTATCATGTGAAAAAAGTTTCACTCGAAAATCTCACACTATGAAGGTTTTATGTCAATTCAAAAAGTATCTATTACTATAAAACGGCAATTTCATACTTTAACCCCTATTATTTACAGGGTGTTTGTTGGTCTACTCGTAATTAACAACAACTCGAACTTTGATTCGTTGTATAGCAGATAGCCGTGGATTAGCCTAATCAGCCCGTTTAATGTCCACTGTTGGACAAGGGTGTCCTCATGTAGAAGACAAGGACGAGGCCTGAGGCTAGTCAATTTTTTTGGAGGTTATGTAGTTTCTCAGGGCTTGTGATAGTGACTTTGTTATTCCTTACTAGCCTTTTACTATTCCCACGGGAAAGAGTTGGGGTGGTGCTATTTGAACTCGGCCGGCACGAGACTGCCAAAGCCGTGGATTATTAGATCTTATAGGTATGATTCAGAGGGACTTGAAATTGACGGACCATAATGTGACCACGTGACCATGCGACATTCGTATCAAAGGCATGAAGTGAAGTCCATAAGTCCGTAAGAAGGAAACAATTATTTCTCTCCTTTTTTATAGAAATAAGGCGGCAGACGAGCATGCAGTCCACTTGATGGTGAATGAATACTGTTGTCCATACACATCCGCGATACATGCCAACATCAGTCCTGAATGACAAACGTTGACACGCCCCCGGATAAGCTGCCTACCTTTGCAGATTAAGAATTTTCATTGGGAGAAAAGGTTGGGAAAATGGGGAGGGATAGGATAGGGTGGGATGGGAATGGGATTTGGCATATCTTACTCACTACCGAAACACGTACTTACATTGGGGAAATACGATAAAGTAGGAAATGCAGTCCATTTCATGGTACATACTCGTACATCAATGTCTCTCTTCAGTTGGATAGATTTCCCAAGGCTGCGTTAGGGAGTAGTTAGGTAGATTTCTAACCTAAACGAGCTAAATTGTTTCTGGGTAGGAAAGATTTCCATTCTAGCTAAATTTGATTGGCTTCACCTTGTTGTAGCCGGTTTAATAAAGACCTAGTTATAGGTTAGACTACGAGCAACACCTAGTTGTAGCCGTTAAGAAAAAGGCTCCACCTAGTTCTAGCCGATTGCGACCGGCTGCACCAATTCGATAACTACATAGAAATTTTGTTTAGGGGCTTTGAAAAGTTTGTACGAGTACTTGTACCAGCCTATAACGTCCCATTACAGGGCATAGGCCTTCCGTAGTAAATCACGGGGGGATTTCGGGTCTTAATCCACCACGCAGGCCCAGTGCGGATTGGTCGATCACATGTTCAAGTTTTTTTTTTTTCTGCAGCACGCGGGTTTCCTCACGATGTTTTCCATCACTGGCGAGCTACTGAAAAGTTTATACCGTCATCATTTTGGAAGTACTGAATCGATTTATCTAAGATATACCTAGTCCGAAACAGTGAAAGCTAATTATAAACCAAGCTAATTAAAGAAAGAATATCAAAAGTGATTCTGGAGATTAGGCTTCATTCGTTTACTTTTGACAGCAACTTGTTTTTTTTAATTGTTTCTCTTAATATATATAATAGATATGTAGATTATGTAAATTATGCTTTATGTAGATATTTAATTTATATAATGCATTCATTGATTATATGTATTATATTTATTCTTATGTATATATGTATGTGTGTAAGTTTGTGTCTAAATTGTGTCTTTCATGCACCTCCTAATTGAACTTCTCTGATCAACCCAAAGGTTGGCTGGTGGAGAATGCCTTAAGGCAGGGGTGCTCAAACTTGAACTGCTGGCGATCTACCTCAATATTGTTAGACTGCGATCGATCGACTCTGAGAGGCTGCAAGTATGTGTGTATGTGTGATGCAGGATTGTCGTCTAGGTAGGGTATATCGTGGCATAGATATTAGTTTTCCGCACAATATGTATTTTTTTAGTCAAGGTAAGTGTAGGTCTGCTCTAAAATGTCAATGAAAAAAACTCATAATTATTGAAAATTGCGAGTTTATTGGTTCTTACGAGTTCTAGTGTCTAAACTTAACTAAAGAGTGACTTTGGATGATGAAGCGTGGCACTGAATGTCCTCAGCATATCTTTCATAAGATGGTACGTAATTTCCGAGTGCTAATCGCAAGCATGACGACATATGTTCGTCAGTTAGTCGATTGCGATATTTTGACTTAATTATCTTCATTTCAGAAAATGCAGACTCGCACAAGTAAGTTGACCCAAACATTGCCGTCAGCTGAAGGGCGATTTGCCTTAGATTCGGATATTTATCTTCAGATATAAAACACCAAAATTTTGTATCAGATGTTGTGGCTTTGAGATGTATATCTGATATATATAATCTGCACTAACTCATTTTCAACAGAACATGAGTCCATGTTAAACTGACTTGCTATTTCAGTAGCTAATTCCTCAATGTTTTTACACGAAAAAGGATAACTCATAACTGATGCGATATTTGCCAATTTACTGAAATCATAAAAACGTATTTCGAATTGACCCAAAATATTTGATAATTCTGCCTCATAAATATCATAATTAAATTGAGGAATCCTTGCTTTCAAAGACAGAAAATGTTTCAGATCCTTTCTTTTCAGTTGATCTATCATAAGTTGCAATTTACTTTTGAATGCGTTTATTGCGCTAATCATCTCAATAATAGTTTTTCCTTTACCTTGAAGCTCCAAGTTAATGGTGTTTAAATGCATTGTGATGTCTGTCAAAAATGCCAAATCAGTCAGCCATTTTCCGTTTTTCAGCATCTGAGTGTCATCACCTCTTTCGTCCAGAAAAGCTGTTATTTAGGGCAATAATTCTTGAAACCTTTCTAGGAATTTTCCGCGAGTCAACCATCTGACGTTCGTGTGAAGAACTAAATCAGTGTGTTCAGCTGACTCACTATCTTCCAACTGCAATTTAAAGAACCGTCGTTGCAAGCTACGTGCACGGATGGAATTCACAATTTTTATTGGAATGCCCATAATCTCCTCCATGTTTAGAACTTTTGAACACAAAACTTGTTGATGTATAATGCAATGGAAGGAGAAAAATGAAGGGAAATCGTCATTAGCTCGACACAATGCCACAAAACCGTTTTTGTTTCCAGTCATTGCTGGTGCTCCATCGGTTGTAATGCACACTAGTTTATATATTGGTAGCTTGTAGTTTGTTACAAAATTGAAGAAAACGTCATATATATCTTCGCCACGGGTCTTTCCTTTCAGAGGAATCATTGTCAAAAACTCTTCCTTAGCCGACATGTCCTTGAATACTATTCGAATAAAAATACACAGCTGGGCAGTGTCTGTCATATCGGTGGATTCATCGAACTGTAAAGAAAAGTATGTACATTTCATGATATCATGTTTTAGTTTATCTGCCATGTCCTGACTCATGACTTCAACACGCCTTGTGATAGTCGGACGAGATAACTGAAGTTCTCTAATAGCAGACATAATCTCTGTTTTATTTTTAAAATCTCCAAATAAAGTCTCGCCCGCTTCAATAAATGCTTCCTTCACAACCGATCCATCTTCAAATGGTTTCTTGTGTTTCGCCAATATATGAGATATTTTAAATGACGCGATCGTTGGAGCTTTTGATTGTTTGGCTGGTCTTGTGAACATGGTTTGTTCTTTTTTCAAACAAGTTATCAAATCTCGTACTTTTATTTTTCTCAATTCACTCTGTGACGGAAAATCCTTTTCATAGTTTTTATGAACCATTTTATGATGCCTCTCTAAGTTCCCACGCTTAGGTATTGCAACTGACGCACGGAAAATGAGACAAATGCACTCCTCTTCTCCAAAATTCTCCAATCGTTATTAAAATGATATGTTTTACTTTTCTTCGCCTCACTCATTTTGTACTATTTATTAATAAACTTTGTATCGACGAATCGCCTTCAAGTTACAACTCAGACTGACTCCTATTCCTGCAGGCGCAACATTTATATCGGCGCGAACGAAGTCTCGAATGTTCCCGCCAAACACGCCGCCCGAAGTTTCTAGAAAAATCGGCGGGAATCAAAAACGCGGGTTCTCTTTGACAAGTACCGCGCGTTCTTTTAGTAAAGCCGCTTTTTGCCGCTAGTAGGGGGTTATTACGATAAAAGAAAGTGATGAAGGGGTTATTCTGGCCTAATTGTGGATCGAGTAAATTTTAGTTGTTTATTCATTACATTTTGTTTTAATTACCTACCTACTAAAACAAAATCTGTGAATAGTTCTATATCGGATATTTTTTCTCTAGATTGACTCAAAAAGCACTCGCGATCGACTTGTCGATCGCGATCGACCGTTTGAGCACCCCTGCCTTAAGGCATTAAGCTCGCCTTTTGTACGATATTGTGCAATGAGGTGTAAAAATAAATAAATAAGGTCCTCATGTTGCTGCCACCTCTTTACTTAGTCTCCATTTCATTTTAGATAAAATAAAATCTCCCTTCAAACTCCACGATAATATTGTATTGCAAAATTGGTAGGAAACGTAGATTAAAATTAATTACGAAAATGTATTTTTTATAATGAGAACCGAAATTGAAAGATTTAAGTTACGGGAAACGCTAATAATTATTGACAAGAAGAAAATAAAAGAATAATAATTTGATATACAACGAATAATTAAAAAATAATAAATTGGTATTTAATAAAAGAAAATAGTTTAATTGGATTAATAAGAATGCATTGTGGCCGGTTTTCGATGAATCCATTACCGGAAAATTTTAATTACGCGCGGTGAAAATGTAATATTATTTTCCGCTAATTGGTAATGGAAAACGAACATTTAATTAGCATTCGATTTAAAAATACATCCAGTCGGCTTCGTTTGTACCGTGTACTCTGCAATACATTATAGACCTACCTAACATAAATATATTATAGCTTATTATGATAATTCATCGGTGTAAGTGAATCATGATATACTATAGAGGCATTTAGATCGTGATAGTGAGATCTTTTATTTATTTATTTAAACATAACAGAAGGTATTTTCTTAGCAACATAGCGATGGACAACCTGCCATCTTACCATACATCAAGGGCATCACTGACAAAATTGGCAATATCTTAAGACGAGCTTCAATTAAAACCTACTTCAAGCCGCACAAGAAGATTAGCCAATTTTTAAGACCGGTCAAGAGCAATATCCCCCTACAAGATGCAGGTGTTTACAAGCTTGATTGTGAATGCGGGTTATCATACATTGGGCAAACAAAGAGGAGCATCGGTATCCGGGTAAAAGAACACATAGCTGACATGAAGAACAGACGCTTGACCAAGTCTGCAGTTTGTGAACATGCTCTGGACAAACCCAACCATTACATTCGATTTGATAATCCACAAATCTTCGCTAGAGAGACCCGATTCATGCCAAGAATGTTACGCGAGGCTATTGAAATCAAGAAACACCCAAATTTCAATAGCGAAGATGGTTGGCAAGTACCACCGGCTTGGGATCCAGTCATTTAATTAATTAAATCCCAAGGCCAACGCAATACTGCAAGACCTCTGGACACCGTGAGTGAATACTGCGTGCATAGGGAATGTTATGATTAAAAAATCCAGACGGTAGTTCAAAAAATTTCAGACGGTAGTCCAAATAATTTCTTAATAACTCAAGTGACAAATAAAATCAATTAGTCACCCCGTGACCACGTCCACTGCAAAGTGTTCGAAACGTCGGGATATAAATAATGTCAAATATACGCGATTTAAACCGTTCAAAGTTGTTTAATTGCTATAACAGAAGGTACATTACAGTTTTTAAAAAAAACTAGTGCGTACATTCTTTATAAGGATTTGTCTAAGAATTCCACAGCTTAATTGCTCAGAACCCGCTCATTTGAGAAGAAAACATCTAAGTGTGTCCAATACGCCGCGCCAACATTTTATTGATATAACGCATGTCACGTAACACTGGTGCACTATGTTTTGTGTTCCCCTGACACTACATTCCACTTAAAGGTGATCTATATTTACTTCGGGATATCTATATTTCGTAGCTTAGTTTTCTGGCATATGCGAGTATTTCCCCATAAGGCTTCTTCTGCTGAACATGGGGCCTAAGCCAAGCGGTTTGGCGAGCTCATTCAGGGCTTGTGGTAGCGGCTTTAGTATCACTTAGTCGCTTTGTATGACATCTACGGGAACAGATAGCGTGGCGTCATTCTAAAGCGACATCGGCCAACTTCACACGTATTAATTACTGTTACGTCTTAATTCACACGCCACTGTTTTCAATGTTAATAAATAAAATAAAACTACAAATGTTGTCACCTACTTTAATTTATTTTAGCTTCATTCTCATCATCTTCTGAGAAAATAAATATGAGAAATTATTAAATGAATGAAAAAGTGTGACGCTTTCGAACTAATGTAATACAAAATACGAAAACTTATTCGAAGTACGTCTATCAAATAGTGTAATAAGGTGCGAAGAGAGAGTTTCATATTATAAATTCGGGAACTTGACGTTTCTGAGGAATGAGGAAACTTTCAAGAAACTTAATATGAATATTACGAATTTCAACATTTATCGCCTTCGTATAACTAAGTGTCATTTCTGAAAATTCTGAATGTCTACTTTGAGAAGAAGTAAGCTTTAAGCCAAGTATAATTGGCAGTAAAATTCGGCGAAACTCATGGTTTATTAGCTTGATAATAAATCTTATGTCATTATTCTGTATTACATGTTACACTTCGTTTCAAAACAATACAATTTGAATGTAATTATTTCACTAGATACATATTATGTATCGGATAGGACGGATATTTTGATGACGGTTGCCGGTAGTGGCTGGATGAAAAGAGCTTCGTATGTGGTGGCGAGCCTTGGGAGGGACATACTTACTCGTAGGCTGCTATTATAATCAAAAGATTTTCAATGTATTATCATATTTTTCAGCACTCTCCACCCTCATCGTAAAAGTACTTAGATTTATGACAAGATAAATATTAATTTCGTCAAGGAAGTATAAAAACCTCTTTTAAAATATCACCCTAACTAATATTATACAAGTGAAAACGAAAGTTTGTTTGTTATCTAAATTACTCACTCTTACATATCAACGAATTGCTACTAAAGGCATATGTATGTGCAAGTCATGGGACAGATTAACACATAGGATAGTTTTTAATCCTACTTTGCCTGGGCTGAGTCGCCGGCTATAACCAGTACGTACGAGTAAAGTAATAAAAACTCGCAACTAACGCGATTTATGGACATGATATATAATGTTGATCACCAATTATCCCATTTGGTAGTGTTATCCATTGATTATCCCATCTGTTGTGTAATCCAATTTGTTTAAAGACAAATGTATGACAGCTGGTTTTTGATCGTCTATATATGTGTCTGTGGATCTACGATACGGGGAATCCTAGTGTGGCCTTTGAATGTTATTTATTTAAGTTGTTATAGTTTTGGTAATCGTATAGAATTTCAATTTTGTCTCGAAGATTGTAGGTACCTAATATAAAACGTGTGGGCGTTTTATCAGCGGAGTGTAACATACAAGGCGTGCATACAATCTTGACGTCAATTTACATAGTTTTACGATGCAATTTGCTTCACCTTTCCTGCACGAATACAAATGGGATTCAATTTCTTGGTAATGTTTCTCACGACAAAACTGAATAGAGAGAGAGTGAATAGTGCTTCATCGTCGAACTTGTCATCGATACCCTATTTTTCTATCTACTTAAATTGATGTCAAGAAAACCAATGATTTATAAAAATCTACAATCTTTTTTAATATTTAATTTCACACTAGTCTACCATGTTAAGGTCTGGAAGTCTACTCTGATGTTACGCTCTCAAAATTTCGGGTCCGACCGAGGTCCGACCGCGCACGTAGTGTTAACTTATAAGTTATAACTCCCCACCGTGGCATTCTATTGTTCGGAGCTGTATATATCGGGTATCTCAGATTATTTAAAGTTTATTAGTGTGAAATGGAACGTTTGATCCCCAAATATGTCTTGGCAAAATCTATATTTCGATCATTGCCTCGTGCAATCGCAGTAGTTTCAAATGTCAAATGAACTTCGTTCGGGCCCATATTATATCCCACAGAACGTTTTCTTGGTAGGAATCTACTGAAATGTCGGCCGACCCTTCGTTTTTCGTGTTTTCAGAATAAACCTGAAATATCCCCATGAATTCTATTGAAACGAATATTTTTTTCAAGAATCGAGATGATGTGTTAATATTCGGTATTCACGTTTAATAATAAAGCATATATTATAGAGTTCTTCAGCACTTACGTAAGAATTAAGTGTTTTTTTACATTTTTGGCAATAAGCTATTTTATATGTACAACAAGTTCAAATCACCATTTTGCTGTGGATTTTTTTTTTGTTTATAATTAAAATAAATAAATAAATATTACTATTGTCATTTTTTAAGAGTATTTGCTTGAAATAAATAATATTAATATGATTTTTAAAGTTGAAGGCGGCGAAATTAAATATCGTGTGTACGTTCGAGAGTGGAAAATTTCGGAAAATACAGACCATGTGACTGCTCAACACTCATTTAATTTTATGATTACAAATATATATCTAAGTATGTTCATCAGATGTATGAAGTAGGTGCTTAGAAAATAACAGCTTATTCGTATAAGGACGGATTCTCATATGGACAGATTGTCAAAAGGACATGGAAGAGATTGAACGACAGACCGATAGTTAATATAACTACTTAACTACCGGTAACTACATATGTTTTTGAAGCGCGAAATAATTGCGGAAACTGGAGAGAGTAGATAAGTAAGTGATATACGATACGTTCAGAAATACAAAACAGTACTCTTCAGGCATACAAAATCAGTTCATATTACATAAAGGCAAAGAGACAAAAACTATGCAAATCAGGTAGTTAGCAAACAAAATAGTTCTCGGAAAGTTCTGGAACACACGCTCCAGTAATTGTTGTTTCCAACGTAAGATTTGCGGCGTATTGTTCCGGCACTCTGTTGCGATTATGGTATTGTTTGATGTCTTTAATGGTATTTAAGGGTTGTTCAAATTGCTGCGATATTTGTGTTACCGTATAGATAAATGACGGCTGTGTAGTATTGGCCGGCTTTAAAATAGGGGGGTTTTGGAGGGCGAGGGCGCATGCTGCAATCCAACAGTATACGTACGTGTTTCGGTAGTGAGCCCATTCCCACCCCATTCCATCCAATCTTATGTATTCCAATTTTCCCAACCAATTTCTCCAAATTCTTCCTACATCAACAAAGGTAAGCAGCGTATCCAGAAGCGTGTCATAGTTTGTAATTCTGAACTGATGTTGACATGTGCCGCGGTTGTCCACGGGCGACAGTATCCACTTACCATCAGGTGGACTGTATGCTTGTTTGCCAAAATCTTTCTATAAAAAAATAGCAGCATTCCATCTCTTCTCGCGAGTGTCGTAAAGGGCGACTAAGGGATACAGAAGCGGTTCAGAGCTTATGGTATAAGCTCTGAAGAACCCGCTTGACCAGCATTGCCTTTTAAATCCATACATCCCTTCTGTATGGACTGTATGAGACAATGTGCATGTCTGTTAGTGGACGACAACAGGGCTGGTTACGTTTTATAGATAAATGTGGTACACCTTCCGGCCAAGTGGACCGATGACTTAAAGAATTTTACCGGTGGTGTCTAGGTGAGAAGCACCGAAGATCGTGTGTGGTGGCGAGCTTTGGGAGAGGCCTATATCCAGCAGTGGAGAGACATACTCGTAGACTGATATTTATACCACGATATGTATGGTATGTATGGTATGTATATATATATATATGGTGGTCGTGATGTCTCTATAAAATTCGGTCATTAATAACTCTTTAAAAGAAAACGAATTTCGTTAAATTTCTATCCAGTTCTAACTTTTATGATATCCTGTTTGTAATTTGGTTTTCGAACATTAATCAGCCATCTTCCTTGCTTTAAATTTTAAACTCAGTTTTATAGTTTGAGAAGTTGGTCGGAATAAGTTATAAATATTAGTTTTAGTCAAGTAATCGAAAAAGACATACCTATAAATTGAATGAGTTCTCATTTTGGTTCTATTAAGTTTTCGGGGAATCCATTTGCTAAGTCTTATAAATACATTATTGTATCCGAGACTACCTTCGGGTGGAATTTAAGTTAATTGTGGTTCTAATTCGTCTACTTACCTTATTTCTACGTATTTCTACTTATTCTACGCATTCTTTCATATTTCTACTTACCCCATTCTATGCCACGCCATCTTATCATAGCAATCCGACACGGCTACTTATCACAATTCACAATTTTATTATATTTATGTATAGATAAAACGAAACGAAACGAAATTATATTTGCAATAAATGTCATTTGCATAAAACTTGCACTTCAAGGAAGTGTACATCTGTTTTAGATTAATAAGCCAATAGTTTTCTTATGGGGACTAATAGACGACTTCGGTAAGTTTAAGAAAATGATGAGTTAATTTTGCCCTCAGGTCAGGTCAGGTTAAAAGTTAGTACGTTTTTGTATGAAGGTAATCCGAATGATTTTAATACAAGTACATAGAGCGCTGAATTAATAACTTTTACTAGAAAAAATCTACCGATAACGACATTTTATAGCGTCCGGTAATAACTACGCGTTGTCCCAACCGTCTCGTTTACAGAGTTCATACGATCGAATTCATATCATGGGTTCTGTCACGTTTGAAAACTTTAAAGTCAACTTAATAATTACGTTACGAATATAAAACATGTATGTATTCGTACGAGCGCTGGTCAGTCGCTGCTTTGCTACTACATGTATTATTAAGGCTCGCCCATATTACGACAGGCCGCAACGCAGCGCATAACATTTCAAAAATCCTCCTGAATTATTTTCATACATTTTGTATGAACCATCGCATACTTCAGGCGGGCTGCATCGCGTTGCAGCGCAGCGCACTGTCGGATCGCTCGCCAGCCCTATTGATGATGCGCTGCGATTAATTACCTCAATGTGTCTCAATGTGTGTTAAATGGGCGCAGTTAACGGACGTAATTCGAGACTTATTCGCTGTGCGAATAGAAATGATGAATAGAATGTCAACAGCTAACTGATTAAATTATTGCGTTGAGCTGTGGCCCGCCGCGTCTCTAATGTGCGTTGTCTTGTCGCAGTTTTGCAGTGCAACGCGCTACAGCGCGACGCGGCTGTAATGCGCGCGGGCTTTTTAGTTTATTTTTTTTACTCAAAAATTGAACTCAATTGAAGTGCAAAAATGAAACTGATAAAACAATATTAAACATTGTTACTAACAAAACGCTTCTACATGGGGTGAACGGACAGCTAATGTCCCAACAACTCCTTATTATCATAGGCTGAATTGAGGCTGGCTGTCTCCAAGGGGTAAACAAACTAAAAATTAATTACCTTTTAATTGATGATGGGTTGAAATTTTCGGGTGAATGGACTCTCTGTCTTTTTATATAAATTTAGGATATATGTTCCACCACAGGATAAGTAATATATTACTTCTTTTTCAATTAGATAGATAGATCCAAAACAAGACCATTACAGATATTTTAGACACAAAAACCGCGGTGTTAACGCTATAAGCGATGTCTGCCACACAATCTTTGGGTAGAAAGGAAATATTTTTTTTATTACGGGTAGATGGTATACAGTATAGAAAATTACATAGCAATGTATAACACGTAACATATTATAAACCACTTAATACATAGATAGAAATATAGAAAGTTTAAACCATATTGTATATAATCATAATATAATATAACATATTGTATCATATCATATTGTAATCATAGGTATCTATTTATTATGATATATATGTATGTATGGAATATATATATGTAAATGTAAGTATATTGTATGTGTTCATGTATATTTATTTATAGGTAAATTGTTTATCCTGTTGTCGTTTGAGTTATATATTTATACCTCTCATCGTACCTCCTAATCGATGTATCTCTCTGATGAAATCAATGGTTACCTGGTAGGTAATGCCTTGAGGTATTAAGCTCACCTTTTGTACCATAATGTGAAACAAAGTTTTTAAATAAATAAAATAAAGAAAGAGAAATATGAAAGGAGATAACTACAACAGAATAAAATAATAATAGACCAATTCTAAAAGAAAAATAATACTGGAACAAATGCCAGTAAATTACGATTACAAAGGTAAATAGTGTTTATTATCTGTGCATTGATAGAACATACACACCTTTAACAAACTGCACCAAAATTATCGATCACTCGCCTTTTCCATCCAATCACTATCGTTGTCAGGTCATTGGTCCATTTATTCGGGAGAAGTCTCTGTTTTTCCGTGGATTTCACCAGAGCACTTTTTCCAGCGGTTGTCAATTCAATGTAACTTATCAGTAGTCTTTTTGGATTATGTCGTTCTGTGAACGAATTAGGTACCTGGTTCTGAATTTTATCTCACAAAGAGATCTCTAGTTTAGCACTGCATTGCTTGCTGTGCGACTTTTATAATCACCTTAAAGTCGATTCGCACCTGCAGACATCGTATGTGGTAATCCCGTACCAACAAAGACACAAAAAAAATTACATACAGGTTACATTACCAGGTACAGGTACATTACCAACAGGTTAATGTATACCCATCGGTACCTTAAAAAGCTAGTAATAAAGGTTAAAATCGGAAGGTTGCGGGTACATAGCGTGTACGACCGTATTCACATCTAGCGTACGTAAGAGGAGCGTGTCTGCACACAGACTGGCATCGGTAAGCATTTTCGGTGAAAATATGGTGTTAAAGTAAAGAAATTTTGCAAAAAGGTTACTACTTACAATTATTAATTACTTCCAATGAAAAATAAAAACAAAATAATAGAAAATTCAATAAAAAAATCACAAAAACATTTCTGATTTTTTTATAGAATAAGACAGCGGTCTACCTGGTAGTAAGTGGATACTGTCGCTCATGGACATCCGCGGTACCTGGCTACTTCAGTTCATAATGACAAACGTTGGCACGCCCCTGGATGCACTGCCTATGTTTGAGAGGAATTTAGAGGAAGGGTTGGGAAAATGGGGAGGGATAGGATAAAATGGGACGTGAATGGGCTCTGGCATATTTCACTTACTATCGAAACACCTACGTCCATTGAGGAATAAGATAAAGTGCGAAATGCGGTACAATTCAAGGTAGTCTTTTGTGAGAGGGTGGTAACGCGGCCAGTCGAGGGGGCCCAGCGGCTGTTGGGTTGCAGCGTGCAGAGTGGCCATCCTCCCCCTCCCAAAATGTATTAGAATTATTAGAACTTAAGATGTTGCAGCGGATGACCGTATAATAAACTAGAAATCAATTACTAAATCAATTGAGAATAGGTCTAAGTGTATTAAAGTAGCCTTCTAAGAAAGTGACCTAAATCACTGAAGCGTGTCTACCACGTTACGAATCGAACAGGTAATACAATCTGCCAGCACATAGCGTTATTGACAGATGTGAATCGACCTTAATGAAGATTTTAATAACGATCAGAATTAAGTAGTTCCGGGAACATTATTTATAAATGTGTTCCATGTAGTCTGTGAAATCCTCTCCATCCTCTGAAATGACATCCTCTGTGAAACATAACTAATTGGGTAGGACTTCGACTGGACGCGTCAAAAGGGGATCGCTCTCTGAAAATAACTCACGAATCGATTGGAAATCGAATCAGTCAAATACAAAGCAGTGACTTCAATCATTTACACAAGCATTCCGATGCTGTGAAGCAAAATAATTAATTTCTATGTGTGTATCGAGTACAGTAGCAGACTTTTCAATTTAATTACACTGAACGTAATACATTAATGTGGTATGTGAAAGCCATGTATTCGTATATAGTATTCATGGTAGACGTCTCATATTAATTTATTAATTTAATATGAGACGTTAATTTAATTTAATATTATTAAAGCTATTAGAAAAAATAAATAAAGAGTATAGAAATATGTATAGTGGTTCACCTTCAATTCTATCGGCTGTCGATCTGTTCACTTTCCACACTTAACATTTACGGCTCAATTGCAATGGAAGCTGGATGGATACGAGTGTATATGAAAAAAAATGCTTTATTTAATAAAATATAGGTCTTTACTATTAATAATATCGTTTTATATGGAAGAATTAAAAATATTTTTTTTGAATGAAAATTATATATTTAATTAGTCGAAGTATTGTTATAAATTATTAAGACACATTATTATCGGTACACTTTAGCCATTTTGATGGAAGTTGATTTATGACTCTGCTATAAAATTCCTGCCACTGCCTCATCGAAATTGAATTTTTTCCCCTGTAAAAAGGAATAACTATCCAAATTCTGTAAAACATGGAAATCAGTAGGGGCAAGGTCTGGCGACTACGGTGAGAGACGGAGAGTTTCCAGCCGAAGCTCCTGTAACTTTGAGACTGTCTGTCGTGCAGTGTGTGGGCGAGCGTTAACATGGAGAAGCTGTGGACTAGAGCGATTTACCTGACTCGGTTGTTTGATAGCGAGCTTGACTATCATCATTTGCAGTTCTTCACATTACACATGCAGATGTTGTGCCAGATCTCGAGAAGCTGTAATGGATAATATCGGCACAATATCACCATATAGTCAACATGAACCTCTTTTGACTCAATTTACATTTAAGACATTGTTTGGCTGTGTCTCTTGAGTTCAACCATTGTGACATAGGTTTACGATTATAATTTTTTTTTATAGAAATGGTGGCAGACGTGCCCTCAGGGCTTATGATGGTGACTTTGTTATTTCTCACTAGCCTTTTACTATTCCCACGGGAAGAGTTGGGGTGGTGCTATTTGAACTCGGCCGACACGAGACTGCCAAAGCCGTGGATTATTAGATCTTATAGGTATGATTCAGAGGGACTTGAAATTGACGGACCATAATGTGACCACGTGACCATGCGACATTCGTATCAAAGGCATGAAGTGAAGTCCGTAAGTCCGTAAGAAGGAAACATTTTTTTTTCTCTTTTTTTATAGAAATATGACGGCAGACGAACATATAGTCCACCTGATGGTAAATGAATACTGTTGACAATAGACATCCGTGATACATGCCAACATCAGTCCAGAATGACAAACATTGGCACGCCCCCGGATACGCTGCCTACCTTTGCAGATTAAGGAATGGATTGGGAGAAAGGATTGGGAAAATAGGGATCGATAGAATAAGATGGAATGGGAATAGACTCTGGCATATCTCACTCACTACTGAAACAAGTACGTACATTGGGGAAATACGATAAAGTAGGAAATTTAGTACATTTCAAGGCAGTCTTCTGTGAGAGAGGGGTAACGTGGCCAGTCAAGTGCGCCCAGCGGCTGTGGGAATGCAGCATGCACTCTCCCCCTACACTCTCATACAGGATCCACTTCTCATCACAAGTGACAATAGATTCAGAATCCCTTCATTATTGGGCCGGTTCAGCAAAGTAAGGCCAGCTTCAATGCGTGTTTGCAGTTGACTTTCATTAAGCACATACGTTATTACTTTACTTTACTAGCTTCTTCACTTTCCCAATTGGTGTTACGGAATCAATATCGTTTTGTCACTTACGCTGAAGGCTGCTGCCAACTCAGCGGTTTGAGATGAATTCGCTTCCATAATTGCTTTCAATTCGTCATTACCGACTTTAGTCTCCGGGGCTTGTTCTTGAGGTCGTTCGTTTGCAGTGTTTGGTTCGTACACATCGTTGATATTGCGTGCCGTATGTGCTGCGTTGCTGCCACGATTTGTAAGGCGATTTTTTTAGTTTTCCATGGTCGCAAACACAACGATATCTAAGAAAAAAGTCATTTAAAGGAAACATGACATGAATAACTGATTTTGAAAAAAACTGTCATAATTTTAAATTGAAATTAACCTGAATTTGGCATTCCGAGTCAAACACAAGATAACAAAGTTCAAAGTGGCCACGAGGAACAAATGGAAATTTCATAGGTAGGACCCTAATACAATGTAATCGGTACTTATGTGGAGTACAAAATCAAAATAGCAGATATTAACGAGTGACAATAAGATTCTTATTTTAAAAATCGTCTATTTTTAAACATAAAATGCTATAAAAAGGCGGCAAGGAGTCCGCAACAGGTTTATAAATAGTACAAAAAAAAATAGTAAAATATTGTCCGAAACATTTGAACTAATTATTCTTGCTTTTCTCATGTGTGTGTAAAAGACACACATGGTCAGTGACCTACATGGTCAGTTGATCTCCCATTTTATTCGAATAGTTTTCCGATAGTTCTAAATAAGAAGTGTTTAACAGTTACTAACTTTTAGAAGACCCTCATTTTCTCCTGAGAAGCCTTTTAAACCTCGAACGGAAAAGTTTCAGGGGTTAGTCCCTTTCATTTACAAGATGTCAAGCACTGCCCCTGAGAGAGTACACGGGAGAACAGTAAGCTAACTTCATATGCAATCGTCAGATACGACTCACGCATACATATAAAAATCCCTGTAATATGATAAATCTGAAAGTATGTACCGTGGTGGCAGCCATCGAACATTCGTATGTTCGATAGTTAGCTCTCTAATAGAATATCTCTAATGTTACCGGTGGCGCTACTACTCATGCTCGTACATAAGTTTGAAATTAAATATGTGTAGGGTAGAGGATTGGGAAATACAGTCCGAAACTCGAAAGTTGATAATACGAGTATGTGCACCTGTAGTAAACCGTTTAGTTTCAAAGTTGAAAACCGGGTTTTTATGCATTAGCTGGGCAACTAGCTCATCTTGAGGATACATGTAAGAAGTATCCCGCCTGACATTCGTTTAGCATCGATACCTACTTAAGATCAAGAGACTGCCACTGTGCATTGTCTTTGCGCAGCGTGCTATGCTATTTATCACTAATTCTAGTATCGTATTTATTTTGTGGTAATTCGTAAAAAGTACTATATGTAGAAAACATGGAATTTAAAATAGACTCTTCAATCCTTTAACTATTAGTGATAAATATCATAATGATATTTTCTAATCAAGCGTCGTATAATATATTTCTTAAATAAAATTTAATCTCTATTAGCGTACTGTTCATATTTCTTTTGTGGTATGGACCTATTATAAAATCAATATGCTTTTGGATCTAAATCTTCATTACAACATTTTTATAAAGGTTGATGGATAAAGAATTGACTAGGGACTGTGCCTTTATATTTTTCCTTTGTTCTTGGGTAAAAAGTATGTAAGGAATATTTTATAGTAGATATTTCTACAAACCAAGAAATTGTATCGGCTACAAAAATAGGGTAGTGTTCGAATCTTTCCTGAAAACCCGAAGACATGCATTCGGTACATGATAATAAGTTAATTGGGATATATTTTTTTGTAAAGATAACAATTATTGGGCAAATTATATGAAGCTGAAATTTATATGAAAGATACGGTAGGTACAAACTAAAAACAATATTTTATTGCGAAAGAAGGGTTGTGAAATTTTAATGTCAATAAACTCAGATTTCAGGTTTGGTCAAGCTATATTTGTATTATAGCTTGTCTACTATGACAATTGAAACAGTTACAGAACAATAATAACAACACAGATAAACAAGTTTTTAATACCCCGCAGTAGTCAGGTACTCGAAGACAAGGCATACTCATAATGTCGTGTGAATAAATAAATTTCAATAATAATAAAGCTTCCAGACGAATTGAGCAACGATTTACAAAAGAAAATTGCTGGTCGTAATTGAATGAGAAGAGCTAAGATGTGTAGATAGTTCCGTTTCGACTACTGTACAGGCATATGTGCTTACATGATGACCTAATTAAAACTCAACGCACGTTTTAACATCAACTTCAAGCGAGAAGAAAAATAACTCCCAAACAAGACACACCGAGAAAGACTTGCCAAAAATACCGTTTACTTGTTACAACTATTTTCATTAAATTTTTAAAATTTTTTAAACACTTTATATTGTAAATCGTGTCTAAACGAGTAAAATTAAAGGCTTTTGTACACCTTTTATTTCTACTCGACGTATATTCGTTAAACTATTATAACAACTCAGGGGTTTTTCTTGAGCTAATTCTAGTATCATCAAGAACTATCAAATGTACGGCAACTTACACCGAACGATAACCTTTTCATAGTTTGTTTGTATGTTGATCACACACATTCACACATGTATGCAAACATGCACTCACGCACATGTTGACATTTGTAATTTTTTATATTAATTACGTGTTTGTTATGTATATTGGAATAAAGGCTTTGTTTATTGCGATAGAAGTACACAGTTGACTATCAATAGTAACACAGGCGATAAAATAGTAGATAACATATGTTTTAATAGTAGTTAAGAGTCGTGTTTCTAGGTTCAATGTTCATCTCGCTAAAATATAGGAAACGGAATATAGAGGAGTGGTCAAAGAATTTTAATTTGAAAATGGAACTACATTTCTACTTTTTCCATTCAGAGATGGAAACTCGAAACTCCAGTTTCAGATGTAATCATAAAGGGTTACGCTACGCTACGCTACGCCAACTCATTTAGATCAGTCGGTCTTGCGTCTGCACTTGCAGAGTGAAGGATCCCTGATTCGATTTAGCGGTCAAACAACTTTTGTATAAAGACATTTGTTATCGTCTTAACCCGTTGATAAATAGTAATCTTATTTACCATCAACATACCTATCAAAAGTACATATCAAGTAAGAAAATAGGCCTTATGCTAAAGCGATTATTTCAGGTCACCTTTGGGTCGTAATAATAAAATTGATAACAAATAATATAATAACTATAATAAAACAATAATATAACAACTTTGATATTAAAGAAGTAATAATTATATAATTGAATAAAGTCAAAATTGATATAATGAAATATTAAAGTTGTAGCGACAAATAAATTAGGATATATTCAAACAAGCAAAGTATACTGAAATATATCCAAAGTTCCCTGCGTACCACTATATCTTAAAACAACTTCCTTATTCCTTCGTTTACGAAAATTGCTCGTAGAAACACACCATTAAGTGCTATCCCTTTAGAGACTACACGAAGGGAGTAGTTTGTTAACAGCCCGACGATATGACAATCTGTCTCATTTGTTGGACGCTCTCATCTTGTCAATTGACGACCAAATTGTGAATACAATATGTCCACAATTTGGTCATCAATTGTCATATTAAGCAGACCTCATTTGACCCTAACTTGACACATTCGTGGCAATATTTGCTCATCACACAAGGAACTAAACTAATGGTAAGCAAACATTGTCTAAGGCTTGACACATTTACTTTGACCGAAATCTAAGAAAGCTCTTCAGTCTACCTCGAAGGTTTCTCCACAGGTCATTTGTCGTCTCAAGTGGTAGTAATACGATCGGACAGGGGTGACCGCCACTTGGTAAAGCTTAGTCTCTAAGCAGAAACGGTGTAAGGAGCTATATCCCTGGATGTTGGTGATATATCGCTTTAGGTTCGTGGAAATCATGAGAATTTTTATGAAAATATTTCCTTGCTTTTTTGGGTGTTATAAATATGTTTATTGGGTAGGAAAAACAAATAGAGTAAGAGTCTGATGATATGAAATTGATACCCAAGTCATATGTAATGTATAAGCTTACATATTTGATGTAATGTCACACAGCTATTTGATGCATTTAGAGTGGGTTTGATATCACTACATACTTAATTAGAATTTTTGTGTAATAAGTTACTGTGCGTCGTTTTGTATTGTTTTCCTTTACTGTGCAACTATGTGTACTGTTTAAATTGAAATATAAGACAAATAATTTAAAAGATTGGTTTATAAAAATTTTAATATTTTATGGCTTATTCAATAACTGAAGATTCAATACTCAATGCTGATTAGGTTTGAGGTTTTAATGTTACATATTCTGTTAGTATAAATACAATAATTGTATTGTAATGGGCTCTGATTGTGAGTAGGCGCATTGGCGGGAATGCTGTAAAGCCTATTCAGATAAATAAATAAATATAAATACATATTAAAAATAATTTTCCAAAATCGTTACAAAATATAAAGATTTATAAGCGTGAGTTGTGGCGAGGAGCTATCGCTTTCTTTGTCACTCATGGCTGGTTATAATGGTTCAACCGTTTCACTGATGTCATTAAATCATTAGCGCGATCCTTTTCTTCCTCGTGACTTTAAAGCCTTATAAATAACTCAATCAATTTTATAATATAATATATTTTTATTTAATTTCTGACTAGCTCACTTCCACGGCTGCGCTCATGATGGGGCTCATGGATCCCTTTCAGCCTAGACATTATCTTGTGTCATCTTATTCAAAGCTACCTGGAGTACCTATAATATGTCAAATGTTGTTCCTGCTCATCACTACTATCAGGAATACTAAAATCCGACTGATCACGCATACTTTCACAGCCCATCGGGTATCTTCCAAAATTTCCTCTTGCTCCTTACTGATTTTAGAAAGACTTGAAAATCTTGAAATTGTAGTGTTGCGGAAAACTGCAGCCTTTATACAATCTTTCGTTACGTGATATAAATGAATTTGTATTCTGCATCGTACGCGATGGCTCCTTGTCAAAGTAGTGGGTGTACATCACAATTTGAGGGTACGGTATTATAAATACGAGGTGAGCGTGTAACTGATAGTTCTGTACAGCATTTGCGTTAGTAGAACAAGCCAAAAGACGCAATATCTCTCCGGATGCTAATGGGTTCTAAACCGCTTATGAGTGTATCTATGATACACTCTCAGGCTGATGGTATGGTATGCTATACCATCAGCCTATGTCCCTCCACTGCTGGATAGAGGCCTCCCCCAAGACTCGCTATCACAGACGCTCTTCCGCTCTTGTAATCTAGACACCAACGCCGAATTATTTCAAGTCATCGGTTCACCGGGCACTTTCCGGTGGAGTAGTCTGGTATACCGATCCCGGGGTCCGATCAGCACTCGATATCCTTTATCAGCCTCTTCCTATAAGTATACTGTCTCACTACCATGTACTGGAATGGCGACTACATTTTGTGCTGTTCATGGGTTATCCTCGTATTTTTGCCAGTATTTTTGAATCCCCAAAAAAATCAACCAAAAACAATGACTGAATGTCTGTATTTTCCAATAATTTATTTGTTCTATGTAATCATTCTGCTTCTGTATCACACGGCCTTAGCTATCTATAGCCGTAGTCGTAGTTGGTAAAGTAACCGAGTCCACTAAGACAAGGAGCTCTTCATAAAAGTTGTGAATAAAATTCTGCAAGGTCGACAGCTCACCTGCACCCCCTGATGTGATCAATTACCATCGTGGCTAAAAACTACTTATTTGTAATTAGTACCTATTCAGAGACATCTATTGAGAAAATACGAAAACTTATTTAATAGCCTTGATTTTATTAATTTATTTAATTAAACCTGCAACGAAGAGTTTAAAAATACATGGATTTTTCGTGTTCTTCCATACTTACAGGAGCCAGCCTTAATTTATGTGTTTAGTACATGTACTGTTTTCGAGTCTATGTAGACTGAAATGCAAAAAGTAAAACCATTTGTTGACAAAAAAATATCTTAATTGAATGATGAAATATTAAATTGATTCCGAACATAATATATAGGCGTTTTGTAGCATCATTCAGACACACAACAACGAAAATACATTCAAATACAGATTGAGTAGGTACTGTATTTGTGACATTGTCTCCGGACCCAAGTGCACATATCACTATGCTACGTTAAAAAGGGGATAAAAAGGAGAAGTTTGGAGATTTTCCAGTAAAACTACAAAGGTCGTAGGCGAACAATAACTACTTGTTTTTATTATTTTTTACGTGATGCGATAACAAACAGACACACAGGCAATTAGACAAACATACAGACAAAAATTCTCACCACTATTTTGGATTCTGTAGCATCTAACTAAAAAGACCCCTAAAATTTATTTTCTTAAATTATATCAATGTTCAGACTTAATCCTTTTACTGTTTTATTATATGTAGGTATATAGTTAGGTATAACTAGAGAATTATTTCTAAAATTAATCTAAGTAATAAATAATCAATAATTAATATTGAATGAAATTAAATGAATTGGAGATGAAATTTATACTACTAAATTTATACTACTAGATTTATACTACTAAATTTATACTACTAGATTTATACTACTAAATTTATACTACTAGATTTATACTACTAAATTTATACTACTAGATTTATACTACTAAATTTATATTACTAAATTTATACTACTAAATTGCTGAAATAAAACAACTTTAGGTAACAATTCTACTATTAACTCGTTTCACTAAATCACTGTATCACTTCATTCATAAACTCATCATGATGGAATCGCAAACTAGCAATACTTCCTTTCGATATTTTAAATTCTTTAGTTGATGAAATCACTGTCAATTTGCGTTTAAGGCAACAAGCGTCAGCACTTTAATCATTAAATCAATACAACTAATCGCACTATCACAACAATTGGCTTATTAGGGGAATTAAATTAGAACAGAGGGCTCCCATCATTATATTAAGACTAATTATTGTCTATGGTTTCTCTTGATCACAAACCGATTTTGGCCGATCTTTTGATCTACGTAAAAATAACCCGCTATATCTATGTAATTCTGAATCTATTTTAGTCAAAATAGTATATACACAATTCCTGACCTTTAGGTTTAACAGGCTTCAATCAATTACTTATATCGTTTTTCTTGCAGTTCGCAAACAACTTACCTAAGGTGATTGACGTTTATATTTGGTACTGTATAATTGACAAATATGGTTGCTCTGAGGTTTTTTTTTTCGATTGGCGCCATATGGCTATATCCTATCAAATAATTTGACAATCAATACCATAATAAGATATTTATACAGTAGAATCCGTTTACTATGACTCCGGCTATATTGACCAACCGCTTAATATGATGTATTGCAGTGTTAAGTTTTGGTTTCCATATAAACTTGTATGAAACAAAGTTCGGATATAATGACTTCGCTTATAGTGACATATCGCTTATTATGACCTATTTATAAGAAATTATGTCCGGTTATAGTGACCAATGAAAAGGGCAATGTCTTCTTTGCATAATAGTGTTAGAGACTGTTATTACAATCTAAAGAAAAACCAAAAGTCGATAAAAATTCTCAATTTCTTATGTACATAAAAAGTAAAGAAATATGTATTGTAATGTACGTACATTACAATACATAATTTTATGTTTAGACAGTTCATACGTTTCTATTTTTGATCAAGTTAAAAATGTTACATGTTCTATAGATACATACATTTTGTAGTCATTTTTTCTCTCTATTAAACTAAATATTAACAATGATAGGAAGTTTTTTATTTTTTAAGATTATGCTTTGTATGACGTTCGCTTAGTATGACGTATTTGTCATTTCCCTTCGATGTCATTATAAGCGGATGTAGTATCAAAGGTTGTTCTGGGACTGGTTGGATATAACACGTTGGAACTTATACGTAATTTTACTACCGTAATGTTTGTAATCAAACTTTAAAGGGTTGAAATTTTGATATCGTCATTGTTGAGTAGTCTATTGCTGCTCGTTCTGGACAGGTAAACGCGCGCGCGCACTCACCGCCTGCTGGCGGAGGTTCCATCCCACACCAACCTCCACCGCAATGCGCCAATACCGCAAACTATTCTATTTTTTATATTTCATTGTTTTAACAAAAGGCGGACTTAATGCTAAGCATTTGCTCCCAGATAATCTTGGGGCTACATAATGCTGGTATGGAAGATGTAAGTGACAATTTGGAATTATGAGTTTGGATGTTCTAATTACCAATGAATGATTTAAATTCTATTGTAAGATCTCTGAAAACTTAAATGAATATAATTTATTATAGATATTTTAGCTGTAAGGTGTTTAAACCTTTATATGGCATTGCTATTGGAGAAAGTTATTGGACTGGTTTTCCAATTATGAATAAAAGAAAAAACACGGGCTATATACCTAATATATTTTTTTTAATTATTTGATATAGATGTTTCGTTGTTATGAACGGATTATTATGAGGTGTAAAATAAATCTCTTTGAAATATTTTGTTAATAAATAAGATGTTAAGAAATAACTTTTGCACAAAATAACTGAACTTGAGATTGACGCAAACAGACAGACATGGTATACACATGGTGGTGGTATCGTGTATACATATACAGGGGAAATAGAACACATGTTTCCCACTACATCCCATTAATATTTATTTATTCAAGTTACAGCTGTGTGGGTGATGGATGGACAAAGTTGGCACAACACATATTTTCTTATAAGTTGTTTTTACGTGTCACACATTGTAATGTCCACATTGTTACGTAGCCAGGCTTGCCTGTTTCCGTATTGTTTTCAGGTTTTGGTGTATAAATAAGTATTTGGTAAGTATTTGGTGAATTTACTTTTATTAGCCGGGTATGTATTTTTAAGCATTCTACAAGCTGCAAAAGTTAAATAACGCAAAAGTTGCAAATACGTTGTACAGTATCGAGAGTATCAGTTTTTACAACAGGTTTTTTACCATGATTGCACACTGCACAGTGAGCTGAAAATATTTTTTTTGGAATTAGTAATAACTAACCATAGAAATGTGTTTTACTATTTATTCTAGTAATTTTATGTCATATAGTTTTTTTCCCTAAACGGCTCCGTTAGTTAGGTATTTTTCTAAATTTATTTTGCAAAAAAAATAACACAGATGTATTCTACTACTTACTGCGATCATTTTATGTAATATACAATTTTTTCGTCAGTTGGTTATTTTCAAAGCTATGAGACGTAATATTTTTTTTTATATGAAGCAAAATAAATAAAGTCATAAATCGCAATTCTTAAATTTTCTCAAAAGATCGTTTAGGGTTCATTATACGAGTATATACCACATTCCTTATACACTCCTTATTCCCAATTTGGTGCCTCGGAAATCTTAGAATTAATAAATTAAAATTAAAATTTTATTTGCTTATAGGAATTAAGAATTATGGTGATTCTAATATTTTGAGAAATATTAACTGGGAATATTAGAATTTGCTGTCGGCAAAGTGTTTAGTATCCCGTAGTTTTAATATATTAATTAATATGCTCATAATTGATCGCCCTTAATGCGCTCCTATTAAGAGCTAAATTGCAATGGTTTTTGTGTTTGCGCAGTCGACTTGATAGCTGGTCGCCACTTTTTAAATGGCAGCTTCTGTGTCGCCGCGATAAGCGACCTCACGTGACGGACACGTAAAACATTATGCTGTGGTTTCTGACAATAGGCTTGATTCACGAGCTGGAAATCGCTCAGCGAGTAATGGAAATGGAGTAATGTTCGAAGTTATATTGATGGATAGAATTCTGAACGAAGAAATTTATGCAAAAACCAAAGTAAACCACATAGCTTAATGAATCAGTGAAGAATTAAGTGACATTGGGCCGATCACTTATAGAAGATTGACATTTTATAGAAACTTGATTGTATACTGTTCATCTGTCACTCATGGACATCCACGATACATGTCAACATCAGTCCAGAATGACAAACTTTGGCATGCCAGCGTATACGCTGCTTACTTTTGGAGAGTGAGGAATGGATTTGGAGATAGGGTGGGAAAATGGAGAGGGGTAGGATAGGATATCTCACTGGCATATCTCATTCACTACACTACCGACAAACGTACGTAGTGCAAAGAGTGTGTGCAGCAACGAGCCTAAGAGCTCCCCCGCCGTTAGACCGGCGGAAAGAACGAACTTCGGCTTAGGGCGTTGCTTTGGGAGGGTACTGTGGGATTGCGCGTCAGAGAGAAGCATCCAGGCACGTGCCGATACCTGGTAAAAGTGTTGGCTGAAGGCCGGTGTGTGTTTACGGTGTAGCGAGGGTGATGTCCTCATCTCCGCCGGCGGGACGGTGTACATGTGTAGTCTGTGAGTGTAGTGTAAGAATCGCATTGGCAGCAAAGGTGGAACAGGGTTAACTGGGAAATGCAGTACATTTCACAGTAGTCTTCGGTGCGAGAGGCGTAAGTGGGTCCAGCGTCTGTGGGATTACAGCGGGCATCCCGCCCCTCCAGCACCAGCATATGTCGCAGGACCCGCAGTCATTTCGGTAGACAAGTCCTCAAATGGAGACCACGTATCGGTAAACGCAGCGTGGAACGCCCTCTGGCCAGGTGGATGGTTGACTTACATACAGGCTGGATGAAAGGCGGAAGATCAAGTGTGGTGGCGAGCCTTGAGAAGGACCTCTATAGAGGACCTATATCCAACAGTAGGGAGACATATGCTGATGAAATTAAGCCTACAATGATAAAAAAACTTATGAAACAATCTTATCGCGTTCGACAGTGCGTATTGTTCCTCAACGCGGTTACCACGGCAACGGGCAGTAAAACTGGGATCCCGTAAATTACATCCCGGATAAGGTTTTGGGATTACTTTACCATAAACTGTGATGTATAGCCGTAAAGTAGGCCATAAGGGATGCGGGTATAGCCCGCTAAATACATTTATTGACAATTTAAGTATAAGGAAACAATACGGTTAAGGTATCGTTATGTGAGAGGTGAATGAAGCGATTGAAAATTTTGTAAGAACCAAAATATATTCAGATTTGTGACTTGGAATTATTGACTGGTTTAGAAAAAAATAGGAATATAAATTGAGATTTTATCAAAATTAGTTAAATAAGCGTTTTGAGTGAAGCAAAACAATGTGATGTACAGTCAATCAATTGAAAATGTATACGAGTTTAGAACCTTGTCACAATAATAGTAACAGGGTTCGTTTTCGGGTGTCGGGCAAAATAGGTTATATTCGTTGTTGTGCGAAGGTTCTATACTGGCTTACATTTCCAATTGGTTGACCGTATATTACGCAACTGGCTAACTGTTTATATTTATATTTTAATATTAATTACAGTATGTTAATATTTATTTACACTAATTCGTTTTTCTACCTTCGATATTTCATGTCCTACCGCTTCATGTCCCGCATATCCCAAAGGTTATCTGGGAGATAATGCTGAAAGACCGCCATTTGTAATAATTTACAAAAAAAAAGAGTTAATAAATATAAATGAGGTATTATTCTTAAATAGTTTTTCTTAATCTGTCGGTTAATGTCTTGATTTGATTTGTGCGATATCGAAGTGTGCTTTGCGAAATAAATTACTTACCAACTTGTTGCTAAACAGTGTTTCAATTGTTTAAAATTGTTTGTCACTTTTTAACCAGTTAATTTTTTTTATGGCAAAGGTCAGGAGATTGATTAGACGTTTAATTTAAGTATTGTTTACGATTGAGATGGTAAGACATTAAGGATACTATACTGCATAACTGATCCAAGCGACAAAAATGAAATTTTATAGTAAAGAAGATTTAGTATACTATATGTGTTTGTACGATATTATTGAACAAGGTGCTTGGACTACTACCAAAAAATGGTGTAAATATAAATCAAAATTCTAAAATCTTTTTAAGGCTTTTAGGTTACGTTAAATTGAGGCGAAAGGTGCCAAAAAGAAACAAAAATATCAAATTTGGCACTAGGACTATTTTGTTTTTATTATTATTATAGAAAAGATGACAGACAAGCCCACGGGCCACATAATATGCATAATTGTATCCTTAGTGGTGTGACTGAAGGTCACTGTCGGCCTCACAAAATGTAGCAGGCGTGGAAGGTCCGCTGTGCAAAAAGGAATTACTAGAAAACTGTACCAAACAATGTCAATAACTTAAAACATTTTCAATTAAAGTTGCTCCTCCTGAAAACACTGATAAAGAATGAGGAAACAAAACATTGGCTCGGCGATAAGACAAGCAATTAGAAGTAACTTTTGTAATCCTTCTACGAAGTCGCTTAGAGTGATTAACTGAAATTATTTAACTTAAAAAATGTAAAGATGCTAGATAATTTTTTCATTTCATGAAGGCGTGATACTGTTAGTATACTCCGTCCACTATATTATTTTCTATTTGACGTTTGCACGCCTATCAAGTTCCGTATTTCTTGACAGTCAAGTGTACTCAAAACAATGTCATACTTTATTGTTGAGGGCGAGGAATAGTAAATAGTCATCCTACAGACTATAAGCTATCACACGTAAAATAAATAGTTTTGAAATAAAAGTAGGTATATTTAAAAGAAAAAATATTTGGTAGGTACGTACTCTTTTGCAAATAAAACAATGTGTTATAGTTATTTATTATTCTGAACAGCCATCTTCATGTAACGAACTTGACTCGTCTGTTGATGTATCCTCATTTAACTTTATTATAAATTCTTGTTCACGCAGGTTATCAAAGTGGATGTCACGGTCCCAATCAGACATTATTAAACTTTTCATCCTCTCCACCACATTTGCCCAGTTTTCAGTAGTCACGTGTGCATACGAGTCCTTTAATAATTCTAGCATGTTTTTTACAGTAAATAGAAGAGTCGTGTTATTTCTGGTGGCGTATCTTTTAATTTGTGCCAATATAAGCTCTATTGCGTAATATTGGCAGTGGTATGATGGAATCCTGAGGACAGTGTGGCCATGTTCTGCTGCCATTTCGTCAACAACATAATGTGGTTGTTGTTTCATTTCCTTCAATATTTTTAACAGGTCCACTTTTAGCACATTCATCCACATTCTCTCCATTGTCACGAAAGCAGTTAATAATTTCTGATTTTTTACTGGCATGCATTGGTATTTTATTTAATTGAATGGAGTGATAGGATACATTATCTATAAGGATAATAATTGGTTATTCCAGCGATAGAAGTAAGTCCTGGGACCACCTTTCGAATAACGCAGCATTCATTTCTTCATGGTTGTCTACTGTTTCTTATGATTTGTATGCGAGTAGCGCATTTTCAACAAAACCCTTCGATGATACAGGATGGCATATAATAAGCCGTTCTCGATTTCCCATCGGCGCCATGCAGGTGGAAGCAGCAGTGTCATCAGTCCAGATCTTTCATACTGTGTGGTTTGCATTGAGCCAAGTTTCATCAATAAAAATGACATTTATCCAGTCTTCTATATTTTTGACTTGTAGAAAAAATTTGCAGCTTGCAAGAGTAATGTGGTTGCGTTCTATTGAAATCTTTTGCTTGTCGGATTTTTATACCAAAAGCCAATTATTTTCAGTATCTTTGATAATTATGATTTTTAGCCACGGAACAGACTACTACCACGCAAAGAGATTACTAACTTTCTCAATGTTGGAGTTTCTTTCCGTAAATAATAGTCAATATATATGACGGCGAATATAGTTAATTTCAAAGCAAGTCTTAGTTTTTCCTTGGTGTAGAAGGCTTATTCAGTTCCATGTGCCGCAGACTTCGGTGGTTGTTTTCGACGCAGTTGGAGCACTAATATTTAGAGTTGCCGCAACACGCTCACCCGATGCTGGTTATAAGGGGATCGCCATTTTGATTTTCTCTTTCTAAGTATTCACGAAGTCGTACCACGAATTCTTTTGTCAGTCCTTTCGGCACTTTTCCCTTCGGCATTTTGTAAATGTCTGTCATCGAGAAATCATACAGTGGACGGAGTATAGTAGTTGTGGTCGTACATGGACGTTATTTTAGTGCGCAGCGACGTGCGTCGTCGGAAAACCAACTGAGCATCCACCAAACATGATTTTCGGCTCTTATCATCTAGACACTATCTAACGAATCTCTCCAAGTTGCTGGTCCATCTGGCCAGACTGTGTACCACATTGCGCTGTGTGGGCTCCATTCAAGGACTCGTGTAATCTCATCGATTGTCGGTTAGGCGGCAAATATGATCAGTCCTTTGTCACTTCACCATGCTGATTCTATGAGCTATATTGGTAAGTTTCGTTCTTTGGCAAATCTTTAATGTGCTTTATAGTCCACTGCTGGACATGGGCTTCTTCATACACATTGTCTTGTGCATGATGTATGTACGGCCTTAAAACGCCACGCTGGCCAAGAGAGTTGGCCAGTCTTTTAGAGGTGGTGTAATTCTTCAGCGCTTGTGGTAGCGGCTTTGCTATCTTTTAGTTGCCGTTTACAACACCCACAGGAAGAGATGGGATTCGATGAGTGTTCCATTAATATACGTAAACTATCTTGTAATTGTGGTTTAAAGATTTTGAAATAAGTGTATACCCAGTTCCAGCAAAGAGTTGTTATCTTTAAGAAGGTAAGTATGTTTACGGTAAATTGGTTTGCTATCTCTCTAATTTCTCAATAACATCCGGCCTAGAAAAGTAATAATAATAGGTATATAAATCGTAATAGATTGGTCTGAAAACATTATAGCTACTGGTTATTCGCAACAATGAAGTTGGCGCTTTTCGTGTCCTGCGTGGTACTCATGGCTTTTTTTGTTGAGTCTGGTAAGTACATATTTATTTAATTTTATTTATTTATTTATACTTTATGGCACAGATAAATTGTACAAAAGGTGGACTTAATATCTTATGACATTTTCTACCAGTCATCCTTTGGATAAACACAGAATTGAGAGAGGTGCATGTTAAAGTTAGTATTATACTCTTAAGAGTTAGAAAATAAATAAATGTAACACATATATAAACATAAACACATAGGCAAATAACAGTGCAGGTACAATGATATACATGATTTTTTATATATATGCGTATATATTTTATCTTTGTTATTTATTTTATTATTGGGTAGTCTTCATCATATGTCCATAGGTCAGATATAAGGGACTACATTCTTCGTTGTTAAATGATTAGGAAATATTCATTTTACATTTACTCCATTATTCTTTTAACACCACATCCCACCCCATCCCTTCGATGCAGGATTGGAAGGTGTAATAGGATGAGGAAACACATCGTCCCATTGTACTTCCTATTCCTCTTTTTCCCAAATAAATTCCTAAATCTCCAGTGGTAGGAAGTGCATGTGGGGTCGAGCTGACGTTTGTCATTCTGGACTGATGTCGGAATGCTTCGCGAATGTCGCAGGGTAACGGTATTCAGTTGCCACCAAGTGGACTCTGCTCATCTGTCTTAGTAGATATATTAAGAAAAAGGTACTTCTAAGTTGTTATAGTTCCTCACATCTAGGTCCTAAGGCTATATTACTGTAGTAATTGATATAGAGAACATATCAGTATTTTTTTTAATAGAATGATTCTCATGTCACGGATAGACGAATTCGGTTTTGAGGTTACATTACATTATATTTTTTTTCATTGTAAATTTAGGATTTACGAGTACGCTATTCAAAATAAGAATAAAAATACAAGCCATTTGATCTGAGAGCCACTATAATCTGACAATCCTGTAAAAAGTTACAGGGGAATGAAGGTGTTAAGAGGGGGTAGTGATTTTTTTTCATAAAATTTTTGGCAGTGATAAATTTATAGGACGTATGATATAATACTTCTATAAAGAATTATTGAATCGATAAAATTATATTCGTAATTTATAACCAAAAACAATACGATAATGGTTTGCAACATTACCATGGCAGTTAAAACAACATGAATATAATTATTGGTTGTCAATGTTGTCAAACATAAATCAGTCGCTTTCTTATAGCTAGGACCAATCTAATCTAAATTACTACTATACAATAATAATTATACGTAACATTTTATTTTGTTATTATTATAATATAAATAATAAACACATGAAAAAAATAGAATCGATTTCACCAGTTTTTACTATAGGGTTATTTTTTCATAAGTTATTGTTAATTTCTAGTTTATCCTATATTTTACGCACGGTTACGCAAGACAAAATATACACTCACTCATTTTAATTGCCGATCTTTTATGATGAACGCTACGAACGCTTTAGACAGAAAAAACAAATTTCACATGTTTATTTTAAATTAGTTGACGTGTTTTCTTTCAGGTGTTGCTTTATTTCAGTGACACATTGTATACAGATTAATTAATATCACTGTTTAGTTTCTCAGGTGCAGCTTAGTTTTCATTCATTTTGATTTTCTACATAGGATATAATTATTTGTTTAGTCAAATAATCACAATAATAGTTATCTTCAAGAACACGATCTGATCTTTTAAGTCGTATTAACTTTTATAATTATTATTTATAATATAAAAAGAAAACAATATTGATTTGGGTGACACTTTTTTATCTCCATTTTCATTGCAATCAGTCGCCGAGGAACATACATCAATATTTTTGTAATTAAGGAATGATGGCATTGCATGATATGTATCCAGTGACACAACCATATATTTCTAAGTATACACGTCTCATTGGATTTTGGATCTCGTCTCATTCAGTCATTGTAGTGCCATCTAGTAGCGATTCCCTGCATTTCCTGATTGCATCCCTGACGTAATAACGCTGTAGTGCTAAATGCATTGGCGTGGCGTCATCATGCATGTTGAACAAACGTGGATCAATACATTAAAAGTGGGTTTTCACTAGAGGCAGGACGCGGGTTGTACTGAAGCCTAAAGCCACATTAACATGGAAGTTCCGTCTTTGATCTGTCGCCGTTTAAGGTCGATATTTAAAATTAATTTCTTCATTTTAAACTGCTATCAAACGAGTACACTGCAGGGTTGATTGGTATTCATTGGTATAAGACATTCGTAAATTGTACTTTGCGTTTTTTTGGGAAGCTTGGCGACGGAACTTATATGAACATAATATAGGTCTAAATGTATAACAAAATATACATATTTTTTAAAGTAATGCCATAAGCAATAGGTCATAAAATTCTCTGCGTTCGTAATATATTCTAAATATTCTAAATGAAATAAATGTCGTAATATTTCTAAATGAAATCGAAGCAAGACTTTTAAAACAGCATTCAGTTCTATCAAAAGAGCTAGCTAGCGATTGTCAATGTTTATTTAAGGTCCTACGTCTTTGAAAAAAAGTAGACTTTAAAAACTTTTAAGATGTTATAAAAGTGTTAAAAAAAGCAGGTTTTTATCAATTCACTTACAAGTCCATTACGATTAAAACACAAATCCATGCTACGCTTACACTGTGTCTGTGCCCGTGTCTCATCATTCGAGTATAGACCTGGGACACGACATTTTACAGAACGTTTTACCTATAGATAATAATAATGAAAAGGCACGTTACAATCCCACAGACAGTAGGTGTACTAGATTGGCCAGTTTACCTCTCTCTCACACGTTTTCAATTCTCCCAATTTGGTAGTGAGTGAGACATGTCATAGTACCCATTCTACACTATCCCATCCTATTGAGTGAAGAGTATAATGAAATAAAAGTAACTCTTTTCTCCATTATACTCTTGAATGGACGACTTTTCAGTGTTGTGAAATATCTACTATGTATTTGACATTCCTTGCTATTCAATATACTGGACTAATCAGTGTTATAGAATATACTGGAGTTTGAACAAGCCACTCAAAAAGTTTTCGATAATACAATATGTGTCGCCACAACGCCCGCATTTTTGGTCGTTCAGAACCTGATTTCTTTATCTACCTTAACAGATTTCAGTAAAAAAAAAATTGAAATATATCCCGAATTAGTGTAAACAAAGACAGACAGGTGTTGTCTTTTTATATTTATATATTCCTATAGTTCACATGTAAGTAACGGCGTATCACTCAGGCTATATTATCTCAGTCATAACAACAGAAGAACTATGTGTCAATAAAAAACTCTCTGATGTTCTGTTTCATCGCTACAAAATTGTATATGCACGTTAAACTAGAACAATAACGACACTTTCCCACATAA
The DNA here is from genome assembly GCA_914767545.1 of Sesia apiformis. Classification (NCBI taxonomy): domain Eukaryota; kingdom Metazoa; phylum Arthropoda; class Insecta; order Lepidoptera; family Sesiidae; genus Sesia; species Sesia apiformis. The sequence goes on along the minus strand of OU611963.1, from coordinate 13,003,119 downwards.
AACATAGTAGCTATGTTCTCTTTGTATTAAAGTAGAACTTAAAGCACCTCATAGCAGCCTTCAACTACAGAACATAGTAACTTGTAGTTGGAAAGCGTTGTTAACGATCTTTAGATACGCAAAGGCACAGTAACCTCAGGTTCTAATTAAAGTTACAAACGGTGACATTGTTGTTTGTGACGCTGCGCTGTGTTAATTTCGGAGGGACACAGAGATATTGAAATATTCCTTGGTCTATAGAGACGTGTGGAAAGAGACATTCTCGGGTCAATCACCTTCCATTAAAATGGCAAAATTGCATTGATAATATTGGACAATACTTCGTCAAATAAATCATAAAATAATTTAAAATATAAAATAAATAATTTTCATAAAAATTATTTTTCATATTTTCATTTTTTTTTCATATAAAACGGCAATTTCATAGTAACATAAGAGGTAGTTGTTTGATAAAATATAATTCAAGAGATGTAAAACCGTAAGCAAAGATTAGTTTATTATACCTCTTAGGAAAGTAAAGGACGCTTCTGGGAGAATTTTAATTAAAAATTAATCCAGTAGTTAAACCAGTTTAAAGATTTACTTCACCTTATAATCTCATTGCTTATAATCTTATAATCTGCTTCTTGCTTATAATCTTTTTAAAGAATATCTCTATTGGAAAACACAATATCGTGAAATTAAAATTGCACATTTTAATAATGTTCTAGAAGTTTTATTGGGGCTGTAGTCTGATTAATACGTGTAAATAAAATCAGATAATAATAAAAAATCAGATATATGTACTGTAATAGTCGATTGCCGTGTGGTGCCGCTGGCCGGGGATAGAATAGTAAGGTTTCTTCCAGTGGGTATCGTAAAAGGGGACTAAGGGATAACAAAACAGTCACCTCTAGGAGAGTGGACTCGCCAACACGGCGAGATCCGGCTTGATGGACCAATATGCGATTGCTTGCCGCAATGGATGGTAAGAATATGAAACGAGAACAATGTTACTTTGGGACGATCTAATGAACATATATGCTTGTATAGATTTAATGGGCGCGAACCCTCTCCCCCTTTTCTCCCTTAGACGTCGCGGTGGGCCGCGACAGTTTCAGAAACATAGTAAGTAAGTGAACAGAAGAAAAAGTTCGCAATTCAAATTTCCCTAGACGCTACAAGCACAGTGATTTTAGTTGGAAAACAGGCAACATACATTAAGTGTACCGTAACTTTTTAATTGGCCGTGCAATCTCGTAACTGAGCGATACCTCTCCTTACAACAAAGGAGATAGTAAGTTGCTTCCTGAATATTAAAGAGCATTTGCTGACGTTTTGACGCTAACGGTTACAAATTTGTATTTGCGAAATGGTGTACAGTACGTAGTTACCAGTACGTGGATCATCTACACGTAGCGTTTGACGCCCTCCTACCAGGTGGACTGGAGACTTGAAGAAAGTCGCCGGTAGGGGCTGGATGAGAAGAGCGAAAGACCGTGTGTGGTAACGGTCCTTAGAAGAAACACGGGCTGATGGTATTCTATGGTAGATATCATAGGCCGTGTCTGTACAAATAATATTTTTATAAAAAATGTTGCAGTTTAAAGTATTAGGTTTTTGTGATGAAAATTGGATCCTGTATGATAAGCTTAAACGTTCGTTACATTGGTTGAACCCAGAAGATACAGTCAAATAATGTCCCAAATGTAAACTGAGTCAAAAGAAGCTCATACTGACTGTATGGTGATCCTGTACCGGTATTATCCACTACAGCTTCTTAAGATCTGGCACAACAATTAATGCAGATGTGTACTGAGAAGAACTGCAAATGATGATTGGTAAGCTCTCTATCAAACAGCCGAATCTGGTCAATCGCTTCTCTTCTCCTCTGTTTTTCTTCATGATAACGCTCGCCCACACATTGTACGACAGAAAATTAAGGGAATTAAATTACGGGAGCTTTGACTGGAAACTCTCCGTCACCGACCGCACTCGCCAGATCTTGCCCCTATTGACTTCGGTTTCTTCGGCATTTGGATAAATTTTTACAGGGGAAAAAATTCAACTTCGATGTGGCAGTGAAAAACGCCTTCAGAGAATTCATCGATTCCCGTCCCCAGGAGTTTTATAGCAGAGGCATCAATCAACTTCCATTAAAATGACAAAAGTGTATTGATAATAATGGACAATACTTAGACTAAGAATTAATATATATATTTTATACAAAAAATATAATATAATTCCATATAATGTAATACCGACAATTTCATAGGTAAGAAAATACGAGTGATACAAAGTCCAAAATAACAATTTTGGACAAAAAGATATATATCCGGGATATATATATATATATATATATATATATATCAATTGAAGATGTATCTTTTCTTATTACATTGAGGTATCTAAATAGAGTAAGTACCTGATTATTTTTTTGAATAGTCCTATTTTATTAGAAAAAATGTCCACCTCACATCTATAATGTACCTATTTCGTTATATTTACGCAGAACAGTTATAATTAGGGTATTTTTATCATAATTATTTTTAACAATATCCAATTGAGTAGTGGTACTGAAGCTCTAGTTACATTGATGTCAACGAGCGATAAAAGGGATGCCAATCAATTAGGTTATTTATAATTTTGTATAAAAATACTGAGGAGAGTTCGTGTTTTCGTAAATGTAAAGCGTTCTTATTGAAATATTGTAGTCGTTCATCATAGCTCATGGTTTTGTAACGTATGCCAGCAATTTAGAAATTCTTTATTTATTCTTTCTTACTTTACTTCTTTATTTACTTTTTACAATGTTTTTTTAAGATTTTTTTCTGTATATTTTCTGGACGCTGAATTATCCAACCACTGTAGCGGCTGGTGCGGGTGTGAGGGAGGAAAGGGTGTTGCCAACGATAAACCAAACCAAATGCTGTTGGTGTATCTATCTTAAATAAATAATTAATCATTAAGTACATATAATATTCTAAAATGTTAATATTTTTTTTTAAATAATCCTGGGCAAGCCACCTTCTGAAGAGATGAGTAAGAATAATTTCTTAATGAATCTCATTGGACGCAGAGGCAGAGGAAAACCTAGGCGAAGATAGGGAGATGACTTAGATGATTCCTGTGAAGGATTAATTACGTGATAAACAAAGGCACGTCATGTATCCCAAGACACTCGGGCGTTTCCGTTGTTCTTTGGCTTTGGCACCCCTCGATTCGCCATTTTAGTTTTACATGTGCACGATAACATCACCCTATAGGATATTCACCTATAACCTATAATTCACGATGTGGGCCCAGTGCGGCTTGATGTGTATACATGCTTTAGGTTTTTTCAAATTCTCAATCATGCAGGTTTCTTCACAATGTTGCTCTTACCGCCGAGCTGACGAGATCGTTACAACGTGCAATTGGCGCATTCTGCCAGTGTCAAGTTTTAAGGTTTAAAGTCCAAATAATTAAAAACATTTCTATGTCCAATTACGTCGAAGCAAGCCAGGAGTGCTCAGTAAAGTGATTTAACGAGAACAGAGATGGACTCCTTGAAAGCACACGAAAAATGCAGTCTCATGCTTTTATTTAACTATTAGAAAGTTTAATAAAGTATCATTATTTAAATCACAAAACTCATAACACATAATTATTACATTAATCAAACGAAAACTCAACGATCACTTCTAGAGTTCCCGCCAAAATGTCCGTTTCATTGTTGTAAACTTTATATGCATAAAGCCATTTACCACATAAGTTTACACTAATTTTTTTTTTCCAATCTAGCCAGCCACAAAAGAAAGCATCTAGATAAAAGCGTGAAGCATGAACATGAAGATGCTCCAGAGGGCGGATCAGACGTGCCCACTGAATGGCCCTCTCCTGCCACCGTTTCAGACTTCGATGTGCCTGATGCCTTCATCGAACCCACTGGATCTGGTGATGGAAGTGGATCTCATGACGAGAATGTGGGTACCTTTTTAAATATTTCTTGGAAAGAAATACAGTGACTTTCTTTCTCTTTCTTTTTAGTTTGCCAAGTATTGAAGGTAGTTACAACTTTACTATTATAATTTCCGAAGCGAAAGTATGTACGCTGCAATCCCACAGCCGCTGGGCGCACTCAACTAGCCAAGTTCTCAGAGGCGGCGGGGGGTTGGGTGGGGGGGGGGGGGGTTAAAAGAAAATATTTTACTTTTACTACTGTAAAATGTGCTGCATTCTCATTTCATTCCATCCTATTCTATACCCTCCTATGCCATCGAATAAAGAGTGTAATGGAATAAAAGTAACTCCATATTATATTCTTATATGGAGTTATTGACGCAGTTATGTTTGTCAGTTCTCAATTGCAAGGGGGTCCTGAGCATGCTAATTGATGGGCAACACTGTAAATCCTAGTAAGGTAATAAATAAATAATTTTATTATAATCTTGACTTCCATTCCCCTAAGGAGATAAAATTAAATAAGATACAATTAAGAGTAAAATTGGATAATTCCAAAGCATAGAATCATCCAATTTTATACATATTTATCTATTTAAACGGGTCTCAACGCGTATGTTTACCTTATTTATTTTACTCGACGTTTCGGTTGGGTTGCACCAACCATGGTTACGAGCTGACTAACTGAAGAGGCCAAATGCGGGTAGTTGATGAATCTGCTCGCCACTCTCGACGTGGACTACCCAGATTCATCAACTACCCGCATTTGGTCTTCATAGTACGGAAAGTTGCAGCACAGTACACTAACAATATCTGAAGTAGCGTCAGACGAAAAAATTGCGAGATTTAATTTTATTAAATTTATTCATCACTGGATTCCACTTATTAAATTTATTTATCATGGACAATTTGTATCTATGTTCTCGATTTAAATTTCTGTTTCTTGATTTCAATTACTTTGCGCACAATCCTGGAGGAATAGTGGCGATCAGTGGAGAGGATTTTTGGACTATGGAGTTCTATCCGGTGATTGATCTCGGCGTTGAGTAATAGATAAATGTGTCAAAAACGCGAATATCTCAAATGTAACATACAATTTTACATTTCATCCTCAAATATGTTTCTATATCCGTCCTCAATTAACTTGTTTCATTATTTTCAGGCCTATTCAGGCAAAACCCACAAGAGATCCGGCCGCAAATCACACTCCAACTAGAACAACATTGGTTATGAAATAGTAATGTCCGTCCTATACAAATATTACACGTAATTGAAGTAAACAGTGCCGAAATATGTGGGTTTTATTTTACTCATAATACCCTTACATCATTCTCTTTTAGACCCTTAGATATAATAGGATACAGTTAAGAAATTATTGAAAAAAGCGGTTTATGGATAAAATATATAATTTATTTTTTATTGTAATTGTATTTCACGTTAAATCATTGCATTCAGGTATACCCGTATACACTGTAACAATATTATCAGCTCGTGTCTCCACTGCTGCACATAGGAGTCTCCTTTAGGATCGCCATTCGCCATCACACACGGGCTTCAAAAAATAACCTTCAACACTAATAACAAAGTAAAAATATTTGATATAGTTTGATATCACTTTAGGAAAATTGATTTGCTATGATTGAGTATGTATACTTGGTACGTAAGTATGTATGTTGAGTATGTATTATTTAAAACTATAACAGAAACGGATTTTGTTGTCTAAAGTAAAGTTATAGTAAACGACTAATACTTAGTTACATATAGTTGAACAAAATTTATAATACCTAAAATAATAACGAGAGCGGGGATGTAAATATTTATACTAAAATTGTATTATATTTTTGTACCGGTTAAGGTAAATTAAAACAAGAAAAGTTTTGCTCCAATTCATTATCCTTTCCTCTCCAACTTTTTTCATTATCATGGAGTTGTCGTTTAATCAAAAAGAAGGAAATTGGGCTTTTAAATCCCTTCATTTTGTACATCAAGTTGATTTAAACTGTACACGATTATATTTATTAAATAAGTTCATAAAACAAGAGGAAGAAGCAATTGAGGGACGAATTGGAAGCAATAGAAAGTTTTGAATGTAGGATCCGATAAATTGGTACCTCTTAGTGTTTTAGGCCAACTTTTACGTCCTAGGCCGCTTTTTACGTTTTAAGCCGCTTTTAAAACGCTAACATTGTCTGAGAGAAGGGACCTTATTGTGGGTTTTAGTTTCCCAGATATTAAGACTTTATATTTTTTTACTTTAAATGTGAGATGTTAGAGCATTTAAACACAATCTTGAAACAACGAAATTTTAGAAAATCTTATTCAATTTCATTAAAATTCTAGCAATCCCTAATGTCAAATAATGTCAATAATCAGATTAACAAGTTCAAGCGAGCGGTGGAACGAGCTATCTATCTATGCTAGAATTTTCTGCAATGAATCGAATCCGAGACGAACAAAACTTGTAAAACGATCGACATAGCCCAACGAATCAGTACGATGAAGTGGCAAAAAAAATTGTCATTTTTATTGAAGAAGGCGCTAGACGAGCATAAGGTCCACCTGGTGGTCTAGAAACTGTCGCTCATGGAAATCCGCCATACATGCCAACATTAGTTAAGAACCGACAAATCAGGGTGCAGACAAGTCATGGGAAACAAACACATCGTGGGACGCCTTCCTGTCAAGTGGATCGATAACTGATCGTATTCAGGATAGTGGCTTGATGAAAAGAGTGGAAATTGAGCACGGTTTCCACAACCGAAACTTTCCTGTTGGTCCTTGGCAGAGTAACAGAGGTGTGACAAAAATACAATAATCGGAGCTCAATTCAGAACCTTATTACTATTTCAATAAATATATCGCATTTAACGGCGTTAATGTCTCAATCGTTCAATTGTTCTGGGGTATACGTAAGATTGCTACCAATCTCGGTCAGAAATGGGGTCTCACGCCATTTAAATTTATAAAGTCTTCTATTTTTCGAGACGACTATGCAATCGAGTAACAGACGAAAAAGTAAGAACTTTTTGTCGCGCACAATATACGTGAAGACAGTATGGAGTCTTGATATCGACTATCGACTCTTAAAAAACTATTTATTTGACTCTTACAAGTTGGCAATATATTCTCGTCATACAAAAATAAGACGTAACTTCTAAAAGCTGTATTTTTATGGAATACGGGTTAGCTGTACGTGTTAATACACTAAGCAGAACGTGCATTGTGGGAGCTAATTAGTAACTTTAAGTCAATTTTTAAAATTTTATTGAATACAAGTATTTACAGTATTAAAATTTTCTAAAAATAGTCTCAATACCAAAGAAATGCGTATTATTTTTCTTGAAATATATACACATTTCGACGACCTATTAGCCCAGGTCTTAGTGGAGAATAAATTTGTTTAAAAACAAACGATTGTTTCAATGTGGGTAGTGTGTTGGCCTTTTTATGTGTCTCTAAAATCACGACACAGGGAAATTTTGTTTGAGCCATTGTGTATGGCATTAGTAAAACAAAAATAAATTTTGTGTACAGGTATAAATTTAACCTGTAAATATATAGCCGCGATTAGAAACATTACTATTTCTTAATATACTGTGATAGTAGAATAATAAAATATATGCGTAAAATTCACTTTACTACCAGCTTCTCAAGGCACCTGTATAAAAATGCGTCTACATGACCATAATTTTGCTATACACTCATGCAAATGGTCACACTTAAGATTTATTACCACGTAAGAAGAAGCAGAGTGTACTTAAAGTTTGAATAAGCTTTTGCTGTATCTGAGAAAAATATTTTATTTTACTCAATACAAAAATCGTTTAATAATCTATACTAACAATGATTACTATTATAAAAACAAGACTGAGTTCGAGTTTTTATTAATGTACTCAGTCTGGCCATAAATACACTTACAATGAAGACAAAAAATAAAGACAAATTGAATTCGGAACCTGTCACTCTCACGTGAAAAATAAACGTTTTTTCTTATTTTAACGATAATCATTATATAATATGGTACTAATATTAAAATAAAGTGGGGTGATAACTAAAACTGTATTAATTTGCATTACACAAAGTAGGTTAGGAGCCAAATGCAATTTTTAAAACCCTCCATCCGCTTAGTCTTAGTCTTATGTTTGTAGCGGGCTATTGGTGGGTACATTGAAACGTGCTTTGTTTGTAACAGAAAAAGATCTTGCCGTCCACTCACTATTCGTACTAAACAGACGATTGAAGCTGTGAAGGAAAGAATCCGAAGAAATCCCGTCCGGACGGAAAAGATTTTATCCACAGAGATGAATATAGCACCCAGAACCATGTCACGTATTTTAAAAGATGCTTACAAAGACGTACTGGTCATTTCTTCATTGATGATTTAAAGAAAAATAGATTTTACAAATCAAAACAACTCCTTCGACTGTACAACTCTTATTTATGGACGGTAAAATGGTCACCATTGAGGAACATTTAGCAAGCAGAATGATCCAGTTTATGCCCATAACGCTAGAGAAGCTGCTCATTTGGTCATTAGGATGTAACGTGGCCATTGTCCGGCTTCAGTGATGGTTTGGTGAAGTGTTAGCTATCAAGGAGTGACTGAACCATAGTTTTGTGAAAAAGGTATTAAAATGTCAGTTCAAATGTATCAAGATACTATTCTTGAGAAGGTCGTAAAGTCTATTAACAACACTCTGTTCCATAACCAAGAATGCTCCTTTCAGCAAAACTAACCACCGGGTCATAATGCTCGCTCAACACAGACGTGGCTACACAGAAATATTGCCGACTACATACATTAGAAGACATATTCAAGCTGTCATGTAGTTTAAAATTTTAATCCGCTCTATTATGATTTATAGTTTATTTTAGAGAGCATGGCATGCTCTAAATGCCATGATAATATTGCATCAGTAAAACATTAAAACATCAGTAAGGGTGGCAGTTGCCATTTTTCCCATGGAAACGTGTTTCAATCGAAAACTGGCCGCAACGTTTGTAAGATTGTGTAAAAGCAGATGATGACCATTTCGAACGAACGTTATATTTTTAAGTAGCTTACCTATTTATTTCTGAAATAACACCAATTCTTCTAATAAAGTGATAATGCAAACAAAAATCAATGTTGTGACAAGTATGATCAAAACGTTCCTCGTGTTCCCGAAGAAACGAGTACTTCGTAATGTCACGACATCACGCCAGGAATGTTCGTCCGATAGTGTGGCCGTAGCGTAAATACTTGTTCGTATTTTCTTATTTAAATGTTCTTCCTTAATTTTTCTGATTTTAATTTTATGTTTAATGAAGAGTTTTATCTACCTATACAACTAGTACAGGACTCATTGTTCTCGTTACAGGAAGATCAGAGATAGTTTAATTAATTAATTTGGCCACAACAATGGCGACTTCAATGGACTAAAGCCGGAACGGAGATTATACGCGACAGCGCCTCCGTTATTATATACCTTAAAGTTGTATTAGCGTAGTAAACCTTTAGGTAATATTACTAACCAAATTAACATAAGTACCTACAAGGACCTCAGTGTGAATATTTTCTTTTGAAAACTATCGCGTGTGTATCACGTATTTTTTCTATATTTATCTATTATATGTACGACTAATACTAGAACCGTCCATCATATTTTATTTTCTTTATTTTAATCTTGATTTTATTATCTTTATTTAACTAGGGGAGAGAAAGAGAGGGAGGGAAAGAGAGGATAAGAGAGAGAGAGAGAAAGAGAGAGATCTTTATTTGAGTCTCCAGCAAATGATAATATCAGTAAAATTAGATATTATTTGATACATTAGATTACACATTATATTTGTCTGAATGTACCAGACATTTTTTCATATCCAGTTACGAGCAACCATATCTCAGTTACGATAGTACGAGCAGTAAGTAACCTAGTACCAGTAGAGTAGTCGGCTGCCCCATACGAAAACCTAGTAACTATTTTTGAACAAGTTTTAAAGTATAGCCCAAAAACATTCAAACAACTATCTCAAAATATTAGAAGTTACAATAAAAACTGATCGTTATTACATAAGGTGATAGATGCATATTATTACAGTTGCCTAATATACTGCATTTCATAGGGTTTTCAGTGATTTATGGGTAACACATGATGCACTTACTAAATTTCGAGACTTTAGTTAATACTAAAGAATCTCCATAAATACTAAAGATTTTAATATACTGTCAGTTCATAGTTTCCAACTTAGCTTTCTAAATTAAATTTTATTGTCAAAAACATTATTTTTTGAATTTGTTCCTTACTGCGTTTTGATCTAGGACAGCCCCACTGTTTTGACAATTTTTAGAAAGTTATTATTCTCCACCAGTAGTAGTCGTCGCCATTGTAGTAGTCGTCGTACTAGCAGTCGTAGTTACAGGAGTTGTAGTACTAGTTGTAGTACTTGTAGTAGTCGGCATCCAACACGACGGGTCGAAGCCTTTGCAGATTATGCAGAGTATCTGAAACGTGATCGAGAGAAATTTAGTGGGAAAACGTGAGGGAAATACGGATTATGATGTACTGAGAAGAAGACTCATTAACATATAGGCATTTATTTATTTTAAGAAAATAGATTTTCAAAGACAGTAGTAATTTACTGAGATTTATTTAGAATTTATTGGTAAGGTAATAAATGTGCTGTAGGTCCAGAGATGCGCGCAAAAATATACAAACATGCCTAAACTTAAACAAAGCTATTATATATCTGGGCAAAGGGACCTTATTGACAGCGCCTTAACTTTGTTAAGTTAATAAAGGTAGAGATTTAAAGTTATCGGTATTTACCAATTTCTACAGAGTTAAAAATTTGGTTAAATCTCGAGAAATTTAAAAAAAACAGATTTGTAAAATTTTCACATAATGACCTTATGAACGGAATTCATGGTTTTGGGGTTCGGGATAGGTTCGGTTACAGCCTGAATAGTCGCAGTCTGAAATAGTTGAATGTATACTTTAACCAAGCTAAGTTTTTGTCAAAATACACAGACAAAGACAATAATTCCAAAAAATCTTTTGGATTGTATTATTCGAAATATATAGTAATAGATTTTTTTTAATTATAAAAATATATTAGGTCCCTTACTTATGATATTGCCATTTTATATGGAAAAATTCAAATATTTTTTATATGTAAATTATAGATTTAATTAATCGAAGTATTGTCCATTATTATCATTGCAATTTTGCCATTTTTAATGGAAATTGATTGATGCCTCTGCTATAGAATTCCTGGGAACGGGAATCGATGAAATCTCTGAAGGCGTTTTTCGCTGTCTCATCGGAGTTGAATTTTTTTCCTGTAAAAAATTATCTAAATGTCGAAAAAATGGAAATCAGTAGGCGAATATGGTGGGCGACGGAGAGTTTTCGGTCGAGGCTCATGTAACTTTGAGACTGTCTGTCGTGCAGTGTGTGGGCGAACATGGACACGTTTGGGACATTGTTTGGCTGAATATCCTGAGTTCTACTATTATGACGAACGTTTACGATTATCATACAGGATCCACAATCACAAAAATCCAATACTTTACACTGCAACGCCTTTTCTTTAAAATATTATTTGTACAGACACGGCTTATATATGTATGTATAGATTTACCACACCATACCATCAGCCTGTGTTTCTGCTAAGGACAGTCACCAGTTCATCAAGTAAGTAAGCAAAGTTCAGCTTCGACGCGTGTTTGCAGCTGACTTTCGTTAAGCTTACCCATTACCCGCTTTCCGAGATTCTTCATTTTCCGGATTTGACACAAAAGAATCGTATTGTCACTTACGCCGAAGGCTGCTGCTAACTCAGACGTGGTATGAGATGAATCCGTTGCTACTATTTTCGTCATTATCGACTTTAGTCTCCGGTCGTCCACGGTTCGTTGAGAGTTCGTTCGTTTGCGGTGTTTGGTCGTAAAACGCGATTTTTTTACTTTTCCATGGTCGCAAACACAACGATATCTAAGCTAAAAGTAGTTTGGAGGAAAAATAAACGAATAGCTGATTTTGAAAAAGAATGTCATAGCTTTAAATTGAGTATTAAATTATTTTGAATTCGAAATTCCAAGTCAAACGCAAGATAACTAAGTTCAAAGTGGTCACTGGGAACAAACGGCAATTTCATAGGTAAAGCTCATTTACACCAAAAACATACAGAGTAATACAAAAGTACAAGTTATTAGAATTACAACCGGCGGCCTTATTGCTAAAGCGATCTCTTCAAGGCAACCAATGAATGTATTCAATGAATATATTTTTCATTGAAGGTAATGTAAAACTATTTCCGCGATCGACTGTAAAAGTTCTTGCGATCGACTGATCAATCGCGATCGACCGTTTGAGCACCCATGTCCTAGTGATTATTACGGAAGGCTAGTGCCCTGCAGGGAGGCGATAACGCCTATAAAGGCTGATATCTAGAGTATGAGAGATGCTAAGTAAGGTATAATCTAAGGTGAAGGTTAATGCGATTCAATTTTTGATGGGGAGAGTTCACGCTGCATTCCCACAATCGCTGGGCGCACTCGACTGGCCACGTTATCCCTCTCTCATTAAAGACTCCTTTGAAATGTACCACATTTCCCACTTTATCGTATTTTTCCAATGTGCATATGTGTTTCAGTAGCGACTGGGATATGCCAGAGCCCATTCCCATTGTATCTATCCTATCCCTCCTCATTTTCCCAACTCATTCTCCAAATCCATTCCTATATCTCCAAAGGTAGGCAGCGCATCCGGGGTAATGCCAACATTTGCCATTTTGAACTGATGTTGCCATGTATTGCGGATGTCCATGGACGACAGTATTCACTTACCATCAGGTGGACTATATAATATTTTCTTAGGTTTTCGCGATAGTTCAAAAAATTTCAGACGGTAGTCCAAATAATTTCTTAATAACTCAAGTGACAAATAAAATCAATTAGTCACCCCGTGACCACGTCCACTGCAAAGTGTTCGAAACGTCGGGATATAAATAATGTCAAATATACGCGATTTAAACCGTTCAAAGTTGTTTAATTGCTAGGTGGACTATATGCTCGTCTGCCACATTTTTTCCATAAAGAAAAAAATTACGATTTACGATTTCCCGAGTAAAATCGAATTCTAAGTGGACACAATACCGCGGACTAAAGCTAGTCTCACATATAATACAGCCTTTCTCAAACCGCCAGTAAATTGTAGTAAATGGACACATAACTTTCAGCGGCCATATAATAACATTGTCAGTCTGCGGCGGTCTGGTTTGGTAAATGTAAGGATTTGGCAAAATGCCAGTGTCACAGTCCGCTCTTAATATACTTCAGTTCTACTGCTGTTGTCAAGGGCCTGACCCGTCTCGCTTTTCTTTGTGATACAAGTAAACTGATTTAAATCAGTATAGTATAGTCAAAGATTTACTCACACGTGAATTTAACAAAGATAATAGAAATATATTCACAAACTTAATATTCACTTACTCTTACTTAGGTGATGATGACAGATGGAGCAAAACCCTGAGTGGTGGCCCAGAGGTTAAGGCTTAGAACACAAAGTGTAAGCCACCCAACAGCCAGGTGTATTGATGATATAAATAGAGTCGCAAACAAGACTTGGATGCGACTAGCACAAGACAGAGGGAAATGGCGTGAAAAGAGGAGGGCTTATATCCTGCAAGGGGCTAAATAAAAAAAAGACACAGATGCGAATGATGATGAACGAGAAAGCTGTAACTCGACCGTTCAGAGGCGCTTACGAGTAGTTGACAGTGGGTGGAACCCTTTTATCTCCTCTCCTATTTTATTTAATTTTTACTGATTAAGACTGAAGATACAGCGGCTCTAGATTTCGCACATATAAATCTATGTACTGATTTATTTATTTAACATTTTATTATAATCAAGGAAGGGTAAAAGCACAAGGAATATAAAGATAGTCAAAACGAAATGGAAATAATAATGGAAGTATTATTAAACAAATATGCAAGCTGCATATTATTGAAATATATAGATACATATACTATGTGTCGCCGAAATAACGCATAACTTGCATTATGTCAATCAATTTAAAATATAAATATAAAACCATTCTGGCGGAAAATAAATTTATCTAAAATCTTGTTGTTATTTGTTTTTTCTTATTTTTAAGGAACTTTTATGCCTTGGCACATATCAGTTCCATCGTACCCTAAACATACATTCTACAACAGTAATGTAGTCTAATGTAGGTACCAATATATCAGCTCTAGTGAGGGCTCACGAATCTATACACACTAAATGCTGCTCGTGAATTAGGTTCTCCTAGTATCTTATGGAACATACAAACATCATTTCTGTTCAGATCGAGAGCCCTCACTAAGGCCTCCCGTTCCTGTTGATTCCGGACACACTCCACCAACAAGTAAGGTTTTGTTGTCTAAAATATTTTAGTGCTCATTACTCAGACCTAGCGCCCAGGCAGAGCGCACTCGCGGCTCGGGCGATACGCGTAGAATAAAGTATATCTTTTATAGAATTGTACTATGAATCATAAATAAAAAATCTATTATGTAGTATGTATGTATACATACATACATACTACTACTCTTCTTTATTTCTTTTTCATTCCCTAAATTCTGTCTTCATCTTCTGTATTTGTAATTACCTTATCAAAAGTTCTGATGTGTGAGTATGGTGTTCCACGCGGACATAGCAGGCGAAGCGTCTGTTCAGCAACTTTAACATTAGCTGAAATAAAAAAAAATCTATGAGTCTCATTGATTATTATTTAATCTCCTTTTTAAAAGTAATAAAAGTGAAGAATACTTGAAGAAGATTAGGTACATTTTTATTGAAACAACATTTCACGGGAAGTATATTATAATAATTTCTATTACATCTATGTCGTTTCATCGATGTAGCATCGTATCATCCAAGTAACATACCGATATAACCAAAATAACACTCGCAAAAGTAATCGTAACAGGAAAGTGTTAGTGTAGCGAAAATATTATTTGGGTAGTCAAAATTCAGGGTTACAAATACAAATCATACGAAAATTCGCATACAATACAATTTATACAAAGAGTCCCATTAATGATTGGTTGTAGATTCTTCGACAATGGAATAAATCCAAAATAACACCCTTATAAAGGGAAAGATAATTTATTGTTATTGTTGTCCTCCTTAATATCAAAATTCGAGAAACACTGTAACATATTTAAGTTACGCATTGTGTTATTCATAAATACATAGGTCACACTGAAAATTTCCGGCACTGGCCACTTACATAAACAATATTTAAAAGTAGTTACAATATTTGAAAATGGAACTCTTTGGCTGTAGAATAAAGTTTGTCTCATCTAACAGTCAATTGTTTTTTTCATTGGGCGTCATTTTACAAATTGCGTGTCTCCATTACGATGGATTTAACTAGTGAAAATTTTCGCTGTATGATTTTTTTTTACGATTTTAAGTGCAATTTGACAGCGCAGCAGAGCCTCGCTTGGATTCAAACTGCTTTCGGCGATGAAGCACCAAGCAAGACGATAATTTATAGCTGGTTTGCAGAATTCAAGCGTGATCGTGTCAATCTCAGTGACGAATATCGTGAATTTCGCCCGTCCACCGTTGTCAACAACAAAAACATCGATGCTGTACGTCATATGATCGAAACAGATAGGCGGTCTCATGGCTATCCGTTTCGATCCATGAGATTTATCCATAGCCATCCATCCATAGCCTATGTACCATGAGATTCGGGCATAGGCATGAGTCAAATACAATCAATCTTTCACAAACATCGTACACAAGCAATCGACCATTTGTGTCTTTCAAGATGAGCCGAATCCCACCAAAGTGGCGCGTGTGCAAAGTGCCGCGAAGCATCTGCTTCTCGGCGATCATCTGATCGCTTCTATTTTAGAAAAACTGGACTACTGTTGCTTTGTAGAATCGTCGTACCGTGAATGCTGATTGGTATACGACCATTTGATTGCCGGAAGTTATTGACGAACTCCATAAAAACAACAGCAAACGTCTCATAATCTTGCACTGCCAACATCAACGTTGGCACGACGATTTTGAGAAAGGGCTGGGAAAATGGGATGGGAGAGGATAGGAAGGGATGGATGGAGCCTATTGGCTCTGGCATATCTCACTTACTACCGAAATACGTACGTATATTGGTGAAATACGATAAAGTACATTTCAAGGTAGTTTTCTGTGAGAGAGGGGTAACGAGGCTAGTCGAGTCAACGGCCAGTCAACGGCTGTGGGAATGTAGCGTGCACTCTCCCCCTATTGTATGTATTTACAATGAACAGTATTTCTACGTATTTTTTGTTATCCCTTTTTATAAAAAGAAGGCGGGAGTCGAGCAGTCTACTTGATAGTAAATGGACAATGGACACTGTCACCCTGTGATATCCGCGATACATGTATCGCAACCTCAGTACAGAATGACAAAACGTAGGCGAGAAGTTTCCTCGGCCCAGACGGTTACCGTGAGCTCTTTGTAACGCAAGCTCAAATAAATGCGTTTAACAACTAAAATCATATTGTGTAAGTAGGTATAATACTTTTTATTTAATTTAATTTTACAACATAATAATTCTGTTTTAAAACGAATAAAACCACTATAATTAGTTATATTATAATTATGAGTGACAACCTTTGCAATTCACGCACGGAGTGTCGTTGTGTGCGTATGCTTTAGCGGTTCTTTATTTTATTTTTAATTATTCTTTATTTTAAATTTTATTTTGTAGGTATGATTTTGTGGGTTTTAGGGAGTGAGTGTTCTGTACTTGTATTATTAGTTATTCTGTGATATTGTGCTATTCAATAAAATTCAATAATTTTAATAAAGCTGTTTCAACACTGCGTCATATGTACATAACTATTTCAAACAGACACCAGGAAATATGCATCAAAGTCAAACAACACTGTACAATCAGAACTAGCAAACTACTTGCAAACTTTTTCAAAATAAAATCTAAATAAATCGACCACTGTCATACGAGTACTTTAAATATACAAACAAAGAGAGGTTAAAATAAGTAAGTACACATATTGTATTTCTATCATTAAAACTAACAACTTTTGTTCTAGGACTTTTCTCTAAACTTGAAATTATCCCCAAAAAAGAAAGTTAGATTTTTTAAATGAAATTTCTGACTATATGTGCCGAATTTTGAAAAAGCCGTAGTAGTAGTTTCAATCGGTTCGCGTTTAGAATGCAGTGGGTCATCGCACAAGATAGTAGACATCACCTTTTCTGACCAATAGTGTTCTTTAGAATTATTAGGTCTGTTTCACTATTGGTCAATACAAGGTGATTTCTACCATCTCGAGCGATGACTCACTGAATTCTTAATGCGAACCGAATTTCGTTTTCACGAAAGAAATCCAATGTTAAGGTGAACATATGTTTTATTTAACCATGTATTATATATAATAGGTACATACCAAGAAATAAATTCCAAAAAATTGTAATATTAAAATAAAATTATTAACTAACAGTCAGTGTTTCCAATGGTACGGCAATTTGACATCAAACACAGACACAATACAGAAAATAGCTGTACTACAGAAAGTAAGTGTAAAAACGCCATGATAGAACGAAGCGAGGCGGTGCTGAAGCTCGACTAATGACAAAAAATCTGTCGAGCTCCGTTTTAGAAGTTGGCTTGCGAAACAATGGAAAGGGTGAGAAAATTGAGGATACGACTCCGTTAATTTATTTTTAATTTTGTTCGGGAATTTTTAGAAAGAATTTTCCTTCAATGAGTTCTGAGTATAATAATACTAGTAAAAAAAATAAGCCTTTATTTCTCTGACTTCTAGTTTACATTTTTTATTTTATTTGAAATCTGCAACTTTGTCAATCTGTCCGAAGACATATGCCTCCTCCAGACCCCGCCACCTCTATTGATCAAGTGTTAGGCGCCTCCATCCCTTGGGCTTCGTTCCACTTTCCTCTTTGTCCACTTCTCTGTTCCATCTCTCATCATATATCCTGTCCAACGTCATTTTAGCTGCCTTATTTTTGTTATTATGTTGGTGATTTTTGTTTTATTTTGTATATTTGATATTGTGCATTTATCTTTGAGTTTTATATTCATCATATTTCTTTGCATAGAATTTTGGCATACTTTTAACTTTTGTTTCAATCTTATTGTAAGACACCATGTTTGACATCCTTACGTCAGAGCTGGGAGGTTGCATATGTGATATAGTTTTCTTTTTCGGCTATTCGTATATCTTTTTTTCATAACATTTTTAAATGACCAATATCTTTTCCAGGTATTGCTGATCCTTGGTTCCACTTCTTTTCTCATTAATTCAGTTGGTGATATTAATTGTCCTAAATATATAATATTCATTTACATTTTTTATTTCATTACCATATATTATTATTGTTTTCTTTATTTTTATTTGGTATTATTTTTATTTTGTCGGTATTCATAGTTAATCCTACTTTCTTACTTTCCTATCTACTAGCTTTCTTCTACTAGCTGTTGAAGCATAGTCTGTAAATCACATAGGATCTTCTGCAAAGATAATAATGTCAGCAAATCTTAGATGGATTCGTCGGATACCATTTATGTTTAATCCGTACTTGTCCCAATTCAAATTTCTAAATACATGTTCTAGAATTGCTGCAAATAATTTAGTGGATAGTGGATCTGCTTGTCTCACACCTTTCCTCATTTTATACTCCTCTTTTTTCTAGTTGTACTTTTGCACTAATATTTGCATAGACTTGTTTAATGTTTTGAATGTATTTTATTTCTATTCCTTGGTTTAGTAAAGCTTCCCCTAACTTTTTGTCTTATAGAATCAAAAGCCTTACAAATTTTTAATTAGATTAAATAAAATTAAAATTAAATTAAATTAATTTTTCATTATTTAAATTTATATGTTTTTATACTAATTCGAAAAATGTTTGTGAATTTTTTTCATTTGATTCTTCAATTGCACGAATGAATAGATTATTTTTCTTTGCATTAATTTCCAAGCTATTCATTAGATTTTCAATTTCAGTATTTAGTTTCTCGTTTTCTTGTATTATGGAGTTCAATTTTTCTTCAATATTTTGTAGTACATTTGTGGTTATAGTCTTCTTTAAAATAATTGTTTTTTATCGAGCTCTTCTTTCATCTTCACGAAAGGCACTGATATTTCTTCTGACATTCATGAAACCATTTTGCAATAACTAAACGCAATGTTACTGAACGCAATCTAAAGTGAGTGCTGTTGGCAACCTTGATTTTGTTGCCTATGGGCAATTTCAAATTTATCAATCTCATTCTTTGACAATTTTTTTAACCTAAAAATCTTGTTTTTATGTTTACTTCCTTTTGAGGTGTAGGAATTCATTTGGAGAAAGTATTGGGAAAATAGGATGGGATGAGAATTGGGTCTGGCATATCTCACTCACTATCGAAATACGTACGTACAATGGGGAATAGGATAAAGTGGGAAATGAGTACATTTCAAGGTAGTCATCTGTGAGAAAGGGCCAACGTGGCCAGTCGAATACGCCCAGCGGCTGTTGGATTGCAGCGTGCACCCTCCTCTTCTATGGAAGAGGTCATGGCATGACTATGGTCTTCTATGGTTCTATGGTCTATGGTCATGACTTTGTGATTGAGAGTCGAGAACAAACACACCTAAAGTATTACCACTTTTCTTCAACATATAAAATGCCGCTAAATCTTCCATACTCTTTTGTCCGTCCAAAAGGATGTGTAAAATGTTGCAACTCAAGAATTTCAGGATTTTCCTTTAAAACAGCTACTCGTTATCTACTGTGTTACGGTTTTATAGCGCGCTGTAAATTTGATAGCTGATACAAACAGACCAGTTTATGAAGACCCCGAACATTTCACACTTTCTTCTTTAAATCATCTATCACTCTATCGATTCGAGAAGTGGGGAGATCCAAGTTGTACTGGTTTATGTAGAACAAGTACTTATACGTAACAGTTGTCACGCACTTCTGTGATTACTTGGAATTTTGTTTTTATTTTTATGCGAAAAAATTCGTGCTTTAGAATGAGGTCTCGCGGAGGGAAGAATTCCTTTCTTTACCGCATTGTAAATTATGATTTTTGTGACAGTAACTCATAAAAATGCCTTTTTTTATTAAAAGTATGTAAGTGACAACACTTTTCATAATGAAATATTTCTTTCACCACCTCAAAAAGAGTGGACTCGCCAACCCGCCTGCCAACTAGCACATTTATGGCCATGTATCCCTCATGCACAAGACAATATCCATGTCCCGTAGTGGACAATAAAAGGCCTGGTTACGAATTTTATTGCCCAAAATTATCTTTTTAACCTATTTCATTACGGCTTAGAAGGCAAACGGGCAGACGGAATAAGCTTTAAATCCCTAAGTATTGAAATCCGATAGATGTTAAAGAGGCCTAATGATATTGGAGGATAAACGGAAGCTGTTACTATAACCGCCTATGACCGGATTAGCCTGATATCGATATTGGCTCTATGCGCCAAATGATAATAAAGTCAAATAAAATTGGAGTTTTTATTTCGAGTAGTTGCGGAGCGAAGAGATGAGAGCGTTGGTCGTCCTGCGACAAAGCGTAAGCTAGTAGACGACAATTCAAGTGGAAGTTATTTTAAAAAAAAAACATTTTTTTTGTAGATACGTCCATGTGGTCCATACCACGAAATTCTGTCCACAATTAGACATTTCTTTCAAAAATAAATGGAATTAAGATGCCATAATAACCTGCCAGGTACTTTCATCTCATTATAAATCACCTTAATTACCTTCTATAAATAGCAGACCTTTCGACAGCTCGATCAATTAGCAAAAACGGTTTCATTCGGAGCCTTTTTCTTTGTCTGACTTTCGGAAAAAAAGATGGCTTATCAATGACTTTTACTTTTCGCCTTATCTTAAAGAAATAGAACACACTGGGCGATTTGGAAGCAATTTTACTTTTTAACAGACCAGTGCACTTATTTCCTCACGACTCAGTAACACTTAAGACTTATACAAAAAAATCAGGAAACAACTACAATATCACTTTAGTCGTACCGTTTATCACGTCGTAATAAATTTCTTGTTCTCACTTTATCACTTCAATAATTTGTGTGTTAAAATGTCGCTAGCTTGCGCCAACCGTAAACACTAAGTCGTGGAACAAACCTGTTCATTAGTAATAATAATAACGTTTAATAGTAATAATAATGTCATTAGTAATAATAATACATTACCTTGCATTGAATTTACATATTCACTGTAGCAAAAGGAATTGTGCATCAGCGTAGTACCGAATAGGCACTATTTTTATACCAATTCAGCGCAGTTTTTCAGCACAACGCTTTTCTCAAGTGAAACTAGTATATCATAATAAAAAAAATTGACAACGGAAAAAAAATGTTTTACATAAGCCAGTCCTATTCTAGTAATAGACTATACATATAACAATGTTTACTTATTTATAAATTTCTGATGTACGTAAATTATCTTCAATAGAAACAGAATTGATGTCGTAAGTCTTAATAATTCAATTAGATCTTCGAATACGAACTTTAAAGTCAGCATAATATCTCGTTTGCGAGCGTAAAAAAACATGTTGAATGCTCGGTTGTCCAACATTACTTTTACTGGCGCAAGTCTGGATATTGTTTGGTTGTTGCGTCGTTAAAACTAGTAATGGATTGAAAAATAATAATATTCAAATTAGCTAAGTTGGCAACAAAATGTTTGTGGCTTATAGAAACTTATAACAACATTAATGTGGCTGTAAGCTATTCAGTTAGTTGATCAATAGTTGATTCTTCAGAACTATGCATAAATCCATGACTTAATAATTTACTGGACTAACATTAGGTAATGTCTTGTAATAGTGCTTGTAACTTCCAAAAGTATTTTGTATTTAATTTTTAAAAAACGACAACCGAACTCCTGAAACTGGTAACAACTACTTAATGAATTAGTGTCAAAAAACTTACTGGTACTTTTCACGTCAATGTCATGTCAGTACATCGAGGGAGCTTTACGGACTTACTCGTAGTTTAATGACATAGGCCGTGTGTGCGAACAAACACGCACTATGGTCGCCGAGCCCGATTTTAGCGATTTCTTCACTTGGACCAACACCTTATAATTTGGTGAAACGCTACATTATCCGCTCCGCTTATGAATCTTGGCCCACACAGAAAACACCGTTTGACATGTGACGTCACGGCGGATAGAAACTGACAGACTTTCTCGTGCGCAGAATCGTTGCTTACCACCTTAGTGCTGTTGTTATCATTCGCTATTTATATGTAAATATTATCAACTCATCTATGATTAAACCTTAGTGCTTAACTTCTAATCTGTTCATGATTTAAGTATCCTTCATCATCTATCGATTATCAACTTCGCTTTCTTCACTGTCACGGATCTGCTTCACGTTACATCTTCACTCTACCATCCCGTGGGTGAAAATAGGATCGTGTAACACAGATATATTCAGCACTGAGCCCGAAGAATCACTCTATCACTTTATTATTATTACTCCATTATTTATTTACAACTATTACAGGTAATTATTATTAACATTCTATTAAAATCTTTTTGTTCGAGTTTGCGAGCAAGTTAGAGGCGATTTACGACTCGACTAGATCTGTCGCGTAAAAGTTAAATGGAATTTAAAGGTACATTTCACGTGGTCCGGCGTTTCTTGGATAAGAGAACTGAAGTTTAAACCGTTTTAGATTCACCGTATAAAACCAACGCTTTACTAAATCCTATCCAGTTTAGGAGGAGGTATATGATTTTGAATAAGGTCCTACAAAATAGTGTAAAATGTTAATCGGTACATTAATCAGTAATATGTTAATCGAACTAAAAATTAACATGTATTTCATGATTTTGCTATTACATATAAAATAAATTATGATGAATAATTTACTCATATGTACATAACACTATCCACACTAGCTCGCTTAGGTCTTTGACTTTTAAACACGCCCACTCCTGTAGCACATGAGTATCCTCCTGTAGTACGGACAAGCTTCTTACAAACCCGGCGCGATAGGTACACTACTACACAGCGCAGCCATGTGTTCATGGGCACCGCTCACCGATAGGGTCACAGACGCGCCATGAGGGGACAAACCGGTTCAATGAGAAGACAAACATCAAGTGTAGCACGCGCTATGGGTTCTTTTACTTATTTATTTTGAATTATTTTATTATTGTTAAAATAATGTATCGAACAAAACAAATGTAGAAAAATTGAGTTACACTTGAAAAGATCTGAACAAGCAATAAATATGAGTAAAAATTCTTTATTTAGTCATTATTCGGATTATAATGAAGGCAATGCGCGGTTTGGATATCTAATAATTACTCCGGAAAAATGTGTAACTTTTTAACTGTAACTTAATACGCATTTTGTTAATATTGGTAATTATTTTTAAAAAAGAATACAGGTTTGTTTTGAGATGCCATGCGAGTGTTTCCCGATAAAATATTTAATGACACTTTATATGTAACGTGTTATGCATATACGAGTAAATTAATCACAAATTAGGATTGAATAATCGTGATCTGTGTTATGATGTTATGAACTAATTAAATCTATGTTCATGTAAATCTCTTTAGGAGGTTCTAGAGCACGGTTAGAAGACAGGATTTCAAAACCAATTGTTTATTTAGGTCTCTTGTTAACTAAATTTAGGGTTACTGGCATTCTGGCTAGATCTATAGAACATACTTTTATCTTTTATATCGAGACAAATAAGTAACAATGTATGAATATATGGCAACACTGTAAGAGCACTTTACAAAGCGGCTACCACAAGTCCCGAGGAACCATATCTTTTGTGTGTTATTTCAATTATGCATTCCCTGGACATGTTGTCCAAAACATACAGTTCACATTTATTTAGATTTAGATCTAAACCGATAATTTCGAATTTTTGTATAATGTTATCTAGATCGGAAGAACTGAATTTGCTTTGCCTCCTATGGTTCCGTCGCGCGTCGTCGAGATACCACACGTTGAATTTGGGTTTTGTATTATAGGATTAATTGACATACTGATATTGGCTGGTTCGAGGGGGTCACCCTGTTGACAGCCGGTGGCTGATGAAAGTGGTTGGCATGAGAATGGCCGGGTTTTGATAGCATTGTAGAAGATAGTTGAGAATGGGTGGTGTATTTGACTTCATTCAGCAGGGTGTTCTTGTTTACCGAATTGAAGGCGTTTTTAACGTCAACTTTTAGCACCACCTCACATTCGTCGCTATTAATTAAGGCGCGGAGAGCATGTACGGCTTATTAGATTTCGTCCCAAAACCCAGCTGTATTGGTTCGAAATTTGGCTGCAAATTGGGATGATGTCACGCATATTTTGGAGATTAATCACCGGAAGGTGGAACCAACGGCGATAGGTTTGACTCCGCCGTCTTTCTTATTGAAGGATATGAGGTTTGCGCCGTAAAAGGCGGGGGGCTATTTCTTGGTGAATTTTTCCTAAAAGCATGCAATGACATGACGGAATGATACTACTAAAGGCGTAATTTTAAACAATGAAACCTTGAACATAATAATACAATGACAAACCCTTGTGGTTAAGTGGCGTGTTGCTTATAAGGGAAATAAACAAAAAAGGGTTAGCTATAAACCTACGCGTTGGGATGTTTTGTAATGTGTGGGTCCGAATAAAAGACTACACAAATGGTTTAGAAGTAATGGTCCATGCGGAACTTTGTAATACGACGGAAAAATGATGAATATTGTTACATTATAGATTCTTCATAAATGTGGGTCACCAATTGTTTTAAAATAGAGATACCAGCACATTTGGATAGTTCGGGAAGAGGGACCCGTTACGCCTATTTCACAGAGGACCATTGTAAAATTCCCACTTTCTCTACCCCCAAAATATTAACGTGTTTTAGTAGTGAATAAGATATGCCAGAGCCTATTTTCATCCCACCCTATCGCTCCCGATTTCTCCAAATTCATTCCAAAATCTCCAAAGGTAATCAGTGCATCTGGGGGCAAGTTACCGTTTATCAATCTGGACGTTGGCATGTATCACGGATATTCATGGGCGACAGTATCCACTTACTTCTCTGTGGACTGTCTGCTAGTCTGTCACCTTTTTTCTATATAAAAAAATGATGATACCCAATGTGTTGAAGCGAACTTTTTTTTTCATAGATGAAATTTCAGATGTGCGAGTAGCATACTCGATGATAAGCGATCACCACCACCACCGCCCATGGACCAGGGGAGATGCGGGTGTGCTGCCGGCTTTGCAGTATCATATTCACAGTTCTCCTAAATACCTATACGTTACAGTCCCACCTCGTAACGTAGTAGACAAATCTTAGCTGGCAGTTCATTACCCAAATTTCTGGTTCGCGCTTTAAAGAGTCTTTAAAGACTTAAGCTCTTAAGAGCCGCGCTGTATGCAGCGACTATTTGCTAAGAAAATGCAGATAAACCGCGCGTTGATGACGAGATGTGCGATGATAAAAACCCGAAGTTGACATCAAATTGGACGGCTCTACAGAACGTTCCCTGTTATACAAGTAGTACAAAGCGCAGTGATATGCAATATCTATTAGGACGCTAAGCGATTCTAACCCGCCCGTGAGAGTGGGGTCGTCAACAATACGGATATTTATATGATTACAATGAATATAGGATATTTAGAGACTCCATAATGATTTATTCCATTGTGCGGAATTAGGTATTTTTTGTTATCGCGATACAAATTATTACCACCCATGGCCCTGCCAATTATGATTCGGTTACAAAGACCGAATCGTGGGAGATGCGCGCTGTACTTGCGTGGTCTCTTTTCGGCATGCATTTTCTTGACTCCCTACAAATTTCTTTCATCTCTCTCCATTTAACACTTCTCCTATTTCTGGGGCGTGTACGACACACAACACAGGTTCGTTGCCGGGCAGTTCTAATAGCCATCTCTTTCGATGCTGGGAGTGCGCGAATTATAAGAGCCGTGCGAAGTTCGCCGTCGGTGCCACTAAGTCCGCCCAGTAAACGCCGGACGGACCTAGTAAGCGGAGCTGATTTACTGTGTCGTTTGGTTTACGGTTTATATTAATAACATAATAATGTTAAAAGTAATTTTGTGTTTATATGCCGTGTTGTGACAAATAGTTATGACAATAGTCTTTTTTTTTTTCATTACCATCATTTGTGCCGTCATCATTTCAGCGCCTATTCTTCAACTTCTAAGAATATACTTTGTATTTTTCATAACACATTCTCATGGTCTTAAACTACACTTAAGCTTAAGCTTAACTTAGAATCAAATCATTGTTAATGAATAAAAAAATTAGTAAAATGTATTTTATTATGTTTTAACGACAATATGCGTCTGAGTATATATTTATTTAAACTTCATTTAACAATGATATGTACAAAGGGGGAACTTAATGTCCTAAAGCATGCTCTACCAGACTACCAGCACATTTTACAGAAAAAAAAGTATTATAAGAAAAATATTTTCATACATTCACGTGCGCCAGTTTTCTTTGAATTTCTCGTGTACGGTAAAACTTCCCCCGAGACGCTAGGAGACGGCAATTTTCCGTCGAATTTTTTATGTAGGACAACGAAATAATATTGTGAAACCCCATTATTGACGACGTCAATATTTGTTCATTGCGTTCTAAAGGTAAGGAATAATTTTGAAAGGTTATACTCGGGACTCTAGAGGGAAAAACTGGACAGAAGTAGCCAAGAATGGGAAACTCTGGAGCAGGCTTTTACCCGACACCGAAGCCACCTGAGAGGATTTTCGGGTGGTTGGCCAATAGTGCATTAGTCAAAACACTATTCACCAAAGGTGCGTTTCGTCAAACCATTTTTAGTCAAAGTTGCGTTCAATCGAAGTTAAAAAGTTTACACTGTCATAATTTTGGAATTATAGCGTCGAGTTGGCCCATTTACGAAATTAACCGACATATAAAGAAGCAAACTATTCTAAGGCCAGTAAATTCTTTTAGAAATTTGAAAGTCATGATATTTCTTCGAAGTCTTTCTAAATGCAACCTTGTTTCAGCTGACTATTTTATTTTTATTATTTATATTAATTATGCTAAATTATATTAAATCTTATCTTATACTAGCAAAACCCGGCAGACGTTATCCTGCCTGTGTATATGATTTTTGCGATCAGTTGAACTGTATAGAAGTTGATGTGCTGCAGTGCCATCTAGTGGCGAGTTACAACAAAGTAGATAGCGTAAAAACCTTCTACATGAAAATATACATATATGGGCCAACTTTCATGGTGATCGGTCAAACGGTGTTGAAGTCTATTAACATCAGATATACCAACATCCATTTTTATAAAGATTATCAAATATTTCAGGAGGAACAAAAAAATGTCTGGTGTATTTTTTTTTGGATTGTGGCATTAAATGCTATTTTACTATCTAATAGAGGCTTGTATTACGTTATTCCATACGTTATTATTCTATTACGTTAATTAAAGACAAGTATATCAGCAAGAATGGAAATATAGCTAATTTTAAATCATGGACTAGTTACAAAACAACTTACAAGGATTTATCAAAGAAAACCAGCATGTAATTAATATTTTAATGATATATTTCTTAAGAAGTAATAATAAAAAAATAAATCAGCATCTTCCTCGATCGTTTCTGATGTCTTGGTAGGCCAATTTGTTATTTCACTGTAACAATTTACAAATTTCGAGGGAATATGCTTCATGACCTTCTTTATATCCTTTATTTTTTTGTAATTTATTGAGACCTTATCCCCGTAAACTTGTTCTGTTGGTAACGAAGTATTTTCCCGCCCAAAGGCCAGTTTAAAATCGTACTTAACCAGTCCATCAATATACTCACTTGTTTGCACAATACCTGGATTTGTGCAATCATAATAGTTATGAAATAGTGACACATTAAAGTGCATTTTTCGCCTTTAAGAACTTTTTCCCAATGACTATGTGGATAGACAGTTTTTCCTATAAATCTTCTCCTTCTCCACCAGTTTTTGAAATTAGTTACCATGTCTGTGTTTACTTCAAATACTGATATTTTCCACCATATGCTCTTGCTACAATGATATCTTCATATTCTGCAGGATGGTAAATCCTATCGTGCCGTTTGATTTTTCTTTTCACAAGTCGCGGTCGCAAGGCAAGAATGAATGCCTCGGAGAACGAGTCAGAAAATAATGATTTTTTTAAATCTATTGATTTGAACTAAAGCAAGAAGGAATCTAATCAAAGTATTGTTTTTATTTTGTCCAGCACATCCGTCTGAGAATAAATACAGCTCTTCAATCTTAGGTAGCACAAAATTTTCTAAATAATGTTGCAAAAAGGAACAAACTTCATTTGTATCTTTATTGACTACGCCCTCATGATATGAGTAAAACATAGCTTTATCAGTTTTTAAATTGTGAACACAAAACTCATTAACCCACAGCTGTCTGTAATAAAATATCTCTTACACTCAAGTGGAAGGTTTTGCATATAGTCAATGCCTATTACCTATGTACCTATATAGGTTATATACCTGTATTATACGCTGTATTATAAGTATATACCTATTATAGTACATTTTTCGTAGTCTGAATCTCCTTGGTCACTTAATATATTTTTTTATATTTTTGTTTGCTCTGGTCTTATGTAGTAAAAGTTCTCCCACAGCAGTCCTTTTTGCAGATTCATGAAAGTACTCTTAATCTTAGCGTTCAACTCCTCACATTTTAAACACGCGCCTACTTGCGGTCTTCAAAAACTAAAAGAGCAGTTTTCCTTAAAATATTTCGTGTAAAAACTATATGTAATTTTATTTCATTCAGGATATTTCTCCAAGAACATTTTGTGCATTGTTTTTATATCAAGTGAAACACTGAGATACTATTTTCTCGGAATTACCATAATGTACAGATTTTACGTCGAAAGATTCAATGTGTTCTCGAATCATCATACAATAGGCACCATCAATTGCCTTTCGAGAGCCCACTTCCTTTCCACGGCCATCCTGTGGCAGTTTTCCAACTTGTTTAAGAAAAGACAACCGCAGAAGCCTTTTTTCTGTTACTAAAAATATTGCCGTAAAAGCTTTTTGCAAACCCGAAGAGTTTTATTGTTATTCACTTCAACAGAGTATGTGCAGCTCCCAAATTTGTTAATAGCCTTTTCACCAAGAACTCGAGGCCTCCTCTTTATTTCAGTGCAAGTAATAAAAGATTGTAGAAAGATATTCTGCTCATTTTTTGTACTAATACCATGTAGCTTTACAAAGTTATTTTGACGTTCAATTTCTGAGGTTCTATTGAAACACTACTTTTTATAGTACATCTGAAAAAATATATAAAAAAAAAAGAAATTCAGTCATAACTTAAATTTGGCTGCAATAACTTTGTTTTTATAAGTTTTATATTCTCCCCCCTTAAGTCGCTGCTTCTTTTGTATGTTATGCACATAGTTTTCATCAGTTCTTACACCCCTCTTCCACTTTTGCTTCGTATTTGTATTATTTTGCTCATTTTCTGAACAGCTCGTTAAAGACCTTTTGAGATTAACTATCAACTGAAGTGTAAGTTGAACAAGTCACGGACTTCTGCCCTTTTCAAATTAAATCAAAAGTGACAGGTGTCATATCTCTGCAACTAAACTGCGGACTACAAGGACTACTGTAGTATCGATTTCTGTGAAAACATGCGGGGACCATAGACAAACATTTTCTTATACTTAACTCAGTTTCGGCCAAAGGTGTGACTTGTGCCCTTTTCAAAATAACCGATTCACTTATTATAAGGCATTAAGTCCGCTCTTTGTACATTTTGGTCAGTGCAATTAAGTTTTATTAAAATAACTCTGTGGTTAATAAAAATATTGTGAGGACGCGCGCGCGCCGGTTAATACATAAATACGTTGCATGGGCAAAAGCTTACCTTCATTTTGGCTTAACGAGGGATACATGAGAAGTTTTAAGATTGTCATGGAAATAATAATAATTAACATCACACTTTTGAAAGTAGGTCTAAAGGTTTATCTTGGAAATGACACTAGGAAACGACAGCCTAAGTACATAGGCATGACATTTTGTCACTGTTTCTCATAATATTAATATACTTAATCGGCTTTGTTAAAGAACGGTTATATGGTATGAGTTGCCTACAGCGCTGTAGAATTCAAATCTTGTTTAAAGCTAGATGTTCTATTGAAACGAAACCGCAAGGAATGAACAAAAAAAATTCAAACTCTTTCTTTAAATTTTTAGGAACGGGCGATGAAGTTTCTATAAAGGGATGCTCCTAATGTCCCCACTGAATACTTATCATATTCATACTTACATTTTTAATATTTGTAAATTCACAAGAAACCATTTTGACTCACCAATTCAAGTTAAAACCTTTTCTTGTGAATTTCTACAAATCAGATAAAACTCCAGATAAAACGTTAAATTGATGCTTAAAAACTATAATAATTAAGATCTCTCATGAATGAAGTAGGTGTACATTTTAAGCGCTTAAATCAAAACGAATTTAACTCATAATTACAATTTTACTCCAAAATTGGATAAGACTTAATTACGAACACAATTAACGTAAAGTGCTTTATAATTAAGTTAATGAAATAATTTTCAGAATTTATATTGATAGCCGGGACGCTACGTGGCTCTCTCCGGTCATGTGGATTGACGACTCGAAGAAGTATGCCGGTGGTAGCTTGATGAGAAGAGTCGAAGATCGTGTGTAGTGGCGAGCCTTGGGAGAGACCTATAGGTCTAGATATATCTAGCAGTGGAAAGACATAGGCTGATGGTATGGTATGACATTGACAGTATATCAACCACTGTTGGATAGGCTTCTCCTAATGTTCACCACCACGTATAATTTTCCGTTCTTCTCATCCAACCGTTACTGGTAAATTACTTCAGGTTTATCTGTTCGAGAACTCGTCTAACGCATCAGTTATAGCTCCTGCGATAGATATGGTCTGCCCACTGCCACTTCAGTATGCTTATTCTTTGAGTAATGAAGGCAACACCAGAGAGACTGCGAGCATAGATCGCTCGTTTAAATACCGATTTACAGTAACTAGCCATTTTAGTATCCAACGCTGTCCACATTTGTCTTGTGCATGAGATATGCATGGCCTTAAAACATCACATTGGTTAAGCGGATTGGTGAGTCCAGTCTTAGATAGGTCTTAGTGTAGATCCTCAGCGTGGTTGTGTAAGTTATAAAATTTTCGCGTTGACGTCAGTCACGAGTTGACTCGTTGACTTGAGTTGAGTTTAGTGAACTGGTGATTTCTGCTGGTATAGCCAGTGCCGCGACGTCGAGTAGGAATAAAAGATAAACAAATACCTTTATTAATTTTATTATACACGTTCGGACCCGACGTATATAATAATGAAACATTATTATTTACAATATGAAATGTTTGTTGGTGGTTAATATTTTATAATGACATAATGTCACGCGAGTCAGCGATCAATGGAAGCGCCCTCACAATAATTATGAGACATTATTATTTCAATTTTATTTTATATGCTCAAATCTCATCGAGTTACCGTTGACCCTCGTTTATTTTTATTTAGTTTGTGGATTTTACAAGAGAAATTATTCGGCATAATTTTACTACAGAGAAATAAATAGGTTATCTGAAAGTGTTTTGATATTGACATTAATAAACATGATTTTTTTTTAAAATATAAAACCTACTTTATTATTTATTAAGGCGTATTACTTATTACAGTAGGCGACCTTAATGCCTTAAGACATTCTCTACCAGCTAACCTTTGGGTTAAACAGAGAGATAGTTTGGAAGGTGCGATGAGCGGTATAAATAAATGACTTAAAACGACAAACACTATAAACAATTTACCTACAAATATATATACATATAATATCCATATCTATATATACATACAGGCTGCCCAGTAAATAGTGGCCAAACTTAAAACTGTCGGCCAGCTCATGACTTATCGGATGACCGTAATTAGTTTTAGTGAAAAGTTGGCACCCTTGGTCAGTAATTTGCCTGCTGCGGCTACGAATGAAGGAGAAAACGAGTTATTTAAAAGTTCAAAAAGCAAGCTTCAACTGCGTGTTAAAAGTGGTTATCGCCTGACAAGCTTTCCCTTTCTGAAGTATTTGTAGTTCAGAAGGTCAGATTAAGCATGCTTGTAAGACAATAGACCGCTTTAAGAACTCCGGCGTACGACATTTCAAGTACTGTTGTATATGCGGACTGGTAACATTTACAACGATCGTTTTAGTAATGGGAGGATAATGCGGAGTTTCGTTGCAATGACAAAAGAACAAAGAAAATGCCAGTAAAATGTCGAATTTTCAAGCATTTGGGTCAACTGTGAATGCTTCTGGATAAGGCAGATTGTATGTACGTCGTATTTCGAAAATTGCGTACAAGACAATTAATTATACAAGACATTGTTTAAGAAATCGGACCTTATTGTCGGCTCTTGTTCCCAGATATTGAGATTATAGTGAAATCATATAAATATAACATAATTTTTAATATAACGAGTACTTTATCTTCAATTCTTCAACATCATATGTTTAAGATATCCTCATTATATAATAGAAAATAAAATTACATTACAGTCAGAAGGATGGATATTACAGTCAAAACTGGACGGAGCCACTTATCGGACCGGATTATAATAAAGTTATATAAGATAGTTTCATACTCTTGAGTAAACTTCCCTTATACAAATGGAGCGGTCGATCTATATAATATCTAATTATCATCTATCAATTATTGTAAAAGAGGATGGAAAACGGCAGTCAAAAAACAGATTTCCTCATTTTCCGTATCTTTAAAAAATTAAATGTTTAGAGAAAAGTTGTTGCGTTGAAGTCCTATCTAACAACATGTTTGTATAATAAATTACGATATACCGTAACCAATATAACCAAACCTTTCCCGAAATCTGAAACCTTTCTACTCATCATTCATTAATTAACATATGTCTATTTTTATTTTGAAAAATACCAATTTTATGAGCTTTGTATTTAGCACTCAGCGTCCGCAGTGTCTTGCGTTCCTCTGCATGTTCTACCGCCTGTATAACAGAAAATCCTCCAAAGAATTGTTCGATATAACTCCCACCTCGGGTTTCTACAATGGCATTTCCTTGATAATGGACCTGTCCCGCACTATACGGCCCGTTTTTTGCCGCGAATTCATAGTCTATGGAACGAACTACCTTAAGAGGTCTATATCCCTTATTCTACGAGATGGGGTTTTTCGAAAAGCTATGAATAATATTCTGCAAGGTCGCCAGCGCACCCGCATCCCCCTGGTGTTGCAGGTGTCCATGGGCGGCGGTAGTCACTTACCATCATGTGTGCCGCTGCCCATCTGCCTCCTTTAATATAAAAACACAAATCATCATCCCCTAAAAATCAACCCATACAATCGCCCTGTAAATTTGTATTATCTAATTTCTCTATAGTCTATCATAACATTCGTAACTCTTACGCAGAAAGTTGTTCGCAAACTTTCTCCATGTACCATTGATGTGCTCATTTCCCTTTCAGTGGCATGGCAATATTTTATTTATGCCCTATTATTATCATATTACTCGGTTGAAGTCGCCTAGGGAACATTAGATATGGGAGTTCGCGAATATAATATATATTTCTAATTAATTGTCTGTTTGTCATAAATATTTTATTAAAATTTTGATAGTCCATAAGATAATATATATTATGATATACATATACGTATGATACATGAATATATGTGTATTGTATGATATGATATTGTATCAGACATCATTTTTCATAGCAATGTGGAGAGCCAGTCAAAATTTGCTAGAAAAAGCTCGATGTACTGAATAGAGCGAAGCAAAAAATCACACTAGGACAACGCTGGTCATTTTTTAAAGATCAAGTTAGACCCCATATCGAGTACTTATTGCTCACAACTCTGGGCCGGTGCCCCGAAGCACCGAGTGGATTCTTTTGACTCCGTCTAATGACGTGTTATTCGAATTGTCGACGATCCCGCCCTCACAAGTGGTTTAGAATTGCACAGCATCTGTAAATATGTTGCGTCTCTCTGAGTTTTTTACCGCCTCTTAAATGGGGAATGTTCGGAAGAGCTGTTCAATATGATGGCAACTTCGGGCTTTTACCATTGCACCGTTCGTCATCGTCGTGCGGTTCATTCGTACTTTCTTGACATAGAGTTGCTGCGTACAGTGCGGTCAAAATGACACTTTACACTGCGAACCCGAAAGTTTTGGAATTAATTGCCAGCTGAGGTTTTTCTTTTACGCTATGATATGGAGCTCTTCAAGAGAGCTGTGAACATGATTTTAAAAGGTCGGCGACGCACCCGGATGCCCTCTGGTGTTGCAGGTGTCTATGGGAGGCGGTGACCACTTACCAACATGTGGTCCGTCTGCTGGTCTGCTATTTATCCTATAAAAAAAACATACGTCCTGTTCTGTCGAACATTGTGTTGCAACAAATGTCACGAGTCACGACGCTGAAAGGCATCGAGTCACTGCGTGTCGACATAATGAGAAGTCCAATGGTACTGGGCGTGTCACTTATTGTGATATATTGATGTATGCCTCCGTATGTTATAGTCCTAGAGATATGGGTAAGAAATTGATACAACACTCAGGATACATAGATACCACATATTGATACAATTTTCAAATTTATCTACTAATAGGTAATCTCAACTCACTGCCTTTAAAAGTGGCGTAAACTTAATGTTCTCTTGATACTTTATAGGTAAAGGGCATCCGACATAAGTGGCATACCAACTAACCGCCATTTTGAAAAAAAATGACAAATCCATAGAAGACATCAAAATAAACAAAAAATGGTAAAAAAATCGTAAACATCTAGAAGCCGAGATAATAAATATTGAAAGTTACAATTTTGACTTTAATTAAATATCTCAGTTCCGAAACGTTTTAAGAGTTGTTTGTTTCAG
Source organism: Sesia apiformis (assembly GCA_914767545.1). NCBI lineage: Eukaryota > Metazoa > Arthropoda > Insecta > Lepidoptera > Sesiidae > Sesia > Sesia apiformis. The sequence goes on along the minus strand of OU611963.1, from coordinate 12,968,241 downwards.
TGTCTTCTATCGATTTATTAAGGTTTATTTAGTGGCCCTGAAATCGAGAAAATTTCAAATGGTAGAATGTTGGTAAGCTAGGCTCCATACAAAAATGTCTGAACCACTTTTAGCACTCAATTTCGATATAGCTCTCCTGAACTATTGAAACAGTTGAACTATTGAAATTATTGAACATCAATATTTCACTAAATTTCCTCATAACATGCACAACATATGTACATCAAAGTTACTTTTTTAATGGCACTAAAATATTAAAATCTACTGAAACTTGTGTTAAACAAGCTAAACTAATAGACACCGTCGTCGGAATGATGAATGTAGGATGAATGCTGTCGTGTTCAACTTCAGTAGCTTCATGTGTACTGTTTCAGGGACTAGGAATTCTTTGCATTGCATTGCAGAATTCTGTTCACAGCTCTCTTGAAGAGCCCCATGTCGTAGCGTAATGGAATAACCTCGGCTGGCAGTTCATTCCACAACTTTCGGGTTCGAGGTATAACGTGTGTTTTTCACCGCACTGTGTCTTCGCGAACTTAATTTGCGATCGAGTTAATTCAAATCCATTTCTTAATCTCCAAGGCAGACAGAGCGCATCCGGGGGTGTGTCGACGTTTGTCATTCTGGACTGATATTGGCGTTTATCGCAGATGTTCATGGGTGACAGTATCCACTTATCACCAAGTAGATTGTCCTGTAGGAACCTTGCCTACACTGCAATTAATTTAATTAGGCAAGCAAACCAGCCGGCCGATGCTAAATTTGCTTTAGACCGTTATGCGCGGCCGCTTGTAGAAGGCGCTTGCGCAGAGCGGAGCGAGCGGGCGCCGCACAGTCACTACCGATATCCAACGGCGAATGCATGCGCAATTTTTAGTTTCTGTTCATTATCAATTTCTATTCAATCTTGTTCTAGTCAATTTCTAATAAATTCGTTGTTATATAAGTGACATCCTATGTGTGAAATTCATGCCCTTTCTTCTAAAATATAAATTGCTAATGTAAATATGGACATACCTACGAGAATAAAGTGTGTCAAATAAAGTGTGGACTTTTTACTGATCAAGAACCTAGATAGACACTTTAGTCTGTTTATATGCCACCCTCATTCTATAAAAAATTAGTTGAACCACGAAACTTCCGTGATGGTAATTACATCGCTTTACATATTCAATATTATCGTTTTTGTGGAACTGGATCTAGCTAGTAAACATTTTAATGAGTTTTCACAAGACGATGAATATGTTTTGCAATTTTCAAACAGGAATCCGACACGGAAATTCTGTAAACATCGTCAATTCAACGGAACATCAAAACATTGTTTACAAATACAGGTTTACGTTTTCATGAACGTTGACTATAAATATCTGTGTAGTGGGTAATAAATCATATTGCTAGACAGTGTTTCCGGCTGTAGAGCTCTTCACACATAAACCATTATGTTTATTTAGTTTCAAATAACGTTCAAACTCGTTAAGGTTGTTGCACACAATGTTCGACTTCTCACGGTTCGTATACTATCACAGCTGAGGTGTGTAAATTGTAATGAAACACTGGTTTGAGTAGTAAAATAATTTCTTTAATTTTAATTACAATATTATTTATAATTTTAATTTAAAATGTTATAAAACTTTATAGGGACTTCTCGCCTTTAAAATACCTATATTTTACCCTTTTTAATAAAAAAAATAAATTATGTAAAATAATAAAGACTATATCGTTGTAAAAATGAGCAGTGATCATTGAAGTGCTAATGAACATTATGAACCTGTTACGTTACATGTTTAGATTCGAGCTTATAATTTCAACCGTTTGAGACTATCAAACGTTAAAAAATTGAACGTTAAACTATTTATAACGAGCGTTTATTTATTTATTTCAAGTTACATATACTTATTAATGTATGTCAAACCTTATTCTAAGTGTTAATAGATATATAGATAAAATGTTTGTTCAGAAAACAGTTATAGGACACTACAGTTACAAAGGAAAAGATAAACAGTTACATAAACACAAGATAACACATAACAACAGAGAAATTTTAAGAAAGTGAAACCTTACAGAAGCGTAGTCTGTTGTCCGTGTGTTCTAGGACTGTCTTGACTTTTTCTTTTTTTGATAGAAGGCGGCAGACTAGCATACAGTCCACCTGATGGTAAGTAGATACTGTAGCCCATTGACATCCGGAATATATGCCAACTTCAGTCCAGAATGACAAATGTTGGCACGCCCCCGGATGCGCTGCGTACCTTTGCGGATTAAGGAATGGATTGGGAGAACGGGTTGAGAAAATGGGGAGGGATAGGATAGGATGGGATGGGAAAGGCCTCTTGCATATCTCACTCACTACCGAAACACGTACGTACATTGGGGAAATACGATAAAGTTGGAAATGCAGTACAATTCAAGGTAGTCTTCTGTGAGATTACAGTTACTCAAGCTTTTAAAAAATACATAAAATACTAGCAGTGCCAGCGACTTCATTCACGTGAACTTGTGATTCCCGTGGGAACTCTATAATCGATCTGGATAAAAAGTACCTACGCTAAATGTTAAGCCGCCACATAAGCACCGGTACACCAAGCTGGCCAAGCGAGTTGGCGAGTTCCTCAGGGCTTATAGTAATCATTTTGTTATTACACGTTACACGTCTTTTACGGAAGAAATGGGGAATATGAGGTGGTGCTATTCTAAATTTTATACCTACACACATCATATTATTATAGATATGTAAACCTCTAAACTGCTTGTTACTTTAGTTGGTCACTTTCAGTCGAGATGTAGTGAAATTAAGACGTAGATGTAGAAATGTTCGAAATGTCCCTAAAAGTGTTTATAAGAAAAGCAATGATTTCGATTATGCTAATAATTTTCTTGCTCATAACCGGTTGTTATTTTGATTTCTGGAAGAAAATACGTCAAAAACTTGTCTGATTGAATGAAAGTTGAATATTTGTCTTTGGAAGTAGCGAATGTTGAGTTGAAAACAAGTCAATGACCCAAAATAATTTAATTTTGAACTTGAGGTGCTTTTAAATAAAGTTGACAAGTTGCTGTTTGCTAGTGTTGTAAAAACGAATGTTGAGCACTAGATGCTTGAGCGCTGAGTGAGCGCTAATGAACTTTTAAGGTTCATTAGAGTCCAATTCTTTTATGTTTGACGGTCCTAAGTCCTAAACCCTTCCAAACAAGCTCGAGTCTAAACGGTTAAGGTGAAAGTTCAATAGCACTAACATAGCACGTCAGCGCTCTAGCGCGTCAGCGCTCTTGCGGTGAAGCCTTTTTCAGCCCTCGTCTTTTTTAATAATACTACTCGTTACTTACCCTATTACGAGTGAATGATGTTCAATATAATTAATTATGGTCGAGACTGCAAAATATTCTTAATCACTGTTTATTGCGGACGTGCCACTGCTCGTCATATTTGACTGACGTTGGCATTAGTCGTAGATGTCAGATGAGTATCGGTTTACGTATTATAAAGTATATGTATTTATAATATTATCTTTGGTATCCACTAAGCATTAGGCGGAATGTTTTCATCTTTCACACCTTTTTCCCTATAAAAAATATTCCAGTTTTATCATGTAGTGAAAGTTTTACCCAGAGTGCTCTTTAATTTCCTAGCTGCCCTAGTTCCTATACTAAGCGCATAAATATCACTGCTTTTCTATAAAAGTTGATAAAACTTTTATTACGCAAGCGATTGCAGCTCAGGCTTTTCATCGAACAATCCCATGGCACAATAGAAAGCCTTTTACCGTCTTTTGCTGTGGATTATCTTCATATGCCGTACCGTGCGCATTCTACTCCCGAATCCTCCCGTAATGTCCCGCAAGTTATATAGCTCCAGTCCATTCAGTGAGACTCACCCGCGTGGCCGCCTCCGCGGGAGAATGCGAGCAACTTTGAACGTGGCGTTCCTTTTTCGAAGTTTGAATATGGAACGTTTTTTAAAATAAAATTGTATTTGAGGTTCTACGTTTATGAATTATAAATTACTGGCAGCTTTCTAATTTTAAATTAATTTATGATTAGTTTTAAAATAAAAAAGTGTATCTCTGTGTGTGTCAAAACTTACCAAAAATTATAGACGTACGTAATTATAAGTGTATTAATATCAACTTTATATGAACGTAGAAAGTATATTTTTAATAAATTTAATGATACACATATTCCAATTTTTAATCGAAAGTGCGTAATAAATGTTAGAAAATTGAAAATGCGGACTCAATAGTGTGGAAAATTTCATTTCTCTCCTCTCATCGTTGACGTAATTATCGGTAAGTGATTAATAATATCAGAACATATTTGTAGACAACGTTTAGTACGTAAAATGGCTTTTAGATACTTTTTGTGAATAGATTGTTGAAATAATGAATGGATTTTTGAAAAATTTGAACCTTTTCTCATCAATTATGTACCTACATTTAATTCTCTTTATTGTATAAACGAACAGAATGTATACCTCTTTCAATAATTACTCCTGTTGTAAGCAGCGGCAACTTTTTACATTAACGGAAGCATGTCATGGTGTACAAACAAAACTTTTTTAACTTTTTCAATTACGCTTCAGTGATTTTTTTAATTATCCCTACTGAAAATAGCATTAGTAGGTTTTTATTAACATAAAAACAAAGGGTTTTAATTTAAATAAATTTAATTAAAGTTTAATTAAATAATTTAATTAAAGGAGTAAGCAACCTACGACAAGAAATGTTATAGAAAAACACTGAATCTTTTTATCTATGAATGTGGTTTGGAACTGCGGTAATACAAATTCGTAAAAAGTCTAATTTTCAATTGTATCATAAGAAAAAAAATATTAGAAATAATCATAACAATTCCTTTGATCGTATAATTACTTATATAATTTTGTGATATAATTTGGATTTATATAAAATAGCTATTTCCCACGAATTATATACCTGTATGACAAAAGACGATGAGTTATAAAGTAACCGAAAATCAATCATTAGACCTACACATTTTTATTTCATAGATATTTTTAATGCTAAGGTAGTTAATGTCAAAACTATGGGCGAACTATGATATAAACTGGTTTTCTATTCTTATGTTTTATGGGTTAAAATTATTTTTATTTTCTTTTATTAAAAAATCTATCGCTTTAGCAGTTACAATTGCAAACGTTTACAGTGCATTTACAACGACTATGGTAAATCGTAATAAATACATTATTAGTATTTTTATGTTTGTTGGTGGATTGGGACGAAATTCACATAATATTTCTTTCATCGTCCTTTGATAACGTTTATTTGATTTATTACAGGGTTTGCTGGCAAAAAAGATAGAGTTCCTATTGACTCTCAGAGTCTAATCCTTAATAGAAAGTAGAAACCATCAAAGAGACGAACCTTTCGTATTTATAATATTGCTAAGGAGTAATGATTCCTACGGGAACAAATAGAGGTCATCATTTCATTTTGCAGTGAATGCAAAATTATTAATTATTAATTTGGAATTATTAAAATAATTATTAATTTTCCTGGCCATGTGCCGACGCGTCCTATGCGTTTGTTTGAATTCGGATCTAATTTTGTAACACTGTCAGAGAAATAATGTAATGAACAGCCTTGTGTGTGCAATTCACATACAATAATCGATAACATTATTATTATTTTTGATAACATATTTATACCAAGACTTTTATTCCGTAAGGACTAATGACCTATCTATATAGATATCGATTGATAATGATCAATATACAATATTGATAATCATATCTTTGTCAATATTGTAATAAGACAAAAGTACAATGTTGTTATAAGTGAAATATAGTAGCATAGTATTCTGTTACTATAATACTATAATAGTATCTATTACTATAATACTAATTTAGATAATGAATAACATTCCGATTATTTGGTATGGGTTGTTCGATCTGTTGTTTCTCTGGAGTTACTCGGTAACATATCAACTGTTGCAGTTATGAGTATAACACTGTTTTTCTTCCTTTTCATATACGGCCATGGATTTTCATTCTACCAGTGTCAAGCTTTTTTCGTAATAAACCATTTTCAAGGTCTAAGACGTATTCTGTCAATGTCGAGTATCGTCGAACTATGTCAGGAGTCGCTCAGTAAAGTGATAGATGGTTTACTGAGGACAGAAGAGGACTCCTTGGGAGCTCACGAAAAACAGTGCTATGCTTCTATTTGATTTGAATTATCTCACAAACATTACTCACAAAAACACTCTAAAGTTTAATAAACTAACAGTATTAAACCACAAAAGGCACAATATACAATTTTTATAATAATCAAACGAAAACTCAACTTCTCGAGATCCCGCCAAAAAGTCCTATAACACTGATTATAAGATGACATACAGTAGTATTAACTAATGAAAAATTTGACACGCTTTAACTCATGCAAACTAATATAAATGCGATGCTCGTTCTACATAATTTATTTCTCTGATTACCACTATGTACGAAGCCAATGCAGTTTCCATGTCATCGTATCCATGCAATAATTTATCTATTATAATTTCATTTTGTACATACTAGTAGGTTATTTTTGACATTTGTCAACATACGGAAATGAGTTAAAATGTTGTCAAATTTTAATGAGTTATATGAAAGAGTTAAAAACAATTACATTTTTTTTAAAGTAATAAGACGTCAGACGGGCATACCATCCACCCGATGGTAAGTGGATATTGTCGTCCATAGACATCCGCGACACATGCCAACATCAGTCAAGAATGACGAATGTTGACAGGTCCCCGAATGCGCTGCCTACCTTCGGAGATATAGGAATGGATTTGGAGAAAGGGTTGGGAAAATGGGGAGGGATTCAAAGGATAGGATCATACATAGTTACATACATACATAGTTTATGAATGAAACTAAATTAGTTTATTTTTAAATTTGTTGTATGTATTAATTTGTTTTGTATTTTCCGTGGGTCTTGTTGCTCGAATATAAATAAATAAATAAAAAAAATCTAGTAATGAGACGCCACATGCTGCCTATTGATGGACCTTATGGTTATTTGATAAGATTACGAAAAGTATTTTAATTAGGATTTCGGATACTTGTTTTTCAATAAAAAATAGGCAACCTTAATATTTCCTTCAAACCTTTTATTATTAGTTTCCTCTGTACAGTATCCCTGAGAATAGATTGACTTGCTGCTTACTGTACGGTATCACGTGACGGTATCACGTGACGTCGCATGCTTGCTGTAATTTACCTGTCATAAATGTCATCTGCCAGTCTGCCACAGAGTATACAATGGAAAGAGTTTTGTTGTCGACCCACTGAAATTTGGTAGCGTGTTCATACCTAGTATATCTTTTATACTTTTTCAAAGGGCGCTATTAAAAATATAAAGAAAATCCTTTTGTAATGGTTTCAAAGGGCATCCATCATAAAGAAAATTACAATAAGTGTTATTAATGCCACTTTGAAGGTTCTGATAAAAGTAGGGAAACAATATTCCCTTCATGTCATGTCGTCCGTTTTAGAGATCTGTGAAAATTCTTGAAAGTCAATTTTGGTTAAAACTCACCATACAAAATTATAGTTAGTGTCTAAATTCAAATTGTTTATGTGTATTATATATAAATGATACAAATTGTAATGACTCCCAAACAAGAAGAAATCTTGGGAGCCAGTTCTTTCCCAAAATCAATGTCCTATTTGAATACAAGTTAAGTTTTTCTTTTTTTTTATAAACATGCAATCGTAATACATATATATTTTATAAAAAAATGTGCGTGCGAACGAGGGCGTGTATGTGTGAGAGAGAGAGAGTGTGAAAGAGGAAGTGTGTGTGTGTGTATTTACAGATACCTAATCTCTGCCAGGTGTGGGTAATCATGTATTTTGAGTATATGTATATATATGTTTTGTTTTCATTTTATTTGTTTTTGCTCTAGATAAGTAATGAAATATAGATTTTTTAATTATTCCTATACATTAAATATTATTTATACATACTTAAAACTCTAAAAATATCTTTGAAAAACTGATTTAACGGGTTTACCATACGCGATTGTAGGTTTTTATATACCTCTATTTGGTAGGTAACGAGTTCAATACTGCTTACCGCATATCTATCTAGTGGTATGCATTAGTTTTGAAACTTGATAAACAATAGTGGTACCTAGCATGCAAGTATTAAAGTTTGTTTTTAATCGACTGGAAAATGTGAAGAGCATTAACAAGACTTGCGACAACTACACTGGTGATGACGTCCCCCGACTTCGCCCACGCTAATGTAGGTTTAGCGTAAATAACTATTGGTTAAATGGATAGCTCTCCTTATTTGCTTACGTGAGATCTATACCCCTACGTGTACCCATAATATTACTCAAAGAATCGGTAGATAGTTAAGCTGAAGTGGTACTGGGCAATTTCTGTTGGAAGATCGACGAATGTTAGGTTAGACGAGTAGTGTTGTAAAAATGTTAGATTAGACCAGTAGTTTTGTAAAAATGAGCATTGAGCACTCGACACTCGAGCACTGAGCACTAATGAACCTTTAAAAGTTGAGCGTTAAACGCTCGTGAGTGTTACAGTCCAAGTTGTTACCGTTTGATGGTCTTAAACCCTTGCGGTTAAATACTCGGGTCTAAATCGATTAAACTTTGGTTTTTTCATAGGAAGAAGGCGGCAGACAAGCATATAATCCATCTGGTGGTAAGTGGATACTGTCGTCCATAGACAAACGTTGGCATGCCCCCGGATGCATTGCCTACCTTTGCAGATTAAGGAATGGATTGGGAAAATGGGAATGGGCTCTGGCATATCTCACTCACTACCGAAACACGTATGTAAATTTGAGAATGGAATAAAGTGGGAAATGCATTTCAAGGTAATCTTCCGTGAGAGAGGGGTAACGAGGCCAGTCGAGTGTGCGCTGCGGCTATCGGATGGCCGATTGGTACATCCACCAATCGGCACTGCTAATGATTTACTTATGGAGGTCTGTGCTCTGCAGTCGCACATTTTTGGCTGATATCATCGTGAATATTGCATGTGCAAATATTCGTCACCAAGCGAAACTATTAATTGCCTATTGTTTGTCGAGAACAATACGCAGTTAAATAGTTTATCAGCGACGACGCGACGAAGGATCCATTTAAACATAGAACAATAATAAAAATAAATTAATTCATATTTAATATAATGCTATAAACATTCTAATTATTGTATACTGTAACCGTAACTTGTTCTTTTATCGTCCCACTGCTGGACGACCTCTTCGAGCATATTGTGTTGTGCATGAAGGATGTATGGTCTTAAAACACCTCGCTGGCCTAGCGGGTTGATCGGTTCACTCTTGTAGAGATGGTTCAGGGCTTGTTGTAGCGGCTTTGTGAATGCCCCTAGGCTATCGTCCTATCTATACCATTATTCTATCAGTAAATGTAGAAGATGATAGGCAGGATTAGATTGAGGAGATTTCTATTTACAATCACTGCACAAGTAATATGAAATAAGCACCAAATAAATAACTTTAAGGGTGAAGAGGGTGCAGGCGCGCATCCGTTCGCAACGAGTCACTTTTCCAAACTGCCGGTCTTTGTGTAGTGCACGTTGATTTTTTGGCGGGAACTCGAGAAGTGAAGTTAAGTTTTTGTTTGATTATTGTAAAAATAGTGTATTAGGCGTTTTGTGATTTAATAGTGACAGTTTATTATTTTTGAAAGTGTGTTTTGTGCTTGGTGTTTCTGATAATCAAATAAAAGCATGGAACTGCATTTTTCGTGTGCTTCCAAGGGGTCATCTTTTGTCCTCAGTAAGCCTACGATCGTTTTACTGAGCGACTCCTGACTTACTTCGACGGTATTTGACATTGATACGATACGTTTTAGACTTTGAACTTGTTTAATACGAAGAAAACTTGGCACTGGCAAAATGTGCTAATTGCACCATTGCCATATATGAAAAAAAAAACAAATAGTGCATGTTCGGTTTGACATTTCAGCAAATCAATTGAAATCTGAACTTGGAAGCAAACATACCGGACGGCACGGTATCCGAGAAAATATGATTAATTAATATCTCCTCATTCTCCACTGGCGGTTGTACATACTTCTACTAAGGTCTGTCACTAGAGATATACAGGCTGACTGGTAAGTCGATTTATTAGGGAAATTTCGAAACAACCTGTTCTGGACTGGTGTTGGCATGTATCGCGGGTATCTATGGGCGACAGTATCCACTTACCATCAGGTAGACTGTATGCTCGTCTGCCGCCTTCCTCCATAAAAAAAATAGAGCAAAAATAAACAATCAAAATAAAAGAACTTCACAATCACACTCGCATCGCGTAGGTACACTCGCACTGATTTACATAGATGTAGTGTAGGTATGTAATTGTAGGAATATAATTGGTTTGATCGGCAGCTGTTTATGAATATAGTGTGCGGCATTGTAGTACAGAGTGACAAAGTCAGAGACTTATTAAAAACAATACTTTTTTTGGGAAAATATCAAGAAAAACATTGTTAATTCTAATGATAAAAAAATATTCTTAAGGGGCTGGTATTTTTTAATATAACTATGTACGAGTATATGGGGATATAACACAAAATCCGTGTCGTGTGGTGTTGGCCGACTATATCACCTATAGCATCACTCCATCTCTTCACGTGGGTGTCGTGTCGTGTCGTGGCGACTAAGGGATAACAAAGCCGCTACCATAAGCGCTGTGGAACTGCACCACCTTTGAAAGAGTGGACTCGGCAACCCGTTTGGCCGGGCAGCGTAGTGTTTTAAGGCCTTACATTCCTGATGCACAAGACGATTGCATGGGATATAGCTAAATGTGTGGATAAATTGCAGGGCGCATTTTTTAAAGAGTTGAATAAAAATAAATAAAAATTTAAATACTTCGGTGATGATAATAGCGAATCGTTTTAACATAATTTGTTGAGGGGGAGAGTGCACACTGCAATCTAACAGCGCTCGACTGGCCACGTTACCCCTTTCTCAAAGAAGACCAACTTGAAATGTACTGCATTTCCCACTTTATTTTATTTCTCTAATGTACGTCCGTGTTTCGGTAGTGAGTGAGATATGCCGAGCCCATTCCCATCCCATCCTATCCTTCCCCATTTTCTCAATCCATTCCTTAATGTGCAAAGGTAGGCAGCGCATCCGGGGGCGTGCCAATGTTTATCATTTTGGACTGATGTTGGCATGTATCGCGGATGTCTATGGACGACAGTATCCACTTACCATCAGGTGGACTGTATGCTCGTCTGAGGCCTTCTTCCATAAAAAAAATAGAGCAAAAATAAACAACCAAAATAAAAGAACTCACATTAATTTATTCATCTTTTATTCTTTAAAAGTATATTGCGTTTTACCTAGGCATTTAATTTTGTTGATTTTCAGCATTTTATTTCTTTTTGTTGTTACACTGAGCTGATTCTGCTGTTACCGTTCGTTTTTATAACAGTACACTTCTGTTTATGAATGCTGGAATATTTGTAAATTAAGTACATATAGGAAAAGATTTTGTATTGTAATCTATTTAGTAGATATGTTAGTAAGTTTGTTTAGTACATAAGGCCCTGTCTGTGCACGAAATATTTAAAAAAAATCAAATTCAAACCATTTATTTTGCCAAAACATAGGCAACCAAAATATGGTGTTACAAAAAATACATTTGTCCCGTTATATTTTGCGTCCATAGGCGTGCAAAAGTCAAGTCCGTAGTCGCAATACGTATATACATATATTAATTCATATAATAATTATCATATATTATCCATTAATCCATACATTGTATTATGGAAAAGTCATTGTAGTGTATAGTACATGTGATACAGAGCCCAAAACAACAATTTTTGGATTTTCTGTCAGTATGTATGACTGTCTGTCTGTCTGAACGCGCATCACGCGAAAACTACTGGACGGATTTTGATGAATCTAGGCATAGTTATAGCTTATGTGCCGGGTAAACATTTGGGGTACGTATTATCCAGATCCATTATAGAGTACCCACGGGAATCACAAGTCCACGCTAATGAAGTCGGTGGTAGTAAAATAATGAATAAAATACCCCTCATCCCTGTATGTTTAACGAATGTAGGGGCCGTGAAACTTGCCCACATTCGCTTCAAATAGTCTTGTGAATTCCGCTTGTCTCATGGGAAAGCGGTCGAGTTATTTATGCACCACCGAACAGGGGATTTAGATTCGCAATTCCACACTATTCAATATTGTGCTCCAATAGGCTCAGCTGTTTAGTCTAGCCTTTGTGGTTAATGGAAAAAAGTTAGGTCTATGTAGTTCCTTTTCTGAAAATGGCTACTAATTTTGCATACTTGCATTTAATAGTTAAAAGAACGTTGAGAAAAAATATGTATGTCGTCCCGACCCACCAACAGACGTAAAATGAGTAACAATGTATTTGTTATGATCTACTATAATAATCTTCATAATTAATTATTTATTTTATTTAAAGAACTTTATTGCACTTAATCATACAAAAGGATCCATACATTATGCTTAGAGACATTTTCCACCAGCCAGCCTTTGGGTTGAACACAGAGGCACGTAGGGGCGTTGAAAGGTATACTCGTAAATGTAACTGATTAAGCGATGCCGTTCTTTTTAATGAAAAAATATGAAAAAGATTTAAACCAAAATTAAACATTTAATTTTAACATTAGATAAGAATAGAAAAACGGTATACTTTTTTACGAAAATCCTCAAATGCTTTAGCATAAAAAATACATATTATACATACATATACTAATAGATACATACATATTATGGTATATCACAGATATGGTCCACGATTTTGTTATTAACAACCTTAACATTACAGCCGCGTGGCGCCGCTGCGCGTTGAACTGAAAAACTGGGACAACTCACATTACAGACATGGCGCACAGTGGTCGGGATTTTGAAAATAGTGGACATAGGAAAAAAATTAAAAATATCCGATTAAAAAAATTATCATTCGATAGTTAATTCGAATTGGAACAATAAATGTTATATTAAATTTTTGACAGAAATGAGTCTATCATATAAAAAAAATATTTATGAAAAAAATGTATGGAAGAAAAATTCTTTATTTTTTTTCTCGAGCCTGTTAAGAGCTGTCAAGGTTTAACCTCAAGGCTTATGTAGAACTAATTACTTCAAATATAAAGCAATTTAAATCTTGTGCGATTACGCGCGGCTTTGCCTTTGGTAGTGTTCCAAAATATTTAATATTTTAATTAATTATTTTCCCGTTTTTTCGCTAGATTAGGGTTGCGATTCATTGTACGTCAAATATTTGAAATATATGGATGAAATGTAGCACTGAAAAGGCTTTTTGTTTGTCTTTAAAAGACTTGGATATTCCCGTAAAGGACGTTTGGGCGACTGTTCTTCTAGTTTGACAATGGATCTGGATTGTTTTCTGATTGTAAGGTAATGACTTCGACTTCATCACATTCTTTATTCCTCTTAAATGAGAAGCTCCATAGCCTCTGGAACCAACTCAATGTGTCCTTGACAATTTGGGTTGAATATGGGATCAGAACTTATCAGAAAGTTGTGAAACAAGGTCTTCATTGGTGTGTATTCTTCCAGTTTTTCTTGTGTGCATCTCTATATTATTTCTGAAATCCTTATTTATTGCTTCGGATGTTTCTTCAGACATCAAGCCTATAGTGGAAAATCCAAAGTGCTGGCAAATATATGTACCATTAATAATAAGTTTATGCGCGCTTGCTGGCATATAATACCAGGGGTAAAGCCGCACATATAGCTCTGCTGTTTCCCTGCAATAGTTTCTGAAACTATCAATGTTGTTTGGCTTCTCGGAAGATACTGTTTGTAAAACAACTGCAAATCGTTTTATCAATTCTTCCTCGATTTTAGTGATCTCAGCCGTCTTCGTAGTCTCTGAAAAATTTTCGTGCTGTGTTGCCGCCATTAGTTGTTACAAAGCCTTGTTTCAAACTATCAATCAACATTCCTGTCTGCTCTCTGAATTCTTTTTATGTCGCGTTTTTCCTTGCTTGCTTCAATTGCTTATTATCCCCTCGGGCAATCCACATTTCAAAATCCAAATTGTAAGAAATATGCAGCAAACATTCCATACACCGAATCCACATGTGTAGCATAGATAGGCCGAATCGGTAGACAGGTTCTCTCAGCGGCTTCGAGAATACTAGATCCAAATTATTCATTTCAATTGGCTTTGCCAGACATACATACAGTTACAGCTGAAGGTGTATCATAGTCATGTGCAATGCGTGGCTTATTTTGAATTCTCTACACTTGGTAGGACCCAAGTTTGTTATTTCTTCCTTCATGGCTATTTCTTCTTCCTTGATATAGGCTGCTGTTTCCTACACGAATTCAAAAACAGGTCTGTAATAACGTGTAGATGAAGGATTTGGATTTTCCCATATGACTAAATCTCTTGTCTCCAAGCTCAAAGGCACGAGAATTGTCATGAACACCGATGAGTCATCAAAATTAGCAACCTGACTCTTCTGCTTATAATTGCTTTGTGAGGAAGATCCATCAAAGCCCCACTTGCAGATCAGATTTAACTCGTTGCAGTTCGTTGAGTCCAATACTCTACTTGGAATATCCATTATTTTCTGCACTGTCAAATCCAAGAGAGCCTGCAAGTTAATCTTGGCACCCTTCTCTGTTATATGAAGATCTTCACTTTGTGGATAACATCTCGACTTCGCGGCTAATAGCTTGTGATTTGAAGGTAGCACTGATACATTGTTATCATTTAATACGGATCTCAATGTCAGATACTGTCATTTTGATAAATGGAGACAAGTAGTGAGAGGCAGAGCTTGATTTTCATCTTTTTCGAATAAATAATTCTTGACACGGGTACTCCTTGGGGATTCTTCACAATATGGTCGATAATAAGAGCTTTTGCTATTTTGTCGGTTTTGCTATTGCACTTCAATTTGGTAATCAAAGCAAAAACAAGCCCCCAACGATCCAGTACGTCTTTTCTGCTGCTTGTTGCCCAGATCACTGAAAGCACTGAATATTTCTTCCAAATCGACTGATTCACATCCAGGCCATTATAGAAATGATTCGAGGCATGCAGGGTGTTTCTTTACGAAAGTTTTTTGATTTATAGAAACGTCAATCCATCTATGCTGCAAGTTGCTTACAAAATTTCTGGCAAATTCCATGATCTTCTTGGAATCTTCCGGGGATATTTCAGTAAGAATCTTCCTTAAAATTTCTTGATGTAATCGGTCCACGTCCTTTAGGTCTCCTGCTCGCAAAAATACGTACAAGTCTAAATAAGTAAGAAATCCAGCCATTGTTGAAGTAATTGCAGTTGAATAACGAATGACGATCAATGAACGAAAATCGATATTTGTATGATGCAATTAACTCACAATCACTTATTAAATACATAATCACTTAACATAATCATTGATCGGATATTTTTAATTTTCTTCCTAAGTCCACTGTTTTCGAAATCCGGACCACTGTGCGGCGGGCCGCAACTTAACGCAATAATTTAAGTCAGTTAGCTGTTGATATTCAATTCTTCACGTCGTCGAACAGCGAATAACTTTCGAATTACGTTCTGTGAAATGCGCACGTTTTAACGCACACTGAGGCGGACCGCATCGCAGCATATAATATTGGCGCACAAGTGTTTATGACATATGCTGGCTATTTATAGCTGGCAAGCGATCCGCCAGTGCGCTGCGCTGCGACGTAATGCAGCCCGCCTGAAGCGTGCGATGGTTTATACAAAATGTATAAAAATAATTCAGAAGGATTTTTGCAGTGTTATGCGCTGTGGTTCGGCCCGCCGTAATTATGCGAGCCTTTAAATATCTATGAAAAAAGTTTACATTTGAGGTACGAGTATATTTCAAGTGTACTTATATGGTTTTTGGGACACTTTTACTTATTGTCCTTTGTTTTATGTTTATGTACAAGTATGTTGCCTGATATAATAGTCATACACAATGTTGCCAGGTAAAGGTAATTACCGTAGACACTGTAATTTTGGCTTATACACGGTTTACGGCGACGTCTTATTACCGTATCAAATTCTACGATATTTTGAAATCAATTACAGTGTAAAACAGTGATATTTTGTACTCAATTCAAAGTTAAGAATTGTTACATTAAACGAAACGTAATCTGAGTTCATACTAGCACCTCCGGTGTGTGCGTCTACTAAGGCCTTTTTGATATTTCAATCACACTATCCTGCTGTCATTGTAACACGGTGTCGACCCGTGTGAACGTTACTTCATTCAAACGCTTCATGTGAATGAAAATTCAGCCAAGTTTTTGATTTCAGCTTTGATTTCATTTTGATATTCAGCCAATATCAAAACAAAAAACAAAAAAATAATAATTGTAAAACTATTAAGCAAAACTTGTTCGTTCACCAATCTACTGGCCGCAATTGAAATTGACATGTTAAAAGACATGTGGTTATATATGAGTTCTTACTCAGTCTTAGAATCTTAGGTAAGTCTTAGGTAGCAGTCTCATAGGATTAAGATACATAATTTTTCATGTTCTAATTTAAAAAAATATATAAATACGTAAAAGATTTTTTTTATATATAAACGATAATTACACGATATTTTTAAGATTAACCTAAAGTAATTTAGGTTCCAAACACCATAAATTTGACCCCCAAAACGGAAGTTTGGAATTATCATCTGGAAGCTGGTCACATTGTACCATTAGATGTGGTCATAATTAAGCCGCTTAAGTTTTACAGATGGACGAGTAAAAGTTTTCCCTCATTGTGTAGGTTTTGTTAAAATAACGTTTTTTTTATACTTCATTATGGGGCGCAGTCACATGGAAACTGTTCGACATAGTTATTTGTCGCAAAGCATTTATTGCAGCGGTGAAGTTGATATGAGTTTCAGTCAGTCTTTGTCTGAGGAAGCGAGGGAATTATACCTATATAGATTTGTTGTACTCTTGATTATGGAGTGCAGTCTAGTGGAAGATGTTCGACGTAGTTATTTGTATTTTATTTAATAAAGTTAATATGGTCCTCAGTCAGTCCTTCCCTGAAAAGGCGAGGAATTTATATAGATTTGTTATTGTAACGAATTAGTTATTGTTATTGTAACAGGATTGTAACGGGTGTGTCTATGACGCTGGCATAATTGGTTAAGCCGATTGAAACCTTTAAAAAACGTAGTTTTAAAAAATTAATTCCCCCAAATCTCTAAACTAATCCGTAAATTGTAAGAATGGATGCACGGAAGTTGAGATGCCATGTTTACCGTAAGGGAGAAGGAGTCAGAATCAGCGGCCAAGTAGCACAGTTCGACTATTCAGATTGAACAGGGAGTCTATCATTTATAAGAGTATGTATAAACGAAGCTCACGATTTAGCTAAAACTTACCAAGGCTAGAGTGTGCTAAGTCACGGGCGATCGCTAGTGTTGTTAGTGTTCATCACATTTTTCAGTCGATTAAAAATATTTTTATATACCTACCTCTACATACAACCCCGTTTAGCAAGTTCCATAATCATTGTACGTCATTGCTTACGAATTGGTTTGTAGGGTTGATGTTTTGAAGTTTACTCGTAAGTAGTCTCTATGATAGGTGTCTTCTCGTTTATGTGAAATAAATGATTACATCGGATTCAAATAATTATATTATTAACATCAATTACAGATGTATAGTTTCACAGTCCGGAGGCTATTAGCGCTAATGCGTAAACTATGCCATTTATAACTCAATCTAATTCTACGTAATTGTGTTGCTACAGGTTTATTCAAACGTGTCACTGAATTAACGTAAAACACGTAAATTATATATATTGTTATTATATAATTATTATATTATATAAATATATAATTATATAAATTATATATATATAATATATATATATATATATATCGGGCGCGGGGCAAGCTACGCGTTATGAACGCAATTGCGCGTAGAATGAAACATACACTGGAAATGGACAATAAATTATAAAAAAAAACTTGTAAAAACTGGTAGAATAGTAAATAGATTCTATTCTCGATACCGAACAATTTATTTCGGTTTTCACTTATTTAGGTGACACATTGTATTGGTATGAAGTTTAGGCAAGCCCTGTCACATACATACAAATCTAGTAATTTCAGTAAGAGAAATCATCGTATCTAGCTTATAGACCGAAACGTAAAAAAAACGAAGACAGACATTAGTCTTCGTTTGTATTAAAAAATGTTCTCCAAGAGCAAACGAATGTTGCAACTTCTCCCCCACAGGAAATCTTCGAACGTTTTTAATCTCTTAGTTTTAATGCTTATTTTTATTTTCACAAGGAACCGAGTAATATACGTCTTCGTTTGAGGGCAGCTGAAGAATACAGAGCTCCGTGGACGGAAGGTTTGAGTTAAAAATAACTGAAATGAGTTGCGAATGAGTTAAGGCTCGTTCAAGTATCATATTCAAGGTGTTTTCTATCCCACTAATATTGTAATTATATTCATCCGTATTCATCGTTTGTCTTAGGAATTATTGAGTGTCATATGTTAAAACTTAGGCGTATTTTTGGAACGAAGTTCCTTTACGCGGCTTGCGGTAGGTGTGATTCGAGAGAAAATGTAACGTCACGTAAGATTTTTACCCCCTGCATACGCCTTTCTATTTCTCTCTGTGTGTGTGCGTGCGAGTATCGAGAGCGAGACTCGAACAGAATAACAAACGTGCAGACTAGTGCGTGGCCGGTTGTATAACCTAAATTTTTGATTTCTGATTTGATTCCTTATTTTAAATTATTTGCATTGAAAATATGATACAAAATAAAAAAAATGCTTGAGGATCTTCGTTCCTGACGGGGGTCCCCTAACTGCATACGTTTTTATTTCTATTATAATATTGTTAATTAAACTTTTGCGGAGCAAGCTGTCATTAACATCGTTGTTGAGTGGTGTGTCTCTCTTTGTCCCGAATTGGTATATTAGCGCTCGTACTCATCACTTACCGGAGGAGGTTGCATCTCGTGTTAATCTGTAACGTAATATACCATTGTCACGTGATATAAGCTATATCAGTTACTGAGGCGTAATGCCATAGATGTTTTCTTCTCAAATGAGCGGGTTCTGAACAGGTATGCTGTGGAATTCTTAGAGTTATCGTTACAATGAAACAGCGCGTCACAATGCGTACAGCATTGGTTTTTATAAACTGTAATTTATCTTGTGTTGTCTTTAAATAAATAAATGCGAAAGTTTGGATTACTCTATTACGTAGAAACAGCTGAATCGTTTCAAGTTTCAACGAAATCGTTGAAACTTGGCAAATAGGTAGATTGTAATCGGTATTCAAGAGATAGGTTACTCTACTAGAAGTTACTCTACTCTACTCTCACACGAACGAAGTTGCCGGCAAAAGTTAGTATATTATAATATTAGCTGTTGGCCATCGTCTCGTCCGCATGGATGTTATTTTAAAAGTAATTGGCTCCTCCTGGAAAAACTAATGAATATTATGACAAAAGTTATCTTATGTCCTTCTCCGAGTTTTTTCAATTTGATTTCATTGAATTTAATTTAATTCAAATCGGTCCAATAGTTTAGTCACGAAGACGTAACGAAAACCTCCGACAGAAAAGAAAACAAATCGATATGAAAAATATTTTTTTAATTCATTGGAAAGTCGGTTTGAGAATATTTAAGATGGGGACGTCGTTTGAAGGTGATATTGTTTCTTTCACTCATGCGTGCTTGCTATGACACTATTTAATAATGACGTCATTGTCTGATATTGTTCTTGAATTCATGAGTTATATTGTAATTTTTAAAACGATTTTTATAGCAAGTACCTACAACGTATATTCGAGCATAAAACAAATATTTTTAAGGACATATTTTTTTATTTAAAATTTTTTTTTAGTTTAATCAGCCATGAATATTTTCACGTACATAACACGAATATTTTCTTAGGACATACATTTTCACTTATCTATTTGATGTTTCCGTAAATTCGCCATAAATTTATTTATGTATTTACATAAATTCGTAAATACCTAAATAAATATATCTGGACTACACTAGAATTTCGTTTGTGTTGCGAAGGAAATTCTAGTACGGAGTTTGGTGTTATTTATTTTTATTCATAATACTTCTGGCTTTAGTTCGATTTTTTTTTGATTGATTTTTTTCCATTATAACATTTGTTTAAATAGGTCATCTGTATTTTTTATATTCTCTGCATTATATATATCCTATATATAAGAGGTCCTGTCCAGCAGGAGCGTCAGCGCCCAGAGAGCGGTGGGCCAGTAGCGACGGGTGTAAAGCAAAGAGGGCGTCGTCGGCAGGTGATAGATCAGAAGCGGCGCCAGCAGAAGGACGGGATTTTTTGCGGAAGTCTCACACGAGTCTTGTAGATTGGAAGGTCGAGATGATGTTCTTTTACTTCTAGTATTCTCGTAGATGGTTCCTTTACTCGTAGATGGTCACCAAACAACTTTTACGGACCGCCTCCTAGATTATTTCTGACAAGTTGACAGAATTCTATAGATTCCTTTTTTACGTTTAGATTTTTAGGACGTAAAGTGGTTTACAGCCAGTATCTATTGTTTTCGGCTAGTGTAATTTAGTGTAAGTCGGCCAAAAAGATAAGTAATGCATTTGAGTAAGAAGATAAATAGTTTGAGACATCTTGTAAGAATCGTCGGTTAATACAGAGAAAATATAAAAAAATAGATTAAATAGTGAAATACAATGAAATACAAGTGAAGCTGTAGTCCTGTAAGAAAGATTATAGATAGGTATGACATCAATATTGTATGATTATAACCCCTAATTAGAATTTTGGATTTTTGAATCAAGGCATAATTCTTGATTAAAAAATCCAGTGCACCTTGCCCGGTGTTTTGCGTAGTCAGCAATTTGTGGTAGAGTGTCTCTGTTAGCACTGCACGGGCAGATCATATCATATATAAAAATTTGCGTCTTTAGTGTGTGGCGCCGCATAATTACCGTAGGTAATTTATCGTAAATACTTGAAATCGTGAAATCACATTCAATTCCACATGTTGGACACAGGCTTGTGGTGAATACGATAATTAATGCCGAATTTATTGATTGATTTCAATTTGTGTGTGATATGAATAGATTTATGGTTCGTGGTGCATGATTGTATGTACCTACCACTTACCTATATTACCACTTACCTTACCTTACCTTTGCCACTTACTTGACGTAGCTATACTATGTCATGCCATCAGCCTATGTCTCTCCACTGCGTATAGGTCTCTCCTAAGGCTCACCACCACTTTTTTAATGGACTTTCAACCGGACACGCATACGGACACGGGCGAGCGCCGAAGGCGCTCAGCCAGGAGCAAAAAGTGTGTGCAGCAACGAGCCTAAGGCCTCCTCCGGAAGGAAGGGGCCGACTTCGGCTTTGCTTTGGGAGGGTACCGCTCTTGTTATCCAACCACCACCGGTGAAATTTCTCAAGTCGTCGGGCCACCTGGCTGGAGGCGGTCCCATCCCCGCACGTGACTTATGTTCAAGAACTTGTTTACCGTCACTATATCTAAATCTTACTGTTGTAAAATAATTGTGTAAAAAACAGTGACATGTATTGGTTTGATACTTGGTAAAGGGAAGTGGCCGTATATAGAATATTATACAATGTTTAATAAAAAAAAATACCAGCTACCTCTTAAAATGAGGGCGGGGGGAGTGCACGTTGAAATCCAACAGCTGCTGGGCGCGCTCGACTGGCCACGTTACCCCTCTCTCACAGAAGACTACCTTGAAATGTACTGCATTTCCCACTTTTATCTTATTTCCCTAAAGTATGTACGTGTTTCGGTAGTGAGTGAGATGTGCCAGAGCCCATTCCTATCCTATCCCTCCCCATTTTCGCGACCCTTTCTCCAAATCCATTCCGATATCTCCAAAGGTAGGCAGCGCATCCGGGGGCGTGCCAACGTTTGTCATTTTGGACTAATGTCGGCATGTATCGCGGATGTCTATGAACAACAGTATCCACTTACCATCAGGTGGACTGTATGGACGTTTGCCGCCTTCGTCCATAAAAAAAAACATTGAATTAATTTCGTGAAAACTGATTACTTTTGTTGTTTACCTAAAGGTCTCAATGTTTCTGATGTGTGCGCGGGACTAGTGGGTTAAACTGGAACGCCTCTAGATGTACAGTTTAATCCATGAAGGATCAGCGGCAATGCGAGAATAAAGAGAGATTACTACTAAATGTGGACGCGATGCGATGCGGCACTAATGATTGAGAGAAAAATACGCAAGTGATAATTATAGAAAATGACAGCTTACTTGAGAGATTCAATACGCAGCTCATCTAGCAACCGGCGAAGACATGGTCCCTCAGTTCTGTAACCACTGCGCTGGGGTCGCGACCACTATTATTTGTCTTTATAAACTATGCATGGTGCCGAGGATGGCACCATGGAAGTAATGTTATAACGACATGTGAATTTTCTCAGGGCGACACCGTCAGTCGTCATCTGCGATGGACTAAAAAGGCCACGTTCAATAACGTGGCCGAAACAATACAGCGGCGCGATTATACGGTGATTCTAAATATAGTATACTTTATGTGGAATATTAGTATATTTTTGGCAGAACCTATCCCTGAATATACCTTCCAGATGGCGTGATTACATAATTATAACTCTTGATTTACAACAGACGTCTATCTATTCCCGTAGTGGCTACGAAATTTTCATTTACATCGAAAATATGTACATGTAGGTGTAGGTGTGTTAACCTTATATAATTATTATTATTGATTTAATTATAGACAAAAGTTGCGCGGGTTGGACATGATATTATTAATAATCTTAAACATGGATTTATAAATCCATTGTCTTGCTAGAGTAGTTTCTGCTTTTGACTTTTTTTTTATAGATTAGTGGGCGGACGAGCAAGCGGTCC
Source organism: Sesia apiformis (assembly GCA_914767545.1). Taxonomy (NCBI): domain Eukaryota; kingdom Metazoa; phylum Arthropoda; class Insecta; order Lepidoptera; family Sesiidae; genus Sesia; species Sesia apiformis. Next base: position 12,945,345 of record OU611963.1, on the reverse strand, counting down.
CACGTGATGGTAAGTGTTACCGCCGCCCATGGGCACCTGCAACACCAGGTGGTATGCGGGCGCGCCGCCGACCTTGCAAAATCCTCTATTTCGACTTATGCTGGCAGTAAGCGATTGGATGACTTTCTGAATGAAGTTTATGTTTCTGATTGGAGGTTTCTGGAAGTTGTTAAGACAGCTTTTCAGGTAGACTCGAAGTCTAAATGAAGATAAGACCAAACACCACACTAGATCTTCAATATACAGTACTCTAGGGAAACAAACTGTAATCTCAATAGAATACGAATATGATAGCTTTAAAGACTACATCAACATATAGGGTACCTTTTATCATGAACCGTTACAAGTTCCCGCAGGAATCATCATAAAGTCATCATAGTAAAACACGCGAGCTGCGTCATGAAGAATGTGAAATGTGAGATGATGTGTCATCGCACTACGCACCCTATTCAATGGGAGGTTGGCTGTGATAGGATGAGATAATATTGCTTCCAAGAGGATTGTATGGATTAGAAGATGGAAACATTAACCAACGCTATCATGAGCTACGGGCAGTTACTACCACTGTTGCTGCCGCTGCCGTTACTGATGGTCGGCATTGGACATGAGGGGATATGGGATGGGGATTACAATTAACTAACTACACATAAATCTAATGTTCACGTAATGTCATGGGGATATTTCCAAAAAAATATAGGGTGATATGAAAATTGTATGTATTGAGAAGCATCTAACTCAAGCTATTTTGATCATTTATGTTCAGTCTTCATAAAAAATATTAGTAAAATAACCAAGGAGAAGGCTGCTACATACTATACTAACAATATCCGCGGACGCCGTTCCTAATGTAAAGATCAAATGTGGGTAGTTGATAAAACTGCTCGCAGCTCCCATCTTGGACTGTTTAGTCAACTGGTGATGTAACCCGCGCCGAAACATTGAGTAAATTCGAAGTAAAAGGTAAAAGAACCTTTCATTTTATTACGCGTTCAGACCCGATATAAAATGTGTACTAAAATGCTAAATTTAAAAAGTTACGTATGTATAGTGTCTAGTAGAGCAGTGTTCTTCGAGGAATTCACACCTATCGACCAGCAGAAATCAAAGAATTATATCGCAGACCGGCAAACTACTAAAACTGTAGAAAAAACTAATGTAGATAAGTTTTTTTTAGTAAATTTATCGTAGCTGCCATTATTTAGTGAGATGTTTGCTATTGCTTTTTATTATCAAATCTGAAGTTTTATGGCTGCAGTTTTATTTCTGAGTGACGAAGTGTTGCTTGTTTAAGTAACACTTCGTCACTTAATGTTAATGGATGTTAATCCATTCCATTTATTTGTTTGATTTTTCGTCATTCATCAGATCACCCAAATTGATAATTTACATGATTCTATTTAAATTCTTCACCGACCGGCAGGAAATTTGAACCACCCGTTCAAGAGCACTGAAAGTAGTGCGTACTCTAGAAGGTACATTTCGCTAATTTATGCTCGTACATGACTATACTCGTAAATTTGAGTACATTTTCTTGTTTGCGTAACAACATAACTTTTCAATATCTAAATAATAGTATGACTTCCAGATAATGCAATATGGATGTACTTCAGAATAAATGGATATGTGTAGTAAAACGAGGCATGTTTGGCGCCGGTTCAGGTATTTGCTTTTTGTTATGTTGAAGAGAAAATAATTTTATTGCAGTATATGTGGTGTTCCTATACGCCATGGCTTTTATTTTTCATGTCCATTTGCCAATAGTAGTATAATACTTTCAAAAGCTTGGCACACCTACGGTTTTTTATGCTACAATTTCGCGTGATGCAAATACAGACAGACAGATAAAATTCACATCGTTATTATATTTATATACTTAACTACAAATTAATTACACCGAACAGTAATGGATATAAAATGTCTAATAAAATACATTCTCAATGGAAATGCAATTAAGAACGTATCCCTTTACAATATTCGCGTGTAATAAAATGTATGAGTGCCTTCATCTTCAAAATCGTGTTATTATTTTCTCTTAAATAAGAATATCTTTTAACGTGTTTATTATTAATATTAATCTTATTTAGATGAAATTTGCGAAACAGTTGAGGAATTTATCGAATTACGAGTACTTCGTTAGTAATCTAACGTTACTAAGTAGTTATGTATTTTAGTAATAGTAAAGTAGTTTAGTTTTAGTTAAGTTTTAATTTTAGTTTTAGTAATACTAATAGTAAAGTAGTCTTGGTTGCTGAGAGCAAAAATTCGTTTATGGTTGAGGGCCGGACACTTTAGTATTTTTCATCCATTATAAATACATATTTATTTCTTCTTTCTCAGCATTTTTTAACATTCCACTGCAGGTCACAGGCCTCATCTAGGAAACCACTTGAGGGTTTTGGGCCATAACTCACCGGGCATATGCTACATTTTTTTAAATTCTGGAACATGCTAGTTAGTGATATTTTTTCAAAATCCTTACTTAAGTAAAAACTCATTGGTACGGGACGCGGATTTGAACTTATGACTTTACGAATGAGTGTCTAGAATAGATAAGGCTATTATCGCTCAAATACATATTGACTAATTAGAATTATAGATAAGACCAGGATTTGGACAAATTACCGCATAGGATGGAGGATAAAAAGTGTAATAACTTCATTCGGAATCTTGGGATGGGTAATACGGTGGGATGGATTTGGATATAATGAGATGGAATCGTTGTACCTAAGTTAAACAAAAAAATTAATAACCGAAAAATCCTATCTTAAAATACAGTCGAGATTGCCCCTCAGTGCAAATATTTACCGAGAAATTCCTTTCTCTTCATAATCCTTTTCTTGGACAAAATATCGTCTTCTTGCCCGATACTTTATCCGTCCCTTGGATTAACGCCCAAGTTGACGCGGAAGCGGTGCTGATAGCGGAATAATATTTTTCATAATAGGTACATAGCGAGGAAGACACTAGTCATATTCAAAAAAGTCCGTGGAAATAGACGTGGAAGCCGTACGACTTGTCACACCGACAATGATGGCTTAAGACTTGAAGAGTTTCTTTCACAAATTGTATAATATACAATAATAAGTATAATATGTTGAATTATGTATGTATATATTTCTTGATGACCATTGTAGATTGACCGTTATTTTATTGACATAATATCACACGTGTCCAAAATAATAAGTAAGCAACTGTCATTTTAAAAATAATTAATCTTTTGGGATAAACACCACACAGCAGACAAAACTGTGACAAACTCGGCCCGGTATATCCCGAGATTAATACAAACAAACGAACGAACAAACATTGTTCGTTATATATAAAAGAACCGACGTTTGTTTGTAGGGTGTAGATATATAAGTAAGTAAAGAACGTAATACTTCGTACTTAATTACATGGTACACGCAAAAAAGTAAGAAAACTCTGTAGAATGTGATTCTTAAACTATACCCGCTTTTAGAGTCCCCCGTACAGTGCTGCCATACCTTTCTTTACCCAACCTATACGTTATTGATATACAGGACCTTTCAAGGGATTTGATTCATATCCAGGGTCAAAGTTTTTGCGCATTATCCCATACTTATGATTTGAGATACTTTTTATGCTGTAACTTTAGAGACGGTGTTTAGAACGTTGCTTTGTAGTGATAAAGTTTATTTTGTTTATTTTCTTATTTTGTTATAGTTTAGTTTTTAGTTTGTATCTGTTTTATTTTATTATCTTTTTATTTCAAACAGACAGATTAGCAGTGATGTGTGTGCATGTGTGTTTGCGTGCATGCATGCGTGCATGAACGAACGCTTGCATGTGTGTATAATGAAAATAATAAATTACAACTCGTCTTAAAGTACGGTGTTAAAACTCTTAAAACCGTTTTATTTTGTCTTGTAGTTGTCGTTCAGTGACTACTGAACATCTCTACTGGGTGTAAACAAACACGCACAATGGGCGCACTCGAATGGTCACGTTACCCCTCTCTCATAGAAGACCTATTTTATCCTAATTACCCAATGTACGTAGGTACGTGTTTCGGTAGTGAGTGAGATATACCAGAGCTCATTCCCATGCCATCCTCTCCTTCCATTCCTATTTTCCCAAGACATTCTCCAAATACATTCCTATACCTATCTCCAGCGCATCCGGGGGCATGTCAACATTTGTCATTTTGGACTGATGTCATCATATGGTGCGGATGTCCATGGACTACAGTATCCACCTACCATCAGGTGGAGTGTATGCTCGTCTACCACCTTTTTTCCCATAAAAAAATGGTCGCCGAGCTCTACTGCATAAAAAAATACTTACGATTGACAATGAAAAATGGCCCTAAGGTTAAGGTCAGAAAGGAATCAGTACAACAGCTATCAATTTACAGCGTATAATTTTATAATGGATGATTAAAATGAAACCTCACAAAGATTTCTGTTTGTTTTATTCAAAAGCAAAACAAGTTTATGGCAGACGTCAATTACTAAGATGAATTGTGTTAGTGTAAATGTGCGTTACGCATTTTGTGCTATCGGGGAAAGCTGCTACATTTCTTTCTAAAACAAAGTTTTGGTAATTTTGATATGGCTCTCTCATGCACATTGTTTTCTGAATGAGGGATATATGGCCTGAAAAACCACGCTTGCCAAGCGGATTGACGGGTCCTCTCTATTAGAGGTGATGTATATTTAGGGCGATAATACACCGCCAGGAGTATATTTGTTCTGTGTTATGGTAGCGGCTTTATTATCCCTTAGTTGCCCTTTACCACACCCACGAGAAGAGATGGGATGGTGTTATTCTAAAGCCGGTCGATACCACATGACACAAGAGTGCATTTTGGTGAAATTACAAAATTGTATCTACTTATTGGAAAATAAAAATTATTCGTAGGCCCCCCGGAAAAATATGTTTATTTGTGGTATTATCGTATAAGAGGGACCGGACCTTATTAGATTCCCACTTCAAGCATTCTACTTTCTAGTTCTATTGAGACTTCGGTGAAATCTTAAAAAAAAACAATACATTTTTTTTTATTTAATTTAAGAATCTGGTGTTAGAGCATGTTTCTATTTGAACAGAATCTTGACCAATTAATTTTTAAATTAGAAAATCCTAACCAATGTTAATAAGTTCATACCGATAACAATGTCCCTTTGCTGAGATGACGTCACGTTATGCCCGTGTTATGCAAATAATAATTATTATTTCGTTATGTACACACTCATGGTATATGGTTAGATATGGTATGGTTAAATATATACAGTAATTCAGATTACAATTACATCATCATTAATTAGATCGACATTATTTATTACCTATCATTCTTGTTTTCGCGTACATTTCCTCCCGACCAAAGGTTGCTGGGAAGAAATCGCTTTAGCCATAAGGGCCCACCTTTTATATACCAATTTATTTAAACTTTATGTCACTTTCACCATGTTCTTTGGTGTTCAGTAAAGTGTACTTATTAAATGGATCAATTGTAGCTCTGACTTTAAAACCTTTCATGACATATTCGTCAAGCTTTTTTTTTATGGACGAAGGCGAGCATATAGTCCACCTGATGGTAAGGGGATACTGTCGCCCATAGATATCCGCGATACATGCCAACATTAGTCTAGAATCACAAACGTTGGCACGCCCTCGGATGCGCTGCCTACCTTTGAAGATATAGGAATGGATTTGGAGAAATATTGTAGTTGGAAAAATGGGGAGGGATAGGATGGGAATGGGCTCTGGCACATCTCACTGGAATAGGTGTGATTTAGAGATATTTCATAAAATTCTGTCCGAGCCAGTATGGAAAGCTGCAAACATTCAGTACGAATTTGCGAGTCGCTACCAGACTCATAGGTAAGTTACAGTTAAGTAGGTATTTAAGAAAAATTGTAACCTTTAGGATACGATGGACCTGACATACACAAAAATGTAAAAGCCCCTAAATAAAATAAAGGAACAAAAATAATCGCTCTTAGGACTAGCTCCTCAAATCGCTTCATATTTCTTTCATATTCATTTCCAACATACCCATCATACCCATTTGATTTGATTTTCAATGCACGTTTCATTTATTTTATTAATGACCCCTATTCAACCATAAAATATTCACGAGGTCTGTGCCCAAAGGGCTCTCCACGTATAGTTTATTTATTAATGCACCGATAAGATCATATTGTCCCTTTTGTATTGAATTTTCATATGCCTGTACAATGGGGAATGCTCTGAAGAATTGTTCAATATAATTCCCACCTCGGGTTTCTACAACCGCACCTCCCGTCACAGAAGTGCGGTCCATCCGCATTTCCTAGATACGGAGGTGTCGCGTACTGTTCGGTCCAAAAATTATTTTATATCGCGAATGGGTCTTCCCATTAAACTACGACATGGGGTTCTTCAAGAAAGCTGTGAATAGGATTTTGCAAGGTCGGGGGCGCGCCCGCATACCCCCTGGTGTCGCAGGTGTCCATGGGCGGTGGTAACACTTACCATCACGTGAGACCGCTTGCTCGTCCGCCCTCTTCTCTATAAAAAAAAAAAAACTCACGAAATACATTGAACGTTTCGCAATAAATATGATGTAAATTAGAGAATACATACTTTATATGTTAGACAAGCCCTCTAGGGCAGCCACGTTACAATTTAATAGTGTTCTATGTTTAGTAGCTATCGAATACTTTAATCCATATTTTGAAAACTGAACATTCTCATCGCGTAGTACGAGTACCAAGTTTCAAATTTGATTTTTTAACGAACCCCTCCTCATCTGCTGTAAACCCAGAAGTAGGACGGATGATGTGTCATCTAGTCTATTCGATGATGTAAACGAATAGATATAATAGGGGTTAAAGTATGAAATTGCCGTTTTATAGTAATAGATACTTTGAATTGACATAAAACATTCATGGTGTGAGGTTTTCGAGTGAAACTTTTTTCACATGATACCTATGTGGTTCTTGTTTTAAAATTCGACTTTCAATTGTTTTTTTTATTCAGCTTAGACGGGAAAGATGGATACTTCAAAAATCCGAGTAATCTTTGAATACGATTTCCGACGCCGAATTAACGCGGCAGAAACGGCTCGCAATATCAATGCTGCGTATGGAGAGGAGACTGCTAATGAACGAACCGTGCGTTTTTGGTTTAAACGCTTTCGTAATGGAAACTTCGACTTGAAGAACGAACCACGTGGAAGACGGGCGGTCTATAGCGGTCACACATGTGAATAACGCTGAATTGAAGGAGATGGTGGAAGCCGATCCGAGTCAAACTACCCAGGAATTAGCGGCATGGTTTAACCTTACCTTACCTACAATATTGACTCATTTGCATCAAATCAATAAGATAAAAAAATATGAAAATTGGGTGCCTCGTGATTTGACTGATCTGCAGAAAGAAACGCGTGTTGAAACTTGCGTTGCCTTGTTGAATCGGTACAGAAATGAAGGAATATTGGATCGAATTGTGACATGTAACGAAAACTGGATTCTTTACGATAACCGAAAGCGAAAAATGCAATGGCTGACCCCAAGTCAAACGCCGCAACAGTGCCCTAAGGCAAAGCTTACTAATAAAAAGGTAATGGTAACTGTTTGGTGGTCTATTCGTGGTGTTATTCACTATAGCTTTCTCAGGTCTGGTCAAGCAATAACAGCAGATGTTTACTGTGCCGAACTTCGAACAATTATGGCGAAACTAGCAGTGAAACAGCCCCGACTCGTGAATCGATCTTCACCATTATTGCTCCATGATAACGCAATACCTCACACTGCACGAGAAACCGTTGTAACTCTACAGGAGCTGCAGTTAGAAACCATACGTCGTCCTCCGTACTCGCCAGACCTTGCTCCAACGGACTAGCATTTTTTTCGTAATTTGGACAATTTTCTACGTGGTAAAAAAATTTCTTCCCAAGAGGCAGTACAAAATGCTTTCACACAGTTTGTCGAATCTACATCCCCAGAGTTCTATCGCAAAGGCATAAATGAACTTCCGATTAGATGGCAACAATGTATAGAAAATGAGGGTAAATATTTTGATTAAATAAATATGTTAAATTTTAGAAAAAAAACGAGTTTTAATTTTTCAGTAGAAATCGGAAATTTCATACTTGAACCCCTAATATTTTGTACATTTGAGATTTTTGCATTTTGTCACACATATTTATCTGTTTAAATGGGTCTCAATGCGTATTTATTTCACTCGATGTTTTAGGTTGGGTTGCACCAACCACGGTCACGAGCGTTTAGACCCGTTTAAGTACAGAAATCTAGGAGGAATCTAAAATTATTTCAAAGTGGGTTCCGATAATACGGAAGAGGAAAGTTTACTACTACTTACTTTTATTCGTAATGAAGCCATGAAATAAGCGATAAATATTAAAATCGAGACTTCGTATATTGTACATTTACTTGCAACTAGTAGATATATTTTTTAAATAAAAAATGAAATACCTACCTTATTATAAGTAGATTCTCCACTGTTAGTTTACGTGTACCGTGGTACGCGAACGAGCATTTTATGCTCTTACAATAATATAAATATGAATTGAAAGACCTTATAGGTTGTTTTAAGACATTGCTTGTGTACTGTGTACGCATCTATGTACTGTTTGCTAAAAAACTTGTAACGATCGGAGTTTTCATAAGTTTATTTTAATAGTTTGAGATTAAGTTCTTAAACAGTTAATGAAAAAACAGCTGTTTGGTTGTTGTTTTTTTCTTTTAGTATTAGGAATTGAGCGTTTTATTCTCTGTCATTTACCAGCTAAATGTCTCAACAGTCTCACGCTGTAATCTTACAACTGCTGTACGTACTCGACTGGCCAAGTTACCCCTATCCCACAGAAGACTACCACAATATACTAGCGAAACTGCGGTTGCGGCCGAAAGTTTTGTTTCGGTTTCGGCCGCAAAATCAATTTTGGTCTAACACTAGTTAATTTATTTGTTGCTTACATAGTGATTTGTTATTTAAATATCAAGTCACTGTAAATAACATTTGTATGACAGTTTTTGACAACATTCGTTACGCTGATGAAACTTCTATAGTAGTTTATTAAAATAACTTCATCGGGAAACTGAATTGTAAATTCTTGTGAGATATAAAATTTCTTAACCAATTTATATGACTTAATATATATGATCAATAAAATTAAAGTGGCCTTACTTTTTACTGGAAATGAGAATGGCACACTTACTGTCTCAATACTTAATTACTTACATAATATGAGTTACCTAAAACAATAATATTTATAGCAAAAGAAAATGTTACTCTATGCTGTCTGTAATTCTCAACGAATCGCCAAAGTCCTTTTTCCTTAACATAATAAATAAATAATAAATAGGAAACAGCGCGCTATGTACACATAAAGCTCAGTGGATTCAGTCGATGGCTGGATAGTTTAATAATTGAAAATATATTGTATAGTCAAAGACATAATAATAAAAAAACATAGTCATGTTGTTATAATGTGACGTTTGGACTTATTGGGATATTATTATTATCTCTGTCACTCATGTCACTCTGACACTACAGAAGAACGATGCAATTAGTCTATAAGGCGGTTCTTTTGTAACCTATGACTTCTTGATGTCAGTGGTTTCTTATTTATATTTTATGTCAGAGATTAGTTTTTTTAATACATTTTAACAGTCAGATATTATTGTTGACATTATTGTTCCAATTATTGTTCCAAATTTGATACAAACAATTCTAAGACTATTCCATTCCAGTCCTTATTCCCGGCTCATTAAGATGACAATTGTGCCAACTTCGGTATAAGCAATTTCTGGTGCCTTTGATGAATAACAAACATTGTCATGTTTAGAGTAAACGTTATTTCATGCTCTAACTACAGATTGTTGCTGTTTATCGTCACATTTCACCCTAATTTAGTACTGTGAGTTGTGTAGTTACATCAAACTTCATTCCTTGGTTTTATGTATTTGCGTTTGTTATTAGTTCTAATTGTTGAGTGCCATTGTATTTTCAGACGTTTTCTTTAAACTTTAGTATTTTATTGGAAAAAATATTTTTTGCGCATCTTTTATTATCCGTAAGAAAGTAAATTTATGTCCTTGCATGGATATATTCAACAATTAGTAGCTCTGATGTAAAGCTTCGTTAAGTTAAACCTTACTGCATTTCCCAGCTGACGCACCCAGCGTTCGACTGTCGCTCTGTCGTCTTATATTTGGAACTACTGAACCGATTTCTGCTCATTGCTCATCTTCAAACTTAACCGATATAAAGATTTAATCTATTTTTCTGCTAAATATCATTTTAGAAATGCGCCTTGCAGTTTTTCTACAAATTTCATCAATGAGTGCACTTGCTTTAAAATATATATTGCTTTAAAAGTCAAGTTTAAAATATATTATATATTTCCTATACCTTTTATTTATATTTCCAAATCTCTAAGTGTAATCTTTCTAACTGGGCTCGTGGCAACATTCGTCGTTCTTAACTGATGTTGACATGTATCGCGTAGCGACTTACCACCAGGTGGATTGTCAATTTGTCTGTCACTACCGTTCAATAGAAATGGTTAATACTAAAAATCATAGTGACTAATAATTAAATTTAATTGTTTAATTTTTCCCTTTCATCTAGAGTAAGTATGATCATATTAAAAAAAGAATATTGCTATGATTAATTTATTTTTGTTTTCACATATTTCCCTTCCAGTAATGTTATTTTTGTTGGAATTAGCAACGCATCAATTTCGAATGACTACAATCTGATAAGTTATTCTAGCATTATTATATTTTAATTCCGCAAATTAATTAAATCAACAAACTGTAAACGTGACGTGTAACATTTTTAGTATTGGCAATTTTAGAAAATGCTTTAGTCATGGTTCGAATTAAGTTATTACTTAGCCGATACACGGTGGTGCAGGAAATTAATTTAACAACTATATAAAGCCTTCGGATCAAAACTTAAGTGGTAATTTATATAGATCCATGTCAAGCTGTACAGATGTGCAATTTATAGTAATAGTAAGAGAGGTTAAAATATATTCCTACGTCTTCCCGTGGGTGTAACAAAGGGATAACAAAGAGGCTTCCACGAGTCCTGAGGAACTATACCACCTCTAAAAGAATGGACTCGTCAATCCACTTGGCCAGAGTGGCACGTGACAAGTTGCTTTAGGAGGCCAATGTCTAGTAGTGGATATTGAAGGGGCTGGATGCATTGCATTGCACGAGTATGTATCGGCGTAGATCTAACCATATTTACTTGATTGAAATAAAAGAAAAGTTTAGATGAAACGAGAAATTATTTAAATGATTAATATAAAAGATTAATCAAATTAATTTGAAAGTTTTTATGAAATTAATTTACGAAATTTATATACGTTCCTATTGACACAATTAAAAAGGAAAATGTTCAATAAGGATAAATAAGCCACATATCCTCATTATACCTATTTTGATACATCATTTGCCTTATAGACCATAGAAGTCATCAAGTGTGGTCAAGAGACGAGTGAATACAATAATGATGTGCTTATATTTGATTATATTTGTAATAGATTGTGTCAAAATAATGTATGTTGATGCTGGATATATTAAAGGTATATAAACTATGTTTCTTCAGTTAAAATTTAAATAACACCATGACTAATGTTATTAATACTGTGTTTACCTAAGTTGATAGTTTCAATTATAAGTCAGTGAGAAATTACTGCAAATTGGTAAATTACAAACTTAATTATAATAAAATGAATATTTTTTACAGAAAACAATTATACAAAAAAGGAAAATAACAAAGGCGTAATGTTACCTACAGCTGCCGTGTATGTAATTGGATTTGTTATGTTAATAATGCTAATAGTTATACTTTGGTTATTATATATATTATACAAGGTAAAACAAAACGGATCAAAGGATTTTTCAAACTCTACAATACCGATAGAACAAGGTGATTATAGAAACATAGTGACAAAAAAATTTGTGTGTACGTGTCAAGAGAAGAATGAAATAACTTCTCTTGTTAATGAAACAAGTGAGAAAAATACAAACAACAACACATTTGCAAGTAATTCAGCACTGAAAACATATCCAGAAAATAGTGAAATAAAAAGGTTTACAAAAATAAAGAAAGTTCCAGCTGTACCAACATCGATAATATTACCGGAGCAAATGAGAGAAATTTGTGAAGGTGTACTGAGCAAAAATAAATTAGAAGGAGAAAGAGCGAGTTTGAAAGACTTAAATAAGTTGTTAAATGAAGAGGAATTTGGAGAAACATCAAGTCTAGAAATAGAAAGAGATAAATCAGCATCTAGTCCAGAGTTATTGGAATTATACGATGAAGTACCTAAACCTAAGCCCGTGTCTGCGGAAAACACAAATATTCAGAGAGAATCAGAATCAGAAAACTTTGTGTTTTTTGAAAAAGAAGATGTCAATGAAAACGATGAAATTCTTGCAATCGATAAGAAAGAAGTCAAAAAGAAATAAGAGAAGAGTCGGAACTATCTCTACAAAGATTCTACAAAGATTGGTGAGGAAAAATGATTCTAGCACCGTTTATTTATATTACAAAAAAGAAAAACCAAATGAGTGAGTAACTTTAATAATCTCGTTATGACTAGATTTTAAAATAATAATTTTCTCTGTTTATTAGTAGTAGTATAAATGTGTGCATATATTATGTGTAATCATTACTTGTAAATAGTTGTTGTAGTTTCAGTAGTAGGTACTCGTGGGTATATATTCTATTCACAAAACTGTAAATAGATTAAACCACTATAAGCAGATTTAATTTTAATTGAATAGGCGAAAATGTAGGGGGAGACATGTTAATACTTAAATATCACGTTAGCCTATGCAGGATTAAACTTCAATTAAATATTTTGTATATCTTATCCTTTCTAATACAATAGATAGCGGACATGTACTTGACTTTGACATTTACGCTATGTATGTTAATTTCTTTAAATTACTGTAATAAAATAGGCTTGGGAGAGACCTGTATCCATCTGCAACACTGAATACTAGAATAAAATGGTATAGCTTCATAAGAAGTGGATTTGTATTAGTGTGTTTTCTGTACCAAATTTTATCAAAAACTATAATTCCATGAATTCTGACTGTTGGTGGTAAGCTTTAATGAGTTTATATCCAGGGTCTTGTTTCATTTTGTGCGGCACAAAGCTGAATTCTACGTAATCCAGTTTAGAGAAGGTCGTAAACCGCTGAGAATTTATTATCATTTAGCTAAGCTAAGTTATTTTAAACTAAACTGGAAGAGGAAATATCTAAATTTCATAAGACCTGTGCGTTAAACAAGTATTAATTAAACGAGATAATTAGGTATATATCAAATAAAAATAAAAATATGGAGTAGCATTTCATTTGTATCAATACTTTTTACATTCAAATTAAAATTAAATTTATTTGTTTAAAACAGGTAACTACAGATGACATTCAGATTATTGCACAGCCGTTTTGCGAGCGTACAAATTTTAAGTAAAAAGAACAAGAAGTAAGCTTAATTCATGCATTACTTATCATTGTATTATAACATTGACTTATCATATATATACGTATCAACCATCATTTTAGTTACCTTATTAAGTACTTATACTTTATTTGAGTACTTTATGTATGTTGCATATATATTAACTATAATATGTAATTATGTATACTGCACCACCATCTTACCTGTGATTAATATACTTCCTCTTTACCTAAAGGTTCTTCGGGAGAGATAGCTATTAGCAATTACTTTTATGCATTTAATGTGTTTACAATATCCGTGACTGTAGACGGAGCAGCGTGTGACGTCACCATACATTTACATAAAAACGATATATCGTTGAATACTGTTTATGAAATTACAACGTTTGTCTAAGCATTTTGTTCTCAACCATACGGAAATTAGCTGAATTTCATTCTTTAAGATTTTAAGACCTTTTAAGGATTGTGTACATTGTGCCGTCATCATCGCGAGTGGTGTCTTTGAAACTTTGAATAGCTCTATATCTCGATCATTTATCAATGTATTTAATATATTTTTTTCACTATACGTAATATTTTAGCATTTTATTTTTATTTAAATACGAAAAATCCGAGCTGAATCCAGTGAATTTGTCTTCAAAATCATAATTTGTTATTTGTTTCAAATAAGATCTCTTTAAAAAGTCTTTATAATTTGTATATTCCGTGGTTTTGAAAGTGTTTTAAAAACAGAACAATTCATACACTAATACATTGATTGGGTACCTACTTACTATAATTTTGTAAATATTATTTTTATATTATTGTTTTCTAGCAGCGAACAAATTATCTGTTATTTACTGCTTAGGTAATTGTAATTTTTCCTCATTAGGCATAAGTACATAGACATAGATATAAATATATTATATACCACATAAACATTTAAATTTATTTATTATACCTAAATCTCAATATGTAGTTGTACTTGTAATAACGTCCCACTGCAGGCCTCCGCGAGTGAATCACTAAGGCGTTTCGGGTCGTAATTCACCACGTGGCCCAGTGCGGATTGATGGATCACATACTACAGATTTCTGGAGCGTGCGGTTTTCTTCACGCTGTTTTCAATTTTTTTTTTTAAAATCCTTTAGTAACTTAAGTAGAAACTCAGTGGTACGGTCCGAGGATTTGAACTCACGATCGCACGATTGTGAATCGAGTATAGATAGATATCTCTAGGCTATCACCGCTCCTATATGTAATTGTAATATAATTGATTGCTGTATTATTAGCCACTAAGTATATCGTAAGTGAAAACCTATAAATAGGTTTTTAGATATTCATTAAATACCATTTATATGTTTAGTTTTAAGCTGCTGGTTTTCCATGTAGTACCTATAATTAATTGTAATACAATAACGTTATGGTATATATAGGCTCCGTTTGGGCGGAATAGCGATTTTCTAGGAATTCCAAACATAAGCCAATATCCAATTAATAAACTAATGAGTTTTGCATCCTAAAAGTGACAATGAAAGAATTCTAGAACTTCCGAGTGTCCGGAGAGACGTTGCGTTCCGCTGCTTGTTCTACTGCCTGTATAACGGGGAATGCCCTAAGGAATTGTTGGACACAATTTCCTCCTCGGGTTGAATCACAATTCCAGAATGTGCGGTGCATCCGCATTTTCTTGATACGGTGGAGGTGTGACGTAGGTACTGTGCGGTCCAAAAATCGTTTTATACCGCGAACCCGTAAGCTGTGTAATGAACTGCCTCAAGTGGTCTTTCAATTACGCCGCTACCTACGATATGGGGAGCTTCAAGAAGACCATGAATAGAATTTGAAACTGAACATATTTTGAGAACATACTTCTCAGTTGACCTATCAACAACTAAACTTGTGTCCCTCGCAATAAGAAACAATACTGTCTTCGGTTAATTACTATTGGTCGTTTTATTCATTATACCCTCATTCATTTAACCCTGTCTAAAACAACCCGAAATAATTCGGACACCGCAAGTCTAAGTAGCTAATTTACACATCCCTTTTCATTTGGGTTTGTCCGTTTAACCAAAACTTCCCTCTCATTACGCAATGACACGAGACACATTTAGAGAAGGTCAGACACAATATGTACATGTGTACAGACACTATATGTGCAGTATGTACTATATATATGTATACTATATGTATGAATAGTACATATAGTATATATATGTACAGATATCTATCTGTATATATAATAAAATTGTAACAGAGCCGTGTCTGTACATATTGTTTTAAAAAGTCATTGCAGTGTTTATGAATTTATGAAAATTTTAAGAGAATTTCCTAAGAATTTCTTTAGAAAATTTCAATATTTCCTTATATGTTGTCAGAAATATATAAATATGTTGTCAGGCTTCTGCCTTCTACTCGCATTCAGTACAAAAGTATGTAGTATGTATGTATGTATGTAGTATAAAGTACAAAAGTATGTATGTAGTACGCATTCAGTACAAATAGAAATAATGTAGCTCCAGTATAGGTATTATATTTACGCCAAGTCATGACTTTTGCTGGCATGTCACATTTTTTAAAACCTATATATAAATTATGGTGAATACGTACTCGTATATGAAATGTGGAATACATTTTCGTTTTTCTTTTCGGATTATTCTGCAGCTAATGATATGCATACGGGATAAATTATTTGCTGTAAATTTTGTAATTTAATATGGCGGTTGTGTTTTTTTTTTTTTTTATAGATTAGTGGGCGGACGAGCAAGCGGTCCCACGTGGTGGTAAGTGTTACCGCCGCCCATGGGCACCTGCAACACCAGGGGGTATGCGGGTGCAATGAATGAAATAATATGTAATGAACAGATTTTGATAAATATAGATATTAAATATTACATTTCATTCCACTTCATTCCTGAGACTTATTTATTAATTTATTGCATTTTGTAGGTACATTAAAATTACAACTAGAAGTAAAAAGAAATAAAAATACGTACATTAAATACATTATTAAATGAATTATTAATTGGCTTCTCAATTCATTATTATTATATCAATTTTTCGTCTACCATACCATACCATCAGCCTGTCTCTCCACTGCTGGATATAGGCCTCTCCAATAGACTCGCAACCACACACGATCCTCGGCTCTTCTCCTCCAACCACCACTGACAAGTCGTCGGTCCGCCTCGCCAGAGGGCGTCCCACACTGCGCTTCCCGGTATGTGGCCTCCATTCGAGGACTAGTCTACCACATCGCTTATTGGTCCTGGCAAATATGACATGCCCATTGCCACTTAAACATGCCGATTCTACGAGCTATGTCAGTGATTTTGGTTGTTTGGCGAAAGTCTTCGTTGATTTTACAGCATTTGAGAAAATGTGTAGCGTCTAACAGTAGGCCTGATCTATAAGTTCAAGGTCTTATAGCGAGCTATAGAGAGGGCTATGCTAGGAGTTTCGAACGACGACATTTTTCGACCATTAAGATATATTTGTAAAAAATCGTCAATTTTCAGTCGTTTAAAAACAATCTTCATATTCTTCATTTCGTTCCATAATAAATAAATTGCATGTATTGCAATTGTTTGCATACTGCCACTACTGTTTGGAAGGAGGAGTGCACACTGCAACCCCACAACCGCTGGGTGCACTCAACCACGTTATACCCCCCTCTCACAGAAGACCACGGTAAAATGTACTACATTTACCACTTTATCCTATTTCCTTTATCAGTTCATCAGTTATGAGATATATCAGAACCCATTCTCCTTCCATCCGAATCGTTTCTCCAACTTCATTCGTAAATCTACAAAAGTAAGCAGCGCACATCCAAAAGTAAGCGGCGTTAATACGCCGGTTGCGTAACAACGTTTCTCATTCCAGACTGATATTGCTATGTACTTGGAATGTCTATGAGCGCTAGTATCCACCTAGTGCTATAAGTCAACTGTCTGCCTTCTTTCTATAAAAATATTTTTTCTAGAAAATTATTTTCGTCTTCTTGTTCGGTTTGATGGCAATATCAGTTGTCGACTCAGGCGCGACGACTATTTTGTCAATGTCACGTTGAAATTAATTTCTAAGCAGCGCTTTCTCCTCTATAAGTTATGAGTGCTCAAAATTATCAGTTTGGTTTACTGAGGATAGATGTGTTGGGCTCCTGAGAAGCACATGAAAAGTCTTATATTTTAATTTTATTATCGCAAAAACATGACACACTTTGAATTAAACTCATAATATATAATTGTATATTAATCAAACGAAAACTCAACTATCACATCTCGGGTTCCCGCCAAGAAGCTTATTTTAATTTCAATGAAACATTACGAAAATCATGAACATAAATCATGAATTCCAGCGTATTCCACGCTGCGGGAAAGCCGTATTTCAACTCTTTGCTACAGACAGAAACGTAACCGACGCACTTAACGTAAGTTCTTATGCAACTCGTTTACACACACAAACAAAACATCCTAACCTAACACACCCTACATTTCGGCTTAATACGAAATCGGATGAGTTCACGTAACACTCTTTACTGTAAATGGAGGTTGAACAAAAACAGTTCTGTTGTCAGAACAAAAATAGACCTTGTTGCTAGTCCCGCAAACGAAATGTGTTCACAATGGTAGGTATATAGAAATTCTTAAAATTACAACAATTTTTTAATAATAAATTGAATTTGTAGACCACCAAAAACATTTTGATACTTGTTGTTTCTTTTGTACCTAATGATTCTAAAGCCGAATGCATTGATCGTATAATAAATGTTTAAGTTTAAACTGAAACTGTTTAAAATGTTTCATAAAACAAAAAATACCTAAACTAAGTTTAAAATAACCATGCTAAAAGATCTAGGTCTTTCTGCATTCATTTATTTATTTCAGTTTCATACTAGTTTTAGAATAGAAAATACATATAAGATATCAAATTCTTTTTTCTGATTAAAATAAGTGTTAATAGCCTAATAAGGCTGCAGTCGGAGCGGGCGCTGGGCGGGATAGCTAAATGTGTTGCGTATTTTTGAAACGTATCACCAAATATACCGACTGAAGTCTGGTCGGTATGGGCGGGGAGCGGGTTCCGCCGACACTTGAGAGACAGTTCAAACACATGAGTAAATAATAATTTTACTCATGTTGTTCAAGTCAGTTTGCGACTTCCGCTGCGAGTTAGTGCATGTTTGTCATTATTTCTAAATAGATTTGACGTTTTTCAAGTATGCTATACAACTAAAAGACATTAAAAGCTATTCATAAGCTACCACAAATACGAGTAGACACTACATAGGGTACACTCTTAAAATAGATTAATATAGTAAACAAATTTATTACAATTTTTTTATGGTAGGTACGGGTAGGTATATTATGTTAGGAACTTTGCCCATAACATATAGACAGTCTATATTTATTTCAGAAATACACGGAAAAAATCTCAATGTACTTAATATTATACATACACACATTTTTTTAGTTTTCTTTCATCTTGGACTTGAACGTCAAAAGATGTTTCGTTAGCCGGGAATTCCGTAGGTATACTTTTCCTAAATGGAACTAAGAAGAAAACCTTTCATTTCCTTTGTATTGCGAATCCTATCTTAGAGGAAATTGAAAGCGAGCCAACAATTCAATATAATACCTGATACGATAAATAATTGAACCAACTAAATTGAAATGAATCTCCGATGTAATTACACTAATTTTTCTCTTCTCTCGGTCTTCAAATAAGACTACTTTTATTCTCAGACAATAATTATAATCAGATAACAATTATGTCTTCAGTGATACTGATAACCTAAGGGTATCTATTGACGACTCTCACTCGTGAATAAAATCAGTCGGTACCTATGTTACTACTTAAGTACGGATTTTTATCGCCCCATCTCATCCCATGATTGTCGTAAAACGCAACTAAGGGATATCAAAGCTGCTAGCTGTCGTGTATTCTGAGTGACTATAACACTTCTGAAAGAGTGGTCCTGCCAACCCGCTTGGCCATCGTAGCGCTTTAAGCCATCCACCCACAAGACAATGTGCACGAGGAGACTCATGCTCATCAGTGGACGATAATAGATTACGGTTACGATACGGATTTTTTTAAATTATCACTATTTTAGGTGCAGGATAAGATCTTGAATTTAATTTAACGGTTACGGCCCGATGCAAAAGCTGCAATTGCCATCGTGTGTAGTAAACAATTTAACGAAGAGAAATTTATTTGGCTCTAATATAAGAACTGTGGATCAACAAGAACACGGTGATGGGTCTAGGTGCCGTTGTTATGCAACACCACAGTGGCCAGACCCAGAATTTTTTCTCCCAATTCCAGGAATGTGTCTTGACGACCTGGTTGCGACATATGTAAACGTTACGAGTGAGATAGGCCCTAGGCTTATAGTATGTTCGGCTTACTTAAATGGAGAGAAACAAGATCCGTCGCTTCAGCTGGCGCCACTGGTCGAGTTCTGTGAGGAAAAGGCACAACTCATTGTTGGTTGTGACAGCAATTCGCATCACACTACATGGGGAAGCACAGATACAAATTACAGAGGTGAGATGCTCTACGATTTCCTCCCGATGAATAATCTTAACATCATGAATAGTGGCAACAGACCAACTTTCGTTACTAAGTCTCGGCAGGAGGTACTTGACATCACCTTTAGTACGGCCCTTTATGAGGGCCGAATACTATATTGACATGTTGTTAAGGATATGCCTATAAGATCATAGGCATATAAGATTCGATATTATCTTCCAAGGTGTAAAATATATCGTAGCTTATAGCAAATCCAGGGCTACAGATTGGAATGGGTATAAGCACCAGATATTTGAACGACTAAAGGGCATAGGCAAATCCATACGCTCCGTAGAGCAAATTGAATAGGATATGTGGGGCCTAGAAATCAATCTGTTCTAGGCATACGTTTTCAATTGTCCCTTAAAAACCATCAACCCTAATCATAAAATACCTCGGTGGAGCCGTAGGCTGGAAAAATCTTCTATCAAATTAACAAGGCAAAATTAATAAATTATTGGGAGCACTAAGAAACGATTTTGGCGGAAATTCTATGAAGAGATCTACAACTCCACATACTTATTCACCTCCCGCTTATCTGGGCTATTGAGAATATCAGATCAGGCATACACAAATTCTGTGAAAGAAACGCTTGAGCTTATGGCCCAGGTTTACTTCACAGGGTGTCAATTACTATAAACCATTCATCTTATATAAAGGGAAAAAGACGCACCATAGAAGACTGGAGGAAGGCCTCGGTAGTCTTTCGATTACAAAAGGTTGCTGGACCATAGATAGCTTCAAACCATTTAAAAAAGGTGGTGAAGACAAAATATTCCCAGCGCTCTGGCAACATGAGAAGACTACAATCATACCCCTTCTGGTTAAGATCTTCAGAGCGCCTGGGGATACATTCCATTAAAATGATCTAAGGTCAGGGTGACTTTTATTCCCAAAGCTGGTAGTAGGGACAAGTCCCAGCCTAAGTCATATCGACCAATTAGTCTTAACTCTTTTTTATTGAGACGTATGGAAAAGGTAATTTACTTATATAGAAATTGGAGAGACTTCTCTTAAAACTCGGTCTGTTCAAAGTAGACAACACGCCTAAAGAAAGAGAAAATCGACTGAAACTGCTAAATAAGAATTAGTGGGCAGAATATAAAAGGCATTAGAAGACAAAAAGATCGCTCTATGTGCCTTTGTAGACATCAAGGGCGTCTTTGATAATACCTCATCAGATGTCATTAAAATCGACACATGGATGATACCACCCTGAACTGGGTATAAGTGATGTTGGCAAACAAAGGTAGTCAAGACTACTTTTCTAGATAGCACAATAGAAGTGACCGACCATAACGAAAGGATGCCCCGTAGGAGGAGGAGTACTCAATTACGTTGGAGTACGATGGATCATTCAAATGGAGAGCCATTTGAATAATCGTTCGTGATGGTCTGGCTTCTATATGACCTAAATGAAGCTCGATTTGAGACACAGGGCTATGCTGAAGATTTGGTTGTGACAATAGTATGAAAATTCCTCAGCACGATATCAAATATGACGCAAACGGCCCTGCACAGAGTTGATTTGGAATTGCAGAGTTGGTGCAATGGCTATAACTTCTCAGTCAACGCCGACAAAATTGTTATAGTGCCATTGCCCCATAAGACGAATCTGGACAAATTAACAACACCTGTTCTTTTCAGGAAAACTATAATTTTTCCAAGGAAGTCAAATACTTATCTGGAATCAATGCGATATATATAACCCACATGTCGAACTGACTCTAGGTTCTAGCTGTCGTCTGGTAGGGAAACGTTGGGGTTTGAAACCAAAATATGAGTTTTCATTAACACAGGGGTGGTCGGACTAATGGTCACCTATGGCTGTGTGGCATGGCACCAAAAAACCCAGCAGTAGACATGCAATACTCCACTAGGTAGCTTACAAAGGCTTGGCTGTTTAATTGTTACAGCAGCCATATCCTCAACACCCACTGCAGCCGTGGAAGCATTGCTATCTTTATATCCCCTGCATATCCTTTTCGCTTTTTGCTATTCCTGCTTTTTGTTTGTCTATACATCTCCTATCGATATATATATGTCCCATCGTCCAACGCAGTATTGAAAATAATCAAAATGGCGGCCCCGCTAGAGGTATTATACATAGACATAGGACAACTTCCTCAAATGTTCGAACCCTTTAAAAATGAAAGAATTTCTTAGAAAACAGTGATTGTCTCTAATTTAATATTAAGACCTTATTAATATGCAAATAAATCTGTTTCATTACACCATCAGCTCCGAAATAAATTTAGAAGTTAATTTGATTTTATTTTAACAAACGATTTTTAAACATTCCTTTTCTTTGCAAAGATTTTAGGCTGACTTGGAGACTAAAATTTAATGAATACGAACGAAGTAAGATTAGAAACGTATTAAGCGCTTCTCTGTCGTCTTTTATCCCACTTTATTCGACGCTAGAAATTCTCCAGAGGGTTCTTAATTTCTACGAATTCCGCCTTTGGGTATAATACATTCAAACTATTACAAACGCAATGAATAAACCCAGTTTGTTTAATGAATCCCCTCTACGCTCGTGGATGAGTAGTGTGAAGCACCTATTCATAATATTATAATACAACGGAAAGTAACATACAGCAACAAAGTATACGAAGCAGACAGTAATATACAATAGCAGTAGTTCAACTATGTATTTACTAGTATCTAAATGCACCAGGCATGCGGAGTTCAAAGTGTTTGAATCGCGGTTGAATTGAACTAAATATTAACTCTCAGAAACAACACGCGACAATAAAAATATTCTACGGATTACGCTATGCCGACACCAAGGTACTCCACCTTGGTGTCGGCCGCTTTAGAATAACACGGCCTCGTCCCCTTCCCGTCGTAGTCTTACAAGGCGACTAAGGGATAACAAAGCCGCTACCAAAGGAACTACGCCACTAAAAGAATGAACTCGCCAATCCGTTTGGAGAGCGTCTGAGTTTTAAGGCCATTTTAATTGTTCTTTCATTATTAATTTTAATACAGAATATAGCCACGGTTCGTGTCCAATACTGCGAGTAGTGTTCGTGTTACATTCATGGTGTGAAACAAAAGTGCTATAGAACAAAAGGTGGCGTGTTACAATTGTATGAGCGATAAGCTGACGGCTGACACTCGAGATTTATACCAGTCTATTTTAGACTTTTTAGAGATCTTTAGACTTTTTGGAGTATTTCACCAAATTGCTTATTTTTATTACGGGCTAATGCCGAATTAACAGCACATCGAGTTGAGCCCGGGCAAATTGCGAGCCCCGAAATAAATCGCCTTGATTAGGTTAGAAGACGTGATTTTTTTTTAAACAATGTTATTATAATCTTTTCTGTCCAGAAACAATTCAATCGCATTCACAGTTTGCCCGCTCACATCTTGATGTGCTGTGACATCGGTTTCGGCTCTTAACATATACCTACAGGCGTGGTCAACAAATTAGGCGCAAATAGAATTTTGGGCAAAATTTATTATTCAGGTCCCAGTATTTGTTAACTGAAATTGATATTATTGTCTATTATTTTGTAATGCTGTTCGTCATCAAGTACCCTGGCTAAAAGTACATAGTTTTTGAAGAAAATATAATCTCTTTATATAAATATAGATATAGAAACAAATCACTCCACTCGATATTGGGTTTGCTGTTTGGCCATCTAATTATGTTGGTGTTCTAATTTCAAAAAATTAAAAAGAAAACACTTTTCTTCTCACACCTCACATCATTTCATTTTGGCGCCATTCTCTAATATTACATTATTATTGTTCAAATTTTAATGGTAATTTTTAAAATAAAGATGGGTATAAATACGAGCTGTGATGTGACAATGTGAAAAGGAATATTTATTTTTTATCAAATAGCAAGATAACAGATCATCTAAATTGTTCCAAATATGTGGTTTACAATGCGGTGTAATATTTCAATACGCGTTATACAACTGAAAGTGTACTTAGAAAGAAAAGGCCAAGAAAAACAACCCCGCAATAAGATCATAAGTCATATAATTGCCCAGAAAGGCCCCTTTAAAGGTTACGTATTGATCAAGGGGGGATTTGGGGCAGAACCAAATAACGGCATGTCAGCAAGGACCGTTCGACGACGCCTAGTATAGGCAAAGCTGTTAAGAAGAGGTGCTCGAAAAGTTCCATTAAATTATTAAAGAGGGAACACAGATTGGCGTTCGCTAGGAAATATGAACATTGGAACTATTCTCAGTCTAATCATAAGTGTTATTTTCTGACAAGACCAAAATAAATCTTATTTCATTAGATGACACGCGTGTGTGCCATTTTGGAAACAGGAAACAGTCATGCAAAAACAGAAATGAACCCAAAATATACAAATAAAACTCATACAAGATATCACTTCCTTTGTAGTCAGGAAGTTTCATTTAATTTAATAAAATAGGACATAGCGCAAATAAATATACACTTATGAAAATTATGAATACAAAGAGATATTTCGGCACATTATTGCCTGGTATTCTTCAGTTTACCAATCTATCGCCATTTTGCCTTACCGAATTTATAGAGCCAGCGATGTATCATATAATCATGTGATATCTTCAATTTTTACCCGAGAAATGCTTACTGGGCCATACCAAATAGTATTGCTCTAGCTGGAAACGGAATGACATTTAAATCATATAAGTCATATCTAACGGAAAATATATACATAACAAAAAAGAAAGCAACGAAATGCATAACAATATACATACATGAGCTTTGTGGCATGATATGCTCGTCCGCTCACCGCTAGCTACCTGATTAAATTTATATGTGTCAATCGATATCGACATAATTTGCATACACGCCCAGCCCTAGTGCTCACTTATCTCATTCCTTCCGAAGCTCTACTGTTCACTCGTCGACTAGATAGATATAGTTCATATTAGTTCTTGTGTTGTATTAGTTGCCTGTCCGTACGTTCGTGACACGTCACTAATAGTCCCAGAATATCAACGCAGCGGTCTGTCTCACAGGTCGTAACAATATGTTGAGCTAGGTCACAATTTTGTTATTGGTGTCCATTTCTCATATAATTTCTATTACTTTTTGTAAGCACTTCAAAAGTGTATACATTTTTTCTACTAGGTACTTCAAACCAAATGTTAATGTGACGTCATGTGTTATGTGTGTCGTTTTCAAGGAAACTTGTCACTCATTCCTTCATTCATATACATATAGGAATGAATGAGCTACACTAGTTATATATAAAGATTATGGATGAAAATTATGATCCTTTCGTTATCTATCACATCCAGTTTGGGTCCACTTCAACCATTAGTCGGTCATTGAAAATTTTGTATAAGCGTTATCGTACTCAGTTTCGAAACAATTCGCTTGTAAACAATATGTTTTCGTCGTGCTGGTGTCGATAAGCCAACCATTTGTCTCCACCAGCACTGGTGTTTTCGACATGTTCATCCGAACGGAATATAATGACAATGTAAAACAAACACCTACGTATTATCAACATACAACCATCTGTCCGCTACTGTACGGATTTTGCGTCAGTTAATAAGGGATTATTTTATTGACATTTTCAGGGCAGTGAAAGGTAGCAAGTTAGCTTAGAGAAATTCACACATATTTTTGAGTTCTTTGGAATTTGGAGAGGTACGCTGCAATCTCACAGTCGCTCGGCGCACTGGTCTGCCCAAATTACCTCTCTCTCACAGAACACAACCATAAAATGTACTGTATTTCCTATTTAATTCTATTGCAGTCAATTGGGTCACGAAATCCTCCCGAGATTATTGAAGCCACATTAGTGGTTGGTTATTTCCGCTGATATGTGAAGATATATTTTTTCGAAGATATCATTGTTATACCTATATGAAGACTATCTTTTGCTCGCTTGGGCTCAATACCCCACGAGAACCTTTTAGCTACGTACGAGTACTTTTCGTGGTCCCCAAGAAGGTCCATGCAAAATTGCAGCTCGATTCGTCCCGCCATTGATGCGTGAAAGCGTTTGAGGATGCTACTGCATGTTATTCTGTTGGCGTAATAATATTACTAATATCAGAAGGCGGATTAATTAAACTGTCCTCTTCTAAATGTCCTATAACTTAATTAATTAAGCACATAAAAATACATTAAATAAAACTATCTAGCGGGGAGTCGGGAGTGAGGGCGCCTCCCTGGCGACCGCCGAGCAAACGAATTCCCACAATGCACAAGAAGCTCTATACTGAAAAAGTTCTACTATGAATGTATCTTACATAATTAAAACACTGTGTCGCTACATTTTTATATATTAGTAAGGATGTGATGAATTTTAGGATACATTATGAATTAAGTGTAAGAGATAACCGATCACTTTGATTCCAATGGAAAATTAATAATTATAAATATAGCAAAACAAGTAAAACCTAATTCAACACAATTAAGGCGTGCTATTACTATATTGTTTATACACTCCGTCTGATCTGCAATGAGTTTGTTCAGCAAACTCCTCGGAAGCGCAAGCTGTTTATGTAGTTAATAAATTAAAGCGAGGAGTTTATATTAAAATGTAATAATAAAGATGCCTTTTTTGTAGTAAATTGAAAGAAAACACACTTAATATCAGTCACTATCTTATACAGACTCTTTTATTGAGACGGGTCAGTATAGAAAAGTTATGAATCAGACTTTTTCATAATGATCAGTCTCATTAAAATACCACGTATAGTTATTTATAGCCTACGCGTCTAATTGCAACCAGATAAATAGGTAGTAGATTAGATTGAATATCGGCATATAACGTACCACTGCAGGGCACAGGCTTCCTCTAGGGAATCCCTTATACTATTTCTGTACCCTGCAGTCGACCTACTTTACTATTGGCCGATCGACACTCTATTTACTGTTCCTTGTATATTACAACGTGGTCATACATGATAATATGAGGAAAAGTCGAACTTGTTCAATTAAGTAATTATTAAACCTCTTTCAACTTTTGTCCGTATCGTAGCGTATATCCTTTGTACATAAAATGGCCACATTCGCAAAGCTTTGGTGTTTCATCCCACTCGGAATAAAATCTACAGGTTTTGTAATTGGATAATGTGTTTATTTAATCTAGAGTGCTCCTTACGACAGTACAAATGTCATTCTTGCTTAGAGTGAGTATAAACCCTAACCAGCCCATTTAATATCCACTGCTGGAGACGGGAAACCTTGTGCATGAGGGATAAATGGCCCTCGAAACCCACGCTGACCAAGGGTTGGCGAGTACGCTTTTTTAGAGGTGGTGTTGTTCCTCGATGTGTGTGGACACCGCTTTGTTATACTTTAGTTGCCTGTTACTACACCCACGGTGCTGACCGATACCACATGACACAGAGATCCCTCAGAGAGAGAGTGAGAGAGATCTCGGCACAGAAAGAGAGAGATTCTCGGCACAGAGAGAGAAAGAGAAATCTCGATACAGAGAGAGTGAGCTAGAGTAGGAATATCGCAAGGTAATTTCCGCCTATATCCCTTCATAAAACTTTTGAGACTGGGGCAACTTGATAGTGCAAACAGTTGTGGGATCACAGATAGGATAGATAAATTGAGCTGTGGGCCGCTAGTTGCTCGAAGTTGGCACTGAGCTCCTCCTTCTCGCACTGCTCGTTCAGCTGTTCCGACCCGTGTCGCTGGCAAGTAGTTACAAAACACAAAAATGACTAATTGCGCTATAATCAACTGTAAAAAAATGGCATTAGTAGTGAACGGAGTCAAGGGAGATACATATTTCATTTCATCGGTGAGTGGTTTCCCTTAACTAAAATCTACTCGTAATAGCCCAGTCAATATAGACAAAAATCATACAATTTTCTCAAAAAATCCAGTTAACTAAATTTTGGCATACACGTTTGTATTTTGTATTCTAAACAATATATCAAAAATTGACATCGCCTGTGCGGTTTGAGATATTTACGTTTTTTTTTTGGTATTTGATCTATTGACTTCCGAGCCATAGAATGAGAGATTTTCCCCAAAAACCGTATTTTTTGACCTTGAATATCTCAAAACACACACGCGATATCAATATCCATTTTTGATATACTCGATACGAGTATACAATACTGTTTAGAACAGTTACAAAGGTGTCTGCTAAAATTCAGCTATTTGGGATTTTTTTGAAAGATGAATCCAAAATTACTGGGTTATAGATGTGACGCGTTTGGTTTCCATATGATTTCATAAACTATCCTTGTCTATGTTTATGTGTGGGATGAAGCATCGTTTCGAAGCATTAAACGATTTTATAAAGATTTAATTTCCCACTCCGCCCTAATTAGGCATAGAGTATATACTTATAGAATTTTTGAGACCCGACTAATTGTATCATGACTTTGAAGCTTTTTATTATGTAAACAGAATATGAAAGGATAATCAGTTTATTTTTACGTAGTGAGCCAAACATGTATCCGGTTCCAATTTGTTAATCTCCGTAATTGTATAAAGATAACTCGGAAACACATGAATACGAAACATCCACAGGGTCGAAAATGTCAACCCCCGCTTACCCTTTCAATTACAGTTTTGAAGCAATTTTCAGAAAATGGGTTTAGTTTGTTAAAATAAATACGTAACGGGTTATATTATATATGCAATAGTGAAATATGAAAATTAATAACCTACCATTTGTGATTAATAAATTTTACCAGCAATCAGTTTTGTGGTTTCTATCTACCTGCCCGTTCCTACATATACTAAAAAAACTGGTAAAACTTTCAGTTTTTGCGTTAGTTCAGTGACACATATAGAGAGTTCCAATAAGAACGTCAGATGCACTTCTAAATTGTTACCCATCGGTTCAGTTTTTCCTGTAAAGATTACAACACTCTTGCTACGCTTGCCTCTTGTTCCTAAAAAGTCTGTGCAATGACTTCAATTTACTTAGATACTTAGTTACCACCTACTTAGTTCAGTCGGTATCACATCTGCCTGTGAGAAGATACCTGGTCAAGGAAACAATTGCCCATTTGTCATTACTACATTTCCTTTGTAGTAGGGCGCATATTTGAGAAGTTTGTTCGCCAGCCTTAATTCATTCCTTTGGGGAACGGAACATCAAAGGCACCGGCTACCTCGATGTGATTACCTAATTGTGATTTATGAAACAATCGCAGTTTTCGTTCCAAACTTAAGCTTTAATTATAAACAGGTTTGTGATAGCCTCGGGGTACCCACTCTCGTCTCTCATTCGCGAGATCGTGAGTTCAATATTGTAATCCTGTGTCATTTACCCTCAATTTCACCACTACATTTCCCCTTAAGTACCGATTGAAAAAAAAAACTATCACATGATATTCGTTTTCCCCCCCAGGGGAGGCGTGTGCCATATAGACTGAGAAAAAAGAAAAAATATTCTAATTTTAGTCAGTTGAAGTGAAGCAGGTCAGGTTTGTTTCAAGTCCAATAACCGATGATGTAGATGAGTCCTCAAGTGGAGATGGCGTACCGGGAAACGTAGCGTGGGACGCACTTAGATCAGTTGGACATCGGTCCATCGCATCCATTTAAGGCATCAGCCTTAAAAAACGTCACAGGCAGTGACTGAGGAAGAGGCTTGGAAGAGGCCTATATCCAAGTATCAAGTAACCGAGCCGGGCCAGGCCTGCCCACCGCCTAAAGTGTCGGCCAATATTTATTATTGTAATTAATGGTGAAAATGAAAGGCGTACAGAACATTCGAATCAATTATCAAGAGGACGTTAGCACCGAATTGTATACATTGGCGGATGCGTTTGATGGACTTGGCATTTTGCCAGAATGCAAAATTTACTAACGAAGTCCAGTATGGCACAAAATAAAGAGAAACTGATATCTCTTTACTATTGCAGGGATAATTTTGCTGTAAATTTTAAAATATATAAACGTAACGTGGGTCGCCCTTCGGCCAGCTTTAATACTATTGATAATAGTTAATTTGCAAAAATGTGAGTACAATAGGTGACAATATAAATCAGATGCTGCACATTCTACTGTTAAACAGCGTACAATGTAAATACGAATTTATTTATATTGAAAAGGAATACTAAGCCACGCCCCTATTCTGAACTATTAAATAAGTATATCAAGTACATAGTTAATGTCAATATAAATATTTTAATACTAAACCTGTCAAGAATCATATATCAAGTAGCAAATGTCAAATATAATTAGTTTAAGTATATCAGTCACTAATAACGAAGTCATTTTAATCCTAACATTTGACTATCCAGTCGCGATGTTATAAATAATTCATTTATATTTATTTTATACTAGCTGTACCTGGCCACGCGTTGCTGTGGCTACCCAACAAATGGCGCTTACCCTGTTTTTGGGTAAAAAGCATATTTTTACCCTGTGATGGGTATATAAAAACACGCGCGTATTCGAATGCAACGTTCTGTCAAAATTTCAAAGCAATCGGTGAAGAATTTTCGGAGATTTAAGATTTTGAACAAACGAACGTTTACATTTTTATTTATAACTCTTATAATTTAAAAATTCAATTACTTTATTATAACATTTATCCAGTAACAATATGAATACATTTCCTAAACAAATTAACATTTTCTTGAAACGATCTGAAATTTATTGTAAATGCTGATTGCTATATAGCAAGCGTTACGACTAAATAGTTTGGATGGGATATACAATTTGTATTTATGTATAACGATTGCATTGTATACATTACAATCTCCTTTAAAGTCTTTGAATATGGGCATTGTGAACAAAAATACTCATCTCATAAATATAAAGTCATAGCAAAGGTTAGATATTTATGCTTTTAAATAATGGTTTACGCATGTTTTTTTGCGATACAAATGCTTTACCGGTGTCCGCAGAATTTCCCCGTGAAATAATACTATATATTAAAATTGAGGAGACATATGCGTGTTATGCAAGAAGAGTGACCTCCTCGGTTGCTGGCGGTCTCAGTCTCTTTAATACATAGACAAAAGCATTGAGTTTATGCCATAATTTTTCAATGTGAGCTTTCCAGTTACATTCGCGGTCTATACCACACCAAGGAAAACCGTTTTCAACGCATGTTCTACTTTTATATGTGTATTATTGTAGGAAACATTCACATTCAATGATTTACCTCTACAAGTTCGGAATTCAATAAAACTAGTTGTGAACACAACTAGTTTTATTGAAGTTTAATTAACATATTAACACTGCCCTGTGTCGCACCATAGCTATTTATACGATATCGCGTTCTATGACTATTGCAGCGATTATACTCTAGTTCCGATATCTCTTCACATTCTTTCCACTTTTACTGGTTGACTGACGACGTGAACAGTGGGTGGATGAGAAGAGCTGAAGACCGTGTGTGGTGGCTGTCCTTGGGAGAGGCCTATATCCAATGTGGAAAGACACAGACTGATGGTATGGTAAATTTTAGATACATTATTCCTATATCCTATCTAGGGTTTGTACACACGAACTTTTCGCCACAGAAGTGCGATGTATTTGGTCTTCCTCTACGGAGAAGTGTTGCGCACAATGCAGTTCACAAACCGATTTATACCGTGAAATTGCAGGTTACTAACGAACTACCCTTTCAATCTTTGTGCCACACTATGCCACATCAAGAAAGCTATGAATAGGATCTTGAAACTGAAATGTGAAAGGTCTAGCTTATCCACATCACCCTAGGAGTTGTAGGTGTTCATACATTGCAATAATAAAGCGACGTTTTGTTCAAAGAGGCTTTAAAGCCTATAAAGCTTTAAAGCCTATAATTATCTAAAGAGGCTTTAAATAAAAAGTCTAAATAAAAAGTCTCTAACTAGAGACTTTTTATTTAAAGCCTCTTACGGTGGAACGTTATAGGCTGATGCTTATAATGTTCCACAATAGATTTCAGATAATCACGGGTGAGTATCAGGCCACAGTCCAGTCCGCGGGCCCAGTGCGGATTGGTGGATACTAGACATGTTCCAGATTTTTTAGAAATTTTTTTGCTGATGCGATTTTCTGATGTATTTCCTATTTCTCATACTTCTAGCCCTTTTTCCCCCTCTCCAAAGGTAGGCAGCGCTTCCGTGGCCGTGTCATTTTCAACTGATGTTGGCATGTATCACGAATGCCCACGATGATATCTACTTACCAACAGGTTCTGCCGCCTTCGTGTAAGCCATTCGTGTATTCGTGTATACATTTTGTCATTTTAGTTTGTGATACATTTTGTCTTAATTCTAAGCGTTTTTGGTATCCAGTTTCAGCCAGTATGTAACTAGAACCACAGACCTAATATTTTTGTAGGTAAGTCTGACCCCCCCCCACCTCTAGTAAATAGTGATTAACTAAAGGAGTAAATTTTTATTCCATAATTTTCCCCGGGGGTTTCGGGCCGTAATTTACTACGCTGACCCAGTGCGAATTGGAACATATTCTCCAGATTTTTTTTTATTTTTGGAGCATGTGGATTTCCTCACGACGTTTTCCCTCACTGACGAGGAAGGGTATTTTTTTTAAAATCCGTAGTTGAGTAGAAACTCAGTGGTACGGGCCGAGGATTTGTACACACGATCGCACGAATGTGAGTCGAGTATAAGAACCCCTAGGCTATCACCGCTCTTAGAACCGGTACCAGATGTAATTTAAATTGGTAATAAAAACAGTTGACCCAAGCAAATTTAATATTTTTTTGGGGGTATTAGTAGCTTTATATATTTATTTAACTTTGGCAAACCAAAGATACCCGATGGCCAATGTTTACATGCAAGATCTGTCCAAATGTCGGACATCCTTTTCGAATTAACTGAAAGTTTAGTACTTTGTACGCGAAAACAAATAAATGTGACATACCCCCATAAATTATCGTGCGATATGTGGCATTACCTCTCCTTACGTTCCTAGTTCCGTACTCCAGTCGAATGTTGCCTATTATTATTTGGTCTGACCAATATCTATTATCCACTCGTTTATTAAGTAATTTAGGTCAATGTGTAAATAAAACACAGGTGTACGTGACGCAACGTATTATCGTAATAATACACATGGAAACCGTTCTTTGATGGTTATGAAGGAATACGGACTGATATATCATACGAATCTTAACAACTGTTTGAGAACACAGTAGAGGAAGTTCATAATTTATACAGCTAATGGCATAAACATAAAATATGATGAAGCAATATTAATTGTGCCGTGTGATGTTGGCCGGCTATAGAACAGGAACACCCCATCCCTTCCCGTGGGTGTCGTAAAAGGCCACGGGATAACTAGCGGCGACAATCTCCATGGGTAGGCCCGTGTCCAGCATACTGAAAGGGCTGATTGCAATATTAAGTACTTTTTGTTATGATATAATTAATGACTAATATCGTAATAAAATTTACGACATTACTTTAAAAAAATCTACATTACTATTGGATACTCGCAATGAAATCCCAATTTGCGCTTCCCGGTATGCAGCCTCTATTAGAGAACTTTTCTACCCTATCGGTTAACGGTCCTGTGGCAAATATGACCTACTCTATCTCTAGTCTAGTCTACCTCTCTAGTCTACTCTGATTTTACGTTTCCGAAGTTTCGGGCAAGACCGAAGTTCGAACGAAAGTACTATATCTATACTTTGAGTTTTCTTCGTTCTTTAAATGGTGAGATATTATTATGGTAAAATATAACGTTCGATCCCAATAGACCCCAAGTATCAAAACCTATATTTCGATCGTTGTCTCGTGCAATCGAAGTAGTTTCAAATATCAAATGAACTTCGTTCGGGCCGATGAACGATAGTGAACGTTTTCGTGGTAGGAATCTACCGAAATATCGGCCGAAACTTCGTTTTTCGTGTTGTTGTAGTACACCCACTGCTCGTTGCCATTTTACTGGGCAGACCTTATGAGTTATGTTGATGGCTTTAGTTCATTTGGCGAATCTCTTAGTTTCGAATCTTGTCCCGCAAAAGAACCCAGAGCATAGCAGTCTCCACAGCACGTAGAGCGATTTTGGACTTATGCATTAGGCCTACCCGTCAGAGACCACGTTTCGGCACCATTTCGTTTTGCACAATTCTCAATTCATCTAAATACTTTAACTATTTTCTTCTTTCCAGAAAATGTACACATCACAAGTCAACGCGTCGCTTCCACTATACGATGACAATTCAACTGAGAGCGAGTACACACCATACGAGGACCGTCTGGAGACCTACCTGGTGCCGGTGCTCTTCGCTATCATCTTCATCGTGGGAGTCCTCGGCAATGGTACCTTGGTGATCGTGTATGTTCGGCATAGAGGCATGAGAAATGCACCCAATACGTAAGGAAATTGACTTAACTTATATGTGTTAAAGATTAAGGACCTGTGAAAAAGTTAATTTGACTGAATACTTATGTGTATCCGCGGTGTATAAAGATAGCATGTATCGCGGATGTTCGTAAACGACAGTATCCACTTATAATCTCATAACCGGGTAGATGGTCTGCTCGTCTGAAACCTTTTTCGTTGTCAGATTTAATGAATTTTATTTACGATGTCAGACAATACTACAAAAAATGTAAACCCAGCATTTTTAATGATAGTAAAATACATTAGAATTTTAGTGTGTCGTGGGTCCAGAGACACAAAAATATGAACCCAATCAAACATCTGTTTTCATTAAATCTTTTTTGTCCGGGAATCAAACTCGGAACCTTTGATTCATCATTTCAGTAAGTAAGATCGAAATCTTAAATACAAAAAATGCGAGATCCGTCGGGAGATCCGGATACCTGTACAGACTCCGTTACCGACGTGGTGTTGCAGGGCATGGAATGTTATATTCCTTGCACCGCGATACCGGTAGGCGGACGGAGCCGACCATGGTTCAATCAGTCCTGCAGAGAGGCCCGTCGTAATAAACGGGCCGCATACAGGGCCTGGGCCAGAGCACAGGTGTCCGAAGATCCGAATACCTCCGACTTGAGGAAGAAATTTAACGCTACCTCGAGGTGCAGTAAGAAGATCATTGTCAGAGCAAAGAATGAGCACATCCGCAGAATTGGCGACCGACTAGCTAGCTATCCTTCTGGAAGCCGGGCTTTCTGGTCGCTCGCTAAGGCTGCTGAAGGTAACTTCTGTCAGTCGTCACTCCCTCCACTGCGGAAACTCGATGAGTCACTGGCCCATGGGGCGAAGGAGAAAGCCGATCTCTTGGGCTATCTCTTTGCCTCAAACTCGACACTGGACGATAGAGGTGCCTCACCACAGTCTATCTCAAGGTGCACAAGCTCCATGCCGGAAATCTGTTTCACACAGCGTGAAGTCCGGCGAGCTCTAGCATCTCTTGATGTCCGAAAATCGAGTGGGCCTGATGGTATTCCTGCAGTGGTGCTTAAATTTTGCGCTCCCGAGTTGTCCCCGGTGCTTACGCGACTCTTTAGGCTCTCATACTCTACAAAAAGCTTCCCGTCAACATGGAAGGTAGCTCATGTTCACCCTTTACCTAAAAAGGGTGACCGCACAGACCCGGCCAACTACAGGCCAATAGCGATCACCTCCCTCCTCTCCAAGGTGATGGAGCGTGTCATAAACACACAGCTCCTTGGGTACCTAGAGGATCACCAGCTGATTAGCGATCGTCAATATGGATTTCACCATAATCGCTCCGCTGGTGATCTTTTAGCGTATTTAACACACCGCTGGGCTGACGCCATTGAGAGTAGAGGCGAGGCTCTGGCTGTAGGCCTAGACATTGCGAAAGCTTTTGACCGGGTATGGCACAAATCGCTGCTTTCCAAGTTACCATCTTTCGGGATACCCGAGGGATTATGCGAATGGGTTGCCAGTTTCCTGACTGGACGGAGCATCAGAGTCGTTATCGATGGTAGCTGCTCCGACACCATGTCTATTAACGCTGGCGTCCCGCAAGGCTCCGTGCTGTCTCCAACTCTGTTCCTTCTGCATATCAACGACCTGTTGCAAATTGGTGACATACGTTGCTATGCAGATGACAGTACTGGAGACGCCTTGTACAAGGGCCGCGCCAACATCCCTCGGGCCGAAGTGGAAGAGAGTCGCGCCAGGCTTGTGTCTGAAATCGAAGACTCTTTAGATCTAGTCTCGATTTGGGGTTCTCTAAACCTAGTGGATTTCAACCCCAGTAAGACGCAAGTCTGTGCATTCACCGCTAAAAAAACCCCTTTTGTTGTAGCACCTCGCTTTCAGAGCATACCTCTTAAGATCTTGGAGAGTATCGGGATCCTTGGTATCGACATCTCCAGCAAAGTCGAATTCAGGGGTCATCTGGAAAATAAGGCCAAAATGGCCTCCAAAAAGCTCGGTGTGCTGAACAGAGCGAAGCGGTACTTCAAACCTGGGCAACTCCTTATGCTTTACAAAGCTCAGGTGAGGCCCCATATGGAGTACTGCTCTCATCTCTGGGCCGGCGCACCGAAATACCAATTAGACCCATTTGACTCCATCCAACGACGTGCTGTTCGTATTGTCGACGATCCCACTCTCACGGGCGGTTTAGAATCCCTCAGCATTCGGAGAGACGTTGCGTCTCTCTGTGTGTTCTACCGCCTGTACAATGGGGAATGCTCTGAAGAATTGTTTAATATAATTCCCACCTCGGGTTTCTACAACCGCACCTCCCGTCACAGAAGTGCGGTCCATCCGCATTTCCTCGATACGGAGGTGTCGCGCACCGTTCGGTCCAAAAATTATTTTATACCGCGAACCCGTAGGTTGTGGAACGAACTGCCTCAAGAGGTCTTTCCATTGAGCTACGATATGGGGTTCTTCAAGAGAGCTGTGAATAGGATTTTGCAAGGTCGGCGGCGCACCCGCATACCCCCTGGTGTTGCAGGTGCCCATGGGCGGCGGTAACACTTATCACCACGTGGGACCGCTTGCTCGTCCGCCCACTGGTCTATAAAAAAAAAAAAAAAAAAAAAATCTAATAATGTTAAAATATTAAGTCGATTTAAATCATTTAGGAACTTAATCAAAAGTGGATCAAAAGTGGAACGAAAATATTTTTGTTGTTTTGCTCATTTAAAAAAGATATAGAGTATCTGTGGTCTCAGCAGTAGGTTTAAGCTGTAGTGACGAACTCTTCAACTTGCTTTACAATTAAATAATCTTAACATATGGGTAGCGTGATGAATTCGTAAGAGAATCCGAATAATAAGGTTCGACTGGAATGCGTGGTAGCAATACAACCCTGTTAAGTAACATTCCTTCTGGGCATCATGTTGCTTACAAGTAATGTCAGTAATTTGGTGTGAGGCTCAGATGACCAATCAGTTGTCCAGACTTTTTAGTTGGCACATGTGAAGGTCGACAGAGCGGTAGATGGAATTGGCAGCGGTAGTCTTGTCCTTAATCATAAACATAAAACTGTTTGTTAAAATAAATAAACAAAAACCAATATTATCGCGTATTAAAGCTTATCCTCAATTAATTGATAATGAATCATGATATGTTTTTAGTGTATGAATGAAAACACAATGACTGGGACAGCTACAACAGAAGAGAGTTCCACAATTTGATAGCTTAAACAGAAAAGGCGTTTGTGTAGAAATTAGAGTCACGAATACGTGAATGAAGATCCGTGTAGCAAGTTTTCACAGGAACGTAGATTCTGTGTTCGGGAAAGCTACAAGTGCGATAGGAAAATCCCTACATCACACATCAGCGTCATGATTCAATGGGTTTTTAGTTGAATACTTGAGACGGCTCAATGTCAAAGATGTGACAGATTGTGATAAATGAAATCCACCGTTCACCTCTAACACTTCAAATTACTTACATACATTTAGAATATGTTCATGAGTAAAATAAAACGATTAAAGGAGACAACTATTCAAAGGTCTACTTCTCCGCTTTTATGATTTATTAACCCTAAATACTAAAGCCTTAAATAAGAAATTTTAGTCTAAAAATAATTATTATATACATATAATTATCTATATACCTCCTAAACATACGTACAGGTAGATAATAATAGGTAGCGTCAAAAGCGGTTCCAATAGGTTTTGCATTCAGAATATTCCAAAGGTTCTAGCAATTATCGATAAAAACATCTCGTTATCGTGCATCACTAAAAATGTGTTATTTGCAGGCAACTTTGAACACTCATTGTTTTGTTTTTATTTTATTTTATTTGGGCACAACCAGATAGTACACATTAAACATAAAATTGCAATTAATGTATACACCAGTTAAGTTGCCATTAATCAACTAGTGGGTACAAAAATATTAACATATGAGTTGGCTACAAAATACAATATTATTATAGTACCTATATAGATAATTTTTTAATAGAGAAAGTACAGCTATTTTATGTTTCTTTACAAAAGTAGCACTAGGTACATGTAAATAACAATTACATACTAGAAAAAATATTATTGTAATTGTTACAAGATAGTAAAATATTTATTTGTATAATTACATTTCACAAGAGTTAAATTAATCTTTTTTTTTATTCTCTTAATATTAGGACTCGGACATTTAACACTATTATTTATTATTATCAGCATATATTATTATAATATTTAACAATAATATTAATTATGTTAATTTTTGTATGGTTTTCCAACAGGTATATATTCTCATTAGCACTGGCAGATCTACTAGTAATTCTCATATGCGTGCCATTTGTCTCTATCATCTACACTCTGGAGTCTTGGCCTTGGGGCGAACTGATATGCAGGATATCCGAAGCAGCTAAGGACGTCAGCATTGGCGTATCAGTATTCACACTCACAGCTTTGTCAGCTGAACGATACTGCGCTATTGTTAACCCCTTTAGGAAATTGCAGGCAAGTAAAATAGAACTGTTTTTTCTAATTCATATTATCAGCCGTTACAGGAAATTAGTGTGGTAAAAACTAAAATAAGTGAAAATGATAAACTAATTCTAAAAAAAATATCTCTATTAAAATTTTGCCAATCCTCGTAACTGTTTCACCGATAAAAGTTGTAAGATCTAAAAGTCGCCAATTCTGGATTAATGGAATTTTTCTTCTTGTGACTTGGCCATTTCCATTCGTGTATCTCTAATATTGATAACATAACGTCTTTTTTATGTGAAATAAGTAACACGAGAGGATCAAAAGTATTTCGATTAAGTTATTTCAAGTAAAGGATGTAACATTCGGTAGAGCGACGAGTCCTGGCGACTTTTTTATGTGAAATAATAAGTACGGCTGGGTCACAAGTAAGTTGAATTGCTCGGAGAAAAGGGTATAGTGTTCGGTAGTGCAACGAATCTTTGCGGGGGCATTACTGTGCCCCCAATATTTCTTTTTAGTTCTATAGTTTGAACATTTCCCATTTTTCGAACAGTTCGTGTGTTTTAAGTTCAAGATGTCTGTCACAATACTTATATACCTACTAGGTATATTACATCGGTACGTACACTTAAGACGTCAACTACACGAGCGAGTCTCTCGCGGCGATAATCTCGCCGTGGCACTAATATCAATAGTAACTGTATGAGCTAATCAATACACGCCGATGTCAGCCCGGCCGGCGATACGACGAGTGGCAGTCAATGAGTAAAACGCACGGACTCGTCGCGCCTCGCCGCGTGTTCGTCACAAGGCGCGGCGTGCTCGCTGAGAGGCGCTGTATGGGACAACCGTGAAGCGGCGATCACGGTTGTCCCAAACCATATAGCAAGTGCTCAATTTTATTTCACTCGCGCTGTATCGCGATACGCTGGCAGAATAATCTGTGTCGTATAGTTTACTCGACGTTAGTAAGACAGAATCGTCGCGAGAGTCTCGCTCATGTACTTGGAGCCTAAAGCCGTGTATACACTAAGGGAGAAATGTCGCAGGACACGGCGTTGCCCTAGACGTCGCCGAACATCGCGTGGCATTCTGCGATATCACTCGACATATGGCATTCGCGACGTCGCGGGATGAGATGTTGTGTGTGATGGCACGTTACGTATTAGGCGACGTATTCGTATGTCTCCCGACATTTTAGGATATCTTACATTTGTTTATACCGTCCATATGAGACATATTGTCCTTATGTGATCTGCACCGAGATATTTTTCAACGCAGGTCACAGGCCTCCAGCCGGGACATTGTTCTTTTGTGTAACCGGGATGCGATCATAAGCATAGCAGTGCAATTGTTGGATGTTACACACGTGTTCCAGATATTTCATTAGAATATTTGACTTTCTTTAAAATTATTATAGAATTAAATAATTAAAAATACTAGAAACCAATGTGGTGAAGTCAAAATCAAAACAAGATATTTCATAACAAATTGAGTTCCAGGTTTTAGAAGTTACAAAAGATCGCGTTACTACATTAATGTCGTCATTGTGCTGTACTTGTTAAAGAAAAAAAAGTCCTATTTAACACCGTTTAAGAGAATAGAGTTTCTAGCAGTCAACCAAAAACATTGCTCTAGCTGTTGTGCTAATAGTAACCCAATTATACCTTGATCTAGTACTTGCAGTTTCAGACCTTTGTCTGTGCTACTATAAATTACTATTAATTATTACTATTACTATTAAGGTTTACTATTAATTCGTACCGTAATACCATTACATTCATGTGTACATAAGTCACAGAGATACGCAAGTATAGTAGCATCCTACTTCAAAATATTAAGTCCATATCTACCTAATTTTCTAATAGTTTAAAAAAAAATCTTTTTAATCTTTTCTCTAGTTCTCGAATGTGTAAATTTTAATTCACAGTAAAATTACCTGATACTCGATCATGCGGGTTTCCTCATGATGTCTTCTTCTCACGAGCTCACTAATATAAATCGAGAATAGAATATCTTTAGCTAGAATTACATTAATATGTTTGTTCCAGCTCCGTAAACTGCCACTCGTGTGCGCGACATTTATATGGGCAGCGGCGCTTATCTTCGCGACTCCAGCCGCCGTGTTCTCCAACACCCAAACAGCGAAGATACACGACAACATCACTATTGTATACTGCACGCCCTATCCGCCTGAGTGGGACAACTATCCTAAGTAAGGAATATGTTAATTTATATTCGAGCTAAATTGAAATGGGAGGTTTATGATAATATTTATTTGAATATGTATGTACGGTCAAATGGCAATTTTCTTGTTAATTATTATGCTTTTTAGAGTGTATTTGTCTTTAGCCCCTCTCGTATAGGTTCATGGCATTTGAAGCAGATATAAGGAGATATAAGTCAATAGACAGAACGTTATTCCGATATACACAAACACGCGTGAAATATTACGCCTACATATAACAACAAGCAAAATTACAAAACACTTAAAATTACAAAAATAAACGAAACATAAACATTGAAACGTATACGAATTAACCCGAAAATACAACATCGTTAGTTTGTGAATATGTCAGTTGTGATCATAGCGGTGATTTTCAGTGGAGCAGTGTTGTAGAATATTACAATAAGAATAAATATATAAATGTCTACTAAAAATTAAAATTGAAAAAAAAACGAAACGAATGTAAAAATATTACAATATTAAAATATATTCAAAATCGAAATATATTAGTGTCGAATAGTAACAGTAGTAATCGTTTACCATTGTTTACCATCGGATTGTTTGTTCGTGTGTTATATTTTTTGTAACTTATTTATTTATATAACTTATTGCGTCCCTCTGCGTGTGCTACCTCTTGTATAACGGGGAATGTTCTGAATAATTTTTCACTTTGATGCCAACTTCGTGTTTTTGCCATCCCACCTCCAGTCAGCGACGTGTGGTTAATCCACACTTCCCCGAGAAAGTGTTGCTGCGCACAGTACGGTCATCAGGACACTTTATACTGCGAACCAGTAAGCTGTGGAATGAACTGCCTGCTGCGATTTTCCCGCTACACTATGCCATGGGGTCCTTCAAGAAAGTTGTGAATAGGATTTTACAAGGCCGGTAGCTCACCTGTATACCCCCTGGTGTTGCAGGTGTCCATGGGCGGCGGTAGCCATTTACCATCAAGTGGACCACACGCCCGTCTGCCACCTTCACCATAAAAAATAAAATAAATAAATATTGAATGGGTCCAAGTCCAAAATGCATATATTTTATTTATCTATGGACGTAATAATACACTATAAAAATATTAAACACTATTATTAATTAATCTATGGTTGTAATATACATTTTAACTCGTGCATTATATCAGTTTTGTAAAATACGTACTGCACCGTAAAGTTGAGTACAAAATTAGTAAATATATGCTAATATACCGTTAATGTATCTATACGTATGCAAAGTGAAAATCTTGAATTTATATTATACTCTGCATAAATAATAACTTTTAGATTATTACATTTTTATCGCGCAAATGCATCTATTCAGTTTATTGTTGTTAAATTTATTGTAAGGATAAAATTTATGGCAGTAAAAGTAAACAATTTCCACAACACCTACAAATTTGGCTTAAATTTTAATTCAGATTAATCACCTTATTTACAAAAGGCGTATTCTTGCGAGTGAAATATGATGCCGTGTATTTTATTAGGCGGGTCACTAAAATTTTAAACGGTTTTTCACGATAGGTATTTGGCAATTTCTTGCCATTAAGCCTTTAATTTTCGTTGGCTTTAGAAACAAAA
The DNA here is from genome assembly GCA_914767545.1 of Sesia apiformis. Lineage (NCBI taxonomy): Eukaryota > Metazoa > Arthropoda > Insecta > Lepidoptera > Sesiidae > Sesia > Sesia apiformis. Next base: position 12,902,819 of record OU611963.1, on the reverse strand, counting down.
ACAATAGCTTATAATGACTTAGCTGTTGTCCGCGGCTTCGCCGGCATTGACGAGGATGAGAAAATTGTTCTATCCTATAGATCGGTGATAGTCTACGTGTATCTGTAGTCGACTCACATTCGTTTGATCGTGAGTTCAAATCCTCAGTCCGTACCACTGAGTTCCTACTTAAGTACGGAATTTTTTTAAAAATGTCACTAGCTCGGCGGTGCTTTCTCCAAACCCATTCCTATCCATCCATCGCATCCGGGGGCTTGTCAAAGTTTGTCATTTTGCATTAATGTTGGCATATATCGCGGATGCCCATGGGCTACAGTATCCACTTATCATCAGGAGAACTGTATGCTCGTCTGCTCCTTACTACAAAAAAAAATATTATTATGTCTGTACACCATCTACCTGTAATTAAGGTATTTGTTTCCTCTCTACCCAAAGGTTATTTCAGAAATCTCTTTTTAACAATACAATCGATTTAAGTGCATTTCATGTATTTACAGTGTCTGTTACTATTTTGTTTTATTTTGGTGTGCAATAAAGAATTTTATCTATCTATCTATGCGTGTTGTGTGACCTTTTTAAGTTAAAAAGCGGCGGTAACTTTCGGCAAGAATGAGAAAGTTAATTACGCGAAAAAGGCAATTAAAAATATTGGCACTTACGTCACGGGTAATAAATTTGACGACTACATTTCTAGTAACACATATTTACAAGAAAAATCGTTAAGTTTATTTTATGAGGAGCTATAATGTTCTTGAGTCCCTGCAGTTAAAAGTCCTTCGTCAAGGAAGAGAGTTTAATATAATTTGGTAGAATTTACGTATAACTTTCCAGCAGTTTGTTGTGTTAAATCTAATTAAACAAATTGACCAAATTGACCAACTTGACTTGTGTGGTGACTTGAATGTAATTATTGTATGGTGAGGTTTGAGCTGTCAAGTCAAATTAGGCCATAATATTTGTGAGAAATTCCTTATGTAATTTCCTTGGTTGATCCGAGGCACATATCTAGGGTAATTGGGCCGTGATCGGAGGTATCGGACATGTAGACATATATGTAATACATACCACAGCAACTCGTGCCGCCCCTTGAGACAGGAAGGCTGTAACTTGTTGGCATGTTATTAAAACTTATCAAGTTTGCAGCGCCTGATGAAAGTTTATGGCAATTTCGCGCGAATTTGTTGTTTACAACAAATTTTATATAGTAGGTACTTTACGATCTATTGCTTCTAATTTATCGTACGTTTATTCCAGTTTATATTGACAACAAATCGTAACCATATCGTGTTATTGATGACGATAGCCTAAGTAGTACAGCGAAAATCACTTATAACCTTTTTATCTCGACTTACACATTATGGTTTATGTGTAAGTATGTAAGTAACGGAGTTGTAAAATCTTTTATTATAATAAGTAACGGTCTTGTAGAGTTGAGAAACAAGTTTTAAAACCTCCATAAAAATACGTAGTAAAAATCTTCTTATCGTAATCTTATTATCATCTATAAAAATCTATTATAAGATCAATTCCTCTTGTAGAAAATATTTTGTTCTTTCTATAACTTAATAAGAGAACGATTTTACATTTTACAACTCTTTCTTTTTTATTAGAAAAAGGCGGCAGACGACCATACAGTCCACCTGGTGGTAAGTGGATACTGTCGTCCATAGACATCCGCGATACATGCCAAAATCAGTCCAGAATGACAAAAGTTTGCACACCCCTGAATGCGCCTACCTTTGCAGATTAAGGAATGCATTGGCAGGAAGGGTTGGAAAAAATGGGGCAGGAATTAATGTAGTAATTTTAGCTTATTCATGAAAAAAAATATATAATAAAAAAACAGAACAATTACACTGGCCAACAAAGATTTTGCGGCAAAGCATTTGAAGGTCATTTTATATGTAACTTGTTGCCCTGATTCCGAATATGACCTCCGCTTTCCTAGATTGGCTCTAGTTTTTGAGATACAGGGTGGTCACAAAAATACATTAATAAGAACAATTTATGTTAGGTTGTAACGAAATTCACAAAAAAACCGAAAGATATATATCAAATTGTTAATGAGTAAGTACATAACATGCTGCTAATAGGTCAAAACATTCAATTCAGTACAATGAAATCACAATTAATGCATTAAAAATCGCTGTCTATATGATTGTCTTCTGTGTGCAGAATGGGGACAATCACGTTGAAGGCTCCAACAATAGTCAGCCATCATCTGTGTATCCCATCTTCCTTGGTATCTTTCTTCCATCACCCTGATATCTTGATGGAACCTCTCCCCTTGTTCCTCACTATAACATCCTAGATTATCCGGAAACCGATCTAAGTGACTATGTAGAAAGTGAACTTTTATGCTCATATTAGCATTCACATTTTTGAAGTCTGTAAGCATTTTCTGTACGAGTTCTACATAGTTGCCAGATTTATGGTTGCCCAAAAAGTTCTGAACAACCAAGACAAAACTTTTCCAGGCAGATGCTTCAATATCAGTAATGGAATTTATGAAATTATCATCCTTGATGATTTGGCGAATTTGAGGGCCGTTAAAGATTCCAGCTTTGATTTCCCTTACTCAGCTTTCTCCATACTCAACCCTGGAAAATATCTGCAAATATATTTGAAACATTGACCATGTTTTTCTAGGGCCCTAACAAATTGCTTCATCAGTCCTAGTTTGATGTGGAGTGGTGGAAAAATAATTTTTCCCCTGTCAACCAGTGGTTCGTTTATGATATTTGATGCACCTACAGTCATATTTTCCCTAGCAGGCCATACAACTTTTTCCCAGTGGTCTTCTTTAGCCCTACTATCCCACAAGCATATGAAACAAGGGTACTTAGTATATCCGCTTTGCTGCCCAAGTATGATGTTGACCATCTTCAAATCAACGCATATAGACCACTGGTGCTCATTATATCTAAGCTTCTGCAAGATCATTCTTCTATTTTCATATTCCTCTTTCAGTTTTATTGAGTGACGTATTGGTATCGATGCATAACTATTGCCATTGTGCAATAAAACATACTTCAAGCTTCTCGTTGAACTATCCATAAACAATCGCCAATCTTCTGGTCGGTATTCAGGTAACCCCATTTGGAGTAGGTGTCCAGGGATGTTCCTACAGTATACTAGGTCGTCTTCTTCAATGAAATATGGAAGAAGTGCTACCTCTCTTGTCCGAAAAAAAGTTATTTTACATTCGGCCTTGAGACTGTTCTTTTCACTTAGTCTAGATGCTAAAAGCTCAGAATCTTGCTTGGAGAGACTTAAGTCTCGTACTAAATCATTGATCTCTTCCTGGGAGAACTGTTGCTGTGTAGAAGTACTTTCTTCATATTCACTACCACTATCTGCACGTGTGCACACCAAATCCTGGATATGTTCTTCATCAGACAATGCTAGGTCTGGGAGTGTAGTGAACACTGGAATGGGGACATCGTCGGAGTGTGGTACAGGTCGCCTTGCTGATTCCAAATCAGGATACTCAAATTTACGTTTCTTGTAACGATTGATACCTTTCACATTAACCAAACAAAAATAACAGTCACTGTGATGATTCTTTGGCTCCCGCCATACCATAGGTACACCAAATTTTAAACCATTTCTTCGTCCATTTTTCCACTGACGTAGAGTTTCGACACACGTTTTACAGACCATATGGGGAGCCCAAGACTTATCTTGGTCTCCGAGTTTCATTCCAAAGTTGCTTGCTTGCTTCACAAACGCAGTAATATTTCTTCTTTGGTTCTCCTGGCAATATTCACCACATATGTAGCAAAATACATTGGGGTTATTCAAACAGGCTTCGTGAAGTACTCATAGTGTTCTGAAAATAGAAAACAAAGTATATATAAAGGTAAGCCCCTTAAAAAGAAATGAAAACGATATTACTGTAAAATATGCATAAAAAAAATATTTGTATAAGAGTATATTTGGAACACCCTGTATCTCAAGAACTAGAGCCAATCCTGGAAAACTAATGTCATTTCTGAAATCAGCACACCCGATATACTATAAATTCGCAAAAATATTATAGGCAGCAAAAAAAAATTTTTTTTTTGTTGGCCAGTGTTATCGTTCCAAATCTTTTTATTTTCCAATATGTTTCTCAATGTTATATAAAGTTGTGTAAAATTATTGGGAAAGCATTATCATTTTTGGCGATAAAAGAGAAAATAATTTGTTTCAATTGTGAATTTAAAGAGATACTCTTTGTGTAGACGTATACGGTGAATATGTAAGGGGACAAAAACTATTGACGATATTTCATCAAATATTTCCCTCCAGACATTATTTATTTTTTAGTGTGTTAAAAATAAATAATGTCTGGAGGGAAATCACAGAACAAGTGATTAAAAAATACGTACATACCTACTTTAGTTCATTAGCTTTGGCAGACGGTTTAGATGCTTCTTTTTCTTGTGGTGCCTCTCCCATCTCTCCAGTGGAGCACGTGACCCAGATTCGCGTTCGAAGCGTTCGAGAGCAAGAGTTCGCGTTTCCGATCTACTCGTCGCAGGACTTCCTCATTGGTGGCCTTCTGCGTTCAACTGATGGCTAGCATACGTCTGTATGCCCACGTTTCGAACACTCTTATACGTTTACGAAGCTCCACGTTTATTGTTCATTACTCGCACCCGTATAGAAGAATGGGCCGGATATAACACTGGAGGAGAAGAATGCACAAGGAGATCTTGAGATTTCGGTTGTAAAGAACTTTTCCCTTGTTGAGAGGATAACAAAGCCGCTACCACAAGCGCTTGGCCAACGTAGCGTTTTAAGGCAATACATCTCTCATGCACAAGACAATGAGCATGCGGAGGTGTCCAGCAGTGGATGCTGAAAGGGCTCGTTGCATTGCATACTATTATCGCGTTATAACGTGACGCGATTATATATTAGTACCTATAGGCTGTGTCCTTTCTAAAAGTTATGCCATGCTGTAACATGGTCCAGTACTGGATACTGAAATGCATTGTATTTCATTATAATAAAGAATGCGGTCAAGAGTTGTCTAATTGTGATTCATAGAATCTTATTCTCACGAGTATAATCAATTTTGTCAAATTATACGTATTATTAATATAAAATTTCATTGCTAACACAAATACATAGGATATGCTATAGAGAAGGAAGTAACTGTTCCAATGACTATCGTGAGGACAGAATGAATAGGTAGAAAAAGGAAAGACGTAAAAGAACCCAGGTAGGGTTTGCTGGGTTACTATAATACGCAGTTTAATTTTTCGTTGAAAGAGAATTTCAGTATCTTCTAGATCGCACCGAAAGTTCACAAGAATTACAATTACAATTATTGTTTCAAAGTTACTGAATAATTTTTAATGGAATGAGAACGGAGTTGAATAACCTTTGTCTTTTTAAATAATAATAACAGGAAAATAAATTAAATGTGATTATGAAATAATTGTACCTACTTATATTTTTGCAAGAAATGTTGCACTGGCATATTTTTGCTTCCTGTACTTCCTGAGGAATTCTTTCTTTAAAAGTAATTTTTCAAAACAATAAGAGGTTTCTTACATACTTCGTTAGACAATTTCTTTTTAAAGAAGTAATTTGAAAGGAAATGTTTCAAATTACTTTATAGAAAAGGGCAAACTTTGAAAAGAATAATGGCTAGGGAGTTTTAACATTTGTTTGGAGGAATGCCTATACTGCAGTTTCTAAATAATTAGTTTTTCTTGATTTTTTGTGAACAAATGCTTGTTGCCTGTTCAGATAGCACCTAATTATATGTTTCTAAAAGGTATATATTGCTTCATTGCACCTAAATGTACAGTCTCTATTTTGTTGCTTTTAATTTATCAGGCTGATATTATGGTATGGTACGATATGCTATAGTATAGATATTGTGTTTTTATGGCTAGGCATCCAAAATGTAAGAAGCTTTATCCCGTTAAATAAGTTAGCGTGGATAAGTTATCAAATAAGTTACGTTAAGCGAGTGAGCTCTTTAATCACCGATTTATCCGTAGCTCATGGACATCCGCGATACATGCCAACATTAGTTCAAATTGACAATCGTTGGCACGCTTTCGGATGGGTTGCCTACCTTTGGAGATATAGGAATGTAGGTAATTGGGAAAATGGGAAGGGAAAGGATAGGATGGGATGGAAATGTGCTCTGGCATATCTCACTCACAATAACACATTAATTTATGAAACATTATTTTATGTATAAAACATTTCCATTATTTTGGATAGTTTATTTTAGATCTTGTTTTATAAATATAGTCCTCTATCATACCTACGAATAACCTATTTAGTTTTGGTAGGAGGGGTGGCAGACAGGCGTGCCACCAGATGGCATGTAATTCTATAACTTAGGTAATTCAATTATAATAAATACTTGACTGTCATGTGGCTCAACTTCCAGGATTTCTTCAACTTCTAAGAAGATAATAAACATACAACACAATTATTAATTAGCTACACGACCAGAAGCAAACGGAAGTGGCTGACAAGACACGATAAAGCGGGAACATGCGAACTGAACAAAGACGTCAACCAAACTTGAGATATTCCTGTTAAACCGTAAACTAATCCTTTAGTAATTTCTCAACTCGACAAATTTTAGTGGGAAATCGCTGTTGGCGGTATCAGTCGCGATTTATCTGCTCGAAGATCGACGCGGCTACGTTGCTAATAAGTGATTTGGGAGCGTATCGTCTTACACATCCATGGCTTCTATTCCGAATATACAAAGATCTAGAGCTTATTAACATAATCTTGCTACTGTCAACTATTGACGAAAACTGTTCAGCGTTCCTCAGCTGTTGTCAATGTGAAAACTGTTACTCTATACGAACGTTATCGATAACAATAGAGGTATTGATTGTGATCCGTTATTATTCCGTATTAAGCTAGTAGCTGTTGAATGAGTAACGTGATCTCTAGTTTCTACTATGTTACAAATGAATACTTTCGATAAAATACTAACTATACTCGCGATAGTTACTACTAACTAACTAACTAATAGAACTAACTTAAATGAAATTGACTCGCTAAAAGTTATGAAACTAAAACGAAAAAAAATTAAAACATATTTTTCAAAAATTAATTTCCTCTATGAGTTCAGTTTGAAAAATATTATACTAAATGTACCATTGAGATCAGATTAAATTAATATAGACTAAACAGTCAATAATTATTTATTTTTAATTATTTATTGCATGTTGTAGGTACATTAAAATTACAATATCTAACGACGTACAACACTCTGGAAGGGCAAAGCAATTCAAAGTTAAAAATTAAAAATATATACATGAAATATTAAATACATTATTGTATTACACATTATTAACTTATTTATTAATTGGTTTCGTAATTAATTTCGTAAAATTATTAAATATCCAATTATTCAGTTATACCCACACATACATGTCAAGGCAAGAGCAAAGTAAGTTGTCAAGAGAGTCAGTGCATTTAATTATTGAACCTCCCATTAATTATTTATACTGATATTTATATTATGTTATTAATACTATCACTTATATTTATATATTTATACTTGCTAGTCTTTATCATTGAAAAACTCATGCAGTGTGTAAAAACGTTATAACTTCTTCTTGTGGTGCCTCTCCAACTAGTGGAGGTTGGCAATCAGCTCCGAATATTTTGCAATGTCCCTCGCGAGGCGAAACAGTTCGGCGACACTCGCGATCTCACTCCACTCCCGAATGTTATGCAGCCATAACTTTTTCCTGCGACCGTCTTTTCGGCAATCTTGACCGTCATAATTAGATACACAACTTTTCTCGACTCAATTAACCCCTTTGATCCCTTAACTCAATAAGTTAAATTCCACAAACTGAATTAATTTTTCTCTTTTCAGATGGATGGCGTTAGCAAAAGCGATTATCTACTACGGCTTACCACTCCTGGTTATTTCGTTCTTTTACTCACTGATGGCTCAGAGACTTCTGGCCAGTACTAGGGAAATGCCAGGGGCGCTTCATGGTGGACAGGGTGAGGCGCAAGCTAAGGCCAGGAAATCAGTCGCTTGTATGGTCCTCATATTTGTCATTGGTAAGTACTATTTTGTATAAATAATAAATAATAATAAGAGAAAATATATAAAGTAATTCGCAAAAATACTACAGTAAAATACTGGCAAAAATACTTTAGAAAATAGAGAAAGGAAAGATAAATCTGCAGAACTCTTTTTGTAATAATCAATCTTTAAACTTAATTCTATATTGATTTTCGTACTAAGTACTATCAGATTTATTTTGAATCACTAGTTGTCGGCACACAGACATATTCGACCTTTTCCCTTTAAAAAAAAAACAATATACTTCCAGTTTTAGAAGGAACGTCGTTTCTTGATAAAAAGTAAAAATAACTAGATTAGTGCTAGTTCCTAGAAAATTATAAGTAAATTGCTAAACTTTATTACCTCTAATGGTAATATAAAATAAAAATTAATTAAAAGTTGATAATTGAATTTAGCTACTCTGTTTACTGTTTGAATCCTAAAAAGAAATACTAAAAATTTTGGACAGTATAATTCAATTTTCCAATTCGTGGGGCAAACCACCGGAACAAATAAGAATTTAATGACTTTTCCAGTATTCTTCATTTGTTTCCTGCCGTACCACGCGTTCGAGATGTGGTACCATTTGTCGCCGACCGCTCAGTCCGACTACAACGACTGGACCCACGCTCTGAGGATAATTGGTTTTTGTTTGAGGTGAGTGATTGGGAACAATTGTTTTTATTCTGAGTTTTCGGCAAACGCAATTAAAGAAGAAGTTTTATAACCGTTTGAAGTAAAACACATTTACTTAAAGGGACTGTTTATATCATTGTTGATCTAACCGCTATAGTAACTTCAATAATGTTAATGGTGTATAATAGAAATATTGAAACGAATATTGCAATCATTCTATAGGTGGTATTTAACAGAAAGGTTTTTGATTTCCAAGCGAAGATGTTCGTTAGTGGAGTTTTAATGACATATTATCATGTTACTAGGTCAGTTATGACCTTATAATATAATATGTATAAGACATTTTTGAAAGAAAAATGTTTCAAGTTAGACGTTAAAAAATCAAGTTTCGATAAAACTGAATTTAAAATAATTGATTAGATTAAAATTTGATTGTAATTGTCCCAACGCATTTTCCTTTTAGCGTTTCCGTTGGTTAAATATTGTTGTTGAATAAAATGAAAATAGGATTTAATGAGTACGTTAAGCTTAGAACGTTAGGGAAATAATAATTTAAGAAATTGATTTTTTTACTAACCTTTTGTATTATAATTTTGTGAGTTGAAACAACATATTGAGATGTTTCTGATATGAAACTGTAAACAAATGACAATTGTATTCATATAACATGCTAATAACTTTGGAAAATGTCATATTTCATCCAATTTTATAAAAACTATATAATCATCTAGGAACCTAGAAACTGAAACACGGTTCCCTTTGGTTTGAAAGCTCATATTAAAAGAACTATTAAATTATATTGAAATGAAAATTTTTAGCTAGAACTAAATATATTCCAAAGACTTAACTCCTATTAGGTAGTAAAAAGTACCACTAAAAAGTAAAAATATAATCACTAATTGTAGTAAAATATAATCACTATAACTGTCCACTACTGAATTAACCTATAATTTAGCTTAAATTATATAAGTAGTATGTTGAAATAAAAGTTTAAAATTGTTCTCTAAGTTTCCTGAACTCCTGCGTGAATCCCGTTGCTCTGTACTGCGTGAGCGGTGTGTTCAGGCAACACTTCAACAGGTACCTGTGTTGCCGCCGCGGCACCCTGCACCCGACCTGCAGCTCGCGCTTGTCCAGAACTGCCGTCTGCGAGACCTCGTTCAGGAGCACCCATCGGCACCGGTGTAACAGGTAAGATGGTCTTATGTAAAATGTTTATTTGATAAATTGATTAAGAACAAATTATTTATGGTTTAGTTGTTCTTGGTGCCACAAGAATTTAATTGTGTCGCATTCTGATTTGGGACCATTTGTGTCTGAATTTGTGTGTACAATTTGAAATCCACGCACTCTTGATAATCTCCGTGTTTTGTATTCGAGTGTTTATGATTTATGTATGTTAACTAATTTGATAATAAATTATAAAAATCATTAGGCATTTATTAAAATGGCACAAAGAGCTAAAGAGATCAGAACAAAGGTGCAGTACACACAAATAGACTCACAGACGCGAGTTATGCTTGCTGTGAATCCAACTTTGTTCGAATTTAAATGAAATAGGAAGGTAGGTCGGCGTATTAATTAATAATTTATTATCTATTTTAAATTATAATTGCTTGTCACCTCTATAAAAAAATGGAAAACTATTACTGACATCGAAAAAGTCATTTCAGATAATAATGTCATTAGGGTAAGGTTATAACTTGTAGTTCATCAGTAATGGTTCTTACTCCCACAGGAACCCAACAGAAAGCATAGTGATATCAAACTACGACTACGGAAGCACTAAGAAGAAAAGTAACATCATATCAAGGAACAGCACCGACGGCGTTACCATCATGACGATCAGGGACACCAATGACTTCCTCACAGGAGATGGTGATGAAAAATGCATTAAGAGATAGACCTAATTCTTCATTCAGTTCGGAATTTATCAGAACCTTTCCAACTTTTCGGACTAAAAGACAAAAGTAGCTAACTTTTGATATATTTAATTCCTTTCTCACTTGATTAAGAATTTTTCTTGGGAAATTCGCAGCTGAGATCAAAGATCGTAACTTCTGAATGTTTAAAGGTGGTAGCTTGTATTAAGAGCGACTGTCTGTCGTCATAAAATACAGCTTTTGATGTAAAGGAGTCACTGCAAACATAGATTTTTTTGTAAAAGACCAACAATGAAAAATGTTAAATATAAGATATTTGTAAGATAAAATGAATGTTGATGATTGTAAACATTTTATATCAAGAGATTTGTTGTGAATTAGAGAGCTTTTTCTAATTATATTAAACAGATTCGCGTCGAATTAATATTTAAGTGGAAACCACGTGCATTAGTTGAAAGCAATTCGGTCACTTTGTGTGAGTATGTAAATACACTAGTTCTCAATTTTCTTGGCGTTAGGTCTGTATATCGATACCACACATGCTATAAGTATCGTGTAAAATAACTTCTGTTGTTTTTATATTCACATGAATGTTGAAACTTGGAAATAAATTATTGTCGGTGATGTTTGTTTCATTTAAAATATCATGTTGCTCTAATTTCTCTTTGTTGTATGTCGTAATTGATCATTATGACGAACTGCGTCACATCTAAAATTAAATCGTAGCAAAGCCGTGCGTGCCTGTACATGAAATATTTAAAAAAAGTGATTTCAATATAAAATATGAATAATATAGGGCTCAAAACAACAAGTTTTAGAAATTTTCTCTGTCTATTTGAATATTCGCGTGCAGAGTTGACATTTAGGGTACTTTTTATCCAGATCGCCTACACCAGATCACCGGCACCACTAGTATGCGATATTATGAATGGATAATGTTTAATATTTTTCATAATGTTGTGGATATAATCGTCCAAAATTCCTTAATTATGAAATATGTCGATGATATCCATTGACTTATTAACTTTGATACTAGGTCAATGATGATATCATTCTTTTGTTAAGGTTCCATACACTCAGACGGTCCACTACAAGGTAAGTTTATAACTATAAGCTGGTTCACAATATGGCTGCCAGTTGATATGTTAACTGCCAGACCTCAGCGACAATACGCGACATAAAGGGCACGTTGAGTTGTTTTTACGCTGGACTAATCGGGAACTTTTACATAGAAACTATGTAATTGATATCAATGGATATGAAAAATTAGAGATTTATACATACTACATTTTAAGTGACGCATAATTTCCAGTGATGCAGGCTGGCGATGAGTTAAATAAAGTTTGAGAGCACATAATGTTAGCCTTTACCAAACTAGAGTAAACAGTTTCAAACTAAAACTATACATACAAATGAATATGAAGCCTAATGTTATGGTTAGTCATTATTGGACGATATAGACCCAAATGGGATACCATACAGTTTAAAATAATTGTTTTCTTATTCCAGTTAAGGTTGATTGTAATTATTGTAACTTTGATGTTTAATTGTAATGTAACAAGATGTTACTTAAAGGCTCGCACACATTACAGCCGCGTCGCGCCGCAGCGCGTCATATTGCAAAACTGCGACAACGCACATTGCAGACGCGACGAGTCATAGCTTAGCCCGACGCAATAATTTTAGTCGTTAGCTGTTGACATTCAATCCTTCACGTTATCACACAGCGAATAACTCTGGAATTACATCGGTTAATTGCGCCCGTTCAATACACATTGAGGCGAGCCGCGTCGCAGTGCATAACAGCGAGCGATCCGGGAGTTTCACTGCGCTGCGGCGCGATGCGGCCCGCTTGAAGTGTGCGGTGGTTTATGCAAAATGTATGAAAATGATTCACCAGGATTTCTGCATGGTGCGGCCTACGGCATATGCGCGAGCCTTTACTGAACAGACAAATGTGAAATTCTCGTTTCGGAATCTTTGGCCAGTTTTTTGTAAGAAAGAAGTTAGCAGACGAGCAGACAATCCGCCTGGTGGTAAGTGGATACTATCGCGCATGGACATCGGTGATACATGCTGTTCAATATAGTATCGAAACTTTGTAAGCGTGTTTCAGAGCCCAAGGCGAGAACCCGAGTTGCGTGTTCTCAAATGCTTCTTCATGTCAATACTTGTATGGCGTTGTGATACAGAAACTTTTGGACAGACAAATTGTATATACGAGCCATGTATGCTTCTATAACACAACACATAAGCATGTTGACGCTAAGAAGCGTATGCGTTCTGTTGGCACGTTATTGGCTTCCGAACGTTTCTATTAGCTAACGTCCCGTGTCATTCTGGACTGATGTTGACATCTGAACGACAGTATTCACTTACCATCAGGTGGGCTGTATGCTCGTCTGCCGCCTTTTTCTATAAAAAAAAAAACAAAAAAACATATGAATTAAAGAATTCCAGAGCTACTGAACATTAAACACTCAAACATGGCAGACACTATTAAACTCAATCGCGGCTGCCCTAGATTGCTGGTATAACATATCTAGTATGTATTCTCTAATCGATGGATGATGGTCAGTTGATGATTTACAGAAATTACCAATGGTCTATAGCACAGCTCTTCCGATTTTGCGACTCATAGAACCGTAATATGGTAACTAGCGCTTTTTCATCCAATGCTGGACATGGGCCTTCTCATGCACATTGTCTTGGCATGCACCTTTGGGCAAAGCGGATTGGCGAGTCCACTCTTTAAGAGGTGGTGTGTATTTCAGGCTTTGTGGTAGCTAGCGGAGTTGTTATTTAGTCGCCTTTTACTACACCTACGGGCAGTAATGGAGTTTTGCTATTATAGAGTCGTTCGACATCACGTGGCTATATGCGACTCATGCGACTCAATGCGACTAATTTTGCGACTCATTTCTGAAATTATTTGAAAAAAAAAATGTCATACATGAAGGAGGATCTAATACGCTAATTATTGTGTATAAATGCTATTTATGTTTCTTTATACTAACATACTAATCAAGTATTAACATACTAATACTATAATCAATCAAAATAATATTATTATGTGCTATCAATCAATCATATATAACGTTAATGACACTACTAAGTAAGATATGTACATACTTAGATTTTCCTATTACATTTACTAACCTAAGCTAGAGATAGATGACTTGTGGAATGTATAATGTACAAGGATACGCATCATCACATAGTGCTTCGGGAGATTTCCCTGCCCAGTTTATTTTATTTTACTTTGTTCACATTAGGGAGAAACAGAATACCGGTAAAATTATAGAAACTCTAGATTACAAGTTCATATGAGACACAATCTAATTTCAATTTATCAACAATGACACATATGAATTATAGAACTCGCTATCGGGGCAACGTCACATATCTACACAATTTCATTTTGAATTATGGTAGGTATTGGAAGAAAACTACGATTAGTTAGTAAAATAGCAGATATGAGCTAACAAGGTGCGGGTTGATGTATCTGATTTCCAAGTAGCAAATAGGAAGGAGGCAAGAGGGGGGATACACTTTATAGTTGTTAGTTAGTTTGGAAAGCGATGGTGCATGCTGCAATTCAACGCTTCTGGGCGCACTCGACTGGCCAAGTTACTCCTCTCTCACAGTAAAATATAAGTAAAATGTCGCTTAGAAATAAGCTGACATTATACACAACTCTCGTCCGACTCATTATGACCTATGCTAGCGTTGTGTTCGCAACACGCAGCTCCCTCCAACATTGAAATTCTTCAGAAACTCCAGAACAGATTCGTGCGCAAGGCCGTGGCTGCACCATGGTACTTGCGTAATGTCGACCTCCACAAGGACTTGGAACTTCCCTCCATCGTCAAATACATAAAAGACACCGCCCGACGCTACTATGACGCTATCCCACACCATTCCAACCCTCTGATTGTCTCCTCCATCACCTACATACTGGACAGGAGTGCCCCTCCCTGCTATCGTCGCCCGCGGCACATCTTGGACGATCCCGACGACCCGATCACCGCTGCCAATGCGGTTCTCACACTGCACTCAAACACAGCACACAGACACCGTCCCCGCCGGCGGAGACGTGGACGTCCCCCTCGTTACACCGTTAACACACACCGGCCCTCAGCCAACACTTTTACTAGGTACCGGCACGTGCCTGGGCGCTTCTCGCCGACTCGCGATCCCGCGGTATCCCCCCAATGCAACGCCCTAAGCCGAGGTCCGTTCCTTCCGCCGGTTAACCGGCGGGGGAGCCCTTAGGCTGGTTGCAACACACATTTTGTTCCTGGCTGAGCGCCTTCTGCGCTCGCCCTAAATCAAACACGACCGGTGACTCTTGAAAGACCATTAGGGCCACAAGAATTTAGACATTCCGAAAAAAAAAACTGTATTCTAATTCTTCAATGTATTATGTATTTATTCAATGTACGTATTTATTCCCGTTGTGATTGAGTGGCATACGCATCTGGAATTCTGTTGAAATATAAGCACTGGCTGCATATATTTGTAGCGTACTAATCAAATTTTGTTTTGAATTTTAAATATGTTACGTGCTTAACATTTCTGTCTAATAACAATAAGATCGTGACGCACTGAAATGCTTGTCCTTTATTTTTTTACAATACATTCCCATCCAATCCTACTCTATGTACCTAAACCTTTCTCCAAATTCATTCCAAAATCTTCAAAAGTAGGCACCGCATCCGGAGAAGTGCCAATGTGTGTCATTCTGTACTAATGTTGGCATGTATCGCGGGTGTCCACGAGCGACAATACGGTGGACCGTTTGCTCGTCTGCCAAATTCTCCATATATAATTTTCTTATGATATATGTTTAAACTGCGGCGGCACAGAATGTTAGAGAGAGAAAATGCCATCATCGTTCTCTTATAAATGCAATATTAAAACATCTCATTTTTTAACACTTACGTCTGTTGTCTCTCAAAACTCCACAGAATACAAAGATTACTATTTTGCTCTTCAATCAGTTAGACGAACGCTGATTAAAATTCCTTCTCAGCTCTAAGCAAGTTGTCGGATTCTTTTGATTCATCTAATAAATCGCTGAATTTTGTAAAGTATCGGCCAATTATTTATTGAACGTTTGCACAAATACAAACTGCTTTGTTGCTTATAATCGACTTATTCAATAAGCGGCTAGGTAGCACCAACCGTTAAAATAACTTTGTGCAACAAATCTATTCATTCCATGAGATCAAGGAAAAAGATCTTTAAAAGCATGAATAAGTAATAAGTCCAATTCTTTAACTTCTCTGGCACCCAACTTGCTTATCACTAAAATACAATGTAAGACATCGCGATCTATACGGCGCTATACTCTTTATCACTTCATACATACAAAGACTTCATTGTTCAACGATAAGACTTCTATACCTTTTTACCCTTGGTACTACCGGTTGTACAAAGACTTCTGGTAGTGCCGCTGGTTATTATTGTCCCCGTATTATTACTGACCTGTATGGTATCACGGGAGATTTATTTTACGCCTGTTACTACAGAAAAATTCCAAAGTATTACTTACTGTTCGAAGTAATTAAATGTACTTAAATGCTTAAGTACATTGCATATGCTTAAAATACACTGCTTAAATATAAAATAAAGTACCAGATGCTACTTCAGTCAGCCAGTAAAGTTCAAATCTGTAAACATAAAAACCACGTTTTCCGAGTTCCAACATTACTTTCTTAACATAGCATAGTAAGTAAGTATGTACTTACTTAAAACACCGAAAAACTTTAAAAAATGCACTTGGATAATAACATCCCAAAATATAATTCTAATTCATCTATTGCATAATTCATTACAACTCATTCAATAAATTTACAACGTCATTAAAATTATAATTTCAGAATAATGCTCAATTATGTCTAGGGAAGCAGGTCGTAAAGGGTCAGGCAATTAATAATAACTTGTTCTTATAAATATACTATGGGGTCTGTGCACAATAATTCTCTTAAAATTATGTGTCAACCCTAATCTTTTACTGATGCGAAAAGTTAGTCGGTTTGTTTGTTACTTAATAAATCTGCAACAAACTAATCACCACCAAAAGTATACGTGTAGTTCGAACGGATTAACACAAAGGGTTAATCCTAAATCAAGGACGATGAAACGGCGCGTATAAGCTACAATATTATAATAATTCAACAAAATATGGAATAGAAAGAGCATAAAGCGATTTGAAGGAAGAATATTGCTGGGGGTAATTCTCAGTGGTGGCTCTAAGAATTTGCGGGGCCGACACTAATGACTGAAAACTGATTATAACTTTTATTTGTATATATATTTTGTATATATAAATATATTGTCGAGGATGAGGCCCGGAGCTGTAGCCCACCCTATCCTAGGGGCTAACTGAGAAATTAGTCCACCACTAATAATTTCTGTCCCTAACGATATTAAACCATTCAAAAATGGCCCTTGTTAGGTTAATACATTGGGTGTCTTAGCCTTATTTTCGAAAGGAATATTATACTGTAAACCTATATCCCTCTTCTGCTGGATATAGGTCTCTCTCTGGACTCGCTATAACATCATCCATGACTTTTCTTAACCAGCCACCAGCGGCGAACTCCTTCAAGTGGTCAGTCCATCTGGTCGGAGAGCGTCTCACACTCCATTTTCCTGTATATGACCGTCAATCTAGAACTCGTCTCTCCCATTGGTTGTCGCAAATATGACCTGCTCATTGCCAATTTAGCGTACTGATTTTATATGAGCTATATCGGTGACTTCTTCTTTGGGGTTCTTTGGCGAATCTTTTCACTTCCGTTTCAGAATAAGATTATCCGGTAAGGAAACTGCGAGCTTATCCTTACGGAACAAGGTTCATAATGATTAATAGATCATTATTATAGATTGATCATTATTTAGTATGTACAGATATGAATTGACTTTAGGGTTTTTCTTTTATAGGTTGCAAACGAGCGGGCGGTCAATCTAAAGATACAATTCCGAAGTCAACCGCAAACCGCAGACTGCAGACTGCAGATCGCAAACGGCAATAACAAACCGCAGGCGCACTCAACTGATACACTGCGTGTCTGTCGCGGAGGCGGCAGGCGACAGTGGCGCTGCGTTCCGAATACGATTCATAGAAAACTATAGAAACCAGTAGTGTCGCCTGGGTTTTGGTGCTGCCGTTTGTAGTCTGCGGCCTGCAGTCTGCGATCGATTTTGAAATTTTACCTTAATGGTAACTGGTCATTGTAATCTGTTGACACTTGACCCTCAATATCAAGGTAAATGTCGATATAACACCAACTTTTTGGAATCAGGATCCCTCATGAAATTCGTAACTTTCTTGTTAATAACAATATATTATACGTAAATGTCTAACAACAATTGTATATACTTAGTACAAACATTTATGTGCATAATTAGTATTCTTGAAAAACCCATGCTGCGATGACATCATTATAGTGATTATTCATAGAAAAATGAGGTGATTATTCATCAATTTGATAACATTACCTTAACGTTTCTATTCTATTCTTTCCTTGTTTTCAATCATAATTAGGTATTCAGTCATTCCAAATAATTATTTCCACCTCCTTCTATTTTTACTAAACGAAATAAATGTTGACTATTTTATTTAGTGATTATTCACTTGATATGTTTATACTGTTTAAGTTGAATTTAACTGGACCAAGACTTGCAAACTGGTTATATTTTACACGGTTCTGTTTATTCCGTTCAAGATTCTGAGTTAACTGACATGAAAATCTAATCAATATTTTAATGCGAAAATAACTTTTTATTCATACGGACACTTACCACTACAAAATCGAATTTAAAAAAAAAACAAATAATTGTCACCAATCTACATTAAGAGCGCGTAGTATATTGTGGCCGGGAAGGCCCTCATAAACAAAGGCGCCCAGAAGTGGGACGTTATAGGCATTCGCCCTAAAGTAAAAGAGACAATAAAACTACCGTACTTGAAATTTTATCACTTCACTGACCGACGACATTTAACTTTACGGTTTTCATAATAAACTCATAGTGATATCCCGATCTAAACATTGGGAAAACAAGCATTTCAACAAGTACAACATTTATTTACGGTTCACAAACTATTTAATTAAGGTGATTACGCTTTATATTTCGTAATCTTAAGTGAAAAAATGAGATTGTACTAAATCATTGTTTTACGGTCGGTGGCACGTGGCCACCTATTAAATGAGGTAATAACGAACTGCAAAGAGATTTGTGTTAAACGCCTGATTCGCTACTTTAAACGCAGATTTTAATTTATAAATATTTACATCCGTTCCTTTATTCGAATATAAAGGATTTCAGAACTGTTGCGAAATGTAATATAAACAACTACGAGGCGTATTCGAAAAGTAAGGGCCGTTCGCTTATATTTCAAAATCGACAAGTCGTAACACGTTTAAACTTGTGCATATCTGTACGTGCACTACTCGTGCAGCTATTTCAGGTGTTGTTTTGATTCAGTAGTCATTTGCCTATCTGTGCGTACAGTAAACAATGTCCGCGATAATCGTTGCTCCCGCCAGCTGTGAAGTTCGCGCTGTAATAAGATTTTTGTGTGCAAAAGGATCTTCATTGTTACCGGTAATGAGACGTGGATATCCTACATCAATTCAGAAACAAAACAGCAATCAATGCAATGGCGCCACTCAACTTCACCAAAATCAAAAAAAATTAAGCAAACTTTTTCCACAAGTCGAAAAATGATGGCTACCGTTTTTTGGGACGAAAAAGGTGTTCGTTTGGTTGATTTTATGGAACGTGGGACAACAATTACAGCTGACGTGTATTGTGAAACGCTCAATAAGCTAAGACGTGCGATCCAAAATCGACGACGTGGTAAACTGTCATCCGGTGTAATCCTCCTTTATGACAATGCGCGTCCTCACACCGCAGCCAAGACCCAAGAGAAAATTCAAGATTTACGTTAGGAAGTTTTTAACCACCCGCCGTACAGTCCCGACCTTGCACCCAGTGACTACTTCCTTTTCTTACATTTCAAAAAATGGCTCGGTGGACAACGCTTTGAAAACGACAAGGAAATTAAGAACGCCGTTGAAAACTGGTTCAACTCGCAGGCGGTGAGCTTCTATGCAGAGGGGTTACGGAAGCTGGTGCAGCGGTACGAAAAATGCTTGGAAGTGAACGGCGATTATGTGGAAAAGTGAAGTAGATTTGTAATAAACTAAATGTGCTAATAAACCTATTTCATATGATTATAATTTTTTTATTACGAAACGGCCCTTACTTTTCGAATACGCCTCGTATATAGAAAGGACTCAAAATGGCAAAGGTATTGCCCCCTAACTTCATTCAAATTTCCAATATCAATATCCAATGCTGATCCAGATAAAACACCCATGTATAATATTGTAATTTAAGAGGCAATGGAAGCTGTCCATCAAATCGGAATGGTTCCTGTTAACAGTATTGGAGGTCTGAAACCGCAAGCAATATCCGTTTAATATCGCTAGAGGTTGCACTACCTATCGTCAACGTTGTAACGACACGAATACCTGTGCAAGCTTCGTAAATATTTATTTTGCGAGTTCTCAAACGTCAATGTGTGCTGTCAATGCTTATAAAGTCATATTGGATTGTTAAAAGTTCTAAAGGTGTGTGCAGACATCTCGAGATATGCCGCTAAATTACTTTGCACGATTCAGGTTCAAGTAAAACGAAATGTATGAATGAAAACTAGAAACTATAATGTTTCCTTGGTTTTCGGGGTATATGTATGGAATGTATGTATTATTGTACATCATTTAGATGTACAATAATGTTCAAACTATACCGCGAACATATGATACAAATGTGGCGTTTTTTGCCGTGGCCAAAGAACATCCGAAATGTGTACTGACATATTGACATGTGTATTGGGTCAACAATTTAATCTTGTAAATTTATCCGATGCGCCATTTTTGACAATAGACAACACTTTTTCTGACATACACTAACACAGATGCAATATAAATATCACAAATAACCAAAAGAAAAAAAACAATGTAGACAATAAGAAAAACAAAAGAAAATCACAAACATTTAAAAAAATACAAGAAATAGTAAAATTAAATGAAGAAAAAAATGCTCTTTTATGCATGTGTGTGTTGCGTTGCCGGAAATGGTCTCCAACTCAGTATATGCTGTGACTGTCAGTCACCGCGCTGTTTTTCATTGGAGCCATTCGATGACGCACGGACAGTAGTATATTATTTCATAAATTAGTAACTGAAATTAGTCATATATAGCATTTTACATTTCTTTTACTACTATTGTTAAAAAAATACCATTCTTATTCCATACAACTGATCAGAATATACAAATAGATGTGTTTTGTTCGTAGCGATTTGTATTAAAAAATAAGTGTTCTAATCTATTCTAACCACATCGGGCTGAGTTACTCGAAGAACTCTCAAGATAGATGTCACGTGGGCGAGTTTATTACATGTCTGTAACCAATTGGCTGTAACTGTAACCAATGGTACACACGCCTTAATAATGCTCTATTGTAGAGGTCATTGTGCATTGACTACATACACGTAATATTTTCGCTCACATCACAGTTATCTTGGGAGTTCTTTAAGTAACTCTTAAAGTCTCATATTCTATTAGGATTTCTCTGACATATAAAAAACGACAGAAACTGAGCTGGAAATTTAAGTGGTTCCAAATAAATAGCCAGTTATCATTTTGTAATGTCGTCTGCTTTGAAGATAAATGCGTTTTCTCTGTTGTCACATTTATCACTTTTATTTTTATCAAGGGAGTCGTCCCTTCGCTCTTAAAACAATAATATGAGAACGAATGGACACATTGTGCTGAAATTGAATATTCCACTTTACGCATTTTCATCTCTCGTTCATGTTTAAAACAAGAAGGGACTAACAAGGAGTATTGTAATGAAGTTACATTTCAAATAATGACTTGTTCTGAGTCTTGTAATGCAATGCGATTATTAGAGAAGGTTTAAACCGAGTTTAAAGTCAGGTAAAATTTTAAACTTAGAATAGAATTTATTTAAAGATTACATAAGTCACAGTTTTAAAAAAAACAAGGTATACCGTAGCCCTCACATAAAGATTCTCTGTGTCGTGAGGACTAGGGCATTCCACTTTAACAAATTTGACATTATATCTATACTTATATTTATAAAATGAAAAATAATAATATTAAATAGAAATTTCCGCTCAAAGATACACTTATTTTTATGCAAGACAATTATAGTGTATATGGGTATTTGTGTGTTTATGTTTGTGTGTGTGTGTGTGTAGGTTTGTAAATTGCAACGTATTGAAGTTCTATCAGAACAATTATATAAGTGTCTCTCTGTTCAACCTAAAGGTTGGCTGGTAGAAAGTGCCTCCCGTCATTAAGCTCGATTTTTCTACGATTGAGTGCAATAATGTTTTTTAAGCAAATAAATAAATACACAGATCCTATACCTACACGAAATGTTGCTAAGCTGTATTTGGAAGTAGAAACACACTGCGAAATCCGCGTTGGTATCTTATGCATTTTTTTGTACAAATTGTATGTAAAATAGGAATATGGTCATTATTAAGAAATAATTATTGTATTAAGATAATTATTGGTCTCTGACGGTAAGCCTGATTCACAAGTTAAAAGTCACTCAGTGAGCAATGGAAAGAACTTGTTCACAGTCGTTATACTATAAATTAAATTCGCCGACTTAGCTCAAAAAATCAGTAACCTGAAGTGGCAGTGAGCAGGACAGTTAACCGATGGGGAAGACGAGTCCACGAATGGTGACCACTTACCGGGAAACAGCGTGGGACGCCCTCCGGCGAGGTGGACTAACGACTTGAAGAAAGTTACCAGTAGTTCGGGGATGAGATGAACAGAAGCCCTGGTGTGGTGGCGGTCCTTGGGAGAGGTTTATATCCAGCAGTGGAGAGACACAGGCTGATGATATGGTATGGTATATTATTACCAATATATTTAGAATATTTATATCCTAGTTTATACTTTTTATATAGTGTTTGAACGCGGCTTTTTGGAATCTTCGATTGCTTTTTAATGCATAAAGTTATAATAAATTCTTAGCTCCATAGAATGAGACGCACGTTTATGGAAATAAAGATTGCAAAATCAAGCCAACATATTTTTCATATATTCAAAAACGAATGGATGAATGAAAGGAACGTTTAATTGACAGATATACAACATATTTATACCAGTTACATACTCAGATAAAAAGGACCTTATTGTCGGTGAAATCTTAGAGATTATTTTGATTTTTCAAGATAAATAAAAAGTTAGAGCATATGTTAGAGCATTTTTAGTTAGAAAATTTTAATCAAAGTCAATATCGACAATAAGGTGGACCTTAATAAGATGTTTG
The DNA here is from genome assembly GCA_914767545.1 of Sesia apiformis. NCBI lineage: Eukaryota > Metazoa > Arthropoda > Insecta > Lepidoptera > Sesiidae > Sesia > Sesia apiformis. Next base: position 12,879,844 of record OU611963.1, on the reverse strand, counting down.
TTCCATACACATTGTTTATAAATATCGCGTGTCGTCGATGCTGCCTTACTGACACAACGAAACTCGTTTTTAAAAATACAACCACTTCATTTCATTTCATGTTTTCCATGATTGCACAAACGAAAACATTCAAAGGTGAGCCCGTCCTATTCAGCATTTATGTCGCAGCTACACTAAAGGCTACACTGATTTTCAGTGGAACCCCAAGTGTTTTAGGGTTGAAGTGACAATCTTGTGCGGGGTACAAATATACCTTTTTTGGTAGGTCTCGACAAAAATCTGGATAGATTTACCTTTTTATAGTATTATATTAGGGTTAGCTAACGGTTGAGTCAAAGTTTTTTGAGCTTATTATTACCCAATTTAGAACTTAAACATTTATTTATGAATCTTAAAATACTAAAAAATAGATTTTTTTCTTAATATAGATTAACATTACTTTCTAATTATATTACTAACCTAACGGATAATAAGCGAAATGCAATTAATCAAAAATTAAGCCGGTTTAAGGGAATTAAAAATTCCAAAAAATTCAACGCCAAAATATTAACATGTTTATATAGGGCTCGTAAAACTCTACGACATTTTTTACATTTTTTTTTTGTAAAACTTACGGAATATAGGGAAATCTCCTTTGATAAATATAAATACAAAACGACTTTTGCAAACTAGCAATTTCAATAACGATTGACACGGTTACGGCTACCATATATTTTTACTATAGTATATTATCAATTTACCCATCGATCATCATTGAGGGGTGAAGCAAGGCTGTTATAGACGCTAGCAATCACAAAGGCTTGTAGGTTGGATTATTGAGGTCCTAATGGTCATTGAGGCTGTATAAACTTTAGGTAATCCATAATACTAATGGATTTTGTGGAAAATGCGCAGTAAAATGATTACAAAACGGTCAATTTCTAAAGAGGCTTGCCGGTTGTAGAAGTTAAGGAGAGAGAGGGTTCACACTGCAATCAAACAGTCGCTGGGCGCATTCGACTGGCCTTTGTTACCCCTCTCTCATAGCTACCTTGAATTGTACTGCATTTTCCATTTTATCTTATTCCTCAATGTATATAGGAACGTAGTTCGGTAGTGAGAGAGATATGCCCATTCCCATCCCATTCTATCTTATCTCCCCCATTTTCTACACCCTTCCTCTAAATCCATACCTTCTTCTTTCATCTTCAAAGGTAGGCATCCAGGGGCGTGTCAACATTTGTCATTCTGGACTGAAATTTTCATGTACCGCGGATGTTCATGGGCGACAGTATTCATTTACCACCAGGTGGACAGTATGTACATCTTCCGCCTTCTTCCTATTAAAAAAAATATATATATTTGAAGCAAATCAGAATCAGCAAAACAAACTATTTTTAAATAACTGAAATAACCATATTTTAATTTTGAAGAATGTCAAGACAAAGTCGACGGAGTTCCGCATCGCGGGACTTTATTGTCAGCTAACGTACCTTTAAATTTGCTGCCATCGATTTGCTGTCACTTTCAGTATTTATGCTGCCGATTTAATTCTTTCCCATTCATTTTGTCCGTTGTGGAGTAATATTTTATAGTTTTAGTTTGTTAAACAAAGAAAGGCAGATATATTCGGGTAGGGTTGAAAATAATGGTACAGGCATTGATCTACAAGACAAGACACCACACGGTACACGCGATAATAGTTATAGACGCCTAAATCAAAAGATACTCAAAAGACAGTGGATCGGCAGTCTACTTCTCCGATCTCGCATTAAAAGCGAAATCTCTGCCTGTCAACCCACAGACTGGGTATTCTTTGTCCGCATCCCACCGACGTAGTCCACCCAAATAGAAACCCGTTCTACAGTATGGTATATGCTATCTGTGTGACGAGCGTCGACCAACTGCAGGTACAGGGTCTAAATAAAACAATGACGCGTCCTGTTCCGTACATTTAATAGACGGCTTATACTCATAGATAACATTGTTTCCGATCCACTGCATTACATCATTTCTTAGTAATATGTGTATGAAAACAACACAATAACTATAAAACTCAGCAGAATCATAAAAATCCATGCAATGGTGTTTTTTTATGTTGTGAAGTACAATGCTTTTCAAAACATGATTCAATTCAACTTTGACCAGACAAACTCAGCTTGGATGAATAGGGTTACAAATGAGAAAAAATATGACTAAATGCCATATATGGTAACTGTCATATATGTAAATAAGTTCGAGGAGGCTCACAACTCCCTAGAAAAAATTGCAATTACCAGTTGGTATCCCTCAAAACGAGTTTACGCGAGATCTAAAATAAATCTTGTTGTAAATTTAAATTTTTTAATTCCTCTTTTTGGTCCAGGTTCAGATCTTTTTTAATAACTATCCCTATTTTGATTATTTTATTGACTTGACTCATGAGATGACTGACTATTTTTTTAAATTATATTATTTAACACCAGCAACGACGAAGGTAATCTGCGTGTGCGCGATCCCACTCTAGACTACCTAATTAAAACTTAAGCTGATATTACTCAGCTAATTAAGTTTTTAACCAAAGCCATCTAAGTCGTCTGAAGCAACTCTTGATCGAAATCTTGATATAAAGAACACTTAATAAATAATTCTTTTTCACAATAAATACGAGGAATAATTCCAATCATTCCAAAGTTCGAGGGAGTTTAATTTATTTTTATTCACAAGTTCTTTATATTGCATTGTAGTTTTTTTAATGCAAACTAAATGTAAAAGTAAATATGGGCCTCGTCATGCACATTATCTTGTGTATGAGGGAAGTGTGGCCTTAAAAGTGTGGGAAGTGGCGGTCCACACCGCCGGCACCGCCGCGAGGTTTGTGAGTCTTCTCTTTTAGGGATGGTGTAGTTCCTCAAGGCCTGTAATTTTCTTTATTTATTTATTTCAGGGAATTAAGGCCTATCCAATATATACCTCAACCTAGAAATATAATACAATAAACTTTACTAACAGGAATTATTCTTGCCCGGTTTCGCTTCCCTAAAATGTCGGGACACTACCCCTTCTGACGAAAAGTCAGGACTGAGGAACAGCTTTTTTTATGTTTATTTATTTATTGATTTTGCATCACGAAGCCAGATATCAAGATATTAAAGTATAATTGAATATAGTTTGTACAATGTTACATCTAATTGACATCTCAATAATGTGACGACAGCGTGATTGACATTTTAACAATAAATTTAATTGTAATAAAGCTAGAGGGGTTAAATATAAATAATAAAAAAGAAAATAAAGTAAAATGGGTGAGAACAAAACAAAGGAGAACTAATTATTACGTTCTGTAGTCAGAGCACGTTAGACTTTGTTCTCAAAGTCAAACTTGAGCTTCTGATGAACTGCAGCAACCAAGAGCTAATCGGTCTTAAAATTGCTAGACGTATAATTTGACTCTAGCTACCGCAGCTCCAACTTCAGCGGCGCGTCCATGATCCCACCCTGAAGCCTCCCTTGAATGTGCTGCATGATGTCTTCCGGAGACATATTCTCATCCAGGCTAGATAGATAGATATCGGCAGTCGGTACCGGCCTTGAGATGTGTTGATGCGGCAGGAACGCTACCACGTTTATTCTGATCGCGACATCGACGACTGTTCCTTTTCAATAGGATGAAAACATTGGCATCCTCAACTGGCGTGGCTGGAGCAGGAGTTGCGATCGACACATTGACCTTCATCTTGTTTTGTTGAATCGAAGGTTTGGGACGCGAGGGGCAAGCGAACGGCGGGACCTGCGCTGTGTAAGTCCTTCGGGGGCCTAGATTTTATAGCGCCTTGCGCGCGGTTAGGGTTGGGGCTTTGCTTGTGCTTATGGGATGGGATTATGCTTTGTTTTTTTTATTGTTGTATTTTTTAATACAATGTCCACTTAATTTTCGTAAGAAAATTTTGGCGTGTTTTTTATCCATTGGGTTCTTCTTTGTGGAACCTTTGGGTTACAATACACTATACGGGCCCCAAGGCGAATAAGTGGATATTTGTGTACATGCCCAAGATGTTTATAATTCTGGGGCACGCTTGTTTCATTATTCTTTTCTTCACCACCGAACCAATAATAGTGAATTGAAAAAATCTGTAGTGGTAATTCAATGGTAATTCAACTCAAGACCTTACGAATAGGAGTCTGTTGGATTCCAACATAAAAATTAATAATTAATTTAATTTGTAAGAGTGGCAACACTGGGCCTGGCTCGTCGTTCTTTTGTTTTTGTAAAACAAGTGAACTACCCTTTACTCACGCTTGTTTCTGTATGCATCGTTGACAATACACGCTTTTAAAACGTTCTAGCGAATTTCATTTCTCGGTTCTCTCCAGCCCCTCAGTCTACTTCTACTACAAAATAAACATTGGTCCTTCGATAATAAGGATCGTGAAGTGATTTCGCGTGTTCAGTTTGGGGGAAATCAACAAGTTTACCCACTTCAATCTTTGTGCAGTACGGAATACGCCAAAGACCCTATTTTTCCCCATGAACGTCACCAAGGATGTCAAGAAAGCGGCAAGATTGCAGTTTTATAGCGTTTACAAGCTATAATCTACGCCGGCTGGTTCACGCCAAAGAAGTCAACCGCAAGTATACCTATATACTTCAGAAAGGTATTTGCAGCTTGTTTTCTACACTTTGCATTCGTCCGTGTGCATATCTATTATTTCCGCGGCGAAGTGCACCTACTACAAGTGCAACATTTTATTCCTTTGTTCTTCAAAATATCAATTTGCATTGCATTTTCTTTGCATTCAAGAACAAAGGTAACAGAAGAAACACCATCATTTGAATTCGCCAATTAGCGCACAACAATCGTGGCATTCTAGCGCGATATCCAACCAGAGCTGTCCGGTGAGTCTACGTCACGACACAACATCACCTCCGTCCAATTACGATGTTCGGAACAACACACTGCACCTGAATACGCTTATCGTTTGCTGTCGGCCATCAAACAATTTTGAATTTACCGTGTTTACGATTAATTTAAATAGAACTGTTGAATCATTGTATTTAGTGGGTAATTACTTTAAATATCTCTGTATTTTTAACGTGTTAGTGTTAAGTTTTGTTACGTGTTTTGTGCACGGAAACTGAAAGATGACGACTTCAAATCCTGCAAAGGAACAAACTTCAAATCCTATAAAGGAACAAATCGCTAGTCTTGTAAGACAAAGAGGAACAATCAAAGGTAACATTACCAAATTGTATAATTATTTTAATGATTTGTGTGCAACAGCAGCATGTTCGTTGTCCAGGGAGACTTTAAAGGTCAAAGAAGACAATCTTCGTTCCAATTTTCGTCGTTACGAAGACTATAATTTAAAAATTATAGGCCTCGATCCCACTGACAACGAAGACGCAGATTTAGTTGAGGACAAATACACTTTCACTTTGACAAAAATACTACAATTGTCAAACAAAATTGATAATAAAACACTGTCACAATGAAAACGCGCATTGTCATCATAACCATTCTTCTCATATGCCTACAAAATTACCAAAAATAGTCATTCCTCCTTTCTCTGGTAGGTACTCAGAATATAGAACCTTTATAGGGCTTTTCAATTCACTTGTCGACAAAAACCCTCGATTAGAAAACATACAGAAGTTGTACTACCTACGGACCTTTTTGATGGAGGAACCACTAGATCTGGTCAAAAACCTACCATTGGTTGATGGGAGTTATGAGGAGAGCATTATAATTTTAAATGATCGTTATAATAACGAGTATAAGATCCGCAGCGATCATTTAAATATGTTGTTAGATATACCACAACTAAGTAGGTCTAATGCACAAAATATTAGGCAGCTTGTATCTACTGTTAAGCAGCAATTGGCGGCATTGCGAAACTTAAACTGTAAAGTTGATGAATGGGACCCTATTGTCTTGTGCGTAGTATTGCGTAAGCTCGATTTCCTTTGCAATAAGGACTTTCAATTAATTCGCAATACGGAACCCACTGTACAGAGTCTTATTGATTTTCTAGAAAAAAGGGCACTCGCACTTGAGAATTCGGAGCGGCTTCAGCCTAGGCAAGAAGGTCAGTATAACAAATCATGCTCCAAGGTTTGCGGAGCTGCAGCTATGAAGCCTCCAGTTCCGATGCCGGTAAAGAAGCCACCCCCAACGTGCCTACAATGTAAGTCATCTCACAAATTATTTGATTGCAACAAATTCAAATTAATGTCAGCTGCTGATCGGCTGGCATTTGTAAAAGAAAACAATTTGTGTAATATTTGCCTCAATAATCATGCTAAACCATGCAGATATCATTTTAAATGTGGTATTTGCAAACAAAAGCATAACACTTTGCTTCATGATGACAAAGCCACCAATCCAGTCATTCTGCTGTCCAACAATGCCACCACACAGGTGCTTCTGCCAACCGCTAAGGTAAAACTTATTGCAGGAAATGGAACAGAAGTACATGTTAAGGCCCTTTTGGACAGTGGAGCTCAAGTTTCGTTTGTAACTGCTGAACTTGCAAACTTACTCAAGTTACAAACTAAAATGGTAAAGTCGGGCGTAATAGGCATTGGCAATACGGTCAATAATCTGAACCAGTATGTGTCTCTTAAAATCCAGTCATTAGTGCGCGACTTCAGCATCCAAGTGTCTTGCTTCATATTGGACAAGATTACCTCAAAGCTGCCACAAAAAAAGGTTGACATGGCAAACTTTGTGTTGCCCCCTAACATCACACTTGCTGACAAAAACTTCAATGAGCCAAGTAATATTCATATATTATTAGGAGCGGACATACTATTCCAGGTGCTGTTGCCCCATGAGCCAGCCTCCATTCTCAAGTCGTCTGCGTCTCCGGCAGCATCCAATACAGCTCAGTCTATCGCTCCAACACTACTCAATACCAAGTTCGGCTATGTGATCGCCGGCAACCTACCTAATTTTCCTCTAGATAAGGCTGTATCTTTGTTTTGTACAACATGTCAATCTGACCTCAGCGAAAATATAGCACGGTTTTGGAATACAGAAAAAATCCCAGAGGTTTTTTCAGAAAACCAATCAGAGTTTGAAACTTGTGAGAATATATTTCAGGAAACCGTACAACTTAAAAACAATTCTTTCAAAGTTGCTCTGCCACTAAAGTTGCCTCTCGACTCCATCAATGAAACTCTAGGTGATTCACTATATCTTGCTTCAAAAAGGTTCCTCAACCTAGAACAATGGTTACAAAAAGATCCGCTTTTGTTAGAGCTATACACAAATTTTATAAACGAATATTTGCAACTAGGACATGCTACAAAAATCGACATCAATCAATATGACCTAAGTTCAGATCCAGTCTATTTTTTGCCACATTTTGCAGTATTTAGGATGGATAGAAGAACAACTAAATGCAGACCTGTTTTCGATGGCTCTATGAAAACAAATAAAAAAGTATCATTAAATGATTTGCTACTCAACGGTCCCGTTGTGCAAAAAGAATTGTTCGATATTTTGATGCTGTTTCGATTTGAGCGATATGTATTTGTTACTGATATAAAACACATGTTCAGAGCAGTATCATTAGATCCTAAATATCGTTCATTACAGAACATTCTATGGAGAGATTCTCCAGACAAAAATGTTGAGTGTATTCAGCTCAACACAGTAACTTATGGGCAAAAAAGCTCATCTTACTTAGCAACTCGCTGCTTGATAGAGTTAGCTAATCGATATGAAAATGAGTTTCCAAATGCAGCATTTATTCTTAACAATCAAACTTACGTTGATGATGTCTTGGCAACTGCTGATGCTCTGGAGACATTGATGGAGTCGAAAGAGCAGCTCTGCAAGCTTCTAGACCTGGGGGGGTTCCAACTTCATAAGTGGTCTTCCAATAGAGTTGAGGTTTTGCACGACATTCCACAAGACAATCAATATTTTGATGAGATCGATTTGCAAAAAGATAGCGTTTACATAAAAACATTAGGCATAAACTATGATATAAAGTCTGACGCTTTTACGCTTTCTGCACCTAAAACTGGCGAAAAAATTCCAGAGACCAAACGCGAAGTGCTTAGCTTCATCAGTAAATTTTACGATCCGCTAGGCCTAGCTGGTCCGCTGGTCGTAAGTGCTAAGGTCATTATGCAAAAGCTCTGGGAAGCTCGTTTGGAATGGGACGCATGCCTCAGTGATGAATTAAAACATCTTTGGCATGAGTTCTACGAAAGCTTAACAGTCATGAAGCCTATTAGTTTGAAGCGTTATGTCAATTTGCAAAACGCTGCTTGGTTGCAATTGATTGGCTTCGCCGATGCGTCAAGTTCCACTGCCTATGGCTGTTGTGTATACTTGCGAGTGGTTGGTTTGGCGGGTAATGTGAAAGTTTCTTTACTTTGCTCTAAATCTCGAGTCAATCCTCTTAATCAAAGACTTACAGTACCGAGGCTTGAGCTTAATGCTGCTTTATTGCTTGCAAAGCTTGTCAAGAGAGTGCACGATACTTTGTCATTAAAAAGGTCGATAAATAGCACAATTTTATATTCAGACTCTCAAATTGTTTTGGCATGGATCAAAACAAACATAACAAAACTGAACACCTATGTGGCAAACAGAGTAAGTGAGATTTCACAGCTTGCAGAAGGCTGCCATTGGTCTTATGTAAGTACTAACGAAAACCCAGCTGACTGTCTCAGCAGAGGTGTTTTACCACACGAATTGGAGCAGCATCGGCTTTGGTGGACCGCGCCGCAATTTCTTCATAACAGTGAGTACAAGGTTCCTCAAGTTGAGGTGCCTTCACCCGACCTTCCCGAGGTAAAGAAGGACTCCGATTCCGGGCTCCCAAATGCGATGATTTACACTGTTCCTTCTAAGGCTGAGCTATGTCTTGATTTTCTGGATAGGTATTCAGATATAAATAAACTGCAGAGGGTTCTTGCGTACGTTTTGCGTTTCTGTCGTAATGCTCGCACAAAACAAGGTAAAACCAAACATAACTTCATTACGAGTTATGAATTAAAAGAATCGTTGTCAATAATAATAAAATATGAGCAGCAAAAATTTATGAAAGATGAGATAAATTCATTGCAATCTAAAAATGTTGCAAAAAATAACTTGAAAGCTTTGTATCCATTCATAGATGACAAAGGTTTGATTAGAGTAGGCGGTCGTTTACACAATGCTAACATACCATACTCTCAAAAACATCAAATCTTACTGCCTAAAGGTTCGCGTATTACTGAGCTGATAATAAAGCGCGAGCATGAAAGGAACCTTCACGCAGGACAAAGACTGGTTCTTGCATCTTTGAATCAAAATTACTGGCTCGTAAATGGTATAAGAGAAATTAAAAAGGTTATACATAAATGTATCATATGTTGGAAGCTAAAAAAGAATGTATCAGAACAACTTATGGGTTCTTTGCCACATGATAGGGTAAATGCATGTCGCCCATTTCAAAAAGTAGGTATTGATTTTGCCGGTCCTATAACGGTAAAACAATCTTCCATCAGACGATCGGTAGTATCATCCGGTTATATTTGTGTCTTTGTATGTTTTGTGACAAAGGCATTGCATTTAGAACTTTGTTCTGATATTAAAACAGACACTTTTATTGCAGGCCTCAATCGCTTCATTTCACGTCGCGGTCTTCCTACAGAAATTTATTGTGATAATGCATCGACCTTTAAGTGTGCTAAGACTAAACTGAATGATTGTTTTAAATTGCAGAATTCCAGAGAACACCAAACACAGGTGCAAGCCTATGCTTCACAAAAGGCCATTAAGTTCCATTTTATTCCATGCTATTCACCCATTTTTGGTGGGCTCTGGGAAGCTTCAGTAAAAAGTGTAAAATATCACTTAAAACGAGTTGTACAAAAGTCATTACTAACTTACGAACAACTCAATACAGTTTTATGTAGGATTGAAGCAGTGCTAAACAGTAGGCCTTTAATTCCATTATCAAATGATGTTAATGATCTTTCCTATTTATCCCCTGGTCATTTTTTGATTGGCACAGCTTTAAATTCGTATCCAGAACAAGATTTCTCTGGAATACCTGAAAATAGACTTAGATTTTGGAAAATATGTACTAGCATGCAACAGACTTTCTGGAAAATTTGGCATAAGCATTATTTGAATGTTCTTCAATCTAGACCCAAATGGAGGAATGTAACACCTAATATAGAAGTAGGTACTCTTGTAATATTACGTGAAAACAATGCAGCACCGATGTATTGGCCCATGGCAAGGGTGGTCAAAGTATTTCCAGGCTCAGATAATATTGTCCGAGCAGTAGAAGTTAAAACAGCAAACGGACGTACCCATACCAGGTCCATCACACGGGTGTGTGCATTGCCTATAGATAATAATGACAAATAAGTTAGTATTTTTATTTACATGTTAAAACCCAACAATTTAAACAAAATGCTCTCTGCAATTTTCTCTGGCTGGCTTACTTGTATATTTTACATGTAGGCATACTTAAATGTTTTTACACACCGAGCGGTAATTGGGTTGTCATTGTTTGACAATATGAATATAATTGTAAGTTTATTGGATAAGATAATATAAGATAAGGTAGATAATGTAAGTTTGTAGGCCACTAAATTTTCACTAAAAACAAGTTTCAAGATTTTTGTTTTGTCTAAGATTTCGGTTTCAGTTATTACATTTTCTGGCCGCAACATGTTGGATTCCAACATAAAAATTAATAATTAATTTAATTTGTAAGAGTGGCAACACTGGGCCTGGCTCGTCGTTCTTTTGTTTTTGTAAAACAAGTGAACTACCCTTTACTCACGCTTGTTTCTGTATGCATCGTTGACAATACACGCTTTTAAAACGTTCTAGCGAATTTCATTTCTCGGTTCTCTCCAGCCCCTCAGTCTACTTCTACTACAAAATAAACAGAGTCGAGATTATATATCCCTAAGCTACCACCGCTCCTACATTGTATTTGAATGACGTGACATGGAAGTATAATTTGCTGGTATCAATCAAGCCTTATTATGTAGCATATCATACACCGTTTTTGAGGAATTGGTCATACAAAGTTGTGCAATGATGACTATTACATACCTACTTGTCAGCCAGCTATACTACATACGGGTACATACTTGTATACCTATATACTATATATGTAAATATGTTCGTAATTGCGGTATCTTATCCGAATTAAATAGAACTAGTCAAGTGCGCTGGATGAGCTGAGCTGAACACCGTGTGTGGTGGCGACCCGCGGGAGAGACCTGTATCCGGCAGTGGAGAAACACAGGTCGATGGTAAGCATGTTTGGAGAATGGATTCGGCAAATAGGGAGGGATGGGATGACAATAGACTCTGGCACTCACGTACACGTACTGGAAACACGTACGTACATTGAGGGAATAGGATAAAATAGGAAATTTACATAGTATTTTTTACGCAAGTCTTCTGTGAGAGAGCACTAGTGCGACCAGCAACTATAGGATTTTAGCGTACACCCTCTTCTATTCAAGATCACCAGGTGAATAGTCATCTCGTTTGCCACTTTATTTCTATAAAATTATTAAAAATAATTACATTTATGATTCAAGTCCTGCGTCATGAACATTCTTGACAAACATTATCATCAAATAATGTGTTACTATATTACAACACAATATCTACGAGGATTCGCTTCTTTATAACTGTTTAAATAAATAAACAATTAAAAATAGAGAAAAGAAATAATTACATCAAGGTATAAAAAGCGACCAGTGTGTACGCACAATATTATAACCGGATTTATTTTTATCTGTGAGTGGAGTGGTAAGAATTGTGATTGCGACGCGAGGCGTCAGGATTTGTTTACAATTATAAAAACGGAAATACCCTCCAGCCATGGATCTGTTAATATTTATAATAACTATTTAACGAATGGAGCGAATGTGCAGTGTCAAGATAAACTATTCAGTTTGATGGCACCAAGCAACCGATGCATTTGTGTTAAGACGTGTAAACGTTGAAATAAATGACAAAAAATACGACACATTTCGTTGTAAGTTTACCGCAATGATACCATAGCGTATGACGCTGATTCAACCCTACTTGAATGCGTGGTCTGCGGTCCAACACGCACTTGACCGTTTCTATTTAATAAATTTATTCGTCAGTGAGATATGTAAGGTTGCAACATATTCATAATTCATTCATTATAATATTCTTATAGATAATACTTAAATCTTTATCGTATAAGGTTGCACCCGAAAAGTCTGAAAACACAGATTAGATTAATGATTCAGAGTTCACTAAAAAAATTACGAACATTTTTTGCCAAAAAATTTTTTTTCGCTTTTGCCACTGCGACTCACATAAATCATACTTATATATAAAAAAATACTTATTACTTTTTATAAGCAGTTAAAAATTGTAGCGTATTTTTTTATTCTACTTCAATCCCAATGTTTAATGTAGAGTGTGTGTCGATTTATAACAAACTAGCGACCCGCTCTCGCTTCGCTTCGGTTTATAAGTCTGTTTTATTTTTCAAAATTACAAAATAAAGTTTAGCCTATATTAGACACGGATAATGTAGCTTCCTATTTGTGAAAGAATTTTTGAAATCGGTTCAGTAGTTCCTGAGATTACCCCCAACATACCCACAAACACACAATTTTACCTCTTTATTATATTAGTATAGATATAGATAATTAGTATAGATAAAACTTTCACTCATTCAAATATAAAACCATAAAATTGTCATTTTTTTAAAAACAAAGTACCGTAATCAGACTTCTGGGAAGATCGGAAACATGTACTCATATATTTAAGCAGATATTATATATAGAATGAATCAAACGACCCCTTCGTTGAGGAAAATTTTACTCAAAGGAAAGCTTATTTTATTTTTAATGATAAGTAAAACAGCATTCATTTATTTTTGAAAGTAGCTTGTCTGAGCCGGGAATCGGGTGGACACAAATGTGAAAAAAAAAATTATAGCACCAATCGATACTGTCAACGATAGGGATCAAAACTCTCTAATAAACATTATGAATTAAATTAAAGCAAAACCATGACTCCAACAATATTTGAGATGTGATCCCTATCAGTAATAAAATATAAATATAAAATTATATAAAATATAATCTATATAGGTACAATAGGTACATGTCTATACATATAATAAAACTGTAGAACCAGCGTGTCTGCACATTGAATATATTTACCAAAAACTGATTGGGGGCGATGAAGGAAGAGTATCAGAATACAAAAAGAGGATTACGAAAATTCTTGTCTGTCTGTCTATTTGTCTGTTCGAACACGCTAATCTCCAAAACTACTGAACGGATTTTCATGAGGTTTCCACAGGTTAATAAGCTTAACTCGGTGCTTTCAAAAGGCTTTGTTTCATCGAAATCGCCTGACGGGAAGAAAAGGTATCCCAATTTATAATTTAAAAACTAAAATCCCACGCGTACTAAGTCGCGAGCACGGCTAGTAGATAATATAATCGTAACAGAGCCGTGTATGGACATAAAATATTTTCGAAAAAAATCTTTGCAGTGTATTTACGAATGACACAAAGCTTCAAAAAAAAAACATTTTTAGAATTTATGTCTGTCAGTTCCGCGGGAGTCACTCTGAATCCCATGGGAACTGTTTAATGGATCTGGATAAAAAGTATTTATCCTAAATGTTAACGCGGTACATAAGCTATAACTATGACAAGTAGTATAATCCGTCCGTGTAGTTTTTGCGTACCGCGCGTTCAGACAGACAGACAAAAATTCTAACAGTGATTGTTACAAAAATCTTAACAGTGATTGTTACAAAAATTCTAACAGTGATTGTTACAAAAATTCTAACAGTGATTGTTACAAAAATTCTAACAGTGATTGTTACAAAAATTCTAACAGTGATTGTTACAAAAATTCTAACAGTGATTGTTATAGGGCTCATAAGTCAATATTTTAGTCAACACTTTTTTTCTAAAACATGCGGAGAATAATGAAATCTGCCTTTCGACCAGCGCCGTCGGAATTTTTGAATTTAGGAAAAGTATTAGAGGTTTGACTTAAAATTTGTGAAATAAATTTTTAAGCCCTAACAGTGATGTTTGTTCCATACACAGATTTCAATTGAACCTGACGCAATATCCATGACACACACATTGTTTTCTTAAAACAAAGACATACACAACAAATCGCAAGTCACACAGTCCCAAGCGATAAGGAGATTGATGGGTTTTCGGAGTGTCAACATGGAGACGCACGTTTTACTTCCTTTATTTACCTACGAAGTTTGGAAGTACGACAAACATTGAAAGTAAAGAAATATGTCGTAGATTTTTGGAATATTGAATATTTCGTGAGAACTGAAGTTTCAAGGTAAATATTGATGGATAGGGCTTTAATTCGTCCGGGTTTTCCTAGTTGTGTCCTAGTTTGAAGGGCGTCCGGGCAATAATGTCCGAGGTTCTAAACTAATATTCTAACAGCCAGGTAACTAATAACTACAATTACTTTTTGGTATACTTACGCGTGGAAAGTGATTCCATGCGTCTTGATTTTGCTCCTTGAGTGATTTGTGCACTGAATAAATGCACAGGAAGGCATTATTAAATGTATTTTTCACTACAAAACTGTGTTCACAGTGTGAGCGTATCACGTGTAAGCAAAGTCGCTGTTCTATCGATGACTAAACGAAGCAGGTTCATTGGACTCAGTTTTGTAGGCCCACGCGCGGTAAGTGAGTAATGTATCTATCTTCCTACTTTTGATTTGATCTAAGTTCGAGAACATGAAAAAGCCATTGTGTAATGAGACGAGACATCAGTCTCTTCATACATCAGTCTCTTCATTTATTCTTGAACGTATACTAAATGAATGTTTAATTTTAAAAGCCCTGTTTAATTTATTAAATAAATAGGTACTTTAGGGTAACAGCAATAAGGTTTGGAATTATTATGTCACATGTGTCATTTGTTATCGTTGATTGTGAATAATTAAAGTTTATCAAAATTTTATAGAACATTATTTGAATCTTTAATAAAGTTTTTAATTAGTCTTAGTGTTTTTTTATAAAAACAAGGTGGTAGACGAGCATACAGTCCACCTGATGGTAAGTGGATACTGTAACCCATGGACATTCGCGATACATGCCAACTTTAGTCCAGAATACTCCAGAATGACAAACGTTGGCATGCTCCCAGATGCGCTGCCTACCTTTGCGGATTAAGAAATGTATTGGGAGAAAGGGTTGGGAAAATGGAGAGGGATAGGATAGGATGGGTATGAGCTCTGGCATATCTCACTCACTACTGAAACACGTACGTCCATTGGGGAAATATGATAAAGTAGGAAATGCAGTATATTTCAATGTAGTTTTCTGTGAGAGAAGGGTAACGTGGCCAGTCGAGTGCGGATAGCGGCTGTGGGAATGCAGCGTGCACTCCTCCGCTACAATTAATACAGTTCACTATAGTTTCACTTATAATTAATACAGTAATTTATCATTACAGACATTCAAATTAACAAGTGCCGAAAAATTCGTTCATTCATATATAAAAGGAAATCTGAAATAAAATTCTATATAAATATAAAAAAATAGTATAAAGAAAAAGATAAAGATAAAAAGTTTTATAACATGTTGTTACTACGCATGTACGAGCATGTATATTGCTGTTGAACCGATCACCGATGCTCAAGGATTTAAAAAAAATGATAATTTTCGTAACCCTTAAACTCTTGTTGTCTGATAAGCAAATTCTTTTTAAATATTCACTTAGGATCAGCTATGGCAATTGACAAGAGGGATAATTATAGCTTTAATTTATGGTAAAACATACGAATTAATTAAAGCATGTTCTCATTTATTTCATTATGTTAAATAACAAACAATATGCTTATTTCGATGGGAACTCTTATTTTTTCTATTACATTTAGGAATTCTTTTTAAACGCGATTTTTTTTAAATTAAACCAATTATTTTTTATATAAATATTGGGATTTACATAAAATATATTTAGATACATGTTTGTAGTCTCTATAAATAAGTATTTGAGGAAAAACAAATTCTATATAATGATGAATACTGTACCGTTTAACACGGTCGTAGCCTAGGACTAACAATTCTCTAATTCGTAAGTTCAGATGTCCATACCATACCAATGAGTTTCTACTTAAATAAGGATTTTTTAAAAACGTGTCTGTGTGATCTGGAGCATGTGTATCAACCACAGACATAGATATACAGCGCTAATAGGCGTTTTTGTGTTTGTAATAACGACAAGCAGCACGAGAAGTAGGAGCTTAGCACCAAATTTGGGACATGCACCGAGGGACACCTTGTGTTATCTTAACCCTCTATGTCTGTGGTATCCATCAATCCGCATTGAACCAGAAGTTGACGCGAACGAGGACGCAGCCACCGCTAATGTATACATCTACCGCCACGGAAAGACACCCACTTAAATGTACTAATAAAAAATGTTAGCATGCACGTTATTTATGTTAAATAATGTTTAAGCAAACATATATCTATACATATATTATAGTATGTACAAAATTTAATTTTATTATAGTTATTAAGTTTTACAATGTTTTTAAATGTTTAAAACAATAGAATTCTTTAACCCGTTGAATCTGGGTCTATAAGACAAACCAACCGGTTTTTTGGAACCAATTTCCATTTGATAAAATAAAAAGAATCCATTCGTTAATAAATCTATACATATAATAAAATCGTAACCGAGCCGTGTACAGACACAGCTACATGAAATATTTTAGGGAAATAGTGATTACAGTAGGTACATGTGATACAGAGCCCAAAACAATAATTTTCGGAATTTTTGTCGGGCTGTCTGTCTGCCCGTTTGTCTGCCTGAATTTTAATGAAACTTGACATACTTATAAGTTATATTATGCTGGGCTGACATTTATGGCACTCTTTATCCTGACAAATTATAAAGTTCCAACGGGAATCACAAGTTCACGCAAATGAGGTTTTTAATAAGTCTCATATTTCAGCTGGCTTTGTTAAAAGGAGAACAAAATAAGTATTTGAAGCTGTCTTTGAAACATTCTATATCTACTTATACGTTCACTTTGAAGTCTGTGGGCGTGATGTCATTGGAGACGAGAATGGATTTTTCTAAAAATAACTTCACAGATTTAGGTGCTGAAAATTGAAAACGGTGACACGATGTCTTATGAATGATCCTTTAATACCCCTAATCGAACAATCCGTATTGGACCCGCGTAGCGGATTATGGCCCGAAACTCCCTCATGTTCTACCAGTCACTTTGTCAACGTGGAATTATAATTCCCGTGGAAACTTCAAAATTTATCTGGATAAAAAGTATCTACCCTAAATGTTAACTCAGCATATAAGTTTTTACATTAACATTAGCATTAACTTTGCCGAAATCCCTCCAGCGGTTTTTGCGCGATGCGCGTTCAGATAAACAGACAGACGGAAAGATAGACAGACAGACAAAAATTCTAAAAATTATTGTTTAAATCAATTATGATCTAATATTTTGGCCTCATTAATCGTAATACGATATTAATGTCAGCCTATAATATCCCACTGCAGGGTCTCCCCTAGTACGAGTAAATTTTTTTTTTTTTTTTTTTATAGATTAGTGGGCGGACGAGCAAGCGGTCCCACGTGGTGATAAGTGTTACCGCCGCCCATGGGCACCTGCAACACCAGGGGGTATGCGGGTGCGCCG
Organism: Sesia apiformis; assembly: GCA_914767545.1. Lineage (NCBI taxonomy): Eukaryota > Metazoa > Arthropoda > Insecta > Lepidoptera > Sesiidae > Sesia > Sesia apiformis. Next base: position 12,862,188 of record OU611963.1, on the reverse strand, counting down.
CCGACCTTGCAAAATCCTATTCACAGCTCTCTTGAAGAACCCCATATCGTAGGTCAATGGAAAGACCTCTTGAGGCAGTTCGTTCCACAACCTACGGGTTCGCGGTATAAAATAATATTTGGACCGAACAGTGCGCGACACCTCCGTATCGAGGAAATGCGGATGGACCGCACTTCTGTGACGGGAGGTGCGGTTGTAGAAACCCGAGGTGGGAATTATATTAAACAATTCTTCAGAGCATTCCCCATTGTACAGGCGGTAGAACACACAGAGAGACGCAACGTCTCTCCGAATGCTGAGGGATTCTAAACCGCCCGTGAGAGTGGGATCGTCGACAATACGAACAGCACGTCGTTGGATGGAGTCAAATGGGTCCAATTGGTATTTCGGTGCGCCGGCCCAGAGATGAGAGCAGTACTCCATATGGGGCCTCACCTGAGCTTTGTAAAGCATAAGGAGTTGCCCAGGTTTGAAGTACCGCTTCGCTCTGTTCAGCACACCGAGCTTTTTGGAGGCCATTTTGGCCTTATTTTCCAGATGACCCCTGAATTCGACTTTGCTGGAGATGTCGATACCAAGGATCCCGATACTCTCCAAGATCTTAAGAGGTATGCTCTGAAAGCGAGGTGCTACAACAAAAGGGGTTTTTTTAGCGGTGAATGCACAGACTTGCGTCTTACTGGGGTTGAAATCCACTAGGTTTAGAGAACCCCAAATCGAGACTAGATCTAAAGAGTCTTCGATTTCAGACACAAGCCTGGCGCGACTCTCTTCCACTTCGACCCGAGGGATGTTGGCGCGGCCCTTGTACAAGGCGTCTCCAGTACTGTCATCTGCATAGCAACGTATGTCACCAATTTGCAACAGGTCGTTGATATGCAGAAGGAACAGAGTTGGAGACAGCACGGAGCCTTGCGGGACGCCAGCGTTAATAGACATGGTGTCGGAGCAGCTACCATCGATAACGACTCTGATGCTCCGTCCAGTCAGGAAACTGGCAACCCATTCGCATAATCCCTCGGGTATCCCGAAAGATGGTAACTTGGAAAGCAGCGATTTGTAGAAGGCTGAGCTTAGCCTGCGTGATGGATTATTGCACCATGCGCACCCAAGATTAGTAAAGATTGAAAGGTAAAGATAAGTATATTATACAATATTATGATATCAGAGCCTTTGTAATTAAATACAACACATAATTGTTAAACAGATAATAACATGATAACATATATCATACAATCTACCTATGTCCCTTCACTGCTAAATATAGCTCACGAACATATATTCTACAGATCTTAATCAGCAAATCTTGAACGAAGACTACAAAAAAAATGTTATAAAAATATTAAGATATGTCGGCAGGTAGGTACTCTCATTTAAAAATAAACCTTAGTTATGTGATTTTACAATCTAAAGTGTAAATGTCTATTTAGAATATCGCCTTTCTCCATTATTGGTTGCAAAAATAACTTTGTCTGACATTTACTAGGAACTGTGTTTACATAGTTTTTATATCAATATGTTACTACGTCGTTTCAATATTGTTTCATATATAAATGCATCTTGTATTTATATATTCATCATATATAAATGGGTTTATAAAATATTGCGTGCAAAGTAGAACAATGATTTCAACGAGATTTTCGCAAGGCGGCATTAGGCATTCGTTAGTGATTTAGGTCATCTGATGATTATTTGTCCGTTTTACAATTGTAAGGGGTCCTGAATAGGCGAATTGGTGGGCAACACTGTAAGGCCTATAAATAAATCAATAAACGATTCTCGTTCTCATAATTATTTCGAGTCACGTTTATGAATATTGGGTAGCGGTTTGCATAGAGGCTAATTTCCAACTACTCCAACTACTAGGTCTAAGACAGAAGGGTGTTACAATCGCTTATTTATTCCACCCGCTTTAGCGTGTCTAGCGCTTTAGGCCTTAAAGCAGCGAGATAAATAGATGTTTCTTACATCATTCTCCAATGAGAAAAATGTTTGACTTCCTTAGATGAGAAAAAAATGTATGCATTTCGATTTAACCCACCAACAAATATAAAATTAGTGCAGTGGTTCTCAAACTTTTTAAATGACGGAACCCTTTTGGGAAGCAAAATACTTGATGGAACCCTACAATAAAACAATTATTTTTATAAGTGTATTCTATATTAATCAGCATAATAAAAGTACAATGTATCAGTTACTAATTATTATTTACTTCACCACTTGGTAAGGACAATAATAGAAAACATTAAAAAAGAAAAAATCTAACTAGTGGGAGGTATGAAACTGTTTTTTATTTTTCATCGATTGCTTGATATCAGGTTTGATGGAAGAAAGTTGGAGTCTCATATCAGCTTCGGCGTCCAGTCTATTGCGATATTTTGTTTTCGTGGCTGCGTAGGTAGAGAATCCTGTTTCGCACAAATATGTAGTTGGGAACGGGAGAAGAATATCCAGAGCCATTTGGCCAAGCATTGCATATTCATCTTGGATTCTGCACCAAAAATCATTAAGAGGCGTCGTTTTGAACAATGACTCCATACTTGTGTCTGATGACATTTCTAAAAGAGATTCATATATCTCATTTGACATGTTTTCAGGCTTTTCCAAGTTGGGTAAAAAAGGATTATGAATCCAGGAGTTCACTTTAATTTTTGTATTGTGTTCTTCGGGAAAATACTTTTCAAAAGATGCGCGCATCGAACTGAGATATTGGACCAATTCTTCAAACACATTATCTTCAAACATTTCTGAGTCGTTTTCGCTAACAAACTCACTGAGTAACGTAAAACTTTCTATTTCTTTCTTACCAATGCAAATGATCCAAAAATCTAATTTTCTTTTAAAAGCAGTTATTTTATTATAGGCCTGAAACACTGTTGTCTGTTTACCTTGCAACGATAAATTTAATTCGTTAAGTTTTTGAAAGATATCCGCCATAAAAGACAATCGGAACAACCAAGTTTTATCATACAAACGGTCCTTCAAATTAAAAGAAGTATCTGCTGAAAGAAACATTTGTAACTCGGCTCTAAGTTCAAATAGCCTTGTTAAAGTTTTTCCCCGAGACAGCCATCGCACTTCTGTATGGAGCAGCAGTGTTTTATGTTTGCTGCCATAATCTTCACACAATAATGAGAACAATCGGGATTGTAGTGGTCGTGATTTGATAAAATTAATTATTTTTACCGCTTCATCCATAACTAATTTTAGATTAGACGGCATTTGCTTCATCGCAAGTGCTTGTCTATGCAGAATACAATGACTGGAACTACAATTAGGCGCTTTATTTTTCATTCGTGACACTGCTCCTGCTGTTTTACCTGTCATCGCCTTGGCCCCATCTGTACAAATGTCAATGCAATTGTTCCAACTGAGATTATGTTCTTCAAAAAATATATTTATTTTATTAAAAATTTCTTCCCCGGTAGTGTTTGTAAGCAGCGATGAACACATAAGCATGTCTTCTTCAAAAGAACTTTTATATGGATATCTCACAATAACCAGCAGGATAGCCAAACCAACGACATCAGTCGACTCGTCCATTTGCAAAGCGAATCGTGTATTTTGTAGACGTGTAACTAGTTCTTGTTTGACGTAGCTTGCCAGATCATGGATTCGTCGTGAAACAGTATCGTTTGATAGCGGAACAGTAGAAAGATGCTTTGCAGATTTTTCATCAAGCATACATTTTGTTATGTCTAATACACATGGTTTTATTAATTTCTCAGCGATAGTGTGCGCTTCACCTGCTTGTGCAATGCGATAGCTAACTAAGTATGATGCCTCCGTGGCCTTTTCGTTGGTAGTTTGTGTTACATGCATCATATTTTTTTGACTTTCTAATAACTGATCTTTTTTGCGAACAAAAAATTCTTTATTCTTGTCTTTAGTCTCGGGGTGTACGGTTTCTAAATGTCGACGCAATTTGGCAGGTGCCATGGAACTATTAGGAAGCAGTTTACTACAGAGCATGCAGAGAGGTGAGCCGTTGGAATCAACAAATCCGAAACTGATATAAGATTCATCATACTTCCTTTTTTTCGTCTTTGAAACCGTCGAGCTTGACGTCGTGGCACTCGTGGCATCATCTTCTGGATCGGTGATTGCTAAATTCTCCGCGCGCATTGCTTTTGAACATTCAGCGTCATTAGAAGATGTTGTTGGAACACGTTTAACACCTTTAAGCCAACGTTCCATTCTTCTTTATTTATAATGTTACAAGTCAGGATAGTGGGGTTTAAATAATGCACAATCGTTACTGCGTATAAGAGACTAAATTTAGAACCTACAGGGAAGAAATGTATAAAACTGAGACAACAGAATACAGCAGGCAGTAAAACAATGAACACTAGTTTCTCGCTAGCGAGCTTGTAAGTAGGTAGTAACTTATCGCTCCGAACGCTAATCATCAACTGACGACGCCAACGCGCGATCGCCGCTTTTATACTTAGTCCTAGACTCGATCTCAAATATTCTCGAAAATACTCGAGTCGGCACCTTTGATAAACAAAAAGCAAAAATAAAAACAGAAATTTAAAAATAGCGTTGTAAACAATATCGACTTTATCCTTTGAAGTTAGAGACGAAAGTCGCTAGTTGACAACTATAGCGTCTACTTCAGAGGCGGCTTTTATCAAAGAGACTGAGCGCTTACAAGTATACTACCCGCTCGTTTTAAGTTTGCCGCTGGCGATAGGTATGAGTGTATGACGTTCGAAATTTTTTATTTAATTGTAACAATAAAAATTGTGTACGTTAGATATTTGGGTAAAACTATGACACATTATAAGTTTTGTTGTCACGTGGGGGAGGGTACGCGCATTCCACAGACCGGCAAACTTAGAGCGAACGCGTTGTACAAGTATAAAATTGTTGAGACCAAACTTATGAGATATTGTACCAGCTAATGTAACACAAGCTTATACAAATACAAATAAATAAATAAATAACATTCATAGCGTTTTGTCTCCGCGCGGCCGCGGAGTCCGCACAGCCGCGGAGCGACCAGAGAGAGGTGTTTTGATTTTTTTATTTCTAAATTCTTGCGGAACCCCGACAGAGGTATCACGGAACCCTAGGGTTCCGCGGAACACACTTAGAGTATAGCTGAATTAGTGACAATGTATTTGCTATTTTCTACCATAATCGTTTTATGCAATTGTAACTGCTAAAGCGACGGGGTGTTTAACTATGAAATATGAAAAAGATAAGAATTGAATTGTTTATATTATAGTTCGCCCACGGATTTTATATTAACTGCCTTAACATTAAAGGATCTAAATAAAAGTTTTCATTTAAAATATATCTCAAGTATGTTGGGTGCATGTTGATTTTGGGACACTTTTACTCATCTTCCTTTGCTTCCTAAAGCAAGGTACCCAATATAATAATAATTATTACTATTAATGAAGTAAAAACAGAACTTATAACTCAAAACAAATTACAAGTATATAAAGTATATATATAATAGTTACCATAAAGTTGATATAACTACGAACATACTTTTATAACTGCGTAACCTCTAACCTTTCTAAAGATAATTGTTGAAACTCCACTAAAGCTATCGACAATCTTATAACAGTTACACTATTGTGTGGATTTTTTATGCGTGATGAAGTACGAGTAATTTGTGAGTTTTGCATCGTAATGTACAGAAGAAAGTATATCAATTGTAACTTTCCATTTCATTTTCGCCTTTATATCAAAGCACCAAGACTTATTATTTACTATGTAGACCATATCGAAACCTATTATGCAATAAGAACTTTTATTCTATACGTAATAAATCTAATTTTTGAAAAACTTGCTTGTTTCTAAAGTTTTCTCCGCGTATGTATGATAATGTTGTGTTTCAGAAAAAGTTATGTGAAGCCTTTTTGTGAAACACAACATTATTGTGAAAACTTAGAACTACGTTTTCAACGTCTCTAGTACTGTTAGACATTATAATATTTATATATTTAATGGAATTCAATTTGATATTTTTTTTAAAAAGAAACCATTCCAAGTGACGTCCAGGACATACACGTTTACACTATCAAATTAAAAACTAAACATTTGCCAATCTGCACTGAGCCCGCGTGATACAATATGATACGAAATTCCCCTTATGATTGCAAGGGAATTAAGTCTATGTCATGCTGTGGGACGTTATAATGTCGACATTTATAAAAATATATAATTGTTATTTACTTCAAATTGGCTAATACTTTTACTATCCGTTAATGACCAATTATAACCAACCACATACATTCATAAATTATGAATAGTCTAGACTTTGGTTAAAATTTTCATTATAAAATTTAGTTGTGTCAAGATTCTGTTTAAATTTCTATTTATAAGTTGTTCTATCAACTACCAACCGGCCACGTGTTGAGAATTTGAAGAAGTTCGCCTGTGTGGCGGCGAGCCTTGGGAGAGGCTTATATCGGTTTGCAAGGTCGGCGGCGCGCCCGCATGCCCCCTGGTGTTGCAGGTGCCCATGGGCGGCGGTAACACTTACCATCACGTGGGACCGCTTGCTCGTCCGCCCCCTAGTCTATAAAAAAAAAAAAAGTATCCAGCAGCGGATATAGGCTGATAGTGTGTTATGATAATGTTTTGGAATAACTATAACCGACAATAGGGTCCATTTTCTCACATATCTTTCATCAAAATTGCTGTGTGAACAAAGCCTAACCTTGGTAAAAAATAAATCTCACAATCGCTACTAATTGTTTCGGTTATTAATATACGTAGTAGGAAATACAAGTGAGTACTGTTAGGTATTAACTAATTAACATTCACAAATAGAGCTATGTCTACCAAACGTTACAATAAACACTATGAATTATCGTATGTGGGTTTGTATCATGCTGAAGATACATGGTATATGAGTAATGTTAAGGAGGGAAGTGTTTAGTAAAACCGATCTGAATCATCCTATTATATTTCTGATCGCCTTTAAAAGTGACGTGTCGCGAACAAATCAAATTATCCGGAAAATATATACAAATAAATCCAAACTTATCTACGCAGAGGTTTCCAAAACTTATCGACGCAGAGGTTAAGGTAAATCAAACGTCATCAGTGACTCATCGCAACGGTATCACAATGACCAGTTTATCGAGAACTCATTTGCATCTCGTGACTGGAATATTAAGTAGGCTATTGTTGTTCTGGCAAAGGTCGAAAGTGGTTGGTTGATTGTGCGTCGCGATGGTCGTGCCCATTCGACGTCATCATGCAAGACAATTCCCTCGTTACGTATCGCATGCGGGGGAATACGTAGAGTTTAGAATATGTAGAAGTTAAGAAGTAAAAGAAGTATATTCATATTTTTGTAATGTACTCTTATATTAACCAAGCGAGCGTTCGAACAAATATATATTCGTTTTCAGCATTATGGAAAATGCTGGAATTAAAAAATTATGGTTTCAATTAGAGCAACGGTTATAAAGTATTAAAATTAAATTAAAGTGTAATATTTTGTTTACGAAGCAAAAAAGATTGTAATTATGTGAACGCTCGATGGCCCAATGCAATACTGGTATTGCTGCTATTAAATTTCAGGATACAATGTTATAGCCAAATTAACTCGTCACCTAGAAATAAAAAAGTAAAACTAATCACAAAAGTAATTGAGAAAATAATTTTAACTCAATTTCGCTAATATTTATTTAAATAATTAACGGTAATATCTTTTTATTTGTTTTCGAATTCCATTTTACATATATAGTATACCAGTATAACGGGTGTAACTGTTGTATTCTGAAATTGAAACCATGGATTCTATTAGCAAAATTTTATTTTACAACTTTTTTATTTGTATAAATTTTTTCATACATGTTTGTGAAATTACAATTACACACAGAACATAACATAACCAAGCACAGAAATTATATAAAAATACGAAAAAATCATATCAATTGATATAAAATCATGAAGAGAATTAATATTTTTTTGAATGAATTTCTGTTGGACACCTTTTAATTATTAGGTAGTGGGATAAGTTCGTGAACTTTTTGTAGTGAAAATAATAAAGACTTTTTTGTATTACATGACCATTTATGGAACAGAATATTGTCCATTTAATTTCGCCATCTTTCGCCATTTTTCTGAGCGAATAATTAATTTAAATGGTTTGTTTATACAGGCTTCTCTTGAATGTAATTTTACTCCATTTAGAGATTTTTGTAAAGAGCGGAATAAATGACAATCCGAAGATGCTATGTCTGGACTATAGGGAGGATGCATTAAAACTTCCCAGCTAAGATCCATCAGAATCATTACAAGACATCAGAATTAATCGCTCAGCCATGTGGTAAAAGCTCGTAATACACAATGCCTTTCCAGTTCCACCATACACATAACATAACTTAGTTCAGAGCGAGGCCTGGCTTTGGTACTATTTGTGATGGCTCACTTGGCCTAAACCAAAAATTCTATTCACCAAGTTTCTTTCATTTAAATCACGCGACACCTAAACAACTAGCTTTTTTACAAAATTTAATTTATGCACGTGATCCAAAACTGTTGAGTGGTCCGCAAAACTGTCCGCAATTTGATGACTGCTTATGTGTGGCAGATGCTTCAATTTTTTCAATTATAACATGTAACATTTACCTTAATAGGATGACCACAGCGAGATCATTCACATCAAAATTACTAGACCTGAATGGACTGAACCATTTTTTTGCAGTAGTTTTAGATAAAGCATCTTTTCCGGAAATACCACATATCTCTTTTCGAGCACTAGAAGCATTCATACCTTGTCGAAAAAAAAAATGTGAAACATTCTAACATTTTCTTTATTAACTACCATTTTAAAATTGTTAAAGAATATGAAACTTAAAATTGAATATTTAAAACTTTTTAACTTGTAATTTCAATTAGCCGCCATTACAAAAAAGTCAGCTGTCAAACGATATATGACTTTTCATCCAGTGATCAGTATTGCCAGAAATATAGCACAATAAAATCATATGTTCAAAAAGGCCGTGAACTTTTCCGATCACATTATTATTTGGTTTTGATATGTTTAGAATTACATATTATGAATTACATTTATTATGAATAGATACATGTCATCTATTCATAATAAATTATACATTTATTTATATTTATAATTATTACCACTGCACTATGAAACCGTTAAAAATTACAAACACAATAGTCATGAAATCAATTTTCAATGCCTTGCAATGTTTACATGAATAAAAATTACATGCCCACTCTAAAATCGCTTAACTCTACCGATGTTTCTGATAAGACTCCACGCTGGGTAATATTTATACCAGAGCTCTGACATCGACACGCAGTTTGCAAAGTGCAGTGGACAGAATAGTGGTAAAACCTGTCAGAATAGGTACTACCTTCAGGTCTGGACTGGTTTAGCCGCTTCAAACAGGTAAACATTTTTATTTCAATGCTAATTTCATCCGCGTTCTTTATAGTCTATCTGTTGATTGGTTTTAAACGATTTTTAAATATTTTTTTTTGTTTAATGATGTTAAATGCATTGTGAAACTAAAATATAAGTCTAAGATTACAGCGGTTTTGCTAAAACATTAAATTCCTTTGTCTTAAGTGTAATCGCTGTTCGTTTGATATCTTCTATTGATATCTAAAGAGTTTCAAGTAAGTATGTAAACTTATGGATGTAGGTCATGAAGCATGGCCCTTGGTAATTATAGGTGCCTGTATGATCCTTTGAAGCTTTATGGTCTAGTATAAGTCTTCTATTCCGTTATTATAACGGTACGTTGATAAAATAATATGTTATGTTTAAATAAATAAATATAAAATAAAAAATTGAGATAAAAACTTCCATTGCCAAATTCGTATACCTACATAAGTTTCAAAAGATTGGGTCATACTGTATTTAAAAAAGTTCATCTTTGGATCACATATGTTTAATATATATTTTTATGCAAACAACTCAAACTTATAAGGTTATTATAATAAAAGAAATATTAAACCCAAAAGGAAAATAGTGACGTATAAGTATATAAAATAATTCGCATAATACGAGAAATATTTAGTTTTATTTATTTAGCAGAAAAATATATAAAAATGAATAAAAATAATCAGCAAAATAATATATAAAAAATCATTTATTACAATGAGAGTGATAAAGAAAGTTTTGAATAATAGCTTTATATTTATATTAATTTTTTAGCATAAACATTGCTATATTAATACAACGAACAATTAAAAAAAACAACCTTTCAAAAATACTTACATCTAAAAAGATTACAATGACATGCTTAATCCTGTAGAATTTTTAAGATATTTAATTACAACCTTAAGTTCTCGTGTCTCTGACATTTATACTTTTATATCTGTAAATCTAATGGCCCCAAAAATAAGCATTGAAATAAATATATTCTTTGGTCATTTAGACTACAAAACCTACTCTTGTAACTCGTTTTGAAATGCCATTAGACATTACAAAGATAAACAAACATATTCTCTTACAATAAACGCATATACTACGAGTATACTTTCGAAGCATAAAGTGATGGTTTTCCTTTCCTTTACAGATAAAATGGCAGTCATCAAATTTCTCCTAGTACTTACTGTTGTGGCTGTTGTGGTGCAAGCCCAAAGGCCGTTCTACGCAGGCAGTAGAGCTATTGGATATCCCCAAGTTGACAACGATGCGTTATTACAGAACAGGTTCAGTGAAGATGAAGGTATGCCAATTGAAGCTAGAGGTGATAGAAATCTAGTGAACAGATTGGACCAAATGCCAGTGGATAAAAGACCATTCTGGTATATCAACTCAAGGCAGTATGACATACTGAGGAAGCAACCACAGACCTGGCCGCAGAAGAAGAGCTCCTTCGTCGAAAAATAGAAGAATGGAAAACAAAGAGACAGTGTTCGGAATCAAAAGTGTCTGAAATAAATTCATCATTCATTGGTGAAATAGACTGCTGATATCGGAAAATTGTGAGAAATGGAGTTTTCTTTGTTTAAAATTTTCGCGATCCACTGGCTGCGCTGTAAACATCATCGTTTGTCAATTGAACGTTTGATTTAATAATAAGGAAATTGTGCTGCAATAATTGCGTAGATATTTTCCTTTTAGAAGCCAGAAAATAGTAATAGAATTGGTTTGACCAGTATTTTCCGTAACTAAAATTACAATTGACTTTTACTTTTCTAAAGGCTAATTAGTTTATTTAGCTCCTGGACTCAACACGACATTTTCTATTTATACACTGTCCTTTATAATTTTCAATTATTGTATTTTATGACTTTCAAAACTGATACAGAAACGTTAAATTGAATGTGTTCAGAATCGAATTTGTAAACACTAATTTGTCACACTTTATAATACCAGCATCTGCAACTTATACTACTTATAAGAATAATTAATGCCAGTATTATTATCGCAAAAGTTATGTAATTTCAATTAATTTTTATGTTTCTGTTTAATAAAAAGAATTATTCAATATTTTTAAGAATATTTTATATTTTTTTTCTTATAAAGTACTCGTTTGATCTTGATCTACTTAAAACAAATCTTTTTAAAGTATAATGTGAAAACTTGCTAGAAAAACTTCTGTTTAAAAGATGGTGGCTTACCCAGTTTGCAAGCAATCCGCGCCATACAAAGTTTTTAAGCGTTACACTATGAATTTAAATTCTATTATTATGAGGAAAGACTGGAAAAGTTACATTTTCAACTAAGTAATAAAAGATTTAAACTTCAATAAAAACGACTCAAAGTAGTTAAAACAGACGTTAAGGAAAAGGGTTTTAACTAGTGATGAACCGAATGTGGATTCTACCGAATGTCGAGTTCGGCAGAATATTCGGTTAAATCATGTGCCGAAGCCGAAATTCGTCAGAGGTTCAGTCGGTCGGTTTACTGAGCGACTCCTGACTTATAATACATTGACGGGACTAGACATTGACGAAATACGTTTTAGACTTTAAAATTGTTTATTGTGAAGAAAACTACCGGCAGAATGTACCAACTGCACCATTGCCATATATAAATAGAAAAAAAAACTGTCACGTTTATAAGATAATATTGAATATTAATAAAGGGTAAATTTTGATACATAATGTGGAAAGTATTACTTTCAGAAAAAATATGAAAAGATAAAAAATAGCAGTTAAAAATTACGAGCAAAAATTTTAATCTATCCATATAAAACAGTAAAAAAGTTTAGTCTGTACATAGAGTTAATTTAAAAAAATAAAATTCAATGTTTTTTTAGAAGCTACAGAACCCAAAACAGATTTTTAGAACTTATGCCTGTATGTTTGTTTATTACCGCATCACGTAAAACTACTGAACGGATTTTGATCGGGTTTCACTAATGTATAGCTAAATGTACAAAAGAAAAACTGCTGTATTTGTCATCTTCATACGACATAAGTAATAGTTAAAAATCTTTTATAGCGAGTAAAGCCGCGGGTAGCAGCTTGTATTATCTAATCGTTGTAGAATACGTCATTTTAGTTGGCAGAATACAGGCTACTAGTCTAGTGAATAATGTTAGTTCATGCTACTTGAATGTTCGGCAGAAATCGAATTTTCGACTCATGTACCGAAATTCGGCCGAATACCGAAGTTCTGTAAAAGCTGACGAATTTCCGCATTACCGAATGTTAAACGAATTTCGGTCCATCTCTAGTTTTAACAAAATCTGTTTACAAAGTAAATCTAAATGTAAAATATTTAACATGTAATGTAGAGACATGAAGTTAGTTACTGTTAGATAAGGTAATGAGATAAGGTAGTTAGGTAATGAAGGAAATTAGTGACTTAAAAAGACATCCTTGGATCCTGGAGTTCCAAATGTTATTTTTTGTATAAAATTTAATTCTTATAACGTATCCCACACACAATGAAGATTATCTTAAATGTATGTAATGTATGTAAAGAGTGATATGGTGAGAATGGTAATGTTTTTTTAGAGTATTGATATAGAGCGCTTATAGTCCAGGGGTATCTATTCTCAACACACATACGTGTGATCGCGAGTTCAATTCCACGGCCCATATCATTAAGGTTCTACTTAAGTACGGTTTTTTTTAAATGTCACAAGTTCGGCGGTAAGGGACAACATCGTGAAGAAACCGCAAGCTCGGGAATTTTAAAAAAAGTCTGGAGTAGATATAATCATCAATCGACACTGGGCCTGCGTGGTGGATTATGGCCCGAAACCTGCCAGTAATCTTCTAAGCCAACGTACAGTGGAATGTTATAGGCTGATATCTGATTGATATAGAGTGCAACTAATTTGCATAATAACATTAACATCATTAGAATAGAAATCGTTTGTTTTTCGTATGTGATACATTCACATTTGTTTATCTGCGTGTTCTATAAAAATATTTTAAGAAATACTGCTAAAATTATCATCAGTTCCTGATTTTTTAATGCTCCTTGCCTAAATTTTGTAATCACGATCACATGTATTTGATTTTGGCCAATAAAAGCTTTGAATAGAATGTCAAAGATTGGAACCGGTTTATAAATACGTACTAAGTATAATACGTACATTTACTAAGTAATTTACCAAGTTACCAATAATAGGTAATATCCATACAGAAGTTTCATATTAGCTAACGCAATTACACAAACGGGTTTGGACCCACTCCTTGATTTATCCTGCGATTTCACCTGCTTCATAATAACCAGGATTAGAAGAGGCCGCAACGAGACTTCATATTGCCCGCTTTGAACGCACTTTCCTCTCGGATATTGTAAAATTAAATCACCTTTCAAGAACTTTTGTAGGAATAAAACTCGGTATATTTTATCGAAGCTAATTAAGCAGTACCAAAAATACTTTTTTTTTGATAAGCAATACTTTAAAACATTTTAGAAAAAAATGCTCAACAGAACCGTAAAAGATGTTCTGGATGTTTACGTGAACAAACAGATTATCATAGATAAACAACGTTTGTCCACATAATTTATTGTACATTAATATATCTCAAAAATTTCTTGTCGATGTCTATTATGTTTTGCGTCGCGGAAAAGTATTTGATCATCATATATACCTATATGTATATGTATATATATATGTATGTATATACAATATATATGTATATACTAATTTTGTCACATAAAAAGTACAATAATATGTCATCTCTTTAAATTTAGAGAAAAAAATCCTTTAATTGCTTGCGTTTATTACCTTATAAAACATGCTATATTAACTATTTGTTATATATCTTTTTTAAATAAATCCCTTTAAATAAATTTAAATCTTAAATCCCTGTGGCTGTAATATTCCCGGGTAAATAGGAAATTGAAAAACAGTGAAAACCGCAGCGAAATTTTCCTAGCAGATCTCGAGATTAGCTCAAACAAACATACAGATGGACAGTGTGCTTTATTTACATTGATATTTTGCATCTTTAAAGATTGTGAATGGAGTCAGCAAATCATTGAACTTGTTTACTGTCCGTCTTATCTCGAATCAGCTGTTACAACTGCATAAGCACAACAAGTGGCTTATTTTTGGATCCAAATTTAAAACTGGTGCTGTTATTAAGAATGAGGAAAAGACGGTGACCTTGTATGCATGTCCATAAACACACCTGCGGCACAGTTAAAATATAGGTAACAAATGTTTAACTTTGACTCCGTCGCGTTGGCGAGATAATTACGAGCATTTTGCAAGGTCGGCAACGCATACTTCCTGGTGTTGCGGATGACCATGGATGGCGGTAGCCACTTACCATCATGTGGACCGTTTGACTGTCTGCTTTCTTTTCTATAAAAAAAGAAAAAACCTAATCTCTATTCGTAGTGAGACGCAGTACGATATCAACATGACGCGATGCTGAAGAATGTTTGAATAGTCAAGACAGTGATATTCTATGTAAAAACTAAAGTTCAAACTAAAAGTTCTTAGAGCTGGCTACTGTACAATACGATAGAAAAAAAAACAAATACGAATTTTGAACATGGAACTCTTTGCTTGTTAAATGCCGGTAAATTTTCAAAGCTGCCATTTGTTTATAATTTTTGGCGACAAATCTAAAATTAAGTGTTTGTGAAAGAATGAAATTAACAAGGGAACATTTTCGGTCAATTATTTTTTATGACAGTCGTTGAGGTCTAAACCAGAAACAAAGTTATGAAAGACTAAGTTAGTATTTAGTGATGAAGCCCCATCCAGTGCCATTGTTTGTAACTTCAGTGAATTTAAACGTGGTCGTCGTACCCACCTTAGTTGTGACGGAGGAAAACATCAAAACTCTGCGGCTCATCATTGAATCCGGCAAACGAACGACATATCAGCAGATACGGACATCATTAGGTATTGGTATGAGTAAAGTTCAAATAGTATATAGAATTAAAAAAAAAAAGTTCAAATTATTTTACACGATCACCTACGGGCGTTGTGCTAGATGAATTCCTCACAATTTGAGCGAAGCTCAAAAACACTGCCGCGGGGAATGGTGGAATGGAGTTCTTGAAAAATGCGTTATTGGTCAATAAAATACTGTTTTTGATATAGTAACAGGTGAAGTTGAGAGTTGGATCTACTACTATGCGCCTGAAACTAAGAGGCAATCTGCGCAGTGGGTCTTTCCTTTCGAAGAGTTGCCGACGAAAGTGAAGAAAGGACGGAGCGCTGAAAATAAGATGATTGCCTCCTTCTTTGGCAGACCGCGGCACTTTGCTACTATAGCTTTAGAAAATAAACGAGCAGTAACTGAAGCCCGGTATGTGAACAGCTGCTTGCCTTCTGTTTTGTAAAAAGTCAAAGAACGACGCCCACGAGGTAGAATGATCCTCCATCACGACAATGCCCCAGCTCATTCCGCCAGACAAACGAAGCAATTTTTGAGTAGAGTTAATTGGTAATTGTAATTCTAAATTTAAATGTAAATGTAAATGTAGAGTTAATTGGTCATCCGCCATACATACAGTCCCGACTTTGCGCCCTTTGATTTTTATTTATTCCCTAAAATTAAGGATAAACTCAAAGGAATACGTTTTATGAATGCTGTTGATGAGGTGCCTAAAGAAGTGTGGGCTGAATGGTTTCATTGCATGAAAAAGTGTATCGATGGTCGCGGAGAATACTTCGAAAAACAATAAAACAACTTCCATCTTTATATCTGATTTCATTTTTGAGATTCTAAAAACTTTCAGTGACACCCGCGCGCACAGAAGCAAAATGTGACTCTTGCACTTGATTAAAGATAATTTATTGTGATTTTTGTACTATTCATGTACCTACGCTTACAATATAAATACGAGTAGTACCTACAATATATTTCGTATTTCAGTTATTCAAAAATAGTTTGCTTTGTTGATCGTAAATGTGTTGCTCATTTAGTATTTTTTGTTGCTACTTTAAATACCAGCTTTTATCATAATCGAATAAAAAGACGGATGAAGAAATAAATCTGATTTTAATTGGCACTACCAGGGAATATTAGATATAATCGCAATTCTATATATAATCACATGTATTTGGTATTGCAGACATAATGGATTCAATCGATTTACATAAGTATATAATAATTATGAAATATAATCGGAATTCTATACATAATCGCATGTATTTGGCATACAGACAAATTGAATGCCATCGATTTACATATACAATTAGACTTATTAACGCTAAACCAGTTATATGATCGACCAATTTATTTACATTGATTAAATTTGTATATATGTAAAGGTGTGTGTTATTTGTAATATAAATGTACATATCTAGACTTTGATATTTACGTTTTTGTTAGTTAGATTTATGAACTTCTTAAGTTTTTAAACAAGTTGCGGCATTTTTACGTATTTGATAATAGAATATTCTACTTTTAAACCACTGTTTTACTGAATTACGCATCTATTATCTTACACGGCCACTTGGGCGCCGTCAAATACGACCACCTGTGTTGTTTATAATCAATGAGTCGGGTCATAACTTCTAAACAAATATTCGATTCCTTTGATTTAGCAAATAAATAATTCAATACATTGTAAAAATCATAACATGTCTCGTGCCCTTCGTCTTTATTGCCGAACGTAATGAGAGAGATCATGACATGCTACTTATTATCATCTTCAATATAAATACACAGACTTTTTTGTTTCAAACCATTACTTCGTTAAATAATTTCATTCTAGCTCTGACCATATACGGATAAAGTAAAGAATACAGTCATCCGATCTCCAGAGCATCTTCAAGACATATTTTTGGCAAATCTTAAAATGCCAGTCTTGTTCTTAAAGCAAATTCAACAACTTTGGAACCAGATTTAATAGTTGCAATGAGTGTACTAGAAGTTCTGGCCTTAAAAATCAGAGTTACAAGTGACATGCGAGAGTTCAATAAATATTGGCCGGGTAAGAAAACTTTCATGTGCCCGGTCTAGAGAAACTTCTGCTTCATAAACAGCTTCAACTTTAGAAGATCGACGCTTCGCCATCTTGGAAATAAAGATTTTGTGGGTCCTATTTCATCTAATCTTTTATTTTACGTTAGATTTAAATGTTTCTCCCAATGACACCTTTAATCCTACAATTTTAAGATTATAAATTTGAATTCGTACATCTAAATTTGCTTCAATATATTATTGTCTAAATATCTAAATATTATTGTCATAATATTTTGACGTTCATTTTCTTTAATATAATAATCAGTGCCACATAATTTTAAAAAAATCACCTCAGGTTTTTCCATTGCAAAATTTTGTTTTTCAAATTTCAGACAGTGAATATGGCGTTCGTAATAACCCTCGATTTAATCGCATTAGTATCGATATTCTTTTTTAATTTATTGACCGTTACGATGGAAACCACGATAATTTAAGTGCGTGGATAAGCAATTGTGACCGTGCATTTATTTTAGCACACGAGGAACAAAATTCTGTACTTTTCGCCTATGTTCAGAATGAAGCACAGGATAAATGACTACCTAGCTATGCAACTACCTACTACTTTTAGTTCATGGACAGCTTTTGGAGAATCTATAAAAGTTCGTTTCGGTAATGGGACATATACAACTAATATTTTTTAGAATTACAAATTTGTGGAGAAACTAATTATGAAACAATTGCGCAATCTATTTCTAGAATTGAGTATTGTCTTAAAATACTGATATTCTCAATTAAACAATCCTGTAGTTACAAAATACTACCAGGGGAAATTCAAAGCACTAATTGATTAGCTCTTCTCTCGTTCTTGTTAGGAGTGAATCCAATAATTTCTCTGATGCTTAGATTTAGAGGAGCACAGACAATTAATGATGCATTCGATATGGCTTTAGAAGGAGAAAAAAATAATTTATTGCAAAATTCTCGAAAGAAAGTATGGGAAAATTTTTTAAACTGGTTAATTCAGCTATTTCACAAAAAAAAAACCAAATTATACATCTCGTCTAAATCAGCATAACAGAGATGTTTAGTTGCGACATAACAATAAACCAATTTTAAAAGTAAAATCAACGAACGATTTTTGTCGATATTGCAAAAACAAATACACCATTGAAAATTGCTTCATGAGACAGAATGAAAAACGTAACAACCAGGACTTATGCATCTAGGACAGAATATAAACTGGAGTTCCTATGTGTAACTATCCACAAATCCGAACTGGGCCCACGTGGTGGTGATTTACTATGGGAGGCCTGTGCCATGCAGTGGGACATTAAATGACATCAAACATGTTCAGAACAGATTCGTGCGCAAGGCCGTGGCTGCACCATGGTACTTGCGTAATGTTGACCTCCACAAGGACTTGGAACTTCCCTCCATCGTCAAATACATAAAAGACACCGCCCGATGCTACTATGATGCCATCCCACACCATCCCAATCCTCTGATTGTCTCCTCCCCCACCTACACACCGGACAAGAGTGCGCGGAGGGGCCGCGCCATCGTCGCCCGCGACATATCCTGGACGATCCCGATGACCCGATCACCGCTGCCAATGCGATTCTCACACTGCACTCAAACGCAGTACACAGACACCGTCCCCGCCGGCGGAGACGTGGACGTCCCCCTCGTCACACCGTTAACACACACCGGCCCTCAGCCAACACTTTTACCAGGTATCGGCACGTGCCTGGGCGCTTCTCGCCGACTCGCGATCCCGCGGTATCCCCCCAATGCAACGCCCTAAGCCGAGGTCCGTTCCTTCCGCCGGTTTACCGGCGGGGGAGCCCTTAGGCTCGTTGCAACACACACTTTTTCCTGGCTGAGCGCCTTCTGCGCTCGCCCCACACCAAACACGACCGGTGACTCTTGAAAGGCCACCAGGGCCACAAGAATTTAGACTTACACGATGTTAAGACAACTAAAGGTTTTTTAGCCGGCAGGAGTCGCGGCACTACCTGGGTCCCCTTCCCAGGTGTCCATGCAGGGTTTTCCTTGGTTGTCTTTCCTAACAAAAAAAAAAAATCAAACATGTTACATATTACCCACGTAATGAAACCCGATTTACATTTTTACTGAACAGTTTCTAGCATTAATGTTTATAAATTTAAAAAAAGCATGGTGTGTTATCTTTAGTTTTCAATATTATTCCCTAAGTCAGTTATAAATAAGGTTTCCATAGCTGAATTTTATCAGAAAAAATTACCTTAAAATCGTGTAATGAATACTGATTTTTAATAAAATTGTTTTAGTAAATATTTGAATTATTAAATTTGATAATCGAATTTAAACTAGATTTTAATTATTTATAGTTACATTGAGAAACTATACAAGTAAATTGCAAAGAATTTAGATTATTTTTCTAAGACTTTCCACTTGGAACTAAACGAGTGGAAAATTTCCAGTATGTGCGTCAATTCTTACGAATTTTAAAAGTATCTTTTATTATTTTCTGCTTTTCTTTAAACATTAAACATTTATTGAGATTGACAGTTTTTCTAAGACTTATTTTTGACTTTAATATTACGTCTTCGCACATTAGGTGTACACCGTAATATAAAAATATTGAAACATTGAACAACTTTACAAATACAAAATACTAAAAAATATAACCGCTCTAATATATAATCACTCTGAAATTTTTGTATTTGCCTACTTTAAAAACAGATTCTAAAAAAAATAAAAAGATACCCTATCTATTTTTTGACTAAATTATTATTTGCTCACTGTTCATAGGTAGATTATGCAATCACTTGTATCTTAGACATTCATTTTTATAGTTTATTAGATACAATTATGATAATTTTATGCACTATGTTTGAAAATTTATTAATAAAAAAATACGATAAAAGAAACATGTTATGAAGGAATGTGCTACACAACGAGTTACTAAGTGAAATCAGGAAAGAAGAGACACCTTTAAAAGTACATAAATGGCGACTCTGCGCATATATAAAATATTGACAATAGTACTTTGATGAGTAGATTAAGCGAAACGTTTGCTTATCCTTGTTGTTACAAACCATAATGAACAAATGTATGCTCATATAACAGTATAAAGGTATATCAAACATTATTTTTCTTTACATTGCACATAAATGTTTAAGAACAATTAATTAACATTTACGAATACAAAATAAGTTTCCGTTCCAACATATTTGAACACATTAAACTGTTAAAATCAAAAGTTTGTTAGCAAGATGTGGAAGTTCCACATCACTTTTCCATTCGCAGGAGTTTGAAATTGTTGAAATTTTCGAGAGCGATGAAATTGTAATGGCATTAACAAGACGTCGGATGATACGGAATTTCATTTACGAAATGTTTTGTTGTTTCTCAATGAGAGCTACTATGAGTATTTAGTTGGCGAATCAGCGACAGATTAACTTAGTTGGTAGTAGCCCCGCTAGTGTGGCTAGTGTGATAAATATAATATAAACATTTTATATTTCAAGTTAATTTGAAATACCGTCATCAGCCTTTTTATCATCCAATGCTGGACACGGGCCTCCTCTTTTTTTATAGGAAAATAGGCGAACGAGCTAGCGGTCTCAAGTGATGGTAATTTTTACCGCCGTCCATGGACACCTGCAACATCAGGAGTTATGCGGGTACGTCATCGATCTCGCAAAATCCTATATACAGCTTTCTTGAAGTACCCCATATCGTAGCGTAATGGAAAGACTTCTTGAGGCCGCGCTTATGAGTTGCAATAATTATAGGCTAAGTATATTCGAGATTCGTACTAAAGTATCTCTTCTCGTGTGTGTTGTAAAAGGCGACTAAGGGTTCCTGGGGACTAAGGTTCAAGGTGACATGTCCTACACATAGCACCACACCACCTCTAAAAGAGTGGATTCGCCAATCCGCTTGGCTGACGTAGCGTTTCAAAGCTACACATCCCTTATACACAAGCATCATGAGTGAATGAAGTGAAAAACCGCAGGGAACGAATTGGAAATGAAAAGTAGTGAACGAAAAAATCGAACTGGTTAAGGTTACTGAAGGATAGTGATTCATTTCTTAGTTAACAGTTTATTATGTTATGAAAATACAGAAGACTTCTGTATAATGTAATAGAATGATCAGTATAAATAAATAACGCCACACTCAATGGCCCACACTAGGATTCCCCGTGCCGTAGGTCCAGAAACACACACAAACACACATCCAGACCCTTACATACATTTGTCTT
This sequence comes from Sesia apiformis, assembly GCA_914767545.1. NCBI lineage: Eukaryota > Metazoa > Arthropoda > Insecta > Lepidoptera > Sesiidae > Sesia > Sesia apiformis. The sequence goes on along the minus strand of OU611963.1, from coordinate 12,840,644 downwards.
TTTTCTTTTTTAACAACCGTTTGCTCATCAAGTAGGGTCACTAGCAACTGCGCCAATCTGTCGGTCAATAATGCAGATAATGTTAATGCTCCATATCATTTTCAAACTTTGTTATCGGAATACTACCTATTTCACGGTGTGCGATCAAGATTTACATCTCTGATATTTGTTACATATTGTGATAGCAACGATTTACTAATTTAGCAGTTGAAGTGTCAATCAAAAGGACACGGTCAGGAGACCACGCGTGTAATATATTCGGATTATTTATCCGAGTCAGGCTTATGACATGTAGAACTGTCAATAAAGTGTCATCTCCGTACAAATTTCAATCTGTTTGACAGTCATATCCCTGACTCGAATAAATAATCCGACTTTAGTAGTATTCAAGCTGAGAACGATAGCGTTCTCTGATTATAAATGGCAGCCCATTCGATACAGCGTAGGACTACTTTCTTTTCCATTTAACACGCTGTATTGTCATCTGAAGCTTTACTTGCTAGGTGACAATCCTGACTATACATAAATAAAGTAAATATATGAAGCTAACGATTACTCATTAACTAATGTACGCTAAGATTTCGTTTTACTTGTGCAACAAAGCGTTTCATGTTGCATTGTAACGTTGCGTCGCGCTGTGACGTGGTCCTCCTTTCAGTGACGCTCTTTGAAGTGCGTTTCTGCATTTCGCCACATTTCTAGCCATGCACTAAAATCTAACAATAGTACGCCAAGCACAACTTTGCTTTTTATTCCATTTTCTTAATAAATCTTAGTTCAAAATTGGCTATAATAATTATTGATAGATTTTTAAACGAACATTTTCAGAATACGCTAAATAATATTTCAGTTTCACTACATATTTTAACGCTAAATGCGCAGAGTTCAGTTCGATTAAAATAATATTTATTAATATGTATTTTAGTAATTTATTGCTGTAATATTAAGCATTTAGCATTTCATTGAATTCCTTCATGGCGTTTGTCCTCACTTCCGAGACAGTGATAATTGTAAAACTTGTAGGTATTTAAATAGAAATTCGGTAGTGCGGGTCGGAATTTGAGCTCGCGACTTCACAAATGAAAGTCGAGAATATATACCCCTAGGCTATCACCGTCTTTTGTATATAATTGTAACCAGCCTTTTTATTTCCCACTGCTGGACTTAAGCTTCCTCATGCCCACTGTCTTGTGCACCAGACATGCATGGCTTTAAAGAGGCACGCCAGCCATAGGGGTCAGTTCCCTCTTTTAGAGGTGATTTAGTTCCTCAGGACTTGTAGCGGCTTGGTTCGTGTAGCAGCTTGTAGGTAACTCTTAGTCGACATCCATCGGAAAAGATGGTGCGGTGCTATTTAAAAGCCGGCCGACACCGCACGGCCAAAATACTGCCTATCGAGACTTTTTCTTTCCATACAAATTATATCACAAAATTTATCTATCTACCTACTTTGAAATATTAATCAATATTAGGTAGTCGGATAAGTTCACGACCTTTTTTGTATTACATAAATATTTATTGAACGGAATATTGTGTCCTATCTCGGATTGTCCTATTCGATATCTTTCGTCATTTTTCTGACGGAGCCATTATCCCATCGCTATGAAAAAAATGGGGTTTCCGAGTGAAAAACTGCTTTAAATGGTTTATACAGGCTTCTCTTGAATATAATTTTACTCCATTTAGAGAATTTTGTAAAGAGCTGAGTGAATGATAATCCGAAGGTGCTAGGGCGGGATGTGTATGGTGGGACTGGAAAGGCATTGTGTATTATAAGCTTTTGCACATGGCCAAACGATTAATTCTGATGTCTACTGTCCGTAATTCCTATAGTAAAATTGAAACAAACACTTGAAGAGAAACGCCCAGAATTAATTAGTAGAAAAGGTGTAGTTTTCCATCACGACAATGCATAGATCTTTGATGATTAAACAAAAATTGATGGACTTTGACTGGGAAGTTTTAATGCATGAGGATGATAATCCGAAGGTGCTATGTCTGGACTGTATGGAGGCATATTATTATTATTAAGGATTATTATTTATTCCGGTATGGAGGATGCATTAATTAATACTTAAAATATATCTAATTTTCTCCTTATTAACTTCCATTTTAGAATTGTTAAAAAATATAAAAAGATAATACTTTTAAATTTCAATTTGCCGCCATTAGAATAAAGGCAGCTGTCAAACGGTATATCACTTTCCCGCCAGTGATCAGTATTGCCAGAAATATAACACGTTAAAGTCATATGTTCAAAAAGGCCGCGAAATTTTCCCACTACCTATAATAATAAAAAAGTAACAGAGCGTTGAACATTCATGAAATATTAAAAAAAAATGATTGCAATTTAAAAGTACGATTGATATAGAGCCCAAACAACATTTTTTGGAATTTTTGTCTGTCTGAACGCTCGTCACGCAAAAACCTGCCGCACGGATTTTAATGGAACTTGGCATAGTTGTAGCTTATGTGCTGGGTCAACTTTTAGGGTATTTTTAATCCAGATCCATTGAAGAGTTCCCATAGGAATCATTTTACGCGAACGAACTCACTGGCATCGCTAGTAATTGATTAATTTTCGCTTGCAATTATTGTGTCGGCTTTTACTTCAAACTTCTCCAATACTAGGATGTAATGAGGAATCTAATATAATCTATACATTTATATCGACATATAATAAAATCATCACGAATCGTCTGTACATTTAACATTTTTTTTTAAAAGTAACAGCTATGTTAAGTACGAGAGACATAGTCCAAAATTCACAGTACAAATTCACAATTACACAGTCTGTCTATCCGTCTGTCTGTCTGTCTGAACGCGCATCATGCGAAAATCACTGGACGAATTGGTTGTGAATTGATTTTTTTCAAAAAATATTTCACGGCTCTTTATGATTTTATTATCTATGTACTTATAGATAATTGGTACATAATAATGACAGCATGGTGTCGGCAGCACCACTCAATCTTTTCCCATGGGTGTCGTGAAAGGAGATTAAGAAATAACAATACCGCTACCACATACACGAGGAGTCCAATGTCCAGCAATGGACGACAAAAGTGCTGCTAACGGTTATAATTTTACTTAATAAAGTCGAAGGTACAAACAGGTATATTGACCTTAATTCATGCGTCGACATATTTTATTGTCTAGTCGGTAATCTAGACCAGTGCTTCCCAACCTTTTTTCGTTCCCGTACCCCTTAATAAAACTTTTCATTTATGAGTACCCCTCCCCTGATAATTCCATACCTACTCCTAAAAATGTCAAAGAATTACAAAGAATCCTTTGCGCACAGTAACCGCTCAGACAGGCGGTATACAAACGAATGTACTGTATTATACCAACCCAACGCTCATAGTCTAGCACTTTAGTAAGTTATTAGTTATAAGGTTCATTTTACACTACATATTGTAGACATAATACATTATAATAATGTTTATATAAGTTAACTGTTTTAACTTCTCAGTATTTCCGCCATTACCAATATAATTTTCACGTACCCCCAATGGGACCCCGCGTACCCCCAGGGGTACGCGTACCACAGGTTGGGAATCGCTGGTCTAGACGACAAAATCATAAGGAAAGGTAGTTATTATGTTGACGAATGGCGACATTTCAGAATCACATATGCGTACCTACTTGGTAAAAGGACATCCCATAAGCATCTTAATAAGCAGAAGACGTTCTGATGGCGTGAATCTTGTAAAATTCATCTAATATACGTGCAATTATATATTATATATAGTGTAACATAACTTACGATCAATCTATAGGATTAGCTATAAAACAAAAGATAAAATTTTATTCTACGAATACTTACATGAAAAAGAGAATGACGTTTTACTTAGCAATAAATTCTCATTCGTTGACAGTCATTTTTTTGTTGAAATGACAGTTAAATAAGGTATAAATATTAAATCAAACACATCTATATTTGATTTGCAGTTGAATTTGAATGTAACAAATGATTTATTCAAATAAAAGCAAAAGTATTAAACCGCAAGAGAACAGTGGATTTGAATTTGTCGTGATTTATTGCCATTGTGACAACAATGCTTAATCCCACTCAGACTTCAACACACTACAGCAATACACAGTAATGGAATTTTATAGAAACAAAGATTCAAATAAGGCGCACGCACACAAACACAATGTTGAGCCTCTTGCTAATACGCAACTACTATAAAATGTGACTGACACATTAATACACTACAGCAAAAATACAGTAAAACATACGTATACACGCTAGTAAATACGCGCTAGTAAAATAGCATTCTTGCTTTATTATTTAGCATACTGAAAAATAGCATACTCTACAACTGGATATATTTGCTTGTGATAATACTGTTGAAACAGTATATGTACTGAATACACGTACTTATTTTAAGCATGCCACAGCTAAAACTGAATTTGTCAATGGAAGCTGAAGTCGAAAATAGAAGTGTCCCGACGAATCAACATTATATCACATCCCTATGGAAAGAAATCAATAATACTGCTTCCAACGTATTGCGTTAAGAAGATTGTGTTCACAGAAAAAAAGAAAAAAAAAAGGACAGCTTGGGTACGGAGTTGGATAAGCAGGGAAAACTTGGAGCAAGCGCCCGTTCACTTGTAGAAATGCCATTTTAAATTAAATCGCAAACGTGCACACTGCAAATCTACAACTCAAAACTAGCATACTCAGAGCGTGAACACTATGCCCCCTTCCGTCCGCACAACAAACCGCGTGCTCAAAAATCAACTGCGGTGTGCGATTGACAGGCATGCTTGTTTTTCTAGCAATACACATGCTAGTAAGTAGGTTAGAGCATGTGTATCCGCACCTTTACGGAGCTTCATAGAAACGAAATTTAAAATAAGGCGTTTTAAAATAAGGGTGAGAGGTTCAAAGTTGTATATGAATATATGTATATTCATATACAACTTTGAACCGCACACCAGTGGAGTGCATTGGTCTAGAAACTTGATAAACGGTAAGCGACCCTATTCTTATTTTATATTCGGAGAAGAACTTTTATTAATAAGGGTAACCTGAAGGTCAAGCTCCCAAGAGAATTATTCCTTAGCGCATTTCAGATCCATCAAAACTTAAACGTTTACATATAGCTATTTGTTATTATTTATACTGTGGTGATTATAATGGATTACGAACAATTAAAAATAATAGCTTGAACTAACACTTTTCTTGTGACTTCACTTGTTTATTATTCATGAGACCGCAGACGTATAATGAATACGTGAATAATGAATTGCCACTGAATGAACGAGGTAAATTGAATGTATTGAGAAAAAACAAAGACCATTCTGTAAGGAAAAGGTTTATTTTAATGCGTTTCGGTTCAATAGTACAAAATTTCTAAATAAAAAAAAATGTGTTTATCAAAATTCAAACGCGGATTACTTACAGAATCCTACTGATTTTAATGCATATTTCATAATAGAAGGCTCGTATCTAAACGGGCAGCAACTTTATAGCAATTTGGTGAGCTATAAAATATACTTATGCTAGCAAAAATATTAGGTTGGCAACAAATCGTTGCTTACAATGTTCTTATTGTCAGCAGAATGTTACTATTTGAGACGGCCATTAATTAGGGACCGACAGCTAAAAAATAAAATCATCTTGGAGTTTGTAATGTGCTATCAGAGTGAGAGGATCAATTTTATTAAAAATAGGCATCTGTAATGTTAATATTTAGATTCTTGTCTTTTTATTTGTTCAGCAAATAATCTGAATTTATATGAGCAAATTATGACCTATTCAGTTTCCATCGCATTTCTTAAAAAAATACGTTTAACAAAAGAACCTATGACTAAAATAAATTACTCTACTCTACTCTGCTCTACTCTAAGAATGACGGAGAATACTCAAAGACGACGAAGTCCCGCGAAGCAATCACAAGAGAACCCAAACCTTTTTTGCTATTATATATTTGCTGCTCATTCGGTGGTTTCTGTTGCTCATTTAATTACTTCTCATTTGTGGCATTATCCACCGCCGTACTCTTATTCACCAAATCAGATGTCCAGAGACAAAAATTGAAATTTTATTCATTTCAGAATCTCAGATTAAAATTATTTCAGATTTAAAATTTCAGAATTCTAAGAAAATTTTAAAGCATCATTAAATGTCAGAAATATACTTCTGCTCTGAAAACAAATAGTAGGCATAATTAGAAATGATGCAGCTAAGTATATTATATTTGCTGCCAAGTCATGGTTTCTTCTGGCAAGTCACATTTTTGAAAATCTATGTATAAATTATGGTGGTACGTATATGAAATTTTGTATACATTTTTGCTTTTCTTTCCGAATTATTCTGCAGCTAACGGAATACATACAGGATAAATTATTTGTTATTAAATTTCCTCGCTGATTGGTCATTTTAATTGAGTGCAGTATTTTGTTAATCAATTATTTATCTGCTGCCATTAAAATTATATCCCATAAAATAATAACTAAACAGCAAACAACGAACAATTGTTAACAATACGATGCACCTTTGTTATACATTTGCTTCTTATTAATACTCGAACAAATAAAAATTATCCACTATGCGTGTTGCGAAAATAAAATAATTCATACTATTTTGCGGTTGGGTTTTGCCCTCTTTTATTTATCCGCGATTCATTATGTTATGACTGGACTTGAGAAACGAGCAATAATTAGAAAGCTGAAGCTATTAAATACCACAAAATTAATAGTTGGATATAGTTACTAGTTGCATATGTATTCTCTTTTCCTCTATGGTATCATATTTTTTATATAGAAAAAAGGTGACACACGAGCAGACAGTTGAGCTGGTGATAAGTGGACACCGTCGGTCACTAACATAATATACGATACATGCCAACGTCAGTCCAGAATGACGAACGTTGTCACATCCCCGGATGCGTTGCACTGCACCTACCTTTGGAGGTTTAGCAATGGATAGAGGGAATAGATTTAGGAATGACGAACGTTGTCACACCCCCGGATGCGCTGTGTCTATCTTTGGAGATTTAGGAATAGATAAAGGGTTGAATAGATAAAGAAAATGGGAAGGGATGGTATGAGAATGTGCTCTGACATATCTCACTAACTACCGACGCACGTGTGTACATTGGAGGCAATAGAATAAAGTGGGAAATTACATTAAATGTAGTGCATTTTACGGTTCACAAAACTATGAGAGAGGAGTGACGTGGCCAGTTGAGTGCGTCCAGCAGCTGTGGGATTGCAGCGTGTACCCTCCTCTCCCAAATATTTTAACTGCTTCCAAATTACTCTTAACTTTAGATAGGTAACGTTCGTCGATTCGACGAACATGAAATAAAAATGTGGTTGTCTGTTAATAACAATTGCGCTTAGCGCCTTGCCATCTCGTGTCAACTCACCCATCGGTGGACTTGTGAACTTGTGCTTCTAAGAAAATATCATGTTTATGTTCGTCGTTTCGACGAATAGTTAGCTTTTGTGTAATTTATAGATTTCGCGTTGTTGTTATGGTTTATCCAATTTTATTTGACATCGTGAGATAGCTTCGGGAGAATATCAACCGAAAACGAAGTGTTAGGTTGATTCGGTTGATAATACTTCCAGAAAAAGATGGCGACAAAGTTAATGATATAAGATACAAGTATATGAAGTATATTAAGTATATTAAGCATATGACGGAAAGTTTAGTTATCTAGGGTTATAATAAGGCATTATCACTGTACTAGAAGTCTGGAGTTGTCAATCCAGTTGTTTGCATTTAGGACGTCGCCAAGTGGTATTTCTGTCACCAAGTCTTCTATATCCACTTTCGGTAATTCCAGCACAGTGGAAATGGGATTCCCGGCTACATGCATTGCAGTAGGCTCTGTCTGGCAATCCTTTCCACAGTCTTCGCACACCAATATAATATTTAGAATTGTAGGTCAATCACTTTTAGAACCTTAGGTCAATTTTAATAAAAACAAGTGCTTCTGCGGTATGCGGCAGTATCTACATCTGTAGGGCCACAACGAGACAGAACAGATACATTATCATAGCGTAAAGTGTATGGCAATAAAAGCTCAAAATCGACTCGCTGTTGATCTGAATAATATTTGGATGTTACGTCGGTAAAATTAGTAGTAACTGGAAACAGAATCCATACAAGTATTATCGTTGACATTTTTTGTCGGCTAGTGGAAACAAGACGACAAGTCGACAAAAGTGCCGTGAAGGTGGGTCATAAGCAGCCTTATGTAAAACAGGATGCAATATTGAACAATTTACACGGGGAGCGAGAGGCGACTGTTTTAGTAGAAATTGAAAGTAAACAGGTTTGGCCTTTTCCCACTAGCGGCCTAAAGAAATTAGAAAGAAAATGTACACAAGATAAAGTTAAATGGAAATATAAAGTTCTAGTTTAATAATAATTTAAGTTGTGAAATTGGCCGTAGAAGTTGTGCCTGTTTTTAATATTCAAGAAAATCTAAGTATTATTATTACAATCTTGTTGAGAAATATTTATTAAGTTGGCAATAAAGTGAACCACAATTGACGTAATTAAGAAAACTTAATAAACTTGTACAAATCAAAAATTGTTGTTGGTACAAAATTTTTGGTGAAAAAATCAGTTGTCTCAGAAGTGAGATTTATTTAGATATTTTGTTTACGACGGTTTATATTATCCACGGTATCGATATACCGTCGATATATCATCTAAATGTATATTTAGTGGAAATACGAATTCATTCGAATACAACAACTTATATATTTATGGTTAAATTTTATCAATAAAGTATGATATATATACTAACTATTCGCCTTGGCTTCGGTGGTAGGTTTTGGTTCAGGTGGCAACCTAAACATAGCCTATGTCCATCTGTAGTAGTAAAACACTTTTCAAATTCGATCTGGTGGTTTTTAAGTTACCACAAACCGTAAGGTACTATACCACCTCTAAATGTGTGAATTTGCCAAACTATCTTTAACGCTAGCGTAGCGTTTAAAGGCCATACATTTCTCATACATTATCTTAATGTGATTGAGGTGGCCGATGTCCACAAGTGAATGTTAAGAGGGCTGGCTACTGTTACGGTTTTTGAATTTATCTCTTATATGCAAACAACAAAACTTAGAATTTCTTAGCATCAACTATGAACTATTTCTAACTCTTACCTATAATAAGAAAATCATTACTGAAAATTACAATTACTGTGGTTCAATTTTCCCAAACAGCTCTCAGTTTTAATCAATCGGGATTAACAATAGGTTGCTTGAAATTCAAGTAATTCGACGACTTAAAATCGTTGTCAACAAGTTATTAAATTAAACTGTGGCTACAAAGTCTGCAATTGATTTAGACTTAGTTCAGAAATTCAACGTAGTCTTGAATTTTATTTTTATTAAATTAAACTGTGGCTACAAAGTCTGCAATTGATTTGGACTTAGTTTAGAAGTCCGATGTAGTCTTGAATTTAAATATTATACTTACGTATACTTATTCGCAATGGTGAACGTTTTTGTATGCTATCTGGAATCGTGTAGTAGTATAGTCTAGTATAGAGATGTATCTCATAAAACCAGACCAGACTCATAAAAGCAGAGCTTATAATTTAACAGCCATTATTAATCGTAAACCTATACCAGAGTCTGGCAAACGTGGCACAAAAGGGCGGCAAATTAAAAAAAATCTTGTAGAATATATTTTTTGCACCTCGCTTGTGAATACGCGAAAAGTAATTACGTCGTCTATTCCAGTTAACAATGTCACTCCATACTGTGCAATAAGTCCGGGTTTGATATCCAGTTGAAAACGAAGCTTGCATTTATTTGAAAACGAAGGTTTGATTCTTGTAGTTTTTGTTCGTCCTTTTTGTGTCTACATTTAATGAATGATTTGTGGAGAAAACTTATTTATATCTACCAACGCCAAGGAAGAGTTTTCCTTAAATTACGTGAAAATTTGATACCCTGCAGGTTTCGCCATCGCGTCTGGTACAAACAAGTTCTCGTCACCATTTTAACAACCTTCAAAGCCAGGAAATATATGAGGAAAAACGATTTATTGTAATTGATATTCGCAGAAAATTATTTGCAGAAAATCATATTCTCTCACTTCCTAGCATATCTCTAGCTGGGCTCTAGCATATCTAACTCACTATTGAAAACACGTACGTATATACATTGGGAGAATAGAATATAGTGGGAAATGCAGTACATTTCGCGGTAGCCTTCTATGAAAAAACTGGAAAAAGGATTGAAAAAATGGAGAACAGGGTATAACGGATGACGAGTTGTCATCATCCCGATACACTCCCCATACTTATTTGAAATGAGGTGGGATGGACAGTAAATAGTATAAGAGAATATGTAGTTATGATTATCATATTGAATTTTAATTATTTCAATATAAAGAAACTATTCAAAATATTCCAAAATTAACGAAACTTTGTTTTTCTTTATCATGATCATTTCTATTCATAGAACGTAGTGAAAATAAAGAAGTAAACAATTTATCTACGAGTACTTTAACTCCCGGGGGATTCATATAAAGGATGTGAGAAGGCCTGCGGGCGACCGTCCTGTAATCAATGATAGACACTTTGTCGATGACACAGGTCGTGGATACAGTATTTAAAGTAACCAGCAATACAGCTTGGAACTGGAAAAAATATTTTGGCTTGTATTTAAACGAACAGCAAAAAATACTAAATAGGCAGCAAATCATGATCAACAAAACAAACTATTTTTGAATAACTCATATTAACAATTTTTAATTACAGAGAATCAGAGAGAATATCAGAGAACTTAACCCATCTTTAAAGTTGCTGCCATCGATTTGCTGTCACTTTCAATATTTCTGCTGCCAATTGTTTTTAGTTGTTTTTTGGTTATACCGTGACGACAATGCGACGTCAAAATAGTCGACAATTGAGTGGCGATGGAGTCCGGCAAACCGAACACAACAAGAAACAAAAGAGCGCGATTTTTTTTTTTAAATGGGTCAATAGCCTTTATATTAATCAGAAAGAAAGAACTTGATTCTTTATATTTTTTGCCATAGAACTAATATAAAACTGAGTTATAAATTTATAAATTTATTTATTTAAGACATTTACATATTTTATATACGGTAATTGTCACCTATAATGTAGGTTACAAAACAACAAATTTACAAGATGTGTGCTCACATCAATACAAGAATAAATAAATACAGAAAGGAATTAAATATGTAATAATAAAACATGTAAAAAATTTTAGGGCAAAGTAAGTATTTGTCTTATAAATGAGTTTATTAATAACTTTTAAAACTAGTAACTTGTTTGATTTAGTTTCTATTAGATAGATAAATCAAACATATTGCACACCAAAACGAAACAAAACAAGACAATAACAGACAAAGAATGACAGACAGTAATACGTGAAATGCACAAAATGCGGTTTTATCGCTAACAGCGATCTGTGACAGACAACCTTTGAGTAGATAGGAAACAAATATTTTAATGACGGCTAGATGGTGTACAGTATAGATACCTACTTGTACTTGTATCAGCCTTTAATGTCCCACTGTAGGGCACAGGCCACCCCTAGTGCATCACTAGAGGCTTTCGGGCCATAATCCACCGCACGGGCCCAGTGTGGATTGGTGGATACACATACTCTAGTTTTATCAAATTTCTGGAGCATGCGGGTTTCCTCATGATACATAATTAGATATAATGTATATAATGTATAACCAATATACATACACACTCTTAGGAAATAATTTCCTGGAATTATGTATGGCCTGAATAAATCTTGCATCTATATGGGTCCTCTTTTAAATTTTATATGAAAACAAACCGCTGTTGTCTCTTTACTGTGACGGAACGAAGCGATCGAAGCGAGCGATTGTCGGACCAAACGACCAATCGTTATCCCCTACCATTACATACAGTTCTGTCTTTGGAAATGTTTATTAAGGCAACATTATAATTAAGAGATTGGTTGTAGATCAATTGGTTGTATATAGCGGCTACCATAAGTCCTGAAGACCTACATCACCTCTAAAAGAGTGGACTCGTCAATCCACTTGGTCAGCGTAGCCTTTTAAGGTCACACGTCCCTCATACATAGGACAATGTGCTTGAGAAAGCATATATCTAACAGTGGACGATAAAAAGGCTGGTTAGGCGATAGTTACGGACAGTATAAGTATACTTAGAGATATGTATAATAAAGTATTTGAAAGGCGATGAAGATAATTTTTATTCAGTTTTTATTTACTTACGTATTTTTCACTAGTTCGACGGTGATACACACACATTGGGGCCGTTTGATGGACTCAGTATGAAAAGCCTTCGTAATTGTAAGCGAAGACCTGCCCTCCAATTTAAAACAATAATTTTGTCTTAGTGGAGACAGATGGCGATGTGCAATGAGGTAATAAGACGCAATGCACTTTAATCCTGATGCGACAAAATTATTGAAGTACCCAGATGATTTTTATTTGATCGCCTGTTCCCTGCAGTGTATCGAGCGTTATCGGGTTATCGGAATCACAAAACAGCCTAAAATTATGATGTAAATGTTAATCTGATTATTTCACTTGACGGCCACTTTTCACGGCTATCTTTAAAATACCTACAGCAAAATTCTCGTTTACGACCATCACACATCACAATAGTTGAAGAAATTAATACACTTAGAATTAATCACAATAGTTGTTTATATTTATATATAGTTTATATAGTTCATATATAGTTGTTTAAAAACGAAATAAAAATTACTCGTATTACGTAATAGAAAAGTAAATGTTCTTTTTTCGACTTTGAAAAAATAAATTGTTAATGACTCAGCAATAACGACTGTAAAAACGGGAAAAGTATGTCCATTATTGAGATGTGGTTCACCTTCGTCTATTGAGGTAAATGTCTTGAAATGAATTTCCAATATCGAGAATACTTGGATGGAAAATAATGGTTTATATTTAAACTGATGTGAATAAGAAATCGCTTACTTATACTTTATTAAGTACTAGCGAACCGCCCTCGCTTCGCTTCGGTTTATAAGTTTTTTTTCAAAATTTCAAAATAAAATATAGCCTATATTAAATACGGATAATGTAGCTTTTCCGATTTGTGAAAGAATTTTTAAAATCGGTTCAGTAGTTCCAGAGATTAGCCCCAACATACCCACAAACACACAATTTTACCTCTTTATTATATTAGTATAGACTGTTCTACTCTAATCGTGTTTTTACTTAACAAATAATGTAATGTAAATAATTTACCCTTATTTATGATACATAATCCAAAGATACACTGCATTTTTTCTACATTTTTATATAAACTATTAATAATAAAACATGTTCGTAACGAAGCATAAGAATTTGTATGATTTTTTTATGTTGGATGAAGCGCTGTAAGACTTAAAATAATAATTATAGTAATATTTACCTGAAAAAATCACCTTAGAACAAAGTAGATTTTGTATCAAGGAACAAATATTTTCAAGGAACATTATTTCCAGATTTTTTCTTATTTTTTTCGTGAAAATAAAATAAGAAACATCTCCATTCGTAGTCGATAGTCGGTAGACGGAAAATTTCGCGACCATTTTGAACGTATGAATTTAGCGTGGTACATTTCTGGCAACACTGATCACTGGCTGGAAAGTAATATGTTCATGAGCGATGTATCCACTCCCTACCGGGTGGGTTGTACGCTCGTCTGCCGCCGTCATTCCATAAAAAATAACAATGACTGTAATAATTACAATAATTTTGAATTTAAAATTGAAAAACACAGCCCGTTTACTCCTTATTCGCTTATTAAGTTTATCAAGAGCAGTCTGTTTTCGAAGTGGAGAGCTCTGCAATATGCAAATAAATTAACACTTTAGTTCTTGAAGAGCTAGATTGTTGTTTAATGAATCCAAGACTGCAGACGCTATGTTTTTTTTTTTTTAATTCAAATGCAAATTATATTTATTTCTTTAAAACCAGTAAATACAGATGACATTCAAATTATTGCACAGCTGTTTTTAGCCCATCGAATTACCAAATTTCAGTGGGCAGGCCATATATGCTGCAGGACCGATAACCGACGAAGGAGACCAGGTACCAGGAAACGTAGTATGGGACGCCCTGCGGCCAGGTGGACTAACGACTTCATTTTATTATATGTATAGATATTACTATACCTATATGTTTACGATGCGCACACTAGGCGCGCACCTGCCTCGCGTTACGCGAAAGCAGCCCGAGGAATGTGCACTCGGGCCCAAATGTAGTAAACTTACTCAATATATCCACCAAAATGGTGGGTAAGCAAATAATCAACAATTTACACAATTTAGAGGTCTCACTTACCCCAGGTGGTTTTGCCCACACACAAATCTGGAAAGTGTACCTACGCTAGTTCCTACTAGACGTGACCTATCTTAGTGTGATTGAATAAATACATACATTCACAATAGATACTTGTGTAGTAATCCAAGTCTCGTCCTGTGGTGAGCCGGTGGCCGCTATCGTTCGGCAACTCACACCCGGCAGCAAATCACCTCGAGAATCACTTCCAAACCACAAGCACAATCACAACAAATCCAACCAAAACACTCGCGTGGCACAGGATATCAGCGAACAAGACCTATTACTAGGCGCGAATACCAAATAACAACTGTCCGTGGCCGCGGTGTGAATTTATCTCAATTTAACTCTGCTCGCCGCCGAGCGCGTGTTACTACTCAAAAAATATCAAATTCTCAAACCGCCTTCAATATGGCGGGGACAAAAAAAATGTTGCTTCAAATAATCAATGAATGCGGGTATGCAAAGATGCTCGCGCCAATTCCAAACAATCCCCCGTCCCGAGCCGAAGTATTCGGTTCGCTAATCAATGGGTAGGCGGGATAATGTCGCGACGGCCCGCTTCAAAATAGAATCGCCCACCAAGACCTCGGCTAACCTGGGAACACCATCAGAGCCCGGAAAAAGGTTAACAATGCGCCCCCGGCGCCAACACAAGGGCGGTAGGTTAGCATCTTTAACCAACACGAGGTCCCCAACCTTCGGCGGATTCGTTTTGTCCGTCCACTTGACGCGCTGCTGCAGAGTGTGCAAATATTCAAGGTGCCAGCGTTTCCAGAAACTCTGAGTGAGCTGCTGGAGCAATTGAAAACGCGACAAGCGAGAACTGGGCACATCAGTCCAAGGGTACTCTGGCAGAGCGACGAGTGGCTGACCAATCAAAAAATGGCCCGGCGTTAGGGCTTCCAAATCATTCGGATCCGATGAAAGTGGGCATAGCGGTCGAGAGTTGAGGACGGCCTCAACTTTCGCAAACACGGTCGCGAGTTCCTCAAATGTGAGAATCGTCTCACTAATAACGCGCCTCAATTGGGTCTTTGCCGATTTAACTACGGCCTCAAAAATTCCACCCCAGTGCGGACAAACTGGCGGATCGAGGCGCCAGGTTATCCCACGGAGGGCCATCTCACGACCCAAATTCATTTTCTGCTCTTCAAGAAACTCATACACATCCCTTAAGTAGTTATTGGCCCCATGAAAATTAGTTCCGTTGTCGGACCTAATCAAGGTAGGAAGTCCCCTACGAGATACAAATCGGCTGAGGGCCGCTACGAAGGCTTCTGTGGAGAGAGCAGACACAACTTCCAAGTGTGTGGCCTTAGTAGACAGGCACACAAAAACACACAAATATGCCTTTACGGATTTGGCATTACGAAGCTGAGATGACTTCACCAAAAAAGGACCAGCAAAATCCGTACCAACTGTGGCAAAGGGTCTAGACTCAGAGACTCGGTCCGCGGGCAAGTCGCCCATCTGGGGTTGCATGGTAGAAGCTTTAGTTCGGTAACAAGACATGCAACGAAAAATGACTCCCCGGACGAGTCGTCTAGCCGACAAAATCCAAAATTCGCGTTGCAAAATCGCCAACAGTGCGTTACAGCCTGCATGGGAGTTCTTGATGTGTCGATCAATCGCCAGCAACCGCACCAAATGTCCATCTTTCGGCAAGAGAAGAGGATGGCGGACACCATGAGGCAAATTGGCATGTCTAAGCCGACCTCCCACGCGCAGTAGACCCGAAGGATCCACAAAGGGATTCAATCGCACAATTGCGCCTTTCAATTTAGCGGGACCTTCCTTCATAGTTTTTAACTCTGAAGCGAAGCTAACAGACTGTACTACGCGAATCCAACTCAATAGTGCTTCATGTCGTTCCTCAGACGAGATGAAGGCTGACAACAATTTATTCTGCGGGTTTTTAACATTGTGACGCCAACGTCTAACCCAAGATGTCACATTCGAAAGTTTATCCAGTGAGCTGTACCTGGCCAGCAAAACATCGGGATCATATGATGATTCCGCTGCTTGGCCGCTCCCGCCACCATCGACCACTGGTAAACTTACAAAGCCTATCGCAGGCTGAACTAGAGTGATCCGTGAGGCCGGCCAAATTGACACTGGTCCCTTCAACCAGTCCGGACCCCACCACAACGGATGTCCAATAATCTCTAGGGCTGAGCATCCACGTGATGCACAATCAGCTGGGTTTATATCGCCAGGGACATGTCGCCAAATCAATCTAGCTTGCGACGCCTGGATCTGGGAAACACGGTTCGCCACAAACACCTCCAAGGTGTGAACAGAAGCTCGCAACCAACAAAGCACAATTTGACTGTCTGTCCATGCAAATACGTCTGCTAACTCTACGGAACGCCCTAGAGTAGCGACGACATGATTCAAGAGACGAGTCAAGAGAGTGGCGCCTGACAATTCTAGCTTCGGTATTGTCATACGCGAGCGAATAGGCGCAACCTTGCTCTTTGCTAGAACCGGCGATACCAAAACATGTCCAGCAGCATCCACTGTGCGTAGATAAACAACCGCTGCATACCCTCGCTCGGAAGCATCACAAAAGCCATGAAGGCTGGCTCTATATTTTCCAGACGGAAGGAAACGTCTGGGCAAGGAAACCCGATTAAGAGCTGGGAGGGATGACACAAACTCTAGCCATTCCAACAATAACTCTCCATGAAGAGGCTCATCCCACGACAATTCAGCAGCCCATAATTTCTGCAAAAAACATTTCGCCCAAAAAATGACTGGACTGATCCAACCATTCGGATCATAAGTCCGAGCGACAGTGGACAACACTGATCGCTTCGACCAAGTCTTCGGGGACTGTAGGTCCACATGATAAGTGAAGACATCCTGGACTGGTCTATACTGGACACCAAGGACAGCCAACATGTCAGGATTGTCTACATTCTGGAAGATGTGGGGATTCTGCTGGTGCTCCTCCGGCAAATCGGCAAGGAGCCGAGGTGAATTCGACAGCCACTTTCGCAATTCATAGCCACCAGCTTTCATGAGGTCAATCAATTCGTCCCGCAAGACGAGAGCCTCTTCTACAGTTGCTGCCCCACTACAGCAGTCGTCAACATAAATATCCTCTTTCAAAATGGCAGCCGCGCGAGGAAACCTTATCCGCTCTCGTTCAGCTAGCTCCAAGAGCGAGCGGATCGCAATGAAGGGACTAGAACGCAAACCATAGGTGTTGACACGAAGTTCATAGACAACCATGGGATCGTCAGGATGCTCTCGCCACAAAATCAGCTGGAATCGCCGGTCATCGCGATGAATTATCGTCTGTCTAAACATCTGACGTATGTCAGCGACGAATACAATTGCATGACGACGAAACCCAGTGAGGATATCTCCAATGTCTCGATGTAGCTTAGGTCCGGCATGGAGACACTGATTCAAAGATACACCAGAAGTAGTAGGCGCTGACCCATCAAAAACTACACGTATCTTGCCACCTGGCGTCTTCAAAACGGCATGATGAGGAAGGAAGTAATGCTCCACTGAGCGCCAACCAATATTCGACACAGACATGTGTCCCAAGTCCTCATATTCTCGCATGAACTCAATATATTTCCGGCGAAGCTCCGGATCCCGCTTCATGCGACGTTCCATGGAGACCAATCTTCGTTCAGCCAACTGCCGAGACTCGCCAAGCGGAGGCCTATTCGCCAAAAAGGGAAGACGGGTGACAAGCTGACCAGAGGCGAGGCGACCTGTGTTGCTCTGGTAGAAGCTTTCACACTCTTCGTCCTCTGGACACAATCTAGGCATAGAGGGAGGTTCCTCCACTTCCCAAAACTTCTGAACGGCGTCAGAAAGCGTGGATCCCACACGTAGCCCATCCTCAGCAAAAAACACGGTCGAAACCGGAAGGATAGGGCCCAACAATGCCGAACCAAAAATCGTGGGGACCACTACCAAACCACCAGGCTGCAAAGCTCTCCAACTCCCCGAACAAACCTGTCCCAAAATATTACTCCCCAACAATAGGTCAACAGGACCTGGAGTATGAAACATGGGGTCAGCTAAAACCAAACCCTTTGTCAAAGCTATGACAGGTGGAGGAAGCTTTATGCGCGGGTGGTTACTCAAAATATTCTCCAGCACAATAACCGGAATCTTGGTTTTCCTGGTTCCAAGTGGTACTGGAGAAAATTCCACAAAGGTGTGACCAACTCTATTGGTCACCTTAACGTTTCCTACTCCGTAGACTGGGAAAGGAGAAGGACCGACACAGAGGTCCAATTGGCTCACCAACCAAGCTGAGACTATACAACCCTGGGCACCCGAGTCCAAAAGGGCACGAACAACAATCGAGTTGCCTTTCGGGTCCCATACCCGCACAGAGACCGTAGGCAAGAGGATGGTCTCTGGGTTCTCAGCGTGGTGAGCTGCGAGTCCCTAGCGGGAGAAGTTACGGAGTGAGGGCTCCCTCCCCGAGTGCGGCAGGGGACGATAACTGTCTACCCTGCCCTCACCGCGACGACCCTGCACAACATGTGCGGATGAGAGGGGGGCTGCAGCCTGCCTTCCTAGGCGGGGTGGACGCTGTTCCAACCTCGGTCGCTCCAACAGCGGGGGGGAGAATCTCCGGTTGCGGTAGACTGGTGAGTACTCCGCAAACCCAACAGCGCCTCTAGGGGGTGGCGAACGCCTACCCCCGCCCGTAAGGGCTCGATCCTGGGCGCTGGACCTGGCAGGACTGTCACCACCAGCGCGAGCAGCCAAATGTCGCTCAGCATCGCGAACACCAGGACCCTCCCGGTTGCGGTTCGCACACAAAAGAATGTGGTGAGCACCACCACATTGTCCACATGGACGAGGCTGAGGACACTCTCGCTGGAAGTGACCCTCCAGGCAGTGGTAACACAATCGCCTCTCCTTGGCGATGTGTCGACGCGCTGCTACGCGCAAAGCCACAAATTTGTGACAAGCAGTCATCCGGTGGCCGGAGCGCTTGCAGAATCTGCAAGCCACGGACTCCTCTTGGGAGACCCCATATCTCGGCCGTGACTGCTTATTCACCGGCGGACCCTGCGGTCGGGCCAGTGGTCGCTCTCGGTGAACGCTAGTCTGCGGCATCAAGAGAGTGGAACCCTCCACGGTATCCACCCTGCGACACTCGTCTTCGAGGAACCTTTCGAGTTCCTCATAGGAAGGCAAGTGGGTGGAGCTGTCCCCACCATATTGTCGCTCAAAGCGCAGCCGCATCTCCAAAGGCAGTTTCGCCAACACAATATGGAGCAGCAAAAAGGACCACTGGTCCACAGGTAAACCCAATCGCCTTAAGGCGTTAACAGCCACCAAAACCGGGTTAACAATATCTGTCCGTAAGGCTGACGCACAGGCAACCTTAGGCAGGTTCAAAATTTGCCCCACATGGGTGTCAGCCAAAAGTCGCACGTTGTGGTAACGGCGCTTCAACAAGTCCATGGCTGTCGAGTAGGTGCTGTCATCGACCTTCAGGTGCTGTACCAGGCCTAGAGCCTCTCCCTGTAAGGAGGCCAACAGGTACGCCATTTTTTGAGCAGCTGACAGGTCGGAATGGGAGTCCACCAAACTGTTGAACATCCCATAGTAGCTCAACCACTGGTCCAAATCACCGTCAAAGGTGGGAAGGTTGAGCGTGGGGAGACGACCCAACAAGGCGTGGGGTGCAACAAGTGAATCCCCACCAGAGGGAGCTGAGATGTGGGAGACCGCCTCGTTAATGGTGTCCACAAACTCGTATATTTGACCAAAGTCCGCTTCATATCGCTGCTTCTGCTCGTCCGGTACAGGCGTTTCCAAATTCGCCATAAATGTCAAGCCCTCAGCAAAACTCCTATCTAACGCCACCAAACGGGCCGGCATTTCACTCGCCCGGGCGAGTAAAGCTTGCTTCCGGTCCGGGCGGTTGACCATTGCAACCGCAGAAGAAAACCATCTCAGCTGCGCAGTCATTGCGGACTGATGTGTGGAAAAGGTCACCTTGACAGACATGTCTACACTTCAGGACGCACGCAATACAAAACAAAAACCAAAAATAAAAAACAAAAATAAAAGTAAAAAAAAACAACAATAATAAAAAAAAATAACAAAATAAATAAAAAAAAAACAAAAAATGCAGTGGAAGTACAATAAAAAACAAAAGGGGTGCGTATGTGTCTTCAAGAAGGTATAACCGTCCAAAATATTAATTAAGACTACCTGACAAAACAACAACAAAAAAAACAAATTAAATTATCAAATTAAAATAAACGCAACCAAAAAATGTACACGAGCGTGGACTCAATAAAACCACAATGTCCAGCTATCAAAAAAAAAACGTGAAGCGTTATATCCAAAAAAATTATTAACGCGTGTGGGTAACTAGCCAGCTACTAAACGTCGCACGCCTGGATTCAAAATATCTTCAGAATATAAATTATACGTAGGGCCTAGCCTTCAAACCGTGAACGTAAAATAAAAATCAAAAACCAAATATTTAAACCAAATTACCAATATACAAAAACAAAAAGTCATCAATATTAACTACCTAACGGTATTATCAATATCATCAATATCAAGTAACGGTATCAAACCACGCTCTGCTACCAGATGTTTACGATGTAGCAGGAGCGTGGACCCAATATACGCAAGGCCCTTAACACGTGAAGTTACAATTATCACGAACAAATATTGAATAATGACAAAACAAAAAAAACAAAATAATGGTTGATGACGGTATCAACCACGCTCTGCTACCAGATGTTTACGATGCGCACACTAGGCGCGCACCTGCCTCGCGTTACGCGAAAGCAGCCCGAGGAATGTGCACTCGGGCCCAAATGTAGTAAACTTACTCAATATATCCACCAAAATGGTGGGTAAGCAAATAATCAACAATTTACACAATTTAGAGGTCTCACTTACCCCAGGTGGTTTTGCCCACACACAAATCTGGAAAGTGTACCTACGCTAGTTCCTACTAGACGTGACCTATCTTAGTGTGATTGAATAAATACATACATTCACAATAGATACTTGTGTAGTAATCCAAGTCTCGTCCTGTGGTGAGCCGGTGGCCGCTATCGTTCGGCAACTCACACCCGGCAGCAAATCACCTCGAGAATCACTTCCAAACCACAAGCACAATCACAACAAATCCAACCAAAACACTCGCGTGGCACAGGATATCAGCGAACAAGACCTATTACTAGGCGCGAATACCAAATAACAACTGTCCGTGTCCGCGGTGTGAATTTATCTCAATTTAACTCTGCTCGCCGCCGAGCGCGTGTTACTACTCAAAAAATATCAAATTCTCAAACCGCCTTCAATATGGCGGGGACAAAAAAAATGTTGCTTCAAATAATCAATGAATGCGGGTATGCAAAGATGCTCGCGCCAATTCCAAACACTATATATAGTGAGAACGCGACAGCTAAGCGATATAGCCGTGCGCTAATCCCCGTGCGGATTCATAGGTTTTTGTGATGAAAAAGCCAAATAGAAAGCCTGACCTTATATGCGCCGAGAATATCTGCCTTCCGACCAAGCTTACGGTTTCCTTGTAGCTCCCAGCCTGGTAGCGCTTCTTCTCGGCTTCTTCTTGACCTTCCACTTGGTTGGAGCGGCTTTCGATACTAAACAGCGATGCGGCTCAGAGCATACTCACGGCGGCACAGAAAGAGGGCACAGCGTGTGCCAACTCAGGGGTCTAGGAGACCACCCAAATGCGCGGAATTTACAATCGACCGGTGACGGGAGGGGTCGATCGCTAGACCGATTGCACGCGAAAGGTGCAGCGGTATAAGAAGGGTCGGTAGAAGTGATTATTTAATGTGTGGGTAATAAATATATAATATTACCCTACAAACTAACAGCACCAATGTTATTGGCGCGAACAATAGAATATAGATTAAAGTGACGAATGTTTTTGTTTCATTATTTCTTATACCTCGTTTTACCATTAGCCAGCCAAATATTTAATAAGAGAGCATTGTCGTAAGTAATGCGAGGAGATAAGTTCACCTGTCGTGGATTATTTTGTCAATGTCCTTTTACGTATGTTTATGTATGATAGAGTATGTATAATAATAACTATTATTATTTCTCTTGTCAGTCCTAAAATTTCAGTGTTCTATGAGTGCCGTGTGGTGTGGGCCGCCTGTAGAATACCACCCACCCCACCTCTACCCGTGGTGGTGTCGTAAATGGCGACCATGGGATAACAAAGCGGCTACCACAAGCCCTGAGGAACTACACCACCTCTAAAGGAGAGGATTCGCAAACCCACTTGGCCAGCGTGGCCTTACATCCCTCAGTCACGAGTCAATGTGCATGAGGAGGCCCATGTCCTGGATACTGGAAGAGCTGGTTGCATGAGCCCATTAATTGGAAATAAGGTGGCAAACAAGAAGACAGTCCTGATGAAAACTGGTTACAGTCACCCATGGAAATCCATACATGAGAACATCAGTCCAGAATGACAAACGTTGACAAGTCCACGGATGCGTTTGCCTACCTTTACAAAAACGGAAAAAATGGAAAACAGTTGCGATAATGTGGAATAGCATACTTTCTACGGGACAATCAGTTTTGTTCATCCCACAACACCTTCCAATCTTCCTCGATGGAACGGGAAATAAAGAGTATAATGGAATAAGGAGTTTTTTTTTATTCCATTAAAGTCTCCATTCGACAGGAGAAGATAGACTGGAATGGGATGGGAAATGGGTCCTGGCAAATCTCACTTACTACCGAAACACGAACTTACGTTAGACGTAATAGGATAGAGGTAAGAAATGTAGTATATTTTAAGGTAAGTCTTTTATGGTAAGAGAGATAACTAGGCCAGATAACAAGGCGCACCCAGCGGCTTCGGCTCCCAAATAAAACATGTAATAATAAAAATTAATAACTATTATAAAGTAATAATAATACCTTAGAATTCAACGTAAGTTAATCTAAGTAAAACAAATACTATTTATAATTTCAGTTTCTAAAATCGTTAAGATTTAACTAAGATCTACTTACTCAGTTTAAAAGTTTTAGAACACATTACACAACAGAACTCAAAGTTAGTACTTATAAATAAATCTATTTTAAGTTTAATATATTTTGTGTGAGACCGCTCCAGGGAATTTTCTATTATGTTTGCGACTTATGACTTTAGTCATTAAATGTGATATTGCGATGGGGAATTAGAAGCATTAATTCATATAGCTATGAAAAACACACGCATAATAAAACACTTAAAATTACCCAAAATCCGCGCGATGTTAGGCAATTCGCACCCTTAAGACTCTTATATTAATATATCAACTATATTAAATTTGACGCTATGATTCAGTGGCCCTGTTGGGTCAAGCCATGTTTTATTGGTCAAAATATAATAAAAATACAAATGAGACAGACAATCACGGCACGATCTGCTTTTTTAGTATACGCAAACGCAACGCAAAATCGACAACTCGCAGAAGGCAGCAACTGGTGTTTTCTTGGACTTGTCGAGAAATGTGAGCAGACAGATAATAATTTTAATTATGCAATTCTAATATTAATTGTGTTCTAATATTAATTAATTTAATATTAATTGTGTTATGCCACTTTGGATTGACAATAAAAAAAATCTTTCAATAGTTGCAGAGAAATTGATTTATGCATTAAACTGATATTTCGATAGTCAAAGCGAAAATATAAACATTAATAAAAAAATTAAACTCTGCCCTTATCTACTTATTCCCACCATGCACGGATTTATTCTGTTGACTGTACTTTAAAGTAAAATAAGTAGCGGAATCAGAGTAGACCTCCTACTAGTTATTACAGTTGGATCACTTTGACACTATCTATATATATGAAAATGAATGTTTGTTTGTTTGTTTGTCCTCTATGCATTTCTAAACCTTTCGTCCGATTTCGATGAAACTTTGGTGAGTTGTTGTGCGCACGCCTGCGAAGGTTTCTGAATTAGTACAATCATTTTCCACGGGAACGAAGTCGCGGGCGACAGCTAGTTTTAAATAAATATTAAAGATGGTCCAGGTTCAAGTGACAGTAGTGAAATAATTTGACCGGAGCGACACGACGCACCCACTACGAAACTCAGCGAGATTCTGTACAATAGTGCGTATGAATATAAGCCGTAACCGAAACCAGCCCCTTTATCGTCCACTGCTGGACATGGGGTCTGGATGGTGCTATTTTAAAACTGGTCTACATCACACGGCTAGCGTACGAATATACCATCTTTTTATGCAAATCACGATTCGTAAACCTAATATAAGACAACCTGTTTATATATATTTTTTAAATATAGTAGCTAGTCAGTACATTCGAAACCACAGAGGACTGAATGCACTAACAAACTTTAGTATCAGAGATTCAGAAAATAACAACTTTAGTATTAGTGGAGACGATCGATCTTGAACACACCTTATATCAAGTAGCGGAAATGGTATCCTGGTGTTCATTGATTACGCAAAGGCATTCGACTCGATATCACACGAAAGTATATGGCAAGCACTAGAACATCAAGGTGTTTCTGAGACTTAAATAAATATCATGAAAGATATTTACAAAAAAACTACAAGCCGTGTAAAACTAGATAGATTTGGGCCTTTAATAAAAATAAGTAGAGACCTGAAACAAGGAGACCCCTTATCGCTAAAGATTTTTCTAGCTTTTTTTTTATAAACAATAGGGCGGACGAGCAAGCGGTTCCACGTGATGGTAAGTGTTACCGACGCCCATGGACACCTGCATCACTAGAAGGTATTCGGGCGCGCCCGTTATAGCTGTTTTACAGGTACATAATAAAATATTTAAACTGGAAACACAAAGGATTAATATAACACAATGTCACTCCTTGACATAACACAAAGTTGCAGAGGTAAGAATAATATAAATCTTCCTTATGTAATATTCCCACCTAAGGCGAACATTAAAAGCATGCGACGAAAGGTCTAAGAGGCACTCGAGCCCTTTTCCTTTTTAACGAGATTTTTATGTTGCGATAAAAGGGACAACTCTAAGAGCTGGCAAATGTTTAGAATGTTTTTTGGCAATAAGTTTGCTAGCTTAAGACTCGAGCACAAAAGGTTTGTTGTTGCGTCTAGCATAATAATTGGGTACTTGGTTGAGTTAATATTTGTGTTTTCCTTCATACACACACACATTTTTGATTGAAAAGAATTGGCTATGTTTTAAATCTATCTATATAAAATTCAAATGATCAACCACCAATAGTGGAGAGTCAATAGAAGAAGTATATAGTATATGTGTTTTTTTTTCATGAACGCTATAAGATTGTACATTAAAAATCTTATTAAACATTTTCGGGTTTGTATTGACATCGGATGTGTGTAGATCTTTGGAAAATTTTAAGCGTCGAATACTCGGGGTCGTTACAAATTAGTCGTATGGCCCCAATTTTGGCCCACTGCTGTTCTTTTAGTCGCGCGGTCGACCGACTCACCAACTAGTTACGCGATTGCGCGAGACTGTGTGTACATATTCAAGTGAACCCATACAACTACTTTCAAACTGATGACGATCAGACCACGACCAGAGATCCCGTATGTTAAATGCCTTATATTTTTTTATAAGTAGTGCTAACCTACCGCTAAGTAGACAATAAACAAAACTATTCGGACATACATTCATCATCATCATCATCATCATCATTTCAGCCCTTGGACGTCCACTGCTGGACATAGGCCTCCCCCATTGTCCGCCATTTAGACCTATCGGCAGCGACCTGCATCCAGCGGGTGCCCGCCACCTTTATGAGGTCGTCTGTCCATCTAGCAGATGGACGTCCTCGGCTTCGTCTGCCGGTACGTGGTCTCCACTCGAGAACCCTTCTGCCCCATCGGCCATCGGTAAAATAAAATAAAATATACATATACATATAACCAAAAAAAAGAAAAACAATGTAGGCAATAAGAAAAACAGAAGAAAATCATAAACATTAAAAAATGCAAGAATTAACAAAAAAATATCTTAATAAAAAAAATGCCACGTCGCTATTTCACGCATGTGTGTGTTGTTATGCCGGAAATAATCTCCAACTCGGCATCTGGTGTGAATGAGTGGGTGTCAGTCACAGCGCTGATTTTCAGTGGAGTCAACGGAGTGGAGTGTAAAATTAATTGTCGCCGTCTATGAGTAGATAACCAACTAACTGGATATTCAAATTGATACCGATGATA
This sequence comes from Sesia apiformis, assembly GCA_914767545.1. NCBI lineage: Eukaryota > Metazoa > Arthropoda > Insecta > Lepidoptera > Sesiidae > Sesia > Sesia apiformis. The sequence continues at coordinate 12,814,124 of OU611963.1, read as the reverse complement.
CTCACATAATACACACAATAAATACTTAATACTAACTGAATAAATTGACAAAGAAATAAATACATACAAATGTTAATGACGTCACCAAGAACGCTTTATACTCTCTGAGAACTTTGAAAGGGATGTCTAAAATTGATGTAGTACTAACGATGTCACCAAGAGAAGGGCTCGAACTTAGTTAGATACATAGATAAACTCACCAATACATGTTGCAAAATTATTATTTAAATAACACGAAAAGTACAACAAGCGGCCTTATCGCCAAAGCTATCTCTTCCATCCAACCTTCGGGTTATAGTCAATAGTTTGGGCTGGGTTGGTTTGAACTTACAGTCTTACATACCTGTACTTACAATTATTAAACGTGTTATCGCTTGTTTCCTAACAATTATCATCAAAATTAATAAAAAAACGTTTCATTGTTTTTTTTATATTGATGTCAACCTTTTTTACATATCACTTCAGGGCACATGCCTTCCCTAGTAAATCATCAGGCGGTTTAGGAACATAATCAAGCACGCAGGCCCCGTTCGAATTGGTGAATACACATGCTCCAAGTTTCTTTTAAAATTTTGGAGCATACGGATTTTCTTCACCGACGAGTTGGTTATAATTTAAAAAATCCGTATCTCAACGGCTGAGAATTTGAACTCATGACTTCATGAATACTATTACTGCTACTATTATTCCACTATTACTGCTATATATTTATTGTCCATGAAATAGAGACAAATTGGAAGTATATGGGTGACACTGAAAGTTTTTAGAATCTCAAAAGTGAAATCAGATATGAAGTTGGAAGTTGTTTGGTTGTTTTTCGAAGTACATATTCATTTTTTTTCATAAATTAATTCATATACTTTTTCATGCCATGAAAACATTGTGTGAAGCATTCAGCCGATTCTTTAGGCCCCTCTTCAACAGCCGTTTGGAAGGTCGTTACTGCCGTTGGACTATATTGGTGGTTTACAGTACTCAAAGATTACTTCGTTTGTCTGGTGGAGTGGGCTGAGGAGTGCGTTGTAGTAATGGAGGATCATTCTACTTCATAGGTGTCGTTCTGTATTTTTTCCAAAACAGAAGGCAAGCAGCTGTTCTTTCATTTTCTAAAGTTATGGTAGCAAAATGGCCCGATATGCCAAAGAAGGAGGCAATCATCTTCTTTTCAGCACTCCGTCCTTTCTTCACTTTCGTCGGCTACTTTTCGAAAGGAAAGACCCACTGCGCAGATTGCCTCTTAGTTTCGGGTTCATAGCAGTAGATCTAGCTTTCATCACCTGTTACTATATAAAAAGCATAGCATTTCAGTGACAATTGTCGAATTTTCCAAGCATTTGGAGACACCATTCCATGCGGCTGTATTTTAGAGCTTCGTTTGAATTGTGAGAAATTCATCTAGCACAAAGCTTCCTTACCCGAGGTGATCATGTAAAATAGTTTGAACTAATGATGCCCGTATCTGCTGATATGTCGTTCGTTTGTCTGTTTCAATCATGAGCCGCATAGTTTTGATATTTTCCTCGGTCACCGCCGTCGCAGGACGCTCTTCACTAACATCGTCACTGAGGTGGCTACGATCACGTTTAAATTCACCGAACCAGTAATAAACAGTGGCACTGGTTTCATGACTAAATGCTAATTTATGTCTTTCATTATTTTGTTTCTGGCTTAAACTCGCAACGAAAATCCTAAAAAAAATTTTGAAGGAAAATATTCTCTTGTTAAATTCATTTTACCGCAATCATTTAATTTACAAATTGCCTCCAAAAATTAAAAACAAATGATAGCTTTGAAATTTTAATGGCGTTTGACAAGCAAAGAGTTCTATCTTCAAAACTAGAATTTGATTTTTTCTATCGTATTCGCAGTTCTAAGAACATATAGTTTGACCTATCGTACACATGTTTAGAAAGAAGTTCTTCAAGGGTTTAGAACCCGTTTAATTTATAAATAAATAAAGAATACCTTATCTCGAGGGACGAATTGATATCATCAACGGTGTACATACTATATATGTATGTACACACATATACCGTCATAAAAATAACGCTCTGGTAAAGTGTCAATTGTATGAATATTGTATGAGATTATTCCCTCACAGGTATGCCCGCAAGGACTCTTCATTCCTCGTCTTTGAACGTAAGGGTTCGAGTAAATCTATGGTAATCAAGCATAGGTAAAAGCCGACCATTTTAGTTCAATCTAGAGTAGCGAGCCTACATATTTAATCGATTTTTTTGTTTTTTTTGGTTTTATGTAGTACCTAAGTAATTCAAAATCAAACATCGCGTTGATTTTTTCAACTCTTTTAGAAAACGTTTAGAAGAATTTCTTATAGACTTATGTATGTCCTCACTCGTCCGCGGCTCGCACCGTAATGCCACTTCACGTACAGTTAGCAACAGGTCAACATATAACTGTGGATACCATAATGCGCTATTAATTCGGGTCAGTTTTGAATGGTTTGTGTACATTAGCATATTGCTGATTGTATATCTGTCATAACGCTCTACTCTGTGTGCGACACGGAGTATTGATTACATCGATATTATTTATCGATCTACCTACATCGATATATGTCAATTAAGGTTATAGTTAATATAAGGATTGTTGATTTCGATATGGTTCTTTATTCCAGTAATCACGAGTGAGTTTCAGAGCATGCCCAGCGTGAGAGCCCACTGTGCCTAAAATTGTCACTCACATTTTACCTAAAATAGAATTAATCTTCAATTTCTAGAACATTTCTTTTGTGAAATATGGAAGGCGTTTTTATGAAGAATTAATCGTCGTAATAGTTTTCCATTTTGCAGGGGCGGTGCATTAACGGTAGTCAAGTATCAATTAAAGTGTGGAGCCATGAAATTATAAATTATCTATTCTTTATAGAAAGAAACTAGCATATAAGCGGACAGTTCACTTGATAGTAAGTGGATAATAATTAATTAATTAATAATTAATGTAAGTGGATACGGACATGGCAAACAATAGTCTAGAATTTTACCAGATTTTTCGGTCCAATGTATTTCTTTCCAACAATTACCATACCATATTATTAGCCTATGTCACTCTACTGCTGGATATAGACATCTCGATAGGCTCACTTCCACATACAGTCTTCAGCTCTTCTCATCAAACAAATATAATTTCTTTCTAAGAAGTATATTTAAAAAATAATTTTCTTTTCACGATGCCCATCAGATGTGCAATCTTGCACCACTTTCGAGTTTATCGCACCAGTTTAATCATTGGTTATGTTTATACTAACGACAGATTGATTTAAAAGTGCTGGTTGATAAACCAACCGAATAATCCAATCTATTTCTATAATATTTCATCAAACAATGGACTGATGTAAGATTGGACATTGACGATAGTCTATCAATCATTTATTTCTCATTGACGTAGTGCCAGCGCGCGGCGTCCAGTATGTTCATTTTTCTATCCGTCATTTGTTGTCCGTGCTCCGGAGTAAATGAAGATTTTTTATGAAGACTAAAGAACTACGTAAACTGAACAAGAATAAAGATAATGTAGACAAATATTTATATGTATTATTGTACCTGTTTTGTTATGTATATATTTATTATTATTTTTTTTTGTATTTTTTATTTGGGCAGGGCACATAGCTCGAAGAACCGATGGCCGATGGGGCAGACGGGTTCTCGAATGGAGACCACGTACCGGCGGACGAAGCCGAGGACGTCCATCTGCTAGATGGACAGACGACCTCATAAAGGTTGCGGGCACCCGCTGGATGCAGGTCGCTGCCGATAGGTCTAAATGGCGGACAATGGGGGAGGCCTATGTCCAGCAGTGGACGTCCAAGGGCTGAGAAGAAGAAGAAGAAGATGTGTTATGTTTATTTATTTTCTACTTCTTAATAATTATAAAATAAATATGCGTTTTATGCTCTTAAGAGCATAATACCAACTTTCCAATGCACCCAGCTTAAATCTCTGTTTACGCCAAGGTTGAATGGTAGAGAATGCCATAAGGCATTAAGTCCGCCTTTTGTACATTTTGTCTGTGCAATAAAGTCCAAATAAATAAATATCTGAGAAAAGGGACTTTATTGTCGGATCTAGTTTCCCAAAAATTAACTTTTATTATCTAGGGTTATTAAGATCAGCCTAAAATTATTGAAATAGAGTCAGTTTTGTACGACATGTGTCCTATTAGAAAAAAAATCTAACAAAACACATGCATAATCTTATTAATTTATTTGATTTTTTCAAGCTACTGTACAAAAGCTGTACAGGAGGAGGACTGAATCCCTAATGGCATTCTCTATCAGTCAATCTATGGTTAAATAGAAATGACCAAGGGTGGTACGTAGTAAAAACCCCTTTGAGACTCAACACAAAGGTAATTATTTTCTATATCTTCTTCTTCTTCTTCTCAGCCCTTGGACGTCCACTGCTGGACATAGGCCTCCCCCATTGTCCGCCATTTAGACCTATCGGCAGCGACCTGCATCCAGCGGGTGCCCGCTATTTTCTATATAAAGTCTTGAAATGTCTTTCTCTTTAATACATGGAAAGAATACGAGTCCAAATAACACTATATACATAATGTGGAATAAATATGTAAGTATTTATGACTGTACCCGTATTTTGAAAGTAAGCGAAAGACGAGCAAAACTATTTAGTAACTAATATTTTCTTAGGTTTTCGCGATTACTATACATAGCAATTAAACAACTTTTAACGGTTTAAATCGCGTATATTTGACATTATTTATATCCCGACGTTTCGAACACTTTGCAGTGGACGTGGTCACGGGGTGACTAATTGATTTTATTTGTCACTTGAGTTATTAAGAAATTATTACTACCGTCTGAAATTTTTATGAACTACCGTCTGAAATTTTTTAATCATAACATTCCCTATGCACGCAGTATTCGCTCACGGTGTCCAGAGGTCTTGCAGTATGGCGTTGGCCTTGTGATTTAATTAATTTAATGACTGGATCCCAAGCCGGTAGTACTTGCCAACCATCTTCTCTATTGAAATTTGGGTGTTTCTTGATTTCAATAGCCTCGCGTAACATTCTTGGCATGTACCGGGTCTCTCTAGCGAGGATTTGTGGATTATCAAATCGAATGTAATGGTTGGGTTTGTCCAGAACATGTTCACAAACTGCAGACTTGGTCGAGCGTCTGTTCTTCATGTCAGCTATGTGTTCTTTTATCCGGATACCGATGCTCCTCTTTGTTTGCCCAATGTATGATAATCCGCATTCACAATCAAGCTTGTAAACGCCTGCATCTTGTAGGGGGATATTGCTCTTGACAGGTCTTAAAAATTGACTAATCTTCTTGTACGGCTTGAAGTAAGTTTTAATTGAAGCTCGTCTTAAGATGTTGCCAATTTTGTCAGTGATGCCCTTGATGTATGGTAAGATGGCAGGTTGTCGCTCAACTGTAGGAGGCTTGGGGCGGCTTCTGTGAGCGGCGGTTCCTCGAGGTGGTCAGACACTGACCACCTCGAGGAAGAGCTTCTGCATGTGAAACAAGTACTGCGAAGCAACAATCACAAACTCCCACGAATGCGTCACAGAAGCCGCCCCAAGCCTCCTACAGTTGAGCGACAACCTGCCATCTTACCATACATCAAGGGCATCACTGACAAAATTGGCAATATCTTAAGACGAGCTTCAATTAAAACTTACTTCAAGCCGTACAAGAAGATTAGCCAATTTTTAAGACCTGTCAAGAGCAATATCCCCCTACAAGATGCAGGCGTTTACAAGCTTGATTGTGAATGCGGATTATCATACATTGGGCAAACAAAGAGGAGCATCGGTATCCGGATAAAAGAACACATAGCTGACATGAAGAACAGACGCTCGACCAAGTCTGCAGTTTGTGAACATGTTCTGGACAAACCCAACCATTACATTCGATTTGATAATCCACAAATCCTCGCTAGAGAGACCCGGTACATGCCAAGAATGTTACACGAGGCTATTGAAATCAAGAAACACCCAAATTTCAATAGAGAAGATGGTTGGCAAGTACCACCGGCTTGGGATCCAGTCATTAAATTAATTAAATCACAAGGCCAACGCCATACTGCAAGACCTCTGGACACCGTGAGCGAATACTGCGTGCATAGGGAATGTTATGATTAAAAAATTTCAGACGGTAGTTCATAAAAATTTCAGACGGTAGTAATAATTTCTTAATAACTCAAGTGACAAATAAAATCAATTAGTCACCCCGTGACCACGTCCACTGCAAAGTGTTCGAAACGTCGGGATATAAATAATGTCAAATATACGCGATTTAAACCGTTAAAAGTTGTTTAATTGCTATATTTAGTAACTATTTTATTTGCAATGGACGTTAGTGGGATACATCAAGCGTCATACACAGGTTAGACAATCTATACCTACTGACACCATAATCCAAGGAAGAATATTGATACTACAGTATATTCATTGAATACTTTTTCCCGCATTGCACGTAGGCATATTGATACCAAGTACATTCATATAAATTACCAAAAAAAGATGCTCTACAGCTCTACTATCAAATTCTGCAACTTAGCGGCCACACAGGGATACGTCTGTGTGTAAACAATAATATAATAGCCGGAGACAGTCCTCGTAAACACGTCCACGGAAATTGATGCCGCACTAGGCTTTTCCAACTAGCCACGCAGTTTCCGTTGATGATTGATGTCGTGCAGACTTCTGCACGGTCTCCTTTGTGGAGTTACACACACTGCGACACTGTGTCGATTATTGTTCGTAGCGGAAAGACGATATCGACACGAAAGCTTGAGATATTGCTTTGCCAATGGAAGATCACATCCGGTTTATTGCAGAATATTGTAAGTACTAGAAATTATATTATTAGGTATTTGACTCTTTATAGGTAATGATCTAATTAAATAACTTAAAACACAAGAAAATTTATTTGTGAAATCAAATACCTTAAAAAAACTACTTAGTTATGTTATACTTAGTTAGATCTTAGAAGTTAGAAAAGGTCCCTACTACTATGTTGACCTCACGTATGAGTGACAGAGACGGCTATAGCTCCCCATCACAAATATTCTCAAGTTCATATCCATTATTTATAGAGAATTTGAAAAAATATTTTTATTATGGGTTTGTCTTTTGTTTTAAATTTGTCAAGTACCTTATTGTGAGTGAAGAAATAAAAGAGTATTGAGACCTATAAGGGACTCAATTTGAGTGCGCTATGAAGGTAGTTTAAGAAATCTTACGGATGTATTTTGTGCCTCGTCTTGACATCCGATTAATTTCAGCGAATAACTTGCAATACATAATCCTCCCCTAGCAAATCATTAGGAGGTGTCGGGCCATAATTCCACCATTGGTCCTAGTGTGGATTATTGGATACACACACTCAAGATTTTATTTATTATCGAAAAAATGCTGTTTTCTTCACAATGGTTAATCTTAATTCTTCATAGAATTTATTAATAATCTGACATAGTGTGTATTATTCGCTTCACATATTATGGTATTGTATGAATTTTATGAACGGTATGAATTATAATAAGACACGATCATACCTTTCATTTTTATGAATGAAGTCTGTGTTCGTATCAATATTTTTGCAATCACACTTTACGACTAGACATTATTATACAAATATATAAATAAATCTTAAATCTTCGTAGTCTAATTCGAGTACGAAAATGCAATAAATCTCAACAGATGGTGGACTTCTCTGGAAAAAGTAGTAAATTGTCACTCCGTTCATCTATTACAACTGGTCCGGACAAGCTGACTCGTAATATGACATTTGTGAAACTCGGCTCCAATCCGAGGGTGCGACCCATAAAACCACAAGTATGGTGATATAAATTCCAGTATATTGGTTAAACACACACACATTACAAACCAAAATTCTCAATTTATGATTTACATAGGAATGAAACCATACCGCGAAGTAGAAACGATATAGCGACATCTGTCCACATTAACACTAACTAAACAATGTATTATAACATTAATACAATGTTTAACAACATTATAGCAGGTGGAGGTTTAAATAATTTTCTTAGATTACTAAAGCAGGTCAGTATGGTAGTAGTAGTGCTATTGGATTTCTATGGATCGAGCTCTCCTTATCATTAGAAGGAAATGTCTACCCCTAAACTATGGAGTACTAGGTAGACCGGTATTGCGAATTTCATGCCACTCGCCGTATTGTTGACTGCCTTAAATTTTTGCGCTGAGCTGCTAATTGAGCTTACATCAGTCGAGTAGAGGAGATGCGGTATCTAAGCAATCTGAGTATGAAATAAATCTAATATATAAAAAATAATGTTTATTTATTAGTTTGTTCGTCTTCTATGCGTTCCTAAACCATTCGTTTCGATTTCGATGAAACTTTGGTAAGTTGTTGTGCGCATGCCCGCGAAGGTTTCTGACAAAAGAAATCTAACGCATTGCAACGCATGCCGGGTGCAGCCAGTTTATTCATATTAATTTATGATTTGACTATTAGCTGTTAGTCTAATGTGAAAAACTTTCAGATATTCATATATAAAATTAGAAATATCTACAATGTAGTACACCCAAGCCTTGTAGAGATTTGCAATACGCAATATGTCTGTAAACTCCAAATTGTAAATATATAATGTTTCATTTTGTTTCTGATCGTTCTTTCTCACATCTTCAATTTTAATTCGTGCAATATGATTCTTTAAACGCACATGTATTTTCGATCAATAGATATATTCAACGTTGTTTTTAAGAAATACGAGTACAAAAGGATCTGTTGGTCAACATCAGATAAGAAACACACGTGAATTCATTCGGAGACCTAATTGATTAAAACCATGGTTTATATAAAATTACCTACCAAATTATCCATTAGCGAAATGGATATATGTCTTAACGTGCGCGTAATGAAAAGCACCTCACCTCCATTATTTGATTAAAAGAACCTTTTCGGAAAGTGAAACTCTGAAAAATATTCCTTACAATATCCTATTTATTATTGAATTCAGATTCAAAGGAGGTTCCATTAAGTTCCATTTACGCGAAAGCTATTTTTCATAATGAAAGGTAACAATGCCAACGGCTGTTATTTAATGTATCATTAATGGATGCAAAATAAAAAAAAATATAAACGATTTAAGAGACGAAGGCCTTGATGATAATCAAATTGAAGCAGGATTTTCATTTTTTGCTAGAGCGATTTAGATTAGTACGATTTTTCCTTGGTGGAAAGGTTTCATTAATATATAGATGATTACGTTTACGTAGACAGGTAAGGTCTATTCTGTAACTAAGATAACGGAATAGGTAACTGGAACGGAGATATTATTTGTAATTAGTTTTTATAAGTTTGTTAATATAAATAAATAGTATAATTGTTAAATATTTTTCTTTGCGGTTGCTTGCCAACTTAGATATTTATTTCATTCAGGGGTATAATCTTAAATAGTCCTCTGACGAGAATCGTCGGCCCGGATATTTATTCGGACTTAAAACGATTCTCAGTTTTAGAATTAGTCCGAGTCCTGTTTATTTTAAGTCTGTAATCCAGGTTCGTTTTATGTCTGTAATAACAGACTTAAAATTGGAAAATTCCAAATACACCAATCTTATGTAAACGACTTCTTGTTGCACATAGTGGGAAGAACCAGTTATAAAATAGGCTATGTCACGTCTTGATGTGAGGTCGTAATCATCGATTCCTGTGTCCTTTACGAATAGTGATACAGTAAGACCTTCATTTGTACAATGTCGAATTAATTTAAATAAGATATGAAATGGAAATTGTTTGCATCAAGCGAGACAAGCGAGACTGACAAGACGGTTCAGCCATTAAACGGAACAACACTGAACCAAAGTAGCACAGTCACTCATACTCCATTATTCATATTCAACGATTCACCCAGAAACCGTATTTGGACGGATTATGTCGCTCAATCAATTTTAACTGTGTGTAGGTGTGCGTATTCCTTAAGGGGTTTTGGGTTAAGCATATATAATGGAAAGACGTGTAGCTGATTCCATATGTCAATTCGGTAGTGACAAAAGCGGGAGCAATTTTCACGATTTTCCGCTCGTTTCCTGACTTTTCAGATCATCTTCTCGCTGGGGCGGAAATTGAAGTCGAAGACAAAAGATACCGATTTTTTTCGTAACTTAAAGGGCTTATGTTTTTTTCATAAACCCCTTTTCGAAATTCATTCTTAAAATACCTCTAAATTTAGGCAGCGCATCCGGGGCTGTACGAACATTTGTCTTTATGAACTGATACAATACAATAAATACAATATGAATTAAACACAAGGACATTAAGAGTCAGCAAACTACAGAGAAATAAATTGGGAGTGGGAAATGATGTATGAGGAGAGTTGAACAGAATATGTATGTGTATATGTGTGTGTAATATTTATGAATATGACATGAATTGGTGTACTTCCCATCCTATACTGTCCACTCCCTCCCCATTTTCCCAACCCTTTCTCCAAATCAATTCCTAAATCTCACAGCGCATCCGGGGGCGTGGCAGCGATTGTCATTCTGGACTTACGTATCACGGATATCTATGGACTACAGTATCCACTTACCATCAGCTGGACTGTATGCTCGTCTGCAGTCTTCTTACTTATTATAAAAAAAACTTATATTCTTATTTTATATTCAATTACTACAATGCCTATGGCTTTTCACTGAACCATTGTAATCCGAAGTTTATCTTAATTAAAATTTAGTCGTAAATCCTGAATAATACGGAGGTAATTTTAGTTGAGGTTGAGCAGGTGACAACATTTCATGTTAGTGAAATGAAATATTTTCTGTTTACGTCAGCTGTGCTTGCAAGTAAGCTATGTGAAATATTAAATACTATCGGTGTTTTCTTTCTGGAAACATCTTTAATAGAATTATTTAAAATAGGTAAACAAGCGCGTTTAAGACCTTTTAATCATAAATGGGTCATTTTACCTATCTGATAACAGGGGCCTCAGTATCGATACTTCCTACGAGTACTTACCCTATACTCCCTATGTATGCACGTGCTTTGGTAGTGAGTGATATATGCCAGAGTTCATTCCCGTCCCATCTTATCCTATTCCTTCCCATTTTCATAACGTTTTCTCCAAACCAATCCTAAATATCTGCGGAGAGACAGCGCATCCGGAGGATGTGCCAATATCATTCTGGAGTGATGTTACCATGAATCGCGGATGTCCATGAGCGACAATATCCACTGACAACCAGTTGGACTGCCTGCCCGTCTGTCACTTTCGTTCCATAGAAAAGAAGAATGTGAAATATTAAATACCCTTCTACTTCCGAGAAAAATGTTTATTTGAATTGTTTATTTGAATTATCGTAGTATCGGCACTAATTTCCCAAATACAAGAGAGGAATTATAAGTTTGAGCATGAGAGATGTACTATATAGTCTTAAAGCGCTACGCTGCAGCGTGAGATTGGTGGGTCCACTCTTTTAGAGTTGGTGTAGTTCCTCAGGGTTTGTGGTAGTGGCTTTGTTATTCCTTAATCACCCTTCACGACACCTGTGGGAAAAGATGGTTTGGTGCTATTCTAAAAACATACATGTTTCAAACATTCACAGATTTCACACATAACGGTTTGCTTCTGCTTTCCGATAACACATTAAGGATGTTAAAAAAACTTTGTCACATATCTAATCTTTATCACGTCAAGTAATGATTAATGGACGCCCTGCAAGGACAAGAAATAAGTTGTTTTTAGATTTAATGAATTCTGGTTTCCCAATCATTTAAGACAGAGTAGGTAGGTATAATTTGTCTTAACACATTTCGTGCTCACCACTCGGATCCGAGTGGGGCGGGGCTATAGTAGCGGCGCCTCCCACTCGGATCCGAGCGAGCGTCCCGTTCATTTTGTAGTAGTCAGCAAACCGCAGACGTTTGAGGCGAGTCAACGTTGCTTTGCGCGGCCACTCTGGCAATATAGTCAACTTATGAAAACGAGTATTGGTTTCATTCTTACAGTGTGGTAGTGATTTGTACACACGATCGTACGGAAGGTATTTTCGCGCCAAAATGGACAGTAAGGCTGGGTCGTCCAAAAGTAAAATTAAACCGATTATTTTAACATCTCGTGGTCAAAAAAAGCGTCGACAAAGTGATGATTATGACTCGGAAGGTTCTGGAGAATATAGTGATGAAGAAGTGTATTCGCAAGGAGTTCATGAAGAGGAGTTTTCTTCAAGTTCAGAAGGATCTGGTAGCGACAGTGATTTAAGTATTTTTGATTCAAGATTGAAAACGAAGACGACCAGCCGTAGACCACGTGCTGATGATACACCAGCTCAACCTTCAAGATCATCAGCATCAAAGCGAGGTTTAAGTGAGTCAAACGGTAGCCCTATTATTCAATGTAAGCGATTGAAACCTATGTTTAGACATGGGCCCACGAGAGTGAATACACCAGGTACACGTGATACATCTGCTCAATCTTCAAAGTTACCAGATTCAGATATTGGTTCCTCAGCATCAAAGCCAGCGCCTCGCCAACTAGAATTAGACGGAAATGGTAGTTTTGAGTTCAATTACGAAATTGACTGTCGTGCAACATCGCCATCTATCGTACAAGACTATGCAGATCTTCTTCCTGATATACCAGAGAGTCTATTCACGGATAACCGTTCTACGCCTACCGTATCTCTTCTGAGATCTGATGCGATCACTCCAAACTTGTCGCCAGAGCGTAATGATGCCTCTCCTTCTGCTTTGCCGGATCCGAGGTCTGAATGTAGTTCTACAAACTTACCAAGTGATAACGATGATGTCCCATTACCTGACCATTCACACAATAACTCACCTTCTCGTCAAGGAGCCACTAGCACCTGGAGCAGTAATCCAATTTCAATGAAAATTATTGATTTTACTAAGAAACAGGAACTTTTAGTGCCACCTCCAACAGATCCTTACGAAGCATTCCGTTTATTAATTGACGACGATTTATTGGATCTTATTGTTCGAGAGACGAATGCATACGCATTAAGAGTGGGTACTGCAGAGAATGTGAAGCAAAAATCAAGAATAAAAAATTGGAAAGATTTAACTAGGGAAGAACTGCTGACATTTCTAGGGCTCCTTCTTCACACTGGAACAATTCGACTAAACCGTATAAGCGATTATTGGAAACGACACTATTTATTTAATATTCCATGCTTCGGACAATTCATGTCTCGAAACCGTTTTTTACTGATATTACGATGCCTGCATTTTACGTCTGAAACAAGTGAGGAAGACCGTCTAAAAAAAATTCGTCCATTTATGGATCATTTTAACAATAAAATGAACACTATCTATTGTCCGGGTAAACAGTTGTCGTTGGATGAGTCCATGGTATTGTGGCGTGGTCGATTGCTGTTCAGACAGTACATTAAGAACAAAAGGCATAAATATGGTATTAAGCTTTATGTCCTAGCTGAGCCAGATGGTACCGTTTTAAAATACCAAGTTTACGCAGGTGTAAACGATGAGACATCAGGTCAAGGACATACTAGTAAGATCGTCTTCAAACTCCTAGAAGAGAGATTAGATTCTGGCCACCATGTTTATATGGATAATTACTATAACTCATATGGTTTGGCTGTGAAATTGCTAGATCGACAGACGTACTGCACAGGAACGTTGAGAAAAAACCGCAAAGATAATCCTGTTGATATTGGGACTATCTCATTGAAAAAAGGAGAAAACAAATCCTTATTCTTGAATGGTGTTCATATCGGAAAATGGAGGGATAAACGTTACGTACTGTATATTTCCACAGAACATGATGACGAGATGATGGAAACTACTTCCAAAAGGGGATCTGTAGCACTGAAACCAATGGCAATCGTCCATTATAATAATTTTATGTCGGGCGTAGATCTTCAAGATCAAATGCTGGCTTATTATCCAGTCCAAAGAAAGACGCTGCGCTGGTACAAGAAGCTGTTTGTGCATATGCTGCAAATGAGCCTCAGTAATGCATTTTACTTGTACAACAAATTTTCGGCGAATGATAAAACAAATCTATATGATTTCCGTTTGAAGATACTGGAAACGCTTCTACCTGATCCTAATGAAGTCAATCGACGCAATGTTTTGAAAGTGAAGCACGAACTCACTAAAATAGAAAAGACCCGAGCGAGAATAAAGAAAGTAGGAAGTATCCTGAAAGAAACCACCGAAGTGGCCCGAAAAGAATGCAAAGGCTGCAAAGCACAGAAAAAGAGGGTGCAAACAATATACGAATGTAAGCAATGTGAAGGTTCTCCGGGTTTCTGCACAAAATGTTTCTGCCTAGCACATTCTTAAGTTTTTTGAAATTGCATTTTTTATATTTTATTTTTTTGATGTCAAGAGATCACTCATTTTTGCTAGTGACAATTTTTTTTAGATTCGGATTTTGTTTCAGTTCTTTGTACTTTTCTTTGAGTATCTCACTGTCATTCAGAGTAACAAAATTTTTAATTAAACTTATAATTATGTTTTTTGATACTTTTGACTGTATTGCTTTGATTTGATTTTTGATACTTTTGATTGTATCGCTACTTTGCTCAGATTTGTTAATGTCTTCCTAAATAAATAATTCTCCAAATGCATATATTTTATTTACTATTTTTTTAAAGATAACGAGACACGTTACATGATGATGGTACGTCTGAACTGTATGTTATGTATGTATGTATATGTGTGTATGCCCTGTGTGTGTGTCCTATGTGTGTGTGTGTGTGTGTGTCGGTCATATGTTACAAGATTTTGCTCAAGAACCGAAGTAAAATAAGGTAAAAACTGGTTTTGATTAGTTTCTTTGATGATTTTGATTAAGATTATGGAATTTAATCAAAAAACACGGGTTTGTCAAAATCTTGTGACATATTAGTACGCAAAAATGCAATCGTGGAACAAATATCTATAATATTAGTGAACTAAACCATTGCCATCCCTAGCGCTCGGATCCGAGTGTTCGGCAACCAGCGCGCTGTGTGCCGAACACTCGGATCCGAAAAATGTGTTTTTTTATTGAAATAATAATAATAACAATATACATTTATCCATATTTTCAAACATTCATATGTACTTAATCAAAATTCGCCTTAAAAAGTTTTGGCTCCCAGCTATTATTTTTTATTTATTTTGTAGGCAACGAATGTGTTAAATGATTACAGTTACAGTAATTCTAACTGCTCAAATGGTTACAATTAATCCCTTTGCTGTACTTATTATCAACTTTTATAATATGCAGCTACATGAAGTCAAGTGAAAAGGAATGAGATTGTTTGTTCAGTTTAAGCGCAACCTTCTTTTATGGATGAAGGCGGCATGACGAGCATACAGTCCACCTGATGGTAAGTGGATACTGTCGCTCATAGACAGCCGCGATACATGCCAACATTAGGCCAAAATGACAAACGTTAGCACTCCCCCGGATGAACTGCCTACCTTTGGAGATACAGGAATATATTTGGAGAAAGGGTTGGGAAAATGGGGAGGGATGGGATGGTAATGGGCTCTGGCACATCTGACTCACTACCGAAACACGTACGTCCATTCGATATATACTATATATTTATTATATTGATATATTTTTTATTTATATATTTATTTTTTATTATTAAATCTAGCTGGAAACTTGTAATTTAGAATTAAACTAAAATAATAACTATGTATTGTTCATTATCTGCTTATTTATGGTTTCCCAATTTAATTTTACTTGTGTTTTAGTTAAAAATATTAATATACCTTTTCTTACCTCGTATTTACCTATTTAATCGGATCTCGTATGTTTACCTTATTTAAGTAGATAATTGAAATTAAATTTAAATATCTATTAAATTTACATTTAAATACACCCGTTTAAAAAGATAAGGTAGGGGGAGAGTGCAAGCTGTATTCTCAAAGCCGCTGGACGCACTCGACTGGCACGTTATCCCACTTTCACAGAAGACTGATTACCTTGAAATGTACCGCATTTCCCACTTTATCTTATTTCCCTAATATACATAGGTACGTGTTTCGGTGGTAAGATGTGCCAGAGCCCATTCCCATCCTATCGCTCCCCATTTTCCCAACCCTTTCTCCCAATCCATTTCTTAATCTGAAAAGGTTGGCAGCGCATCCCGGGGCGTGCCAACGTTTGTCGTTTTGGACTGGAGTTGGCGTGTATCGCGGATGTCTATGGACGACAGTGTCCACTTACTTATCATCAGGTGGACTGTAAGCTCGTCTGTCGCCTTTTTCAATAAAAAAAATGAAAGAACTA
Source organism: Sesia apiformis (assembly GCA_914767545.1). Taxonomy (NCBI): domain Eukaryota; kingdom Metazoa; phylum Arthropoda; class Insecta; order Lepidoptera; family Sesiidae; genus Sesia; species Sesia apiformis. The sequence continues at coordinate 12,797,871 of OU611963.1, read as the reverse complement.
TACTTTCTCTTAATTTCAGCAATATGCATGTCAAGATGCGAACAATGTCAAGTACAATGTCCGGATGATGCAAACCTCGCCTGTGGCCTGAACATCAAAGAAAGAGCGTATAAAATGTTCACAAGTAAATGTGCTTTGGAGGCATATAATATATGTAACAAAAATAGTAAGTTGTTTTTCATATGTTTTATTTTTTTATACATTGAAGTTACGAGTAGTTCCTTCTTCCTTAGTTCCTTAAACTCTTCTAGTATAATCTGAAATTTGCCCTTTGAGCCCTCAAATTCATGATATTGCGTACATGCACGGGGGTTTAGTTCGTATTTTCTTTGCACATAAAAGCCTGGCGCTTTGTTTGTCTTAAATTTTATAATTTTTAATATGAATTCTTGCAGATTTTTCCGAGACGCCTTTAGAATTCTGTATGAAAAACAATTTAGTATCACGAAGACTCTATGAAGAATCTTGTCCAATGTTTTGTCCGCATCATTATCGGCCCGTGTGTGGTGCTGCTAAATATAAAGACTATTTATACAGAACATTCAACAACGGCTGTTACCTAGATATGGTCAATTGCAGAGGCCCTGATGAGTATAATGGTTATGTATCTAATAAAAAATATTCTTATTTGCTTTTAATAGAATTAATTCAAAGGCGTATATAGTTTAGCCTTTTTGCAAATACAGCGTGTTGCTCAGAGTTCACTTCATGAAACGACGCACGCGATTGTGAAAACTTTTAATTTATTTAATTGGCCTTATAAATTTATTTATATTAGAGGCGATTAATGGCTGGTTGAGAAGATTGTGTGTGTCCTTGGGAGAGGCCTATATCCAGTAGTGGAGAGAAATAATCTTGTTATAAATAATGATGTTATATACATACATTCGCACATATACAATATATACGCACACACGAATATACCCCTATAATTAAAAAAATCAGAGTCCACTGTAATAGAGAAAGGTACAAAGTTAAGTAAAATATTTTGTAATGAAAGAAGAGACAAAGTTAGAGATGGTTAAGAAAGCCATGTCCTAAGCAATGTCTGAAAATAATAATCTAAATGTGAGAAACTTTACTAATTCCTTACAAGATATATAAAAATTTAAATAAGAATGTCCAAAAAAATATTTCAAAAAAACAAACTCCAATAATAAAGAAATATTTCAATAGTCGATGGCTTTAGAGAAATAAATTTCAGCATTAAACTGTAATCTCGATATTGAAAGCGAAAACAAATATTAATGTTTTAAACTACGCTCTTGAAAAATTAATTTTGAATTAGTAACTTACTCCCGCGCGAATATTGTATAATGTCAAAAAGAATTGAGTTGACGATAATAGAGACAGAAACAAAGTTAATTAAAAGATTATGAAATGAAAGAAGATCTAAAAATAATCATCTAAATCTAATTAATCAAATCTCTAATAATTGGGATAAAAATGATGGCTCAGTTCAACTAACGGCTCAAATTTTAAGGTGTGCCGTAAAAATTAATTTATCAACGGTAGCTTAGTTATTAGGTTAACACGTTCCCAGCGGCACTGATTTATCTGTACTTTCCATTACTGCGTTACGAGACGTTTGAAACCTTGTTCTGAACCAGAGGTTGTAGCGGCACGAGGCTTAGTAAACCCCACCGCCCACAGGAGACAAAAATCCTTTTTTTGGCGCCAAATAAGGCGAATTGTACGGTTTTTGTGGCGATTATTATTATCAATGAGTTGATTAACCTAAATCTGCCGCCGCCTGTGGGCAGATTATATAGTTTAGATTCTATAGGTAAAATAAAATGTGGGGTCTTATGTACCCCATACCGCACTGAAAAGGGGCAGTTTTTCATATTGTTTAGTGATGGGAAAAAAAAATATCGATTTTATTTAATTGTACTTATGGATGCTTTTTATTAAAACAGGTCAAACAATAATATTTTTTGCAACCGATACATTCTGTGAGAATTTTCTTTGCTTTTTTGTCAGCCTCACGACTTGATAAGAAGGTGCGAAGCTTTTTGTAGCATCCTACACATCTCCTCTTCTTTGATCCTTTTTCGAGATGATGTGGATTGTTTGGAGTGGGTTCTGAAAATAAAAAAACTGATTGTGTATTTTTGAAACGGGTTGATTAGGTGTAGCGATTTATTGGAGCAGTTCTATACCTAAGTATGGGATCCACTGCGCCACCGAGGCATATCAAAATACTTAACACAAGGAACAAGGATAGAAAGCGTTATTATATTGTAATCCCTAACTATACATACATACAATACATTACAGTGTATAATTTATAATATTATATATTGTATTTATACACCACATTTTAAATATACATAGCTGGAATTTATTTATTATATTCCTACATAATTATTTCACTTAGACTGAGTATAATTAGTAAATATTGATTGGAAACTTACCTGTTTTTCAAATATCGGTAATTTTGAATTAGATTTACCACCCAATTCCTCTTCATCATCAATAATATTATTAATTAACTTTCTTCGGCAACGTTTCGACATCTTATTATATCGTCGCGGGCGCAGCGTTCAACGTTTTGCTCAACACTAACCGCGTGAAGCTAGCGTAGGGTGCGGTAAGAGGTGTGCGGGGGTACGAGGTGTTCGCAACCTCGTAACGCACTGTATTAAACTTTTATTTATTCAGTGCGGTACGAGGCCTAAAAAATCCGGTATTAAGGTAGGTATACCAAAAAACTCGGCATCAATAGCACATCTCAGATATATAGTTAGTTATCTCTTTCCTAGACTGAACCAGACGGAAGTTACGCCTCTCGCACGACAGAGAAGTTTAAGTTTTTCCTTACCGCTATAAAGACGAGACACGGACAAGGTGTTTCAAGCCTCGTTTCGCACTCATCGTGTTAATAAACGAATTGGATCATAACGTAAAAACATATACTATTTAATAAATAAATAATTTAAAATATAGAATTAAGATTTTTTTTGTCTAAATTATAATCTGTTCACCGTTTACTGGTATTGTACCTAGGTTATAATGTCTATGTTTATTGACACCGCAGAACATATATTTTAAACCGACCTTGATGGTTTATTAGATACAGTTATGTTTTTGTTTCTAAATTTAGTAATAAATAAAAAACATATTGTACAAGAAAATAGGCAATACGCTGATTGTGCAAAAATCCTGCTACAGATAAAAGACATTAAAACATTAAGACATTAAAACGAAGCTTTATTTTTACAGGTTATGTCGAAGTGCCGTTGGAATACTGTCCAAATCATTTAATGAAAAACATATTCAAAGAACAACTTCTTGTGTCCAATCTTAACGATTATAAGGATTACAACTGATAATATATACCTATTTAATTTTATCTAACTTTTTTTGTAAAAACAAGTGCATTTGTCTGTTCGTACGCATAATACGCATAAACCACTTGACACATTGTACACTGCTAGACAGGATTCTGCAAGGTCAGTAGCGCACCCGCAAGCCCCTTGGTGTTGCAGATCTCCATGGGGGGCGATGACCACTTACCATCATGTGACCCGCCCGCTCGTCTATCATATATTTTATATATAAAAAAAACTTAGACGAGGTAACATTTAGAATTCTTATCAAGATGACTTGCATGTTTCCGCGAGAACTAGAGAAGTTTCGACGTCTTTTGCATCTTATTATATCTCCTATTCGATGGGATGGGTGGGATTGGTGGGATGGCATAGTATAGAATTAAATGGAATGGAATGACGTCAGATGGTATTGTAGGAGTAACGTTGAATTAACCACACATACACTCATATACACTTATCAATGCACTCTATGCAAAAGAATTTGCGGGCACAATAATATATCGAGATATTTTAACAGTTCAACAGAAATTTGAACTGGTGGTAAATGGATGTTGCTGGCCATAGGCATCCGCGATATATGCCAACATCGGTCAATTCCGACAAACATTGGCATGCATCCTACCTATGCAGACTTAGGAGTACATTTGCATAAAGGATTGGGAAGTATTCGTCATCCTATTCGCCATGGGTAGCTTTTCTCATCCTTTCATATCCTTTTACATTTTCGGGAGAATCAGATGGGGTGGGGTGGTGACTCTTTTGGGTAACTCGGATAACGCGCAGTCGAATGTGGGATGGAGTATGCGTCCTCACTTCTCAAATAATTCTTATTATAAAACACATGATATTAAATATCCGATAAAAGAAAATTTTAATCCGATTTTTTGGTGCTTGTTACTGTTCTCCTGTGAAACGAAAGTTATTTTAAATGCAAATAAAATGACAATTTTCGTACATAACGAACCAACAAAATTAATCCCAGACCCAAAAGTCAGAAATATTCCATTGAATCGAGTCATCACTTGATAATATATTCGTATTTTCTACAATCCTATAAATATTTATTTGTATTTTCGACCAAAAAGCTTTGATTTGACATCAAAGCTTTAGATATCAAAGGTCCAAAGCGCTTCAGAATTTTTTCGTAATTGGACTCCACTGAATTCTAAAAGTGGGTTTATTCATATGCGGGTGTCGGATGATCTCAGAGAAAATACTCATTCTAAATTTAATTTTGTCGGTAAATTCGGAGAGGACTTTATTTTTAGTACGTTTTAAAAAAAAATAAGGTGAATACCATGGGTCATTATTACGTGGATGGGGGGGGGCTTTGCAATACACATATTTTATCGTCCCGTCCTAAACATTGTTACATACAGCTCAAATGGTAATTAAATCACAGAGGGAGATAGGACTTACGCAATACTTTAAATTAAACACTAGAATGTGGCTCCTAGAGTTTGGGGCGCCGATTTTATTTATTTAGTAAAACGTCATTAAAAGTAGGTATTTGACATCTACAAAGGGCGGATTTAATGCTAACGGCATTCTGTGTTAGTCAACCACCAGATCGTACAGGAAACAGAACGTGGGTGCAGTTTAAGTTTAAATACATAAAGAGACATAGGTATATAACAATTTATACTAAATATACTATACATACATAATAAACTTAAATTAAAATAATAAAAACATAGGTATATAAAATAGTTATTACGGATATATACATAAGAACATACTTCATATGTAGATATTCATACACACTATTATAATAAATAATACTTACTCGTATTACGTAACGGAGCAGAAATATTTAATTAGGAAGCTGCAAATGATTATACAGTAAAGTAACATTTTTTTTTACCCTCCACCACCCATGGCCCTGCCAACCTTACGGTTATAAGGGCCGAATCGTGACAGAAACGCGCCGTACTCTATTTACTACGTGGGCTCTTTCCGGCACGCATTTTCTTGACTCCCTACAAATTTCTTTCATCTCTCTCCATTTAACCTCCTCCCCTTTCTGGATAACTACAAACCCATATATTTAGGGCGGGGAGAAAGTTTCTTCATATTTTATATAGAAATTCAAGCCAAAAAGTTAATGACATTTAAGTACTTATAATAAATATGTGGCGTTTTTATCCATAACTTGTTGCCATCTTGTAGGTAGATATGTCATGATCCCATTGCTGTAAAAATTCTAGGATTTTGGCGTAAAAATTGCATCAAGTAGCATCGAGAGGTAACTCTCTTGACTGTCACTCTCTTGATGTTAACCTTACGCTACTTAAACAGCTCTGAAATGAACGAAACAGTTAGAAATCTGAGGGGGCAAGATCAATGCTATACGGTGTATGCATCAACACTTCCCAGCCAAGTTCTCTCAATTTTTGCTGAATGGCTAAAGATCGGTGTGGTCTGACGTTATCATGCTGAATGATCACACCCTTTCTGTTCATCACCTCAGGCCGTTTTGTCTCCATTGTTTGCTTTAATCTCATCAGTTGTTGGCAGGAGACGTCAGAATCAATAGTTTCCCCGGCGATAAAAGCTCATAATGAACGATACTTTTCTAATCCCACCATACACACAACATCACCATGTTTCACATTAAGCCGGATTTCGCCATTATTTGTAGAGCCTGTCCGTGCTTTGATCACGATCTTTTTCACACGTTCTTATCGTAAGTGATCCACTTCTCATAACCCGTGATTAATCGTTTCAAAAATGGTTTGGTTTTGTTTCGTTTTAACAGAGAATTGCAAGTGGAAACACAGTTTATGAGGTTTTTTTCCGTAAGATCATGTGGCACCCAAATATCGAGCTTTTTCTGGTACCCAGACTTTTTCAAATGACTTAAAACCGTTTTGTGATCAATACTCAGTTCCTTAGCAATGTCATAACTACTGATGTGTCGATCTTGCTCCACTTTTTCACAGATGGCATTGCCTTTATCTGAAACTGGGCGACTAGAGCGAGCTGCATCTTTCACGTTAAAATTTCCAGACTAAAAACGCTTGAACCAACTTTACTACCTTGTTATCTTATCGATACCGCATTAGATCCATAAACGGCACATTTTTTTTGCGGCTTGGGTCGCATTTTTGCCTGTTTCATAATAAAATTTCAAAATATAGCGAATTCCTTCGTTACTTTCACTCATTTTCACAGACTGGAAAATAATGGGAAAATGGCGGAAAATAGTTTTTACAGTATTAGTTTTTTTTTTGGCAGATAATAGGAAAATAGTCACCCAAGTATTAAACTATTGCAGATTGTCATCAAGACTGGTTGTTTTTATTTTAACCTTTTCAAAGGTAATGAGAGTATTTTCAGCTGTCGGGGTTTTTATCAAAATATTTAATTTAGTCTTTATATTTATAACTTGCTAGCTAATAACATGTAATAATATTAATTTCCTTAAATGCATTCAAGTCCAACCATCAATAGAGTAAACTTTCTCTAAAAGGAAAGAGGTAAATGCATTGGAAAAAAGATTGGGAGGGATGGAAAATAGGGTATTTCATATTACCCCATCCACCTCGCTTTTCTCAACCCACCCGATGAGAGAAACGAGAAAAAAAGAAGGGATACGGGATTTGACAACTTTTACACTTTTACTTAACTTTTACAACTTCTGAAATACATTTGTCCACAGCGGTTCATGTGAGAGTGAGAAATCTCGTCCGGTCAGACATGCCCAGTTAGCTGTAGATTATATTTAGCATCGTCCTCTCCTACATATTAGAACTGTTCCTGGAACCAAACATCGCCAAAAGAGCAAACACAATAGTTCTACCGTCGTATTTCAAGGAGTTCTTTTATCTTAGGCTCCAGTATCAGACGCTGACGGTTATATGTAAAGTGTACCTACCTATTTAACTATTAATTGCAGAAATTCTAATTTGAATAAATGCTTTAATTTAGAAAATTTAGAAATTATATTCATGTTGGGACACGACCAGTCAGGTGCACCCAGTCGCCTGTGGGCTGCAACATCATACTCCTCTATGTATTAGAATTGTTCATTGAACCAAACGACTCTAAAAAATGAGTTATAACCATGGTTATACCGTCAAATATCAAGACGTTCCCTTACCCACCTTCGTCTTCAGTATCAAGTGACGACTCCTTAACTATTCACTATCGAAAGACCCATTCAAATAAGTAGATTCGTTTAGAAATTATAAAGCATTACAATTTTTAACTTGGTACAGCAGCGCGTCTGTTGAGTTAGCATCACGGCACCCACCCTCAAACATGTTCCAAGGTGTGATTCATCGTTTACAAAATATTTCGTTTAATTACATACTTCGTTTTATAATATTATGCAAAAACAGTAAATAAATAAATGTTATTAAAATAAAATGCTACTAAAATGAAATAAGTTTTTCCTGTGAATTAAATTGTTCATTGATTTTAGGCGTATTAACATTATTATCACTAATTGCAAAATCCAATGAAATAGAAATGTATTTTTGAATTGAAAGTACTACTTCGATTTTACCAACCAATAATTCTTATTCTAGAAATTTGAAGAAATTGTCGATCTCAAAGTCTGATTGCGACAAATAAACATTTCGTTGCCTCGTTTCCGCTTCATAAAAATCTGGAACGTGGCAAAGAAAATGTCTATACTTTTAAACCGTATCTTTCCATTCAACGAACACAAAAACATTATCAAATCCAATCTGGGCGACAATCTGAGAACAACAGTCAAACAACAAATGACTTCGATTGGAGATAATGAAGTCAATGCCGGCCCGGACTCTTTAAGAGATAAAGATGAATGACAAAGATGTACAAGAATTTATGAATGGAAATTTAAGAAATATATATAAATCTTCATATAGATGTTGTGAGTTTTAAATTCAAGAATCTTTCTTGTGTTTGACAAGTATCGTATTCTTTATTTTATTGGAATAAAGTGGGAAATGCTTGGGTCTCCGGTTCAATTGAAGATGGTAAAAGAGCCAGAATATATGGTTTTGTAATAAAAGTGTCTATATAATGATGGACGATTTATAATTTGGAGCCCGAAACTCTAATTGTAATATGTTTTAGTAATTGGTATTTTGAAAATGGTTCCTTGTTTGTTGCCACATAAAAAATTCAAAAGTTAACACCAAAAATAGCGGGAAGAATAATTTTCATCCTTTATAATATAATTACACATTTCAGAGAGATTCAAAAACTAGATCATATATTTTATATTCCAAATCGGGTCTGAACGCGTTTATTAAAGGTATTTGTTTACCATTTATTCCTACTCTACGTTTCGGCACCGGGTCACACCAGCCGTGGTCACGTGTTGACTGAAGAGACGTTCAGAACCCGATTTAGAATATTCGTTTAAAAAGATCATATAATACTATCAACTAAATTCCTTATATTTGTAAACAAAATGAATCAAGTTTTACACTTTAGTAAAGCTTATTTATTGTCACAAACTAAGAACTCTTGAAACTCACTGACAGGAAATTAAGAAACACAACAACGTCCTAAGATTTTCAAGAAGTTTAAACAGTATTGTTAGATACTTACTATTAAATGTTTGCTCACGATGTTCCGAATGATTCTAGAATACTTGAAGGGGAGAGTGCACGCTGCATTACCACAGCCGCTGGGCGCACTCGACTGGCCACGTTACCCCTCCCTCACAGAAGACTACCTTGAAATGTACTGCATTTCCTACTTTATCGTGTTTCCCCAATGTACGTACGTATTTCGATAGTGAGTGAGATATGCCAGAGCCCATTCCCATCCCATCCTATCCCTCCCCATTTTCCCAACCCTTTCTCCCAATCCATTCCTTAATCTGCAAAGGTGGGTAGCGCATCCGGGAGCGTGCCAACGTTTCATTCTGGACTTATGTTGGCATATATCGTGGATGTTTATGGACGACAGTATCCACTTATCTGTATCCAGGTGGACTGCATGCTCGTCTGTCGCCTTTTTTCTATAAAAAAAATATTCCTCGATTCTTTTGGAGACGGAAGGCGCACGCTATAATTCCACAGCTGCTGGGCGCACTCCACTGGCCAAGTTATCCCTTTCTCCAAACTCATTCCTAAATCTCCAAAGGTAGGCAGTGCATCCAAAAATATGGCAACGTTTGTTATTATAAACTAATTTTGGCACGTGTCGGGGGTGTCCATCGACGACAGTGTCCACTTACCACCAAGTAGACGGTCTGCTCGTCTGCCAACTTCCTTCTATAAAAAAAAAGTGAGCTGACCGCTCGTCTGACCGCACTTCAATAAAAAAACATATTGCCGAAACGACAGTCTTTAATCGAATCTTTAAAGTAATTTAAACCTACTCCTACAGGCCTTTTACACTACGAAAATACATTTTCTCATTTCCTTTTGTGAATGATCTATGGACATAATTTTAGGACCCTTTGTTGAAAATAATGTTCGCCTCTTAGTAACAATGGACTGGAATAACCGGCTGTGGCCTAAGGAACGGTCAGACCCACGCGACATTTTTTGAATAAAAACAGATGAATAAAAAACCGATATGGCGATGAGTGGCTGCTAAACCCAAGGACACCTACAATACCAGAGGGAATACAAGACACCACTGCTAAATTTTCTTCTGTTACTAAAGATACTGTATAAATCTATAACTTTCCACGATAGAGCTCAGGATAATGTGTTATAAAATAATCAGGAGGAGGAGATAGGCTGTAATCCGAATCCATGTCAAATGTCTTCGAAATTTTGTTATATATTTATAGGTTTACTTTTGATGCCTTCCATTATTGCTGAGCTAATTGAAAAATCTGTACATAAAGATTGTTTCGAGTATATTTGACGTTCAGTAAACCAAATTGCTCATCAGATTCACCCAATTCAGTTCTTAAGAAACCCTCTTTTGGGCGGTTTACGTTCCATACTCAAGTTGACCCTTAGCTCTGGTCTCTCCCTTAGATTTGTTTCAATATTTGAATAAGACGATGTCGAATTTTGTACTTGCGAAGAATTTCATTTTATTCTTACACTTTTCGTTAAGGATCAGGGTCCCTCAAACATTCCGTCCCAAATTTACTGAAACGATATCAATGAAGTGAATGAAAGTGAATTTGGGACAGGGTTTCGAAAATCTTCGTACAAACATTGTTTCGTGTTCAAGCATCTTTGTACTTTTTTTTGTGGATATTTTTATCTCTAAATCCCATAATCTCTCTCTCCCCCCACTGGCTAACCGCGGCTTAACTTTCATCGTCCATTTCCCTCTATCCAATGAGAACTTCATCCACTCAGCGTATATTTGAATATAACTCGTCCTGAACTTCTTAGCAGCTTGCCTACATAAAAGTACATAAATATTCGCCATCTTTCTGTAAAATATTAACGGAGGCATGCGATGATCTCATTTTATTAACGGTTTACATAATTACTTTGAATTTTATTAGAAACTAGATGTATTTATTAGAAACATAAAAGGTGAAGATGGTAAATGGATTCTATCGCCCATGGACATCTGCAAAACATGCCAATGTCAGTCCAGAATTACAAACGTTGGTACGCTTCCGGATGCACTGCCTACCTTTGGAGATTTAGGAATGTATTTGGAGACAAGTTTGGGGAAATGGGGAGAGATAGAATAGGATGGGATACAGGTTAGTACAAGATTTAAAATTTAGGCCTCAAATACCGAAAGGGTATACAAATCTTACTAGTACTTTGAAATATTCTCTTATCAGTATTAGTCACACTAATACTAGTTAGTCAAACTAGTTACTAGTTAGTCTAATGTTAGTCAAACTCTTATTAGTCAAAGTATCAAAAATTAACGAACGGGCGAAACCGCGCATGAAAGATCGATCAACCGATATAAGCATATAACGAACATCTTACTGCAGGACATGGGTTTCTCTTGGTTATCGGCCACAATTTATCATAGAGACCCATTGTGGATTTGTGAATGAATACGTTTATTTTTATTTTTTAATTTTTTAACTACTCTCTGGCATGCGGATTTCCTTACAACATTTTCCTTCAAAGTCAAGCTAATGATAATCCGTTACTTAAGTAGCAAATCAGTGGTGCGGACCACGGTGTTGGTGGTGATGGATGGGTGGATGGATAGATATGGATCAGTTCCTTTTTTTATAATTTCCGGATATGTGGATTTACCTAGGAAGCGTTTTCCTTCACTACTGAGACAGTGATAATTTAAAAATCTGTACATAAAGTTGTCATGAATGAGAGTAGAGAATAAATCTAGGCTATCATCGCTCGAAAAATATTTTTAAATTATCAAAACACAAATGAGAACAAATGACAAAAATAGTATTATTAAATGTTCCGCAGGGATGAAAAGAGTAATTTTATATAACGATCGGTCAATAAAAATGTCTCACAAGATAAGGTAAAATACAACAATATGTGAAATATTTGTATTAACATAGGTGGCTGTGACAAGGGTCATGTAAGGTCCGTAACGAGAGAGCAGTCTCTTACACTCTAGATGTCGAGAGATCAAAGCCAAAATTACAATCATTCTACACCGCAACGGAGCCTTTCAGTATCCATTGCTGGACATGGGCCTCCTCACGCACATTGTCTTCAGCACAGCATGAGGGCTTTAAAACGCCGCGCTGGTCAAGCGAGTTGGCGAGTCCAGTCTTTTAGAGGTGGTGTAGTTTCTAGGGGCTTATGGTAATCGCATTATTATCCCTTAGTCGACTTTTACGACACCTACGGGGAGACTAATAGACTCAAGACACCACTTAAGACCTACTTAAGACTTAAGACTTAATCCTACTTAAGACACCAAGTTAATTAATTAAGATGGCTTTTACTAAATTGCTTCCAATATTTATAACTCCGAAGCCATCTTTTTAACCTTTAATTTACAATATTGTAAATTGTTTGTGAAATTTCTAAAGATTTGTCAATCAACTACGATTACTTTACAGAAATCTATGTCGGCTTTTAAAATAGAATAGCAAAATGAACTCGTTTGTTAAATTACTAAAGAACTCGTATAGATTAAACGAAGTCTTCAGCTTAACAGTTCTCAAGAGTACAGGGATATTCCTTTGGGGCCCTTGATCTTAATTTTTGCACAATCACAATACTTAATTGCTGAGGCACTATCCTTTATTCTTAATTTGGCAGTATTAAACAAATATCGACAACATAATATATAATTTAAGGAAACACGTATAAGTGTGACACTCATACGTATCAAAAACGACAGTATTACACTGCAAAATTAAAAGTAATGGATAGTTGGTCAACAATTTTATTTCTTGCAAAAAACAATAATTGCGTACAATAAATAATATACTCTCTGAAATATCTATGATATTATTAAACTACGATATCCTCCATCGCCTTTAATCAAAAGTAATTGTATACCCGTATACGACTCTATAATAACTTAACAAGGTTTTCATTTTAATAGAACGCCTGATCAAGTGTTCAAGATCGTCATTTAACACAATATTAATAACTCCTTACATCAAATATTCTTACATCAATAAATATTATATTGCAAGGTATATATAATATAAGCCATATACTAGGTTGATCAATAAGTTTCTGGAATCCGGATACTTTAAAGACATTAAATTATAAGAATGCATTCTATTTCATTCGAATCCCAAATTCAGTAGTAGCCAGTGCCAAAAGAATTAAAAAAAAAAAGTGTCACCATTATTTTTTTTCGTTGGTTACGTTTGGCGGGAAATTTATTAGTGTGCAAATGGAGAAAATCGAGTTCGTGCGGTTATTAAATATTTCTTCCTGAAAATTTTTTCTACGAAATGTGTTTTTTAAGAATTGCAGTCTGCTTTGGGAGACAATGCTCTGTCTTATTCTAAAGTAGCATACTGGTGAGCGGAATTTAAATACGACAGAACCGTCTGTAACCTCACAAGACTCGCTCTGGGCGCTCAACAACCGCTGCTACTGAAGACAACGTTAAAAAAATTGAAGAAATTATTAAGACAGATCGACGTGTGACTTCGTCATTTAACTGGATTACGAAGCTTTCGTTCGGCACAATTCAGTTCATTTTAACTCATACCTTAAAATTGAAAAAGGTGGTCGCGCGTTGGGTTCCTCGAATATTAAAAGACGCACAAAAGAAAGCAAAAGTAGACATTTTAAAGCAAAATATGGCAATTATTGACCGAGACCCAGAATGTTTTCGACTACGTTTCGTGACCGTTGATGAAACGCGGTTTCACCATTTTGACCCGGAGATGAAGAACCAAAGTAAGGTGTGGGATCGTCCTCCCCGCCAGTTAAGAGATTCAAGGTAGAGACCTTCAAGGCGTCCGCTGGCAAGATAAGGGCCTCGGTCTTCTGGGATGCGGAAATTATCATTATGATCGATTATTTAACTAAAGGACAGACAATAAAATATTACGCAACATTGATCAAAAAACTACGCGAGGAAATAAAAAATGAACGACTTGGAAAATTGCGTGCCGGAGTGCTTTTTCATCATGACAATGCCATATTCTCCAGACCTAGCTCCTAGTTACCTTTTTACCATTTTGAAAAAACACTTGCGCTGTAAATGTATCATGTGCGCTCTAAAGTCTTTTTTCGATACCCAGGATCAAGCCTTTTTTCCAAGGGAATTGAGCAACTTTCAAAATGTTATTCAAGGTGTATTAGATTAGAAGGTGATTACGTTGAATAATAAATACAATTTAGATATACGTTTCCTAAAGTTTGAATACTTTTCCAAAAATATATTGATCAACCTAGTATATAACCCATTATGCAAGGTCGGCGGCGCACCCGCATCTCAATACCGCAACCCTCAACCTAAACCCGCACCCGCAACACCAGGGGGGTGTTGCAGGTGTCCATGGGCGACGGTAACAGGTAACAGGCGACAGGTGTACCACCATCACGTGGGACCGCTAGCTCGTCCGCCCACTTCACTATAATATATATACGAGTATATGTTTGTATTTTATTTTGTGTTGAATTCGAAAAAATATTTTTATTGTGGATTTATTTTCTTCTCTAGTTGTCGATTAAGCTATAAAACATCCTCTTAATTTTATTGATTTTAATACTATTTTTAATTTAATTGTTATTTTAGCTTATTATCTTTGATTGATTGTTTTTTCATTTCTCAGCTTATTTCCTGTGCAATGAAAGGGCAAATCGGTTGTTAAATATGCATTTACTTTAAATTTGCATCTCCTTACTGTTTATCAATCGCAAGCAAATCGTCTATTTTGTACAGATTTATCATTCACCTTGTAATAAATTTATCAATTCGTGTTTCGTCAATAAAATATAATAATAACGTGTCGATTTCAAGTTGAATCAACCGCCATATTATTGAATAAAATCCCTTCTCAATTGTCTTATTTTTCGTTTCAAACACTATTGAGTATTGAGGTAGAGTTTTTAAATATTTTTAATTAATCTAACTAATTTCATTAATTAAACTCTTCGAAGGAGATGACTCTCTGAGACTCATCCTGACTTTTCCTTTACGCTCGCTTTAGAAATGACTTAAACTTTAATAAAGGAGTTATAATGACAAGCAGAATTGTGTTTAAGTGAAGAAATTGAGCTATGATACAATGTAAATCAAGTTTATAAATTAACTCCGAGTTTGTAAACTGCGAAACTCTATTGCTGAAACTTATGACCACTTTATATAAATATATAATAATAAAATATATTTTCACGTAACTACCTGTATGTACCTACTGTCATTGTTACAATCTCATACTCAGACTCATTTATTGCATAATTATCAATCACTATGAGTCAGTTATTTTGTTTAAATAGAAAATGAAAAATTATTGATACCGATATTGAAATTTACAAATGTTAAATTAAAGTTAAAGTTAATCTTTACATATAAGGTCATTTACTCAAATTGATAAACACGTCGACTGTATAGAAGGCCAGTTAAGCCATCGCCTTAACCTCAGTTTAAACACTAGCAGGCTTGAAGCGTCGGTAAAGTTTCGCACATTTTTACATAGATGGTTGTATATTGTTGAACCTAAAACATGAATTAATCATAATTTATTTTTCTATCTCTAATTCGATGGAATGAGACATGCCTCATCTCATCTCTCTTCCCATCCAATCCTGCCGAGTAGAAATTATAATCCTGCGATAAAGGAAATATATCCGAGGCCGTGCCGTCTTCTGTCACTATAAAAAAGTAAGAGAAATAGAAAATATAATTTAACTTTTTACAACTTAAGCGTGGTTCATCCATCCGTGGACACTAAAACAAAAAAAAGTATAAGTGATGGTCAGAAGTCATGCTTGATGAGCGCATGATTAAATAAAAAAATAAAATTTCATAAACCTGTACGTGCCTTTTTCAGTTTGTAAAAAGATGAGGTTTTACGAGCCCAGTCTATTTTTTAATCAAATATACTACACAATGGCCATATTACCTACTACACTACACTTCTTTAAAATTCATTTTTTCTTGAAATTATTTTAAAAGTGCTACTCTCTTGCTCTCACATGACTCAAATTATGGAATTGCAGATGGTTTCATACCATCTGCAATTCCATAATTTACGCAGGTGGATATTGGGAATTCCGAAAAGATTACTTAAGATTAAAAGGAGTTTACTTGTGTATAAAGTATAAATAAAGTTTATGATAAAGTATAAAGTATAAAAGAGAGTATCTATGAGAGTATATAAAGTTAAAAAGTAACTATAGAGAAGGATGTACAAAATATTTATTTATATATATTATACATTCAATAAATTTGAATTTGTTACTCAATTACGTCGAAACACCTGAAATGATTTCGTTGTAACAAGCAAGTAAGTAGGTTGTAATCCGGATTAAATAGGTTACATGTTAACCTATTAAAAAGATTGTCTGCATATATGTCTGTGTTTGGGTTTTCACTAATGTATAGCTAAGTATCCAGAAGGAAAACTGGTGTATGTGTCATCTTCATATGGCATGAGTTATAGAGGAAAATAAAAAATGACTTTTAATATAATTACTCAGAACTACTGGATAGGTCTTCATCCGTGAAATCGATCATGTCGGTGCTTTTATAGGTGTTAAAAATATTTTATAGCTGCTTAGTCCACGCGAGCGAAGCCGGGGGGTAGAAGCTAGTATATAAATAAAAAAGGTTAACTCGATGTGCTTAAAACTGAACGTTGCGCACTAAAAAACCTATCTATATGTCTATCCACGTACTAGTAATTTATATAGGCCTCCTGCTTTTTTCCACCAGGTATGTATACCATACCATCAGCCTATGTTTCTCTACTGCTGGATATAGGCTTCTCCCAAGGTTCACCACTGCACACGGTCTTCAATTCGTCGGTCCAGATGGTCGGAGGGGTTCCCACAATGCGCTTCGCGGTTCATGACCTCCATTTATGAACTCGTCTACGCCATCGTTTTAGCACTTTAGCATGCTGATTTTACGAACTTGGTCGTCGATATGTTTTGATGGCAAGTATGAATTAAATATTATATATTTTTATATCCTATGTAATTCCTATTCTATTTTGAGTTTAGGAGCTAAAACAGGTTTTATTCGAAGTTATTCAAAAAGGTTTTACTACTATAAAGTTAACAAGACAAACATAGGGAGCAGAGTTGACAAGACGTAAAAGGGTCTGTGACATATATTTATCTTCGCAGATGCTGTCTACGCTTCGGACAAAATAAACTTATCCGTATTAACTTTATGACGGGCTTAGCTCCGTGTTTCGGATTTGACTCAATTTCGGCCTTATTGCACTGCTGATCCATTATAATACAGTCCTTAATATTATACCCACATACAAGATGTAAACGATAATTGTTAAGAATTAAAACTCGCAATCTGTTCTTAACTTTGAGTCAATTGATCAGATTTTTTTTCTCTAAATCTTTTTGCCAAAATATTCTATTGTTAGTTTTTGCTAAATTGTTCATATATACATATTTGCTGTATATAAGGCAAAAGAATAATGTTGTTACTAAACTATCCACAGTTTCAGGCTCCGGGAATTTCTTTATAAATTTATTTTTTAAGGGACCGCCCTTAGAAATAAATACAGTACAGACATTTAATGCAGACATTTTATAATAAAAAAAATAATTAAACGCGCGCTCGCCTGCAAATTAGCATTTTCGATTTCGATGCAAGTTTCGATGCAAGTCAATTACTTAGTGTGAAAAACTGTACTGATAAAATAGAAAATCGCCAGAGCAAAATGAAGATTTACTTGCTGCAATCTTCTTTAAAAGTATTAGGCCCGGCACGGTTTACAGGATTCCAAAGATTATGATTTACGTGTATTTCGATACAAGACAAAAAAATAAGTATGTACTTTGAATTTTTTGGGGCATCCTTATAATATACCTTCTCGAATAAGAACAATTAGAGTCCTATAAATTAAATAATGTCAATCAACCATCTTCATAATTCCAATAGAGATTGAACAATAGAAATCTATATACTTATGTAAATAAAAATGTAAACTTTAGTTCGTTCAAAATCTTAAATCTCCGAAAGTTCTTCACCGATTGTTTTGAAATATTGACACAACATTGTATTCGAATACGCGCGTGTTCTCATATACCTATCACAGGGTAAAAACGTGTTGTTTACCCAAAAACAGGTAAAAACCTGTTTTTACCTGTTTTTGGGTAAGCGCCTTACCCTGGTAAGCGCCATCTTTTGGGCAGCCACAGCAACGCGCGGCCGAGTACAACTAGTTGTTTATAAAATAGTGTGGTTACAATGCAATATATTGAACCCTAAAAGTGTTTAAAAATTAATATCTTTTTTTAATTAATCAGATAAAAATGATTGCAGAATATGAAGACAGCCGACCGCATTAATTAATTAGTGGTTCTGTATAATAACTAATAAGTGAACATATGGACGAGAACAAATGAAACCGCACACATAGATTTATGGTATCTTCAGGTTCCTTAGATCACTCCACTAGGATTAGTGGCATTCCTTTACTTCTTGTTTCTTTACAATTATTCAGAGTATTGAAAACAACTGAGATTTATCTTACAGTATAGATTTTAAAACAGTTTCTTTCTGTGTACCTTATATCATTTTTGAAGACTCTGTACTATTTTATGTCATTCTGAATATTTTCCATGGGCCGCGCGCGCGATCTATATATTTCTTTATTATCTGCGTTACATGTTATTAACATGTAACATTATTCAAAAATGAGAAAGTTAATACGTCTGTAGATGCGCTGTCTATCTTTCGGAATTAAAAATATGGATTTGGAATGAGGATTGTTAAGAATGAAATATTTCCTCTCACCTCGTCCATCTCGCTTGTTTTTTTTTTATAGAAAAAGGCGGCAGACGAGCATACAGTCCACCTGATGGTAAGTGGATACTGTCGTCCATAGACATCCGCGATACATGCCCTTGGATGCGCTGCCTACCTTTGCAGATTAAGGAATGGATTAGGAGAAAGGGTAGGGAAAATGGGGAAAGATAGGATAGTGTGGGATGGGCTCTGGCATATCTCACTCACTACCGAAACATGTACGTATATTGGGGAAATGCGATAAAGTAGGAATTGCAGTATATTTCAAGGTAGTCTTCTGTGAGAGAGGGGTAACGTGGCCAGTCGAGTGCGCCCAGCGGCTGTGGGAACGCAGCATGCACTCTCCCCTACCGCTCCGCTTTAATCAATCCACCGAATGAGGAAATCGAGACGGGATGGCCCGAGATGGGAAAGCAAGCGTCTCGAGTTTTAATAACTTTCACTCACTTTTGAACACGTTTCTACATAGCGGTCTTCTGTGAGAGTGAGAAAACTCGGCGAGTCAGACACGCCCAGTCTACTGGAACATACAGTACCGTACTCCCTTTGTACTAGAATTAAGTCCATCGAACTAAACATTGCCAAAAAATGTCCAAACACGATTGTTCAACCGACAAATTTAAAGGAGTTTCCTTATCCACCTTTGGCTCCAGCATCAGACGTCACTGTGACGTCTGATGCTGGAGCCAAAGGTGGATAAGGAAACTCCTTTAAATTTGTCGGTTGACCATGACCATAACCATGTAAAGTATGACCATGACCACCTATGACACCATGACCATGTAAAGTATACATCTTTAACTATTAACAATACAAAAATAAAATTCATTCATTTAGAAATTATAATCATGTTTGTACAAATCAATCTTCTGTTGGAATGAGATAACACGACCAGTCGGATGCACCGAGTCGGCTGTGGCATACAGCATCATTCTCCTTAATGTATTAGAACTATTCATTGAAGCAAACTACTTCAGAAAATGAGTCCAAACACCATCATTGTAGCGCCAAATTTTAAGGAATTCTCTTATCCACCTTCGGCTTCAGCATCAGATACTGTAGATTATGTGTATAAATCTCTTTAACTATTCACTTTAGAAAGACGTATTCGAATAAGTCAATTTATTTAGTTTAGAAATTATAAAGCATTACAACTTTAAACTGTAACAGCAGCGCACCCTGGTAAGTTAGAATCACAACACCCAACCTCAAACATGCTCCAAGGTACAAAAAACCGCTTTAAAATCGGTCCAGCCATTTCAAAGAAAAGTGGTAACAAAGGGTACACAAACATGCATACATACGAGTATATTCTCTTATTCCAAATCCATATATGTATTATACCATCTCTGTTCCGTCATGGGTAAAAAATGTAACAACATAATATAACAAATAAAGTGCAGTAGACATAAATCGCCACAAATATGCGGCTATATGAGGACAAAGAGAAAATTGAGGCCGACACATTATTATAAAAAAAGAAAGAATTTTTAAAATATATAAAGGCAAAAATGGCCCCTACCACTGATGAAACCCGCAATTCGTCATGAGGAAACCCGCAATTCGAGAATTTATAAAAATCTGGGGCATATGTATTGTTACATAATGTAACCCGCATGGATAAATACTGGAAAACCGCACATGATTTTACTCGAAGGGAAGCTTGCAGTGGGATGTTATATCACCAATAGTAACATCTACTTTTTCGGAATGGTTAAATTCTTGTGGTCCTAATGGCTTTTCAATAGTCACCGGACATTTATAATTTAGGGCGAGGGCAAAAGGCGCTCAGCCAGGAGCAAAAACCGCGTAACAAGGAGCCTAAGGGCTCCCATGCCGGTAAATCAGTGGAAGTAACCTCGGCTTAGAGCGTAGGTTTTGGAGGGTGTGTTGACGGCGTAGCGAGGGGGACGTCCTCGTCTCCGCCGGTGAGAACCACATTGGCAGCAGTAATTGGATGGTCGGAGTCGTCTTGGACGTGCCGAGGACGACGATGACGACAGTAACGGGTAGGGACATTCCTGTCGGGTACATAGCTTAGGCTAGCAACTACTAGAGCAACTACTAATGGCTCTATAACTAGAGGGTTCCAAGCGGTGTTTACCCGGTTAGGGGATACCCATAACGACGGCTTCATGATAATAACTATCAAATACATACTATCATCCAGTGTCTTTTCACTGCTAGATACAGGCATGGATATCTTGATGGATATTCTCAATCAGCCACTACCGGCGACATTCTTCAAATAGTCATTTCACCTGGCCGGAAGGTATCCAATGTTACATTTTGAATAAAACCTTCCCAATGGAAACGCGATTATATGTTGTCCTCGTTTATTTCAAAATAAACTTCGGCAACAGAATAACATCGTGCTAAGTTGAAGACCTCTTTGTTGCTGCGACAAGTACATATGTTCTGCCAATTGCCATATTGCATTAAGTGTTTGTTCGGGTATGAGTGTTGCATATGTTATAGTGGTATTTGTATGTGTCTCTGGACCCACGATACTGGGAATAATAGTGTTGACCATTGAGTGTTGTGTTATTTATTTATTTATATTAGAAATGGACAGTAAAATCCCTGAAAAATAATAATAATAATAAATACTATTTATTGCTTACAAATGATTATTACATATGGAAATATCACTAAATGACAGAAACGCTAGAATACAATACACTAGTACACTACTACACAGAATACAAAAGTAGAAGAGAGAAAAATAAATAAATATAGGCACTACAAAAGTATTGAAATCTACACACAGAATTATGTTCAATGGTGTATGTGTACAAAATACAACCTATTTTAAGAAATCTAGCATGTAGAAAATCTAGTATCCACATAATGGAATGACGGATGTAGATTCGATTAATTTAATATTTTTTTCAATCCCTCTTCCTAATGCTGATTACAGAATCCCCAAATGTAGGCACGACATCCACAAATATGCTAACGCTCGCATTCTCCATTGATACTGCCGTGTATCGTGATATCTATTGGCGACAGTATTCTCTTACCCCCAGGTGGACCTGCTTAGCCGGCTGCTACCTTTTCCTATGAAAAAAATATTATTTTCCTTGATATTTTGGTCACGGTAATGTCCCTTATCGATCCAATCACACTTATACTAATGTGAAAAAAAAACGTTTTTAAACAGAATTTCCTCTTGTGCAGTATCAGAAAAATTTGAGTCTTATTCATTCTTGGAAATGTTCTGAAAAAAACTATTTGTATTTTTAATGTATTATTGATAAAATTAGATATTTATAAGCCATCACAAGTTTTAAGTTTTAGTCATTCACAAGTTTTAATTCATTGTTTATGTTTTTAATAAAAATTGTTAAAAACGGGTAGTCCCAATGTTGACTGGCAGAGATCACTTTTAGCGATAAGACCGCCTTTTGTGCATTTTGTGTCTACGATGCCTGTTATTGATTTTGTTTTGTTATTGATGTGCAATAAACAGCTTTATTTTCATCTATACATATATATATATATATATATATATATATATATATATATATATATATATATCTACGTTTGACGACAGCTCGTTTCTCTAAATACTTTCTATGATTTAAACAATTACAAAGAACTCAACATCACGTAACCAAATTATATGTTTTATACAAAGAAAATGTACATTTTCACCCTGCGTAAGGAACACAGGCGTTTAATTAACGCCACTGCTTAAATTATTTGATGATTATGCCGATTGAAGTGAGAATGAGCAATTCTCCGCGGAGAAACTCGTCTGGAGAACTTCACCGGTATTTAAATTAAATCAGCCTTGGAATACGCCTCTGTTAGAGGTAATGCACATACTCGTAGGGTTGTCATCTATCGAACCTTATAACCAAGGACAATTGGCTTTACAATGGCGGAATAATATTCGAGTTAAATCTAACCTTTATTAGAAAATGCTGAGTTGGAGATCATTTTCGATATCGCAATGCACATCCGAGCACTACATTTTTATGTTCAATCTCATTGTTTCACCCTACATTTTCCGTGTGTTGTTGTGTTGGAATAAAGTGATGTATGTCGATGTCTAAAACCTTTTCGAAACAATTATCCTTTAATCAGAACTATTAACAAATGTATTAATCCACTTTTAACAACATTTATCATCTAGACGTTTATCTCTAAACGTTTTTAAAACTATACTAATCCAAGGAAATTCAGACAAATGATAGCCCGCCCAGTTACATAGAGTTTTGTTGGGCTTATACAGATCAGCATTATATGTTGAAAAATAAAGCCTAAGTGAAAAATCACTACAAATATAATGTTTTCGGTCAGCTCGTGCCGGGTGAATCGAATGGCCTGTTTGTTCCGTTATTAGTTTTTTTTAGCTTATAAACATAAAATCCAGTAGGGTAGTCTATTAATATAAAGGCGCATATGCAAGCTGGCCTTTCTCCCGAAGAAACGTTCTAGAAAAATACTACCTGGTCTAATTGATTACTGTTAACCCGATTCAATGTGTAGCACCCCTTACGCCTTACGCATGTTCTCCTTAAAATTATAATGAATTGTAATGTTAAAAGGGGACAATACGCTTTAGCAACTGCTTTTCTCATGTAATTCAATTTATTAATACATACGGTACCAAATTCTTTAGCGTTAAGAGGGTTATCATATTCTATAATACATTAAAATACTTCCTCGTTTATGTAGATAAGTACAAATGAATGTTTATGAATGAAATTGTTTATGGACCATTAATTTTCGATATTGAAATATGAAAATTGGTAGATTTAATTTTATCGCATTCCATTTTCAGTGCTTCGATAAAAGATTTTATAATATTATGGGTTATTCTATGAAATAATTTTATGCAGTAAATATTTCTGTAGTGTTTTCGAAATAGCACAGTATTTATTTATAGGCTGGGACCGTCTATTTTGTACAAATATTATTTATTCTCTTTCTAAAACGGTTGAACCGACGGTTTGAAGAAGTTTGCCGATACTGGCTGGATTAGAAAAAAGGTAGATCTTCTTTAGATTTGCGTGGGGTCTATATCCAGCGGTGAAGAGACAATACACTGATGGTATGGTATCATATGATATGTGTGCAGTAGGAACCATCATTGATTAAATAAAAAAAAACAATTTTAGTAACCTTGTAAGAACTAAGTAACTTGTAAAAATTGTGAGAACTTGTAACGGCTGGCCGTATCTAATGGCCGCCAAGTACGATCACTTGAAACTGACAGTTTAAACTGATACTTAGTTAAAACTAACGTTCCTAGTATAACAAGCTAACAGTTTTCATACTATAAACGGTCAAACAACTTTGAACACAAACACTGAAATCAAACACTTTGCAGTGGACGTGGTCACGGGGTGACCACGTCCACTGCAAAGTGTTCGAAACATCGGGATATAAATAATGTTAAATATACGCGATTTAACCGTTCAAAGTTGATTAATTGTTATGTATAGTAATGGCGAAAACCTAAGAAAATAATATACACGGTCAGTTCAAACTATTCAGTTTAACAGATCGTGTGAGTCGGCCATACTCGAGGCGATCAGTCTCAAATACTAAAATGAAAGCACGGTTAGCAGCGTAGGATGCTACTAGTCTACTGGAACGTTTGACCAATCAAGCGTATCTTAGCTCGAGAGGGCCATTAAATATTTTTATATTTGGATTCATATCCCCCTTTTGGGGGACAATCGAAGGTCAAAGGTCATGTAGCTCGATAGATTCTAGATAAACGAATCTATTGATGATTTTTCGCTGATCTTCAAGAAAATTTACTACAGATACAATTTAATCATTGTGAGAATAATGAACAAAAATATGAATATTATTAAGAGAAATATAAATATTAATATAGGTAAATATAATATTTTCCTCGGTAAAAATAAAGGTCATCGGTTATTATTATTGTTATTTAGATATTAATCTGTTGGTTGTATTAAAAAGAAAATTCTCTGAAACGGATAAAAGTATATTCCTTGTGTTATTGCGTTGATGGATCACTTGTAATAGTTCACACTACCATTAAATCCTCTATAACAATATAGTGATCACAATTATCCTTTTACAGGCAGATGAATATTAAAACTTATAATGGAAGATCCAACAAGATTCCTGGAATTGTAACCCACACTTATCTGATTTATGACTTTGTTTATAGTTAATTTATTCAAAGTCATCCAACCACAAACTGCATAATATGCAGCAACATAATGTCGATGTTTTTTAAATGGTTCCATGTCAGTGGTGATTGATACTCTGGTCAAAGGATGGTGTGAATTCATACTATTCATATCTAATATTTAATCATTCATTTTATTTGTACATTAATGTTTCATAACGTTGTTTTAATGTGTCATAAAGTTATAATCAATCATCAAGTGATTAAGTGAAAAATATAGTAGATGTTAATTACAACACGTACCGTCTCACTCAAGTTTGCCGGTGCGTGGAATGCAGGCCCACTCCCCAACCACTTACCACAACATTGTGTCGCCTTCTGTACCGTGTTCAACTTCACCGTGAGTGCGTATATTTTGAACGTGTTATATAACGTTTATAATCTGTTTTTGATTTCTTATATTTTGTAGTTAATTTTGTTGAGTTAATTGAGTGACGTCACAACGTCAGCGGCAAACCTGAGTAAAACAGATTGTACTATGTGCAGATTTATTTCGTTGATACATAACTTAAAATAAGGATTATATGTACTTATATAGTTTAAAGTTAAAACATTTGATTTCCATTTAAAAAATGTTTTTTTTTTCATATATCTTAACTTCTCTAAAAAATGTTTGTGACTTGAATAGCAATTCAATCAGTTTTTTGACGATCCGGTACAATCAAAACATATTATAATAGTATGAGACTTGGCTTTATTCAGCTACAATAGTAAAATGCCCTCCAAATGGATTTAGGATTGAAGCTACTTGACGTAGGAGTTGAATGAAAATGTTTCTACTTACTGTTAATAGCATTTGCCTTTCTGATATTCTATTTTAAAGTAAATGTGGTCAAAGTATTTAGATTAAATCCCAATCCTTTCGATTATTCTTTGTGTGTTATTTCTTTTTACGTTTTCAACTGTTGGACGAATCGGGTTACAATTTGACATAGATATTTTTGGAGAATAGCTAGTTTAATATCAGTTTCACGAAATTCTTCAGATTCAACTGTTAAATAGTTCATGTTTCAGTATCTTCAGATAATTCAGGTAAAGGTTATGAAAAGTCAACAAAACAAGACATTTTTACTGGGAACACGATTCAGCAATATCCATTATCGAGAAAGAAGTGATAAAAGGTTTGCGGAGACTTTCTTGTGTCAACATTTTTATAGTGATAATATAGGGTTAAAGTATGAAATTGCCGATTTGTACTGAAAAATTAAAACTCGTATTTTTCTAAAATGTAACATATTTATTTAATCAAAATATTTACCCTCATTATCTATACATTGTTGCCATCTAATCGGAAGTTCATTTATGCCTTTGCGATAGAACTCTGGGGATGTAGATTCGACAAACTGTGTGAAAGCATTTTGTACTGCCTCTTGGGAAGAAAATTTTTTACCACATAGAAAATTGTCCAAATCACGAAAAAAATGGTAGTCCGTTGGAGCAAGGTCTGGCGAGTACGGAGGATGACGTATGGTTTCTAACTGCAGCTCCTGTAGAGTTACAACGGTTTCTCGTGTGAGTTCTTGCGTTATCAATAGTTATCATGGAGCAATAATGGTGAAGATCGATTCACGAGTCGGGGCTGTTTCACTGCTAGTTTCGCCATCATTGTTCGAAGTTCGGCACAGTAAACATCTGCTGTTATTGCTTGACCAGACCTGAGAAAGTTATAGTGAATAACACCACGAATAGACCACCAAACAGTTACCATTACCTTTTTATTGGTAAGCTTTGCCTTAGGGCACTGTTGCGACGTTTGACCTGAGGTCAGCCATTGCATTTTTCGCTTTCGGTTATTGTAATCCACTTTTCGTCACATGTCACAATTCGATCCAATATTCCTTCATTTCTGTACCGATTCAACAAGGCAACACAAGTTTCAACACGCAGATTTTCTACGTTCTAATTCTTTCTGCAGATCAGTCAAATCATGAGGCACCCATTTTTCATATTTTTTTATCTTATTGATTTGATGCAAATGAGTCAATATTGTAGGTAAGGTAACGTTAAACCATGCCGCTAATTCCTGGGTAGTTTGACTCGGATCGGCTTCCACCATCTCCTTCAATTCAGCGTTATTCACCTGTGTGGGCGGTCTTCCACGTGGTTCGTTCTTAAAGTCGAAGTTTCCATTACGAAAGCGTTTAAACCAAAAACGCACGGTTCGTTCATTAGCAGTCTCCTCTCCAAACGGAGCATTGATATTGCGAGCCGTTTCTGCCGCGTTAGTTCCGCGTCGGAACTCGTATTCAAAGATTACTCGGATTTTCGAAGTATCCATCTTTTCCGTCTAAGCTGAATAAAAAAAAAACAATTGAAAGTCGAAAATCGAATGTTGCACATTTTTTAAAACAAGAACCTCATAGGTATCATGTGAAAAAAGTTTCACTCGAAAATCTCACACCATGAAGGTTTTATGTCGATTCAAAGTATTCTATTACTATAAAACGGCAATTTCATACTTTAACCCCTATTACCATATATGTACATAAAAGAGGATGTTGGTATATCTGATGTTAATAGACTTCGAGACCGTTTGACCGATCACCATGAAAGTTGACACATATAAGTACTTTTTCATGGAGAAGGTTTTTATGCTATCGACTTTGTTGTAACTCGCCACTAGATGACGCTGCAGTACATCAACTTCTATGGCAGGACAACATCTGTGGGGTATTGCTAGTAAAATATAAATAAGAAGCAATATTTTAATTTAACTTCAACTTAAAAGGTTGAGAAATTTGATTATCCCTATTATTTAGGTCACTCTAATCCATACGAAATGTAACGTTAAACAAACAACTAATAAATTAACATGAACAAAAATCTGACGAAGGTGTAATAAAAAGATAACTAAATAGGCATTAAAAATTCTAAATTAGGCATTAGATAAATGTTAACATCGCGTTGTAGAAAAGTGTCAAGCATTTTATTAATGTTTTATATAACCATTTATTATGTGTTACATTTAAATTTTGCATGTCATTTTTATGACAAACATGTAGTAGGACTTCTGTTAATTTGCTGCAACGCAACTCATAACATTGGCGCATAAATACGACTGGCAAGCGATTCGCCAGTACGTTGCGCTGCGACGCGGTGCCGCCCGCCTCTAGTGTGCGATGGTTTATATAAAATGTATGAAAATGATTCACTAGGATGTTTAATGAGCTGCGGTGCGGCCCGCCATAATATGCGCGAGCCTTTAATCTACAAAGGTGGGTAGCGCATCCGGGGGCGTGATCTTCTGCCATTCTGGACTGATGTTGGCATGTATCCCGGATGTCGCAAGGCGACAATATCCACTTTCCTGCAGGTTAATTATCTGCTGGTCTATGGCCTTATTTGCTTAAATATGTAGATATTAAGCTGCAAATGACAGCATGCTTATTGCTTATTTACATAGATGCATGCATGAATGCATTCATAAAATACATAAGTTAAGGATACGCCTTTGCTAGATAAACTATAAAAAGATTTGTTCAACGATTTTCGACATAGATGACTAGCCTACTGCTATTACAGGCAAATTGAATGGTTGTGTTTTTTTAATTGTCAACGCATTTTGAAGCCGAGGTCACATTACTTTAATTCATCTGGAACTAATAATATTTAATATGTATATACGTATCTAATTTATTTTTAAACAATTTCAGGGAAATGTGACCGTATCATTAATTTTGTCAACGGATAGCATCTCACCCAATTCACACTTGACCGATTTCTATTTTTTTCTGTAATATTCATAACTAGATTCTACCCACGGTTTCACTCACGTGGAAGTACCTGTAAAAGGTTTTTAACACCAGTAAAATCACCGAGATGATGGATCTCACGGATGCGCTCAGTTTCAGCTATGTGAATACCTCGTCAATGTTTCCAGAAATACTAAATTCTGTATAAGTAATCCACGCATATTTACATAGCACTCTCGGGATCTTTTAAAAGTCGTCCATCTTTGTTACTGACATCAGAAAACGAAGATGCATTCTTGAAGATGTCCAAGTCGTAGCGAAGCGAAGAACAGCAATGGCCAGTTCTTTCCACTGCTTTTGGATACACGATATAAATCGATTAGTATAACGCATCGGACGCGATGGAGCCATCGCATACGATGCTGTCCATATACTCGAATACATTGCAATTCGATAAGGTTATGATAACCTAAAGTGGGCGTTGTAAAGAATAATAGTTCTGTACGGCAATCGCGTTGTATATATAGTAGAATACGCGTAGAGATACAATGTATCTCCGAACGCTAATGGAATCCAAATTGTTTGTAAGAATGGAGTGGTCGAATATTCGACATACGCGTCCATAGTTGGTGCCAAATGGGTTCACAGATACTCTGGTATACCGGTCCAGAAGTGAGAGCAGCATTCCATGTTTTATGTCAGTCTCTTCTTATAAGATATTGGTCAGTCTCGATCGTAAGATGGCTAGTAAGTACATTTAGTGCTATACATAACTAATTAGCCACGTATATTGTTAGTATTTTTCTGGTAAATATGTCAAAAAAAGCCAATGAATTCTGGCTAGTGTCCACAATATGTAATTAATCTTTTCCAATATTTTATTTATGAAATACTTAGTAAGCTTAGGTACATTTCTATGCAGTCCAGACTGGTTGGTTCTTTCGTTGTTCATTTTGATTCATACGACTGTATTTATCAATAACAGTACTTTTTCTTCTTCTCCATTTATTTGCTAAAGTACGGGTTACAAATGGTGTCATATATTAATTAATCAAGTCCATGCATACTCTGCCCCATCGGCGTGCTAATTCTAAGATAGTAATAATAATTCTATTATTATTACTAGACAGTAACAATAAATCACAAAAGAAAACAATAAATATAGATATATATATCATACATTTGTCAAAAAGTATAATGTTTGCGACCAAACACTATTATTACTAGGCGCCTCAAATTTTCAACCACATACAATAATAGATACATTACAAAGCGTTAATTAAATTGAAATGACAAAGATGTCAAATAATATTCATTCAATTTCAATGAATGTCAATAGAGAAAAAACATGTAAAATATGTACGCGAATTTATAAATGAATGTCAAAAGATTAAAAGTAGTATAAAAATACTTAAATGTCAAAATCATTGTAATTAATTGAATAATGTTTATTATCAAAATGGAGGTGTGCCTTTTTTTCCTCGAACGGCAGAATACGTACCAATTATTTCATGTACAGTTTTTGCCAACTATTTCATTTTGTTACATATGTTGTAACCATGACTGAAGGTCATTGTCACATTTATGCAATTGTAAATAAATATTATCTCGATTCAGAGCACAACAACATTAGGCCAATGACATTGCCTTGACTGTGTGTGTTCCGAGTCCGGTAACCTTATAACAAATGCGAATATATGGCTGGCAAAATTACTGTATTAGATTTCGACCTTTTTTTAAAGAGAACAAGTATGTGTGTGGTGTCAACCGCCTATAGACTAGCATCATCCCATCTCTTCCTGTGAGTGTTGTAAAGAGCGACTAAGGGATAACAAAGCCGCTATACCACAAGCGTTGAAGAACTATAGCACCTCTAAATACTGGCGTTATAGTGGCGTTTAGGGCCGTATATCCTTTATGCACAAAACAATGTGCATGAGGAGGCCCATGTCCAGCAGTGGATGGTAAAAAGGTAACAAGTGATTACGGTGTTAAAGAGAAGAACGCGGCGACACACAGGGATGCTAATATTTGTCGTGCTTCACACAGCAATTTTGGATATAGCTCTGCAATAAAGTTCGCCACTACTGACAATTTTTGACTCTTCTTATAAATAAAGATAACTTATAATAAATTATTCTTATAATAACGCCACACTCAAATGGCCTAAGATTCCCTGTGTCGTGGGTCCAGAGACCACACGTGTAACACCTGTCTTTAAATAAATGATTGTCTGACCGAGCACCGCAGGCAGGGGCACTACCAACTGGGCTAATTGGTCGTCATTATTGGTGGTCTTATTCAGCCACTAGCGGTGAATTTCTTCAAGTCGTTGAAGCCTGGCTGCAGCGCGGCTCACTCGCTCACACTTCCCACTCACATCCTCAGGCTCACTTCCCGGTCTAGTACATGGTCTCCATTTAAGTATTCGTCGAACTGGTCTTGTCGGTTCTGCGGCACATAGGGATTTGCCCATTTCTTAGCTTGCTAATTTTGTAAACTACTTGCATGTCGGTGACTTTAGTTCACCTTTAGTTTAGCGAATTTATACGCGTTAGCGTTTTTGTGCCGCTCAAATAAAAAAATCTCGAGTTGTTAATATTCCAATGCATGATTATATTATCAATAAATAATGATATAATATGTAAAAGCATACTATAATTTATAAATTAAATTTTATACAAAAGAAAACAATAAATGGTCAAATGTCAATTGTCTGAATTAAAAAATAAATTAAATAAATTAAAAGTAAAAGTAGAAGAATTAAAAGTAAAAATAAATTAGTTGACTTGATATAATTTCTAAAGGTAACTCACACACAAGACTTAATTGACTCATAGAGTCACTAATCCTCAATAACAATAATGATTCCTGATCACCCGTACTGTGCACCCGTGTGCTAATAAAAAATATTTATTTTTATATATGGCAATTATTTTATTAGCTCATTCTGCCAGTATCAAGTTTTCTTCGTAATTGACAATTTACAAGTCTACTCGTAATACATATCCTGTCAATATCCAGTTCCGTCGAAGTAAGTCAGGAGTCGCTCAGTAAATTGATAGTAGCTTTACTGAGTACAGAAGGGGACTTTTTGAAAGCTTTTATTTGATTATTATAAACATTACGCACAAAAAACATCTTAAACTTTAATAAACTATCATTATTAAATCACAATACGTAAAGTACACAATTTTTACAATTAATGAAATAAAAGGTAAATTTTACTTCTCGAGTTCCCGCCATAAAGTCCTTAATAAAATTAACTGAATCTATTAGAATATGTAGAAGTCATTGCATTTAACACTTTTTTTTAACGTCATATGTCAATATATACGACAGCACAATATTTCCTCAGACTTCGAAAGTGATCTTTTTTTTGCCTTGCATGGTGAGCGCCATTAATTATTATTGATTATTTATTTATTGTTAGTTTGAACCCAGCCAATTCATAGATAGGCATTCATAATATTCATAGATGGCTATAGATGGTACTATATGGCATAGATAAGTGCATACACAAGATGCAGTAACGCCACGGATATAAGTCCTATATAAGATATCGATAAGTAACACGTTACTTATCGATATAAGAGTACTCTAAGGTCATAATCTAAAGCATTAAGTTCCATTTAGTACTACAATATCCATAGACGAGTTAGATCTAGATAAAATCCTATGGTGGATATTAGGTACGGTCGGCCAAGAAAGTGATTTACCAGTTTTTAAAAAATGTTCTATCTATTGAAAATATAGCATGCAATTTATTTATTTATACTTTATTTTACACAAACAGTGTACAAAAGGCGGACTTAATGCCTTATGACGGAAAGAGATGTACAGTTAAGACGTAGTAGTGGACTGAAAGCTAATGAAAACGCTTAAGTTAAAGATATTACTTCATTATGATCTTCGTTATCAAAGCATGAGTTTAGTATTTTCTATAAATACATAATCTAACATTTCACTGAAAATCATTACAACTTATTTAAATTGGAAAAGGAAAATAATTACATTCCGTCTTAGAATACAAATGAAAAGGAACTTACGAGTTCCTGATTTAAAAAGGAAAAATATACGTCATATAATATGACAATTTTAGTTTTTAGGAAAATAAAATAATAGCAAAGGCCGGCCATCTGTCCATTCTCGAGAGAGCACAAATAATTGCTATATATAATGAGGGCCATAATATGTATTAGTCAAATATCTAGAGAATTAAATATAACAGTAAGTTTTATGTAGTGCCACAATATAAATGGTTATTTCTTAAATTATGCTATTACCCTATTAACCTATGACTGTTACTTTTATAAGTTATACTGTTCGTTTTTGGATTATTCGTGAAAAGCGAGAAAGAAAATTTTCTGGACCACGGACGAAGCAGTCGTCGGCCTTTGATCTCGAATTTTTAGACTGAGAGACAGAATTAACGAGACACGAATGCGAAGTTTATAGTTTTAAAATTTTAAAAACTTAAAAAATTATTAAAAACTTAAAATTTAAAAATTAATAACCGACTAAATTTTTTGCATAGATGTTTGATGTGAGTGCTCAAACAATTAAAAATCATTTACATTACATGGGCTTACATCATAGACATTATGCCGAAAGAATATACATATATGCACGACACTCATAGAATTTCTCGAGTGAACGCCAGAGGATTCACTCGGCGTTCATAATACCATATTATATGATGAGAAAACCTTCAAATCTAGTCAGCATGGACGTCACCATCTACGGCATTACAATTACACTCGCTACATAGGTAATCATGTAATAATACCCAATAAAAAGTCTGGTCGAATTTAAGAAAAAAAATGGTGTTGAATGATAGCTGCTGGTGTTGGAGAGCCGTGCGCCCTACCCACACGAGCAACGGCTTTGAGTTATGATTTTTTTTATAAGCAGAAAATGTATTTTTTTGTTCATTATAATAAATTTAAAATGAAATGCAGTACGTTTAAAGGTAGTGAGAACAGAAGTGAGAGAGGGGTAACGTGGGCAGTCGGGGGCGGCCAGCGGCTGTGGGCATGCAGCGTGCACTCTCCCTCTGCAAGTGTCTATCTCTGGACCTATAACCGTACCTAACCAATCCTGTAATCGCCTACTGCTGGACGCGGGCCTCCTCATGCACTTTGTCTTGCTTGTGGTCTTAAAACGTCACATTGGTAGAACGGGTTGACGAATCCACTCTTTTAAAGTACCTAATTACTTCTAATAATGAAATACTTGTAGTAATGAAATTTTAAGTCAGAATTTTTTAACCAAAATTAATAAAAAGTCCGTACGGAACCGATAATATAGTCCCTTTGCTTAGATAACATTACAATTAATACGTATCTACAAATTACTGTTTGATGACGAACAAAATTGATAAATAATGTAATTAATTCCGCATTTATCACACAAATAAAGTGGTTTCCTTTTTAAATACTTCCGACTAACGAGAGCAAGTGGGAAAAACCTGGTGTTTAAAACCCATTCTGAGATTCCGAGGTGCAACAGTGGTGCGTCAGTAAGTCATCCCGCATGGTACATCGTCTCTTTCCGTCTTCAAAAGTTTTGTATATGTGTGTTTCTTTCTGTCGTTGATTGTCAACTGTTTTATAATAAAATTATGGTCATGGATCTTCAGTATGTTGACAACAGTGAGTGGTAACGCGTGTAACGTTATTAATTGACTTTGGTTAAAGGTTATCGAGTGTTTTGCTTCTAACGCAATTACAGTGCTGGTTTTAAGTATAATTATTTTTTAAAAAGGTGAGTCCTTATATGTGTGTAAATATATTTTTAAATTATACTTTCATAATCTGCGCTTTCTATTCTAAGAGAAAGGAGAAAGGATCAGTGAAACTTGACAAAGTTAAAATTATAAAAATAAGTTAATTTCACTCTTCACTCTTGATTGATGTTTCACTCTTTGATTTGATAAGTTATTAATAGTTTAGATATTCATACGTTTTTATATTTTTTCACGTTTTTATATTCTTGACAATTTGGATATATTTTAATAATAGATTTTTAGTAGGTTACAACTAGAAATGTAAACGGAGTGAAACGGTACATCTACCGTTAAACCTTAAACTCTATTTGACGAACGTTTGGTGCAGATGTCATTATTTCTGCCTTATTTGCAAAAATCCCAGGTTCGGCTCTCGATCCTGTCGAAACATTAATTCTGTAGGTAGGTACACTACCACTATGATAGGTACACTCAAATTGAAAGAATTTTAGTTACCTTAATGTCGCCCGTACAGTTTAACCATATAAATAGATTTATTCTAAAACTTGTTATATTTACTCCTGGCGCTACCTAATATTTTATTGAAATAAGCTGCAAAGAAGTTTGTATTTCTTTGTACGAATGCACGAATAGCCGATACTGATACCTGCAGACTGCTTCTACTGTTTGTCTAGTTTCGAAACCAATGCAAGCCACTGGTCTGTCAACAGATAACCTTTTATATAGTATGTTTATCCAAATTAATTTTTGCGGATTCTCAGAGGACAAAGCCGCAGGAAAAGCCTAGTTTTTAATAAAGTTGAAAATAATGATGACAATACAATTTAAAAGGTCAGTCATTAGACGTGTTATGTATATTTCTAAATTAATATAATCAATATTTAATATAATAATTATATTACTATCAAGTTCTTAAAATATTTTTTAGCACACGCGTTATGAAAAGCCAATAATCGTTTATTTTCGGTTTACTGAATTCATTGATTATTACTAAAATGGTATTTCAGTCATTTGAGAAACTGCTAACAGATTCACCATAAAATTTCATATTGCGGCATACATGACCACTTTTTACGCTAAATCTATGCTGACATTTACTAACTGCGTACAATTACTACTAACATTTACCAGTTTGTTAAAAAAATCTTTATATTCACAACGTTCAAAATCAACACAGGTCACGGCTTTCACAATAACCTCTTATTATTGAAAGAACGGGTCGCGGCGAGTAGCGACGCGGACGCGTGGCTAGTTCGCGTGGTCGCGTTGCTGCTCGCTAATACACACTACAAGCACAACCTACCACAATCGATCGATAAAACCGTGTGGCCGTGTGATGTCGGTAGCCTTTAGAATAAGCCTAGCACCACCCCATCGAGAATAACACCACCTATGGATGACGGAAAAGGTGACTAAGACATAACGAAGCAACCACCATAAGCCCCGAGGAACTACACCACCTTAAAAGAGAGGACTCACCAACCCGCTTAGCTATCGTGGTGTTTTAAGCCATACATCCCTCATACACAAGACAATGTAATGAGGACGCCTATATCTAGCAGTCGACAATAAAAGGGCCGGTTATGGTTAAGGCTGTTCACATGATGATAAAAACTCGATGATAACAGGGATAGCAGTTGTTTATACCAGCTTTTGACTGATATTCGAGAAACTCTCCTTGTGTGAATGAGCCATTACGGTGGTTAGAGACGAGACTATTCTCGTCTCTATCCGAAGCCTTTTGAACACTTAAGCACAGATCCCTTAAAGTGACCTTATATAATTGTAAATCTTTTCAAACAACTGGTTAGTTGGTCACGGATTGCTGCGGCCAGCGACACCGTGTGTCCGGTTTCTAAATGAACACGTTATCGGCACTAAATAAAATCAGAAAATCTTATAAAATACTTTTACATTTGCCGCCGGCGAAACCATGATATCAGTAATAATGTAGGTAATGCTTGACTGCCTATTCGATCGATATCGGCAATGACATTTTCACGTCAGGTCTATAATAACTACGATACCAAGGAAATATGAATAGGCCAACTTAATAAAGATTTGTCTTTTAATAAATTATCCTTATATTAAAATTAAATCCTAATTAAAATGTTAAAGTTAAATAATAAATAGCGATTTATTATCTCCTTTTGTAATGGCCTTTATGACAATGGCTCAAGACGAAATATTATTTTTTTAAAACTTTTGCGGTTTCTCTCTATTACTGAAGGTCTGCTATCGGCTTCATTATATCGTGTACAGTTTAATATTGGCTACTCATAACATGGCTATTTTTATTTTTTTATGGTTAAAGGCGGCAGACGAGCATACAGTCCACCCGATGGTAATTGGATACTGTCCCCCATGGACATCCGCGATACTTGTCAACATCAGTCCAAAATGACAAACTTTGGCACGCCCCCGGATGGGCTGCCTACCTTTGGAGCTATAGGAATGGATTTGTAGAAAGGGTTGGGTAAATGGGGAGGGATGGGATGGGAATGGGTTCTGGCACATCTGACTCACTACCGAAACACGTACGTACATTAGGGAAATAAGATAAAGTAGGAAATGTAGTACATTTCAAGGTAGTCTTCTGTGAGAGAGGGGTATCGTGGCCAGTCGAGTGCGCCCAGCGGCTGTTGGATTGCACCGTGCACTTTCCCTCTCAATAAAGATAGTATTATCTTACACGTGTATACGTGTAGAGGATACAGGTACATAATATAGGTATCTCCTCTTCTCTCTCTTGCCTCTTCTCTATCGAACTCTTTTTTATAGGAGAAATGGCAGATGATCTGGCTGGCCACATGATGGTAAGTGGTCACGGCCGCCCATAGACTCTTCCAGAGGATATGCATTCTATTTGAATTATTGCTACATACGATATCCTGTTCTTCTCATCCAGCAACTCTTATCAAGTTGTCGATTCATCTAACCGCAGACTTTCGCACTGCGCTCACAATGTTCGTCAAAACATGATACATGTTTCATACAAGTCTTATCCAATTCCAGGACGGAACATGACGCGCGCCACACTCCTCGTGTTCTCAGCACTCCTCATCGCTACCCTAGCTCAAAGATCACCTTACGCTGGCAGGCTTCCGATCGGCTTTCCAATTTTGGAGACAACGCCGGACGATGTTTTAGGAAACAGGTAAAATGTTTAAAATTAATACTCACCATACCGTAACATACCACCAGCCACACACGGACTTCTTCTCTGCTTATGCAGTCACTACCGGCTACTTTCTTCGAATCGTCAGTCCAGTTGGCCGGCAGGCGTCCCACGCTACGTTTCCCGGTGCGTGGTCTCCATTCGAGGACACGTCTCCCCCCTTGGTTATCGGTTCCGTAGCATATATGGCCTGCTGATTCGTCCTAGTGGTACATACTACAGTGCTCCAGATTTGGCACTCTTGGGCACTCTCGTCGTTATTCTACGTCGCGGGCGCGCTGGTAATATTTGAAAAAAAAAAAACGTATTTTAATAGAAAGTCGGTACGTGACGGGGATTCCAAGTCACGACCTCACGAATGAGAGTCTAGAACAGACACTTCTGGACTACCACCGTTGTGACCGGTGGATTATGGCCCGAAACTGAAATAGACTAATATTCGTATACTTGTTAATTTTACTTTACTACTAATTATAGCGTGGCCTTTGTCTCTAGAGAAACATTGAAGTTTCTATTATTTTAGATAACGCCTCCGCTCGCATTCCCATGAGGTCTCTGGTCCAGTTTCTTATCTGAGCCCCTACTGTATAGCACCGTTTCCACATAATGGTTCTACGTTCCATTTCCTGTACAAAAGCTCCTGCGTCTTTCATAGAATTCCTATCCGATGTCCGATAATTAATTGTTAAATTTTAAAACAGATTAAAAAGGTTAAAACGTCTTTGGTTCTATACAAACTGCGGCTAGCAACTTGTCCAGGGTGAGCATGTAAATAACGTACAATCTATAGTTTTATACCTATTTAAATTGAAGCGCGGTTAGCCGTGCGGGAATCCACGTAGGCGATGAACCACTGTTTTGGTGTGTATGACTTTCCACATTAACAGAGAGACCACAGAGAGCGGCATGGTGAAAGACTTCTCACCATGCCTTTGTAACATAAATTATTGGAAAATATAAAAAACTACAAGGAATTATTTCTCCAAGAAAGTATTAAACCGTAACCGGCCCTTTTATAGTCCACTGGTTTTAGTTTTGACATATTGACATATTTGACATTTTGAATTGTATGTTTATATTTTATTGAATTAAATGTAATCTTGATGTAATCTTTAAACATTAGTACGCCAGTCATATTATGGCAGAATGTGTAAGGCTTGTTTATTAAATTAGCATAAGATCAATATGTACGCACATTCTAAAGCAAATAAATTAGATTATTATTATTAAGTAAGTAATAATTAAATTTATTTAGCTATATTTATATTTATTTATTTGGATATGCTATTTTTTTATTCCGTAAATAAATGAACAAATCTCCTCTCAAGTTACTGCTTGACATTGCACTTTCATACAAAGATTTCAGATTAGTATAATTTGATAGGCTATGATATTTTCCAAATGTATGTAATTAAGTCGTTGATTTGAAAAATCTGGAGTAGGTATGTATATCCACAAATCAGCACTGGGCCAGCGTGGTCGATTATGGCCCGAAAGCCCCCAGTGATTTCCAAGGAAAGGCCCTGCAGTGGGTCGTTATAGGCTGATATCGTGTCAGCATGAGTCAAAAATGACAAACGTTAACACATCCTCATATACATAGATTACCTTTGGTAATTTAGGAATCATAATTTAGTATTGCTTGTTAGAGATTGCTTTTAAATTTAAATTACACGCGGCTCAATATAAAAACCTGTTAAGGAATTTTGTATATGACAGTACGAGCACCTATACATGTGCAGACATTCGCTTAAGACGGAAAGTAACTCTTGAAAGAGTTCTAAAGAGCTTTTAAGGTTCAAAGTGAGCGTAAGTCACTTACGCGAAGCAAGTTACACGAAGAAGTCAAGTCTAAAGGAGCAGTACTAAAATGACATAAGCTACCTTTCTAAATGCAATTTGAAACCCTAACATGGAAGAAAATGCTGCGGTAGATTCGTATCACAGCTACTAAAGGAAAAATAAACGGTAATTCGAAAACTTGGTATTTTAAACTCAGAAAAGTCTTCTCGAAACTACTCTGCTAAAACGTTAGATAAACTTTTTTTTATATAGGAAGAAGGCGGCAGACGAGAATACAGACCACCCGATGGTAAGTGGATACTGTCACCCATTGACTTCTATCCAGAATGACCAACGCTGGCACGCCCCAGCATGCGCTGCCTACTTTTGAAGGTGTACAATTGGATTTAGAGAAAGGGTTGGGAAAATGAGGAGGGGTAGAATGGGATGGGAATGGGCTCTGGCATATCTCACTCACTACCGAGACACGTACATTGAGGGAATAGGATAAATTAGGGAATGCAGTACATTTCAAGGAAGTCTTCTGTGAGAGAGGTGTAACGTGGCCAGCCGAGTGCGCCCAATGGCTTTTGGATTGCAGGGTGCACCCTCCCCTCCAAATATTTTTCAGACTGTACTAAAGATTCAAAGTGGTCCATAAATTATTGATTATCAGAGGCTCACTAAGGAATGTTTTCAAATGTTATTGTGCTATACATAAATCAGTAACGATGACCTGTGTGTCTAAACTTACGTTCCCATGTTGACAAGACCTTACCTACTCACAAGATATTGCCGAGAGAAGGTTACGATGATGACGTGTTTTGATACTAAATCATAAAATAGTTACCAGTTTCAAGAAATCTGTAGTTATTATGTTTAAACTAAATACAATATATTATGTTTAAACTAAATACAATATATTATTAGGATTAAGAAACACTTACAAGACATTAATGTCTAAAGGCTATTTTCAAGTAACTCAAGTCTTGGTCAAGTCTCAAGTCTCAACAGTTCTGAAAAATAAGTCTAAATAGTCTAATGCTTCGGTCTAAATTAGACTAAAGTCTAATAGTCTAGTAGTCCAGTGGTACGTATACACGTGCTTATAGAAAGAAGGCATTTAAATTTTATGACCGTTATGAACGTTATTTCAAGATGACGGATTAAGGTTTAGAGCAGTACTAAATCACCCTAAGAATGTAAAGATTTGCACTAACATTCAGAGTTTTTGGGTTGACAAAACGCAGTGACAAGGGTCTTCTGAGGATGGCATTTGCAATCCCCAGCTTTACAGGGCCAACTGCAAAGCCTGGTCGTTTCTTGTATTTATGCGTGTCACATAAATTAGAAAAACAAACGTTATTTAAACAGCGTTAGTACAGAATTGTTCACAATAAAATTTCCTGAGCGTCCATAGCGTTTTTTGAGTGCTATCAAGGAATGTGAAATGCTATCAATTAATGTGTCGTGTTACCATAATAGCTATACAATATGTACTATTCTTCATACTCTTCAATTAAAATGTCTATAAAGATTTGAATCTTCATATGAGCTAAGTAAGCTGAAGTTAATTTTATATATTGACTTAAAATTTGGTTCAGTTACTATTTTATCTAATTTTAGCTCGGACTTTCATTATTAATTGCATTTTTTGTGGCACACAATCTACATGACACACAATCCACGCAAGATGATTGTGGCAGATGGCCGGCCGCTAGCCCGTCTGCCTCCTATAAAAATAAAGAATCTTTCATAAACATAATGGAATCTTTCATAATGGAAGATAATCAATACCATCTGACAAAAAATATAAACAGTTATCTTTAAATAACCATGCCTACTATATCATCAGCCTATGTCTCTCCACTGCTGGATATGGGCTTCACCCAAGGCTCGCCACCACACACGATCCACGGCTCTTCTCATCTAATCACCACCGCCGAATTTCATTAGATCGACTGTCCACCTGACCGGGGGACGTTCCCACTACGCTTCCCAGTACGTGACCTCCATTCGAGGACTTCAACATTAATCAACATGCCACTTCAACATGCCGATTCTATGAACTATGTCGGTGACTTTATTTAAGTAAATTCATAGTTATTATATCAATCTGCCCATCAATACTGAGGATATTCTGACATTCAAGCATAGTCCGAACGGATTTTGAATATAGTGTATTTTTTTCAGATTAGGTGAAGATGACACAGGTACTACAGAACGACTGCCAATTGAAGCCCTCGGCGACAGAGACTTAGTCAACCGTATTAGCAAGTTGCCTCTCGACCAGCAGCCGTTCTGGTACATCAACTGGCGAGCCCTGGAGGAACACCGAAAGAATGCTCAGACTTACCCACAGAAAGTTAATCCCTTTATCGAGCGTAATACTGCGCCTGTAAATAATCAGATTCCTGGACAGAATTTGAGGAGACAGTCGGTCTAATTAAGAAACTTTTTGACCGTATTTTAAAGAAATGTAATGGATAAAATTTGAAACAGATAATCACGTTGACCTCGCTGTTAATTAATACTTAGAGATCCCGATTTTTACGTTTGAAATCCAATAAATTATATATAAATTATAATGTTAGAATTATGATTATACCTAAATGTAAAATAATGAAGAAAAACCAAAGAAGTAGAAGTTTTTACTTTGTCTTTGAAAATATTATTGTGCCAAATTGAAATGTCATGTCGTAATAAAGACTATTTTCGGAGGTCCTGTTTTACTAAAATAAAAATGTCTGTCGCACTCACAGACTAAGTGGATCGCCTTCAAGAAGATAAACATACAATAAATTGGTAAGGTTTTGTACGGGGAGGGTCCACGTTGCAGTCGCACAGCCGCTCACTTGACTGGCCAAATTACCCTTCTCTCGCAGAAGACTACTGTAAAATGTATTGCATTTCCCACTTTCTCCTATTCCCCCAATGTTACATGTTTTGGTAGTGAGATATGCCAGAGCCCATTCCAATAGCATTCTGTCCCTACCCACCCATTTCCCTCCTCATTTTCTCAACACTTTCTCCAAATCCATTCCAAAACCTGGAAAGATTTAGATGCAGATCATCCGGGGTCCTGCCCACGTTTTTCATTCTGGATTGCTGTTGGCATGTATCACTGATGTCCATCGGCTACAGTATCCACTTACTACCTGGTGGACTGTTAGTTTGTTCGTCTGCCTTCCTCTTTATATAAAAATAAAAATACGTGGTGTCATTTAAAAAAATATTATGTAGGTACTACGTTTTACTCTACTTCAAAACGTAGAGTCGGTAACGAGTTAACCTATACACTTTAGTACCTTATGTTAGTAGAAATAAAGGTAATAATCCAACAGCTGTTGGTATGGGAATTAGCGTGTTGGTGACTGTACATTAAAATGTAATACACAAATTGACATATTGTACTAAAGCATGTGTCTAGAAACAATTTTGACGGACACACGTTTAAAATAAAATGTCATGAAAATATAGACTAATTTCGGAGGTCCCATTTTGTGATAATAGAAATGTCTGTCACATTAATATACACAGCTATGCGAAAAGCATTTTCATCTATTTCTCACTGAAACGGCAAGTCACAAACGATGACGTGTAACGGTGTATGGCATGCGTTGCTCACATTCCGCGCGGCGCTACCTACGGTGTGCCGAGCGGCATGTCGCTAAGACGATTCTTCAAAGTGGTCTATAAATCACTTCCCATAATTAAGTAATTAATAATTCTCTCAACTTCCCAAATTAAGTTCTTCGTGTTCGTCATCAATTCGTATGCGTATAATTAAACTTTGACACTTTTTACACTAAATACCTAATAAAGTCATTAAAATGTAATGCTGTTTTTAATAAAATGTAAATATGTAGTTATTTTACTTGAATTTGTATGAAATGATACAAGCGAAGTGCGATTGTGACGAAGTGTTTACGAACTATATCGAATGATTTCGCGCGATTTGAAATTGAGTAATTCGTACGGTACACCCACCGCGCCGCGGCATGTAGATGTGCCGCTAGCTAGTGCGAAAAAGCTCTTATGTCTGCTGTACACTCTCGGCGAGGAGTGGCGAGACGAAGCGAGTCTCAACATTCTCACCCTCGGCTCGTCTCGGGGTGTCTCGCCGATAGTGTAGGTACTGCCGGAATTCCATTTCAAAGTACCTATTTGATGTGGGTATCATCCAAGCGAAGAATTGAGTCTCGTCAAAGAAAATACCATTGTAAGAAGTATATTTCTATCGAGTGTTTCTAAGGCCTTTGTTGTGGGCTTTGACAGGTGCCATTATTGTTACAGTATCCATGAGTCGGAACAACGTACATTTTTGAAATGTGTGTCAGACGGTTATCGAGGAATATAAATGTTATAAATATTTCATTATATTTGAATTTATCTATTTCAAAATGATATTTTTGATAATTTGAGGCATATGTAAGTGATTGATGATAACGTTTATTGTCTAATTGACGATCAGCAGACTCGGTATTATTTATCCGCTGTCTACTAGTTTAATTACTTACCATTTAATTGCATTAACATTTTTTTCCTGAAACGTACCTATGGAAAAAAGAGAAATCTACAATTCCAAGTGGCGAACATACAAGGATACGGCACGGCAAAGTCACTGACCTCTATGGAACCTTTCCATAAGGAATCAAGACGAGATTCTCCACATAGAACATCGTAGAATTTAATGGAAAACTCAAAGCGCAACTTTGTAGAAGCGAATAACGTTTTACATTACCGCAACTTAGTTCAGTCAAGCATTGATAGTATAAAGCGTTGAATTTATAAATCGTTTCTAGTTTCTATTGACAATACAATGTGTTGTAGTTATCTGTTTGTTTGCGTTATTGTGTCTTAGTCCTTCAATTAAAATACTAATATTATCACTCAAGCGATACTTGGCCCAATAAAGCCACTAATACAGAAGAGGACAGAAGGTCAAGGGTCGTACCTATAGCTTATTATAAGTAATTTCCTCTAAACATAAAACGTGCTCAAATACTCTAACTAGCTTCATCTACCTAACTCACAAAAGTCTAAAAGTCACAAAAGTTGTTTCTTTGTATTCGATACACAACAACAGTATAGTATCAAAAATGATAATATTCAATTATAAAGTCAATAACATAATTAATTATAATATTCAATTTATAATTTGTCACATAAAAACTTGTCAACTGTATAATATAATTTTTCCAACAATATAGTTGGAACAATTTACTCTTTAAAGTGTTTAAACGACAATTCTTCGATATTATTAGGTATATGATTATAAATACGAATTGCCATACAGTGTACATTATTTTTGTATAAGTTATGTAAACGGGTTACTTACGATTTTAAATGAGTTAAATTAACCATGGTCACGGGAAGCA
Source organism: Sesia apiformis (assembly GCA_914767545.1). Classification (NCBI taxonomy): domain Eukaryota; kingdom Metazoa; phylum Arthropoda; class Insecta; order Lepidoptera; family Sesiidae; genus Sesia; species Sesia apiformis. The sequence goes on along the minus strand of OU611963.1, from coordinate 12,753,285 downwards.
GGTATTAGAAAAGTTTAATCTATATATATCTATATATATAAAAATGAATGTTTCATTGTTCGTCCCCTAGGTTTTCCTATACCATTTGTCCGATTGCGATGAAACTTTCGTCAGTTGTTGTGCAAACGCCCGCGAATTTTTCTGAATTAGTACTTGAAAACCACGCGAACGAAGCCGCGGGCAACAGCTAGTATATTATAAACATGTTATCTGTTTTAGGTTGTTTCGATCTCGCGTAATTGCTAAACACAAGTAACATAGCGAAATCGCAAATTTGTAAATGAATCTAAATACGTATTCACGTTGAATTAATACTTTCTCAACGGACTCTCATCTAAGTTAATTTACAATTTTATAAACATAGATAGATAGGTTAGTTTTAAACATAGTTAGATAGATCACCGCATGAGTTCTTGTCCTTCCTTCCCTTAAATTCTTTTTTATTATTGTCATGTTAAATTACGACACCCCCTTTTCTTTGTTATCTCTTATTATTTTGATTTTGTTTAAGTATTTTTACGTAAAAATACTAGTAAACATATTGAGTTAACCTATACCTAAGTGTGCTGTGTACAAATCCAAAGTAATATTTATTTCACATTTTTACCATACATGTATCCAATCCAGTGTGCATATCATTTTGGCTTACTAATAAATACAATAAAATATATTATGTTATAAAATTTAAACATACGTTTTAGGTTTTGTTTCTATTGGGCATGGTGCGAGAAATGGCGTTGCTAAATACGAGTAGTTTAGCAAAATGTATATTGTGTTCCAATTCGATTATCCAAAATGTAAACAGACATGACGCCTTGACTGAGGTAACTGACACGGGCTTAAATTAAATAATGAGGTTATAATTGTTTACATAACCATAATTTAATTAATCGAGAATGCAAGTTTGCTCTGGATTTAAAACTAATAGTTAATTTTTTTTTAATTTCAGGCCTTGTCATTTACCTCCGGTCGCCTTGTTTGTTTACATTTTATACAAATTGTATTGGAACGGAATATACGCATTCACATTGCGTTCAGCAAACGATTCTCATCTTTACGTAATGATGTGTCGCGTCGGGGAGCGTCAATTTACATTGCACTACTACCGCTCTTTGTGAGATGCGTGCCAACAGCGCGACTGATTCACTATAATACTTGCATTAAATTGAAACGTTTCATGATAGATTACCGAAGGGAATCGGTAGATCGTGTTTGTGGAATAATAAACCAGAACATAAACACGATTCAATCACTCTGATTCTAAACTGGACCACTTTTACGTCACCGGGGGGATAAAGTCACTGTGTACAGTGTACTCATTTACCCGATGTATTTGTGTGTAATGGTAATGGCGTACAAATTAATGTTTGTGGTGAGGTAATATAATATATATTAGATTAATGCTCATTTACACAAGGAAAGTTTCTTAAACGAGTACAGGAGAAAAAATTGGTCCAGAATGTGATTGCCCAGTACAAACAACTGTCATTATTATGTGAACAGTTGCAAAGATCGTATGAAGTTTGGTCGCATATAAGAATCATATACAATAATCTCGCCCGAACCGTTCCAGAAACTCTTCTTGCAGCCTTTAGTCCATGCTTGGTATTATCCCTCTCTAGAGCCCAACCACTCGATTAACATATTTCTAATAGAAAACATGGTAGTCAGACGGACAGCTCACCTGATGATAAGATGATAAGTGGTCACCACCGCATCTAGCCAGCAACATCAGGGAGAGGTGGATGCGCCGCCGAAGAATACATTTCCCATTCACTTCCTGGGCCACCTTCAGAAACTTGCTCGTCGATATTTCTAAGGTTTTGCAACCTAGAAATGTATAGAATAATTAGTCAAGATATTTTCGATATTGTACATTGTAGAATTTTACACGTACAATGTGTCAAGTTTAAGATATTTTACACGATCACCTACGGGTGAGGAAGCTTTGTGCTAGATGAATTGCCCACAATTTGAGCGAAGCTCAAAAACACTGCCGCTTGGAATGTTGTCTCCAAATGCTTGAAAAATTCGACAATGCTCAATAAAATACTGTTTATGATATAGAAACAGGTGACGAAAGGTGAATCTACTGCTATGAGCCTAAAACTAAGAGGCAATCTGCGCAGTGGGTCTTTCCTTTCGAAGAATTGCCGACGAAAGTGAAGAAAGGACGGAGTGCTGAAAATAAGATAATTGCTTCCTTCTTTGGTAGATCGGGCCACTTTGCTACTATAACTTCAGAAAATAAAAGAACAGTAACTGCGAACTGGTATGTGAACAGCTGCTTGCCTTCTGTTTTGGAAAAAAATCAATGAACGACGTCCACGAGGCAGAATGATTTTCCATCACTACAATGCCCCAGCTCACTGCGCCAGACAAACGGAGCAATTTTTGAGTACTGTAAATCCTACTGTGAGTTAATTTGGTCATCCGCCATACAGTCCCGACCTTAGGCTCTGTGATTTTTAATTATTCCCTAAAATTAAGGATAAACTCAGAGGAATACATTTTATGAATACAGAAGAGGCAGTAACGACCTTTCAAACGACTGTTACAGAGGTGCCTAAAAAAGGATGGATTGAATGCTTCACACAATGGTTTCGTCGCGTGAAAAAGTGTATCGATTGTCGTGGAGAATACTTGGAAAGGCAATAAAACGACTTCCATCTTTATATCTAATTTCATTTTTGAGATTCTAAAAACTTTAAGTGTTGCCCGCGTATATGTAGAATATTGAATATATACAATAATTATCAATATAGAATAATTAGTCAAAATTCTCTACAGAATACGAGTATAATTGTTATGTAAACTGTTTACTCGCGATTCATTATTTATTTATTATAGCCGATATTTCAGTCCAGTTACATGAACCGTGGTCGCGGCGAGACTGCGCAGGCGGGTAAAGGTCTTGTTGCTATGGACAGACAAATCTGTCCATCTTCCGTCGTGTTCGTTTTTGATTCACCTGCCCACACTGTACTTGTTTTTGTTGATTAAGTTCCTTGCACACTATACTAACAATATCAGCACAGCAACACGAGGATGAAAACGCATCTACTTTACTGAGTTTGCAAACTTCAATCACTGGCTCCCATGTACGTGCCAACTTAAATCCATCCTCGCGATTGAAAATTTGGCATTTTTTATTTTCTATTGCCTCTCGAACCAAACGCGGTATGTAATGGCGTTCAGTTGAAATTACTTTTGGTTCGTGTAATTTAATCTAATGATTGATTCCTGCCTCTATTGCCGTGCTCTATGTTCTGTATTGCCGATACACAATAGCTCTGCTCTGCTATTGTGTGGGTTATTATTTTTCACGGCGGTTATGTGTTCCTTTACACGGCTTGCTATGGTTCGCTTGGTTTGCCCAATGTCTGAGCTTCCACAGCTACAGTTCACTTTGTAGACTCTAGGGCACTGATAGGGCAAGTTATCCTTACGAGAACGCAGACAGCTTTCTACTTTTTGACAAGGATAAAATACAGTTATATTGTATTTACTTCTTAAAAGTTTGCCAATCTTAACGGTTACTCCTTCTATATAAGGAAGATATGCCGACTCTCTATCAACCGTATCAGTTCGTTTCCCTTGCTTAGGTCTTCACCGTAGTATTTTGAACGGTTTTGTGTGACCATTCTTCTGTAGCACTCCATCTACATCTTGTAACTCACCTGGCAGATGTTTCCCAACGCATAAGATCGTAGGCGCGATTCTTAAGCGATGTGACAATAGAACGCTAAGTGTCTTGGGTGGTGGTGGGAAGTTCTGTGTAGGTAGGTATCTATCGGTGTACCTAGGATTATAAATAATAAATCGTGAGTAAACTCGTTTACATAATAATTATTATGTTCAACCACGATAACACACGTTTAAAATCTATAATAAGTATGTTCGTTAGTTCAATATTATAACTCACAAAATGTGTTTACACACTCCTAATGAATTACACACATCATCACAACAGTAGATATTGTAATATATTTGGTCAAGTTTTAACTTTAACACGAAATCGTCATGATGGGGTGCCATCTTCAAAATGAAGTTTGGCGGTCAACTGGTGAAATTTCTGTCTGTCTTTCGCCGCAACCTTTAACTCGTGGCACTTGAAGCCGGACCATTCCATAATATCTCCCATCCATCTCCTTCTCTAGCAACCTGGTGCTCTCTTCCCGAGGAGCCTGCCTCTTACCTAACTTGCTTTTTCACAGGCAACAGTTTTCGCCGGCAACTTGCGTCTCTCGAGAACCTCGGTGTTAAAGGTGAAACTTCGCCCGTAAATTTACATTTCAAAGGCTTATTACCATGAAAACAACCCATAATTAGGGCTGCCACCTTCGCAATATCCTAATCCGCAAGATTAAACTAATTTTAATGTTAAAGTTAACACTTTGAGTTATTTATAAACTATAACGTATGAATGTTCTTACGAAATAATATTAATAATAATAAAAACAAGATAAACTGTCGTCGAAGAAAACTAAGACGAAACCACTACGTGGAAGAAATCACTAAGAAGAGATTTAATTTCTCTTCCAACCCTTAATTCTATACTCACAGAGAAAGGAATTCTCGACCCACGACCTGGGTAGTATTTCCTACCTTTGACCTTAAAATTTTACTCACTATACTTTCAGAATATCGTCCAGTGTCGATCATTGGTGGACTACTCTAAAATAAATGAGGATTGACAGTTCGCGAGGCGACAGCAGACAGGAGCCATAGATTTATTATCTTTTTTTTCATCCGCTCTAAACTGTGAATCGATGCCGTACATAGACGTCTACTATACATACATTATACTCGTACACACAGCAACACTTTAATATTTTACTTTTTCATTTGAATCACAACAATAAACTTTAAAAGAATCTTTGAAGGAGTATATTAGTATTAAATTTTTTCTGAGATTTTTGAATTAGGCACAGACGCGTCGCTCGGAGATTTTGAATGTTAATCCGTAGTCCGGATAAGCATCAAACCCGGAGGGGTGGCAGCCCTACCTACAATATATCTGTGTGCTGAGTGATTAAACCTGAATTTCAACTCTCACCTATTTAAGATAGATATCATACTGATAGTCTCGATTGCAGTTATATAAACCACAACAAACCGTAATCCGTATTTACTACTAAATGCTGAATCCGGCTCAGTATTAGAGATTTAATTTATCTGTTTAGGTAACAACTAACGAGAGCTTTTCACTGAGCAAATAAATGCAATTTTAATGCCGAATCCAGATTGAAGAAAATAAAGTGTAAAAAATAAGTCGTTAAATCTTTATTACAAGGTAACATTGTTAAATATTATAATGGGTCATCACATCACCCATCAGATAACTGATGATGATGATGACTTCCCTGGGCATTCTGAGAGGACTCTACTGGAATATTAATGAAGTTTGTAGATATTTTGTTGTGAATTAAAACTTTAACTTTATACTACTATAACTATTGGGAGTATTGGGATTTTGAGTTTTATATTTTTATAGTATTGGGAGGGGGAGAGTGCCCATCCCATCCTATTCTATCCCTCCCCATTTTCCGAAGCCCTTCGCCAAATCCATTCCTAAATCTCCAAAGATAGGTAACGCATCTGGAGGCATGCCAACGTTTGGTATTCTGGACTGATGTTGACATGAATCGCGGATGTTCATGGGCGACAGAATAAACTTACAACGAGATAGACTTTTCGATCGTTCTGCAACCTATTTTCTATTATAAAAACAATAACTTGAAGTTATAAGTTATAACACACCGAAAACTATAAATTATAAACTACATTACTTATAAATTATTATGATTAGTGGAACTATTTATTAAGTCATATTTATTAGTCTTAATAAAAGTTAAATCTAAATTATATTTATTTATTTAAAATGTATCCATTCGATATTGACTTTAAAAAGCAGCGTTCCACTTTTAAAAGTGGAATAGCGTTCTAGAATTCCGTGCAACCATTAGATTATCGTTATATCCATTGTCGTCAAATATTTTATTATTAATATTAATAAATAAATTAAAATTTTATATTATTGTGTTGATATAAATTGTGATTAAATTTTAAGTCTTTAATGTAATTAAAAAGACTAAAATTTAAGATGAATTATTACCATAACTTCCAATAACACATCATATTTATTGTAAGTTCAATCATCCTAAATAACTCCGATATGGTCTAGTGGCTAGGATACCTGGCTCTCACCCAGGAGGCTCGGGTTCGATTCCCGGTATCGGAATGCCTTTTTATATAAATGATATTTAAATTATTTTGTGTATAATATGGATAAAGTACTTTTTATTACTATTTCCAATTAAGCCAAAAAGTCAACTGAATATCGATGTCGATTGGAAAAGTGATTATCATTTTTATGTACCTTTTTATAAGTAGGTAGCCACTTGAACGAGATACCTACATATATACGAAAAAAAATAATCTCTTTTACTAAATTTATTGAATTACAGGTACCTAATAGATAAGTAAAAGTAATATAAAGAAAATAAGAGGCTGAGCAAGTATTGAGAGCGCTTGAAAGGTATCAGGAAAGCATTAATTTCGTATCAAAAGGTTATTTAATATAGATTATGGGCACAGTAGAAGCCTTATAAGTAAAAGTAAATATTAATTTAGTTAGATATACGTAGATCTTTTTCCAGTTGCGTTTCGGTTCGGATGAGCCCGGGCACTGATACCTGGAGGGTGCCAAATGTAGCTTTAAAAGAATATTATAGAATTTTTGTATAAAGAAGATGCGTCATTAGTAATCACACATCTTTTTTAATACAAAAGTGATTACAGTGGGATTTTTCGTACCATTTGTTAATTAGATTTAGACGCTTTAGTGGTTATCTTACTATCAGTCTATTGTTTGTCCACTGCTGGAGACGACTTCTTGAAATTCAGCATTTTTTTCTCCTCTCACCGCGCAGGTACACTCGCACCGATTTAGTTCGTAGCAGCGTATAATTAGAAGTACGGAATAACAAAGTCAGAGACTTTATTTCAAAAAACATAACATTTTTCGGTAAAATATTAAATTCAGAAAGAAGTCACAGAACAATAGTTGTTAGTCTAACTTTTTAAACTTTCGCGCTTTGTACACATTTTCTATTGTAAATCGGGCCTGAATGCGTAAAATTAAAGGTTTTTGTTTACCTTTCATTTCTACTCAACGTTTCGGCACGGGTTACACCAGCTGTGGTCACGAGTTGTCTGAAAAGACCAGGATGGAAGTCGAAACGTCGAGTAGAAAAAAAAACATTTTATTTCAGACCCGATTAACAATATGAAAAGTTATTAGTATTAATGATAAAAAATTCAATGTAAATTTGGTGCGGATATTTATTGTACCCAATAAGAGTAGGTATAATATACCAATATTAAATACCGTGGACATTTAATTACTAATACACGATGTAACCGAACTTTACCCGAAGTCTGAAAGCATGAATTCTGCTCAAAATTCTGAGTCCGTTGACATAGATTGGAAAGTATTTTTCTTGAAAAATATCAATTTTGTGGGCTTTATATTTATATGAAAAATTGCTGAGATATCGAAAAATATATTTTTGTTAATAAAATATTCGTAAAATGTTCATGACAATGAACTCAGAATCGTAAATGGTCTTTGATTCAGTTACATTCTGTATAGTCAGCAAATTGTGAACCATGAAAAAGTTGGGTACAGGGGGTGTCGCAAAAGGCGATTAATGAATAATAAAGCCGCTACTCCAAGCCCCGAGGAATTACACCACCTTCACTCGTCAACCCGCCACCCGCCAGCGTGACGTTTTCAAAGCAATACATCCCCCAGGCACAAGACAATGTGCATAAGGAGATCCATGTTCACGTCCAGCAGCGGACGATAACTGGTTACGGTTATACAGCAAAATTGTGTATACAGGAAAATAGACAGCGAAAATAGACAATCACGACTCGTTGTTCCTTTCTATTTCATGGTGTATGATTTATATTGCCGGGTACTGTAATACGAAGATTAGTCATTTTACCTATGTGTATCTTTTACTCTTTGCGTCTTCGCAGGGATAAACTCAGGCACCCAACTTTTGTAATTACCAACCTCACAGCGGGAAACTTTCTGTAGTGAAAGAAAACTGAGAATTCTGCTGAGAGCACTGAATCATAAGTATGTTTTTCTTATAGGAAGAAGGCGACAGACCAACATACAGTCCACCTAAATAGGCCTCTCCAAAGGCTTGCAACCACACACGATCTTCCACTTTCCTCATTCAGTCACTATCAGCAAACTTCTTTAAGTCGTCTCTGTACCTGGAAGTTCTTTTATTGCTTTTCGAAGTATTTTCTGCGACAATCGATACACTTTTTCATGCAATGATATTGTTTTAATACAAGCAATATTTACTTATATAGTCGTATCTATAAATAATTATTTTTGTATCTCCTTAAAATAGTTTATTTACTTCATAATTAACACATCCAGTGTCACTTGCTGCATCTTAATTATTATTTTAATCCAGGGCTGTACGTATTCACTTGTAGAGTAACTACGATATTTACTTTTATCGATACAGGTAAACTACAGGTTCAGGTAACTACAGGTAAATAATGAATCAATTTATTCACCGAAGTGCAACGTCAGTGCAAACACATTATGCGATTTGAGCTAATCAATTCCATGCACGCCGGCCGATTAACTTGATTAACTGACGTGTTATTACGACAATCTCACACAACAATTTGCACACATTATGATTGCATGTAATGTGATTCTTGATTTGTTGATTCCTTTCACACAGCACTGAGTTGAATAAAGAAATTCAAAACAGTATATTTCAAAACTGTTTTAAAAATATACAGTTAGTTTATTCGATGCGGCGATATCAATGTTTAGCGATCACTGATCAGTACCTATTTATCGGACTTTTTCCAAACGTTGAAAGTTTTCAGACAAATTCGTGTTATTTTCGCAATTTTGGGAAAAATCTCCCAAGAAAGAAAGTTTTATTAAAATACCTATAAATACAGCTCTATAAATCCTAAAACATTTTCTTGGCCGGTTTTCAGGAATGGATCAAAATATATATTCTGATAATAAAAATTACTACTTTCTGTAGATAATAAATCATGTGGAAAATATCGTTGTGAAGGAACCCGAGCCTTAAAAGGGGTCAATCTGCAAATAGTTGGGAGAGGTCAAAAGGGATTGCAAAAGTTTACGATGATTTTGGGTTTCCCCTAATTTGCGCTGTTAACAACAGAATTTTTTATCAAAGAAGTTTTGAGACGAACCGACAATCGACCTGGTGGTAAGTGGATACTGTCGCCCATGGCCATCCACAACATGCTAATATCTGTTCAAATTAACAAACGTTGGTACTCCTACGGATGCACTTCCTAGCTTAGGATATTCATGAATAGATTTAGAAAAAGACTCGGAGAATACGAAGTATAACGGAACGAGGAGTCCCTTTACAACTTGCAATCCTCCTTGGGGAATGGGACGAAATGGGAAATAGGCTCTGGCATATCTCAGTCGTAGAATCAGCACGATACAGTAGCAATGGGCAGGTAATATTGGGCTTAGAACCGATGACCGATAAGCGCAGTGTGATTTGTGAGACGCCCTCCGGCCAGTTGGATTGACGACTTCAAGAAGTTCGCCGATAGTGACTGAATGAGAAGAACCGAAGATGACACGGTATGGTATATCTTACTCACTACCGATACACGTATCTATGTAGGAGGGGATAGGATAGGGATTGGAAATGTAATATACTCGTACTTTAAAGTAGTCTTCTGTGAGTCATGCCGTACGTGTATGCAATGCAATGCAACCAGCCCTTTCAGTATTCACTGCTGGACATGGGCCTCCTCATGCACATTGACTCGTGACTGAGGAATGTAAGGCCACGTTGGCCAAGTGGGTTTGCGAGTCCTCTCCCTTAGAGGTGGTGTAGTTCCTCAGGGCTTGTGGTAGCCGCTTTGTTATCGTTTAGTCACCCACGCGAGGAGATGTATGTACGTATAGATACCTATAAGTATTAACCCGTCCGCTTTAGGCCTGTGTAGTGGATTGCAGTTCAAAACTCCTTCGTAATTACTGGGGAAGAACTCTGCGGTGGGACGATATAAAATTATATTAATATTTCAAATACTCTCATCATGCAATTTCGATTCCATTGCAATAATAATGGACAATTAGCACTATTATCACCATCGGAAGTACAATACTTCACGACTCAATGAAGCGGATAGGAATTTGGTAGCTATTCAGTTGCGCTAATTAGAGATGATACACATATATTTAACTTGGCATATCTGACTTGCCGTACAACAAAGTCGAACCGAGAAACGACTACATGTATTCAGGTTTTTCTCGACTCCTACCGGACAATTTTATTAATTCAGCACAATTTGGCTAGCTAAACGGCATTTGGAATGGCACGCCATGAAACTCGATTACCATAGTTAATTAGCGTACACATATGTATAATAAACACATAATACCTATTGTTTTATACTTTGTCGTAATAGCATGTAATGTTTAGGATCTATCCAGTAACGCCGAATAGACTGTTGAATAGATAGTTTTCCACCGGACAACTCCATTTTATTTCCTCCTATTTCCTCTTTTATTAAAATCTCGTTCAAATTCCAAAAGATCCAGAAATGTCAAGAAATCAAGAATTATTATCATTGTGTGTATCATTCAGTAACTATTTTTATCATTTGCGTGTAGAATAAATAAGTAGTAGAATGTGTGTGTGAAGTTTATAAGTAAACAAATAAAATTTAGTACCAAAGGTACAAGGAGTCTAGTGATCTAACGAATGCCAGAACATATCCCCAGTGACGTCGCTGAGATCACTTTCAGCTTACAGGATTTAAGTGAGTGACGCATGCAATACATGTCCATAATTCCTATACACCTTCTTGTAAGTAGACACCCATTAGCGTCAAAACATTTATAGTAAAACGTGATTAATACATACAGAGTCGTTCAAAAGCACCCGCGCCCCGCACCCCGCGCCGAAATTACTTTTCATTTTGATGTACGGTTTGTTTATGCGGCGAAGAATACAACATCTAGAATCTAGTTAAATGAATACATATGCAAAAATAAATAAAGTGACATTAAAATAAGAAATCAGCCTAAATTTTTATCAAACAAAAGAAATTCCAATTACCACAGTGCTTTACTAAATAGTCTAAAGATATGTATATTAACATTATGTGTTTGTATACATTTTGGATTGTATGTATTGTAGTGTTACATGATACCTGTTCATACTACAGTATGTTCATGTTCATCCTAGGAGTATATCTGGAATTCTCTCAAAGGCTTCCCAAACAAAATTGCGTTAGCATAATCTTGTTACTGTGAGTACACTTTTCTCTTCAAACTGATTTGTGGAGGTTGCATAATTTATTATTTTTACCAAAAGGTATTGTAAACTGTTTAAAGGTCGAGGAAACAAATCAAATATTTAAAAAAATGTTATAGCATTTTGTTACTGCAGTAAAAGATTTCATTCGATCAATGCAATTTTACATTTTACACATACATCATCAATTAATCTTAAAAAATAATAGCATCTCTTTAAAACATACATAAAACAATAAACTATCAAGTGAAAATACTTCGAAAGCAAAATATTTTATGCACAGCAATATTTTTGTAAGCAAATGATGGATAGAATTAAACAATAACGAATTTTTTTTTAGTTTCAATTATATTTTTATTCCAAAAATTCTAATAATTTCTAAAGTAATTTTGGTTATGAGTTACTAGTATATAGCAATGTTATACATAATTATAACAATATATTACTATCTTTTCCCTTCTGAATATAGGCCTCTACCAAGGCTCACCTTCATACACAAAATTTCGCTCTTTTCACACTGCCACTACCGACGAACTTCTTCAAGTCGCCGGTACACCAGAATAATAAATAAATCTTCTTAATAGAGTCATCTCATATCTATATCAATTATTGTCTAAAATATCTACAGTAATGAAATGAGTCCAAGGTTGGTACATAATTTAATGATAATTTTCGGAATTCAACCTTCCCAAAATAAACAAAATAAGAATATCAGTATTAACACATATTAATCCTCAATCGGACAAGTTATAATTACAAGTTATGTCGTTTACCTTATCACCTAACATTCGAACCGATCAAACAAAACATAATTAATTAAAACTTTAACCATGTTTTGTTTGAATTTGTTGAAATTTGTACATTAACACAATGTCACGTAAAGCAGTATAGGGTAAATAAATCACTTAGGTAAAGAAGTAACTCGCGAAGTTAACACCCACTTAATTAGTTAAGAGCACAAAAAATAAATAAGAAAACTTCTTGGTGTTGCCTCGCATCGCATAACAAAGCGACTGCAAAGAAACCCCTTACAAATTGTTATCCCTTAACCCCGCATAGTTAAGGTTTACTTGATAATCCAAAAAGGGATTAGGGTCTTTGAACTTATACTTCCGCGAATTTATATACTTAAAAATATGGATATGTACTTGCCGGGAATTATTTTAGTATTATAGAAGGGTAACTACCGTCAATACTATTATAAAGGGCTTTAAAAAAAATCTATCTAAACTATATGATAACTGTCTAGTAAATATATCTAGGAACTATCTACAATAATAACTTAAAACTTTAATTATCACTATAATAAGTATAATTAAAATTCATCTAGTTGTTTTTGACGAGAAATCGTAGACTGCTTCTAGATAAGTATCATGTTTTTCTGCAAGATGTTGAGGGGTGCTATGGATTCACCTATGCTTTTATCACTATTAAATCTTCACGCACCGACTCGGACTCCTAGACCAGGCGCGTATTTGCCCTTTATGGACATAACAGCTGGGACGGTTCTTGGGCACTTTTCACCGATAAATCACCTGATGAAATAAACTAACTTCCTAAGCAGGGAAGTTGACTTGTTTGTTGACAGTGTAAATAAAATTATGCGATTTATTTTAGCAAGCACTATGGCTGTTTCTTTATAACTTCTTTTTATTGTATTCACAATTTTAATTATTAATTTTGACTTATAATTTAATTTTAATTTTCTATTGTGATTTGAATTTTAATACTTTTTTGGCTGTGTTTACTTTTTGTGTTTAATCATGTTGTCGTAGCCATTAAATATAGTGTCATTTATATAATTAACATCTTTGCATGTAACCCTTTCATTTACATGATGTATGGTATGCTCTGTTGGCAACCTTAAGTAATAAGTAAAAGTAAGTTAAGTTTAAGTAAATAAATGTCACACACTAGACTTTGTTGAATAAAATGAATCCCCAATATTAGTCCAGGAGATAAGGCTGCTGGACTAATATAAGCTGTTTTATAAAAATCTATCAAAAGAAAGAAAGTAACATTTATTGCAGAAAAAATTGAAAGGAAGGAATATCAAGTGATTTTTGCGTGATACCTGCCGTAAACAGACAAACAGGAATGACATTGGTGACATTCATAATGAGGAGTGTCGTAACTTCTAAACGATAAAATAAATATATATCGCTAAAATCACACAAGTCGACATAAAACTTCCTTAATGCAAACATCACGTATCGAGCCAATTTCTTTAATATTTACTTTCTCGGTGTAAAAGAAGTGTATTTGCATGTTATTCCTTTACAATGATATGGTAAAGAAAAGCGGTTTATTGAATTTCTGAACGCTGTAGGGACGGAATATTGATGGCGTTCTGAAGGGCGGACGTGACAATGAATGCATTCTATTTAAACGAATCCATATATATGGACCAAAAATATAATGCTGCCTTTACACTTTCGAATGGTTTGGCTGGCGATACAAATGCTCAAAATTAAATTACATTAATACTGGGCCGTATAGTCACGGTCGGCTATAGAATAACACCCCCCCCCCCCATCTCTTCTCGGCGTGGGTATCCTAAAAGTCGACTCAGGGTTAATAGAGCCGGTACCACAAGCTCTGAGGAACTACAGAGCCTTTAATTAACTACTGTATTTCTGACCACCAATATTCAATCTCATTTTGAATAAATCAAATTTATCAATTCACTAATGAGTTTTGATTTTAATTCCACCATTTGACTCCTAACTCTACCATATACTTTAAATATGTAACATTATATGTCCAACGTCATGAGCAAAATTCCTTGTAGGCTTCTAGAAAAGCAATGCTAATAAACATGATAATGACATTTTGATACTTAATGACATTTTAACTTTTATAGACTTACTGAAAAATATATAGTTTCGTGATGTTACTCTCAGTATATTAAATTTCTTTATATTTCTTTTATGTCTTCTCGGCAAGATATTCGCAAATATACTTTGTATCTTTTTGTAATTAAATTTCTTTGCCATCACGACGTCTGATTTCATCGACAACACTGATCTTGGTTGTGTTTGATCTTATTTCATCAAAAGACGCCGCAGATAACTTCTAAATTCGGCGCTTTATACGGACCTCCGTATGACTGAGTAAAGGGTTTTAGGCGTCGAGCGCACGGACGTTGTATTAGGTCTTGTCTTGGTAGAGTGCTATATCCAGCAGTGGAGATATGGGTTCATGGAGTAATGCCACCCCATCTCTTCCCGTTAGTGTCGTGAATGGCGACTAAGGGATAACAAAGCCGCTACCACAAGCCCTGAGGAATTACACCACCTCTAAAAGAGTGGCCTCGCCAACCCGCTTGGCCAGCTTGGGGTTTAATAACTCGTACATCTCTCATATACCCCTTTCCCTTTTTAGGTTGTACCTATGACGTATGTCAATACGACTGACTTCTCTATGGTTTTATCGATATGTTGCTGTATGTCGCATGATAGTGCGTTTTAGTCGAGTCACTTGTCGCCGCGATTTTATGTGCCCAACGCCTTAGGCCACCGTATCAAATCAGAAACCCTTATTAGTGGACCTTCAGTCCCCGTCGTTCCGCCCATTTTTCATATTTCAATAAAATCCGCTGACTTTAGCTCACATTTCGAATACTACAACAGTATATACGTTGGAATTTTGAATAAATATTTTGGTGACAGTGTTGATTGAAATTATTCTAGAAATCTATAAGCAACAATTCAAGAATATTATAAGGTTAAAGGGGATTGATTAAAACATGAAGGTTAATACCAATGTCTTGGATAGAGAATTGAACATTTTCGTTATGTTGGTTCTATTGTTATTTTTCGTCTCAAACATTTAAATCGATCCACGAAATCAATTTGGGTTAGAAGTCAAAGTAAGAGGGCCTTAGACGATGAATTGCATTGTGCAATTTTACAAATAATGCAATATTTTAGAAAGTTGGGAGTGTACTGAAACTGGTTTGGGTGCTAGGCGCGATTCAATATTGTGCAATGATATGATTATAGAATTTTATTGTAGGTCTAAAATTTTGTGTAACTGCACATACGGGTACATGTATGAAGATAACTTACTCGCACCCTACTCGACTTTTTTACTATGTTCTTTGAGTAAGAGCAAAAGATTTCTAAGTCGGAAATTGAACCCTCTTTGAAAGAAACTGAGCACTGAAATAGCTGTCTTGTTCACCACATTTTCCATTAAAAGAATTAAAAGTTCATGAACGATTTCATTTTAGATGGTGCGAGTGAAAATATGAAAATCATTTTGTGAGGTCGAGAAAACTTATCATAAT
Source organism: Sesia apiformis (assembly GCA_914767545.1). NCBI lineage: Eukaryota > Metazoa > Arthropoda > Insecta > Lepidoptera > Sesiidae > Sesia > Sesia apiformis. The sequence continues at coordinate 12,737,622 of OU611963.1, read as the reverse complement.
CAGCACAATGCATAGTTTAAAGCATCTTAGATAGTATACAGCTTCTGCCACCATCCGTCACCAGACCTATTATTGTCCACCATTGGCCATTGTTTTGTTCAAAACACCACGTTGGCAAAGCGAGTTGTCGAATTCATTCTTTTGGAAGTGGCGTATTTTCTGAGCGTTTGTGGCCGCTCCTATAAACTCTGTTATCTCTTAGTCGTCTTCATCTCCTCCCATGGGTGTCGTAAACGACACCCATGGGAGGAGATGAGGGAGGTATCATTCTAAAGCTGGCCGCTGTACACTGATAAAAATAATACTTTGCAAAATTTTGGAAACTCTTCATAACCAATTAGAATGGTTATGCCTTTCGCTCTATAGCAAGTACCCAGAAAATCACGTACGGAGTAGAATTAATGGAAGATCACATTACGGCAACCAGCTCCAATAAACGACAACGTGTGATTGATGGCCGTGACTGGGCTGCGTTTTGTTTACAGATCCTGTTTGCACCGCTTGTTTAATATCATGACTAGGGGATCTATATATGATGTGCTGAAATTTTAGGCTGGAAACTTTAGAAGATTAAAGTAGGCCTTAATAAGAAATACTTTAAAGAAACCGCATTAGCTAAGATGACACATAGGGCGCTTTTACATATTACTATATAGATGTCTTGAAGAAAGACACCGTTAGTGGCTGGATGACAAGAGCTGAAGACCACGCGTGACTTAGAAGAGGCCTATATGCAGCAGTAGAGAGACACAAGCTGATGGTATGGTATATAGGTGTATCCGAATCATTCCCGAAACCTGAAACGGTAGATTCTGCTCATCATTCATAAGGAATTGGCATAAAATGTAATGCAGTGTATCACCGAAATAGAGTAAAACAACCTCTGGACTAATTTAAAATCGTTTCAGCCAAAAATAAATTTATTATTAAAAAAATAATTCAAAAGTTACAAACATGTAAGGCTCTATTCTTCTGTATAAACGTTCGTAGCAGTCAATACTGGGTCAGACTGGGCGCCTAGGCGGTGTGCGCGGCGCTGGCGACGCGCTTAGTATAAAAGAGATAAGTACTAGAAATGTAATTACAACTTATGAAAAAAATAACTTGTTGTAAAAATTGGTAGAATCTATTCTTGATACCGAAATTCGTCACGAATGGGAGTTTCACCGCTCCAGGTAACAAAACTTTAAAGTAGATACGAAAAAGAAACAAGTACGACATAGACGATATCAACTCCCATCTCCCTAGATACCTAATAAACTTCGTGACTTGTTTGCTTGACGTCTCATTAAGGAAGTCAGTGACACGATTCTGAAGTACTTATTAATTAAAAAGTTGAGCGATGCACGACTACACTCAGTCATGGAAACGCCAGGTAAGTACTCTTATAACGTTGTCTTTAGGTACCTGTGTATGTATATATATGTATGTTATTTGCTTAAGAGACTCTTTGATAATACAATATTTTTTAACATATTCGCTGAAATTTGAAAGAGAAAAACGTATTTTTGAGGTCTTCCTTTCAAGCTTCCTCAGAAAGGGAAAGTTATTGTTCTATAGAAATAAAGTAGAAATTTATTTAAATTAGAAATATAAAGTACAATATCTCTTTGTTAGCGCTAATTCCTGAAACTACTGATTTGTTGTGTGGCAATTTTTAGTTTTAAGTAGAATGATTGGAAAGATTTTAAAGTGTTCATATTATTTTCTAACCTTATCGAAATCGGTGAGGTAGTTTGGAAAATAAAGCGCTTTTCCAAGCAAAGGTCTAGTTTCTAAATGGATATAGAGATCATAATGGAGATTCTAAACGGCCAAAGTGCGGGAAAAGCTAGTTATTTAACCTTCGGCGCATGTCTAAAGTTCTCCAATTTTAATTAGAGTTGTAGTTAATACCGAGTATCCATTCAACCGAGTACTCCTCGAGTTTCTCAAAGTATGAAAGATTCAACTACACAAATTTATTAATGTGCGTACACCTATATTAAGTTCACATTAAATCAAAGTCAAAGAACGCTCGTAACTGGTGAACAGGTGAAATCACGTGACTGACAGTGATAACATCACTTTTTTCGTAACTTGAATAGAGTATAAAACTCAGTTAATTTATTTTCAATTTGCAACTTGAACGAACATCAATATATGCGATTACAAAAAAATCGTGGTAAACATACTTTATTAAACATGAATGAAATCATGTGGAATTTGGGCAGTTTCTACGGTATACAGCTTGTGCTGAAATCGGATGCCCTTTCCACACACATGGGACCGCGCAGTTTTATCGCCTTGTTTAATTTTTATTTATTATTTGCTGTCGCTTATGTTTAATGACATTTGAGAATTAGATATTGTTATGTTATGCGATCACTTGTGTCGAAATTAAAATTTCTATCTATCTAAAAATCTGTATCTGGTATAAATTACATTTCAAGACCCTTTTCACTACAAGAGACGTCACAATTTCAGCCCATTTAGCTCAGTTCATGGTCTACTTCCCAATATTAACCTTGGAGTGGGTTAAGTCTAGATTTCGGAATAGATATTTGTTGGGAAGTTTCGAAGAAATCTTTAAGAAACGTTTTGAAGAAATCTACCACCTACAGCGGAGATCACGACCAAATTAGTTCAGTAGTTTCAAAATTACAACAGTGCAACCTTTCAAAAATTCCAAAAAAATTCAAAGCCTAGAATTTTTTTTTTATGGAAAGTAGGCGGCAGACGAGCAGACAGTCCACCTGGTGGTAAGTGGATAATATAGTCCATGGACATCCGCGGACCGCGATATTTGCCACATCAGTTCAAAATAACAAACATTGACATGTCCCCGGATGCGCTGCCTACCTTTGGAGATATATATATATATAACGATTTACAGAAAGGGTGAGGAAAATGGGGAGAGATAGGATGGAAAGCGATGGGAATTTGAAATTGGTTCAAAATATGCAAAATTTTTTTGGATAAGGCTCATGAAACTATAACATTTATTTTTCTAAAATGTTCAGGAAATAACGCAATGTACATTTCGATGTTCTATTTTAGATAAAGAATTTTAGTTCTCTAAAATTAGGTACGCCAAACTAAAATAGGATTGAACGGCATATCTGGCATATGGGCAAGAGCAACTTCTTCATCCTATTCCACTGGACAGACACCAAGTCCGTCTTTAGGCATGGGCCCGCTGGGTCAGTGTAAAAAGCCCCGATGAAAAAAAATCCTTAATTTTTATTATTTTTTTTACAAAGTCAAAGATGAGGTTCAAACATCCACCATACAAACTGTTTCTTAAATAAGAAGAGAAGCTGATTTAGCGGGTTTAAGGACCCAATTTATACCTGGCCCAGACCCCCGAAATACTCAAAGACGGCCCTGACAGGTACAGACGTTGAGGAAGGCCTAAAACAAGATGGCAATACGACGACCTCTATGTTTTTATAGAAAATAGCCGGAGGTGGTAACAGAAAGAATTTGAAAGAATTAGGGGAGATATATTTTCCGGTTCGCAAGGTCGGCAATTTGTGAAAACCAAAGTTGATATTTATGTCGAGAGTCCCATCAACAACAGCCTGAGTGTGAGTGAACACGGCCCTGCAGGAAGCCCTAAAGAGAGCTCTTATCCATAGTGGCTTAATACATGACTTTCATGAGTTGCTAAGGCTCTTGACAAGGAATAAGCAGTCTTGTGTATCTTAGCAGAAGGCTGTGATGAAGCTGCGTACAAAAAACTTGTGCAGGTACTCTGTAACGAACACCAGTATATTGTATATAGTTAATATACATAAGACACAAAAAAAGTTTTACATTTATTATCACTCATAAATTACGGTGTCTGAACAAGAACTTGAATTTTGAATAAATGGAAAAACACCAAATTTAAATGAATTTCGTAAAAAATTGTTTTTACATAAACAGGATTAATTATTTATTGACATTCCACGTGAAATAAAATGTTGGTCAAATGATCATCGCGATTTCATTGTCAGGCATACACCCTTTCGACGAAATTTCACAATACTTTTTCGAGTAAGGATAGCAGGATTTCGCTAGTTTGGGGTTCAATTTCGTATTTGAGTTCTTAAATCGTCTCAGGGTGGTTTGTGTAGACCTTTCACTTCAAAATACCCCACAGAAAGAAATCTAAGCACGTTAAATCATAACTTCTTGGCGGCCAGTTTTGGTCTCCAAAACGAGAGGTGACACGAACTGGGAACTAGGTTTGCAACAACGTTATTCTTTCGCGCGCAGTATGACAAGTGGCACCACCCTGTTTCATCCAATTTTTGCCAAAAACAGGTTGTCAACATGTCACGATAGCGATCGCCATTGCCAGTCATCGGTGTCGGCACCTTCCTCATTTTCAAAAAAGTATGGTCCGCCCACATACTTTTTTTTTTACCATACCACCATACCATACCATACTATACACCACACCACACCATACTTAATGATCGCTCCTGCCCACGTGGCACATTAAAATGAAACTTTTCGGGGATGTATCGGAAGTCCATGGAAAGCATGAGAATTTTCTGATCCCCATGTCGGGGGAATTCTGCCCTTGAGTTTTTGTTAACGAAGCCATTGGAGTGGCAGTGAGCCTCGTCACTAAAGATGATTTTGTTCTGAAATGCATCGTCAATTTGCAGTTGTGCCAATTGGTAAAGTTCCTATGCTGTCTATGGTTTGTAGGCTTCAGTTCTTGAGCAAGCTGGATCTTGTAAGCGCGAAGGTGTAAATCTTTAGTTAAAATTCGTTGGACAGTGCTGCGATGAAGGTCTAATTCCTGGCAGCGATGCCGGGTGAAAGTGTTTGATTATTCTGCTACAGTGTCAGCTGTAAGCAGCCGCGATGTGTTCAGGTGTTCTTTTAGAGCGCTGACGGGTAAGGTTTCTCTCATCTTTCAATGAAAACGAACGCTCGTATTGCCTAACTCAATTTTCAATAGCGGGCCGCGACGGTCAATTATGCACACCAAAATGATCGCGTAACTTGCGAATTCTTACTGCAAAATTTTCTAAATTTTTGTAATGGGTTTTTACTATTAATAAATGTTCTTCCAAACTGTAAAGTGGCATTTTCAAAAATGATAATGTTTCAATTAACAAAGTGCCAAATATGGCGCGCGATTCGAATTTCCAGTTCTTCTTGAGACAGCCTTTATTTGAATTTGTTTCGTTATCGAGAAATATAGAATTTAATTTATCGAAGACTATATTTTTAGTGAGATCATTTTTACGACTGTAGAAGTTCGCTTTCTCCACAAGAGTACGGTTCTCGGCTTTAAAATGGTTTTGGACAAGAAGCACCAGATGTAAACACTGTGAGGCGTTGGTATGTTGAATTTAATCGGGATGGAATTTCTCTCGAGATTCGTGAACTGCGGTCACTGAGGTAATTGGAGCCGCTGTCAAGAGACTTATTGAACAAAACCGGCGAATCACATATGACGAAATTCGAGGACATTCAAGGAATTCGTAACCGTTTAGGCTACGAAATAATATCCTGCCTGGCAGATCCAAGTATTAGTCTTAAAACTAATTTTGGAGGGGTTTATCCATAAGTCGCGCTGTCGGCGTGGAGGTTTGTTAATTTAGTACAAATAATCCTAGTTTCCTAGTTGTCCATTAATTGGAAGAAGGTCTCTGATGTTCTGCTATATACCTAACAATACATTTATAAAAAAAAACCACTTTATTAGATAGATACACTTTATTGTACACCAAAACATACAGAAAAATACAAAGTACAAGCAATTAGAAGAACAACCGGCGGCCTTATCGCTAAAGCGATTTCTTCCAGACAACCTTTGGGTGGTAAGGAGAAGTCAATACACGAAATAGAGGTAGATGATGCAATAAAGAAATAATGTCTATATATACATTCATAGACAATCGCCATATTATTTTGCAAGGTTTTTATGCAAGTGATGTACATATTATTTGAAAATCACCCAAATATATACATACATACTGAAACATATAGATACCTACAGGCATACATAGATTATTAGGTGTTTTTTTTATTAACACCACATTCGAAATAAATTGTTGAAGTGAGGCTGGTTGTATTCCTTCCTTGGACGACCCATAACTGAGCTAACGTCGCAATGTCATCATAACGCCTCTTTTCCCATCAATGGCCACTCATTGATGGGAAAAGAGGCTTCTTGTCCTATAAAAGTAAGGCCACTGTTCTCTATTTTATAAATATAACCGTCTTTATGTTCACCTATTATGCAAACATTGAAAGAAATTTACTAAGTAATAATATTTATAAAATAAACTCAGTTGTAAGAAAAAGTAAATGACAATGTGCCAATATCCAGAATCTCCACAGTTATTAACTTTCATATTTGTTTTCCTGGATATTTTAAGGATAATTCCGCAATTCGTCTTACAAGGAAGATTACAAGGAACGCTTCTATTTGTAGTTTGCACGCCTATCAAGTTCTGTATTTCTTGACTGTCAAGTGTACTCGAAACAATGTTATATTTTATTGATGAGGGCCAAGAAATAGTGACGTTTCCTGATACATACCACAGACATATAATAAACTATCACCCGTTATAATAATCTATCATCATCATATAATAGTCGAAAATAATAGTTTTGAAATAAAAGTTGGAAATTAGAGGAAAAAATATTAGGTAGGTACTTATGTGCAAATAAAACAACTAAGTAATGTGTTATAGTTATTTATTATTCGCCATGGTCAGTGTTGCTACAATAAAAAAATCAGTGTTTTATTACGATATTATTACTTATGATTTTATTGTTTATATATAATACCATACATTTATTAAATTGATTTTATATTAAATACACTTTTTACGATTATTAAATCAATTATTTAAAACAAATATTTTTAATAAATCGAATTTATAAAAGCGAATGCAAATTGTAGGTGCTAGAATAATATCCATAATCGAATTGGTAACCGGTATGAAGCAATTGGACATCACTAAATCGATCTGTCATCGAGAAACTAACATAGTGGACGGAAAATAATGTGAAAGTTTAAACACGAGATGGAAATCTCCGCGAATGTGTGAATGTGACAGTAATGAAAAAATAGTGTCTTTAGGATTCCGAGGTCGTAGGGTTCAAACGTTTGTGCGCTCGTCTATTTGCTTGTTACGGGCGGGCTTCCATTTAAAAATAATATTAATATTACAGACTTCAAATTTTTGGCTAGATGTATCTATTATTTAAAAGGAAATCCTGTAAAACTATAAGACATTTTATAACAGCGTTTGATGTTATTGTAAGTTCGAAATAACTTTAAATCTTCCATAAGAATCAATATAATCGGTAGGGGAGAGTGCATACTGCGTTCCCACAGCCGCTGGGTGCACTCAACTGGCCACGTTACCCCTCTCTTACAGAAGACTACCTTGAAATGTACTTGCATTTCTTAGTTTATCGTATTTCCCCAATGTACATATCTACGAGTTTCGGTAGTGAGTGAAATATGTCAGAGCCCATTCCCATTCCATACTATCCTATCCCTAACCATTTTCCCAATCCATTCCCTGCAAAGGTAGGCAGCGTATAAGGGGGCATGCCAACGTTTGTCATTCTGGACTAATGTTGACATGTATCGCGGATGTCTATGGACGACAGGAACGACTTACCATCAGAAAATATATAAAAATACAATAATATATGTGATTTTGTAGAATTTTTCAACTTTGAAAAAAAACTAATGCAACATACATTGCTATAGTTCATCAACTTCGATAGTAGTAGATACCCATGGGATCGCGGGTGGCGAGGGGCGAGGAAGAATAACGCGTTTGAAGAATAATATACTTTTCAATAATTTAAACATAATACAATGTGTCACTGAAATAACGCGCACCCTGAGACAAGGTCAACTAATTTAAAATATTAGAAACTGTTATAGAGTGAAATCAAATTATTTCAGAGTATTAATCAAAAGATGCAAACATGTATAGTTTAGTTATTTTATCTAAAACGTTCGTACTGCTCATTATTCAGTACAGAGTAATGTATGTATGTATGTAATTATTTTATATCGCGAACCCGTAGGCTGTGGAACGAACTGCCTCAAGCGGTCTTCCCATTAAACTACGACATGGGGTTCTTCAAGAAAGCTGTGAATAGAATTTTGCAAGGTCGGCGGCGCGCCCGCATACCCCCTGGTGTTGCAGGTGTCCATGGGCAGCGGTAACACTTACCATCACGTGAGACCGCTTGCTCGTCCGCCCTCTTCTCTATAAAAAAAAAAAAAAAACTACGGGGATTTCCTCGCATTTGACATTTGCATTGCCTGCAAATATCAAAATTTGCATTGCATTTTGCATTTGCCTGGTCATTTGACCAGGCAGTTGCAATGGGTGTATTTATTTGTTTTGCGTAACTGTGAACACTGAATAATACTCGTAAGTTATGAAAAAAAATCAATTTCACAAATTCGCGTTGTTTATAATAATAATAATAATAATAAATACTCTTCATTGCATACAATAGTTATTACATGTGCACAAATAATAAATTCGCGTTGTTTATGTCTAGTCTATCTAAAGATGAGTTTCACCATAGACATAAATATACTTTCTATTTATGTCTATGGTGAAACTCATCTTTTACTGAACGGCCTCAAATTAATTCATTTTAATGTTCCCATCAAGAACACCACAATAGATATTACGAAGGAAGATATTACTTTCAATGTAGTCTAATCTGTTGTAGCTTGCTAGATTGTATTAAAGGGCAATTTCACCCGTACGGCGAGAAATAATATTCCTTTATTGCGACTCTGTAGCCTTCGTATCTTACATTTACTCTGTGAGGTACCTTCAAATATTTATGCAATGTTCAACACGCTTTTAGATAAATTGCTGTTTTGCATTTTCTTTACATCAAGTTTTTATTCCATTGAGGTTTGTTGAAAAAAACGCGCGTTTAAAATATAATTACCTCACGACTTTCGTGCAAAGCTATATATAATATATATGAATTCTATATTTAACACTCTAGATGGTTGAGGGGGAGAGCGCATGCTGCATCGTGCGTAATATTACAGACTATAGAAACTATAAAAATAATATTAATATTACAGACTTTAAATTTTGTGCTAGATGTATTATTTAAAAGGAAATCCTGTAAAACTATAGACATTTTATAACAGCGTTTGATGTTATTTTAAGTTCGAAATAACTTTAAATCTTCCGTAAGAATCAATATATTCGGTAGGGGTGGGGGGGGGGGGAGTGCCTGCTGCATTCCCACAGCCGCTGGGTGCGCTCGACTGGCCACGTTACCCCTCTCTCACAGAATACTACCTTGAAACGTACTGCATTTCCCACTTTATCTTATTTCTCTAATGTACGTACGTGTTTCGGTAGTGAGTGAGATGTGCCGGAGCCCATCCCCATCTTATCCCTCCACATTTTCCCAACCCTTTCTCCAACTCCATTCCTCTAGCTCTAAAAGTAGGCATCGCATCCGGGGGACAGCCAACGTTTGTCATTTTGACTTCCGACTGGCAGCGCCAGTAGGAATGGAAAGTTCCTCTATGTTCCATACTTTGTAAAACAAAATTTAGAAAAAATTGTAGACCACTACAAGCCTTATCAAATGTCATATTAGTTTGTATGTATTATAGACATAATTTTGGAACTACTGTATCTACTTAACTCATTTTCGAACGCAATCGAGATATATTTATTACTCTTAAATTATTTTTGTGCTGAATAATAATAACAAATTTATAAAAAAACGTGTGCGGACAGGGATCCCTGCCAGGAACGAAGATCCTCACGCATTTTTTTTTGTAATTCGAATGTAATTCGAAATAAAATCTGTATAGTTTATGTATTTTTTTTTATTTTGTATCAATGCAAATAATTTAAAATAAGTAATCAAATTAAAAATTTAGGTTATACATCCGGCCACGCACTAGTCTGCACGTCTGTTATTTTGCTTGAGTATCGCTCTCGATACTCGCACGGACACAACAGAGAAAGAGAAAGGCGTAAGGAGGGGTAAAGATCTTACGTGACGTTACATTTTCTCTCGAATCACACCTACCGCAAGCCGCGTTAAGGAACTTCGTTCCAATAATGATATCTTTATTTCAGACAGTAGTCCATATAATTACAATGAAATTTTAAAATGAAATAAAATACTACATTGTAAAACGAAATATTTACTTACTTCTTATTTGCGTTGCAGTGAACACTAAGCCCTCAGTTTTAGAATGATTAGATTTTCATTTCAATCCGTTTAGAAATGCGCCCTGAAGTTTGTCTACAATTCAGCTGATGACCATAGTATACAATACCCTTAGTATACTTAGTTAGTTTTTTTTTTTTTATAGAGAAGAGGGCGGACGAACAAGCGGTCTCACGTGACGGTAAGTGTTAACGCCGCCCATGGACACCTGTAACACCAGGGGGTATGTGGACGTGCCGCCGACCTTGCAAAATCCTATTCACAGCTTTCTTGAAGAACCCCATGTCGTAGTTTAATGGGAAGACCTCTTGAGGCAGTTCGTACCACAGCCTACGGGTTCGCGATATAAAATAAACAATGAAACTTTTCTGAAATTAGAGAGTTGTAAGCTCTGTCTGTCTGCTTTGAGTCTGAATTGTCAAACAAACAAACCGGCAATTAGTGTATGCATTATATATGCAAACCTAATCAAAAGAAGTGTTAATAAAACTTATCAGTAATAAAACCTATTAATGATTAAATACCGATTAAATAGGTTTTGCTATTTATCAATAAATACCTGTAAATGCGACTGCGTGATCATAGCAGGCGCCTTACAAATATATCGGCTTCGTGTACGAATAACATTGTTATAATAAGATGAATACCATACGATCAACTCTTATTTCTCCAGTGCTGGTTATAGGCCTCTCCCAAAGCTCGCCACCGCACATGATCCTCGGCTCTTCTAGTCCTACCACCGCCAGCAAACTTCTTCAAGTCGTCGGTCCACCTGGCCGGAGTGGGTCCCATAGCGCGTTTCCCGGTACGTGGTGGAGATAACCGAATTGAATGATGAAACTGATAATTATAATGATAAATAAAATTGATAAATTAAAGTTCCAGTCATTCGAAACCGTAATACTCCTAAGCACAAACCGGTGCCTAGAAACAAGGTATATTTGAAAAGGACGAAGGTAGTCGTAATTTCACGCAATAAATACTCTCCAGTAGTCCTAAATCATTCTGTACGGCGACTTTTATTATCTTACTAAATGTAATTTGATACACATTTTATGGAACGGCCAGGTGATGGCATAAGGGATGCGGGAGCCCTTCTAATTTTTTATATAGCTAATGCTTCATGTACATACTGGAAGTTGATTGAATTTACGCATACCCTATAGCAGTGTAGTCTTGAAAACTGACTTGAACAGTTGATTAAGCTTGACCCTATCCCTGGTTCGATACGAATGCTCGGCGGTTTATACCCAGGTCTATGAATTATAAATGAGAAATATCTATCAGAACTACAGAGTGGCGATTGGCAGTCGTAACAGGCATAGCTGTTGAAATTGATAGCTAACAGGCTGACCTTTGACTTGACTCACACTGCTGCATTACAATATCGTTGAGGATTAAAGAGAAATATCGGTAACAAAGTGGTTTAAGTGTTCCATTTAAACTTAAAACAAACGTGATTTATAACAAAGTTGGAGCGCGCGAATTAGCAAAACTTATTTCGCTCTCCGGAATTGACTTTCCATTTTGTTCAAGAACAGTTAATTGATTTTTGGCGGTAAAACTGAGTTTAACGGATATAATTCAATTTTAGGGGCTTTCAGTTGATTAGAATTAAAGTTTTCTTTGTTAAAGATTGAATTGTGAAGTCTAGTTGTACAATGCTTTGAGAATATGCTTTTTGTAAAGGTTCCCTTCTTTTCTTATGAGAAATAATTAAAAGAGCAGCAAACAAATACCGATTAGGCAGCAAATTTAAAGGTGGGCTAGGTTTAGGTTCTCTGATGTCAATAAATATATAGGAGTCCCGTCGAGTGGATGATGAAGTGATGACAGATGACATTCTCAGTAATTTAAAATTATTTACATATCCTGGCCGAAAGTAATACACATAGGCTATGATCGGTTAGCTTCGGTTTTGTACAGCGTCATCTTTGTCGTACAGACACACGACAGTATCGAAGCTAGTTGATAGTCTCTCTCTAAAGGCCGATGTGTATTACTTTCGGCCGGGAAGTGTACTTCAATTATTCAAAATTAGCTTGTTTTGTTGATCAAAATAGCTTGAGTAGCAAACTGCTCATTCAGTATTTTTTTTGCTGCTCGTTTAACTACAAACCATTTCTCATGTATCATATTTGTCTTTTTCCATTCGAGTTTTCTCTTCTTTTGTAGGTTTTCCCTTGGGAATATCCAGGGTAATTTGGTGGAATGCATTTTACATAGAAAATAGTAGCTTCATCACTAAGAGTATATACTTATAATGCCATTATTTGGAAATTTCCCGCAGACGGCTCACTTCCTAAATTTGAGTTAGCAAATGTAATCGCAAGACCGAAAACCGATGGAAATAGACGAGTCCTGGAATAGAGACCACGTACCGGGAAACGTAGTGTACTCGTCTGCCGGTTAGATCCACCACGCTCGATTTACACCACGCCCAGGTTATATCGCCGGTCCACGACTTGAAAAAGTTTGGTGGTGGTTGGATGGGAAGAGCCGAAGATCGTGTGTGGTGGTGAGCCTTAGGAGGGGTCTATATTCAGCAGTGGAGAAACATAGGCTTATGGTATGGTTAAGTATGGTATGGTAATTGTTAGCTAGTCAAAATCGATTGCATTTAACATAAATGCCATAAATATTTACTATACAATACTTTAACTGATCCATCTATATTAACTTTAACCTTTAATTTTTCTCTTATGTATTAGTGGCCATGTTGGACCAAACCGAGTTTCACTGATCAGACGAAAAACCACGAAGTTGTAAAAATCGAAATTGCCTATTAACTTACAGCTATTCATCGCGAATCTTCTTTACAGCTAATGACTTCCGCATTTTAATATTCAACTTTCCTCTATAAAAAACTCTTTTACATAAAAATATCCTCAGGAACCGCATTAAATCATGATTTAGAGTAATAAAACGGGTATTACTTGAAAGTCGATTAACCTTTTAACATTTTTATGACTGAGTGTTCCTTCCATTAAATTAATAAATGTGATGTTTTTGTATATCACACTCTTTCTGGAAGGCTGTTACTTTTCAGTAACATGTGTTTCTTTCTTCTAATCCATTCCTTAATCTGCAATCTGGCGCATCCGGAGCCGTACCAACGTTTGTCATTCTGGACAGGTGGATCAGGTGGACTTTATGCTCCTCTGCCACCTTATTTCTAAAAAGGATAGGATGGCTCTATCCATTCCCAATCCATCCCATTCTGTCCTGCCCGTACCCATTTTCCCAACGGTTTTTAAAAATTCCATTCTTAAACCTCCAGAGGTAAACTGTACATCTTGTAGCGTGTCGTGTATCGCGTGTGTCCATGGATGACGGTATCCACGTTTTTTTTATAGAAAAAAGGCGGCAGGCGAGCATACAGTTCATCTGATGGTAAGCATACAGTCACCTGGTTTTTTGAGGGGGAGAGTGCACGCTATAATCCAACAGCTGTTAGGCGTGCTCGACTGGCCACCCTACCCTTCTCTCACAGAAGACTACCTTGAAATGTACTGCATTTCCCACTTTATCTTATTTCCCTAATGTACGTACATGTTTCGGTAGTGAGTGACATGTGCCCGAGCCCATTCCCATCCTATTCCTCCCCATTTATTCAACTCTTTCTCCAAATCCATTCCTATATCTCCAAAGGTAGGCAGCGCTTCCGGGGGCGTGCCAACGTTTGTCATTTTGGTCTAATGTTGGCATGTATCGCGGATGTCTATGAACGACAGTATCCACTTACCATCAGTTGGACTGTATGCTCGTCTGCCTCCTTCGTCCATAAAAAAAGTCACAGAAGGCTACCGCCGCCCATGGACACCTGTATTACCAGGTATGCTACCGGCTTTGTAAAATCCAATTCAGTTTTCTTAAAGAACCCCATGTCGTAGCGTAGTGGGAATATGTTGAAATAACTAATAATATATGTGTCATTCCATTAGAATGTAATAACTGGGAATGTAGTTGGCACCAAATTGAAAAAAATATAAAAAAAAAAATAAAAAAAAATATATATATAAAAATATTAACAGGAAGTTAAAAAATAGCTTCGAATATCCTTTACCTAATATTCCAATGTTGCGGGTTACAGTATAATGAGAAGCTTTTGAGCAAAAAGACCTGTCATATATCACCAGTCACGACAGTTAATGACGATGTGTGGTGGAATGACAAATCGTGGGTAATTTACCCTCGTGTATTATTTATTTTCAGTCATCAGTATGTGCTGAAGTCTGTACCGTAGATTTTTCCAACATTTTGTGTGAAAATCATTTGCTCATTCGTTTTTGTTCAGTTATGGAATCAAGTGTTGCTTTGCGGAAGATTATTATGAACATAATTATGTTAAGAATAATGTTCCGCAGAACTTACCATTTTACGTGAAAATCATTTGATGTCTGATTGTTTTTTCAATTGCGGAATCGGGTGTTATTTTGCAAAAGTTTTAGTTCATATTAGATTCTATTATTTGTATTATACTGTTCACGATGCGTTGTATACAGATTAACAAGAATAATTTGTTTCCATATCGGTTCGGTAACAGTAATCACTATTTACAATTCAATCGACATAGATAGGTTGTAAATATATAGACATATATAGCATATAGCATATATGTCTATGTACATATAACACAGTGAATAAATGCAATCAAATGCTGGGATTCATCTGTCGCATAACAAAAACCTTTGAAAACTTACTCCTCCCTTTTCAATCACTTGTTCTTGAATATGCGTCTGTTATGTGGTCGCCACAGTACAAAGTTCACATTGTTCTTGTTAAATGTTTGGCTACCGTAGTGGTCTTAACTCGTGTGAAAAACCGTTGAAGAAATTCATAATTAACTCGCTACAAACAAGACGTACCCAACGAGACTGCATATAGATATATAAAATTGCTAATAGCATAAATTCAGCGCTTCTTTAATCTTGTATGTAATATCAACCTTGCTCGTAATAATCCCGTTATTAGAATTAGAACTAATTTCAGCGTACCAATGCCTCATAGTGCCCAATTGGTGTGCTTCAACCCCAAAAACATTTTGAAGGTGAACACTGCACTCTTGTGGACAAAAAGAACTTATAAAATCGTAAAAAATCATCGCTCTAAAATCTTTTTGCGTTAAAGCCATTTTCAGTGCGAAAGGTGAACTTCGACTAGTCATAAAAAATAACTGACAATCGATTTCCCGCCAAAAACTATTGCATTCCATAAATGAAATTCTATATTTTTTAAAAAATATAACATTCGAAATTCAAGCATTTATGAGTGGCCAGAAAGGAGTGCAAAACTTTCAGTGTGGCCCACGTATATTTTAAATTAGTTCACGTGCTTCAAGTTATGTGTTATTTCAATGAAACATTGTATAGAAATTTACTTAGAACCAATCGGTTTATTAATTTAAATAGCTACATCAGACCCTTTACTGTTGAATCCAATTCCGATTGATCGAAATTGAAATGTTACCAGTAAAAAATGGATCAATTCATTTGGTAAGATGTGTACATTGTCTATATAATAAATACATCGATCAACCAAAATATAGAAGTAAGGCATTTACAAGGCGGTCAAATTTACCTACTGTCAAATTAGACTTTCATTTGGCGGCAAAAAACTGCCAGGAATGTATTATTCATAGTTTACCCTTTTCACGTAATGTTATCAATTTAAGAAATATATAAAAAAAAAGAAAACTTTCTATATTGATGGTATAAAAGCATTGCAAGAAAACTAACACTTAATTCTTTAAACTTGCGTTCTTTGATACATCACTCGTTATGACTAAATATTTCTTTATTATCTGATCTCGCCAATTGTTCATAGGTGAACTTTACTTTGGATTTTACCCCTTTAAATGTATATACCTATATTTACGACCGTTGTAAAGCAAAGAGCGTGGTAGCACAGTTTAGATGCCAATTGTCGTATTTCGTATTTGACATCAATGTCATACTTGTTATGGGGTCCCATCGGAGTGAATCCCTTCTAACAAGAAACTATTGAATTGAATTGTATCTATTTTTATTATACACGAATTAAAAACCTTTTTTGTACATTAAATGTTTTTTTCAGCTTTTAATTAAAAGTTTTCTATCACAGAGTTTATGCAAATTATATATTAATATTTGTTTTTAAAAAAGTACCCAAAAATTTCTAAAACGATTTTTGTCATTTGCATGAACATGAATCATAAGTATTCAATATTAAACTCAAAAGTAGTCATGTAGAACTTTTGATCAGTACCTAATACAAAAGACAACAAATAAAAAATAAAGTTATACAGCTTTATAGGATAATAAAGGCCAAATACCGAAGCCAAAATAAAGTAAATATACTTAACTTGATTTTTTTTATGGGTTTATTGTACCTAAAGAGTTAACTAGCTCATAATCCAGGCTTAAATATTGCGGCAAACCTAAACATTTCCTAATACTATCCATCAAGCTACCGGCAACGTCATTGGTCAAAATATAAAAGAAGAACGGTAGGGAATCTTGATATTTATATAAGGACTGCAAGCGATTCCATGCCATTTCTTTCTTAAATCTTCTATATTAATCTATAATATCCCATTTCAGGGAAAAGGTCTTGCATCCACAATAAGATTATGACCTAAAAGATTATAAATTGATAAAAATTACTCACGACTCAGATTTTTCAAATACTCTGTCGGACATGCGGACTTCGACACGATATTTTCTCCTTCACTGTCAAGATAATAGATTGTAGTTGAAAAATCCTTATTAAGAAGAATGTCATGAGAGTTTTGCGTTTTTCATACAAAGGACTATAAGGATGACCTCCAAACCTACCAACAAACATAAGATTAGTGACAATGTATTTGTTATGATCTTGTTATGATCATTGCTTTAGCAGTTACAATTGCTAATAATGATCATTAGATCATTATTAGCAATTGTAACTGCTAAAGCAATGAAGTTTTTTTTACATGCTTATATAAAAATGATTTCAATAAACAAAAGATAAGAATAGAAAAGTAGTTTTTATTGTAGTTCGCCCACCAATTTGACATTAACTGTCTTAATATATCTTAACTGTCGGAATATTTGGACAAGGTTTCCTACTGTTCTTTATCATTATTGTGTCCTAAACGTCAAATTAAGCCTTACTATTATTATCGCAGATTACGTAGCTATGGCCTGTAAAACGAAATTGCCAGCTTTCTGGCGACCTTGGTATTTCGATCGACCATTTTGTGCCGAAAACGAATGATTTAAGTGGGTATTTACCTTAGGAAAGTAAGCTACGTCACAACAGAAACAAGAAGGCGTTGTCGGGTGGTATGGAGTAAAATTAATCCAATCCCGTTGTACAGGATTGGCTAATTTTATCTCCCTATTCCACATTCATTCTTAATCTTTGTTCAAATTTTGATTCTTAAATTCACAAAAGTCGCATTGAAGTCGCATGTTATCCGTGGGTAGTAACAATGCAATTTTTTTTTTATGGACGAAAATGGCAGACGAGCATACAGTCCACCTGATGGTAAGTGGATACTGTAGCCCATAGACATCCGTGATACATGCCAACATTAGTCCAAAATAACAAAAGTTGGCACGCCCCCGGATGCGCTGCCTACCTTTGGATATAGGAATGGATTTGGAGAAAGGGTTGGGGAAATGGGGAGGGATAGGATGGGAATGGGCTCTGGCACATCTCACTCACTACCGAAACACGTACGTACATTAGGGATATAGGACAAAGTGGGAAATGCAGTACATTTCAAGGTAGTCTTCTGTGAGAGAGGGGTAACGCGGTCAGTCGAGTGCGCCCAGCGGCTGTTGGATTTCAGCGTGCGCTCTCCCCCACATAAATTGTGAATTTGCCAATATTCGCTATTTTTGATAGTGGCAACTGGTAACGTAGATGTGGCGACAGTGACTGCTTCAAGCGGACTGTCTACTCATTTGCCATCATTCAATATTTAAAAAAGTTTAATTCAAAATTAATTCTGGCACAATTTGTTCCGAGGGACGAGGCGCGAGATCGATGTGACAGTCTTTCCCTTTCTATAATGTTGTTTAGCATTCTCTACCTACAGACAAATACAGTAATTTTTCTTGAGCAAAGCCAATCTAAGCCCCAATCTAACCTTGCTTTTCGGTCAGACTGAACGTCTATTACCAACAGTATAAACAGTTCAGGGTCACATTTTGTAATTCATGAAGTCCGATACAATTTTATCAGATCGAGGGTAGCGTAGAAAATTGCTAAGCGGCAGTTTATTTCTTTCCTTGAAAACGTTTGAGTCCTATTTTTCATATAAGTCATTGGCTGTCCTTGAGGTAATAGTCGGTTATATCACAGAGCTGCGGATTTAGCATCAAAAGTTTAAAACCTTTTCAATTATTTTACCTCAGAACCTGGAAGCTAAAACTATGAAAACTTATTTGAAACTTTTGCGTAGAAGGGTTAACTCACGTGAAAACAGTAGTGTCGCCAATCGAACGAAACTTAAGAAGCTCCAAAAAGTTTCGTAAATTCAAAATGTCTGGCTCACACTAACTTCAAGAGTAAGAAAATTGGGGCAAAACTTCAAGGAAACCCATTTTGGCGGTAAAGTTTAACATGTATGATCGCTGGTTAAACATTCAACTTACCCAATCATGGCGTCGTGTATCAAGGACTTAAATAAAGAAACAATAGGTACAATATAGGTAATTAGCCGTCACGCTATCCTCGCACGCGATCACTGTTCGATTTACACTTGATAAATGCTAATTGTAATATGTTCCAATGTGTTATTTCTATTTCTTTAAGCCGTCAGCGTCAGTCTCCATGAGAGTGCAGTTGATTTCATCTTAGGCGTTACATAGGCATCACTTTATGTCTCTCTGTGTTACTCTCATGTGTTACTCTCTGTGTGGCATCTCTCACAGCTGTGTTACCCAGTATAGGCATAGGGCATTCTGGGTAACCAGTCCTTGTATCCTTCAGTTTTGGACACGGGTATCGTCATACAAATTATCTTGTGCATAAGGGACGCTAGCGTGTCTACTCTTGCAGAGGTAGCGTAGTTCCTCAGGGCTTGTGGCAGCGGCTTTATTATCCCTTAGTCAACTTTTACGACATCCACGGGAAGAGATAGGTTGGTGCTGTGGTAAAGACGGCGTATACCACGCGGCTCTGGGAACTGCGTACTTTTATTTATGGAGTGACAATTATCAACGTTTGCGTCGACGCATCCACCCGTATTTATTCTTAACACATTGTCAGATAGTTCGAAATGAATAAAATATTAAATAATAAAATGTGAAGAAATTATTTTTCATAATATGATTTTCAGATATGATTGTGATTTTCAGTACATAAACACATACGAAAATAATACGAATATTACGAAAAATCAACATTTAGTTTTCAATTGTTTCATATTTTGTCCTTATTTATTTATTTATTCGTTTCTGATTTATGAAAAATATCCCACCATTAATTTATTGTTTTTATTACTGACAATTTTTTCATGTATCAGAATTTCATGCGTAAATAAGTACAATTTGTATTTTTAGAAAATATTAGTAATGATAAAAATAGGGATATATGGCTTTAAAATATCAAACACTACCAATGGCGTGTATTATACCGTGCACAGCATTTTTAGTATCCATTGTTGGACATGTGTCTCTTAAGGCACATTGTTTTGTGCGTGAGGGATGTATGGACTGAAAGAGCCACGCTGGCCAAGCGTCCACTCTTTTTGAGGTAGTGCACTTAATTCCTCAGGGCTTGTGTTAGCTGTCTTGGATTATACACTTCTTAATTAGGATTGATAGAAAAAAAGTTATAATTAGTGGAACTTACGGATAATGTAAGTATACTCATCTTAAATTTGTTATCGATTATATTTGTGTCATTTGTGTACCCAGGGAAACTCCTCAAATATAGTGCTTTTCATAGTTCGCTGAACGAATTTGAACTTGTAAATCAGGTAAACACCGTCCACCAAAATTGAGAGACGAATTGGGAAATTGAAAAGGTCGATTGAAGAGGGATCTCATCACGGAAGTTTGTTTAGGCGATGAGAAGAGTTTAGACATTTTCCTAAACTACCAATTAACCATCAAGAAGTTGAACGCCATTAGCAACGGCTATTGAAATTGGGATCAATTACCCTTAATCTGTATAGAAATTAGAAACTTGAATAATTTAGTTTCCAAACTTGAGCAACCATGGCGCTATCATTTATTTAAAACTTGAGTCATCTTGTTAGTAAATATGTATAAAAGTGAAATTTTGAAAATGACCTCAATATATAATTACCTCAAAACATCATTTAATATTTATTATTGGTTGCCACTACCATAAGCCCTGAGGAATTACAGCACCTATAAGAGAATGGACTCTCCAACCTACTTGGCCAGCGTGACGTTTACAGGCCGTTCATCCCCCATGAGCAAGACAATGTGCACGGGATTGCCCATGTTTATCAGTGGATGTTGAGGGGGTTGGTTTCAGTTACGATAGGTGGATTAAGAAAGAATCCATCATATATGATTGTTCGGTATTGTTCGGGGGCTGCGGGGTGAGGGGTGAATTCACGTGCTGCGCGGGCGCGGATCGCCCATGAGTTAGCTTTTGACCCTTCGGCGGCTCGGGTCGGCCATTGATCCTTGTGCGATACGATCGCAATTTATTGTTGTGCAAGTAGGCTGCACATTTTTGGGAGAACTTGGGGCACGCGAGTGGCCATAGTTGGATAATAAGTGTATGGCAGTGACAGTGAAAACAGTGAACGACGACTTTGCAACGGCGCTATTAAGCGCATCCCTGTTCAGCAGTCCCGGGGGCCCCCAAAAAGATCGAGAGTGAGTGAACAGGAGGTTACAAGGTCAGAACTTTTGGATTCCTTTTTTAACTTTGACTCCGCGTATCGCGGATAAAACAATGATATATAGTCTTAGTCTTATTTCTCATGTAATTTCACCAGGCAAAACAGGGGACAAGACGGATTCCACTTAACTAACTTAGTTTCAATTCAATTTATTGTGTTAAACATAGATATCAGCCTTTAATTTCCACTGCAGAGTACAAGCCTATCCTAAAGGCTGGAAGGTTTCGGGCCCTAATATACCACGTGGGGCCTAGTACGGATTGGTGGACATACATGCTCCGGGTATTTGTTCTTTTGAACATTGGCATCCAAACTTGAAAATCTTGGGAGCCAGTACCACTCCGAATTACCTGTACAACCTGTACTATTTTAATACAAACTTCGAATATGAATTAAACACGAAGATGAAGTGAAGCGAAATGGGAATTCAAGAATGGATAACGATACTACTTTCCATATCCTTCCCAATCCAAGACCTTTTTCCAATTCTTGATTCGTAATTCCCAGCCCAGCATCACAGCACCCGCGCAGAGGTATAGGTATGGCTTCCTAGGCAGCGCATCTTTGAATGTGCAGATCTTCATGATCGAAAGTAACCGTAGGGGAACTGTGTGCCCGTTTGTCATCTTCTTTCTATAAAAAAGGTTCTACAGCAGTGGAAAGATAGATGCTGATAATAAGGTACATTATATTTATATTTACATTATGAAAACATATATTTTACTAAAATAAGTCATATTTACAACTACATTTGACTCCATAATGAGACAAGCAAAGTATTCCTTGAATTATTTTGAAGGTCGGCCTGAGAGAAATATTTAAACGAAGATTAATAATACTGAACCGTAAAATACATTATAAACATTTGATAATTAAGTATAAATATGGAATAACAAGTATGAATAATGCAAAACGAACCTCTCTCGAATTTGCAATGTTAACATAATTTCCCCTGAAGATGATCGATGTTAATCTTAAGGTCCCTCGTCCACGATAGACTAAAGTCTCATCCTTTTCATAGGGTAATTTATAAGGTATACAAAGCATAAGGATTATCCTAGCGAGGGCATCTCTAAGATCTATTTACTCTATGCGTAAATAGACAGATGTAGTCATGAGAGTGAGGCTGTAAACGTTATACCATTATTGAAGTAATTCTCCTTCTAATTTAATAAGTCTAGTCGGGCACCGTAGTTTGTTTTTAAATTTCAATATAGTCAATGTAACTAATCAATAAAATTAAACATTTCTTACCGAATCTTACCGGTTTATCGAAGAAATATTTCTTTTAGAAAGAAGGTAGCAAATGAGTAGACAAATCGCCTGATGGTAAGCGGCTACTTCCGTCAAGACATATCCGTGGATACCGCAGCATCGTCCTCTCATATATTTATACGAAAGAAGAAACAATATCTTTACTAAAGTATATTATTTTTTCTAGATCTACATAAGCAAAATAACAAAAAGTGTTTAAAATATTATATTTGAAACTTTTGAATCGTTAACAAGCAAAATTGTTGTGAAATTTGATTTGCTTTCATTTCACAAAGTACGATATTTTAAGTACGAGTAAACAACTTGATTTGATCTTTCAGCTATTAAATTCATCCAAACGTTACTAATCTTTAACAATCTTCTGTAGCAGCCTTACCTGAAACACAAAACGTCAATTAATAAAATACAATAAACAAACCTACATAAAATATATACATAAATAAAGATATAATAATAATAATAATAATAAATACTCTTTATTGCATACAATAGTTATTACATGTGCACAAATAATAAATGACAGAATACAATAGGCGACCTTATCGCTAAGGCGATCTCTTCCAGGCAACCTCAGGATAGAGAAAAATAAAAGGGATATAGGTAGTGCAAAAGAACCGAAATCCAGAGATGGATCATGTTAAATATATACTCATCGACAATAAATATAGTATAATAAATACATATAATAATAAATAACTTAATAATATATAAATACATACATACATATCTACATGTACACTGCACACAATATCAGTTCGTAAATAAGATTAAAGAAAAATAGGAGGGAATTGAAAGTCTCCAAGGGACGAAATAGAACAGGTTAGAAACAAAAACGTAGCGAGAGGAAATCATTAGGTAAAGAAAGAAAGTAGAAATCCAAAGGAACTAACTAATGGAATAATGATTTCTAATTTGCCTTTTAAAACTAGGCAGCGACTGAGCACGTCTAATGTCAACTGGTAAGGAGTTCCAAAGCCTAGCAGCCTGCACTGTGAAAGAGTTGGTAAAGAAATTTGAAGAATGGGTAGGAAATTTAAGAAGTAAATTTTCAGAAGAACCTAAGTACGTGGATTGTGAAGCAAAGAATTCAAAATGCTCCTTCAAATATTGAGGGGTCAAGGGATTAAAAAGTACAGAGTAGAGAAGTGAAAGTATATGCGTATTTCTGCGAAGTCGGACTGGAAGCCACTTGAGCTTATTACGAAACTCGGAAACATGGTCATATTTACGCAGTCCAAATATGAACCGGATGCAAAGATTTTGGAGGCGCTCAAGTTTGTTGACTTGGTCTTCCGTTAAGTCGAGAGTAGAGTAAAAGTAGAGATTGAACTAGCGCAATTTTAGTGTCTGTCGGAAGGAATTCCCGTAAACGCTTCAAAGAGCATGTCGTAGCAAACACCCTCCTGCTCACTGCATCGATTTGAGGTCCCCAAGATAGGGTTCGATCTATAAGTATACCCAGATTTTTTACTTTTTCGCTATACGGAATACATAGACCATCAAAATATACGGCAGGGAGGTGTTGCCAATCAATTTTACTAATGAACTTAGAACTACCAACAATAATTACCTGACTATTTGCAGGATTGACACGCAATCCATGTGATTTGCTCTATTTAAAGATGTGAATCAAGTCAGTGTTAATTACGTCTACTGCATTGTTGAGGTTATCCAACGTGGCTTGTGTATAAATTTGTAAGTCGTCTGCATAGAGATGGTAGGAGGAAGTAAGCTGATGGGTAATAGAGTTTATAAAAATTGCAAATAGGAGAGGGCACAACACGCCACCTTGGGGTACGCCGGCAGATGTAGTGCTCCAGGAAGGGATGGTATCATCTAGGCGCACACGTTGCCGTCGCCCACACAAGTAACTACGAAACCAGTCTATCGCCGATGGAGATATGTTAAGGGACCGTAATATACCTAACATGATATCGAAATCAACGGTATTAAAAGCATTACTGAAGTCGAGTAGGGTTAATAGTGTTAACTTTTTGCTTTCCATGCCCAGCCGGATATCATTCGTGACTTTGACGAGAGCTGTAGTCGTACTATGACCAGGATGGAAACCGGATTTCAGGGGATTGTAGAGGGAATTATTAGAGAGGAAGCTGTTTATCTGTTGATATATAAGACGCTCGAGGACTTTGGATAGAAAAGGTAATATGGATATAGGACGGTAATCAGAGAAAGAGAAGGGATTTCCTTTTTTGGGAATAGGGATTATCTGAGCGTCTTTCCAAATTTTAGGGAATGTGCTGAAATTAATTGATTTATTAAATATAATTGTCAGGACGGGAGCAATAAGGTCAAGTAAAGGAATGATCATATTACGGCTGATATCGTCAGTTCCGACTGCGTTTGACGCGATAGAAAGAACACTCTTCTTAATATCACTTACAGAAAATTGACTGAAGAGAAAAGGACTGTGGTCAGGAGTTGGTAGTGATGAAAGAGAATTTAGAGTATTATTTTTAACCTTGTCATCAAGATTCAAGGAAGAAGAGAAATGCTGGTTAAGCATATTGACATCAATAGAATTATGAGTGGTGTTTGTACATGATTTTCCAACTCCTAGTGACTTAAGAAATTTCCAGCCCCGTCCTGGGTCTGCATTCTCGACGGATATGTGGATATGGCGTCGTCGTGCGTTCCTACACATCCTATTACAGCGATTTCGCAAAATCTTATATTTTATATGGTTTGTTTCATTGGGGTTAAATTTAAATTTGGCTTTAGCGCGATTTCTTCGGACCATAAATGCTTTAATTTCATCAGTGAGCCATGGTGCAGGAAAATGTCTGACACGAACTGGTCGATCTGGGGCGTGTACATCATAGAGTCCAATAATCAAACCGTTGAATAAAGAAACTTGTTCGTCTACCGTAGACGCATCGTGTATCACATTCCAGTTGATTTCTTGTGCATCTTTATGAAGCCGGTTAACGTCGATGGCACCAAAACCACGCTGTAGAAGAATTTTACATCTAGATTTAGGAGGTCTAATTTTATACGACAAGAATATTAAATCATGATAGGAGAAAGCAACCTCAGTGCATTGACCGTATTTGAAAACGTGATCAAGAGAAGAGATAATTATTAAATCTAGAAGAGAAGGATCAGAGTGTGGAAAGAAGTGTGTTGCGTTAAGCGGTAGGATATTCATGTTGCTAGCCTCCACTACAGATCTTAATGCCTTAGAACGGAAGTCGTTCTTGAGGAGGCAGGTATTAAAGTCTCCCAATAATATTATGTGGTTATATACTGGAGTGAGGTCCTCGAGCAGCCCCTCCAAGGTACTGAAATAATTAACTGTGATGGATGGACTGTATAAAACTCCTAAAAGTACTTTGTTGTGTCCCATCAGAACCTGTACAAAGAGATACTCCAGTGAATCCAGAGAAGACGAATCTGAGGCGCTCACAATTGAAAAGGTAATGTGGGCCCGTAAGTATATTGCAACACCACCTCCTCCTTTACCGATACGATCATTGCGAACAGGGCGAAAGCCTGGAAGAGAGTAGGAAATTTAGGAGAGGCATGGCTTAAACCACGATTCTGAGACTAAGACCGCATGGATATTTTGATTGCTGAAACTGTCTAACATATCTGGGAAATGAGCTGGAATACTTTGTGCATTAATGTGAACTACATTGAAGTTCTTGGAGCAGTTGGAAAATTGTGATTCGAGAGAAGAGGAAGGTATAGCAATACTGGCAGAACTGTCTTCGCTGTGTGATTCTTTAGAAGAAGATGATAGAGAATAAAAGTGCTCATTTTGATCATCACTAATATCAGACATATCTATAATGTAGATAATAAAAGAGTAATAAATATAATAATTATATAATAGTAATTCAATTAAAGTTTTCACCTAAAGTAATCTATCCGCCGGCTGAATAGGGAAACAAACAAGGAACAATAATAAACAGCCTAAGCCAAAATATTATTTTGATACATAGTTGACAAAAGAAAAAACTAACAAGAAACACAAAAAAAAAAAATAGTATTATAGTTGAGTAGAAGTATTATGAGAAATACTTAATATATCTGTGTGGTAGATGTTAATACACATGGAACGGAACGTTCAAATCAAAATAAATTACATTGGCAACACGCACTAAACAAAAGTCTGATTTGACATGCTCCTTTCTAATGTCAAAAACTCACAAGGTTACCAAAACAAAACAATAAACCGCAAAAGTGGGTGGAAAACAGAATACAAATTAAAATACTGGAAAGTGGGTATAAAATAACATAAGAATCAAAACAGTAAAATGTGGGTGATATTATCGGATGAGAATTATTATTATGAAACTATGTTATTGTGAAACTAAATCATCATGAAACTATGTATTATGAGATAAGAGACGTACAGTTACCATTTCTTCACTACCCTCTTGCTCCTGGATTTTGCTCCTTCCCGTAGATTTTGCAGACGATTCCGTTGCCGAAGGGTCCGGAATGGTATTTAACTCTGCAATCGTGTTGACACGGTGGCGCGATCCATCTGAGTAAATTTGTTTTGTGACTTTTGTTAAAAATTCTGAAATAGTTATTCCAGAACTCTTAAGTTTGGATTTACTAAACCAGACCTTATTCCTGATGCTAATGTCGGAAAACTTTACCAGTATCGGTCTGGTTCGGTTATCAGAAGGTCGACCCAATCGCTGAGATCGGTTTATGTCGCCACTGGACAAATTGGCAATTTTCAGTTTCTGCACAGCTAGCTTCACCACCTCAGTGGAACAGTCTTCATCCTTCTGCTCATCTATTCCATGGATAAGAAGCATCTTGCGACGACTTCGCATTTCCAGCCGGTCAAGGTCCTGTGCGAGTAGTAGGACTTGTTTTTGTAAGGTGTGGACACCAGGCAGTCACAATAAAGTTTTTGAATATGTGGAAGTCATTGGAAATTGCAGCAGTGGTGATCGTCGTACCAGATGATGTGGGTGCACTTTGCAGCTCATTTTGGAAGTCTGACATTTTCTTGTGAAACAACTCAATCATTTATGCCATAGATTCCTTAATTTCTTCCATTTGGGTGTGTTGTAAAGCAGTTGTTGATGAAAAGGAAATTTGATCGATGGACAGGAAATAATACTGGCTGGCAGATAGATACTAAGCCCCACTAAGCCATAAGAACTAAGTTTTAGTTGTTAAGAGACTAATTTTAATTAAAAATAAATTTAAAACACAGAGCAGATAAAAAACGTGTTGGTCCCGCAACTACCCACTAAAAAAACCAGATAACGACACACATATACACATAATAGATATACTTACACACATAAAAACTCACGAGCGTCGCAATCCTTCTGAAGCGTCGCTATTGTTCTCACCTCTGCGCTCACGCCGACAGGTACCCGCCGACCGGCCGGCAGTCGAAATCATTGTTAAACATCGAGCGCACGCTAGTCTGTCTAAACTCAACGCATCTTAGGTTTCATGTAATATAATAATATCACGAAAAGGTTTAAGTACTTACTTGTGTCGATGGTGTAAACTGTGCAATAGACATTTGAACGCATATAAAGTGACTTTCACTTTTGTGTATCTCCTAATCAAAACAACAAATCCACACTTCCATTAACAAAATCGGTGTCGACAGTGAAGGTTATTAAACGCGACGGTTATTATTAAGTTAATTTTATCGTTCTAAACCTCTCGTTGAACATTCTCTCGTGTTGTGCTCGGGAGAGGACACAACACATCAAAAGCTCAATCCTACAGCAAAATGACCTGCTTATTGCCCCTTCAACGTGCTGTGATTGAGCATGAGCTATGTCGGTGAATTTAGTTCTTTGGCGGATGTCTTAGTTCAGATCTTATCTCGCAATGAAACTCCGAGCATAACTCTCTCCGTAGCTCACGATCATTATGATCATTTGATGTGGGAAAATACGCCTAATGAGTCTGGACTCTTTTGTTGCATTATCCTATCGTGGACGAGTAGCCTAAACCGTGACGTGATAAAAGGTGTCTTTGGAGCATTATTTACATACAATTATCTCGAGGACGATTTGATGTTTTATTAATGTCTGTATTTAAAGACATTAAAACTTGACAGAAAATTTGTTTGTCGCACAAAATGGTATGGCAGATAATGATTAGAATTTTCTCTAAAGGAAATATCGGGTCTCCGGAAACTAGCGGATATCGTTCTTAGCGGTTGTTTTTATAATAGTTTGCGAAAATAATTTTCAATTCTCCTTTCTCATTGTCCTTTGACATTATGTCCCATACTTGACCAGCATTCCACTATTACAGGTTACTTGTAAACGATTTTCTAGCTAAACTCACGTGCTACGGTGCAATGAAATCGACTGATATTGAATGTGCACCCTTCCCGCAAACGTGAGCCGAATCCGACATTCTAGCACACGATTGTAATCTATGCAAATGCAGTTGCACTAGAATCGATTCTATAAAATATTTTTACATTTTGTTAATGTTTTTAATATGTTAACTGAATAACTGGCCTTAATATCAGCATGGAATTATATCAGTATCTTGTTGTTTCAAAATTCTGATTAAATCGAAACATGCGTTAACATCTGATTTATAAAATAAGAAAGAAATATGATTTTTTTTAAGATTTCACTAAACCTAAAATCTAGCAAACAGCAGCAACAATGAGGTCCTCTTTTAAGATAATGTCATATTGTAACCCTTCTCATCTTGTATAACAAATATGTCATTGTAGGATTAAATAATCCGTGATGTCATGGAGGACTTTATGAACTTTGGAGAAGAGGCTTAGAGGTTGTTTGTTTGCTCGATCTAACACAATAAATTTAATAATTTTGCAAAATCACGCTGTAATTTTTATTTTTATAAATTAGATTAATTCACTGGATTGCGAAACTCGTTCATCAATTTTAGTCTTATTCGCTTGGTTTCACTATTGATTAAAAGTATACAAGTATTTTAAATTTCAAATACTTAAATGATTTAGAATAAGCATACATTTTATTGTGAATCCTTGAATATAGTTAATTTACAATTATATATTAATTGATGACCCAATATAATACAAAACGAATGGTTTTTAAGGATCATAGAAGCGAACCTATCTTTTGGCACCAGTACCAAAACTTTTTTTACATATAATATTATTGTTCTTTTTGCCTTTTCAACGGTCGGATGAAAAGGTGATATAATTATGAGTCGTTTTGCTCCATTTTTTGTCCACACAACAGAATTCAATGACGTTATATTAATAACTAAATACGACAGAATAAAAAAATGACTTATACATTAAAATTTAAATATTAATTAGTGTTTAAACCTCCAATAATTACTATAATGGATATCAATGTAACACCATCATGACAAACATTGGACTAAATATCATAGCTCCAGTCAACCAGTCATAAAGTCCAGTCAACCCATGTAGCCAACATAGCTCCATTGGATTTCATGAAAACACGTAACTCCTCGGTGCGTCATGCGTGTTATCGTTTAGTCACTAAATTTATTCCATTATATTTATTACGGAGTAACGACTTCTACAATATATCGTTTTCCAAATTTTTGCTAATGCCGTTATGACATACATATATTTTTATCATTCGATTTAATTTAAAAAATCCTTACCATTACGCATTAGGTGTATCTTTAATAATAATATTAATAAATACTCTTTATTGCATACAATTGGTTATTACATGTGCACAAATAATAAATGACAGAATACAATAGGCGACCTTATCGCTAAGGCGATCTCTTCTAGGCAACCTTTGGGTTCTAGTCAAACCTTTGGGTTTGGGCTGGGTTGGTAAACAAGGAGAAAACAGATAACAATATCAAATAAAGATAGACGGTGCAATTTTGCATAATATCAACATAATATAACATAAAAATAATATTTAGTATTTCAAAACTTTTAAAATACTAAATATTTCTGAAATGAGAAACCCACGTGGTCCCATATTTACACACATATTTTTTTTTTAATTCGCCACACAATGACTAGATTCACTAGAATTCCCAGTGTCGTAGGTCCTCGCTGGACGAATATTGTATATATAGACGAACACACCTTGCAGACACAAAGAAATATATTTACACAAATGATTGTTCGATAGGAAATCAAAACGGGGACCTTTTGCACAGCAGACAGGGGTACCAATTAGGCTAATCGGTCGTCAACTTAACTTGTAAATCTTCAAATATTAATAACTTATTTGTGACTTTTTAAACTTTTGTTATCGTGGTTGAACATTATAGATGTTATGTAAACGGGTTACTCACGATTTATCATTTTGAACACCGATATTTCCCCCTAGTTACATGAATCGTTGGTCTTCGCGACCACGGTTATTATTTATTTTATTTATTTATACAGAATTTGCAAAATATTAGTAACTCCTAAAAAATTTAAAAACGGTTTGCATAATTTAAATAGCACAAATGCTCCAAACGTTGATCAATAATCGCATTGACCCACAAAGGGGGAGAGATGAGGCACACAATACCCTCGGTAGCCGAATGCAACATGACTCCCAATGCTTAACTTTGAGTCACGCGATCCGTCCGCGTCGCAAGCTTATTGCTTGCTAAATCAGGGGACTAGGAAAACTTAGAATAGAACAGAACTTTTCCCTTTTCCTATTAAATATATAGTTTATTATGTAAAACATGTGTATTATTTGTATCTCTTATTATTATTATTATTGTAAATTTCTTATATTATGTCAATAAAAAACAACTTTTAATTTTAAAAGATTAAAAGGTTATAAAGATTGGGAAACACTGCATTAAATTATTATGAAGAATCATGTAGGTAGTAATAATTTATTTACTCAGTCTTAGCGCAGTAATTTCTTGTTTTTTTTTTGGAAAACCAATGAAATCTCAAAGTCTGTTTGTGTTACATTGTTGATAAGTGATTGTATGATTTCTGAATAAATAAATAATCCCCCATCCCGTATTTAATAATCGGTAAGATTTATAATTTACAAAGTCTAATATTACTGCTGCAGTCTTACTTGTTGAACTTAACTCTCAACAAGAAGCTCTGCAAATTCTCCAAAGATTTTCTAAAAAATACTTACGCAGAGCAGGTACTACTGTGCTATAATATATATATTTTATCCATTATTTTATCCAAACAAGGAACTCCAGTGATTGATTAGTAGTTGATTTCTTTGAAAATTGCTCTTACAATACCGGTTTTTAATGCGTCGAGACCAATTTTGTTAAGGATGGAATTGTTTATTGTTTTTGTTTATAGTTTTTTCGACCGTACTTATATTTTATATATCTATCGCCTTAATATGCTTCATTAATTCCATTATTTCATTTATTATTTATTTATCATTTCAATTATTTCATTATGCTTCATTTCATATTAATTTCATTTTTCAATTTGAGTAGGTATAACTACTTTGCGTTTGACTAGTTTAAAATGTAACGTGACAAGTTTCCGATGATTCGTAGCTGGTTTTATCAAGAAGTAGGACGTTACAGCTTGGTATTACTTTCTTAAACACTTTGTGTAAATTAATTGCCGAAGATTTCTCATCGGCAACATCTCAGGAACTTTTACACCCTTAGGGGATGTATTTTCAAAAATCCAGCCTTAGTGCTCACCTACATTATATAAGGAACTCCTGTGTAAAATTTCATGAATCTAGACCCACCGGTTTAGACTGTGCGTTGTCTGTTAGTCAGTCAGTGTTAGATTTTTCTTAAGTAGATGACTTTATGGCTACCATCATTACAAAATGTATTATTACTATTTCATAATTATCTGTGCAATTTTTGTTAGCTCTAATTGTATGATTATAATTTATTTATATTTTGATTTTATTAATTTCTTTACTTTATGTCTATATTATTAATTAGGTATGTATTCATAAAAATACTGATAGGGATATTCCTATTGGATATCTAGTAATAAATTAGGAACTGTTATTGTCACACCTTCGTCAATATAAGCCTAGCGATAGGCAATAGTGTGTTTAATAAAGGTGTCGAAAGGACAGATTGGTCGCAAAAGGTCGTGTTGGAGTTAATCCGAAGGCTTTGCGGATAGTTTGTTACGAACAAAATGTCAGAAGTTCAGATCCGGCGAGACAGTTATTTTGTAATTGAAGTTGCGGTCTGAATTAGAGTTGTAATCTCATAGTAACAGGTGTAGAAATGAAGTAATGTTAGTTACAATTAATGAGCTTAGAGGAGTTTCCTTTACTCGATCTTTAATATTTACTCGATGAAACGAGATTGGATTGGGTGGATTGGGTAAAGAAAAAATATTTATTAAGTCGCACAAACAATTTTACATTTTATAACACTTACTCATATTTAAATGTAGTTAAACTAATTAGATAAAATTAAAAAAATATTCTAAAATTAATAATATTTACCCTAACAAGAATGTTTACTTAACTCCATCAACACAAATCAATACTGCATTCGTTTAACAACTGTTATTATTCATACTGCTATTAACCAGTCACTTCTAGGCCACTCAAAGCACACAATAGCAATTCCTCGGTCGCTATAACGACGGACAGCCCCAGTGTTTACGGGCCGAAGTCTGCACGAGAAACAGTAACGCACCACCTTCGAACCCGAACGCCCACCACCCGATACCGAACGAATACTGACTATTCAAACGCTAACGTGATTAAAAAATACTTTTAATACAGAATCCATTTGCGGTCAATACCGTGTGATTAAAAAAATCAAATTCAGAATGTGTCTTCCATTCGCATCCAGAACTGTTCGATTTTTAAATATTGGATAAAACTTTTTATGTGTTGGCAGTAACATTAACATTTTCAAAATGATTTATGCGATACTGTTATTAATGTTTCAATTTTTTACATCAATTTTGTCGGCCAGAGAGCCGCGACAAATAAATTTGACGAATCAAGGGACGATATCAGGGATGTATATAACGAGGTTTAGGACGAAGAGAATAGCTGCGTATATCGGCATACCTTATGCTCAACCTCCGCTAGAATTCCGAAGATTTGCTGCCCCAGAATTCGTCGATCTGCCCCAATGGGAGGGAATTCGCAATGCAACTTTATACGCTCCGGATTGTATGCAGAATCCGAAAAGGGAGGATGTACAGAAACCTTTGGCGAGACACGATGACCTGTTTATGAAATTGTTGGAATCACAACTGGAAGAGCCACGGAAGAAGGAATATGCTGAAGATTGTCTCTACCTCAACGTTTATGTGCCTGATGGTAAGTACATTGACTATTTTATTTATTTTTTATTTTTATACAAGAGATGGCAGATGAGCGGGCGGCTCATCTCACAGTATGCGTTTACTGCCACATATGCGTACCTAAGGGTCCCTGTCGACCTTACAAAATCTCCGACTAAGTCTGGTTTTCAATTCTCAAGTCTTTTCTTCATTTCTTTTTAGATGCTTTGGTAATACTTTATTCCATTTAAAGTCTATTTATATCCTATATATATAAATAGTGCACTGACGTCCTCTCTGACACCTTTAACTTTCTTTTTCTATGTTATTTAACAGTTACAGTAACTCTAATATTTCTTTTAATACACACTTATACGAAACATGGAGAGCCTGGCGTCAAATGGATAAACAATGCTGGAAATTATGCAATACTACTCTCTGGAACTCAAAGGCCTTCAGTATGCACTCGGCGAAACATTAGTTGTTGTTTACCTTGTATTTCTACTCGACACACAAACACCCGAATAAGCGCCACCTATGTATCTGCGTTTGTGCGGTTTCTGTCGTTATACACCGTAAGCCTGTGACATAAAGATGTTTAATATCAAAACATCATTCAAGATCATTCAAATAAAACTGAGTTTGAGACACATAAGTAACACACTCAATTTTGTTGTTAACAATATTTTAAAAATATTTATCTGTTTAAAATATTATTCAAAATATTAAATTTAAAATATTAATAATTTAAAATTAAAATCTATTTAAAGTCTTAACGCGAATGTTTACCTTATTGATTTTAGTCAACTTTTCGGTTGGGTTATACCAACCATGGTCACGAGCTGACCGGTCCATTCTTATTTATTACCGGTTTCCTTATGTTGTTTTTCTTCACGGTCGAGATGGTGATACGACTAATTTAAAAATTCGTACTTAATTAGAAACTATTAATGAGAGGGGTGGAAGACAGAATTCGCATTTATGACCTCACGAATGATAACCGAGAATATATACCAGTAAGCTATCACTCGTATGCCTGAGAATTAAAAAATGGGTTTGAGTATTTGCACTGGACCGGTGTGATGGATTATAGCCGGAAAATCCTACATGGTTCCTAGGAAAGGCTTGTGCCCTGTAGTGGGACGTTATAAACTGATAAGGAAGGAATATCTTTGATTTTGTGTAAAGTCGCGATATTATTGAATGGATATGATTGAACGAATTACATTGTAAATTAATCAATCATTCATTTTTATGGCATATCAAACAAAAATGCTGCATTGGGAAAATAATATTTTTTATTATAATTTTCACTTCTAATTAATATTATGATATTTTTTTACATTTTATGACATTTTTACGTTTCGCCATTTTAACGAATGTCACCCGATTCCATTTGAACTACTGTTAACACCACAATTACGATCGCATAGTTATGAGAGCTTGTCAATTTAAAATTTCGTTAATTGAAAATTACATTTAAATAGAATCCATCGATATCGGAATAGACTAAATGACAATTCATACTTTCTTATCAAATATTGTGAAGCAGATGACCCTCCTCATCTGCTTCACAATCTTTGATAAGAAAGTTTAAGTTCATTAAAAAGTCAAATTTCAAACATAAGAACGTTCCATTTTCAAAATACATATATGATTTAAAGTATTCGATAGCTACTGAACATAGAACACTATTAGACTGTAACGTGCCTGCCCTAGAGGGTTTGTATCACATATCTAGTATGTATTTTGAAATCGATGATTGAATCTGATTTTTAAGATAAAACAATAAAAAGAACTTTTTCATTACTCATACTCTGAAAGTAGGTCCGAAGTTGCCTGTGGAGCGAAGTGAAAATAGCCCAATACACCCTAGGGTGAGCGTTATTCACCCAAGAATCCCTGGATACTGTGGAAATTCAAGTATCCCAGAAAATATCAAATATGAAAATACCCGGAAAGAACATTTCACTAACTATAAATAATTGCTCTAATGTCACCATAAACTTTAAATAAATATCTCACCAAAGTTGTTGATTTATGAATTAAAATTCATTCATTTTTTATTTTGCTAATTAGTAGTTTTATTTTTACTTTCCTTGTATTCGTAATGAAAAGCACAGTGTTTACCTAGGGGTTCAGGACTTATTTAGTCCCTCGACCTATTGGCGCCCTCGCTGCGCTCGGGCACCAAACCCAGTCTCGGGACTGAAATAAGTCACTTTCATCCCTAGGGTAACAATGTACTATACTTTTTTTAAATTAATAATAAGGTCAGTTATCTCAATAAATGTGACATGATCGCACAAAACGAACTTCAATGTTTCGATGTTCAATATCATGGTTAATTATGATATTATAATGCTTTACTTGATACTGTATCCACTGTATACCAAACTATACCAACAGCTCGCTTCTCTCCACCACTGGATATAGGCCTCTCCCAAGAACCGCCACCACGTTTTCTGTTCTTCTCCTCCAGCCACTGCCGGCGACTTTCTTCAAGTCATCAGTACTCCTAAATTGAATGCATCCCATGCTATAATTCCCGGTACGTGGTCTCGAGATCTCGTCTATCTATCAGCTATGTCGACAACGTTCTTCGTCGGTTGCTTTTGTTACGGTTTTTCGATACTAAACCAATCTCAACTAAAATAAAATGTAGGCATACAGAGTCCTTCATTAACCTAGTTTGGAAATTCACAAGAACCCCCTCGATCAGATAAGAAAGTCATTTTCTAGGGCCCCGTGTGCCGGCAACTTTTCTACGTTGCTATTTTCCCCTACCACCTCATCGGCTTATCCGTTGACTCATATATTATTTACCCTCCTGTAATTTTGGTCTACTTTATAAACATATAATTTTGTTTTCTAGGTTACAAACACGTATCTTTATTGCGATTTTACAGAGCTTTTAGATGCCTAAAATATGACAATGGCTTGTGTTAACGACGGAATATAACGATGTAAATAGGGCTAGGGTACTTGTATGTAGTTTCGAATTATGATAGTTTCACATCTCATATGTAGTTATATTTTGTATAATGTCTGTTTAATGTCTTTATGTTTATATTAGTTTATGTCCTTTATGTCTGTTTTTATGTATAATCTATTATG
Organism: Sesia apiformis; assembly: GCA_914767545.1. NCBI lineage: Eukaryota > Metazoa > Arthropoda > Insecta > Lepidoptera > Sesiidae > Sesia > Sesia apiformis. The sequence goes on along the minus strand of OU611963.1, from coordinate 12,701,011 downwards.
TAACCTATTGTGTAACTGCTATTAAAATGATCCCTAGTGTGTCCTTTATTACCCTATTAGGATAATTGTTGGTGAATAGCGTAAGTAGGGCATGCTAGGAATAAGTTGTGGACGCTATGTATGGCGTTCGGGGAACAACTAAACGGTCCGCCACCCTTCTTTTTTTTTTTTATGTTAGGAGAGACAATCGAGGAAAACCCTGCATGGTCACCTGGTACCATCTAGTCTAGCTAGGCTAGCCTAGGTAGTGCCGGACTCCTACCGGCTAAAAAACCTGATTACCTCAACATCGTGTATGTCTTGTGGCCCTAGTGGCCTTTCAAGAGTCACCGGTCGCGTTGATGTAGGGCGAGCGCAGAAGGCGCTCAGCCAGGAGAAAAGTGTGTGTTGCAACAGCCTAAGGGCTCCCCCGCCGGTAAACCGGCGGAAGGAACGGACCTCGGCTTAGGGCGTTGCATTGGGGGGATACCGCGGGATTGCGTGTCGGCGAGAAGCGCCCAGGCACGTGTCGATGCCTAGTGAAAGTGTTGGCTGAGGGCCGGTGTGTGTTAACGGTGTAACGAGGGGGACGTCCACGTCTCGGCCGGCGGGGACGGTGTCGGTGTGCTGTGTTTGGGTGCAGAGTGGGAACCGCATTGGCAGCGGTGATCGGGTCGTCGGGATCGTCCAGGATATATACAGTCCACATCCCCCGGCGATCCATAAGGTTGTAGGGCAGTCCACTGTCTCCCGATATCTCCGTCGGTTTGACAGTCCTGTCCTCAACAGCTTGTATTTAACTCGTATTTTTTATTGCAACAACCTACGTCCCTTGCACGCAGCCATCAAGATACATTTCCAAAAATGGACTTTTCAAACTTCTTTAATTTTGTAATTAAGTAATCGGTCGTCCTGCAGGAAAGTGTGGTGAAGTACCTCAGCCGCGTCACAAATACTTTGACCTAGAGCTACCGACCCACGACCCTCTTATAAATTATTGCAGTTAATTTAGTTCAAGTAAAGGTCGCGTTTGAATGTTTGCTTTTTTCCACTTTATTCTTTTAAATTCACGTAGCAAATACATTTTTTGTAAATGTTATGTGACATTGAGTGACATTTAACGAATGAGAAAAAATACTAAATGTGAAGCTACAGTGTGCAATGATCAACAAAAAAATGTTTTTCAATAAATACGGTACTTATATAAATTTATTTTAGTAAGAATTAGTTTAGATTTTAGTTTTATTTTTTTAGTACTTTTGTTTTATTTATTTTATAACACCAAGTTGATGAAGTCTTGTTTTGCGGGATTATTAATAATCTCACTAATTTATTTAATAATTTACTGAGGGAGAGTGCGCTCTGCAATCCGACAGCTCCTGGACACACTCGACTAGCCGTGTTACACCTCTCTCACAGAAGACTAAAAGTGTACTTTCATTTCCCACCTAATATTCCCCATTATAGAGTGCACAAAGGCCCAAAGATATCCTGCGGAATTTAAGGGAATTAAATATGACAGGTCAGCCATTCTGCAAAATAATTTACTTTCTTATTTTAACACATTTTTATTGGTAGGTCTTAATAACAATACATAATTTGATAGGGTAAATTGAACCTGGTAAATTTAAACTGAAGCTAGAAAGATTATGTCGGGCGATCACAGCGCCATGCCTAAGGGACATCTTTTGTGGCGCCTACTCTACGTACGTACAATATTTCAATTGTAATTGAGACATACCAAAGCCCATTTCCATCCCATCCTATCCTATTTCTCCCCATTTTCCTAACCCTTTCTCCAAATTCATTCCTATAACTCCAAAGATAGGGATCGTATTCGGGGGCGTGCCAAAGTTTGTTAGTTGATTTGGACTGATATTGGCATGTATCGCGAATGTACATGGGCGACAGTCTCCACTTACTCCCAGATGGACTGTATGCTCCTTATTTGCTTACTTTTAATAAAAAAAGCAAAAAAAAAATTAAACGAGACGACGTAATAATATATTTCCCATATTTAAAATTCGTAGTCTGATCAAGAGGTAATTGAACCTCTCTTCACTTGCGAACGGGCTATATCCTCATTCCCTCAATATTTAGACTCGTTATCTCACCAGACTTCACCACCTGTTCAATGGCTGGTCGTTAACCGATCCCTGATAAATGTTAGCAATCTTCTCGCCTTCGGTTGGCTTGCTAATCTCCGTATATAAATTACACTCCTATCCTCGAACATGCGCCATCAGGTTGCTCCTGAATCCTAAGGACGTGTCTCAGAAAGGGGATTTTAAAAATTATCTCTATGGGAGAATAGTTGTAACATGTACTCGTAATACCGATGTCATTATGATTACAAATGAATTAACTAATTTCTAAAATTAAAAAAATATTCTTATTCTCCATTCATTCCAATCCTTTTTCCAAATTTCCACTGACAGAGGCTGCATCGTATGTCGCTGCGACCCGTGACACCGTGTGCTCGATCTCTAAGACGGTGCGCATCGAGGACGTGCCAATAATCGCCATTCTTGACAGATGTGGGCTTGTACTATTGCATCTTATATCTTCTGTAACTGGATAATGTAAAGAAATAATTTTTGTTAGTCCTAAGAAATAGCGATTTTTCCCTTGAGTCTGTTCGCATTCAAATCATCGATGTATAATAATGATAAACGAATAAATAACATGGAGTGTGACTGATAAATAACACCACACTCGATGGCTCACACTAGGATTTCTGTGTTGTGAGCCCAACATACAAACATATCATCCAGACCCGTACTGTCTGTCTTTAAATAAATTAATGATCGACCGAAAATCGAAGTCGGAGCCCCTTCCACAGCAAGTAAGGGCACTATCAACTGGGCTAATCGACCGTCGTGATCTAATACCTTCCTGTTAATTCATTAAAACCTTGTTAGACCTTCTAATTTCCAGTTAAAAGTTCGTAGGTTAATCAAGATTTTCAACTGCGACCAACTTTTCCCGATCGAATAAGTAGTTCCGAGTTACCTCAGCAAATCAGTCAAGAATATAATTTAAAATTTTCTCTCGCACTAATATAACATTACCACAGACTAAACTAAATTAAAATACGGAGATTAGTACACGTGAATACATGGAAATATTAATTTTCTTTTCAGCTCTTTGCCTACGTGAATTAATTAATCTTGTAAACTCTACAATTTTCTTTTAGCGCAAACTTCTTTTAACTTCACGTAACAAGGTGAGGATGTTTAGTCCATAAAGCTTTTTCGGTTTCTCTTTGCAAATTTCATTAAAGGTGAGGCTTATGTGTTTTTTTTTGCTAGACACATAACTGTCGTCGCGATTTAATTACGAAAAAATGTGGCGTTTTGAAAAAATTCTGATGTGAAATTAAGTTTATTTATTATACTGACATTTTTCTAATAATGGACTAAACTCTAATAGTAAAGTTTCTACTTTCTATTGAGTAGAGTTAAAGTGATAAATATTTTGATATTTTGATAATTTTTGTGTTCTACTCTCTCCTAATACTGAACACTGGTTTATCTTGTACCAGTCACTCAGCATGTTCCTCTACTCTTCCCATCCAGTATTAAGAACATTAAAGACCTTTCCCACCATCTTCTGATGAGGTAACTGGAGATTGTACATATAGATAAATTATCTGCCAATTAATTATCTGTCAATTAAATCTAGCTGATACTGACTTTCTGATACCTCCTGAGAAAGGTCCTAAAACTTAGATTTTAGACTTTCACTGTGATAAAATAAAAATTAATATATGTTGTGTAGAGTTCAAAACCCGGCTGTTTAAATTAATATTTTCTCCGCGGGGAAGGAAAATTTTGTGAGGAGTTTCCAGAGAATAAAAAAAAACTGGGGTATGTTTCTGTACCAATTCGCACTAGGCCCACATGAAGATGTAAATGTGTCGTCTATCTCCAGAAAGGGGAGAGGGATTAAAGGGGAAAGAGATGAACCTCAATGAACTCTCAATGATGAACTCTCAATTCCTCCGATAGAGGCGCTACTGGGTGCTCTATAGAACATTTAACCGAGACGCGATAGTTACAAACGAATTTGTCTCCTTCAACATTAAAATTTATTAAGTTATAAGTATATATGATGGCAATCAAGACACCGTGTTGCAAAATAAAGGCGAAAAAAGGCTGTGTGTAATAAACGCCACAGTCATCGAGTCAGTTGCGCTCGAGAAGCCGAAGAGATAACATCTCTCCGAAAGTGAACGCAGCCGCCACTGAAGATGTCAACCGCAGTTGTTGACGAAACCTTTGGAAGAAAGAGAAGAGATTCCAGAAGACCTCGGCCAAGTAGCCCGGAAGATTCAATTAATATGAGCACCGGCCGAGAAAGCCTACACTCCACTATAAAAATATTAATATTTCTGTTTTATAATAATAAGTCCTTACCTGTGAAGTTGCCGTTTTATATCGAAAATTTGATTTTTTTTTATATTAAAATTTAATAATCGAACTATTGTCCATTATTATCAATGCACTTTTGCCATTTTAATTATGCCTCTGCTATAGAACTCCTGTGGACGGGAATAGATGAATTCTCTGGAGGCGTTTGTCACTGCCTCATGGGAGTTGAATTTTAGCCCCTGTAAAAAGTTATCTAAATTCCGAAAAAAATGGATTTCAGTAGGGGCAAGGTGTAGCGAGTACGGTGGGTGACAGAAAATTTGCAGTAGAAGCTCCTGTAACTTTGAGACTCTGTCGTGCAGTGTGTGACCGAGCGTTATCATGGAGAGGCAGTGAACTAGAGCTCTAGTTCACGAGCGATTGAATGGACTCGGTTGTTTGATAGCGTGCTTGTCCCTCATCGTTTGCAGTTCTTCACAGTACATGTCTACACTAATTGTTGTACCAGGTCTCAAGAAGCTGTAGTGGATAATACCGGCACAGGACCACCATACAGTCACCATGAGCTTCTTTTCCATGAGTTAACGATTCGTATATCATACAGGATCCACTTCTCATCACAAGTGACAATACGATTCAGAATCTCTTAACTTTCGTGGCGTTTCAGCAAAGTAAGGCAAGCTTCGACAAGTGTTTACAGCGGACTTTCATTAGGCTCATACGGTACCCACTTTCCGAATTTCTTCACTTTCCGGATTTGATGCAAATGAATCAATATCGTCTTGTCACTTACGCCGAAGGCTGCTGCGAACTCAGTCATGGTTTGAGATGAATCCGCTTCCACTATTGAAGACGTCATAGCTCCTTCCTCTACAGGCTAGGGAAGCAACATCCGGTTTTTTCCAACCCGGGAAACAATACTCTAAATGATTATGCTAGGTGTTGCTACGAGTATATCCCCGGTGAGCCGGTGGTTATTTGACGACTACAATTTGGCCGCCCTACTATTTAGTATACTGCTGAATTATTTTGTTTTCGGTTACACAACCCAAAAACGTCATTTTCGACATAACTATAAAACGGCAATCAGTCAAAACCCGTCAAATTTAACATGCAAAATATACTTGTAAAATTGTGCTAACTCCAAAACGTGTAGCAAAAGTAATTATTATGTGTGGTTTATTCAAATTTTGTTATTACGTCACACACAACACGCACGATCCCGGCCGACATTTAATTTGTCGCATGTGGGTGTAATACTAATGAAATATGTCATTATCCGAAACGGAAAACGTCATTAATTTAGATCAACCCGTTGCTTCGGACACTGATGTCATCTATCGAGGGTTCCTAAGAAATACGGAGGTTAGAATCAGAATATTTAGGTCCGGATAAATAGTCGATTTTCGGTTTTCTAATTATTATTTTTATTATACAGTCCTGTTTTTAGCACTTTATACAGTCTGCATAGAGGTTAGTTTCCAACGGAACTATCTAAATCTAAGCAAAGTGCGGTCTTAGAATCGTCTATATTTATTGGGACCTTAATGTTTTCGGTCGTTTATAAGTGAAAATCAAAATTAAATATTAAAACGACAAATTTACAAAAAGACATCAAATCAAATCATTTATTTGCGACGCGAGTAATAACAGATGATAATTACATACAACAGACCGTCACATTTGTCAGAAATGGCGTGCAAAAACAAATACAAAGTTATTATGGAGCATTAGTCAATACATTTCAAATTATTTCCATTAGAAGAACTGAGATGTCAGTTTTACATTTAATTGATAATAACTAACTACATATTAAGTATTAAATGCCAATTTAAGCTCAACATCAAGCAAATTTCCCACTTCAATTCGGTTCATTTAAATAGCAGTCATTTTACAGAACAATTCAATGAATAATTCCCTATTCCTGCACTAGGACTAATGCACTAATGCATTAGGACTTGTAACTTTAATGCTTGAATCTACGAGTATGTGTCGGTGGTAAACAACAAACCGCTAACAAACCACAAGCCCTGAAGAAGTACACCACCTCAAAAAGAGTGGACTCGACAGCCCAGTTGACCAGCGTGGCGTTTTAAGACCACACATCTACCATGCACAAGACCATTAGGAGGCCAATGTCCAGCAGTGGATATTGAAAGAGCTAGTTGCAAAAGCATAGCGATCCTTGTAAATCGTCAATTGACAGCTTATAATAAAAAGTGTCGTGGATGTATTTTTTTTCCACACCTCCAACCGAACTGGTCAATGTACTCCGTAATGTTGAATCCTCAAATTCTATCTTATTGTACAGCATACGAATCAACAAATTAAAATTTCGACAGTCTGTCTGTCCTTTCGTGTATTTGCAGTAACTTGAATTTTACCAAAGTTTCCATTCCCGTGATTATTTTAATAATAATTAAAGAAATAAAGTCAATAGCACAAGTAGAGATTTGACGTAAACAAACTAACAAACAAGTTCAAGAAAAATTCAAATATATTTTTATTGATTTAAACCTAAATTAGAAACTTAGAGTTTGCGATGAAGCAAACAGAGTAATCGGTGTTTATTGCGTTTGTTTATTTTTTAATTTTTATCTGTCAAAGCTGTCGTAAAAATGTCACTTATCTTTTTGGCAGGGCAGCTTTAATATGCTTAGCATTAATTAATATTAATATGCGTTAATATAATGTATATTTGTTTGTGAGGAAATAATTGCACTTTGAACAAACCTTGGTTTTTTGAGTGTGTGTTATTTTATAAAAAAAATGTGAAGTTAAATGAAAACTTGTAAAAAACGATAGAATTGAACAACGAAATCTTAATTTGATAGACACTATTTTGTGTATATTAGTACTCTATTCTGTGGCACAATGAGGCATTTAATGAATTTCAATGTTTACTTGTACGATTTACATACAGCAAATAAACTAACGTATTCCGCTCTCTCTGTGTTTATCTGTATTTATAGCAGTATGTAGTGAATTCAACAAGCATATGTACGTGACTGTATTAAATATTGTATAAATAGTATTAATTTGCTACATTATTACGTGATTAATGTTTGTACGGAATACAAATTTGCTTAATATTTAACTTTGTAGGGGGAGAGTGCACGCTACATTCTCACAGCCGCTGAGCGCACTCGACTGGCCATATTACCCTCCTCTCACAGAAGATTACCTTGAAATGTACTGCATTTCCTACTTTATCGTATTTCCCCAATGTACGTACGTGTTTCGGTAGTGATTGAGATATGCCAGAACCCATTCCCATCACGTTTTATCTTATCCCTCCCCATTTCCCAACGCTTTCTCCCAATCCATTCATTAATCTGCAAAGGTAGGCAGCGCATCCGGTGACGTGCAAACGTATGTCATTCTGGACTGATGTTGGCATGTATCACGGATATCTATGGACGACGGCATCCACTTATCATCAGGTGGACTGTATGCTCGTCTGCCACCCTTTTACTATTAAAAAAAAAAACAAATAAAAAAATGGAGACAACGCAACTGGCTAGGAGGAAGAAAATCATGGAGGTTCGAGTGTAAGCAAAAATTGCAAATTATAACAATAACCTATTAATTGATAATGAATGTTTTTGATTTCATTTAAACAATATTGGCCGAGTGGTGTTGGTCGACTTTAGGATAGCGCCTCCTCATCTCTTTCTGTGTCTTAAATGGCGTCTAATGGCGTCTAAGCAGCTACCACAAACCCGGAGGAACTACAGCACTTTTAAAAAGGGGACGCGGCAATTCGCTTTGTGGCGTTTTAAGGCTGTCAAATACGAGACAATGTAGATGAGTATAAGTTAAGAAAAAAATCCTATTGTAAAAACTGTTAGAATCGATTCTAGTCTCAATATTGAACGACCTATTTCCAGCTTTTGCGTTATTACAGTGGTGCCGTTGTATATATGTTCAGAACGAATTAGCCTTCGGATTAGTCAAGCGAATATGCACTAGTATTGTGTCGGAATTCCACGGGGTGGAAAATTAATTGCCTCTCACGACGCGTTTCAGATAGTTGTACACAATTACATGCCTTTCCCGTTCCTGGAACGAATAAAATTTCGATGCAACAGTCGCAATAGAGATTTATATTCAGTTATCGACTCTTCAATGACAATGACTGTGATTAGATCTCCATCGCAGCACTGTCCAACGAATTTTAACTAAAGATTTACACCTTCGCGCTTACAAGATCCAGCTTGCTCAAGAACTGAAGCCTACAAACCATAGACAGCATAGAAACTTTACCAATTGGCACAACTGCAAGTTGACGATGCATTTCAGAACAAAATCATCTTTAGTGACAAGGCTCACTTCCACTCCAATGGCTTCGTTAACAAAAACTCAAGAGCAGAATTCCCCAGATATGGCGATCAGAAAATTCTCATGCTTTCCATGAACTTCCGATATATCCCCGAAAAGTTTCATTTTAATGTGCCATGTGGGCAGGAGCGATCATGGGACCATACTTTTTTGAAAATGAGGAAGGTGCCTCGGTGATTGACAATGGCGATCGCTATCATGACATGTTGACAACCTGTTTTTGGGCAAAAATTGGATGAAACAGGGTGGTGCCACTTGTCATACTGCGCGCGAAAGAATGACGTTGTTGCAAACCTAGTTCCCAGTTCACCTCTCGTTTTGGAGACCAAAACTGGCCGCCATGAAGTTTAATTGCCTAAATTTCTTTTAGTGGAGTTTTTTGAAGAGCAAGGTCTATACAAACCACCCTGAGACGATTGAAGAATTCAAAGATGAATTTGAACGCCAAATTAACGAAATCCAGCGGTCCTTACTCGAAAAAGTATTTCGAAATTTCCTTGAAGGATTCCATGCCTGCCATAGCAGTCGCGGTGATCATTTTACCGACATGTTTCACGTGTAATGTCAATAATTGGTGTTTATGTAAATAAAAAATTCTACGAAATTGATTCAGTTATGGTGTTTTTCCATTTATTCAAGTTCTCGTTGAGACACTCTTTGCAATAGAATTGACAGATTCCAGGAACTATGTGGTCGGATTATATTAAGAAAACTGTAAGGTTACACTCGCCCTGACTCGTCACTCATTAGCACGAGAGCAACGAGAAAGGGAAGACAAAATAAACACTCGAGAATGTTAGACAATCACCCCACGCGACGCATATGCACTTTATTTATTGAAATCATCAATAATATTACATTTTTTACACAGACCAATAATTCAGCGGAATAATTCATTTGAACTGTAAACATCGTAATCCATCGTAAACAATCATTTCATTGTAGATGTGGGTTTTAGTCAATTAATTGTAGCAGACATAAGAAATAATGATTTTTAATATTTTGTAGCTTACGGTGTTCTTCCCTATCAGACTTATCATCATTCAAGAATCGAAGATATTTTTTCATTTTTTTTTATTTTGCCCTCTGCGTAAGTCTCCTTTATGGCAAAAACTTGTAGTCAACATAAATTAATATACGTAAAAATAAATTAAATTAACATACATAAATTAACACAGTAGTAGTAATATAAGCGACTACCAACAGCTCTTAGGAACTACACCGCCTCATAAACAGTGGACTTGCCATCCCACTTGGCCAGCGGCGTAGCGTTTTGAAGCCATACATCGCTCATACAAGGCAATGCGCATGAGGAGGCCTATATACTGCAGTGGATACTAAAAGGGCTGGTTGTGGTTACAACATCAAATCAAATTTAAATGTTTATTTGTGAATTGTAGATGCAAAGATGTCATTCTCATTACAAATGTATGTATTATACATAAATTATCTGTATTAGAAGAGAAGCAATTCATTTCATCTGTATTCTGAGGAATATTTTTTCGCTCTCAGATATAAAACGAATGCATTACGAGCTAATTAACAGTTAATTTAATTAAAAATCGTTTCGTTCTCATTTAAATTCTCTGTGTAAAAAATGTTTAGTCTGACTTTAATTTGACGCCCTATTTAACGCCCTAATTCCGAAAGATACCTCCATTTGCATAATTTCCAATTATTCTCATCTTATTATAAAGTAAAAGCAAGTGTTATTATTGGCGGCAAATAATAGTCGTTAAAAGTTATTTTGGAAATTTACAAACGAAAATAAACTGCTTTGAGTAAAGTAAATTGATGAAATAGTGAAAACCTCGTGGAACAAGTGAAACACTAATGAAAAAATGATTCAGAATATTAAAAAAATCTCGAAAATAAATACAGTGTGAAATTTGTGAGAAAGAGAAATGAGAGAAAGTACTCTAAATATTATCTCAAAGGAAATTTTATTTTATTTTTAAAGATAAGAAAAACGAATCGGTAATCGAACCGACACAAGTGCGAAAAAATTACCTTATATATTATGCATTAAATTATAACCAGACCATGAAACGATTATTATTTCGTCAAAAAAATAACTAAGAATTGAACGTCAATAATAATTAACAAAATGTATTTTGAAATATAATAATTAATACTTATTTAGATTTATGTAATTATACCGAGGAATATGTAGTGACTCATATAAACCAGTAATGGTTTCCAAGCGTTTAGAAAGTAAATTTATTTTATACTAGCTGTGCCCGGCCACGCGTTGCTGCGGCTGCCCAACAGATGGCGATTACCCTGTTTTTACCTGTTTTTGGTTTCTACATGTTTTTACCCTGTGGGAGGTATATAAAAACACGCGCGTATTCGAATGCAACGTTGTGTCAAAATTTCAAAGCAACCGGTGAAGAACTTTCGGAGATTTAAGATTTTGAACACACGAACGTTTACATTTTTATTTATATAGATTAAGAAATAAAATAAATAACTGTCTATTTCACTATCAATTAAATCTGAGATCGTGTATAGGAACCATGATTAAAACAAGGAAACGGAGATATGGTAGTTTAAAATACTTATTTTGGTGACATTTTCACGCAAAATTTTATGATGAGTGTAAAAAGTTTGATTTCCCAACAGGCAAAGTATATCAACACTGCGTCGAGAGCTCAGTAGGTAGACTTTATTAGCGAACTGAAAAAAACACTGCAATATCAAAATTTCTATGCAGCCAATTATCACTATAAATGAACGGTAATTCTACAACACAGTTTATATTAAAATATTTATGCTCCCTTTTAGGTGTCAGACACAAGGAATTCTTGGTCGCAGCGACAAATGACGTGACTGATCGCGTGGTCATGCTGATGGTTGTTAAGTTCCGTGATCATGCCCAAGGGTGTAGTTAGGATTTCATCCAGGGTGGGGCAATAGCAAACAATTTTATCCAGAATGAGGCAATGCAAACAATTTTCTTATAATAATTTAAATAGAAGTAGAGTAATGCAGTCTGGTACTTATTCTTCCCTATGCCTTCAAGCGCTATGCCCCTATGCCTTCCCTATGCCTTCAAGCCCTATGCCCCTAACCTGCTCCATTGTGGCTACGCCCATGATCATGCCACCTACTATAATCCATTTAACTGTAAGGATCTGCCTTCCTGTCATTCGTTTAAACTTTAGACGACGACGGGCTGCGACTGAGAGCGGTTGGACTCTCGATCTTGCGACTTAAAGTTAAATAACGTGTTTAAAAGACATGTTTAGCATGCAGTATTCTCGCGGCTGACCATCAGTCCACGAGGTCATCAAAGCAAAATAATAAAACTGGTGTTTTCATGAAAGATTCTAATTCAAATGTTAAGAAATTCTTTACATTGTACAATAATTATGAGGAAAAATTCTTTGTATTCTGACCGTTCTAGTTTGGTACCAAGCGCAAATAACTAACAGATGTTCAGATTTATTTTGAACTTGGCAACATAATTTGCTGCTAAGATCGGGTTTTTATCATCACACCTCTCTTCATCGATCAACGGTTGATCATCATTTCCTTGACAAAAAGTCACCGAATCATTCCTTAAAACACTACTAAAAGCCGTTAAATATCGGTTTTATACGAATGTAACCGAAACTGGGTCCTTACTTATTTGGGCTGAAAACCCTTTGAAAATGAAACTGTTTCTATTAGTTGATGTGCCGTATGAAAATGCAAGAGGTCTCATTAAAATGGCAATGAATTGCATGCAGTGGAATTAAATCAATTATGCATTTACTTTCGTTGGCTTGAGTTCATAATGGAGTCACGTGATACTCGTAATTCGCTCTTTGTTGTAAGAATGAGGTTTTATGAAAGATGTGTCAAACGATTATGAATCATGAAAGAAAATATATTTTACTTTATATATATTTCACTCGATAGTTTCTACAATCTATTGTATACCTAGTGAAGAATTATTTAATTGAATGCTCCTGAAATTACGAATTTGGGTTCGATTCGAAAATTACACTTATTTTTTTTGTTTATGAACAAAATTCAACAGCCAAACAGGAATGTGACCTTATTATACAAACATGGGCTGTTCCGAAAGTTTTTAGCTAATTTGTTACTATCAATCAATTTGTACTATATTTATAACAGATTAGATGGTAATTTCAATGCAAACCTCTATGGTAAAAATCACTGGCCACCGTTAATAGTTTTTTAATTATTTTTTACGACAAGACGTCAGTCAATAATTGATTGCAACAATGAACGTGTCGCATGAAGTATTTCGTGCAATGATTTTCTATGACTACAAACGAGGTTTGACGTTTAAGGAATCTCACGAAAATTTACAAACTGCTTTTGGTGAATCTTCTCCTTCGCTAGCAACCGTGGCCTATTGGTACCGTGAATTTAAACGTGGCCGAGAAAGCCTCGAAGATGATTCTAGGCCGGGACTGCGGTTACCCACGAAAACGTCATCAGAGTGGAGTGGTTAATAAAGGATCATCGAAACATTGCACATCGAGAGATTCAGGGTGAACTGAAGATTGGATCACGGGCGGTTTGGAGCAAAAATCCCGGTGTGTAGATTGGTGCAAGTTTATGCTGGAAAAGTTCGATGGAGGGAGTTCGAAACAAGTATCCTATATCTTGACTACTGATGAATCTTGGAACTACAGCTACTACCTGTTTACAACGCAACAATCCACACAATGGGTGTTCGAAGAGGACGATTTATCCATCAAAGTTGTTCGCGGTCGAAGTGTAAATAAAAAAAATGATTGCTATTTTTTTCCAACGTAGTGGTCCAGTAGCGATAATTCCACTAGAAGATCGTAAAACAGTTACTAGTGAATGATATTGCAAAGTTTGCCTGTCCCAAGCCTTAAGGGAGTTACGTGACGACCGCCCAAGGAGCGGCGCGGTGCATTATTTTTCACCAACATTGTTTTACCAATGCTTCTGCTCACATGGCCGCTAAAACCATCGACTTTTTAGCCACTACGGGCGTTCAATTGTTACCCTCTCCACCCTACAGATTTGATCCCGTGAGACTTTTTTTATTTCCTACCATAAAAAATGCTAATTAAGCTATGCTAAAAGAAAATTTAAGACTTCGGATGAGGCTGTCGATGAATTTAGGCGACTCTTTTTCGACCTTCCGCGATAACCTTTTTCAAAATGTTCAGTCGTTCAGTCGTTAAGGTTCAGTCGAATAAACAAGTGCATAGAGGCTGTAGGGGAGTATTTTAAAAAACTGTAAATATTTTTTTTACTAACATTTTACGGAACAGCCTAGGTATAAATTAAGCTTATCACCAAAACGGATTTTTCTATGTATACAAACTAAGAAACAGTACCAATTTTATCAAATTCGCTGAATTGCCTTGATTTTAATAAATTGGTACTCATCGCAGGCTTAGATTTCATACTTTATAAATAAATTAAAATTAATAACAAGTGTTAGCAAAGTATATGCTCAGAAAGACCCGTAAGTGAATGGGTAGAGTTTTACTATCGAGTTTTGTAGTTTATAACCCGTATGCTTGAGATAAAAAAAAATTTGGAGCATGTGTTGTCCACGAATCCGCACTGGTTCCGAGTGATCGATTATCGAAAACCTGTATCCTACACTGACACGCTATTAAGCTGATAACAAATCGAATCGAAAGTAGAAAATGGAATTTACTTCTATGTTATCCTTTCGTGACCCTTATTACCGTGATGTAATTATTAAGCAAATGGAGACAAATCACATATGGTCACGATCCTCATTAGTGAGGGAACGACAAAGGAAGAAAGAAAGAAAGAAATTATTTTATTACCGCACACCGTAACCAGCCCTTTTATCGGACACTACTGAGGTATATATGACATTAACACTCTTTGAGAGGTGGTGTAGTTTCTCGGTTTCTGTTGTAGCGGCTTCGCTATTCCTTAGTCGAGATTGAGTGGTGCTCTTCCAAAGTCGGCCCACATCACACGGTCACGTATTACACATAGCAACTATTATTTTATTGTGTACAACAAATAATATAATATATATTATTCGGAGAGACGTTGCGTCTCTCTGTGTGTTCTACCGCCTGTACAATGGGGAATGCTCTGAAGAATTGTTTAATATAATTCCCACCTCGGGTTTCTACAACCGCACCTCCCGTCACAGAAGTGCGGTCCATCCGCATTTCCTCGATACGGAGGTGTCGCGCACTGTTCGGTCCAAAAATTATTTTATACCGCGAACCCGTAGGCTGTGGAACGAACTGCCTCAAGAGGTCTTTCCATTGAGCTACGATATGGGGTTCTTCAAGAGAGCTGTGAATAGGATTTTGCAAGGTCGGCGGCGCGCCCGCATATCCCCTGGTGTTGCAGGTGTCCATGGGCGGCGGTAACACTTACCATCACGTGGGACCGCTTGCTCGTCCGCCCACGACCTATATTAAAAAAAAAAAAAAAATTCAAAAAAGAGAAACAAAAATACAATCATTCATAAAATTATGTTTATATTACAAATATAAAATCATCAAAACGAATGTGGAAAACCGTGTGAGAACTTTTCTTTGAAGTGTAAAATTAGCTACAATCACTTCATTGCCTTTCGTCGTATGAATTTTTAATTCGATTGAGACGTTTTCCTGCAGTTTTGTGGGAGCGGACAAATGTCGTTATATTTTTGTAAAAACTTTCATGTTTATATAATAATCGAAAAGCTAAAATTGTTAATGAAATACTTTTCCTTTACTTTAGTACCATTTTATGAGATAGTAGCATGCCCCCGGCGGCGGCCGTGTCCTACTGGGCTCTTCAATACTTTCGTATATTAAATTCGTCACTGGAAGCGAAGGCAAACATAGTGGAAGACACCTTTTCCTCGAATAACAGTTTAAAATTTGTGTAACTTCCAATCATTTCGCATTGGAACAACTTAAAGCCGAAATGTTTTTAATCATAGCGAGTCCGATTATTTAAGATTTAAGATAAATTATTTAGGCAAAGATTGATTTAAGGTTTTGGTATATCAGTATTAAGACGAAATTAAAATAATGTTATAGATGTCTTAAAGTGAAACAGGAGAACAGTTATTCTGAAAGATATTGGAAGGAGATTTAAACCGTTCAAAGTTGTTTAATTGCTATGTATAGTAATCGCGAAAACCTAAGAAAATAAGATATTGGAAAGTCAATAAATAAGACTTTAGTGTAAATTTTGATAAAATACTCCGTGTTATGAGCTAATGATTGTTCACCAACGGACGACGAAAACTACGATAATCATATAAGAACCCAAAAAATCTCTACTGAAAATTAAATATTCTAGTAGATATTCTATTTAGATTGTTGTGAGATCTTTTTATTGTGTCGACTTGTGCTCGTCAATTTATTCCAACGATTCATATGCGTTTAATTCAGTTGCCATACTTTAGGTAGAAAAAGGGAGTTCTGATTCAAAAATAAAAATAAATTAATTATCTACGTTAATTCTTCCCGTTATTTTTATGAACCACAATAACGTTATCTTCGTACTCTCTATGAAAACGTCAAAATGTTGCCAGCATCATAAATTTTCATAATTTAGGGGGATGTTGGATCCGCTCCGTCCCGGAAATACCCCTGTTATCCTTTTTAAGATAATATTAGCTTGTTTTATTATGTTGTAAAGCCAAAATACAATTACTTTTCACGATACACGTATTATTTAATCTGAGTAATAAGATTTTGTATGAATAAATAGCAGTAGCACGTAGTATCTGATCAGTATTGACAATAATATCGATGTTTAATAAACTTACCACAATAGGATAATTAAAAATTTCTGAAATTGTTTATTTGTCAATTCAAAATTCTATATACCTATATAATAAAACTGTAGAACCAGCGTGTCTGTACATTGAATATATATACCAAAAACTGATTGAGGGCGGTGAAAGAAGAGTATCAGAATACAAAAAGACGATTATGAAAATTTTTGTCTGTTTCTCTGTTCGAACACGCTAATGTCCAAAAATACTGAACGGATTCTCACGGGGTTTCTACAGGTTAATAAGCATAGCTTGACGCTTCGAATGGGCTTCGTTTCATCGAAATCGGCTGATAGGAAGAAAAGATATCCCAATTTAGAATTTAAAAACTAAAATGCCACGCGTACGAAGTCGCGGGCACAGCTAGTGTCATATAAATTTCCAAATTGAGTAGGTACGAGCTTCAGAATATTAATAGTAGGTAGCTATTGCTTTCTCTGTCACTGATTTATGGTCGTGATAGATATTATTTAACATTACCTACTAACTGTGTATTACCCTGTTAATACAGTCAACAATACTTCATTGAAACAACAAATATTTCCACAGTTGTTGTTGCTGTTGTTGTTGCTTTTTATTGTACTTAAAATGAGTTGTTACAACTCATTATATCCTTTACACAGTTATTCTTTTTGCAATATATAAATTGATTTTAAAGTCCTCGATTTTATATCTGTGCCCGACATAGAAGACACCTTAGATCAAATCTCGATTTGTCGTTGTCTGAATCTGGTCGATTTCAACCCCAGTAAGACACAAGTCTGCGCCTTCACCGCTAAAACAGCCCTTTAGTCGTAGTGCCTCGCCTTCGGAACATAACCATAAGTACCTTAAGATCTCAGAGATTCAGAGATCTCAGGGATTCTTGGACTCGTCATTTCCAACAGAGTCGAATTTAGGAGTCGTCTGGAAAACAAGCTCAAAATGGCCTCCAGAAAGCTCGGTGTGCTGAAGAGAGCAAAACGGTACTTCACCTCGAGGCAACGTCTGACGCTCTACAAAGCTCAGATCAGACCCCAAGTACTGCTCACATCTCTGGGCCGGTGCACCGAAGTATCAGTTGGATCCACTTGACTCCATCCAACGACGCGCTGTTCGAATTGTCGATGATCCCACTCTCACAACCGGTTTGCAACCACTCAGCGTCCACAGAGACCTTGCGTCCCTCTGCGTGTTCTACCGCCTGTATAACGGGAAATGTTCAGAATAACTGTTCGATATGACTCCCACTTCAGGTTTATACAATCGCACCGCCCGTCACAGAAGTGCGGTGCATCCGCATTCCCTTTATACGGAGGTGTCGCGCACTGTACGGTCTAAAATCGTTTTTTGCCGAGAGGCTGTGGAACGAACTGCCCCGTGAGGTCTTCCCCTTATGCTACGACATGGGGTTCTTCAAGAAAGCTGTGAATAGGATTCTGCAAGGTCGGCAGCAACACCATACCCCCTGGTGTTGCAGGTGTACATGGGCGGCGGTAGCCACTTACCATCATGTGGGCCGCTTGCCCATCTGACTCCATAAATATAAAAACATTAAGATCAACTATCAAAGTTCATCGACGTTTAATCAATGTTATGCCAATATAATATTGTTTTAACGGATTAATTTATATATTTTTTTAATAAATTATAATATATTTTTTTAAGTCAAGAACGTTTGAATTTTTTAGTAAATTTACAGAGAGAGTATTACTATGTATATATGGATCTGATGAATACTAAGTGGTTCGTCTGTTGAACAGATTTCCATCATAACAAATGGTGTCTACACTATTGGCTAACTCTTCGGAGAATGCTTAGAATCGCACACATAACTCGAGCATGCCTAACCGCAATTAATATCGATTAACCGGAATTCTCGCTACATTAGTGCGGGCGTCACATGTTCTCTAGGGGTTATTAGCTGTAAGGCCAACTACACACTTGTCCGACGTCAAGGGTTCGTCTTTGAATCAAACTGTCTTTATTTATTTAGGAACAGACACTCGCGTAGTAATTTGAACATAGTTAAATTGAATAGATTTACATCCACACCTACTGATCCGTAACAGAAGAAAACAAAGCATTGAATCAAAATATAAGTATATTATTATTATTTTTATTTAACACTTTAATGCATTTGTTCAATGCACGAGCTCATATGTTACATGGCATTGTCTTCCAGCCAACCTTCAGGAGAGGAAAGATATAATGACGCGGTGCAATCAAGGAAGTTAAAACCTTAAAAGTTAATATGTTTTTAAAAGGTAGCCAATTTGTTTATAAACATGTGTCAAAGTTGAAGAACAACCAAACATCTTAGAATCTAACGAGGTTAGTTAAGAAAAGTAGCGCAGAGGTTATTGATGCAAATGGAATAAAGATACACACTACTTACTCTTACGAGCGGCAAAACCGATAAGATTGCGTGCAATAGACTTTCTTCACGGGATAGACGCTCAACTAACTTAGCTGCGGAAGCTACGAGTATGAGAGTCGTCAGTAAAATTTTGCGACACATTCAGTGAATAAGTGAATGTCGTAGTGAATGTGAATGTCGAATGGTGAGCAGGGTCAGGTGCCTTCAAATTTATCTATCTATTTTGTCGTTTGTACGACTTTGTCGTCGTTTGTCGTGTATCTAGTGTGTGTAAAAATTCTGTTTCCTCGTGTATACTGCGTAAACATTAATATTACTGTACATATCGTCGATATTAAACTGGTAATACGAAACGTGACGTCTGTAACAGGACGAGAGTATTGAAAAATCACTTCAACTAGTATCGTAGCGCCCTCGCTAGAGAGAGGATCATAGCCATAATCCATCAAATAGATTGCGACAATATCAAATGCTTAGAAGTATGGAGATAAACAATAAAAGGTGATGAGAAGGTGTCCCAAAAAGAAAAACAATATATACCAATATACTTGAGATATATCTACCTCAAACGGAAGCTTTTATTTCATAGATCTTTCAATCTTAATGCAGTTAATGTCAAAATTGGGCAAACCACGATATAAACCATATTTTCATTCTTAGCTGTTATTTGTTAAAATATTGTAGTAAAGAAAACATCACTTTGGAATTTATAATTACTTATAACGATCATAATAAATACATTGTTACTGGTTTTATATTTCTTGGTGGGTGGGGGGGGGGGGGATGACTACAATACTTTTTTCCTCATCGGTTTTTCCTACTGTATTTGGTCTGCCGCTCACTTTCCGAACAAATAAAACCAAAGGTGAGTTTTAGAAAAAAAAAATATCGAATTTATTATTTCACGAGCCCTGTCTATCAACATATTGTTTGAAATATTTTTTGTAACTTTTTAAACAGTTATAATTTTCTAAATGCCAAACCATTTTAGTTCCTCTACGAATTTGAATTACATTATTAAAGTGAATGTAAGGAAAAGTCTATGAAAAACCTGCACACAGAGTTCGATCGTTTCAACGCCTTCAGATATACGTACTTACCGTCCCCGCGGGGGCTGGGTATCACCTCTATAGATTGCCTCTTTCTGTGGCACACACATTGTTCCATGGGTCTAAAGTCCATAAATAACTTATTATGCCTGAAGATTCTAACATGGATTAGCTACAAACATTAGGAGATCTAGCAACCTATTGACGGAAAGGAAAGACTTTTAAAAAAAAAAGAGTATTTTCAAACATTTACTACAGTGATTTTTTCAAAAAATATTAAATGTACAGACATGACTTTGTTATGATTTTATTTTATGCTAGTGAAAAACATCTTTCTCCACGTTTTTATAGCTTAAGCGGTGAGCAGCTGTGAACAAGATAAGGGTGATCGAACGGTATCCAGACAGTGTTGGTTTATATTCAGTATTTCAACTGGACCTTTTAAATCCTCAGACGATACTTAAGTACCCCTCTAACTCAGAGCTTCGAAATGAGTTATGATGACATTCACAGCTAATCCTTACCATTTAGAAAACTTGCGATATTATCAGCCAAACTAAAGTAATTATAACCTAATATAACTAACTTCATTAATAATTAACTTCTGAAAACTTCTGATTTATTTTTCCAGTTGCTTCCTTTTATCCATTTATTTTGCATTTTATTTGAGGCGGACTTTTATTAGTCTTTTATGTCTATTTAGTATTCAGTGCAAGTCAAATAACATTATAGAAGACAAAAACTGGAGACAATATTTCGGGTACCGTTAGTCAACCAACATCACTTTAAAAATCTGCAAATCCACTTCACTGATGACTTTCGACCTTTTCAATTATTCAATTTTTTTTTCTTTTTATAGGATATTTTTATATTTCTTTTTATATTTTTTTATAGGAAAATTCAATTTTTCCTTTTTTATCTAAACGACTTTTAAAATTCTAAATTTAAATATTTAAATTCTACGTTTTTATTTTTTTGTTATTTTCAAATTTAGATTGTGTCACAATCTAGCCTAAGTTTTTATTCATGTTGTACACTTCTATAATTGGGATATATAGCAGACTTCAGTCTTATCTTAATTGCACCTATACCCAAATCATGAATCAAATGTAGGTATTTAATATTGATATCTATTTAGAGGTTATAGAGAGGTTAATCTATTTATAGAGAGGTTGATATCTTTCAATCTCTTCTTAAAACTATCACTGGTTGGAACTTTTCTCATATCATAACGGAAACTTTGTTTCAGAACCTTGTGGCTTTCGTGGCGGAATAATCTGAGAGAATATTGAGCTCCTGTGACAGCTGCAAATTATCCAAAGATATTTAAAGTCCTACAAAAATAGTGAAAACAAATATAAGAAATTTTATTAATTTGATAGTCCAAACAAAGCCTGTAAAAGTGTTATGGAAAAGAATCAAAATGAAGTTGTCATCAATATTTGATTAAACAATTTACTCAGTATGTGTCAATAGGTATGAGTTGCGTGTAAACAGAAAAGGGGGCGTGTTCAATGTCAAAAACCTAAGCGATCGAGTGTGGATAGTCTTATGCACATAACCACTATTTATTGATTTATTTTTAGTCAAATATGATAATTTTAGTCTACTGTTTGACATATTAAAATAATTTATACTATTTTTGTTGGACGTTATCTTTGTAATAACCTTACTTGTTAAATAATTTCTACTTTTCTATAATATGATTCAATAGTACCTCCACTTGAATCGCTTATCGCCCCAATGCTTCTTATACCATTAATCAATCGGAATGTAATAATAGTAACCACGAACGTTCCAATTCCTGTCAGTCGTATTTCGGATTCAAGATGAGGTGAAATTCTTTCTCTTATTTCTCCTTTAGTTTTTTTTATAGATAGTTTGTGTATTTGTGTATAGTTTATGTAGTTTGGTAAACGAGCAAATAGTCTGCTTGATGATAAGCGAATACTCATCGAAATCTGCGACATATTTGCCAACATTCGGCAAGACTGAGAAGTTGGTACGCTCGCCAACCTTTAAGAATTTTAAGTTTGGGAGATGGAAGAATTAGAAAGGATGGGGTTTTAAAGAGTATAATAAATTGGATGAGTAATTTATTTTATTTACACTTTATTGTTTTAATAAAAAAGCCGGACTTAATGCTAAAAAGCATTTTCTCCCAGCCAACCTTGGGGCTATACAGTGATGGCGTGGTAGGTTCAAGTGAAACAACATTATTTATATAAATAAAAATATTAACGTTCGTTTGTTCAAAATCTTAAATTTCGGAAAGTTCTTCACCGATTGCTTTGAAATTTTGACACAACGTTGCATTCGAATACGCGCGTGTTTTTATGTATATAAAAACACGCTCGTGTTTGTGAGTGTTTGTGCGCTGTACACACGCGCTGTGAGTATTCACAGGGTAAAAATATGCTTTTTACCCAAAAACAGTTAAAAGCGCCATCTTGGCAATTGGTCTTCTTAGGGGGTCGCTAAAAAGGAACCTTTAAAAACCTTTCTCAACCTTTAAAAAGGTTGAGAAACGATCTGGATCAAGGAAATAAAATGTTTTTCACCTTTTGCATTAAAACATGTATACGACATGTATAGCGAGAACTCGAGAAAAGAAGTCGAGTTTTTGTTTGATTCCTATTGTTTGTGTATTGTGTTAGCTTATAAAACTTCAAATTATTTTTTTGTGCATAATGTTTGTGATACTTAAATAAAAGCATAGGACCGCGTTTTTCGTGTGCTTCCAAAGAGTCATCTTCTGTCCTCAGTAAACCTACTTTTAGTGAGCGACTTCTGACTTACTTCGACGGGACGGGACATTGACAAAATACGTTATAGACTTTAAAATTGTTTATTACGAAGAAAATTTGACATTGGCAGAATGTGCTATTTGCACCATTGCCATATATAAGTAGAAAAAAAACGATTAGCGGTTACTAAACCTTTGCCGCAAAATGTGTTGTACTACATAGAATTCAATAATACCCCCAGTACCTATATTAAATTATTACAGTACAAATTTTATATAGCCGCAATAAACTAGCGTGTGACTAAACTAACTAGAACAACCAATAATGATTCAACCCAATTTCAAGAATTACAATGCAGGCTTTATGCCATTTGCCATTAATGCAAGTATTTCGTGTCATTGGCTGGCTCGTTATAGCACTTTGACTTAACCTAACCTTAATCTTCGTTGTGACCTAAATAATAAGTGAGGGTAGAAATAGGCGTTTTTCTTAGAACCTTCGTGTTATGAATCAGCTCGTAGTCGAATTGATTGTTTCATTATTAGTTATGGGGAACGTGACTGGCGACCATGTGGTGTAAAGTGGCGTGCATTGATTTTGAAGTTTGATAGACGGTAGTGCATATATTTATTCTTTATTGCACAGACTGACAAAAGCCGGGCCTGATGTTTTGAAGCCTAAGTGTTGTAAAAACGAGCGCTGAGCGCTCGACGCCCAATCACTGAGTGAGGGCTAATGAACTTTCTTCTTTAGTTTGCTAAATGTCACTTTTTAATTGAAACTAAGATTCCTCGAATTTTGAATTAGACCGGTTTATTTTATTAAAGCACCTCATAAATTTCTTTTAAGTTTTGTATTGGGTTGGCGTCTGTTCAAAATGTATATTGTCCTTAAAAAGTTTTAAAAACATGAAACAATAACGAATCGTGTGTAGTCTTAGCGGAGGCCGTATCAAACAATTTATGATGCTTACTGAAACAGGTTTCTAATTTCAGAAAAAGACTGAAATCGCCATGGTACGGTACATTGAACACAGATGTGTTTAGGCTCTTTGAGAATTTGATCTTCGACCTTCAATTGTATTCCTTTCTTTTTAGGACCTAAGAGCCTTTGCGATCTCAACGGTGATTGATTTCAACCTATCAAGTCATTAGACCTTTGACCTTCCATAGTCCCATTTTATATTAATGGTACTGTTGGGGCAAACCACACTTGACTAGCAAATGAAAGTATGTAATAACAACGAAAACAGCATTTACTTCCACATATTTATTTTCACTTACCAATTTACAAAATTTATTTTCTGAGTTTTTATATTTATATTTAGTAGCGTTAGGAAATCTCGGCTGATGCTAGCTGCAAGTTTTCAGATCTCCTTGTGTGTGTTTGCATGCGTGCGCGTATGTATGAGCGTGTGCGTGCGTGCGTATGCGTGTTTGTGTGAGTGTCTCCAAAATGTTTACAATACCAATTTTCAGTATTTATATTGGATTTACTGGAAAGTTTAGTAGTGTTTCTTGGTTGTACATTATTTTTCCAAAAGCCAAGAATTTTATATAATCAGAATATTTACTCTTCCTGGTAGATGGCAGAGTGTCCTAGATCAAAGATGGAACTAGATATTACACAATAGAGTGCAAAGTTTACTATTAATTCGTTTTATTTTAATACCAAGAAAAACGAAAAAACTCCGATACCCCTAATGTTTTTTTAATATAAGCAGACGTGTAATAGATTAATTTGTATACAAAGTATTCGTACAGAATTTGTGTTAGCATCAGTTTAACATAAATGCACAGAGTGACAGTGGGTATTTACATAAGACCATTTAATTGCCTTTGAATTGTTACACGGATAAATTGAAGAGTTAAATACAAGAATGCGAATGTAAACTCAATAAGGAATAATTGCGAGTTTAAACAAAGTGAAGAATTAGAATTAATAAATCAATGAAAATGAAACATTCCTTATTGCATTCATGATTAAAATGATTCGATATCAGCCTGTAACGTCCCACTATAGGGCACAGGTCTCCCCTAGTAAATCACTGGAGGGTTTCAGATCATTATCCACCCTGGAGGCCCAGTGCGGAGTAGTAGGTATACATACTCCAGATTTTTTTGTTATTTCTCGCGCATGCTTCGGTTTCCTCACGATATTTTCCATCAACGCCGAGGTGGTGACAATTTTTTTCTGCGCCATCTTGATTTCACCGACCGGTCCATGTTAAGAAGTTAATAATAATAATTAATGTTTATTGTACATAAAATAACATTACATAATATACTTGACACCGTTGTGATAAAGAATTTATAAATTTGGAGGCATAATCGCAGCGTTCTTTTCTATTCAGTTTTATTAAATTAACCGCTTAATAATAGGTAAATATTTTCCAATTATCACAAAATGGACGTTGAAGGAACACCGACTTGCTCCAGAATAAAAAATCTTGAACAAGGCTAGCATCCATCGGTTTGCATTGAGGCTGCGTAATACATAAGTGCCAAAACCTGTATAGGAAGGCTTGTTGTCTGCAGTGGAATCTTATAGATGAATGTCGTCTGATAATGATTTTTTTTTCCAGATGTAAAAGTGGAAGGCTATCCAACAATGGTGTGGTTTCACGGAGGAGATTTCATACGAGGAAGCCCCTATGACCTTAATCCGTTTCAACTTGTAATAAAGCAAAAGGTAAATTTTTGCTTTTAAGTCCCTGAAGAATGTTGGTAGTTTTAGGAGGATTGCCAATTTTATTTAGTCCTTGGTTTTTCAGTTTCACACATTAATTATTAATAGTTTAAGTTTAGAAGAAGGTGTTTACTTAAAACAACTATTTTTTATAACAGAGAACTATTTTAAGAACCCAGAACACACCTTACTTATTCCTCTCTCACAGAAGATTATCGCAAAATATACTGCATATCCCACTTTATGTTATCTCCACAGTGTACATACGTGTATCAGTAGTGAGAGCGTTATACCAGAGCCCATTCCCATCCCATCCTATCTTATCCCTCCCAATTTTTTCAATTCTTTCCCGAAATCGATTCCTAAATGCCAACATTTGTCAATCCGAACTGATGTTAGCATGTATGACGGCAATATTCACTAACCATCAGGTGGATTATCTATTCGTCTGCCACCTTCTTTCTATAAAAAATAACCTTTAATATTGTAAAATAACACAATTTTGACGAAGATTTTGCTTAAAATCAACAAAATTTTATGACACAAAACCATTTTTACAGGTAATATTCATCTCAGTCGCCTACCGCCTAAACATATTCGGATTCTTCTCAACGGTTGACAATGAGGCTCCAGGGAACTTCGGAATAATGGACCAAGTAGCTGCTCTGACTTGGGTCAAAAATAACATTGAAAGTTTCGGAGGCGATCCTGAAAATATTTGTATTTTTGGACACGATGCTGGAGCTGTAAGCGTAGGCTTGCATCTAATTTCTTCATATTCAGCAGGGCTTTTCCATAAAGCTATAGCCATGAGTGGTAATGTTTTATCACCAGAAACAGTGAATATAGCAAGAAAAGAAATTGTCACAGTTGACAAAGTAGCAAACGCCTTTAGTTGCTTCCGAAGACCAACCATACAATTACTCGATTGCCTTAGAAGGGTACCTTATCAAGCGCTCCTTGATTTAGGAGAACCACTTGCTGAATGGAAACCAATTGTAGACAATGGCTTCAGTAACGTAACGGGCCCTTTCATAAGTGATTTGCCTAGCAGACTGTTTAAAGACGAAGTTTTCACCCCAGTACCAGTTCTAACAGGTTACACAAACATGGAAGACGCTTTATTATTAGCAAAAGAGGATACTGAAGATTCTGGAATAAGCCAAAGAGAATTTGATGTGATGCGTGAAGAAATAATCCTTTCCGATATAACCGTAGACAATAGCTCGTGTTTTACAAACCAACATCATATACAAGATGCTGTTGCGTTTTTCTACAAGCCCATTCCGCCTACGACGAATGAAACTATTTTGAGGAAACTGTTTTTGGACTTTTACACTGATAAAATTCACGGAGCAACTACTTATCAACTAGCAAAACATCTCAGCAAGCATTCCCCAGTATACCTCTACAGATTCGATTTAAAACCGTTCTCCGACATAGCCAATGAGGGAATCCCCGACTGGATTAAAGTACCACATAACTTCGATTTAATTTTCACTTTCGGTATGCCTTATCTGGCTTTGCCTACTGACTTGAGCAAATGGGATTACAGGGATAAAAGCATTTCCGAGATAATCATGAAAATGTGGTCCAATTTCGCTTGGTACTCAAATCCTACTAACTCCGGAGTTATTATTGAATGGGAGCCGTTTGAGGAACAGAAACCAGGGTATCTGATTATAGATCGGCAAAATTTCACTATGAGCACACCCGCAACTATAAATTACAAAGCGTTCGAGTTTTGGACCAACTTCTACCCTAAAGTAGTTGAAATTGGGACAAAGTGCTGCAAGGAGAATGCCGAAGATTCTGGCACAGACTCAATTATTATGAGAAAAGCAATTCATACCCTGATACTATTAAATTTAGTTTTTGTAATTATCTTGTAAAGTTGTCTTTAAACCATAGAGTTACCTTTATTGTTATTTTTGTATAGTCTATTTTAAAAAAATATTTATTTATAAAAACTTATTATTGCTGGAGGATTACTACTCAAAATCAGTAACGAAATAATTATTTATGTGAAAAATACGAGTATTCTCTGAATAAACATAAAATCACACCGCGTAGTTTTTATTTTATCACATAATTTTTTTACGGCTCGAGGCAATGTGCTTGTAATTTAAGTTAATCTACGACCTTACACGTAACTTAAGCTTCAAGGTCGATCGGTCACGCTTAGCCTTCGGCTGCGTTACCAAACGTCTGAAATGTGGCGCAAACTTACCATTCTGATGCTATCGCCACTTTTCAGAGAGACAAGATTTATTTGATTTTGAATTTCGATTTTAGTTCACATTTGGGTTTTGAAATGATTGTTTTTGTCCAATCAGACACTGTATTTATGTCCGAAATTTTGTAATATACCATATAGTACCTACCTATTAAGTAAATATTTTTTAATATTAATTCAAGATAAGCTTAAAAAACAAAAACTGATCAAGTTATTGAATTTTGCAGGAACTTTGCTTCAAACTTTTAAATTGTAAAGCTTAATTTGAATGATTATTTATTTATAACTTTTGATACGCATAATCTGCAAGTTCCTAACATATTATTTCTTTGGTTAACCAATCCACTAAAATAAATTCTGTTTTGATTTTTATTCACTGTTCCTTCTACCCAGTTGATTGTATTTTTAAACCAGCAGCCTATTTTGTCAGTTTCTAAATTAGGAACTTGTGTTTTAAAACCACAAATTTAGAATCCAAATGTCGGAAACCCGTTTTACCCCATAGCTATAACATGTCAAAAATTCAATTTATTTCACATGCTATACGAAATTGGTGCTGCAAACAATTCGCTTTCTCCACATTATTGGTGTTTCACAGTTCACGTGTTTAAAGCCCATTATTCATATTAACTTAACAGTTCGAACGTCAACTGTATAGGACGTTAAAACGTAGCAACCGTGAATTGTACTGCACTGGATACCGTTTGCAATTTGTGTGCCTACTTATAATAGCGCTGCAAATATAGCTTTGGAATGAGCAAACAATGAAAAAGTCTTCAATTTGTTTGGTCTCGTTGGTATTAGATAGTTTTTCGAGTGGACCATAGGTATTAACCGGTTGATTATGATGTTATTTGAACGAAACTGATTTTGGTTAACATTTTCTAAATTAAAATCGTGTTGGTTCAAGATTGCCCAGGCGCGGGCCTACGAAGACGTTCCCCGCGACATCGCTAATACAGCCTTCGGCCATAAGCCAACACTCTCTAAGTATCGGCACGTACCTGGATGCTTCTCACCGACTCGCAATCCCGCTGAAATTTATTCCTTCTGCCGAGATTTGTTAATTCCGTCGGTTAACCGGCGTGGGCTCGTTGCATTGTACACTTTTTTTAACTAAACTAAACATGTCCGGCGACTCATAAAACGCCACTAGGGCCATAAAAATTTAGCCTTTCGGCCAAAAATCAAGATTATGTTTAAGTAGAAGCATGCTATCACTAAGCTCTCACAACTGATTTCTGAAATAAAGCATTTAAAAATGATTTATTTTTAAAATTTCACTAAAGTTTAAATATCTGGGAAACTAAAATTAATAATAAATTATTTTCTCCGATAATGTAACATTTGGTAGGTAAATACTTAAATTTGGTTTGACAAAATTTTTATTATTTCGTGAATTTGATTTTATTTGAGTTACACTTTTAATCGCACTGTATTACGAAAAAAATGGGTATAAACCTTAGTAAGTGATAATAAAATGCTTATTTTACCGAGGACTTTCTGCCTCCAAATTGTTCAAGGTTTATATTTTGTTGACGTAAGGGACTTGACGCAACCTGTTCTAACACGTTCAGCGATATTAAATAATTAATATCGTATGAGGGTACAAATGAAAAAAGAAAATTGATGTTGGCACTATTTTATTTATCAAATAAATAAAAAATAAAGAGAACCTTCTAAAAACAAGTTCTTATTAAAATGCACTAATATGAAGAAAATAAACATAGAAAACATTACTATATTATTATTTGATGTAATTAAGACCCAAACCAACAAAAAGACTAACCGAGTGTTGATGGGTGTACCTACATCAGGATGAGTAAATTAAATAAACAAATCATTGCGTTTTTCGTGGGCTTCCAACGAGTCGTCTTTTGTCCTTAGTAACACTATTTAGCGACGCCTGACTTACTCCGACGGGATTTGACAGGATACGTTTTAAACTTTGATATTGTGAATTAGGAAGTAAACTTGTCACTGGCGGAATGTGAGTTGCGCCATAGCAGCGGCAGCAGTAACGACGTATCACCGAAATAATACAAGACGTAAACACACCAATTAATTTAAAATACACAAAACCGTTCCAGCGAAATATATAATTAATTTAGGAAATAAATAAAAAATTACAAACATGTAAAGTTTTGTTTTTTTAAGTATGACCGATGGCCGATGGGGCAAGAGGGTTCTCGAATGGAGACCACGTACCGGCGGACGAAGCCCAGGACGTCCATCTGCTAGATGGACAGACGACCTCATTAAGGTTGCGGGCACCCGCTGGATGCAGGTCGCTGCCGATAGGTCTAAATGGCGGACAATGGGGGAGGCCTATGTCCAGCAGTGGACGTCCAAGGGCTGAAAAGAAGAAGAAGAAGAAGTATGACCGTGGCAATGACAATGACCGGGCACCGACGACGACGTGGCGCGGGCGACGGCAGCACACCGCATGGACGACATAACTGCGCGCACTAAAGATAAAGATAAAGATAAATAAAATGATAATGAAGAATAAAAGATAAAGAAATGAACGATAAATTATGAAAAAATACCTGTTAGAATCGATTTTACTCTCGAAACTGAACAATCTATTTTCTGTTTTTGCGTTATGTCAGTGACGATGTTGTAGTTGTAGGTATATGGCATGCAGGTATATATAGTCGAAGCTCCCTTATTCGTGGTGTCATGATTCACGGTGTATTTGTTTTTTTCTTCGCGTTAATCTCGGTATGTTGTTGGGGTTTTCACTGTTGTGTTTACCCCAGATCAAAATGTATTATCAAGGTCCCAGTAATTTTGTAAATAATGGGTACGGGTCATCACTACTTATTAATTAAATGATAATATTATATCGCTAAAATGTATTATTAGGTCATCTAAAAAGATAGATAGAAATTTTTATTTAATACACAAGTGATCGCATAACTTGACCATTTCCCATTCTAAAATGTCATTAAACATAGATAAGCGACATAGATACATAGATACTTATACCCATTCGGCTTTTTTACTGGGGCTGCCTTAAGGAAAAAATATTCAGCAGACCAATGGTATCAATGGGAGAGTCGCGCGAGGGTGTCGCTGCAGCTACATGGCATTGCATGGCAGCTCTTCAGCTGCGTTGCACAAGAAAAAATAAAAAAATGTTGTATTACGTGTTGAAACATAATATGATATAACTGTCGTACTTGATATAAGATCAAGAGAGAGGACCTATTGAATCCCTTACGCACAAGACAATGTGTATGTATCAAGACTTAATCAGAAGGCGCATATTCAACAGTGAACGAAAAAAAGACTGATTACGGTGCTCTTTTTCCCCACAAAATACGCTTGATAGAATTCTGAGAGTTTATACAGCAACCCAGGTCCCACTTTCACAAGGTCGAAGAAGAGCGCGCTATACTTTTAAGGGCTCTGCTTGACGTATTTTTCTTGGCTCTCTGCAAATTCTTGTCCTGTACCTTTTCTTCTTTGAAATTTCTCCTTTCTGGAACTTGACGACACAATGACTATAAGCCGGCCGCCGAGCAGCTCTTAGATAGATAGATAAATTCGTGTTGGTGTACAATAATAGTTATTTGTTATACAAGAGTGCAAAGTTGATTTTTAACCGCGTGCAATTTTGATGACCGAGCAAGCGAAGGATTCTAAAATTGAATCACGAGCGCAGCGAGTGATTAAAAAATTAGAATCCTGAGCGTTAGCGAGGGAATCAAAAGAGCACGAGGTGAAAAATTCATCCCACCTCAGCGAGGAAATGACTAAATGCAAAAAAAAAAGTACACCAAGAAGGTTCCGAGTCTGAGTTTTTAACAAATTAAAAAAGGTTGTATGATAAATTCGGCACCATGGAGGTAGAAGTAAATAGGTTTAATGATGTTTTGAATTCACAAACTTAGTGCACACGATGTTCTAAATTCAATTTACTTTATCCTCTAGCGGATAAAAACGGCTTTTGCACTCAGATATCGAAGAGCAAAAATACTCTTTCCGAGATAGGGGGATGAAAAAACAATTTAAATAGTAACACGAAAAGTACAACAGGCGGCCTTTGGGCGGTAAGAAGAAAACAGTTCCTACTTCTACCTGCTTCCCTGTTTATGCCGTAGAGAAT
This sequence comes from Sesia apiformis, assembly GCA_914767545.1. Lineage (NCBI taxonomy): Eukaryota > Metazoa > Arthropoda > Insecta > Lepidoptera > Sesiidae > Sesia > Sesia apiformis. The sequence goes on along the minus strand of OU611963.1, from coordinate 12,669,354 downwards.
CTATAGAGCAACAAACTGATCCAAACAAGTCTTTACACTGGAATAATGATAAACAAAATACACACATAAATAAACGACAATTAATTAAGACTAAGCGACTCTGTCGCCTCGAAACCCGCTTGACCACTAAGTTTTCCTTATGTGTTTTTTATCGGGTGATTTTGCAATGTTGGGCTAACCCAGTCGGTTCTCTACCGTTCAACGTAGCCGGTGTATTGTTTATAAATAAAATAAAACATTTTAATAGTGTAGTTTGTTTTTAACGTTCTGGGTAAGTGCTTTTATTTTTTTGAAATACAATATTACTTGCTTATTAAAAAACAAAAACAATAATGATCAGCTCTAATTGATTTATATTCATGTCTCTATTATATTGAACATGATTTTACGATAAATTAATGCCTCTATTTATAATTGTTTTGTTGCGTTTTATAGCAGATTAAACGACATTTAAGTATTCTTTTAAAGTACTTACTTACTTATAGAGTTGTAAAGAATCTATGAATAAGGAATATACTTTACGTTATAAAAAACTTAGTAAACAATAGTGCAGTCGATGGCACGCTGATGTAATCAAATTCATTCCATTCTAACCCTTATTAGTGGCTAATTAAGGTACGGGTTGACCTGTTGCCGACTACTTGATTACAAAGTATAGAGGAAGGTGGCTATATTTCGGATACCATTTTGTTTTTAATGTGTAAAATTAAAAATATTGAACCTTTGGCTAAGGATGTGACATTATTTCTTACTATAAATAGTGTACTTTAGGATCCCAAAACGTCAAATATCCTGATGTAAAGAAAAAGAAAATAATATTGTTTTTGCAAAATCATGATGTTTTTGGAGTAAAGAAAAAGGAGTCTTAATTTCGGATACATAAAAATTTTAGGATAATAATGTTAAAAATATAATAAAACTATGCAATATAGAAAATATTTATTTGTAGAAAACTCAAATGACATTTAAAGGACTAAAAATCAAATTTTAAAATAATTAATATTGTATAAAAAATAATTAAAATTAAAATAAAAAATGAAAAGAAATTAAATTAAAATTAAAAATCATAATCTATTCATTCAAGACATTCGGCGCAAATAAATTTAGCCTTCTTTTTAAATCCCGTACACTTCTCGTGACCCCACTTGAAACATTTACTACATCTTGCCCACTCCTCGCCATGTGTGTCTTCTGAAAACAATCCTAGGCATACCATGCACTCGGCATCGTCAGCATCTGCCGTATGCTCATCTGATTCATCCGTTAAAATGAGCTCTTCAGCTGAGGAACTTGAAGAGCTGTCATGAGTTTTCTGCTTTTTTGCAGGCTTTGTTCTTTTTCTAATTACCTTTTTGGCTCCAGATGTCGATGGTTGTGGTTCGTCAATTATTTTATATTTGCTTTTTTTAGAATTCTGTGATAAAGTGTTTAAGACGGGCTTTTTCTTTTTTGCAATATTTTCCAGAGATCCTTCAAGGGCTACTTTGTAAGGGGATCCAGTAATCAGAACTGCTTTTCCCTTTTTACCTTCTATTTGTTTTTCCCCTGCGTTCTCACTAGCTACATTTTTACGATTCTTGAAGGAGGGTAAAGGACTTACATCAGTCGGTTTTATAAATTGAGACACAGATGTGTTTGCCTTCGTGGACAGAGTTGATTGTTTCTGATTTGGGTTGATTAAATTTTGTGAGCTAGGAGGAATATTTTCGGATAGCACAGGTTCGAAATCGCTGTCTGCTGTTCTTTCTTTTTCATAAACTTCAACATTTGGGTTTTCTATGGCAAACTCATGTTCATCAAAGACGTTTCTGTTACAAGGAAAGAGACCGGTTTTTTTAAAACCATTAATCGCTGTCTGAATGGTTGCAGCACGAGCATAGGCTCTACATACTAATTCAGCTATTTGATATGCAGTCACTACTCTCCCAGAATTGTTTCTTAACCATGTCTCTATTTCTTGAGCATAATAAGTTTTGAACGGGCTCATAAAAGCCACATCAAGCGCTTGCATTTTATGAGTTGAATGAGGGGGTAGACAGACGATGATGACTCCATTTTCCCTTCCAACATTGATAACATCTATGTTACGTGTATGCGAATAATGGCCGTCGAGAATGAGGATCACAGGATTTTCAACTGAAGGTTTTGTGATTGCTATGAAATGATGTAACCACTTCGTGAAACTATCTCCTTGAATCCACCCTGATACATGACATGATGAAATAGATCCCGGGGGAGCTCCATTCATGAGTTCAGGCTTCATGTTCTTCCTTGGGAAAACGAACAGAGGCGGGATAAATTGCCCCGCAGCACTCATGCAGGTAACAAGCGTTACTAGTGATCCACGTTCGGCAGACGAAATGCTAGCGATTTGCTTTTTTCCTTTTAAACCAATAACCTTGCATGTTTTATGTTGAACAATGCTGACTCCAGTCTCGTCAACATTGAAAATTTTCTGCGGAGAAGATCCCACTTTTTCTAATTGTTTTTCATAAATATCAAAAAATTCTTCCACATTGTGTTTTGTGAAGCCTCTTACTCTGGCCGCTGATATTGCCTGAGGGGTTCGAAATGATAATTCACGATGGCGTTGCATAAACAATCTCAACCATTTTTTACCTGCCCGACCAGTACTATTTCTAAATGGATGCCGCAGATTATTTTGTAAAGCCAGCTGAAAAGCCATTTGCGTTACGTCTCGTGCGCGTAAACCAAAGAATCGTTTCTCCATATCTAATAAATATTGAACGAGCAAACTCTCCAGTTCATCAGGAAATATGGGTTTTCTCCCAATTTTGGCTTTCACCAGATCGTCAACACTCTTACCGTCTTTGTTTTTGACGTAGTCTTCTAACGTAGACTTGGGCACTCCGAACACTTTATGAGCCTTAAGATATCCCATTTTTTTATTATGCACCGCTTCCACTGCTTTTTTCATGTCTTCTGGATTCCACTTTCTTCGCTTCTTGACCTTAAAGGAATAAAAAAACATTATAAACCGATAATTTGAATTAAAACACATAACTCTTTTCAATCAAAACAATACCCAATTTCGGATACCCTAATTTCGGATAACCAAAATTAGGCACTATTGCCTATCCGGAATTAGGGCCTTATAAAAAATACTTTTGAATCCACTTGTGTAAAATAACCTCAAAACTATTCACGTCAAATCAATTTGACACTTAAACTACATTTTATCACCTTCATATTATACTTTAAAACAAAGTATTAGAACTTACCACTTGCCCTGCAGCTGTGTTCGAAGTTGACATCTTCAAAAACTATGTTTTTGCAATATTTTGAATTTATTTTTTGTTCCGTACACGAAGTTCTGACGATGGCGGCGACAACACAGATTCAATATGGAGGCGACCGCTCCCCTTGACTATTATTAGCAGCGCCGCCTAGTGCACAGGTTATGAATAAAGACGCTATCCGAAATTAAGGCACCATCCAAAATATGGGTACCTTCCTCTATAGGTGCCATTGATTTATTTACATATTTAGATTCATTCCATTCTAAATCACTATACAGTTCCCTAAGTTCCTGAAAGACGTCGAGTCTGCAACCGCAAACACATGTAGAAAATATAATTTTTGAGGTAGACTTGAAAATTGCTCAACGAATATCGTTTGTTAGTCAGACAGGTTCTTTGGATGAGTTAGTTTATTTTTTTTCTTTATGTAAAGTAGGTGGCTGGCGAGCTAACAGTCCACCTGATGGTAAATGATAGTGTCACCCATGCTAAAAGTATATCTATTAGTATATTTTAAAATTTAGAATCGTATCCCATCTAATTGCTATTACTAATTACGAGTCATTAATGCTGTTACTAGCTAAAGCAATTACAATTATTTAATTGTCGTATTGTAGATACTAACATTAAGTAACGAGAAATCTCATTAAAGATTTTCTCGCCTTTTCGTTGGGTTAGCTTTTGTAGATATTGAGACCTTACTGATATTATTGTACCTATTTAAAAAAAATGAATAGATTCATGAATAGATAATACTTTTTCTGCTGTATCTTAAAAATCAGATGTTACATCGTGTTTCTATTTATCAATTTATAATCTTTATACAACGAAATTTTAACTTAAAAAATCTTAACCAAAATTAATAGGTCCATAGCGAAAATACTACGAAAGATATATATAACATTATATTCGAAAATATTCATTATTTCGAAATAAGAAATATTCAAAGATAATAAACAATGGTTATTATTTTTGTTTTATTCAAAATTTCAAGACACTAGCTTCATTTTATATTAATGAAAATTTACCATTTAAAAAAAAAAAATCGAATTTCATCAAAATGCATTAGTGCCTTTTTCCTGAGGGCTGTATAAGCTCCCTATGCTCAGATAGATAACGTCATGCATGTCCTCACACAAATTTCTACTAGTAATAATAAGTGATATAATTAGGTCCGTTTTATTGAACATTCTTTATTTATAGACTCAACAGATCATGACGATAACACAAACTGTCTTCGTGCTGACGCTAGCAACAATGACGTTGGGACAACGACCTCCCTTCGCCGGCAGCAGACCAATAGGGTTCCCTGACCTGGCCAACAGGACTACCATCACTACAGACGGGCTGGACAATCGGTAAGGAAGAATAATTATCTCTATTAGGTCTCTGTAAATCAACCAACATAATTTTAATGTTGGTAGTACCGGATTAGCCAGTTTGAGTCCCAATCTGACATTCATTTGTTTAAAGATAAATGTTTGCTCGGATCTGGGTGGTGTGTTCGTCTTTGTATGTGTCTCTGGACCCACGACACCGGGAATCCTAGTGTAGACCATTGACTGTGGCATTATTTACGTTGTTTATGTTGTATACTAGAGCCACACACTGGGAGCATCCTATTGGTCGAGTTACCCCATTCTCAAAGAAAATTTGCTCTGAAATTGTCAGAGCCCGTCTTCCCCAATGCATCTTTTCTATGCCCCAGTCCAAATTCGTCCTTATTTCTTCCTATTCTTCCCAATTCTTGTTCACATTCCTGATTCCTAAGATGCCTGCTTACAAGGGTAGATTAGAATATCGAACAGTTGTTGGAAAGTATTTCCAAGTTTCAAGATCCATGAATTTGATAATGTTCTTGTATGTCATTATTTTTGGTAATTTATAAAATTGTTACGCATACCTACAACGTTCTCAACAGATTAGAAAGCTGATTGGCTGCAGCTTAAAAAGATATCCATTAATATTTGAACCCCCATAAAATAATATGTAGATATATGTACCTACCTATATTACAATCTTACTGTAATACATAAGAGTTGCCTGATTTAATAAACAAGATAATTCGAAGTGAGAAGAATTGGAATTATCTCGTAATATTGAGATTGGTACTACTTTTTTATTGGTATTGGTATTTTACCTCTTATAAAAATTAACCATAAAAAAAAAATTCCGAGTGTTTGCTATAGTTTGTTCTAAGTGTTCTGATTTTACGCATACCCCTATGGGTATGTGATGTTCAAAGTAGATTAGCACTAAAAGTAACTAGCAGAGTTAAAATTTTGGTGTCATTTTATAGGTTTACTCGAAAGCTATCGATCTAATACAAAAATGCAAGTTATCGGTCTCGTTTTTGCAGTAAATTAGAAAGAAATTAAAATATACTTATTTTTTTATTAAATTTTATGGATGCTATTATTTTTAGGTCTGTTATGTCGATATTTTGGAATAACTTGTTTAATTAATCGATGGTCTGTACCTTTACCTCTTGAGTGAGACCATTTTCATGTTTCTATGCTCCTATTTTCGAAGATATTGTCTTTTTATTTATATCTATCTTATCTGGCTGCCTAAAAATTCAAGGGTAGGTGGTGTAGGAGTTGGTAGAAAGGTGATTTTGTCGATAAAAATAAATGTATAACAATCTCTTAAAATATTCGTATACGATCCTGACACATGGTATATTATTAAAAGATCACTAGCAGCCCTGGAAAATAAGTCGAAATGCTAGAGACTAATAACTTAATCTTTTTGATAATTTCAGTTTCGGAGAAGACGGTACTACGCAAAGGTTGCCCATTGAAGCGTTAGGTGACAGAGACCTCATCGACCGCATTAGCAAGCTGCCTATTGACCAGCAACCCTTCTGGTACCTTAACTGGAAGGCTCTGGAAGAACAAAGGAAAAACCCTCAAACTTTCGTACAAAGACCGAGTCAGTTCTCTGAAAGATTCCCTGATTCTGGAAGCAATAGTAATCCTACAAATAATATTCCAAATTCTGGTGTTGCAAATCGCAATTTTGGAAACGATGCAGCTAATTTAAACTCTACAATTGAGAACAAAAGTGGAGTGGATTCAAATAGGTATTAATAAACCAGTGGCAAGTACGACTACTAAAAAACCTGTTTATGATTACCAATATGGAAAGGATTCACAATATTATTGAACATCACGAGAGTAGTCGAGTTTATGAGTATATCTGAAGAAGTGGTGAAATTAAGTTTAATTTAACATTAAACTAGACAGCTAATTTTTAATTTAAATATTAAATAAACTATTTTATTTCTTACTAGATTCATTATGCATTGTGCATTCAAGATGGATGTGTGTGTGTGTCACCTAACTCTACGTAACAAATAAAAAGGACGATGAGAAAAACTATATTAATGACAACGTATATATAATGATCTACCATAACCTTTATAAGCAATTACAACTGCTAAACTGATATTTTACTGAAATTTATGTAAAATATTATAACAAACTTAAAAGATAAGAATAAAAAGTAAAATAATAAGAGGCTGGAATAGGTAGCTACAAGTTTGTAGGATCTGGAGTTGTAGGTTGTAGGTTTGTAGTTTGTATACATCTGGAATATACGCAGCACATAATACCATACCATTTATTATCGACCTGTCTTTCCACTTATGTAGATGTCTATCTAAGGATCGCCGGCGCACGCGGTCTTCAGCCCTTCTAAACCAACCACTATCGGCGACTTTCTTCAAGTCTTCAGGACAAGTGGCCGGAGGGCGTCACGCGCTACGTTTCCCGATACATGGTCTCCATTCGAGGACTCATCAGCCCAATCGGTTATCGATTCTGCGGCCATATGCCTGCCCACTGTCACTTCGACTTGCTGGTTCTTTTTTTTTATATATATAAAGGCGGCAGACGTTATAACGGGCAGGATGCATTGATTAGACTTTCGTGTTCAATCGTTGTAGTATAGGCGACGAGAAGAACATCCCAATGAAAACGTAAAAAACATCTTGTTCTTTATCACATTCGAATAAAAAAACAGATCTTCAAGTTTCAATATAGTGTAATGAAGAAACCGATATCCCTTTATGCTACTATTATATGTACATTTATTATTAAGTTTAAAAAATATGGACATTAAAAACCGCAAACATGATTGATATCAAATAAAATATTCTTGCGATAATTATTATTAATAATAATAATTAACTCTGTTACCAGATAACATTGGACATGGCCTTTTATCTTTAACCTCCTATAAATACTGTTGTTTTTATTTCTCACAAGATGATTATAAATGTGAAAGCAGGCCATATATACCACATTCTTTTAATCTGACTGTTCAAACCAGTCCAATTAAACCAGACTCTCCTTCAAATCTTTAGAAAAATAGTTAAGACCGGTACTTGAAACTACCGTTTCAAGTATCCAATCTGTATCCAGCGTTATCTATGTATTAGCATCTGCGTGTTCCCAGGGTGGTGCTAAATGGGCAACAATAGAATGCCGAATATCAGACGGTTACAAGGTTCCTGGCTTACTGAGGTGGCGACCACAAGTCGTGAGTTCTGAGCTATGCAATATCGAGTCTACCAGTTTTAACAATAGGTTTTTTTTTTCATATTTTATTGTTCATTTCTAATATATCTTATATTCCACACGCATTATACAATCAATGCGATGCGCTGCCGTTGCCAGCGCTGCGCTGCCTAGGTCCCCTGTGCTCAGTAATGAGGGCTACGAACGTTTTAGATAACAAAACCTTACAACGACATGTTTGTAACTTATTCTCTAAAATATTAGTATTTTTCGATAGAACGGTTTTATATATTTTAAATTAGTCAACGTGTTTCTCTGCCTTATTTTGTTGACTCGTTGTATATTTCTACATACTTTTTTTATAGAAAAGCTGGCAGACGTGCGGGCGGGGCGGCCCACATGATGGTAGGTGGTCATCGTCGCCCATGGACACCTGCAACACCAGGTGGTATGCGGGTGCGTTCCTGATCTTGCACAGTCCATATGATTGAAGTTGAAAATTCATTTACCATATTCGTTAGTATTAAAATAAAAACACATTTTCAAAGTAATAAAACACATTATATTGACTTTTTAAATAAATAAAACTTAATTAATTACTAAGCGTATTCTTACAACTAAACCCTTTTAACAGAAGGTATAAATTAAACATAGCAGCAAAATGCAAAATTCTAAACATTATGACTCAATGTAATATTATTCGTTCTTCTGATTTTGACATTTAGCGTCTGGAAAACGGAACATGCCACATTTTTTTAATAATAAATTGAATTTATAGTGTACCATTAATATCTTGATACTTATTGTCTCTTTTGAACTTTACACTTATTTCCGTTACCGGAGACGATGGGAATTGTACTGTACTATCGTCCCCGTTGAGTATTTTCACCGGGTAGAATGGTCCCCGATGACGGGGACGATGGGATTAAACAGATTTCAAAACGTACGGATCATAAAACAAAGGAATAATTTAAAAGGAACTAAATTATAGAAAGTACTACTATTTTTAGAATATAAAAACAAAAACCGACTGAAAAGCTTAAAAGATAATACTAGATATAATTATGTAATTTTCTTTCCGCAGTAATTACTTATGTTTTACTAGTCTTACTAGTAATTACTAGTTTTAGAAAAGATAATATAAAGTATTAAATTTATTTTTATGACGAACGTAACAGTTAAGATTATTTTTTAATTTGCCATTCCTGTGCCAAGTTCCGTTGTCCAGACCACTGAAATATACCTATTTAAACAACTACGATAACCCTTACATTTTAAAAATTGAATAGTACAAAATAGCCGTATAAGTTCTACAAAAATAGTCTACATTTAACGTCATAGTTGTAAAAATAGGTGCAACTAGTGGTACGAAGCACAGCCCTAAGTGACAATCACTTAATATATTGCAGAAAAAAATATAGGAAATTGTAAAGTACCACAGAGGAAACGACACATTACAAAAACATATTTTTTCACTGACATTGAAAAAAAAGACGGTTTTTCTTTTCAAATTATTTACACTTTTTAAGGCTGAAAACATTTATTAGGTAGGTACTTTCAATATTATGTAAAAACATGGTATACATTATAACTTCTTAACCTACGGAGATTACTTTTTATTAAAATTTATTATTGCATTGTGTTTCTAGTCTCGCAGTTCATCAATTTGTTTGAATTAAAAGCAAAAAATATTCAAGTAATGAGACTTTTTTATGTATACAATTTTTCTGAAATCAGTTTTTATTTATTAGAAGTCGATACTTGAAAAAATAGGTATCCTTTTTAATTTTGATAAAATATCAGGCTTCCTAATCAAAATTTTAATCCCATTTTTTTTTTAATTTTGTGTACGGCCATAGTTAAAATGGCAGTGCAATGATTTTACGAAAAAAAAATCATTTGTAAATGTTTTTTTATATATAAATTAAATGCAGATATAGATACGGAATTTTTAAAATTCAGTCGCAATAATAACTAAAAAAACATACCATACATTTGGTATCGTGACTCGCCTTAATATAACTAAATGTAACACATCGACACCGCTTCATGAGCAAAGACCTCATAAGTACAAAAATCACAAAAAAACATTCACTCGTATGATAACATAACTTTTTAGTTAAAAAGCTGTCTGTTATATGAATACATATTAAAATATATATGTACATATAAAAATTGACTACATAGCTAATGAATTTATATAAAAATATAATTATTCGTTCTCTCGGTGACAAAACCGATTATTTGACGATAGAACGATTTTGAGAAAACAGAATTTGAAAGTTTGGCAACCGGAATAAGTACCGAAAACCATTTTTTTGACGTTATGAATCAGCTTGAATAGAAATTATAACAAACTGTTGTATAGGTACTTACTTAAAATCGAAGAAAAAGTATCAAGAAAAAAAGAATAACAATTGAACAAAATAGGAGTTAGCAATTAAACAACTTTGAACAAATAACAAATCAATTAGTCACCCCGTGACCACGTCCACTGCAAAGTGTTCGAAACGTCGGGATAAAAATAATGTTAAATATACGCGATTTAAACCGTTCAAAGTTGTTTAATTGCTATGTGTAGTAATCGCGAAAACCTAAAAAAAAATAGGACAGTCGGTTTCTCCAATATTTCCAAAACGGTTCATCGTAGCAGAAAACCGAAACCTTTTGGTGAGCTCAAAAAGTGGGACCTTTTGGTGCAATTAACTTATTTTTTGGAAAAATTGTTGGATCATCAGTTTTGATCTTAGTATAAAAAAAAATATATAATATGGGCTTATTTTCTTTTCTAGTTGTTGAGTAATCCATAAAATATCAATTTCTATATATCTGGTCACGTTCATTCGCTATGGAAACATTTCACAGATACGTAATTTGGTTAAGTAATACTATAATCATTCAAATTCTATTAATAACTGTTCAAATTGTAGAGTACCACACAACTAAAATATTCTAAACCACGAATTCCGTCCACGATTCATTAACATAAAAATTCTACAAATATTTTCTTAAGAAAAAAAAAATATTTTTTTCATTTTTACAAATTTTCTAATACGAATGCTCGAAAAACTGGTAAGTACTTTAATAAAAAAGTAAGTAATTTTGCATAATTAATTAACGCAGCATGGTTATAGGCTTTCACTAAGGTTTGGCTGCCCTGCAGTAAAACCTTTTATATAAAGGGCTCTAAACATTGGATTATTGGATTGGCCACAATTTAAATTCATCACATATCGTTAAAATTAAAATTATAGTGAATATTCGCCACAATTTTAATATTTATGTGTATGTATATTTGTCGCGGGTAATTAAATGTTATCAAAACTAAAAATACTATTTCGGTGGCAAATTTTCACTGTGGCGTATATGGAATAAAACTAAACATTGTGGCAATAAGATATAAACATTATTAGAAGATTTTAATATTTGCAATTTTATGAACTACTGGCGGAATATTGGTGGAACCTCAGAATTGTATTGCACTGTAGCTAGTTCCGCAAACGCAAATAATAACTGTTCAATAATAACTGTTGTAAAAAGCAGCTTACATGTTTTCAGAACTAGCTACAACTATTTAGGCGTTTTATGCCAAAAAAGCACTTGTAATAAACAACCAAAAACAAGAAACAACATAAAAATCATTGGCTCTGTACTTTAGGAAAACATTTTCGTTTTCTATTACCGTGCAATTATTAATATTACACATGCAATCAATATGGAGGTCCATCTAAAAGCGTTTGTGGCGCTCGAATCAGCGGCTTTAGTAACTGAAGGTAGTCGAACACTTTTGTAATGGCAGGATTTCTCAGCTGTGTCGTTATTGGTGAGTTCCGTGTAGTTTGGGTAGTTCTGGATTTGGATTGGCTAAAAAAAATTAAAAAATCCTAGTTAGTTCATTTTGATTCAGTCAATTTAAATTTGTATGCAATTAAAACTTAATAAGAAGCAGACAATCAGAAAACGCAGTTTATCTTGTCTTTCTGACCCATTCCTTTTTATCGCATCTTATTAAAGACCGCATCTTAACCGCAAGAGTTAACAGATCTTACATTTCGTCACATCGATACATAACGTCCCTCGTCACCTTATAAAAGTACTATATAATAGAAGGGAAAATATTGGAAATAATGGGTAATACAAAGGTTCCAATATTTTCGGTAGTGACTACTCGATACTTTTCCCTACTTGTTTATATAGTGTTAAACATATACATATTATTATTTATTACATATTTATATGGCAACACTATAAACATTATATTGTACTACTTGTGGCGTGTGGTGGCCATAAGTGTGTGGCGGGCCGTGTGTGGCGGGCCGTGTGTGGCGGGCCGTGTGGTGGCGTGTCGATAATAGGCCTCGTCCCGCGGGTGTTGTAAAAGGCGATTAAGGGATAACAAAGCCACTGCCACAAGCCTTAACGAACTACAGCACTTACGTAGGGAGCGCATCCGGGGACGCGCCATCCTCTGTCATATGGACGGCAGTATCCACTTATCATCAGGTGGACTGTATGCTCGCCAGCCGCCTCTTTTCTATAAAACAAAAACTAGTCTACAAACTCGGTCTAGGACATTTTGACGAGAACTCGAGAACTTTTTGTTTGATTATTGTAAAAAATGTGTATTAGTAGAGGTTTTGTGGTTTAATAAAAGTGCTTTTCGTACGGGGTATTTGTGATAATCGAAATAAATTGCGTTAGCGTGGAACTGTGTTATTCGTGTACTTCCACGGAGTCCCTCTTCTGTCCCCAGTAAATCTACTAGCGCTTTACTGAGCGACTCCTGACTTACTTCGACGGGACTGGACATTGATAGGCTACGTACTAGATTTGGAAATTGATTATTATGAAGAAAACTTGACACTGGCAGAATGCGCTAATTACACCGTTGCCATATATGAGAAAAAAAGACGGTCTCGAGTTTATAAAACTCTAAATGAATTATACTGTAACGCAAATAGATTTCTTTTTTTATGAATGTATATAAATTATGACAAGGTTAATACATCCGTTTTATAGGTCCATTATTGTCGCGCCGGTTGGTTTATATTGCTACAATATACCGGCATACTTTTTTTATAAAACGGCGTCACTTACAGTTCAGCTGGTGGTAAGTGGATACTGACGCCCATTGTCTAAATTTTGTCATTATTGAAAATCAGTCAATAATGACAAATAATCTAATTATAATCTTCGCATTAAAAATGCAGTGACTCGTAACTAGTAAAGGCATGTTCACATTGATCTCCAATATAAAAAAAAAATGTATCTATATTTATTGAAGAAATTAAAACATAAAACCAGACAGAAATACTGCGTGTTTGTATAAACACCAAAATGTAAATTATTGTCTAAAGAAAATTAATAATAATTAATTCTTAATTTGAACACTGATTTTCATCTATTTACAGTGAATACATTTCCTTTCTGCGACGTGTTTGTTTTTTAAGAAAGAAACACGTTTCACTTTGTTTTTAAGAATATAACCAAGGTGAAAATTTTCATTTTCATATCATATCTTCTTTCTCTTCATTTTTTCTTCTTGTATTTGTATCAGTTTACAAGGTTCCACCATGCGAACCCAGTGCGGATTGGTGGATCGGGTTCCTTCACTGTTTTCTCTCGCCGCCGAACTAGCTAATGACAATTTTTTTAAACCATACGTAAGTAGAACGCGCCGTGGATTTGCACTTACGATCACACGAATGGGGGTCGAGTATAGATAGCCAGGCTATCACCGCTTCTTCTATTTTTTTCTTTTCATATATGGAAATAGTGCAATTAGCACATTCTGCCAGTGTGAAGTTTTCTTCATAATTAAAAACACACTGTCAAGACACGTCGAAGCAAGCCAAGAGTTGCTGAGTAAAGTGATAATAGATTTACTGAGGACAGAGATGGACTTCTTGGAAGAACATGAAAAATTCAGTCTACATGCTTTTATTTTTATCACAAACATTATGCAATAACACAAGGGCAATTTAAAGTTTAATAAACTATCTCTATTAAACGACAATATTTACAATAATGAAACAAAAACTCGACTTCACTTCTTGGGTTCCCGCCTAGAAGTCTACCGCTTCTTCTTCTTACTTTAATATCTAAAAATAACTGACTTACAGCTCCCCAACTGTCGTCCCGCTTCTTACAGAAGGTCATGTGCATGCCCTTGTACAGGGTCTTCTCGATTTGCTGAGTAAGCAGCGGCTCCGACCACGGCATCTCGTTCAAGTGCGCCATGAACGTCTTGTTGCGGAATTCTAGGGGCTCCTTTATTATTAGCTCCTCTGTAATTAAGAGAAATACAAAATTATATCGACGGTTACGTACTGAGACAATCAATTCAATTTTACACGAGATGAAAAGACGTTTAAAAATCTGTTACAAAGATAAACTTTAAATGTTGTTTAGGAAATGCTTACCATGGGTACCATTTTTTTAAGCAGAAGTAATTATTCGTAGCCTAAGGATAAATTTTAAGTGTATAAGCAAAAAAAAAAAACAAAATTCAGGTAAGTTAGGTCTCAGCACGCTAACCGTCGATAAGCGAGTTCCAACTGAAAATCAACGCTGTGTTTCATCACAGACACAAGTCAAGCTGAGCTGGACGCCCGTTCAGGGCAATCACAGCACAGGACACAGGATACCAAACTACGCTATTTCTTTTCATTTTACGAAAATGTCTCTGTTGTTATGTGCATAAATGTGTTGGTATTTTTTTTTGTAACTGTAGAGTCTTGTAACTGTTTTCTGAATAAATGTTTTATTTATTTATCTATCTATATATCTATCATATGCTGTTCGTCGACCTAGTGACGCGTACGCATGATTCAATCTAGGTATTCGTGTCTGGGTATATATGATTTATTTGGATAATAAAATATTTACATTCTTGCAATTAATTCGACTTGAGTAGAGGCCTTTCATTTCGCTCTTCGTATTCGCCCCTCAACAATACCACATGCAGACGAGATATCTACATAAAACGTATCTGTATGTAACGTTATCTGAGTAAAGGGACCTTATTGACTTATTGAATTTGGTTAAGATTTTCTGATTTAAAATTTCGTTGCTTTAAGATTCTATTGAATGATTTTTAAGATTTAAAAGCAATAAAAAATATGCATTTTTTTAAAGATTTCACTAAAGGTTCAATATCAAGAAAACTAGAACCGATAATAGTGTCCCTTTTCTAAGATAATGTCACTATAAAAATAGTATCACCGAATCTCCTAACGCAAAAGTTCAAATTTTGCATTCCTAATGCACATTTGCCTAATGCCAGTAAATTATTATGTTTACAAAATAAAAATAAAAAGTACGTAAAGTACTGCTATTTAGACTTTTTATCCCAAAAGTTTACAGATTATATCATATGAAATCGAGTAGGATTAAAAACTCAAAGAAACTGATGTTTTTATAAAAAAAAATTTTCGTAATATTTTTCATGTTGACTTTGTGAAAGATGATTTTGAAGGACAGTTATTGGTAACAAATGTTAACTTACTCATCAAGCCAACGCCTTGGTCGTCACCTTCCACAGGAGCTTCTTCAACGTTTCGCTGTTTTATATCGACCTCCAACTGAGTAGGCAGATTTCTGAAAAAAATATAGATTTCAGTACAGCCACGGTGTTGTTTTCTTTTTTTAAATCGTCGTATATAATCATAATATTGATGACCTCAGAGACCAAAATACAATATTAATAAAAATAGGGAATGACATTGATAATAATTTATACAACAATAATTACAGGCAATTACTTGCCTATCTCATGATAAGTGGCTTTTGTCGTGTATACAATAAACGAATAAGGAATTTCGGTTCCATCTTGTTTTCCGTATAGTAGGACGTTAATGAGAAAACGTGAATTATGTTTATTTGATTATACAATGGAATGAAGGCGGTAAGATGGATACGGTCGCCCTACGTTTACCTAATCATGACATTACTTACAAAATGAACCTTTATAACAGAATCTTGAAGCAACGTCATTTTAAGTTACCAATTTCATTCAACAAGCCCATATAAAAAATAACGAAAAACCAAAATAAATATTTTAAGGAAACCCACTTACCCAGAAGACAAGAATACGTTTTCCACTTGCATCATATCAAGGCCGTAAAACTCCGTAACACCAAACGTTTCAAAGAACTCCTTAACTGGTGTCATTGAGTAGCAACCAGCGAGTTTCGTCCGTGGGTAGTACAGAACGAATGATAGACACATTTCCTAAAATAAATATAGGGTACCTGAATAAATATAGGATTTCTGAAATAATATGGGGTTGTTATTATTAATTGAATCTTCCGGGCTACTTGGCCGAGGTCTTCTGGAATCCCTTTTCTTTCTACGAAACGTTTCGTCAACAACTGCGGTTGACATCTTGAACGCAGTCGCCACTGAAGACGTCAACCGCAGTTGTTGACGAAACGTTTGGAAGGAGGAAAAGAGATTCCAGAAGACCTCGGCCAAGTAGCCCGGAAGATTCAATTAATATGGACACCTGCCGAGAAAGCCTACACTCCACTATAATATGGGGTTGGCCGTGTGGTGTATGCAGACTTTGGAATAGCATCACTCCACCTGTTCCCGTAGTTGTCGTAAAAGGCGACTAACGGAAAACAAAGTCGCTCTCACAAGCCCCGAGGATGTACTTGGCTAGCGTGGCGTTTCAAGGCCATACATTGTGCCCAAGGTATTTGTATTTGTTACACATCCCATCCAATTCTAATCATCCCCATTTCGAAAACCATTTCTCTAAATCCAATCCTAAATGTCCAGTCTGAATCTTCGAATAAAATGGAATCAAACAAAACAAGTGTCGGCATTATCAAAAAGTTCTCAAGTATGGAAAAAGTTACTTTGTTTTCTCAACTGGCCGATCAACTGGGATTACAAAAGAAAATCCCACAAAAGGCGTACTTATCTCCTTGGGAGATTTTTACCAGCAAACCTGAAAAATCTAAGGGGAAGGGACCAAAGCAAAGTATAATACCTCAGTAAAAATCAGTGCCAAGGTATAAACTAAAGCGGCAGATGTGCATATAATTCACCAGGTTTTAAATTAATACTGTCGCCCTGCCAACATCAATCTAGATATACAAACGTGATATGTCCCGGATGCACTGCCTACATTTGGAGACGTAGGAATGCATTTGGAGAAATGGGGAGGGATGAGATAGAATGGGATTTATTGTTATTGGTCCTATAGGAGCCTACTTGGTTCTACTTCAAAAGTTTAAATCAACAAACACATACCTGCGAAGCAGAATAGCCGCCTAATATAGGTTTATCCCTAGATGTACTGTCGTATGTACATTCGGTAATCAAAGTGTCTCCTTTCAAAAACCTCCTTCCACTAGGTACGATGCGGGATTGTTGGTAACGAGCGTCGTAAGAATTCTCCTGTTAAATACACAAAATTATTGAACAGCGCCATCTAGGTAAGGGGTGGTGAACTATCTAGGCATGTTCACAGTTATAAGTTGAGCAGGGGTTTGTTTTCAAGATAGTTCGAGCATTGATCGCTAGGTAGCAGTGTTTTTATTAGAAATAGATTATCGAAGAAATTTGTTTTTAAAAACTCAAGTATTTTTGTGCAAGCAATTTCCATACAATATATCCATAAGCTTCATTACAGACAAAATAATAATGATGGAAAAACAGCGTAAAAGAGAGAGCTAAAGAAAGTCTATAAAACTGTCGTTAGATGCCAGCGCAATGAATTTATAAAATTAGTATATTTTTATTAAGTACTACTAACCTCGGATATTATGGGTAATTCTTCATTACCCCTTACATGTTTTAGGGATATCTTTCTAGCGGTTCCATGTGCGTGAAGCAGAACTGACACAATGTTGATCCCTTCTTCTGGCATAGTCTGTAACAAGAACGGTTACTTCAATTTAATTTACAATTGTTAGGATAGATGGCGCAGTTCTAACTTTACAAAAAACGAAGTCTTTCTATGTAACATTTTTACAACAATGCAAATGTAGTGAAGTCTGATAGTGTGTTTGGATATTTGTTGTTTTATTCAATCATGCCGAAATTATTGGAGAACACGATAATGGCCGACTTGCATTATTTAATTAGTGGTACATACCTACTCTATTTTTGTATTTTTGATGTTTTGTACCAACCTTTTGTTACCTACAAATAAATAAATACGCCTGATGATGGAATGATACCGTGTAACTATAAACTATGTACAGTAAAATTGACTATTATCTGCTAATACTTACACTATTAGTACACTCAGGGCTGCAAATCCCAACAGTCCTGTATTGGGGCTGTTTTGGTGGAATTACGTGGAGAGCTGATACTCCAACGCCAGCGCCGAGTAAAGCGGCGTCGTGTCTGCGCAGAGCCGGAGTGTAGTGGAGGCGGATACCAGAACTATCAAGCACTGTAAAAAGAGAATTAAAGTTATTCAGATTTACAAAGTTCCAAAATTACTCCAATTTTTGTAAATATTATCATCTTTAATATTGTAAACATGGAGCGTAGTAAGCGTAGTTACGCTGGTTTAAAAATTCATATTCGTTGCTGTAACTGAATCATTATATTGTGGTTGTCGCTACCTAATCGTCAATTGAATAAGTTGTATTTGGGCGAACGCTTGATTGGCCAATACTTCTGAATCATCCATTAATCTGTAAGATCTGTTATTGGACGAGACGATTGAACCAGAATTTAACATATTGAATTAATATGAAGTATATTTATAAATACCACATACATAAAATATTTTAACAATGTATGTACATTTATTAAAAAATAAAATGAATGTAATCGGGGTTATACAAAGCATTTAATTGTGAATTTTAATTCCAAACTTGCTAATTTGTGGGCTGGTACTCGCGACTTTGCCCGCGAAGTGTTTGTTTTATAACTAATTAATTCATTGTATTCGGAATAAAAAGAATTTATATCCTTCTCCGAATATCGCGCTACTTTGTCAAATTTCATTGAAATCGGTTCATAAGTTGTGAAGACATAACACACAAAGAGACAGACAAACCGTGTGAAAGTGTGGATTATGGTTCAGAAATAGAGTTATTCGAACTTGTAAGGGAAATTTCCATATCTGGACTCTTTCCCATCCAGAAGTTTTATATCTAGTTTATAGTGAAGACAACATCATTAATTAATTGTGAACATCTGATTTTTAAAATAAAAATAAGATGATAATTTTTATTCGGATTGTATTTGAACGAGCAAGAAAGGAATATTCCTTTGCTGCTTGTAGCAAGTGAATAGCAAATCATGATCAACGAAAATAACTGATATAAACACTTTTTAATTACTAAGAATCTCTAAATAATGTCGACGGAGTCACTAAAGACCACCATAGATTGAACCAGAGTCCAGAGAGAACCACTGTCACCAGACAACCCTAACTCAACCCACCTTTAAATTTGCTACCATCGATTAGCCGTCCGTTCAGTATTTTTTGTTACTCCTGTAATTATCTCTTTTCATTCACCGGCGCGGCTCCAACTGAAAATATTGTAGCAGTTCACGCTGCGACATATTTTGCCGCGTTGGTGCCGACTGGCACAAGAATTAATATTCTTTTTGTACCTATTGTTATTTTTGCCTTCTGATTTCATTTCAAATTATGTTGTTGCTAATAAAATAATTTACTTCCTTGCTTTCTTCTTGTTATTGTCGGATACGCCACGATGATACATCTAATGTATCATGTCAGATGATACATCTAAAGCCTAAATATGAACTCGCTCATAATAAGTCATAATTAGTCTCATAATAAGTTGATTCAGACTCACCTTCATGTAAAGCCTGATTATCGTAGTGAACTTCAAGCATGTAAAAAGACACGCCGCCGTCCTCACCTAGCGGGATGCCGACGTTTTCGGGGAGGAATTCGCCTGTAATGTAAATTATCCTATAAAATGACGACAAGAAGATATAAACTTAATAGAAAAGACTTAAATCTCAATTTCTAATGACAGAAATTTGTAGTGGGTTAATGATGATGTTCCAAATACTTGGTCTTAATATTGTACAAACTTTTGTTTATAGAATAATTAAATTGTCTCGTTTTAATAGGACTTTAATAATATTGACCTAATATTTTGCTTTAAGTAAGAATAAAACAACAGAGATATTTAATCCCTAAATGAGGTTCTAGTAATTTACAAGATGTCTTTATAAAGCAAACAGAAGCCTTAATTTATACGCATAAGACCCAATTTACAATATATTGATCGTATCAATATATTGATACAATTTACAATATATTACGACAGAAAGCACAAAGGAGACGCAAAAATATTTTTTTATTTAAAATTATCTATAAATTTATCAGTGTTATAGCTATTGTCTCGACCTTAAGGGCTTTAAGATTAAAACAATAACTGTAGCGCTAATAAAGTTGCAGTTTTTTTTATAAAAAATAGTTTTTACTTGTCCTGAAAAGTATTGGTTTAACGTAGAAATACGTCAATTCCAGAATCGATATTTTTTGTAAAAATAACGCTAGAAAATCCTAAAATTGAACTAATTTTTTTTGGTTTTGAATTTATTACCAACGCACTGCCGGGCACAAGCTTCCCCTAGTAAATCACTAGGGGGTTTCAGGTCATAATCCACCACGAGGATTCTGGAATACACATGATATTCTATGTATAGAATATAAATACACTTTTTTTTTTCAATTCTGGAACAAGCGAGCAAGTGATAATTTTTAAGTCTATACGTAAATGAAAACTCAGTGGTACGGGCCGAGGATTTGAACTTACGAGTATGACGACTTCACGAATGCGAATGAACTCGCAAATTGATACCTCCTAAGCTATCCACCGCTCAAAAAATAACTTAATAAGTACTTGATAATAAATAAATAAAAATAAACCGGTAAAAGGGATAGTTTACCTTGGGAGCCCATAGCCCAGGCTGCTATCGGAGTTACACAAGTGTTCAGCTCGCTTGGTCTATTAGGCCCAAAAAATCCCTCACCCAAGGCCAAACTATTCCACGATTGCTTATCGGGGTCTTCCGCACATTCATACAACACCATATGATGTACTGGGGAAAGACTGTTCTTCTCGAGGACCGGTCTACCGTCTCTGATCGGTCTACTGTCGATGAGAGGTTGGTAGCCGACGATGTGGTGTTTCTTTGGCAGATCTGGTGCTTTGAATACCTTGCACCAGAAGAGCGTTGCCATGACGTGGGGGATTGTGAGCTGAAAGAGAATTTTTTACTTCTTAAAAGTTTAAGCTGTGAATATTTTGTAAGTACTAATTCACCTGAGACATATACAGGATTAAATCAAAATATCTTAGTTCTCTCTTTCTTGAAAACGTATCAATTTTTGTTGTAAGATTGTAAAATTTAGCACACTCGCACCGTGTAGGTACACTCGCACCAATGTACATAATTGTAAGTACCTAATAGTAGTGGTTCGATTAGCAGTTGTTTATATGCGATGTGGCCGTTCCTAGTAGCTAGTGAGTAGTAAGTAGTACAGGGTAACAAACAAAGAGAATTCATTTTAAATCTAACTTTTTTTAGGTACATTATCAAGTTCAGAAAAATATCGTAGAACAAGAGTTGTCATTTGTTATGAGGGGAGAGATGGAATCACTATTATAAATATTAGAATAAACGATTTATATATCGTTAATAAACGATAGATACAATAAATGACTTTTTATTTAGCAGCACTTCAATTAATTTAAATACACATAAAAAGTAAATGGGATCAAGTAGACTTTGTCCACCCAGATAATTTTATCTTTGAGTGATCACGGGACACTTGATCAGTGGACTTTATTCACCCACGGGATATAATCCAAGTGCACAAAGGGCAATAACCCGCACCAACCATATACATATGATAATTTTCTCCGAATTACCATAAATTTCACGAGTACGCGAGCTCTAATTTCAAGTTAAAGATACAGACTCCAAAACTGATTAAATTATAACATAAAACCAAAATCAAACCTCACATTGTTTAGTCTCAAGTCCCAATGCATCAGCGGTATGGAGTCCGGCTTGGAAACGGGCTGCAAAAGCCGAAGGGGCTTCGAGCCGCTGTGAACGTGTCTTGGAAGTTGCCCGTCAGAGCCATCGGGCCCGAGAGCCCACAGTACTTGCGTTGTGTCTTCCTGTAAAGAAATATAAATATTTATTTATACGGTGCATATGCTGTTACAGGACCAATAACCGTTGGGTAACCCTCCACCTTTACATGGTCCTACCTTAAGAATAAATAGTAGTAAGTTATTCTTATGGTTCCATCAACGTCGCGGTCATTCGGAGGGAATTGTGGGAGAAGCGTGGGACACCCTCCGGTCAAGTGGACTGCCGACTTGAAGAAAGTCGCCGGTAGTGGCCGGATGAAAAGAGCAGAACATCGTATATGATAGCGGTACTTAGGTGTGGACTATATCCAATAGTAGAGAGACAAGTGGTGTGGAATGGTATTACTAAAGGAATCATTGTGACTCACTCATTTTGACTTTACTTAATTTTGAGTGAACGGTAATGTCCAAAGTGTCCACAAGATACTTTTGTTCGGTTGAACTTCTATGATCATTGATCACTTATTCCCGTTCGATTATTATTTAACGTCTTAGATTATACGAGTACCACTTAGTAGAATAACTTGAACTGTGATGTTTCTTTTTAGCATGACATTATTAATCACAAAGGCTCATAATTAAAAAAAAATACTCAAATTGTTATCATTTCGACTTGCATTAGTCATCAAAAACGTTACAGCAAAAACAAAGGTTCAATTCTAAGAATTTTCTTTAAGCGCATCATGTTACAATAATTATAAATGCAACTGTATGTATGTATAGTAGTAGATGCAATAATCGTAGATGTACCAATTGACCAATCTATATCATCAACTAAATCTTTTTTTTATAGTAAGTGGACACTGTAGCCCATAGACATCCGCGATACATGCCAACTTCTGTCTAAAATGAGAAGCGTTGGCACGCCCCCGGATGCGCTGTCTACCTTTGCGGATTGAGGAATGATTGGGAGAAAGAGTTTGGAAATTAGGGAGGGATAGGATAGGATGGGATGGAAGTGGGTTGTGGTATATCTCACTCACTACCGAAACACGTTCGTACATTGGGGAAATACGTTAAAGTAGGAAATGCAGTACATTTCAAGGTAGTCTTCTGTGAAAGAGGGGTAACGTAGCCAGTCAAGTGCGCCCAGCGGCTGTGGGAATGTAGTGTGCACTCTCCCCCTAATCATCATTGTAGATAGGAGTTGATAATCAACAAAACACTCACACCAATAATAAAATCCTGTCCATCACATGTGTCCAGCTGTCTCCTGAACTCAACAGTCGTGTGCGTATCATTCTGGTACCCGGATATGAGCTCGTAGTTCTGCACCTCATCAGCAACCGCCTTGTCTTCTACTTCTGGGCCGTGGCAATCCTGAAACAAGGAGAATAACATATGCTGTGTTATTTTAGATGACTATTAAAAAGCTATTCTTAGTACGGTATCTGCAGTGAAGGTATTAACAAAGCCAAATGAATGATGTCTGAAATTAACCTGAACAAATATGCAGACAAACAGACGTATCCCTTTATATATGTGAAAACTATGTGCTATGTTCTCTGTGTAATTCGCATAGATTGAAACTCTCTAAGGGACTCTAATGTACATTAACATTCACCTTGATCAATATGACTAAAATTATACATACAGTATAGGTATTGTTTTAAAATTCTAATTCCGCTTAACTATAATAATGGGATGAGAATATTTTTCAAGAAAACTCCACGTTAACGCAAAATAAATCACAATAATAAAACCCTATAGGTTGAAGGTGAACAAAGGTTTATGTCTTCAAAAGCGATCGATCTAAAGAAACACCTTTCTATTCATTTTTTTCCTCGCAGTCAAAGAATACGAACCGTGAAAACGATCCGTCTTTACCCCACTGTAATACGGGATTTCTTAGATAAAAATCATAGAGCAAGCCGGCAAATGTATCTTTGTAGTAAATGCAGCAGATGATAGAGTACTAAAATAGAACGGCAGATGTCTGTGAATAGGTATGCAATAAAGATAAATAATAATACTTTTTCTTGAGCGCAGATGTCACGAGCACGTGCCCTTATGTTGAAGCACCTGGTAGCAACTGTAATGGTAGCAGGGTTTCATTTACCAAATGTCATGGATCTTACTTAAAGGTATTATCCCAGCCCTGTTGTTTCCGACGATTTGCCGTAAAGAAGCTTGTACTTAAGTTTATATTTATTTATTTGTTATTTAATAAAACATAAAATGGAGCTACAAATACATACTTAGTATGTTAATATTATTTTAAATGTACGAGTATGATATGTAAATTTTACAACGCTTTTATAATGTAGTAATTTTTGAATTCTTTTAGTTTTGCTTTTTGATACTTAAATGTAAATTTTGCATGCTAGCTTTGGTAAAGTTGCATTTGGTAAAGCTTGTGGAACTATATTAATTTGAATAACAACACCTCGTATATACTGTACCAAGATCTTTTTTCTTTTCATATTATGGCCATCGTGCTATTAGCACATTCTGTCAGTGTCAAGTTTTCTTCATAATAAATAATTTCAGTCTAAAACGCATCATGTCAATGACAAGTCCCGTCGAAGTAAGCCAGGAGTCGCTCAGTAAAGTGATAGTAGGTTTAACGAGGACAGAAGAAGACTCCTTGGAAGCACACGAAAAACGCAGTCCTATGCTTTTATTTCATTATCAAAAACATTACGAAAAAAAACACCCTGAATTTTAATAAACTATCACTATTAAACCACAAAACGCACTTAACACAATTTTTATAATAATCAAACAAAACTTATCTTCCACTTCTCGAATTCACGCCAAAAATTCCCTGTACTAAGTTTTATGGAAATAAAGATTATTATTATTATAAGTACAGGTCTGAATATTAGTGAACAAAGGTAAAAAATGATAAAATAACGCGTAATGTTGAAGATAAACATTAAAGAAAAAAGGAAAGGGTATTAGGATGGTAAATTTCGTGTCTTATTTCGTAAAACTATAACGAACAGTATGTGCGTTGCTTGATTTTGTTGTTTTAAAAGATCGTGTCAAATGTTGGTAAAACAGCCGTTTTATTAATTAAAGAAGCCGATGGCGGAGATGTAGATTTCGATATTTTCAATACATTTTAGAAAAATAAATTAGATGTGTCGTGTCATATCCAACAATATATCGTTTGTATCGTATATAACTTATAATAATATATTGGTGTATATGCTTATTTAGAATTTCAGAATTTGAAAAGTATCCACCGTCGTAATTTGGGAACTATAACCAATTTGGCCCATTGGTTAAGAATGTGCCCTACAGTTTCTTCGATATGTCTCTAAAAATGTCCCACCACTTTAAATAAAAGCACTTTCCGTTTGTCAGTGTTTCTAATTATTTCCCTGATTAAATAAAATATAGCAGACGTAATTAACCCAGTTGTAAATCTTCTAACGAGAACCAGTATGCGTATAACGTATAACAAGTACTCTTTAATCCAAAACCATTTCATATTAGCACTTAATATTAGTAAAATAAGGTCCACATCCGTGAGTATAGGTTGAGATATTGCCAATGGTACCTAAATCAAATTAACTCAATTAAATGTCACAAGTAAAAGAGAATTTTAAAATAGATTAGGTACACGAACACGTTTGGGAGTTCGTCGAACAAGTTTGGCAACACAAAATATGAACAATTAAAACACAGGATGCAAGAAAAAAGGTTTTTTTATGGAGCCGTGGGAACGGAGAGCGCTAGCACTCAAATCAGTTAATCTGCATCCAGGCAAAAACCAGTTACTGGTGAGTATTTTGCGCTGTATTATATGAAATAGGTGAAGCGTACATGTTTCATTCGTTTATTTTTATTGTGATCTCTGAAGAAATTCTTTGGATAAGTACCTTCGTGTTATTTTGTATGTGGACCGAACTTTAATCATCATCTTATGAGCGTTATTTTCGCTTGTGCAGGGGGCTCTCTCTCCTTCCATAGTCTTTTCGTGCTGATATTGATCAGGTTTCATCAAATAGTAGACCAAGAAAAGACTGCAGATGCAGATGGGTTAATCTATCAATTCAATAGGAATAATAGTTCTTATCAATTCAATTATTGATGCAATCAATAGACAATAATAAACGGACATTTAATAAAACGTCATTTATATATTTTAACATAATTTATTATAAGATTTTCTACTGTGATAATAATAATATGAATTTTCCAAGAAAGTCCTAGTAGGGCTTTTAGAGCCGACACCATCTTTTGTTATCAAAAGCTGTATCAGAAAATAAAGGTCTTTCCTGTCTCATCTTAGACTAAGATGAGTCATCTTATCCAATTCCGTAACATCCCGTCCCATAAGAGAATCATTTCCGTCTTCGGATGAGCGCGGGCTATGATGGTATGGTATACCGATGTGCCAACGACATTTTTTTTACTGATATTGACAAGAATCACAGATATATACAAACGACTGCAGCCGTTGATTATCAGGCGGACTGTGTTTATTTGCTACCGTTCTTTTATAAAAAAAATATGTCAATTGTTGCAGATAGCCACTGTACGGTGAGACAGATGACGTGCGATGTGAGGACGGTGCGAATCATGACTTTAGTATATTATATTTATATTATAGTCCATATTTATAAAATTGTTTTGTTTGCGAACAAATCGAGCTCTAGTCAATATTGAGAGTCAATTATATTAATATAGACAACAATATTCATTACTTATAGTCTAGTCCACACATCGAATCAAATCCGATAAACCATAAAAGGTTTGTTATTAATAATGCATTAACCGATTACATGACAATATAGTTTGATGTCTGTGAATTGCCGACACAATGGATAGTAAAATTGCCTTCAATCATCTTTCCATACCAAAGTTTAATAGCGTCAGGCCTAATTGGGCGAGAAAATACTTGGTAAGTAGTTTGAAAAGAAGATTAAACAGTGAGCCAACTTCATAGAAAGACTACATGCGTACCATTTAGTAGACATATTTTTGGAATAGTATCTCATTATTTGACACTAAGAAGCGGGTAAATATACATTTCTTAGTCAGAATTAGTTATTCATTCTTAGCCGGGCCGGGACTCTAGGACCCTTAGTAAAAAACGATAAGTTAAATACGTAAACCACTAGACAGCTGGTTTTGACTCTTTCCCACTTATGGTAAATATGTTATGGTTGGGATTCTCGCTACCACGCTGTGTTATTTTCATGGTTACCAAAAAAGAAAATCCTACATCTATGGAAGAAACTCAGTTTGATCGTAGTCAATTTCTAGGATTTGGGATCATTCTAGGATTTACCATCGCATTCATTCCAAAGACAAGTACGCTGATTCCTGTACTAAATGAATATTTTGACGTATTTATTAATTGATATCGGCATCGAAATGTTTAATTTTATCGACACTTCATATTATTCAATCGCATAATGTTTATGTACATTCAGAGCTTCAATTTGTAGTTGCAGCCAGGTAAGAACTGTAGGTACTCAACTGATGTGGGACTGACGTAACAACCGTTCTATTGTGCAATTTTATACTAAGTTGAAACGGAAGCATTAACATTCCTTGTTCGTTCACACAAAAGAATAAGTTTTGAGAATCCGCTGATGGCGCACATGAGAATCGACGTACAATGGGAACCATGGTAAAATGCCGACGTCTAATGTTTATCCGCATTTTCGCGTCACCGAATTATCTTGACACTTTCGAAGTCCTATTGTTCATATAGTAGAAGTCTTGATATGGGTCAATTTAAAGTGGTTTAATTTTTACCTGCCCGTGAAAAGAATGGGGTTTGCCTTGGCGTATCAATGATTTTATCAGAGCATTACAAGATTCGTTTTTACTCTTTGAAATTTCCGGACTTTATGAAATTATATAAAACATGGCTGCGATTGAATGATATGATATACCTACTTAGAGCTAAAGAAAAGAAGTCAAGCATAGGCTCAATTAAAGAGAAAGGTCCTATATCATCAACTATTGGGTTGCGGCGGTTTAGGTTAAATTTTCAGATATACAAATTTCAGAAAGAAAACGCATTTGAGTCGTTCCGTTTTTAAAACATCATTTATGTGAAATTTGAATTCCTAAAGACATTTAGTCAAAACGAAAAAAATAGAAATGTTTTATTCACTTTTTTATTGCATTTCGCGCACTTTTCTTTGCAACAATGGAATTCGAACGAGAACATTTTCGTGCAATGATGTTGAACGTTTTAACGTTGGTTTAAATCAGAGGTCCCCAAACTTTTTTGTCCCGTAAACCACGTGCGGATTTGTCAATTGAGCGACCGATCCAAGAATTGAGCCACCCACCTTATAGCCCTAATTTATTTCCATGTGACTTCTTTCCCTTTCCAAAAGTGAAACTCCGTGGCATTCTTTTCGATAGCCCTGAAGAGGCTCGGAATGCTTTTATGGCAGCTGTTGTGGACCTCGCTAAAGAAGAGTATTGCCAATGCTTTAAATCTTGGTTTAGCAAAATGAATCGCTGTATAGAGACCAATGGAGAGTATATTGAGAAGTTGCAATATAAATATTGTGTTGTAACCCAAATATTTTTTTTTGTATCTCAAAATTTACTCGATATCTCGAAATTAGTAGTAGCAGCAGCAGTAGTAGTAGTAGCTTTTACCACTACTATTTCTACTTCTAGTGGGTATTTCACATGGGACATTACACACAAATCCGGTACAAGGACCTCCTTGTCCCTTTCTTTGAACCTTCAAAAGGAAAACCTTGAAAAGGTAAAACGGGGAAGTTTTACCAGGGTTAATAATTGTTTAACTATATAGAGGGCCTACTGGTCTTATAAGACTATCAAAATAAACTTATATGTTACCGAAAAACCAGATATCTGAATTCTCAGGGCGCCTAAAAGTAATCTCTTATATTGAAAGTCGTGATGTAGAAACACTAGTACACGGGATAGTGAACAGCTCAGCTGAAGATCATATTGTATGTTATACAGAACTGAAGACAATCTATGTATTGCGGAGATTCATTATTGTATCTTTCAGATTAAGAGAGAGACTCATGAGTCTCACGTCGTCTAGTGTTGTTTAGATTTCACAAAGTATTGAGTAGAGAAGTCAAGACTAAAGGAGCGGGAAAAATCGTCATGAATTCGGCGATGCACAGTGAATAACAATGAACTCCCAAACTAACAAATTTATGGACAATGATGCGACTCGTAAGTCAACTAGGGACAAAATCGATGGTCGATGTTCGACCGATGTCAGCGCTCATTAATAAACCCACAGTGTTTGGACTGAGCTTGATTGGATCCGTTTAAATGTACGGTTTGCATGCGTAATTGTTGGGAAAATTGGAAGTGAAATGGAATAAACAGAGAAAACGAAAATACAAAGAAGTGAAAAAAAACAACCTGGGGGTAGATGGCAGATCAAACGACCAATCTGTACTGGATCGATTGTGGTCTGAATCTCCCTTGCAATTGACAATAGACAATGAGATGCCTATGCCCTGCAGTAGAACGTTATAGGCTGTTATTGATAAGGCTAGTAAGGGAAAGTAAACAAAATTAACGATTTCTTGGACAATATCAAGCTCGAAGCTAGCAAAGCTGCGGGAGAAACCCAGTTAGGAATTTATTTGAATCGATGTCAAAATCAAGCTAATCTATGATTAGGTAAATGTCGCAAGATTTAGATTGAAATCACACCCACGCCTTCAACAGAGAACAATAGGAGCATCATTCTTATTGCAATAATAAGGTGATTGAGACCGGTGTAGGTACTCCGATTACGAAGTCAGTTGGCTAAATGCCACGTTTATGATCAGAAAATATGAGAGGTAACAAATATGCATTAGTAGACACGTTTCAAAATGTGGTAAGCTTTATTATATTTATAGTCTATACGAAAAACTCCGAGTTGAGGACTTTTTGGTGTCTTTAATTTGGTGTTCCTTCCAAAAAAAAAACGTAAAATAGGCAGACAAACAGGCCAACTGGTGGTAAGTGAATGCTGCCGCTTACGGTCATCTGCGATACACCAGTCAAAACGACGAACGACAGCACGCCACCGGCTGCACCGCCTATGCATGCATGCGCCTATGCACCGTTTGGAATTTTTGAAATAGATAAGAAAACCTCTCCATCTGAGTGGGAAAGATGCGAGAATAAAAAATATACGAGGGACGAGGAGTTTTCCTCAATTATACGGGAGATGAAATGCCCCTGGTTATTGCAAGGAGATATAATATATATAGACTCGGCAGTGGATCGCTAAAGGCTAAATCGATCGTATCCAATAATATGAGAACAATTTTATTATTCAGCGTGTAATTTTACAAATTTAAAATGTGAAGTGAACAAACGAATGGCGTTTGGGAACGTAATGAGTCGATGTGTCAAAGTCATATTTTAACATATAGAGAATTCGAATTGTCACTATGGTACTGTGGGGAACGTGAATTTTTTTTATAATGAAAATCTAGAGAACACTGGTAGTTTGAATGCCGATGAGTGCTCTTTCTTGAAGCTAACAAATAATTAATCACTAATGGGGCTTGTTATGACCCACTTTATACCCACTTTGGCAGTCCTGGAGACGTCAAAGCCAGTGTACATACGAAGTAGACTAATAACGAAAGCAAGGTACGTCATACCAACTTGTAATGCCCCACGCGTGTTCCACACGTGGTAATAAAAGAGCAGGTGTCAACGCATGCGCACCTTGAGTAAATTACTCACGGCTTATGTTTTGAATACTGCAGATACAGTGTTGCGAACAAAGGGGTTTGTATCACTTTGTTCAGTATTATCTGCTAGTATCACGATTAAGTTGTAGGAGCAGGAAGCTGTGATGTAACAAGCTAATCACCTTAATTAATGACAATTGCCTTTCACTTTATTCTTACAGAAGATCATCGCAAAACGTATCAACGTATTTTGCGAGTATCTAAGTGATAGTTAACAGAGCCCGTTGCTCTTCCCTTTCCATCCTGTCCCTTCCTATCACATTTTATTCAATTCCATATCATTCGTTGGTTTCCCGCATTCAGCTGGATGAGCTTAGCGGAATAGGGCCGGGTAGGTGAAGTGCATCTTTAATCCTATGCTGCGTGTACGATTTCCTCCATCCAAGGGGACGGAAGGTGAAGTTTCAGTATTTCCCATCCTTTTTTCAAAATGCCGACTCCTAAATCTTTAAGGGTAGGCAGCGCAATTGCGGATGTGACAATGTTTGTAATTTTTTATGTTAAATTCCGATTCATAAATCTTTAACGGTAGGCAGCGCAACTACGGATGTGCTCATGTTTGTAATTTTTTATATTGATGTGTATTGAGCATAGATGTGTAATTGCCTTGTATTGGTATTGTCAATCTATGGGTGAAATAGCTGATATGTATCATACGATCTGTGTGACAGTGCTCTTAATACTAACTGCTCTAATTACTAATTAATACTAAAATGAACTAACTGCTCTTAATACTTTAAGTGTCTCATGAACATATATAGATAACTGTAGCCACTGTACAGAAATCAGCCGCAGGGTGTTGGTCATTGAGCATCAGGCAACTGGCCCTTAGCCCAAATCAAGGTTAGATATATTTAAAGATAACAAAGATGATTTGAATAAACTAATTCGGCTTGAATATTGCACCATTAGTAAGCGTCTCTTTAAAATTCATGTAATTTGATACTTTATAATGTTAATGTTATTATAGTGTTTTGGCAGGTAAAGGTTGAGAGGCCTGGTAATGGAAATCGATAAGATCGATTTTCAAACTAAATACTCTTTGGAATATTGGATAGATCGAAATGTGATTACAGATTACAAGATCGAGTTGTGAATGTTTAATCGTTTGGACTTTTAATGAGCTGGTTAATATTCAATTCGAGGTATTCCGATTGATACAATCTCATCAAAAATTAAAATATATTGTCGCGGTTTAACACAAACTTTATGTGAACTTAGATTAGAATATGGCTAGAAAGGGAGTGTGTTCTGAAACTTAAACCGAATTCATTTAAAATTGTAAGTAGTCACTACTTATGTCATGAAAAACTTTCTGTAATCATCAATGCGAAATATAATGTCTGCCATCACGTGGCTCCCAAACGTAACTTCTGGTTGACTTATAGTCAATAAGGCTTGGATATTGTTTTAATTTTCAATATCTGTTTATAGGAGCAAAAACACACTAGTCACTGTGGAATAAATCCAATAGGCCGACTGTAGATATGTTGACTGAGTAGACATCGCGTAACTAGTATGAGACGCCACCAACCAAGAGCGATGTCTTAAAAAGTCGTCAATAACGATTGGATGGGAGGAGCGGTAAAGCGAGTGTAGTGCCGGGCTTAGGAGTGGGGGGGCGGGCTTAGGGGGAGCTTAGATTTTAAACTGGTAAATCAGTTAAGAATCTAATTATTACTTGATGGGTTTTGCGGACCGACAAAACCACGAAAACGGTTAAACATCGATTTCGTTGTAAATCATTACTAAATTAACATTTATTGACAGGTGTTATTAAATCGGTAATCTTTGAAATAAGGACGTGACTTGTAGCAGTCTGATCGTCGTAAGGATAAAGTGACGCAGGTGAAAACAGTAATAGTTTTAGGTAAGAATTTTCGTCGCAATATTTTTACTATTCCCTGGAGTAGAAAAGAGGTATTGTGTGGCGACCCACAGAGAACCTAAAAGGAAAACCCTAAAACGGATCCTAGAGCAAATTACTCAAGGGATTTTCAAACACGGTAAACCTCAAATCCGTACAAATGAACGCGTTTAAAATTCCAGAATAATTGTTATTATTCCACCAACGTGCCTCCTATAAGGCAGTGATGTACTCAGTATGTTGTTAGGAAAATACCGAGTTCATTTAAAATGCTGCACCATTGGAGGAATTTTAAGTAACTCGACCGAATGGGACGTGACAGGGATAATGAAAGGGCCAATAAGTCGGCTTCTGGTCAACAACATCTGAAAACGAAGTTAGGGTACCTATTGTAGTCTTGTGTGAGTATCCCCTTTCAGCCGTTTTATCGACAACTGAAAGGGATGACTCGATACGAGACGACTTTGTTAGTAAAACGTTTCAAATTTGAACTCTTTCATTCGGCCAGTACAAGTTTGCCGATAGATTCAGCAGATGAGTAAATATCCATACAGAGCTCAAGCTTCATACAAACCTGGTGCGATAAGTATTTGTACTACACGCTCACCGACAAATTCATGTACTCGCCACGCCATGAGAGGACAAACCGGTTCCTTGAGAGGACATCAAGAGTGTCGCATGCGCTATGCTTTGTTTCACTTTTCTTTTTTAGTTTATGTTGAATTATTTTATTATTAAAAAAATGTATCGAACTACATAAATGCAGAGAAATTGAGTTATAAATACTTGAAAAGATCTGAACAAGCAATAAATATGAGTAAAAATAATTTATAAGTTTAATTATATCGGAATAAATGTACGGTTTGCATATATTATAATCCCTCGGGATAAAT
The DNA here is from genome assembly GCA_914767545.1 of Sesia apiformis. NCBI lineage: Eukaryota > Metazoa > Arthropoda > Insecta > Lepidoptera > Sesiidae > Sesia > Sesia apiformis. The sequence continues at coordinate 12,636,019 of OU611963.1, read as the reverse complement.
TTATAAATTTTGTAACATTTTTCTAACAAAAGTTCGTTAATATTTTGTTCATAATACGCTTTATTGTCTTAATTGTCAATATTGGTAATGTTTTTCAACAAATAATACAGGTTGGTACTATTGAGATGCCATGCGAGTGTTTCTCGAAAAAATATTTAAAGAAATTTTTTAAAGAACCATTAAAAAGAATAATAAACATTTAAAAACAAGAAAAAAATAAGATTTTTTTTAAAGTAATTTATAATTCAATTGTAAATATTATATTGGATTGATCAATAAAACTCATAATTCATATTTATTTTTATCTTTGCGTGTAAAGTAGCGTACCAAAGTAACAAACTAGGGTACCAAAGTAGATGTAAATGTTAAGCGCCTCAAAAGAGGTGTTGCTCTGTACGGATATTTACTCGTGAGGTTTCAGCTTCGTCTTTTTCAATATAACTTTTTAGATTTTCGCATATTACGCACTTATCTGTACTATATATCGCCCGCGGCTTTAACCGCAATGACCAGAATAAAAAATATTCTCTGTTAATATGTTCTAACGAACGAACTATGTTAGTATGCTTTTAGTAGCGATTTGTTTTGTTTGATTACTGCAGATAAACAGGGCTGAATATTTTTCGTTTAAAATTTTATACAAAACTAGGATAAAAATATAAAAAGCCGCTCGCGGCCGTAGTCACGAGATAACAAGTCTTATCTAGGTATATGTTTTTTAAAGTTCGCTTTGGGGCTAAGAATATCAGTTTATACAAAAATGAATGAAAATACATTAAGGTATATATATAGGTATACTATTCAAGACAGGTATATATATATAGATAGGGATATCTAAAGTCAATATAGGTATATCAGACAGCCATATCTACGTTCTCATTACAACCATCAAAGATTAATCTTTGACATTGAATCATCATGTCACCAATAAGCCTCTTAACAAGATATGATTTGACTTTGCCGTATGTCGTCTTGTGATGTCGAATAAGAATTCAATTATCTTTTTACTGTATCATTTTGCCCTCAGGGTGTACGGCACAAACATACGAGTAAACACATTTGACAATTGACAAACAACTTGACAACACATTTGACAAAAAATAATCCAGCTACTTAACAGGTGTAAAATTAACTGTTTCTTTAGCAATGCTTGTTATCTAAGGGTTGGATGTCTGATAAAATTATTCACAAATAAGGAGCATTTACAGATCGTCAGACACCATATTCAACGCAGGGTGTCTCTGATGGCGTGTGGTGTCGGTCAGCGTCAGAATAACATCATCTCATCTCTTCCTGTGGGTGTCGTAAAAGATGCCTAAGGGATAACAAAGCGGTCTGAGCCACGAGCCCTGAGGAACTACACCGCCTCTAAAAGAGTGGACTCGCCAACTCGCTGGGTCAGTGTGGTGTTTTAAGGCCATACATTCCTCGTGCATAAGACAATGTCCAGCAGTGGGAAGGCTGGTTAAGATTGAGTCCTAAAAGGGTTGGTTACGGTATAAACTGTCTCTCTGGCATTATTGGAACCTAAGGTCCCGCTAGAATCTGTATGGGGACGAGCAGGCGCTCAACGAGTCACCAGTCTTATAACAAAGTCAAGTCATATTCAATATTCAAGTAAAAGCGCTGGTCCATTTGAAAACCCCCAACTTAAGACAGCCGCTTGCCCCGAGTCTATGTCTATCCCAATTTATAGCTAAAAACATACCATACAACTCCTCTCACCTCTGTTTTTTGTGAAATTACCCTCCATTATTAGAAATTTGGAGAATAAATTATCTCAGTCTACTCTAGCAGACATTCTCAGCTATAAATTAATAAGTGACGAATGGCGCTGCGGGAATGTATAGCCTATTATAAATAAAAGACACGTGTGATTATGCCCGCAGGGCACAGAACAAATTAAATTGGTATTCGGGCATGAAAAACGATTATAGATTGGTCCCACTTCCTGCTAATCAATTTTGAATATTTTCGGCTTATTAAGACTTGATACTGTGTTATTCAAAATTGCCTCATGCTTTTATGAGGATTCCGTACCTATCTTAAAAAAATATCCTAAAATTATTATTATTACGTTCTACAATCTTAGTCATGTTAGCTAGATAAATAGGAAATAGTAATTGCAATAGAATGTTATAATAAATCAACGGGTCCCGCATTTTCAACGGTTTTTTATTCCGATGTTTTTAGTCTGAGAGCGACTCATTCGCTTTGCATCATGTTCATTCATGTAACTCAGCGATCTAAAAATGAAAGAAATAAATAACTCCTCGGAGTCGATAACAGTTAGCCGGAATCATTAAGAGTTTCGGCTCAGCTCGCGGTTTCGGATCTTTTGATTCATTGAATCCGACGTTACCCATCGCTAATCTTAAGTAATTCGGTATCTAACTACTACATTTATTTTCTCTTTTTTATTTACATAGTAGTTACCTACTACTATGTAGTATAATATATTCACATTGCTTGCTATAATACTAGCAACTAAAACTAGTCATAAGTCATAGTTTATGGTACGTTAAGAAGTTGAAAGCTATTCAAGAATCAAGGCGAAATATTAAAGGCACTCTGAAATGCTGGCATAGGTGAAATTTATCCTTCCAGTTAAATTTATTTGGCAATTAAAACACATGTCACTCAAAATATGTTAAGTTGGTTTCTATTATGTGATACTGTAGCCGTACATCGCATCTTTTTCCAGTGTCCATGGCAAATATTTTTATCTCACTCCAATTAACTTATAAAGGGACATTACAAATGGAGGGCGCAGCCGTTCGGTAATAATTCGTCAGTACAAATCCACTTTATTTCCTACGCTTTTCACATATAGAGTGGAACGTATCGGGTGACTCATTCGACGTGACTGTACTACGGGGTGCGTGTGACAGGGCTTTATGACAGTCGCGATAGAAAATGAATCGCTGAGGAGATACAAAAATACAATCGTTTTGGCGGAATACTAATGTCCGATTACCATAAGTAGATTTTTCACATGTCTCAGGTATTATAAGTATTTTAAGTACCTATAGATTTCCATGTTATTTTTATCATAAAAAAAATGTATGGACATAGCACTTAGCATACAAATAGATAGATGATAGTACACTTTATTGTATACCACAAAATACAAAAAAAAAATCACAAAAAATAGGTAATTTCTTCTAAAAATAAAATCTAGGTAAAATAAAAACAATTTCCTCCAGGTAATCTTTGGGTATCTATAACTAAGCAAATAGTTACGAGTATGTGCGTAACATAAACCTATTTAATTAGAAGCGTATTAAATACCAAAAATTAATTAATTAAATACTAACAATTAATAAATTAAATACTAACAATATTTGTGCGTTTTATCTAAGATTAAATGCAAATAAGATAAAAAAACTAACAAAAAACAAAATTAATCGCGAATACAAGCTGAAATATATAAAGTACAAGCGGACCTTATAAATACGATTATTTTATTATTAATGAAGATTATTCAAACCTACTATTAAATGTGTTAGGTAAGAAGAACGACGAAATTAATTACACTATCATTAGACGTACGAAAACCAGGTGAAAATTCGAGATATTTGTTTACACTTAAAACGCGAGCTAATTAAAAATTAATTCAACGTACATTTAAATATTCATGAGGTACATTTCAAAGGAATGTATCGGTTCGTGTAACTTAATTAAATGTTTTTCGAAAAAGGGCCCTGCACAAGAGCTTAAAAAATAGATGTCGCTTTTGTAGGCGAGCGTACTCACCTAAGCCGGGATTTAACACAGGAGTGGTTAACCATTTGTTACCTTACACCCGGACTTGTATGGCTTTCTAATGAGGCCTTAAAAAAAACTTGAGAACATTGTGTTGCAAAATCAAAGGTATATCAAACGAGGGTTAAATGACGAATATCTCTTTGTGTACGTATTTGTTACTCATTCTCATCACTTAGATCTATCTATTTTATGTTAATCATTACTAACCACTATCGATTGGCGCGGTTGGTAGTGCCCCTGCTTGCTGTGCAAAAGGTCCGGGGTTCGATTCCCGGTCTGACATATATTTGTTTAAAAAAAAAGACAAATGTATGTTCGGGTCTGGGTGTGTATTTGTGTTTGTCTTTGTATGTGTCTCTGGATCCACGAAACAGGGAATCCTGTGTGGGCCATTGAGTGTGGCGTTATTTATTATTACTATGTCTCCACTTTTGATTAAATTGGTGAAGACATACTTTATTCTAGCGTTGCACCTCATGAATCCAAAGGACGTAAGACCTACAGTTGTTAAGTAAATTAGCGACTTATCAAATCGTTAGGAATATCGGATAAAGGGCTGTATATTAAAGACGCGATAAAACAATGTTTTGAGGAGCGTCTGACGGATATGATTTGTCGGCGATCTATTACAGTAGACAAACGTTTAATCCTATTTTAATACTATAATAAAGGGGTACAAGATCTACCTATCTCTCTATCTGCTGACTTACCATTATTATTACCACTGAATTACCATTTTCAAATTTGAGAAAATTTTCACTAATAAGTCTTAAGTCGAGATGAAAACACTAATCAGTTTCGAAGTTTATATATGTATTTACATATACATATACGAGTACTAAGGCCTTACCTATGAAATTGCCGTCTGGTCACTTTGAACATAGTTTAGCATATCTTGCGTTTGGCTTGGAATTCCAAATTTAAATTACTTTCAATTTAAAACTATGACATTCTTAGATGCTTCTTAGACAACTATGCTTAGATATCGGTGTGTTTACGACCATGCGAAAAGTTAAAAATGATCGTTATTTTGGAATATGAGTTCCGTCGTGGCAGCAACGCAGCACACACGGTACGCTATATAAACGTTGTGTACAGACTAAACATCGCAAACGAATCTATGGTGAGTTTTTGGTTTGATTGTTTCCGTTCTGGAAATTACGATCCCAAGAACAAGCCCCATGGACGACCGGAGACTATAATAATATGACGAATTGAAAGCGAGGAGCAAGGTCCCCAGGAGTTCTATAGCAGAGGCATAAAACGTCCATAATATGGCAAAAGTGTATTGATAATAATGGACAATACATCGATTAATTAAATATATTATACTTTGTTTAAAAATAATGAATTTTTCCATATAAAACAACACTTTCAAAGTTAAGGGCCTTTACCTTTGGCAGAAAAATAGTTTGAATTTATATCTAGGTTAACTTCGTAGATGAGTCATATCGGTTCAGTAAATTCAAAATTATGACCAAGTAAACATTTCTAAAATAAAAAAAAAACTAACTGTAATAAATGTCATTGGGTAGTGCTCGTAAAGATGTACAAGTTTTGTCTAAATTTGTTTGTTTGAAAACGTATGAAAAATAGTGAATTATCCCTTCGGACCATTTATCGACCTTTTTTGTATGTGCGTCTGTCTAGTAACTCGATCCCTGGATCGTTTGATCACGTCTCGTGTACTAGGCCTACCCATTGCCACTTCGGATTGCCTATTCCTTGAGCTGTGTCCGTGACCTTAGTTATTATTGTACAGTATAGTTAGCTAGTATTGTACAGTAGTGGTGATTGCTCTTGAAATTTTTGTTTGACAATCAGTATTTTTTGTAAACATGTATTTGCCCGTGAATCCAATGATGAAAAGTTATTTATAAGAGAAGTAAAGTACACCCACATATTCAGCATATATCAGACAAGCAGCCATCTTATGGTAAATGGATACTGTCGCCCGTGAACATCCGCCAACTTTAGTCAAAGATGACAAACAGTGGCACGCGCTTACGTTTGGAGATTTATGAGTGAATTACGAGTAGGGTTACAGTCAACGATAACAGACGCTAATGGATGCGCTGTTTATTATAATATAAGTGAATTAGAAATAAGGATTGGGAAGGATGGGAAAAACGGAGTATAACGGATTGGGGATTTTTCTTCATTTCATTATACTTTCCATTCTTTCTTGGAGAGGGAAATGGGATGTGGAGTAAGAGGCACAATGGGACAAGAAGTTTTCGTTTATACGATACATACGAGTATAATATCCAAATACATTTCACTTGATAGATTGAATTGAATAGGGAATATTATGAGATAAAAGATATCACACATGCCATCACACTTTGTATTCAATTAAATAGAATGGGATGGCATAGGTATGAGATACATTTTAGGACAGACTTCAGTGAGTACAACATCGTATGTCAAATATAATGCCCACAATAAGTTTGTGCATTAGAAACACCGATTGAGACAAAGGACATCCGATTGTTGTTCCGTTAGTATGACAATAAACAGTGGAGCCTCCACATACGTCTTATCTCGGTGCCGATTAAAAGTTCAAATGCTATAAAACTCTGTTCATACCGTCCTTTGTTTACGATATCTTGGTTATCAATCAGTCTTTGGAAGTTCTAGAACTGTTGACGCTCCGTCTGTTTATTATTTGCATTAGCGATACATATAATATATGTACAAGTATCTAGAATATACAAGCCTAGTATGAGTGTATGTGCGTGATTGCATCTATAACTGCTATCATAAATCATTCTAACTGTCTACTATCATTCTATCATAAAGAAATGCTTTAATACTTTGAAGCTGTGTAAATTGTCACCGAAATAATGAAAATCAGAAACACGTCAATTAATTTAAAATATATAAAATCGTCCCAGCGAAAAATAAAATTATTTTAGGGAATAAATCAAAAGATACAAACACGAAGTTTTGTTGTTCTATCTAAGGCGGCGTTCGGTGCAATGAGTGTATTTAGGAAACGTGCGTAAAATAAAACATTTACTAGGAATGAACAATAACTTATGAAATAGAAAACCTATTGTAAAAACTGGTAGAAACGATTCTACTCTGGATGCAGAAAAACCTCTTTTCAGTTTTTGCGCTATTTCAGTGACAAGTTGTATGTCCTTTGACCTTAATTTTTTTTTTGTAGACAAGAGGGCGGATGAGCAAGCGGTCCCACGTGATGGTAAGTGTTACCGCCGCCCATAGACACTTGCAACACCAGGGGGTATGTGGGCGCGCCGCCGACCTTGCTAAATTCTATTCACAGCTTTCTTGAAGAACCCCATGTCGTAGCTTAATGTGAAGACCTCTTGAGGCAGTTCGTTCCACAGCCTACGGGTTCGCGATATAAAATAATTTTGGACCGAATAGTACGCGACACTTCCGTATCGAGGAAATGCGGATGGACCGCACTTTTGTGACGGGAGGTGTGGTTGTAGAATCCCGAGGTGGAAATTATATTGAACAATTCTTCAGAGTATTCAGGCGTACAGGCGTAGAACACACATTAATTGTTCTGTTTCAGATACTTTGTCTTATTCTATCTTATTTAGTAATAAAATAATGCCTACAAATACACAATTATTGCAGTTTGTTCTTTACTATAAAATTGTATGTGGAAGTATCACTTTCCGCTGTATCGACAGCGAAGCCGGGAAGCCAGCCGTGGAACCCAATATTCCGCAGTAAAACATGTGAGATATTGCACTGCGGTTGATATATGTTACATGTCTGCGATTTTTAAATTAAATTTCATAGCGATCTCTTGGCTTGAAGGATTTTTTTATAATGTAAGAAGGGTCTAGGTTGTATTATGGATAGGAGAAAATGAACAGAATCGGTACCTCGTCATTGTGTACGAAAATCCTCTTTCGAAAAGGTTTTCTCCCAAATGTCGCTCAAAAGGGTAAACGGATACTTTCTTCCAAGAAGCTTGGAAAAGTTTCCTCCAAGCAAGAAGGTGGTAAATTGTTTGTACATAAAATTAAAATTTATATACATAAATTGCCTACCGGACGGAATATATAATGAAGTACAATCGATTACTTATTGTAGTGCCATTTTCAAACGAAGGTTGACAATCATCTTTATTAATTGCATCTTACAAACTGTAGCACGGAATAGTGATCGAGTGCTCTTGCCGTGCCATTGGCGTAAGTTCTTTAGCCAGCACGTTTTTTAGATTTTGCCTTGTAGTTGGAGGAGCTAATTTTTGTTGTTTATCATTAATAAATAACCATACTGTATGTATGTACATGAAAACGGTATTTAGTTACGTTTTTTTGTAAAGGGATTCTTACAAAAAGATATATTCAAAGTCAATGTAGAGAACAAAGACGTCAAGCAAATACTTGGATGCATATTGTGATGTTTTCGCTAAGAATAGTGCATCTGTATGCAAATGCACCTTGCTTGCGGTTTAACTCTTGTGTTATGTGACTATAACTTTACTACTGCAAATTGAACACCATCGTAAAACACAAGTTGCATTTTATATTCGCTAGTTGTCAAAAGCGTTTCCACTTTGATAGTTTCAGTTTCCCAAGCTGAAATCATAGCGTAATAACCAATAAAATGATTGCAAATTATAAGATATTAAATATATCATAATGGTGTGTGTCATCAACAACAATAACAGAATGTTTATAAATAAAAAGATGAATTAAATATAACCATTTTAGCTTCAGACAAGAACGAATAATAACATAATAGTAACACACGTCATAAAAATGAGTATGAAGGATAAGGATTTTTGAGAAAATATACGTGTTTACAGAAATTAATAATATAATTCGTACCACGTTATAGTCAAAGTATATAAACGAGTAAAGCAATTCAAACTGAAATACGAAATACGAATACAGTGGCTGAGTAGAAGTATCTAGATAATTCAAGTGCAACTTAGATTAAGAAGTTTTAACAAGATGAAGAAGTATACTAAATACGAGCGTTCTAAGTGTATAAGTCAAGTAATACCTACCATAGTAGAACAGTGTGTATTAAATGCGACGTTGATTCTCGTGCGAGATTTAAGGATTCTAGCATAAATATTCTAGTTTAATGTATGGATGAGAGTAGGAGGTTTGTCTAAGAAAAAAAATCCGTGTGAGAGCTCATTTCCTTCCGAACGGTTTTATATAATGGAATATGTAATCTCCAGGGTTAATAAAAAAATATTTAAAAAAATACAAATATTTGAAAGTACAATATTTGGCCAGCTCAAGAACTGTATAAAACAATATACAGGACGTACTTATGAATAGTGCCTTTGAAGTCTCAGTAAAACTCTAAAATAAGAACCTGAACAGGCAAGAGAACATAATTATCAAATGTGATTTTTTTATAGATTAGGATGTGATAGAGGCGTACGGTAAATCTCACGGTAAGCGGTTTCCAATCAACCAAACCACTTATGGACTTTAGAAAGGCTTAGCACCACATACGGGGAATAGTCACGTGAATCACGTCTATATCGAAATCGGTAACAAATTGAATTGATTTTTTTAATTTAAAAATTGATTAGCAATGACCTCGCTAATAAACTGATAGATTAGCGAATAGACAAACATAATCACATCCACGGAACTAGTTATTTATCACAGTGACAGCACAGCCGTCACGGTTCGATTCTCAGGACGTTGACATGCCCACCGAAAACCGCAAACTATTGTCTTTTAAAACCACACAATGTTCTCGTTCCTTTTTATGTAAGAATTACGTGATTAGATTATTTACGTAACCATCTGCTGAATAAGTTTATCATAGCATTACTGGAATTAGACAAACGTAATGTTATTAAGAGGGGTGGTGCAAAGGATTATCTTATTCTACTTATTACGTTTTTAAGCAGCAGAGGTGGTATAAACTCGCATGGTGGTAGGTGGGTAGTATTATAAAAATGTGCGCTGAGTCAGCCAGTCACTCTGTTCGCTCGTGACCATGATTGGTGCAACCCAACCGATACGTTGAGTAAAATAAATAAGGTAAACATTCGCGTTAAGACCCGTTTAAATAGATAAATATGTGTGAAAATCTCAAATGTTATATATTCACACTCTCTCATAAAACCCGTTTTCCTTAAGCTTCCCGAATCTACACAACAGCGAACTGCAACGAGCAAGTAACTGAACGAGATTAAGTTTAACAAACAAATAAACACATAGACGGGCATAAGTACCTCTATGTAGATATACCTCTAAGTAGGGACTTCTAGGGAACAATAGTTGAACTTCATACATTGAATTACACCTAAAATTAACGAAGTTTCTCTTGTAAAAATACGTTCACAGACTTGTAAACTTAGTGCGACCTTTTGTAAGTCAAAGAAAATCTTTAAGTAATTCCATTTCGGCAAACATTTAGCAAAGATATATTTTTCAACGACATCGAAATATTTTACTTCAAACTTCATTACTTCATCATTTTAATTTATTTTTATTCATTATTTTTACTTCATTTATTTTATTTCAAACAATGTATCTTGTAGGATAAATCAACTTAATTATACTGAACAGCGGCTTTTTCATCAATTTTTAGTCGTAATATCAAAATTAAAACAGTAAAAATAATAATCAAAGATTTTTTTAATATTTTTTTTAAAGAACGTACGAATATATCAAAGTTTATGAAAAAACGACGCGTACTTAAGTAGGTATACGATTTTCCCTAAGAATTCCCTAATAATTATGAAAATCCGTTAATTTGAGAAGAATACATCGATGCCACTTCTTCACCACCACCGTCGCCAGCCCTTTTATCGTCCACAGCTGAACATGGATCTCCTCATGCAGATTGTTTAGTAGAAACTCAGTGGAACGGGTCAAGGACCACAACCCACAATGATTCTCAGAAAGCAAGCCGCTGCAAATGCTTCGAATTCCAGTTCAATAAAAAAAGAAAAAATCTTTTTTAACTAGATTCCTCGTACCCCGTAACAATCTGTTTGGTGGTTTGACGATTACAACAGAACAAGCTGACAAACCGCGACCAACGGAAGTCTTTAAAACATCAATTTGTTCTGTCAAACTAATCGGCGAGATAAGACCGCAGCTTTAATCGTCCGTAAATCAGGCTCTACCTACAGTTTTAAATCGATATTTAAATAATCCCGGATGATCCTATTTTTGATAATCCTGATTGAGTAAGTGCCGATAAAAGTGCAAATAAAATAGTGTTCTACTTTTATTAATGAGAATTAAATACACTTCAATCTATGTACTTAATTATAAATGGCAGTTTAATTGTATATAAAACTGTCTGAGAAATTTAAAATCGCTTGTTCGTTACTGAGGTTGATAGGCTCATAGGTGGTGATTATAAGTACCTTTGATAGTACCTACAGAACAAATCTAATAAGAGACTGTTTATCATTTTCTCCATAAAGATCATGTTTTAAAACATCATTTCTCGAATAAATTAAGAATTACTCCATTCTAACTATTATTTAGTTATTATTATTCGTTAGTATAAGTTCCTATTCAAATGTTTTTTTTAAGGATCAATAATATGACGGGTCTAGTAAAGGGGTCGGTGATCGACTATTTCATACAAATCTCTTTTCCGTCCAGTCTTGGTCGATCTCATGGCAATGACCGCAATTCTTCCAGATCGTGGCGCGCGCTTTAATTCCAGTCGTGTGGTAATGGCCAGTTTTTCCGTAGGTGTTGTAAAAGACGAGTAGGGGATCACAAAGTCGCTATCACAAGCTTTGAGGAACTACACCAAATCTAAAAGAGTGAACTCGCTAATGCGCTCGCGAACATACCTTAAACACAACACAATGTCCACGAAGAGGCGTACATTCAGCAGTGGACGATAAAAGGATTGGTTACGGTTATCACTAACTCGGCGAAGGCAAAGAAAAGAGAAGAAGTAACACATAGTTGAATAAATATTTCCAATAATTACAAAGAAACTCTGGGGTATATGTATACACCACACTGGGACCATGTGGTGGATTACAAATTTATGACCCGAAACTGTCTCGTGATTATTAAGACATAATAACATTATAAAATGATACCATACCATACCATCAGCCTGTGCCTCTCCCAAGAACCGCCACCACACACAGTCTTCAGCTCTTCTCATCCAGTCACTACCGGCGCCTTTCTCGTCGTCGGTTCACTTGGCCTGAGGGCTTCCCACGCTATGTTTCCCGGTGTGTGGCCTCCATTCGAGGACTCGCCTGCCCTATCGACATATATGGCCTGCCCACTGCCACTTCAGCTTGCCCATTCGTTTGAGCAATGTCGATAACTTTAGTTCTTCGTTGAATTTCGTCGTAACGATTTTTGCCCGGCAAAGAAACTTCGAGCATAGCTCTTTCCATCGCTTGCTGGGCGACTTTGAATATATAAGATGAGGGATAATTATATCTACCATTAGGTAAATAAGGTTTTTCAGACCTAATTAATCTCTCCTATCATAAAAGTTATAGTCGTACGAAATTTTGGCGATGTAGTAGTAATCCAAAACGTTCATAGTTAATTTATAGAGTGATCAATATCTCTTTAGTCGCTGTTCACACGCAAAGACGTTTGACCTTCACACAGCTTCACTAAATACATGCAATATCGTGGGAATGAAACGGCAGATGTTACTTACCAAGACTTGTGCGTTTCCATTCCTGTCGTCCACCCAAGCGACCACTAAATCGGCTCCTCTCATATTCCTTGCAGAGTTAAAGCCGATGCCAACGTAACCACGAGTTTTTGCTTCCACTCTGAACGTTATACTCGAATCTGAATTCACCCATCGAAGGACTACATCACCATTATCGTCCAGTTTTTCCGAATGCGCCCACGTTAGACTCGATTCGTACGATTTGGAGTCGAACACATCTCTTCTATGCCTCACTCTGTATTGGTCAATTATTCGATTCGTCTTCTCGTTTTTCAATTCGACTTGCAGTAGCCGTTGCGCTTGTGCGCTTTGCGTCGGATTCGATAATTCGTTCGGTTGAGGATACTGCCTACGTACTTTGGCATTACACAGTGTGATTATAGTAACTACGACGATTAGTTTCATTTTGTCTTCAGTATCGTTGATGCATTACTTTGGAACACCTAGAACAATAGAAACGTCGTTAGTGATAAACAGACAAGCCAGTAAATTTTTCACAAAGGTACAGTTTTTGTCGGCGTTTACCACAATTACCATATTCAAGATTTATTCCCACTGGCTATGTATTGTCTTTGATAGCTTACAGCATCTGTGGTAACGGTCATTATTTTTTACAGTAAATGGAGTAATGATGTGTAATGATAAGAACGTGACAATTGATAGTAGAAGTATAGTGTGAGAGTGTACACTTAACAGTGAGAGTACTTAACAATAATGTACAGATACATTACGAAAACATTGGCCATCGGTTAATTCTGGAACGCGTCATCCACGTCTATGTATTACCGTACCTCTAACACGTTTATACCTATACACGTTTTATGAGATTTTACAGACGTGGATGACGCGTACGGGTGTTTCCGAATTAGCCGATGGGAATGTTTTCGTAATATATCTGTACATTGAACCTAAAACTAACCAGTGACACCGTGAAGTGGATTGTGAATTTCTCATGTCCACGGGCCCGAAACTAATGAACATATCTACTTACAATAGGTATTTGTTTGTTTGTTCCAGTTAAACTTGTAGGATTTTTATTTCGCTGCGGTTTTAATCATTGTGTAGAGCAGCTATACTCTAAGTGTGTTCCGCGGAACCCTAGGGTTCCGTGATACCTCTGTCGGGGTTCCGCAAGAATTTAGAAATAAAAAAATCAAAACACCTCTCTCTGGTCGCTCCGCGGCTGTGCGGACTCCGCGGCCGCGCGGAGACAAAACGCTATGAATGTTATTTATTTATTTATTTGTATTTGTATAAGCTTGTGTTACATTAGCTGGTACAATATCTCATAAGTTTGGTCTCAACAATTTTATACTTGTACAACGCGTTCGCTCTAAGTTTGCCGGTCTGTGGAATGCGCGTACCCTCCCCCACGTGACAACAAAACTTATAATGTGTCATAGTTTTACCCAAATATCTAACGTACACAATTTTTATTGTTACAATTAAATAAAAAATTTCGAACGTCATACACTCATACCTATCGCCAGCGGCAAACTTAAAACGAGCGGGTAGTATACTTGTAAGCGCTCAGTCTCTTTGATAAAAGCCGCCTCTGAATTAGACGCTATAGTTGTCAACTAGCGACTTTCGTCTCTAACTTCAAAGGATAAAGTCGATATTGTTTACAACGCTATTTTTAAATTTCTGTTTTTATTTTTGCTTTTTGTTTATCAAAGGTGCCGACTCGAGTATTTTCGAGAATATTTGAGATCGAGTCTAGGACTAAGTATAAAAGCGGCGATCGCGCGTTGGCGTCGTCAGTTGATGATTAGCGTTCGGAGCGATAAGTTACTACCTACTTACAAGCTCGCTAGCGAGAAACTAGTGTTCATTGTTTTACTGCCTGCTGTATTCTGTTGTCTCAGTTTTATACATTTCTTCCCTGTAGGTTCTAAATTTAGTCTCTTATACGCAGTAACGATTGTGCATTATTTAAACCCCACTATCCTGACTTGTAACATTATAAATAAAGAAGAATGGAACGTTGGCTTAAAGGTGTTAAACGTGTTCCAACAACATCTTCTAATGACGCTGAATGTTCAAAAGCAATGCGCGCGGAGAATTTAGCAATCACCGATCCAGAAGATGATGCCACGAGTGCCACGACGTCAAGCTCGACGGTTTCAAAGACGAAAAAAAGGAAGTATGATGAATCTTATATCAGTTTCGGATTTGTTGATTCCAACGGCTCACCTCTCTGCATGCTCTGTAGTAAACTGCTTCCTAATAGTTCCATGGCACCTGCCAAATTGCGTCGACATTTAGAAACCGTACACCCCGAGACTAAAGACAAGAATAAAGAATTTTTTGTTCGCAAAAAAGATCAGTTATTAGAAAGTCAAAAAAATATGATGCATGTAACACAAACTACCAACGAAAAGGCCACGGAGGCATCATACTTAGTTAGCTATCGCATTGCACAAGCAGGTGAAGCGCACACTATCGCTGAGAAATTAATAAAACCATGTGTATTAGACATAACAAAATGTATGCTTGATGAAAAATCTGCAAAGCATCTTTCTACTGTTCCGCTATCAAACGATACTGTTTCACGACGAATCCATGATCTGGCAAGCTACGTCAAACAAGAACTAGTTACACGTCTACAAAATACACGATTCGCTTTGCAAATGGACGAGTCGACTGATGTCGCTGGTTTGGCTATCCTGCTGGTTATTGTGAGATATCCATATAAAAGTTCTTTTGAAGAAGACATGCTTATGTGTTCATCGCTGCTTACAAACACTACCGGGGAAGAAATTTTTAATAAAATAAATATATTTTTTGAAGAACATAATCTCAGTTGGAACAATTGCATTGACATTTGTACAGATGGGGCCAAGGCGATGACAGGTAAAACAGCAGGAGCAGTGTCACGAATGAAAAATAAAGCGCCTAATTGTAGTTCCAGTCATTGTATTCTGCATAGACAAGCACTTGCGATGAAGCAAATGCCGTCTAATCTAAAATTAGTTATGGATGAAGCGGTAAAAATAATTAATTTTATCAAATCACGACCACTACAATCCCGATTGTTCTCATTATTGTGTGAAGATTATGGCAGCAAACATAAAACACTGCTGCTCCATACAGAAGTGCGATGGCTGTCTCGGGGAAAAACTTTAACAAGGCTATTTGAACTTAGAGCCGAGTTACAAATGTTTCTTTCAGCAGATACTTCTTTTAATTTGAAGGACCGTTTGTATGATAAAACTTGGTTGTTCCGATTGTCTTTTATGGCGGATATCTTTCAAAAACTTAACGAATTAAATTTATCGTTGCAAGGTAAACAGACAACAGTGTTTCAGGCCTATAATAAAATAACTGCTTTTAAAAGAAAATTAGATTTTTGGATCATTTGCATTGGTAAGAAAGAAATAGAAAGTTTTACGTTACTCAGTGAGTTTGTTAGCGAAAACGACTCAGAAATGTTTGAAGATAATGTGTTTGAAGAATTGGTCCAATATCTCAGTTCGATGCGCGCATCTTTTGAAAAGTATTTTCCCGAAGAACACAATACAAAAATTAAAGTGAACTCCTGGATTCATAATCCTTTTTTACCCAACTTGGAAAAGCCTGAAAACATGTCAAATGAGATATATGAATCTCTTTTAGAAATGTCATCAGACACAAGTATGGAGTCATTGTTCAAAACGACGCCTCTTAATGATTTTTGGTGCAGAATCCAAGATGAATATGCAATGCTTGGCCAAATGGCTCTGGATATTCTTCTCCCGTTCCCAACTACATATTTGTGCGAAACAGGATTCTCTACCTACGCAGCCACGAAAACAAAATATCGCAATAGACTGGACGCCGAAGCTGATATGAGACTCCAACTTTCTTCCATCAAACCTGATATCAAGCAATTGATGAAAAATAAAAAACAGTTTCATACCTCCCACTAGTTAGATTTTTTCTTTTTTAATGTTTTCTATTATTGTCCTTACCAAGTGGTGAAGTAAATAATAATTAGTAACTGATACATTGTACTTTTATTATGCTGATTAATATAGAATACACTTATAAAAATAATTGTTTTATTGTAGGGTTCCATCAAGTATTTTGCTTCCCAAAAGGGTTCCGTCATTTAAAAAGTTTGAGAACCACTGGTGTAGAGTATTTATTTAGAAAGGTGTGTATTCTTGTGTGTGTGGTGTGTATTTCTTGCCTAAATCGATTGTGTAGTTTTCGAAATTATAGTGGATTATATGAGAAGATCTTCTTAATTATCTATTCTTGTGGATGAAAACAGGCACTGATAAGCGTCTCAAGTTAAGTAAGTCCTAGGCACAGAATAAAGTTGATTGGAAACAGCAATCAAGTTGATGCCTCTTTAAAATAGGTATTATATTTTACAACGAGCTACTCGTACTTATCTCAATGCGTCACTACATAAACTTTCTAGAGTGAGATGATACGTTGGTCACTTATCGATGTACGTAATAAATTTCAATATAGTACTGTTATTATCAAACATTTATAAAACACATACAATAGAAAACATTATAATCTAGAAAATACTCTACTAAATAAACAAAATTCCCATTAAACCAACGATACGGATATATATGTATTATATTTTAAAAAACTCCTCGTAATACGATACGAAGATTACAAAATTACAAGATTACGTCATAAATGGAAACCTAGAGACTGAATCAGCGAAAATATTTACATTTCATACAGAGAACAACTCAGTCGTCAATAACCTTTTATTAAAATGTAGGACGTCATATAAGTATTCGTATGATTTACGGGTATTCACAGATTCGGTCGTAAATTTCTACCATCGAAGGTGCCTCGAGGTAACAGATGGCGTATTTTTTTTACACAAAATGAAACTCCCGCGCGTTTATTCATACCTTTTTTTGCATTGATGATTTTAACGTGAGAACCGCCTTCCTTTTATACGTTGTATAATTATGGAACATGATTTCTTTACTCGTATTAACCAAAATTTGCCTCTTTATTTGCATTTATATTTAATTGCGTGTAAGGATAGCACGACGAACACTACATAATTTACTTGTATCTATCTATGTATTGTATATCTGCGACATAATTACGAGTACGTTAGAATATCATTTTCTCGAACTGACATAGAAAGCCCCCAATAAAAACAAATTTAAAGGAATATTATGCTTGGAATATTATTTCTTAGGAGTAGTTGTTCACTTTCTCAGTTCATCTTCTATATTAGGTATGTATTTACGCGTGTATGTAGCTATATATAAATGTTTTATATATTTGTAGTGTAGGTAGGTGCATATTGTCACTATCCGATATGTGGGTAGCGTACGAGGGCAGTCTGTGGCCGACAATTAAACGTGTAACATATATTCCGTGTTCTAATTATGTAAATATCCCAAGATACAGGATATTTTGGCGACGAGGATGGGATCTTCCATCAAGGCAGTGAGTAGAATAGCTCGCCGCGTAACTCCACTCTTATCCGTTTCCCTGGTGATGTCATTCGCCACACAATGTATATTTAATCATTGTTAAAAATACGACGGAGGGTAGACATATTTGTCTGTCAATAGCAACGACACCTGCACCCGTCTCCGCAGTTTCGCCGCGACCACGGTGCATGTAACTCGACCGAAATATCGGTTATAATAAATCGTGAGTAACACGTTTACATAACAATTATTATGTACACCCACGATAACAGAAGTTTAAAGACTTATAGTATATCTATTCATATATGTATGTACCTACCTGTTTATTGTGTTCTATTATTTATTTTGTATTTTCTGTTTTCTAATTCATACTTAGAAATTCTAACTTTATCTATGATCCTATTTTCTGTGTAATCTGGTGATTAACTGATAGAGGAATGCCTTATGACATTAATTCCGACTTTTGTACATCCTCATAGTGCAATGAAGTTTAAATTAGTAAATAAATAAAAACCAGCAATTTAGTCAACACTACAAAGCATGTACAGAAAAAAATGAGTCAAACCAACCCATTTCAGAAACGTGAACGAATAAACAAGGTAAATTAATAGACCAGTTTTATGATATCAATGTAACGCCAGAGCTACGGCGTGCGCCAGTGTGACTAGAATCTAGAATGGTAATGAAACCACTACTAGTTGTCAATGTTAGTCAACTCGATCCGATTACACTTTTTCTAGAGCAACACAACGCTCGATAAAACATTTTTGTAGCGCTTTTGTAGAACTGAGTTTAAAAAAATACATTTAAAGTGTCATTTAGCTATAAAAAAGTATTGCAAAACCACTTTTAAGATATACGTTAAAGAAGACATATGTTAAGAATTAAAAGAAATATTTAAAAAAGACTTCAATATTTCGTTAATACTAATAATAAAAAATTTAAATTACATAAAATTAACACATTAGGATGTGTTAATTTTATGTAATTTCAAATTAAAATGATAAAATCGTTAGTAAATAAGTAAAGGGATATCACCCAAAAATTAGGGGTTAAAGTATGAAATTGCCGATTCGTACTGAAAAATTAAAACTATTTTTTTTCTAAAATGTAACATAATTATTTAATCAAAATATTTACCCTCATTATCTATACATTGTTGCCATCTAATCGAAAGTTCATTTATGCCTTTGCGATAGAACTCTGGGGATGTAGATTCGACAAACTGTGTGAAAGCATTTTGTACTGTCTCTTGGGAACAAAATTTTTTACTACGTAGAAAATTGTCCAAATCACGAAAAAAATGGTAGTCCGTTGGAGCAAGGTCTGGTGAGTACGGAGGGTGACGTATGGTTTCTAACTGCAGCTCCTGTGGAGTTACAACGGTTTCTCGTGCAGTGTGAGGTCTTGCGTTATCATGGAGCAATAATGGTGAAGATCGATTCACGAGTCGGGGCTGTTTCACTGTTAGTTTCGCCATCATTGTTCGAAGTTCGGCACAGTAAACATCTGCTGTTATTGCTTGACCAGACCTGAGAAAGCTATAGTGAATAACACCATGAATAGACCACCAAACAGTTACCATTACCTTTTTATTGGTAAGCTTTGCCTTAGGGCACTGTTGCGGCGTTGCATTGTTGACCTGGGGTCAGCCATTGCATTTTTCGCTTTCGGTTATCGTAAAGAATCCACTTTTCGTCACATGTCACAATTCGATCCAATATTCCTTCATTTCTGTACCGATTCAACAAGGCAACGCAAGTTTCAACACGCGTTTCTTTCTGCAGATCAGTCAAATCATGAGGCACCCATTTTTCATATTTTATTATGTTATTGATTTGATGCAAATGAGTCAATATTGTAGGTAAGGTAACGTTAAACCATGCCGCTAATTCCTGGGTAGTTTGACTCGGATCGGCTTCCATCATCTCCTTCAATTCAGCGTTATTCACCTGTGTGGGCGGTCTTCCACGTGGTTCGTTCTTCAAGTCGAAGTTTCCATTACGAAAGCGTTTAAACCAAAAACGCACGGTTCGTTCATTAGCAGTCTCCTCTCCAAACGCAGCATTGATATTGCGAGCCGTTTCTGCCGCGTTAGTTCCGCGTCGGAACTCGTATTCAAAGATTACTCGGATTTTCGTAGTATCCATCTTTCCCGTCTAAGCTGAATAAAAAAAACAATTGAAAGTCGAAAATCGAATGTTGCACATTTTTTAAAACAAGAACCTCATAGGTATCATGTGAAAAAAGTTTCACTCGAAAATCTCACACCATGGAGGTTTTATGTCAATTCAAAGTATCTATTACTATAAAACGGCAATTTCATACTTTAACCCCTATTATTACTATTATTACCTATTATTACCTAATACGTGAATGGAAACCACGGTAGTTTTATGCCGGAAATTTATGTACAAGTGTAAATATAATATTATTATGAACATGAATGCCGCAATCAGCAAACAGGTTCTCACTTGCTGTCTTTATAAGTCCAAATGTATTTTTAATGGGTTAAGATTACTAAAGTAAAGAGTCAATGCCAATGTTAGTGTTTAATGAAGTAACATTGTGTTTAGGTGTAAGTGTCTTTTAAATGTGTGTATTTCGTACACGAAGTGATAAAACAGCTAAATTAAAGAATTAAGTGACACTAATTCTGATTTACTGATTATTTATTGAAATGAGTTGTCAACCAGTACGTAGGTACTAATAAACCAATAAAAATCGCAACATATTTTGTGAGGACAGCATGGCCGCATGTGGCGTCGTCGCACTAGGGTTTCTGACCTGGGAGTTCTCGAGAATAAAATAGTCGATTATCCGAGAAATTTATAAAACACCTAATAGTTTAGTAAGTATATCATACATAGTTTCTCTATTTGTTTTTTGTACAATCATGATTCGTTTCATCGAAAGAAGAGTGAATTTGTTATTCCTAACTGCAGCAATTAAGTACATATATAAAATTCAATTCTACATATTCAATTGTATTTTTCCCAACATCACCTAAGGCGACTAAGGGATAAACAAAGCTACTGTTACAAGCCCTGAGGAACTACGCCATCACTAAAAGAGTGGATTCGCCAATCCGCTTGGCCAGCGTGGCGATTTATGGCCGGCCATACATCCTTCATGCCCAAGACAATGTGCATGAAGAGACCCATTTCCAAGAGTAGAAGAAAAAAAGGGCCGATTACGGTTAAACATTAAACTTAACAGAACTACCCTTCCGGCCACGTAGATCTACAACTTAAAAAAAGTTTGGCGGTAGGGACTGGATGAGAAGAGTGGAAGATTGTGTGTGATGGAGAGCCTTGAGATGATTATTTCGAGCAGTGGAGAGACAACTGTCTAGCGATATAGATCGACAGAATGTCGCGTTCCAAGAACTGTCTGCGTTTCTTTAAAACAATATTTAAAAAAAATACTAACATTCGGAAGGATGCGCTGTATTAGAAAACGGACGTAACTGTTAGAAATAGAACGGAAACGCAAAGTAGCAACAAAAACAACCAATTGCCTTCTTGTCGGGCAAAACGTGGTATCTGAACAGATTATTATCCACTTATTGGGAGGAAGTCGAAACCGCTGCGCGCTCATTATATCAGGTTATATTTTTGGCCGAGTGCGGCGGGTTGAGACGGTATTATTTTTATCAGCTGATTATATGCATGGTTAGGTATAATGTATTAGAGAAATTATACTGTATTAAAATGAAGTTGTCATCTAAATGACTCGATAATTGTGAAGAGTATTTTTATACCTACACCAAGACAAAATAAACATAGCATTGAGCTATGCAAAGTACACCTTGATGTTCAAAATTAATTTTTCATAACGATTTTGGCCTATGTAAGAATACATAGGAACGATTTGTTTCGATTTCACTCTTATAAAACCGATATTTAACCGACTATTGACGACCAGTTCCCAAATGCTTAACCTTTCGTAACCGGTGTGCATCCTCAACAAAGGTGTCAACAACACCATACCGATAAACTGATTAATAGAGGTTTATGAATAAAGAATACATTTGTAGTACAAGAACATAATTTTGTAACAGTACAACAAGTCATCACCTTGAAATTGTGAGCACCTTTCCAAGGAAATGGCACTTCAGCACCATGAAACGAAGTTAATACCAAGTAAAGTTGACGTGGCATAAACGAGGCGTTTCCACGCGCCTGTAGCCTGTTCTCCTAGTTGCAAGTTACTTCCATAGTTGGTGCACTACAATTCAAATTATTATAAAGGGTATCTTAAAACGATAGCAATACGGCCGAAAATGAAACTCTTTATCGTCTTTGTATGCTGCCAATCACCTGTAAATCATTTGTATATAAGCGTATATTGAGTATCCTGTTAAAACAACGTCAAGGAATGTTTTCTGGTTTGCATTCACATATCAAATGATTATAAATTGAGTTCAAAGATTGCATGGAAGCATGTTCACGATACTTATATTGTACCTACTGAAAGAAATATGTTTCACTACGTAAAAGTTTAAGCTTAAATTACCAGAATAGAAATTGAAATTATTGCCTTTAAGTGACGCCACGTTTGCTATGACCTATTCCACCTTATCGTCAAATATTGATGTTTTTGTTCTTGGATGAACAAGTTCTAAGTAGGTAATAGGTAAGTATGCTGTGAAATTCTTAGTTAAATCCTTGTACTGCATGTATTCATAGGTTTATATAAATTGAAATGTAGGTATGTTGTGTTTAAATAAATAAATACAATTATTTTATTACACTAGATTATTCATTGGCCGCTGTGTCTTTATTGTCTGTGAAGCCGTGTGGCTTCCCATGCAGATTTTTACATTTGCAAACCGCACAAAAATATGTATTCTAATAAAATAATTAATGGTCTAATGAAGCTGTGTCGCAATAACATTGATGCGAAGGTATTGCTAATGATACAATTTCAATACACCAATTCTGTAGTTGATCTTGATGCAGTCATCTTTCTACAAAGGGAATGACGTCTAAAAACTCCTTAACAATTTTCTATTTAAATAGATGACTTCAAGATCTAGTAAAAAACTTCCTGCAAGCAAACTCAGACGAGCATTAGTGTAATTATAGTAAATAAAACGTAGCACGTCTGCAATTTGCATCCGACTAATTGTACCGCTTGAACGAGTCTGATCAGATACTTTTTTCAATTTCCGTGTTTTGTTTCTAACGCTTATTAAAGAGTTAAAAGACTACTTTTTATAGACTATTTTTGTCTTTTAGTAAACACCTAAAATACTACATTTACTAGTTAGGTATTTAAAAAATTGAAGCTACTGATTTAGAAACAGCCGAGGCATGAGGATCTATCAGTGGATTCAAAAAGGGCTGCGCTAATTAATACGTGCAAAGTAAAATAAATACTATGTTTTATGTAGCACACAAAAGTGCCTCCTGAGGGATCGTAACTCACTTTATATATGGCTTTAAAATTGGCACGGGCGTGCCATAGCCACATACCATCGTGTATTATCTATCTGTTATTTACATAATGCACACTAACAAATTGTTAAAGCAATAAAAAATATGTACAAAATACATCTACGTTTTATTCCAATCACGTTTGGTGAGCAAACGTTCAATACACAACGAGGCGCGCAAAAAGGTTTGCGTTACTTAGGAATCTTCCATACGGCGCGACGGTGCTGTGTAGAAATGAACGGTAAACATGATTAAAGGGTTTGTGTAAAGAAGAAGAACTACTCTGAGCATGGATGCCATAACATAAAACCAGCCTGTGCCTTTCAATTGCCGAATATAGGTCTTTACTACAACCGATTTTCGACTCTCCTCATCCAGTCACTGCCAGTGACTCGTTTAAGTCGTCAATTCTTCTTGTCGGAGAGCGTTCCACGCTACATACTTGTCGAGCATGGCTTCCATTTTTGTGAATTAAACATTTAAAGAAATAAAATTAAAAGTAGTGGGCGCCAGAAGAAATCCTGTGCAGAATTGCTACCAGCCTCTTCTCCATCCAACCACCAAGCACAGTTTATTATATTGTAAATCGGGTTAAATTTGTACAATTAAAGGTTTTTTTTACCCTTTATTTCTATTCGACATTTCAGCACTTTCGGTACGGTTTTCATCAGCCGTGGTCACCAGTTAACTGAACAGGCTGGTAATCCACGGTAGAAACTGCGTATACGCCAATAAGCGAGTGAGTTTTTAGAACAAGTGAGACGATTTTAATCCTTATTAATTTTATAAATACGAGAGGCGACCCGTTTGTTTCTTTATTGCCTATTAACTTTGCAACAGATCAACAAAAGGGCTTCTTTCAAGTCTAATCTGTATGATGTTCCAATCTCGCTACTCTAAGTTAACTTTTTTTTTATGGACGAAGGCGGCAGACGAGCCTACAGTCCACCCGATGGTAAGCGGATACTGTCGCCCATAGACATCCGCGATACATACCAACATTAGTCCAAAATGACAAACGTTGGCACGCCCCTGGATGCTCTGCCTACCTTTGGAGATATGGGAATGGATTTGGAGAAAGGGTTGGGAAAATGGGGAGGAAATAAGATAAAGTGGGAAATGCAGTAGGTACATTTCAAGGTAGTCTTCTGTGAGAGAGGGGTAACGTGGCCAGTCGAGAGCGCCCAGCAGCTGTTGAATTGCAGCGTGCACTCTCCCCTTCAAAAAACTACTACGATAACGAGTATAACTATGAGTATTTATGTATATATACTGTAAGTACGTATATATTATATTCATATTTTTGTTTATATTTGTGTCTATGTACAGATATATATCTACTATATCTTATTATTATATGTTGAAGTCTGCTTCTTACTGAGATAACTCCCCTCGGTTATTAAAGTTTGAGTGGAAGAGATTGCTTCTAGAAATAATTTCGAATTTGTACTTACACCAATAGTGTGATGGTAGTAGCAGGGCCGTCTTAAGTCTATTCTGCGCCGGGGTGCGGGAGTGTATCCTAAGACAGTCAAACATCCTATTGTGTATCCTATGACAGTCAAATATCCTATTGTGTATCCTATGACAGTCAAATATCCTATTGTGTATCCTATGACAGTCAAATATCCTATTGTGTAATTGTTTACTATAGCGTTATATTTTTTCATTACCTTTAAAAGGTGAGCGCCCGGGGTGCACCGCACCCCTTGCACCCCCTGGTAAAGACGGCCCTGGGTAGTAGTGTAGTGATAGTAGTAGTAGTGTAGTGTTAACACTAATAGTAGTAGTGTAATTGTAATGTCTTATTGTAACAATTCATTATGTAAGTACAATAAAGAGCAACAACAACAAAATGTTTCCTAATTGGCATATGGGTAAACCGTGGGAAGGATTGACACAGGAAATAATAACAAAAATTAACGGTTATGTTAACTTTTGTTAATTTGTTTTAACATTGGTACCTACATTTGTTCTTGACTTTGTAATATAAGAAACCATCGAAAATATCTTACATTCAGGTGAAATATTTTGCCAAATACTCCATAACGTTAGACAATAACTACTAATTAGTATCATTTCCTAACTGCGAATGTTACACACCGTTAGGTGAGATGGTTAATTGTGTTTCCCTGAGCAATCAATTACACGAGTAACGATGAAAAGGAGGAAATTGTACGGTCGATAAAATTTCTGTTGCAGAAAACAATGACGTTATCTCGAAAACATAAAAACGGTGGTGTTAGTAGAACTGCTTTTTAAGTTTTCAGAGGAAAAGTTAAAAGAAGGTGTCAATAAGATTTTCTACAAGAACTATATAATAATATGGAAGTTTCGATCATTGGGTTCTGATTCTTCATTTCGAAATATGAACAGTGTGTTATAGACCGAGGTCGGGGTTAGGTAGTGTGATTTTGGTGCTTGTGACAAAATTATATTATGAATAAAAATAAATGTGACTAAGATATCAAGAAAACTGAAATGGGTTTAAAAACATATATGCGTTACAATTGATTCAGTTACATAGCGAAATATACTTACGTACACAGCAAAAATAGACGACACCTGATAGTATGAATTCCCTGAAAAGGGGAATGTCCATATTATTCTTTCTTACCGCAAGTATCAAAATCACATTACCAAAGCCCGACCTCTAATTGTAGATAAAAAGGAAATGATTGTGTACAGTCCTAACTAGCTAGAAGTTAGTTAAAAATTAATCCGCTAATATTTTTTTCAGTATAAAAAGAATGAAACTAATTACAAGGCTTTCTTATAGTTTGTTTATCCCACGACATAAAATAAAAAAGTCCGTTGTGAATTTATTCAATCCAATCCATCAATTTGTCTTTCCAATGCTGGATATAAGCATTTCCTAAAGCTTGTTTAATACCCATTATCTCCGTTTAGCCACTATTGACAACTTCCTCCAATCGTTTTCCTCCAACTTCCTTCCTCCTGCAACGTGATCCAAGGGCGACCCACACTGCCATTCCCGGTATGTGGTCTCCATTCAAGGACTCATCTACCCTCCAGAATTGCATATACCGCAGCTATACGAGTATCCATACGTAAAACCGTAATCAAACTTTTTTTCCTGGACCGCTAGATAAGAGCCTCCAAATGCACAATGTCTGGTAAAGAATCGACTGTCTTAAAACGTCACGCTCGTCAAGCGGGTTGGAGAGACCGCTCTTTCAGAGGTGGTGCAGTTCCTCATGGTTTGTGGTAGTGGCTTTGTTATCCTTTTTGCACTACCTATATTCCTTTTATATCTATATATGTCCCAAGGTCACCTGGAACAGATCGCCATAGCGATAAGGTCGACTGTTGTATTCTGTCTGAATTTATTATTTGTGCACATGTAATAACTATATATATTCAATAAAGAGTATTTATTATTATTATTATTATAAGTCTCTAGTGGATGCGAATACGATAATATAATAAGAAGCAATGTGCTAAAATGTACTTCAAAGCATTAATAAAATAAGTAAACATCAACCAGTTCTCGCTGTTCAAATAAGAAAATCCCGAAAAATATTTACGCCCGATACAACGAAAACAAAGAACTGACTTATCATAACATTCTTTGTTTTTGTAAGAGTGTGAAGTAATCTCGTGATATCCAATATATGTCTACGAAGTTTTGCGATCTGCGAAACTTTTCTATAGGGGGACACAACAAGAAGCAGATATTTCGGTTATAGAATGAATGATGAAGAAACTGTATTCGGTTTGGAGAATGTCGCTATAAATTGATCTACTTTAATTTCTAATTATATAAAAATTACAGTTCTTTATAATTTAGTAAAAAACGTATGTTAATAGATACGTCAGTAAAGTATGTTTACTAGTGGTCACTAGATAGACAACGCAAGTCTGTGAAATTGTATGGATACCAAACGTGTCACTTATTTATTCTTTATTGCACATTGACAAAAGGCGTACTTAATGCTTAGAAGCATTATCTCCCAGTCAACCTTTGGGCTATGTAGAGATGGCGCGGTAGGTAGACATCCGCGATACATACCAACAGTAGTCCAAAATGACAAACGTTGGCATGCCCCCGGATGCGCTGCCTATCTTTGGAGATATAGGAATGGATTTGGAGAAAGGGTTGGGAAAATGGGGAGAGATCGGATGGGAATGGGCTCTGGCACATTTCACTCACGACCGAAATATGTAAGTACATTAGGGAAATAAGATAAAGTGGAAAATACAGTACATTTCAAGATAGTCTTCTGTGAAAGAGGGGTAACGTGGCCAGTCGAGCGCGTCCAGCAGCTGTTGAATTGCAGCGTGCACTCTCCCCCTCAAAGAATAGGATTAAGTAAAACTAAAGTTACAAATTATACTCTTCTTGAAGAAAATGAAAGACTGGCGATAATTTTTCGGCCTGCAAATTAAAGCATAAGTTTAAAGTTAAGTTTTTTTTAATAACAAATGTTATTCGCAAAGCATTTGATTAAAACAAATCCTCACTGTGAATTACTTTGCGTTTATTATTATCGACAAGCCGACCGTATTTCGTGTATGTGAGCGACGTGGAAAGAATATGGACAAGTAAACTGAGCGAGAGTCCGCTCACGACTGTTTATAGTGTAGTGACTGACCGTTCCGGCAAGCACACACACTAGCGTATCGTGCATGTACACGACTTTACTCCAAAAAAAGCCAACGCTTGATCACGGACTGCAACAACTATAATGAATGACACATATTAATTAAATGCCATAATATAAATAAACATATTCATACATGCATACATATTTACATATCATACAAACATACTTCACTATAATATACAATTATTATTAATAATACCTTCCTTAACTGTCTTGTGTCTGAGAAATATTCTGCACTTTTAAGTAAATGTTCCCTGAGTCTCATTTCGTACCTACGACTAAGCCACGAGTGAATTTTAGTGCTATCACTCACCGATGAAACGAAACAACTACCTTGACTCACAACTTTTGAAGATTTTTTATAATAAATTATAGCGTAATTAACCATATTTGTGTTTTGTAAAAATAGCATCGAGCATCGTGAGATGGAGCTTAGCGCCAAATTCGGGTACGCTGACACCTTGTGTTATCTAATTCTATCATGTTAATTTCGATATTTTCTAATTTCTACTACGCTACAATAATTTTCAATCAAATTAATTAATTTCCAATGAATACTCTAATTACAATATCTCGAACAAAGTTTACGTATGAGCACACAGTCCTTATTTACTGTGTCATTGTGAGAATATTCCCATGGTATCTTTGGCGCTTTAATAATAAGATTCTGAACACGGATTTACATTACATGATACTAGAAACAGTAATCGTAATATCGCGGTTCGATCACTACAAACACACATACATATAATTATAAACGTATTGCACTTGTCATAAATACATACCCTACGAATCAGGTCAACCGCTCACGAGCTTTAACCTATCAATACGGCTTTGCTTTACGAAGAATTATCCGTAGGTACAACAAAATAAACATTCACAAGTATTGTAAATAAAACCTCGGTTAAGTAATTATTCGAATTTCAGTTCACTAACCGAAAACTCGATTATCCGCATCGTCAACCGCTCACAGTGTACATACATATTTATTTCATTTAAAAAGTTTTATTGTCCTTAATCGTACAAAAGGCGAGCTTAATGCCTGGAGGCATTCTCCATCAAGATATACCTATCCATTGTATGTATTTATTTCATTATATTATTTTACTTCTATTTAGCATTCAACATTTTATGTTAACAAATTTTAATACAACATTTTCCCTATGTGGAACAGTTTTGTTTGCTATGAAATCAATTAATTGAATGTTTGATTATTCGAATAATCCTTGGCAGCGATTAAGATAATGAAGGTTTTGGTGTATTTAGGCTACGAAAATTCCTATTAACCGAATAGAAATTCGCTCTTTACTAGTTACTATTACCAAATGCAACTGGAAATCTTCTACCAAATCTCGTACAATTTCTATGATCGTGCCACAACGCAGTGCAATAGATCTTCAATTATCGCACTGAGTAATCTTTTGTTTCTCCTCACCTATTCTGTTCCAAAGCAATCAAGTGTTTTCCCTCCTAACAATATCTTATATTGAATCATCATGAGTGCCTATTCATTATACTTTTCGCCCTGTTCCATATTTCGTTCACCACCCTACTCATCGTGCATTAAATTCAATGAATTGACATCTTTATTCAACACTCACAGTGACCTCGCTCACGTCGCAAAAGCGCAACAATCGAAATCGATTGAAGCAAACTGCGAACGAGGAAGTTTTGTCTACTCGAGATTCGAAACTGCTACCTCTTTAGGAGTTTTAATGGTTTATTCATGTTATTTAGTTATTAATGATTGAATGAAAAGAAAACAAAAGAACAGTTTAAGACTACGATCATAATATTGTTTATTTGTTTCATAGACTCAAGAAAATGTCACGTGTGACAAAACAGAAAACTTTGGAAGACAGAAACGGGTCAGAAACGCGTACGTTTACCTATTTTAGTTTATTCTATTTTGTGTGCCACAACTAATCGCCATACAGCCTACCTGTTCCTCCGGTCAACTCGCGACCTGGACGATGCAACCCGATCGCAACGGCGACTAAAATAACATAGATAAACATCTGTCTCATTTTACTCAGGTGTCTACGACTCGTTATTTAACTATAACATTATGCGCAAAAATCTTAAAATTTATGAATCTTAAGGTATTGGGTATTAATTAAAAATTTTGCTAAGCTTTTGATCGTTAATTTATGCAAGTCAAGAGGTTAGAAGTGGCTATGAGTAAGATTTGGACTTGGATGGATATCTAGTGATCACGTACTGAGAAAAGCAACGTGATACCCTCGCCGTCGAATGATTGGTGAGCCAACGTCTTGAAGATAAGTACACAACAGCAAGGAACCGAAAACTCAATGGTCGATTATCCATAGGTCGACCACGAATGTTCGACAGATTAAATCGTCGATCCAAGTCTGAGGACGTCAACAACGGTGTGGCGCAGGCTAATGGCTGTTCGGCGGTATACTAAAAAATAAACTGATATTTTGAATTGAACACATCCAGATAACCTAATTATACACTTCACACCTGTCGCTGACACCACACAAATTTCAGTATTACAAATTCGCTTTAAAGCTTAAGTAATACGAGAGTTGTAATTAAATACCCATTGATAGGCGTGAGAAACCGTCGGCACAATGAAATAGCTGGATTAATTTCTGAGACTGATTGATAGATAATTCTTATAAATTACTCTTAATCATTATGTATGGAACCAAACAAGAGATTTACTCCATCATCTCGAGAACTCTAATGAGTTCTAATGACTAATCGAGACTAATGTCTCGGTTTCTTCAGTCTACAAAATGTATCATACCATCAATTCGTGTCTTTCCATTGCTGGATATAAACTTGTTTCTAGGGTGTTTCACCACACACGATCTTCCTCTCCTTACACATTACACTTACACTTCTCCTTATGATGAAAATAATCCAAAGTTGCTTGTTTTAATAATAACATATCTACCTATCCCTCAGGCACCTTGAGAGGATTTTGAAGGCATTACCTATTTTTTTTCACAGAAAGAAGGTGGCAGACTCCAGTCATTCTGGACATGAGTGCAGAATGACAAACGTTACCACGCATATACCTTTGTAGATTTAACAATAAATTTGGACAAAGCGTTGGAAAAATAGTGAAGGATGGGATATAAATGGCCTCTGGCATATCTAACTCACTACCGAAACACGGACGTACATTGGGAAAACAGGATAAAGTGGGAAATGCAGTACATTTTACGATAGTATTCTGTGAGACCAATTAGAATTGCATACCTGTATGTGATAATGTAAAAGCCATTCAAATATCTAAGCAATTAAAAAGACAATCTGTGTCGTCAACACAATTATTTTATTTTTATAGTGACATCGTTTTTTTACTATGACTCATCACAAACCGGTGGCCAGTGAGGGATAATTTTAATTTGGAAGTCACGGGCGCGAAGTGGCACGAGCAGAACGGCGATGAGAGCAACGTCCCTTATTTACAATTCCTTTAAACCCTATCTCAGAGGGATTAGGTTGATAATTGGGCAAGTTTTAAATCCTCAGTGTTGACACCTGTTCCCTCACGAACTGGCATTCCAGAAGTTCCGAGAAATGGCAAATTCGTTCTTTAGATGCACGAAATCGATTCGTTCGATTTAATTGTACGTTAATATAATCTTTATAAATATTCACATTTATAAAAGTGTCGTTCTATCATAGTTTTTGGAGAAATTTAATGGAAATTTACTTTACCCAAACGGGTAATAATACTGAAAGATATTTATTTAAAAATTAGTATGGTGGTGTTCATTTCGTGCTAAGTGGTAATCAAAATATCAAGATTGTAAGAAACTTAATCAAGGACGTTAAGGATGTTAAAAAGGACATTTTTGAGAATATAATAGATTAAGCCCCATTGAATATCAGGTTAGCCTATTGGAGATTAGAGTGAGCTCCAAATTGGAGATCAGTGTCTATTACAGAAAACCGCCATGAAATGTACTGACATGTTTCGAGAGCGGCACAATATTTCCTTTCCCATCAAATAAAGCGGGATAGGTATGCAACATCTTCTTTCTATAATAAAAGTCTTCAAACAAAAATGTACTTGTAAAAAATAAAACTTGTACTATGTGTTAAACCTTATAGAGTAAAACTTGCACAGTAATTATTGTAAAACATTAAATTGAAACAACTGTAGTAATTCAAAAACACCATGGACTGTACCCGGCGATCGTAACTAATATCGCAATAACATCGAGGTGTTAGAAGAATCGCGGAACGAAAAGCTAATTCGCCATAAAGACAATCGATTCACTCCAACACATAAAGCAGCACGTACCAATCGATCTATCGAATCCAAACGGTCATCGCGCCAACGCCGGCACAAATCCATTAAGCCATATCCACACAAAAACATTCGCACTAGAACCATGGTCACAGAACACGAATAAACCGTATTGTAACTTAGATGTATCGGAATCTCAGCTCAGTGGCCAGCTTAATGGGAGTCAACTTGTGACCTTGTAACCCAGCCAAAATGTTGAGAAAATTAGAATAGGTAAATAGGTAAATTAGAATACTTGTTTACCTATTTTATTTTTTAAGAGTTTAAGAGTCGTTTAAAATATAAATATAGATAGGGGGGGTTAGATTATACGAAGAACCAATAATATTGTCATTACAGGTTGAGTAAGTTGCGTTTTTGGATATGGAGCATTTGAAGCAATGTACGTTGCGCCATAAAAGTCAATATGAAACTCAATCAATCAATGTATGTACAATATAAAGATAACCTAAATAAAAGGTAGGTAGCACATCCGGGGTCGTGCCAACGTTCGTCATTCTGGACTGATGTTGGCATATATTGCGGATGTCCATGGACGACAGCATCCGCTTTCCACCTGGTGGACTATGTTTGTCTGCCGCCAAAGTTGAAGAGTGTTTTTGTTCTTAATGATATAGACAATACGACACAAGTCCACAATCCTCATGTCTGCACCGCTGTTTATATGTGTGTATAGCAGCATTTCGTGCGCTTTCTTAAAGTTGAACTACTGTTACCTCCAATCACTGTGGTAGAACTCAAGAAGACTGTTACGAAAGGTGCCGCGGACCGTGAACATTCCACCAGCCACTGAGCATGAGCCAAGTAGCAGACAAAAACATCAACAATACTGGGTAAGCTTTCTCCAGATAACAGGAACTTTGATATTAACCGTTGAAATTGACAGACATTTCACGAGATCACGTATAAAATTTACTCCAGATTAAAGATATACAGTGCAGAAATTCTAAGAGGGTGATGTGGTATCTCGCCGCGCATAGAAATTTGTAAGTAAAGAAGTAAAGCGACAAAATTGTGTCAATGAACACGAAATACCTCAAATCATGTCGTGTGTCCTCTGTTATATTGCTACTTCTAACTGGAACGTATAGAAAGTGCTTTCAAATAACTATATACTTACTGAGCTTCAAAATTTGTATTATTATAACACACCAAATACCAGATGCTCAAGTTGCAGAACTTGCAATAGAGACATTGAATATTTCTTCGAATTGACTTCGCCCAGAATAATGTTATGAAATAAACGCTGAATATAAAAAAGTATGATAAGACGCTGGTCTTTAAGAGTCAGTATGACGTAAGCAAAAAATTGTTAGGGAATGCTGATTCCGCGTACATGAGAATATAATTTTTATTTAATAAATCGGTAACTTGTACATTACGAATTTGTTTTATTTTCCTTCAAGGTTTTGTTAAAAAATATTTTATATAAATTTGATTTTATGTATCTATGTATCCGAAAAATCTAGCGAAAATTATGAACCCCCCCCCCCCCTCCCCCCACTTCTTCTGACTTCGGGTGTAATCCTATCATTACATATGTAAAGAAACGTAAAACTTTTACAGACGTCGTCGGTAAAATAAAGTGTATAAAAATTAATGCAAAATAAAACTAGTGCAGTTACAATATCATAACATTCATAACATGTAGTATTTTATTCAAAATTTAAATATTTTTTGTCACTAAGGAGTACCAAAACAACAAAAAATCGGGGGTCGGCAAACAAAAGGCCCGTGCGCACAGCTGCGCGGGCGCTTGTTCCAATCCCTCTGCTTCACGCTATACCTTTAATGACCGGCACGGAGGTTCCATAGGAAAACCACCACAATGATTTCGTAATTAACACCATTCGAAGCACGCCGCTTGACCTTGTTTCCGATTCGCTCTGGTACCGTAAATCGTTTATCACTAGAAAACGGTTAGTAGACAGGTGAGACCTGACATTCAACACGGCTTACGATGATGTTACTGAAAAATGTATTTCCAATGTATTAATTTAGAACGATCATATAATTCGAACATACCTACTTTGTAGATTTAATCGTTCGGAAATCTAACAATTAGTTTGGCAAAGGAACAAAAAAATACCTGGTGGCAAAAATTCTGATTAATTTTCCAAACGACATAAGATTTCCGATATTATGTTACTGCTCGATACTATGTTAAAGTTATTAAAAACATACTTTTAGGGGGCTAGATCAGCTATAGATTGCTGAAGGTCTTCCTACTAGACATACAGGTTAGGAGACTCCCAGCAATCAATTTCACAGTATAAGTTAATTAATCGAGAAATAATGAATTGGGCAGCAAAATGTTGGTAGCAAATTTAAAGGTGGGTTAGGTTTAAGTTCTCTGGTGACTATAAAGACCTAGGGCCGACTTAGTAATGCATAGCAATTAAAAATAATTTATTTTAAATAGTTATTTTAAAAATAGGTTATTTTGTTGATCATGATATACTGCTCCTGTAGTATATTTTTGCTGTTCGTTTAAATATAAGCCAATAAGATGTATGTTTCTCGGTTATATCAAAAAAATGTGTGATAATGAAACTGATAACCAAAATGTTGATAAAAAGATCTATGAACGGACATATCGATTATAATTTAAAAATTTAATTTTTACAAAAACATTATTAATACAAGAATTTGTTCTGTTTGCGGGGAACGATTATGAAATACAAATCCTAATCCCAAATCAGATTCACGAAAGGAGAAACCGAATATAATTTTAAACTTAATTACAGAAATGTCATTAGAACCGAAAGGAATTCAAACAAAATACGCAATAATTTCATAACGGTACAAAAATTTCGCGTCGCCCAAAGGGGGTCTCGTTAGGTAGGACGAACCGAATTGCGATTGTACGGTATTCTTATTTACCTAATCTAAAATTCCAATCCAGTCTCCTTCCATTTACCAGGGTCATTCCCCAGGGAGTAACAATGATTCCTTATGTTTCGCCAAATAAAATCTCGACAGCCTTTACTGGGTCTTCAATTTCTTTAATGTATGCCTTTTCCGTAACATTAGACTTCAATTTACGATGTTAGCATAAAGGGATGATTTTTTGGAAATATAATTATTATTGAATAAATTGTATTTATTGAGTAAACATTGGAATAAGTTCTTTTTTATTGGATTGACTATGGATTGACAGAAGTTTATGCTTTGTTCATATGAACCAACTGAAATGAAATTCAGAACAGAAATATTTAGTTCGGGTTCGTTTATACCTCGGTTTAGTTCGTAGAAAACCTAAATCGGTTCAGAACTTCAAAATTACGGAAATGTAAACTTCAAAAAATTAAAAGATTCGACGTCTATACCAATTGATATGTTGTAATGGCTTCCGAAATTGTAGGAAAAAATCTATTTTTTTCTATAAAACGTATAGAGTATATAGAAAGATCTATATTTCTGTCAGGCGCATACCATTAACGTTCCCCATGAATAACAATACATAAAACCATCAGTTCAGGCAAAGTCCATAAATGTTTCAACTATCAATCAAAGAAAAATGATACCTAACTCTTAAACTAGAATAAGTGCTACGAAAAAAATTCAAAAATGATATTTACGTCAACACTTGGTATGCTAGTACAGTATATTTATTATCTGAATGATATAATCTATTTCTAGGTAGGATATATTTGAGACATGCGAAACCGTCTGTCGAACCGCACGAGATTTCACATCCTCTTTTTTTGTTTCTATAACCTAAAATGTCTTCATCGCAGGTACAACCATACTCTGGAGATTAACAGCATCTGATTTTAAATTTCAGAACCAGTTAAGTTTTTTTTTTTATTCAAAACAAGGTTAGGGTCTCTGTTTGTACGTTAAAGTAGAACCAAAGTAATAAAATTTCAATTCAAGACTTTCATTATAAAATTAAAAAGAAATTATAAAATATATTTTCAAAATATCAGCACAGCCTGGGTTGCCCCTCAGCCAGATGGACCGATGAATTGAAGAAGTTTGCCGGCTGGATGAGAAAAGCGGAAGTCTGTGTATGGTGGCGAGCATTAGGAGAGACTTATTATATCCATCAGTGGAGAGACATATTTATATTACCTACACAATAACGTTAAACAACATACATATTTGATTTTAAATTAATATAATCATAATCAATTCTGAGGCTATGGATTTTGGTCCTGACAAAATGCACTTAAACAGTATGCGAAAACACACATTATTGAAATTAACAAATTAAATAAATTTATTTTGCACCTTTTTTTACATAGAAAACGTGAGATTTTAGATGTAATTCAAATTCAAAATCCAATTGAAGCGTGTGAAAGTATTGAATACGTTATTGTTATCTGATTTCACGTTAAAAGAACACAAAGAGATAGAAATCATGTGATCGGAGATTAATTGACAATCAACATTGTCTTGTTACTATGCTCCCATAAAGATACAATTAACTCATTCGGTGAATTCTCATTATTAAAGTTATTCATTGTTTGATCATTTGTTAAGTAAATATTGTTAGATTTTGAAGGTCTATCTCAAGTTCAAAAAAAGTTTACATAATTACGAGTAGCTTTGATGACCGAAATATGGAACATAGACTTTAATGGATGAGTTTCATTTGAAAGCAAAATGTTGTTTACGAAACAGCTTTAAGTATAATACGGATTTCTGAATTGGACACAATTAAAATTTTTTCCCTGCGCTTTAATATTCAAAAAAGTGCGAACTGTGATTTCTCAACATAAAAATAAATTAATTAAAACTTGCATATGATATAATTTATACGTGCCAAATAAATTTAAAACAAAAGCTAGAAATGTTAAAGCTGTGTTTCCTTTAACAACAATTTAAACGGTTGCAACATATTGTAAAGGAAACGATCCATTCATTGTAACTCTCTCAACGCTCAGTATTCCTGTTACACTAGTTTCAACCTTATTCTTTAAATGAAAGAGTTATAATTTTAACTTGGATTTAATCAGTTTTTAAGTCATTGAGGCATAAAATGTGAACCCAGGAACGGACGTTAAAAAAAGGGGCACGACGGGAACACACCTGTCAATAGTGTTGCCAGTTTTTGAAGAGAACGGGTGAATGGCGGTCCGTACAATGACTTGTTTGAATTCTGACTCTGGAGTACTTTTCAAAGAACCATGATTGTTGCTCTCATTCACTTTTAACAATAAAAAATAGAATTCAAAGCATGTCATTCATTAAATTTTTGGTGTTCTGCACACCCAAGGTTTATACAAAATAAATACAGTCAATATTAATAATAAATAAATAATAATTCATTTACGAAAATGTGAGTATAATATAGGGGACATTTTCAATCAGATGCTACACATTCTACTATCAAAGCAGCGTGCAAAAACTATAACGTATACTTACAAAGCGTTGAGATTTATTTGTTTTTAGAAGAAATTCCTATCAAAGCCATGCCCCTAGAGTGTGTGTGAAATTTTTACTCATGTACCTACCTATTAACACGTATGTCAAGTCTATTTTAAATAAATATAAAAAATGGGCCAAGTTCGAGGGACAAGGGTGGAACAATCCAAATAATATGTACCTACATCAATTAGTGCATGTCGAATATAATAATTATTTTCATATTAATTTATCCGTATTAATACTTACAAATGACAAAATGCGGCAATGTTTTTAAGGAAAAAGTGCAGAAAGACGATCCATATATATCATTTCCACTTTTATCCATTTTTTTTGCCAACTTAAATATAAGTCCAAACACGCAAACCTTAATAATCGTAATATAATATGTAAACATTATCAAATGTCCAAAATATGAATTGTAATAAGTTACTCGGCGTTACAACTAAATAAATACACAAAAAGTTCATTAAATCCTTGTGACAATTGCCAAGTAAGTAGACAAAATCATTAAGCTTAAATGGTTTCCTTATGGGTTCATTTGCTATAAAAGCTGTATCATTCACTCAACGTAATGTTACATCATAACCAGTTTAGCGACATATCAACAGAACTCCTGCGCACCATTCATGCGCCCACATTTGAACGCGTTCCGAAACTTGCGATGTTAGAGTTCCTTCATATGAGTTATACAAAAATCGTTCCGTCGGTATTGTATCTGCTGTTAAAAAGGAATTCGATGTTGACAGTTTACTTTCATTTTTTTTCAAAATATTAACGCTTATTATAACCTCACTGTGACAAACGTTCACAGTCATTATAGCCTATTTATTTAATTTATTAGTATCAGAGGCAACGGGCAAGTCATACCTGTCGCAGGATCGATAACTGAGACGAATCCTCGAATGGAGACAATATACCGGCAAACGTAGCATGAGAGCACTGATGACTAGAAGAAGGTCGTTCGGTGAGTGGCTGATAAGAGCAGTAGACCGTGTGTGGTAGCGACGGTCCTTGGTAGAGGACTAGGTAGAGGACACAGTCTTATGGTATGATATAGTAATCCCTTACGGTATTCTCAACCCACGATTAAAGTAAATAAAGGGTGTAGAATTAGCTTAAAAGTATATCGATAAGAAAATACTAATAAGACAATAAATAGGTTGATTGCATGCACTCATCATTGACTTGATACCTATATGGATAAATAGATATAAACATCTTATAATAATATAGTACTTTACATCAAAAGAAGTTGAGAGCATATTTTTTCAAATGCAACTAGACGAGAAAATAAACGAGATTTAAACAGCAAATTCATCTGTTATTTCCTATAAATTCATCACATTTAACTGCACTTTATAGAATGCCGTTAGTAAAACGCACTGTCTTTCATCTTTAGGTGCCTTTAGGAATTCGTGCCATTATGTAATTGGGACTTTACTTCTCTGAGATTACGGATGAACCGACGCTCTTTGTTCTGAATGCACAGATATAATAATTCAATATGTTTATTTATGATTTCAAGAACAATGTAGCTGTTGGAATCCAGTACTGTAACTCAAGAAATTATAAATCAAACCAGGACTGGATGACTTTTTAATGATTATTAATTTATGTAATATAATTAACATCTTGATATACATACTGTCAAATAAGTATCAGGAATTTTGAAAAAAGAATGCCCGCGTAAAATGCCTGCGTAAAAATATATTGCTATTGGGTTGGCATTATTGTAGCAAATTGTCATGTAAAGTTTTTGGCGCGATCTGTCAAATGGTTGTTTGAAAATTTTAAACATTTGCTTGACGTCCTCGAGTGTACTTTGCGAATTTTTCAATGGATAAAAATAATGAACAAAGAATTTGACTCAAATTTTGTGTTTCCAACAATGTTTCTTGTGCGGAATCATTAAAAATGTTAGATAAGGCCTACGGTGAGTCGACTTTATGAGTGGTGCAAAGCATTCAAAGAAGGCCGAGAAGTGGTTGAAGACTTGTCTCGTTCTGGTCGACCTTCAACATCTTCGACTGAAAAAATATCAACAAGGTGAAGGACATAGTGGTGGTAAATCGTCGTGCTAGTTTAAGAGAGATAGCTCAGGAAGTTGACATGTGTCACTAATCCGTTTGCACCATTTTGGTTGATGTTTTAATTATGAAACGCGTCGCGGCAGGGCTTGTTCCGAAGGAGCTGTCCATGGTGTTGTCCATTCAGAATTCCTTCAGGAGGGTCAAACAGTCAAAAAAACATTATTATCTGAGCGTCATGAGGCGATAACGAGAGAATATTCGTCGGAAAAGACTAGATTTGTGGAACAACAATTCTTGGATACTGCACCACGACAATACGCATCATCGCACCTCAATCATCACATGGGAATTTTTAACCAAAAATTCAACGAATAAAGCATCATAAATATTCGCCAGATATGGCCCCGTGTGATTTCTTCTTATTCCCCAGACTCAAATTACCACTTCGTGGCAGACGTTTTCAGTCAGTTGACGTAATAAAGCAAAATTCGCTAAAAGACTAAAGGCCATACCGGAAGTGTTTCGACGAATGGTTGTTCGCTAGCGAAATTGTAATGCGTCAAATGGAGCCTCTTTCTAGGGCGACAAAATAAATTTAGAGGAGTGAAGCAATATTTTTTGTTTTATTAAAAAATCCCGATACTTATTTGATAGCGTAGTATATCGGTGACATTATGTAAAGCTGATATCATTTATGTTTTTTTTTTATGAAAAAAGGCGACAGGCGAGCATACAGTCCACCTGTAAGTGGATACTGTCGTCCATAGACATCTGCGATACGTGCCTACATCAGTCACGTTGGCACGCCCCCCGGATGCGCTGCCTACATTTGCAGATAAGGAACGGATTGGGAGAAAGGGTTGGGAACATGGGATGGGAATGAGCTCTGGCATATCTTACTCACTACCGAAATACGTACGTACATTGGGGAAATACGAAAAGTTGCAAATGCAGTACATTTCAAGGTAGTCTTCTGTGAAAGGGGGGTAACGTGGCCAGTCGAGTGCGTCCAGCAGCTATGGGAATGCAGAGTTACACTACAGCGGGGAGAACCCCCTATAACACTTCAACACTTGCAACTGATAAATAATGCGCGGGGTCGGATACTGTAGTGTGGGAGGCCCTGCAGTCAGGTGGATCAACAACATCAAGAAGTTGTTAGTAGTGCCTGGATGAGATGAGCGAAAAATCGTGTACGTTATCGAGCCTTGGGAGAGGCCTGTATCCAGTAGTGTACAGACACAGGCTGATTGTGTATGGTATAGTACGTTATACGTATAAGATTTCTGATTAATAGGTTGCTTTTAAAAAAATACTTCCTCGTTCTTTCTTTGTCAAATTTTTAATAGAAATAAGTAGAGATACGTAGACTCTTGTAGACACTCTCGTGAGTAGGTACTACTAAAATGAAGTCTGACCTAAATTTCCATCTAAACTCAAGAATAGACAACGCATGAGTAGAGAGAGATACGTAGAGGACACGTAGATACTATTAAAATGAAGTTTGATTTAAATTTCCATTTAAACTCAAGTCCGAGAATTGCAAAACGTAAATATGCATACTATATAAACACTACACAATTTAGAAACCGAATTTCGCACACATTTATTTCACATGTCGGATTCTAACTTTATTTTAACGGCTCCCGTATTCAATACGCAGCTGGAATTATTTTGCATATAGCTTACCTTAGCGAAGCAGTGAATTCTTAATAAGTTTTCCGTGAAACATTGCGGAGCGTTTCGTATTACACTGAATGGCTCCCAGAAACAATAAAGATGATACAATAATAATGTATTACGTATTCACCGTGCGAAACAATATAGGGTATTTTGGTATACAAAAAACGATTTGGTGATTCAATTTTGTAGTTTATTTTAATCGCTTGTAATGTAGAGGCAGATTCTAGGAATTACATTTGATATTCAACACAAGGCAAAATTATAACATCAGCCTATGTCTCTCCATTGCTGGATATAGCCTCTGCCAAGGTTCACCACTACAAAATATCCTCTGCTCTGCTCATCCAGTCCCAATCGGCGAACTTCTATAAGTCGTCGGTCCACTGGGCCAGAGGAATTCCCACACTGTGCTTCCCGATAAGTGGCCTCCATTCAAGGACTCGTCTTCTGCATCGGTTGGCGGTTCTTCGGCAAATAAGACCTGCCCATTGCCATTTTAACACGCTGATACTATGTCGGTGACTTTAGTCCTTTGGCGAATTTCTTCCGTTTCAGATCTTATCCCGCAAATAAATATTCGAGCACAGCTCTACATAGCTCGTTGAGCGACTTTGACTTATGGATCAGGCCTACCGTTAGAGGCCACGTTTCGGCACCACATATCATAACTGGCAGGATGCACTGATTAAAGACTCTTTTTCAATCAGCGCGTTAATCAATACTTATAGTAACTGATTCAAAATCTTAAAAAGAAAAATATACTACAAAAAATAGCTTTATGAAGACACTTTTCATTTAGTATTAACTTACATTAGCTTGCTTTGAATTCCTTTGGTAAATTAATTGACTGTTGCCAAATATTTTCTTATCTTTAAAATATTTTTAAATTTATTATTATTATTCATTTGTGGCGTTCAAATATATACTGTATCTCAATATTAATCCAATTCATTAACTGAGACAACAACAGTTTTATACAAAACCTCTTAACCAAGAATGCTTTAACTGCCTGATGTTATGCATATTTATGCA
Organism: Sesia apiformis; assembly: GCA_914767545.1. Taxonomy (NCBI): domain Eukaryota; kingdom Metazoa; phylum Arthropoda; class Insecta; order Lepidoptera; family Sesiidae; genus Sesia; species Sesia apiformis. Next base: position 12,593,710 of record OU611963.1, on the reverse strand, counting down.
CGCTCAATTAACATCGAGGTTTGTAGGTTTGGATTAATTTACCACAGATTGCACCAGAAATTTTATGTACGGAATGTTCGAAAACTTTTAGTCGTACTGTACTAATATTCGGCTCTGCTTCAAATATACTTTTTATCATTTGAGAAGTAAATAATACATTTGCGGTTGCAACGGCATGTGAGATTTGTGTTCTGAAAAATGGTCGTATATGAGAGTTCATTTCATTTTATAAATATTTTTGTTAACTACTAAGTGAATATGGTGGCAATGCAAGGCAGAGATGAAAAAAGTAGTAAGATAAATTTATTATCACAACCACAAAATAAAATTTAAAAAAGTCATACAGTATTTACTAGAAAAGTTTCCAGTAATCTCAAGCAACAGAAAGTCAATGATAAATTTACACTCTTAATAAAAACAAAAAATTGATAACAATAAAACCATCCATTACTTACGTTCAAACTGAAGACAGATTATACATTTCATTAGATTGTATAAACACAAAGTGCGGCGAGGCAAAAAAATGATCTTTGGACCATTTCAACCGTTCGTTTTGCCTTGTCAGATGGAAGCCGACGTCCGAGACCATCATTAAATGAAATCTCAGCAATCATTCATCATTTGACTGACCAGTGATTTGACCAGCGGTTAACCTGCCAGAAGGCAAAGCTCCCGAGGTAGTTACTGAGAAAAAAGGAATTGAAAAAATCGAATTGCCGCTAATAACTAATGTAGCAAATATTGACTTTAATACTAGCTTCTCTAATTACTAACTATGCTACTCCACAATCTAAAAATCCATACTACTACTATTTGCATACATTAATATACTTACTTTAACACTGAATAAAATTTAACACTAGTTTTTAATATTATCGGATTTTTTACTAAGAATTTATGGACTGCAGAAGTAAATTTTGATGACAATAACAGGAAACGAAGACATAGCTATCGACAGAGCTAAATGAAGTACCAAAGCAAATATTAAGAAATGGCTTCAATTAAGTCCTTGTGAAGTTTAAATTTAATGTTGTAGAAATTAAAACATGCAGTTGAAATAGAAAAACACAAAATAAATTGTAAAATTGTAAAGAACATTAATGAAGTTAAGGACTTTTAAACTCTGGCATTAGCTTCTTGAGTCGTAAAAGTGTAGGTACCTTGCAGCAATTTGAATATTAAACACTTAAAGTCAGCACACGCGAACTTAAAGCGAAATTGCGAGATATTTTTACTGTTAATATTTTCCTTTTTATTCTAAGTAATTTTCGGCACGCGAATGTGCCTCTTGGGCAAAAACCGGTAAACGGTAGCCATTCAATACAAAACACGCCCTTCTTTTTGTTTCCTCTAAAACATATGTGGAGGATATCCGCTGTTCAGCCACAAGGGGTCATTATGAGCGGAGTAATCCATACTTTTTGCTGTCACTTAAGTCTTCACGAGGAGCAAACAGGCAGTCATTATTTACTTGATAATTTGCTGTCATTTTTTCAATATATAAAACAAGATAAAGAAACAAAGTTTTTGTTATCTGAATAAAGCGAGAAGAGAAAAATATAAGTTTCACGATTCAATAGCTCCGTCTACACAAAGAACGGGTCTTAAAGGAAATCGAAAACAGTAAGCGTTTGATAAAATATACTTAATATTGCAGGAAGGAAAATGAATTGACGAAATGTGTCAATCTTTGGAGTCGAATAAAGCTTATGAGCATTTAAGTAAACAATCAAATACACAGGAACATAAGTCACTTTTTATGACTAATAATAATAAATAGTCAGCCAGTGATGAAACTGATGAATCAGAGCCGTCGAGTCATGCAGATAAACGACTAACCCGTTAATAAGTCGATTCCCGAGTAAAGAGATTAAAATTTGCACGAAAGAACTAATAATTGGAAGTAAAGGATAGTGATCCATTAAGGTTATTAGAAGTGAAACTTGTTTTGTTTTAAAATTTCATATTATTTTACATTCAATACGAATTTGATAATTAAGGAAACAATATTTTTTTAGGTAATTTCTAGAACGTGGTGAATAAGGGATTTTTTTTTGAGGTTCTATATATTGAATCTATTTGTAATCCTATAATACAAGGTCAGCAAAAGAGATCTAATGGACATCAGTCAGTTTGATGCCCTTTACTTAAATCCATAAATCCATTACAATCTTCCAACGAAAACAGACTCTTTTTGGCGTATTAAGCAAAAAACACGCAAATAGTCAATTTGAGAAGTGTTTTCCGGTATAAAGCAGACATATTTTCCGGGCATTTTCTTGAAATTGTCTATAAAACAAGAATAATATTTTTCTCCGCATCAGACATGTCAAACATAGTTATCAGACAGATAAATAATAACGAAAAACCATTGCAAATACGATACAAATGGCCTATCTATAAAGCATCTGCGATAAGGCATACTTCTGAAACCACCTCAAAAGGTCAGTTATGTCATCCTGTCTGTCAATGAACTTGTAAAATTAAATATTCGCACGCTTTAAATGCCACATCCTTTTGAACGCCATTTGTTATAGTTTAGAGTTTAGAGTCTTGACAATGTTAATTTAAGTTAATTAATTTAGTTCATACAGTTTCATAGAAGCAACATCCGACAAACAAATGGGTATGATAAGTCAAGTTCGTGACACGAATCAACGGGTCGCGACATGTCTCCGGAGTCAGATGTTATGAAATAAATAGATGAGTCATTCAATGTCTGAGAACAATGTATGTTCATTACTTGTAAATTTATCAATGTGTTTAGTGCCCACATGAAGATTTAAGAATAGTTTCTTTTGTTTTAGCTTCTTGTTTGGTTTCTTTAACGGATTTCGTCAATACAGAAATTAATATAACATTATCTTTGTTAACATTGTTACCCAGTGGATACCACAAAATTGACACCGACGTAGAGGCAGACCGAGGACGAGATGGCGGGACGACTTAGATGCATACCACAGGATTTGGCGGAGCGTGGCGTTAAGCAGAGAGAGCGGTCTGGCATAAAAGAGGGGAGGCGTTTGCTCAACCACACACACACACACACAGTGTGTACCACACACAAATATAATAGGGTTATGAAAAAAGTATTCTGTAATTTGTGACGGTGTGACCAATGCGACTTACTTTCGCGCTACGAATGTGGCTGAAGTCATATCATCTATCAACAGACTATCAGTAAATTAAAAAACATAAAAATCTATAATATTCCCGATATAATTCTTTAAATGATACTTTTCGGTAATTCAAAAAATCTAAAGTAAATCTAATTTACTATTTATCTAATCGAACTTTTCGTCCCAAAAAACTTGCAAATACAGTTCACACGTTTCTGATTCCGAGACGCTCAAATTCTATGAAATCCCAAACCTCTATTCGACGGTCTAACAGATTTCTGACTAAGAAATTTTCACATATCTCATACATTCCCTTTCCGTCCACCTTTCTTTATTGTGAATGCTATGCTTTTGGGGCCCGTTGAGCGGGTCACCCTTCATCCGTACACGAACCAATGACCCTACAAGTCTGTGCGAAAAAGGAGCTTTAAATAGATGGCCCTGACACCCTTTGAACGACAAAAATAGCAGTTTTAACGATCATACTCAACCTGGAACATTTTACGCAGCGCATTAAGAGACAATTCGAATTTTATGTTTTCTCTAGGTGCTCTTATGGATTGCTAGCAATTAATTTAATGGTCTAAGATGAGGGCAAGAGAAATAAAGTAAAATCTACTTATTGGAATAAAACAGGAAAATACAATTAGAATGAAATTATATTTCAAATAATACAATAAGAATAAAAGAGAAAAATGGAAAAAAGAGACTAGCAATATCAAATTGGCAATCGAGGGAAAATTTTATTTGCTTTTAATAATGTGATATCTTTATTGGAAAAAAAATCTACGTTTTAAGAGAACAAAAGGAAAGTTTGTAACTTGATTTTATGCTTAAAAAACGGAACAAATGAATACATATTAAGTAAAAAATCTACCACCCGTTGTCGCATTTAAATATAACCGTCTGGAAAAGGGAAGTGGACCCTTCAATTTTTAACGTCACAACGGCCATGGTTTTTCTAAGCCCTCAATTTAGTAGGGACCTATAATGGAGGTCGAAGAATGTTTGCAATTTTACCACTCCGGCCCCGAGTCGGTATTACTTTTTATACGCATTTTGAAGGATTATGATGCGAGCTAAAAATTAAATTGTGTTGTTGCTGAAGTTGCATTACCTTGAATATTTTTTTATGGAATATTCCAAACAAACAGTTAATAGCGCTGCTTATTAACAATTTAGCAGTGTAACTTCGATACACATTGTTGTACTACACAATAAGAGTTAGTGACAGCAATTCAATGGCAAAGCAATGGCCAGAAGTAGTATATTCACTTGGCGAAAAGTAATGAATGTACTACTTCTCGCCAATATAATACCTGAAAAGTTTGATAGTGTGAATTTTTTAAGAAGTTAAACGATAACTTCCTTGAAACAGTTATTAACTTATTATGGTTTCGTTTATAGTAACTATTTATAATTTATACAATACATTAATGCATGCAAATTTTATTTCTACCAATACTTGACTATGGCGATGTCTGTTACGTGGATTTGACAGAAGCACAACTGAATAAACTTGAGGGTCTTCAGTATATCAGCATACGACTGCGCAAATATGACCATACTTCTCCATTTCGCCAGTAGTTCCAGTGGCTTCCAATTCGTCGTCGTCGAGATGCTCATACACTCTCCCTCCTCTACAGTATACCGTCTAACTCAGTGACACTTGGATCACTTAAAGAAAATTTTAACATCTCTCTTCACATCCTTTCAATGTTCGATCTTCAGATTATCTTCTCCTTATTATTCTTATTTTTTTACTTTCTTTTCACGTTTATTTACTGTCAAAGCGGTTCGCTTATGGAATGCATTACCTTTAACGATAAAGCGCGCTCAATCTCTGATTAGTTTTAAAAGACTCGTGAATGAACATTATTACTTCGCCGATTAAGACTTCTCTTGCACCAAATTTTTTCCTTAATTTTTCTTTCTCTTTTAGTTCCTTAAATCTTTCTGTATGTATATGCATGTATATATGCCTGTAGGTATCTATATATTTCTGTATGTATGTATGTATCTGTGAATGTATATGCAGACATTGTTTCTTTATTGCACCATCTACCTCTATTTCGTTTAATGGCTTCTCCTTATCATCCAAAGGTTGCCTGGAAGAAATCGCTTTAGCGATAACGCCGCCGGTTGTACTTCTAATTACATACTTATACTTTGTATTTCTCTATATGTTTTTGGTGTACAATAAGTATATCTATCTATCATATTTTCACGTATATAATATACCTATCAGGGGGCACTGTAGTACAACAATGGATTCTGCTCATAATTGTGGGTTCTTTGACATACGTTTCGATTTTTTTGGTAAATAAGTAAATATTTTGAGCTTTGTACTTAACTATTGTATGAATAACTTAACAATTTGTATGAAAAATTTGGTAGACGAAAAAAAATGTTTTTTTTTTTACAAAATAAGATTCGTTAATTGAATATACTTTCATGTCGATGAACTCAAGCTATCAAATCAGCGATATACTCTCCATTATACTCCAATATATCCGTGGAGATCGTCTTTTCTTCTTCATTCATAATAATCGAATGAGGGTGATAATTCTCCAGTAAAAATCCTTGTACCCTCGGGACAGATCCTTGTTATCATTAGCACCTCGGCGACTCCCACGGCTCCCAAACAAGAACTCTGGGAAATTTTCTGTTTGATCTCCACTTTTTATGTTTACCATACACACGGCAGCATTTTTAAAACATCTGTCGATTTCTAATTTCAACTACTTTAGGTGGATAAAATAAATCGTTCTATAGACCAAGGTTCCTTGTTTATTATTTATTATTCTATTATTATGAGTATGTACCTACAAATATAATTAATTTTTAACGTTATAAGATCGAAGAATCTGGTTTCTAAGACTAACCAACGATGGTTTAAACTTTAATAGATCTACATGTTTAGATTTAATAAATTGTGAAAAATTACTTGTATTTGTGAAATAAAATATTATACATTTTAATATACGAGTGTATGGCATTAATTATTTATTTATTTCTAGAGGCAATGACAAGGCAAAGCAGTCTTAACAAAGCTTCCAAACTAGGTGATGTATTTATAAAATCTTTATATAAAATACTTGTTTCCTTTAAATCAAAGTTTATTACAAACGTATTTACAAAAATCAATTCAATGAAACCAAAATATATGTATTGTTTTTTTAAATTGTTAATTTTAAACAAATTTGTTCTTTGTTTATTTCTCTTATACGCTTAAATTAAACCTGTTTACTATAGAAGCGGAAACGTTATGGCGGGAGACAACCCTTCGAAACCATCTGACTGGTCGGTTAGACCGGGTCTAATTTAAAAATAAACAATTGAAAGCTAACAACTGTACCCACTCAAATAAAACCGGAAGGACGGAGAATTGATTGGGATCTACGAATGGAATAAATGATTAATACTATTTGGAAAACACTTCTTATGAACGGATTTTGATGCGCTTTTCATTATCGAGTATTTCTTTTAGAAAGTTTCAAGACATCAATATATATACGAAACAAATGTAGCCGCAGGTAAAAAGTTAGATATACATATAATAGTAGATAAGAGTGCAATTTTTAATTCTGACAGCAATAATAGACATGGACTTCCTCATGCACATTTTCTTGTCCACTCGAGTCCACTCTTTTAGAAGTGGTGTAATTATGGTAGCAGCTTCGTTATCCCTAGTCGTCTTTTACGATGCATATGGGAAGAAGAGGAGGGTGCTATTCCAAAGCCGGCCGACAGCACGCGGCCAGAGGGCAATAGGTATTCTCTCGTAACATCGTTTGTAGTGGTTAGATGGGAACAGCGGAAGATAGCGATTAATAGCGAGCCGCAGAAGTGGCCTTTATCCGGTATAAGAGAGACAGAATTAGTATAAAGTCGCTGCGTACAGTGCAGTCAATAACACACTTTATACCGCGAACCCGAAACTTGTGGAATGAACTGCCAGCTGAGGTATTTCCGTTACGCTACGATATGGGGCTCTTCAAGAGAGCTGTGAACAGAATTCTGTGAGGTGGGCAGAGCACCCGCAAGCCCTTGGCGTTGCAGATGTACACAGATGTGTGTATTACATGTTTAAGAGCATGATATACATACATGATTAATTCCGCCTCGATTTCTTTTCAAAACAATTAGTTTGAAAGTATCTCAATAGTGATTGATTAGATGATTACATATCGTGATGTCATAGTTTCATTGGTTGATTTTACAGAAATTGAGATTGGAAAACTGTTTTCATTTACTTTAACTTGGTCGCTGTAGAAAGATTGACAGATGACATACTATATACTTTAACTAACTAGTAAAAAAGTAAATTGTTTAGTTTAGAGATTTAGTGCCTTTCTCACCACCTCCGGATACTTTATCAGTACGTATCAGAAAGTCAGTTTATACTTTATCAGAAAGTCAGTATCAGATATATTAAATTGGCAGATAATGTATTATCAGATTGTTAACAGTAACTACAGGAGGTGGTGAGAAAGGCCATTATAATTTTTGATAGATAGCTAGCTGATCAAGTCAACTCTGTCAAAAGAAATGGAAACACGTTATGATTATAAATCAAGGTTTAAATATCAACGTATTTTCCTAAACGTTACTTCCTACGTAGCATACTAGCGTTGTGAGTCACTGTTCGGTTTATTTAGGTATGCAATGGACATTAAAAAAAATACAGCGCATTAAAACTCGCAGGGGTCGAGGCCGCGACAACTCGCAAGTCAACGCCACTACTGCTAATGTGACCATGAATGCATTTAAGTAATGCGCTTTAGAAATTTGAAACTGAAGCGAATTCCAAATTATAATACGATCCGCTGTTTGTATGTGAATCTTATTGCACCAAATTAGAAAAAGTTAGAAAAGTACGATGCATTCCGTAGCTACGAAATTACGAAGAGCTTAGAATATATCTATCCAAATATATAAACCTGTAATATATATATGTATACAAACATATATCTATGTTTATATACGAGTATAATACTAGTATACTCGTATATAAACATATAATTATATACATAAAATAAAATATACGCAGAGTAATTTTATAGCAGCAGTAATAGCAGGTTATAAACGATATATAGCCTGTTGTCACATTCAATCACTACTCGCCAGACTTTGTTGGAATTTGATATGAACTTAAACTGCCTGAGATTGCAATATTGTATTGTTATAAATAATACTAACTGGTAGCTGACGATTTGTTTTAATCATAAATCAAACGTCATTTCACAATTAAATTCTTGTTTTGCGTTGCAATAGGTACGAGTGTGAGTGTAAAATAATATTTAATTTAAAGTAATTAAGTTCTCTAATTAATTGCATAACACTATTGTGTCAACTTGCTAAATTGCAAACTTCCTCATGCTGGTGTAAGGTCGCATGTGAATCATGTGATACTGTACGGAAAAGGCTTAGTTTGTGGTCACAACACTCGGAGGAAGTCAATGTTTAACTTATCTGGATGGCGCGACGAGTTTTAAGAGGCCTCACCTGTTTGAAGTTTTATATGGAACTGTACGCTAATTATCGTTTCCAGAGCTGGTTAGAAAATTAACTTGTTTTATCTAGTGTATCTGTTCAAACAACTTCACAGTTTTAAAATTAAATTGCCCGATTACGATTAGGTGTGGTTAATTTTGCGAGCATAATTCGATTTAAGCAACTATTAAGTTAATCCGATACGAGGTTGATTTTTATAAAGGTTAATAATAATTGAACACACTAAAAAATATGGCTATGATTTTACTGATGTATTTTACAAAGATTATGAAGATTTTTTATTAAATAACGATTATGATGCTATGTACTCATATGTATATTTACGGACATGGAAAAGTATCAGTACTTTTGTACTCGATAGTTTTACTTATATAAGAGAACTACATATATGGTAAGTATCGTATCGAAATTAGTATAAATGATACTTTTAATCTGTATGATTCGTGAGTACAGAAAGATCTACGAAAATTTAAGAAAAATATTCAGGAAAGTATTGATACCTTGGAATATAGATATTTTGATCCGTACGATACTTTTTTTGCGATACTACTCATGAGTAAAGCATTGATACTTTTGATTCTATACCGTGTCCCTGAGTATAATTAAACATGTACATAATAAATTAAACAAATAAATTTCTTGCTGCAATTTTCAGCTACATGTCATAGCTCACACGAGATACATCACCGCGCTACAGTATGCACAGTATTTTCTTGTTAATAATTCCCAAAAAACATTGGGACAATCGCATGGTCACCCTCGTTAGTAATAATTCTCGCACCGATAAATTTAGACATTAGCTTCGTTCGCGGTAAGGATTCAGAACTGATTCGGAACTATACGCATGCGCAGTTCAAATAATGCCGTTCGCGGAACACACAGTTCAGAATTTCTAGTTACAGTTCTGCGTTCGCGGAACCGTCGAACTCGGTTCAGGATCGGTTCAGAATTAGTTCTATCAGTTCTATAACTTTGGCAAGAATCCGTAGTTCCAGACATGCGCAGTTTTTACCTAACGACATTTGACATACATGCTGCGGCTATATTCAGTTGGTTAGAAACTAATAAACTGGTCAAATAGTTAAATAAAATATAAATTTTATTAATTTATTAAGGGTTAAATAAAATATGGTTAGTTTTGTTTGTTGTTTATATAAATAAGTTTATATAATACTCTAATAAGAGTAATGTGTTTTGGTGGGTCCACTTAAATACTTGCCAACTTAGGGGTTTTCCCCCCAAATTTAGGGGGTAAATAAGTGGGATGGGTTTTTTTTAGGGGTTTTATATTTTTAGGGGTATTTTTAGGGATTTTTTGACTCTTCATATATTTTTTTGAATATATATTTTTCATATATTATGTGAAAGTATAGGCCCTGGGACAATCCAAACTATAATAGCTAATCATATTTATTTGTTGACCCAGCGACTTAACGACATCTAGTACAAATATATTACAACTACTCTGTGGTGACTGGTGGTTATTGTGCCTATGCTTACTGGAAATACATATGTACGTTGATTATTGTTTACTTGTTTAATTCGATTTTGTTGTTGTACTGCTGTGCCGACAATCAGAAGTACACGTAGATTTGGGAAACAGATCCAGATTTAAAAGGTAAAGAAATTTCATTGCATTTTTGTAATTTATATTTTTTCTTTTATTATATATTTTTTTAGGGGGATTTCTAAGTAATTGGGGCGATTTTGGGGGTTTTTGACTTAAGCTTTAGGGATAAATATTTTTGAGAGTTGGTAACACTGCCGATGACAGTAGATCGTACGCAGTTTGGTTCCGAAATCGTTCGCGGAAATAAAAATCACGAATCGGTCTATAACCGCGCATGCGCTCTACTACGATTCCAAATTAGTTCAGTACTAGTTCCGAATTAGTTCTGAATCCTTACCGCGAACAAAGCTATTTAAAACTGATTGCAATAATGCATGAGAAAGGTATTCTTGCGATGTTGTTTTTGAGTTGTTTTGTGCGTAATAAATAAATGACTTTTAATTCACGTTAAGACATTATGTTGTATTAACTATTCGTTTGTTAGACATAAATGAGGATAATTTTGAGTTTTTTTATTTTTAAGGATAATAAAATATAATATGTAATAGATAATAATTTTAATGATGCAATAGATAAAACTATACCATATTCATAGAATCCATGACATTAAGGGTAAAGTCAAACGGGCAGTAATTTTAAAACTTAATTCCTATCACTAGCATTTTCCTGGGGTTAAGTTTCCATGTTATAAGTTATAACCTATATGTTAGATAGAACCTGAACAAGAACTAAAGACTCAGTCTAGGCTCTAATTTATATAAAACCAAGTGATTTCTATTACATTTTTGTTTACCTTTTGTCTCATGCGTCCATGAAAAGAGAATAATAAGTTCACCTCTTGCCATTACGTGTAAAGATTTTGATGGACATTTAAAAGATAAAATCTACTTTATAAATAGATACTGTTCTTTATAGGTACCAATTCTTGTATCAGTTGTTAGTACCAGTTTATCTACTTTGCTATAGTATTGCACCTACATAAACATGCAGTTATTAAATAAATCTTTCTCCACTGTACGTTATTCTGTGACTACATTTATAGATGTAGACAGTTCTCTGCGTAAGTAGATAGGAGCCTAATAAATAGCATTTCTATCTTTGGCCAGAGTTCACCGACCGCGTGTCATGATACATGTAGGTATTACGTGGGATTGTTCACGCCTAATGAGCTAATGATAGCTGGATATATATTAGGCGATGTTAATAGGTGTTATTATAACAGATTGGTAACAAAGAGGATTAAGTCTGCATATTTAAGTTATCGTCTTTGGTATATTTACAATGTATTTAGTATATTTAAATTTAGTATATGTGACGTTTGGTTTCCTTTTCCATGGGAGGTTAGATTTTTGACCTTAAAACGCCGCGCTGGCTATTGCGAGTCCTATTGCCGTAGGACCGATAACCGATGATGTAGACGAGTCCTCGAATGGAGACTACGTACCGGGAAGCGCAGTGGGACACCCTCCGAGCAGGTGGACCGAGGACTATAGAAACTTCGCCGATGGTGGTTGGATGAGTAGAGCCGACGATCGTGTGTGGCTCCTCGGTAGAGGCATATATCCAGCATTGGAAAAACATAGGCTGTTGGTATGTTATAGATATGTGACGTATATGTGGTATGGATTTATTGAAGTATGATGTTTAACCTCGGGTTTTTCGGACTATATGTAAAATGTTTTCGGATGTTTATGTGTTTATATGTGAAATGAGTGTTCAGCATTTAATAATAACCGGAACACCAGTGTTCGATTGATCGAACCACATCAATTTTAACTATATGTACTTATAATATTATAAATGCGAAAAAGTGACTCTGTCTGTTACCTTTTCACGGCTAAACCACTGAACCGATTTTAATAAAATTTAGTACGGAGACAGATCGAAACCCAGGGACGGACATAGGGTACTTTCCAGGGACGGACTTAGGGTATTTACTAGGGTATTTATTATTCCACGCGAGCGAAGCCGCGGACACAGCTAGTCATCGATAAATCTGGCTCTAAATACATATAATGGATCCATTGTGAATAGTGGCTGTGTGTTGTCAGTGGGCTTTAGAATCGCACCACCGTGGGTATTGTAGAAGGCGACTAAAGGATAACAAGCCACCACAAGTCCTGAGGAACTAGACCACCCCTAAAAGAGTGGACTCGCCAACCCGCTTGGCCAGCGTTGCGTTTTAAGAGCATACATCCCTCATGCATAAGACAGTGTGTATGAGGAGGGAGACAATCTCCAGCAGTGCATGAAAAAAGGGCTAGTTAACGGATGACGGAATTAAATACAAGAGGAGACCTGTGGTAGACAATTGATACTACATTAGGCTAAACAAGAGAGGGAACAAGCCGACTTACTTATTTATCTCTTATTGGAACAGAATTAATCATATAAGCAAGCGTTGGTGTACGAGTACATCGGCGATTAAGTTGAGTGACGTCACATTTCTCAAACAAATACTTAATCAAACCGTACCTTTTGACTTTCCGACTTTCCAAAAATGGAAGTTACATGACCGGAAGTCGTGAATACATGAACATATCGACGTGTGCGCCCGGACTGTGAATAGAAAATAAGAAGCCTTTTACAGAAAATCATGGGGAGATGAGATGGAGAAAGAGTTTAAAAGTGGAAAGAAAAAAGTGGATGGTTGGTAATGAATATACGTACTTACGTGCTTTTCTAATTACACGAGCGAGTTTCTCGCGGCGATATTCTCGCCCGTGCAACTAATTTCAATAGTAACCTATATAAGCTATCGTCGAGCCCATCTAGACACGGCGATATCCGTCGTGTATAGATTGGCTCGGCGATAACTTTGAACTATTGAAATTAGTGGCACGGGCGAAAATAACGCCGCGAGACTCGCTCGTGTAGTTGGCGCCTTAGACATAAATAAAAAAAAAACAATCTCTTTTGTATTTATCCCTGAAATAACTTACATTTCATTCACACTCATGCACATAAAGGAAAAGTTTTATCATTCACTATCTATGTCTGGGCGGAAGTTAAAAGTTGATGAGAAAACTGTGGAAACAGCATCGAAAACAGCGGAAATCCGTGATAGTCGCGTCGCATGTACGTTTTATTCTTATCAAATTCTAATAAAAGTTCTAAGAGCGTAGAGTACATATCCCATTTTATGATTAGGGCTTCTTCAACCAAGCCCACCCGTAATCGTCAATAACCTAAAAATAAAGTTTTTTTTTTTGTTATTAAAAAGAAAGCTGGTAGACGGGCGGCCAGTCTAGTTGGTGGTAAGTGGATACTGTCGCTCATAGACATCCGCGATATACCTCAATATCAGTCCAGAGTGTATTACAAAGCACTCCAAAGCAGTAACATAATATGTCGGTATGCCCTCGGATACGCCTTGTACCTTTGCAAATTTACGAGTTGATTTAGAAGAATTGAATTGATTAAGTATATTCTAGAACATTCTAAATAGGTTTACCTTAAAATATTAAGGCAGGTACTTCCATAAAAGCTGAAAAGTCATCTAACCAAACCAATAATGTATAATTGTTCAATGCTTGATATTTAATAGGTAAACCGGGCTTTTCTGCTTCTATGGAAGTACCGCAACTAATGGCTACTACCTACACTCAGTTGTGCAGTTAAAACAGATTTCTACATATATGGCTGCTCATAAAGAAAGCGAACTTCATCCGACTTGGCAACCAGCGCGTTTTAGTTGAACCTGTTTAAGAATCGCTATGCGTTACCAGTGTGTAGGTATGTAGTCTACGACCTACCTACCTACTAGTTACCGAGGGACGAGTAACTGCCATCACACTGCAGCTGTCTTTAAATATCTTCATGCAGCCAAATTTACAATGATGGTTATATATCTCCAGAATGGAACTGACATGTGTCAAGACATACAGGTTCCTTAAAAGTTAATTCTTATTAAAGAACTTTTTCTACTTCTTTTTTTTCTCCCCCGAAAAATGATCGCTTCCATCCGTGTTATCCATGTTCCAAAACGAATAACCAAATCACTCCGAGGTTCGATTAGGTACCGGTCGAACATTCATTTGTTTTTAAACACACAATTTGTTTGCGTTTGGGTAGTGCGTTCGTCTTTGTATGGCGGCCATTACACAGTCAATCCAGATCACGATGTAATGTATTGGAATCCAACACATTTACGGTCAATCTGGAATCCGATCAATGATCGAGATCTGGATTGATTGTAATGACCGCCTATGTGTCTCTGGACAGGAAACTTGGAAATACGGAAACCTGAGCCATTTAGAAATGCATAAATTAGAAATAAAGTATAATTCCAAATTCAAAACGAATATACATATTACTCCCGGGTTCGATTCCAAATTAATTAATAATTTGCTTAAAAACAATCGCGTGTGGATAATATGTTCGTCTTTGTGTGTCTGGACTCACGACACAGGGAATACTGTGGACCCTTGAGTGTGGCTATTATAAAAAAATCATATAAGTAGATAGGTATCTAATAAGAAATATACATATGACGCCGGTATGGAAACACTGACTGATGATTAAGATTTTAATTTCGTTGCTGCAAGATTCTGTTTATATAGAAACATGCTCTAAACTCAGATTTTTAAAATAAAGCGATTTATAATAAGTTATTTTTTTGAGATTTCATTAGTTTCAATATCCCTTTGCGTTAATATGTGTCAATTATAATTTGTAATAAAAACTGTTTACACCGATTATTGGAAATTCTTGTGCAAACCGTATGGGAATATCCCTGTAACGATTCCTATAATCCCAATAACCTAAAAGCAAAACGACTCGACGTTGCCAATTAACCTTGCCTGTATCAAAACAAAATTAAAAACGACAACACAATTAAAATTAACATAAGATAATCCTGTTGTATCAATCTAATCTGTACCGGCCGAAAAAAAACGCCGAAAGCACGCCGAAAAAACAAAAAGTTTACTCACTAGCGAATTCGTTGCACAAATTATCACTTAACCACAGTTTTACTTAAAATATTAACCAGAAATTGTACAGTATAAAATCGTTATTGTTAAGTTTTGGCACAATAATTTCACTTGTTTACGAATACGATGATATGACAGATTGGTTAGGTTAGATTTCCGCGCGTGCGCGACAAGCACTAAAGCTCGCGGCGCAAGACTGACTGACCGACGTGAGTGAACTGTGAACAGCAAACTAACGAACGAAATTCGAACGAAAGGCTCCTACTATGAGTAAAAGAGATGTAAGAACGAATGAATGAAAAAATACGTACCAATACATGCAATGTTGCCGTGCATGCGTATGCGTGCGTAGCAAAAGGTGTGGGGTGATTTTGTCATAGCCTGTTAGTGTAGGTACGTATCCGTTTGGTTCGGGGTGTATAAAAAAGGATCAACGACGTTCTATTGTTTCAGACTTTAGAAACCTTTAACGCTTTTTTTTATTTTTGATGTAATATATATGATATTATAATATTAAAAACTACAATTTTCTAGTCCTAATTAAATCTTGCTTGAAGTTAGGAATAACGATTAAAAAATTATTTGAATGATTAAAAACCCAAAATTAACAAAAATTAGCAATTAGTAAACTACTTTATGAAGACTATTATAAATAAATAACGCCACACTCAACCATTAAAACATTACCATACCATACCATCAGACTGTGTCTCTCCATTGCTGGATATAGGCCTCTCCCGAGGAACTCCATCACACACGGTCTTGCACTCTTCTCACCCAGCCACTACCGGCGACTTTCTTCAAGTCACCGAACAAAACATTAATTGTAATTAATAAATTAAGAAAAAGTTACCCAAATGTTTATCACACCTAAATGAATTTAGCTCGGACCCAAATGGAAAATAGATAGCATCTAATCTAGGAATTGTGCGACTGACTGTGTCTGTCTGGGAAACAGACTTTATTCGATTTTATTACGTAAGGCATACATAAGTAAATTAAGTTTGTACTCTTTATTGTGAACTGTTTCAAGGTAAATGTCAAAGGTAAAGACTAACTATATGGATCAAATATAACTGAGCAATTGTCTGAGCAATCTGCGCAATGGGTCCTTATTGTTGGGTATGGACTTTGGTTATGGATATTTTAGCTATATTTTTTTATAGAAAAAAGTGGATAACAAGCAGACAGTCCACCAAATGGTAAGTGGACATCGGTTTAGCTAGAATGACAAACGTTGGCGCGCCCCCAGCTAGAAATTTGGAGAAAATAAAAAGACAGCCGATATAGTTTATTCTGACAAATTGTCTACTCCTTGAAGTAGTCGAGATTGTCGAGAATGGAGAATGAGATGCGAATAGAGATTAAGAAGAGTATTTTCAAAACATATAGTAATTCTTAAAATTAGCTCCTAACGTCAAATGCTATCCATTCATTCTGCTCTCCTACTGCACTCCAATGATGTCTTTCTTTTGTATCAGTGCTGCTTATGTTTATAAATGTTTCATAGATCGCTTATTTGCGCATGGAACTTACCTTTTTCTGTATAATTATAAAAATATATAAAAGAAACACCGTATCGGGGTAAATAGTTTTAATAGACCGGGTTTACATGAACATAATTCACCTTTTTAATAATTAGTTTCATAAGTTCATCTATTGCTTTACAGTGGTTTGTTATTTTTTTCATATTTACATATAAATAAATTGCTAAAGTGAGGACTAGTTGTTATTCATTCCTGAAGAACCACTACGGACTGAGCGAACATCGCAATATTACTGGGATATGCCTGTATTTTAAGCATCTATAAACACAATAAGCATCGAATTCACTAATGCCATGCTCTTTACAACAGACGGCAATTTATACTGCTGCTCTCCATACACATTCTTACCTCGCATTATTACCGCTTAAAACATCCACACAATTTTGAGCCATAATGCAATAAGGGGAAAATATAAATTAAAGTGTAAATGGCCTTAACAAGAAGGTGTATAATGTAGTGTAGGCTCTGTATAGGGTAGCTCTTTTATTTTTCAAACAGGATATCCTGAGTACGTCCCGACGGCCGTTTCCGAGCATAGGGTTCATTAGGGAGTGTCGACTCTATAAAAAACCCAGTAGCACGTGTACACGGACAAGTGGCTTTGAAAAAATACCTTTTTTGACGACACAAAAAGTAAGTAGGTATATAAATGTTTTATGCTCATTACAATTATTTTTCTTGTTGTATATACTAACGCAATATTTTTAAAAGTAACTTGTTAATAAATAAAGCATGTACTTGCTTTGTGACGTCATGATCATGATTAAACTCATAATTGGATTATTATACCTAGTCTAGCCATAAATATTGTTACAAAGAAGACATGGATATCTTTTTTTACATTGCCATTTTATTAGAAGAATTTGTGTAATTTTAGAAACAAATAATAAGCAAGCATTTTAAAAATATAACGTTTATTCGAAATGGTCACCATTTGTTTTTATACAATCTTTCGAAACTTCTAGCCAGTTTTCGAATGAAATTCGAATGGGAAAATTGGCAACTGCCACCCTTATGGAATGTGGTAGGAATTCAATATTATCATAGCGTTTAGAGCATGCCATGCTCTCTAAAACAGACCATAAATCATAATCGAGCGGATTAAGATCGGGACTAGATGACGGCCAGTCTTTAGCTCTAATGAAGTCAAGAGTATTCCTTTCTAGCCAAGCCTGTGTCGAGCGAGCCTTATGACCTGGCGGTGAGTTTTGCTGAAAGGACCATTCTTGGTTATAGAACAGGATGTTGTTAATAAGATTTACGACTTTCTCAATAATCCTATCTTGATACACTTGCGCCGACGTTTTAATACCTTTCTCACAAAAATATGGTTCAGTCACTCCTTGATAGCTAACACCTCACAAAAATTTTTACCAATTGAGCAGCTTCTTTAGAGTTATGACCATAAACTCGATCATTCTGCTTGTTAAAATGTTCCTCAATGGTGAACATTTTCTCGTCCGTAAATAAGATTTGCCTGTGAGCTCCCTTTGCGTACCGCCGAAGAAGTTGTTTTGATTTGTCAACCTTGTTTTTCTTTAAATTATCTTTTAAGAAATGACCGGTAAGTAAGCAGCACACCTAAACCATCTTTTAAAATACGTTGAGGGTTCTGGGTGCTCTTAGTTCTGGTGCTCTGAATAAAATATTTTGCTTCCGGGCAGGATTTCTTCGGATTCTCTCCTTCACAGCTTTAATCGTCTGTTTAGTACGAGCGTGGACGGCCAGACCTCATTCTATCACAAACAGAGGTCGTTTCAATGTACCTACCAATATTCCGGTACACAAACATTCGGCTAATAAATAGCAAGCGGATGGAGTTTTAAAAATTGCATTTGGCTCCATGCGTACTTTGTATGCAATTACGTTAATACGGTTTTGGTTAACTTATCATATCACCCCACTCCATTTTAATATTAGTACAATATTTAATAAGGATTGTCGCTAAAATGAGAAATAACATTTATTTTTCACGTGAGAATGACAGATTCCAAATTCAAATTTAATTTAGGGTAAATCCGGGAGAGATGACCATAAGGGATAGATGCCTACTGAATTACAAAAAAGAAATAAAAGAATTGCGTGAACCGGAAGGCATCCTAATTGCGTCAGTTGAAAGTCACATGTCATAGCGCAAGTTTCTACAAGGGATTAGATTATTTTAAATATATTATTTTGGTGTTTATTCGTAAAATACGTAAGTACAGTTATATAAAATGTCAGAAAACTATTTCAGAAACATTTTGTTCTAGTTTTTTTTCTTCAATTTCATGCAAATGATAATAACATTGTTTTATAACCTACAATATGGTTTCGTTTTGTTGACACGAGGCCATTTTTTATTGTCTTGCGTTTTGTTCTGTGTTTAGGAACATTAGGCATCTCTTCCTGACAATCGGGAGAGACGCCCAATGATTTTTCAGGGTGAGATGCCCAATAAATAATTGTTGCTTTTATTATATTCAGATGCCGAATAAGTACACAAGGAAGCCATCGGGCTCTAATAGAGCTACATGGAGTGAAGCTGACTTACAAAAAGCAATCACGCTTGTAAAAAACAGAACATTAAATTTTAACCAAGCCAGTAAAGAATTCAATATTCTGTACAGGACCCTTCGACGACGGTTTTCCTCGGGCAATACTAAAAAAGGACGTCTTGGACCCGATTCTCTGTTTGGAGACAATGAAAAAAAGATTGTCAAACATATTGAGAAATTGCAAAGTCGTGGATTTGCACCAACCATTAATGATTTACGCGTAATGGCCTTTAATTTAGCTGAGAGTATGAATCTTAAACATAATTTTAATAAGGACTCTGGTAAAGCAGGTTACGATTGGGTTAAATCTTTTATGAGAAGAAATCCGGAAATATCTTTAAGAAAATCAGAATGAGTATCTCTACAAAGAGCTAAAGGAATGACGAAACAAGAAGTTGATGGTTTTTTTGATTTATTGGAGACACTATTTCAGGACAACGACTTCATTAATAATCCAAACAAAGTTTTTAATATGGATGAAACGGGTCTCCATTTAAATAATAAACCCTCACACGTTGTCGCAATGCGGGGTTCTAAGACAGTTCCACAGTTAACTTTTGTTGAAATAGGAGAAAATATTTCTTTGGTTTGCTGTTGCAGCGCAGAAGGCAATTTTATTGCACCTGTAGCAATTTTTAAAGGAAAAAACAGAAAGCCCGAGTTTGCTGATGGAATGCCTCCGGGTAGTGAAGTTTACATGAATGAGAAATCAAGTTATGTCAACACTGATCTTTTCCACAAATGGTTGAAAGAACATTTTTTTCCTAGAAAACCTCCCGGGGCAGTGATTCTGTTATTGGACGGACACACTTCACACTGCACTTCCATAGAGATGTTGGAATTTTGCGAGACCAATGAGATCATTCTACTCTGTTTTCCTAGTCACACTACTAATTATTTACAACCCTTAGACAGGGCATTTTTTAAGTCCTTAAAATCTTATTTTAATAATGAAAACAACGTATGGATTCGAAATAACCACAGCAGAAAATTAGGACGACTGCAGTTTGGAGATTGGTTAGGCAAAGCGTGGGGAAAATCAGCAAACCAAAATAATGGTGCATCAGGATTTCGTGCTTCTGGAATATTTCCACCCAACAGAAATGCAATTCCTGAGTACGCGTTTATATCCGACATTTCTCCTGAAGGCCAAGCAGATGATCCCTCAAATAATAATACCTCTGTCAGAAACATAGTTCCCTCAACTAGCGGGGTGAATAAGGAAAATTTGGCGCCTGTAGCCAACCCATCTACTCCTTTACAATCCCACAACCTATCGGAAATCCAATCTGGTAAAGAAGAAACGCCGTCAAAGATCTTGAATAAAGTTCATCCTGTTCCTTCGTATGGTCTTCAGGTTGTATCAAAGAGAAAACAGCATGCTGAGGTTTTGACGTCTCCGGAAAACTTAGAAAAAATCAGGAACAAGACTAATATAAAACAGTTTAAAACACGAAGTAAAAAAGAACCAAAAACAACAGAATCAAAGATGAAAGAACCAATGAAAAGATCATTATCGAATAGAAATTATAGAAAGAGAATTAAAATAGAACAAACTACAAGTAACCGAAAACAGGAATCGAACGATTCCTGCGATGAAGAGTCTCATATTTCGCTTCACGATAGTTCTTCGGACGTAGACATAGAACACGAAATTCTCGGGGACATATGCAATGTTTGTGGAGAATATTATCATGCCACTAAAAAAAAATGCGACTGGATACAGTGCATTCAGTGTCAACAATGGTTCCATGAGGATTGTAGTGACGATCCAGCGAAATGCTTGATGTGTGACGACTGATTTTGTTTTAAGTACGCATGGGCATCTATCCCTGGTATCTATAGGCAACTCACCCATAGGCCTGGGAGAGATGCCCATTTTCTATATATTTTTCTAGCTGTGTTATATCCTAAAATATGCGTTTAATATTTGTTAATTTTATGTAAGACAGATTAATAAAGTCTAATTTAAGTAAAATGGCGTTTTTTTCTTCTGTGTCATAAATGTATAATTAAATATGATGTTTTTTTAAAACTATAGGCATCTCTCCCTGACTTACCCTATTTATTTTTCTTTATTGTAACAGTATTTATGGCCAGACTATAAGTATAGCAATATTTCTCGAAGGGCAAAACATAGTGATATTTTTTTCACATATAATGTCTCTTTACTAGTTAACTATTCAATACATATACAACTATTCAAATACAAATTTCAATACAATGCTCAAATTTCAAAATGTTTACTTTTAAAACCTATATTATTTATCTATTTATATATTTTTTTAAATACATATGACTTAACGTCTTACAATTCTGTTGATTGAATGAATTATGTATTCCATTTTCGAATAAAAACTCGTTTACTAATAAGAACAAAAATATTTCAAGTAGGTAATAAAAAAAATCCGTTCTGCATTCAAAAAAACACCTCAATAACGCGATCTTCCGTGTTTCATAGAAAAACGGTCTTTATCTCCGGAGAGCGTAAACAAAGAATTTTTACACCCACTCGAAAAGGCATTTAGAAAAAAGCAGCCTTTGGGGTCTTCCTCTCGAAACGCAATTATTAGTTTCATAATGGGATTTATAGATCTATGTGTTTGTTTTGTCCTGCTACTGAGTTTTACCTTTGCAAATACTTTTGAGTGCGTCCCCACAATAAATATTTAGACCAAAAGAGGTGGTGAGTAAGTTTGCTTGAGTAAGATACATAGATAACGAGTAATTCTTCGTAGTAATTCCTTTAAATCTGATTTTCAAGTCAATTCGTCACTATGTCTAGATAAGTAGGTATATTTATACAAGTATATTAAGGTTTGTACATAAAGCATGAGCCATATGTGGTGTCGACCGTTTTTTGAGTAGCACCATGTAGTAAATGCGGCTGATTAACAGATTTAATAGTTTTAAATCTTAATTCCACGTTAGAGAAGTTGCGAACAACGCAGAACAAATGAATCGTGTACAGACGGTCAAAGTAAAGATTTATTAAAATATGTTGAATAAATTTTTATCATGAAAGAAATACAAAATTAAAAATAAAATAGAATTAGGTAATATTAATTCAAAATAATTGATTAGTTATTATTTATAATCACTTGGATTTGTGATTTGTGACAACGAGTATTTAAAGCCCGCATAAGTATTTCAATTTACGTTTTAGCCAAATTTATAATAACGCAATAATGATTTTTGACAAGAAGATAGTTTAGGTTTTCTCTGAAGTAGGTACCTATACGATATAAGGCCACATAAACATATTTTACGACATAATTTATATGAGAGTGCATTTTTTAGAACATTTTTTTTCCTCGCCAAAGGTTGAAAGAATACACAATATTATGGGTATCTATTTGTTTAGATCCTATTAATAAAATTTGGAAAAGAAACGAAAGTACTTACCTATTTTAATACGTATATACAATTACACATACATTAAAGGTACGTACAATATACCGCCGCAAATTTATATTATTAAAAATTGCGATATACCGATCATGGTTTCCACAAAGCATTCTTACCTGGACAGTCGCCATCTTGTCTTGGATCCCTCATTCAATGAATTCCATTGTCGACGGAAAGTCACGCTGGGATTCTTTGGAAATTTGGCGCAATTGTATCCAGTATTGAAAGTCGTATCTGTATAGTATAGAAGTATAGTAGAAATAAAAGGTACATACTAAATTTTTATTTTTACAATATCGAAAGTTTAGTATATAGACGGACTCTTACACTTTGATTCTCTAAGACGAAGAGTTGCATCATATTTCGTCTATCTAACATAACACGATATAACTGTCATACTTGATATGGGATAGCAGGAAAAGTGGATCTTTCTTTGCCAAGATGTTAACGAATTGTGTCCATTTTTACTGTATACAACGGATTGTCCGCTGTTGTACATCTATTATTGCTAAATTGTTATTATTACTATAGTTACGCTGTCGACAGATTACCGATTTGATATATGTCAGATTAATGTAACTGGTGATGTGACTATAGACAATCGCAGCAGTAGCATTAAATGAGCTTTGTATCTGTTGAGTGGGAACCGAATTGTCCAATCCGATTGTCGAAAGGGTTTGACCAGGGCCGTCTTTACCAGGGGGTGCAAGGGGTGCGGTGCACCCCGGGCGCTCACCTTTTAAAGGTAATGAAAAAATATAACGCTATAGTAAACAATTACACAATAGGATATTTGACTGTCATAGGATACACAATAGGATATTTGACTGTCATAGGATACACAATAGGATATTTGACTGTCATAGGATACACAATAGGATGTTTGACTGTCTTAGGATACACTCCCGCACCCCGGCGCAGAATAGACTTAAGACGGCCCTGGGTTTGACCTGTACACTATCGGTGTCCATTCACACAAACGCAAAGCTCATATCTCGTTGATTTCACTGTACCTACTTATAGTAGTGTACACCGTGTACCAGCTCATAAAAAATATATTATTAATTAATTATTGTGAAATCACACAAGATTTGTGATAGCCTAGGGCTCTCGACTTTCATTCGTGAGGTTGTGCGTTCGAACTCCGGCTTGTAGGTACCATAGAGTTTTTTTTAAAAAGTTAAGAAAAACTTTTCTTGTTAAAACAAGTGAGGTTGAAGAAATATCTTTTTTGATGGCATAAAAAGTACATAAACGTATAGCATAAAAGTATGTGTCTTTAAATGGACATTTTTAATGGACTCTTTTAGCTTGGAAGTCGACAAATATAGAGTACTAATAAAAGTTTTTGATTGTGAGTGGAAATGGTGAAAATGCTTGTTTTTAGCATGTAGCCTTTCACCTAATGCAACATAATACAGAACGACTAACAAATGATCAAATAGAATAAGTACGTTAATGGAAATGTTGTTTCCTCTATTGTGCTACGTTTCTTTCGTTCATTATTTACACCAACTGAATAACAAAAATAACACACAATAATACTCCGGGTAATGTCTTCTCACGTTAAGTCGCTCTTGCATAGTAAAAATACAACAGTAGTTTAACTGTGTCCCGACTCGATTCCAAGTGAAGCGTAAAGAGGCATCGACTGCGTGGTATGACGCTCGTTGTGAATATTCAGTGCAACTCTTTGCAGTTGTGCATACGGATAGGTACGGCACGCAAACTAGTAAACCATGACTAGTGCGTTTGCATAAAGATAACCTATTGTTACCTTTCTACTACGATTTTAGAGACAATACACTTAGTTGTGAAAAGATTATTTACGGCTCTCGAAGTTTCTGCACTTGGATTATATTTTTACTGCACCTGTTGTATTTTTCAAAAATGATGTGTATTTGCTGTCGATATTTTTCTGTCTAAAAGAGTCAATACTCAGTCTGGACTATTTTATACGTGTTAAATAAATTGGTTTTAGTTTTATTATAGGGTTTATTTCGGCGCTGTCTTAAATCTTAGTTATGTACGATACAATACCTAATACCTAACGTTCTCAAATGAAAAACACTTTAGGATTACAATACTGCATATTGTGCTGAAAGATTTCAAAATCGGACGTTTCATTTTTGTTCCATTAATGTCCCATTCTAATAATTACTTTATCATTCTAATTTTCGAGCAAAATTATACTAAAGTTAAGTACCCTAAAACCTAGTACCTAATTAATAAATATTTATTGTAGTGTATTATCAATATTTTTTATCTAACACTGATCAGACACTGACACTGACATCTGATTCATGAAGCTTATTAAACTATGTATTCTACGTTTTATAGCGTTACCAAAATATAAATAGGTAGGTAAATAGGTGATTAATGTTTTTTTTGTCAATATTATTTTCTTATATAATTCCATAGATACGTACTAAAATAATTGCTATTCATGTAGCACCATAATAATCATTTTTTCTTATTACATACACGTAGAATATTTAAGTTATACGTACGAATTTTAAAAAAATAAATAAGGCCGGTTGTCACAAAAGTACGCCTGTCAGTTTCTAATAGCAACGTAATGCGGCACCGTGCTATAAACCTGCATAGCGGTCCATTCCGCCATTGAGTAAAAGCGAGCGATGCTAAGTGTCTAGCTAGAGATATCTATTTTCGACTTATACTCGTAAGTTCGTGAAATCGGACCCCAACTCATACCTTTCCAGTTTCTTCTCATCAGTAGATACGGATTTTTTAGTTATCTGTTAATAAAGAAAATCAGGAAACCATGTGCCCGGGAATAAAGAATCTAGAGAGCATGATTAGTATCCAGAAATGGCCATTTCACCCTGAATTTTCCCATGACTGCAGGGACATAGGTTGATATCAGGTCTAGTCATTTTAAAGAATCTACATACGAAACAGGTAGGTACTATTGTTCTGTTCTCTACCTTGACGACAGAACAAGTTAGGTGTTATTTACCAATTAAATTTCAATTAACACTAAAATTTCAGCACGAATTACAGACCCAATTAATAATGGCTATGGGAACTCGAGTCCCTTTTAAGCCCTTTATTCAAGTCTATTTGTCTCAAGTCCTTTACTTAATAAACAGAATTTAATATATAAGTTGATCCACAGCCTTGAGATATTCCCAAATGTATTAAAATAAGACACAGTTAAACGACTTTTAATAAGCATATACAAATAATGTCCGAAAATTTATACAAAGGTTCATAACAAACAGTGCATCGAAAATTATAGATACCTCAGTGTAGACTTTTGACTAGAAATAATAGTATTCCGGCGCTTTAGAGAAGTAAAACTATAATAATAAATATCCATAGGTACTCTCTACTCAATGAAGCATGAGATAAAAGGTAAGAAAATAAATAGAAATCACTTTGTCACACAGTCTTCAGTTCTTGTTTAGATTCTATTTATCAAACCCAAGTTTGATAGGTATTAAGTTAAATTACTGCCTTTTTTGTTTAATATGACTTTAAAATCAATTAGTTTTGTTCGTTATTGGCCATAGTTTTTCCAACCATTGGTCGTTATATGGAGTAGACCGATAAAAAGTGGTCCTGAGTCCTGACCCATCTTCGCCCTACTTTGTTACGTCTAAGAACTAGGAATTACTAATCATGAAATTAACGTGCTTTATTGTAGCTACGTACCCGAATCATGGGAAACATCTACGATTAGGCCAGGTTCTGAAATTAATATATCATTGTGGTCATTGGTATTTAAATGCAATAAAGAGCTTCAGCGCCTGCTCTTTTGTACAATAAATTTCAAAATGATGAAGTTTGCTATATCCTTTTTACAGGCGTTATTTTATGTTTGGATCAATAGAGCAGATAAGAGGCAATTATTTTATTTACTTTATATACGAAGCGGATATAACTGTACGTATAAAAGTATTTAGATTCATCATCTCATTTTTTCCTTACTCAAGATTTAGCTAGGCCATTTTGTGATCGGCACGTGTTCCGAATGCCAATGAGCGTAAAGAAACTGCGAATCCATATCACTTCAATAAAGCCTTACATTTTCACCTCACGGCGATTCTTTGAGGAGATGGAATGGAGACAAATACTTGGGTATAGGTACGTAACCTACAATAGAAAAGTAGGTAAGTATACGTAATGGTATACGTACTAAGCTTACGTAATGGTCGGCAAACACTAAAGAAAGAACTAAAGGAAAGTCATAAATCTATACGTATATATATGTGTAGTGACTGGATCAAAGAAGCAAAAGATCGTTAAGAAAGGCTTTTATAAATCTAACAATAGAAAGATACTTGATGTTGGAGATACTTGGAATTTTTGTGCTAGAGAATTCAAAAAGAAATTAACGTAATATTCATAAAACTTGCATTTATAATCTGTTGTTTTCACCAATCGAGCGTACGGTTTGCAAGATTTTTTTTTAGTTCTTATGTAAACGGGTTATTATAGTGGCTTTAAGGTTTATAATCTTTGCGCGAACTAAAAAAACAGGTTTGTTCTACAACGTTGTTTGCCGTTGGCGTCACCTTTAACAGGTGACGCGAAGTCGAAAGTCAAAGACGAAGCGATAAGTCGAAGCTGCAATAAGCTGCAAAGCGAATTGTATTCGCTTGAATACTCGTTTAGGATAATACATAAGGCTAGTACATCTAACATTTTGTACAACTAAATTTACTCATTTATCTCGATGGACCGACGACTTGAAGCAGTACGTCGGTGGTGGTTGGATGGGAAGAACCCAAGATCGTGTGTGGTGTCGAGCTTTGAGAGGGGCCTATATTCAGTAGTGGAGACACATAGGCTGATGGTATGGCATCGTATATGTATCAAATTCAAATAAAAACATTTGTATAACGATCAAATTGCACGCAAAGTTTTCAATAATGGCTAGATGCGAAGATAAAATACGGTGTGTGATGGCGATCCTCTCAAGGCTCCAGCAATGGAGAGAACAGCTAATGGCTAATATAATTGTATTTGTACAAATGAGGCAATTGCAGCAAAATAAAATAATTATTTCATCTGTAAAATGAAAGCAATTCAAGCAAGACGCTTGATACTTTTGCGGCGCTTTGGATTTCAACTTGGAAAACAAAGAGTGTGTGCAAACACTTATAATAATAGTATTGTGATTGTTGATTACTGTAGAAATGCGAATGAATTCCATTTGTAATAATCACAAGATTTTAACAAACAAGCGTCCCTTGTAACAATACTCTTTCGTGTAATGTCCTTTACCGACCTTCTGTCTACTAAATTCTAACCACTGGCCGCTAATGAAAAAACTAAATTCAAATTTACTTTAAACTCTTTGACTCGATTGTTTTTATATTTATTCTGCTGTCTAATTTTCGATCTGTCAAGACGTGCCTATTATACTTCGCTAAAGCCTTGTGTATCTGTATGTTTGTGAATCTATACTAATAAATATAATAAAGAGACAGTGCAAATTTTGTGAGTTTGTATGTATGTGGAGGGTAATCTCCGGAACCACCAGAGATGTAACTTATCTTAGATACAAGTATTTGAAATACAGATACAAGATACAAAATACGTATTTTCATCTTGTATCTGAAATACTTTTTTAAATATTCATTTTGTATCTTGTATTTAGATACATTCTTTTGGTATCTTAGTATTTTGTAAATACTAAGTTTGCTAAAATACTTTTATTAGTTACCTAAGCATTTTTTTATGGCATCATAAAGACAGAACTGAACGCACCCTTAAAATTTTAATTATCAAAACCTATTAACTATCAATTAATCTAATTAACCTATCAAAAGACTGTATGGTCTATAAGTAGAAGTACCTACTATAGGGGTTAAAGTATGAAATTGCCGATTTGTACTGAAAAATTAAAACTCGTTTTTTTTCTAAAATGTAACATATTTATTTATTCAAAATATTTACCCTAATTATCTATACATTGTTGCCATCTAATCGGAAGTTCATTTATGCCTTTGTGATAGAACTCTGGGGATGTAGATTCGACAAACTGTGTGAAAGCATTTTGTACTGCCTCTTGGGAAGAAATTTTTTTACCTCGTAGAAAATTGTTCAAATCACGAAAAAAATGGTAGTCCGTTGGAGCAAGGTCTGGCGAGTACGGAGGATGACGTATAGTTTCTAACTGCAGCTCCTGTAGAGTTACAACGGTTTCTCGTGTGAGTTCTTGCGTTATCAATAGTTATCATGGAGCAATAATGGTGAAGATCGATTCACGAGTCGGGGCTGTTTCACTGCTAGTTTCGCCATCATTGTTCGAAGTTCGGCACAGTAAACATCTGCTGTTATTGCTTGACCAGACCTGAGAAAGCTATAGTGAATAACACCATGAATAGACCACCAAACAGTTACCATTACCTTTTTATTGGTAAGCTTTGCCTTAGGGCACTGTTGCGGCGTTTGATCTGGGGTCAGCCATTGCATTTTTCGCTTTCGGTTGTCGTAAAGAATCCACTTTTCGTCACATGTCACAATTCGATCCAATATTCCTTCATTTCTGTACCGATTCAACAAGGCAACGCAAGTTTCAACACGCGTTTCTTTCTGCAGATCAGTCAAATCATGAGGCACCCATTTTTCATATTTTTTTATCTTATTGATTTGATGCAAATGAGTCAATATTGTAGGGTAAGGTAACGTTAAACCATGCCGCTAATTCCTGGGTAGTTTGACTCGGATCGGCTTCCACCATATCCTTCAATTCAGCGATATTCACCTGTGTGGGCGGTCTTCCACGTGGTTCGTTCTTCAAGTCGAAGTTTCCATTACGAAAGCGTTTAAACCAAAAACGCACGGTTCGTTCATTAGCAGTCTCCTCTCCAAACGCAGCATTTATATTGCGAGCCGTTTCTGCCGTGTTAGTTCCGCGTCGGAACTCGTATTCAAAGATTATTCGGATTTTCGAAGTATCCATCTTTCCCTTCTAAGGTGAATAAAAAAAACAATTTAAAGTCGAAAATCGAATGTTGCACATTTTTTAAAACAAGAACCTCATAGGTATCATGTGAAACAAGTTTCACTCGAAAATCTCACACCATGAAGGTTTTATGTCAATTCAAAGTATCTATTACTATAAAACGGCAATTTCATACTTTAACCCCTATTATTTAATCCCAAAATTACTTTTACGGCTATTTGTCTTTTACGCTTTTACCGCCGCCGAGAAACGGTCGCCGAAATGAGGCCGAAACGTTGAATTAAAAATGTATATAATTAGCTAAATAAACCTTAAGTTTTACCTAAGAATAATAAAAATATGATTTCAAAAAGTGTTTTATTTGAAAAAAGTATTTAGAAAATACGTATTTTGTATCTATTATAGTATTTCAAATACCATTTCTAAAAGTATCTTCTATCTGATATCTCAAATACTTTACTTAAAAGTATCTTGTAACTTGTATTCAGATACTTTTTAGGAGGTATCTTTTACATCTCTGGGAACCACTGCACCTATTTGAAAAATTCTTTCACCATTTGAAAGGTACATTATTCCAGATGGACATAGGCTATATATTATGTGCAAAAAATTGCCGGGCATGCAAAGCATGCCGGGCGCAGCTAGTATCTTATAAAGTGCTTGTAATTGCATATGTTGCTGTAATTCGGCTGTAGAACATTACATATACATATTTGTAAAACAACGCCTTATTAAGTATTTTAATGGACCGTTTTGACATACGCAGTTTGTTTTTATAAAATCAGTTTCTTAAGTGTCTTTCATTATTTTCACTGTTCTTTTACTTTTAATAATTTTACTGATAAATAAATTGCTGGAGTAAAGACTGGGTGCCATTTATTTACTAACATCCCCTATAATCTATATCGTCTAAGCAAACGTCCCACCCCACCTTGCACAACGCATCAGTCAGATCATTTAGCGAAGTAATGCCGCCAGCTTGATAAGTCCAAATGGCTTGATGCAGATATGTCCCTGCGTTTGCTGTGCGTATGGGCAGTCCGTGGTCACCAGTGCGGCTCCAACTGAAAATCAGCACTCGAGTTTACGCTACTACGCTACGAAATATCATAATATGCTGAGTTGGTGCCGATTGGCATAACAATTTATTTAGCATAACAAACAGTCCACTAATAACTTCACTGAATCTATTAATAATGGAATGCGGTAAATAATATAATTGTTCAACCGGCATCGTTAACTCCGAAACAAGTATTTAGGGATATATATATATTTATTATTATCTACCGATACATAGGTAATAATTACAAAATTATCTACAATATAAATGTACCATAAAAATGCAAGTAGTAATTAATCATGTAAGTACCTAGTAGTCACAGCCAGGCTGAGACACAAACTTCAAGTCAATGTCTACTAATGCAGTTAATACCTGTTTTTTATACGTTGCATGTGATAATGTAAATATGTCAATATTTGTGAAGTTGTTATTATAGAATTAACAATTGCATTGCAAAAGTGCACGCTCATCAGCGTGCGTTCTATACGTTTTAGACATGAACAAACGGTGAGGATATTTCTCACGTATACGATGTGAGCTGGCATGTATATTATAACATATTTCACTATGTAACACATCACAATCATAGTTATTATGACACAAGTCATACAAAACCATTTGATCTAGTATCAACCTTCTTATTCTTAAAGATGGAAGATGGATAGATGGAAGCAGAATTTACTTAATAAATTTATATATGATGATAATAATATCAAAGGAATATCAATAATTATATATTAATATTCCTTTCCTTTTGTTAACCGCTCAAGTTATTGTCTTCTAAAATTGTTGTTGTCAATAAAAAAAAAAATTTCTTTCTTGGTAAATTAAAATAATAATTTACTTTGTCACAAGGACTAAAATACAATATTTTCAATATTTCAATTTTTAACCTATGTACCTACTCACTAACATGTTGTAATTATTTTTAACAGAAAACATAGTATAGTATAATTTTTCAAATATCATTTCTTGTACATTATAGACAGACATCACACAAATCACCGAATTTTATATATTTCTTTAACAACCAGAATCGGAAATCGAAAAGTTTCGGAAATTTGTCAGGTGTTGGAAATATTGTCAGATCGGTTTTCAGTTCTAAAATTTATTTAAAATAATAATTAAATAATTAAAACAACAGTGAAATTGTAGAGATTTGTAGCTATAACTTCGTCTGAACTGTCACACGAGTAAGTATTGATTATAAAATCACATAGAGTCGCTTCGTTTCAATCTTGTATTATTTAAATATCGTAACAACTTTAAAAAAATGTGTTAAACTTTGCTAGGGCAACGCGCGATACTCGTTAGAAAACCTTGGTTAGTTTCGTCGCTGCAATTTCGCTGTGGTAGTGTTTCTACGTTTTATTTTCCTTTATTGTCGCGTTGTCGCAAACCAGGTTCGTAATAAAAGCTTGGTCGTACTCGTTCCACTTTCAAAATCAAGTTTTAAAATTGCATTTACCGTAAATTCACGTGCATTTCATTAGGAATTTGTGCTTCTAAATTAGTACATGTGCATTGTATGCAGGTATAATGTATTTAGTTTGTCGCTATATACTTAAAAGTTTATTTTTTTATCTCTCTATCGTCAAAGAAGAGAAATTCAATTAATACAGTCTAATCCAATTTACCGAAAATCAAACCAGATCAATGAAATATCTCAATATAAAGTTTTAAATATAGGCATACTTGCAGTTTCGATAAATCAAATTATGGATATGTACGAGTACCAAAACATATTAGTAAGAATGTATGTCCTATTGTAACAACTAATTTTTTCAATACAATAAAGAGCAGCAACAACAACAACAATTATAACCTCACAATTTAATTTAAGCCGGTGTCAGTTACATCAAGCCTGTTACATGTGTGTTTACATTTTGTACAAATTGAATAGCAACGAGGTATATCTCTCTACCTAGATATCCGAGACTAAAAGGGCTTGAACATTTTACTAGGGAGGTTGGCATAGTCCCGAGCCGCCATTTTGATTTTTTTTCAAAGCTGTGCCTCACGATGTGAACTATATATGTTGTAGATAGGGGATGGCATAGACAAACCAAAAAAATATATGTAATATTATATCCTAAAGTACCTAGCACGTTACTGAGATACTACAATTGAAAGATATAATCGTACAATCTTTGTGTATAAACAAAATGTACAAATCACGTGTTTCTACTAATTAAAATTTTATTAAATAACTATTTTAAACTATTTTTTTATCTTTATTTTAGAATAACCGATCATTATAAGAAAGAATTATAATATAAAAAAATAGGTACACTTGAAAACCAGTCGACCTACATTTCCTAATTTGAAAATATGAACAATTTTATGACTGGTAGGTAGCGTATAAAGAGCGAATTACAAGGTAGTAAGCAAATGTTATTTATTATTTTTGCTTGCTTTTATGCCTGTTGATAAAAATAATACAAATATTTAGATGCTAACTCATAATTAATTTGTCATCTCAACTGTCACATGACCAAAATAATTTGAAGTAAAGTTCGCTATATATACTGTTATCGCTATGTCTATGATCTAATTAGATGTTACTGAGCACTAAATTATGGTTAACAATAGTCCCCAAAGTGTACCCATATGTGTTATCATTTATCAAAGTTATCACAAGAAGTACACCTATAGGTATCGTCACGTAAAAAGAGCGCTGGACGTCTGTGGAAGGGATTGAGTACCTACACGCATCTAAAGTATTGAAATATAATAAATAAAACAATAAGTAATTTCGTGCGCAACTGTACCGATGCGCCGACTCATCCCCTCCACAGACGTCCAGCGCTCTTTTCACGTGACGATACCTATACCTATCTAACTTGGACTATAACCGTTCGTCTTTGCACTAGTCGTGGATATTCACGACTCCTCGGAGTGTTTCGGTTCACTTAATCCGGCTCGCTCGCGGAGCCGACTCCTCTTAACGATTCCTTGTTCGTTCATCAATGAAGTCCAAGGATGAAAGGAATAAATAACTCCTCGGAGTCGATAACAGTTAGCCGGAATCATTAAGAGTTTCGGCTCCGCTCGCGGTTCTCCGTCAGTTTGCCACTGTCATTCATTGTACCCAAACGTCTTTCTCTCTCTCTCTCTCTCTCTGTACTATAATCGTTTCACTTTGCCGACTGAGATCTGAAACATTATTTTTTTACATTTTACGCAGACAGCGTTTACGATTTTTTTTTTCAAATAGACATTTTATTAGCCTATGATTTAATGGGACAGTAATATATTAAAGATTCGGTCAGTTTGAACAAACAGATTGGGTGGTAAAAGTTGAGTAGTAAAAAAATTGAAACGAGGACTAACATATCTTGAAATGAGTAGCTCAATTATGCCACAAAGTTTCGAACCCCTTTATACTCTTGCCATCATTAATTGTAACGATGGAAGGCTTTCATCTGTCTTATTAGACAAACCTAGTTTTTTTGTAGTGAACGGGACTTCTTTGTAGTGACATATACCTAGGTATATGTAAACAAAAATAAGAAATAATCACTTTTTAAATATACATGTATTACATATATACATGTATTTAAATATTTGCAACTTTGTTCAGTTTGTCCTTTGGCGGGCCCTAATTAATATAATATTCAGAAGTTTTCAAGTAATTCTGAAGTTAAGTCTCAAAGTGACTTAGGGAAAAAGCATCTCCGAACTTGGGCGTGCCTTTGTTTACTTCGCAAACGAATTTCATATAATATTAAAGTAATTACGATAAATGCGGGCGGGAACTAAATTTTAGGTTTTGTTTAAATTTTAGATTAAGGTCTTAATTTAACTTCAAGTCTTATTATATTAGTTAGAATGGATTTCACAGCAGAATATTCGATTGTTAGAATTATATATAATTAAATAATTTAAGATAAGATTTAATTAGAAAAATCAAAGTATGTTGAAAAATTACTGTGATGAAGGATTTAGAATAACAAGTTTATGCAGTGCGGTGACCACGGCCGCCTTTAGACTAGCACCGCCCCATGGGTTCCCGAGGGCGTCGTAAAAGGCAGCGTGCCGTTTTAAGGCCATACATCCCTCATGCACAAGACAATGTGCATGAGGGATATATGGACTTAAAACGGCATTGACCAAGCTCATTGGCGAGTCTACTTTTATAGAGGTTCCTCAGGGCTTGTGGTAGCTTGTGTTTGTTATCCCTTAGTCGCCTTTCACAACATCCACGGTAAAAGATAGATTAAATAAAAGATAAATAGGCTATTCTAAAGCCGGTCGACAATACTCGTATAACCTACCCGTAGTAAAAAGGTGAATTTTGTTCCACTCATATCACATTTTATCACTATCAACCTTGTCGCGTCCATTGTACATCGCGTCAATATTTGCTTTCTCTTTGTTTGTTCATCGTCTTTTTGTGTACAAACCAGACGTCCTAATTGGTCGTTTCAGGAGCTACATTTCCAATGTTATTTACACTTTACAATTTTTTTATTTTATTGTATCGTTGGTTGAGGGCATTTCTAGCGCTGCAAGATACGGTGGCAAATATTATACACCGATAAGACACATATTGACGACCGATTGGCGCAGTTAGTAATGCCCCTGCTTGTTATGCAAAAGGTACCAGGTTCGATTCCCGGTCGGAAATTAATTTGTTTCATTAAAGACAAATGTTTGTTCGGGTCTGGGTTTATCTTTGTCTTTGTGTGTGTCTATGGACCCGCGAAACAGGGAATTTGTCATTAATTTTTACCTATTTGTGAGAGATGTAAAAATTCATTTAAAATAATATAAAATAAATAACGCCATATTAAAAGACTCTCGTTAGGATTATTTGCTTCATGGACTCAGCTAGAGGCACAAAGACCAACTTAAATTATCCAGAACTAAAGAAACATCTATAATTATTTAATTATCTGATCTTATTCAGAATCTGATCGGGTCAGCTCCAATTACCTAGTGATAGTAACAGGTTATAGAACATAGCGACAGGCCAATCACTGCAGTTATACCATACCATACCATCAGCCTGTCTCTCCACTCCTGGATAAAGGCCTCTCCCAAGGCTCGCCACCACACACGATCTTCGACTCTTCCCATCCAACCACCACTGGCGAATTTCTTCAAGTTTGTTGATCCACATGGTCCAAGGGCGTCCCACACTGCGCTTCCCGGTACTTTAAACATACCGTTAAGCGTACTTTCCCGTTAAACGTACAAATACTCGTAATACCAACATATTGAAAACATACAAGTTATTTCACTGTTTGACTGATAGGTCTCTGTTGGCGTAATGTGGTTTCCATAAGTAATATGCCTTTAAGTAGGTTGATATGACTTAAATAAGCCTTAGATAAGCCATATTCATATGAATGACCAGTCATAAGTAGAACGGTGATAATCTAGAGGCATTCTCTGCTCTTAGAGTAAGGTCACATTTGCAATAATTGCTGTGCAATTATAGTTGCATTAGATAAAAGAAATGTATGCGGTTAAGTAGGAGTGAACACATTTACAATTAGTTGCAATGCGATTTGCCGATTTTAGTGGGATTTAATAGTTGCACTGGAATCGTTTTCCATACAAAATTAGATTGTATATGCAATCACAGGACGTATAAAATATCAAGTAATTTGTAGACAATACTCATACGGAAATATCCGAAAAAATTATCGGATTAAGTTCTTTAAATCGGAGTAGATACAATGTAGGAAATCCTTTTCTTAAACTTTCGGCAAGCTTTCCTTTCTGAAATAATGCGTTATCAATCGCAATTTGTAACACAATTAATTGCAATTAGTGTGTGTTGTATCTGAAATAGTTGTACGAAGACGAGATTGTCATATAGCGACTATTGCACTAGTGTATTTCAGCTCCAATTCGTGAGATCGGGCGTCCAAAACCTCGGCCCGTACCAATGAGTTTGAATGAAAAATCGTGTAATTAAAATATAAAATATATAACGATCGCATAGAACAGATATGAATACATAGAAAATAGATTATAAATAGATAGAAAAATCAATAAAACGTCCCGCCTGTGTACATTTATTTACCTCTGTATATAAAATCACAAATTATTCTGTTTTACAGTCGATATGATTTTTACGATCGGTTGAACGGTATAGAAGTTGATGTGCTGCAGCGCCATCTAATGGCGAGTTACAACAAAGTCGATAGCTCGAAAATATTCTCCGTGCTCAAATACCTATGTATACAAATTTACATGGAGATCGGTTGAATGGTATAAAAGTTGATGTGCTGCAGCGCCAACTAGTGGCGAGTTAGAACAAAGTGGATAGCATAGAAACCTTCTCCATGAAAAAATACATATACATGCCAACTTCCATGGTGATCGGTCAAACGGTGTCGAAGTCTATTAATCTCAGATATAGCAACATCCATTTTTGTATGACACATAATATATACCTATAGATTGTCCGAATCGTCCTATATGTTCAGTGCAAAGGCATGGATACAAAATGTGTTAATTATATTGGACGGATACGCCTTGACAGGGCTCTGACGGAGCCTGGATTTGAGTAAATCCTTCGATTTACATAAGGATGTTTATAAATAGAAGTAAAAGAGTCTACGGGGGTACCTACTACATCGATGATTGATCGATTGTCTAACACCATTCGGTTATCGAATAAGTACTGAACGAGTTATTGGACATTTCGCTGTACAATA
Organism: Sesia apiformis; assembly: GCA_914767545.1. Taxonomy (NCBI): domain Eukaryota; kingdom Metazoa; phylum Arthropoda; class Insecta; order Lepidoptera; family Sesiidae; genus Sesia; species Sesia apiformis. The sequence goes on along the minus strand of OU611963.1, from coordinate 12,556,404 downwards.
AATATATATATATAGTGGTCATGGTCATAATATATATATATAGTTGTACAATAATAGTCATGCGTGAAATGATAGAAATGTAATGGATTTGTATAATTTACAGTAACATTAACTATTCACATTTATTTGTAACGTATCATTCCCCGGAATATAACATTACTTATTATTATTATTAATTTTTATGTCACATTATACAGAAATGCTTATGTTTGTAAGCATTTTTATGTAGTTAAAGTATTGTACAACCCTAGACCGGGTAACTTTAAATCACAATTATAAACCGCCTGAGCATAATTCGAAATAATTTCAAAGTTACAAAGTTATTTCCACTCAGTACATTGTGGGGAGTTTAAGTGTGTCGCAAAGGGAGGGATTTAGAGGTATGTAGTCCCCCCCGTTCGGATACACGTCCCGGGTAGATATTTTCATAACATTTTTTGGGTTTTACCTTGACCCTTTTATAAGTAAGTTTTTTGGTGTGTACATACGTAAATAGCCATTTAGAAAATTACGTTATTAAAATTTTGCGTCATAAGAAGTAGGGATGTGACGTATTCGACGTATTTTTGAACGTCATATGTTTAAAAATTCTTGGCAGAAAGGAGAAAAATATATTTACATAAATGTTGTAGAGTTTTACGAGCCTTATCCAATGACATATCGTTTGTATGGATTCCATTATATTTCATTCCATCAGCCTGTATCTCTCCACTGCTGGATATAGATCTCTCCCGAAGCTCAACACTATACAAGGCCTTCCGCTCTTCTAATCCAGTCACTCCAAGCAAACTTCTTCAAGTATGTACATATGTACACTCGGTGTGGGAGCAGTAGAGCTCCGGAAGGTATGCGATAAGTGAGCACTAGGGCTGGGCGTGTAAGCAAATTATATCGATATCGATTGACATTATAGAATATGAAAAATACATAGATATATTTAATCAGGTAATCCCCGATTCCCCACTTCATGCCGCAAATCTCAACTGCTCGCGCGCGCAGTGTATGTATGCGTGTAGAAGGTATATACGTTGAATTTTTTTTCGAGTTTTTTTTTAATTTTACATCGCTCGTTTAATAAATAAATTTAATAATACATTAAAATAAATCTTCACTAAATATTTTTTGTTATATACCATATATACCTACCTACTCGTACATATGTGTCACTGAAATAACGCAAAAGCTGAATATATATTGTTCAGTATCGAGAGTGCTAAGTATTTTTTTTTTTGATATTACTTAGTTAAAATAGGTTTTTTCATATTTTTTTAAAATTACAGTACAATTAGATTACAATACAATCCTGGTACATAAGTATGGTATACAATTTTTATTTAATGCGCCTCGCCCGAGCCGTGTCCGCGCGCCTGTAGGCGCCCGGTCTCAGTAATGAGCGCTATGAACGTTTAGACAGGACAACAAAACCTTATATTAATATTTATAACATTTCATTTATTACTTAAAGGATTTTTTTCCCTAGAACGGTTTTATACATTTTAAATCGTTTGATTTCTTTTAGGTTTTGCGGTATTTCAGTGACCCGTTCTATATCTATATCGAAACCGAAAGTACGTCCGAACTTTTCCATGATCCGTGGTTTTAGAGTCCTGATACCTTTTATTCCGTTTATAAGTCCATTGACATGAAAATTTCTGAATATATATACCCATATAACTGTAGGTTATAGTCAATAAGTTGAGATACATTACAATTGTATTTATTGGTTGTCAGGCCATGTTTCATACAAAAGTTTCATGCGGTTCATTCTTTGTCTATTTATTTACAAAATTCTATTTATTTCTATATAAGTACTTTCATTATACTCTTAATAAGAGGTGTGATTTTGTTAATTAAGAAATAGAGAATTCCATGTAACGGTTGAGAATATCGTTTTAGAATATCGTATATAGAACATTTTATATCGTATAAAAATTCTAATTTTACACGTATATAATTTATCGAGTACTTTAAAAGAGTTGTAAATATTACTAAAATCACTTCTTTAATTTTTGGATTTGTTCTTAATGTTCACTGACAGAATATTATTATTTTGATGATATGTATTGTTGAAATTAAAAAATTAGTAAATGCATAGAGTAAATGTTTATGTATGTAAGCCAGATATTACGGCATTCGCTCCAAACTGACTGCAATGTTGGAGTTACATAATCCAGTATTCGTGCACATTATTCGGTACATATTGTTTTGAATCATTATGCAAAAAGGAATTATTCTTAGGAAAAAGGAATTGTTATACATTTGTTTTCATATAAAACATAAAACACAAAAATGCCTCCCAATAACAATACTGGAAAGAGAGCACAAACAACAATCAAGCTCATGCAAATAAATTGGCGATTACATACCTTGTCACAACCGATCGGCAACCATTTTAGGCTTGCACAGCACCCCTTTGATGTACTAATTAACCTTTAAATTTTTACGGTACACGATTACGCAATTAATTTGCTATTTTTGTTTTTGCACGCAAAAGAGCGAGGCAGATATCGCCCGGGCCCGTTGTCATGGTAACGAGGAGCGCTGGCGGCGCGCGCCGCATCCGAACGACAGAAGTGACCCCGACATCAGAGCGGCCGCTACGTCGCGTCGAAGCGACCCTAAAACGTATACGTAAACGTTAACGTAACGCGTCATGTTACCTTCTACCCTTAATTAACCATCGCGCTGACCTTGTCAAAGTGTAACCCGATACAACGAAAAGTGTTGTTTTTGATGTGTGTGCGAGTGTGTGAGTGAGTGCATTAGGTGGCGTGCAATGTCGCGGGGTGGCGAGACGCGTCTGTGACCGAGCTGCAGGGAGGGGGCGTTTTTCACGCTTGAACATGCCTTTCGAATTGAGATCAGGTAAGCTTTTCATACTTTTCAGTCCGCAAATAACCTTTTGTGAATAACTTTCATTGGCAGACGAGTTTTTCATATAACTATACTTATACCAAGAAGTATAAACAGAGCACAAGGTGTTCTATTCTTATTTTTTTCGTAACAATACAAGACGCGATGAAGGTGATAACTTTTGAAAGTACCGGCCTTGCGCAGGTTGATTAAATGTTATATGGTCCATGAAAACCTTCATAAGGCTTCAAACTATCCTGGGCATTTATTCAAAGACTTGGGCGTTTATCGCTCGTAAAGACCTGGTATTTCGTTGACCTGGTTCCTGTTTATTAAAGGTTCGAAACTCTCGTAACTACGATAGAAAGCGTTTCTCAAAGAGTGTTTACAGCTTCTACGGTTTTCAATATATGTAGATACAGATTTCTTACGTAATTTACGTCTTAACTCACGTTGAGGAGGATTTTTAAGCCCTGGGGGATGGTAAAGATCTCCCCGAGGCCTCGTTTGAGTTGTGAAAGCCATTTTACTTGGTAATCGCCTACATTTTCGTGTTGTTATTAAAGAATATTTCATTTGAATAAGATGGAGCTTTATTTGAAGAATGTCTTTAAAATTAATTAACATATCAATATAAGCCTATACCGTTTCATTGTACACATTATTGGCCTTAGACCTCATCTTATAATCATGCACAATCATGCACACATCTTATATTCGGGCACAAGGGCTCAGTGTACATTGGTAGATACTACATAATTTTTTGGAAGTAATGATGATTGAAAAATCCGTATTTAAGTAGAAATTTAATGGTATGGCCAGGATCTAAACTCTCGGTCTTAAGAATGTAAGTTGTGAATAGGATACGTTTAGACCAGGGATGCTCAATATTATACTATTGGCGATCTACAGAAAAAGTATTGGGTGGCAAGCGATAGACTAGCCTAGACAGGAGAAGAACAACTTTAAAGGGCATTTATTGCTCATACGAGGGCTTATACGCTCAAAGGGGGACAATTAAATGGGCAGCAGAAATACTGAAAGTGGCAGCAAATCGATAGCAGTAAATTTAAAGATGGGGTCAGGTTTAGGTTATTTGGTGCCAATAAAAACAAAGGAGTCCTTTGAAAGTCAACTTTATGTGTTGACAATCTTAGTAGATAATTAAAAAATGTTTAATTCAGTTATTTAAAAATAATTTGTTTTGTTGATCATAATTTGTTGCCCATTCAGTATTTTTTTTGCTGCTCGTTGAAATACAAGCCTTATACAAATAGTCCCTTGGTACTATTAACTATCATTGCTCGATAAGTAGGTTCTTAATCGTATTCTAATCACGTTGCGTTCACGTTAGCGTAGATATAAGAGCGGTGAACTAGGGGGTATCTACTCTCGACTCTCATTCATGAGGTCATAAGTTAAAATCCTTGGCCATTGTGTTTCTACTTAAGTACGAATTTTAAATTATCATTAACTCGGCGGTAAAGGATAACATCGTAAGGTCATGCTCGAGAACAAATAGATCGGGAGCATTCACTAAACCGCACTGGGCCCTAACGGTGGATTAGGGCTCGAAACCCCTTAGTTATTTATTTGGAGGGGCCTGTGCCCTGCAGTGGGATGTTATAGGCCAACATTTTAAGTAGCAGTTAAATGGTAATCTCTTGCATGTATGCTTTGTATAAAGATGCACGTGCCACACGGGTAATGAATGGCAACGACTATTATCTTTAAAGTTATACTGTTCTAGCAATTAAACAACTTTGAACGGTTTAAATCGCGTATATTTGACATTATTTATATCCCGACGTTTCGAACACTTTGCAGTGGACGTGGTCACTGGGTGACTAATTGATTTTATTTGTCACTTGAGTTATTAAGAAATTATTTGGACTACCGTTTGGATTTTTAATCATAACATTCCCTATGCACGCAGTATACACTCACGGTGTCCAGAGGTCTTGCAGTATTGCGTTGGCCTTGTTATACTGTTCTATATCAAATTAGGCAAGACTAACTTTTAGAGAGACTATTCGCTGGAAGATAAGTAAAAATATATTTAGTCTTCGAATTCTTCAAGATAAACTTTAGCAGAAGGTTGTGAAGGTATAACTTTAGACCTTTTTATAGTTTGTCACTCACATTCGCGTGAGTTCAAATCCTCGGCCATTGTCATTAGTCATTTTAAACATTGTCATTAGCTCGCCGGTGATGGAAAATATCGCGAGGAAAACTGTAGTATGTGATCCACCAATCCTCACTGGGCCCGCGTGGTGGATTACGGCCCGAAACCTTCAGTGATTACTAGGGGAGGCCTGTGCCCTGCAGTGGGACATTATAGGCTGTTACAATAAGGTACATAGTTTGTATTATCTAAGGGATATATGTCTCTAACACGTTTCCTGCAATGCGCATATTATAATTTAGGAATGGCCGCCTACAGTTCTACGTCAATATGTTTATGTAACATTGACATGTCATTTATACTTGCAAAAATGTAACTACAGAGTAGGGAAAAAGAACACAATCTTGCTTGATGGTTGTACTAGAAGGAACGTTTTCCACCAGTGATTTTCCTGCGGCGTTGCTAGAGATCTACGTTCTTCAAGTGCCTAAGTGGAAAGGTCTTGAAAGGTTGACGAACCCGGTGGTTAAAGTTACAATGCAGTATGGAGAGGGTACAGTGAAACATCTGTATGTTATTATTAACATCTGTATTTATTTTGTTTAACCGATATTTTTTATCTTTAATATCTGTATATTAAAGATAAAAAATATCGGTTAAACAAAATAAATAAACATCGCGAGTAACCCGTTTATACATATAACAATTTTATTATTATTTTCAGCCATGATAGATAACAAACGTTCCTATGTTTTACCTATGTTAAAAAATGTTCAACCAAATATAGTAGTTTAGGAATGGATAAATATATTTAAGAATACATTTATTTTTGTTTATTTATTTATTAAGTCGCACAAACAGAATGATACCTACATTAAGTACTCGCATACTATGTATAACATGGTTAGAGTAACATACCAAAACAGATTACTTAACATAATAATTATTATACTTTGAAAATTATAAATGAATTTTATTTGTCAAATTGATCCGATTAGATAGATTAATTGTTAATGTAAGTAAACTTAATTTTAATTTTAAAGTCTCTATTATATACAAAATACTTTGATTTATGTTACGAATTGCTCGTAACTTAATTATAGGTTCGCAATCGTAGCCAATCAAGGGAGAGATTTTTTTATTTATTGGAGCAAAAAATCACATGCGCTCAGTTTACCTCGTAATAAATGTTTTTGCTCCATTTTCCTGTACCGGGAGTCTTGTTACACCTTTACGTAACCACGTAACTAACTTAATTTTAGTTTGAAGGAAAAGTAGTTGAATGAAACAGACAATCTTTTTGATAGAATGCCTTCCGAATCTGCTGTTTTTCAAACTTCAAAAAAAGTAAATAATAAGCGTAAGCGTATAAAATACAGTTATTTTCTTGGTTATAGAAATTTTACTAATGGTAGGCTTTTAGCGACTTCGATAGCCTAGAGGTGTCTATTCTTGACTTACGTTCGTGGGGTTGTGAGTTCGAAGTCTAGCCCGTACTACTAGTTTCAAATTCACCAACTCGCACTGTGCCCACGTGGTGGGCACAGTGCCCTTTGATTGTAAGGGGACGCCTGAAAGGTGGCAGACAATCTGCCTGCTGGTACGTCGAAACTGTCGTCCATGGACACAAATGATAAACATTGATAAGCTCTGGAGGTTTATAATTTTGGAGATTCAGGAATGGATTTAGAAAAGGGGTTAGGAATTATGGGAAATGGGATGTTTAACGAGATGAGTAGTTTATCTCTTCCCATTACACTCATCCTTATTTGAGAGCATTTGTCGTGGTAAATAAGTGGCATAAAGAAATTTCCTTTATTCTACTGTATACTCCATTGGATAGGAATGAATAAGATTGGATGGGATGTTAGCAAAGATAATGGGACGGGAGATTTCCCTTATCCTACTCTCTGCTTGGCCTACTTAGTTGTGTGGTGTCGGTCCACTTTAGAATAACATCATCCCATCCTTTTTCATAGGTGTCGTAAAAGGCGACTGAAGGATAAAAAAGTCACTACGAAAGCCCCGAGGAACTCCATCACCTCTAATTCGCCAATTCGCTTGGCCAACGAATCGTTTTAAGGTCATATATGCCTCATGCATAAGACAATGTCTATGTGGAAGCCCGTGTCCAGCTTTCCAGACATTACAACTGATTACTCCATAGCTTTATTGATCGATTGCGGTAGGTCGTGTAATTGCGTATCTTAGCGAGCAGCAGCGCGAACATGTGACTTACTACCGCGCTTATATGCAATAAGGCCACGATACTGTTCGCCACCACCAGCCGTGTCGCTGCTAGCCGACACCGTATGCTTACAATTTTTGATCTACGACTTTTTGAAAACCACCCACACACTCGCACAATCGGTGCGAGTGTACCTAACACTCGTACCGATTTAACACTCGTATCGATTTATATTTAATCAATAATCATACATCTACGGATGTAGGTATCTAATGGTAGCGGTTCGATTACTAGCTGTTTATGAACGAAGTTTGCAGCGTCGCTCTTCATAGCAGCGTGTAATAAGTAGCACAGAGTAAAGAAATCTGAGACTTCATTGAGAAAAACCTTTTTTGGGGAAAATATCTATTTCAGAAAATGTAGTAGAACAAAAGTTGCTACTTTAAATAATAGAATATCTGCGTTTAGAAGGAGCAGGTATTTTGTTATGTAACCCCCTGCATGTAATTTTGAAAATGAAAATAAATTACCTACTTAAATTTATTTTCTATTAATGGCCCATCAACTTATTCGTTTTTACAACTTATCATTAAATTGATTATGAACTTTTATTGAGTAAAAATGAATGCTGAACGCTCGACGCTTGGGCACTAAGTCAGCGCTAATGAATATTCAAGACTTGAGCATTAAACGTTCATGAGCGGTATAGTCCTAATTATTAACATTTCACGATTAAAAGGTAGAGTTAAAAACGTTGAAGGTTCATTCGCGTTGGCTTAGTGCTCGAGCGATTCAGTAATGAAGGGCAAGGGAGCACGTTGCAATCCAACACTTGCCTGGCCACGTTACCCTTCTGTCACAGAAGATTACGTTGAAATGTACTGCATTTCCCACTATATCCTATTTCTCAATGTGCGTACATGTTACGTCAGTGAGTGAGATAGGCCAAAGCCCAATTCCATCCCATCTTATCCGTTCCCATTTTCCCAACCCTTTCTCCAAATCAATTCCTACACCACAAAAGGTAGGCAGAGCATCCGGGGGCGTGGTAGAGTTTGTAATTCTGAACTGATGTTGGCATGTATCGCGGCTGTCCGTGGGCGACAGTATCCACTTACCAGCAGGTGGACTGTATGCTCGTCTTCCGCCTTCTTACTATAAAAAAAAAAAACGTTGGAAATAAAATTAGACAAAATAACATTGATAGAATGATCCCATTAAGATAAAATAGGTAGATATAAAAGTTCTAAAGTTTTTTTCAATACTTTGACGTGAAATATAGGATATTAGAGCAGTTGTAGAAAGGTATATCGATTTAGACCAACATGCACCTAAATAGCCTCTCGAGAACTGTACGATGGTAAAAATGTTCTACAGATTTGGCAACGACCCATTTCTACTCATCTGACGTAGCTGCCGAGGGATATAAAAAGTAACGGTGTAACAGAGGACCCTTACACCTGACCCCAATATTTCCTACAATGGAAATAAACCTATAATATTTTGGTCATTCCTCTGAACGATACCCGTCTGGGGGTGATCTGTCCATTCGAGCGGTAAATAGAAAAAATATATGTGGGAAATACCCACATTTTAGAAAGCTTCCCCTTCTTAAAGGTTCGCGGTAACGTGTTTCATTGAAAGTAATAGAATTTTGTGTACTCTTTTCATAAGTTCTATTCAAAGATATGGATCAATACAGTAACGTAATTTACTTTCTTGAATGTGTGACATATGTTTTGTAAACATTTTTTTGTGTATTCCGAACGCTTTTGTATCAAGTCTGGTTGTTATATAGGAGTTAGTAAATTCGGATTCTATAGGATCAAATAAGATTTTCCAAGGTGACATGAAATCACTTCTCATTTATCTACAAAAGGAATCAAACTGTAGGCGATTGGATTAGATGAACAGACGATGTTATATGAATAAAGATTGGCGAAGTTTACGAAGAGCGTTCCTCACTCAATGACACTGTTATTGAATAATCAATACTAGAAACAAAGCCAGTTTATTAAAAAGGGCTTCTTCTCTTCTTAAAGGTTGAACATACATTTCCACCTTAGAGGGAAAGACGTGGTATTGGTGATAGAAATATGTTTTACGTCAGGTTGCAATCCATCCCACTAATATACAGCAGTGTGTTTGCTTATAGTCTGTACAAATTCTAAGGGCAAGTAGTACACTCAATCTAATCAATAAATACCCCATATGTGGGTTATAAACTAACCCGGACAAGCATTTTTATTTTTAATTCAGCCTATTTCAGGTGTGTGTTCAAACTGCAATATGTTTGAAAGGTGAAATATTATCGACGTAAAAAAAAAAGAATGGACAAAAGTGTTATCTATTGACTATGTAACTCAAACGTACATATTATTTTATGAAACATTTTGAAAAAGAAAAAGACACATTTTAATACTAAGATGAATACATTTTTTAACTGCAAAAACAAGACGGCAATGGTACATATTTTATCCATTCATTCAACAGTTTTTGAGACATTCTATATAACGATATCAAAGTTTATACCTTATGTCTACTATTTTATTATCGTTACTTTATTATTGCTACTTTGTTATTTATTATTGGTTGAACATAGCCCCCTGCGCGAGCGCAAACATAATATTTATTAAAAAAAGACTCCATTAAAAACATTTTAACATAATTACGTGAGTGGTCGATAGATCATTGTTATTATTATATTAATGAAATCTTGGTGAACAAATAAAGTTTATGTTGTACCAGTTTAATTAAATAAAGTAAATAAATGGTCTGATAAATAATTGTAATAATATGCTGTAATATTATTGTATTAGAATAAATTTGTAAATATTTATTTAAAATTTGAATGCCGGAAAAGGTAAAATATGTGGCCGACGTATACTGTCCTACAGTGAAATCAACGAGACACGAGTTTTTAATCTGTGTGAGTGGGTGCCGTATTGTGTAATCCGATTGTCGAGGTAGTACTCGCAACGAGACATGACCTTTGCATGTGTGAGTGGGTGACGAATTGTCCAATCCGATTGTCGAAATGGTTCGCACTGTGCACTATCGGTGTGCACTCACACAAACTCAAAGCTCATGTCTCGTTGATTTACTGTACCACCTAAACTACCTTACTTTTTTATAGAATGTTTTTTTTTTATATACAATACACGCCAATATTAGTCCAGATTGACAGACGTTGGCACGCCTCCCGATGCGCTGCCTGCCTTTGGAGATTTGGGAATTGATTTAGTGAAAGTAATGGGAAGATTGGGAGGGATAGGATAGGATGTGATTTGAATGGGCTCTGGTACCACCGAAATACGTACGTACATTAGGGTAGTAGAATAAAGTGGGAAATATATTTTCACGGTAGTGTTTTGTGTGAGATAGGGGATCGTGGTCAGTCGAGTGGGCCCATGGGGTTGTGGGATTGCAGCGTGTACTCTCCCGCTCTCAAAATAATACTTAGAACAAATAAAAATATTCTATTCTATTCTTGACATTTCAGAAATATTTACCTTCCCGTGTGCAACGTGCAAAATGCACTTGGTCATTTTTCTCAATGTTTTCTCAAAAATTTCATCTCGCAAGTCTCGCGAATGACTTAGTTCATCCTCAATGCTCTGAAGAAAATTGTTTTATTTTTCTTCAACAAACATCGTTAAGCCGCGACCTCGGGATAAATCTTTTATGCCAGGGTTCCCTTACATTTTATATTTTTACTTTGATGTCGCTTGACATTTTGTTTTGTTGGAATACTGACGGATCTTAAGGAGTTTTCTGCTCAGAATGAATATGTTTGCTTTAATAATTGATAACAGCTTTATTTAATCTTTGAGGAAGTTTCCTTAAACTTAAAGCAGTTTTAATTAAATCTGTTAATATTTAATACTAATAATAGTTTTTTTTAAGTCAAAGGATTGCGCGCATTCCAATAAACAATCAATGTTAGGGGGAGAGTGTATGGTGCATTCCCACAGTCGCTGGGCGCGCTCGACTGGCCACGTTACCCCTCTCTCACAGAAGACTTCCTTGAAATGTATTTTATTTCCTACCTTATCGTATTTCCCCAATGTACGTACGTGTTTCGGTAGTGAGTGAGATATGCCAGAGCCCATTCCCATCCCATCCTATCCCTCCCCATTTTCCCAATCCATTCCTTAATCTGTAAAGGTAGGCAGCGTATCCGGGGGCGTGCCAATGTTTGTCATTCTGGACCAATGTTAGCGTGTATTGCGGATGTCTATGGACGACAGTATCCACTTACCATCAGGTGGACTGTATGCTCGCCTGCCTATAAATAAATATCTGCCTATCTGTCTATAAAAATAAAATAAAAAAACAAAATTATTCGTCTATAATATATGTTAAAATATGATGCCGAATTGAATCCCTCATGCAAAGACAATGTGAATGAGGAAGCCTATGTCCAGCAGTGGATAATAAAAGGACTGATGACGATGATGATAAACCTTATGATGCAATCCGCAAAACATCGGCTGTGCTTGCGAACCTCAGCACTGTACTAAAGCTGCTTTTGACTAAGACCTGTCGGTCAGGTCTTAGTACAGCATTGTACTAAGATCTTTATAAAGGTGGCTTTTGGACGCACAGAAGAAACTTATATAGGCGCACTTATATAGGAGCCGTCTGCTGAAGCAGAAACAAGTCAACATTAGTTTGATATAAAATCCACGATATATTTCGGTAAGTTCGTTTGTATACGCATATATGGGTCAAACAATTCTAAAATTGGAATAAACAATGGGCGCAACAACTGTGCATGAAACGGCACTCGACAAGTTTGCTTTGAAAGAAAATCTCTAAAAACATTTTGTTCAACAGACATTTTTAAATTCTCCGTGTAACATATGCCATTTTCAGGCTTGTCCGAAACTTTACTTGTTCACATCACTTGTCCGAAAACGGACGTTGATGTCGGGTATTACAATTAAAATTTGAATAACAAAACAGAGCGCTGTTTTCGAGAGGTAGTTAGTGACGTAGGTATGAATTTTGTAGATACTTTTCTGGGGAGTATTAAAATGTACGTGATAATTTACGAATAGGTGATTATTTCTCTTGACCGCACTTCCTCTCTCATTAATTCATTATACCGTACCACCGTGGCCGTGTTGGTCGCGTGGTGGCAACTGGCTTTTGGATAGCATCATCCCTTTTTCATCATGGGTGTCGTAAAAGGCGACTAAGGGATAATAAAGAGGTTACCATAAGCACCTCTAAAAGAGCGGACTCGCCAACTCGCTTGACCAGCCCGACGTTTTAAGGCGATATCTCCCTCAAGCATAATGTGATGAGAAGGCGCATATCTGGCAGTAGAAGAAAAAAGGGCTGGTGACGGTACCATACCATCAGCGCTTATAAACCAACCTCCTCTGTTTATAACCTATATTTATAGGCAACTCCCATATGGTGCTGTATATGGTATGGGCCCCCGTATAATTTCTTTAAGTCGTTTATACACCTGGACGCACGCTGCAACATGGCGATGCCTTTCTTCGTTCAACTAAAACGTCCCTGTAAACAAGGACATTGAAAGTTGACTAGTCCTTGAATGTCATTGTAGATATTCAAGGTCTCGTCTACAGTCAATGGACTGTTAGTCCTGCGTCAGATATTGTCCGGCCATTGCCACTTCAACTTGTTAATTCTGTTAGCTATGTTGGTGACTTTTCTACGCTTCTGATATGTAAAGAAACTCCGATCAGAGATCTCTCCATAGCTCACCGAACGACTTTGAACTTATGGATCAAGCTGGTTCTCTTGATCTATAACTTTAATTTGTGGAATAGGGCCAATCTTACCCTTTGCACGTTACGTCAGCGGGGCGGTGTGTCAAGTAGTTCGTGAATTTTATGGTAAATTTTATCTCCAAAGTACAAACGAATAAGAAGAAAAATAAGTATTGGTAGTAAGATTTACTGAGGACAGAGATGGACTCCATGGAAGCACACCAAAAATACAGTCTCATGCTTTTATTTGACTATCACAAAATATTATGCACAAACACTAGGCACTTTGAAGTTTAATAAACTATCACTATTAGGTACACCACAAAACTCATAATACACGATTTTTACATTAATCAGACAAAAACTCAACCATCACTTCTCGAGTTCCCGCCAAAAGCCAGACTCAATTTGCGTCTAAAACGGTTAATGTAGGCAAAGGTTCTAACGGTCTATGGCCTCTGGTTTAGCGCTCGAACGCTGGAGCGCTCAATGCTTATTTTTACAACATTAACAGGGGCAAGCTTTATTGATTGATAAAGCAAACAATTAACTTCCTATTTATTATTCGGGAAAATAAAAATAAGAGTAAATAATAAATAAAAGTTTAGCACGGTAGACACGGTAAACGCTCGTAGATCTTCACACACAATTCGTAGCCGTCAGAATAAGTCGCTTACATTGTTTCCTATTTAGATGCAAGACGGATTATTACAACAAAAAAAAAAAACGGAATTAAAACATATTTACATTTGTGTAGATACGATTTTTAACCCTCGAAGCAAAAGGATGGGTGTTACTTGTATAAGTTCGACGCGTATACATGTCTGTCTGTCTGTGGCTTCGTATCTCTTTACCGGATGGTAGGAGTCACATGCAATTTAGGTTGAAGAGATTATTTTTCTGGGATTATTTTTGCGTATGAAACATGTCACAAGTTTAGGATGATGAATAAGAAGAAAGTCCTAGAAACCACTACATACTATTAATAATAAATACAAACTATATGAGCAAACATTCTAATAGACAGATGGATGTTAGATAATTCCAACAATTTATTTTTAATAACACCCAAATTAATTGATATAATTTACCAGCGGCCTACCTTGGCTTCGCTCAGGTGCCATAATAGGCCCGGGCCGCAGTATTTAAAAAAAAAAAGAAAAATGTAAGAAATTTAACAAGACTCTATATTCCCAAATGTGTAAGAATTTTCAAAATCGCTTGAGTCGTTTTTGTGTTTACCTTTTATATAAAGACTAAAAAAAAAAACTGTCTCTAGTTATAATATTAGCATAGTCAAGCAAAATATTGCACAAGGCAATAAACACGTACACAATAGACCCCACTTTTGGCAACGTTTCATTTCCTACTCCATTATTTAACAAAACAAAGCGCGACACGGAAATATATTATTGGAAAATAATGTGAAGGCATATTTGAAGAGAACCTCCTGGCACACAAGTCACACACAAATTAGTGCCTCCCCACGGAAATATTTCCACCCTGGGGACGACATTACGTGTGCCCTCCCCACCCCCCGCGCGCGCGCTACGTCATTACCCCTGCAAGTTTAGTAGTAGGTCAGTAAATATTTAAGATATGTTATGCTATTAGGTTAGTATCATTTATAGATATATTCAGTGACGGTATCGCCACAGAAACCTGGCTTACATAACAAATTGCAAAACAGTCTATTGGATTGCTATAATAGTACATCACTTATACTGCTAGATTTTAGGCCTCCCCAAGCCCTCAAGTCTCGGCATCACACACGATCTTCGGCCCTCCTCATCCAGGCACCACCGACGACTTACTTCAAGTTGTCAGTCCACCTGACCGCAGGGCGTCCCCACGCTACGTTTTCCGGTACGTGGTCTCCATTCGAGGTCTCGTCTCCCCGCCCTTTATCGGTCCTGCAGCATAAAAGGCCTGCCTACTGCCACTTCAGTTTGCTGATTCTTTGATATCTTGGCTGACATATCTGTCAGTATTTTTTTTTTTTTTTTTTTATAGGGAAGAGGGCGGACGAGCAAGCGGTCCCACGTGATGGTAAGTGTTACCGCCGCCCATGGACACCTGCAACACCAGGGGGTATGCGGGCGCGCCGCCGACCTTGCAAAATCCTATTCACAGCTTTCTTGAAGAACCCCATGTCGTAGTTTAGTGGGAAGACCTCTTGAGGCAGTTCGTTCCACAGCCTACGGGTTCGCGATATAAAATAATTTTTGGACCGAACAGTACGCGACACCTCCGTATCTAGGAAATGCGGATGGACCGCACTTCTGTGACGGGAGGTGCGGTTGTAGAAACCCGAGGTGGGAATTATATTAAACAATTCTTCAGAGCATTCCCCATTGTACAGGCGGTAGAACACACAGAGAGATGCAACGTCTCTCCGAACGCTGAGGGGTTCTAAACTGCCCGTGAGAGTGGGATCGTTGACAATACGAACAGCACGTCGTTGGATGGAGTCAAATGGGTCCAATTGGTATTTCGGTGCGCCGGCCCAGAGATGTGAGCAATACTCCATATGGGGCCTCACCTGAGCTTTGTAAAGCATTAGGAGTTGCCCAGGGGTGAAGTACCGCTTCGCTCTGTTCAGCACACCGAGCTTTTTGGAGGCCATTTTGGCCTTACTTTCCAGATGACTCCTAAATTCTACTTTGCTGGAGATGTCGACACCAAGGATCCCAATACTCTCCGAGATCTTAAGAGGTATGCTCTGAAAGCGAGGTGCTACGACAAAAGGGGTTTTTTTAGCGGTGAATGCACAGACTTGCGTCTACTGGGATTCAAATTCACTTGGTTCAGAGAACCCGAAATCGAGTCTAGATTTAAAAAGTCTTCGATTTCAGGCACAAGCTTGGCGCGACTCTCTTCCACTTCGACCTGAGGGATATTGGCGCGGCCCCTGTACAAGGAGTCCCTAGTGCTGTCATCTGCATAGCAACGTATGTCGCCAATTTGCAACAGGTCGTTGATATGCAGAAGGAACAGAGTTGGGGACAGCACGGAGCCTTGCGGGACGCCAGCGTTAATAGACATGGTGTCGGAGCAGCTACCATCGATAACGACTCTGATGCTCCGTCCAGTCAGGAAACTAGCAACCCATTCGCATAATCCCTCGGGTATCCCGAAAGATGGTAACTTGGAAAGCAGCGATTTCTACCATACCCGGACAAAAGCTTTCGCAATGTCTAGGCTTACAGCCAGAGCCTCGCCTCTACTCTCAATGGCGTCAGCCCAGCGATGTGTCAAATACGCTAAAAGTATGCGTACATTTGCATTTTTTGTTGTAGTATGCGTAGATTACATGGAATTTAGTTTTTCTGATAACAGTAACGGGGAGGAACAGCATTTGCTGCTTAGTCCACGCGAACGAAGCCGCGGGTAGACGCTAGTAAATAAATAAAATAAATATTTATGTGTACAATAACTTACGAGTATAAATGCAACCAATGCAACCAGCCCTTTTACTAGTATCCACTGCTGGACATGGGCTTTCTCATGCACATTGACTCGTGCATGAGGGATGTAAGACCTGAAAACGCTACGCTGGTCAAGCTGATTGGCGAGTCCACTCTTTTATAGGTGGTGTAGTCTATCAGGGCTTGTGGTAGCCGCTTTGTTATTCCTTAGTCGCCTGTTACGACATCCACGGGGGTAGATGGGATGGTGCTATACTATAGTCGGCCGAAATATCGGGCACAACACAGGGCACAAATTACAAATAGATATTTTCAATTAATATCGCTTCATTACACCCTAAGTATTTATTAGATTCGATGCTGCATATTAATGCAATCCACGGCTTTCTACTCCATCTTATACTATGCTACAGGATAATATCTAATATGTTATATCTGAAACATTAATAAAAATTCCGCGCTCAGTGTACCAGCTTGTAAATATGTGGCGACCTCAACGGTCCATCCATGTCATAAGCCTGTGGCCCATTTTCAGAATCTCCACCCATTTGTAGCTAATTCCACGTTGGGAACAGAATGGGCCTGCTTAAAAATTCTTACTTAAAAATTCTTCAGACACGTACAAAAGTTCGCGAAACTTGCCGTGAGGAATATACGGTAGTTGGCAAGCACCTAATTTATCCCGTCTTGAGGAAAAAAGACGAAGTTTCGAGGTTAAAATTAAGTCACTGACCCATTTGCGGGTTTTTATTTCGAGTTAGAATTACTTGACCTTAAAAAGGTGACTACAGATTTGAAAGGTATAAGTAACCCTACATTCAATATGAGCCGTAATAGAATTTCTTGTATACAGCAAGACGACAACAACGTACCTAGACTCCAAGGCATAGCAAACGATACGGTACTCGATTTTATTTGAAATTGGTATGTTTTGTTGTTCATTCGATAACTTAAAAAGTCATTAATATTAAAGATATTTTTTTCGAATTCGTTCGATATACCATACTATAATATCATCAGCCTAAGTCTCTCCACTGCTGGATATAGGCCTCTCCCAAGCCTAGCCACCACACACGATCCTCGACTCTTCTCATCCAACAACCACCGGTGAATTTCTTTAAGTCGTCGGTCCACGTGGTCGCGGGCGCTTCCCGGTATGTGGCCTCCATTCGAGGACCGGTCTACTCCATCGGTTATTGGTCCTATAATTAATTAATATTAGGTATATATAATTAATTGTAATTGTGTGTAATTTGTATATTATGTGTAGTTGATAATAATTTAATTATCTTCCTCTCATCGCATTTTTCTGATTGTTAATTAATTTAAGGAACGACGACACCCACAGACAATGAATAAAAATGGAGTGAAATTCGACGAAATTCAATCATCTTTGAATAAGGTGACACGACACTGTTTAATTATTACGGACACGTGCGCACCGAAATGCGATCTATCTTCTTATAGTCGATCGACGCTCTGATGCTATTAATTAACATACACCCCATTTACTGTTTGGTATAAGGAGATAAGGCGTCCACGACCTCAGTTTATTTTGAAACTAAAAAGTGCAGCAGTTGTTTAAAAATTCTTCGAAATGCAAGTGAGCAAAATCGAGGGCAAATGTTCATCTATCGATAATCCATCAGCTATAATAAGATGACACCACACTGTATAATTATTGCGGACACGTTTGGCTGGAATCCAATCTATCCTGTTTATGGCCGATCGACTTTCTTCCGGTATTAGCTCGCCTTGCACCCTATTTACGGCAATAAGGAGGTAGGGTCGCCACAATTTTAGTTCTTTATAAGATTCGATATCAACCTATGTCTCTTCATAATTCCGCAGGACACAGGCCTCTGTTTATAATTACGATTTAGTTTCTGGTTATAATCTACCATGCAAACCCAGTATTTTTTTAAAATTTTTATACTTAGTTGCAGGTGTATATATACGAGCAGTTTGGTTTTTTGCTGTTCGTTTATATATAAGCCATTGTATATTTGTACTTTATCGTCTATTTTTACTTTATTTTGTGTTCCAGTTTTATTGCACTGTTAATTAATTATTCTTCTGTTCTAAATGTTTCATACCTATATGTCCTATTAGTTAAATAGTCAATCAAATCAGAATAAAATATCTGCTATGCAATTTTTATTAATTGCAAATAATTTATCTTCAGTTAGTATATTTAACAACATAAGTAGTAGGTTGAAATTATATTTTAATATTCGACTAAATACTACCCAATAACAAAGGCGCTGGCTGGCTTATTCGACTAAAAATTCGTGGTCACCCTACATTACGAGGAGACAATTTTCATACAATATTCCCGCTCAAGAACCTTTATGTCGTGGTTTGATAGCCGATTACGACACCAAATTTCGTTAACGTTCCAAGTTTATAGATGTTATTATAGTATGAGAGGTTTTTAATCTTCCTCTTTACCTAACTTCGTCTATTTAAACTTGTCTTGTCTGCCTTGTTTCCGTTTGGCTGTAAGATGTTGAATAAAGCTAAGAGAATTTCAAACAAAGGCGTTGTCAATTGACATAATAATATTATCATATTTTAAAAGAAGTGTAATATTCAATAATCTTATAAATACATAGTTCATACTAAATAGAACAGTAAATTAGGACTAATTAGGACAACTTATTCGGTTACCAATTCGGTAGAAACAGCCTCAGTAAGGAAGTTGACAGACGAATATAGTTGGGGTGAGCAGCTTGAGAAACCACGTCAAGTCTTTTCGTCGCTAATACCGGTGATGACATATGGTGCGGATACCTGGACTCTAATGGTGGAGCTGGACCACAAGCTAAAAGTCGCTCAGCGACCTATGGAGATAGCAATGCTCAGAGTATCATTGACGGATTAAAGCCGGAACCGGAAGCCGGGTCATTGATGTATGTCATACTACCGATTGCCGTCGCGTTAGAGTAAATGAGTCTTCGAGTGGAGGCCGCTTGCTGATAAGCACAGTGTGGGTCGTCCTCCGGCTAGATAACCCGATGATCTGAAGAGGGTCGCAGGTGGCGGCTGGATGAGAAATGAGAAAAGCAAAAGATAGCGCACTTTGGTGCATTTTGATTGAGGCCTATATCAAGTGCATAGACACAGGTTAACAAAGAAAATGAAGAAATGAAAAAAAAATACTCGTAATTAATAATAGGTACCGTGACGGATATTTGTTCACAATAAATTGTATAAAACTGGCGTGTCATCCCGGATAAGATCAACAAAATAGTTTTGTTAATTGTGTAATTAATATTCTTGTACTTATGCTGCTATTTAATATTAAGTAGTATGTTATCACAATTAAAATGTTCTCAAATATATATTTGAGCAGCTGTATCTTACAATTATTATGTAACCTGAACTACTATATCTAAACAGTCATCCAGCAGTTAAATATAATAGGATCAATAAATTGAGCCAGGTTCCCCCAACATGAAGCTACACAAAACCATTCAAATCTAGCACCTATTATAATAACGTTAAAGTGCGTGTGCGTATAACCTAACCTGTGACCTAGGTTTGGTATATTTCCCTACTAATTATGCTGCTACGTCTTTCTGATTACAGGTCTTAATTTTGGCTTTATAAGCTATTATAATAATTACAATATGTAAACAATATTAACCATGATATATTTTCGAGAATACAAATTCTTTCTGATAAATAATCCGTATGGCAAGATTTTTTACAAGCAGAAAACGGCTGAAGCACAAGATGTAAAATTGGCCACAAAATATTGAAGTGCATCGGCGGTTCCACATCGAGTCTGTCACATCTGAATTTAGTAGACTAGAAAGTTGATAAACAACTTTTATTTTTCCATCACCCCATCTTCATCATCTACAGCTCATTTCTACCCCCTGCTGGGTATAAGATTCCTTTCGTTTATGCCACCCTCCTCGGTCCAGTGCTGGTTCGCTATTCTCAATCTAGTTCCTCCATCAAATATAATTCAACAAAATTTAACCTTTCAGAACCACTTGTTAGGATTTACGGACTATTTCTATACGGAGACTATTTCTATTTGACTAATCGTTCAAACGCTCGGTTGTATAGAATGTTGGCTCTAGTTGCCAAAACCAGGTGCTGTTTTGCGGAAGTTAATTTAGATGTAAAGTCAGTGGAGAGAGACCATTTTTCAGTGTAGAGCAGCCAGCGTGTGAGTCCATGGACAAAATTTTTGCATTCGTAATTAGCTAAGAGTAAGTTATGCAGTCAGAATTATACATACACAGGTATATGTCAGTCTGACTGTATTGGTAGGTATCAAAAGAGAATTCCCAATAATTTCATTCTCCATAGGTTAAGTTTATGTCTACCTTCAAATGGTATGTCGGCCCCACTGCCACACCCAGATGATAAAATAATTTGAGTATAGAGTAAATTTTGTTATTGTATTTTAAAAATGTTTTTCTCAGGATATTAGAACTGAAATTGTTTTTTTAATTAAAATCTGTGAATAAAATATAAATATTTACATAGTTGAGCAGCGTGAAAGTTGAACGAACAAAGTGATTGGCAGATTGGAATGAAATGTTTTATTTGGTGATTTTTCCAAATGTAAAACTACGATTCGTCAACTTCGGTGGCGAATTGTGTTCCCATTGAGCAAGGTGTATCTTCAGTTTCGGAACGAAATCATCTCTAACTCATTTACAACTAATGCTTCAATTGAACTGTTTAATTTGTTCAATCTATCCTATCCCATCAAAATAGGGAATATAATAAGATGGAAAATTTTCTCATCTGAGAAATCCTAACTAAATTTTTAAAAGTAGACTGCCAGTGTTTGCCGACATGAACTGTTTACATCTGACTATGGTATGGTGAGGTATCCAGTACCCATCAAAATACCTACACTAGGCTGTCCCAAAAAAAACAAATATTTTTTATTGACGCATACCCACTTATTTTTCCAGTTGTATTTGTGGTGGTTCAAGCCCAGATATGTGATCGTCTATATATTTGAATCTATGTATAAGAGCTTAGTTACTTCATTACAGGATAACTTCAGTGCTTATGAGTATGAGGATAGTCTTTGTGGCAAATGTAATTAATTCAATCGCGTCCGATTATGCAAGTGTGCAATGTAGTGATGGTATTCCCAAAATAACAAGTCATATATTCACTTCGGCTTACTTTAAATGGGCCTTTAGGTATTTACGGAAAGGGGTCGTTCAGACCTCTAGAGTAGCTTGTCTCGAATTAGTAATGTACAGAGGCAAATTAGGTCTAGTAAGTGCCCCGACGCGCGTATATGACTGTTAATTGAGTCAATGGCAGAGCCATCCTGCTGCCCAAATCACTCTGGCATTTACGGGGATTTCCTACGGCCTGGCTCAAGGCTTCCACGCATGGAATTATGGGGCTCGAATTCAACTCCTTTTCATCGCTGAGAAGCGGTTAAATCAACACGTCCTAGGACATGGATAATTATAGGCGCACAAAGCTGCCTTGCCCCGATACCATGGTAAAGTTTTATATTATATGTATATATCAGTTAGGGTTCTATTCGGCCGAATAGAGGTCGGAGTTGATTCGATAAGAGAGGAATGTGTGTGTTCTGATGCCCAGACTTGCTAGCTAGCCGCCGACAACCTTTGCACAGTTCAATTCTGACCCAGAATTGCGTCTTAAATTCAGGCCGATCTCAAGATCAGCTATGGCGATGGATACACAATGAAGATCCTTTTATCGTGTAGATGTCCATCGGAATCCACGCGAGGGAGCGTCACTCGGTCTGCGCCTTTAGTGGTGTTAAGTTCCCACACTAATGCAAACTTAGTTCATATAAAATGTGCTATCCTTGACTATAAGCATTGAAATAACCACTGTCTTGCAATTTATTAAATATACTAAATGAATTCAGTATCCAGATTTTGAGATAGGTTATGGTCTCCAAATCTGTTATAGAGTAAACTAATACTTTCGACAGCTCGGCCTCTCCATCTGTCTCGTGTCTTGTGTTCAATTTAGACCATCGGCTCAAAGTCCAATTATATATGCAATGTATGCTTGATATTAATTTCAAGACTCTATGATTACCAAAAGCTACATAGTGTCCGAGTATAGCTTGAGCTATTACTTGAGTCCTAGACAGAACTGGCTTTGTTCAATTAAGATCGGATAGAAGTTTGGTTTATCCATCTTTCAAGCTCAATTATAGAATTTCTAGCTTCGTGTATAATTCGTAAAAATAGCCTAGGCGTGTACTATGGGGTTTTGTGGATGAAACTTGTACTTATGTACTTTATTTATAATGTAATTCGCGTTCTGCGTGATTTTTATGAACTGAATAATTATCATACTTTAAAACTCCATTTTACCTTAGCCAAATGGGGAAGGGAATTAACTCTAGACCATTGAAATAGCAGAAATATGAAATTAAGAATTATTTATTTCATAACCAAATTATAATCGAATCTGAGTTGATTATTTAGATTAGATGTGACCGATTAAAGTCACATCTAACCGAGTCCTTCTATTCCTAGGCTTTGTATATAGGGAAAAAGAAGACCCAAACAAAAAACCCTATATGCCGTATTACTTAATTCTAACACAATTATTTACACAAGACTTAGATCTATTCGTAATAAAAGAAACATACATAGTAAATTACACGTTTATTGTGTATGCGGTGAGGTGTTATTTAATTGAGGATTGAACTCTAGTTTAATCCAGGATAACCCACCTGAATTTATGTCTGGCAATTGGCTCAGTACATAATGATACATATATGTATATATATATATATATGTGTGTTGGTTTTCATTAATATCATTTTAATAGTGACTCGACATACATGAGAGTGGTTTTGTTTAGAACTAGAATAACATGATTATGTACTCAATTAATCATCATTTGTTACCAAGCACATTATTTCGAGAAGACTCTTTATTGAGCTGGATTTTAGTATGATCTTTGGATATTTATACACCTCATCTCACACAGACATGATTTATAACAGTTTATACACATTTATATACACATCTGCTCATAACTTTGTTCACATGTCCATAATTTAATGTATCTTTCATGAATCGTAAGTGCTGATCAATTCATTATATTTAATTAGGTGATTGTATGGGCTCTAATGGTATTTCTTACCATTCTCGTCTTTATTATTCGACGGCATCTGGTAAATAGGCATAATTATGGTAATTATTATAATACAAATATAAGAAATTGCCATCTCCCAATACGATCTGTGGTTAGTCAATAATTCATATTCCTTATCAGATATTATATCCATTGTCAAATAGCTTGTTTGTTTATGTTTAGCTACAAATGACAGTTAGTTATATAACACTGTGTACAAAGTTATGAGGCACTAAAATAATTATGATAGTTTGTACTTTACCAGACAACTTTTCTGGTCCAACTTATTTTATTATTCCCGCCTATCTTATACAAATTAAATTGGAAAACTTTTATTACTACTACACACACTATAAAGAACTATTATCTAGATCGGGCTAGCGTGAGCTAGTCAAGACTTCTATCTGGTTCCTTCAGGGAGCAAAAGCGCGCGAGCTCGACCAAGGATGAAACCGTTGTGTCTTCCCTCCTCATGTTCGTCTCAAGCGCAGCCAGCTCTCCAGCCACGCCCTGATGCTGCTCCTTGCCAATGGGAAAAAATCAAAGCCAGTTATTTGCTCCTGATTGGTCCGTATCTTAGCGTCACCGTGCCGCGTCTTGGCGCTAAAAAAATTAGCGGCAGAATTCTCGCGATAATAATTTCTTTTGTGCGTGTCGACCCATGGGCCTTCTACACGTGCATGCAATCATTTTTTACAAACTGTCTCCCCTTTATAAATTTACGACTTTTGTCAAGCATCAAGCAGAGGCGAATTCCATAGAATTTGTGTTACTAATGGCTCTCAACAGTGTAGCACTTGCACATTTTAAGATATTAACTCCGAATTCAAGTTAATTTATCGTCGTTAACAACAACTCGATGGGTTGTCTAGACATCTTAACATTTATTTTATGCAGATGTTTTTCGGCGATGAGAGAGAAAAAAATAGGATTTGTTTTGGCAACACAAAAACATTCTTATTTTGAATTTTAAATAATGGCTAAATATCTCTCTAGTTGGCCATCTCACACTCCCCCAAATAGATTTTGAAACTCGACTTCTCCCTTCTGATATTTTCAATAAGCAAAGTTTTAAAATATATTTCTCCTCATCCTATAAAAAATAAAATTATTTCCATCGACTACTGTACTAATTCTGGCTCAGTTCCCACGCCTTACAAACTATTCTCACAGCACCAACTTCCCTTTCATTCATCCGTTTTTTTTTTCGTGGTTTTTTTTTTTTCGTGTGGGTTCACTTTTGTTATGCTTTCGATAACATTCCCATTCAACGCCGCCCCTTTTTTTTTTTTTATTTGTTATTTGTTTACTTGTTTGGTTACGTAATAACGAAACAGGTGTATTGCATTATAATTTCCTTTGATCTTATTGTTTTTTTTCGTCAATTAGAGTATAGACGTTGTCATATGGCACTGCTCCTATCACGAAAGGTCCTTCATACAATCGTACAAACTTTTGAGTTATTTTCTTGTCTGCGTCGGACTTGGCAAAGACTTTTAACTTTACAAGGTCACCTATCTCATAACTTCTTTAACACTTGATCTAGATGTCCTATATGTAGCTGTAGGCTTCCTGTGGTAAATACTATAATGTCATCTAGGTAATTCAAACAAAACTCCCGCACTTCCTCTAATATAATGTCCATGGCTCTGGAAAATCCAGCTACAGACGTCTTTAAACCCTTCCTTACTTGTTCCCTATGTGCTAACGGTACTGGATAACTCCGTTTGATAAATGGTGTGTCATCTAATAACTTTATAGTATGCTCGTACTTGTCTGTTCGTCCTAAACCATCGGCAAATACCTTAATATGCTTTTCTAATATAGGTATCAACATTCGCTTTTGTTCTAAGTTTAAGTCAGTCGTGTTTAAATGGTCCGATAATGGTCCATTTGTTTCTACATTCCACCTCTTTATTTGACGTGATGCCTTCTGTTGGTAGCGTGATCCGATTCAGCATTGTGTTGATAATGGTAGCGTTCGTCTCTCCCCCTAGTCGTTCGATCTCGCTATCTGAGTTCAGTCTAACACTAGACCTAACTCCTAAATTTTCTATCGTCAGTGTCCGTTCTTGACCGCAATTCACTATTCCTTTCACTCTCTCTAGCCAGTCATAACCTAGTATCAGAGATCTAGGTAATTTCCGCATAATTAATACAGGTGCTTCTACAATTGAATTACCTAACTTGAATTCTATCAATACCAATCGGTTTGTGCTCTCGCTTCGTGAACCAAACGCTCCTTGTATCTGTATAGCTGGTATGGCAATCTCGGGTAATTCTCCGCTCTCTTCCTTCATCGAATCGTATAACTCCCGCGTTATACCACTTATTTGACTTCCGGTGTCGATCAGCGCATTTATGTGCCGACCATACAATTGTACACATATTTCAGGTAACTTAGGTAACGAATAATTTTCACATACGTCATCGCTCTCGTCTATCTCGTCGATTTCGTGAAAAATAGTGTACACTCCTCTGTCTCTCTTCGTACAAAATTCACACACTGAACCCTTCTCATCGCACTCCTGTACGTGGCAAAACTGGTTGTCCAATAAGATTCCGACCCCTGTTGCTAATGATTGGCAATGTTGGTCTTCGTCTTGTGATTTTGTTCCTAATGGGTATTTGAGACCCCTTCCATTTGTTCCAAGCTTTTGTCCAGGTTTCCATTCCTTTCCAACGAGTATGTTATAGGCTATATTTTTCTCACTAAGGTGCGAAGTCTCTGTAGTCCCTCCATCACAAAATAATAATAGGCTATTATGACTTCCTTGTGCCGGAGACTTTAGTTTTTTGTTTGCTTGTCCTCCCCCGCAAGTCTTGCCGAAGTGGAAGGTTCACTTTCCTTGACAAAATCGATAGCTGGTCGATTAACGGTAGCTTCGTTTTTCCTCGTGATAGCCGGTGCTACCCGATTAAAGTTGGTTCTATAACCCAAACGTCCACGTAGATGTCCCCTCCCCCTGTACGCACCTCTCCTATTACGCCATACATTCGCCGACATTGTCGCGGTGATAGGCCGTCTAAACTGCCTATCCTTCCGGTCGTTCCTGTTGAGGTTATTCGTCATGACATTTTTCCGTTTCATTATAATGTTTTGTTCTAAGCTTCGGAGGAACTTAGCGCCATTCATGATAGTAGGTTCTTCTGCTCTCGTGAACCACAACCGTTGAATGTCTACTGAGTAATGTCTCATTATCGAGTTAACGAGATCTCGTTCGCTAAATGCTATCGTGAGTGATTGCATAGTCTCGGCTTGCTCAGCAAAGTGTTCTAACATAGTAACACCCGAATCGTCCGAATATGTTGTATTTATCAATCTATATCTGACAGATTCCTGAATTTGTTCGGTCCAATAATTGCGACGAAAGTCCGTCTCGAAGTCCGTAAAAGAGGTCCATTCCTTGGAATATAATTCCATCACCTTACGTGCATGTTCCGTGACACATTCTAGTGCTGTATCAACCTCTCTATCATTAGCATTCAATGCCTTGATGTACTTTTTCAATCGCTTGAGAAAACCAATTGGGTTCGACAGCGGTTTTCCATCAAATATAGGTTTGCTAACCGTGGGTTGGATCACAAATATGTTGCGCGTAGTTGAGGATGATGTGCTAACACTCTCAGATGTAATGCTCGCGGATTCCTGCGTTATGTTTCCATCGCTGCGACTACCTTCTTCTTCTACTGTACCGCGCGATGATACGCTCGTCGTATCCTTCTGTCCGTCACTACTGTTTGAACTACTCAACTGCTCTAACTTCTTGTTAAATTCATCCATACGTTGTAGTAGCAATTCCAACGTCGTATTATTTAAAGGTTCCGTAATTCGTTCGTCACTTTCACTCGCATTCGTCCTTCCTCTCCCTTTCACTCTCTTACTTTGTCTCTCGGACATCTCTACGACTAAACTATTCTCGTACAACTTGCAATAACAATAGGGCTACCCTAGACCTTCGTTTGTTTATTACTTTCGCTTTCGTGTTTCACGACAGTGTTCTAGCAGTCATAAATTTGTAAAGGGGATAAAATAATAATTCGTAGAGACACAAAATTGCAAAATTTAAAATGTATAAGATTAGGAACGGGGTAATATAATAGTAGTCCTATCGTCCTAGGTTTTCTTTGTCGACCTGAAAGTTCGTATCATATTACTATTCGTCCTTTCCATATTGTTACACATAATTTACACATAACCATATAGATCGTGTAGGTCATACACACGATAATTCACAATAATTCCTGCTTATCAATTGGTCAATATTCCCGTAAATGAAAGGCTTATTTTACGTCTAAATACACGATTCTTTTTTTTTTTTTTTTTTTTTGTTCTACGTTGTGTTTTTAGTAAGTTAAATTTAATAAATCCACTCGTATTGTTTTTTCGAATACGTAGTTGGATCGCTGGTCTGCGGCACCATTTTCTGTGGTGGTTCAAGCCCAGATATGTGATCGTCTATATATTTGAATCTATGTATAAGAGCTTAGTTACTTCATTACAGGATAACTTCAGTGCTTATGAGTATGAGGATAGTCTTTGTGGCAAATGTAATTAATTCAATCGCGTCCGATTATGCAAGTGTGCAATGTAGTGATGGTATTCCCAAAATAACAAGTCATATATTCACTTCGGCTTACTTTAAATGGGCCTTTAGGTATTTACGGAAAGGGGTCGTTAAGACCTCTAGAGTAGCTTGTCTCGAATTAGTAATGTACAGAGGCAAATTAGGTCTAGTAAGTGCCCCGACGCGCGTATATGACTGTTAATTGAGTCAATGGCAGAGCCATCCTGCTGCCCAAATCACTCTGGCATTTACGGGGATTTCCTACGGCCTGGCTCAAGGCTTCCACGCATGGAATTATGGGGCTCGAATTCAACTCCTTTTCATCGCTGAGAAGCGGTTAAATCAACACGTCCTAGGACATGGATAATTATAGGCGCACAAAGCTGCCTTGCCCCGATACCATGGTAAAGTTTTATATTATATGTATATATCAGTTAGGGTTCTATTCGGCCGAATAGAGGTCGGAGTTGATTCGATAAGAGAGGAATGTGTGTGTTCTGATGCCCAGACTTGCTAGCTAGCCGCCGACAACCTTTGCACAGTTCAATTCTGACCCAGAATTGCGTCTTAAATTCAGGCCGATCTCAAGATCAGCTATGGCGATGGATACACAATGAAGATCCTTTTATCGTGTAGATGTCCATCGGAATCCACGCGAGGGAGCGTCACTCGGTCTGCGCCTTTAGTGGTGTTAAGTTCCCACACTAATGCAAACTTAGTTCATATAAAATGTGCTATCCTTGACTATAAGCATTGAAATAACCACTGTCTTGCAATTTATTAAATATACTAAATGAATTCAGTATCCAGATTTTGAGATAGGTTATGGTCTCCAAATCTGTTATAGAGTAAACTAATACTTTCGACAGCTCGGCCTCTCCATCTGTCTCGTGTCTTGTGTTCAATTTAGACCATCGGCTCAAAGTCCAATTATATATGCAATGTATGCTTGATATTAATTTCAAGACTCTATGATTACCAAAAGCTACATAGTGTCCGAGTATAGCTTGAGCTATTACTTGAGTCCTAGACAGAACTGGCTTTGTTCAATTAAGATCGGATAGAAGTTTGGTTTATCCATCTTTCAAGCTCAATTATAGAATTTCTAGCTTCGTGTATAATTCGTAAAAATAGCCTAGGCGTGTACTATGGGGTTTTGTGGATGAAACTTGTACTTATGTACTTTATTTATAATGTAATTCGCGTTCTGCGTGATTTTTATGAACTGAATAATTATCATACTTTAAAACTCCATTTTACCTTAGCCAAATGGGGAAGGGAATTAACTCTAGACCATTGAAATAGCAGAAATATGAAATTAAGAATTATTTATTTCATAACCAAATTATAATCGAATCTGAGTTGATTATTTAGATTAGATGTGACCGATTAAAGTCACATCTAACCGAGTCCTTCTATTCCTAGGCTTTGTATATAGGGAAAAAGAAGACCCAAACAAAAAACCCTATATGCCGTATTACTTAATTCTAACACAATTATTTACACAAGACTTAGATCTATTCGTAATAAAAGAAACATACATAGTAAATTACACGTTTATTGTGTATGCGGTGAGGTGTTATTTAATTGAGGATTGAACTCTAGTTTAATCCAGGATAACCCACCTGAATTTATGTCTGGCAATTGGCTCAGTACATAATGATACATATATGTATATATATATATATATATGTGTGTTGGTTTTCATTAATATCATTTTAATAGTGACTCGACATACATGAGAGTGGTTTTGTTTAGAACTAGAATAACATGATTATGTACTCAATTAATCATCATTTGTTACCAAGCACATTATTTCGAGAAGACTCTTTATTGAGCTGGATTTTAGTATGATCTTTGGATATTTATACACCTCATCTCACACAGACATGATTTATAACAGTTTATACACATTTATATACACATCTGCTCATAACTTTGTTCACATGTCCATAATTTAATGTATCTTTCATGAATCGTAAGTGCTGATCAATTCATTATATTTAATTAGGTGATTGTATGGGCTCTAATGGTATTTCTTACCATTCTCGTCTTTATTATTCGACGGCATCTGGTAAATAGGCATAATTATGGTAATTATTATAATACAAATATAAGAAATTGCCATCTCCCAATACGATCTGTGGTTAGTCAATAATTCATATTCCTTATCAGATATTATATCCATTGTCAAATAGCTTGTTTGTTTATGTTTAGCTACAAATGACAGTTAGTTATATAACACTGTGTACAAAGTTATGAGGCACTAAAATAATTATGATAGTTTGTACTTTACCAGACAACTTTTCTGGTCCAACTTATTTTATTATTCCCGCCTATCTTATACAAATTAAATTGGAAAACTTTTATTACTACTACACACACTATAAAGAACTATTATCTAGATCGGGCTAGCGTGAGCTAGTCAAGACTTCTATCTGGTTCCTTCAGGGAGCAAAAGCGCGCGAGCTCGACCAAGGATGAAACCGTTGTGTCTTCCCTCCTCATGTTCGTCTCAAGCGCAGCCAGCTCTCCAGCCACGCCCTGATGCTGCTCCTTGCCAATGGGAAAAAATCAAAGCCAGTTATTTGCTCCTGATTGGTCCGTATCTTAGCGTCACCGTGCCGCGTCTTGGCGCTAAAAAAATTAGCGGCAGAATTCTCGCGATAATAATTTCTTTTGTGCGTGTCGACCCATGGGCCTTCTACACGTGCATGCAATCATTTTTTACAAACTGTCTCCCCTTTATAAATTTACGACTTTTGTCAAGCATCAAGCAGAGGCGAATTCCATAGAATTTGTGTTACTAATGGCTCTCAACAGTGTAGCACTTGCACATTTTAAGATATTAACTCCGAATTCAAGTTAATTTATCGTCGTTAACAACAACTCGATGGGTTGTCTAGACATCTTAACATTTATTTTATGCAGATGTTTTTCGGCGATGAGAGAGAAAAAAATAGGATTTGTTTTGGCAACACAAAAACATTCTTATTTTGAATTTTAAATAATGGCTAAATATCTCTCTAGTTGGCCATCTCATATTGTCAGTAAATAAACTTATTGCTTTTAGTCAATAAACATGTACGTGGAATTGCGCAGTTTTAAAAAGTGTATATCTTTAGTAGGGGACGTAAAACATCAAATAACGGGGTCAAAACTTCCCTCCAATGGACAAGTACTCGCCGTTCTGTGAAGTGAAATTAACTATTAATGAAAGCGCAAATGTCACTCTATTCGCGAGTGTGTTATATTTTTGGAAAAGGCACGAATACCTACCAAATCGTTACAGAATTGAGTGAAAAAACTTGTGAACTTATATAAAATTTGGCGAGAAAATGTAAAGAAAACACAAGACGTATTCAAGCGGTGTAAACAAGAATTTACAAGCAACTTGGACAATTTGTTTGATATTGCACACGCCGATGCACTTCAATTAATAAAAATAGAGGAAGATAAGATCTTCCTGCAGCGCCAGAATGAGCCAGGTTGACCTGGTAGCTTGGCTGGAGTGTATAAACTGGCTGACAAAGAAGAAAAGGAAGGGCTATCGAAGAAGAAAACCGCCGTATGAAATATTAACTGCGTCAACTTCTTCGGCGTCGTATGAACCTGTACAGGACCATTTAGCTTTCAGTTCTGGTGAAAATATGGATTCACAAAACGATCTGCCAAGTGTGATCGAGAGCACACAACCTGGGAGTGGGACTACTGTAATGGCAACGAAGAAAGATTACTCCAAAATTAGTAGCTGTATTAAACAGGTGTCAATTGAGTATGAGAGACTATGTGTTTATTCTTCAAAGTACTATCGAGGCACTTGGAAATGATATGGACAAATTTCCGATAAGTAGGTGGTCCATTCATCGAATCCACACGGATAAACGAAAGGAGCGTTCCTTTCGTTTATCTGTTTATCGTTTATCGCGCAAGAAATAAAAGTTGATTTCAAAAATGAGGTACGAGATGTTGTAACTGTTCCCTGGGACGGAAAACTATTGCCCGCACTGGATGCCCGAAAATCCAAAGAAGAACGTCTTCCTATAGTCATTTCGTTTGGAGATAAGGATCAACTTATTGCTGTAAAATTGGATAATTCTACCGGCAAAGAGCAGGCGCAGGCTGTTTGGAATGCGATCACAGATTGGAATCTCGAAGATAAAGTGCAAATTCTCTGTTGTGATACTACGGCTTCGAATTCAGGTGGTATCAATGGTGCCTGTGCGGTCCTAGAGCAAAAACTTGACAAGGAATTGCTGATTTTTGCTTGTCGGCATCACGTTTATGAACTGGTACATAAAAGCGAATTTGAAGTAAAAATCAATCAAATGACAAAAAAACCCCTATATTCCGCTCTTCAAAAAATTCCGAGAAAATTGGAAAGGCATCGATTTCGACAAGATACAGTGCTATAGGGAAAATGTGGAAACATATATTTCGAAATTGAAGCTCTGCTTAAATTCTATCGCGCTGAATTGACAAATAAAATAGTCAGAGATGATTATGAAGAGTTGATAGAGCTCTCGGTGATATTTTTAGATGGGTACAGAGCAAAAATTCAAAATTAGCCATGCACCAAGCTCGATGGGGTGGCGAGAGTGATCTATTCCCTGAAAATATCGTCACTAAGTTCTCAGTTCAAAATAACCAGTAAGGACAAGGCAGACTGCTAGGCGTCTGCTTGTTTATTGTGATATCCTATGTCAAGCCATGGCTTCAGTGCAATTTGGCAGTAAAATCACCTTGCCAAGATTTTTGCTTTCGAAAGTGATCAAAAGCCTTACGACTATGTTGACCAACGTATCTCGAAATCAGCTCTACAGAAGTTTAGCCAACCTTTATGGTACTCGTATATAACTGATGAAGCAGCTATCCTCCGGTTACTATTTGACGATGAGGTAGACCAAGCAACAAAAGTAAAAAAAGATGGCAAATTTAACTAAAGAAAATATATCAACCACTGGGAAACGATACATCCCATCAAGGGAAGGACGTTGTGATTCATTGTATGGTTAATTTGACAGATAAATGGTGTATTTGTTTATTTAGTTTTCTGTCTATCTCATGTAATTTCACATATTTTTATTTCAGAGAAAAACATCTATGATTTTATATCGTCAAGAGCAAGTATTTGTTCTCTCGACTCAGAATTGATGACAGTTTTTTCCACGAATGTCCTTCTTTATGGGAGACTATGGTCTCGTTTCTAGAAGCAAAAAATACTGTGTTAACGCTTAGAGCAGGAAACGATACAGCCGAAGGGGCTGTAAAGTTGATGCAAGACTTTCATGGTTTGATTACGGTTGAGGAGGAACAAACACAATTTTTGTTACGTTGCGTGTACAAGAGCACACAAAGATCTATTCTGACTGTAAAAAAGAAACTTTGAAAAGAAAATATGCTCAATAATTGACTTTTTTAAATGTTAATTAGTAATAAATGTACGATTTGGACCAACTGGTGTTTCATTTTCGAAAACTACATGAATTCTTAAGTCAATCCATTGTACTTCATTACAAATTCTCAAGTTGTATGTTTGGCATCAGGTCGGCACGGGTTCTCGTTATCCTAAGGCAATAATATTTCATAATAGAGTAATTAGGACCAAATGGAAAAAAATAGAGGGTATGCGTATCGGATTTCACAAAAAAAAACCCTTCATGTCATGGGACACTTTAACCTACACATAAGCATATAAAATAAATCGCACTTGACGCTTTGCACATTCTTTAGTATAGAATAAGCGAATTATGTCACAGACAGATAAGTTTTATACAGTACAATAGGCTGCAGGAGAATGCATGCATGTTTACGATGAAACTTCTAATTCACTGAGAACAGATGAGAACAGATAAAGGTTAGAGTGAGCGTGAGACATGTGTCACATGAGTTCGTCAAACGGTGACTATGGTCTGTCAACTTCGTTGGCGGTACTCATCATTCCTCTCGGGACGGTGGGAGACGAGGAAGCACGACGTATCGCTTGAAACCTATGAACGCCAACGCTTTATGCGAGATCCATATTCAAATTCAACATATATATACATTTTTTTTCAAATGCGTCATTCTTGCGCGCTCTTCGTTTGTTCCAGGCGAACTAACGAATACCGCCAACGCAGTTAATAGACAACAAATAGTTGATAGATAGTTCTTCAGTCTATCTCTTATACATTTAGGAGATATCATCTGTTTATTGAAGGCTTTTGGTTGACATTTCTTCTCGTGTGTGTCATAAAAGGCGACGTAAGAATAACAAGGCGGCTATCACAAGTTGTGAGGCAATATATAACCTCTAAAAAAGTGGTCTCGCCACCTCGCTTGGACGGCGTGGCGTTTTAAAGTCATACATCCCTCATGCACCAGACAATGTGAATGTGGAAGCCCATATCCTACTTGTGGATACTACAAGTGCTGCTTACGGTTGATATTTTATCAATCATAATTAAAACTATTCACAATCTTTTTATCAAACACATTTTCTCTTTGGTGTTCCGTGTTATTAAAAAGAAAAGCGTAACATAATATAATAACCACACAAAACTTTCCAAATTATAATATTTCGTAGAATTTCTAGCAACCTGTTTCACTTGTTATTAATTGGGCGTATTGTTACCACGAAAACCTTTATCAGTTTTGTAACGATAGTTGTTTGATACGTCGAACTACAATTAATAAAAGAATCATTTGAAATTTAAAATTAATAATAAAATTAAAATAGAAAAAAAGCGTATTGCATAGGTTGTGGTTGCAGTAAACACTTAATATCTATCTTAATTTGTGCTACGAGTGAGTTTCCAGAAATGTTCTAAAACGACCATACATGCGGTATAAAAATCAGCCTCCTCTCCAAACCCTCCACCACTGAAACGTAATCTACTTGGAAAGTCACTTGTAACAATGTAATACAAAAATATACTAAACATTGTTATTTAAACACCTAAACTGTCCTTGAATACGTCAAGGAGGAACCGGACATTCGTGATATCTTCCCTTTCTACTCAACTAGTATTTTTATGAGGATAAAAAAAGAATTACGTATTGTCTTATTAGACAAATACCCTTCGGTATTTTTATCGAATAAACAATTTAAAATTTACATTATAAGAGTATTTAAAATAAATCTTACGCGGTAGTCTACGGTTCTCTTCTCTCAACTCATATTTATGAACTTGTAAGTTTCAGCCGCGGCTTGTAGCGCTGAGTATCCTCTATCTTTGCAATTATAATTAGCTCGGTAGTGAAAAGATCTCGTAACATATTGATATTAAAAAAAAATCAGATCAGACATTTGTATTATCCACCAATCTGTACTGAATCCGCGTGGTGGAATATGGTTCGTATCCTCCTCAAAATGTCAAAGGATGATTCTGCGACTTGTATGGTTTTTGAAATTTGCTAAACTGTAGTGACGTTATGTACGTGTCTATATAAAATTTCTTTTTAATCAATTGGAAAAATCTGAGAAACAGTAACAACACTAGCGATTGCCCGTGATTTCGCCAGCGTAGATTTAGCATAGATAACTATCGGTTAAAATTTAACCGATAAATGGTAAACTCTGCTTATTGCTTATATGAGACCCCTGGTGTTAGGCTAATATCGATATGGTGTACGAAAAAACTGTTCTGACAGTACTACATTAGCATCGACAGTGAATGTTTCAAACAAATCCCTAGGTGTAAAATGTATTAATAACAACATTTAATTAACGTCTAATTTTGTAACTGACAAGTAATTAGTCCTGAATACGCTTAAGATTGCATCTACATCACACATATTTAGTCCTACTTCCGTTGGTTACACTGCCATGAGGAGAAATTATGATCAGTTTACATTCGGTTGTTAGTAATTATTGTAACCAACCTTTCTTTAGTCCACCGTTGCTTGAGGTGCACATTGTGCATGAGGGATATATGGCCTTAAAACGTATGAACCATTCTCGTGGGCAAGGTGCAATGCAATTTGCTAAAATCGTCGAGCTTAATGAATAATCATTTTTTTACACTCCATCATTCTTACATTCATTCAACCGCATGAAAATCGATCCAACCGTTTGAAATGGTAACAAAGAAGGACACAAAGGTAGCCGGGAAGAGATCACTTTAGCGATAAGCCCTGCCTTTTGTATAACTGGTTATTTAGACTTTTGTATGATTTTAATTGTATTATTTAGTGTGCAATAGAGTGTATTAGAAAGAAATAAAATGTTTTTACTGACAATAACAATATTAGAAGACGTAATAAATTAAGCGGAAAGTGAAAAAGAACGGAATATTGATTATCGTTGTGCCAATCGGCACCAACTCAGCAGAATATGCCGCAGCGTATTAACTGCGACGCTGATTTACGTAGGTACTTACTTACGGAAACAAACACACCTTCTCTTATCTCAAATCCGTTCTGTCGTTGGTAAAAATCAAAGTTACATAGCGGTGTAACTTCGCCTTTAACCTGTTTGCGTCTCGTAATGTAATAAGTGCCTGAAATCCTTTTTGGACTGGTTTGACTTAAAATCGGCGGGTTCCTTAAATTTCGCACGTCCGTAAGTACTCTACTACTTACGAAATATAAACACACTTACTTACGTACTAATCAAATATAAACACAAACGAAATTGTGTCAATTCTAACAGAATTACGGACTCACTAATTGGGCGCAAGGCAAGTCTGCAAACATTATACTCGGGTCTAATTTGTCGCCTGCGATAGCGTGATGACGCGGGGTGCGTAATTTCATTATTTGATAGAAACCCCACTTCGGTAGGGTTGGGTACTTGTTATACCACAGTGTAACTTGGTACTGCGATGTAACTTTTGCACTTAAGTGTTCGTGTCGCCTATAATGTGATAATTAGTTGAATACGTTTGAGATGATTCATCGA
The DNA here is from genome assembly GCA_914767545.1 of Sesia apiformis. NCBI lineage: Eukaryota > Metazoa > Arthropoda > Insecta > Lepidoptera > Sesiidae > Sesia > Sesia apiformis. The sequence goes on along the minus strand of OU611963.1, from coordinate 12,519,492 downwards.
CATGCTCAAACATGGCGTTAAAACTCAAGTAAAAGCATTGGGAACACTGGGATTTTATTGTCTTATACTCGTATTCCGTGATTAAAAAAGTAAACGTTTGCACAATTACAAACTTATTTTGCGTTCGTAAACAAGTTATAGTGATGGCTTTAAGATTCATATTTATTGTACTATCTGAATGAAGATGATGATGGTTGATGAACTGACTGATTGTTCTACAACGTTATATTATTAAAATTTGTCGCTGACTTAACCGCCTATACAATTGTATTTTGTTCTAACTTTCGCGCTCAATTGATCAACACTATATAGGTATTATTACAAGGTTATAAAAAAGAATTAATCTTTTACATTTTGTCATTTTTGGCTGATGATGTCAGGTATGTAGGTAGGTAGGTATGTCAGGTAGTAATCGCTCACTAACAGTCTTTCATCTGTCGCCATTTGTTTTTTCTATTCACAATTTTTTTCTTTTTTTTATGCGGGTGGAAAGATTAGTGTAAATTTTAACGCAGATAAAAGGTTGTACTCTTATGGATCTGTGGGTCATATCTGTCGCGGTCACCAGCGAAGTGGAGTAGCGACTTGAAGATAGAGGCCCGTCGTCAGAATGAGAAGGTGGAAGATCGTATGTGGTGGAGAGCCGTCGTAGAAGTCTACACCAACAGTAGAGACACAGTCTGTTGATATGATATGGTATTGATCGATGGACAGACCCCAGCTTATAACTAATTCACAACATTATTTTCAAGTATTAGCAACAAAAATTTTATAATGATAAGTTTAGGTAAATTAAAAACTATGAGTATTATAGCCTGGATACAGTATATCTAGAAGTATCTTAATACAGCGTACGTAGAAAATACAATAATTCAACAAACTGTTCGGTGTGACAGGCGACATTAAAGTAACGTTTTGTTTATTGTTCATAAGGTCTGACGGGTGTTAATTGATGTGGTGGCGTATTGTTGAGTGAAGTTTTCAGCTTCAGTTGCTGAAACTCCATGTAATTGTATATTAATAAGTTTACTTATTAGATATTTAGAGAAATGAATCAAAGTGAATGATTACTTCAAAAGAGACACATATGTATATGTAGATAGATAGGTATATTTTACTGTACACCAAAATACACTGAAGAAAAATACAAGAAATTAAGATGTATAATCGGCGGCCTTATCCATAAAGCGATTTCTTCCAGGCAACTTTTAGGTGCTAAGGAGAAGTCTGTAGGAGAATAGAGGTTTTACAATGTATTACATATATTATAATACATCTAAGTCACTATTAAGTTGGTCAGTGGTTTAAACACTTGATATATTAATATTGTTGCGATGCTTACATTTGGGTTTTTCTCTGAAAAGAGAAAAAAAGGAAAATGCCATGTTTATTTAGTTTGTAAATGATTAATTTAAACGGTAATTAGTTTCTCACGTCTACAACTTGTCATGTTGTGATCGATGAACTGAATGTGCTCGAAGACTAAATAAGGTTATTTATTATTAGAACTTTGGCGCGGTTTTTCTCGCTTGAAACAGACTCTTAGCTTTCTGGCTTGGATATGATTTATACATAGAAAAATACACTGAAATCTCGTGAAATCGAGGTTCTAATTTATGAGGTTTTAGTGTATGTTCTGAAATAAATAAAATGAATTCACTATATGGAAACAGCAAGAAAATAGGCACAGTACTTTTCCTATTCAGAGCCATAAAAGAGACAGATATATTTTTTATTTATACTTGTAAGGAAGACTGCTGTTGCCTAACGTTGATATTATTACATTCATAAACAAAGTACGATTGTATAGTAATAATAAGGCATAGCCAATCAGCTGCTGCTGCTACGTTTTACATCTTACGTATATATATATGTGTGTATGTGTCTGTAAATCTCTGTATATATGTACGCATATAAAGACATTATTTCTGTACCATCTATCTCTATTTCGTCTGCAGGTAGACTTCTCTTTAGCACTCAGTTTGCCTGGAAGAAATCGCTTTTACGATAAGGCCGCCGGTTCTACTTCTAATTAGTTGTACTTTTATATTTCTCTGTATGTTTCTGGTGTACAGTAAAGTATATCTATCTATCTATCTTACCCACGTTTCTGTCCCTAACCCTAAAACTATTGTTTTTCTCTTGTTATTTTTAGAAACAACTCACAATTTTCTCAACCAGAAAATTGCTACTCGCCCAATAGAATTCCGCAGCAACGGAAATGTCTCTACAGAACTAATAAATTCGATATTTACCCATGAATAGTCTTCCTAAATCTACCAAATCGACAAACAAAGGAAGGATCAGCCAATGAAAGGACATTATCTGACCCTCGGATGTCGTTTAAGAAACGTCCCATTGTTTTAAATAGTTTTGTGTACGACACATTTGATCTAGGACTGAAGGAGCTCAGTAGACAACACAAACTATTGCTGGTATTGTCTGCTGTGCTCAGTATCTCAGTTGTGTTTCATATCTCATAACATAATAATATCTCAGTATCTCATAACAATATTTGGATATATCTCAGTTGTGATCCATTCATTTCTGACCTACGAAAATATTTTCTTCTCGAGTGACCGAGTTCTGAGTAGGTGATGTTGATGAATTTTTCGAGAAATATATGCATTGTTTTTTTATAAATTCATGTATATTTTATTTAAATAAATAAATAAATTCATTAAAACTAATTGTAATTTGGAAAGATTTTGTTTTGTTTTTGCAAGGTTTTGTTATTTTGTTTCTAGTTCCTATTCTGTTCAAGCCGTTAAGCTCTAGAATAGCCTCCCATTCGAACTACGTGCTACTTACAAATCGTAATATATTCAAACGAAGAGTAGAACAAATGCAATCGCAATCTATGTAAGTATGTTTATACGTGATATATACACGTATATATGTATGAATAATGTATGTACCTATGTAGTGTATGTATATTATTATACCAGTGAGGTCCAAAAATTTCTGGTCTGACGTATTTCTAGGTGTCTAAAAAAACAAATTATACGTCATTGTAATTGTCATTTATCCTGCTAATTCATGTATAATTTTTTGATTTTAACCCTCGTTAGATTTAAGGGTGTAGATCGTGAAAATCACCGAAAAGAGTGTTACGATTTTTCATATTTAACCTATTTACATATGATTGATATCAATGATAATTTGTATATATTACAATCAAAGACCAATAAGTATGTTCATGCTTATATTAAACTCTTAAACCTAATAGTTGTTATATAATAAACGTCAACAAACGCACAAAATTGAGTAAAAATGCAAAAACATGACTTCGTATTTTTCAGATTTAACCCCATAAATCAACACAAATTGATAAAAAGAAACACTTTTTGAACACTGAAGAAACCAATAAGTATAGCTGTATACTTCTTTTTATACCTTTACAAACAAAGACTTCCTCTTTTAAAGCCCTAAAATCTAGATATATTTTAAGGTAAATTTTTCATACACAAATGTATGGGATAAAACGTTCGTTTCATTCGTGCAATCTCGGTGGTCTGCAGCGGCAGTTCCTTTCTGTAAGTGAACGCGACACCACGCTTGTCGGCTGCAGACAGCAGAATTACGTATTGTGAATTTGTGTTTTTTGTAAAAAACTGTAAGTATAACATTTTTATAATTAATTTATTTTCAGTTAGTAGAAAGTATCGATATAATGAATGTCTGAAAGAAAACCATGATGGAACTAGATATAAATCGTAAAAAATACAATATCTACACTAATAGGTATTATAAAGAGGAAAGATTTGGATTTTTGTATGTAACGAATAAACTCAAAAAGTACTGGACTGATTTTAATAATTCTTTTATCATTCGAAAGCTACATTATCACTGAGTAACATAGGCTATTTTTTTCGCAGGACTGATTGAATTTGAGTGGCATGCCAGGGAAAAGAAAGTTTTGTACGCATTATAAAAATATGAAAGCCAAAAGATCTCGGAATAAAATGTAAGTTCCTCCCTACTTATTTATTATCGCATTTGAACAGGGTACATTACAAAGCTAATACAATATGTCATATGATTTAGATCGCCCGATTCAGACATATACCTACAATAACATGTAAATATTGGTTTGTATTATCTATATCTATACTGATAAATAAAATTGAAGTATCTGTATGTAATATCAAAATAATAGGATTTTTAAAAAAAAAAAAAGGCGATACGGAGTTCGCCGGGTCGGCTAGTATTGTCTAAATATCAAATTGTGGAAGTAGGTAGGCGACAGCGCAACTTTGTCGACATACCTATACCGCCAAACAGACGCGAGGCGCCTAGCGTCTGGCTTAGGGTTGTACAAAATAAATAAAAAGTGGATAATATTGATGAATAATATTTCCAGTATTGAAAATAAAGAAAACCTTGGGGCCGAGACTCTGAGCAACAATGCTACGCGCTGTATAGAGGTAAGTTGTTATACGTAATTCTTGTAGACTTGTTACATAAATAAACAAACTACTTAGTTAGTGATGGGCGAAGACAAAATCTCAATACCTACCTATAGATTTTTCTTGCAATATTTATTATTTTCATCGAGAGACAAACACCTTAGTACCGAAATACTTCTCAATTACTTTCTCAAAAGAAAATTTACGTTCAAATAGGTGACGTCATAAAAAAACAATACCTAATGCGTAAAGAAATTATAATTTCTATTCATCAGGAACCTAATATTGTATTAATTCTTTTGCATTTTTTTAAATTTTTAATTATTTTTTATAAAAAAAATCAAGCCATTATCTTTCTTTACAGGAACTAGTTATTGAAAACGACCAAGAGGGAAAGGTGGATGAAATGGAAGTTGGGCGTAGAGTTGTAGACGTTTCTTTTTTTTTTAAAGCTCTTCAGGCCATAGGGGACCACGGTCCAATGGATTGTAAGTTAAGTTACCTCAGTATAATAGGTGAAGTAAAAGTTGGTCTGGACTCAAAACTCATCATGAAATGTAGTATGTGTAGTATGAAATTTACTGTGTGTTTGATTGAAAAGAAAGAAGATAGAATGAAAGTGAATCATCAAATTGTATCTGGTATCATATCATCTGGTGGGAGCTACTATCAGTTAAAAACATTAACTGCCGCAGTAGCCCTACCAATCATGTCACCTTCATTATACAATGAAATTAATAATACGGTTTGCGATTGGTGGGAAAAGACAGCAGCACATTCCATGGCAGAAGCTGTCAAGGAAGAAGCGGAGTACGCAGTGTCTATAGGTAGTGTTGATAAAAATGGTACACCATTAATATCTGTTGCTGTTGACGGTTGTTGGAGCAAGAGATCTTATGGTAAGAATTTTTCCGCCTTGTCCGGCGCAGCTGCGATAATTGGCATTAAAACTAATAAAGTATTGTTTTTTGGAGTTAAAAATAAATACTGCGTAGTTTGTGCACGAGCCGCAAAGAACGACAGTCAGCCCTCGGAACACCGTTGTTTCAAGAATTATTCGGGATCATCTACCGGTATGGAATCGACCATAATAGTTGAGGGGTTTAAACGTTCCATTGTTGATCACGGTGTAATTATACTATATAAATTTATAATAAATTTGTAGCAGACGGCGATTCCAGTACTTATAAAATCCGTATTCCGTATCCGTATTCCGTATTCCGTATTCCGTATTCCGTATTCCGTATTCCGTATTCCGTATTCCGTATTCCGTATATATATAAAGCTCGATTACCACTCACTCACTCACTGACATCTCGTTCTCCCAGTTGCCACCTGGTGGGTGAGAAACTTTGAATGAGAAAGTACGCCGATGGGTCCAGTGACCTCGAGAAAAATCCGACTTCTTCGAGTTGACCATACCTGATGAAAAATTTGAACGGCCAGACCCAACGGTAACAGCTACGCGGGGGGTGCTCGACCGAATGTCATAGAGAACTGCCGGCAGACGCCAGAGCGCGCCGCGAAAATTCCAAATTCGAAAAAAAAAAATGGCCGCCATACAAATTTCAATCGCTGGTAGTTTTGAAACGGTAAGAGGTAAGTGAGGGGTGCTCGACCAAATGTCATTCGGGACGGGGTGGGTCTTCTCGTGGTCAAAAAATTTTTTCAAAATGGCGAATTCAAGATGGCGGCCGATTTTCAACTTGGTCCGAGGGGGGTGGAAATCGGCACCCGGGGGGTCGCGGGGGCCCTGATTGAGAATTTCGGGTCGGTTTTTCGATTCCGCCGTTTTCAAGATGGCGGCCGTCAATTGAAATTTCAAATTTCGATCGCCCATAACTCCCGCGAGGCCGGAGGCCGAGCGGCGCGGGCGAAGCCGCAGGCCGAGCTCGCCCGGGACTTGCACCGGGAGCGGGCCCGTCCTCATCCGGTGGACCTTCAGCTCGACGGTCGACGGCCTGCGCGAACGGTGAGAGATAGTCACATGGTGCTCGACCGAATGTCATAGAGAACCGCAGTCAGTCTGACGAGAGCGCGATAAAAATTCAAAATGGCGGATTCAAGATGGCCGCCATACAAATTTATTTTGACCGTCTCTCCCGAACGGTCGGAGATATCGGATCGGGGCTCAAACTAATGTGGTGGGGCAAGTCGATGTCCTTCCACTGGACGAATTTTTTTTTCCAAGATGGCGAATCCAAGATGGCGGCCGTTTTTAAAATTCCTCCGATCGGGATGAAATTTAATACCCGGGGAGTTCAGGGGACCCCGATTCAGGATTTTGAAACATTTTTTTAATTCCGCCATTTTCCAAGATGGCTGCCATACAAAGTGGAAATTTCGATTTTGGGGTCCGAGGACATTTCCGAGGCGGTAGCTCGAATTGGGCAAGGGACGCGGGGTGGAATTCCCCCTCGTTAGAAACTCTGGTCTATGGGGAAATTAGACGGGAAAAAAAATCCAAGATGGCGGACACAAAATGGCGGAAATTTAAAAAAAACTTTGGGAAATTTAAAAATTTCTGAGCGAATGTGTTTCGAGGTGGAAAATCGAGAAGGAAATTTGAGGATTTAGGGTAGGTGCCGAAATTTTCCAAGATGGCCGCCATACGAAATTCTCTCAGCGACAGCTCCGAAACGGTTAGAGATATCGGATTGGTGCTCAAACTAATATCATTTATCATGACGATTTCTTTCTACTGAGGGGAAAATTTTTTTCAAGATGGCGAATCCAAGATGGCGGCCTTTTTCCAAATTCATCCGATTCGGATAAAAATCGATATCTGGGGGGTTCAGGGGATCCTGACTAAGGATTTGGAATTATTATTTATTTTCCACCCTTTTTGAAGACGGCGGCTATACAGCGAGGCCGCAGGCCGAGCTCCGCGTAGGGCGAAGCCCGGAGCGTCCGAATTCGATCACTGTGTAACTTACGCGAGGCCAAAGGCCGAGCTGCGTCTGACGAGGCCGCAGGCCGAGATCCGCGTAGGGCGAAGCCCGGAGCGACCGGACTACGGCACCACCAGCCGCCGCGCACGATGTGTAACTTACGCGAGGCCGTAGGCCGAGCTGCGTCTAACGAGACCGCAGGCCGAGATCCGCGTAGAGCGAAGCTCGGAGCGACCGGACTACCGCACCACCAGCCGCGTACTCTGTGTAACTTACGCGAGGCCGTAGGCCGAGCTGCGTCTAACGAGGCCGCAGGCCGAGATCCGCGTAGAGCGAAGCTCGGAGCGACCGGACTACCGCCCCACCAGCCGCGTACTCTGTGTAACTTACGCGAGGCCGAAGGCCGAGCTGCGTCTAACGAGGCCGCAGGCCGAGATCCGCGTAGGGCGAAGCCCGGAGCGACCGGACTATCGCACCACCAAAATTTCAAGTTGTCCGATCTGGATGAAAATTGATATCTGGGGGGTTCAGGGGGCCAGGTTGGGGGGCCTGATTAAGGATTTATGGTTATTTCCAAGATGGCCGCCACACAAAATTCTTCGGAAGACATCTCCGAAACGGGTAGACATATCGGATTGGTGCTCAAACTAATATTGTTTATCATGACGATGTCTTTATATTGAGGTAAAATTTTTTTTCAAGATGGCGATTTTAATATGGCGGCCATTTTTCGAATTCATCCGATCCGGATGAAAATTGATATCTGGGGGGTTCGGGGGAGGCTGATTAGGGATTTGGAATTCTTATGCAGGTCCCTCACAACATCAACTACAGCGATCTCTCTCAGTGTGTAACTTAAGCGAGGCCGCAGGCCGAGCTCCGCGCAGGGCGAAGCCCGGAGCGTCCCCCCCCATTAGGGGGAGGCCGGCGCCCGGGGGGCGCCGCCGAAACCTAGTTTATAATAAATTTGTAGCAGACGGCGATTCCAGTACTTATAAAAAAATATTAGATTCGCGACCGTACGGTAATTTAACAGTAGAGAAAATTGAATGCAAAAATCATCTTTTACGAAACTACTGCAATAGCTTGGAGAAACTGTCGAAAGACACTAAGTATCCTTGCGAATTGCGGAAATTCCTAAAAGAAAGGTATTTGCGTTTAAGAACGGGTGTAAAATGCGCTATTAAATATTGGGGCGATCAAAATCAGTCACTCGAAGAAAAAATAAAAAATCTTAGTGAAGATATCCTAAATGGTCCACAACACGTATTAGGTAATCACCAATATTGCAAGGAGTATTTCTGTAGACCTGATACTCGTCGAATAGAACCTGTTGGGTTGCTTCCAGCAATTGTTGGATGCGGATTAATGGACGCGGTACACATTTTAAGTAAAAGACTGTCATATCATTCTAGAAGTTTAATTCATAATTGTACAAGTAATATAGTTGAAAGTTTTAACGCAGTGATTGCCAAATTAGTAGGGGGTAAGCGTGTAAATTATTCTTCCCGTGGTTCTTATGCGGGCCGATGCGCAGCTGCTGTTGTGTCTTTTCATACAGGATCGATTCATAGTAAAACTCATGAAGTAATATTTAAATCTAGTCCTAATCCTTTGATCGCGAAAGTGGAAAATTGTAATCGTAGAATCCGTTTAATTGCTAAACCTAAATTAAGATTGAAAAAGAGCCACAGCGCTGTATCGAAAGACGCTCACTATGGACCAAACTGCGAAAAACCTGATCTGAGTCCAGAATTATATGAGAAAGCCAAGTCATCTTTTTTAGCCGATTTAAAGTTGTCTTGTGCTGAAAGAGAGGAGCTTGAAAGGTCGACCCATTTGCAAAGAAGTAGTTCTGAGTGGATGAGTACAAGGAGAAAATTACTAACCTCATCATCGTTCGGGGAAGTTTGTAAAAAACGAGAGAGCACAAGTTGTGCTGTTCTTGTTCGTAAAATCGTTTATGGTAGTAATATCTCCAGTTTGCCTGCTGTACGGTACGGTATCGAAAACGAAGAAACCGCAATTAAACAGTTAGAAATTCAAGAGAATATTAGTATATAAGGTTGCGGTTTGTTCGTCGACGATCAATATGAATTTCTTGGTACTACACCAGATGGCATTTATGCAAACGGTTTAATTGAAATTAAGTGCCCACATTCTTTAGCTGGCATGACTCTTGATGAAGCAATGGCCAAACATACCTTTTGGGTTAAGGACAAGGCTTCCAAGGGTTATGTCATAAATAAAAATCATAACTGGTATTTCCAAATTCAGGGACAGGTACATATTACTAAAAGAAACGTTTGCATGCTTGGCATCTGGTTTGGTGCTACTGTACCTATGAAAGTTTATATTATAGAAAAGGACGACAAATTTTGGGAGGAGAAAATGGAGATGAAATTAGTTAGGTTTTATTACGATTGCCTACTTCCAGAATTAGTTGATCCTCGGCAGTCACGAAGCATGCCCATTCGTGACGCGCCCAGTATCATAGAGGCTATGAAAGAGAGGAAAGAAAGAGCTTTACGTGTTATGAAAGAGAAGAACGCCTAATGATTTTGAAAGATACAGGTAACTTAACTACCCAGCCAGTCGATTCACGTAAACACGCCAGTCCAAAAGTCGTTTTAACTTAGGAACTTAGAAATCGCCTTTTGGTTTTCTGTTTTAAACGCACTTACTTATCTAGTCTTGGATTGTCATCTAAAATCTTCCAATAGCTCAATTACTATACAATTTCTGAGTTACCTGGTGTAAAGAATCATAAAAATTGGTTCAAAAATACAGCGAATTGAGAATTCTCCTTTTTTTAAGTCGGTTAAAAGGGCTAAATTTGCAAAAAACGAAGTGACGTCACTGCGCTACGGTTTTTATTACTTACGTGAATCGGGCAGCTGGTAACGTTTTCATTCTGATAGGTTTTGTGATAGCCATTGATTTTATCATCAAATTAGCAGAAATCAGAACTTGATCCGTAATCGAATGAAAAACCATTAGAATTTTGAACTCATATTTCGTTATTGTTTAATTACATACTTTTAATTAGTATATTAATAATTTACAAACTTCTGTTAAAATTAGTAAATAAATGAATTATTTACTAATTTTTGTACAACCCTAGCACGCTTTTGAGATAGCGAGTAATGGCGACTCATATTTGTTATTGTGTAGTAAATAAATCATTTTTATACTTGTGTTTCATTTATTGACATTTTTTTTAAAACCCTAGGATTTTTTTTAGATATCGACGAGGTGATCGTAAACAAAAAGTAAGTATTTGAGTTTACGCAATAGGCACATTTCCTTGCGTAGAGATAAACACACTTCCTACTGAATTTGCAATTATTTTATTGAATGAATATTTTACGAATTAGAATAAATTTTGGTAGTGAAATTACAAATAAATAAATAGTTGGAATTTTAGGTAAGTAGAATACAAAAATGTCAGATGTCAAATGATAGAAAAACATAAAAATTGTGTCTCAACTACTCTTATTAATCTATTAAAAAGAATCAACAGCTAGTTTCCAAAAATTCAACGTTATTGTTATGCTGTAAATATTCAAGTTCAATAACAATTTCTCAACGTGGAACGTTTGTTGCAAAACATTTTGAAAATCGCGCTCTCTAGGTCATTCATCCGCCCCGTCGGATGTTACATTAAACTTTGGCGCTGCGGTCGCTCGAAATCGAGATCTCAGGCCAACAATCTACACCCTTAATTCCTCAACTCTTAGAACACCAAGAAGTCACAAAATCTTTAAAATGTTTAAACCGGAATATCGTTTTGTGATTCAGTTTCTTACAAAGGAAACGCCAAAGTAAGGCCGACCGATATCAAACAAAGGTTGGATAATGTGTACAGGGATTATTCTCCACCATTTTCCACCGAGATTGATGTAAGCAATCTCATTTAGGAAAAGCGTCCATCGACGGCGAACCTCTATCCGGTCGACCCGTTGAGGCACTCACTCCAAATAACATCAAATTAGTGGAAGAAGAAGTGCTAAGCGACCGACGGCTAAAGACGAAAGACACAGCAGCAAAGACTGGGATTGCAAAAACTACAGTCCTGAGGATTTTTTTTATAAAATCTTCATTATAATTAAGTTAGTACGAGGTGGGTACCAAAACTTCTTTCAAGTATACACGAAGTGAACGAGTAGCGTACTCTAAGGAGATTTTAAAGGCCTTTCAGAGAAATGGTAACAATTTTTTGGAGTTAATTGTTACTGGGAATAAAACTATGGTTCTTTAATATGATCCCCTTTCCAAAAGGAAATCGATGGAGTGGCGTCGTTCTGGTAAAGGCAAAGGTGACTCTGTCCATCAAAAAGAACGCAATACTACGGTGACTGGAAGCTATTATTCTAACCTTATAGTGAAATTATCGAGAAGCAATCAAGCATGCTTCTCCATGACAATGCACCCGTCCACACCGCCGCAAATGCGAAATCTACTGTTTCAAAGTGTGGCTTCACATTTATCGCCATCCACCCTATTGTCCTGACTTGGCTACTAGTGATTTTTATTTGTACTCAAAACTCACTTAAGGGCTTAAGGACTTAAGGTGTAGAAGATTTTCCACTGATGATGAAGTGAATGCTGTGGTTTTCGCCCATTTTGAAGACAAAACTTCGGACCATATTTATACTGGGATAGAAATGCAAATTAAACGACCCGAAAAGTGTGTTCAAATAGACGGAGACTATATTGAAAAATAAAAATGGTTTCATCAACTTGAGTGTCCTTTTTCTGTCAAACCGGAAACTTTTGGACCTCCCCTCGTACCATATAATAAGTACCTATATATTTTATTAATTTACACTTTAATTTTAGTAATAATTAACAATACTAAGTGATTCATTTTAGTCATTGTTTAAGTTCCTTTTTCTTTTCTCCTTCATTTATTGCGCTGTTGTCATTATTATCTTTCCTCTCTCTCTCCTGATGGCTGGCTGGAAAACAATGCCATGTACCTACTTTGTGCAAAAAATGTTCAAGTGATGAATAATATACACCCCCCCCAAATCCAAGAAGGTCATGCACACACATACGCGCTCAAACGCACACATGCACACACACACACCCACACGAATATACATACATACGCGCATAGAATTAAGATATATATCCTATAAGAATATAAGATATAAGAATATAAATGTATCATGGTTTTGTAATGAGCAGGTATGAGCGACTGCAGCTTGCTGTCACTTCAATATGTTTAATAACTATTTAGTGTAATCTTGTATTGGCATTGGTTTTTAAATTTAATTTTTGTTTATATATACTATGTATCGCTGTTAGGTTACAAATAAGAAAAAATACGGGGACGTTGGCACCAACTATAGTTTTATTCCTTTGGTGTCATAAGCATAATGTCTTTAAACATGTAGTTAAATAGATGGTTGTTCAATACCACCGGTGACCCCAGAGCCGGCAATCCTCGCTCAACGGGGTAATTCCACCAGCATTTTTTTATAGAAAGAAGATGGCAGACTAGCTGACAGTCTATCTGGTGGTAAGTGAATACTGTCGCCCGTCGACACATGTTATATATATGTGAACATCAGTCCTCAACGACAAACTTTGGCACGCCCACGGATGCACTGCGCTGGGGAATATGACAAAGTAATAATACGTAATACATTTCACGGCAGTCTTCTGTGAGAGAGGGGTAACTTAGCCAGTCGAGTACGCCCAGCGGTCGTGGGATTGCCGAAGTTCTTTAATTTACGATTGTTGAACTTTATTGTCATTGAAATAAGGGTTCTTATAAGACATTTTTAAGGGTTCTTATAAGACATTTTTTTTTATATAACGTAAAATGAGAATGGATATAATTTTACTTTGTACTATAAAATCATTGGGTACTTTATGTCCTGTAAACGAAACTTGTTTAATGGAAAATGGAAAAGGTGATTACCCAATCTTGCGGAGGTATCAAAAATTTCCTTTAACGGCCTATAATTTTATTGCGCTACGTGTCCCGTGTCCCAGCTTATCAAGCCTTGAAAAATAATTGGAAAATCGGTTTTTGGATAAAATTCATTTTAAAACTTTTTTCATATGAATGTGAATGCGAAAATTCATTGACATCTATCTACATCATTTATGTACATAAAATAAAATATATAATAAAATCGTAATTAATATTTTTAAATAGATCACTGTTATGTAAGGTGTAAGAGGCTCACCTAACATCTTTGGAGCCTAAGCCAACCTCACCTGCTAGTGGTGCACCCTGCTGTCAACTGACGAGGCAATGGCGTTCCCTTTTTGCGGTGGGAGGGTTACTCCGTCGGCAATGCTACCACCCTCCCGTCGGAGTCCGCCGCCATAATGGTGCCTTATAAGCCGCGAGGCCCGCATCGTGTTCCGGCGGTGAGCGGAAGAAGCCGTCCCGAGAGAGAGATTGCTGCGTGTGGAAATGAGGACCGGCGGTTGCGGGGAATTACAGACGCGCATGGGCGTGACATGGTGGCGCGGGGATCAGGGAGACCCGGTGAAACGGTTGTCCGCTGACCGCCCGCGTGTTGTTGGGGGCCCGAGCCCGGTGATCTTACTTTAATCTCCACCCCAGGAGGCTGCCCCGCCGCACGTGAAAAATCCCTTGGGGTAGCAGTTGTGCCGGAGGAGACCGGAGTGGAACCCGACTGCTGCCCCCGGGGGGGGGACCGGGGGCCCTTCCGTACCCCGCGCCGGCAAGTCACACAACCTTTGTGACCTGATTTTTTCTCCGCCCCGTGCTTTGTCCTTTGATCCACATGCAGCCATCTCTCTCTCCGTCCCCCCTTTTTTTTTTTCTATTTTAGTTTTTTCCTATTCACACAATGGCCAAGAAAAAGAGAAGGTATAATGTGCACTCAGCGGCCCACCCCTCAAGTTCCACATTTCAAGTGGACTTTTGCAACATCAGAGGGATGCATAGTAACATCGACGCCGTCCACTACCACCTTGAGACGGCAAAGCCGGCCTTACTTTTCTTGACGGAGACACAGATTTCCTGCCCGGCCGATACATCATATCTTCATTACCCCGGTTACAAACTGGAGCACTGTTTTGTGCGACGTGCCGGGGTATGCATGTACGTCCGGGAGGATGTCTGTTGCCGCCGCCTCAGCCATTTTGAAGACGGGGACCTGTCGATCCTCTGGGCGCGTATTGACTATGGATGTTCCACTAAAGTCTACGCTTGCCTTTACAGGTCCCACAGCGGTGATACGGAGACGACTCGTTTTTTTGAGCGGCTACAAGAGACGACTGACAGCGTGCTCGAGCAGTTCCCTTGCGCGGAAGTGGTGGTCCTCGGTGATTTCAACGCTCACCACGAAGAGTGGTTGGGATCCCGAATAACCGACCGCGCAGGGAGAGCAGCCCACATCTTTGCCCTGACCTATGGTTTCTCGCAGTTGGTATCCTCACCCACGAGGATACCTGATATCGAGAGCCATACTCCCTCCTTATTGGACCTCCTGCTGACTACGCGGCCGAATGACTACAATGTTGTTGTTGATGCTCCGTTAGGATCATCAGACCATTGTATCATTCGAACTGCTGTGCCAGCTAAACAATCCGCGCCGACCTATTCTCAGGGAACGCGCAACGTCTGGCACTACAAGTCTGCAGATTGTGATGGGTTGCGCGAATTTTACGCTTCTTATCCCTGGGGGCAGCTCTGTTTCTCGTCGGGTGATCCGGATACCTGTGCAGACTCCGTTGCCGACGTGGTGTTGCAGGGCATGGAATGTTATATTCCTTGTTCCGTGATACCCGTAGGCGGACGGAGCCAACCTTGGTTTAATCAGTCCTGTAGAGAGGCCCGCCGTAATAAGCGGGCTGCATACAGGGCCTGGGCCAAAGCGCAGGTGTCTGAAGATCCGAATACCACCGACTTGAGGAAGAAATTTAACGCTGCCTCGAGGTGCAGTAAGAGGATCACTGTCAGAGCAAGGAATGAGCACATCCGCAGAATTGGCGATCGATTAGCAAGCTATCCTTCTGGAAGTCGGGCTTTCTGGTCGCTCGCTAAGGCTGCCGAGGGTAACTTCTGTCAGTCGTCACTTCCACCACTGCGGAAACTCGATGGCTCACTGGCCCATGGGGCGAAAGAGAAAGCCGATCTCCTGGGCAGTCTCTTCGCCTCAAACTCGACCCTGGACGATAGAGGTGCCTCACCACCGTCCACCTCGAGGTGCACAAGCTCCATGCCGGAAATCTGCTTCACCCAGCGTGAAGTCCGGCGAGCTCTAGCATCTCTTGATATCCGAAAGTCGAGTGGGCCAGATGGTATTCCTGCGGTGGTGCTCAAATTTTGCGCTCCCGAGTTGTCTCCGGTGCTTACGCGACTCTTTGCTCTTAGGCTCTCATATTCCACAAAAAGCTTCCCGTCAGCATGGAAGGTAGCTCATGTTCACCCTTTGCCTAAAAAGGGTGACCGCACCGACCCGGCCAACTACAGGCCAATAGCGATCACCTCCCTCCTCTCCAAAGTGATGGAGCGTGTTATAAACACACAGCTCCTTGGGTACCTAGAGGATCACCAGCTGATTAGCGACCGTCAATATGGATTTCGCCATAATCGCTCGGCTGGTGATCTTTTAGCGTATTTAACACACCGCTGGGCTGACGCCATTGAGAGTAGAGGCGAGGCTCTGGCTGTAGGCCTAGACATTGCGAAAGCTTTTGACCGGGTATGGCACAAATCGCTGCTTTCCAAGCTACCATCTTTCGGGATACCCGAGGGATTATGCGAATGGGTTGCCAGTTTCCTGACTGGACGGAGCATCAGAGTCGTTATCGATGGTAGCTGCTCCGACACCATGTCTATTGACGCTGGCGTCCCGCAAGGCTCAGTGTTGTCCCCAACTCTGTTCCTTCTGCATATCAACGACCTGTTACAAATTGGTGACATACGTTGCTATGCGGATGACAGTACTGGAGACACCTTGTACAGGGGCCGCGCCAACATCCCTCGGGTCGAAGTGGAAGAGAGTCGCGCCAGGCTTGTGTCTGAAATCGAAGACTCTTTAGATCTAGTTTCGATTTGGGGTTCTATGAACCTAGTGGATTTCAACCCCAGTAAGACGCAAGTCTGTGCATTCACCGCTAAGAAAACCCCTTTTATTGTAGCACCTCGCTTTCAGAGCATACCTCTTAAGATCTTGGAGAGTATCGGGATCCTTGGTATCGACATTTCCAGCAAAGTCGAATTTAGGGGTCATCTGGACAATAAGGCCAAAATGGCCTCCAAAAAGCTCGGTGTGCTGAACAGAGCGAAGCGGTACTTCAAACCTGGGCAACTCCTTATGCTTTACAAAGCTCAGGTGAGGCCCCATATGGAGTACTGCTCTCATCTCTGGGCCGGCGCACCGAAATACCAATTGGACCCATTTGACTCCATCCAACGACGTGCTGTTCGTATTGTCGACGATCCCACTCTCACGGGCGGTTTAGAATCCCTCAGCGTTCGGAGAGACGTTCCGTCTCTCTGTGTGTTCTACCGCCTGTACAATGGGGAATGCTCTGAAGAATTGTTTAATATAATTCCCACCTCGGGTTTCTACAACCGCACCTCCCGTCACAGAAGTGCGGTCCATCCGCATTTCCTCGATACGGAGGTGTCGCGCACTATGCGGTCCAAAAACTATTTTATACCGCGAACCCGTAGGCTGTGGAACGAACTGCCTCAAGAGGTCTTTCCATTGAACTACGATATGGGGTTCTTCAAGAGAGCTGTGAATAGGATTTTGCAAGGTCGGCGGCGCGCCCGCATACCCCCTGGTGTTGCAGGTGCCCATGGGCGGCGGTAACACTTACCATCACGTGGGACCGCTTGCTCGTCCGCCCCCTAGTCTATAAAAAAAAAAAAAAAAAAAAAACGTACATCACGCAAAAATCACTGGACAGATTTTAATGAATTGGCATAGCTATAACTTGGTGCCGGGCTAACATTTAAAGCAATTTTCATCCAGGGTGTATTATGTTCCCACGGGAACCACTCTGGAGGTCACGTGAACGAAATCGCGAGCACAGCAAGTTTAAATATAAAGCCCGCATATATTTCGAACTGTAATCTTTGAAGACCGTTTCGGACATCGCATCGGAGTAGTCTACAGTCACCATATTAATTAAGCTTTCCATTAGGTGACGTATCTATGTTATAGTGATCTGTGGCTCTAATTGATCAGCGATCACGACATAATATAATAGATCATATTAGTCAAAGGTATAACAAAAACGCCATTCCACACATGATTTAGGTTTCAAATAGAAATGGGTTATATCTCTTGTTTTGCACACGGTGTTTTAGAGTATGGCAACAACGTGGACGGATCCCATAAATTGACTTGACAAAATAATTGTTAATAATTGACATATTGACATTTTTATTCACTATGTGAAAACTGTATATTAAAGCCAGTAATTATGTAGACTGGAAACACTTAGGGTTGTTTAAAAAATGCAAAAACAATTGATGGTTGAGCGATATACCGCACCGTTCCCCAACCAGCTGTTGTCCGCAACTGTAACCTTTTAATATCCGCTGTTGGACATGAGCTTCCTCACGCAAATTGTCTCATGCACGACGGACATACGCCCTTACAACGCTACGCTGGCCAAGTGAGGCGACTCTTTTAGAGGTGGTGTAATTCCTCAGGACTTGTGATAGCGGCGATGTTAGTCGTCCTTTATAACACCCACGGGAAGAAATGGAATGAATGGAATTATAAAGCCGGCAACTTTAATGAGGGGGGAGAGTGCACGCTGCAATCCGACAGCCGCTGGGCGCACTCGACTGGCCACGTTACCCCTCTCTCACAGAAGACTACCTTGAAAGACTACATTTCCCACTTTATCTTATTTCCCTAATGTACGTACGTGTTTCGGTAGTGAGTGAGATGTGCAAGAGCCCGTTCCCATCCTATCCCTCCCCATTTCCCCAACCCTTTCTCCAAATCCATTTCTATATCCAAAGGTAGGCAGTGCATCCGGGGGCATGCCAACGTTTGTCATTTTGGACTAATGTTGGCATGTATCACGGATGTCTATGGGCTACAGTATCCACTTACCATTAGGTGGACTGTATGCTCGTCTGCCACCTTCGTCCATAAAAAAAAAAAAAAAAAAGACACCACACTACGTAATTACAGCGACATAAGTTAAACATATTGACCGATTTCTCCTTGTTAAATATTTCTTTTCACTTTGTTTGCAGTCTGAGGATTTTCAGCCATGTAGCCCCACGTCTCGCGTCAAATGATTGATAATCGTTTTAAGTTGAGCTACTGAATTAGTCACAATGTACTCCTACATCTGAATATGGAAAGAATGGTTTATGAGAAGAAGAAGGGAAGAGCTAGATTGTATAAATATGAACTCGATGTGCATTTACCGTGTTTTTAGTCTTGATCATGCCTACAAATTCTGCTACTCGTGATACCACGTCCTAAGCTTTAGATATATGCGGTCGAATTGGGGAAGGACGGGCAGCCGGGCCTACCAATAAATTTTCTGTACACACATTCAGCTGAATAAATGATGACCTCCCACATGCTGACTGTTACAGCATTGCGGATTTGTATTAGACTTTATCATTTAGACTGTCTTCTATTTAATAGCCGCGTTATTCTCGCGTCATTGTAAGTAGAAATTTTCGTAAAATCCTATGATATTTTCAAAATAACTCTTCTAATATATTAAAAATATGTTAAAATCGGACCATTCAAACTCAATATTTTCTTAAAAAGCCCGTGATATTTTAAAAACTACTGATATAAAATATACTATAATCGGATCATTGAAACTAGAAATTTTCTTACGAAACCTATGATATTTTCAAAATAACTCACCCAACATGATAAGAAAAATATGCTACAATCAGACCATTGAAACTCGAAATTTCCTTGCAAAACACGTGATATTTCAAAAAGTACTGATTCTACTATGATAACAAAAATATACTACAATAAAAGTATTGAAACTAGAAATTCTCTTACAAATCTCGTGATAGTACCAAAACTATGGATAAAAAACTACAATCGGGCCGTTGAAACTCGAAATTAACTCAAATATATAGACAGAAAAACGTTCTTATTCGAAAATTGGGTTAATCTCTATTGTGGAAGATAAAAAATTGGTTTTATTCGAAAAGTTGAACGAGTTTGACATCTTAACGAGAAACTGTTAACAACAACTGTCAACAAGGAACATCTTTATTGTCAGTGCAAGGAAATTATGTGTGTTTACTACTTTTAATATTGTTGTTTATTTGTATAAATGGAGATTTAATTAATTAAGCAATACAGCCCTTTCCGTTTTCCCCTCATGCATGAGGGATGTAAGGTCTCACAACTGAAACGCCACGCTGGCTGGCCAAGCGTGTTGACGAGTTCACACTTTTAGAGGTGGTGAGGTTCCAGAGCTTGTGGTAGCCGCTTTGTTATCCCATAGTCCCCTTTTACGACACCGCATATCCCCTGGAGTTGCAGGTGCCCATGGGCGGCGGTAACACTTACCATCACGTGGGACCGCTTGCTCGTCCGCCCACTAATCTATAAAAAAAAAAACCCACGGGAATAGATGGGGTGGTGGTGGTATTCTATAGCCGGCCAACACCACGTGGCACAGTTTACGCTGTTTCATAATTGGTCTGGAATTACCGACTACCTAGACTGATTGACTAATAAGACCTAATATTTATTGAGGTTTATAGTCAAGTCGGGATTGGCTCTTAGCACCGATCAATCTACAGCGTGAGAAATAAAAAACAGGCTTCGACTGGTAAAAATTGACAAAAGTTGAGGTCGCAAAAGAAATACGAAAGTGGTCTAATCATGTAATTCATATACTCGTACGATACTCTTCATGTAAATTACAAAATCGATCTCTTGGTTACACGTATACAAAATGTATGTATCCCCAAGGCTCTGAGGTCTGTCCGACACCAAGATCTTCAAGAAAACTATGGAGCTTGGTGTAGCGAATTTCCGTGGATCAGGGAAATCACTGTTCACTATATTGGTCTCATTATCCCTACTCTTATAAAAAATAAAATATACATGCAATTTTGCCCGGTTTAGACACTCGTGGCGGTTTTATTCAGTCAAAATCGTAGCATTGAGCAATGTTCTTTATGGAAGTTCGTACCACGGACTAATTAACGCCACATGTTAGACCCAATGTGTAAGAAACATATGACATAAGTCATATAACTATAGTGAACTCGGCAGAAACTCTTAGTTTCGATAAAGTAACACAGCTTGGACGGATTGTTTTTTGCGTGAGAAAAGCACTTCATGCCATTACAAAAAAGATGCCATAACTTTTCATCGCCAAGTAAAAATCCCCCCCCCCCCCCCGATAAAAATAACCCCTCGAGCGTCTCCAGATTGGCTAAATTTTATTCTAACCATTTACTGCAGATGCGTAGTCATTAGCCTACTTGGTCTGTGATTCGTAAGTATTGCATGAAGCGCCTAGAAAGTATATCCCCATATACATACATGAAACATAGTGCTAATGGGCGCATTACCTTCTAAAGCGCATCCTTAGACGCCGTCACAGAAAAATCCCTCGCCTACAAAGCTGACGTATAATGACGTCATAATTTCCGGGTCGTCGGCCACCCCAGCGGCGAGGCGTGAATAACCGTCAAGCTGACGTCACTTTAAAAAACTTGACTCATTGTCCTCGATTGCGTCTAATGGGATTATCGTGTGGAAAGTTTGTAGGGAAAATTACAGGGCATCGGAGAAGTCTTTATACAGGCTTATCCAACCGAACGTTCAATTGAGTCTTTTTGTAATAAGTAAACAAATTTTTCGAACAAATCTGTAGCATATGTATTCAAATCCGCACTCAGCCTGCATGGTGTGTTATGGTCCGCCCCTAGTGGTCAGTGCCATGCAGTGGGATGTTATATAGGCTGAAAATAAGCAAGTATTATGTTGGCTTTAATAAAAATATTATATATTCGTTGTTCATTTTTACTCTTTATAGTAAAACGTAAAAAGAACATAAAACAGGTAACTAACAGTACCACTGGCGGCTTTACTGTTAAAGCGTTTTCTTCCAAGCAACGGTTGGCCGGTAAGCAGAAATCTAAACACAATTAGAGGTAGATAGTGGAGCAAAATAAATACAAACATACATCCGCACACACTTACCAAATAATATATTACATACACTGAGTAACTACAACTATAAAACTACAATTATTTCCTTTCTTTGAGGTACCTAATTGTATGTAGATATTTAACAAAGTGGAGAAAATAGAGAGAATCAATTAATTAGAATGTACGAATTTTTACTTAAATAAACGAAATATATATGTTTATATATACTCGTAGTTCGTTCCAGCGATGTGTATAGTTCACTAATGTGATTCAATTTACTATTTGTGTTCATTTGTGTAGCAGTATTTTAGTAATTTTGTGTCGAGATTGAAGTGTTTCACAGAAAATATATAATTCATGTCGTTCGTTCTATTATGACGCAGTTAGGCTTTGCTTTTTAAAAAAATAATGAAATTTTAGGATTGTAGAGCCCCTTTTATTTAGAATTACACTTTAATTTTAAGGGCTAGGCACCTCCCGCGAAGGATGTCGAGTTTAGACGCATAGGTCTTGTTTTGTCCGTCATCATATACCAAAATTCAACTCAGCAGATTACAAGGGTTGTAAGCCATGGCCTAAATGTCTGGGGTAACAGTTTTAGTTAGTTAGTGTGTGGAAAAGGTTCATTTAGTTATCTCAAAATGAAATGACCCACGTTTATTTTAATATTTCAGCTACAATATTTTATAAAAAAAATGTATCACGTAGACGAGCGGTTAGCTGATGTAATATCACATTATATTTCGTTCCTCGTACCATCCTTCCTTTTGTTTAGTCCCTTTATGAGGTACCCTATAACGTTGTACATGTCTCTTTCAGGGTTTGCACACACAGTTTACACATAGTCAAACACAGATCATTCCATTCCAGTCCTTATTTATAGTACAGTACGGTTCGTGAGTACTGTGTTTGTAAACTTATGTAGTAGTACTTGGAGTCTAGCCAATGAAACGTGACACAATGCTAAATTATATTTTTTTTACAATTTACTTGGTAATATATTAAGTTGAATTTTTAGTGTATGATTCTTTAGTGTGTTTTAGTTTAGTGTTTTAGTGTCTTGATTCTTTACCAATTTATTTGTTGTTTCTTATGCATGTATTGATTTTGTAGGGTTGTAAGTATAAATAAATAACGACAAGCAATGGGCCCAGTATAATCTTATTTTATTATTATCTTAGTATTGTCTTATTATCCAGTATTATCTTAGTACCTATGTAACATTTCTTGTGTCGTCGCGGTACAGAGGCATACAAAGACAGACATTGTCTCTAATTGTCGAAATACAAATTTATGAATGGAACCCGGGAACTTTTATACAGCAGGTACAAATAACGGGGCTAATCAATCGTAAATTAAGACTTAAGTAATATTAATTAAGTTATATATTAATATTGACTTAATATTTTTTTTTTTATTTACTGACGTTTAATATGTATAATACACTTTATTTAACTATATAGGCATCACAGAAACGTTTAAAACCATTACATTTTGTCAAAATTCACAAAGCCACCTCCCTACATTTCCGTAGAGGACGTTATTGGTAAGCGATCGTGTTTGTTCGTGCCATATTTTTGATGACATCGATATCCTGGAAGACAGTAAAAGCATTTGGGCTATAGACATAATTGTACTCGGATTTCCGTCCTGCTTTCCTTCCATTAGAACAGTAGGTATATTGATTTGAGATTGAATAGATGAAAACGATTGCTATCCAATAAATAGGAATAGAAATAAATTCCAAAACTGTCCTGTAGTGCTATTCTCAGACCGCAAGCTGACACTAAAACCGCGTGATGTGAACATCATGGCGAATTTTAAGCTATGTTATGAAACACCGCTTTCGAACCGCACTACAACCACACCGGCATGAAAACACACGGTATGATTCACAGGGACCACATTTTGTAAACCATGTTGACGTGTGTTGCAACACACGCACACGCACGCATCGGCGGCTAGTAGTGTCTGTAGACTCCCTTATTCACTGTCCAATGCCCGAAGTAGGTCTAGACTGGTACGTTGAATAAATGTGAATGCGAATAATATTATTAACAATGAATTCATTTACACTACTTATTAATTAATTCAATTACATATGTTTAAATACATTTTTATAATATTACCGGTCAAAAATATTACTTGTACAAGATTTAGTGAATAAATAATTAAATAAATAGTAAAGCTCTTCAAGAAAGCTGTAAATAGAATTTTACAAGACCGGCAGCGCACCCGCATATCCCCTGGTGTTGCAGGTGTCCATGGATGGCAGTAGCCACTTAACATCACGTGAACCGCATGTCCGTCTGCCACCTTTACAATAAAAAACGAGTAATTTGATTTGCAAGGTGATAGCTGGTATAATCTGATATACCATATAATCCTATCCATATACCATATTTTTTGTATATGGATACCAGTATACCCTTTTGTATACCAGCTTATACTGTCACTTGGCAATTCAAAATAATCTTTATTCACTAAATCTATCTGTTGGTATATAAATTATAATCTACATGATAAGTTTCTATGTAAATGGTGATATAGACACTGCTTCTAATAGTTTTATAAAAATTGTGTAATATATATAGCTGAACTAGTCATAAATTGCGACCTAAATTTTGTCTAACATTGGCCCAAATATTCAGGCTCCACGAAGTCAAAGCTTTGACAGCCGTAGGCTATTTTAAGCCTCGTTTAAAACGAACAAAATAGAAGGCAAATATGAACATTGAAAGTAAACTCAAGGTGATATACTTACCTACCAAGTTGCCGTATTTTAATTCTCAACACTTGAAATTTCATTATGTGCTTGACTTGGAATTCCAATTTCAAATATCTCTTGTTTCATACCTCTGTCAAATATTTATAAAAAGAGAAGTCTGTTTGCTTATAATCTGGATTTTGATTTGATTTTTACTATCGTGTGTTATTTCTTCCCAATTTAACATTGTGTATGGTGGAAACATTAGCAGATTACCTATCAATGAAGAGACATTGGCGAATGAGTTCCTCCAAGAAGAAGAGTTGCAGCTGGAGCCTTTTTTCACTCAACGACTCACCGGACCCTGTACTAAGTGCTTTGGAAAACGTGTTCGAAGAATTTGTAGTTTTGCGCTTGGGAAATTTTCTATCTAGGAAAAACTTACACTGGGGCCACAGATTGTGAGGATAGTAGAAGAGCCAGCCAGAAAGTTTAGGAACACTGTTTACTTATCTGCCTTTTTGGTACAGTATTAAATAAAAACAAATAAACATGATCTAGAGAAAAGAAATAGTGTCTTATAAATTGTTTGGAACACAAGAACTTTAATCCATTTCTCCATAGTCTCTCCACGGTTAGCGGCTAATCCGCACCAAAGGGCTAACTTCCTGTTACAGTGCAAAGAGTCAAAAGTAGGTTAACTCAAGATTTTAATATCTAACTTAAGGGCTTCTATAAAAGGATTGTCACATGTTTACAACCTTATTTATTACTGACGAGTGTGAATAATTTTTTTATTATGAAAAAAAAAAATTCAATAATTATTGTTTCGAAGCTGTTATAAAATTATATAGAAACAGCTTTTTTAAAATTTTAGTAATGATGGATATACTCAATGACGGTTTTACATCACTGCATAGTAATGTAGTAATCTTCGATGTAGTGTGAGTCACAACTTTTGACACTGTATGTGCTGAATCTGTGTGCGTGAAGCACGTACTATAATTTCATACGAGCTACTGTTTGTTATATATTCGGTGGACCTGTCAACCTGGTTACCATGGCGACCGAAACTAATTGCCTATCGATTTTCCTGCGGTGATAGATGCGCTCCGGAAAACATTCTTTGTGTACCAGTTGAGGTTCTACTTCAATGTTATACTTGGATGTTGATAAATCTTCGTTGGTTTTGTTACCATCCTGTTGATGAATGACTGTTTTTACAAATATTGCATTAAAAGCTTGAATGTTGTTTTTTGCGAATACCGCTTCCATCATCAGATGCAAACATAGCGTACGATTAATATATTTATTTTGTTTATTGCGTCAAAAGTATACTCGAATGAATGTAAAATGAGACTTTGACTGTAAATGTTCAGGGTTATATTTAGAAAAAAAAAAACAAAATTGTATGCGATGGTATCACATAATTGTTGCAAGTATTCAGTATGTGTAGATACGGACCTCGGGGTTGATAAATTAATTGTAAAAAATAATTTCATATTACTCATTTTTTACATTTTTTGACATAAATACTTTATTGTACACACGAATTATAAGAATATTTACAAAAGAAATTACATATGAAACGCGTTAATACGATATTTACTCATTTTTGTAATGTGTTATCTCAAGATTTTTGTACGATTGTGTATGTTGTCTAGTAAAAAATTACTTTGGCTGTCAAAGGAATTCACATTTTAAATATGTCTGCAGGGTCCTACATCCGAAGATATTTCTGTAAGACTCACTTTGATGCTTAGACGAATATAAAATTAAATATAAGGCTGTTTTTACATTTTTATGGTTTTTATGGATAAAATGAACCATAAAACACACCCTTAAAGTCGCTTAGGTCGGTATCCATACATACTGTATAGAAAAATACCGGGAGCTTTCAACTTATAATTATTAATTTAAAATTTAAAGCTTTAAAAAGCTTTTGTGTGTGATTTCAAAATTAACTAATTTCGTTTCGAAAGTGTCGCTTTTACAAATAAGTGGAATATACTATTAGTATCACGCTACTCAGAAAATTTCGCAGCAAAGGTTTTTTTTCTATGGAACACTAGCTGGCTTTGATATCAATTAAAACTATGACTATCTATAACATAAAAACAAAACATTCCAAATTCATATTCCCCCTATATTTTTTTAGGAGCTGAATCAAAATAGCGTGTCTCATTAAAAAATGGATATACGACGGAAACATTTCCGCGCTCTGATTTTGTATGAGCTTAAATGTTCTCTAAAACCTGAATATTCTTTTAATAGTCTTCAAATGGCGTTTCTAATGCACAGTGTCATTCTAATGCAAGTAACTGTGTCTCGTTGATACAATGAATTTAAGCGTGGTCGACTTAGTTTTTCTGACGAAGAAAGAAGCGGACGACGTTTAACTGCTTTTACGGTAGAAAACGTGATGGCAGTGAAAAATTTTAGTTGTGAAGACAGGTGAATTACATACGAGGAGATTCGGGAGAGATATCAGATTGGATTGGGGAGTGTCTATGAAATCTTACATGGGCATCTACGGGTCATGAGGATAGCATCGCGCTGGGTGTCTCACAACCTCACCGAGGCTCAAAAACAAGTTCGTGTCGAATGGTGCAGTGATATAATAACAAAATTTGAAGAAAGATCGTCTCAGCACTTTACAACATTTTCACAGGTGACTAACCAGTAACATCCAGTGGCAATCTACTGCTTGGCTGTTTCAAAGTGCGCCAACGCTTACCAAAGTGAAAAGAGCAAGAAGCGCTGGAAAAAATTTAATCGCAAGTTTTTTCACAATGGCAGAATGGTACATAGCTACGAACTTGCCAAACGTTATTAGTGCAGTGAGTAACAACCGTCCTAACACAGGTCTCCGCGGACTGCTGCTGCACCACGACAACGCGCCAGCTCACTCAGCGCTTAAAAGAAGGGACTTTTTAGACAGTACCCTGATTAACGTTTTAGGCCATCCACCTTACAGTTCCGATTTGGCACCTTGTGACATTTTTATTTCCCCAAATTAAATCTTATCTATAAGGGAAGAAGTTATCATCGCCGGACGATGCTCTGGCTATGTTCGAAGAGGCTGTGAAAGAGGTGAGTGTGAAGACCTACCTACCTGAGGAAGTGTGACAAAAGTATTTTCAAAATTGGTTAAGACGCGTGAAACTTTGTATATATGCAAGTGGAGAGTACTTTGAAAAAATGAAATAAATTGGAACCCGTATAACATTTTTTTGCACCTTCGCAAAACTTTCTGAGTTCCCCACGTACATTAATATTATGTGCACAAAATTATAATAAAAATAGATATAAACTCTTAGAATGTCCACATATGACATAGATATATGTCTCAAATACATATTATAGACCACAGAACTGGGGTTCCTTGTCCTATATTCCGAGTTATAGTCAACGCTTCACTAACTTTGATCGATTTCCGAAAAGCTCATTATGCGATTAGTAAATATGAGAGACTTCATTTTATTTTCTAAGACTTAATCATTTTGGTTTTAATTACTTCATTTAGGTACTGCGAATTTGATCTATGATATTACATGATTATTTGGAAAGTAACACAAATGAAGAAACATATATTCTTAAAAGAAAAGAGAAACATTGTTATGAAAATCCCTCTCATCCACCATAAAACGAAGGGTTAACTCAGTGTAGTGGGGTACAAACTACTTCGTCACGTGGAGTTATCATTTATCATGTCGGTCTGGTGTCAGGACCAAACTACTGGGTAAACCTCGTCCGCTAAGTGCGGCTTAATGATCATTCTTCAACATTTATGGGCTGAGGGAAGTAGGGTGAAGGATTTTCGTTCGAAAAATTGTGTATTATGTTTTATTAATTGTAGTATTTATTTACTTAGGCCGTGTGGTGTCGGCATTAGAATAACACCGCTCAATCTCTTTCTGTCTTCTCAGAGAGAGATTTTCCCGTGAGTGTCGTAAATGGCGACTAAGGTATAACAAAGCGGTTACCACAAGGTCTGAGGAACTACATCACCTCTAAAACAGTGGACTCGCCAAGCCGTTTAAGGCCATGCATAAGACAGTGTGGAGGCCCATGTCCAGCAGTGGATGAGAACCCTACCAATAAAGCAAGTAACAATGGATTGGTGCTATTCTTAAGCCGACCTACACTACATAGAAGACCTTGAAATGTAGTTTATCCCACTTTATCCAATTTTCTCAATGTACGTAAGTGTTTCGGTAGTGAGTGAGATATGTCAGAGCCCATTCCCATCCTATCCTATCCTATCCTATCCCTTTCCATTTTCTCAACCTATTCTCCAAATCCATTTCTTTATCTTCAAAGGTTGGCAGCGCATCTGGGGGCATGCAAACATCTGTCATTCTGGACTCATGTTGGCATGCATTGTGGATGGCCATGGGCGACTGTATCCACTTACCATCATGTGATCTGTATGCTCGTCGACCATCTTTTTTCCATAAAGAAACTAAAGCATGGCAAAAAAGAAAAAAAAATGTTTATGACAATATATTATGCAATACATATACATGTTAAGTTAATCTCTAATTAATTTTCTTAATTTTTCTGCAAATATTTTTCCCTTAACCGGCATGTATGAAATCAATGTATACTGCCTACATTTCCTAATCAGATTTCCCTATCGCAGGATGTTTAGAAGAGATTGTATAATTGCGATAAAACTGCCTATTGTTTTCTGTAGTATATATGCCTATTTTGTAGCTATGTGCGCAACTCTCTTTGTAAGTATAAACAATAAAGATATTTATTATTACGCCCATATATATTAGTTTACACCGAACACGACCTTTACTATATGCACCATCCTCAAACATTCCGTTTTACCAATAGTTGACTGGCAGATAATGCCACAAAACACTAAGCGTTCTGTACAACTTTTTTGCAGTAATATTTAAATAAATATATGGATAAAGCGAGGAAAAATTATACATCCACCAAAATAATTAAGACGAGTAAATTGTATTTATAACAAATATCTAAGAGCCAATTGTGATTAAATTTATATTTAAAACTCGTTGAATAGAGCCAATTATAGGTATGATATTAATTGACAATAAGATTTTTGACACTTCTTTCCTCCAATAAAAATATTTGTCTCCATAAAGCGTGTTATTGGTGCCTTAAATCATAAAACTCTGACAAAGAAAGTTGATCTTAGAAATTTTCAGCAAAGAAATCGGAAAGAAAAATGGTCCAGTAAAGAGGCTAAACTCCGAAGCACTTATAAAAAGCGAGGCAATTTTTTTCAATTGTATTAAAAGAAAAGTAACTACATATAAGTATATACTCCTTTGTCGACAATTTGATTGGCGTGGGTGTATTAATTCAACGTATTTTCAGCTCTTGTTCTGATCTACTATATTCTAAAAATACTATTAAAATACTGCCTTAAGTAACTACGCCCACCCTTCTCTTTGAAAATAGATACGGTCGTATTATTTATAACGTCCAATTTTATTATGTAGTAGTTCAAGGGTTGTCCGTTGGCTTTAGAATAGGATCATCCCATCTCTTGTCGTGGGTGTCGTAAAGGGTGACAATGAGGGATAACAAAGCGACAGATTCCTTGAGGAACTACAACACGCTTCGAAGAGTGGACTCGCCAACCCGCTTGATCATGGAATTTTAAGGCCATACATCCCTTCGCAGAGGACTGTACGTATGGGGAAGCCCGTGCCCAGCAGTGGACGAACAAAATGGCTGGTTACGGTACAAGGATTTAAGTATGAAATACCATTTCATAGTAAGTGCAATTTCATAGTAGTAAAACTGCCATTCGTGGGGGATTGGCGTGGCAAACGGATCGGCAAAACGGGATAGAGTTTTCCTTATAATATATTACACTCCCCTTTCTACGTACACAGAGAGGGAAATGTAACTTTCCCGTTCTTACGTAGCGAGAGGGTACACGCTGCAATCCCTGGACAAGTTGTACATGTCCGCAAAATGTACATTTCCCATCCCTATCCTATTCCCCCAAGGGGAATGAGATATGACACAGCCCATTTTGCATCCCATCCCAACACATCCTGTCTTGTCTCCCCCTATCCCATCGAATGGAGAGTAAAATGAAATAAAAGAAACTTATTCCGTTATTGCCTATAGGCTTATTAGAGCGTTCACGCGATTACAAACTATTTTGCGTTCGGATACCTACGAGTTATTATGGCACATGCAACGTAGCTCGAACTGAATAACTAAATTTGTTCTACAAAGTTGTATTTGCGGTTGGTCTCACATAGCACCTATTTAATAAGATAATAAATAATTAACTGCAAACGAGTTTGTTCGGACATTCGATTGGTCCACACTGTATAATAAATATTACGAGTATTCTTGGGTTATTCAATAATCATTTTTCATACAATTATTGATATCTTATCGGTATTTTGTTGTGTTGACGAAAATGTTTTGAAGAATCAGTGGTAGAATTTAGTACGGAATGGCAACTAGCCAAACAGATTTGGATTGGTCTTAGAGCAATAGATTGGATTTTGTTCAGATGTGAATTCAGCATTGGGGTTTGGCAATGCATCAAAAAGTGTTTTGTAATAGAAAATTTTACTTTAATATGAGTTACTCGTAATTAAATCTATATTTTAAAATGACTAACGGATACCGTAGATCACAGTTGAAAAGTTCTGATGTTATTTTATATCATTACATTGCAGGTCATACACTTATCCTACGCCTAGCTATGCCCACTTGAAGCTGGTCAAATTTTGCCGAGACATGATTGTAATCGAGGTCGCAAACTGCGGATTGAACAGTATCAACACTGTCATTATAAAAGCGGGCAAATCCCACAGATTACCGACCTTTGCGGCAAACTCCGGCATTACTCGGGCAGTGCTGACATTGCACGCCAAGCCTGAAACATAAAAAACAATATGTTGTTAGATAGGATAGTACTCGTAAATCTCTTCAACTTTTGTTTAAACGTTCCTTAATCGTAACGGTCAACATCCCTTTTTTTCGTCCACTGGTGGATATGGGCCTCCTCACTTACATTGTCTTGTGCAACTTCATGTATTGGAGGTGGTGTAGTTCCTCAGGGCTTATGGTAGCAGGTTTGTTGTCCCTTAGTCGCCTTTTAGGACAGCCACGGGAAGGGATGGGGTGGTGTTATAAAGCCGGCGGACACCACACATCCAAATATTGTTAAAACGTAATGAAAGCTAGAAATCTATCTTACCGGCTGACACTGGTTTTTATACGTTACCTTCTTATGAAACGTAAAAGAATGTGATTCTAAATAAATCATTTATCATCTCAAATTAGTACTGTCGACTATCATCGAATTCAACGCGATTCAATCGAGTTACGTTTAGTGGAACCAATCATAAAATATTCTGCACGAATTGCATTTCGATTGAAAATTAACGATTTATTTGTCTGAAATAAAAGTGGTTCGTAATCAAACAGTTCGTTTCGACGGTTGACGTTTATAATTCCAATATCGAAGTGACCTACATTTTCGATTGCTCCCCGAAATCTACGGTTAATCAAAGTACATCCAGACAGGTGTTTAACTATCAGTAAATATGTCGATATCGATGATTTATTTAATACATATTGACGTCAATGTGGAATTCAATATTCAGCTTTATTAAGAGACAATATTCAATGTATTTTTGATTATTTTGCGTAATTGTCGGAATGGACTTATTCAATTAAGGATGTCCACCAATTTAAAATTGTATAAAACCGTTGGCGCGTAAAATACAATTATTTTAAAAAATAAATGAAACATTTTTTTCTCCTTATTTATGACAATGGTGCATTTAGCGCATTCTGCCAGTGTCAAGTATTCTTCGTAATTAACAATTTCAAAGTCTAAAACGTATCCTGTCAATGCCCAGTCCCGTCAAGGTAAGTCGGGAATCGCTCAGTAAAGCGATAGTACGTTTATTGAGGACAGAAGAGGTCTCATTGGAGCCACACGAAAAACGCAGTCCTATGTTTTTATTTGATTATCGTAAACACCACGCACGAAAAATCGTTTGGAGTTTAACTATCACTATTAAACCACAATAGGCCTAATTCACAATTTTTACAATAATCAAACAGAAACTCAATTTCACTTCTCGAATTCCCGCCAAAAAGTCCAAACATGTAATGTTAACATGTTACAACATGTTACAGACATGTAAGGTTCTAGTGTCGTGTTTAAAACGTTCGTATTGCCCGTTACTCAGACTTGGCGCCTAGGCGGCACGCGCGGCGCGTCGAGGGCGATACGCATACAATAAAAGGTATACTAGAATTGTCCTATAAATCATGAA
The DNA here is from genome assembly GCA_914767545.1 of Sesia apiformis. NCBI lineage: Eukaryota > Metazoa > Arthropoda > Insecta > Lepidoptera > Sesiidae > Sesia > Sesia apiformis. The sequence continues at coordinate 12,487,059 of OU611963.1, read as the reverse complement.
AGAAACCTATTGTAAAAACTGATAGAATCGATTCTACTCTTGATACAACCAATTCTCAGGCTATTGCATTATTTCAGTGACAATTTGTATAAAGCAATAAAAAAAATGTTATTTTTTAAAGATTTCATAAATATCTCAATATCTGGGGAAGTAAAACCGACAACAATTAATTATAATTTGACCGGCCAACAGCGTTTGCAAGAAAACAAACTTTTTTTGCGTTCGTAAACAAGTTATTAGGATGATTTTAAGGTTCAAATTCCTTGCTCTAACTCAGTGCTTCCCAACCTTTTTTCGTTCCCGTACCCCTTAATAAAACTTTTCATTTATGAGTACCCCTCCCCTGATAACTCCATACCTACTCCTAAAAATGTCAAAGAATCACAAAGAATCCTTTGCGTACAGTAGCCGCTTAGACAGGCGGTATACAAACGAATGTACTGTATTTTACCAACCCAACGCTCATAGTCTAGCACCTTAGTAAGTTATTAGTTATAAGGTTCATTTTAAACTACATATTGTAGACATAATACATTATAATAATGTTTATATAAGTTAACTGTTTTAACTTCTCAGTATTTCCGCCATTACCAATATAATTTTCACGTACCCCCAATGGGACCCCGCGTACCCCCAGGGGTACGTGTACCACAGGTTGGGAATCGCTGCTCTAACTGAATGAATAGGTTTGTTCTACAACGTTTTATTTGCGGTCGGCGCTACATAACCGTTTATGGAATAAATTGACAATGGGCTGCAAAGGAGTTTGTGCTTGTACGAACTCTTGATTGATCCGTACTGTAACTCTTGCCATATTGTGCCCAAGTTAAATATGTATGTATATTTATTGGGGTTTGATATATTCTGTCTGGGATACCCTTTAGCTAAAGTAACGCAAATTTAATTCCGACTTCCTTTCTTAATCCCATCACTGATTTTTTAAAGTAATTTCTATTTAAATGGACGCCTTTCTATTTTCTATTCTATTTAACTGAAAGATTTAGCTTCATAAATAAATAGCTTTGGGTTATGTCATATTAAGTTGATATTACATATATTGCTAATAGGTTAAATCAGGCGGTGGCTCTGCGAGAAAAATGGCGAAAAATAGTCGATTTAAATGGACAATATTCCGTTCAATAAATATTTATGTAATACAAAAGTCACTATTATTTTATTTTCTCAATAAAAAGACAGCAAACTTATCCGACTGACTGAGCAGCAAAAAATACTAAATGAGTAGCAAATCATGATCGACAAACAACCTATTTTTTAATAACTCAAAAATTCTAAATTCTTAAAAATGTATATCTTTAATATAAGCATACAACTTTATACGCGTGGAGGGAGTCTTCTTTTAAGTATAATAAATACCTGTGTCTGCGGACCCCGCTCTTCCATAACAAGGTACATCGTTATATATGATTATTATGACATGACTATTGAGATAAAAATACAAAATTTAAGTATAAGAAAATGGTGCCGAGGTGTGATTGTGCGTGCATGTTTGTGCGTCGCGTGTACGTGTGTGTGTGTGTGTGTGTGAAGGTGTGTATGCATGAGTAAGTGCATAAGTACCTATGTATGCCAATTAGTGTGGAACAAGAATAACTGTAGCAAATATTTTTAAACTTCTAACAATATTACCATAAAGCCGACGGGGTCCTGCGAAGCGAGGTTCCAACTACGTCATAATGTCACCAGAGAACCTAAACCTAATCCACCATTAAATTTGCTGCTCATTCAGTATACAACTTCTCTTTACAACGGGTGTATCTCTGTCCTAATAATGGATTTTTTGACACCCGTGAGTTCATTAAAATACATTTTGTACTGTCAGTCTTAACTTAGGATTAAAGTGGATATATACCTTCAAAAAAATCCATTGTGAATCTTTTTTAATGGACGGAGGGGTATTTTTGCTGGACATTTAATTTCTTCTCCATTTAATTAAATATGTATGTCAAAGTTTGATGTATTTAGCTACACTGTTCGTAACGAAAGAGCAGATGACGTGGAACAAAACGAAAGCAGTACAATTTGTTGTATTTACAAATTGAAAGAGATTAGCACTCGGACTTTGTTGTTGTAACTTTTATCTTGGGCGCAAGTTATAGAAGATACGCTAAAGAGTAAGCTGTTTACATACTCTAGAAATAATGACGACATTTATGTCATAGTTTTCGTAAAACAGATTTCAAACTAATATTGAAAATGCGAAACTTGGTTTGTAAAATTCACGTCTTTGTTTCCTAGTAAAATGCACTACACCACTATAGGTATTATGCAAAATGCCAATTTGTCCAATTTTCAATGCTTACATAGTATATCGTACATTCGCTAGCAACATATTTAATTATTCATACATGAGATCGCACTTATGCCTACTTCTTTGTTTTTCATTACTTTATATCGCAATTTACCATCTTCGAAAATAAGAGATTCGGTGATAGCATTATGCCACGCCTTCTTTCGTACAGTTTTGTTCACACGTATTTTATTTTTAGATATGTAAGTTCATGGAGGGTTATTATTGTCTTAAAATAAAATTGGATGTCACTAATGACATTAATTTAATCGCTTCCGTTCTGGAAATTTCGGCTCAAGGACGACCGGAGACCAAGGTTGATGGGTGTGCAACGCGGTGTGACCATGGGTCCGACGCAGACCTGAAGCCTATAGTAGAAACTGATCCGTCTCAAAGTACGTCTGAGCTCACAGTAGCTTTCAATGTAAGTGACAAAACAGTATTGCGTCATTTGCGTAAACAATGTCTAAAACGAAAGATAAGTCAAAAGAACCTCATGTTGACAGTTTGATGGTCCTCTGTCGGTATGATCCACTATAGCACGGCACAACAGTTACCGCAGATGTGTGAAGATACTGCAAACCATAATGGAGAAGTTCGCGATCAAGCAACCAAGGATGGTCAATTGCTCTTCGTCACTGATTCTGCACGACAACACACTTCACTGAAAATAGTCACAAAATTGCATGAGCTGTGGCTGGAGACTCGCCTTCACCCACCCTTTAAAGGTCTACTGGACCCACCAGTTCGTTACTAAATATTTGTGCTTTGTGGTGTCGGCCGGCTATAGAATATCACCGCTCTCTCTTCGCGTGGGCGTCATGAAAGGCGACTAAGTGATAATAATTGCATTTTCTCTGTAAAAAAAAAAATATTGTAATTATAAATGTATTATTTTTATAAAAAATATGTTTAGTAACTATGTAAGGTTAGCAATGAACAAAACGTGATGCCTACATTCGGCAACTATGTAGAGTGGAATAGTATTTAATCCGCTCATTCACTCGCTACCCTTACTACCTTACGCTGTAGCAATAACTTTAAATTTAAGCCGTTTGCGACTCCCAACGACGTCGGCACCAACAACCAAGATTAGATCCGAGTTTTATTTTAACTTCTTGCGGTTTATGTATAAAGTTGCCATCAGGTTACCGCCAAGTTGTTTCGGAAGATTTTGTTTTTCTTTATGAGCTGAACTTAACACTTAAAGAAGAAATTATAGACAGAAAAGGAGTTCACACGCTTCCAAAATTCCTGAAACTCAACATTATATTTACTATTAATTATTTGGGAGTAATCTTTACGTAATAATACTGTGTTGATGGTATAGAATCTATACCGTCAACACCTAATACTAACTTATAGTATTAGGTTAGTATTAGGTTTGGTATATTTAGGTGTGTATTATATTATATCAGGGCCGGCCTTAGCGGTTTCTCTGTACTGTGCGAGATATTAGATTGCGTCCCCTCCCTGTGCCTGCACCCCCAGGCTAGAGCCACGGCGCGCGGCGCCCCATCGTCGGGCCGGTGCCCTCCGGGGCTCCGGCCCTCCGGGGCTCTCGGCGCCCCGTGCTGTATCGTATCGTAATCTATAATTGTGTCATTTTCTTTCCTGAAAAACGTCCACAAGCCAATATTATACGAGAAAAGGTGTCTCCTCATTTGATAGCGAAAAAAAAATTCGTCGGCCCAAAATATTTCTCGCGCCCCCTTTTGTGTCTGCACCGGTCTGACTGTGCAGAGCGCCTCCAAAACAAAACCCCGAGCCTTCGCGCTCTGTGCGGCCGTACAGCTAGCACATCCCTAAAGTCGGCACTGCTATACAACCAAATAAACATTTTGGATGTATTCGATGTGAACCTACAAGGTCCCACTATAAGACAAAGGGCTCTCCTTAACAATCATTATGAAATTTCAGACCATAATTTACTCAGTACTGATTGGTGGATATACTACTTAAGGTAGTTACTCTGTTAAGGTTTATAATACCTACTTACTCTGTTAAAGTTTTAAATCGACAATTAAAACCTTAATAATCTATAGGGCCTTATTTGCATGACCCACTAACTTGATTAGGTGTACTATAACATATCATCAGCCTGTGTCTCTCCACTGGATATTGACCAAGGCTCGCTACCAGACACGGTCTCCCTCTCCTTTCCTCCAGCCACCACTGGCAAACTTCTTTAAGCGTCGGTAAACTGACGCTAAAATTTGAAACCGAATGGATATGAGAGGATATGGATATGATGGATATGAGATATGAGTTTCGTTCAATCGGTCTTAGTTTTCCATATTTATGTATTCATACTTATCTTGCCTATTATTATTTATATTAATAACATTAATCAATAACTTATTTTTATTAAGAAAGGCAAGAATATCTTTCCGTTATTAATAAAACAAATAAAGTTAATCTTAGTGGCGTTTGATTGACTTTAATAATAGTTTGCACGAATTCTGAACTGCCCCAGTACTAAATATAGCAAGAACAAATATAGAAGGTAGCCTGCAACATACTTATTATAAGCCCTCGCTATTTCTCCCATAATAGAACCTTAATGAATCGTGGACGGGAGAAATTAGCTGTCTTTGTATTGTACAATAGAAAACCTTTGAGGTTTGGCTTGAGGTTACTGAATGGAATTGCTATTTTATAGGTACGTTGCGGAAAACGCTTTAATAGCGCTAGAGTATTTAAGATATAAGGTTTTCTAGAATATAATTTAAACGTAAATTTATACGTTTATTTATCTTTATTGGTAACTCAACAGCGATACAAAGCATATATAGACATAAAGTTAAGGTAAGAACCTGAGGCCAATACAGGATTAAATTAAATAATTATTACACATATCTGTTATTAAACGCAAACAGCAAAGTCGACAGCAAAGTTCAGATTGTCATAGATGCTCATGAGTTAAATACCGCAGTAATTCATAATTTATTCACTGCCAAACATGGTAATAACAATACATAATACCTATGTTATTAGGTTAAGACATGTCCTAACTACTCCCAACTGACTGATTCATCACCGAGTAGAAACCGTTGAAGTTAGAAACATGAAATTTGAACAGTACCTTCATTTTATGACGCAGAGACTCACGAAGGAGCATTTGTAAAAGTATTTGATTTGTTAATTATGGAAAACAAGTCGGCATATCGTATTATTTATAAGCAGGTATATTATTATTATTTCAGGCATTAGTGTAAAATATTTAGTAATCATCGTTTAAGTTGAACGTTTCGTCGCACCTCTCCACGTGCCTCTCTGTTCAAAGGTTGGCTGATAGAGAATGCCTCCAGGCATTAAGCTCTTCTAATTTTTTGTTACTTTTTGTTCTAATAAATCATTTTTTGTACAATTAAGTGCAATAAAGTTGTCTAAATAAATAAATGAATGCTTTATTACAATGTCTGAACTATTTTGTTTTGCTTCGGTGTCTAATAAAGAGTTTTATCTATTAATCTCCTGTAATTGAAAATTAAATGAAATTTATTTGCTAATGGGTAATGATCTTAAAAAAATGTACTATATAAACATGTATGATATACTATGAGTACTATTTCTGGCGTGCAAATATTTATACTGGAGTACATTGAAAAGTTTAGTATATCGATAGAGTTACATCAACGTGCAAGCGAAGGCACGTATTTTAGGTTTATGTCGATACTTAACTGCACAAAAAGGAACAGTTATACATATAAATTGGACTGAAACATATATACCTATTTTTAGTCCTCATAAAAAGTTATCAATAAAATACGAAACATGTGACCAAAATCCGTGTTACAGTTCGTGGAAGTTCCCGGTTCAACAGAGTATATTCTGTATGAGGTCAACCGAGGAGAGGGGAAGCAGTTGACTTTTACGACCGAAGGGAAATTGCAACTCTTCCGGAGTAGAGCCTTCAGTTTGTTTATGAGGTCGAAGCAGTTTAATTTAGCGTTGTTAAGTAGGATTTTTTTATGATGAAGTAACATATATACCTATTTAAAGAACAAAGTTCATATCATTTTAATTTTTATAGAGAATCAACAATTATTATAATAATTAGCTGTATGTTACTTAATGTTATTGTGTTACATTATTAGAACGAAAATAAAGTGTGAAAACTCTTTTCTTTATCGAAATAAGGCGGTAGACGAGCGGATAATCCACCTTGAAAACTCTTTTCTTTATCAAGATAAGGTGGCAGGCGAACGGACAATCCAACCTGGATACTGTTACTGATTACATTTCTCTGCATGTAAACAAGCGCACGAGATGAGCGGAGAGCGGGCGGACGTGCTCTTCCCGCCCCGCGTACCGCACGCGCTCTTCGCGGTCCTTATTATAAGCAATACAATATAATTGTAATTGGATTCTTTTCTTATTCATTAAAATAACATTATTACTGTAATGTCTACCAAAACCGTTTACTATTTATTTCATTTTTTGCAATGGTATAAGGTAGTGGCACCAGTCTTGGACTATTTTAAGCAATATTTTATTCTCGATTTGTTTTTTTTTTAACTATCTGTAATATCAATTTAACGAACTGCACAAATGATAAAACATCTCAAGAAATATCAATTTGGAACAAAAAGTAAGTTATAGGGCTACAATTTAAAAGAAAATTACAAATAAGTAACACCCTTACTGAGCACCAGTAATGGACAATTGTAACCCCATTTGCGGTTATGGACACTTCCCAGTTATAGACATTCAGTAATGGACTATCTCTAGTGATGGATAGCCATAAATGGGTACTCTATTAATTTTGTGTATAAGTAGCAATAAAGAAACAATATGAACATGCTTAAAAATTTTTTATTTCTTAAACTTCTCAACTTTTAACAGTTTAATCTTTACATTAGTCTGTACAATTTAAAAACAAAACGGTCGACTAAAGTGACATTTCGTAGTTCGACAGACTGTCTGTTACTGTTATTAGCATTATTATTGTTTATTAGCATTATTAGCATTATTCTATATTATTACTGTTATCTGTTACTAGCAGAAAGTGACGACAACGACAGACAACGGCAGACTTCGACAGACTACAGAATATCTCTAGTCTAGGGTTTAGTGTTGCCAATAGTCAAATGGTACAGCAAATTCTTATTTGGGGGGATTTAGTAGATATTTGTTCAACACTGGTGCCAGGTTCATTACTGGTGCCAGGTTCATTACTGGTGCCACTACCTTATTTCGTAACAGTTCGTAAAATATTGTTTCTTGTCGGATTTTCTGTTAATTATTTTACAACGTATAAATAATGGTCAACAAGAAAGTAATTTAGTTGTACGTATTTGTTATTTTAGAATTAAAGATTTTTACATAATAGTCATTCTTCGTGTCGTCGGTTTATATTGGTGGATTTGCTTATTATACGAAACAGTGTAAATTAACATACTTTTTGTTTAGGACAAAAAGCAATTACTATTTTTGTAATTTCTTTTATAAAATAAATTGATAAAATAGGTAATTTGATAAATTTATCGCCGTATTTTTAAGAGTATTAAACTATAAAATACAAAAAATAATCGCTATTCTGAATTAATGCAATTTTACCTTAGAAATTAATGTATTAGTATTTAAATTATTAAACAGTTATTTATAAAATCTTGTAGTAGATTAAAATTGTACATTGTATCCTTACTGTTGGAAAAGGTAAGTATTTTAACAATATGTGGTTGTACACCAAATTACCTTGTTCGTTTTCTGGTTTTTAATTCAATTGTTATAATAAGCTATCTAAATATGTATGAGAAAGGAAGTGTAATTAGTTCATTTAACTACCGTAGTCTAATTTGGATTCATCGTGAAGAATAATTATCATAAATGGTTGTATACAAAAGAGAAAATAGAAAACAGAGCGATAAATAAGAAGAGGAGGACAGAATAAGGTGGAATAAATAGCAAATTATATTGTGGTATTTTTATTTTATGTGTTTCCTAAAAGCGCGCCTGACAAAACTTTTAAAGTACATTAATTAAATCCTAACTCTTAGATTTTTTGAAAAGGGATTTGAATATTTTACGATCATCTTAGTTTATTGTTTTGTAATACTTTTAAATGCTATAAAACTTATTATTTATTAAGAATAATGAATAATTATTATGTTGTCGGTTTTAGTGTCTTGATCAAACTATATCATAATATACGTATGTACCATAGAAATGAGAATAGAGGTCTTTCCTCCATTAAGCTACGATATGGGGTTCTTCAAGAAAGCTGTGAATAGGCTTTTTGCACGTGGGACTTACCCATTTTTTCACTTACCATCACGTGGGACCGCTTGCTCGTCCACCCTCTTACCAAAGAAATCTGATTGACAACTTTTAGGGGCGGGGGTGAAGCAGATGAGAAGGGGTTAATTAAAATGTCAAATTTGAAATTTAAGTAAGTACTACGTAATAAGAATGTTCCATTATCAAAACACGATTAAATAATTACGATTACGATTAAATTAAATAATTCGAGAACTACTGAAGATAGACTATTAGACTATTAGACTCTAATATTTAGCCATAGCCCTAGAGGCTATTAGCCCTAGAGGGCTTGTATAACATATCTAGTATGTATTCTCAAATCGATGATATTAACTTATACACCAGCGGAGGGCCACTGGTTAAATTTTAAACAAAAGAAAACAAAAAAAAGTCAATTGTCTGATATTAAGTGTTACAATATATTATTTGTACGACTTAATAAATAAATAAATAAAATTATAGTTATGGAAATATGAAACAGAGAAATATCCCTATTAAAATTCAAGTGAACAAAAACAGTATCCCGCACAATGACATAATTTAACTTAGTTCCGTGCAAAAAGCGTGAAATGGGCCTATTCCGTTATAACTGCCGACCCTTTTGTCACCCCCCCCACCCCGTATTTGCATGGCTATGAGAGATTAGAGTGACGTCATAGTTTTTGTAATTAATGACAATTTGTATGAACGTACAAAATGGCGCATGTGTCATGTGTTTAGTGTACTTTCGAATTATAATACTTCTATAGTAATGAAAAAGTAATGTCAGCCTATTTTGTTTTTCAATAAGCCTACTCGTATAAGCTTTTTTCCCTATAAGCTATTAGCTTGACATGTTTGTTAGTTTGTTGTCAAATCTTGCAAGTCGATTCATTTATACTACTGCCTTGAAATTTTACACATTTATATAAAATAGATGACAATACAATAGTCCGATGACCTTGACCTGATGCTGCAGCCAGGAAGGCCAGCACACTATGGAACTCCTCAATGGCGAACGGTAGACATACCTTGTTTGGGTTCGATTGGCTCGTAGTTTTAATAACCTTGTGTTACGTCCTTAACCTGATGCTGCAGCTGGGAAGGCCAGCACACTGTGGAACGCTTCAACGGCGAGCAGCAGACACGTCGTGTTTGGGTTGGTTTTGCTGGGCTCGTAGTTTCAATGGCTACACCTTAGTGTCATGACCATGACCTTATACTGCAACCAAGAATGGACCAGAATGGACAGACATACATACAAATGAGTCATATGACGGCTTACTATATCGTTCTGTATGAGTATTTTGCCGTTTGCAACTTTTGAACATAGTGCGATTCTGGCACAATCTTCTGAAACCTTTGTATGATGCTAATGTGACAAAGTTATGTAGGTGAGTGTTAGACGATGGTTACACTAGCCTTCCTTCACTTAAATACATTGTATGGACCTAATAAAACTATTTTGCTTTGTCTAGACATTCAGACATTTAACATCTAGCGCAAAGTAACATAAAAACAAGAAAAAAATCCCAAAGAACACACAGTGTGGCGTAGTGAAGCATAAAATTGTATAACAGCAGCTCCTTGTACACATTTTATACGAGTATTGTAGCTATAATACATGAATATAGTATGGCTATACCGCAGAATCCTTGGACCAGTAGTTGACCTAATTCAGTGCAAACCGACTGTGAATTATGTACTAGCTTTAATAACGCGTTTTTACAACGCTATCGTATGAAATTATCATGTTTTTGTTAAGTTAGTAATCAGGTAAGAGAAATCTCTCGTCTCATGAGGGGGAGAGTGCACGCTGCAATCCAACAGCCGCTGGGCGCACTGGACTGGCCACGTTACCCCTCTCTCACAGAAGACTACCTTGAAATGTACTGCATTTCCCACTTTATCTTATTTCCCTAACGTACGTACGTGTTTCGGTAGTGAGTGAGATGTGCCAGAGCCCATTCCCAATATATCCCTCCCCATTTCCCCAACCCTTTCTCCCAGGGCCGTCTTAAGTCTATTCTGCGCCGGGGTGCGGGAGTGTATCCTAAGACAGTCAAACATCCTATTGTGTATCCTATGACAGTCAAATATCCTATTGTGTATCCTATGACAGTCAAATATCCTATTGTGTAATTGTTTACTATAGCGTTATATTTTTTCATTACCTTTAAAAGGTGAGCGCCCGGGGTGCACCGCACCCCTTGCACCCCCTGGTAAAGACGGCCCTGCTTTCTCCAAATCCAGTCCTATATCTAACGGTAGGCAGTGCATCCGGGGGCGTGCCAACGTTTGTCATTTTGGACTAATGTTGGCATGTATCACGGATGTCTATGGGCTACAGTATCCACTTACCATCAGGTGGACTGTATGCTCGTATGCCGCCTTCGTCCATAAAAAAAAAAAATATTTCCTCATTGGCATGTATCGTGAATATGTACACGTGGGCGTCAATATCCACTAACCCCAAGGTCGATTGTCTGATTTTCAAGAAAAAAGTAAAAATGTCTATCGATTTTATTGGATCGGCCGTGGTGAATTATGGTCCGAAATCCTTCGTATTCGCGAACTGAACTCGAAATTATACTTTTACATAAATATGGTGTTATTATTTTTATATAAATATTCATAATGTTCATATTTACACCAAAGGTCAAAACTATGTTTTATTTTCTGATTGACCTTGCGATTGATTACTAAAAATGCCCTATGGCATTAAATCCTCTTTTTATACTCGTATGAAACTTATTGCAACCATGTTGAAAATAACTAAAAAAAAATATAAATATAGCTTAAAACACGTTTATTTTGTTACAGGTATATAGTCGGAAATACCGGAAGGTCAACAAAACTACAGCCAATCCCAATCTTGCTACACCAATCTCCTCGTATTGGCACGAGTTGTCAAATTGCGTTTCGGATAGGGGAGAACTTTCCCGAAGTTGGTCGAAACACTTTTATCGCGTAAGTCATAGCCATTACTTGTTGGGATTTAAAAGAACACCCATTCAGTTTACTGAGGCTTATGGAGGGGTAGTTTGGAAGAAAAATACTATGTAGAAACAAGAAGTTCAGTTTAACTTTTGGATTTTCTTGTGTTGAATACTTTTGTAATGTAATTAAGTCTATTTTTTAAATATAAATGGAGGAAACAATGTTGGCGTTTTTAGGTATCAAGGGCAGCTTCGGATTTGTCGAAGGCGGCTATAAAAATCCGATACAAATTAGTGGACATAGTATTTAAGTAAATATGTATCAGTTTGAGTAAATGATACACAAGTGATTGTGAAAAATGATCATTCCAGAATCCCGTTTTGTAGTACCCAGCTTGATCTAAAGTTGGGCCGTTTCGGTCACTGATTTCGAGTTGTAACAAATTTCTGATTTCAAAAGTTCATGTTCATTACAAAAATCTATATTATTAGAGATACTTGGCTTGTGATAATGTTTAATGTTTTTTGAAACTGTTCTTTCCTTTCATAGTATAAGAGGAAATATAATTGTAGCGATGTTCCTACGACACAGGGAATCCTAGTGTGGGCCATTGAGTGTGGCGTTCTTAGTAGAAACTTCTAAGAATTCATTTTTGTGACCTTTATTCCGTATTACGTAGTGCGATTATCATACGAACGATTGCCGCAACGGTTCACATATCGCTATCATGATTACCATTGCTTTTCCTTAATGCTTACGACAACGATTAGGGTTGTCAACTCTAAAAAAGAACCGATAATTCAAATGCGGTACATAGGTCAAAAACACGGGATTCAACAAAATCTTACTTTGTACTACATACGGATACAGTTCACAACCAATGAAACGATGAAATCTTAGAAAAACTGCCTTATTCAATTGTAAAATTAACCCAATCCGTGCATTAAGAATATCAAAAGGACCTATCAGTATCCACTGTTGGAGGTGGACCCCCTCATGCACATTGTCTCGTGCATGAGGGATGTAAGGGCTTGAAACTCAAGTCCACTCTTTTTGAGGTGGTGTAGTTACTCAGGACTTGTGGTAGCCGCTTTGTTATCCTTTAGTCGCCTTTTACGACACCCACGGGAAGATATGGGATGGTGATTTTTTTTTTATAGAAAGAAGCGGCAGACGTGCATGGATACTGTCACCTATATACATCCGCGATACATGTCAACATCAGTCCAGATTGGGAAACGTTTACACGCCCGCGGATGGGCTGCCCACCTTTGCAGATTAAGGAATGGATTGGGAAAGTGGGGAGGGTGAGGATGGGATGAAAATGAGCTGTGGCATATCTCACTCAATATCGAAACACGTACGTACATTGTGGAAATACGATAAAGTAGAAAAAGCACTACATTTCAAGGTGGTTTTCTGTGAGAGAGGGGCAACGTGGCCAGTCTAGTGCACCCAGCGGCTGTGGGAATGCAGCGTGCACTCTCCCCCTACAAAAATATTCTATAGCCGACTGACACCACATGGCACGCAGAAGAATAAATCTTTCGAATTAGGTACATTTAAATTGTGTTCAAAACATGCAAAAAATTGCAAATATTGTTTTATTACCCCATCTATATTCTCAAGTTTACATGTTAAGTTCATATCTTATGAGGGACATTACTAAAAGAGATTTAGAAACGGGTCGCCCCACCCCACGCGGGAATTTTGCAACCCTAGCAATACAGAAGTCGCGTCAATTTTCGCAGCGTTTCCACTATTTATGTACGCTTATCCTTTGAGTACTATATCCCAAAGGTATTCCGAACATATTTTCTCTCTGTTCTCCTGTAAAATACGATATATCCTAAGGAATATTACGAAGCTGTCGCTGAGGGAAAGATATGTCCGAATGCAGCGAAAAACGTATGAGTTACCAGGCGTGTAATAAAAAGTTCGGCTAAACATCAAATAAAATATTTGCACAGTGTACGAGAAATCGGTATGGAATCTTTATTTACTCATTAGTTAAGCCTGCGATTTCCTTCGCGTGGCCTTTAAATAGATATCTTGAATAAAAAGTAACCTTGTTCTTTTCCTTGTCCTAATTTTCCTTCAAGTAGAATAAAAATTTATTGCGACCTATTGAATAGTTGAGACTTTCGGATTTATATGTTAAAATACAGTATTTTATCAAAGTATGATTTGTTTAAAGTTCATTATAATAGGGGTTAAAGTATGAAATTGCCGTTTTATAGTAATAGATACTTTGAATTGACATAAAACCTTCATGGTGTGAGATTTTCGAGTGAAACTTTTTTCACATGATACGAGGCGTATTCGAAAAGTAAGGGCCGTTCGCTTATATTTCAAAATCGACAAGTCGTAACACGTTTAAACTTGTGCATATCTGTACGTGCACTACTCGTGCACTACTATTTCAGGTCGTGATTTCAAAACGCATCAGATCGCAGTTTTTGGTCCACCAGAGAAACAATTTCATCGATTTGCATACTGGGCCTACCACTCCGCTCTTCGTCATGAACATTTGTTCGTCCAGTTTTGAAATCACGACACCATTGTCTAACCTTTCCTTCATTCATTACAGTAGGTCCATAAACTAGGCATAAATCTCGATGAATTTCAGCAGCTGAAGATCCTTTTGCACACAAAAATCTTATTACAGCGTGAACTTCACAGCTGGCGGGAGCAACGATTATCGCGGACATTGTTTACTGTACGCACAGATAGGCAAATGACTACTGAATCAAAACAACACCTGAAATAGCTGCACGAGTAGTGCACGTACAGATACGCACAAGTTTAAACGTGTTACGACTTGTCGATTTTGAAATATAAGCGAACGGCCCTTACTTTTCGAATACGCCTCGTACCTATGAGGTTCTTGTTTTAAAAAATGTGTAACATTCGATTTTCGACTTTCAATTGTTTTTTTTATTCAGCTTAGACGGGAAAGATGGATACTTCGAAAATCCGAGTAATCTTTGAATACGAGTTCCGACGCGGAACTAACGCGGCAAAAACAGCTCGCAATATCAATGCTACGTTTGGAGAGGAGACTGCTAATGAACGAACCGTGCGTTTTTGGTTTAAACTCTTTCGTAATGGAAACTTCGACTTGAAGAACGAACCACGTGGAAGACCGCCCACACAGGTGAATAACGCTGAATTGAAGGAGATGGTGGAAGCCGATCCGAGTCAAACTACCCAGGAATTAGCGGCATGGTTTAACGTTACCTTACCTAGAATATTGACTCATTTGCATCAAATCAATAAGATAAAAAAATATGAAAAATGGGTGCCTCATGATTTGACTGATCTGCCGAAAGAAACGCGTGTTGAAACTTGCGTTACCTTGTTGAATCGGTACAGAAATGAAGGAATATTGGATCGAATTGTGACATGTGACGAAAAGTGGATTCCTTACGATAACCGAAAGCAAAAAATGCAATGGCTGACCCCAGGTCAAACGCCGCAACAGTGCCCTAAGGCAAAGCTTACCAACAAAAAGGTAACTGTTTGGTGGTCTATTCATGGTGTTATTCACTATAGCTTTCTCAGGTCTGGTCAAGCAATAACAGCAGATGTTTACTGTGCCGAACTTCGAACAATGATGGCGAAACTAGCAGTGAAACAGCTCCGACTCGTGAATCAATCTTCACCATTATTGCTCCATGATAACGCAAGACCTCACACTGCACGAGAAACCGTTGTAACTCTACAGGAGCTGCAGTTAGAAACCATACGTCATCCTCCGTACTCGCCAGACCTTGCTCCAACGGACTACCATTTTTTTCGTGATTTGGACAATTTTCTACGTGGTAAAAAATTTTCTTCCCAAGAGGCAGTACAAAATGCTTTCACACAGTTTGTCGAATCTACATCCCCAGAGTTCTATCGCAAAGGCATAAATGAACTTCCGATTAGATGATTTCCGATTTCTGCGACGGTTTATAAACCAATCCTCATTTGTAGGCCACTTCATGTTTCGTTTGTTCAAGTTTGTAACCTTATGTTTTCAGTGAATAAAGTATTTGTACATAAGCGAGTTGTCTAGTCTGTATTATACTGTATATCAGTATGGAAGTATAGAGTATTTTTTTTGTGGTTCTATGTATTATTTTCGATTCTTAATGGACTGTAATGAAAAATCTACAGAATATCTGCAACCCCTATATGTTGAGAATGGAATAGACAAGGGTAAACCATTTACTATTAGTTTGATTACTTGTCTGATTTATCAATCATAAAAAATGACTTTTCTGAAAGGATAAACTGGAGAACTGACGGCAGAATTGTGGTTGTACCGGCAACGTTGTATTTGTGTGTGCGCGCTACATTTTAGGTGTTTCCCTACTGGGTTTCCTTTATGCACTATGACGTCGTTCTATATAATTTGCTAGCACTATAAATAATTCAGGATAGCCAACCAGGGTCCTCTAGTGGGAAGTATTGCGCGACCAAATGGAAAAATGCTTATTTTATGAGGCTGTATATCTTTTCCAGCTTTTGCTTGCAATAATCCTTTTCAATTTTTACGATGACAATAATACGAAAGGTTTTTTTATGGAAATGCAGAATAAAATGCATAAAAGCAGGCGCAGTAAAATAAGAGAATTTATTATTTTGATGGCAAAGCCATCCATCTCAGCATTTTCAAATATATGAGATTATAATAATATGTAAACACAAACCTATCTTCTTAGCTACAATCCACCATGCGTGTCTAGTGCCTATAGGTGCAAGTTACACTTGCTCCAGATTTGTTTCTTATTCTCAGGCCACTGAGCAAGTAAAATCCATACTTTAGTAGAAACTCAGTGGTACGGACCGGATTTCGAACGCACGACACCTACTCATATAATAAAATCGTAAAGAAGTCGTGTCGTGACATGAAATATTTTTCGAAAAAAATCGCTACAGTACTATGAACAATACAAACAACCGCTACTTTTAGAATGTTTTGTCTGTCTGTCTGTCTGAACGTTCTTCATACAAAGACCACTGGATAGAATTTAATGATACTTGGCATAGTTATAGCGTACGACTTGGGTTAAGATTAAGGGGACATTTTATCTCGATATGTTAAAAAGTTCCCACGGGAATTACTAAAATTCACGCGAACGAAGTAATTGGCACCGCTATAACCACTATAAGTCGAAAATGGACAACCCTAGACTAATATCGCTCTAATTACTAATACTTTTATTTTGTTAATTTCTTACATCTAATGACTTATCCACGAGCAAGCAAAATCCCTTATTTCGGATTCTATCCACAAAGTGGCACCTCGAAGTTTGTTCAAGTTCTTAGTGACTTTAAATTTCGCGTCGCTGTTTGTTTGAGATAAATGTTAACGCCAACCGGTCATCGTTTTCATCTATCGTAAATAAGAAAGGGTACATTTTAGTGTAATTTTAGCTTAATGATTAACTTCTTTCTTAGACTGCATTTGACTGATAGATATATAGATGTAATAAGTTACTTACAATTAATGCTGTGTGTGTGATTATTAAATTCGATTTTTTTCAAGAAGTAATTTATCGTGGTTATATGCTAAATGAAACATCCAAAAATGTGGCATCCACAATAGGTAGGTAAATTGAAAATGATTGAAACTTTGAGATTTTCATACTTACATATTTATTTATTAAACGGGCTTTAAATGCGTACATTTACTTATCTTACTTTTATTTTATTATATTTTATTCGGTTCTGTTAGTTAAAATCATGGTTGGGTGTAATCAAGTTAAATTCTTTATTTTACGTCGTCGAGTAAAATAATTTGGATAAATATGCCCGATTAAGACCTATATTTAATGCAAAAACTAGTTTTGTAACTTGTAATTACTTGTAAATGTAAATTAACATTTTTTAGTTACCATTTTTTAGTTAGGGAAGTTACCAATCCTGATGAAATTATTACAATCTACTTTTCTACGAAGTTCATTCACATTAGTAAATATTTTTATAGAATTTTCAATACTATCATCAAACTGCAAAAACTTCGTTGTATCTTGGATACTTTCGGAATATATTTCACACCATTTTTGCCTTCCGATTCGCTCCGTTCTTCTATCGGATAACCTCAAGGCATCGAGTTATCGCGACGCTTCTCGAATAATATTCAAAGGTAAAATTTTCTTCCATTTTAAAAATACCGTGTTTTACTCATATTGACTACAAAGATAATATTCGTCGTTTTGTTTTAAGAGTAAGTTATATAGGTTCAGGCCCTCCTGATAGTGCACAGTATCCGATGATATATAGGTATATATTTATTTATAGAGAGTGTACCGCACTGGCTTCCTATTAGCGGACTGTATGTAACGATGTGGTCGCCGGTACAGTTATTGCTTGCTGTGTATGCGGGTTTTTCTTCAGGATGCCAATATTTCCTCTATTTTCTGGTTTTCTTATATCGCTGTACGGCCCGGAATGAATGTATTTTTTTTTTTTTTTTTTTTTGTTAGGAGAGACAATCAGGAAAAATCCTGCATGGGACACCTGGTACCATCTAGTCTGGCTGGGCCAGCCTAGGTGGTACCAGGTAGTGTCGGACTCCTACCGACTAAAAAACCTGATTGCCTCAACATCGTGTATGTATAGTTCTTGTGGCCCTAGTGGCCTTTCAAGAGTCACCGGTCGCGTTGATGTAGGGCGAGCGCAGAAGGCGCTCAGCCAGGAGAAAAATGTGCGTTGCAACAGCCTAAGGGCTCCCCCGCCGGTAAACCGGCGGAAGGAACGGACCTCGGCTTAGGGCGTTGCATTGGGGGGATACCGCGGGATCGCGTGTCGGCGAGAAGCGCTCAGGCATGTGTCGATGCCTAGTGAAAGTGTTGGCTGAGGGCCGGTGTGTGTTAACGGTGTAACGAGGGGTACGTCCACGTCTCGGCCGGCGGGGACGGTGTCTGTGTACTGTGTTTGGGTGCAGAGTGAGAACCGCATTGGCAGCGGTGATCGGGTCGTCGGGATCGTCCAGGATGTGCCGCGGGCGACGATAGCGCGGAGGGGCACTCCTGTCCGATATGTAGGTGAGGGAAGAGACAATCAGGGGGTTGGGATGGTTTGGGATAGCGTCATAGTAGCGTCGGGCAGTGTCTGTTATGTATTTGACGATGGAGGGAAGCTCCAAGTCCTTGTGGAGGTCAACGTTGCGCATGTACCATGGTGCGGCCACGGCCTTGCGCATGAATCTATTTTGCAATTTTTGGAGGATTGCAATGATGGAGGGAGCTGCGTGTGCGAACACAACGCTAGCATATGTCATAATGGGACGGACGAGAGTTTTGTACAATGTCAACTTATTTCTAAGCGACATTTTACTTCTCCCGCCTACGAGGGGGTTTAGGCGACCGAGCACAAAGGCGGCTCGGTTGCGGACGGTTTTGACGTGTTCTCAGAAGGTCAGTCTATGGTCTAGAGTGACTCCGAGATACTTGGTCTTCCTGACGAGAGGAATTGTTTGACCGAAAAGGGTTATCGGGAGAGGGGACAGCTTAGGCCTACGAGCGTTAGCCGTGGGAAAAGGGAAGCACATGGCTGCACTTTTCGTCGGGTTTATCTCTATCCTCCACCTCGCAAACCACTCACCTAGGGCGGTGACTGCGCGCTGGAGGCGTAGAGATACCATACGTAGGTTCCTATCTGAGGCGTAGAGGGCGGTGTCGTCCGCGAAAAGGGCGAGCTCTATTCCGTCGATTCCAGGAGATTTTTTGATTTTGAGATTTTGGATAATCTCCTGGATTTCTGTTACCGTAACCGGTAGAAGGGAGTCAGAGGGGGGGATGGAGGCTCGACGCCCCACCTCTCCGTCAACCGTGTCGACGTGGGATTCGTCCACCGGCTGACGGCTAAGGGAGCACTGGGCCTCCAAACTGTCGGCTAGGCATTCGGCCTTCTCTGCATCGTCAAATGCGGGAGGTCCGTTTGGTCTTGTCAGTGGGGGAAACGAGGCTGTATTGTCTGTTTTCATAGACTTCGCCATCCGCCAGTAGGCAGTGTGTGATGGCGAAATCTCTGACAACAGGGATTCCCAACTGTGATTTTTGAATTCAGCGATGCGATGCTTTACTTCCCTTTGTAAGGCTCGCATTCTACGCCTATTCTCGTCACAGGGGAAAGAGTCATAAGCACGGATGGCTGCGTTCTTGTCTCTTAACAGCTCCCTTATGTCCTCAGGCAACTCCCAGCGGCGATCGTTCGCCGCTGGGACTCGCCTGGAGGAGCTTTGGATTAAATCCTTAAGGTGGCTGCCGAGGCCAGAGACCGCCGTGTTTGTGTCATCCGCACTGGTCAGGTAGTCGGGGATAGAGTCGAGGTGGGGAGAGCTGGAAGCCTTAAGGGCTTCTTTCAGCTTGGTCCAGTTAATAATCGTCTTGTCTTGGAGAGGTGGATCGGTCTGTCGTCCTAGTTTCATGACTACGGGGCGATGATCGGAGTCTAACTCGGAGAGGGGTTCTATCGAGTATAGACGTAGGGTAACGTCGGGTCTGTGGGTAACAGTACCAGGGTAATGAGTTGGCGTCATTGGAGCTATCACGTCAAAGTCGAGTAGGTCAATGAGTCTGTAAAGGCGATTACCGTTAGTGGTGGAGGTATGACTATTGAAGCTGGGGTGCTTACAATTGAGATCTCCTGCCAGGATGACTGAGTTACCTAAGTGGAGAAGCGACTCGAGATCAGTCCTGAGCAGTTCTATGTCGGGGGGGAGATAAACAGATGCCAGAGTGACAGGTTGATGACCTGTCATAGCTATACGACAGACCGAGGCCTCCATGTTAGTCAGTGGAGGGGTAGGAATCGGAATGCAGTGCAGAGACCTTCTGTAGTAAATGAGGGTGCCGCCTCCTCGGCTGGCCAATCTGTCATTACGCACAATGTTGTACTGGGCGATTTTGGGATCGCGTTTGCTAGGTTTCAAGAAGGTCTCTTGCACTAGCATTATGTCGATTTGGTGATTTCTGAGGAAATCTTGGATCTGGGTGCGTTGGGAGCCGTAGCCGTCAGCGTTGTAAAACGCGACGGACAGGGAGGAGGGCTTTACTCTTTTGCAAGTGAATTTTATATTGCGTAAAGTGAGGACGAAGGGGGAATTTTAGGGGTTTGCCTTGAAGAGGCCGAGGGCGCTAAGTACGTGCTCGTACTTGAAGACAAGGTCCAGACGGGCTAGAGCATCTCCGTCAGTGGACCTGAGCGCTTGGGCTAAGTTTTTTATTTCCTGGGGATTTATGGCCCCTAGGAAGCGGCGGACTAGAGCCAGGTCCTCCATTAGACCAGGACTAGCCTGGCTTTGGAAGGAGGTGGCGTTAGGGACGGGTTTGGGGGCCGGCGCAGGGGCGGCTGGAGTGATCCTCCAAGATTGCTGCGCAGGGGCGGCTGAAGTGGTCCTGCGCCAGGATTGCGGCGCAGGTTTGGGTGGGAGCGAGGGGAAGCTCGCGGGTGTGAGCACTGCGGCTGGGATGGGTTGCGCAGAAGGCGCGGGTAGTGGTGCTTTAGTTTGCACCGACATAAGGGGGGCCAGTGGCGCCTGCGTAGGAAAGCGCTTGGCGGGGGGTGGGGGTCTAGCGGGGACCCTCCTGGAAGGCCACCGCGGCGCTTTAGGGCATCCGCGATAACTCGCGGGATGCCCCAGCTGTCCGCAGAGGATACAGCCAGGGGGGTCCTCGGCGCCCTTGGGACGGGTGCAGTCGCTAGTGCCGTGGTCACCCAGGCACTTAACGCAACGGGATCGCGCGTAGCAGTTGCGCGCTGCGTGGCCATAGTATTGGCAATTATGGCATTGCCCAATACCGCCACGCTTGTGGGGGGTCTCAAAGGAGAGACCGGAGAGCCCGCAGATAGTGCGGGCGTCGAAGATTTGCTTCCCCTCGGAGGTGAGGGGAAGGACAACCAATACTAGGTTGAAAGGGGTTTTGTCTCGCCCCTTGTATAGCCGGTGCACTTCCAGCACTGGTAGGTTTTGGGATTTGAGATCCTCGAGGATCTCATCTTCGCCCAATTGGGGAGGGAGGCCACGGACCACGACGCGGAGTCGACGCTCCTCTTCAGTGGCGTAGGTGTGGAAGGAGATTTTCTCCTTCCGAAGATAGGCAGTTAAGGACCTGAAGTCCTTGGAGGAGGGGACCTGGACCTTAATGGCCACAGCAGTGTTGGTTGCCTTTGTGAAGGAGATTTTCAACATCTCCATGGCGGCGCGGACGTGCTCCCAACGGGCCTTGTCTTGGACAAAGACAGGGGGTGGGGGCTTTTCGGTGCGGGGGACCGCGGGTGGGGGCTGAGGGGTGCTCTGGCGAGAGCGGGAAGCCGTGCCAGGCTGGGCTACGAAATCCGACTTAGCGGACTTCGGGGGTGCAGCGGGGGTGGGGGAGGAGGTCTTTACAGACCTTTTCCGTTTCTTACCGACGACGGTGAAGCCGTCGTCGGAAGATTCGGCTGGGGAATGCTCCGCCTCAGATGCGGAGTCGGAGTCGTAGGAGGTCTGGACTATGTCCATGTCCTCCTGGGAGGTGTCACAGGAGTTATCCTGCTCGGGAACGGAGTTGGGGGACGCGGGGCTCTCGGATGGAGCCGCTGGAGCGGGTTTTCCGGAGTTTTTGGCCAATTTGACGCACAGAGAACTAAAGATTTCCGGATGGGAAACCTTTAGTTGCGCAACTATCGTTGCGTCGCTCAGCAGCGACGCCATAGCTGGCTGGGGTGGGGAGAGAGAGAGAAAGAGATAGCGTGCTTGTCGCTATCTCTGTCTTCCCGGGTAGGTGCGCCCGGGGTTGTGTAACCCTCCCTGCGGGTGAAGCAGGGAGGTGAGTGCCTACTACGTGAGCCCTAAGCTTGTAATCCGTCGCCAATCTTATTGTGCGACGGAGCCCTACGGGTCTAGTGCGAAGGGTGTAGACACACCCAACCGACACTAGGTGCAAGCTGTGAAAGGAAAACAGACTAGGCCGACTAGGAGACCCCCCAAGGCCGGTTTGCTAGCTCCCGTCCAATTGACTGCCTCGCCCTGAAGGGGCTCGGCGGGTGTGATTGGGTCAACACCCCACTCGGTTCGTTGGCACCGTTAGGTTAACCACCGAGGACCACGAAACTGTGGATTTTCCCAGAAGGGGCAAAACTGCAGTTGCGGAACTGCAGTAGTTTTTGGCGGAATCAGCCGCTGCCTTGAGAAAGGCAACTTTTGATTACAATCGCGGGCTTCAGCGCTACGGCGCTACGACGGCAGCTACGACGGCGGCGGCTACGGCAAGCGCAGCGGAGCGGAGGACGTCCGATCGCTAGCGCGATCCGGAGCGGAATGTTTTGTGTTGATGAATGAATGTATGGACATCCGCACCCATATTTATATTCTCTGGGAAAATCTTAATAGCGACTTTTAAATAAGCTATAGCGCCATCTATCGCTAATTTTGCGAAACTGAACCGGTTGTCCCGAACACAGAGTGTAACCGAATCTTTTCCGAATCTTAAGTTCATTGACATGCAAATTTTATATATTTTTTTTACAATTATTTTTCAGTTTACTCTTAGTTTGTTCTGTTACAAAATATCTATTGGGTACGAGTGTGTTGCCGGCTACGGTCTTTTGGTTTTTATGATTTAATTATCTATGACTTAATTTAGAAGAAATACTTGACGCAAACGCAATAGTATTATTTAAGGTAGAATAAAAAAAGAGTCCTTGCATGGCTCGCTGACAGGCTAGGTAAGGAGGATTTTGGTACCAAGCGCAAAGGTTGGTTTTCCCTGCCCCATTTCAAGTGTCCGCGATACTTTAGAAGGAGCAGGAAAACCTTAAAGAACTATTTTATCCAAATAGATGGTCCTGATACACTAGATGCCTCTTCTATTCCAGTATTTAGTGTACTCTTTCTACTTACTGAATGAAATCCTATGATTTATCAGTAAAACTACAACTTGGATATTATTTATGTTATTTTGCAAGCGCGATATTCCTTCTCCTTTATTTCCGACTCGGTCAGCAAATTCTACACGCTGTTGGACTATTTTCCTCTAGCTACCTATTAAAATAAAATGCATTTTTCTTTGAAATTCGCAATTGACAGTGATTGTTGTATTGAATCTGCCTTTAATGCACACTGAATTGTTAGATTTGAAGTATATGCCCGTACAATTATTGTACGATACAATGGTCATCGGTTAGGGTGAATCTTCGAATAGAGACAACGTACCGGGAAACATAGCAGGTGGACTGACGATTTGAAGAAAATCGCCGGTAGTGGCTGTATGAGAATAGCAGAAGACCGTTTGTGGTGGCTGTGCTTGGAGGAGGCCAGTATCCAGCAGTGGAGAGACAGGTGGATGGTATGATATGCTGAATTTTTAATATATTATTAACAGTTTCTTCAGTATAAAATAGCAAAGTATTTTATACTATTGTATTAATTGTGTCTATTAATATAGTAAATATATTTATTTTCTCAATACCTAATATGAGGGAAGAATGAGGGGCATTCTTCCAAGCTGCAAATCGCTTGTTTTACATACATACTAATACTATGTTGTCGTATGAATTTGAGACGGCTTAAGCTAATGGTTAAATACATGGAACTCAACCTTAGCACGGAATGTGATCTAGAACACATAGTTCATTGTAGTATCAACAATGAGGCGTATTCGAATTGAAGAAGAACAGTTGATGGATACAAATAACTTCGAAATGAATTAGCTGTACAGGACGGAGAGCTAATTCATTACGACGATATCTTGATTGACAATAACCTTCTGTCTCAGAGATTCTCAGAGATCTATTTTCAGAGACCGCTGTCATAAAAATTATGGCAAAAAATAGTAAGCTCTAGTTTTGAAGGTGGAAGGTGGATAGAGACGCTTTGTGAAGGTGAGAGATGATATATTCGCGATCTAAGGCGAGAATTCAGGATGGCAGGTTTTTTATAAGATGACATCAGATTTTTATAAAAACAAAAATCTTATAAATGGGTGACGGCAAGGAGTCCACAAAACCTAGAACAGACCCTAGCTCTATTTGGGCTTCAATGACACATGCATCAGGTTTATATACTATATAAATTTTTGTTAAAGGGATAAAATTATTATTAATAAATTAATTATTAAGAAAATGAGTTATGAAAATTATTTTTTAAATAAATTTTAAAATCAGACATAAAATAAGTGTACCCATTGTATGTATTATTTCGAAATTTTACAATTTGCAATAATAAATGAAATTTAAAATAATCGAAATAACAACAATTGATTAGAGTCGTACTTTGGAGCAATTAAATAAAAATGATAAATCTTTGTTGATTTTTTCAATATTAAGCAAGTGTTCAAAATTTAAATAATTCGCAATTAAGTTGTGTCAGATCGTTGAGAACTAAACATGATTTTTTTCATCGGACAACGTGAAAATTTCGACGTGGACAATGTGACAAAGTGTCCGGATATGAATCTCAAAAGTTAATATTCGGGCTTTTTGATCTGACTTTATGATTTTACAAATGACAGCACAACAATCGACACCTAATGCACAGGTTATTATTGACATAGGTTGTTATTATGTGTGTGACACTTAATTGTTCATGTCTACTGAAGCATATACTCGTATAAGCCACTCCTTAAGACCCTTTATGATAGAATTCCCGCCCTCTACATCTAGAAAACATGTGTCACCTGATAGTTGTTCCTGACTCTTTCTAGCATTCGGTGAACGTGGTACGATTTGAATTTTCCCTCCCTTTTTGTGTTGATCTTGCTGTTAGCAAAAAAATTATGCTTCTGACGCCCGATAATGACACTCATTATACACAACGGCCACGGATATTGTCCAAACTTTTTCATTTTTTTCACAGCCTCTTCAAAAACGGACAGGTTATTTTGTTAGGGAAATGACGTCTCTGTTACTTAAGTCTAGACCACAACCTAGTACTTTCAATCAACTGGCGTTAAATTTGTCTAACCTCAGTTAGGGGACCACTTCTCCGTTGGAATTTGACGTGGAACTACTGAAATGCTGAATGAAAAGCTCATCTCGCTGTGGCTTAAGTAACTCTATTAATCTGAACAGTCCGTCTAACTGGCGGTCAGCCGCGCTCTTGCACCCCAGTAAATAAGGTTTTAAGTAAATTCCTTTTTGATTCGCACGCTTGTTTCGCAATTGGATGCCTTCTAAAAATTGAAGTTGCTCTCGTTTGCAGTATGAATGTCCAATCCATTTTTCTGGAACACGTATAGTGCGTTATTCTAGCAAATTGCTTGGAAAGTTAAGATTTACGTCCAATACGTTATAGTTGTAGCTCATAGCGATGAAGCCGAAAAAGATAGATTCTGACTTATATTCAATATCCAAAAGAAATATTTTAGATTATTGTTTTTGTTGAAATCTCAACGTTGTCTTTGTGGTCAGATTTAACCATTAGTCTACTAAGAAAATGTTATTATACTATTTGCAAATTCTAGTGACTATGGAAAAGTAATTAATAATCGTTTTTCCGCAACAAAAATGTTATTTTTCTTTTCCGTAGTGACGTTTAGTATTCGTCAACATTTTTTAACTCCCGCGCTTTAGCGACAGAATCGTGGAAAATTCAATTTAATATTTAATGGCCGCGGAAATATATAAATGAGTAAACCTTGAGCAAGGAAGCGTATTATGGTTGCTTTTACTGTCTGGAATAAAATATTGTTGTTAGCGACAAAAAGGCACACAAATTTACTATTTATTGTGATTTTTTTTATTGTAAATATATGGGAAGAATTATTCCATAAGGTAATAAATATCGCTACACATAATAAAGTTCCGAAGCTAAGAGGCATAAAGTGCAATTTCTATTTTATATTCTAGCATAGCTCCTTGAAACGAAACCTGCGCGGTTTTGCGAATGCTATTTTCATCCCAAGCCGCGCACGCTTGTGGTTATAAAAATCACTTCCCGTATCAAATGCGATTGGTATTATCCCTAATATATTTTCACTTTAAGAGCGGTAACTTAAGAGATTGACTATAACCATAGAGGTAAGTATACAGGTTTAAATAAAAAAATACCTACACTCTAAGTTTCGTTTTATGTGTTTTTTAAATTCATCACTTTTCTATACAAACGACTCATCCACTGTCACCGCGTAGGTACAGTAGCACCGATTTACATAAACGTAGGTAACTGAAGGGAGTGTGCCGCGTTACCCAGTATTAAGGGTGTAGATTGTTGGCCTGAGATCTCGATTTCGAGCGACCGCAGCGCCAAAGTTTAATGTAACATCCGACGGGGCGGATGAATGACCTAGAGAGCGCGATTTTCAAAATGTTTTGCAACAAACGTTCCACGTTGAGAAATTGTTATTGAACTTGAATATTTACAGCATAACAATAACGTTGAATTTTTGGAAACTAGCTGTTGATTCTTTTTAATAGATTAATAAGAGTAGTTGAGACACAATTTTTATGTTTTTCTATCATTTGACATCTGACATTTTTGTATTCTACTTACCTAAAATTCCAACTATTTATTTATTTGTAATTTCACTACCAAAATTTATTCTAATTCGTAAAATATTCATTCAATAAAATAATTGCAAATTCAGTAGGAAGTGTGTTTATCTCTACGCAAGGAAATGTGCCTATTGCGTAAACTCAAATACTTACTTTTTGTTTACGATCACCTCGTCGATATCTAAAAAAAATCCTAGGGTTTTAAAAAAAATGTCAATAAATGAAACACAAGTATAAAAATGATTTATTTACTACACAATAACAAATATGAGTCGCCATTACTCGCTATCTCAAAAGCGTGCTAGGGTTGTACAAAAATTAGTAAATAATTCATTTATTTACTAATTTTAACAGAAGTTTGTAAATTATTAATATACTAATTAAAAGTATGTAATTAAACAATAACGAAATATGAGTTCAAAATTCTAATGGTTTTTCATTCGATTACGGATCAAGTTCTGATTTCTGCTAATTTGATGATAAAATCAATGGCTATCACAAAACCTATCAGAATGAAAACGTTACCAGCTGCCCGATTCACGTAAGTAATAAAAACCGTAGCGCAGTGACGTCACTTCGTTTTTTGCAAATTTAGCCCTTTTAACCGACTTAAAAAAAGGAGAATTCTCAATTCGCTGTATTTTTGAACCAATTTTTATGATTCTTTACACCAGGTAACTCAGAAATTGTATAGTAATTGAGCTATTGGAAGATTTATGACAATCCAAGACTAGATAAGTAAGTGCGTTTAAAACAGAAAACCAAAAGGCGATTTCTAAGTTCCTAAGTTAAAACGACTTTTGGACTGGCGTGTTTACGTGAATCGACTGGCTGGGTAGTTAAGTTACCTGTATCTTTCAAAATCATTAGGCGTTCTTCTCTTTCATAACACGTAAAGCTCTTTCTTTCCTCTCTTTCATAGCCTCTATGATACTGGGCGCGTCACGAATGGGCATGCTTCGTGACTGCCGAGGATCAACTAATTCTGGAAGTAGGCAATCGTAATAAAACCTAACTAATTTCATCTCCATTTTCTCCTCCCAAAATTTGTCGTCCTTTTCTATAATATAAACTTTCATAGGTACAGTAGCACCAAACCAGATGCCAAGCATGCAAACGTTTCTTTTAGTAATATGTACCTGTCCCTGAATTTGGAAATACCAGTTATGATTTTTATTTATGACATAACCCTTGGAAGCCTTGTCCTTAACCCAAAAGGTATGTTTGGCCATTGCTTCATCAAGAGTCATGCCAGCTAAAGAATGTGGGCACTTAATTTCAATTAAACCGTTTGCATAAATGCCATCTGGTGTAGTACCAAGAAATTCATATTGATCGTCGACGAACAAACCGCAACCTTGTATACTAATATTCTCTTGAATTTCTAACTGTTTAATTGCGGTTTCTTCGTTTTCGATACCGTACCGTACAGCAGGCAAACTGGAGATATTACTACCATAAACGATTTTACGAACAAGAACAGCACAACTTGTGCTCTCTCGTTTTTTACAAACTTCCCCGAACGATGATGAGGTTAGTAATTTTCTCCTTGTACTCATCCACTCAGAACTACTTCTTTGCAAATGGGTCGACCTTTCAAGCTCCTCTCTTTCAGCACAAGACAACTTTAAATCGGCTAAAAAAGATGACTTGGCTTTCTCATATAATTCTGGACTCAGATCAGGTTTTTCGCAGTTTGGTCCATAGTGAGCGTCTTTCGATACAGCGCTGTGGCTCTTTTTCAATCTTAATTTAGGTTTAGCAATTAAACGGATTCTACGATTACAATTTTCCACTTTCGCGATCAAAGGATTAGGACTAGATTTAAATATTACTTCATGAGTTTTACTATGAATCGATCCTGTATTAAAAGACACAACAGCAGCTGCGCATCGGCCCGCATAAGAACCACGGGAAGAATAATTTACACGCTTACCCCCTACTAATTTGGCAATCACTGCGTTAAAACTTTCAACTATATTACTTGTACAATTATGAATTAAACTTCTAGAATGATATGACAGTCTTTTACTTAAAATGTGTACCGCGTCCATTAATCCGCATCCAACAATTGCTGGAAGCAACCCAACAGGTTCTATTCGACGAGTATCAGGTCTACAGAAATACTCCTTGCAATATTGGTGATTACCAAATACGTGTTGTGGACCATTTAGGATATCTTCACTAAGATTTTTTATTTTTTCTTCGAGTGACTGATTTTGATCGCCCCAATATTTAATAGCGCATTTTACACCCGTTCTTAAACGCAAATACCTTTCTTTTAGGAATTTCCGCAATTCGCAAGGATACTTAGTGTCTTTCGACAGTTTCTCCAAGCTATTGCAGTAGTTTCGTAAAAGATGATTTTTGCATTCAATTTTCTCTACTGTTAAATTACCGTACGGTCGCGAATCTAATATTTTTTTATAAGTACTGGAATCGCCGTCTGCTACAAATTTATTATAAATTACACCGTGATCAACAATGGAACGTTTAAACCCCTCAACTATTATGGTCGATTCCATACCGGTAGATGATCCCGAATAATTCTTGAAACAACGGTGTTCCGAGGGCTGACTGTCGTTCTTTGCGGCTCGTGCACAAACTACGCAGTATTTATTTTTAACTCCAAAAAACAATACTTTATTAGTTTTAATGCCAATTATCGCAGCTGCGCCGGACAAGGCGGAAAAAT
Organism: Sesia apiformis; assembly: GCA_914767545.1. Lineage (NCBI taxonomy): Eukaryota > Metazoa > Arthropoda > Insecta > Lepidoptera > Sesiidae > Sesia > Sesia apiformis. The sequence continues at coordinate 12,457,405 of OU611963.1, read as the reverse complement.
TCTTACCATAAGATCTCTTGCACCAACAACCGTCAACAGCAACAGATATTAATGGTGTACCATTTTTATCAACACTACCTATAGACACTGCGTACTCCGCTTCTTCCTTGACAGCTTCTGCCATGGAATGTGCTGCTGTCTTTTCCCACCAATCGCAAACCGTATTATTAATTTCATTGTATAATGAAGGTGACATGATTGGTAGGGCTACTGCGGCAGTTAATGTTTTTAACTGATAGTAGCTCCCACTAGATGATATGATACCAGATACAATTTGATGATTCACTTCCATTCTATCTTCTTTCTTTTCAATCAAACACACAGTAAATTTCATACTACACATACTACATTTCATGATGAGTTTTGAGTCCAGACCAACTTTTACTTCACCTATTATACTGAGGTAACTTAACTTACAATCCATTGGACCGTGGTCCCCTATGGCCTGAAGAGCTTTAAAAAAAAAAGAAACGTCTACAACTCTACGCCCAACTTCCATTTCATCCACCTTTCCCTCTTGGTCGTTTTCAATAACTAGTTCCTGTAAAGAAAGATAATGGCTTGATTTTTTTTATAAAAAATAATTAAAAATTTAAAAAAATGCAAAAGAATTAATACAATATTAGGTTCCTGATGAATAGAAATTATAATTTCTTTACGCATTAGGTATTGTTTTTTTATGACGTCACCTATTTGAACGTAAATTTTCTTTTGAGAAAGTAATTGAGAAGTATTTCGGTACTAAGGTGTTTGTCTCTCGATGAAAATAATAAATATTGCAAGAAAAATCTATAGGTAGGTATTGAGATTTTGTCTTCGCCCATCACTAACTAAGTAGTTTGTTTATTTATGTAACAAGTCTACAAGAATTACGTATAACAACTTACCTCTATACAGCGCGTAGCATTGTTGCTCAGAGTCTCGGCCCCAAGGTTTTCTTTATTTTCAATACTGGAAATATTATTCATCAATATTATCCACTTTTTATTTATTTTGTACAACCCTAAGCCAGACGCTAGGCGCCTCGCGTCTGTTTGGCGGTATAGGTATGTCGACAAAGTTGCGCTGTCGCCTACCTACTTCCACAATTTGATATTTAGACAATACTAGCCGACCCGGCGAACTCCGTATCGCCTTTTTTTTTTTTTAAAAATCCTATTATTTTGATATTACATACAGATACTTCAATTTTATTTATCAGTATAGATATAGATAATACAAACCAATATTTACATGTTATTGTAGGTATATGTCTGAATCGGGCGATCTAAACCATATGACATATTGTATTAGCTTTGTAATGTACCCTGTTCAAATGCGATAATAAATAAGTAGGGAGGAACTTACATTTTATTCCGAGATCTTTTGGCTTTCATATTTTTATAATGCGTACAAAACTTTCTTTTCCCTGGCATGCCACTCAAATTCAATCAGTCCTGCGAAAAAAATAGCCTATGTTACTCAGTGATAATGTAGCTTTCGAATGATAAAAGAATTATTAAAATCAGTCCAGTACTTTTTGAGTTTATTCGTTACATACAAAAATCCAAATCTTTCCTCTTTATAATACCTATTAGTGTAGATATTGTATTTTTTACGATTTATATCTAGTTCCATCATGGTTTTCTTTCAGACATTCATTATATCGATACTTTCTACTAACTGAAAATAAATTAATTATAAAAATGTTATACTTACAGTTTTTTACAAAAAACACAAATTCACAATACGTAATTCTGCTGTCTGCAGCCGACAAGCGTGGTGTCGCGTTCACTTACAGAAAGGAACTGCCGCTGCAGACCACCGAGATTGCACGAATGAAACGAACGTTTTATCCCATACATTTGTGTATGAAAAATTTACCTTAAAATATATCTAGATTTTAGGGCTTTAAAAGAGGAAGTCTTTGTTTGTAAAGATATAAAAAGAAGTATACAGCTATACTTATTGGTTTCTTCAGTGTTCAAAAAGTGTTTCTTTTTATCAATTTGTGTTGATTTATGGGGTTAAATCTGAAAAATACGAAGTCATGTTTTTGCATTTTTACTCAATTTTGTGCGTTTGTTGACGTTTATTATATAACAACTATTAGGTTTAAGAGTTTAATATAAGCATGAACATACTTATTGGTCTTTGATTGTAATATATACAAATTATCATTGATATCAATCATATGTAAATAGGTTAAATATGAAAAATCGTAACACTCTTTTCGGTGATTTTCACGATCTACACCCTTAAAGCTAGAGACTTCATAAAAAAGATTCTGTACTTCATAAAAAAGTACAGAAACTTTAAATTTTCAAGTTCTAAAAATTTTCATCCATGTGGTCGTGAGTTCAAATCCTCACCCTATCTATATCAATGACTTTCTACTTAAAAAATATCACTAGCTCCGGTAGTGAAAGAAAACAAAGTGACGTTCCAAAGTGAAATAAAAAATGGTGGTGGAATATGGCCCCAACCTCCTTAGTGATTTTCCAGGGCAGATTTTGCAGTGGGACGTTAAAAAAGTATGAAATCATACATCATTAATATCATTGATTGAAATTCGCAATTAATCTTCCTCGAAGAACTCGCTCCCACACGAAATGCGTGAAAGGGACCAGGGAAGGGAAAAGGGTCAGCATTTATGTGGCAAAAGCTAAATACTATTTGCAAGATGTTAGTTATATTTTATCGCGTGGTTCGTACATTAGACCCAGCGTAAATGGCCTCAGTATATATATTAAAAGCCACATAATTGCCAAGTGTAAGCAGATAATCATTTTGAGGCCTAAATTACAGAGGGTCAGCTCACCACAACTATATATTCAAAGTGTGTGTGTGACCTTCAGTATGATATGTTACTTCTAAAAATACTTAGAATTGTTGAGTAAAACCGTATGGCAGTAGTTATAGCATGGAGGTATCTATTTGAAGATTTGTCTTAATAGGTTGGAAAAATATTTTCTGGAATTTTCCTATCAAAGCATATTTAGCGCGGGCAATCTTTATTAAAACAAGAAGTTTATTTGTTACTAGCGGTGGCAGTGACTTCGTTCGCGTGAACTTGTGATTCCTGTGGGAACTTCATAATTAATCTGGAGAAAAAAGTATCCTAAATTTCAACCCAGCTTACGTAGCCATAACTATGCCAAGTTTCATTAATATCCGTCCAGTAGTTTATGCGTAATGTGCGTTCAGACAGACAGACAGACAAAAATCTAAAAATGGTCGTTGTGAGTTCTGTATAGTTTGTAGAATACAGTGCAATGATTTAAAAAAAAATGTTTCATGTACAGACATCTGTTACGACTTTATTACACGAATAGAAGACTAGCGGTTCCAGTGACTTCGCTCGCGTGAACTTCAGAGTGATTCTCGTGGGAACTCTATAATTGATCGTGATAAAAAGTACCCTAAATGTTGACCCGGCATCTAATTTATAACTGTGCCGAGATTAATTAAAATCCGTCCACTGGTTTTGCGTGATGCACGTCCAGACACACAGTCAAAAATTCCAACAATTGTTGTTTTGGACTCTGTATATTATAATAATATTTAAAGAAAGAAAGAAAAGAAAAATAGTTTACACATGTACAAATGTACATGTACATAAGTACACATGTACTTATGTACAAATACATAAGGCTCTGTTACGATTTTATTATATGTATCGATAATTACTTTCATTCTCGAAGTATTCTCAAAACGTTTAGGGCAAAATGTTTTGAAATGTACTCGTAAGAAGAAAACGGGGATTAATTGAAGCTCCACTACTCTTAAAACTCTTCAAGGTTGTTTAAACTGGAATGTTTTCGAAGTAGTTACATCATTTCATCTCTTCATTTCTTCGTGTAGGGGAGGGGTGTGTGAATTGTTATAGAGGGGCCAATGTTATAATACCAATAGAACGCCATCTATTCCCTGGAGCTGAACGATTTATGCGTCAGAAGATGCCGGTGCTTTTACTTGGATACTATTTTACTGACAGAGTTGTAGGCCGTATTGAAGCGATCCTGTTTCGACACTTGTATTTGACGTAGGATTGCTATTTACCGGCGCAGTAGAACTTTTTCGATAACTTTACAAATAATTAACATATCTAGGTGGTAGTGGTATAGAAAGAGTTGTTTGGAACCAGGCTTTATCTCCAGGTAAGTGTTATTGGAATTTCCACAATAATTAAAATTTTCTAGTTATATTTATGAAATTTCGTAGTGGTGGGACAAAAGTTACAAAAATGCGGGTGGCGTTTGTTACATGTAACAATTGACACCCTATTTGTTATAATGTTTTAGTAAGTCTTTAATTGTAATCCCTGTATATTTATTAAATTTCAGAAGTATGTACAATGGTTTATAAACGGCCTCGTAAATCTGCCAGGGGTACCATACCTGAAGAAATATATATTGAAGCCTGTAACCGAGTCATTGGAGGAGAAATATGCAGAAGTGTAGCCAAGAACTTAGGTATGTGCCCTATGATTCTGTTTCAATATGTTAAAAAGTACAAAGAGATGGATGGGAAGCTTCAGTACACGTTATAAGCCACACAACAGGGTTTTCACAGAAGAGAAATGAACACGAGCTTGTGACTTACTGTACCGGTGCCTGTAAATTGTATTTTGGCTTGACTACAAGAGATCTGAGCAAATTAGCATTTGAGTTTGCAAAAGACCGTAAATTAAACTATCCAAAGAAATGGGAAGCATCAGGAATGGCGGGCATTGATTGGTATGAAGCCTTTATGAAACTTCATCCAAATTTATTAGTAAGGCGCCATGAAGCAACCAGTCTTGCCAGAGCTATGAATTTTAATAAACCAAATGTAGAAAAATCATATTCTAATTTGGCTGAAATAATGGATCGCTGGAAGTTCCAACCATATATATAATATCGACGAGACAGGAGTCACTACAACTCCAAAACCGAGAAAAGTGTTGGTGGAAAAAGGCATGAAACAGTTTGGGTCAATAACTTCGCAAGAACGTGGGACTTTGGTCACAATTTGTTTGGCTGTTAATGCCATTGGTAGTAATGTACAAATACAAAGAAGGGGGGTCCCTTCTTTGTATTTCCTAGGAAAGTTTTTCAGCTTCATTTTATACAAAATAGACTCCCAGGTAGTAGTGGATGTGGTAACAAAAGTGGTTGAATGCAAGAGGAAGACTTTCTGTTATTTATACATTTTATAAAATTTTGCAAAACCAAGTGAAGAAAATCGTGTGTTGGCAGTAATGGATAACCACAATTCTCATATTAGCCTTCCTGTAATAGAATTCTGCAGAGAACATTTTATTTCTATATTGTCTTTTCCCCCACATACGTCCCATAAGCTTCAACCCTTTGATAGGTTCGTATTTGGTCCATTCAAATCGAGATTTAATGCAGTAGCAGATCTTTGGATGCGAAACCATCCAGGTCAACGCATGACCATATATGACGCATGAACTTGTTAAAACTGCGTTATTATCAGCTGCAGCAGCAGCCAATATAATATATCATTTGTTATCATGCTCGCAGGATTTAATTTTATAATTTGTAATTTTAATATAGTTTATTTAGTTTATTTCATAAAATTATGGTTAAAGTTTGTTGATTTTAATGTAAATCAATTTTAAGTAATCTTGAATTTTGCTAAGAAATTTAATATGTCCTATTCTATAACATCTTACAAAAATATGTTATGAAAACATGTTAATATTTTAAAAAATGCGATGTGTACAAGTCTGTACTTATTGCCCCTGGGTAACGTCACAACTGCCCCACCTGATGGTACAATTGTTACATTCCGACTTAAGCTCCTGAAGTGCAATTGTAGTAATAAAATGTAATTGTATTTCTTTTTTATATGGTTTAATTAATAAATGATAAGTGTGCCTATCTTGTGTCCAGAAATTTTGATATTGTTATGTATAATTAAAAGGTTATGGTGATTTAAAAAAAATGTAACTATTGACTATTATGTAAAATCAGTTTATATTATAATAGTATAACTGTTATATAAATAAGATAAAATATTTCACATTAAAACCACTCCCCTCTACCACATATAAAAAGAATACATTCAGAATTTCAAATTTAACGAAATATTTCTGCTGCGTTGTGAGATTTTTTAGCATAGGTATAGGCATTTCGCATAATGATACGTCCTCATCGTATTCCTTCTCTTGCAATAATTTTGAGTAATTCATCATCGTTGACTTTCCGGTTGATTTTAGATTTGAAACACATGCGCGGTTTTAGTCTCCCATTTCTTATTCTATGTCGGTGATGTCTTTATCGGATTGATTAGTTAGATCTTTGGTATTGCTAGTGCTTTCTGTTGTATCAGATTTAATGTTATATGTCGTAAAGCTTAATGATTTTGATTGGCGAAAAATGAAAGCGCTCTCATATGTATGTATGGTCACTTGTTTTCTTTGTTGCTTGACCTGAAACTACTTTTTCAGCTGCTTTATTTCTTATCTTTAAAAAATGTGTCTTTTAGATTCTTCCATTTCTTCTGCACTTCGGCTCCTGTGAAAGACAATAAAACATCATTAGTATTTCATTGCCTATATTTACTAGTTTTTTTTTGCAAGGAACATCTTTTTTATGTCAAAACCTAGAATACGATGCCAATCTCTCAAATATTAAATAGTTGTATTTTATTGGTATACTTAATTGTGCACTGCTTGGGTGCGGTAGATGGAAAGTATATTAGATGCGAAAAGTCCAACAACGCGGGTTCAGAATTTTATAATTACTAAACACAATAACATTTCTTAGTTTTGATGGCTATTGCTGATGCAAATTATTATTTTATCAGTGTTAATATAGATGCCTGCCGAAGCAGTAGTGACTCGACTATTTTGAGAAAATCTACATTTGGGATGAAACTCTAAGGAAATCAGTTAAATCTTCCATCTCCAAATTGCCCGCCTAATGATGAAAATGGAAGTGAGATGCCTTATGTCTTTGTTGGGGACGAGGCGTTCGCTCTCTCGGAACACATACACTGAAATTAAAAATTCAAAGAGCTTTTAATTCTATACTCACATTAGCTAAAATATTGGTAGAATGCACATTTGGCATACTTAGCAATAAATGGAGAATTTCACTTTAAGATTTAGATGTGGAACTTACTACGTGTGACCAAATTATAAAAGCTACGTAATTTACATAATTACGTACGTAAACATCATGAGATTCGATTTAATGACAAATTGTATGGCACCGAATTAAAAAAATTGCGCCCTATTGTGATGAGATCGAAAATATCCACCAGCATTGAAATACATCGCAAAATATTTTGATTCATCGAAGGTGTCTATTCCATGGCAGCATGAAAAACCTTTTTGTTTTCTTTCAATAATTTAAACAATATATAATTTCTAAAGAAAGTATATTTGTTGTCAGATTTTCTCCCACAATTTTGCCTTAATCACTCGATCGTGGTATTTTGAGTCAAATTTGTCCCACACGGGAGGTCGCTGTGTATTTATTAAAATCATTAATTGATCTTCGTCATTATCGTCATTTTATGGCTCAGCCGAGCGCTATAACAACGCTGGAGACGAAAAGGCACGAAATACTCCTTTGAATAGCGGTACGCGCCTGAACGCCCGCCGGGCCCCGCTCGCGCGAATATTTACTACGCAATTCGGTGGTGGAATACAAGTCCATGCTGCACAAAACATTCGCGCGGAAAAAAAGTCGCCATCGCATCGAGTCCAATTTGCATCAATCCACAGATTTTTTTCCCCCTGGGAATTTTATATAGTCAGTGCGGGCTAGCCCATATAATTCCATGTGTTACAGAATTGCGGTAAACATATCGCGCGGTATTTGTTCGCAGTGCGGGCTAGTCCTAGATTTAGTACTAAATTATAATTAGTATTGTAATTTTATTATAACTAATTTGTATTTATACCCATAAAAGATAAATAAAATACCATCTCCCTTTTACTATATCTTCATCTCAATTACAGCTATTCATTGAATATATCTTCCTTTGTTCCCAAAGTACTAGCTAGACAATATAAATGTACACTATGGTCAACAATGTAGGCAAGAATGTTACTAAAATTGGAACAGTAAGATCGATGCCAGACGAATATTTGTGCCTGTACACAGCAGTTTGTCTTGACCAGCATCAATTATTATTAGAAACTATGTGTGGCTATTCCAAAGCCGGCCGACATCATACAGCCCCAATTTATATACCTACATATAAATTACGTATTCTTTTTTTGTAAAAATCATTTTTGGGGTTTTATATACCTAGATAGTTATTAGCAAATTTTTACGAAAGATTTGGTAAACTTTAAAAAATTGTTCACTGCGGATATCGATTCACATTTGCATGTCAGTGAACTCAGAATCATAGATGGAATAAATGATTACAGACTTCGGAAAAGATTCGGTTACATTCTGTATATACTCGTATATTACATGTGTTATTTATTACTTCAGTCTCGTCACATTTCTCAAGGTTGTCTGGAAGTGATATTCTATATGTATTGTGTTATAATGTAACATTTAGATATACAATAATTATCCATATAAGATACTATTTTTGCTATGTCGAAAATTAATTTAGGTTCACAACTTCAATCGAATAAAAACGTTCTTACACCCAAAAGCTTACATTCTAGTTATTATTTAGGTCACACTAGCAAAACTCGGTAGACGTTGTCCTTCCTGTGTATATTTATTTACCACTGTATATAAAATCACAAATTATTCTGTTTTGCCGTAGATATGATTTTTGCGATCGGTTGAATGGTATAGAAGGCAATGTGCTGCAGCACCATCTAATGGCGAGTTACAACAAAGTCGATAGCACAAAAACCTTCTCCATGAAAAGATACATATACAGGGTCCATTATGAAACTAATGCGCATTTTCTGGGAAAAATATATTTATTGATCCTATCGGTACAAATGCTTAAAATTCTTCGAAATAGTCCCCTCCTGCATCAATGCACTTGCGGAGACGTGTCTGCCACGCCTGGAAGACACCCTGAAACTCCTCCACAGGAATGCCTTTCAAGAACGTTGTAACATGCATTTGGATGTTTTCCACGGACTCCTAATGCTTTCCTTTCAGCTCTCTCTTCAGTCGGGGGAACAAAAAAAAGTCACAGGGAGCTAAATCGGGACTGTAAGGGGGCTGGGGGACGACTGGGGTGCTGCTTCGGGCCAGAAAGTTGGTTACGATGAAGGCCGTGTGGCTGGGGGCATTGTCGTGGTGTCGCACAGACCTTTTGCATTTGCAGATCCTCGGTCACAATCCCATGTACCGCAAATGTGGACAAGTTTAGGGTGTCCGCGATTTGCTGGATGCTTAATCGACGGTTAGAACGCAAAACTTGGCGCACGCGCGTCACGTTTTCGTCGGTTCTGGCCGTTGTTGGGCGTCCAGAATGGCGTTCGTCAACGACCTTCTCCCGGCTCTCCTTGAACGCCTTGTGCCACCTCCCGGATTGTGATCTTGAAATGCAGTCGTCCTTAAAGGCCTCTTGAAGCATCTGGAATGTTTCGGTAGCATTCTTTCCAAGCCGCACGCAAAACTTGATGGCGTACCGCTGTTCAAGCGAACCGTCCATCACGCCGTGTTACAAAGACAAAAAACACACTTCACGCAAAGCCACGTCCTTCCGCTCTCACTGCTCGGAGCGAACTGAGACCGGGCGCGTTTGAACGGGCAGACCTCACACCACATTTTCCGATCGGTCCGAGCGCGCTATGATGGATAGTCGCGTCACAATAAAATCATGCGCATTACTTTCATAATGGACCCGGTATGTCATCACGTCATTCTCGCTCCGACCGCCCCAGTGTTCGGACGTCTCCCTGGACGTCCCCCTCGCTATACCTTCAACACACACCGGCCCTCAGCCAACACTTTTACCAGGTATCGGCACGTGCCTGGACGCTTCTCACCGACTTGCGGTCCCGCGGTATCCCCCCAATGCAGCGCCCTAAGCCGAGGTCCGTTCCTTCCGCCGGTTTACCGGCGGGGGAGCCCTTAGGCTCGTTGCAACACACATTTGGTTCCTGGCTGAGCACCTTCTGCGTTCGCCCTAAATTAAATACGACCGGTGACTCTTGAAAGGCCACTAGGGCCACAAGAATTTAGCCATTCCGAAAAAAAAAAGAAACATGTATGTGTCAACTTTCATGGTGATCGGTCATACGGTGTCGAAGTCATTAAGATCAGATATACCAACATCCTCTTTTATATATATAGATTATAGCGTACTTAATATCTAATCGAACCTGTCCTGTATCCTAAAACCATGGAGACTATCATGATTTTGACTCCATGCACATGAAAATGATACATACAAATTTGCTAAATACGAAGTTCAAAAAAATATTTTTTTACCATAAATTGCGTAACATTGATATTTGATATCAGTTAACTCAGTAATATGAACAACATCCATGGGTTCGTTTATACCTGCTATAATAAACGTTATAAAACTGTTATATATAATTTATATCTGTAGATACATCCTATAGACCTGGGGCCTACTGTTGTAAATCCTCTACATCCAAATTCGAGATCTCTCTCCCTCCAGATTCTCTTAAGCTTAGTTAATGACTAGAGTTAAAGACAGAAATGCTCACTTTAGATGTACTTAAAGGATTTTGAGACAACACTTTTGCGAATAAAGTTTTATAGGCTGAGGAACAAGCTTAAGTCGCCCATTTTGTTTTAATAGAATTAAATGAATGTGTAGCTTAAGGACAGACTAACTAGGAGCGTAATGCTTGTTTTCATGGAATTGTAAAATGGAAATTTAAGAATAAGCCTATATATAGAATTTAAATCGATAGGTATACTTTATTGTACACCAAAACATACAGAAGAGAAACAAAATATTCAAGTAATTAGAAGTACCGCTAGCGTTATCGCTAAAGCGATTTCTTCCAGGCAACCGTTTGCTAGTAAGGAGAAGTATGTGGACGAATAGAGGTAGATGGTGCAATAAGGAAATAATGTGTGGGTATAAAAACATAGATACATATAGAGGGAGCCAAGAAACTAGAAAAGATCAAAAAATCTAGAGAAGAGAGCCGCTCTTTCTTAAGATTGAATGAAAGCCATCGGTGTGAACGTTTGCCAATATAGCCGATGCCCTGCAGTGCTTTGGTAGCATCAACAACATACTTAGCCGTAACCAGCCATTTTAACGTCCACTGTCCACATGTACAGGTTTTTTCATGTACATTGTCTTGTGCGCGAGGGATGTATGACCTCAAAACGCCACGCTGGCCAAGCGCTCTTTTAGAGGTAGTGTAATTCCTTAGAGCATGTGGTAGCCGCTCTGTTGTGGTACCGATACCTTAGTTGCCTTTTACGGCGCGCACGATAAGAGATGAGGTGGTGTTATTCTAAAGTCGGCCTACACCACACGGCTATCCATACAAAGTGGATATGCAGTGATTATCATACCATACCATCAGCCTGTGTCTCTCTACTGCTGGATATAGGCCTCTCCTAAAGGACGCCATCACACACGGTCTTCCGCTCTTCTCATCCAGCCACCACCGGCGACTTTCTTCAAGCGGTCAGTCCACCTGGCCGGGGGGGCACACGCTACGTTTCTCGGTGCGTGGTCTCCATTCGTCTCCCCCATCGGTTATCGGTGATTAAATATGCTAATAATTAAATACTTATGTTTTAAAATTTCGTCGGATAAACGCAACAGTAACTTTTTTTACTCATCTCATTAATCAAATAATTGGATTCTCTTTTCAAAACCACAAGCGTAATTAACAAAACATGGAAATTAATATTTTTTTATTAGAGTACCGTTTCTTGATTAACATTTTAATATTTATTAATCACATTGAAGTTGGAGTTAGTGAAGTTTCTCCCACTCTGTTTAATATATAATTCAGAGATTCCAGTTGCTTTACTGAGAAGAACTTTGTGTTAATTTGTTGCTGGAACTAGGAAGTTGGGTTTCAATTTCATATTAATTTTGTTTGCTTTACAACTTTAGTCTCGAAAGGAATTTCTGGATTCACAGTAAATTATTTTGTGTAAGTTTATCAACAAATGCATTTTTATGTATTGAGTTTCCCAGCTAATTTAAAATTTTCTGAAAGCATTAAATTGTAGTGTAGTGTCGGCCGGCTATAGTCACCACCCCATTTCTTCCCATGGGTGTCGTAAAAGGCGACTAAAGGATAACCAAGTGGCTACAACAAGCCCTGAGGAGCTACACTATCTTTAAAAGAGTGGACTCACCAAACCGTTTGGTTATTGTGACGTTTTAAGACTATATCTCCTTCATCCACAAGACAATGTGCATGAGGAGGCCCTGTCCAGCAGGGGCTGGTTGCATTGCATATGCATTAAATTGAAACATGCGTATATTCGTCGAGGGCGCAAGCACTTTCTGCAATTTCGCAAACACTGGGCGCACCCACTAACCTAGTTAGTTCTCTCACACAGAAGACTACAGTAAAAACGTGTTTCGGGAGTGAGTGAGACTTGCTAGAACCCATTTCCCATTCCATCTTATAGCATTGTGTGGAAATCTTATTACATCGCATCCTATTCCATCGAGTAGAGAATGTTTCGCATGCACGTTTTAGGCCTCAACCCGAGGATTGCGGAACGCCGTGTGGTTTTTCTAGTTTCTAGTTCGCCCGTACCATAACCGTAAGCAGACCTTTTACCGTCCAGGGCTATGCAGGGATGCCGCGCTCCTGTGTGCCACGCAAGCGCCTATGCCGCGGTGGCTAAGCGTCATGCTTGGCCATTCCACTCTTATTGAGGTGATGTAGTTCCTCAGGGTTTGTAGTAGCGACTTTATAATCCCCTAGTCGCATTTAGGAATCACTTTGAACGAACATGAAAACGCTACTGTAAAAAAGACTCCGCGTTGTTGATCTGTGCTTTTGTATCTGCGCGGATTCTGTCGAGTCTGAAGTAGCGCTTATTCCCTCTTAGAGCTCGAATAGCTTGACGGATTTTTGTAATTAAAGTGTCGTTAGATTCGTCATAATCCCTTGACAAAATGTAACAAAATGCCAAGTAGCGTCCATTTTCTCCGACATATAAAATTGTTTCATTATATCTGAGATATTATCTGAGAAAAGGGACCTTATTGTTGGTTCTAATTTCCGAGATATTGAAACGTAAGCGAAATCTATTTTTTTTTTTATTGTTTTGTCTTAAAAATCAAATGTAAATGTAAATCAAATGTACATGTGTTCCTATTTAAACACAATCGAAAATTTTAAGTTAGTTAATTTTGCTCAGGAAACGTCAAATTTATTTGGATATGTCGCAATGCCGATTATTGCAACCAAGATTTTCATAATTCATACAACAAATTATAAAGCACACCGTGGAAAATGTAAAAACAGGACGGCATTCTAAAAATATGGGTACACTTAAGTAATAGCGGGCATTAGTGCGACGTGGCCTAATGGCGCTCTTAAGCCGCAGTCGAGCCGTACGTGACTAAAATTCGAGAAATGCTTATTTTCATGAAGCGTTTAAAAACCGAAAAAATACCGATTGACACACATCTCGACGCAGATGACCTGATTTCAATGTTTTTAAAGAATTGAAGAAAAGGAGTAAATACAAGTAGTAATATAGCTGTAGTGGCTGTGAGCAGGCCATAATTATTAGTATATTAGGGCGACCGAATTACATAAAGTCCTCGTATCCTCGTAGCTACCTAACGTAATCGTTGAGATTAGATCATGGTTCCCGAGTTGGAAAAAACGGATGTCGCTCACCTAGACTGGCTTATGACGTCATTAATTTTCAAATATCTCGAAAACTACATAACCAATTTTCATGTGTGAAGTGGTATCATATGAAAGCTATTTAAACTATTAATAAGAATGTTTTAGTGACTTAATAGCAATATTGCTATTAAGATTATAGAAACCATTTATAGCACAATGTTTGAACACGAGAATCTTCAATCAACGCGTCAGCTCAGCGTGCAATGGAAAAAGCTATGCTCGGAGTTACTTTGCTGGACAAAATTCGCAACGAAGATGAAGTGGCAGTGGGCAGGCCATATATGCCGCAGAACCGATAATCGATGGGGGAGGTGAGTCCTCGAATGGAGACCACGTACCAGGAAACATAGTGTGTGACGCCGTCCGGCCAGGTGGACTGACGACTTGAAGAAAGAAGAACGACTTGAAGATGTAGTGGCTGGATAAAAAGAGCTGGAAACCGTGTGTGGTGTCGCTCCTTGAGAGAGGCCCATATCCAGCAGTGGAGTGACACAGGCTGACGGTATATACTATTAGTTGTTTTAAAACCTCATCGTGTGAAAAAAAATAATATGGATGTTTCTTTACAAGAAGACAGAGCTCCATATATTGATAATAATACGAGTATATTGACAAGGTAGATGAAGATTTTTTTAATTCCTTTCAGTGCACTAAATTTTGTAATTCAAATTAAGCCCTAACACACTTTTTGGGCTCGGAAAGCTCTTAATAATAGGTGATCAGAAAAGTTAGCGGCCTTTTTGAACGTATGACTTTAGCCTGCTATATTACTGGTAATAATGATCACTGGCGGGAAAGTGATATACCGTTTGACAACTGACTTTTTTTAACAATTTTAAAGTGGAATTAATAACAATATTAAATTAAATATCTTTTGAATTTTGTTTTTCGACAAGGGTGTGAATGTTTGTATTGCTCGAAAAGAGATTTTTGGTGATGACCGAGAAGACGCTTTTTCTAAAACTACTGCAAAAAAATGGTGCCGTCAATTCAGATCTGGTAATTTTGATGTAAAATATGTTCCTCGCTGTGGTCGTCCTATTTAAGGTAAATGTTGATGTTATCATTGAAAAAATTAAAGCAGATCAACACATAAGTAGTCGTCAAATTGCGAAAGAGCATTCTCCACTCAACCATTTTGGATCACCCGCATAAATTGAATTTTATAACAAAAAAGCTAGATGTTTGGCACCCAAAATGACATGATTTAAATGACAGAAATTTGATGAATAGAATTTCCATATGCGAGATGTTACTAAAACAAAATGAAATCGATTCATTTCTGAAGAGATTGGTAACAGGCGACAATGTTCGAAAACGATCTTGGTCTGAACGAGCTGAGCCACAAAAAATAGTCCCAAAGCCAGGCCTCACTCAGAACAAAGTCATGTTATGTGTATGGTGGAACGGGAAAGGCACTGTGTATTACGAGCTTTTGCTACATGGCCGAGCTATTAATTCTGATGTCTACTGTTAGCAAGTAGTAAAATTGAAACAAGCACTTGAAGAAAAACGTAGAATGGAAAGGATGTAGTATTAGCTGGGAAGTTATAATGCATCTTCCATACAGTCCAGACATAGCAATGGGATAATGGCTCTGCCACAGCCAAAGATAGTTAGTTGAATTAAATGGACAATCTTCTTTTCAATAAATATTTATGTAATAGATACAAAAAAGTCCTCATTATTTTCACTATAAAAAGGCTGCCAACTTATTCGACTACCTAAAATTAAATAATATGTATTTATTTATATACATAAATGAACCTTGTTTTAATGTTCAGTATCTGGAAAAATATAATGACAAAATGCGAGATATTTTTAACACAAAAATGGGATATATTTTTCAGACGTTCCTATTTATTGGAAATTAATGATCTACAGATTACATTCTGTATATAACATCAAACTGGCGTTGAGCATACGCTACGTAATTAATAAGTTATATGCGCCTTAGACAGCGGCGTCGGCTTGGAGCGATAAAGAGTGGCTTACTCGAGAAAAATGCAATTTATTTACGACGAGCAAGTGTTCGGGCCGTAGTAGGGCAATGAAGCTCGAACCCACTTTATGTAATCTATGCCATTATAATAATTAGATCCTTACAGTGTCCGTCTATAAATATATCTATCTATATACATATTATTATCTGGCATGAGAAAGGCATGTTGCTGTGTCGATAAACTACACTGTGTCGAAAACGGCTGACGAGGATTTGTGTAAGTAATTTTGTTATTTGCGCTATACCACCGTCACTGACACCTTTTATCGTTTACTGCTGGACATGGGCTTCCTCACTCACATTGTCGTGTGAATGGGGGATGTATGGCCTTAAAACGCCGTCTTGACTAAGCAGGTTAGTGAGTCCTCTCTTTTAGAGGTGATGGAGTTCAGAGCTTGTGGTAGCGAGTTTGTTATCCCTCAGTTCGCCGTTACGATACCCACCAGACGAGATGGGGTGTGATGATATTCTAAAGCCGGTCATATACCATACCTACGCCATAACCCGTGGCCGTTATATTTACTATACACTGCGAGTGATGCAGTGAAAGTAAGAATGGAAAACTTTGTTTGACGAAAAATAGCCAGTTTCTGTTGTCAACATTCCTCCCGTCCAAAATGTTCGTTGTGAAAAAAAGTTCTATCATCCTTACCCTCAGCGAATTGGCTGTCCGCTCTTACAAAGTGGGGCATAGTAACGCCCTTTACTGCCTAACACAATACATACGACAAAAAGTAGGTCATTTTATAAACTCTCAATATGTCTATACTGTACAAATGCTGCACATAAATGCACGACTATACATTATGCGCGGATATGTTGCATATCGAGGCAAAGCCAGTCGCGTGTAGAAGCGAAATGACGTTCATGAAGGTCTTTTTTTATAGAAAGAAGGTGGCAAATGAGTTGATAGTGGTAAGTGGATACTGCCATGGAAATCCATGATATATATGAACACCAGTCCCAAATGACAAACGTTGGCGCGTCCCTGGATACGCTGGATGGATTTGGAGAAAGTGTTGGGAAAATGGGGAGGGACAGGATAGTATGAAATGGGAATGCACTCTGGCATATCTCACTTACTACCGAAACACGTATTGCATTGGGGAATACGATTGAGTGGGAAATGCGGTATATATTTTCGATAGAATTTTCATTTCATAGTGCGAACTAATTAAAAAAAAATAGACATACCACTTAATCGCACTACTGTTTGATTCGTGTACTGCTAACAAACTTTCTTGGTACATTCCTCCTTAATCAGATAAGTAAAGTTGCTCCTTATCTAACCAATTTTCTCGGTCGCTTATGAGTTCGATTTATTTTCGACTGAGTGTTCCGTCCTGCGAGACTGTTTTATTTCTTCTGAAAGTGACCTTTTTATGTTGATGGATATGAAATGGTACGTTCTTAAATTGAGGAGTAAAATAAGTATTCTATTTGATTTATTTTACGTTTACATGGAAAATTAAACATTAAAATAAAACAATATGCAAACAAACAGTTGAAATGGATAGACAATTAAAGTCAATAAGTTTTCACAGACGGTTATCTAAGGTTGCAGACACGAGTAAGGACAATTAATGTAAAGAGAAAAAATGCTAGCGAGGTGGAGAACCGACAAATCGAGTTGAGAGTAAGTTTCTTACCACAGTACCATGGAACAGTTCGATGTCTAGATATTGCTTACAGAGCGCATTGTATGCTGACATTGCTCTGCAAAATAATGCATTTTTCCGATAATAAGTACTACTAGATGGGACGTTCAAAAAAATATGACTTTTAAATAATCGGATAATATATTTAATAATCAAGCACATTTACGCAGATATTACCCAAGAGCGAAGACGAGTGCCCGCAACCCTTACGCCTTACGCAACTAATGCTGTTTACACTGCTACTCGTAGATGTAGTCCATCGAGACGTGGAGACATGAATGAGCGTGCACCTAATTTAAAAAAATAACAATCTTTTTGGGAATATATTAAGTTTCCGATTCCCATTCCTCCCAATTTACCCAACCCTTTTTCCAAATCCATTTCTACAGGCGTGAAAACGTTTGACATTTTTGTTGGCATGTATCGCGGATGTCCATGAGCTCGTCTGTCACGTTCTTCCTATAAAAAAAAAGTTTAGAAATAAGTCGTAGAACAGAAATTGTAAGTTTTCATTATAGAATTCAGTGTTGAGATGATGCAATTTTATATTTTATTTACCCTTATATAACAATGCTAAAGAAACTATATTTCAAAACAGGAAATGTTATATGAACTTGTCTTAAGGTAATTCATGAGATATTTCAAGTATTTTCCAACAACCAAGCTATATAATATATAATTATACAACATTACATTTTTCTCTATGTTGGTCACGAAATTCCAAACAAAACCCTCCTTTGTAACTCAAATAGTTCTAGCAACAACCTCAAATAATTAAAAGCCAAAAAATATTTTTCAGCAAAATCTATCTAAATGATAGAAATCTATCTTGAAGTTCTATCTAAATGAAGGCACTTTACTAAAGATATTTAGCAATTTTATATAAGTATAATTTATTTTATTAAGTTGTTGTAATGCCTGGTTGATTAAATTACCCAAACAATAAAAATACCCCTTTTGACTGAAGGTTAAAAAACACACCAGAGGCGTAAAGGTCACTTCTATTACCGTTTTGACCTTTACTGCAGGGCTTTTAATAATTTATGCGCCGATCCCTACTTCGTCGCAACCCATATAATTTCGTTATTATTTTCACAAAAGTTTTTTCAATATCCATTCACCCTTACTTAGTCTGTCTAGTTGCTGACGTCTTGCCATTCATTGATCGAGGATCGTCGCAATATATAAGACGTACAGTAACTCAACTTTTTTTAAATAAGCAGGCGGACGAGCAAACGTCCCACGCGATAGTAAGTGGCTACACCGCAGCCCATGGATATATGCAACACCATGAGGTACGCCGCCGACCTTGCATTTACAGTTTTCTTGAAGAACCCTATCATAGCGTAATGGACCTTTCCATTACGCTATGTTCCTCTTGAGGCAGTTCGTTCCACGGCCTACGGCTCTATATTTTCTTCAATATCTTCCATTTTCCACTTATGCAATGGTGATGTTCTGAAGAGCTTTTCAATCTGATGCCAACTTCAGGTTTTTATTATTGCACCCAGTAGGTCTACGACATAGATAGTCAACACATGTTCGTGAAATGGTATGGAAACCAAACCTGACACTTATTTTGTACCTACGACTACGACTGAATCACGAGTAAATATTAGTGATGGGAAACCACTAACCAATGAAACGAAACATCTACTTTGACTAGGTTCACCACTTTTGACGAATTTTTACAATTGATTATTACGTAATTAGGCATTTTTATGTTTTGTAACTACGCCCGGGATCGCGAGAAATAGAAGCGACGACGGACAGCTTGCGCTATCTATCTCTCTATATCTGTGATTATAACTCTCTTTGCCATCTTGAAGAGTCTTAAAGGCAATTTACAAGAGATTCAAGTGTTTTGAAGTGTCTTGAAGACCGCACTGTACTTAAGTGTGGTCTTGAACACATTTCTTACTGTGAAACCGAAAACTGTGAAATGAACGAACGAGGTTTTGCATTAAATTTACAACAGGGGGTTCATCAAGACAGCTGCGAGTATAAGCAGAGTTTTGCAAGGTCGGTAGTGCAACCGCAAGCCCCCAAGTGTTGCAGGTGTCAATGGGTAGTGGTTACTATCACTAGGGCTACCCACCAGTCTGTTACGCGGAGCGGAAGGCCACGACTTTCGCTCCGCCACAATACGCCACAATACGTATTTGACTGACTGAAAAGGAAACTCCTTTTACAATTATAATTGCCATCGACGTGCTGTTATATATATACGGGCTGTAACCTTTCCCCAAGCCTATGATGGATACTGGGTCATGACTGAGTTAATTTATATATAACTAGCGGTTCCAGCGACTACGTTCTCGGGAACTTTAGTGATTCCCGCGTGAACTCTAACAGATCGGTATAAAATGGATCTTAAATGTTAACCCAGGTCACTGTGTCAGTGCCAAGTTTCATTTAATGTATCATTCATTCATTTATTCAGTCATTATTTTTTTTTTTCGAATAACATTTCATGTACAGGACAGGGCTTTTATACGATTTATAGATGTTTTGTATTTTTTTGGCTAAAATATCAATTTATTTTGGCTTTGTATTTATCTAAGGGTAATAAGTAATTTTGGGTTAGAAGCTTTATGACTACATCTCGATAAGACTAGATCGCTTCAAGACTAAATAGCTCTCCGACCATATATGCATACGTCCTGTTATCAGATTGACTTAATTTCGATATGACGTACAATCGTATCGAAAAGTGGCACTTAGGTAGACCTCACACTTCAGCATAGGTACCCACTTACTACGGAGTTCTGGAACCTACAAGAATAAATTAAAACAATTGTCATTGTCACTTTGACTTTTCTCTTTTCTTTTTTCCTCGCTGACGGGTTGTATGTAAAAAAAATTAAGATTTGTGTTTAATTTCGTGATTCATATTAGTTATTTTAAAAAATGCAAAGTAATGAACAATTTTATTTTATTTAAAAAAAAAAAGAACAAGGAAGCTCTTCTTCACAATGGCTATTGATACAATTTTGTGTCGAACAATTCAAGCGGAACGTCGCGCGTCGCTCTGGCGTTGCTGCAAGGGACAAGAGTGTAGTGCTTCTTCTCTTACATTAAATGAAGAAAAGACAGTTATAGTCAGGAAGAGTCTGAACAAGTGTGAGCAAGACTATGATAAAATGGAAGAAGACCTTTTACTGGATACGGCAAAACAGAATGTATGCCAAGTTATGTCGTCAGTAAAAAAAGTTTATGAACAAATACTGCAACAACTGCCTTCTACTTTAACCTGTAATGGCAAACCTTATAAGTCAGTGAAGGATACCCTATACAAACATCGCAAAAGGTTCCTTCAAGTGTAAAAAACCGAGTTTTCTAAAAGTAGCGAAGTAACGGTGCCAAAAATTATCAAGATAGACTTTTTGATTGCAGAGTTTGAATTATCAAAAGACGATAAAATGCTTGTATTCTCATCGCGATTTTCCAAAAGGAATATGAAAACTTATACAGATGAAGGAAAGTTTTTTTTTGGCGACGGAATGTTTAAACGTGACCCGAGCCATACTATCAATTATTCTCAATTCACGTGGACGTTGATAGTACGGAAGAGACGACGAATATATTTCCCGTATTGTATGCCCTCTTACCAAATAAACGTGAAACAACTTATGTCGCTTTACTTACTACAACACGCGATGTGCTTGGAGTACATATTTACTACAACACGCGATGTGCTTTGGAGTACATATTAACTACAACACGCGATGTGCTTGGAGTACATATTTACTACAACACGCGATGTGCTTGGAGTACATATTTACTACAACTCGCGATGTGGGTGGAGTACATATTAAACAAATTAAATGCGATTACGAATTGGGACTTATCAGTGCCTTTCGGACCGTGTATCCAATTGCAATAATTGCAGGATGCTTTTATCATTTCAACAAAGCAGTGTGGAAAAAGGCGAATGATATCGGTCTGATGAAATCTAAAGAGATGAGATTCTAAATAGAAAGACATCACTAGGATTACTGCTAATTTGCCTCTCTTGCCTTCATCTTGTATACAAGATGGATGGTCGGCTATTGTGGAGAGTTCTACGAAATCACCAGAAATTGATGCATTCGCAAGCTAAGTAGCTTGCGAATGCATCAATTTTCGGTATGCAGGCAATGTCTGAAGAACAATTTGCTTATTTCCTGTGGAAAAGAAAAGCACAGGACTAATAATAGTTTAGAGGCATGGCATCGCCGCCTCAATGTACAAACCTACGTTGCTATTTTTTTTTATTTTATTTAAAAAAAGGGGCACAGTTTCAAGACAAAAGAATCCAAAATGCCTTGTTAGAAGTTCCTAACAGGAAAAGAAACACCATGCTATTTAATCGCAATTATAAAAGAGAATTAAATAAACTTGAGATGAAGGAAATTACGCCCTGCGATTTAAAACGTAGATATAAGTAAATAAATATTATATTACAATTGACTGTTTTCATTTTATTTGAATATAGGTACCGAGGAAAAAGAGCAGAATGTTCTAATTATCTAGATAGCTGTACTCTAGAAAACAAACGACAATATAGTCGTTACGCTATCTGGCCTTATGACGATCTAGTCCAAACGCGATGTATTCCAAACGCGATCTAGTCATATCGAGATTTAGTCATAAAGCGAACTAGTCATACCTGCTATCTAGTCTTATCGAGATGTAGTCTTAAGCTTCTAACCCGTAAATTTGTATAGGTAGGCGTTATATTTTTTTGTGCGGCCATTGATAAATGTTATTGTCGTTCATAGGCCCTGCATAAACATGTGATAATATGCCAAATGTACAGCTCTAAACTATAACGAATAGGAGATATTCGACTTTGAAGATGTGAACTCAACGCCTGACTGTTATTTCTAGCAATCAATAAAATTAATGACTGCTTTATGGTTTTGTATTTTTTTTTTTTTATAAAATCGGATGAAATAAATTATAAAAATATAATTCATGCGTAGCAAAAATATAACATGACTAAATATTGCATAGCCATTGGTTTTCGATAAAAAAGTTTCAAAATATAAGTAAAAATGTTGTTTCAGGACAAAAGAAAACAATGTGAAATTGAACAGGATATGAACTTAGTATAAAACATTTAAAATTGATTTTTCCGGTTTCGTTACATTTTAGAGCTACATAACATTTAAAATACTTTATTAGTTTTGACGGTGACAAAACTAAACCTTTTAAAAAAACCGGTAGGTACTCATTAATGGCCGCGAAAATTTAAACCAACTCCATTTTTACTCAAAGAATTATTTACAATACAATATTCATAAAATTTTCAAGTCAATTACAAGAACTGACTTTGTTAAAATCGTATTTTACAGGGTTTTAAAAGGTATATAAAATAAAACAAGTTGCTCGTGTTCGGTTGCACCTAAAACGAATTTACTATTGAAGTTATACTACTGTTTCTTACCTGTACTCCTCTTCGTCTTGACCGCCCTCTATTTGACCTGATGTCAATAGTCGCCTTTTGTTATAAAACATTAGAAATTAATTAGGTGCATAGCGTTAGTTTAGAGGTCATTTACCTCGAGGAAAAGGTTAGATTTCCTTAATAAAAATATACATGCCTTGTTTTTCCGGAGTTTGAGTTTTTACGCTTATTAAGCATTAAAGAGAGTACCTATTTTAAAGTGTAGGGATAAGTATTAGTTCTTTAATTAATTAATGTAGTTTAATTACACTTAATTCAAATACAAAGGATTTTTAGCTACTGGTTTATCTACATGTAAGAGGTAACACGACTGTCTTCAAGTAATTTTAAGTTATATCTGAAATGAGGAGACATAAAATTAAGATTTACGACATATTAGATTGCCATCAGATGTAGTCAAGGCCTTAAACGAACCACAGGCCTCAGGCCTCCCCTAGTGATTCACTAGAACGTTTCGGACCGAGTCCAATGCGAATTGGTGTATTATCGGGCATGCGGGTTTCCCCATAGTGCTGTCCTTCACTGACAAGCCAGTGGTATTTTTTTAATCCCTATTTCAATAGAAACTTAGTGGTTCATGCCGAGGATTTGAATTCACGAATATAAGAGTTGGGAATATATACCCCTAGGCTATTTCCGCTCTATATATAGCGTAATTCACATAAGTACTGTAACGTAATTGATGCCAGACCATACCATAGATCTTTAATATAGCGTACCATTTTTAGAGGTCGTGTAGTTCCTCAGGGCTTCTGGCAACGGCTTTGTTATCCTTTAGTCGTCTTTTACGTAGTTCTCTACCAAAGCGTAGCTCACGGAAGAACATATCGTGCTATAACTTTACTAGAGACACTAGTGATTTACGTTAGGCGGTAGGGTAACATAGCAAGCACTCTATCATAGCTCTGTACCATAGCGTAATTGACGTTAGTTAAAATAAAATTACCTTGCTTCCAAGTAATATACTTATTTCCCCCTCAAATTCAGTTCCTTCAGCAATTATCATCATAGTAACAGGCTCTTAGTAGTTAGTAACGTTGTTTTCATAAAATTATTTGTAGTCCGGTCCATAAAATCTTCCTTGATAATTCACATACAAGCAAGCCCATAATTCAATAAAACACACAAACTCAGCAAATATAGACCGTTCACACTCTAAAGATAATAAAATTACCTATACGTTATTTGAATATAATTTACCCGTCGGAGGTTCAGGTGGGTGTTGTACCGTTTATTTGTCCTGACGACCTGCCCTCGGGTGTCGATTGGGTCAATACACGTTTACACAGGGCTATACATCGACAATACATATCTACACAGGTTTCTACATAGTACCTACAAACAGAGGCCCCGTCACGTGACGATTGTGCGAATTTGAAGACTCTCTAGGGGCAGGTAAGGAGTGATTTTTCGACCAAAAGGAATGCTATGTAACAATTGAAACGAGTACACAGTGCTATTGGGGCATGAATACGAGTATGCGTGATTTATATTTACATATTGCCTTGCCTTTATTTTACATTTATGTGGTAAAAATGAACGCTAAGAACTCGATCGCTAGAGCGCTAAGTCGGCGCTAATAACTTTTAGACTCAAGCCTTTTATTTCAAGGGTTTAAGCGCAAAACCATAAAACGTTAAAAATTTGGACTAAAGCTCGGGTTTAAATGCTGGTTCCAGTAATCGATCATTATCTCATCTTATTTTATCAGGGTTATCCACTTGGATTCCCTGTCACTTTGACCCATTGGGATCTTTTGTGTTCCCCTAACCTTATCTTCTACTTAGTCCATAGTATACTTCAGGATATCCGTCAGTCGTAGAAGCCTGTAGTGTTCTAGCTCTGGATTATGGTCGCCTAGAAGATTCATTCTGCATCTCACCAGACCGTCACATTCTCACAAACGATGCGACATGGATTCTTCCTCCTCGTTGCAGGCTCTGTAGATGTTATCATCCACTAAATTTATTCTGCATAGGAGGCTTTTTGTACTGAAGTGGCATGTGAATACTCATGTCCCGGGACCTAAATAAGGTCCCGCGTGCGCCCGTTGCGTATACCCCATACTCCATTGCGTTTACCTAGATTATTAAAATCTTTAACGCAATTGAACACCAACCTGGAATCGATTTTATAGGACATGAGCGCCTGTGTTGTTGGGAAGTCTGCTCATTATCTCCCTAACACAAGTAATTATTGTATATATTTGCTCGAAAGACTTGTATATTATTGTATATATTTGCATATTGTCTCATACTTTGACTGATTTTAGTGTTGTCATTGTTGTCATACACGCTCCTGTATCGGACTGCATTTTCTCTCCACCCGTGTACCATACTAATTGACTATCACTTGTTGGTCGTTCTAGTCTTTTCTTTTTTTTATAGATTAGATGGCGGACGAGCAAGCGGTCCCATGTGATGGCAAGTGTTACCGCCATCCATGCACACCTGCAACACCAGGGGGTGTGCGGACGTGCCGCTGACCTCGCAAAATCCTATTTACAGTTTTTTTGAAGAACCCCATGTCGTAGCTTAATGGAAGACCTCTTGAGGTAGTTCGTTCCACAGCCTACAGGTCCGCGATATAAAATAATTTTTGGACCGAACAGTACGCGACACCTCCGTATCGAGGAAATGCGGGTGGATCGCACTTCTGTGACGGGAGGTGCTGTTGTAGAAACCCGAGGTGGGAATTATATTGAACAATTTTTCAGAGCATTCCCGTTTAATTGTCCATTGTACATTGTATAGCCCCATTGTACAGGCGGTAGAACACACAGAGAGATGCGACGTCTCTCCAAATACTGAGGGGTTCTAAACCGTGAGAGTGGGATCGTCGACAATACGAACAGCACGTCGTTGGATGGAGTCAAATGGGTCTAATTGGTATTTCGGTGCGCCGGCCCAGAGATGTGAGCAATACTTCATATGGGGCCTCACCTGAGCGACGTACCGCATCGCTCTGTTCAGCACACCGAGCTTTTTGGAGGCCATTTTGGCCTTATTTTCCAGATGACCCCTAAATTCGACTTTGCTGGAAATGTCGACACTAAGGATCCCAATACTCTTAGAGATCTTAAGAGGTATACTCTGAAAACGAGGTGCTACGACAAAAGGGATTTTTTAGCGGTGAATGCACAGACTTGCGTCTACTGGGATTCAAATTCACTTGGTTCAGAGAACCCGAAATCGAGTCTAGATTTAAAAAGTCTTCGATTTCAGGCATAAGCTTGGCGCGACTCTCTTCCACTTCGATCTGAGGGATATTGGCGCGGCCCCTGTACAAGGAGTCCCTAGTGCTGTCATCTGCATAGCAACGTATGTCGCCAATTTGCAACAGGTCGTTGATATGCAGAAGGAATAGAGTTGGGGACAGCACGGAGCCTTGCGGGACGCCAGCGTTAATAGACATGGTGTTGGAGCAGCTGCCATCGATAACAACTCTGATTCTCTGTCCAGTTAGAAAACTGGCAACCCATTCGCATAATCCTTCGGGTATCTCTAAAGATGGTAACTTGAAAAGCAGCGATTTGTGCCATACCCGGTCAAAAGTTTTCGCAATGTCTAGGCCTACAGCCAGAGCCTCGCTTCTACTCTCAATGGCGTCAACCCAGCGGTGTTTTACATACGCTAAAAGATCACCAGCCGAGCGATTATGGTGAAATCCATATTGACGGTCGCTAATCAGCTGGTAATCCTCTAGGTACCCAAGGAGCTGTGTGTTTATAACATGCTCCATCACCTTGGAGAGGAGGGAGGTGATCGCCATTGGCCTGTATTTGGCCATTGGCCGGGTCGGTGTGGTCACCCTTTTTAGGCAAAGGGTGAACATGAGCTACCTTCCATGCTGACGGGAAGCTTTTTGTGGAATATGAGAGCCTAAAGAGTCGCGTAAGCACCGAATATAACTCGGGAGTGCAAAATTTGAGCACCACTGCAGGAATACCATCTGGCCCACTCGACGTCGATATCGATATCAAGAGATGCTAGAGCTCGCCGGACTTCACGCTGGGTGAAACAGATTTCGGGCATGGAGCTTGTGCACCTCGAGGTGAACGGTAGTGAGGCACCTCTATCGTAGAGTTTGAGGCGAAGAGACAGCCCAGAAGATCGGTTTTCTCCTTCGCCCCATGGACCAGTGAGCCATCGAGTTTCCGCAGTGGTGGGGGTGACGACTGACAGAAGTTATCCTCAGCAGCCTTAGCGAACGACCAGAAAGCCCGGCTTCCAAAAGGATAGCTTACTTACTAGTCAATCGCCAATTCTGAGGATGTGCTCATTCCTTGGTCTGACAGTGATCCTCTTACTGCACCTCGAGGCAGCGTTAAACTTCTTCCTCAAGTCGGTGGTATTCGGATCTTCAGACACCTGTGCTTTGGCCCAGGCCCTGTATGCATCCCGCTTATTACGGCGGGCCTCTCTGCAGGACTGATTAAACCAAGGTTGGTTCCGTCCGCCTACGGGTATCACGGAACAAGGAATATAACATTTCATGCCCTGCAACACCACGTCGGCAACGGAGTCTGCACAGGTATCCGGATCTCTCGACGAGAAACAGAGCTGCCCCCGGGGATAGGAAGCGTAAAATTCGCGCAACCCATCCCAATCTGCAGACTTGTAGTGCAAGACGTTGCGCGTTCCTTGTGAATGGGTCGGCACGGATTGCTTAGCTGGCACAGCAGTTCGGACGATACAATGGTCGGATGATCTTAAGGGAGCATCAACAACATTGTAGTCATTCGGCCGCGTAGTCAGCAGGAGGTCCAGTAAGGAGGGAGTATGGTTCTCGATATCAGGTATCCTTGTGGGTTAGGACACCAACTGCGAGAAACCATAGGCCAGGGCAAAGTTATAGGCTGCTCTCCCTGCGCGGTCGGTAGTTCGGGATCCCAACCACTCTTCGTGGTGAGCGTTGAAATCACCGAGGACTACCATTTCCGCGTAAGGGAACTGCTCGAGCACGCTGTCAGTCGTGTCTTGTAGACACTCAAAAAAGCGAGTCGTCTCCGTATCACCGCTGTGAGACCTGTAAAGGCAAGCGTAGACTTTAGTAGAACCTCCGTAGTCAATACGCGCCCAGAGAATCGACAGGTCTTCAAAATGGATGAGGCGGCGGCAACAAATATCCTCCCCGACGTACATGCATACCCCAGCACGTCGCACAAAACAGTGCTCCAGTTTGTAACCAGGGTAATGAAGATATCGGCCGGGCAGGATATCTGTGTCTCCGTCAAGAAAAGTATAGCCGGCTTTACTGTCTCAAGGTGGTAGTGGACGGCGTCGATGTTACTATGCATCCCTCTGATATTGCAAACGTCCACTTGAAATGTGGAACTTAAAGGATAGGTCGCTAAGTGAACATTATAATTTTTCTTTTTCTTGGCTATTGTAAAGTGAGTGAATAGGGAAAAGAAGAAAAGGGGGGACGGAGAGAGAGATGGTTGCATGGGATCAAAGAACAAAGCACGGAGCGGACAAAAACCAGGTCACAAAGGTTGTGTGATTTGCTGACGCGGGGTACGGAAGGGCCTCCGATCTCCTCCTGGGGGCAGCAGTCGGGATCCACTCCGGTCTCCTCCGGCACAACTGCTACCCCAAGGAATTTTGTGTGTGCTTAAGATGGAGGTGAGATTAAAGAGTTAAAGTGGAGATTAAAGAGAGATTCCCGGGTTCGGGCCCCCAACAACCTGCGGGCGGCCAGCGGATAACCGTTTCACCGGGTCTCCCTGATTCCCGCGCCACCATGCCAGGCCCATACGTGCCTGTAATTCCCCGCAACCGTTGGTCCTCCTTTCCACACGCAACAATTTCTCTCCCGGGACGGCTTCTTCCGCACACCGCCGGAACACGATGCGGGCCTCGCGGCTAATACGGCACCATTGTGGCGGCGGACTCCGACGGAAGGGTGGTAACTTTGCCGACGGAGTAACCCTCCCACCGTAAAAAAGGGAACAGCATTGCCTCGTTAGTTAACAACAGGGTGCACCACTAGCAGGTGAAGTTGACTTAGGCTCGAAAGATGGTAGGTTAGACTCTTACACCCCAAATTTTCTCCACTTTTCTCTTTTCTGTGGATGTAAATAGCTAATTAAAGTTTCTTTTAAAGATGTATGAAGGTAGTTTTTCCATTTGCAGCATCCTAACATTAAACGATTCTGTGATTGCCATGCAAACTGATTATTGTACCTTTGATAACGATTGTTTGCATGTTTCGTCCTGAGCCCCCAGACAATGGACATTTGAATGGTTCAATACTATTCAAGACCCATTTGCTTCGATGTTCATTTACTACCTTCTTTCCCACGTCCCAATTAGAGTTCGAAGTACGTTTTTGTCGTTCTTCATTACTGATTGGTTCAATAAAGATTTCTTTATACGAGTATATTATCCTAGAGCCAGGGAAGTGAGTGTTGAAGTGACCTTGTGTATGTCATGCCTCTATGTGTGACCCTTTTCAACTTTTATGGTCCAAAGAGCAACGGGATCTTTGCTGAACATAGAACTTTTGAAAGTTTCATTGCTTCTAGAATCCATCATTAATGAAGACAGTCTTTTTATTGACACACGGTCTTTTTTACGGTGAGGTTATTCCTGAATAGAACGGAAAAAAATAGAACGGAAGAAAGTGTGCCTCTGTCTTATATTAGTTGATAAATACTGGTATAGTAAATCTAGAGGGACTTCTGGAGTTAAAGTGCAAACCATTTGTTACGTCACCGCATTGCTAAGTGCTGCTGGGGACACCTGGAAATTGGCGACAGCTGTGAGGCTTATCGATATCAGCCTGTAATGTCCCATTCCAGGTACAGGTCTCCACTAGAGATTTACGCTATAATCCATGCCTACCATTCACGCTTCAGTTTCCTTAATTCGCCAAAAATGGGTTTCCTCACGATGTTTCTTTCATTATCGAATTTAAAATTCCTACTTAAGTAGAGGCCAGCGTGGTGTTACGGTTAAGGATTGGTTACAGTACGGTAATTAAGTAGAAAATCAATAGTTTGGAACTCACGTCCTCACGAAAGCAAATCAAGAACAGATATTCCTTGGCAATCATCCTGGGTCATTAATTTACAAAAGAACACTTCTTAAAAACGTGTTATTTGCAGTTGATATTATTAGTATTCCCAATAAGCAATTTTTATGCATGTGCCCGTAATATAGGTAATATTATAATCAGGCGTTGGGGAAAAGACCTTGGTATTTTTATTATTTTAATGTACTGCATTATTTTATATTAATGAAATAAAAATTGAAATGTGTATGAAAGAATTTACCATGTGGATTTCGACCAAAATTATGCGAGGTGTCGCGTCTGGAGAGATTTAATGAATAACTTGGACTTGACAATGTCGTACGAATACATTATACTCTACAAATTATTCATTCGAAGACGCGACATTGTCGTGTATAATGACTAAAGACGCAATACGTTTTAAGTCATTATACACAGCATATTCTAAAATGACAAGTATCATTTTCCTTACAATGTTCTAATTGGTTGTTTTATAATAAATCTATTTTTCAAATAGAAATAGCTAATTGTGTAGAAAATAATCGATTAATTTTCATCGCAACAAACATTTGATAACAATTGTATACCTACATGTATTCAACCACTTAACTAGAACATGCTAAGGAAATCGAGCGTTCACACAAATGCAAACTTCTTTGCAATTCATTATCAACTTATGTTGATAATGTTGATAACCGCAAACATATGTTAGGTTACTGTATAAATTTACGGATATTTATAATAACCGCATTGAATGTCTGAATTATTAATTGTGGTAACACTTAAAAGTAATTGGTGACTAGCGACATCTATCGGTACGACTTAACGACCACTCCGCCTTTTTCGCGTCGCCATATGCGTTCATGATTCGCACGGCGGGGTGATGATAACGGAGGAAAGGTAGTCGTTGTTCGGACGTTGAGGATAGCCGGGAATCCGAGTGGAAGAGAGTGACCAAACAAGTCAGATAAAGTGAGAATGGCCTAACAGTTTTAAGGTTAAAGGTTAAACTTGATAAAGTCACCTATTAAGGTGACCAATCACTTTTAAGTGTTACCACAATTAATAATTGTTACAATATAACTTGTACAGTATACAGTACAGTATACAGTACAGTATACAGTACAGTATACAGTACAGTATACAGTACAGTATACAGTACAGTATACAGTACAGTATACAGTACAGTATACAGTACAGTATACAGTACAGTATACAGTACAGTATACAGTACAGTATACAGTACAGTATACAGTGCAGTATACAGTACAGTATACAGTACAGTACACAGTACAGTATACAGTACAATATACAGTACAGTATACAGTACAGTATACACTACAGTGTAACTTGTTACAGTATTTTTACAGTTAGTAATAGTAACAGTTATTAAATTGTTTATTTCAATTAATTAAATTGTTTATTAAATTAATTGTTTCAAGAGCAACGAATATGAACTTTAAAATCTTGGTAATAACTCGTTTACGAAAACTAAAAAGTTTGTAATATCTAGATTTCTTCGAAATCTACCTAACAAGGA
Source organism: Sesia apiformis (assembly GCA_914767545.1). Lineage (NCBI taxonomy): Eukaryota > Metazoa > Arthropoda > Insecta > Lepidoptera > Sesiidae > Sesia > Sesia apiformis. Next base: position 12,425,983 of record OU611963.1, on the reverse strand, counting down.
GTACCTATTTCATAAAAATATGTAAAGGAAATGTGTTCACGAATTGTTATTGTGCGATCTCGGAGGTATTGAAGAGTTTTTTTTATCACCAGAGCGTGACTTGAAAGTATTTACTAGATTGTCACAAGGAAAACCCTGTTTATATAAAAGTAGAGGAGAAAGTCTGTTTATTTATAAAGAATTACTGAATAAACGAATTTGACACGTCCTTTGTGTTTGACAAATAATATATATCATTCTTCCCTACTAGAGAATTCGGGAAAAAAATAAGTATTCGTATTCTTATGCAAATACTAAATTATAATGATTAAGCCACATTGTCCATGCCATTTCACTCTTAGTGTGCTTCCTTTTAGGGGGATTTTGAAAAAAATCTACATATCGTGGAGATCGCGACTTTCGAATTTCGAAAAACTAATCGCTACATCTCTATTAAAGGTAACCAACATTTTTTTTATAGCAATGGTAGTAGATGGGCGGGATGGGCACGAGATGGTAAGTGGTCGCCGCCGCCCATGGACACCTGCAACACCATGGGGGATGCGGGTGCGCTGCCGACCTTACAGAATCCTATTCACAGCCTACTTGAAGAGACCCATGTCATAGCTAAGTGGAAAAACCTCACTGGGCAGTTCGTTCCACAACGTATCATATGAATAACTTTTTAGAATGGTACCTGCCACTCTCATTATATTCGTACATAGGTATTTAAGGTATTAACAGTATTAACTAATGTTAACGTGTATGGTTTAAAATTTGTCACTAGCTCGGCGGCGAGAAGAAAACATCCTGAGGAAACCCGAATGCTCCAGAAAAAGAAATCTGGTGTATGTGTATTCACAAATCTGCACTGGGCCCGCGTAATGGATTACGGCCCGAAAACTCCCCAATGATTTACTAGAGGAGGTCAGTGCCCTGCAATGGGACATTAACAGGCTGATACCAGTACAAGGTGTTAAGTGAGTATTAAGGTATAAGATATTTAAGGTACTTGTCAGGCAAGTTTATTTGATATGCTTTACCAACATGATAATATACATATCCTTAACATTTCAAAAACTCGTCATTTACAACTGGGAGCTTCTACTTCAACTCCATACTCACTTCCTAAGTGTTAACCTAATTTTGTTGCTAGTTTCAAGATACAAATGCATGTAGAGGACCTGCTAACGTGCGGAATATGCATTTTTAATGCAAGTAAATGTAGTTCTGTAACTTGAAATGCAAACTCATGTAAATTGGATTTTCGACTGCACTGCATTTAAAGGGTTTGTATTTAAACAAGCAGCAAAAAAAACTAAATGAACACCAAATAGTAATGATCAGCAAAATAACCTATTTATAAGAATAATTAAAGTAAAAATTTTAAATTACTTAGAATGTCATTTTCGCGAGACTCCTAAAGCGCGCGCCACGAGCAGGAAGAATTTCGGCCATTGACATGAGATCAGCCAAGACTGGACAAGTAAATGTAGTTCTGTAAATTGAAATGCAAACTCATGTAAATTGGATTTTCGACTGCACTGCACTTGTATGATATCCTGATGATATCCTGATTTGTATGATATCGTCATTCACTGATTAGACTAGAGCCCTCATATTAAGGTGCAATAATATGTGGGGTCTAGTGAAGTGGTCAGTGAATGACCGAAATTCTTCCCGCTCGTGGCGCGCGCTTTAGACAAACTCCTTTAATTTTAAACAAACGCCTTCATTGTACGCGTTTGGACTCTATTTACAATATAAAACGTTGTTCTTTCATTTCTTACCCTTTTGCCACCTTCTCCACAAAAAATCTCTAGCTTTCTTAGTTAGTCCAACAGGAATAACTATTCATCTTACATTATGACTATACAGTTGGTATCAATTGATTCCTGTATCAATAATGTTTCCGATATTATTCAAGCAAACATAAACGTAGCATATGGTACTCGTACATTAATTTGCCGATATCCAGCGAACCGCACGAACTATGTCATCCCAGCATAATACTCGTATATTTTATCAGACGTTGCTATGCATATATTACTTTATATACTCTTTTGTCGCAGGGACAAAATCAGGGATTTCGCGATATTCCCTGACATGGAGTCCCCGCGTACTGTGCGGTCAGAAGTATACCGCGAACTCGAAAGTTGTGGAATGAGCTGCCAGCTGAGATTTTTCGTTACGCTACGATATGGGGCTCTTCAACAGAGCTGTGAACAGGATTCTGCAAGGTTGGCAGCGCCCTCGCATCCCCCTGGTATTGAAAGGTGTCCATGGGCGGCGGTGAACAGTTGCCATCATGTACCCGCCCGCTTGCAGGCAATTTATTTAAAAAAATATGCGGAATGACATTTCCTTGCGACAGATATAAAGTTATAAAAGTCTGCCGTAAAATGTATCACGTCCGTGTTTATGGAGTGAGTGAGGTATGCTAGAGCTCATTTCCCATTTCATCTCATCCCCTAACCTATTGATCAGAATATCCTATCTTACTGTCCCATTGATTAGAGTGTAATGGGATAAAAGAGTCCTTATTCCGCTATTCCATCCCACCTCCTCTGGAGGATGAAACCCCTCGTTCCGTTAGTCCTTTAAACTTTCCATTCTCAACCCTTTTTTCAAATCTACTCCTAAATCTTCAGAGGTCGGTGTCACATTGGAGAGCGTTCCAACGTTTATCATTCCCGACCGATGCTGGCATGTCTCGGGGATGTATGGAAACAAAGGACACTTAAAATTTGTAGTAGGACAAAGGGCATAAATAGTAGTGGGGACCAACAGGTGGCACAAAAAGGTAAATAAAAAAGTGAGTAAGTACAAATATAGATTGCAAACATCAAAAAAATCAATAAACTTAGGTATACGTTAGGTAAACCTAGGTTTACATAACGTTAGCCTTAGGTTTACCTTAGGTTAGGTAAACTTAGGTATATAAACTAAACTTGATACGCTCATGTGTACAAAACCTAAACTGACAAACAAATTGGCAACTTCCAAATACCTATTGAAGTCGGGGACAAAGATTATTACCTAAACACGGGTTCTTTACCACGATATTTGAACAACAAACGATACAATCATCTACCACCCTTTCCCTTTACATATCAACGAGAGGAAAATCAAATTGTCGCGTTGTAACTTTGCTGCTGTTTAGCATAGTACAGGGTCAGGTAGGGTTCGGCCCTAGAGTAATATAATATTCACAAATATCAAACTTGAGGGCTTTTGATATGGTCGAGGTAGCATAGTAATAAGCTAGTTTTACTGTTTCTAGTGATGTAGTACTACTTTTAGATTTTTCATGAGATTACCCAGAGTAACAAAGGTTTATTTTGTTTGAAATACATAAAGGAAATGTTTATCCTTTGTCATTTCATTTAAGTACACGACAAACTCTCAGTGATTCACTAGGCTGATAGTAGAAATATTTTTTTTATAGGAAGAAGGCGGCAGACGAGCATACAGTCCACCTGGTGGTAAGTGGATACTGTCATCCATAGATGCTAACATCAATTCACAATGATAAACGTTCTCACGCCCCTGGTGAGTTCCTGGTCAGTTTGACTTGCCTGTTTGCAGTCAAGTTTTCATTGCTTAATTTGTTTTTATAAGTAAGTTTTTTGATAACAAAAAAGGCAAAGAGTAAAATACATTATAAACATTTAAAGGGTAAAAAGTAAGTCACTTTTTAAGTATAAATTAGGTGAATAAATTAATTACCATATTTTTTAACTTGTAATTTTCCAAAACAAACTGGATAGAACTTTAATATTTCTAAGAAATTATACAATCGACTATATCCAGCTTTACGAGATATCTAGGCTTGATCATACTCCATAACTGCGATAGTTCGACAATTCAATCGGACGTTATGGTAACAAGGTGACAGTAATTCAAGCTGAGGTTATCCCTTGTAGTCAATTCCTGTTGACAACCCAATTGGGGACGCTCTGAATAGGTACTTCAACATTAAATAAGATTATAATCCGTTGAATTGAGGATTGAGAACACCTTCGAAGTTCATTATCAACATTTTCTGGGTATTTCATTCATTTTTGAGAAGTTCGTTACTTTGATTATTATTTTGAGTAGTTAATTCGCTTCGTTATTTCATTTATCTTCATTCTTGTCTTATAATACGATCTACTTTAAAATATTTAGAAAAATACCTAATTAACATCTGCAACTTTTCAATTTATAAAGCATTTACATAGCTCATAGAATCAGCTACTGAAGTGGCAATGAAGCGACAATTTGAAGTTTGCCAGTGGTGGTTGGATGAGAAGAGTCGAGGACCGTGTGTGGTGGCGCGTTTTGGGAAAGGCCAATACCCAGCACTGGAGAGACATAGGCTGATAATATGTACGTGATTCGGTAGTGAGTGAGATGTGCCAGAGTCCATTCCCATCCTATCCCTCCCCATTTCCCCAACCCTTTCTCCAAATCCATTCGTATATCCAATGGTAGGCAGCGCATCCGGGAGCGTGCCAACGTTTGTCATTTTGGACTAATGTTGGCATGTATCACGGATGTCTATGGGCTACAGTATCCACTTACCATCAGGTGGACTGTATGCTCGTCTGCCACCTTCGTCCATAAAAAAAAAAATACCATCAGCCTATGACTCTCCACCTTTGAATTTAATTTTTAAATTTAAAATAGTTTAAATTAGTATTTCGTAACAGCAGTTACGTCTGAATAGTACCGCCATGGCCTTCTGTGTGAATTTCCTTGATTGTTAATGTGTAAAGACAAATATTTATTTGGGATTCGAATAGTTTGTGTACAGTTTTGTGTGTTTATCTGAAAATAGGTGAGCTGTTGAATGCGGTAGAGTTCAACAAATTAGTTTACTTTATTTCTAACATTAGTATAGAGCCCGTGGACTCCGGTAACGATTGGTGCCGGAGGCGCTTTGTGTATAGAATATCAGGTTGCTTTTAATACATTTCAATTGATTTAATAAAGCTAATAATGTCTGAATTCAATTTACACGAAGCTAATTAGAATTACTGATTTGCCAATAGGCACAAAATAGAAGCCTTTAACACCTGAATGCTATGGAAATTAATACCCTTAAGTTATTAAGTTAATTATTAAGTTCTGATGTTATTAAATCTATTTGTAGATACGGGAACCTTTGTTTAATTAAAAGTATTATTACTAATGAAATGAATTGGTAGTAAACAGATAGGTAATCGGATAAATTAATTGAGCTAGAGCCTTTGACGATAACTCGATTTGTCCTTTATTTATTCCAAATGAAGGTCTACAGCACCTTTATAGGGCTTATGAAAAATAATTAAGTAGAAGTAAGTAAGGGAAAGGGTATACAAAACCGATCGCTGAATGAAACTCGAAAATAATTCATTTCAATTATTTGTGAAATCATTTTATACTCGTATTATTTTTTCTGCCCGACGCTACTACGACAGAGTCCTTCACCATCCCAAACTCTCTAGTTATTGACAGCCTAACCTATGTCCCCTATAGGAATGATCCTCCCCGTTGTCGTCGTCGTCGTCGTCTTCGGCACATCTTAGACGACTGCGACGACCCAATTACTGCTCCGAATGCGGTTCTTGCACTACACTCACAGACTACTCATATACACCATCTCCGCCGGCGGAGACGAGGACGTCACCTTCGCTACACCGTGAACACCCACCGGCCTTCAGCCAATACTTTTACCAGGTATCGGCACGTACTTGGGCGCTTCTCACCGACTCGCGATCCCGCGTTACCCACCCTCCCAAAACAACGCCCTAAGCCGAGGTCCGTTCCGCCGGTCTACCGGCGGGGGAGCCCTTAGGCTCGTTGTTGCACACACTTTTTGCTCCTGGCTGAGCGCTTTCTGCGCTTGCCTTAAACTATACATGTCCGGTGACTCATAAAAGGCCATTAGGACCACAAGCATTTAGCCATTCCGAAAGAAAATTTTCACTTTTGTAGAAAGAAGATGGCACACTAGTAAACAGCTCACTTGATGGTACTCGTAAATTAATATTGGTACGGTTTTCGGTTGGGCAGCGGTCAACCAGTCAAGTCGCGTATTTGATCTGACCATTTGTCATTTGTCCTTCACTTTTCACATGACTACAAGTTTCCTCCTCCAACTATGTGATCCAAATAGGAAGATTGTTTTGTAACTAGATGTTGGAGAATCTGGCTTTAATCATAAGCCCATTGGTAATTGAAGCGTTGGTATATTTGGCTGTTCATGGTATGCGCGGCATTTTGTGCCCGCACCACATTTCAAAAACGTATTATTTTTCATCGCAGCTGACTGCATGTAAAGTCCAGGATCCTAAAACCGTAACCGCAATCAACCTTTTCACCGTACACTGCTGGAGAAGGGCTTCTTCATGCACATTGTCTTGTGCATTAGGGACGTATGGCCTTAAAACCCGACGCTAGCCAAGCGGGTTGGCAAGTCCACTTTTTTGAAGGTGGTGAAGACCGTCAATCTTGCGGTAGCGGCTTTGTTATCTCTTTGTGGTCTTTAAAGACACGCCATATAATACTTTGTTTAAAAAGACCGAGATAACAAGACTCTTGACAAGTCTTGACAAAATCAATATGCCTCTTTTTAGCCATAAATATATAAAAGTTCTTTTTACTTTAGCGTATTATCAATCCAAGCGAAGTATATTTTCAGAATCATAAAAAATAGAATGGTTCGCAAAGTATTTTAATTACACCGAAGGCTCTTAGTGTGCCTAAATAAACAATGTGTGTTGTCAGAATTATCCAACAATAGAAGTTCGTGGAATCCTTGATTATCCGTTTCCTCACAACTATTGCGCAATCAAGAGATGTTATCTCGTCGTTGCTACAAAGTATTTCTCTAGTGTCATTACAAGGACAGTTTCTTCTTCGAATGTGCCCCCGGACTTAGAGCCGGATATATAACGATTCTCAGAATTACTCCCAGACGTGTATTATAAAACCTTTTGCAGTCTGCGTAAAGATTAGTTTTGAACCACTCGATTTAAATCTGAGGTAGAACGTTCTTAGGAACAATGATACCTTGTAAATTATGAGAATTAATTTTCCTAGGCTTTCACTCTAGATGATAGAGAATTTGAATTCTAATTTTCAGTGGGTACTAATAAAACTATTTATCGGGCCTTAATAAATCCCGAGCTTGTAACGGCTGAGTCATACCCGCTTACGAGTATATTGGATTTGCAGTAAAATCAAAACAAAGCCTACTTTAAAATTGTGTACGTGCTGTTTCCCAAGGGAAATATTTTAACACGCTTACTGCACAAGAAACACCAAGTTCGTGTTAACTTTTACTCACGATCGGAACACACGGTGCCTTGTGAGATGATTTACGTGTACTTGGGTTTAAATTAAAAATTTTAGCTTCTTTTCCAAGAATTGCGTCTTTATTTTTGTTTACTAATTTAATTTACTATTTATATTTGATTTCACATTAATCATACAATTTATTTTTAAAGAAATAAGACGGCAGATTAGCAATAGTCGCTCATGGACATCCGAGATACATGCCAACATCAGTTCAGGATTACAAACATCGGTGCGCCCCCGAATATTCTGCTTACCTTTGGACATTTAAGAATGGATTTGGAGCAACGTTTGGGAAAATGGAGAGAGATAGGATAGGACGGGATGGAATGGCAATTCCCATGTTTTGTCATATCTCACTCACTACCGAAACACTTACGTTCATTGGAGGAATAGGATAAAGTGGGAAACATTTTACGGTAGTTTTCTGTGAGCAAGGGGTAATGAGGTAGAGGGATTTTTGCAAAGTAACTTATAATTTAAATCTTTGTTTGTAATTTTAAAAAAATCTAGCTTTTTATATTTAACTAGCTTCTGCCTGTGGCTTCACTCGCGTGGACCAAGCATCTGTAAAATACTTTTAACAGCTGTAAAAGCACCGACGTGATGGATTTCACGTATGAAAATCCATCCAGTAGTTTTTGAATAATTCTATTAAAAGTCCTTTTTTATATTCCTCCATAACTGTCTGTAATTCCTCTATAACTATAACTGGTTGAGTTTTAGAGGTTTTCCTCTATAACTCAACTTCTTTGTATCATATGAAGATGACACATATACCAGTTTTCTTTCTGGATACAAATCCGATATAGTCCGATCAAAATTTGTTCAGTAGTTTCTACGTGATGCAAATACAACATTTTACAAATAGATAAACAGAAAAACAGACAAACATAGATACGAAATTTTTAAAACTACTGTTTTGGCTTCTGTAGCTTCTGTAGCACCCCAATTTTTTAAATAAATTAAGTTATTGTACGGACTCAACCCTTTTACTGTTTTATTATATGTATAGATAGATTATTAATATTAAGTATTAATTATACTTCTACAATTTTCCCTCTTTGTTTTTACCTCCTTGGGCATTTCGCTAGATGACTGTGTCTAGGACGTTCCACCATCACCCTTTCCAAGATGTTCATTTTGTTGCACCCCTTTCTGACATAAATTGTACACGAGAGTGTACAATGTACGAGAGTGTAGAGCATGACTCGGCCGTTACAAGCTCGGGTTTTATTACGGCCCGATAAATAGTTTTATTATTACCCACTGAAAGTTCATCATTCTAACATAAAAACAGTAACTATTTAATAAAACATGTGTGTCTTTACCACGTTTTTTTTTGTTCACTTGTTTAACTATGAAACAACAGTAACAGTTAGTGTTCGTTACCGCTCGAACCGCGGCGATAAACGACCAAAGAGCTCAACGTCAATTCTAATTTTCATAAAAAAAAAACTTTTTACTTTCTTTGGTTATGAACAAAAAGTTGAATAAATTGTTTCATAATGAATATTTTCAATGGCATTATGAAAACTATTGCCTACTTTGCGCTTTTATTCCGCTGTGGAATGTTCTATAAAAAATAACAAATGGTGGAATTACATGTAATGATAATGTGTGCAATGGGCAAGTAATATGAACTGCAAGGCCGACAAACCGATAGGTGAGAAGAATCTATGAATGGAGCCATGTGAACCGGCAGTGACTGGACGAGGATAGGAACCGAAGATCACGTGTGACATAAACTGATGATGAATCGTATCTGTAGGTAGATCGATAATATCGATATAATCAGTACAGTATCGTGTGATGTGCGTGTATTTTTCAATAAAATCTTCTAATTACTAAATTTTTTTCCATGATAATGGGCGAAACCGCAATTACTCAGCGTAATACAAATGCTGAATCTACATGAAATATGTAATTTAAAGTGGGACCATGAAAGGCCGGGTCAAAGAAGAGGAAAATCCATATAAATTGTGCAAAGGAAGAGGACACAGTTTTCACGCCATTTATTTTAATGTAAGGCCTCATTTATATTAACCACCCAATCGTAAAAAAGATTAATGTTTTTTGAATAGATTTAAATATTTGTAATAAAATTCGTGTGAGAACTTTTAGTGTTACTTCACACTGAATCACATGTTTTTTGCACGAAAAGGGATTGTCGCTGTTTTCATAACAATTATGGATTTAGTTCACCGCCAGACATGACAATAAACTGAACACAAATTATGACATATAAATTCATAAAATTTTTGTAAATAACGGATATATATTATTATCACCTTCTTATCTTAAAATGTACGTCTTGTCGCGTAGGTTATAAGTATATAATTATTTAAAGAAAAAATGTTTCGGACGAGCCACATACAGTAGAAATTCGTGATACATGGCAATACATGGTGATACATGTGTACACACACTTTTTTATATAGAATAGATGGTAGACGAGCTGGCGAGTCACATGATGGCAACACCCACTTGTGGGTGCACTGCCGACCTTGCAGAATTCTGATCACACTTTCTTGAAGAGCCATATATCGTAACGCAATGAGAAAACCTCAGCAGGCAGTTCATTCCGCAACTTAAGAAAAGGGAAAAAAATGTGAATTAAGAAAAAAGGATGGAGAATGAAGGATGGAGAACAGGAGAATGTCTATCGTTTAGTCATAATTAAATTTACTGTTTTCGTTATATTCTTTTTTATAGAAAAATTGTGGCAGATCAGGTGTAAGTACCTATTGTAGTGTACCTAGGTAAATCGATAAACGATACCAATATAATCAATGTGCATGAAATTACCCTTTACCCACATGCTAGCTATACGATAGACATCGAGCGTCCTTATTGTCAGAGCTATCGGCGAGTACGGACGTATATACGCTAGCATTAGGCGTGTGTTGCAGAACTAGGACACAGCTTTTGTATTAACTGTAGCTCGGAATACTACACGTGGATATTATCACGACGAGAGATGTCAATGAGCGGACAGTCAAAATCAACATCAGGAGACAGTCAAAAATGGCATACACACGTAAGATGATACGTACCTGAATGTGCAGCTTATCTTTGGGGATTCATTCATGGAAACAGATTCTACTCGTAACACAAAATAACTTGGCGATAATGGGGTGTAGTTTCACGCCAAATAGGTATAATTCGAATAATAGGAGTACAAAATATTTGCTCTGTCATGGAATAACATTTATTTTTAATAATAATACATTTACGAATAAAAGTTAATTTTTCCCAATCAATTGAGAAATGTTACAAATATTCGAAAGGTATTTATCAAATCAAGAAAAATGTCCATAAGGTTATCTACAAACCGATCAGAGGAGTGAGGCATTATCGCGATGGACATTTCAAACTTTACCTAGTTACTTAGTCATTTGGCAGATGAAAAACGCAGTCCAACTTCGTAAAAAGTTAAATAAAAATTGTTGTTTCCAGGGATATTTTGCTGAGAGAAATGTTAAATTTAAAGTAACTACAAGGTATATTATGATGAGTCTTTGGATGTTGTTGTTTTGAAATGATACAAGAATGGTTTATAACTTTTTATCTTTCGCATTTTGAACACATTTAATATTCTAAATCAGGTCTAAACGCGTATAATAGAATTATTTGTTTACCTTGTATTCCGACTCGACGTTTCGGCACGGGTTACACTAGCCGTGGTCACGAGTTGACTGAAGAAGCGGGTAGCCCAGGGTGGAAGCTGCGAGCAGTTTCATCAACTACCCACATCTGATCTTCGCATTCGGAAAGGCTGCGATATACCAACAAAGTTTATACCGACGATAAGCATCCTTTGCTCAGAAAAAGTCACATTACCTCCAAAATATATTTTGCTCCATGAATTTTTTAGTAGGTAAAACATGAATATAAAAAAAAATAATTAAAACGTAGACATAATCTACGAGAAATGTGGTGTACTGTGAAATTCAGTAAAATTCTTTATAGTTGTGTGTTTGAATCAGGTACTTTTGTTACAAGTTATGACTCGTACCGTTCGCGTACACCTATGAACATAACAATCATCTTATCAATTATTAAGTCTAAACACGCCCTAAAATAATGAGCGCTCAACGCTCATTATCTGAACATACCTTTATTGTTTAGTCCCTCATAGGTATTTACAATAATTCCGATAACAGAGATCCAGTCAACTCTCAGTGTCTTAAGATGAAATTCTCGTTTTCGACCCTCGTCATTAAAAGTTGGGACAGTAGCAGAGGCGTGCCTATAGTGAATTATTATTTCTCGTTCAACACAGCTGGGATTGAATCTTTAATTTATTAGAAACTGAGCAACAATCTCGAGATAATTGCAGGCTACGAAACAAGAGCAATGATCTGAGGCTGTATGTCAATTAATGCCCTTATAATTTTAGTCAGACACGGTGCCCTTATTCTTGAGATTCCAGACTTCTTGATGAATATTGTAATGAAATATAGGCTTCGGGAAGAAAGTTTTCATCGAAATTTGTATGGAGTACTAAACATTAAATTGAAATACCAAAGAATAGCTAAAGTTTACTCATTTAAAAATTTAAACCAACTTTTATTATAAACAACTCTTAAATTTACAATCTTAAATAGGTACCTATATTAATGTTTACTTATTTTATTTCACGTTTAAGTTGACGTTTTGATCGAGTTGCGCCAATCATAACACGAGTTAACCACCCGTACACGTCCAGAATTGCGAGCAGTTTATTTAAACTACCCGCATTTGGTCTTAAACAATCTGTGACATATAATAATTATAAATCTTGCAACATCTAAAGTAACGTCAAACGAAACATCGAGGGGTTTAACTGAACTTTATTAAATTTATGTGTGGTGTAATCCAGCCTTTCCGAAACGCTGAAACGGGTTGAGCAAAATAAAATACTTGAATCTACATGTGTCATAATAAGACTCGTTTAATCTATGTATTGTTCAAATCGCGAAAATCTTAGTTGTACCACAATATTTTTAAAGTTCCATAATACATTCTACTTGGAAGTTTTATCATCTAATTTTGTTTTATCGTCAGAGTTTGTCTGTTTACTGCACTCACATTTGCCATGGATGGTTCATATGCTTAAGTATGTGCAATACTAAAAACATACATATTTTCTGTTTATAACTGTTCGCAGCGCTTTTTTTCGTCCACTGCTGGACATGGGCCTCATCGTGCGTTGTCTTATGCATGAGGTATGTATGACCGTAAAACGTCACACTGACCAAGCCGGTTGGCAAGTTGGCCAACCGGTTGGCTTTTAGGGGTGGTACAGTTCTTCATGCTTATGGTAGCGGTTTTGATAACTTTTTACGGCGTTCACGGAAAGAGATGAGATGGTGGTATTTTAAAGCCTGTTATGCCTATACGGCCTCTTATGCTGTTTATATATATTTTGTCCCAATTAAAGTAAATAAGACCTCTATTGAAGAAGTGAAGATATACACGTATCTATCCAAACGTTTATCTCTTTATTTAACTTGAAGGCGTGATTAAAGCTCAAATGTTTTCTTGTCACCTACAATGTGTTCTGAAACTAAATTAGTTCCAGCCCTTAATCGTAATTTACCTCGCCTAGAACGGATTGTTTCCATTAAATGTCCAAGGGATTTGAGATGAAGGCTCTACTGGACAAGGCTCTTTTTATTCCTCCGACCCGGTTTCAATTAATCGTAGGATTTGCGCGAAGCTGATTGCTCGAGTTTTTATTTCTGGATACTAGTTTCTCTAGCACAATTGTGTTCACTGCTTTCTGGCAGTGGTGCTGCAAATATTTTGATCTATGCTTTATTATCTATGTTGTCGTCTCTGTATATGAATCAGTATATATGAATCGTGTTTTGAAGTTATCGTGTATATGAAGAATCAGTATGTTCTAATATATGAACTAGGGACTTGACATTTGTTTTTGATGAAATAAACTCACACTTAGTTAAATGTTTTCATGACATTGATGAGATTTATACATTATTTAAACATTAACGTTTGTTTTTTTTTTTATTTAGAGGTTCGGTTTACTTCCAAAACAGTAAATTAGTGTATGTTTGTTTTTAAAAACTATATCAAGTATTTGTTTTCTACATATTGTTGTTGGTATTAGGTATCGTTAGATGTGTGTTAGATGTACCGCCTCCGATTATTTGTGAAATTTACGATGTCTTACAGTTGACTAATCGCTTCAACCACGGGTCGATCATAATTGACTATGACATATTAGGGGACAGCATATTTTTTGCTTAAACGCTTCGCTTACTTGAGACTTTTTGTAGCCTCACGATCACTCAGTAGGATAAATATTAGGATAAAAAAATATGTTATATTTTATATTGTGTTGTGTTATATTTATGGTAATATATTAGGAAGTATTAGTCTGTGTGATTCTTGCACCTTGCATCGACGAAATCAGTTTAGTTTTCATTTAAAATTAATAATATAAAATTAAAGCGTAGTTGTAAGTCGCAGCGGATGTTCGGTAAAACTAGCGGTGGCTCAAAATGTAGTTGTAAAAAGTTTCACACTATTTTGGGTAAAATAAGCGGTAGACCAATTCTAGACAATACTAGTTGTAAAAATCTTTCTTTGCTTATATTTTATAGTGTAAATAAAAAAAATCCATATCTGAATAACTTTATAGAAAACGTACATACATAATAGGCTAGGAGTCAACAACAATTTATAGACGATTATTAACTATAATTATTACGCATTGCACGAGAGTTATATTTTTATTTTGCCCTAAGGAGCAAGTAATTGCACAATTAATAGTACTACAATATTGTGTCGTTAAACATTCTAATGAGATATCAACACTATTCACTGAATCAAATACATAAGTCAATATTATCTCACGTCGAAATGGATTTATGCCGTTTAGTGGAAGCGATAAAGTCTCATTTTGACTGTTTAAACCTTTTAAATTTTACACACGATCAATATATCTTCAGGCTGAATATCTTTGAAGATCGTTGCTGTATTACCCAAAATATTTATCTTTTGTAATGTTTTAGCTTTAATTTTGAATTGCTCATTAAGCGTATATGCTTAATGAGCTTTATGGGAACCATAATTCTTGGAGTTTTTCTTAAAAATAGGAATCATAGTTATGCATGTTTTCCAAATAGGTTATGTACTCGTAAATCAGTGTTGGAAGCAAAAGTTAAAAGTTAAAGGACTTTTAAGATTATCAAAGGAATTTTTGGCGGGAACTCTAGAAGTGAAGTTGAGTTTTTGTTTGATTATTGTAACAAATATGTATTAGGCGTTTTGTGGTTTAACAGTGATAGTTGATTAAACTTCAAAGTGGTTAGAGTGCGTGGTGTTTGTGATAATCAAATAAAAGTGCGGGACTGCGTTTTTCGTGTGCTTCCAAGGAGTTCTCTTCTGTTCTCAATCAACTTACGAGTACTATCGCTTTACTGAGCGACTCCTATCTTACTTCGACGGGATTAGACATTGATAGGATATGCTTTAAACTTTGAAATTGTTAATTACGAAGAAAACTCGACACTGGTAGAATGTTCTCATTGCACCATTGCCATATATGAAAAAAAAAAAGATTGTCGAAGAAAAATAATGAATGAAAACGTTTATATCTACATTTAACGCAAGACATACAGAAACAGGTGATTTGCATCACGCGTGCATCTCTCGTTGGTGATTCCTTTTAAAAAATAAAAGATATAACACTATTTAAAATTGAGATTTTCGCGTTTTTAGCACATATTTATCTATTTAAACGGGTCTTAACTCGACGTTTCGGTTGGGTTGCACTAACCGAGGTCACGAGCTGACTGTGAGTCAGTTCGTTTGAATAGATAAATAAATAACACTATTTGCCGCAGGACCGATAACCGATGGGGTACGGTCCAGCGTAGTGGGGGGTACGGTCCAGCGTAGTGGGGGGTACGGTACGGTACAGGTGCAGCGATGATTTGAAGAAGTTCGCCGGTGGTGGCTAGATGAAAAGAGCCGAAGATCATGTGTGGTAATCAGCCTTGATTATGAGAATTCATGATTATGACTTCTGAATTAATTTAAGTGAAAATTGCATTCTTCTTTATGAAAAAAAAAATGTTTTTTACCAAATGTTTCATACAAATTTCCTAAATACAAATCCGATTCTTTTTTTATTTTTCCAAAAATGCGTAATATAGTAATTATATGTCAATTTACTCAGATTTACTATCATACTCCATGGTTTAGACTTCGGTTAGGTTAGGTTAGGTTACAAAAAAATCGTGCAAAATGCTTCTAAGATTATACGAACAAACAGAACGACAGGCCAAACGTTGCCCCTTATACCTACATACATGAAAGTATACATTTTATATTATCTGTGCCTCCGTCGTCTTAGTTAAGGGTTTTTATAATATAGTGTTTATTCCCAGATAGATAAACCTCACGAAGTAACAACGATTTCCGTTCTCGGCTCCCAGTTGTCACTTTAATTAGAACTATAATTCTTGGAGCAGGCGTTAACTGTACCCTATTAATAACGGGGCGAATTCGCAAACGTGGTCGAAGAGTGGCCATGATTTTAGAAAGGTTATGCGGATGATTTTAAGTAGGAATATATAGGGGTGGATTTAGTGGTCGAATGACGGTCAGCGCTGACAATGTTTGAGCATAGTTATGTCAATGAACTTAAAACGATTTAGTGATGTGCTGATGAACGTTCGATCAGCACATATACATATACGGGGTGCTAACGACGACCGTCACCCGTCGTCGATCGAACGCGTTAACGTAGCGTACACGTGGCGCCGCGGCTTATTCCGATCTGATCGCGCGATCAGTTTCATGTTCTATCTGATCACGGCGTAAGTTTCCTCTCTGATAGCGCGATCGGTTTCTTATTCTATCTGATCACTTTACAGTTTTTAACATTTCATACTTAGTATTTCACGTTTATCTGCAGAAAAAATGGAAGTATGCTAGATAATTAAATAGGAGTATATTTACTGTAGTAGGTTACTCTAGGTGGCTTATGTTCAACGTTGTGTTTTTTTTCTTTTCATATATGGCTAGTGTCAAGTTTTTCTTTGTAATAAACTAAAACTTGACACAGTCTAAAAGGTATCCTGCCAATGTCCATTCTCGTCGAAGTAAATACAGGAGTCGCTCAGTAAAGTGACAGTAAGTCTACTGAGGACAGAAGATGACTCCTTGGAAGCACACGGAAAAAAGGCAATTTCATGTTTTTATTTGATTATCACAAACACTACGCACGAAAAACACTTTGTATTTTAATAAACTATCACTGTCAAGCCACAAAACGGACAATACATATTTTTTATAATAATCAAATAACTTAACGTCTTTTCTCGAGTTCCTGCCATAAAGTTTAACATTATGTTATAGATAATAAGGTAATGATAATAATAAGAGTAAATAACTGGCTCGTTTACCTTTTACTACCAAACCAGACGAATAGATGGTAGATACCTACGTGCAATAAAATCTTGGTGTTGTATGGTGGTGAAGAATAGGTAAATAAGTACAGCATTGAACTGCCGACGACAAAGTGGTTCCATCTATGGTCAGAATGCTGAAAGGACGTGATTAGCAATTCTGTAAGACCAAAGAGAGCAGCAGAAATGAAGGGAGACTTATACAGTGCACGTGAGCTGGTAATAATGACGATGAGCACGTGAACAGGCATACAGACAAAGAAATATTGAATTTTATAAATGGAATATTGCTTGTAAATAACTATATTTGCACTTAATATTTACGGCTGTATTATTTTATGAGAGATACCTATTAGGTTGTTGTAACACGCAAACACATTATATCATTTAACCGTTGCTTTTTTCAGTATATTTTATGAGTTTCTCTCCATTTCGTTGACTTAGTGCTTGAATGGCCAATCAACCTTTGACCGAATTTTACGGGACAGGTTTTTTTCGTTTGATATTGTTAGTAAAAGGTATCTATTAGAGCTTGTGATGATTTAGAAATCATGTGGTATATATACCACATAATTTCTAAATCATCACAGGTTTTAATGAATATCTTTTACTAACAATATCAAACGAGAGAAACCTGTCCTGTAAAATTTGGTCACAGGTTGATTGGCCATTCAAGCACTAAGTCAACGATTTGTGACGTATATTTTGCTAATAGATTTAAGCTGAAAGCTTGCGATATAATATAAAAGGCCCGTAACACAATATTACTTTCTAATGTTAAAAAGTATAGGAGTCAATGTTAACGTCAATCTTAAGGAGTCAATTATGGATAAAACATAATAATATAATGCTTAGACCTCTCGTGGAGGCTTGTGATTTAAGAACCGCGTGTTCTTCACAATAAGGTCAGGTCAGTGAAATATGCAGAAACAGGAAAATGGTTTCTGACTAATTTTCACACGTCCTTTTTGATATGAAAACTGTATTAAAAGTAATATCATGACGCTTGATTGGAGCATAGAGCAGGGTTTAAGTTGGTGCACATTGCGTAGTGTATGTTGCCTTTATAATATATGTTATCAAATTCTAGTTTCCATAATACCGTAAAAGATTTGAAAGTAGTCTCTGTGATTTTTTGAAGCAGTTTTTTTATATAGAATAAATGGCAGACCAGCGGGTCGGTCACATGATGGTAAGTGGTCACTGCCACCTATGGACACCTGCAACACCAGACGGTTTGAGGGTACGAGCCGACCTCGCAGAATCCTGTTCACAGCTTTCTTGAAGAGCCCTATATCGTAGCGTAATTTAAAACCCTCGGCTGCCAGTTCATTCTACAACTTCCGAGTTCGCGGTATAAAGTGTCTTTTTGAATGTACGCATCGACTCTATGTCAAGGAAGTGCGGATGAACCGCATGACGATGACCAGCGGTGCAGTTTTTCACAGTTCTTTGAACAGTTCTTCAGAACATTCCCCATTATAAAGGCCGTAGAAAATTCAGAGATAGGGAACATCTCTTCGGATGCTGAGCGATTCTAGATGAGTGAGAGTGGAATCGTCGACAATTCGGACAGCACGTAGATGGACGGAGTCAAAAGGGTCCAGCTGGTATTTCAGTGTACCGGTCCAGAGATGAGAGCAGTAGTACTCCATGTGGAGTCTAACTTGAACTTATACTATAACGTTTCAGTCGTTTATACTGCTTCACAACTTTTCACAACTTTCACAACTTGCTTTTTCTTCTGAGAAAATTAATATTTTTCATTATTCTTTACATTTTAAGATTTTACCATTCTATGTGTGTAACTAAGAGATTTTTCGCTGACTGAATAAATTCTTCGTCGCCGACGGCAAAGGATTGAATACGCTCCACGGTTTGAATGGTACAGTTCCAATAAAGCTAGATTGGATGCTTGCAAGCGAAAAAGAGAGGTGGAACTAGAATAATAGAATGCAACTCGGTTTAGGTAGTTAAAAATGCGCGTAGTCTATAGCTATAAGGAATTATCAATGTCTTTTTACGGTGTCCACTTTATTTTCCACTCAAAAACGCGTCAGTGGTACAATAAAAGTACCAGATATTTTTTCTGATCAATTATGGTACAAGTAGAAATCGCCAAAATTTTTCTCCGTTCTAGGGAAAATCACAAAACAAATCATATTATCTGATATACACTATTGTCTGGAGGTTTATAGCTCAAACAAACAACAAGCTTAATTGGCCACTTGCCACTGCCCTGCCCACTGGCAGGCCATATATGCCGCAAGGCCGAGTACTGTGGGGGGAGACGGCCAGGTGGACTGACGGCCAGGTGGACTGACGGCTAGAAGAAAGTCGCCTAAGGCATATCGTCTCCCTTAAGGTCCGCTATAGTATGGGTTCAAAGTTTTCCGTTTTTCTTATCGTGATGAGCCATTCTGTGAAGCTGGCCAATAGGAGCAACATCCTTATGGTGGTGGATACCCCTTCTATTCATCTCCTTACTACTAATTCAATAATTGTCTTTTTGTACATTATTGCATATTTGAAAATGATGATTGGTCTTGGAAATTATATGATTATGTTCACCCTAATATTGCAACATGAGTAGAGGGATACGTATTATTATGTTGATTGTACCGTATAAATATTCAGGTATGTAGTTTATGGTAACTTGGAAATTTGCTTAATCAAAGTTAGTCAATTATAAACTTGAAATGTGTTCACACCAAAATTTGGAAAGAAAATATAAATAATAACAACAATATTCTATACATCTGTACATGTAAAGAGAAATATCCTGACTGACCGACCGACTCATCAGCACCGAGCAGTTTCTTAATATAAAAAAAAACAAAGAGAACAAAAAGTTCGTTGGTTGATACAGCTTGATAAGTTAAATACTATCGTTAGCGCTGCTAATGTCAAAATTACAATTAGAACTACTGCGGTAGAACAAAATCTTCCCATTTCCATATTCGTATGTGTAAATAATGTATTCGTCATTCTAATTTACTTCTGACCCTTCTCAATACTTTCAAGCTTACGTTATTCATTGTAACGTAGGCGAATAAGTCCATGGCACTAGTAAAGTATACAACGACAACAACCTTCTTCGTGCCGACAAAACGCCACGCAGACGAGTTGGCGAGTCCATTCATTTACAGGTGGCGAAGTTCCTCAAGGCTTGTGGTGTCCGCTTTGCTATCTCTTAATCGCCTTTTCGACATCCACGGGCAGATATTTTCTGGTGTTACTCTAAAGCCGACCGACATCACGGCAAAGTATAATAACAGTCAAACAAAACATTTAGTTGATTCTAACCAATGAATAAATACAAAATTTACATTTGGATTGACTGAAACTCAGTTTATTATATTGTTGTTCTTCACCAACTTTAACTCCGTTTAAAGTTAAATTCAATGTTTGGTAATCCATTCCGAAAGGGGTATTGTCAGAAACTTTTTAATTATAGTAACGACAAACTTTACAGTGGAGACAGTGATTAGACTTTATTTTAATGCTTTGTTTAAAAAGAAAGCTTATATTAATGTTATTACTTTTGTTTTAGCGACATTATAGTTCATTTTATTTATTTATTTATCGTTACGTTAGCTATCTATATTAGCCTAATGTCTCACTGCAGAGTACAGGCTAAGTTTAACCTGGATATAAGCGGACCGTTTTTATCCCATGTTATGCAGATACTAACACTGGGGATGTTATATTATATAGTTTTTGTGAACGATCCCAATCTCACAGGTGCTTTAGAAAAATCTCAAAGAAATTTTTTGCCAACATTTGTCTCTAAAGAAATAAATGTCCGACCGGGATTTGAACCCAAGATTTTTCACATAACACAAAATGGCACTACGTACCAACTAGGGCTAATCGGGCTAATATAAAATAATATCGCTTTTTCCATACCTTTTTCCATAACCCAAAAAATAATAATTGAGAAGCCTTTTCGACAATGTCGTCGTTTATTTTGCTCTATTCCATTTTATTCTGAGATTCAAAGTAATAACCGGTTTTCCGTCGGTTTCTGTGTTCACCGGTTTTTCTCTGGTATTTCAAGAAACTGTTCAAACTTACTTTTGTTATAACTTTGTTACTGTTCAAGACAGTGAGATAATGTTGTAAGGCATTATTCCGCCTAACGTAGGTACAAAAAAGAGTAAATCGGTTTAAAGTAATTATTTTTTTCGAAAAAGAACATTACATTTTTCACTTAAGCTATTTGTCAAAATTAACAGAACACAAAATTACAGTAGACACTTGGCATTCAGCCTGTTAAACACTGTATTAATGAATACATAGTTTAGTTTTGTGTTAATGCGGACAGATGGCGCTGTATCGTTTCTACATCGCGCTATGGTTGTGTTCCTATGTAAATCGTAAATTGAGAATTTTGGTTTGTTTTATGTATGTATATGTGTGTTTACTAATATAGTGGGATTTATATCACCATACTTGTGGTTTATATTGGTCGCATCGCTTTAGCTTATTTTTGAAACCACTTATAAATAAACAGATTTTTTAAATATTTTTAGGTAAACTATTATATAGGTGAGATCCTTCAATAATCAAATAAATGAGTGTTGATTTTTATAGCTACATAGTTGGAAAGCAAACAACTCCATACATTTTGAAGCTCAAACATATTTTCAATGGTCATATAATTCCACCGAGGCCGGAACCCAACTGCGCAATGCAATTCCAAAAATGGAATTCCGGGATGATGTGTGACGTCAGAAGTCATAAGGGATTATGGCAGTTAAAGTATTTCCCGAGCACTTTCATTGCTACCTCTTTCGGCGGATATTTTCCGTTCTTTGTGCGTTAGGGTGTTGGCAAATTATAGTGCTTGTTATAAAACTTCCGAAACTAATCTGCGGACTTACTGTAGAATTTATCTATGGGATGGGATGGGGAATGGGCCTCTTTCATTGTTTCAGTTTACTGATTGACATATTAAAATATTTCACACTATTTTTGTAGGATCTTATATATGCGACGATCATATTAATAACTCACTGGCCACTTGTCTCTTCGCGTAAATGCGTCACGCCCCTGTATTATCGTCTTCATTTCTTTCACGCGCGATTATTGCTTTTTGATAATCTAAATAACACAACTGTTTTTGTGTTATGAAGATAAAAAAGGATGCACCGTTTTTAGATTATCAAAATTTAGAGTATCAAAACTCAGCATAGAGAACCATGCTCAAAGCACATCGCTCGCCACGCCACTGATGCTTCAAAGGCCAAATTATTTTCGTGATTTCTTGAACACTTTTCGGATATCCATCTATAACATCTTACTGCAGGGCATAGGCCTCCAGATTACTAGGGGGTTTCGGGCTATAATCCACCACGCGGTTTCAGGACGGATTGGTGGATACACATACTTAAGATTTTTCTAATCACACGATGTTTTCCTTCACCGCCGAGCTAGTTGAAATTTTAATAATCCGTACTTCAATGGAAACTCAATGACACGGGCCGAAGATTTGAAGTCACGTCCTTACGAATGGGAGCCTAGAATAAATATCATCGCTCATTATTTTTCCACTTAATCTATTTATTTCTAAGTAAAACCGTACCGATGTTTACATAATATTCAGATGGTACGGTTGATTTATCGTTTACCCAATTATACATTTAAATTCGTCTCCCTACGGTATATGTTATCATACAAATTGTCCGGAGCACAGACATTTGTACAGTCAGCAATAACGTTGATTGTTTATTTTTATTTATTTTCTTTATTAGGAACAAATAATAGTACATTGTATCACCTATCCGACTTCGCTAGTTTGGCGGAATGGGAGAAAATCGTGCAGTGAGACGAGAGTACAAGGGGCGACCAGTCGTTCGTAGACCGCTCGGTATGGTCGCACCACGTACGGCCGTAGACCGAGAAGAATCTGTGCTAACTCCGGTCACCATGATGTCTACTTTGGGTCGATTAGTCAACAGAGTAAGATCGCCGTGAAATATTAGTTAATCTGTTGTAGAGCCGTTATAATAAATACAAGTACGTCTATTTTAAACATCTACTATCTTCCAAAACACATAAATAGTAATAAGGATTTTTATCAGTAATATATTTAAATTGCTATTTATTATTATCATTGTACAATATTGTTAGTAAATAAGTATTATATTCTACCTTATACCTATATACTGTACTTGAAATGAAATGCATACTTTTCGCTAGAGTTTACTCTAGCGAAAAAGTATGTTTTCACACCTATACAATTATTTAAAATAATGTTCTTACGAGAATAAATTTTCTTTAAACCGAAATTGTAAAATATTTATAAATTTTATTTTATTTATCACTAGGCTACTCATAACAATTATATCTCTTAATATCTTACAAATAAAGGAAGTAGTGAAGAACAATTTATTATCGGCTCAACAAGTCGGAAAGAAAACTTGTGCTCGAACGGTTTCTACGGATAGAAACAGTATCAATAAATATGGTCAATAAAAATAGCTAAAATGGTGTGTATCTAATTATTGATCGATACCTATAATAACTTATAAACAAAATAAAAATAATATAAAGAAAAAATAAACCTTTCTTCTAACACAAACAAAAAAGTGTAAACTATCGAACCGCATAAGTACCTACTTGCTTAATACAAACAAAAAAAACATTATGATCGTAAGGTGAAATTGTTTTTTAAAATCATATCTTACAATAGAGTTTCGAATTCTTCTAGAGCTATCAGCTGTGTTTATAGAGTTTATAGTTTATAAGAAGAGGATTCTGTATTTGTAGAGCAGCTACGGCCGAAACAGATTCCGAAACAGTTCCCGATTCAGTTAAGCTATAATCGCTGCTGCTGATGCGAGGAATAACTAGTTGAGAACGTTCGATACATGGTGAATTTGCATCTGTTTTCCTATCAGTTAACTGGTTGTGGCCACTAAGTCCGATTAAATCATTAACTTCAATAGTTTCGTTCTTAAATAATTGATCAACGTGTTTTTTATAAATCTTTCCGTTAAAATCAATCAAATAAGAAACAGGCCCTACACGCTCTTGAACAAGGAAATAATAAATAGATGTCTTAAATATTAGTTTGTTCCAATATTACAGCAAAAGCAACTCTACAAAATACAACTGTTATGAAGAATCTATGGTCACACATAAGAAGCCTCCAATGCATTCCAGACTTGAAAATGTCCATCCATAAAAGTTAGGACAAAATAATTGTGATCCGTCAAATGAGAAATGGCTTTCAAAACTGCAGTTCTTTGTTCTGAGACATCGTTGATCATTTTGTCTCGAGGGTACCATTGTCTGCGAGGATGTTCATAAATCTAAAGACAGTCCGTTGTCCGGCCAATCCTAATAATTTTGGGAAATACATTAACGCCGCGATTTATTGTAACATTTATTTTGAGCTTCATTTCTCACAGGATTTAGATAAAATTAAATTAAAATTTATTTATTTATTAAAAGGCAACTTCGCTCCATATATTTGATAACAACACTAACTTAGCTTATGTTAGTACTTAATGCTGATCTAGAAGTGATTTGATCATGCCAATTAATTTACATTTTAGCGAATATTCGAGCCAATTTGCAATCATCTTCAGAATACTGTTGTCGCTACGACGAATTCTGCTCAATAATAAGGTTAATTTCTTGCCTAAGAGATAATACGCCTACTTGTAAATAGAGTATTTTTGAAATCAAAGAGTACATTCATTTATTTATTTTATCTAAATAACATTATTACACATTATGGTACGAAAGGCATTCTCTAGCCTAGGAAAGGCAACTAGCCTTTCCTTTGATCGGTACCTACATATTCATAGAAAAAGCTTTTAGGAAATTAAAAGTGAATTTCTCATATTTCATGAATTGCCCTGCGGCAATAATTGTACGTGTACATATTGAGAATCTTTCAGTATAGTGAATGGATAAAGGTTTCTTCGAGGATCATTTTATTTTTAAATATCTTACACCAGTACAAGCCTAAGTAAATGAGATATTAATATATCGTACAATAAATAAAACATAATACAATAAAAGAATTAAATTAGATATTATTATAAAATATTAAAATATAGATTATTTATTTAATTGTTTAAAGATAAAAGATTGTTAAAAATAAAATTGTTTAAAGATGAAACCTCAAAGATTTTCTATTTATTTTTAAACAAAAATTTTACAGTAAGACCTATAAATCTGAATGTAAATTCTAATAGTCTAACTGAATGAATCTAATGTAACTGAATGAATACATAGTCTTAAAATTGATTAACAATTCATTTTAAGATTGATTGATTGACTGACTCATATAATAAAAGTTAATCAATATGTGAATGAATAGTGCAATAAGCCAAGATCTCTAAACACTCATACGGATATATTTTCCATGTCCATATACATAACAATATGTATGGATATCGCTACTGTGTAAATATATGCTGTATGTTGTACATTGTAACTGTGTAATACAATTGCATAACAATGGCCACACGAACCAGATGGAATATAATAGGTTTAAGAGCCTTTTCAAGGTGCATCACAATGGACTAAGCCAAGTACAACATATGACTACATAAACGTAATGTGTATATCTCATACTAGCTGTTGGTCGCGGCTCTCCTCGCGTGGAAATAATTGCATTTAATTGTAATTCTATTTGGTATCCAGTATTTTAGCGCCTTTGGTAATTTATTTGTATAGTAGAATATTTATATATCCCGTGTTTCAAGTTAATAGGACCATCAAACAATTGTTTTGTCACATAAATTTTGAGAAGGCTACTTTGCAAATTATGTTTTTAGCTTCAACGGTTTCAGCTCGTCGTTAATGTAGCGTTCAGTCAGTCCGAACATTTCTCTTTAGATGTATTGATTATTTGTGAGCATTGTGTCGGTATTACACAGGTGCTCAACAATGGTTGAATCGAGCTCGCCGGAACATGTGAATGCCACATAGCACCGAATTCACCATTGAAAATCTTGTACATTGTACAATAATAACACAAGCGGGAAATAAAGGTTAAATTGAATGACAAAACATAATTCCGAACACACATGTGCAAAATAAAATACATATCGATACGGTATACATAAAAGGACGGATTTTGTTATTAACTTTCGACATATAATTCAATCGTGATGCATGTTTCAAAATTATATATAATCTACTTAATATCTAAAGAGAAACACTTTAGCCATCGTCCACGGTTAAGTTTTCCCTCAGTAAACGTTATCAGTCCAGTTCAAAAGAATTTGAATACAATGGGTTGGGTACTTTGGAAACAAATTTAATAGATACAATATACTTTTTAGGAAAATATAATGGGACAGTGATAGACTAGGGGTTCCTATTTTTGATTCTCATTCATGAGGTAGTAAGTTTTAATCCTCGCCCGTACCACTGAGTTTCTACTTATGTAGGAATTTTTAAATTATGCCGAGCTCGGCGGTGAAGGAAAACATCGCGAATAAATTCGCGTGCTTGAGAAATAAAAGAGGACGCGATCCGTGGATTATGAAATAAATTCCCTTAAAGATTTAACGAAGGAGGCCTGTACCCTGCAGTGGGACGTTATAGGCTAATATTAGAGAAACAAGAACGATTTTCCTCCCTATTTTCCCAATCCATTCCTTAATCTGCAAAGATAGGCAGCGCATCCGGGGGCGTTCCAAAGGTCAATCTGGATTGATGTTGACATGTATCGCAGACATCTATGGACAACAGTATCCACTTACTATCAGGTGGACTGTTTGCTCGTCTGCCGTTTTTTTTCTATAAAAAATAATAATATATCATACAAAGCTTTTTTATAAATACTTTAACCATTTATTTATGTCAGTCATGCGTTTCATAATTATAACTAATCATAAGATTATATGCATTTGCATTTTTGTATATAAAAAATGCATATTTCTCGGTTTTCACGCTCTGTTGCATATTTCTATGATTTTTCAGTTTACAGTGCATAATTCGACATATAAACTCATTTTCGGAAAAGATCTGAAACAAGTTAGACGCAGTTCTTGTTAAAGATCCGTGTCTCGACAGGTCAAAGTTTGTGTGACTTTATTTCTGCGGAGATGTCACCAGATTTCAAATCATGCCGTGTCACATCGGTCGACATGGAGCGGTCATTTTCAGCCTACAAATTTATTCTAACTGATAAACGTCACAAATTTGAAATCGATGATTTAGTGAAGTGTATTTTAATGTATTGTCATAAAAGCTATAATTGATTGTGTAATTTTATGTCAGAGCTTTTATTTTGTGCTATAAAAAATGATATCACACCAAGTTGTTTCTTTTCTGATAGCGCATATGTAATGCTTATTTAGACCCTTTTTCGTGGATATTTTGGCACTTTGATAGTGCATATAATCCTATGTCTAATCATAACATACCATACCATCAGCCTATGTCTATCCACTGCTGGATATCTTCTCCCAAGGCTCGCCACCGCACAAGATCATCTGCTCTTCTCACCCAACAACCACCGGCGAATTTCTTGAAGTCGCTGATCCACTCTTCGGAGGGCATCCCAGTACGTGGCCTTCATTCGAGTACTCATCTGCCCCATCGGTTATCAGTCCATGACCATTGCCACTTCAACATGTCGATTCTACGAGCTGTGTCGGTGAATTTAGTTCTTTGGCGAATGTCTTCGATACGGATCCTATCCCGCAAAGAAACTCCGAACTCCGAAAGAACTCCGAATATGCGGCATAACTTATGGAGAGTCATAGCTCGCTTAATAATCATACAGTTCTTGTTATTTATTATTATTAGCACTACCAGTTAAAGCGAAAGTCAAACATTTTCCAATCTGTAATGAATTTTTAAATCTTAGAAATGTAATGTAATGTTTATTTTCTGAGAAAAATTGTTAATTAAATCATTATCAATACTACGTTGAAGCCTATATATAATAACTAATTTATTGTGTGATGAGAACAAATAAATAAATAAATCAAGCCCACAATAAAAATGTCACCATTTCATCCAACTGTAAAAAAAATATTACTTTTTGTATATTAAATCATCGGAGTAGATTTAATAATATCTGTACGATCAGCAACAGGTCAACCTATACCCATGGGTGCCTTATACGCTGCTGATAAGAACTAGTTTTGAATGATTTTGGCTACATTAATATGTTGCTGACCGTAGGTCTAGACATTCATGTTATAATGTAGGTATATCTTATTCATACTGAATAAGCATATGCTTGTTCAATGCGACTTTCATTCTATTTAAAACTTTCCATCTCTAAAAAGCACCGGTCTGAACAAACTATTCTCACAAACCAAAACACACATCTACTTATCCTATCCCTCGCTGTTTTAATCCCCCGTAACCTAGTTCCCGCTTGCACATCACTAGACGTCCAGCCTCCATTGTATATCGTGAGATGACAACGTCTCTATCGCCCAGAGTAGAGTAGCTAGTCGCACGGCGACCGCGGAGCGAACTTGCCGCTTGCACAACGCTCTTTGGTAACTTAAAATTTTTAGTATATGATTTATAACCAGTTTAAAGTCATATATTGTGTGTAGTTAGTGTTAATATATGTACATGGTAAAGTTATATATATATATGAAAATTAAATATTAAAATGAATTTGTATTGTATTTGTGTGTGTTTCAAAAATTATGTATGTACTTGTAAAAATTATGTGTAACTTTTAATTCTGGATTGAGGATTTACTTGTGAGTGCTAGTGACAAATGGATTAACTTGCAACTAAGTGAATATTTTTAAAGGTAAGTGTCGAAAGTAGTAACCAATATTATTGATAACTCTTTATTAATTTATTTTCAGACCATTGATACATAACACCTTAGTGGAAGTATTAAGTTGAAGTAGTATAAGTAATCAAATACAAAAATTAAAATTGTGAATCTTTTGTGAAAATTAATTACAATTAATGAAATTGCCAACTAGGCCTTCAGAGTCATTATTTTTAAAGGCACATTTAAAGTTTCTGTAGAGCTAGGTTATATACATATTTACCTACCAATTTTGTAACCACGACGTAATACTGGGGTCCCAGGTTCAAATCTCAATTCGCATGCAATTGTTTTCAACTCAGTTGCCTAAAAAACATTGTAACTTATATTGGCATCAAATCAAATCTAAAGTCTTGGCAAAGAATTCAATCATATTTGATACAAGGCTTATCTTTTTTTCCTCGAAAATAATTTATCAGGAAAATTATGGAAATTTATTAAAATAAAGGAGACCTTATTAACATTAGATGTTATTTTAAAAGTATATTACACTCGTTTACGTTAAAAATAACAAGAAACAGGCAAATGAGGTAGTTCATTTCTCCGCCATAATTGGAATAAATAAATGAAGAAGTCCGCCTCCTTGGAGAATAATCATTTATTTTTACGACTGCCATTGAAGGTGCTGTTCAAAAGAATTAGAATTTCGATCTTCGGTTTGAGAAATTGAGTTCATTATTAATTCCCTAATGTGCCTTCAATCTTAAGACCACATAATGGATAATTAATTTTGACGTTAAGAAACGAGTAAATCCATTTTATTACATTTGGATTGAGAAATTGAGTTCATTTTTAATTCCCTAATGTGACTTCAATCTTTAAGATGAAATACAAGCAGCTCTTTCAGTAACCACTACTGGACACTGGTCTCCTTATCATGAACATTGTCTTGTCCATGAAGGATGTGTGGCCTTAAAATGCCATGCTGGTCAAACGAGTTGGCAAATCCACCCTTTCAGAGGTGGTGTAGTTCCTCAGAGCTTGTGGTATAGCGGCTTTGTTAGTCGCCTTAGTCGCCTTAGTCGCCGCGACGCGACACTCACGGGAAGAGATGGAGTGATGGGGGTGGGGGAGAAGAGCTGGCCGACACCACACGGCATAAAGATGAAATAGTGGATAATAATTAATTTTGATGTTAAGAAACGAATAAACCCATTTTATTACTTACGTTAGAGATAAAAGCCGGACGTAATTTTCACAATATTTTTCTAAAGATAGTCTTAATTTCCAGAGAATTGAGATAATATTTTTTTATTCCATTATGAATATATTTTTGAAAATAATTCTCATTCCAAAGATCCGATTAACTTTAGGAATTACGAACTGTACGGGGTTCAATATTCGATTCGATATTAGCCTAGGGATATTAGCCTAGGGATATTAGCATCTCATTGCAGGGCACAGGCCTCTCCTAGTAAATCACTATCACTAGGGGTTTCGGGTCATAAGACATCACGCGGGCCCAGTGTGGATCGGGGTGTAAGTAGTAACCGATTAATTTCCAAACCTGAAACTATTGATTGTAGTCATGATTTTGAGCTTATTATCTAGCAATGTGTGTGAACTTATTTAGGAAAAAAAAAACGCATTTTGTTGGATAAAGTTTCTTAAAATTAATTTCCTAATATTAAAAGTAATCCTATTTCCTAATTTATTATCTTTTTTCCCCACTTTCGCTTTTTTTGCCAATATGGGTTTTGTTACCTGTTTCTCTTGATGTGACTTATGTGCATATTGTATAGGTATATTGTATCAATTTTTATACGTTAGTAGGTTTGTATGTATGTACTCGTATGTATATACTATTTCTGTATTCTATATATATTTTACTATCTCTTACAGTCTTTCTAGCGTATTTCAATTGAACCTCTCTAATCAACCCTAACGTTGGCTGGTAGAGAAAGCCTTAAGGCAGTATGCTCGTCTATGTTAATTATAATAAATAACCAAATAAAATAAAATTCTTAATATTAACTTGGAATTATGAATAAATTCATGTAAAAGTTAAAAATTCACATTATTTTCGAATATGAGTTCCGTTGTGGCAGCACGGCACGCAATATCAACTATGTATACGGACCATCGACTAAAGTCGATAATGACGAATTGAAAGCAATAGTGGAAACAGATTCATCTCAAACCACGTTTAAGTTAGCGGCAGCCTTCCGCGTAAATGACAATACGATATTGATTCATTTGCGTCAAACCGGGAAAGTGAAGAGGTTCGGAAAGTGAGTACCGTATGAGCTTAATGAAAGTCACCTGCAAACACGAGTCGAAGCTGCCTTACTTTGCTGAACCGTCACAAAAATGAAGGAAGTCTGAATCGTATTGTCGCCAGACCTTGCCACTATCATTTTTCATTTTTTTTCGAAATTTGGATATTTTTTTACAGAGGAAAAAATTTAACTCCGATGAGGCAGTGAAAAACGCCTTCAGAGAATTCATCGATTCCCGTCTCCAGGAGTTCTATAGCAGAGACATCAATCAACTTTCATTGAAATGGCAAAAATGCTTTGATAATAATGGACAATATATGGACAAATTGACCTAAACATGGAATCCAGTGATAATAAATTTAATAAAATTAGTAGTCGTTATTTTCATCAGACACTACATCTGATATTGTGAGTGTTGTGTGCCGCAATTTTCCGGACTACAATGAACAATGAACTTTCAACTTTCCAATGAAACTGCTCCCAATTCTCGACCCGCTTCTTCAGTCAGCTCGTGACCATGGTTGGTGCAACCCAACCGAAACGCCGAGAAACATAAATAAGGTAAACATACGCGTTTAAACGGGTCTACCGTTTAAATAGATAAATATTAATCTTTTATAATGTGTATTCATGTGTGTGTGTACATCTCTGTGTCCATATGTAATACTCGCCAAAACGTTCCACTTTTACTGGAAACTCAATGCAAAATATTTACGTATTCGATTGAAATTCAAATGTACGTCTCGCTAAGCAATACGTTTGCCTTTGGCGCACAAAACTCTGCGAAGATTCATTCGTTTATGAAAGGAAATAGTGTGCCTTTTCGTGCATAATGCTCAAACTAAATTATTCAAAGTTTATTATTAAGTTTTTTTAAAAGTACACTTGAACAACATTAGTGCTAAAATAAGTACGTATCGTATCTTGAATACATTCGTCTGATAAATTCAATTTATAAGTATTCACGTAAGGAATTTAGAATTATAAATAAGAGCGGTAGTAGCCTAGGAAATTTCTATATCCCAAGTAGGGATATTTATGCCTTAATCACTCAAGACTATGCAAGAATTATATTTCTAATTTTCGAATTATTACTTGCGCGGTTACTACTGAATCTCTTCCCGTGGGCGTTGTAAAAGGCGACTAAGAGATATCAAAGCCGCTACCACAAGCCCCAAGGAACACCACTGCTTCTAAAAGAGTGGACTCGCCAATCCACTTGGCCAGCGTGAAGTTTTAAGGCCGTCAAAGTCAAAGTCAAGACAGTATGCATGGCCCATTTGCAGCAGTGGACGATAAAAGGGCTGGATACGGATTTTAAACGAAGTAAAAGTTATATAAAAATGTCCTTAAAATAGCGGGCCGCACCGCAGCGCATTATATAGCAAAAATCCTCCTGAATCACTTTCATGCATTTTGTATACACCATGAAACACTTGAGGCGGGCCGCATCGCGCCGCAGAGCAGCGCACTGGCGGATCGTTTGCCAGCCGTGTTTATGTGCCGATATTATGCGACGCGGTCTGCCTCAATATGCATTAAACGGGCTCAGGTAAATCGAGAGTTATTCGCTATGCGCTGACGTGAAGAATTGAACGTCATCAGCTAACTGATTTAAATTATTGCGTTGAGCTGCCGCCCGCCACATCTGTAATTTTCCTTGTCGCAGTTTCGCATTGCGGCGCTACGCGGCTGTAATATGCGCGAGCCTTAAGGATACAAAAGAATAAGAAACACTTAATGTTTATAATTTATCAATGTATGTAGTGATTCTTAACTGATATTGACATGTACTGCGGGCAGTATCCACTTACCATCAGATGGATTTTCTACTCTTCTGTTACCTTCTTTTTATAAAAAAATAAGATAGTTTTATAATTTCACACGGGCACGATTATAGGCAACAGCTAGTTTGACATGTGAACATTTCCCCGGGGTCAAAAGGATAAGAAAGTTATATTTTTTCCTAGTAATAGTGTTTCATAAACTATTTGTAATTTTACATGTTCGATTGGCAGCCAGGAAATTGCATCGTCTTGTAACGGAAGCGGCTAACCGAGCGTCAGCTGTGTTATATTGGCACCATGTAAGCCGTGAAAAAATAATATTTTACATCGAGATATTATCTTTGTGAATTAGAAAGATTATTTTAGAATAAATTTAGTTCTTTTCGGACAATTAACAATTATCGTTACATTATTAGGTCCTTACTTATGAAATTGCCGTTCGTTCATAGTGGCCACTTTGAACTTAGTTGTCTTGAGTATGGCTTGGAGTTCCAAATTCAAATTAATTTCGATTAAAAGCTACGAAATCCTGTTTTAAAATTAGTTATTAATTTATTTTTTAGTCAAACGACTTTTTGTGACCATAGAAAAGTTAAAAATTCGCGTTATATTCAAATATGAGTTCCGTCGTGGTAGCATCGCAGCACAGACGGCACGCAATATCAACGATGTGTAAGGACCAAACGCTGCAAACGAACGTACGGTACGTTTTTGGTTTGATCGTTTCCGTTAGGAAATATCGACCTCAAGAACAATCCCTGTGAACGACCGGAGACTAAAGTCGATAATGACGAATTAAAAGCAATAGTTAAAGCGGATTCACCTCAAACCACGTCTGAGTTAGCAGCAGCCTTCGGCTTGCCAAAACGATAGTGATTCATTTGCATCAAATCGGAAAAGTGAAGAGGTTCGGAAAGTGGGTACTGTATGAGGTTAATTAAAGTCACCTGCACACACGAGTCGAAGCTTGCCTTACTTTGCTTAACCGTCACAAAAATGAAGGAAGTTTGAATCGTATTGTCACTTGTAATGAGAAGTGGATCCTGTATGATAATCGTAAACGTTCGTCACAATGGTTGAACTCAGGAGACACAACAGAATAAAGTCCTAAACGTCTACATTATAACACACTGCAGTGCTGCTACACACACTAGAAACTCTCCGTCATCCACCGTACTCGCCAGACCTTGCCCCTACTAATTTCAATTTTTTTCGGAATTTGGATAACTTTTACAGGGGAAAAAATTCAACTCCGTTGAGCCAGTGAAAAACGGCTTCAGAGAATTAATCGATTCCCGTCCCCAGGAGTACTATAGCAGAGGCATCAATTTCCATTAAAATGACAAAAGTGCATTGATAATAATGGACTATATTTCGATTAATTAAATACCTACATAATGTTCATACAAAACAAATCTATATAAAACGGCAAATTCATGAAACAGTCGTTACTTCATAGGTAAATATTATCTGTACACTATTACTGAAAAATATGTTGTCTTGAAAATCTCATGAAAATCTATGCATACATTGTATATGCGGCAATTAAAACATATGTCAAAAACTTGTCTAAAAATGCTTCTACTGAATTTATACGTACTCTTTAATGTCCCTCAAGGTTACGAAAGAATAAGAATGACTTCGTTTTTTGATATTTTATTTCCAAAAGTTGCATACCCCACCTAGTGTTGCAGGTGTCTATGGGCGGCGGTAACACTTACCATCACGTAGGACCGCTTGTTCGTCCGCCCACTAGTCTATAAAAAAAACTAACTATAACTTTTCATATAAATAAATGTATATTATATTGTATCTTACGCTTAAAGCCAGATGTAGCAAATAATGCAGAGTGTGCAGGTGTAGTAAATAAATATAAATACATACATATAAATCAATAAATATATTATGTTCTTGTACAGTTTTCGTTATTATACCCAAATTATACAGAAAACTATTTCGAACTACGGAAATTAACATCCTCTATTATCGTATTGTATGTACTTCGAGACATAAGCACCCGTGACTGTGGGTGTTTCCAACAAAGGTTTTGAATATAAATGTTGTTTGTCATATGATATAATACGTCTCCAAATTGTGTTGACACCTGAAGGGAGACGGTTTAATATATTCCGTTTGATGAGAAAGGTATTGAATTGCGAGAGATAACGCCCGTGTTTAGTATTTGTACTAAATGATGTACTACAACTTTTATGTATATTGTATATAATATCGTTATAAAATATGATGTGAATCAATATACTCCTTAGGTACGTATAATGTCTTCTGGAAATTGACAACATTTAACTTGAGAAAAAGGTCTGGGGGGGGGGGGGCTATCTTTCAAAATTTAAAAGATAAGAAATTATCAATATAAAATATGACAATAGACTTACGTACAGTTAGATGGACCTAGTCGTCTTGATGCTTGGGGAAAAAATTAAATGCTTCAAAATTGTTTTTAGGGAGTTTTTTATTATGTTAACTACACAGTCACTATTTACACTAAATATCTTTCTGAATCTGATGAGTTGGGGTCTTCAAAATTAATATTCATGACAAATTTATCTCGCGATAAATATTACTGACATATAAGTACAGGTAGGTAATAAGGATCAAGGTTGGTTGTTCCGGGAATTGCAGACGCAGCTTTAATTATCGGCCTTTACTTTTTTTATTAGACAGCTTTTATTATTAGGCAAGTAACTGACTCGAGTGGAATGTTTCCAATGTCTAGTGGACGTATTATACTCAATACTACGATATGATAGAATATCGTTTGTGACAGTTGATATTCTATTGCAAATTAATATTTTCGACACAAATGTCTTATAAAATCTACTGTTTGTATTTCTTCATTTGCAGTCTTTATTATAATTGTTGTTTCATAAATCAGTTTTTTCTGTACAACACAAAATGTACTGAGACTTTGTGTAGTTACACACTACTAATTAAATAAAACTGTCCTATTGTTTTATATAATATATTTATTGTTGAGTTCATAAACATTGATAAATTTAATTTTAATAAAAGCTATTCCTAGAAATAAGTAAATATAAGAAAAGCAGAAATACGAATCAATCTGCCCTTCGTTGATTAATGTTCAAGGAAAAACTCTGTAGTCTCGTTAATTGTTCAAGGAAAACCAGCAAGAAAGTTGTCTAGTAGAGTTGTTCAATTAACTTCGTAGCAGTGTTTGTAGCTTTGCTACTTGGTTGCTACGCCACCACAGCTGACCGCGTAGAACTGCTACGGTAAAATGTAGTACGTAGACGTGCGGACTGTTTAGTTTACACGGGGAAGCTAGGATTGCGTATGTTAAAGAATTAATTATACACTAACAGAAGGAAATTTACTAAGATTTTTTCTTTATTATTTATTTCTTCCTGTGTGGGCAATGGTGCAATTAGTACATTTTACCAGTGTACCAAAATCTAACACATATTCTGTCAATGTCCATTCCCGTCGATATAAGTTAGGAGACGCTCAGTAAAGCGATAGTAGGTTTACTGGGGACAGGAAAGGACTCCTTGGAACCACACGAAAAACGCAGTCTCTTGCTTTTATTTTATTATCACAAACACCACGCATGAATAACACTTTGAAGTTTAATAAACTATCACTATTAAACCACAGAACACCTAATACACAATTTTTACAATAATCAAACAAAAGCTCAACTTAACTTCTCGAGTTATTGCCAAAAAGTTCATTTTGTTTCGTTATTTTATTGAAAGCGTAGCAGACGAGTAGACAGTCCACGTGGTGGTAAGTGGATACTGCTCCCGTGTACATTTACATTACATGCCAACATAAGTCAAAAATGACAAATGGCACGCCCCCGGGTGTACTGCGTGAGGGAGTGCCTATGTGTAAGTGGGTTAGGAAAAGGGGACAAGGCAGAATAACCATATGATAAGTTTTTCTCATCCCGTTATTATTCCAATTAACATCCTATTATTATTCAATCTTCTTTTAGGAGATAGGGTGGATTGTTTTCAACAAGCCATGTTATCTCTATGATTGATTATTTATAATTTTCATCATCATCGTCATTTAATTTTAAACTAATGTTTCCATTAGCCTACTTTCATCAGAATGAGTACAGACCTCTCTTCCGGGGTTCTGTGCTGTTGTAACAAAAGTTTCTCTTATGGTGGATGAGATGCCAACACCTTATATGTGTACATTTTTTTTTACTCACGACTTTACAATTACATTTCTGAGATTTTTGGCGGGAACTCGAGAAGTGTAGTTGTGTTTTGGTTTGATTGATTGTAAAAAGCTTAGGAGTGCGTTTTTCGTGTGCTTTCAAGGAGGCCTCTTTTGTCCTTAGTAAACCCACTATCACTTTACCGAGCGACTCTTGATTTATCTACTTAGATGGGACTGGACATTGACAAGATGTGTTTTGACACTGGCAGAATGTGCAAATTGCACCATTAATATATTATGAAGAAAAAAAAAAATAGATAAATAAATATATATTCATTATTTGCATTTTTATAGTTTTCTAGCATTTTTGTGGTATAAGAACAGAGAAAGCAAAAAAGTATACGTATTATTGCTAGGTAAATTTAAAAGTAACTTTCTACGTTTTGATCGCTATTTCTTTCTTGTGGTACAGTAAATGTTTAGTTACCTATGTAGTTATGTCGCTAATATTTATATATGGAGGAAGTTTTGGCATTTTAATGTATTAACATACGAGTATTTTGTTAACAAACACATTTTGCGCTCCGATCATTTTCCTCTCGGCTAGCACTCTATCAAAATTAAACTACTCCTACATTTATTAAATTAAAAATATTGCGGCATAAAACTATTTAGAAGAAACCTCATCCATAAGATTTAAACGAGTGTAGGATTATTAAAACTATTGTATTATTAAATGTATTGTGGGAATCGGCGAGCCTGTGGGAATTGAAATTCCAATTAACGCCGTATAAACTTTTTGTCCAAATCGAAATTCACAATTTCGTTTGGAATATCAAAATATATCGAAATTTTGTTGCAGTTCACATTTAGGGAACAGTTTTTGTTAAATATGCGAATACAAATATTAAGATTGATGATAACAATGTCACATTAAAACATGGCATGTATTTAAACGGACAGCAAACAAACTATTGATTATTAACTATGATCAACAAAACAAATTATTTTCGAATAACTGTAATAAATTACTAAGAATGTCAAACAAATACGCGGGACTCCTTTTTTTTATTGAAAGAAGGTGTCAAAGGAGCATACAGTCCACCTGGTGGTAAGTGGATACTGTCGTCCATAGACATCCGCGATACATACCAACATTAATCCAAAATGACAAACGTTGGCAGGCCCCCGGATGCGCTGCCTACCTTTGTTGATGAAATGGAAAGGGTTGTGGACACGGGAAGGGATAGGATGGGAATTTGCTCTCAGATATCTCACTCATTATCGAAACACGTACATACATTGGGGAATAGGATAAAATGGAAAACATTTCAAGGCAGTATTCTGTAAGGGAGGGGTACCGGGGCCAGTCGAGTGCGCCCAGTGACTGTTGGATTGCAGTGTGCACTCTCCCCCAACTTGCTATGTCTTTATTGTCATCAGAGAACCTAACCCACTCATTTAATTATTTCCCTGTTTTAATTTCCTTCTACTTGGATTAATGACGTTCAAGAGTACAAGAGTGGTCTATTTCTTATGTTTGAATATATTATTTAATATACGAACGAATAGTTGACGACTGACAGTCTAGTTGATCACTATCACTATCAATCACTATCACTATGCAGGAACACATTCCTGCATGCTGAGCAGAACGTTTCAGGGTCTACTCCCGGTCTATTCTGTACAAACAAATGTTTGTTCGGGTCTGGGTGGTATGTTATGGTCTGTGTGATACACCCAAGACACAGGAAGCAGTATGGAAGTCTAGTTTTAATCATTTAGTAGCGAAAAGAAGTTGAAAATGATTTAGCGAAGGTCCCTTATTTACTGACAGTTTCCTTTAATCCTATTTGTAGTTGAAACGTGGTTCAAACTAATTAAAAGTTCGTGCTTCTACACTTTGAAAAGGATGAGTCCAGTGAAACCTGTGAACGCAACTACGATAGTGAACGAAATTAAAATTGTATAGCTGTTTTGGATGTGGTAAGTAATTTCTTTGAGTTGAATAGAAATTTTGCATTTCTATTAATTTTGAGAAAATAGTATACCGCTCTCATTGGAGTCTCTGCTCATCACCAGGTGGACTGTATGCTCATCTGCCGCCTTCTTCGTATAAAAAAAATCAGGCAAGAAACTTTGAGTATTGGATAAAACAAAAAGAATAATCATTGTTTATTCTCTTTGTTTCGTTATAATTTCCGAATATAATGTTACTTATGCCTTTTCTTCTTAGGAGGGCAGTATAACGCCCAGGTGTCCACCGGACTTGACACGATGACTTGAGGATGTTTGCCGGTAGTGATAACGCAGAAGACCAGAAGATCGCGTGTGGTGGCGAACCTTGGGCGAGATCTGTATCCAGCAGAAGAGAGACAAGGCTGGTTGTATTGTAAAATATATGCTGTATCAAATATGTATATGGGTTGTAAAAAAATATATGGTGTATGTGGTGGGCTTGAAAGAAAAATCTGAAATTTTTCTTTCAAGTTAACTAACTTGTCATTTTTTGCTATGACATTTTACTATATAGGGAAATCCGCATTCCTACAGACGCCGCCTGCTATCGCTTTTATTAATATTATAGATTATTGTGTAACTTGGCGTTACATACTGAAGGAAGTGTCCGAAGTAAAAGTGAGTAATTTGTCCAGTTTACATACGATTTGTTTATAAATTACTCGCTTCTACACAAAATGAAAAACAAATCTGAACTAGCCGCAGTTCTCCAAACTTCGGGTCAGTTTCGTCCCAAACTGGGACCCTTAAATTCACCCTCCCTTAACCCTTTGTAACTTTTTCAATTACGTACCAAAGCTATGTTTAAGGAAAAGATTAAATGGGTACAGTTTAAACGATTGACTGGCTTGTAAGGATTTAATACTTCTGGAACTTTCTACTGACGTTCACTGACCGTCATTTCTTATTGAAATATTTTACTCTATTGTTATGCCATTTCGTATGCAACGTAATTTCATTTATTCATTTATTTTCAGATATTCAGATATAAATTTCATCCATAGTAATTGTTAGTAGAAAATCTTAAATCTATGTTATTAAAATACAATAATAATAGTCATTATTTATTTCCACTTCAATTTACTGTTTTATCCAGCGTTTCTGGACAGGGCAATCAATCTATCTATCGCTTATTGTTTAATGTAACGTCAAACTGATAAATAAGGTATTAAATAAAGTAAGAAATTTGTATAATTACATTATCTGGGCACATGTACTAGTACTTGTATCAGTCTATAACGTCCCACCGCAGGGCGCTGGGATCCCCTAGTAAATCACTGGGGGGTTTTGGGCCGTAATCACCCCGGCGGGTTCAGTGCGGATTGGTGGATCACATACTCTAATTTGTTGTCACTATGTTTTCCCTCACCGCCCAGCAAGTAACAATTTAAAAGAAATCCGTACTTAAATAGCAACTTAGGCCGAGGATTTGAACACATTTGATTTGAATTGCGAAATCCGTAAAATTAATCGTCTAGGGGGGCCTCTAACCTACAAATTAATACTGAGGTGGCGGGGTAGTAGATTATGCAATTTTCTAAATTATTGTAACTTGCCAGCATTATTATAGATTTAATGTATTTGTAACTTCAATAAGTTTGTGTTAATTTTATAGTATAAATTTGGTTTTTTGGCAACATACTTAAGGTACTCTCGCTGGGTCCACTGAGTTAGAATAAGGAGTATAAACGTCAAAATTGTCATAATTAACTCGTTTACCAAAGCAAAAAGGTTTGAAATACGCAAACGCTTGTTTAGCCAATGATTTATGTTACGGATACTCATGCTAGTAAAAAAGTATTCTTGCTTGCTATTATTTGGCATACTGAACAATAGCATGTTCTCCAACTGGATACATTTGTTTGCGATTTAGCACGCTCATATATGGCAATAACACATTCTGCCAGTGTCAAGTTTTCTTCGTAATATCAAATTTCAAAGTTTAAAATGAATCCTGTAAATGTCTAGTTCCATCGAGGATACCTTGGAATCACACGAAAAACGCAGTCCCACACTTTTGTTTCATTATCACAAATACCACGAAAAACACTTTGATGTTCAATAAACTATCACTATTAAACCACAAAACGCCTTGTTTAAGTATATGTTTAAGTATATGTTGAAGTATATGTTTAAGTATGTAGCGAAACCACGGCGAGTTCTAATATTTATTCATAGATGGCGTTGACGTCTAGTTAGAACTCGCTATGGTTTCGTTACCTCTGCTAGTATAAGTAGTGTGAGGCATATTTTTAATGTGTGAATCGTTTCAAAGAATAAAGGCTGAGGAGTGCTAGTGAGTTGTACTGAAGCGTTATTATTTTTCGCCTAACGGAGCCCGAAATGTGTTCACGCCTACTACACAATTTTTACAATAATCAAATTAAAACTTCACTTCTCGAGTTCCCGCCAAAAAGTCGCACGCTATTTTTAAGCATACTATTCAAAAAAACAATGTACTGAATACACGTGCCTATTTTACGCAAGATACAGTGAAAATGGATGTATTAAAGCAAACTAAAATCCAAAATAGAAGCACACGACGAATAGATATGATATCATACCCCTACGAAAAGAAATCAACAATACTGCTTGCAACGCACTCAGTTAAGAAGCTTTTGTTTACAGAAAAGAATGAAAAGAAAAGGACAGTTCGAGTATGGAATTGGATAAGAGAAAAACATGGAAGAATCGCTCGTTTGTTTATAGAAATTCAGCCCATTTCAATCTAACGCGTTTAACTGCAATTCGAAACTAGCATACTCAAAGAGTGGACGCGGTCACACTTGCTCTTAAACACACCCCCATCCGCCCGCACCACATACCTCGTGGTCACAAATCAACCGGCGTGCCATTTACAGGCATGCTTGTTTTGGGCATGCCCTTTTATAGCAATGTCTCTCCATACACATGCTAGTAGCTAGGCTCAAGAGTAGCATGCTTTCGTGCTACTAATGAGCATGTGTATCCATACCTTTACACATATACTTACCTTCTCCTGTTAATGGGCGTTGAGCCCATTAACAGCCGACGTTTAAATAACTATTATTATTCCATCAATGAACATGAATGAAATTCAATTTTGAATTTCTCATTGATGTAATATTATATATCGATGCGACGAATACATTTGATTTCAATTTGATCGTCTAATTAATGTCGTCATCTACAAGCCCAATAAACCACGAGCTGGAAGGCGATTCGGGGAAATCAAGAATGTAATTAAACAGTCTCCCGTGGTTACAATTGATTTAAACGTTTCAATTTCACTTACGAGTTGGAGGCAAAAACAATTGAACGAATAATTGATTATAACGCGAAAGTCATTATGATTTGTGGAAATCATTTCAAGAGACATATAAATATTATATACGTATAATGTAAATAACTATATAAATAAAAAAAAACTATAAATAAAAATGATGGTAAGCGCATCACTTGGTAAGCGGCTGGCCCGATTTGGTTATTTTAAAAAAAAATGTTCATAATAGTCCGAATAAGGTTGTTAGGGAAAGAAATATTGCAAAAGTTGCCAGGAAAATTGGAAAATTCGGGAAAAACTGAAACTGCTTTTTACTATTGGATTTTTGTATGAAATTCAAATTTGGACACGACAACGTCTGTCGGGTCAGGTAGTATATAATATAATATACAGACAGATATAATGTACAGATAATTTTGTGAGGTTTATCGATGCCGGCGCTTTTCTCAACGTTAAATCTTAAGCCATGTTCGGTCTCCTTGTAATTTTATTACTGCGGCTTATTTTTAAGCAATGTCACCTTATCTTACCATTGGGAGAGGGAGGGTGCACGCTGAAATCCAACAGCCACTTGGCGTACTCGACTGGCCTCGTTACCCCCTCTCTCACAGAAGACTGCCTTGAAATGTTTTCCACTTTATCCTATTCCTCAATGTACGTACGTGTTTCGGTAGTGAGTGAGATATCCGAGAGCACATTCCCATCCCATCCTATCCCACCCATTCTAACCTAGGGTCTTCTATTCTAGGGTCTTCTAACCCTTTTTACAAATACATGCTCACATCTCGAAAGGTAGGTAGCGCATCCAGGGGCCTGCCAATGTTTGTCAATCTGCGCTGAAGTTGGCATGTATCGCGTACCCACATACCACTTATCACCAGGTGGACTGTACAATCGCTCGTCTGGCGCCTTATTATATAAAAAGAAAGATCACTTATGTCTCTCCACTTCCGCTCTTATCATCCAGCCACTACCGACACACCAAATGACAAATCAAAATGAAGCACGTTATTGCAGGAAAATTTAGCGTTGATCGTGCAACATTTATTTATTTATATCGTCTTCAGGGAAGATATAACAGTAGATATATTAGTTATTCTATTTCTAAGCAAACATAATAATAAATTTTACTGAAAACACATGATGCAAGCAATGCAACGCCTCTTCTGCACACCGTCTTATGCACCAGGGATTTAAGGCCTGAAATCGCCACGCTGGCTATGATGATTGACGAGTGCACTCTTTTAGAGGTGGTGTACTTCCTCATGGATTGTGGTTTGTTATCCCTTGGTCGCCCTTTACGTCACTCGCGAGTAGAGACGGGATGATGCTATTCTATAACTGGCCGACATCACGCGACACACAATACTAATTAAGAATCCTCAAAAATAATAAATAAATCTAATAACATTTTATTAATTATAACGCTACACCCACACTAGGATTCCCTGTATCCAGTAGACACATATAAAGACAAACACAAACACACATCTAGACCCGAATATACATTTGTCTTAATTTGAAATAAAAAATCTATGCTTTAAATTCAAATTTAAACTGAAATTAATTTATTTGTAGAACAAATAAGTAGCCTCAGTTGATGAGAATAGACTTTAAAATCGTGTTTCTGACCGTTAAACACACAAATATAAGCGATCAAGTTATTCAAACTAAACATAATGATTACTTTTACAATATTAAAATAATCTTTATAATATCATGTAGATATATTTCGTAGATTAAAAAAATAAGCCTATATATTTTCAAATATATATTCGCTTCACAAATTTAATTAACTGAATGTAAATAATAAATTTCGCAATAACACGCCATACATGTAAAAAAACTAATTAATACATATTAATATGTCAGACATAAAGTGCAGATTTTTAACTGGATATCGTTTATAGTAGCCAGATCAAAACTAGGCAAAATATCATTATCATTTATTTCTGACGTAAATATAACGT
Organism: Sesia apiformis; assembly: GCA_914767545.1. Classification (NCBI taxonomy): domain Eukaryota; kingdom Metazoa; phylum Arthropoda; class Insecta; order Lepidoptera; family Sesiidae; genus Sesia; species Sesia apiformis. Next base: position 12,382,065 of record OU611963.1, on the reverse strand, counting down.
AACACTTAAACTTATTTATTATTTTATATATGTGTAAAATTATACAATTAAACACACATATATATCGGTAAAGTATTAATTATCTTAACAAACTTCACTTCAATTTTGTTTGAAACTCGCTTGTTCAACTGCTTCATTCGAACTGTTTTTTCACTTATATTGGTCCCGCTTTTCCAAGTTGTCCCACTAACAATATTTTAAAGAGCGCGAAAGTTTCCGATTGGTCACTGTTAATCATGTCCGTGATTGCCTTTGGTCAGAAATAAATGTTGCCAATTTATTTCTTTTTGGAAAATATCAATATTGTGTTACGATCAATTAAATAAATATAAAACTACAACCATGTAAGAACATCAAGCAATTTTTGTTTCAAATATTAATTGAAGTTTTAGGCAATAAATAAAAATCACGACATATCTAAATAATCGTATTCGTTTAAAACAAACCAACGTTTCGTTAGCACTGGTTGTGCTACGCAATTTGGAAACCTTCCATCTCCGTCGCTGGGGATTCCATATAAAATTACGCTAAAAACCCTCCAACATCAGCGTGATAAAGACAAATTGCGCCAAGTGCGCACCGAGCCAGTAGCGAGTGGAAAAATGCCGAATCATTACCATAAAACCTCTGTGGACAAGAACGAAATGGTTCATGTGAGAGTTTTATTTCGTATATAACGTACCCAATTTGTGTTCACATAAATTGTCAAACCAGAAGTCCTTTTATTTTCTCAGACAATATTATTATTTGAATATTAAACCAATTAGGGTTTGGAAAGTTAAGAAGCTAAGCGCTACATAGAAGAAATACGTCTGGTCTGTTTTTTTTTTAGGGTAAAGGCGGCAGTCTAACACAGAAACTCGTACGTACATTGGGGAAATACGATAAAGTAGGAAATGCAGTACATTTCAGGGCAGTCTTCTGTGAGAGAGGAGTAACGTGGTCAGTTGAGTACACCCAGCGGTTGTGGGAATACAGCGTGCACCCTCCCCCTTCCGATGGCAAGGAAAGGTGATGTTGCTTAAACATAAACCATTGTATATAAAACACGCCAATTTTAAACAAATTTGTTATGGCCTAGCATAACACTGGGACCGCCTTTTAATCAGAATGCATCCAACCTACATTCATTTAGTTTTAAGACGCTGGAGCATAAAATATAAATGAAACAAATATTAAAACAAAATATAGCGCTAAAGTACAATATATGATTTCCAAGGTCTTAATTGAAGTTTGAAATATTTCCGTTTTTTGTCACTAAATTCTTTATTATGAAAAAAATTTGATTGTGGGCTGGTTCCATTCTGATTAAGGTCAACATGGGACAGTCTACCACAAAAAGACATAGACTCGTTAACTATCTATCAACAGTTTCAAAAGCAAGCTCGACAATTAATGTCATTCAGGAGAAAAGATATGGTGGAATTCCTAAGGATCGCCTTAATATTAATAGTGTTGAGGACACTTTTGTCTACTGCGATCTCTTCAACAGATCGAGGACAGTATTGTCCTACAACCTTATAGGTCGCCGGGGGATGTGGACTGTATATATAGGGATGTTGTACAATAATAACGCCTTATTTCCTTTTCTTCGATAATATCAGCAGAGCCGGGGGCAGGGGGCAGAGGTACTTGTTGTTCTACTACTTGTCCTAGTCACTTGGTTGACCGTTTGTAGTGTTCGGAGTGGTGCCGCTGATCGGAATGCCGGAAGCCCAAAATGGCTCGTCTTTTATTCCATTTTGGCTTCCCCTTCTACTTTTCTACATGTGTACCCCTCCCGCTACCCCGCGGGGGATCATTTATTCATACAAGACATTGTTATACATTTTTATACATTTACAAGATTCTTATTAGATAAAACTTAGATGTAAACTAGCCTAAGAGGGATCTAATAAGATCATGACGCTATAACGTTCGGTTTCGAGTGGACGGGGTGCGCGGTTTGCGCGACATATTTACGTAACCCCGTCCCCCGCTTCAGGACTATAAATATTATATTCGTCCGCCAGGTGGCGGAGCGCTCAGTTGTTTCCCGAACGCCATAGCGCCCACAACTTATCCCTAGCATGCCCTACTTACCCTATTCACCAATAATTATCCTAATAGGGTAATAAAAGACACACTAGGGATCATTTTAATATCAGTTACACAATACATACTCATAAACGGACATTAAACAGATAGTGTAAACCTAACGATATTAAGATATATTCATACATTTATAAGACACTAAAGAGAAACAACTATACAATCGAAATTAATATCTATACACATATACAAGTACCCTAGCTTTTTATATTTTTATTCATTCCGTCGTTAACATACTCCCGCCGTCGCCGTCTCGCGACCTAACCGGTAGAACGACGATCTTCTTTGTGGGTCGCCGCAGAACGTGTCCGTTGCTCGTTTGTAGGTCGACGACGCGCACTTCGCCGTCTTGCCCGGGGTACGTAGCGATGATTCTTCCTCGCGGCCATGTGTTCCTCGGTAGATTTGCGTCGCACACGATGATTAAATCTCCGACGCGTGGTGCCTCGCCGATCGTGCGGGGCTCCCGCCGGTATTGAAGCAGGGGGAGATACTCTCGTACCCAGCGGCTCCAGAAGGTGTCGGCTAGCCGCTGGGCGCGCCGCCAATGCGCGCGTGCATCTATGTCTTCTTCGGTGAAGGCGCCCGGTGCTGGGACATGGGAATTGGGTCCCAGCAGCAGGTGATTGGGTGTGAGCGCCTCCGGTTCCCCTGGTGTTACTGCCACGTGTGTGAGTGGACGGGAGTTGACCGTGTTTTCTACTTCGACGAGCAGTGTGTGGAGTGTCTCGTCGCTCGGGTACTTTTCGTGTAGCGTTGCTCGCAGGCCTTCTTTTACCGTGCGGACCATGCGTTCCCATGCCCCGGCCATGAAGGGGGCGGAGGGGGGAACGTGACGCCACGCGATGTGCTTCGTTGTTGTCTCTTCTCGGACCGCAGTGAGTGCGGCCTCGTTGAGTTGTCTTTCCGCGGCTTTGAAGTTGGTGGCGTTGTCGCACCACAACTCCTTTGGGCAGCCGCGTCGCCCCATGAATCTTCGCAGCGCAGATATAGCAGAGTCTGCGCTGAGTGATGCCGCTACTTCCAAGTGGACGGCCCTTGTCGTCATGCAGGTGAATAGGGCGACATACCTTTTTTCTCGGTGTCGGCCCACGGTTACTTCGAGTGGACCGAAGTAGTCGAGCCCGGTGAAGGTGAACGGGCGCGCGTGATGTGCTACACGCGCGTGCGGCAGATCCCCGGTGGCTGGACTCGTTGGTTTCGCCTTCTTCAATTTGCATGTTATACATACCTTTAAAACGCCCCGTACTGTAGGGCGAATTTTCATAACGCAGAATCGCTGTCGTATTTCATTCACCACTAGCTCGACGCCCCCATGATGCATCTTCCTATGTACATGATCTATGTACATCTTTGTGTAGTCATGTGCGCCGTCTAGTATAGCTGGATTTGCCGTTTCCTCGCTAATCCCTTCTGTGGCAGCGATTCTTCCTTTTAGTCTTAGTAGTCCGTCCGTTCCCATGATAATACTTAGACCGGCGAGTTTGTCGTCTCCCGCCGGTGTGGTGCTACGCTCGATGCGTTTGCGTTCGCATGCGTAGCTGTCTTCTTGCGCTGCCTTCGTCCAGAGATGTTCGGCTTGGATGAGATGATGCGCCTCTAATGGCACGAACTTGCGCTGGTCGCATGCGGATTCTCTTGCCGTTGCCGCCTTTGCGTCGCTCCTTTTTGTCCTTGACCATGCCGGGTCCGATGTCGGGTTGGCGATGGTCCTTTTGCGACGCGCTGCTGCCACGGTGTGTCTCCTTTTCCGACATAAGTCGATGAATTGTAGTACGCGTGCGGTGGCCCGGATCAGGCGCTCCCATTTTGAAAAGCGCGTGATATCGGGCAAGTGTGCGTGCCCCTTTATGTCGTTCGTTGTTGCGCAGCATCTCTCCCTTTCTTCCCCGGTGCGTTCCTTTGTCGTGCTTGTCTCGACCGGCCATTGTTCTTCAGGTGATAGTAGAAAAGTCGGGCCGGTGAACCATCGGTGATTCTCGTTGAAATCCGCGGGTGTCGCTCGTGTCGCGTCGTCGGCTACGTTGAGTTGTGACGGCAGCCATCTCCAGTCCTTTTTCTTTGTAGTATCTTCAATCTCGGCGACGCGATGTGCGACGAACGTTTTGAACGTCCGTGGTTCGGCTCGGATCCACGCGAGAGCGGTGCGTGAATCACTCCAATACACCTGTTTTGCGGCCATGAAGTCGTGCTCTTTCGCGACGTTTTTCGCTAGTCGTGCTCCGAGTACCGCCGCCTGTAGCTCAAGTCGTGGTATAGAGACGGGCTTGAGCGGTGCGACGCGGCTCTTTGCAGCGGCTAGTGATATTCTTACGGTGCCGTCGGCTCGTTGTAATCTCCAGTACACGGCGGCTGCGTAGGCTTCTTCACTTGCGTCTACGAAAGTGTGCAGTTCTCTTCTTACGGCCGGTTCTACATCATAGCAGCGGGGAATGCGAAGTTCTTCTAGAGCGCGTAGTGTATAAAGCCACGCGCTCCATCTTGGTTGCAGCTCTTCGGGAAGCGGTTCGTCCCAGCTCGTTCCATGACTCCATGTATCTTGCATAAGTCGTTTCGCCGGAGTAGTTATCGGCGATACGAGTCCGAGCGGGTCGAACAGCGACATTATCACGCTGAGTGCTTCCCTCTTGGTGGGTGGACGTCTACCTTCTATTACGTCGGGTGGTGTCTTCATAGCATTTATGTGGAAGCCGATGCAGTCTTCATTTACCTGCCAAAGGAGGCCGAGTGTCTTCTCTATCTCGCTCCCGCCTATGGTGACTGTCGTGGTTCCGGGATCCGACGAAAATTGTTTGACGACGGACTTCTTGTTGGACACCCATCCCCGTAACTGGAAGCCGGCTCGACGGTGTATCTCGTCGACCGATTTTACGACTCTCGCAGCCTCCTCCTTGTCTGGGAAGCTGGTTATGAAGTCGTCCATGTAGTGGTTTGTTTGGATTTCTCTGGCGGCGCGTTCGTTTACATGTGCGAACTCGGTGGCGTTGCGATTCTTGATGTACAGCGCTGTGCATGGTGATGACGTTGCCCCAAATATGACTGACGTCATCTTGTACTCACGTGGTGGTGTGTTGCCTCTTTCGTCTCCCCTCCATAGGAAGCGTAGTGCGTCTTGCTCTTCCGGTCGTATCTTGACTTGCATAAACATCTCCTTGATGTCCGCTGACACTGCAATGGGATGTTGACGGAATCTCATGATGACTCCGGGCAGTGATTGAAGTAGATCAGGCCCTGACAGCAGCATATCATTCAGGCTGCGGCCGAAGGATCTCGCAGCGGCATCGTGGACGACTCGGATCTTCTCCTTTGCCGGGTTGATGACGGCGAAATGTGGCAAGTACCACGTCTTGTCTGCAGGTGGCGCTGTAGTCGCAGGCTCGGCGTATCCGGATACTAACAGGTTCGTCATACGTTCCTTGTATTTCTCCCTAAGCTCCGGGTCGCGGTCGAGTTTTCTTTCTAGGTTGTGCAGCCGTTTGAGAGCATCCCCATAATTGTTAGGGATCTTTACATTATCCTCTTTCCATAGGAGTCCGGTTTCGAACCGCCCGTCAGGTAACCGTCGACTTTGCTTACTCAAAATGTCGATAGCTCGCTGCTCCGGGTCATCCTTTGTTTGCCTCGGCTCGATGCCCAGTGACTCCAATTTGAAGAAGTTCTTCATTAACTCCTCCATTTCGTCGCGCTTCTCGCTGATGTGGCCGCAGAAGGTGACGGGTTCACATACTGAAGTGCGGCATCCATGCAGTACCCATCCCAGTAGCGTTAGCGATGCTACTGGTTTGTTCCTTTTTCCCGCTCGGATCTGACGGGAGACGATCAACTCCCAGTTGTCCTGTCCGATGAGAATCTTAGGGCATGCATTTTTATAGATGAGCTCGTCCTTGACGTCATCTAAGTGTGTGCAGTCTTCTAGGTCCGTTTCTCCGACAGTCTGCGATGTGAAGTTTAGACGTTTGATGGTACGTGCGCCTTTCAATGTGTGCACGCTGTCCGAATGCAGCCCTTGTATTTTTACGTCGATAGTGCGGCTTTTCTCGTGTTTTGTTTCTCCGCCGTTGATGCCCTGTATGGACATCGTGTCAACTGGCCCGTTGATGCCAAGGGAGTCTACTATAGCATCCTCAATGATGGTGACGGTGCTGCCTTCGTCGAACAACGCGTATGTATGTACCTTCGCGTGTGGTCCGGCAAGCACTACGGGTGCTATCTTTAGATACGCTCGGCGTCGATGCGGTATTGAATTCGCGGCAGTGGCCTTGTTGATAACTTCCGTTGTAGACGTAATTATTTCTTCTTTGGGCTCTTCTGACTTCACTATTGGCGATGGAGTCCGACGCGTATGATGTAACAGCCGATGATGTGCCATCCCACAACCGCTGTGCCCACATGGCTTAACTCGGCAGTTGCCCCGGCGATGGTTGCTAGACAGGCAACGGAAGCAGATGTTATTTCTTTTTGCTATTTCCCAGCGGGTGTCGATATCGCTGTCTGCAAATTGTTTGCACGAAGGCAAGCTGTGATCTTCCTTGCATAGTGGGCAAAGCTTCATTTTTCCGTCGGTTGTGGCGCTGTAATCATGTTTCCCCTTTCCGTTGGCAGAGGCGCTGTATTCAAACTTGCCTTTTCCGTCGGTAGAGGCGCTGTGTTCATAGTTCCATCTTCCGTTGGTAGGGGCGCTGTATTGGGGCTTCCCCTTTCCGTCGGTAGAGGCGCTGTGTTCATACTTCCATCTTCCGTTGGTAGGGGCGCTGTATTCGGGCTTCCCCTTTCCGTCGGTAGTGGCGCTGTATGTACGTTCGGTTTTCCTTCTTATTGCTTTTTCTTTTATATTCGCAGGTACGGACCTTTCTCTTGCAGGTACGGCGATGGGATTAATGATTTCGGGTGGTGCGTAGGCACTGCACTTATCGGCTTCTATGTTCAGGAACGTCGATAGTAGGTTTAGTGTAGGCACCTCGTGTTCCCATGCGCTCGCAAAGTCGTACCATTTGTTCTTCAGTATTGGGGTGAATTTGTCCATTATAGCCCGGACTAACTCGGGGCTATAGAGGTAGTTCTCCCTTTTCATTTCCTGTATGGTGGCCACGGCGTTGGCCACCTTACTGGCGAATACGCAGAGGTCGCGGGGCTCGTCGGTCAGCTTGCGCAAATATCGCAAGTTTTCTGCCTCATACGCGACGAGTGCATCCGGCCTCCCGAATCTTCTTCCGAGAGCCTCCATAATTTCGTCCGGCTCTCGGTGGGCGGTGAACAGGCTTGCTACCGCCTCCATAGCGGTACCCTTTAGGCTCTTTCTTAGCCGTGCCAGGTTGTCGCTCTTCATGAAGGCGCGCCTTGAATCCTCATACGCGCCCTTGAACCCCAACCATGCGCTGCCATGTCCGTCGAACGTAGGCAGCTCGGTTATATACCTTGGTGTCTCCCTCGCCGATATCTTCACCGCCTTGGAGATCGCAGAGGCCATTTGCTCCACGATGTCTGCGGTAGGGCGTGCGGGCCGAGACGTACTATGCTCTCGGTGCTTATTTCCGTCATCTTCATCATTGGCGGTGTAAGCTCCCCGTCCTCGTCCTCCTTCATACTTTATCGGCGAGATCTTGCGAGACTTAGGCTCCGCCTCCTGCGGGGGTACAGGGGGGGGTGCGTCGTTCCGGTTCAACCATTTTTCTAACCGGAACGATTGGTCTTTGTCTTCCTTTTCTTCATCATCTGCCTCGGAGCCCGATTCTAATTCCGCTAGCCTGAGTTCCTGCTCCTTGGCTTGCAGGCGCAGCTGTAGTAAGGTACGTTCGACCTCCAGACGTTCCTTCTTCTTGGCGGATGCGGTAGAGCGGTGTGACCTCGCCGTGACGCTTGCGGCTCGTGGAACGATCGTGACGTCCGCTGCCGCCGAAGTCGTCTTCATAGTGGCCTCGGTGCTAGTAGTACCGCCGCTGGTGGTCGTCGTCCCTGTCGCTGTGGTGCCTGTGCCCGTGGTAGCGGAAGTCGTGGCTGTGGACTCCGTGGTGGCAGATGTTGATTCCGTAGTGGTTTGTGCTCCGCTCTGCGATTCCGTCCGGCTCTGTGATCTCGTTGTTGACGGCATTGTGAAAACAACGGTTTGTAGTTTTTGACGTGGAAATTGAGACGTTTATGACGTGGAAATTGAGACGTTTATGACGTGGAAATTGAGACGTTTATGACGTGGAAATTGAGATGTTTATGACGTGGAAATCAGGACGTGGAAATCAAGACGTAAATCAAGACTTGTATGCACGGACGAGTACGACGCGTCGTCTCTTCCCGCTGTTTCTTCCTTAAACAACGCCGTGCAATTCTTGACTTGGCGACTTGATGAACCGTGGACGCTGATTCTTCTTATCCGGCTGCTCGAAGGACCATCGATGTTGGGGACACTTTTGTCTACTGCGATCTCTTCAACAGATCGAGGACAGTATTGTCCTACAACCTTATAGGTCGCCGGGGGATGTGGACTGTATATATAGGGATGTTGTACAATAATAACGCCTTATTTCCTTTTCTTCGATAATATCAGCAGAGCCGGGGGCAGGGGGCAGAGGTACTTGTTGTTCTACTACTTGTCCTAGTCACTTGGTTGACCGTTTGTAGTGTTCGGAGTGGTGCCGCTGATCGGAATGCCGGAAGCCCAAAATGGCTCGTCTTTTATTCCATTTTGGCTTCCCCTTCTACTTTTCTACATGTGTACCCCTCCCGCTACCCCGCGGGGGATCATTTATTCATACAAGACATTGTTATACATTTTTATACATTTACAAGATTCTTATTAGATAAAACTTAGATGTAAACTAGCCTAAGAGGGATCTAATAAGATCATGACGCTATAACGTTCGGTTTCGAGTGGACGGGGTGCGCGGTTTGCGCGACATATTTACGTAACCCCGTCCCCCGCTTCAGGACTATAAATATTATATTCGTCCGCCAGGTGGCGGAGCGCTCAGTTGTTTCCCGAACGCCATAGCGCCCACAACTTATCCCTAGCATGCCCTACTTACCCTATTCACCAATAATTATCCTAATAGGGTAATAAAAGACACACTAGGGATCATTTTAATATCAGTTACACAATACATACTCATAAACGGACATTAAACAGATAGTGTAAACCTAACGATATTAAGATATATTCATACATTTATAAGACACTAAAGAGAAACAACTATACAATCGAAATTAATATCTATACACATATACAAGTACCCTAGCTTTTTATATTTTTATTCATTCCGTCGTTAACAAATAGCATCAAACTAAAATAATTCAAATATTAAATATACCACTCTAACTCTCGAATCACTCTAACTCTTGCACGCTCGTCTGGTCAACAAATGGAATATCCGTGGACAGGGCGAACGGATACCCGTTGACGGACAGTTTCCTGGCACGTGTAAAACAAATCTGCTAGGGTACGGTCGCGATGCATGCGGAGCGATTTATGAGTTCTACCAAAAAATACTACCAGTAGGCAAAACTACGGTGACTGCAGGACGAGGACCCTCACTGCACTAGAAGTTAAATATTATATTCCCATTATATTCCTTACTCCCTGACCCATTCCAACACTTCCTATCCTTTTGAGAAGAGAGTATAAATGGATCAAGCAATCTGGTTCTACTACTACGACGACACGAGTACGAGGCTACGACATGGGAATCTCCAACAGAGCTGTGAACACCCGCAAGCCCCTTGGTGTTGCAGGTGTCCATGGGCGTCGGTGACCACTTACCATGATGTGGCCCGCCCGCTCGTCTGCCAACGTTTCTATTAAAAAAAATATTTATTTTCCATCCTACCCCATCTATCCCCTTCCTCGCTAGTTGCAATGCGAAGTGCAATAGGACGAGAAAAACTCCTCGTTCCGTTACAAGTCCTATACTCATCCTTCCCAACTCTTTTTCCAAATCTCTTAAATCTTAAAGTACCTTATCTTAACTCTTAAATCTCTAATGGTAGGCGTGATCCGGGGACATGCCAACGTTTATTTATTATTGTGAAGTGATTTTGGCATGTATTGCGGCTGTCGCACTGACTGGCAGGCGAACTGACTACTCGTTTGCCATTTTCAATCAATAAAAAACATTCAATTTCCAAGCAAGTCAGTTTAGAGCTTTGAACTGAATTGGTTAGTTTAATGTTATTAGATTGAAAAAACAAAGCGATTCCAAATTGTTTTGATATTGGATGATTGATGGTCAATTAATTATCCAGTTCATTTCAAGGTGATAAAGTGACTGGCAGTAAGAGTTCCTTATAGAGTTATTAAGAGAAGCCTATATCAACCAGTGGAGAGACAAAAGCTGATGGTGTTGTATGACATAATGCAACTCTTTTGACATTATGAAATACAGTAAAATACACTTTGATCGGTATTTCTATGACTAAAATAGAGTACGGAATATCTACACACATAATAAAATTGTAACAAACCCGTGTCTGTACATGAAACATTTATTGAAATTTTACTGCTTGCGTTAAAAGTACGAATCATATAGAGTACAAAACAATTTTTTTTTAATATTTTTGTCTCTGAACCCGCATCACCACTAGACAAAATTTAATGAAAGTTGGCGTAGATATTGCTTATGACTTGTGTTAACATATCGGGTACACTTTATTCCGATCCGTTACAGAGTTCCCACGGGAATCATTCTAAAGTTCACTCGAACGAAGTCGCCGACACCGCTAGTGTGGAATATACGAGACCTTCGGTAGAGAAATAGTTTTCCCAAATGGTTGACGTTTCAGCTAACTTAATAAGCTGTGCCTAGGAAAGTTATATGAAAACAAATAGGCTAAATAAACTATTTGTATAGATAAAATTTCAAAACAAATATCGAAGCACGAACAGATGTTTGACGTTTCAGCAAATTCAGTGTACTTAGGAATGCTATAGGGAAACAAACTAGGTTAAACTAAATATTTGTATAGATAAGTACGAATTTGCGGGTATTGACAAAACTCTGTTAACTAGTTTCAGTATGAGACGAAAGCTTTATAGCTTTTACAGTAAAGAGATAAAAATGGTATTTATTTTATATTTGTTAATCGGATTTTAAATGCGTACACTTAAGGCTTTTGGATACGCGTTGTACCGAAACATTGAGTAGAAATTAATGGTAAACAAAGGCTATTAGGATTCGATTTACTAGTACAATATAAATTGACCTTTGATACCTATTTTGGACTTTGTCTGAAATAAATGAATTATATATATTCTCGACTTATATTCGCGAGCTCGAAAGTTTGAACCCCATTAATAATATGCTTGTATGTATAAACTTATCGAAGTGATCGACCACTGCACTCAGATTATAATACTACATTTTTATAGTATGAGTGTGTTCCTGACGGTACACAGGAGTAATTTATATTTTAAACCACAAGCCATACTTCAACTGGACACAGACATACTTAGTACTTATGAGAACGCTCCAGAGTTTATTTACTGTATTATTATATTGTGGTACATACTAGTTGATATCTATAAAGTTATAACCTAAATTCCGATCACGCAAACCCTTGAATTTTCCCGCGCGGACGACTGGAAATAGTTTCGGTAAAACTAAAAGGTTCCTTGTTTCATTTACTCTTATTAGATTGTGGAAATCTCCCGTTCAAGTCAGGTTTTATGTATGAGCGATGGATGAGACGGATATTTTTTCTACTTTTTTTACTACTATTTTCTACTTTCTACTATCGATATCGGCTTCCACTGCATTCCACTGCAGGGTGCAGGCCCTGTTATTGTTCACTGCCGGACATGGGCTTGCATGAGGAATGTATGGTTTTAAAACACCACGCTGGCCAGGCGGATTGACAAATCCACTCTTTTAGAGATGGCGTAGTTACCCTGTGGCGTAGGTATGTGGTAGGGGCTTTGTTATCCTTTAGTCTCCTTGTGCGGCATCCACGGAAATGGTATGGTGTTATATGGTACAGCCGATATTGCGAATTGCCGACATTTGATGTGCTTGAACCTGTCATCATATTTTTTATATAACGCGTGTTCCCATGTCCACGCCTGGTCGGGGTTAGAATTTCATGATGAGTTATAAAAAATGAACACGAAAAAGCTTTTGGTTTATTTATTTGCGAATGATAAAAAAAATCTGGCAAAAGATCGTTATAACTCTGTGTCAAGCCTTAATCGTCGTTAGCCTATAATAGAATCTATCTTTCTGGAATCCGTTAATGAGTTCGGCCGGGAACTACGACACTATCCCTGATGGAGGTAGGAAAGAATTTCATTTTCTATTGTTTTTTTTTCTATTGGAAGAATTAGTTTTTCTATTTGATATATCACATTACTTAGTATATACGTGATCTTAATGTGGACATGTCCAAATACCCCGGGTTTTTCATAACTTTCAATAACACTATTTGCAATCCCCCTATATCATACCATATTATAATAAAATTGGTGTGTACTTATTATATATTTCATTGAGAAAGTAATGTATTTCATAAATTCAAGATTCCGATATCCCGAAGGTTTGTCGCATTCTAATGACATGGAGTTCAATTGCATATAATGTATATTTATTTGTATTTGAACCAAAATAATTAATTATACACGTCTTAGAAATCTACCTACCGTAAAACATAATTTCGATGGTGACTGAGATATGCCAGAACCCATTCCCATCCCATCCTAGCCTCTTCTATACCATCGAAAAAATAACTAATTATTCGATTCCATCGAATAATCAATTAAAAGAAATTCTTTATTCCATTATACTCTTGATTCCTCATCGCACCCCATCGGCCCTAAGGCGAATTGGGAGGTGTAATGGGATGAGGAACTATCCTCGTCTCGTTATCCAATTAACGTCACTATAACGTCTCCAGTCATTCGCTGTTATTAAACAGAAGAGAGAGAGAGAGAGAGAGAGAGATAGACACGAGATCGTTTCAATTTTTTAACTTCACTAAAGTTTTTTAATTTAGTTCCAATCCCAAAAACGAATCCAGTAAAATTTCACATTGATTACATTTCCTATTCTGGCGAGAGCCGCAAAAACGAGGTGTCATTGTTAGAAGGAAAAAAAATTACGGTTCGACAGTGATTTATATTGTGAATAGTCGAATGGATTGGTATATGCCAGTAGATATGGTGCTAAGGTGAACATTTGAGTAATGTACACAGTTATCTTATTTGGGCTTTCCATATCATTTTTTTTATGGACGAAGGCGGCAGACGAGCACACAGTCCACCTGATGGTAAGTGGATAAAGTCGCCCATAGACATCCGCGATACATGCCAACATTAGTCCAAAATGACTAACGTTGGCACGCCCCCGGATGCGCTTCTCACCTTTGGAGATAATAAGATAAAGTGGGAAATGCAGTACATTTCAAGGTAGTCTTCTGTGAGACAAGGCTAATGTGGCCACTCGAGCGCGCCTAGCGATTGTTGGATTGCAACGTGCACTCTCCCCCTTAAATATATGTACTTAAATACTCAAATGATTGTATGTACTCGTAATTTAAGTAGGTAGTATGTGTTTTTTTAAAGATGGTGTTCGTCCTCAGGATTTGTGGTAGCGCCTTCTACTAAAGATCTATTCCCGTGGTGTCGGTGGTGCTATTCTAAAGCCGTCTGGCACCACATGACCAAGAGGCCATATATCCCTCATGCATGAGAAGGCCTATGTCCAGCAGCGTACAATAAAAGGACTGATTACTGGTATTTTGTTAATTACGACAAAACATTTCTGTAAAAATGCTGCTAATCGTCAATCCTAGTTTAATGGAATTTATTTTCTTGTAGCTTGACTATTTCCATACTTGCATGTCTACCATTGATATGAGTAACATAACGACTCTGATGTGAATCGATTACATTTCTCTTGTAGTATCCTCTGAGTTTTCTACTGCCTGTATAATATAGGAATGTTTTGAGAGTTCAATCTGATACTATCTTCGGATTTTTATCATTGCAGCTCTCGTTACCGAGGCACATGTCACTTGCACTCCCACTACAGAGAGCTACTGCGTACTGCGCGGTCTTCAATCACTTTGTACCGCGAACCCGAGAGTTGCAGAATTTATTTATTTATTTTATAAGGCTTATGTACTAACCACGTATAAAACATTTACTAACTAAATTACAGTACAAAATCTTTTTCTTTAATTGCTTAAATTACACGTAGGCCGACGTTCAGAAACAATAGGAACAAAATTTGTTTATTTTACAACATGAAGGAAGAAAACATTAAAAGTTACTAAACTTAAATGCAGTTCCTAAAATTAAAAAAAAAACATGTTAATATTACAATATAATGCTTATATAACAAGCTGGCAAAATACATAACAATAAAAGTAATACAGTAGAATGGAGTAAATGAGATAACAGACTGTAATTTATTTTTAAACGAGCCTCTTTTATCAGAGAAAACATTTATGGTATATTTCATTAATGAACTGCCTTTTTTTAGAATGGCTAAATTCTTGTGGCCCTAATGGCCTTCCAAGAGTCACCGCGTGCACCGGTCATATATGATTTAGGACGAGCGCAGAAGACGCTCAGCCAGGAGTAACAAGTGTGTGCAGCAACGAGCCTAAGGGCTCCCACGCCGACAGACCGGCGGAAGGAACGGGCGTCGGCTTAGGGCGTTGCTTTGCGAGGGTACCACGGGGTCGCGAATCGGTGAGAAGAGGCCAGACAAGTGCCGATATCTGGTAAAAGTTTTGGCTGATAATGAACTACCTACTTAGGTTTTTGCACTACGCTACGTCATGAGTCTCTTCAAGAAAGCTATGAACAGGATTTTGTACGGTCGGCAGCGCACTCGCATTCCCCATCGCTCAGATGACCATGAACGATGGTCACCATCCCTTCTATAAAAAATATTGATTAAAATATTTGATCGTAGGCTCCACTAGAAGCCTGTGAAGTAGAGCAGCGGCACAAATCAATGGTTTTAGCTACAGTTAGTTGTACGAAACCAATTTGGTCAACGACTGCGCGGCTCATTTGCAGTGCTGATTGAGAGAATTAGGGCTTCATTTTGCTGTGGTGGATATTGCTTATTTTATTTATCCTACCCAATAAGCAGATAAAGTAAGCAGTAGTAATAAGCAGTAGTAATAGTAGTAAGCAGAATAGACGCTGAATACGCTGAACTTGCGACCTTTTGCGCACTGAGCTCTTTTAAATTAGTTATCCTTATATATCATGCATTTTTTGTAATTTACATTGTATCAGTGTCGTAAATCAAGATATTTTATTGTGTTTTATAGAACAAATTCTTTTCGAGAATCAATATGATTACAAATTATTAAAATTAAGTGATTTTAGTTTGAACATCTTGCTGGTTGCGACTCGTGGGTTACGGTTACGGCTATATGTGTCCAATTAATTTTCCAATATTTCATTTTTTTACTTTCTGGCACAGTTTTATAATTTTTCTAGTTTCTAATGAGTAACAAAATCTTTGCTATCTATAATTAATATCTTTCAAAAAATAGAAGTGCGACAATTACATTTAATAGTTGACAATATTTATGTATAATAAATATGC
Source organism: Sesia apiformis (assembly GCA_914767545.1). Lineage (NCBI taxonomy): Eukaryota > Metazoa > Arthropoda > Insecta > Lepidoptera > Sesiidae > Sesia > Sesia apiformis. Next base: position 12,366,430 of record OU611963.1, on the reverse strand, counting down.
CATAAAGTTATAAAGTATCTCGTAATAAAGTATGCAAATAAAGGTACGGTAATTTATAGACGTGGATGACGTGTTCGGGTGTTTCCTGATTAGCCAATGGCCAATGATTTCGTAATGTATCTGTAACTATATAAAACATCGAATTGATGAATGATATATTAGAAAGTTTGACATAATATGACATGTTTTTGATGTAAAAAAACCTCATTTTTACACAAACGAGTAATACCGTCTGGCTCCTTTAATATTAAAAAAACATATCACTACAGTATATCGTACTGCAATGTAGGAGAAAATTACTTCCATGCACTTCACACCCAGATTGCAGTATCGAGTTTTAAATGCCGTTGTGTTTTAAATTGAAGTATGAGTATATTGTATATTTCATTGTATTTATATTATTAAAGTTTAAGGTGTTCAACAATTCTTGATTACTTTTACTTTTGTTCTTTTAATTTGGTATAATGGTTATCTTATAAATGCTGAATATCAAAGAAGTCCATAAATTAAAACAGTATACATCGCGTGAATGCGGCGCATAAAGTACTATGGCTCCCAGAGGAATGTGCGACGCGGTTTTATGGTAAAAAATTTTACGGCACCATAATAAAAAAAATTAACGGTCACATGCTACATTTTAAATTAAAATAGGCCTTATTATCACCAGCTATTATTATTCTTATTATAATTTAATGTAAGTTTTGTACGGTTCCGATTTGTACCACTGTGTTTTTACTAGCTCAGTTTGTTTATTTTTCAGTTATCACTAGCTCGGCGATTAAGAAAAGCACCGTGAAGAGGAAACTCGCGTTTCCCGCAATGATTCCCTCCATAAACAAAAACAGGGAGTATTATCTAACATTCACTCTGGGTTCGCGCTGTGGATTATAAATTATATGAACTGGTGATATAGGTTATAGGAGCGTCAAGTCAGTGTTAATAAACCTTAACCTTTTTACAATTGAACTTTTAACCTAAACCATTAAATGTGTCGCAAATGGAAAACAGATGGGTAGAATTCGACTAGTTTATTTTAACTGATACTAGTGAGTTCCTTCGATCAGTATTTAGAAAACGCATTTCTAGCAATGAATTTATACAGAGACCTTGCGGTCTCCGGGTCAACCGCCACATCACCATTGTTGAATGGGCCGGACCTCTGCAAGTCAAACGATGTCAATAGTTAGTACAATCAAGAAACTCACTTGTAAGTATAATCTTTACCACAGTAACATGGGACACTATAGATCAGTAATTTCAATGACGTCTCACTGTAGTTAGTTCTAGTTACACACGGTACACTTCTTTCACTACCAATGATGGTATGATGTTAACTTGATGGCGATCAGTTCGTAAAAGAGACTGTCTGCTTCCTACCTTCGACTTTTATAGAGCTCCTAACGAGGGAGAATATCGTAAAACGAAATTGACAGAAGTTTTCGCGTCACTCTATCACTCCAGCGCCCTCTATTTCCTATGATACAAGCGCCCTCTGTAGTAACGCTTGTTTATTAATTTTAGTTATAATCGACTCAAGTCAATCAAATAAATCACAAAGTGTTTACTACTGACCATTCAATTAGTATTTTATACGATAGTGAAATAATGACTCAAACATGACAACTAGCGACATCTTCAGTTCCCTTTCGATAAATACATAAAATTAAACATTAAAAACTTGTATTACAATGCTCACGAGCGTTTGTCGCTCGAGTCTCATTAGGGCCAAGCAATAGAGCAATTCATTGTGACATAAATCCTAGTAGGAAACCGACTGTGCCATCATATGAAGAACAGTCCGTAGATGAATTCCGTTATTTCCACTCGGAAATGTCTATTAATTTGTTTCATTTTTCCCTAAAATGCTGCGAAACAGGTCGGAAATGCACATAAATATGACTAAAAACTGATTCATTTACTCCAAAATCGAGTAATGGGGTAGAACGGGATCTAAGGAGAGGCGTATATATGCGCGCAACGTTGAAATATTTAATTTAAATATCTCAGCAACCACTGGAGCTATTTTATTAGTTTTTTTTTTATATTGAGGTAATTGAATCCGTTTTTAGTCATCTTTACGTGCATTTTCGACCTATTTCGCAAGCATTTTAGGGAAAAATGAAAATATGCGTTTTGTTACACTACACATCTACTTTTCAAATCCATTTAAAAAAAATTAAAATCGGACGATTTATAACGCATCCAGACCTGCTGCAAAATAGCGCATTGAAAAATTAAAATTTCGATTGTGCCAAATCTAATAGTCGGACAGCGTCGGGGGTTTGCACACACAAAGTATCTATAAATTACTACATTTTCGCGAAGTTTCAGCGCTGTAAGTGTAAAAATGCCCGATTTGTGATTTTTTTCTAGAAAACGGAGAATTTTCCAGTTTTTCGGATTTTCTCCGTTGCTAATTATCCGATCGAGTCGTTCGACCTCTCATTTTGTTCATATTTTTATTCTCTATAAATCGTCTATTTAAATCATTAAGATTCTTTGATTAGTTTCCATCTTATAAGCAAAAAACTAAAAACACACGAATTTTTATTTAAAAATGTTTATAACAAATTAATACCTAGACAACATTTCTGAGTGGAAATCATAATGGAATTCATCTACGGACTGTCCTTCATATGATGACACAGTCGGTTTCCTACTAGGATTTATGTCACACAATCGCTAATACTTTGCTCTATTGCTTGGCCTATATAGGTTCGAGCGTGGAACGCTAAGTAAACATCTGCCACTTTATTTCTATAAAAAAATACTTACGAAAAGGTGGGTCATCTTATGTATCCATTTCCCAAAGAACTGAATTGGTAGTGAAGTCGAAACTACGTCGGGAGAATTCGTTTTTATTGTTGACGAAATACGAATCAAGATTGTCGTTTCACTTAATAGAACTTTGACGACTTTTTAATCTATTCCATGATAAGTGTAATCCGATTAAATCCCAGAAGAATAATTAAATTATCCCGAAGCTTTAAAGCAGCATTAAAAAATAATTAGAGGTGACTATTTTTGGGGTTTGTTATAGTGCTATTAAAAGTCTCGGATGATAAATTTATCAAAAGAGCGGATACACAAAAGAACTTTAATGAGTAACGAAATCAAAAAAAATAAAAGTTATTAATACCTTACGCTTTAAAACATTATTTTAAAAAGTGTCTAATAAATGTTATTGGTCAAAAATCGTTGGAAATGTTGAACATTGTTAATCTTGTTTAATTCAGTAATCAATTAAATTTAGTTAATTTAATTAACCGCGAGTATTATCGAAAGTCTGCGTTGCACAAGTATAGATGCTTATGTACTCGTACACTGTAATATAGAATTATAAGTATAACTTCGTAATTCGAAGATTTACTTTGATGAAGATTTTACCGTAGATAAAGAAAAAAGTATCGTGTTCCCAGATTTTATAAAAATATATTCACCTAGTTTTTATACCTAGATATTATAAAATTACTATTTTTAAAGTAAAATAATTATATATGATATTTTGAAATAAAATAAGGCAAACCGAAAAACGGATTATTGTAAAGAAAAATAAAATGAACCGTAATTTTACTTTTTTTTAAATAAACTGTAATATTGCTGTCAGTACCTACCACTTGATCAAATAAATAGTTTTTCTGGATAATATTTTTAGACTACATAGTTTTTCTTGATAATATTAATTCATGTTAAAAATCTTGTTCTATCTTCCCGGCTTCTAAGTGTAAGAAATATCGAAGTGAAAGTGTAAATCCAAGATACACATAGTGATACACATAGAATATTTTGGAAAATATTCGTAAAAAATGAACGTTAAATAAAATGTTAACTTTTGATCAAAGCAAAAAGGGAAGATACGATACGTTCTTACATTGCGTGAACTGAAAATGGACTCGGATGCACAACTACATGCAAACAAACTCTTACAGCTAACACTGAAGTCACTTTGTACGACACTGAACGACAGAGATAGAGGGATGAACTTGGACAGTAGCATGAGTAAGACAAGCACTACTTCCCGGTCACGCGCCGCATGGCTGTGTGCCGGTTTAGATAAGTCATATTTCGTAGTTTTATCTCGCTCACTCATTAATGGCCGAATGTAAAATAAGATTTAAAAAAAATCTACTAATTATTATATTTTCTTAGGTTTTCGCGATTACTATACATAGCAATTAAACAACTTTAACGGTTTAAATCGCGTATATTTGACATTATTTATATCCCGACGTTTCTGCATTTGTTTCTGCAACCCGACACCTGCATCTTGTAGGGGGTTTACAAGCTTGATTGTGAATGCGGGCTATCATACATTGGGCAAACAAAGAGGAGCATCGGTATCCGGATAAAAGAACACATAGCTGACATGAAGAACAGACGCTCGACCAAGTCTGCAGTTTGTGAACATGCTCTGGACAAACCCAACCATTACATTCGATTTGATAATCCACAAATCCTCGCTAGAGAGACCCGATTCATGCCAAGAATGTTACGCGAGGCTCTTGAAATCAAGAAACACCCAAATTTCAATAGAGAAGATGGTTGGCAAGTACCACCGGCTTGGGATCCAGTCATTAAATTAATTAAATCCCAAGGCCAACGCAATACTGCAAGACCTCTGGACACCGTGAGTGAATACTGCGTGCATGGGGAATGTTATGATTAAAAAATCCAGACGGTAGTTCAAAAAATTTCAGACGGTAGTCCAAATAATTTCTTAATAACTCAAGTGACAAATAAAATCAATTAGTCACCCCGTGACCACGTCCACTGCAAAGTGTTCGAAACGTCGGGATATAAATAATGTCAAATATACGCGATTTAAACCGTTAAAGTTGTTTAATTGCTATACTAATTATTACTTTTTGGTGTACTTACGAGTGAAAAGTGATTCCACGTGTCTTGTTTTTGCTCCTTGGAGTGATTTGTGCAGTGAATAAATGCACAGGAAGACATTTTTAAATGTATTTTCCACTACAAAACTATGTTCACCGTGTGAGTGTATCGTGATAGATCGAGCAAGCAAGTCGCTATTCTGTTGGTGACTAAACGAACCAGGTCCATTGGACTCGGTTTTGTAGGATCACGCGCGGTAAGTGAGTAATGTATCCTCCTCCTATAGATTTTATCTAAGATAAGAACGTTAAGTGGCCCATCATTGTCGTTTGGGTCTCTTTTCCTTCACGAAATTTCATTGATTTTCTTCGTTCAGGACCAGAGAAACGCATGTTTTAGAAGTGAATCCACTTGAGAATGAACCTTGTTGTTATGATACGATTGAGTGTGTATGTGTTTATAGTAGTATAATGTATTTAGAGTTCCACCTAAATTTGATCGACTGCACTGATGTCCACCTAGATTTTTTTTATATATTTACATATTGTATAATTTGCATATAGTATAATACACACAAAACAATATAGATATACATGATTAAGTGAGAGAAGATGAGTAAAAGGCAAGCTTATCTCCTGTGGACATATCTCCAGCAGACCCGTGGAATAGAGACATTGTTCGGAATAAAAATTATAATAATACATACATTTAATAATTTACATCTACAGCAAATTAAATACAATAATAAAGTACATAGATAAACATTAAAAATCAATATACATAGTATACTATATAATAAAAGCCGTGTCTTACATGGAATATTTTTTGAAAACAGTGATTGTATTGTAAAGTACAAGTGATACAGAGTCCAAAACAACAATTGTTAAAATTTTTGTCTGGTCTGTCTATCTGTTTAACTGTGTGTCACGCAAACCACTTTACGGATTTTAATGAAACTCGGCATAGTTAAAACATAGTGCGGGGTCAATTAGGCTAATTTTTATTTAGATCAATTATAGAATTCCCACGGGAATCACTCTGAAGTTCACGCGATCGAAGTCGCCGGCACCGCTAGTGAAACAGATTTGTTGTGTTTATCGTTCGACAACTTGGAAGAGTTGGGGTGGTGCTTTTCTAAAACCAGTCGACAAAATATGGCTTCATTTAACACTCTCACTGCCACGCATAAATAAGAATATTCTACTTGAGCAGGCCACGTGGAACGCCCGTAGGACACGTTAATACTTTCACAGCAGGCCACCTAACAAAAATTGAATTTTCTGTATCATGCCCAGTGGTCTGCGCGCGGGGCAGGCCAATATTTCTTGTAAAGGGTTTGGCTCGAAAAACGGTGGGTTGTGCGCCGCCCACGCGGCCTGCTGTAATACATAGTTTGAATCCTGTTGTTGATGGTGTGCTACTCTCCAACTCACGTGGACCGCCAGCGGTACACGTGGCGGTGAGAGTGTTAAAAGTAAACAGAAATGTTTACGATGCGCACACTAGGCGCACCTGCCTCGCGTTACGCGAAAGCAGCCCGAGGAATGTGCACTCGGGCCCAATGTAAACTTACTCAATATATCCACCAAAATGGTGGGTAAGCACAATAATCAACAATTTACACAATTTAAAGGTCTCTCACTTACCCCAGGTGGTTTTGCCCACGCACAAATCTGGAAAGTGTACCTACGCTAGTCCCTACTAGACGTGACCTATCTTAGTGTGATTGAATAAATACATACATTCCCAATAGATACTTGTGTAGTAATCCAAGTCTCGTTCTGTGGTGAGCCGGTGGCCGCTATAGCTCCGCAACTCACACACGGCAGCAAAATCACCTCGAGATATCACTCCAAATACCACAAGCACAATCACAATAACCAAGTCCAACCAACTCTCTCGCGTGGCTCAAGGATATCCGCGTGCAAGTCCAATTAATAGGCACGAATAACAAATCAACTGTCCGAGGCCGCGATGTGAACTTAAGTCTCAAAACACTCGCGTGGCACAAGGATATCCGCGGTCAAGACCAATTAATAGGCGCGAATAACAAAATCAACTGTCCGAGGCCGCGGTGTGAATTTTACCACTGCTCGCCACCGAGCGCGTGTCATACTAAAAATTCTCAAACCGCCTTCAATATTCGCAGACAAAAAATGTTGCCTCGAAATCTTCAATATATGCGGGTATGCAAAGACGCTCGCGCCAATTTCAAACAAGAAATATTTTGTTTTCCGTCAATAAAAAGTTTAAGAATTGTAAAGCTCAGTTTGTCTGACAATGTTTTAAATATCAATAAGTAAGAACTAAAGTGTTTAAAGCCCAAGAATCATTTTTCGTAATTTCACAAAATTGAATATATATTTTGTTGTTAATTACTTCACAAAAGAAAAAGTTATATCGTGTTTGATCAAGGAAAGGGAATGAAAAAAGTTTTCTGAAAGGGCTGAACGAGGAAACGATATTTATGTAAGAAAGAATAACATTATTTCTATACCTTCTTCCAAATACTTTTTATAAATAATGACTTTGAAAAGAATTTAAATTTCGGTAAGTTTTTGTTTTATAGGTTTTATGTGATCATTTATAAAACCTTCATAATTATGTTTTGGTTAATAATTTTACGAGGATGACGAAGATGTATTCCACATCCAACTGAGCGCATCGAACTGACTGAGTTATCCATCCTATTTCACAAAAGACTGCCCCGAAATATATCAGTAGATAAATATAAACAGAATTTGTACTTTTGTATTACTTACTCTAAGCGAGAACGCCTAAAAACAAACACATTAAACACATATTACTAGCAGGCCGACAAGCTCTCACAATTCGCTGTCAAACTATTTTGGGATACCTGCAGGTCATACATACTCGTAGGTCGTGGCAGCGATCTAAAAGTCTAAGAAAAGTAGCGATCACAACAGATCATTCACAAAGTTACTAAACTGGAACTAAACTGCCCCCTCCCCCCACTCTACCATGTTAAACTATTTAACTTCATCCACAATGCTAGTAAGTGTAAGAATCATTACACAACTACTATATATCTTTTTTAAGGTCCATATACTATAACATAATACTTTGTATATCGCAGACACTACAGCAATATCGTATCTTAATTTCTTTTTCTGTCTGATATTATACTGTATTATTCTTATTAATTATTTTATTTCTTACGGTGCATCCATCTTTAATTAGCGTTACAAATTTATGTAAATTATGTGTTTAATCTCTTATATAAGAAATATCCCTTTGTTCTTGAGTATTTTTGTTGCCCCGGTCCCAGACATGTGTACAGATGTGTACAAAGACGCATTTTGCAAATATTTGCACAAATATTGTCATATTTGCACAAATATTTCGTATTTGCCATCACTGCATCGGTTTTTTGGCGGACATCAAACCCACACACTTGCAAAGAATCAGTTAACTGTTTGACGCTATCCAGAAAGGACGACTATTTTGTTTCTACGTATATACTGGAACTGATCCACAAATATTTCCGTTGCTCTTTGCAAAGAGTTAACAAATGTTTCCGAAAACGTTTGTAGAAATATTTGAACATATGTCTGGGACCGGCTCTACATAATTCATTTAAACATTTTAAATGCGCACAAAATATCAAAAAGTGTTATAAAGTCACTCCTAGGAAATACACCAAGTAAGTTCATTTATTTTTATTCAAATCGTAGCAATACTAAAATGATTTAATAAAGCAGCGGATCTTTTTCGTGAATTAAAATACAACAGAATACAGCGCCAGTATGACTTTTACGAATTCATGGGGAACAATGTCCATCCGTTTTCCCCGTATTTCATAATAAGGCTCTCCACACACGCGCTGAGTACGCTGAAAGAAACTGGACGATTTTATAAATGCTGGCGGAAGTCGTACTCACTGGTTATGTCTGATGTCCTGATAATATTATGTTTAGTTTATTAGAACCTATACTACCTACATATTAACGTACATATGGTTAAACATTAGGGTACTTTGTTATTCATTTTAATAATAATAATAATAATAATAAATACTCTTTATTGCATACAACAGTTATTACATGTGCACAAATAATAAATGACAGAATACAATAGGCGACCTTATCGCTAAGGCGATCTCTTCCAGGCAACCTTAGGATAGAGAAAAATAAAAGGGATATAGGTAGTGCAAAAGAACCGAAATCCAGAGATGGATCATGTTAAATATATACTCATCGACAATAAATATAGTATAATAAATACATATAATAATAAATAACTTAATAATATATAAATACATACATACATATCTACATGTACACTGCACACAATATCAGTTCGTAAATAAGATTAAAGAAAAATAGGAGGGAATTGAAAGTCTCCAAGGGACGAAATAGAACCAGGTTAGAAACAAAAACGTAGCGAGAGGAAATCATTAGGTAAAGAAAGAAAGTAGAAATCCAAAGGAACTAACTAATGGAATAATGATTTCTAATTTGCCTTTTAAAACTAGGCAGCGACTGAGCACGTCTAATGTCAACTGGTAAGGTAAGGTCATTTTAACGTGACTTTAAGACCACAAAAAGTTTATATGAGTAAAAAAAAGTAAAAAAAAACGTTGTCATACGATCGCTCGGTTGGCGAATGCTTTACCTGTTCGTATGTATAAGTCCTAAGGTTATGTTAATTCAAGGGAATGTTTGTACAAATATAAATTCTTGATGACATTTACAAATGCGCCGTCGACATTAAGTGCCCTATTCTTTTTCGTAACTTTTTTCATTTGTTTTAACGTTAATGAAGTTTCAAGGGTAGATCCCTTGAAAACAAAATTGAAAACAAAATGTCAGGCTAATCAAATCAGTTGAGCTTCCTGTTCTGATTGTTGTCATCGTTATGGGATTTTAAATCTGTTGCAGGAGACTTAAAATCTAAACAAGTCGTAATATAAAGGAATATAAATATTTGTCATATATATTTGAGCATAGCAAGCAATGCGATATCGCTCTTGCTGATTGGGCTTTGTATTTGAATGAACTATTTGAAAAAAAACTAAGAAAAAGATTTCTTCGCCAGAAAGTATTAATAAAATGTTCATTTGAATGAGCTCAGAAGCTTGACATGATTCATGGTTTCAGGCTTTGGAAAAGGTTCGGTTACAGCCCGTTTACGTAATAATATATTATATAAAACATAATATGTAATCAAAATTTCCCTAGCTATGTATTTTTGACTGCTGTTATAATTATTGTTGAGGCTGTTGGTTTTCTGTATTTAATTCAAGTTGAGGCTGTTGGTTTTCTGTATTTAATTATTGTTGAGGCTGTTGGTTTTCTGTATTTAATTATTGTTGAGGCTGTTGGTTTTCTGTAATAAATTTAAGTTGAGGCTGTTGGTTTTCTGTATTTAATTATTGTTGAGGCTGTTGGTTTTCTGTATTTAATTCAAGTTGAGGCTGTTGGTTTTCTGTATTTAATTATTGTTGAGGCTGTTGGTTTTCTGTATTTAATTATTGTTGAGGCTGTTGGTTTTCTGTATTTAATTCAAGTTGAGGCTGTTGGTTTTCTGTATTTAATTATTGTTGAGGCTGTTGGTTTTCTGTATTTAATTATTGTTGAGGCTGTTGGTTTTCTGTAATAAATTTAAGTTGAGGCTGTTGGTTTTCTGTATTTAATTCAAGTTGAGGCTGTTGGTTTTCTGTATTTAATTCAAGTTGAGGCTGTTGGTTTTCTGTATTTAATTATTGTTGAGGCTGTTGGTTTTCTGTATTTAATTATTGTTGAGGCTGTTGGTTTTCTGTATTTAATTCAAGTTGAGGCTGTTGGTTTTCTGTATTTAATTATTGTTGAGGCTGTTGGTTTTCTGTATTTAATTATTGTTGAGGCTGTTGGTTTTCTGTAATAAATTTAAGTTGAGGCTGTTGGTTTTCTGTATTTAATTCAAGTTGAGGCTGTTGGTTTTCTGTATTTAATTCAAGTTGAGGCTGTTGGTTTTCTGTATTTAATTATTGTTGAGGCTGTTGGTTTTCTGTATTTAATTATTGTTGAGGCTGTTGGTTTTCTGTATTTAATTTAAGTTGAGGCTGTTGGTTTTCTGTATTTAATTATTGTTGAGGCTGTGGGTTTTCTGTATTTAATTTAAGTTGAGGCTGTTGGTTTTCTGTATTTAATTCAAGTTGAGGCTGTTGGTTTTCTGTAATTAATTTAAATTGAAGCCGTTGGTTTTCTGTATTTAATTATTGTTGAGGCTGTTGATTTTCTTTAATTAATTTAAGTTGAGGCTGTTGGTTTTCTGTATTTAATTATTGTTGAGGCTGTGGGTTTTCTGTATTTAATTTAAGTTGAGGCTGTTGGTTTTCTGTATTTAATTTAAGTTGAGGCTGTTGGTTTTCTGTATTTAATTATTGTTGAGGCTGTGGGTTTTCTGTATTTAATTCAAGTTGAGGCTGTTGGTTTTCTGTATTTAATTTAAATTGAAGCCGTTGGTTTTCTGTATTTAATTATTGTTGAGGCTGTGGGTTTTCTGTATTTAATTTAAGTTGAGGCTGTTGGTTTTCTGTATTTAATTATTGTTGAGGCTGTGGGTTTTCTGTATTTAATTATTGTTGAGGCTGTGGGTTTTCTGTATTTAATTTAAGTTGAGGCTGTTGGTTTTCTGTATTTAATTATTGTTGAGGCTGTTGGTTTTCTATATTTAATTTAAATTGAAGCCGTTGGTTTTCTGTATTTAATTATTGTTGAGGCTGTGGGTTTTCTGTATTTAATTTAAGTTGAGGCTGTTGGTTTTCTGTATTTAATTATTGTTGAGGCTGTTGGTTTTCTGTATTTAATTATTGTTGAGGCTGTTGGTTTTCTGTATTTAATTATTGTTGAGGCTGTTGGTTTTCTGTATTTAATTCAAGTTGAGGCTGTTGGTTTTCTGTAATTAATTTAAATTGAAGCCGTTGGTTTTCTGTATTTAATTATTGTTGAGGCTGTGGGTTTTCTGTATTTAATTTAAGTTGAGGCTGTTGGTTTTCTGTATTTAATTATTGTTGAGGCTGTTGGTTTTCTGTATTTAATTCAAGTTGAGGCTGTTGGTTTTCTGTAATTAATTTAAATTGAAGCCGTTGGTTTTCTGTATTTAATTATTGTTGAGGCTGTGGGTTTTCTGTATTTAATTCAAGTTGAGGCTGTGGGTTTTCTGTATTTAATTCAAGTTGAGGTTGTTGGTTTTCTGTATTTAATTTAAATTGAAGCCGTTGGTTTTCTGTATTTAATTATTGTTGAGGCTGTGGGTTTTCTGTATTTAATTCAAGTTGAGGCTGTGGGTTTTCTGTATTTAATTTAAGTTGAGGCTGTTGGTTTTCTGTATTTAATTATTGTTGAGGCTGTTGGTTTTCTGTATTTAATTTAAATTGAAGCCGTTGGTTTTCTGTATTTAATTATTGTTGAGGCTGTGGGTTTTCTGTATTTAATTTAAGTTGAGGCTGTTGGTTTTCTGTATTTAATTATTGTTGAGGCTGTTGGTTTTCTGTATTTAATTCAAGTTGAGGCTGTTGGTTTTCTGTAATTAATTTAAATTGAAGCCGTTGGTTTTCTGTATTTAATTATTGTTGAGGCTGTGGGTTTTCTGTATTTAATTTAAGTTGAGGCTGTTGGTTTTCTGTATTTAATTATTGTTGAGGCTGTTGGTTTTCTGTATTTAATTTTAGTTGAGGCTGTTGGTTTTCTGTATTTAATTACTGTTGAGGCTGTTGATTTTCTTTTATTAATTACTGTTGAGGTTGTTGATTTTTTTTATTTAATTATTGTTGAGGCTGTGGGTTTTCTGTATTTAATTATTGTTGAGGCTGTGGGTTTTCTGTATTTAATTTAAGTTGAGGCTGTTGGTTTTCTGTATTTAATTATTGTTGAGGCTGTTGGTTTTCTGTATTTAATTTAAGTTGAGGCTGTTGGTTTTCTGTATTTAATTACTGTTGAGGCTGTTGATTTTCTGTATTTAATTTAAATTGAAGCCGTTGGTTTTCTGTATTTAATTATTGTTGAGGCTGTGGGTTTTCTGTATTTAATTTAAGTTGAGGCTGTTGGTTTTCTGTATTTAATTATTGTTGAGGCTGTTGGTTTTCTGTATTTAATTCAAGTTGAGGCTGTTGGTTTTCTGTAATTAATTTAAATTGAAGCCGTTGGTTTTCTGTATTTAATTATTGTTGAGGCTGTGGGTTTTCTGTATTTAATTTAAGTTGAGGCTGTTGGTTTTCTGTATTTAATTATTGTTGAGGCTGTTGGTTTTCTGTATTTAATTTAAGTTGAGGCTGTTGGTTTTCTGTATTTAATTACTGTTGAGGCTGTTGATTTTCTTTAATTAATTACTGTTGAGGTTGTTGATTTTTTTTATTTAATTATTGTTGAGGCTGTGGGTTTTCTGTATTTAATTATTGTTGAGGCTGTGGGTTTTCTGTATTTAATTTAAATTGAAGCCGTTGGTTTTCTGTATTTAATTATTGTTGAGACTGTGGGTTTTCTGTATTTAATTTAAGTTGAGGCTGTTGGTTTTCTGTATTTAATTATTGTTGAGGCTGTTGGTTTTCTGTATTTAATTCAAGTTGAGGCTGTTGGTTTTCTGTAATTAATTTAAATTGAAGCCGTTGGTTTTCTGTATTTAATTATTGTTGAGGCTGTGGGTTTTCTGTATTTAATTTAAGTTGAGGCTGTTGGTTTTCTGTATTTAATTATTGTTGAGGCTGTTGGTTTTCTGTATTTAATTTAAGTTGAGGCTGTTGGTTTTCTGTATTTAATTACTGTTGAGGCTGTTGATTTTCTTTAATTAATTACTGTTGAGATTGTTGATTTTTTTTATTTAATTATTGTTGAGGCTGTGGGTTTTCTGTATTTAATTATTGTTGAGGCTGTGGGTTTTCTGTATTTAATTTAAGTTGAGGCTGTTGGTTTTCTGTATTTAATTATTGTTGAGGCTGTTGGTTTTCTGTATTTAATTTAAGTTGAGGCTGTTGGTTTTCTGTATTTAATTACTGTTGAGGCTGTTGATTTTCTTTAATTAATTACTGTTGAGGTTGTAGATTTTTTTTATTTAATTATTGTTGAGCCTGTGGGTTTTCTGTATTTAATTATTGTTGAGGCTGTTGGTTTTCTGTATTTAATTTAAGTTGAGGCTGTTGGTTTTCTGTATTTAATTATTGTTGAGGCTGTGGGTTTTCTGTATTTAATTCAAGTTGAGGCTGTTGGTTTTCTGTATTTAATTTAAATTGAAGCCGTTGGTTTTCTGTATTTAATTATTGTTGAGGCTGTGGGTTTTCTGTATTTAATTTAAGTTGAGGCTGTTGGTTTTCTGTATTTAATTTAAGTTGAGGCTGTTGGTTTTCTGTATTTAATTATTGTTGAGGCTGTGGGTTTTCTGTATTTAATTTAAGTTGAGGCTGTTGGTTTTTTGTATTTAATTATTGTTGAGGCTGTGGGTTTTCTGTATTTAATTTAAGTTGAGGCTGTTGGTTTTCTGTATTTAATTATTGTTGAGGCTGTTGGTTTTCTGTATTTAATTTAAGTTGAGGCTGTTGGTTTTCTGTATTTAATTACTGTTGAGGCTGTTGATTTTCTTTAATTAATTACTGTTGAGGTTGTTAATTTTTTTTATTTAGTTATTGTTGAGGCTGTGGGTTTTCTGTATTTAATTATTGTTGAGGCTGTGGGTTTTCTGTATTTAATTTAAGTTGAGGCTGTTGGTTTTCTGTATTTAATTATTGTTGAGGCTGTTGGTTTTCTGTATTTAATTTAAGTTGAGGCTGTTGGTTTTCTGTATTTAATTACTGTTGAGGCTGTTGATTTTCTTTAATTAATTACTGTTGAGGTTGTTGATTTTTTTTATTTAATTATTGTTGAGGCTGTGGGTTTTCTGTATTTAATTATTGCTGAGGCTGTTGGTTTTCTGTATTTAATTTAAGTTGAGGCTGTTGGTTTTCTGTATTTAATTATTGTTGAGGCTGTGGGTTTTCTGTATTTAATTTAAGTTGAGGCTGTTGGTTTTCTGTATTTAATTATTGTTGAGGCTGTTGGTTTTCTGTATTTAATTCAAGTTGAGGCTGTTGGTTTTCTGTATTTAATTTAAATTGAAGCCGTTGGTTTTCTGTATTTAATTATTGTTGAGGCTGTGGGTTTTCTGTATTTAATTTAAGTTGAGGCTGTTGGTTTTCTGTATTTAATTTAAGTTGAGGCTGTTGGTTTTCTGTATTTAATTCAAGTTGAGGCTGTTGGTTTTCTGTAATTAATTTAAATTGAAGCCGTTGGTTTTCTGTATTTAATTTAAATTGAAGCCGTTGGTTTTCTGTATTTAATTATTGTTGAGGCTGTTGGTTTTCTGTATTTAATTACTGTTGAGGCTGTTGATTTTCTTTAATTAATTACTGTTGAGGCTGTTGGTTTTCTGTATTTAATTTAAGTTGAGGCTGTTGGTTTTCTGTATTTAATTATTGTTGAGGCTGTGGGTTTTCTGTATTTAATTTAAGTTGAGGCTGTTGGTTTTCTGTATTTAATTATTGTTGAGGCTGTTGGTTTTCTGTATTTAATTTAAGTTGAGGCTGTTGATTTTCTTTAATTAATTACTGTTGAGGCTGTTGATTTTCTTTAATTAATTACTGTTGAGGTTGTTGATTTTTTTTATTTAATTATTGTTGAAGCCGTTGGTTTTCTGTATTTAATTATTGTTGAGGCTGTTGGTTTTCTGTATTTAATTTAAGTTGAGCCTGTGGGTTTTCTGTATTTAATTTAAGTTGAGGCTGTTGGTTTTCTGTATTTAATTATTGTTGAGGCTGTGGGTTTTCTGTATTTAATTTAAGTTGAGGCTGTTGGTTTTCTGTATTTAATTACTGTTGAGGCTGTTGATTTTCTTTAATTAATTACTGTTGAGGCTGTTGGTTTTCTGTATTTAATTTAAGTTGAGGCTGTTGGTTTTCTGTATTTAATTACTGTTGAGGCTGTTGGTTTTCTGTATTTAATTTAAGTTGAGGCTGTTGGTTTTCTGTATTTAATTATTGTTGAGGCTGTTGGTTTTCTGTATTTAATTTAAGTTGAGGCTGTTGGTTTTCTGTATTTAATTATTGTTGAGGCTGTGGGTTTTCTGTATTTAATTTAAGTTGAGGCTGTTGGTTTTCTGTATTTAATTATTGTTGAGGCTGTTGGTTTTCTGTATTTAATTTAAGTTGAGGCTGTTGGTTTTCTGTATTTAATTATTGTTGAGGCTGTTGGTTTTCTGTATTTAATTCAAGTTGAGGCTGTTGGTTTTCTGTAATTAATTTAAATTGAAGCCGTTGGTTTTCTGTATTTAATTATTGTTGAGGCTGTGGGTTTTCTGTATTTAATTATTGTTGAGGCTGTGGGTTTTCTGTATTTAATTATTGTTGAGGCTGTTGGTTTTCTGTATTTAATTATTGTTGAGGCTGTGGGTTTTCTGTATTTAATTATTGTTGAGGCTGTGGGTTTTCTGTATTTAATTATTGTTGAGGCTGTTGGTTTTCTGTATTTAATTTAAGTTGAGGCTGTTGGTTTTCTGTATTTATTTAAAATTGAGGCTGTTGATTTTCTGTATTGAATTGCTATTGAGGCTGTTAATTTTCAATAAAATAAATAAATATTTCTTTAGCAAGTCACTTAATATATTCGTATGTTGCATAATACAAAATTTTAATTAACATTTTTAATTATAATGTTAATTTAATTTATAACATCAACTTTTAGTTTTATTATTTTAATGGTTTTGAAAAGACTTAATGACGTGAAAAGTCATAGCTTTAACGACCGTATTTTGGTGCAAATATTTCATTACAATTTTTTGCTATAATCAAAGATTCCTAACTAGTGTACAGTAATAGAATAAAAGTACTACAATAATTTAATTGTGATACTGTTTGACAAAAGGGATATTATTGTTTCACAGATATTAATATTACTGTATCTTAAGATCTTAAGACATTGCGGTAGTAATATAAGCAATGTTCCCAGATTTTGTTCCATTTAAGCATAATTTTAAAACATAAACAAAATTACAAAATTTTTAAAACAACAAATTTTACATTTTTAGAAATACCAACCAAGGTCAATAAGACCACACCGACTTAAATTGAAGTCTTAATACCGACTTAAATGATAATAAGAAGAGTTAACAATAACTTTGCACAAATAACGTCACAATATGTTAAAATTTATATTAAGTTATAAGTTAACTTATTTCAATATCGTCTACATTGAAAATATATGAACATCCCAACTCCTTTTATTTTATGACACGTACGTGTATAATAACCACAATTCAATTTATTTTGGCCTGTTTTGGACGTAAAAATAATTTAACACTGCGACATTACAATGTTTGTGCCCAACTCACGTCGATTCGCTAACTGTATAATGCTGTTCAGTATAAAGTTGAATGCTCACTAAACGATACGACGCGACGCTAAGAAACACTATGTATTTCGGAATGATTGAGAGGCCTTTTAAGGATTTCATGGTAAAAGATGTTTCGAAATTGAAACCTAAATGTTTGTTAATATAGAAAAAGGCTAATTGAGGCACCTTTTTATTCATAGATAACGATAATGAAGTATTAAAATTATAGATATTTTTACTGATGCCAAGGTCAATTTATTTTGTTGCAAACGACATTGTTTAAAATATATAACGTCGATAGCTCTTTTAATGAGGAAATGACAGAGAAAAGCAGTAGAGCAATTATTAAGCAGTTACTTAATTGATCCCTGATGTCTCCATCACAGATGCAGTTCGGTAATTTTTCAGTCCGGTATTTACGAATTTTTCTTTTTAACGAAAATCGCCTTTATCACCGATTGGAATTATTATTTCACATTTTCTTGCGAGATGGCTACATTATTTGAACTGATAATGTCAGTTAAAATTACGTCCACGGTCAGAAGATGGAGTTAGTTGTAGCAGGAGAGTGCCCAATAAATTGGGAAATTTTGTACAATATTGAAATTTGAAAAATCTCATAAACTTTCCAGAATTTAGTACATGCGTAAATGTCGTACGTACTTTAATGAACAAACATAATATTTCTTCAAAATTAACTGATAGTGCAGAAAAAGAAGCTATTAAAACTGCTATGCAAATACTAACTTATATATTAAAAATGTTAACGGGGTAAATCGTTCATAACGTTTCGATGTTTTCTAGACTACAATATCTTCGCTTTACTTGTGGATGCTCTCCTTTATATCGAACAACGAAACTTGCTCATGACAGATGTACCTACTTTATGTTTGCTATCGGCATTTTTCTTATCGCTGTTTTTGGGAAATCGGGATACACTGGGGGGCGACTTCGTATTAGACGAATGATACAGATAATGTTTGGAACAATAAATCTTTGGAATTGCAATCTTTGTGACATTTGCTTGTCGTCTTGTTATGTTTGCGTGTTGTTTAAGTTTTTCTTATTCTCAGCTCACTATTTGTTCATTCTGTATTTATATGTGTGATATTATCGGGGAAGAAGAACCTTATTGTTGTTGCGATTCCCATGATTTTATACAAAACCTGCATACTCAGGTCGCTTATAACAATAATAACTACAAAGTAAAAGTATAATGCAATTTATCAGTTCGTAATAAGTGTCCAGCGATTGCCAAGATAAAGCGTCTTCTCCAACTGCCATTTATTTGTCGAGTCGGGTCGAATTGAGCAATTTTTCCGTCACGATGACGGATTTTCTATCAAGGATTACTAAGCCGTTTCAAGCAAAAGAGTAATGACCGATGAGACTGTACTAAAATGATCGAAAGGGACAGCAAGGAACACATAATAATAATAATAATAACGAACCGTAATATTTTTAATTAATATGTAATAATACATAATTTAGAATGTAATTTTAATATAATATAAAAAAAATCAAACAGAATTCCATTTCGGCGACATGGATATAAATATTCGTCCTCCTAATTGAAGAATTATATTTTCTTAATTTTATCTACTGCAATTTCTTAACATACTGTGGCAATAAGCTCTGCGCTCGAGTCTTGGTATATATCGATTAGAAATTAAATTTACGACTACTGATATACCGAGTCATCTTCGCTTCATTTCTCATAATAAGATGTCTGTGAAATGTTCCAAACGCAGTTCCTGGTACATTTCTCCTTCATTCTGTTTTTCTTTGAAATCGTAAATCTTTTTTTAACGTAAGCAAAGAAAGTATAGTGCAAGCAAGACGCTTCAAGTGATTTTTATTTATATAAATATCGCCTTTTTGCGATACACGTCAACATCAGTCAAAAGGTCAAATAATGAGGAGATACTACTATGTACTTAATCTAGATCTAAAATTAGTCATAAATTGACACAAAATCAACATAGAAAGGCGACCACGATACACATATACAGGATGTAAACAAACCTTTACCGAAGCCTGAAATCGTTACTTCTTATTGTAAAATATACAATATTTTTTTAGTTTTTGCAAAATATTTCATATAAATATAAAGCCCAATATTCATATAGTATAATATTCATACTCTTATAATACAAAGCCCAATTTTTTTTATATATATTTTTTTACATTAAAATATTGTAAAATTACAGTTAATTAACCCAGAGTCATGAGCAGAATTTATAGTTTTTTTATTTTATAGAGAAATATTTTTTCTTTTTGTATAGAATAAGGTGGCCGACGAGAAGACTACACACCCGGTCACCCGGTCACCCGGTCACCCGGCGGTTACACTTTAGACATGCTTTATTGAAAACCAAAACAAATAGAAGAGAAACACAAAATACAAGTAATTTGAAGTACTCGTACAACTGGCGGCGTTATCGCTAAAGCGATTTCTTTCAGGCAACCATTGGGTGGTCTAATTTAGTCTCTAGACGAATAGAGGTATATTGTGCAATAAAGAAATAATGTCTTTATATACATACATACATTATGCATAAGTACATAGACATATATAGAAAGAATTAAAGAACTAGAAAATATCCTATAATAACGGAAAATATGTTAGGCGTAAGGGAACTGTTAACCTGCGTTAACTCAAAGGTTGGCTGGTAGATAATGCCATAAGACATTAAGCTCGCCTTTTGTAAGAATTCAGGGCCGTCTTAAGTCTATTCTGCGCCGGGGTGCGGGAGTGTATCCTAAGACAGTCAAACATCCTATTGTGTATCCTATGACAGTCAAATATCCTATTGTGTATCCTATGACAGTCAAATATCCTATTGTGTATCCTATGACAGTCAAATATCCTATTGTGTAATTGTTTACTATAGCGTTATATTTTTTCATTACCTTTAAAAGGTGAGCGCCCGGGGTGCACCGCACCCCTTGCACCCCCTGGTAAAGACGGCCCTGTGTAAGATATTGTGCAATGAAGTGTATAAATAGATATATATACTCTTTATTGTACATCAACAAAAGATGTAACAATAATACGATTTAAATATAAGTAACATGAAAATTGCAATTAATAAGCGGGAGATAGTGTTTTTTCACGAGTTGCTATTGTACGAGTATGTTAGTCGGCTTGGGAAAACACAGAAAAGCCACATCTGGGATTTTTGTCACTCATAAATATTACACTGCTTAGCGGAGCGGATAGAGGTTAGGCAAATATTAGATGTAAATAAATAAAATTTGGTCATTCACCCTGTTCGGTCATGCAACTCATATAAGCAGAGCTTACGCTTTTAACTAATACTTATCTACGTTAAACCTACGCTAGCGTGGACGATTATGATCCTCAAATTTTTCAGTCGATTGAAAACAAATTTTAATATAAGGTACTTTTCCATACGGCCACTAACGTTTATCGAGTTTCAAAATCAATGTACGCCACTGCTGCGAACCTAATGTATATGTATATGACAAGGAAAATCTAGATCTAAGTCAGTTAATAAATGTCATATAAATTATTCATTTTTATTTATTTTTGTATAGCCGATATTTCGATTCTTAAACAGCAGCTTCATTCATCACAGGAGTCTCACCGTGACCACGGTTCATGTAACTTTCCGAAATATCAAGGTGACCACGGTCCATGTAACTTTCCGAAATATCAAGAATACAAAAACAAAAGTCGTGTCTAACCAGTTTACCTATAATATAGACTTTAAACCAGGATAAGAAAAGTTCAAAATCTTATCTAGCTACGCAAGAAACAGGGGGACTTGGTGTCTGGGTCCATCCTCCATCGTTAGGTTTACCACTTCGTTGATGTTTATTTTGAGGCACCCATTCTGTAACAATTCTCGCCCTCATTTCTGGATCCCCAGCCCAATTGTACACCATAAAAAAATAAGTCAGCTATGTGTTAAGTATTTAATATTCTTTGTTTATTTAGTTTTGGTAACCGTCTCGTTTACCCGTAGTATAGAGAATTGTAGTGTGGGAATCAGGCTTCAACTTTTAAGTGCCAATATTTTAAGTAAAATTTCAAATACATAAATTAAAATAAACAACCAAATATTAACTTTGCAAATTTAACAGTCACATTAGTTATGCGAGGGTTTATTCAAAAAAATATCGTTAATTTTTTTTAACATATTTCAACATATATTTTCACAATTGTCCTTTAACTTTTCCACATTTATCAATGGCTTTTTAATGAATATGAATCATTTTAAATATTTTATTTCTTATAATTATTTACCAAGAAATAAAAATACCTCCTGATTCAGTAAATCAGTAAATGTTCAGTAAATGCCGCGATCGAAGAATCCTTCTATCGTCACCCATATTAATAATAGTCACCCGTATAATACATACGTTTATAATCTGTGCCTACAATTTCTTTGCTTTTATGTGTTAGGACATTATTTATTATTATGTATGTATTGTATATATCTACTGGTATAAAATGTGTTGTTATTTTGTAGTCTGTCCTTTTAAACACTATAAGGACTTTACCAATGCACCAGTCACCACCCTTTTGCATTTCAGCTTAGTCCAAGTTTGACTGGCGGAGAACATCACTAGTCATTTAGTACGCCTCCTGTACAAGGTTCGTGTAGTAAAGCTTTTAAATTCAAGACCTGAATCCAATATTGCAAAAATACAACAATCTAAATAAATCCTAAACTTTCTTAACCCATTCTTTGGACTGTCTAACTATGTACTGCAAGGAAACTAAGCGAATTTTTCAGATACTTATCACTGTGACGGATGTCTTGGGTGCTGTCAGCGCGCATAAGTGATGATTTTGTTTACTAGAACTTCATTCTACAAGATAGATGATGCCGTAACACGTTTACGGTATATTTCGCTAGTACAAATATTGTGGGGTAGTTTGCGTGCGAGACGAGATAGTTTAGAGGAAACGTTTTGTAAGACTATGCTAAATTTATATCACTTTATATTTTTATTTTAAATTAAAGTAATCAATGTAACCGCAACGGGCCCTTTTATCGTTCACTGCTGGACATGGACCTCTTTATGCATATTGTCGTGTGCATGAGCGATGTATGGCCGTAAAACTGCACGCTGGATGAGCGGTCCTAAAACCATTTTATACCGTGAACCCGTAGGCTGTGCAACGAACTGCCACAAGAGGTCTTTCCATTACGCTACGACATGGGGTTCTTCAAAAAAGCAGTGAATGGGACTTTGCAAGGTCGGCGGCGTACCCGCATACCTCCCGGTGTTGCAGGTGCCCATGGGCGGCGGTAACACTTAGGCATCACTTAAGACCACTAGCTCGTCCGCCTACTTCCCTATAAAACCCTCCATTTCACTCTTTTAGAGGTGGTGTAATTCCCCAGTGCTTGTGGTAGCGACTTTATTATCCATAGACGCCTTTTACGAGACCTACCGGAAGAGGCGATGCTTATTCTAAAGCCAACCGACATCACACGCCTACACAGAAGACTAACGTACATGCAGTGCATTTCCTACTGCACTGTATGTACGTGTTTCGGTGGTGGGTGAGACATGTCAAAGTCCATTCTCATCCCATCTCATCCTATTCCTCCCAATTTTACCAACCCTTTCTCCAAATGCATTCTTGAATTTCCAAAGGTCCGGGAGCATCCGGAGGCATGCCAACGTTTTGTCATTCTGTACAGGCATGTATCGTGGATGTCCATGGGCGACAGTATCAGTACTGTCTGTTCGTCTGTCACCTTCTTTCCATAAAAAAAGATTTCTGCCACTATCTAAAGGTTGTCTGGCAGAGATCGCTATTAGCGATACGACTGCCTTTTGTGCATTTCATGTGTTAGAGTGCAATCTATCTATCTATTCGGCACTGGCTCTTGTAAATACTCTGTGATTTGGTTCTGTGTGATTCTGTTCGCCACGTAGATCGGAACGTAAATACCATCCTTCACTTTGACGAAGGTTGGTAATGTCAGATACCGAAACGCAACGATCAATTCGACTATTCAAGTTCACCATTGAAAGTGTAATCGAGTTTCATATACAGCATGTTTCAAATGTATGTACCCGCAAAGACTTTATTTATTAACTCTGTTCGTGATTTGAGTTAATTGACACGAAACGTTAAGTATTTTATTGTATTTTTATTATCAGGATTGTTTTACAATTAGCAAGGTAAACGTTACAAGCACTTGCTAGGCCAGAAAGTTCGTTACGCCTCAGTCTGGGGACTGGGGCTAGGCTAGGGGACTGGGGACTTGCTAGACATGCCTGTGTCAGAGGGACTGACGGATACGCGGAATATACACCGAAGCTGACGGTGGGTATAACTGTTTGTGTATTTGTGTACGTGTGTGTGGGTGTTTGTGTATGTGTGTGTGTTATGTTTGTTTCTTTTACATTCATTCTTTTTTTATGTGATTCCTTTTTTTCCTATGGACCTTCTACTGTGTATTGTGGTGTCGTGCAATAGTTTGAAATAATTTTATTGTTTTACTTTGTTTTTAGAAAGTACTAGCTTTTGTCGGGGTCTTCGTCCGCTGGGTCTATATTAATAGTAGCATATATTTTAAGCTGGATTACAATTTACCTATTTGCTAAGTGTCAATGAAACGGGTTGAGCCGTTGTGACGTCATTGAGTAACGAACAACTAAACATAGATTTAATTTTCGCATTTAATTAGTACCTATTTAAATTCTTAAACAGTTATTTAAAGATCTTGCAGTAGAAATACAATAGTGCATCGTATTGTAAGGGGAGAGTGCACGCTGCATTCCCACAGCCCCTGGGCGTACTAGACTGGCCACGTTACCCTCTCACACAGAAGGCTACCTTGAAATGTACTGCATTTACTACTTTATCGAATTTCCCCAATGTACGTACGTGTTTCGGTAGTGAGTGACTTATGCCAGAGCCCATCTCCATCCCATCCTATATCTCCCCATTTTCCCAACCCTTTCTCCTAATCCATTCCTTAATCTGCAAAGGTGGGCAGCGCATCCGGGGGCGTGCCGACGTTTGTCATTCTGGACTGATGTTGGCATGTATCGCGGCTGTCTATGGACGACACTATCCACTTATCATCACATGGACTGTATGCTCGTATGCCGCCTATTTTTCTATAAAAAATAATTGCCCTTGGGAAAGATAAGTATCTTTTCTGTTTTTTTAATTCAATTGTAACAAGTTAAATGCTAACAAGTTAATGCTAGTTAAATTAAAGTTAAAGTTAATAACAATAATAGTTAAATGCACTACAATTTAAATGCATTTCCTACAAACCACTAATTACATTAGACTATAAAGTCTAATTTGGATTCATCGTCAAGAATAATTGTTATGAACGGTTGTATACAAAGAGAAAATAGAAAACAGAGCTATAAATAAGAAGATGAGGGAAGATGGATTTTTATTATGTGTTTTCTAAAAGGGCGCTTAACAATAATGTTTTAATTAATGAATAAACTACGCGTTACTTGAGTAGTCGGATAATCCTGTCGGACAAAGATAAATGACCAGAAATTTTAAGTCAGAAAATCATAATGAAAGTCAATACGACCATTCCGACATAAAGTCCCTTTGCTCACAAATAGTTTAAGCAAAACAAACTTTCCTCTTTATAGCATTAAGCTTTCCACACTTTTCGGGATGTATACATCCTATCCTAGCAAACATTATACGAAAAATAGAAATGTCAAAGCTTCTCGCTCGACAGGTTAAGCATGGACAAACAATGATGATTTTTATTAGCAATTAGTTGAGAATTTACATTAAAATTTATTACTTACAGAGCAAAGCTACTTATATCATATTTAATTTATAGCTCTCTATATCGTCTGCGAATTGTTATTCTTAGGTGTGAGGGTGTCTAAGGTGAATAAACTGAGCAATTTTAGAGCGTCTAGAGGTTGCTGATACGTACGATTTAAAAATATTTATTTATTTTTAAATAGCGTGAAACGAATTTTGTAAACTTTTTTATTATCTTTGACACATTATTTTTTTACTAGCACCTCCCACGATATCTTTTGCGTTTCTTTTAGAACAGTTTCTTGTACTTCTACCCTATACGGTCCCACACTATTCCATCACAACTCGTCACATATCACCCAAAAACCAACTGCCGTCCTGTCATTTCTCCCACATGCTATCGAATCTGATTCAATCTCATCACGTTCGATTCAATCTCATCCCAACCAATTTGCTAAATATAAAGCTAATAAAGCGTTATTTTTACAAAAATCTACGTAGTGTTATTATTTCAATTAACTCAAATTTGTGTGATATGAGTATATTCACTTAGAATCTCAGATGGGTATATTAATCACTCTCATTTGTGTTGACTCTCATTCCCGTTACAGCTTGACTTATCCTTACAAGTCAAGCTGTACCTGTAATGTCTAAGGCCATTTATGTCCTCCAACCTACGAATTAGTATATACGGTATGATTTTATCGGTTTTTATTCAAGGAAATTAAAGTAAATGTTAGCCAATTTATAATTAATTCAGTGTGAAGGTCCTTGTTGTTTTTCCATTAAGTACACAACCCTAGGGTTGTAACAAAGCTCACAGGGTTGTCAATAAATAATTCTGAAATTGTGCCCCTGAGAGCCCGCATGTTGCTAAGCTAGAATACAAAGGTTTTAATTAAAAGGCTTTCATCAAAGAATCGCTAAAGGCTGGCTGAAATGTGTTCCCTGAAGAGTGAAGGGTAAATACTGATACTAGGTTCTTGTGACGCGAAGATTTTTTCTTTTCTAAAATTCAATTGTAACTTGTATATTTAAATATACCTATAGAGTTCCATTAAATAATTAATGGTTAAATGTTGGAATCAATTAAAATGTAATAATTAACATAGCATTATTACCAGCTGTCATAAGTATTGAGTGAGCAAATGTTACCTACAACTTCGTGGTTGCTCGTGGTTGTGATTGTAAGGAGAAGCCCTTGTTCTGAGGTGGGATGGGTCCACGAGCTGGGTCCTGGCCCAAAACTCCCTTGTGATTGCAAAGGTAGGCCAGTGTCCTGCAGTGGGACGGCTAATAGCAAAAATGTATTCAGCAAGACATCAAGAACGTAGGTAATAAAACTTTTGCATAGGAATTCGAAAATAGATTTAGTCATTAGTTTAGTCAAATAGTCATATATATCGTTTAATGCTAACGGTATTATAAAATAAAAAACAAACCATAAAGTTATTTAAATATGTCAATTATCAAAAGTTTTTTTTATTTATAGACTTGTGGGCGGACGAGCAAGCGGTCCCACATGACACACATTACATCACTAAGAAACACACTTCCAATATAATTTACGCATTAACAGTTCATACATGGTTATACCATATCATCAGCCTGTGTCTCTCCACTGCACCACTGTGTATTGGGAGAGCCCAACGACCGCCACCACACACGGTTTGCAGCTCTTCTTATCCAGTCGCTACCGACGACTTTCTTCAAGTCGTCAGTCCACCTGGCCGGAGGGGCGCCCCACGCTACGTTTGCCGGTACGTGGACTTCATTCGAGGACTCTCCTCCGCCATCGGCTATCGGTCCTGCGGTATAAGGTCACGGTAAAACTGAACTTAATTATAAAACGAGGTCCTGTTGTAAGGAGATCTTTACAAAGTAAACAACTAGCACGGAGAAATCCATGTGCGCCTCACACGGAACGTGTGCCGTGTACGCAGGACGTCTTGCTCAAAGCAAAATATTTATTTTCAATGAAAAGGCGTGCATAATATAAGGTGTGCTATAATCAATCACGCATGAATGAATGAATAAATGGAAAAGGTGACCATAACACAAGAAAAACAGTAATATAGCTTAGCCATGATGCAGGAATAATGTATAAGTCCTATTTATCGATTATTGTGCAAACTGAGTATATCGCCTCGCTTGTAATAAACAAGAAATTGTATTCTATCTTTTAGTCTTTTGTCAGCGATTTCGTTCGCGTGGTGCATACACTGATATCTTATATACTAAAACCTTTAGAATAATGTCAATTTATTTGGACACAACGCAAGTTACAGTAGATAATTTACTGAATATATAGTTAACAACTATTGTATGCTGTACTTATTCCTACTAAGATTTACCTATAGATATCACACTAAAGCAAGCTTGTGATGTGAGACTATTATACAATAGAATCAGCTTTATGGAGAAATAATCTATACGATTGTGAAAACCAGATCCGTCCAATAAGACAGATGGGCAGACAAACATTGCGTCTTATAAATATAGACTAGTTATTTGCCCGTGACTCCGCTCGCGTGGTACATACACCGATGTATTATGTGCCGAAACCTTTCGGAAGATATAACTCATATGATAGTGAAAGCTGCATCAAAATCCGTCCAATAGAACAAAAGTTACAAGCCAAAAGACAGACAAAAGGATAGATATACGTATTTTGTAAATACGGAGAGAGATTATATTTAAAAAAACTCCTGAAAGGACGAGTATACTACGTCTATTTATTTGATCTGCGTTAAAAAGAGCAGCATTAAACTTCTTATATTTAGAAATTCTCGCTCGCGAGAGGCCCTCAAGTTGAGATAATTAAAACTTAAATGAAACTTCGTGAGTGTGATGCAGCGTCGGTGTTATGCGATGCGTCTCTGTGCGTTAAGTTTATTGAGAGCATTTTCATAATTAATTATTAACTGTTTTATGGCGAGCTTTTAATGCGTATACGGATGTTAGTGCATGCAACAGTAAGCTTGTGTTGCATCCATGCGCTCGGATTCGATGTAATTATGCAGCGTTTCGAACGACAATATAGGACGCATTTCAATTTAAAAATCGTTTTATAGTTAATGGCTAAAATGCGAATGTAAATGAATGCGACCGGATTTCCTTTTGTTCGATTTTAATTTCAAATTTATTTTAATACGGTTTTCAGACTTTTGAAATAAACATGTATGAATTTATTAAAGGATAAAGTGTGAAAAATTACAATTAAAACAATTTTCAGAATGTATTCAAGAGTATAATTCTGTGCTTCGGAATGTTTCTTCTTCTTGTGGTGCCTGTCCAACTAGTGAAGGTTGGCAATCAGCTCTGTATATTTTGCCGTGTTTCTCTGCGTTCGGCGGCACTTGCAATGCAAGTCCACTCCCGTAAGTTACGCAGCCATGACTTCTTCCTGCGACCAATGCGCCTCTTTCCGCCAATCTTGCCCATCATAATTAGTTGCAAAAGTTCGTATCTTTAATGCCTTAGCACGTGACTCAGATACGCAACTTTTCTGTACTTGACGGTCTGCAAGAGTTCGCTTTTTTAATTTACTCGTCACAGGAGTTCCTTATTGGTGACCTTCTGCGTCCAGCATACGTCTGTACGCCCACATTTCGAACGCTTCTATACGTTTACTAAGCTTCACGTTCATAGTCCAGGATTCGCATCCTTATAGAAGAATGGGCCAGAGATTTCGTTTGCAAAGAACTTTTCTCATGTTGGTGAAGGCATTCTTAGCGATTTCAATCTCAGTCTTCATTCAGCCAGATGCCCAAATATTTATATTTGCAAACCCTTTCAAGTTTTTAACCCGCTACTAATGGAGAGAAGTTAACGAACGAGGTGGAGTCGGCGTTTATTGAGACAACCATGAATTTTGTCTTAGTTGCATTCATTCTGAAACCAGCTTTGACGCTACACTCGTTAACACGATCCACTGTATTCTGCAGTTCCACCTCTGCAGACGCTATACGGACTGTGTCGTCTGCATATCTAAGGTTGTTAATTATACGCCCATTTACCCTAACGCCGCAGTTTAGGTCTTGCAGTGCTTCCGCTATAATGGCCTCTGAATACAGGTTAAAGAATGTAGATGATAGAATGCAACCCTGTCGAACACCTCTTCTGGTCGCCACCTCGTTCGTTTCCTCCCCATCAACTTGAACGGTCGCCCGCTGTTCCCAATACAGGTTTCGGATGATTCGAATGTCGAACCTTCTCATAGTCGATGAAGCAAATGTTGATGAAGCAAAGGAATACATCTTGTTGAATGTTGTTTTACATTTTTGCACTACCTGTATTGCAAACAGCGCCTCTCGAGCGCCTACGCCGCTTGGAAACCCAAACTGACTGTCGCTTAGCTTTTCGTCACATTTTACTCTGATTCACTCGTGAATTATAGAGAGGAACAACTTCAGTACTTGACTCATAAAGCTTATGGTTCTGTATACCTCATATTATTTAGCGTTCTTCTTTTTGGGTAAGGTGACTAAAACTGATCTCAACCAATCCTTGGGTATGTGGCTTGTCACGTACACTAGGTTCATGTTTCATTAACGGCTAATAACAATCTTTAAGCGATTATAATACTTAATATATAGGTACAATCTATTAAAGGCCCCCTACAGAAAAATGTGTTAGTACCTACCATATGTGATGTTTTTGAGTAAAAGAGAAGGTCCTGTTATAAAGGGAAGGTGTGGGTATAAAATTATTAATATGATTAAGATTTGTTTTAAATTAAAATTTCGTTGTTCCAAGATTATGTGCAAAAGTAACATGGTCTAACATCTGATTTTAAGATAAAGCAATAAATAAAGTATGTTATTTTTTTAAATTAACAGTTTCAAT
Organism: Sesia apiformis; assembly: GCA_914767545.1. Taxonomy (NCBI): domain Eukaryota; kingdom Metazoa; phylum Arthropoda; class Insecta; order Lepidoptera; family Sesiidae; genus Sesia; species Sesia apiformis. The sequence goes on along the minus strand of OU611963.1, from coordinate 12,336,643 downwards.
ATCTTGGAACTAGAACCGACAAATAATATCAAATATATTTTTCTGTACCAAATCATTTCTTTAAGGGTGTAGATTGTTGGCCTGAGATCTCGATTTCGAGCGACCGCAGCGCCAAAGTTTAATGTAACATCCGACGGGGCGGATGAATGACCTAGAGAGCGCGATTTTCAAAATGTTTTGCAACAAACGTTGCACGTTGAGAAATTGTTATTGAACTTGAATATTTACAGCATAACAATAACGTTGAATTTTTGGAAACTAGCTGTTGATTCTTTTTAATAGATTAATAAGAGTAGTTGAGACACAATTTTTATGTTTTTCTATCATTTGACATCTGACATTTTTGTATTCTACTTACCTAAAATTCCAACTATTCATTTATTTGTAATTTCACTAGCAAAATTTATTCTAATTCGTAAAATATTCATTCAATAAAATAATTGCAAATTCAGTAGGAAGTGTGTTTATCTCTACGCAAGGAAATGTGCCTATTGCGTAAACTCAAATACTTACTTTTTGTTTACGATCACCTCGTCGATATCTAAAAAAAATCCTAGGGTTTTAAAAAAAATGTCAATAAATGAAACACAAGTATAAAAATGATTTATTTACTACACAATAACAAATATGAGTCGCCATTACTCGCTATCTCAAAAGCGTGCTAGGGTTGTACAAAAATTAGTAAATAATTCATTTATTTACTAATTTTAACAGAAGTTTGTAAATTATTAATATACTAATTAAAAGTATGTAATTAAACAATAACGAAATATGAGTTCAAAATTCTAATGGTTTTTCATTCGATTACGGATCAAGTTCTGATTTCTGCTAATTTGATGATAAAATCAATGGCTATCACAAAACCTATCAGAATGAAAACGTTACCAGCTGCCCGATTCACGTAAGTAATAAAAACCGTAGCGCAGTGACGTCACTTCGTTTTTTGCAAATTTAGCCCTTTTAACCGACTTAAAAAAAGGAGAATTCTCAATTCGCTGTATTTTTGAACCAATTTTTATGATTCTTTACACCAGGTAACTCAGAAATTGTATAGTAATTGAGCTATTGGAAGATTTATGACAATCCAAGACTAGATAAGTAAGTGCGTTTAAAACAGAAAACCAAAAGGCGATTTCTAAGTTCCTAAGTTAAAACGACTTTTGGACTGGCGTGTTTACGTGAATCGACTGGCTGAGTAGTTAAGTTACCTGTATCTTTCAAAATCATTAGGCGTTCTTCTCTTTCATAACACGTAAAGCTCTTTCTTTCCTCTCTTTCATAGCCTCTATGATACTGGGCGCGTCACGAATGGGCATGCTTCGTGACTGCCGAGGATCAACTAATTCTGGAAGTAGGCAATCGTAATAAAACCTAACTAATTTCATCTCCATTTTCTCCTCCCAAAATTTGTCGTCCTTTTCTATAATATAAACTTTCATAGGTACAGTAGCACCAAACCAGATGCCAAGCATGCAAACGTTTCTTTTAGTAATATGTACCTGTCCCTGAATTTGGAAATACCAGTTATGATTTTTATTTATGACATAACCCTTGGAAGCCTTGTCCTTAACCCAAAAGGTATGTTTGGCCATTGCTTCATCAAGAGTCATGCCAGCTAAAGAATGTGGGCACTTAATTTCAATTAAACCGTTTGCATAAATGCCATCTGGTGTAGTACCAAGAAATTCATATTGATCGTCGACGAACAAACCGCAACCTTGTATACTAATATTCTCTTGAATTTCTAACTGTTTAATTGCGGTTTCTTCGTTTTCGATACCGTACCGTACAGCAGGCAAACTGGAGATATTACTACCATAAACGATTTTACGAACAAGAACAGCACAACTTGTGCTCTCTCGTTTTTTACAAACTTCCCCGAACGATGATGAGGTTAGTAATTTTCTCCTTGTACTCATCCACTCAGAACTACTTCTTTGCAAATGGGTCGACCTTTCAAGCTCCTCTCTTTCAGCACAAGACAACTTTAAATCGGCTAAAAAAGATGACTTGGCTTTCTCATATAATTCTGGACTCAGATCAGGTTTTTCGCAGTTTGGTCCATAGTGAGCGTCTTTCGATACAGCGCTGTGGCTCTTTTTCAATCTTAATTTAGGTTTAGCAATTAAACGGATTCTACGATTACAATTTTCCACTTTCGCGATCAAAGGATTAGGACTAGATTTAAATATTACTTCATGAGTTTTACTATGAATCGATCCTGTATTAAAAGACACAACAGCAGCTGCGCATCGGCCCGCATAAGAACCACGGGAAGAATAATTTACACGCTTACCCCCTACTAATTTGGCAATCACTGCGTTAAAACTTTCAACTATATTACTTGTACAATTATGAATTAAACTTCTAGAATGATATGACAGTCTTTTACTTAAAATGTGTACCGCGTCCATTAATCCGCATCCAACAATTGCTGGAAGCAACCCAACAGGTTCTATTCGACGAGTATCAGGTCTACAGAAATACTCCTTGCAATATTGGTGATTACCAAATACGTGTTGTGGACCATTTAGGATATCTTCACTAAGATTTTTTATTTTTTCTTCGAGTGACTGATTTTGATCGCCCCAATATTTAATAGCGCATTTTACACCCGTTCTTAAACGCAAATACCTTTCTTTTAGGAATTTCCGCAATTCGCAAGGATACTTAGTGTCTTTCGACAGTTTCTCCAAGCTATTGCAGTAGTTTCGTAAAAGATGATTTTTGCATTCAATTTTCTCTACTGTTAAATTACCGTACGGTCGCGAATCTAATATTTTTTTATAAGTACTGGAATCGCCGTCTGCTACAAATTTATTATAAATTACACCGTGATCAACAATGGAACGTTTAAACCCCTCAACTATTATGGTCGATTCCATACCGGTAGATGATCCCGAATAATTCTTGAAACAACGGTGTTCCGAGGGCTGACTGTCGTTCTTTGCGGCTCGTGCACAAACTACGCAGTATTTATTTTTAACTCCAAAAAACAATACTTTATTAGTTTTAATGCCAATTATCGCAGCTGCGCCGGACAAGGCGGAAAAATTCTTACCATAAGATCTCTTGCTCCAACAACCGTCAACAGCAACAGATATTAATGGTGTACCATTTTTATCAACACTACCTATAGACACTGCGTACTCCGCTTCTTCCTTGACAGCTTCTGCCATGGAATGTGCTGCTGTCTTTTCCCACCAATCGCAAACCGTATTATTAATTTCATTGTATAATGAAGGTGACATGATTGGTAGGGCTACTGCGGCAGTTAATGTTTTTAACTGATAGTAGCTCCCACCAGATGATATGATACCAGATACAATTTGATGATTCACTTCCATTCTATCTTCTTTCTTTTCAATCAAACACACAGTAAATTTCATACTACACATACTACATTTCATGATGAGTTTTGAGTCCAGACCAACTTTTACTTCACCTATTATACTGAGGTAACTTAACTTACAATCCATTGGACCGTGGTCCCCTATGGCCTGAAGAGCTTTAAAAAAAAAAGAAACGTCTACAACTCTACGCCCAACTTCCATTTCATCCACCTTTCCCTCTTGGTCGTTTTCAATAACTAGTTCCTGTAAAGAAAGATAATGGCTTGATTTTTTTTATAAAAAATAATTAAAAATTTAAAAAAATGCAAAAGAATTAATACAATATTAGGTTCCTGATGAATAGAAATTATAATTTCTTTACGCATTAGGTATTGTTTTTTTATGACGTCACCTATTTGAACGTAAATTTTCTTTTGAGAAAGTAATTGAGAAGTATTTCGGTACTAAGGTGTTTGTCTCTCGATGAAAATAATAAATATTGCAAGAAAAATCTATAGGTAGGTATTGAGATTTTGTCTTCGCCCATCACTAACTAAGTAGTTTGTTTATTTATGTAACAAGTCTACAAGAATTACGTATAACAACTTACCTCTATACAGCGCGTAGCATTGTTGCTCAGAGTCTCGGCCCCAAGGTTTTCTTTATTTTCAATACTGGAAATATTATTCATCAATATTATCCACTTTTTATTTATTTTGTACAACCCTAAGCCAGACGCTAGGCGCCTCGCGTCTGTTTGGCGGTATAGGTATGTCGACAAAGTTGCGCTGTCGCCTACCTACTTCCACAATTTGATATTTAGACAATACTAGCCGACCCGGCGAACTCCGTATCGCCTTTTTTTTTTTTTAAAAATCCTATTATTTTGATATTACATACAGATACTTCAATTTTATTTATCAGTATAGATATAGATAATACAAACCAATATTTACATGTTATTGTAGGTATATGTCTGAATCGGGCGATCTAAATCATATGACATATTGTATTAGCTTTGTAATGTACCCTGTTCAAATGCGATAATAAATAAGTAGGGAGGAACTTACATTTTATTCCGAGATCTTTTGGCTTTCATATTTTTATAATGCGTACAAAACTTTCTTTTCCCTGGCATGCCACTCAAATTCAATCAGTCCTGCGAAAAAAATAGCCTATGTTACTCAGTGATAATGTAGCTTTCGAATGATAAAAGAATTATTAAAATCAGTCCAGTACTTTTTGAGTTTATTCGTTACATACAAAAATCCAAATCTTTCCTCTTTATAATACCTATTAGTGTAGATATTGTATTTTTTACGATTTATATCTAGTTCCATCATGGTTTTCTTTCAGACATTCATTATATCGATACTTTCTACTAACTGAAAATAAATTAATTATAAAAATGTTATACTTACAGTTTTTTACAAAAAACACAAACTCACAATACGTAATTCTGCTGTCTGCAGCCGACAAGCGTGGTGTCGCGTTCACTTACAGAAAGGAACTGCCGCTGCAGACCACCGAGATTGCACGAATGAAACGAACGTTTTATCCCATACATTTGTGTATGAAAAATTTACCTTAAAATATATCTAGATTTTAGGGCTTTAAAAGAGGAAGTCTTTGTTTGTAAAGGTATAAAAAGAAGTATACAGCTATACTTATTGGTTTCTTCAGTGTTCAAAAAGTGTTTCTTTTTATCAATTTGTGTTGATTTATGGGGTTAAATCTGAAAAATACGAAGTCATGTTTTTGCATTTTTACTCAATTTTGTGCGTTTGTTGACGTTTATTATATAACAACTATTAGGTTTAAGAGTTTAATATAAGCATGAACATACTTATTGGTCTTTGATTGTAATATATACAAATTATCATTGATATCAATCATATGTAAATAGGTTAAATATGAAAAATCGTAACACTCTTTTCGGTGATTTTCACGATCTACACCCTTAAGTTTTAAGGGTTCTTATACCCTTAGTATAGGTACAGTATAGCCGAAGTTTTATGAATGCACGCATGAATACATTTATACCAAAGAATTTCCTTATGAATATTTCTTTCTTGTTTCTCTCATTACGTTTTATGAGAACGAACGCAATATTGTATGAATAAAGATTGGTTGGCAGTCAAAACAACTTGCGGATAAAGGGAAACTTTTACATAAATTGATTATTTTAATAAATAAAGCTAGATGAAAATCGGCTTAAAGGTTTTTGGAGTAAATGGCAGTCAGGTAAACAGTTCATCTGATGGTAAATGCGCTCTCAACACTTTTAAAGTATAGAACTACACAGGAATGTATATGGTTTCGACTATCCGTGATTCCTAAATTAGTTGAAAAGATTGTGTACGGTGTAATATTTTGCTACAATTCCACCCATTTTGATCAGTAATACCAACCTTTGCGAACTGGCGGATACTGTAGCTAATGCTATGGAGGTTGACCCCATATTATAGTTACGAATGACATTAAAAACCTAATTAGGTTTGTCCTAATGCCATTTCCTCGAATTGAAAATCGCCTTTGCGAATATGGTCCGTTTGATATACAATACATTCGTATATGGATGCTCATCTACTAAAGTCGAAAGAGAACTAATAATTTAAAACTACCCTGCGATAACTGCAGGGCATAGGCCTTGGCAGAATATTATGAGAAAGGAGGCAATGACAATTGATCAAAAATAGTCGTTGTAGGCACTGATTCTCTATTGAATTTATTTTCCCTTTTACAGTTTTTGCTTGTATTTTTCTTCTACTTTTTTATTTGTATTTTTATGGTAAATTTTATATTTTTTCTTTAGGGTATATTTTATTTTTTTCTTTATGGTAAAAAGATGGCAGATGAACATACAGTCCACCTGATGGTAAGTAGATACTGATGGTACCCATAGACATCCGCGATACATGCCAACATTAGGCCAAAATGATAAACGTTGGCACGATCCCGGATGCGCTGCCTACCTTTGGAGATATAGAAACGGATTTGGAGAAAGGGTTGGGAAAATGGGAAGGGATAGGATGGGAATGGGCTCTAGCACATCTCACTCACTACCGAAACACGTACGTGCATTAGGGAAATAAGATAAAGTGGGAAATGCAGTACATTTCAAGGTACATAGTCTCTTCTGTGAGAGAGGGGTAACGTAGCCAGTCGAGCGCACCCAGCTGCTGTTGGACTGCAGGGTCCTCTCTCCCCTCCCAAACTACTTACTGTCTACTTATTTGACCTTAATGTTCAAATATTAATACCTACCATTTTCATAATATGAAAATTATGATATGAAACGCATATTATGCGTTAAAGTTTAATTAATTTTGATACACGTATGATACGCCCGAAGCGACAATATCTTGCGTGACGCGGCTTTAACCTATAAAGAAGGTTTGATGCCATGCGTAATTGGAAATAACCAATTTTGTGGATTATAAGGATTATTTTCGGTATATTGTGGGAGAGTAAATTGAAAATGGAGAATTATATGCAATAATCCTTTCAACAAACGATAATTTAAATTTTAAACAACTGAAGTAGGGCATTCACTTCACAGCCGATTGGAAGCATCTGATTGAGACCGAGTTACATTATTTTCATTGGAGATTGCCAAAAAACGCATGAATATCATCGTGTTTCGAAAGTAAATGACTTTCCAAACATTATATACTTCCCTACGGACGACAGAAGCGGACTCATCCGCTTCTGTCGTCCGTTACGCAATGGTATGAGATGTATCCTGTTGAACATATGTATTAGCACTGTTGCCTTGCAAATATATAGCTAAAGCTGAGCTGGATTTAGGACATACAGGCAGCCTAGTCTCTATAGAGTAAGTTGCCTGTATTTGGTTACGTCATGATACTATTAATAAGCTCTCTTTCACCATTTTTGAGATTGGTGTGCGGTTACGTTTCTAAATATATACTGTATGTGTGTGCCTTTCTTTAGTAAATGTAATTTGAATAAATGTCTACCTATTATGTCATTGAATCAATCAGACAAAGACTAAAATTTCATTTGAATAGATTAATTATAGATGAATATAAAAAAAAAAACATAAAAACAGTGGTTACTTTTCAAATTTCGGTCTTTTATATTCGATACTAAAATTTTGGTACATCCATTTCATAGCAGGACCACTCCAATCGAGAGCCATTTCCCAGTGCTCGACATCACTCTTTTGCTATTCCATTTTCATTCTTATTACTTAAAAATAAAGTTCTTGGGTGGATCTCGTTAAAGGCTTTGACAAACAAGCTACTCTAACGTGAAGTTCAAACGATAACCGCTCGCAAGGGCCCGTAAGTGCTGAAGTAAACAATCCGCAATAACTGTCCGAGTTTATGTAGAAATATTGGGGTTGTAAGCAACAAGATATTTTTAAATAGATCTGTGATCATCATTTGCTTACTTAGCTATAACTGCCCGCCTCGTCTTATATCACATGCATTATATCACTCATATTGTTTTGAAGTACGTGAACTCAGAAATATGAATAGATAGACAACGCAAATTTATGAAATTGTATGGAAACCAAGTATGTCACTTATTTTGTACCTACGACTAAGTCATGAGCAAATTTTAGTGATGGAAAATCAAAAACGAAACATCTCCCTTTACTCGATTCATCACTATTGACGAAATTTTACAATTTATTATTATGTAATGAGGCATTTGTGTGTTTTATAATAATGATGAGCAACGCGAGAAGTAGGAGCTTAGCTACAATTTCGGACACGCCGCGTCAGACAACTTGCATCCTCTATCCATTTAGATATCTATCTAATAACCGAGAATGGGTTTCGGGCTATAACCCACAATTCGGGCCCAGTGCGTATTGTTGGATACGCCGAAACACGTACGTACATTGGGGAAATAGGATTAAATTGGAAATGGAAATAAGTAAATTTCAAGGTAGTCTTCTGTGAGAGAAGGACAACGTTGAGTGCGCCATCGGCTGTGGGACTGCAGCGTACATCCTCCCCCTCATAAACTATAGTACAAACTATGTCGTTGAATCAGCTCGTAAAGGTTGACCAGCTTTTATATAAATACTTTTTCTGAAACGTATGGAAAATAGCACACTCTAGCTCCGACTGGCACCAGCCATATGTGATTTTTTTAAATCAGAACTGAGTATGAAGCGCAAATGCACTAAAAGAAGTAGGTCGCTCGTATCTTGTGCGTTATTCCACACACCCCTTGCAGACGCTATTTTCTTTGATTTATGTAGTTGTTTACATTGCAGTCCAAGGTTTACATAGGATGTCAATATTCATTCGACACTTCCCCGTAAACATATTTCCATACACTTCCATGTAGACTGTAGCATGAATTGTATATACAAGTGCAGTCATTTCTAGGTTATAACGTTGTTGTTTTTCTATAACAGTCCAGCAGTGGGCTCCTCTTGTTACAATTATTATTCATCACGCGAGTCCAGAAAAATAAATATTTGTCAATTTATAACAAATATTTATTTTTCCTACGGAATGCAACAAATATATAAGTGTAAAATATATTACGAGTATATACATATACAATGACTGTGCAAAGTATCTATACAAAGTATATAGTGAAACCTAGGATTAAAAGAAATAAAATAAAATATGTATCCCTACAAGAATTTGAAAACGAAAAGGGCCAATTTTTTATTTAATTACAAGTGACCGTCTCGATTGGTTCTTTCATGCTACAAGCTGGTTCAGATATCACTTAAATCAAAACCAATAAATGTAGTTTTAAGATATCATAATTTAATCATTTAAATACTAGATTGAATCCAATGATAACAAAGCTGCAAGATCAGCGTTTCGATTATCAAATAAACCCTGGGTTTAGTTGATAATTGAAACGCTAATCTTGTAGTTCCAAACTGGTGGCTTTCTGCGGCATAACACTGACCATTTTGGGTACGTCTTCAATTTTGGCGGATATAATCTAGTAATATAGTAATGTAATATATGTAATATAGCGATGAAACTTTGGTGAGTTGTTGTGCGTGCGTCTGCGAAGGTTTCGGAATTAGTACAACCATTTTACAATAGGTGGCGCGCGAGTCGTTCTCTTTGTTTTTTCGAACATGCTAATCCCCATAACTACTCAACGGATTTTCATGGGCTTTCTACAGGTTAATTAAGTTTAGCTTGGCGCTTTGAATAGGCTTATCGAAATCGGCTGACGGGACGAAAAGATATCCCAATTTAGAGTTTAAAAACTAAAATTTCACGCGTACGAAGTTGCGGGCACAGCTAGTAAAATATGTAAGATAAATGGCTTAAATTACTTTTAGCTCCATTGACGTTTCTTCTTTTATTGAAAAATGGTGTTAGTAAAATCGAAACAATTTAAATATTTTTCCCAAAATCCTGTGCAAAGTTCGGTTACACTTTCCCCAAGCCAGAAATTATAGATTCAGTTCTTGATTCTAATTTCCTTGACGTTACAAATCTTTTACTGCCAAACAATCTTTCTTCGTTTTTACCCAATTTTTTTATACATTACAAAAAATATGTAACACTGTACATCAATTAGAATCGTGAGCAGAATCCGTGGTTTCAGACTTCGGGAAAGGTTCTGTTTCACACCGAATATTTTCAAAGACATTGTGTTTTAAAAAGAATCCCTTTTGTTTGTAGGTTTGACTGTAGGTCTGTAGGTAGTGGTACAGAAAGAAGGGAACCAAATCACAGAGAAGTAACCGGTGTACAGAATTGTTTGTCATCTTACCTTTATCCAAATCACTTTCTCACTAAACCGCGCTCACTGAAACCACACCCATTTGTCTATTGTTATATCGGCCGACCCAATTCAGCCGAACGGCAAACACGCATGGAATGTAAACGGTCAATGCGACGCTGCAGTGACATTTATTGAACTGTATGCTTGTATTTCCTATATTCACGAATTTGAATAGCGTAAAAGCAAATGGGACTTTCCAAGAATTTCAATTATATTGTGAATTAAGATGAATTAATTATATTAAAATATTGTGAATTCCTGTATCACTTTGTACTTAAGTACCTACATCCTACAGTAGGGAATATGTATTTCCATTAGTTCAATTATTGAACTGATCAATTGAATTAGTGGGAATGTAAGCTCGTGAAAATGTTTTTCTACCTTATCTTCCGTTAATATATGAGTTATCGAATATATATATAGTATATCAAAATAAATCTTTTTTTCTCGTTTGCATTAAATAATAGTTTTTCTGTGTCAGTACGTTTTGCTTTTTAAATAAGAGTTGTAAAATTTGCACACAAGGCTTCTTTTTTGCAGCTTTTTAACGAAGCATTTTTTTTATTTTTGGAGGGTCCTAGCTCTATTAAAAAATAACTAATAAAAAATCAAAATGTAGGGTCGTGCTCATGGTAGACATCTGAAACATATTAAAAAATAATTGTCTTATTGTCAGAATTTAGGGAGAAAACGGGAACACGTTTGTATGGACAAGACGCTGCTGTTGTTAATCCCGCTTCTGTTCATCCTTTCCTCAGATTTCCATATTAAAACGTGAGTAATTTTGAGGAATTTGTTTATAAATTTTACTTCATAAATAAATAATATTCCGCTTACGAGGCCAAAACATGTGTAATCCTTGTAAGGTTCGATTGGTTATTAATTTAGCTTCTTATTACCAAAATTTTCTTTTTCTTCTAGGTTTTGACTTACAATGGTTGTTGATTGGTTTCTTGAACATATTCATACGTTATATTCATAAACGCAATATGAGGAGGGTAGATGCTTTATTAAACGAAAATATCCTTTGAACGTGCCGAGAAACTCATTTCCTGTACCTAGAGATATTTTGTTTGCATACGACCGTTTGTGTTGTGGCGTATATGTTTAAGTTTTTAAAATCAGTATAGATTTAATATGAAACTCCTTACAGAGTCCATACTTGTGTTAAAAGTATTTTAGTTTTCGATTTTTTATATGTTCATTGCGAGATAGATAGATAAAACTTTTAATAAAAAAATAAGGAACAATAATAATGTTGCCTGGCCTAATAATGGAATAATGTTACAAATAAATAAATGAAGGCGGGTTACGCTTAGTAGTGGTTGTGCTCGTACATGTACATTATTTTAGTGTACGTCAACTTGATACCGCTATATTGGATTCCTGACGCCGCGGCGCACACTAAAGCAATATGCATACATGTACGAGCACAACCACAATTGAGCGTGACCCGCCTTCATGAGATGAAAGAACTATACCGAACCGTGCACTAGGTCACCATACAGCGCACGTAGCTTCTCACATAGGTCATAGGTATACAGTGTAAAAGGTTTCATAGTGGAGTTGGCCCCGCTTTGGCAGTGTGCCAAACGGTTTCCAGCGTCCTCGGCTTAACAATATTATGCGGCGTCACGTCACATGCAAAGAAACTTCCCGTAATTTTGTGACGTGGTTTATAGTGTGTTCAAACATCTTAATAAGAAAAGATAAAGCTCAGTATACGGATAACAGCAAAATTTCCTAGACAATCGCATGATATTTAGTTATGTTGTATTTAGGAATCTTATATGCTCAAGGAGACTGATTAAACTTATTTAACTATTCTATTTATTATTATTATGTTTGATCCTGTATGTCTTTAATAACATACATAAATTATAGCTACATACAGCGTGGTGCAAATGAACGGAGGTAAAGTATCTTAAACGTTGAAGATAGTAAATTTTAATGATAATAAACTATATTTTATTTAAAAAATATATATATTTATAGATTACTTATTATAATTTTTGTCACGAAATTAATAATTTTATTTACCACCTTACTTAACTAATGAACTGTTCAAAACAAGATTCATTTACTGACATACAAAGATTTATTGAACTTCAGTTTTTAACTCACCCACAGACTTGTAAGATTTTTTGTAAATTAAATCCTTTACGTGGCTTCACTTTAAGAAATCTAATAAGAATAACGAAATATTCGTTCCAATTTCAAAATAACTTTAAATTGCACGTCCTATACCATTAGCAAATCCAGACGTTTTATTTTTAAATCTAACAACACGTATGCCGTATCTAATACAGACACGTGCAAAGATGATAATTCAATTTCTTATCTAATTACTTATTAATAGTGAATTATGTGGCCACAAATAAATTGATTATTATTTTAAGTACGTGACATTTATTTTCAAAAATCGGTAACATGATTGAAATTACCGAATTAATCTGATTAATGTTTTGTTCTTAATTGGAAGCTCCAAAATTTACTATCAAGTTCGAGAGAAAGGAAATATCACACATCAATTTGCGAGGCGATGATTAAGTATTAGGTACCCTAGTCGCATGTAAAGCATATATAGAGCACGCTTAACTGAATTCGCACTATTAAAGAAATGGTAATGCGTTTATGTTTGTCGCACAAATGATTGAATGCAAAGCAGGCTCTTAATAAAAAGCTATCCCGGCCGAAAGTAATACACATCTGCTATGATCGGCAAGCTTCGATTTTGTGGAGCGTCGCTCCTGTCGTACAGACACACAACAGAGACGACGCTCTACAAAACCGAAGCTAGCCGATAGTCTCTTTCTAAAGGCCAATCTGTCAATCTGTATACTGTATTATCTGTGTGTAATACGGTCGGGTAGTGTACCACTATTTAAATAATGCCTGACGGCCACAGTCATTTTAGAATAATTGGATAAAATAAGAAACAAATACCCACACTGAGTGTTATTTTTTTTTTATTTATTGATTACCACAGAAGTAATGTTACAATGACATTAAAATATCATTAAATTCTTTCCGATTTGTATTGACATTTTGAGTTATTCGGTATAACATAAGTAAAATTTATATAAAGATATATAACTCACATTACAAATATAATGACAAAGAATTCGTTACAGCCAGTACAGTCCGTTGTAACCACCCTATTTTATATACATTCTCTCAGCATTCGGCCACGGTCAGAAATGCAAGGATAACTGACTATTCCTGACTTATTTAATAAGTAGTACTTTGTAAGGCAATAGTGAGCACAGTAGAAGTACTGTGGATATATCTATGTTTATAAATTAAATGTTTTTGTTTCAGGTATATTGGCATCGGTTGCAATTGAATGCTGAATCGAAAGTGGTGGTAAGAAGTCACATCTAGACCGCAGCATAACAAAAGCATGACCTCTTTGTTATATTATAGGTTTAACTGTACCACTCGTACAATCGGTGAAACACTAATGTATTCAAATCTATAATATTCCATTTGTATTTATTTTCATTTTTTCTTTATTTGGTCCATCCCGTGGGTCTTCTCGTGGCTGTAGTAACAAAGTGATAACAAAGTCGCTAGCACAAGTCTTGAGGAACCACACCACCTCTGAAAGTGGGCTCGTCAATCCACTTGGCCATCGTGGCATTTTACAGCCACACATCCCTCATGCAAGAGGCTACTTGCAGTCAGCAGTGGACAATAAGAGGGGTTACTGTTTACGTATGTTTGTTGTAAATGTATCGATATGGAATTAAATTCGTTTATATTCGCAGATTACGTATCTATACCTGTTAGTAATCCTAACTAATCCGCCTAACATTACCACGCTAATGAGCATTTGTACGTTATTATGGAATCTATTGCATTAACACGAATGTACAAAGCGATGAACGGAGCCCTTCAGTACAATGATTCAAATTATTGAAGTGCTCTTTGGTCCTATAAATGTCCGTTGATTAAATCGCATATACCATTACGTTGATTAATCATTAAATACTACTGAAGATAATTACAAGATACCTCAAGATAATAAGGGATAACAGAGCGGCCGCCACAAACTCTGAGGAACTATACCATCTCTAAAAGAATAGAGATCTAAAAGAATCTAAAAGAACAACATGTGACACGATAATAACATATAAAATAGCAATAAGAAAATAAAATGTAATAAAAGAAGTAGCAATAAGAAAACAGTATACTTAATAAGCCAATAAAATAATAACGAAAAAAAAAAAAGAACTAGTAAAAATAGCAAATAGCACAATTAATATAAAAAGCCAATAAAATAACGATAACAAAAAAAAAACGGAGAAAAAAAACATATATATATATATATATATATAAGAATATCATAATACAATGTATTATGCATATGTATATATTGAATAGTGTGATTAAGCAGGAGTAATAAAATAAGTAGAATCAATATTAATAAAAAAAAATGAGTTAAAAAAGGACACGGACAGAAAAGTCTGTGGAAAGTAGTTTTTCTTAAAAAAAAGAAAAAGAATAGTCGCCAAACCGCTTGTGCAGGCGTTGCGTCTTGAGGTCCTGCTTACGGTTATTGGACAGCTTTGTATTAGCTATTTACTTTACTATATCACTCATATAGTCTTTTTGGAAACATGTCAGTATGGAAAAGTCCGAAACTGTTAGAAATAGAGAAATTTGTCCTAAGGAATTATGGCGTCGATTTGAGAGTTATGAAAAATTGTATTCAAAGATTTTCAAAGCACTAAAATAACTTACGATTTTTTAAGTAAAACGAACGGGTTCGATTCTCGATTGTGTGCGAATTTTTGAGAATCTTTGAATGAAGTTTTTCATAACTCTGAAATCGAGGCCATGGTTACTTTGAACAAATTTCTCTATTTCTATTCAGATTTTTTCATACTGTTCCGTCTCAATAAAGAACTGTATAAACTGTGCTGCTATTTGACAGTCAGATGAGGCTATGTTCATATATAATATATATATATATATATAATTTTCAACGTGCCGTGAACCGTCAGTACATATTACGGCGGTCTTCTGTGAAACAGTAGTATATATACATAGCGCTTGAATACACTCAGCGGCTGTGAGACGCAGCCAGTGGCGGATTAACATATAAGCATCATAAGCACGTGCTTAGCACCCCTGTTCTCCAGGGACCTTTGATTTTGATGAACTTTGTTTTATTTTCTAATTTCTACCTTCCAAATTCAAGCAACAGAGAGCCTATACACGGCCTCTATGCTTAGGGCCTCCGAAACTCTTAATACGCCACTGGACGCAGCATACAGCTTTTCCTTTGAATATAGAATGTCAGTTAAATTGACAACCCTCCTTTGAATGTCACATCCTCTCTTACTTTTAAATAGATTCTTGTCGTACTATAAGAGATTTTTATGCCCTTTTTATTATTCTAAGTTAATGATCTATAAGGGTACCCTTATTCTGAACTAAGAGGTATCTATTCCCGACTCAAATCCATGAGGTCGTAAGCTCACACCCCGGCCTTATAGATGAAATGTTTCATTCATTTCATTCTATTTATTGCAATAAACTGTGTACATAAGAAAATAGAAATAAATTAATTTTATGCTCATATGCTGAGCGTGCAACATTCATTAGCTTACCACTGGACAAAACTATAAGTGATGACTCTGTAAATCCCTTGTCAGAGCGAAAGGACATAATTTCGATATTATACGTATTCGCTAATATTTTATTATCGTGAGGTTATCCATGTGCCCAAGAATTGAAAAGAATAATTGAGGCATATCCACCAACCCGCATTGGCTCCGAGTGGTGAATTATGACCCGAACCCCCCTAGTGATTACAGTAGAAGTTCTGTACCCCATGGTGAATGTCATATGTTGATACTGGACTGACTTCATCATATATTTTCGTATGACACTGACTCTACGATTATTTTCTACGTACCTGTAGGGTATTCGATAAAATTAAAAACTTTTGCCATTCGGAGCTACGAGTATAAAGCAATTTGTCACTTTTGTTTCCAGTATGAATTGTATTTGCGCGATTGCGGTTCGCCGTATTTTTTTTATACAGTTCACCTGATAGTAACTACACATTGTCGTCCTTACACATCCATGGTACATGCCAATATCAGTGCAGAACGACAAAACGTTGGCACACTCCCGAATGCACTGGCCACCTTTACAGATTAAGGAATGAATTGGGAGAAAAAATTGGAACAATGGGCAGGGATGGAATAGGGTGGATTAGGAATGGACTCTAGCATATCTCACTCACTACCAAAACACGGTACGTATGTAGGTACATTGGAGAACTACCTATGATAAAGTAGGAAATGCGGTACATTTCAAGGTAGTCTTCTGTGAGAGATGCTAAAGTGGCCAGCCGAGTGCGCCCAGCGGTTGTGTGAATACAGCGTGCATTATGCCCCTACTAAAACCGCAATGTCAAAGTTTGTGTGCAAAAACAGATTTAGATATACGAGCGATGGGCCCATCCCAAAATGAGCATGCCCAACTGGGCGAGTTACTTTTCTTACCCATAAGATTTATGTGAAACTTACTAACGTGTTTCAGGAATGAGTGAGATACGTCAGAGCCCATTTCCCATCCCATCCCATCGAGTGTGGAGTATAACGACATCAACAACCTTTTGCACGGCAGACCAATCTGCCAATACCAGTTATGCAAAATCCTTTGTACTATAGAATCCTAACCCATTAAATACAAAATGTTTGATCTGTGTATGTATGTATTTCTTATTACGTCTCTTGAGCCATTTATTTGGAAACCAAATATCGACCATTGAATGTGATGTGCAAACTTTTGAAATTCGCGTTTTTCATATATATTTATTAAGCGCCTACTAAATCTTTTTTTTTAATAGTAAAATAAAAAAGGTAAACATTTAGGACCAGCTTCATTGATCAATATCATTGAATGTGTTAGTTAAAATTTATTAATAAACAACAATAAAAAAATAACTAAAATCTATGAAACTCATAAAATATTTCCCAATAGTTCCATGGTTAATAAGGAATGATGGATAAGCTCCTTACAAAGTGTTTACTGTTTGATTATTATTAACGAGGTTCTCTAGGTATTCATAATATTTGTTCCGAAGTTTCGCTTAACAACCGCTATGTGAGTAGTTAGTTAGTTCTTGAACGTTTCTAGTTTCTAGTACGCTACTACATACTTTTGAAACTATATAAATAATTACTATTGTCGTTGGAAAATTCGATATTATTGTTTTAATTGATCTATATATCGCCTATATGCTATTTATCGGATTGAAATGGAATTTAGCAGAAAATTACTTTGAATCTGTGTATCGGTTAAGTTCGAACATGAGCCAAATCGGTTCAGTAGCACAGAATAGCTAATAGTACAAGTACAGAAGACTCACTCCCTAAGAACGCTCCATAAAACCTATAAATACGTACCTACAAAAAGGAATTCCGTTTACCGTAAGCCAAACTAAATCCTACAAAGTCAATATTACACTGTACCGCTGAAGGTCACGCACACATTGACACTCTGGGTGTGAATCGCAAGGGTTGTCACCCATAATTATAATGTAACTAATTAAAGGTTTTAATTCTTGATCATTAGAATTCAAATAAAATGGCGTAAGGGTCCTGGTGAATTAATCAACTGGATAGCTACGACCACAGCGGAATATTAAAATAAAATGTAAAACATTGGATATAATAATATACAACTACGAAGGTAGTGCCTTCATCCTAAATAACGTTTTTACCCTACCGATATTAATACTCTACTGTACGTGTGTGTCATCGCTGTCCCTTTCCTGTCAGTCTGGCACGAATCTTATTAGAGTTACATATCAAACTTTGGCTACCAGCGGAGTTTTAAAATATTGTCACGTCACCTGTGATTTTTTTTTTTTATAGACCTATGGGCGGACGAGCAAGCGGTCCCACGTGATGGTAAGTGTTACCGCCGCCCATGGGCACCTGCAACACCAGGGGGTATGCGGGCGCGCCGCCGACCTTGCAAAATCTTATTCACAACTCTAAAGAAGGTTGTTTAAGAATCTAAGTACTGTGGACATCCGTCTATCAGATGTGAGTACCGTGTTTCATACCATCACCCGATTTTTTCTCCTATTCATTGCTATTCATTAGCCGACTAACTTACACTGGTTTATTGATCTAATAATAATAAACTAATAACACATTAAAGTCTAAAATTCCTCACGAACGAAATCGTATTAACTGTGCTCGCTGGTACTTAGTATAAAGATGTTAGTACCCGTACGAGTGACAACAATATGCAATGATCGAGGAAACTTCTAGAGCAGAAACTTCCACAAACTTATCCTAAGGAAAAGTCGCTAAGGTAGTCTTCGACTGTGAGATAAGTTCTTTCCAAATACGTACTATGAAATAATATTTTGTTTGATAAGTTGAACACTAATATATCGTCCTCATACACTAGACTAAAATAGTACAGACGAACTATGTATGCGACGAACTATGTACAATAATTTGAAGCAGCATACGTGAGAACTTGTGAGTGTGTAAATATTGTTAGATGACAACTTTGTAACTCCAATATGAAAGAATAAAAAGTGTGTTAATAAATAATAAACAGAAGGAGCCTGCTTAAGATAGGAGCCTGCTTAAGATTGTATTAGTATTCGACAAGGGGTCAGATAAAAACTTTCTTACCCCGAAAATGAAATAAAGAAATAAAACTGCTAAAAGAAAAAAATATTTAAAAGAAGTTGAAAACTTTGGTCTAACGTCATACGTCATATCGAAGATCATTTTAGCGAATGTCGCTACATCGACGACGTTTTGTCGAATTTGAATGTACGTTACATCGAAACATTTTTAATCGATTATACATACTTTGCATCCAATGACGTTATATCGAAACTATTAAATTCGCTCATTTCTCTTTTCTATCAAATTGGTCATTGTAGGTATACTTGCGGTATACTATACGAAATAGATTTTAGTTCTTAACGATGTTATATGCATTTAAGGTAAGAGAATGTATGTATATTTATGTACCAACCCCTTTCTTACCGTTAACCATCAGAGGCTTTATCAAAAAATGTTTATGAAAGTCCCTCCGCTCTAATTTTAGTACAAGCGACATCACAAGAAATCGGTTGTCATCGTAGCCGCTAATTCGATGTTAAGATTAGATGTAATAAATCATCGAAAAAATATCATTTAACCTTATTCGATATAATGAATCGTCGATTTAAAGTAATTCGATATAAATTAGCATGGCAGGATAATACTTTCGACAAAACATCATCGATGTAACGACGTTTGATAAAATGACGTAGTGAACCCATAAATTTTGTTAGTGGAACCGGACTTCTAAATACTTCATTACACAAAAGTATTGGCTGATAAATAATGAGCATTTCTTACAAACTTCTCTAACACTACTGAGAAATATTTAGAATATTCTACGAACGATGATGTATAAACAGCGAACATAGCATTTTATGTTCCCTGTCATTTATCTTGTTCGTCATTAGCCGTTTAATCGTCCAGTGCTCGACATTGGTCTATTTTTGCATATTGTCTTGTGCATGAGGAATGTATGCCTTTAAAACGCCACCCTGGCCAAGCGGGTTGGCGAGTGGTATACTACTTCCTCAAGGCTTGTGGTAATTTGTACATATAAGTCTCTATTCCCGTTGTTAAAAAACAGTACTTATTTGCCGAGTTCAAATTGCTGATACGTGAGCTGTCATTATCTCCTTAGAATTTTTTTACCACATTTATGGTAAAACTTCGTAAACATATGGTATGGTAAACATACGTAAACATAACACATATTTATGGTATTATGACAAAAATGCTTTACCTAAAACCCCAGCAAAAAAAACCGTTAAGCCTTTGAAGTTAAAAATACAAGAAAACAAGTTTAAAAGGAAATCTTATAACTTAAGCAAAGACTTTGCGTTTAGAAACTCAATATCAGGGTAAAAAGAAGTTGTTTTCAAAGTAAATAGTTATCTTTAGGTTTGAACTAAAATACTCTTTGTTACACGACTATGAAAAGGCTTGTCAATGGGAATTTTGTATAAAATTCTTTTAGAAATCGTTTTAAGAATTTTACTTTATACTTATGTGTAAGACAATAATAAATAATAAAGACAATCATTAAAAATCCATGTATTTTTGTAAATATTAAGGTGAGATCTCGATACTCAAAACGAAAACACAAACATTAATCTTTTAAACTGTGCCCTTGGAAAACAATTGATTTTGACAATTTTAGGTCGAAAAATTCCTTAATGTCACGAAAGTTACGAGTAACAATCCAACTGTAGATTTTTCTTAATAGTGTATTATTTAGTTTTTTTATATCAACATGATTTTTATTATAGATTATTAACATATATAATTAAACACCTTTGCTATACTGCGACATTCTTGGAGTTACATTACAAGTCTATCGGGATGTCTACGATTACGAGGATTTACCGAGGACGCTTTCATAAATAACTCAGTATGTCTCTTAACGAATATACATATTTCGTACATACCTATATACAAAAAGAAGAAGAAGTTTACTAACAGACTAACACTGTTAGTAAACCAAGTCTTTTGAAAAGTGGCTTACAAGATACATAAGGAGGAACACTACACATTGCTCTAATACATTTTTTTTGAGTAATAAATGCTCCATTTTTGGATTTTTTAATGCATCTATACAAATTCTATACAAAATTAAGTCTCGTTCCGTGGATATGGCGGTTAGCCTACTACACGATTGTCAGTATTTTTTAATATAAAGATAACACAATACACAGATTCAAAATTTAAACGTTGACACGTTATTCCACACGTAATATTAAATTATGTAAGCACTTATGTAAATGTCATGTAATTTAGCGTTATGTAAATATATGTATTATATTAAGTTTAAGCTCTCAACTTGCGTTTTTTTCTTGTAAATCTAAGCATAGGCGAGTACTTTTTTATACCATAATCCTTTCAAAGGAAGCACGTCTGTGTTTCCATTAAATATGCTATTAAAAATCTATTAATAGATACTATCTTTAGGCCGTGTGGTGTAGGCCAGCTTTAGGATAGCCATGTCTTCCCGTGTGTATAGTATGTAAAAGGCGACTAAGGGATAACAAATCCCCTACAACAAGGCCCGAGGAACTACACCACGTCTAAAAGAATGGTCTTGCCAACCCGCTTGGCCAGCGTGACGTTTTGATGCGATACACGCATTTATAACCAAAGGATAAGTTTCTTTAACATGACTTCAATTCATGACCGTCGAATCGCTTTAGATATGTCATTTTTATACAAGACCATTAATGGGATAATTGACTACATCCAACTATGAGAATTAATGCCTTTCACAGTTCCACACAGCATTCCCCGACATCCTATCAAAACTTTCAGGCTTTTACTCAAAACTTTTACCGTACTAACCTTGGTGTCCATTCCCCAGTATATAGATTGTGTAGTAAGTACAACTTATTAAAAGAATGTGTGTTTGAATTGGACATTTTTCGCGACAAACTTAAGGATAAGGATGGTCTAAGGATATTATCTTTAATTATTTACATATACTGGTTTTTAACATCTAACATAGTAAAGATAACAGGAATAAAGATAAAAAGATAAAAATAAAGTAAAGATAAAAGTAACAGATAAGAGGGTATACAGTAAAGCAAGGGCTAAGATGGGGTCTTAGCCCTTTCTTTACTGTATACAAGACTAGCACAATGAATTCGTCATTTGCCCCCTGTCTATTGTTAGTAGTATAATGGAATCCTGACCTCGCGTCACTACGAACGATAACCCTGCGAATACCTAATATAGAGAAAACAGTACATTATCTATATACACTACATTATGTATTGTATGTACATGTAATAATACAGTATGTAAATATATTAATGTATTATATTCATTTTACCACAGCATCTAAATCGTGTCTTTCATGCACCTCCTAATTGAACTTCTCTGATCAACCCAAAGGTTGGCTGGTGGAGAGTGCCTTAAGGCATTAAGCTCGCCTTTTGTACGATATTGTTCAATAAAGTGTAAGTAAATACAAACGTTTGAATACAGATACACTGCCTGCAACGGAAACACAACGCTAGTTTATAATAACAGTTCGCAGTTAACAGACGTTAACAGTTAAGCGAAATTTGGTCCACGTCGTCATGAGGAAAATTGATGTGTGAACCTGAATCACATATTTCAATTGAGTTTGTCGATTTCATTGCACACCATCTACTAATAATTATACACCACGACGTTTCCGAACTCAACCCAGACATGGCTACACGTAGACAAAATTTGTAAACAATGTGTCACTAAAAACCAGAAAGACGACAAGTAACTTTAAAATGTATAAAACCATTCTCGCGAAGAATAAATATATTTTGGGCATTAAATCATAAGTTACAATCATGTAAAATTTTGCTGTCGTATTTAAAACGTTCGTGGAGCTTATTAATCAGCACGCCGCGCGCCGCATGAATGAATGCATTGTTTTGTGTAACTGCACATAGTATGAAAGATATACTGGAAATGAGCAATAAGTTATGAAAAAATAGCTATTGCAAAAACTGGTAGAAACGATTCTACTCTCTGTACAGAACAACTTGTTTTCAGCTTTGGCGTTATTTCAATGACACGTTACATATTGACCTGTGATAATATTTGAAAAATAGCGCTGAGTTATACTACTGATTCTCTATGTACTGTGCGGTGAGTGTGAACTCGCAAATGGATGCCACAATGATTGATGTACACTATTGTACACAATTCATCACAGAGGCAATTGTAAACGATACATCAACGTTACTTTATATTGCTTGTTTTGGTACGGGTTGAATTTTTTAAGGGATGAAAGGTGACCGCCTACTCTTTATTCACCTAAGTGCTCAACAGCCTCAATAGCTGCTGGGCGCATTCGACTGGCCACGTTACTGCTCTCTCACAGAAAACTACCTTGAAATATACTACATTTCCGGCTATTCTTATTCCCCAATGTACATACGTGTTTCGGTAGTGAGTGAGATATGCCAGAGCACATCCTATCCTATCCCTCCCCATTTTCCTAACCCTTTCTCCCAATCCATTCCTTAATCTGCAAAGGTAGGCAGCGCATCCGGGTATGTGCCAATGTTTGTCATTCTGGACTGATGTTGGCATGTATCGCGGATGTCTATGGAGGACAGTATCCACTTACCATTATGTGGACTGTATGCTCGTCTACCTCCTTATTCTATAAAAAAATGTCCTCATCAGTGATGATCGCTGCTTGTGACATCTGTAAATCAGCCAGGACAGCATAAGGCTTTATGCAGACAAGTTAGCCGCGTATTCGGTGATAGGTCTCACAAAATGGTCGCTTATTCTGATTGTACGAAGGTCACCACTAATAAAGAACAACTAATTAAGAAATAAGAACAATATGACAGTTCATACTATGGAATCATACTTCATACTCTCCAAAAACCCATTGCTAAAGACAATCTTCTACTGTTTATATTCAGCCTCTGCCAGCGACTGTCTTTAAGTTGTCGGTTCACCTGACCAGAGGTCGTACCATGCTAGTTTTTCCCGTACGTTATCTCCATTTGTGGACAGTATATCATCTACCCAATTGGTTATGGTCCGGAGACAAATTTGGCTCGAGCATAGTTTCTTCGGCTTGTTGATTCTTTGAACTATGTCGGCAACTTTATCAAATATGTAAATATAGAGAACTATATAATACAAAATTAATAAAAATAGATTTACCACGAGAACTTGGCGACTGCTGTGATAAAATATGTAATAGTGTAGCCCACAAATGGGTGATTGATAGTATGTATAGAGATATTGTTGACTCATTGACAGGAGCGGCGAATGCCAGTTATGAAGAAGGTAAGAAAAGGAAAGGCGGATATGTGACTGGATGAAACAGATACTTCAGGAAGGCGCACCTGGAGGCTCGGCATACATTTCAAATTTGGGGGTCTTATGGGAAACCTTCTTAAGTCTAGGTATATAACGAAATATCTAACGCTATGAAGATATTTAAAAGCAAATTAAAATTTTGTCAAAAGCACGTGTGCCCACGTGAATTGCGGCTAAAGAAGTTTCGTCCGTTATTAAAAGTATGACGAGAGTTAATTCGCCTGGACATGACAGCCTAAGTATCGAGCAGAATATCTTTTTTTTTATAGAAAAATGACTGCTGACGATCATACAGTCCACCTGATGGTAAGTGGATGCTGTCGTCCATAGATATCCGCGATACATGCCCACATCAGTCCAGAATGCCTAACGTTGGCACGCCCCCGGATGCGCTGCCTATCTTTGCAGTTTTAGGAATGGATTGGGAAAATGAGAAGGGATAGGATGGGATGGGAATGGGCTCTGGCATATGTCACTCACTACCGAAACACGTACGTACATTGAGGAATAAGAATAGCGGGAAATGTAGTATATTTCAAGGTAGTCTTCTATGAGAGAGGGGTAACGTGGCCAGTCGAGTGCGCCCAGCGGCTGTGGGAATGCAGCATGCACTATCCCCCTACAATATTCAGTGTACTGGCGATATTCTATAACCTTTTGTAATTGGCACTCATACCTACCTGAAGAGTTAATGAGAACTATTTTAATACCCATAGTAAAAACAAAACGGGGGATGTATGTAGCCGAGAAAACAAATTATCGTTCTCTCTTCCTGGGGCCAATAATTGCTAAAATGCTTGACGGTTTGCTTGATCGTCGCCTTACTGGATACACAAACCTAAATGATGCATAATTTGGATTCAGAACTGGCCTATCCACTAAGAGTGCGATCTTGGCGCTCAAACACACTGTCAGATATTATACTGATATGAAGATCCCAGTTTGTGCCACCTTTCTGTACTTTTACAAGGTCTTTGATTTGGTTTCTTACGTAAAGCTCTGGTCTAAACTACGCAAAGCCGGTTTACCTAGTGAGTTAATAGGTATTTACGAATTCTGGTACGCTAATCAGAAGAATAATTTAAGATGGACCATATTCACTTCCTGACGTGTATATAAATTGGAGTGCGAAGTACGTCAGGGGGGCCTCTCGTCCCCTACGCTGTTCAACATCTACGTAAACCAGTTGATCGTCGAGCTCAACAACGTCATGGTCGGATGCTCTATAGATGGTCAAATAATCAATAATATCAACTATGCCGATGACATAGTGTTGCTGAGTCTTTCGATCAGGGCACTTAAAGGCTCTTACGAGTGTGTGAGGAATATGCCAAGTCATATGGACTTAATATTTTCTTAGGTTTTCGCGATTACTATACATAGCAATTAAACAACTTTGAACACTTGCTCCACTTTGCACTTTCCACTTTGCAGTGGACGTGGTCACGGGGTGACTAATTGAAACGTTGAAAGTGTTGAAACTAATTGAAAGTGTTCGAAACGTCGGGATATAAATAATGTTAAATATACGCGATTTAAACCGTTCAAAGCTGTTTAATTGCTACATATGGACTTAGTTCTAAATAATATTAAAAAATTGAACTGTTGGTGTTTCGGACGAAGCGTAAGCTCGAGCTTTCTATCCCGCCTGTAATACTAAACGGTCAAGTGTTCAAGTTTAAATTTTTTAAACCTGGAACATATCGTTACAGAGGACCTCACTGATGAGGCTATCATAGAGAGGGAACGCATAGCATTGGCGGTCCGATGTAACATGTTGGCTCGCAGGTTTGCACGTTGTACTAGGGAAGTTAAAATAACGTTGTTTAGGGCGTTCTGCCAATCGTTTTGCACGTGCAACCTGTGGGTTAGATCTACGCAGAAATCGTTCAATGCCCTCCGTGTCCAGTATAATAATGATTTCAGGGCGCTGTTGAGGTTGCCGCGTTTCTGTAGCGCATCAGGCATGTTTGCTGAGGCTCGCACGGACTGATTCCATACAATTGTGCGTAAAAGAGTCGCCTCCCTGACGCGCTGCGTGCAGGGCAGCACCACAGGCATTCTGAGCACCTTAGAGCATTGGGTTGGGATACATGTACTAACTCAGTGTATCACTGTGGGACTATGATATTATTTTAAAATGATTCTGTGTACAGAACTTTCTATGGACATTAATCTGAATTCAGTTATATTATATTATCAAGTTTTTCAACTAATTTCAATGACTTCAGCGAGACTGCGTACATAAAAAGAGCTATAACAGATATAATCCTGAGAACACAACATCCCAATTTACAGTTCCTTTAATTTAATATTTATAATCTAAACCGCGTCTCACTCAAAATGACAATATCATAAAATTCATTGTCATTCCCACCATTCCTGTAAATGATTCCTGCCACATGTGTGCTCCGGAATCTCTTTTCTCAAGTAGAAAATTAAGTGTAATGTAGTATTTCTTGGAACCGATTTCAAAGCATTTTTATCTTGAAACATTGAGAGCAGTACCTATGACTCAATTTTCTGAGAAAAAAAATATTAAGTGATTCAACGTTAGCTTTCTTCACTGATTTTTTCGAAAAAACTTTTTCTACTTCAGATTAAATTTTTTTGGAACTTGTTACTACAATTGTGAAATTAATAGTAATTGAAATTGATTTCTTAATCTGTTTAATATTGAGAAATATTTGAAATATTATAAACATTTTATTAGAAAGTAAAATTCCTTGCACTCACTATCAAATCTCATAACAAAGAAAACAATATAGGGAATATTCTAGGGCAGGGGTGAATAAATGGTTGATAGCGAACGTCGATAGCGATAATCAATGAGGGGGAGATGCAATCCAACAGCCGCTGGGCGCGCTCGACTTTCCCACTTTATCTTATTTCCCTAATGTAAGTACGTGTTTCGGTAGTGAGTGAGATGTGCCAGAGTCCATTCCTATTCTATCCCTCCCCATTTTCCCAACCCTTTCTCCAAATACACTCCTATATTTCCAAAAGTAGGCAGCGCATCCGGGGGCGTGCCAACATTTATCATTTTGGACTGGTGTTGGCATGTATCGCGGATGTCCATGGGTGACAGTATTCTCTTACCATCAGGTGGACTGTATGCTCGTATACCGCCTTCGACCCTAAAAAAAAACTTGTCGATCGTGAGAGCTTTTCACTAAAAAAATTATCTCCCTTCATCTCCTTCATCTATCTGTCAATTTTATTTACTATTCTACCGGACATGCGATTTTGAAACTACTTATCGTGTGGTAACACTTCATTGTACCAAAGGACAATTTGTATTCAGTATATCCAATAAATGCCCTTTAATAAGAGTTGTATTTTTCTGTCCAGCTTAGTCGATCGCTTGTCGTCCAATTATTATGTTGTAGATCACCGATAGTATGAGTTTGAGCATTCCCGCTCTAACGAATATGAATTCTGACAATAGTACATAACCAATTGTACGTGAAATTATATCTTATACATAATAAGACTTCACCCTAAAACTATTTGTTCGGCTTAAATGGTTAGCTACGAAGCAGCATAATTCGTTACAACGGAAAGGAATTTATGGCGTAAAATATGTATGTGCTTACGCCCGCAATCTCATTTATTATTGCTGGAGAAGTTCAATTTACTCGGAATCTTTAGGTACATGTCTCACTGCCGACGAGAAGCGAGTTGAGCAAGCAACTAGTAACTAATCAGCGAGCAACGAGAAGCGAGTGTTTAATTATAATAGTTCTATCGCTGGGCGAATAACGAGTGATAAGTATTGTGGAATGCCTACCGCTTACTGGGCAGCAGTGAGGCAGGTGCCTTAGTCGACCGAAATGTTAGTCACGCGGCAAATTTTAGTTTTTCATACACTATTTCTAATTTCGAAATTTACATTTTCAAACACTCAAGAAGTATGCAATAAGCACGATAAAATATCATTATTGTTTTTGGTGTCGTGTGGTGTTGGCTGGCTGTAGATGAGAGTAGCACCAGCCCATCTTTTTCCTTGGTTGTCATAAGAAGCGTCTAAGGGATAACAACGCCGCTACCACAAGCCCCGAGGAACTACACTACCTCTAAAAGAATGGACTCGTCAACCCGCTTGGTCAGCGTGGCGTTTTAAGCCACACATCTCTCATGAAAAGGACGATGAGCACGGGGAAGCCCATGTCCAGGAGTGGATACTGAAAGGGCTGGTTGCATTGCATTGTTTCACAAGGTACATACATACAACTGTTTTTAAAATGTGGCTTAAAACTATTTACTATCATAATATTTGTTTTTTCATTATAAAATCTTAATTTTTGAAGATGAGGCTGTATGCTGTATCTCACAGCAGACTGTGCCCGACTGGTCGAGTAGTCTTTCTCTTACAGGTTACAAGATATCAACGTATGTGTGAATGAGATATACCTACCAGAGGCAATGGCGGTAATTCCATAGAAGTCTAATAGTTTGTCTTATCCAACAAATCTCAAATCAATAAATAGTATTGGTATTAACTAGATGTTCCGAATATTCGTATTGGTTTTGGCGAATACTCGCCAATTTTCAGGTATTCGTATTTTGTACTCGTATCCCTAGTAAATCACTAGGTTTAAGGTCCTAAAATTACTAAAATTGTACTAAAAATTTCTTATTAATTCGACAAGTGTGCGCCTCCATTAATGGACCAATTATTAATCTTATCGAGCCTATAACGTCGCACTGCAGGGCACACGCCTCTCCTAGTAAATCACGGGGTGGGGGGGGGGGGGGGTTCGGGCACTCTTATCGAGTACTCTCACTCAACTTAAAATGCTTCGTTGTATTTAAATACTGTAAAACGAACCCAATAAATTGGTTATTGGTTTAGTATTAGATTATTTTAGTAATTAATAAGTAATTTAATAAGTAATTTAATAAGTTCAGTATTAAAAACCTATTAGCAACAACAATAGCCACCCGCATATAAATTACAGCTGCTCTCTGCCCGCGTGAAAATTACCGAGCTGTTAGTGGAGTTCACAACTAATTAGCAGTGTATACCATACGTAAAGTTGATGTGGGCCGCCATTTTGTGCGGTTTTATAACGCACACAGTGAATAGGTACAGTCACAATATTTATTTGTTCAGCCACTATCCTTTATTCTTAATTTGTCAATGTTAAACAAACATCAATATTCATAAATTTCAGTTTATATGACTGTCAGTTGAATACTAATAAAAAGATATGGAAAGGTAATTTTCCAATAATGTGGACAAAGCCGTAAGCGGACACTAGTACTCTGTATAAAAGTAATTCAACCGACTTAGATATGATATTATGTAAAATTGTTAATAATATACATGAAGACATTATATATCCACGTCTTGCAAGTTTAATATACCATCAGTAAACTACAGAATTATCTTTCAAGTTTCCCTCACGTTATTGCCACATTCTCAGAAAGATCCCCCGATCATAAAACGTCGCAAACTATGCGACGTACTCGTGTGAATAGCTCTTATGGATAGATATAGAGAGGATAGACGTAGGCGGAGTAAGATGTTGTAATGTCGGGCCAGACAGAAAGCAAGTGAATTTAAATAAAGTTGTTTTTGTGAAAGAAGTTTATACAGGTTATAACATAGATTTTTTTTATATATGGCAATGGTGCAATTAGCACATTCTGCCAGTGTCAAATTTTCTTTGCAATAAACAATTTTAAAGCCTAAAACGTATTCTGTCTATGTCCCGTCCCGTCGAAGTGAGTCATGAGTCGCTCAGTAAAGCGATAGTAGGTTCACTGAGGACAGAAGAGGACAAGCCGCGCAGTCCTATGCTTTTATTACAAAGATTACCCATAAAAAATTCTTTGAAGTTTAATAAACTACAAATCGTACAGTACACGATTTTGAAAACAATATAAACTTATACTGTCTTTGATACACACAGCGACGCTTTAAATTATACCTTTGCATTTATCACGAAAACAATATTTACAAGAATTTATATTAACAAGCATCCTTCAAACCCGGAGACTCCTGGTTCAACCCTGAGGGATTCAATCCTCCCTACCTAGGATGTATCGTAATACATGGCAACATAAATTAACATGTGTGTCTGTCGCCTACCTTTGAAGATATAGGAATGGATTAGGACTGAAAAGAGATTGGAATTGAAAAAAATCGACGATAGGGTTGACAGCTTTTTTTGGGAAGGGGAGATGGAATGTAGAGCAACTATGTTGGGATAAGGATTTTCTTTGCCTCATTTTTTCTCTCCACTCGAATAGGACAATAGGATAAAAGATTTTCCTTATCCCATCTCGTTTTCATCTCGATGAAATTAGATGGGGTACATTATACGAAATGTGCATGAAGGGTATATAATATTTCTCTTTTCCATTATAATTCCCTCTTGACAGGATGAAAAGAGATGGGAAATATGTCTGGTAAATCTCACTCACTCCCGAAACAACAGATACGACTATGATATCATTATGATTATATTACATGATAGGTATAAATTGATACCATACCATCGGCCTTTATCTCTCCACTGCCGGATATAGGCCTCTCCCATGGCTCGCCACCAGTGCCACCACACAAGATCCTCAGCTCTTCTCATCCAACCACAATCGGCGAATTCCTTTAAGTCGCCGGTCCCTTTGGCCCGAGTGTATGTGGCCTGCACTTGATGAGTCGTCTACACCGTCTGTTATCGGTTCCATTGCCACTGTAATGAGCTATGTCCATGACTTAAGTTCTTTGGCGAATGTCTTCGGCGAATGGATCCTACCCCGCAAAGAAACTCCAAGCACAGCTCTCTCCATAGCTCGCTGAGTGACGCTGAAAAATTTATATTTAATAACAAATGAAATAAGTAGACATACCTATGAATAGCAAACAAACAGCTCCCGTAAAATTGCTATTTTACGTGGAAGTTTTAAAGCGTATGGCAACTACGAGTAGTATTTTACGTTCGAACTTTATTTTGGCTATTGAAACACACTTTTCAGTTTGTTTAAATTTTGTTAGTTTGTTACTGAAGAGCCGAGAAATTGTATAAGTTAGTTTTCAATTTCACAACCTGCGCTCAAAGTTTTGCGTCCGATGAAGAGCGGTGTAGCTTTTCTTCAAAGAATAACTTTTCTTCAAATTGCAGTCAGAGATGTAAAAGTGTCTCTTCTACATTGATAAATGCCTTTGTGTAAGACGAAAATTCTCTGTAGGTGTTAATTTCTAAGCCTGTGTGTGACGTTTCTCTCCTTAATTGTATTCCACGAGTATCATGTCCGCTTTTGGAATTTCTCTGTGTACGTTTCATGTACACACGGAAGCATTAATGATATGGTATATTGCTTTAATGTCATATGACAAGGAGAAACAATAATATTTAGAATAGTTCTATGCAGCCATATTAATATCAGCGATATTAATAGCTGTTTGGAGGAAGCTCTCCAGTTAGAGGAAGCTCTCAATTAGGAGGAAGCTCTCCTGCTGCTCATCATCACGTCGGGGTCACCAATTTGGAGGAATGCTCTCTAATTATTTGTTCGTGTGTTTTACTGGAGCTACCTTGAGAAGAAACCAGGATCTTCGGAATAAGAATATTTATTAAACCAACGTACAGTACAACGTTTGTAGCGTTGGGAATAAGCTTGATAAAACAACATACATTAGAATTAAAACCGTGTAAATTAATATGGTAAGAACTTCCTTCTAGTCTAGTGTCATGAGTATGTAAAGAAAATTGTTGACAGGACATATCCAAAATAACAAAAGTAAAACTTATAAAAAGAACACTCTTAAAAACAATTAAATAAATCAAATTAGGAGCTCGACCAAAGAGGTCGGCTCTCGACGCCACATCTGCATTTCGACATCAGAATGTGTCAGTTAGTGTCAGTACGACCATTGACTTATTAATTAAGTTGAACTATTGTTTCTTAATTTTAATCTTTTACTCAAGCATTTCTCTTACATTGCATGTTAAATACAGCTCTCATGGTTCCATGTTCTACACACAAATATTTACGTTTACTAATGAAATATATGCATATAATAAAAACGGAACAGAGCCGTGTCTGTACATAATTCTTTTTTGAAAAAGTGATTGCATTATAAAATGAATGATATATACCTCAAATCGACCTTTTCTTTTATTTTGTCTGTCTGTCTGTCGAACGCGCATCACGTAAAAACTACTGAACGGATTTTAATACAACAAAGTATATTTATAAGCTTATGTAGGTACCGAATTTATATTTAGTGTACGTTTTATCTAGATTAATTATAGAGTTCCCGCGAGAATCACAAATTTACGCGAATAAAGTCGCGGGGACTTAGTAGTCTGCAATAAATTGTTTTATACTCATTATAATAAATAGCTGATTGATGCATCAAGCATTGGTATGTTAAATTAACTTATGTAACAACAACTAAAACCTTATCAAACTACGTATGCAGGGATATAATAAAAGTAGGTATCGATCAAGCATTCCCGTATTATTAAGACATGAGTATCTAGAAACAGATTCTATACCATAATAATCCTTACTTTGTTTGTCTTCATCTTCAATCGCTCTTCTTAGGGCCTCAAGTAAAGAGGTCTGAGGACATGTCGAAGTAATGGGAGTTCCTTTTGTTATGTGTCAGTGGATCGTTAGAAAATAAATTTTAGTTTTACATTCAGGGGCTTCTATGATGATTATTTCAAGGAAAATTATAAGGAAACTTCCAAGAATCTGTAGGGACCTTTTAAAAGATTTTCAAGGAGACGCTTTAATGGACAAGTAAATAAGAGCCCTTTAAAATAATTATTTTATTGGAATACCAGCGCTAGCATCAATGTTATAATATTTTTAACAGTAATACTCCTAAAAGAAGTTTTGAAAAATAATTTCACCGAACTAGCATTGTAGGGTATAACTTCGTATACGGCGTATACGGCTACGGATGATATGCATTGTAGATAAAGGTTATATTTATGAATAAATACAAAACATATAACACAAAATGGCATTATGAGTATCTTTTTTTCACACAGTATTTTTTCTTTAAAGTATCAGCCAATCGAGCGTTCAAACTCAAACTCTTTTGTTACAACTCAACATCATCAACTCAATAAGCGGTTAGGTAGGTAGCAACAACCGCAAATATAACGTTGTAGAACAAACCTATTCCTTTAGTTAGAGCAACAACAATTAACTTTAAAATTATCGTAATAACTAATGTACGAATGCAAAAAAAAATTGTGTTATAATAAAGTTAAAGTGTTGTAATAAAGTTAAAGTGTTGTAATAGGAAGAGTTTGTTGCTACTTGATGAGTCATCAATAGAGGTCGGAATTGGGTAGTGTGATTTATGTACTTGCAATGTTATCAAGCAAAAAAATAATATGGATATTCCTCAAATCCCGGGATTTCAGTTTTTTGTTTTTTGTTATATTTTATGTTACATTTAGATCTATATTTAGATTAAATAGAATTTTAGGTTAATGTTTGTAAATATAAAAACTGAAACTGAACGTTAACGTGTGTAAATCATTAATATATTAAGTACTATTGAATAATTTTGTTTCATTTATCTTTTTCCCACCTCGGGTTTCTACAACCGCACCTGCCGTCACAGAAGTTCGGTCCATCCGCATTTCCTAGATACGGAGGTGTCGTGTACTGTTCGGTCCAAAAATTATTTTATATCGCGAACCCATAGGCTGTGGAACGAACTGCCTCAAGAGGTCTTCCCATTAAGCTACGACATGGGGTTCTTCAAGAAAGCTGTGAATAGGATATTGCAAGGTCGGCGGCGCGCCCGCATACCTCCTGGTTTTGCAGGTGTCCATGGGCGGCGGTAGCACTTACCATCACGTGGGACCGCTTGTTCGTCCGCCCTCTTCTCTATAAAAAAAAACCATCACGATACCTTAAGATAGTAAATAAATATACTATTGGCAATAAATTACGGTTCCCGGGATTATTATTCAGAAAATCCCAGAAATGTCCATGTAAATATCAACATTTTGTTGCAAGTACATAATTCACACTACCTAATTCCGACCTCTGGTCATCAAGTAGCAACAAGCTCTTATCTTCCAAACAGCCAAGATCTATGGCGTCTTCATTAAACTCAGCCCTTTCATCCACATAAATAATGGGATTCATTTATAATTGTTCATTTCTCATTTATTCCGGAGTGCAATGTACTGGGATTTTTGGAAGCAATTTAATGGGACAATGGGGCTTATGTGCAGGGGCGAGAATTAAAAGTACTAATTGTTACTATAACACCCTTTCATATCATCAATGACGTCAAATCGGGTTCATGGACATCTTGAAATTTAATTTTAATTGTACTAAACAATGAAAGTGGATGAGAATCGAAAGCAATCAATAGGGCTTATTCAATAGATAGAATTAAAGCTGAAGAATGTCGCGCGCCGATTCATAGATTATAAGTATTATAAGTAACACATTGTATAATAAAAAAAAAACTTAAGTTAAACGACTTATTGAATAATTTCCTAATCAAGTTTAAAATCCGTGTTTCACTCCTAAGATATATAATAATAATGCCTGACATTATAAATCTACTCATAATACGTCATTGTAGGGGGAGAGTGTATGCTGCATTCCCACAGCCGCTGGGCGCACTCGACTGGCCACGTTACCCCTCTCTCACAGAAGACTACCTTGAAATGTACTGCATTTCCTATCTTATCGTATTTCCCCAATGCACGTACGTGTTTCGGTAGCAAGTGAGATATGCCAGAGTCCATTCCCATCCCATTCTATCTCTCCCCATTTTCCCAATCCATTCCTTAATTTGCAAAGGTAGGCAGCGCATCCAGGAGCGTGTGAACGTTTGTGATTCTGGATTGATGTTGGCATGTATCGCGGATGTCTATGGACGAAAGTATCCACTTACCATCAGGTGCGCTGTATGCTCGTCTACCGCCTTTATTTTATGAAAAAAAAACCTGCTTGTAATAATTATGAAATAGTAAACAACTATTTCATAATTATTTAATTATTAACTACCATTTAATTACTTTCACATTTTCGTTTTTTAGAGTCACTTTCCTGTTTCATAGTTTATTTCATTTCTTTATGTTTTTATTTTGTTTTTGCTCGTAGTGAAAAATGCTCAAGGTGAGTTAGTTTACCGATAAATACTTATAAATATTATTTTACTGCTATGTTTGATTTCACGTGTCACTCGTTGCTTTTTCTCATTTTATAAAATAACACCAAAAAAAAGTTAAAATAAAAACAAATAAATAATATTTAGAGGTATATTTGTGATAGTGTTAGAACAGTAAATAATAAAACTCAGTCTACTATAATTTCACTGAAAATTACTTGAAAATTATTTGGGAACGAGAATTATGACTTTAGGGAATTTAATTTAGACAACTCATAGTATGATGAACTATACTAGAACTTCAATAGAACTACATAATATCAAATGACAGATCTCATAACATTCGTGTCGCTAAAGTTATGGTTGTGTTCCTACGAGACGGAACGTTTGCTTTTACGTCAGCTGTTACCTGCCCGCATAAAACTGTATTGTGTAAATAAATAACTTTATATAACGGATTATTTATTCTATTTAAACGGGTCTTGACGCGAATGGGTTGCGCCAACCGTGGTCACGACCTGACTCAGCTCGCGTTGAGAATCGTTCAAATAGATAAATATGTGAGAAAATCGCGAATATCTCAAATGTTATAACATATGGAATGTCAACATTTGAGATTTTCGCGTTTTTACACACATATTTATCTATTTGAACGGGTCTTAACGCGAATGTTTACCTTATTTATTATACTCGACGTTTCGGTGGGGTTGCACCAACCATGGTCACCAACCATGTCAGTCAGCTCGTGACCATGGTTAAATAGATAAATATGAGTCTTCTTATTCACATTGTCTTGTGCATGAGGGATGTATAGCCCTAAAACTCCACGCGGGCCCAGCGGGTTGGTGAGTCGCCTCTTTCAGAGATGGCGAAGTTCCTCAAGGCTTGTGGTAGCGGCTTTGTTATCCCATATTCGCCTTTTACTACATCCACGGGAATAAATGGAGTAGTGCTATTCTAAAGCCGACATCATGTGACCTACAATAACCTACAATAAGAACAATAGATTCATACCAGATTATTTAGTTACACCGACCATTTATACATCTTGAATGGACTCTACACAAAACTGAAGCAAACAATGTTGATGTTTTGCCAAAAAGTCGGGCCATTTAGCTAGGGCTAAATAACCAAATTTAATTATCTACCAAATTATTAATGCGACTATAAAAATAATATTAAAGATTCACTTTTCTGAGTGTTGGACATCCTCTTTCAAATTTCCTCTGTTCTTCTGTTATTGGTTCGGCCAGCTGAACAAGATACAAACATACATATAGATACATACATACATATAGATAAATTGGGGATGATGTTTGATAAAAGACAAATAATAGAATATGTTTTTAAATTTTAGATTTTTTCCTTTTATTATAAATTGAAATACGTATTTTGAATGCCATAAATAAATGTTAATATAAACTTCAAGTTTCTAGTTTGATATTAAATTAATAACTATAATTAACTACTAAAAATCAAACCTGAAGCTACGAGTTCCACGTGAAGTTTAATTATGAGTCCTGTCTGCTGAGAGAGACTTATATTTCATTTAACTCGCGTTTCGTCACCGTACATCCTAACCGGCAAGATTTACATGCAGTATAAAAGATTAATATACGAGTACATTATAAACATACAGTATATTATAAACATTATATACAGTATAAAAATGTAAATATACAGTATAAAAATGTTAATATACAGTACAAACATATTAATATACAGTATAAAAATGTTAATATACAGTATAAAAAATGTTGTTTTTATACCTATAATGTATTACCATTACTGAATAAAAGCCTCTTCAATTCCCCTTTAATAGATTAGTTAGTTAATTTAGGATTGATCGGAAGAAAGGTTTTAGGCAGGGCCCAAGCGTTCCTCTAGGAAACCATACGGTGTTTCGGGCTATAATCCACCACGCAGGCCCAATGCGGGTTGGTAGATTTTCATTAGGCATTGGATAATATACTCATAGATCACAAAATAAATTAAGAAAATCAATAAGTGGAGTGTTTTGGAGAGCTGTTCGATGTGATATCAACTTCGGATTTTTATCATCGCCACTGTCGTCATTGATGGGCGGGTCATCCGCACTTCCTTGACAAAGAGTTACTGAGTAGGTACAGTGTGCTCTTCATAACACTTTATGCCGCCAACGCGAAACACCTAGTTACGATATGGGAGACATGGGACAGCTGTGATTAAGATTCTGCAAGGTCGGCAGCGCACCCACATTTCCTCTGATGTTGAAGATGTCCATGGACGGCGGCAACCACTTACCATTTCGTTGACGCCCCCCCCCCCCCCCATTTGCCACCTCTTTTATATAAAAAATAGAAATCATATATTCCAATTTATAGGAACTGTCAAAAAACTAAATGCCGAAGTGTTCCGACACCAACTAGTGCGGTTTGAAACTAGTTCTTTGAATGAACTCAAAGCTATTTAATGAGGTGCCAATAGTTCCCAACTGTTAACAAGGAAATAGACCGGGAAATATCAACGGACGCTTAAATTTAAAGGGGAGCTGCTAAAAACGCCTGGTTAATTGAAATTGGTTAAACAATTGTGAGCGCAAACGACTTCTACAGTTCTAATTTTAGAATATTTCTAGTAAGTGTTTTAAAGATGACTTATACGAGTATAATAGATTACTAGTTGAATACAAATACTTTATTTATAGATGAGATAAGAAATACATACTTTACAATGGATAGAAAATACTTAAATACAAGAATTAATCTAAACTTATATCAATGTATCAAGCGTATCAATGCAAGTCGCATCCCACACTACAGGTCGGCCCATCTTATCTTTTGGGGAATATAATTAATTATTACATTCATTATTACTTTATTTATTATTACATTATTATTTGACGTTTATTTACTGTTGCTATATTAAGAAGCACTACATAAGCTATTAAATAATGAATAGGTATATTAAAATAAATATTAAACTAATACATAATAATTATATTATATACATTATATACTGTATAATGTGTAGGGTTTTGTGGCAAGGAACCCAGGATACTGACAACATTATTCCATTAAATCGCTGCATTTTGTTTTGACTTTTCGGAACTATAGGTAATAAAATATTTTTCCAGTGGTGTAATACCTCCTAAGAATACCAATAAAATTGTCGCGTATTGGAAACCTTATACCTCAGTATTGCACATTGCACAACTGTTGCAACGAGAACCTATAAATATTTATTGAAATACGAACGAACACTTTGTTAGTTTATCTTATTTCAAGACAGAACTCGTAAAATTTCTTACATTGGTCGTACTTAAGTCGTAACATCCAACAGTGTACTGCATACCATGACTTTGTTGTAGAAAGTTTATTCAAATAAACCCATTCAAGCTTCTCTTGCATCTGATAGTTTGCGTTCAACAGCTGATTAGAAACTTATAACTAAATACTACCTTTACTAAATCAACATTTATATATAAAAATATGTACATATTTTATTAGATTCACAATTCTGAATATTAAATAGTGTGAGAAATTTTCTACAAGAATATATTTATTTGTTCATTTAAACTTTAAAGCGCAAAGGTACTCAGTAACACATTTCATTCGCTCACATTCTTCAATATCATATCATACATAAAAATATATCCCTTTTCTTCCCAGTACCATAGACAAGGCACAGAAAGAGACGGACGATAATCCATTCGTCACTCATTCGCTCAACCAGTCACTACAGCGATCTCACCGCGAAAGCGCACTGTTAACACTTAGATTTGCGAAATCTATCAAAAAACGCTTTTCAAAACCGCGAGTTTTAAGAACTTTTATCATCAAATGATAATTTCTACTCCAATGCAAAGTGAATTTTGTGGTGTTCTGAAGTGAACCTGCACGAAGGCGAGCAGCACGGTGGACGTCTTCTTCCATCTCCAAGTACCTTATCTACCATCAGAATATAAATACCAGATACAATGTACAAAAGGCAGACTTAATGCCTAGTGGCATTCTCTGCCAGTCAATCTTTGGTTAAACAGAAATAAGGAGGTTGGTCCATTGTATAATCATTAAGAAATAAATGGAAACAATACAAATATAATACAACACACGAATAATACCTTCGTATATACACATACGAAATGGTTTTGACATATATGTATACATATTATTAATTTCGTATATGTATTTGACGTTATCTGAGCAAAGGGACCTTATTGTCGGTAGCTGCTAATCAGACCGATAATAATGTAAATCGGTGCTAGTGTATCTACGTGGCGCGAGTATGTGGTTTATGTGAAAAAAAAGTTGCAATAACAAAAGGCATAAAATAAGAGAAATTGAGCATCAAAAATGTGCAGGTATTTTTTATTTAACCCTGTATGGACATTTTGGCGGGAACTCGAGAAGTGAAGTTGAGTTTTTGTTTGAATATTGTAAAAATTGTTTATTAGGCGTTTTGTGGTTTAATAGTGATAGTTTATTAAACTCAAGGTGTTT
Organism: Sesia apiformis; assembly: GCA_914767545.1. Classification (NCBI taxonomy): domain Eukaryota; kingdom Metazoa; phylum Arthropoda; class Insecta; order Lepidoptera; family Sesiidae; genus Sesia; species Sesia apiformis. The sequence goes on along the minus strand of OU611963.1, from coordinate 12,297,054 downwards.
TTCGTGCTTGGTGTTTGTGGTAATCAAATAAAAACATTGGACTGTGTTTTTCGTGTGCTTCCAAAGAGTCCTCTTCTGTCCTCAGACTTGACTTACTTCGACGGGACTGGAGATTGACATCATACGTTTTAGACTTTGAAATTGTTTATTACGAAGAAAACTTGACACAGGAAGAACGTGCTAATTGCACCATTACCATATATGAAGAAAAAAATTCTGTATAAAATTGTTGAATCAATATTTTTTATAAAAATAATAAAAATCGGAGACTCAGAAATAAATCTACTTGACAGTAAAAGTTTTTCCTTGTAGAGTATCAAATATGTTTTAATAAGAACAAGGTTCAATATATCAATATTTAAGGTATCAATATACCTTAAATGTAAATGTTTTTTCACACGAGTGATACGAGATTCACTATGTTTATTCTCGAGAAAAATGTTTAACGGTTAGCCACCCACATTGGGTAAATTTCTGTTCGTGTCGATTCATCTCATCCCTCGTCTGTCGTCAGTAGGAGGAAAATTTACAAAGTGTGGAAATAACAAACACCATCCCCTGTTAGCCTCATATTTCACGGAATTTTCTAGAGGTAGGTTTCATAACAAAATGTCAGGTTTTTGAATATTAGAATCAAGTAAAGGAAAATAATATTTGCTCTTTGAATAAAAGAATAAATGTTGTTTATTTCTCATAATCTAGTTTATAGATTGTGTAGTTCCGAGAAGTACCTATATTAGGAATATTATTATGTATAAAATATATTCATTATTATATCATTTAACATTTTAACTTTGATTACTATATTTGTTTATAGCAAGGCGGCAGGCGAGCACACAGTCCACCTGGTGGTAGGTGGATACTGTCGCCCGTGCCGTGGACATCCGCCATACATGCCAACATCAGTCCAGAGTGACAAACGCTGGCACGCGTAGCAGATGTAGCAATTGATTTAGAGAAAGGGTTGGGAAAATGGGGAGGGATACGATGGGAAGGGAATGAGCTCTGTCATATCTCACTGACTACCGAAACACGTGCGTACATTGGGGAATAGGATATAGTGGCAAATGTAGCATTTCCTTCAATGAATAAAAAAATGTCATTCGCGTAAAAGTTGTCTGACTGATTTTATATGGCAGCATTAGATAAAAGTTCGATTTATCAATAAATAATTACAATGTATTCATGGAATGTAACTGTTCTGCAATACGTAAAAAGACCTGAACCTAAATCTAGACTACGTTGCAAAATATGCGATTGTCACTCTTTGACAATATAAATGTTATGGGTAGAAGTCGAAGTGTGGCCTACGTCTAGATCTGGCCGGCAAGAACTAGGTGTAGTCGGTTGCAATTGGTTAGAACCAAGTGCATCCTTTTTCTTAACGGCTACAACAAGGTGTAACTATTTGCAATAATTATGTCTAACCTCATTGAAATTGGCTACAACTAGGTGTTAGCTCACTGTAAGCTAGAATGGATGCCAGCTAGAATGCCAGCCCAGAATCGATTTGGCTCGCTTAGGTGAGGCGATCACTCCGCTACGTTTCGTTTCAGTTCGTTACTTTTTTTAAAATAACGCGAATTTCTGAAAAAATATTTTTGTACTTAAATTGTGTTCCAATACAAAAATAATTTGTTTGAAATAATTCATATACTGTTTAATAAAATTAGCCTAGCATTCAAGTATCAAACTTATTTTTACAACTTTTTTTAGTGAAAACACATTTTTTTTTGCAATTTGCCGTGCTTTCCAGACTCATTTGTTTTTCTTCAACTCGAGTAGGGATGCAAGGGCCTTCAGAGCGTATATTGTATATTGGATGATCATTATTCATTAATTGTTTTAGTCTAACCCCTGACTTAGAAAGCCATTCACATTATATAACCTTCACACCTCTATATCAATCTATCGTTCTAACGTGCGGACTGATAGGAAATTTCTGGAATCTGTTTTGAACAAAAGCGAAGAATCTTACAGGCGACCGTGCTCTGGAGATTTAATATGCCTAACATGGTGCTCCTATAAATATTTACGATATGATAACGCTCTCTGCTGATATAGGGGGAAGTGTAAATATGCCATTATTATCGTTTGAAAAACGTTAAAAATGTCTGTTTTTAAGTCTTATGAACGCTGAAATAGCGTAATAAGTGACTACTGAACTGTAAGTTATTGCTATGGTAATTTAGCAGTGATTTTGGTTTCATTTTGTAGATAATCTCAAAATCTATCAGTGAAATTCTAAAATTCGCATAAGTAATCATTTTTAACGTTTCTATTTTTAAAACAACATGCTTCAGTTCACGCTACAACGCTTGACAACAAATGTTTAAAGCAAACTGAAAAAGTAATTCCTGGTGAACTGGTAAATATTTGTGATAAAGTATTTGTGTACCTCAATTTTATTTGTACATTTTAGTTGAGAACAGAAAGTAAAGGAAATAAATCTTTATAGCCATATTGTTTCTGTCCGTTTTATTTTTATCGCTGTGTCCTAATAGTGCAGTAAAATCTTCAAGGATCAATGTTTGAGACTCTCCACCCTTAGCAGGTTTTCTATTTCTCAAAACTGTTAAAAATGTATATCAGTTTGTACATGTTTCAATTCTGAACATTCTGAAACTTAAGTATATATATACTTACATATATGTTCATTGGTTTTATATGTTATTAAGTAAAGATATAAGCTGTAATATAAATCGATATAAAATCGATCGATATTGTTAATACTTACACTATCAAGAAGTAATAAAAAAGTGTATTTCGGGATCATCCAGTTTGTTTCCTGACGTCAAGGGCAACATATTAGAGAATACTACCTAGAGGACCATTCAACATATAATCATATAGTACATCGCATAACCAACCTAACCATATACATAAGTACATATAGAACACCATGTATAATTTATGAAATTACGATTTACTTTTATTTTCTCTATATTCTTTGCTTGCTTTCACCCTAAGATATAATTATAAAAGACTCTCAGAAATTATCATAAAAATATTATGCTAATTGCAGCCTTGATTCATTAAATTTTAGATCATCTGGGAAAACAGTAAGAAAGGAAATACTAGGCTTAAGTAAACTAACTGTGGTTAGATTTGAATATTCAGAATGAAATTTAAAGCGTTGTCAGGTTTTTAATTATATAAGGCGTACCAGTGACAATGGTTTATTCTACTGTCATGCATGTAACATATTCATTAATAAATACCCTCACATCTTCCTTCCATGCAACAATATATTAAGGTACATGTAAATTTGAACAATACAATTTGTTTTCGACGACCGGCTCCTAATAATTTGTACATAGCATATAAGCCTATAAGTACATAGTGTATAAGTATATAGATTAAGTACAAATACAGTTCGTTTAAAACTGTAGGTTAAGGTAGAATACTATAGTTAAATTGTCTTTGTTCGTTCATTCCGTATAGATAGTTATTTCATTTTATTTGTAAGCTCATTTTAAAGGACGTTGGAGTTGAACGGGAAGAGAAAGCGCGCTACCAAACAAAGGGTTTGTACATGTGCGCCATTGACATTGAACAGACAAAGGAAAAGAAATCGCATACCAGAGAAACGGTCTGCACATGAGTACCATAGCGGGCACGTGGGCCAAAATCTGATAGCGCGCTATAGGTCGTAAGAATCGAAATGCCCAACTCCAGCGTCTCTCGTTGTATATTAGAGACATTAATACGGCCCAATCTCGGCACAAAGCAGTCAACTCGTAGTCACCACAGTAAACACACGTCAAATAGTTAAGTCTGCACCGAACACAAGTCTCAAGGTAGAAACAAGAAAGAATTCACAGTGGCAGTATTCCTCGACACGGAGAAGGCGTTCGACCGCGTCTGGCACAGCGGTCTGATTTACTAACTCTCCCAATCTACGGCGCCCCGTCGCATCGTCCGAGTGGTGGCCTCCTTCTTGCATAGCCGCCGCCTCCAGGTGACGGTTGAGGACGTGCTGTCACCAGAACATCCCTTCGAGGCAGGTGTTCCCCAGGGCAGCTCCCTTTCGCCAGCCTACTACTCCTGGTTCGCAGACGACACCCCGACGGTGGAGGGGGTGTCACTAGCCCTGTACACCGATGACGCGGCATACTATACCAGTCCGCTCAACGCCGCCCACGCCGCGCGAAAAATGTAGCGCGCGCGTGACACCCTCCTGCCATGGTTATCCAAATGGCGACTCGCTGTTAATGTCGGGAAAACGCAGGCCATCACCACCGACCGATCGCGCCTACCACCATCGCTACGCCTCCACGGAGAGGTCGTCGACTGGTCGCCCACGGTGAAATACCTAGGGGTGACCATCGATCGCCCCCACACTATAAAGCTCCACGTGATGAAAACGATTATAGATTATATACGCGATTATAGAGGACGTCAAAAAAAATTTATCAGAGATGGAATCTCAGAAAATTGTTGCAAAGGTGTAGACTGGGTGAACAGCATTACAGTGATTAAGAAGGCCGATAGCGATTTACGCATTTGTTTGGATCCAAAAGAACTAAACAATGCTATCAAACTCGAGCATTCTAGGATGATTCTACTTGACAAGATAGTGTCAAAACTATCAGCGGTGTGCTTCCTTATCCTCTTGACGCTATTTCAGCATTTTATCAGGTCTAGCTGGGCGAAAGTAGCGTTTTTTGCACTTTCAACACCCCGTTTGGCCGATGTATGTTTTTAAGGATACCTTATGGCATTTCTTCCTCTTAGGAAGTATTTCTAAAAAAAACTTGATGAGAATTTTGATGATCTTGAGGGAGTATGCATCTACGTGAACGATTTACTGGTATTTGGTTCAAATAAAAAAGAACACGACGAATGGCTTAGACGCGTATTATCACCTGATTTATCACCTGATGATACTCATCTCTCAACCATAAAAAACATGTCCGCCTCGAAAAATAAAAAGGATATTGAGTAGCAAAATCGCGGACTGTGCAAATACATACTTGTATCTGCCCTTTGGCCGAATAATGAAGATGATTACGAGTTATTGAATATTATTGGTGATGTTGCAACAGCAGCGGTATATGGTGCCAATTGCAAACCACGGGGCGAGAAATGCGCAATCAAGGGAATACTTTTAGAAAAATCGAATACATTCATGAACGAGTTCTGACATGAGATCCAGGCAATGTAGAGTTGTAATCACAAAAATATATTTATCAAATCAAAAAACATATTATACAATTTTTGTTGTACAAGATGGATTATGGTTGGTGCTTAAACTTCTTGAAGGATTCCTCCTAGATATAATAAAGCACAATATGAAAGTTACAAACTGTAGATATAGTTTGTTTGATGTAGCTAGAATTGCTACAGGAAATTGCTAAAGGAAGTTCTGAAGGATTTGGAATATCTTCATAACAATGGACAAATTCATAGAAATATAAAAGCCGGAAATATTATTTTGGGTGAAGATGAAACTGTACAAATACTGTGATGGGACTGTACCGATTTTGGTGTATCAGCGTGGCTGGCTACAGGCACGGATGCATCTAGGCAGAAAGTTAGACACACTTTTGTAGGAAGTTCTTGTTGGATGGCCCCGGGGGTATGGAGCAAGACCATGGCTATGATTTTAAAGCCGATATTTGATCGTTTGGAATTACTGCGATAGAAATAACGGCGGGCACCGCGCCCTACCATAAGTACCCACCAATGGAAGCGTGGATGTTGACATCGCATTCGCCTAATTTGGATATACGGGCTGAGAAAAAGGAACAGTATACAGTATGTGGAAAAACGTTCAGGAAAATGATTGGTGATCGCTTACAAAAGGATCCTACCGGCTGCGTCATGTCAGGTTGTTCAATAAGATAAGGCGTACCAGTGACAACTGTGTATGCAACTGTCATGTATATAACATATTCATTAATAAATACCGTCACACGTTGTACAATTTCAACAGTGAAATATCTAGGGAGTAGCAATGTTAATGTAAATATAAAGAATGACATAATAAAATATCAAGAAGGAAATAAATAGGGATTCTCATTTTTAAACATTAAAAACATTATATCGAAAGAAAGCGTCAGGGAATCCACTTGATGGTAAAAACTGTAGCCCATGGACATCCGCGATACATGCTAATATCGGTTTAGAATGACAAACGTTGGTACGTCCTCGGATGCCGTGCGCTAACTTTGAAGATTTAGGTGTGATTTTTGGAAATAGAGATACGAAGGATGAGAAATAGGAAGTATAGGACGAGGATGAGATAAGGAGATTCATTCATCTTAGTATACTGCCCTTTGAATGGGTCAAAAGGAAATGGGATGAGTAGCCGTGTAAAAGTATAATGTAAAAGAGACCTCTCTTACGCCCTTATAATCCTCAATGTAAGGTAGAAAATGTTCGAAAAAATCAGTAGAAAAAAGTAGCAGTAGAAAGATTTAGACAAATGGTTATATTTTAAATCATTATTTTGTAGTAACAAATCATTTTTGAATGTACGAACGAGTACAACCTTACTTGCGACAAAGTCATAAATATTTACTGAAGTTCTAAGCGTTGATGGAACTTTAATATTACTTACAAAAACTGTTAATTCGCCTGAATTCCCAACGTTTTTAGATTTAAATTAAGAACACCCGTGGGCGTCCACGGAAACATCAAACCTTCCAACTTCGAAGACTTAAGAATAACTTTGCTTTACCTACTAATTGAATTGGCCCATTCGTTTGTATAAAATGTCTCTTAAAAACTTTCTGGAGCTGAATCGGGAGTAACACCTCGAAAAACTCCCGGTACAGTGTTTAAAATTTCATGTTCTGTCCTCATTATAATTTTGTTCTTCGTTTCGTTGAAAGCGAAGCTGGCGGCACGGAAAATATCTTTATGTTTTGAATTTATTTTCCTTGCGTAATTTTGAGCGTAATTTACTTGCACTGCTTGCATTGTTCCTGTCTCACGTGAATGAGTCAATTTGATTCATTTTACGTAATCAATATTTATTTGACTTTATCTGAGTAATAGAACCTTCTTGTCCTTAAGGAACCTTATAATGGAAGTAATGAATAAATAATAATAGACACGAGTACATACAACATCCCATTCAAAATCCTTTAATTTTTGTATGCACTTTTTGGTGGGATCTCTAGAAGTGACGTGCTTTTGTTTGATTATTCTAAAAATTGTGTATTAGGCGTTTTGTGGTTTAACAGTGATAGTTTATTAAATTTCAAAGTGTTTTTAGTACGTGGTGTTTGTGATAATCAAATAAAAGCGTGGGACTGCGTTTTTCGTGTGCTTCCAAGGAGTCCTCTTCTGTCCTCAGTACCATAAACCTACTATCGCTTTACTGAGCGACTCCTGACTTACTTAACGACGAGACTGGACATTGACAGGATACATTTTAGCTTTGAAATTGTTTATTACGAAGAAAACCTGACACTGGCAGAATGTGCTAATTGCAGCATTGACATATATGAAGAAAAAGAAAATTTTTATGTAACGTTTCATACATGCACGTTTCAACATGATGGCCTTCTTTCTGTTCCTGTAGTTCCCATTTTACAAATAGAATAAACATAATGTGCTGATTTAATGTAAGAAAGACAACATTAACATCAACAATTGTTAGTTAACATGTACATTTTTGAAAGATTACGTAGCATTGTAACAATACTACTTCGAGTATCGATCTTAATCGAACTTCTTGCTATGAATCTCTAAAAACTGGCCGCTAACTCAATCCTAAATTCAAATTCGCTCTTAACGTCAAATGCTATCTATCTTTCAATTTATTCATTTTGATATCTATTTTTTTATCTGCAAAGACGTGCTTACAGCATTCAATTAAATACTTCTATATCAGTACAGCATATGTTTGTGAATATCCCAAAGATCGCTTGTTGCGCATCTTCTTTTTATAACTATAAATTTATAAAAAACACCTTATTAAGATAAATAGTTTATTAATAGTTTACCTTTTTAATAAAATAATTAATTTCATAAGTTCTATTTATTATATCAATGTTTTTTTTATTTTATTTTCCATTTACGCATAAATAAATTGCTGAAGTGAGGACTGACTAATTCATTCTTGACAAATCCCTTTGAACGTTGCAGTATTTAGGTATCTTTATTATAAAAATATTGTACCGCACCGGCTTCCCCTATTAGCGGACTGTATGTAACGATGTGGTCGCCGGTACGGTTCTTGCTTGCTGTGTATGCGGGTTTTTATTCAGGATGCCAATATTTCTTCTATTTCTGGTTTTCTTATATCGCTGTACGGCTCGGAATGAATGTATGGACATCCGCGCCCATATTTATATTATCTAGGAAAATATCTTAATAGCGACTTTTAAATAAGCTATAGCGCCATCTATCGCTAATTTTGCGAAACTAAACCGGTTGTCCCGAACAAATACAGTGACAAAGCTACTATGACTCATAATTTATACACAGTTATAAATATCTAAGTTTGTCTCTACACATTGCACTCACCAGAACTTTCCACTTTAACTCTGCAATTAAAACTAAAACTCGTTAGTGTTAAACAAACAAGTGTTATAATAATAGTTGATGAACGCACATTCAGTTTGTTTACTCTGTTACTTAGTCTGTGTCATGTTTATAACATTTACTATATAGTTCTATATACTAACATTTATACATATAAATGTGGTTCTGGGTGCTATATTCATCTCTATGGATAAAATATGTTGCTTCCGGACGGGATTTCTTCGGATTCTCTCCTTCACAGCTTTAATTGTCTATTTAGTACGAATAGTGCGTGGACACCCAGCCCTTTTTCTGTCACAGAGGACGACCTACCAATAGCCCAGTATACAAATATTCGGTTAATACCAAGCGAATGGAGTATTAAAAATTGCATTTGGCTCCATGCCTACTCTGTGTAATGCAATTACAGCAATACGGTTCTCGTTATCAGTCCACTCCATTTTAATATTAATTCAATATTTAATAATGACTGGCGCCAAAATGAGACAAACATTTATTTTTCACGCGAGAATGACAGATTCCAAATTCAAATGTAATTTATTTATTTTTCTTTATTGTAACAGTATTTATGGCCAGACTAGGATTAGATAACGACTAGATTTTGATTTTTAAAAAACATACTTTTTGTTACATGTTTCTATTAAACATAAACAAAAAATGATCGATTGATAGTAATAACAAGAATAAGCAAAAATTTTGCGTTATGTTTAAAAGTTTTTTTTTTTACATAAACATAATCTTGAAACAACGAACCTTTAAGTTAAAAAATCTTATCCAAAATCAATAAGTCAGTTGGAGTAGGTCTAATGTAGCTTGTGTTCGGATTGAAACCAACCGTAGCGTATAGAAGGAATAATTTATTTAAATAATATGTGACAATACACACAACGCTAAGTCGATAAAACGAGTAGCTTCGCAATCATATTTTGTATTTATAACAACCAATTAGAGCAACGCGATGTAAACTGGTTAGATACGGTGTGCGAGTAAGTATATATTTTCTCACAGTAATGTATCTTTGGTCCGATAACGTCCCATTATTCTTTATAATTACTCAATTCAAAGTTCATAAATACATTGATTATTCAATTTTGTTGTTCATAATAATAAAACGTGTCTTTGAAATTCGATTCGAGCAGCAAAAGAGATCGTTCCTAATCATTTATTAATTGACATCGACGAGCCCTCTCTGTATATTCAGTGACTTGAAAAACACTGTCGAAAAATAAACGTTTTTATCGCGCGTTTCGTTAATTTTTAAATACGCAGATGTGGAAACGAAATATACGTTGAGTTATTATACTATATATACTTTACGTGTCATTTAAGCCATGTGCCGTGTGAAATATGTTGCAAATAAAGATTGTTTATGAACAAAATTCACTTGCAATAAAGTCAGTAAATGAATGAGTAATGATAAAGTAGACGTAATAAGTTCTTGACTGTGATAATTAAATATTTGGCATAGTAAATAAAGCAAATATTACTGAATGTACAAAGTTGTATGACATAAAATATACATATTTATTACAGCGACATTTGGAATTGTGCTGCAATGACATAAAAAAAAATGCCAATGATGTATCCTATGTCTATGACCTATGTCTCCAATGAAAATATCTATTTTTACACAAAATACCACTTTGATCGGGATTTGGGTTTACAGATTTTGTTTTACGAAAATATAGGACGGTAAGTAAAATCTTTCCACATAAAACTTATGCACAAAAACTTAAACCAATAAGAGATTGATATTTAATAGTCTTTTCTAGTAGATCCATTCCCAGAAGGATGAATGGCGATTGTAATGATAGGAAGAAAACTCATCATCCTGTCGCCCATCCTTGCCAATTACTTTTGCAGATTTCATACTAAATCTCCAATGGTAGGCGACGCAGCCGGGGGCGTACCAGCATTTGTCATTCTCGTATCGCGTATGTTCATGGGCGACAATATTCATTAACCATGAGATGAAACTGTTTGTCCGTCTCCCACGTACCTGTTATAAAAATACCTGATAAATTGTGTTGTATAACTAAGCACTAAGCGCTCGATGTTCAAGCGCTGAATAAACGCTAATAAACATTTAAGACTTGAGCGTTGGATGCTAGTGAGCGTTAGCCTTAAACCCTTGTTTAAAAGTTTGAATTCAAAACGGTAAAGGTTAAGGTTCTTAAGCACTGACTTAGCGCTCGAGTGCTTAGCGCTCATTTTTACAACACTAGTAACAGAACAGTGAATGCGAAATAGATTTTCGAACATGCTGGAAACATAACTGTATTTCGATTTTTGTTAGTAGAATAAAGGCCTTGTGTTTCCAATAACAAAACAAATATTAGTATAAACGTACATATATAACAAAACAACTAAGTTTCTTCCAGTGTTTCAAACAAACAGAAACTGTAGAAACTCAATCATAAACTACAATCCTTAGTAATAAAACTAGTAAGAACCAGCAAGATCTTACGATATATCCGGGCTTCCCTAACACTTTCGCTGCGATAAAGGTGTGAATCCTTGATCGTGTTTTTTGGTTTTCCTTCAAGTTTACCAAGTATTTAAGAGATTTGTATATTATTATCTTATACTTCGACCAATTTTTGCAAAGGATTTTAAAGGACCAGTAGCATTTCTGCATATTTCCTCATAGTTTTTGCTTATCTGGACGATTATTGGCTCCTTAAGTTAACAGATTGCGATTATTGTTGATCGATTGCAGTAGTTTCCTTCCTTAAGGTTTGTTGCTAAAGCCTACGACCTGTAGATGTCACAGGATTATTATTGAAGATTAGGGACTCTAAGTCTATACATATAGTCATTTACGACTGCGATTGTTGCCGATATATTGTGATCACCTCCTTTCATATAGTTCAATGCCTATGGTCTGCAGGCATCGAAGATTATTTTTGGTAGCAAATTATTGGATCTCTTCTGGCTTTAAGCGTCCATATTTTCTTATAAAATGAAGGTCCCAATCTTTTGCACATTAAACGGTCACATTCACAAAGCAGGTGTAATTATATTTATCTGTAGATCTGTTATATTTATAAATTTTTTAGTCCTAAAAAGTGTAACCTTTGTTCAACTTTTAGTCCCTTTTAAGTGCTCTCGTGGCAGTATAAATGACGTACCAACTTGGAGTGGGTAACTCACTGTATAATTTTCTCCCTGGAGTAATCTCTGAGTTAGACGTGGTAATACACCATGAACCATAAAAATTGGTGTCCCACCATACGGCTATACGCCTGAGACCAAACAACAGTCAATGCAATGGATTGCGGTGGGGGAACCAACTCCGAAGAAGGCAAAGGTAGTTCTCTCTGCAGGAAAAGTGATGGTGACAGTTTTTTGGGATAGCCGTGGAATCATTCTTATCGATTACCTTGCAACTACGCTATTGTACTACGCTGCATTGCTGGATAAATTGAAGGCCACAATTAAGAAAAAAACGTCCGCATTTGGCCAAGAAAAAAAACCTGTTTCACCAGGATATCGCTCAGGTTCACACGTGAATGGTCGCAATGTCAAAATTTAACGAATTGAAGTATGAATTGCTTCCGCACCCACCCTATTCGCCAGATCTAGCTCCCAGCGACTTTTTCCTATTTCCTAATTTGAAAAAATATCTCGGGGAAAAAAAATATAAGTCAACGCTGTGAATCAGTATTTTTCAGGTTTAGACAATCAATTTTTTTCTGATGGTTTAAAAGGATGGGAGAAACGTTGGGCCAAATGTATCGAGTTGCAGGGAGATTACGTCGAGAAATAAATTTTGTTTTGCTTCGAAATATGTGTTTTTCTTAAAAAGGCCGGAAATTTTTCAAATAACCCTCTATACTTAAGGCTCGCCACCACACTCTGTTTCCACCTTTGTCATTTAGCCTATCTAATTAACTTTTTTGATATTTTTTTAAGCACAGTAAATGACGACAGGAGTAATCCTAAACAGAGCTCAATGTAGCTTTGGAAGCATAGAAAGAAACCGCACAAACCTCGAATTAGAGTGGGCCCGTTGTAATTTACACGGTAACAGACGGAAATGCCGATTGGCGATTGGCGGACTGGCGTTACATTTCAGACACTAATTGCTTGCAAAGACCAGTAAATACTACCATCCGTACCAATTGAACTATTTAGCACTGAACATTTTACATAAAGTATTTTTCAGGTACATTCACATATGTTGTATGTATATACAATATTTACTTTTAAGGACTTTTTATCTTCAATAAGCCGTTTGCTATATATGAGCAGTCCTGTTATGCTTAAGTGAGTTGTAACATTCTTAAACTTAATAAACAGGTATATTCAAACCGTATTCAAATATTTTTCAGCTGTTTTCCTGTCCTCAGGTAACAAATAGAAATTCTGTTTGTTTCAGGTACATATAATAAATAAATAAGTCAGAACGTAAGTAGCAACTTATTTATTTTTAAATAGAATTTTAAAAACAGGTTAAAAGCATCCTTCCAACAGCATTCCGAGTACACTAGCAAATCAGTGGAATTCTCCCATTCCCATCTAGATTATTGTTTAAAGATACTACAGATCCCTAAACGAAATAATTGAAATAGACTTCCATTTAACAACATGCTGATGCAAATCCAAGTACATTTATTTATTTTTGCATCACAGAGCAAGATATCAACATATCAAAGCACAATTTAATATAGTATGTACAGTAGGTGTTATATCTAATTGACATCTCTATAGTTTTGACCACATAAAAAGGACTTCAAATAATACTACAATATTCAAGTCTACTACGAAAAAGGCTGTCGAAGAGTGTTTTTTATAAACACCTTGCAAAACCCTTTGCAGCTTCGTGAAACTAAACCTAATGTCTGATTACAAGTACTAAATATGGAGTCAAAATGGCCCTTAAAGTACATTTTGGAATCCATAATGATGCCCAAATCACGTGCTGAAGTTTTTTAAACCACATTCTGACCATTTATTGAATAATTAAAGTTAATACCCCTTTTTTAGTATTAAAACCAATCGCAAAACATTATAGTACAATTGAAGTACCTACATTCGTTACACTGAGTACCTACGTTCCTAGATCAAGACTCTGCAGTGTAGACCAAAGTAATTATAGCGAGTGTTGGTCCACCTCCAAGTTGGCTTTGTGCAAGCGAAGAAACGCGGGCCTAGGGGGAATCCAATGTGTACCGTACGTGACAACAACGTACGAAGACGAGAAAGACGTGTTGCAGTAATAGGATTATTCGGAAGTGTAGGTACGTGAAACATCAAGTATGTGAAGAAAAGAAACTTTAATTTAAAATTTGATATTGTATTTTTAGAAATGAAACTGAATGTATGTCCCATTCGCCTTCATTTCTGCCGATGCGGGTTATAACTGGTGAACTTTGCGGCGTATTTTGGATAGTTTGGTATCCACAGCTCACTAGATTCCTTATAAGACTTGTACTCAATTTTATTCTTAGGATCACGGCTTGTTGACTATATTAGAAATTGAAAGTAATTACGCACGCGTGAGGTTTTACTTCAATGCCATACCTATCATCGGCCTATGTCTTTCCACTGCTGGATATAGGCCGCTCCCAATGCTCGCCACCACACACGATTCTCGGCTCTTCTCATCCAACCATCACCTGCGAATTTCTTTAAGTCGTCGGTCCACCTGGCCGGAGGGTAACCCAGTATACTTCCCGGCACGTGACCTTCGGACGTTTTATTGTGTAGTCAAAAACAAAATATATTTGACATTTACAAATGTTTTATACAGTGTTGTGTGTCAGATGGCACGGACCAGCATGTATAGTCGCTTTTTGCGGCTCATACATTTTAGAAATTAATAGAAGACAAATATACTGAAAAAAAAAATTCAATGATTTTTGTTCACATTAGGATTATGAAACAAAATACAACAAAGTAGGGAACAGTATTATAAAATTGTGTTGTCATAATCGTTCACTTCCACGTTTTAAAATACGATGGTAATTTTATTCCGATACATTGTGCTATCTTAAATAAAAGTTTTTATAAACAAACCGGGTTTTTGTGATCTTTTATTGTCGACGGATCAGTTAAAATAGAAATTCTCATGATAAAAATATAGGACTCAGCGTCACTGTTAAATTATCAAACCTCAATATTTCTCGGGTATAGTTCAAGAAATGAACGAGTTAATGAAAAAGAAAATTTATATATTTAAACCAATAATATTAATTTTACAAGTAATTTTTAATTAAAAAAAATTAAAGAAATTTATGAGCCTCTTTTAAAAAGTAAATAATAAATAAATAAATAAATAAAAATAAATAATAATAATATATTTATTGAAATTGATAGTGTATTAGCATTAATATCTAGCCATATAACTATAACAGAATTATAACTCTGTGCCAGTGATAGTCATTCATAATTACTATACGTATGATGCATACATAGGTCACACTGAAAATTTCCAGCTGGCCACGTACATAAACAATATTTAAAAAGTAGGTAATTACAATATTTGAAAATGGAACTCTTTAGCTGTAGAATAAAGTTTGTTTCATCAACAGTCATTTGTTTTTTCAATGTGGCGTCATTTAAAAAATTGCGTGTTTGCATTACAATGGATTTAACTCGTGAAAATTTTCGCTGTATGATTTTCTACGATTTTAAGTGTAATTTGACAGCTCAGCAGAGCCTCGCTTGGCTTCAAAC
Organism: Sesia apiformis; assembly: GCA_914767545.1. Classification (NCBI taxonomy): domain Eukaryota; kingdom Metazoa; phylum Arthropoda; class Insecta; order Lepidoptera; family Sesiidae; genus Sesia; species Sesia apiformis. The sequence goes on along the minus strand of OU611963.1, from coordinate 12,281,874 downwards.
TGCTTTTGGCGATGAAGCACCAAGCAAGACGACAATTTATAGCTGGTTTGCAGAATTTGTGTCAATCTCAGTGATGAATTTCGTGAAGGTCGCCCGTCCACCGCTGTCAACAACAAAAACATCGATATTGTGCGCCATATGATCGAAACAGACAGGCATGTGACCTACCATGAGATTCGGGCATCCTTAGGCATAGACATGAGTAAGATACAATCAATCTTACACAAACATTTGGCTGTGCGAACCTGTGCTCACGGTGGATCCCACACAATTTGACTGAGACTCAAAAAACGGAACGCGTCGCTTGGTGCAATGCCATGATTACCAGATTCAACGAAGGGGCGTCACTATTGGTGTGTAACATAGTAACAGGTGACGAAACATGGATTTATGGCTACGACCCTGAAACAAAGCAGCTATCGACCATTTGGGTCTTTCAAGATGAGCCGAACTCCACTAAATTGGCACGTGTGCTAAGTTCCGCGAAGCAGATGATCGCTTCTTTTTTTAGAAAAACTGGACACGTGGCTACAGTTGCTTTGGAGAATCGTCGTCGTACCGTGAATGCTGATTAGTGCACGACCATTGGCTTGCCGGAAGTTATCGACGAACTCTGTAAAAACAACCGTAAACGCCGCATAATCTTGCACCATGACAATGCCAGTCGGCCAAATAAAGGACTTTTGAAGGCGAAAAACGTAGAATTCATGAGCCATCCTCCGTACAGTCCCGACTTGACACCTTGTGACTACTTCTTGTTTCCAAAAATTAAAAACCAATTACGTGGTTAACGACTTTCATCGCAAGAAGAGGCTGTCAAAGAGTATGAAAAACATGTTTCCGAGGTTACCACGGAGGAGTGGACTAAATGTTGTGGAAATTGGTTTATTCGTATGAAAAAATGTATTTTCATATCTCATATTTAATTTTCATTATCTCACGGAGAATATTTTGAGAAACAATAAACTGATTTTTGGCCATTCATTGTAATTTTTTGTTATTCATTCCGGAAACTTTCAGTGTGGCCCTCGTGTAAATACGCCATATATCATATAATAGGGGGTAAAGTATGAAATTGCCGTTTTATAGTAATAGATACTTTGAATTGACATAAAACCTTCATGGTGTGAGATTTTCGAGTGAAACTTTTTTCACATGATACCTATGAGGTTCTTGTTTTAAAAAATGTGCAACATTCGATTTTCGACATTCAATTGTTTTTTTTTATTCAGCTTAGACGGGAAAGATGGATACTTCGAAAATCCGAGAAATCTTTGAATACGAGTTCCGACGCGGAACTAACGCGGCAGAAACGGCTCGCAATATCAATGCTGCGTTTGGAGAGGAGACTGCTAATGAACGAACCGTGCGTTTTTGGTTTAAACTCTTTCGTAATGGAAACTTCGACTTGAAGAACGAACCAAGTGGAAGACCGCCCACACAGGTGAATAACGCTGAATTGAAGGAGATGGTGGAAGCCGATCCGAGTCAAACTACCCAGGAATTAGCGGCATGGTTTAACGTTACCTTACCTACAATATTGACTCATTTGCATCAAATCAATAAGATAAAAAAATATGAAAAATGGGTGCCTCATGATTTGACTGATCTGCAGAAAGAAACGCGTGTTGAAACTTGCGTTGCCTTGTTGAATCGGTACAGAAATGAAGGAATATTGGATCGAATTGTGACATGTGACGAAAAGTGGATTCTTTACGATAACCGAAAGCGAAAAATGCAATGGCTGACCCCAGGTCAAACGCCGCAACAGTACCCTAAGGCAAAGCTTACCAATAAAAAGGTAATGGTAATTGTTTGGTGGTCTATTCATGGTGTTATTCACTATAGCTTTCTCAGGTCTGGTCAAGCAATAACAGCAGATGTTTACTGTACGAATGAAACAATACATGTTTTCTTGTCTTTTATTGTTCACTACAAATTTATTCTTGCATGGTCTTAAGTAGAGGAAGAAAAATATTAATAGCGTGTTTCAGGATTTGACTTAGGAGTGAGGAGCGACATCTAGCATCGAATAGGTAAACTATAAATTTTACATATTGAATTGTTAATTATTATACGTGGACATGGCGAGCCTTCTATGATCGTTCAACAACAATACATCATGGTTGTACATGTACATACCGCCCACCAAGGACCGTCTTAGGTGTCCTTAAAGACTCCGCCCACCATGAGGGACCTGAACTTAATTGTAATTCATAATAATTAAGTTAATTTAAAACTAACATGAAATAGTACCTGATCCTGTTTTAAATTCATTAGACTAAATAACAATTTGTATATGTATAAACACAACAATGTAACTTCCGGAAACAAACAAACAATTAGACAATACATTGCATTTCCTCTTACTTGTATTAACACAGTTCATTATAGCCTATTATAATCAAATTAATCACAACTAACATAACGTTCTACACAACAGCATAATGAATACTCACTGAGATAGTAAGTCGGCAAATCAAAATATCACAAAAAACTAACATAAGACTTCACGTTAGTCAGTGACTGGTAAAATGCATAACTTTGAAATAGGCCTTTTAATAATACTATTATTACAACGTAGACTAACAACACGAGTAACCTTGCCCAAACCAGAATGCTTTGCTTGACAATTTCTTATACATAATTTCGACGTGTCCTGCAGTTCAAAGCTAGTCAGCCATGGGCTGAAGGTATTCAATGGCTCGGTAATTGGCAAGAACCTTCTACATTAAGACAATACACGAACCATTCTTCTTAAAGACGAAAATCTATCACAAATATCGCTCTATTCAGTAAGGTTAGTGGTCAAATGGCACACTGGTTTCGTTTTCTCCTCCAATTTGGTCTCTTCGATATTTTGTGGACTGTATTTAATTATTTTATGACAACCAAACTGGACCTTCTTTCCACAACTTTAATTCAGCACAATCACCAGCCTTCAAACCTCTCGAGGCGCAGTCTGCTGGGTTGTCCTTTGACGACACGTGTGACCATTGGCCTCTATCCATTGCTGTGAGTATCTCTGAGACCCTGTTTGCTACAAAGATCTTCCACCTAATAGGATGACTACTCAGCCATGCAAGTACTACCGAAGAATCAGTCCAAGCAGGGACGTTTTCCTTTGACACTTTGAGGAGAGTTGACACTTCCACTAACAGCTTGGTTAATAACACCGCACCGCAAAGCTCGAGCCGAGGTATGGATACCTGCTTAATTGGGGCAAGTTTGGTTTTAGATGTTATTAAATTAACGTGTACTCTTCCTTCATTGTCCACTACGCGAGAATACACAGCAGCGGCAAAAGCTTGATTGGATGCGTCGCAGAATCCGTGCAGTTCATATGTGACGTCATCAGTGCTTTTTTGTATCCATCTAGGGATTTTAATGTTTGTAACTTGACACAGTTCGTTACGAAATTTCAGCCAATCTTTTAACAAATCGGACGGAAGCTCTTGATCCCACTGAATACCTGACACCCAAATCCGTTGTATAAATATCTTCGCAACTATTATTATCGGAGCAATCCAACCCAATGGATCGAAAAGGCGGGCAATGTCAGATATTACCTTCCGCTTGGTTATAGGCACACTGACTGGAGACAGCTGAACAGAATACTCAAACACATCATCTCTCCTGTTCCAAGTGACACCTAAAATCTTCATGACATCATCTTCTTTCAACTGCAGATTGCCTTGATCAATCTGCTTATCTCCTTCAATCTCATGCAGGAGTTCATTGCTACTACTGGACCACTTCTGTAACTCGAAACCCCCTCGTTTGAGTAACTCATTCATCTCACGACACACCTGTATTCCTTCCGACACTGATTGACAGCCGGTCATGAGATCATCAACGTAAACGTCCTTTAATACCCTCTCCGAAGCTATAGGGAAATTATGACCTTCATCATGCGCAACTTGTTGAAGAGCTCGAACAGCTAAGTACGGAGCCGATGCCGTTCCAAATGTCACGCGCAATAATCTAATGTGCTTTAAATCATCCTCTGGAATATCGCGCCACAAAAGTCATTGAAAATCTGCATCTGCATCTGTTACTTTGACCTGTCGATACATCTTGACTATGTCTGCAACTATGCTTATGGGATGCTCACGCCACCGCATAATAATGTGTCTTAAGTCGAGCTGCAACCTCGGTCCAATTAACATATCATTATTCAGGGACACACCATTGGTTCCACGACAAGATGCGTCGAAAACAACACGAACTTTGGTCGTTGTTCTCTCATTGCGAACAACCGCATGGTGGGGCAGATACACTACGTGCTCATTATCACGTTGGTCCTTAGGTATAACTTCAGCGTGACCTAAGTCCAAGTTCTCGTTTATGACCGCAGCGTATTGTTTCTTGAAATCTGGGTTGCTCATAAATTTCTTTTCCAACCAATAGAACCGTTTCGTCGCAATGTCTCTTGAGTTGCCGTATTTGTATTTCGGCTCATCATCTCGAAATGGCAGTTTGACGATATATCTTCCAGAATCATCTCTACTTGTAGTTTGGCTAAAGATGTCTTCACACAACTGCTCTTCTGGTGTAAGATGTTTGATGGAAGTCATCCCACTTATTTCCGATTCCATCTCCCAAAACTTTTTAAGCAGTTCGTTTTCGTCAACGGATGCATGCAAACTGACAACTTTATTATGACAATTCCCGTTATGACTCGTTATTCTCGTCTTTATTATGACAATAGTGTTCCCATCTGATCGCACGATCAGTTTCTTGTTGCATGTGCGTAAGTTTCCCGTCGGATCGCGTGATCAGATGTTTTTACAAAACAACAATCAATTGTTTTTACAATCAAGATGCAAGATTCAAGATGCAATCGTCAAAATAAATAAAATATTTTCCTATCTGATCACTTTTCAGTTTTTAACATTTCTATGTATAAAATTATGTTTGAAGTTACTCGTATCAAGTCCGTAGCGCCATAGTACTGTCCGTCAAAATTTATACAGCTTTGAAAAAGGCATTTCCTGTGACTACTTCACAGACTTCCCTGTAATTTTGGAATGTATCAGTTCAAAGATGTAAGCAGTACTTCGTGATTACGAGAGAGACCAGTGCTTTAGAGTGGGAAGTTTGAAACTAAATGATTATAACTAGGTAGGTATGAATGAACACAACTTGAAGTCTTACCACAATCCACGAATAAGTCCAAAAACAACTCTCGTAATGTTGTTAAAACTTGGAGCACCGGTGTCACTAACGACAGTTTTAATTTGTCGTCTTTCACGTAGATCAACATGAAATGAAATGGACAATTGTTGGTTAATAAATTAATTTTAGGTTTTAGGCGTAACAGTTTAGCCAGCGTTTACGTTTACATAAGGCAATTTACATGAGGAGGTCTATGTCCAGCAGTGGATGATTTAAAGGCTGGTTGTGAATACGGTTATGGTTATTATGGGTAATTTAGGAGTTCTGGTCGGTTCTTATTTGGTTGTCAATTGAGTTAGGTTGTGTGTTCGTATATTTATTTGAGATACTTAATTAAATGCCCCAAATATTATATTTTACATAAATACAATTACCAATAATAGGTACACACATCAGTTAGGAAGAGACGACTGAAGGTAGCAGGGGCGGGGCGGTACTGCTTAGCCTCTACTGCTGAGTTGACAAAACACTGTGTCTAGCATTCGACACGGTGTCGACATTATGTCCTTACAGGTAACATACTCCATGCCAAGGGTGGTGTCAAATTTTATTAAATTGGAATTTCAGCCCGCGTTCCTTAACCTTCGCTACAGCGTGCAGCTACATTGATTTTGAAACTTGATAAACGGTAGTGGCCAAGTGCAAGTAGGTATCTATATAAATATTGTTTTCATCGACAAGAAAATGTGAGGAGCACGGACAACACTAGCGATCGCCAGAGATATTATCCACTCTAGAGTTGGTTTAGCGTTGTTGATATCTGTTTTGTTTAGCACAGTAAATTAGTTTGTTTTTGGAGAAAAGGTGGCAGACGAGAATACAGTCCACCTGATGGTAAGTGGATACGGTCGTCCATAGACATCCTCAATACACGTCCATATGAGTCCAGAATGACAAATGTCGGCACGCCACCTGATGCGCTGCCGACCTTTGGACATATAGGAATGTATTTGGAGAATGCTTTTTTTTTTATATTAAGTCATGGAGTTCTGTTATATTAAGTCATTGTCTCATTTTCACAAAATATTCGATACGTGGTTTAAAAATGTTGTTGTTACTTAGTAATTTAATAAACATTTTCTTTGGAGGAATCTATCTACCTTAAAGGAATAATTTAGAAGTGAATATATTCGCTCATGTTATTTCTTTTAAATTTAAATGTACTGTCCATTCATTTTGTATTGACGAAGGCTTTTAACGGATATTGCACTACTTCCTATCGATTAGTCCCCCAGTCGAGGCTAATGCATTTGCATGTTCCTCCCGAAGTACTTTGCTAATTATTAACAGATATGTATTCTATTTTAGAAATTAACTCTGATATTGCATAGGATCTTACATATATTACGTCTTAATGTCTTAACGTAGATAAGAGTATATTTATTATATTTCCATATGTTCATAAAATATTATTAATTTTTGTTTCGAAATAAAACAACAACAAGCCAAATAATAAAAGCAACGACAAAAGTAAAATAATAGAAAATTTATTCTTCTTTTCAAATATCGAAATGGTGCAATTAACACATTCTGCCCAGTGATAAGTTTTCTTTATAATAAACAATTTCAAAGTCTAAAACGTATCCCATCAATGTATCCTGTTAATTTCGTATCCTGACTTACTTCGCTTAGTAAGTCAAGAGTAAGTTAGTAAGTCAGTAAGTTAAGTCAAGAGTCGCTTAGTAAAGCGATAGTACGTTTACTGAGGATAGAAAGGACTCCATGGAAGTACAATACATGAAAAACGCAATCCCACGCTTTTATTTTATTATTACAAACACTACGCACGAAAAACACTTTGAGGTTTAATAAACTATCACTATTAAACCACAGAACGCCTAATTTTAATTTTAATTTAACGCCTTTTTTTAATACTATAAATGCCTTCTTTGAAAAGCAATTTCAACTAGTCAAAGAGAATAAGTTAGAGTAGGTGAATTAATACAAGACCTGAGCAGTTACTTTAGCAAATTGTAAAGAACATAAACTTTTTGTTTACATTTTACGAGGCTGAGTAAAAAAGTAATAAAAAGAGGTTGTAGAGAGTGTCGCCTGCTAGCATTGTTTTATTGGCACCTTTAATGTGGCCGTTTTTTGTCCATCTGTAGGATTGTTTTTGCTCCATGACGTCGTTAAAGATGTAAAGATAGTATATATAAAATATTTCATTGCTCACATATAACATTATATGTGGGAGTTTAAGATGGAGAATGCACGCTGTAATTCCACAGCTAGTGAGCGTACTGATCTGGCCACGTTACCTCTCTCTCACAGAAGACTACCGTAAGTTGTACCGCCTTTCCCACTTTATCCTATTCCTCCAATGTACGTACTTGTTACGGTAGTGAGTGAAATATGCCACAGCCCATTCGTATCTCCATCTATCCCATCCCTCCCCATTTTCCCAACCCTTTCTCCAAATCTATTCCTATCTCCAATAACGCATCCGGGGTCGCGCCAAAGTTTATCATTCTGGACTGATATTGGCATATATACTCGTCTATACTCGTCTGCCGCTGTTTATCCGTATTTTTTTTAATAAAATGTATATTTAATGTATCCGTATTTTTAATAATAGGTATGTATACCTATATATATATGACGGTATCAAATTAATTTTAAGACAATGCCGCTCTCGATGCTTCCGCCATCTAGTGCCAGCGCAAGCTAACGGAACTACAGAGTGTGACAGTTGTCATTGAGAATTTCCAACTTTTAGTCTTGACGGTGACCTAGATTAATTTTATTTATTTAAACTTTAGTGCACAAAGAGACATTGTACAACAGACGGACATAATGCCTAGTGGCATTCTTTGCCAGTCAACAGAAATACAAACGGCGGCGGTGAATCGTGCATTCAATAAAATATGACTACAAACAATACAAATATAATACCTAGTTAATCAGTTGGAAGAGTGTACAAGAGTTTGATAACCTGAGTTTGATAACCTGGCTAACACATCTATCAAATATGTGTTAGCCTCCGAAGAATCGTTGTCTGTCTAAATTCGTAATTATATACGATTACCAGTGTAATTCAACTATCAGTATTGCATTCCAAATTATTGTGAAACGTTACCGTTGTTCTTATTGTGTGAGTTCCATCCTTTAATTACTTCGGTCTAGGTTCCGACTATGTCTGAGTAAGTGGATGTGGATGGAGCGTAGCTCTGGCCATCAGCCGACATATAATATATGTTATGAAGACTGAAAGAGCTCAAATATGTAACTGATTAAATAGCTGGAGCTAGAGCTGGTGTAAGGCTATAACGACTTTCTATTAGAACTTGAACAAATATAATGCATAAAATAAAAGAAGTACTAAACGTCAAAACAGAATTTAGTCAACATAATTAAATGCATTTTATATTCTAAATTGGGTCTGAATGCGTATATAATAAAGGTATTTGTTTATCTTTTATTTAGTTCCTATATAGGCCAAACTAAGCGTTCAGTTGCGGAAAGGGTCAAGGAACACATCGCAGCTGTAAGAAACCCCCAACGAGTAAATGAGCAATAGCCGAGCACATTCTCAACGCTGGAATTAATCATTGGATAGAACTCTGCACTCCCAAAATTCTTTTCACAGAACGTTACTATTATCCCATATTTTTTTTATTTATAGAAAGAAGGTGGCAAACGAGAATATAGTCCACCTGGTGGTAAGTAGATAGTGTCGCCCATAGACATCCGCGATACATCCCAACATTAATCCAAAATGACAAACTTTATCTCACTCCCGAATGCGCTGCCTACCTTTGTCGATGAAAGAATGGATTTGGAGAAATGGTTGGGGACGCGAGAAGGTATAGGATGGGGATGGGCTCTGACATATCTCACTCACTACCGAAACAAGTACATACATTGGGGAATATGATAAAGTGGGAAATGCAGTACATTTCAAGGTAGTATTCTGTGAGAGAGGGGTAACGCAGCCAGTTAAGTGCGCCCAACTGCTGTTGGATTGCAGCGTGCACTCTCCCCCTCCTACGTTTGTACGTGAAGCGATTGAAATTAAGAAATATAAAAATTTCAATCGGTAAGATGGATATAAACTGTCGCCGACGGGAAATCCAGTGATTAACAAATTTGAACCTTGCGATTTGCCGCCGAATACGTCCGTGGACGTTGTCAGTGAGTGTGTCGCAGCCTTTTCGAATATGAAGATCGAATGTGGGTAGTTGATGAAACTGCTCGCAGCGCCCATCCTGGACTACCCGCCTTTTCAGTCAACTTGTGACCACGACTGGTATAACTTGTGCCTAAACGTCGAGTAAGAATAAGAGGTGAACAAATATACGCGTTGAGACTCGATTTAGAATATAAAATGTGTACAAAACGCAAAAGTTTAAAAGGCTATATTGATTAAAAAGATAAGAAGTCCGTGCCATTAAATAACTTACTCAACAACAGTTAAACGTTCAAAAAGTAACTATCTAAATTGACCTAGTTACTGATAACATATAAGCAATAAATCAAACTTCGCTATTCTGTAAGTGAGCAATAAATAAAATGGAACACCTCGGGGTGGAAAATTGGTTTGCAGTTATTCCCATGAATATGAAATAGTTTGTATAAAGGCAATTGTAGGGGTCGTAAAAATAAGCGAGTTTTTTTGGAAACACTATATTTGCTTAAAAATATATATAGGAGTATGTTGAGAAATGTAACCGTAATTAGCCCCTTTAGCGACCACTGATGGACATTGGCTCCACATACACATTGCATGAATGATGTATGAGCTTAAAACTGCCCAAAATTATTTTGGAAATACACTTTTATATAAATATGTAAAGAAAATATATTTCTTTGATTTGAATTTTGCCACGCTCCGCGCTGTCGGTGAAAGTATCATAGTGTAGATAAAGCAGTGTAGGTTATGAGAATATGGCGTCAAGTTAAAAGTCAAGTTTATCTTTCGATACAATTTGACAGTAAACACGGTTCTTTTAACCGACAGCGCGGAGCGTGGCAAAATTCAAATCAAAAAAATATATTTTCTTTAGAAATGTATTCAGTCGAGAGGCCGATAGATGCATTTAACTTCCCTGGCCAGCATTTGGGAAAATGCGTCATCTCTTGTCGTCGCCTATACTTACCACAATGTTTGTACATTTAATCAAACGATACCGTGAAAGATAGATTACTTATGTAGGTACATTACTTAGTAGTCTGCCTTTACATAAGGGTTACTGTACGTATAGAATATATGAATAAAACATAGTCTTTTCTTTTGAAGTTTATTTAGGTCGCAGGACTTGTGGTAGTCTCTCTGACAAGCTAGTGGATCAAGTTGTCCCCGTTCAATATACGACATTAATATAATTGACCATTTACGTACAAACAATATCGTATAAACTACACGGCGCATTTATTAGCAAAAAAAATGTATAGATCTATATCTTGGTTAAGTTCGAAGATGTATGAAATCGATTCAGTAGTCCCAAAATTTGAGGGCGTGAAAGTAAACCATAACACATTCTAGGTACTGTGAAAGTACTGTACTGTGTACTGTTCTAGGTAAACATACTGTGAAGGTACTTTGTTATGTTCTTGGTTCTCGTTTGTAGATTATGGTGTATTATCAGAAGATGCAATAAATAACTTACATTGTCCTCCGTAATGTTTTATTACATGATCACAAGAATTGAAAGTACACATCTTGTAGGCGTGCGGGAGACGACTGGCGAGAACAGTGTGCACAGTGACTCTATTTGTACGAATGAAACAATATATTTTTTCTTGTTCTTTATTGTTCACTATTGGCATGGTCTTAAGTCGGGAAGAAAAATCTTAATAGCGTGTTTCAGGATTTCACTTAGGAGTGTGGAGCGACATCTAGTATCGAATAGGTAAACTATAAATTTTACATATTGAATTGTTAATCATTATACGTGGACATGGCGAGCCTTCTATGACCGTTCAACAACAATACATCATGGTTGTACATGTACACTATTGCTGACAACGTAAAACACCGTGCGCGTTCTGCGTGCCCTGTTTTGACACTGTGTCCCTATACATACAAATTATATATCGCTGGATAGGGCACATAAAATACTACAACTTTTGTCTAAACACTTTTTTTAAAACGTACAAAACATAACAAAGGGTTACCACAAGCCCTGAAGAGCTACACCGGCTCTAAATGAGTGAAGTCGCCAACCCGCTTCGACGGCGTGGCCATATATCCCTCATGCAATGTGCATGAGGAGGCCCATGTCCAGCACCACTGCTGGATACTGAAAGAGTTGGTTACACTGCATTACATTGTACAGAACATAGTGAAATCAACTTCTCTGATTGGCGGCTAATGTGGACATTTTTAGTAAATTACAATTGATATCTGAGAGCTAAACTACACATTGATATACCGCAAATACTATAAATCGCCATAGGGCTCTTCAAAAGAGTTGTGAATAGGATTCTGCAAGGTCAGCAGCGGTGACCACTCACCATCTCGTGGATTACCCCACCCGCCCGTCTGCCACTTCTTGAAGAGGTCCTCTTCTATAAAGAAAATCCTACAGCAAATATGTTACAGATAACAAACTACCTTCTGTTTTTCATTCACTTATCTAATTATGGGCAATAACAAGATGGCGGCGAGGTATCATACATTTATATGTCATTGCGACGGGCAGAATGAGTTCTCTGCCGGATATTACAAGACGAGGAGTGGCTGCGGCAATTTAAACAGAGCCTTGAATGTTCAGCGGTTCTTTCATTTTGTTCCATTTGTATTTCTGCGTTTTTTGGTACAAGTGCGGATATGGAGTAAGATTATTTGACTCATTTTGTTTATAGGGAAGTAGGTGGACGAGCAAGCGATCCCACGTGATGATAAGTGTTACGGCCGCCCATGGACACCTGCAACCCCAGGAGGTACACCGCCGACCTTGCAAAATCCTATTCATAGCTGTCTTGAAGAACGCCATATCGTAGCGTAATGGAAATACCTCTTGAGGCAGTTCGTTCCTCAGCCTACGAGTTCGCGGTATAAAACGATTTTTGGGCCAAACAGTAAGCGACACCTCTGTATCGAGGAAATGTGGATGGACCGCACTTTTGTGACGGGAGGTGCGGTTGTAGAAACCCGAGGTGGGAATTATATGAACAATTTGTGGCTAATCGGGAAAAGATATTTAGGGAGAAAGAAATAACTAAAGAAATCGTTGGCCGTGTGGGGTTAGAACAGCACCACTCTTTAAGTAGATATCGTAAACGCCAACTAAGGAATAACAAAGGAATACTATAAGCCCTGAGAAACTACATCACCTCTAGAGTAGGCTCATTAAATGGTTTGGCCAGTGTGGCGTTTTAAGGCCATATATCTCTCATACACAAGACAATGTGTATGAGGAATCCCTTGTCAAGCAGTGGATAAAATAGGGCTACAATTACTTCGAAATGGTACAGATCACGAATTTCGTATTTTGCAAAAAATTTAATACCATGTACCATGTCTGTCTATCCATGACGCCCTGTAGGGCGTATTTCTTAACAGATCCAAATGAAATTTGAATATGTATTAATACAATATACTTAATAAATATTATGTAAATGGATTACTTACCGCCACCACAATCTCGCCATGACACGTGTCCACGCCAGGTAGATGGCATGGTGTGATTTTAAAGTATGTAGTAAAATATATAATAAAACCAGTTTATGTTAAGGTGCATTTAGATTACGGTTGATCGACATCGACCAGTCGATTGGTTGATCGACGAGTCCATAGAATTATCTATTGTTGAATGACTGACGATAGATTATAGGTCAACCAACTGTCGATGGATGAGTAAAACATTACAATCAACACATCGACATCTATTGAAATTGGTCGAAATTTAAACATTGATCGACGTCGATCGAGGATATCGTTCAGTTTCAGGAACCACACCTCGATTTGAACGATCGACGTAATCGATCGACTGCAATTTAAGTTTGCTTTTACATTCATTATGTTCATCCACGATAATAAAAGTGTAAAACCTTATGCATAAATATACTTTGCAACTAATAGCAGATGCGGGGTCAACTGGTAATCATTAATCGTGAAGTAATATCTTTTTTCCGAAATTTGAATGACGTGATTTCCGCAATTAGAGAGATTTCTTCCATATCTACCCAAAACTTTCGGTATTCATCCCAACACACCTTAACTTCTTTTATGACTACGTCAATTTGGGCTCCTTTGGGGTATTGGGTTACTTTACATGTTATTTCTGTTGTGATATCGGGGAAATATCGGGGCCCTTGTGCCTATATTATCTCTGTGTGTGTTATGAGAAAGTTGAGGACATTAAAGTGGTGTTTTTATAATAAATTTACAACTTTTCTCATAACTAATACTTTTAAGATTTTCGCATTTTCCGCATATACTTATCCATTGAGCGGGTTGAGTTTATTGAGTGCGTCTGTTTAAGTTTCTGATTCCACTCTGATTGGCTGCTTTACATTAGTAATCGTGGTCACGAATTGACTCCGTGACCCATAGAGTTAAAATATTATTCAAAAGTTATCGATCTAGTACAAAAAAAACAAGAGTTCCGGTGTTGCAGTAAATTGGAAAAAAAATATGCGTAATTTTTGTATTTCATTTCATGGTTACTATTTCTGTAAGTTTGTTATGTCGGTATTTTGGAATAAATTGTTTAATATATCGACGGTCTGGATCTATAACCCTCGAATGAAACCATTTTCAGATTCCCGTGAGGCCTATGTTCATAGATATTATCTTTTTATTATATCTGGTCGACTAAATAATTGAGACGAAGGAGGGTGTTTTATCGATAAAAATAAGTATCATTCCCTTAAATATCGGTAAGGTATGCGCTGACACAATCTATACTATTCGTAATTACCGTATTGAGATTACTATTAAGTTCTTCATAGAGCAACAGCTTCACAAATAGCAGTATTGAATATAGCTTCACAATATTGCAGTACAAATAGTATTGTATTATATTGTATTCCAATTCGATGTAGCAGCTTTAGTTTCACTACAATTCTCATCTGCAGCATTTATTTCCTCTAGTTAGAAACCATTACTCTAAAAGCCACAGTGCAGTCTACTGTAGATTTCACACACTGTTATGCTTGGTTATGCAATATTGAATGACAAATACCGAAATCTGTGCAAATATTGCCTTGCAGAGCATTGCAGGGCAGTTTGTAGACGATTTCATTATGAAATCATGTATGTATGAATGAAATGTATGAATTATGAAATATGTATTTATGAATTATGAATGAAATTAGACAAACATTTCACCTCCCAAGAATCAATTGGACATATCTTAAATATTTACAGGAATTTCAGAAATATTTACATATTTTAAAGATTTTCGTCTAACCATAAGAATATTTCATATATAAAAATATTTTAAATTATGTTTGCGTTTTAAATTGATCAATCGGTATTGTACTTATTGAGAAAAAATATATAAATAAATATAATTTTGTTTTAATATATACAGACTGTGTCCGTTCAATTATCAATTTATTGACATAAAAATTGTATGCATTTTCTTTGAAAAATAAATATTTTTTAGCTTCCATCTATATTTTTTTCATAAGTTGAAGTTTTCTTAAATATTTCTAAAAAAAAAGTACTTATTGAAGTTATATGTCAATCAATTCAGAATCATAGCAGAATCCATGGTATCAGGTCTTTGGGAAATGATCGAATACACACTGTATAATCTCAATTAAGTCGATTTATGAAAAAGTAAACAAATTTTGAAGATAATATTCACTTGGTTCTTTGGTGGTGGATTCTATCCCATAAAAAGATCCCATTTGTTTGTATTCGTCTCTGTGTGTGTTACTGGACCTAAGAGACAATCATTGAATGTGATGATATTTATACAATTTATACAGATATGTTGTTTTTTCTTATATTCTAAAAACATTTTATTAAATTGAACGTAGTTAGAAATAAATTTATTCCCGATGTTGATGCCAAAAATACCCTTTCATCTCAGAACATTTTTTATTTATCTGCCACAAAGGATCACTCGGCTGAATCTTAACAAAAGTACGAAAAACTCGATTGAATTCGATTTGAGGGATCTTGGGTAGCATAAATATTTGTTTAGCAAACAACCGAAGGAGCGAAGGCCTTAGATATTGCAACCCAGTTTTCTTCAGCGACCATGTTTAGCCAGTTAATCTTGTATTCGAGTGTTTGGGGAGAGAAACCTGCTTTGTTCATTTATTTTGACTTTTTGTTGTATCCGAATTGATTTATTTATTATGTTATGGATCTGAGAACAGACTCGATTCCTAATCTGGTAGGAATACACAAGGATTTCTAATAATTCTTTATCATTTTTTTCCAAATCTGATTTTATAATCGGAAACCATTATTAGTCAAGTATATATAGCAAGTCTGGCCATTAAAAGCAGGTTTGTTTGGATATCCTCACGTATACGCAAGACTAAAAAAACCGTTTAGTTATTTAGTATATTTGAATATTTTTCCGTGCAATAACAAATGATATTTATTTCCAAAACAATCCCAATTGTATCAACATTCTACGCGACAAATATAAATTGGAAACAAAGAGTCGTCCAAAAACAAACAAAGATCCCTCGACCAGATGCAATACTTGGCAGAGTTTCAAAGAAATTATAGGTAGGTGCAGAATTGCACCGGTGCAGTGGCTGCAGAGAAATTGCTTGAGGGAACGCTTCGTTATCCGGATCGGGTGGCTTTGCTCCGATATTTGGTGGAGAGAGTTAAAGTGGGCAGAAGATCGTGAATTATGGATATATGTAGGTATAAATACTAATGAAATATAACCGAATTTTGTAAAATTAGGTAAAGTACCACAAACTTGTATATTATGTCCTATGTACTACTCTACTATTTTGAAAATTCAGTACCCATGAGACTCTAGTCCCGTTTGCTATGAGTCTGATACTGAATTGTCAAAATAATAAAGTAAGTTACAATACAAAACAAACAAACCAGTTTGTATGTAATAAATATGCAAACCTACTTGTTTCATTGATTTTAGTTTATTTAGGAGTTGAATGCAGCACCGTGCCGGGTTCGAGCCGGGTTCGCGCCGGGTCTGAACCGATGCACTGATGCATAATTTGTAGGCGCAGGGGTACGGCCGACGTTTGTCCGAGACGCGGTGTAACATGAACTAGTCCATATAATATATACGTAGCATTATGCAACCCGTGCCTCGGCTGGGATCCGGCTCGGACCCGGCACGGTGTAGCATAAATCAACCTTTATACTATTTGTATGTCTAAACTCTATTTCCGCTGTTTTTCCTTAAATAAATAATGAAATGATTGAATTAGCTAATAGGAGCCAATGTGGGAGTTTATATAATGTACATATTTACTTATTATAGGAAGGCAAAGGTGTTGTGTAGGTGTGTTGTGTGTAGGAAGAACTTACTGTAAATAACAGCCAGCGAGGAGTTATTTTTATTCATTGAATTCATATAGAATCAATCAGTGCTATTGAAAATAGAGGTAACTGGAACAGAGGTATATAAATGTATTTATAAATAATATGTATAGATATATGTAAAATAATTCATGTATTTATACATTTTATTTCACGTTATATTTTGAATACTAATAATTATATTAGTGGTTATAAAATAAATATAGCAGTTTTGTACACAATGTTTACCTTTCTCATACACATTCTATCAATGTCGCCGGTTTGAGATAAGTTCACCTGTTATATATCATATTGTTAATCCACTCTTATGTACTGAATGTAATCTGTGTGTACAATAAAGTTTAAATAAAGATTTAAAATAAATAAAATGAAGGATAACCTTCATTTACCAGAAGGATACCCCATGACATACCTCAGCAGAATAATCTGCTGAGGTATGTCATGGGGTTCTTCAAGAGAACTATGGACAGGATATATCTTGCAAGATCGACGGTGCACTCACAACCCCCTGGTGTTACAGGTGTCCGTCACGACGGATTTAACACATTAAATCCAGGCCAGCGAAGTCGTGGGCAACAGCTAGTGTTATGGCTTGCGTATGTTAGCACGTACAGTTAAACTCATTCAAAGAGTATGTACAAAATGCCTGTGCACGTTTTTATTACAACGTACCGCCGCGTTCTCACGTGACAGCCCTTCATAAACGCAGCTAACATTCTCAGAATGCAGGGACGGGGAGTTGCACTTTGCTGCCCTTCTTTTTGGAGTAATGAAATTCCGGGAACCATTTTATCTTTACAAGAAGCTTATTTCGTTTCGTAATAGTAATACGGGTATGAATACAAGGGCATCCAACACGCTCTTGACAGTTCCCCGTCACCACTCTGCTGCCTTCCGTGGTAGCTTCAGATATGCCGTTACTAAATGTTGGAATAACTTACCTCCTCAATTCTGTAACCTGAGTTCAGTAGGTAAATTTAAGAATAAGTTCAAAAGACTCTTACTGGAGACTCAAAAGACTCGCAGAAGGGCTGTAAGAATATCTTAAACTAAAAAGTTAGAAATCTGTGAAGGTAACAACAATAAAGAGACACGAGGCTCCACTGAAAACTAGCGTTGTAGCCTTTTGCTGCGGCATAAATGCTGAGTGGAGCTACCTTCTGACGTTACACTGGAGCGTTGATGCTTTCTTTCATTTTACTTCTATTTATATGTACTTATATTTTATATCTAAATTATATACTATGATATAATTTAATGTGTTGTGTAAGTGTTTAAATTCTACATTTGTGTGTACATCAAATAAAGTTTAATTTATTCATTCATATATTTCTTGCTATATCCGCAAACTACAAGTACCTACCTACGTGTATAAAACGCCTTATTATAATAAACGTCTTCATAACCCCTCTAACCACAACCACACCTAATGGTACTACCGCAAATTCGATGTAAACAAATCCTAAATTCGGCGTACATTTTACATCTGTATGTTCTGTGAAAGTTCTCATCTAGTGTCAGAAACCGCAAGCGTATTTACAAGGATCTTATTCGATACGATTTCTATGCAGTTCGATTTAGTTTTAAACTCTAATTACGTTCCACCTACAAGTTTATAACTAAGCGAAGTTTGTAATTTGAATTTACAGCTATGTATATAGTTTGAAAGGTGGATAATACCGGCTTACACATTTGAAGCTTAGCCATGTTACTCGTGTTTTGAATAAATAATAATAATTAAATAACGCCACTCTTAATGGCCCACACTAGGATACCCTGTGTCGTGGGTCAAGGGACACATATAAAGATGTTCACACCATTCAGATTATCCGATCGGGAATCGAAACCTGAACCTTTTGTACGACAGGTGAAAATTGTGTTTTCCTTTGATTAATGCAAGAATTGTGTATTGTGGAATATGAGATTTAATAGTGATAGTTTACACCTAGTGTCTGTACATAATGTTTGTGATAATCAAATAATATAATAAGTACATAATGCATGAGACTGCATTTTTCGCGTGGTACCAAGGAGTCCGACTCTGTCCTCAGTAAACCTACTATCACTTTACTGAGCCACTCGCGACTTCCTTGAACGTGACTGGGCATTGAATGGACGCGTTATAGATTGTTTTGACTTTTGTTACTTATGAAAACTTGGCACTGGCAGAATGTGCTAATTGCCCCATTGTCATATATGAAAAGAAAAAAAGGTAGAAACACTACCAACTGGGCTAATGAGTTGGCGAATGTTATTACTGGGCTTCACTCATTTGAAAGTGTGTTCACTCGTTTTCCTCTCTTAACTGTATAAAGAATTTTCCTATGTAGACTATTTGTGCCCTTACATCTGTATCTGAAATTTGAGATCATCGAATGCAATGAAAATTCAAGAGAAAGGACACCGGGTACAAAAAGAACATATTAAATTGTTAAAAAGCATCCGTTGTTTAGAGCCACATGGTTAAAATTGCTAAAATTATTGGCAACTGATATCGAGTAGAAAGTCGCCGATAATGGCTGAATGAGAAGAAGAACAGAATACTGTGTGTGGTAGTCGTCCTTGAGAGAGGCCCATCTCCAGCAGTGGGGAGACACAGACTGACGGTATGGTATGGTATGGATATCGGGTAACTATCTAATATTATGACTGTGCCTTATACGACGGTGAGTGACGGGGAAGGCGCATTACAAAAACGAAAATAGCCGATTATCTCTTTCTTACTTACATTCCTTCTATTATCTTATATTAGAATTGTGCTTATGGTAAAACTTACTAGACTATGCAAACATTATGTATGTTGATCCACATGCAAAGAGCCCTAAATTATGCATCATGCCCACATTTAGCCCTCGAATAAAACCTATTATCATCGAATGAATTCGAATGTACTTTTAACGGTTTGTTTGGCTTAAGACATGAGCGGTAGTGGATCACCTTTTTCTCATAGCAGCACCTACTTTACACCTACTTTTGGCGTCAGTCTCCATTTATCAAGGAACAACGAACGGCGGCAGGCTAGGCTGCGAAAACAAAAAACTATTACATATTAATTTTTTAAAGTGAATGTAGGTGACACCGAGCAGACAGTGGAAGAAGGGTTGTAGAGAAAAATGGATTTAGAAATGCCTTACTCACTCCCGAAACAAGTACGTGGTACAATTTACTGCTGTCTTTTTTGAGAAAGCGGTAATCCGACCAATAGGGCAGGGCAAGCCAAGCGACTATGGGATTCCAGCATGCACCTCCTCCTCCAAAGTAAATTGAATTATGACAAATTTCATACTAATCTAATAAATATATGACCTGTTGGATGTGAGGACTATAAGCGTTCAATTTCGTAATTCGTAGCGTCAACATTATTTTTAATGATTGCAGGATGCACCGCCCTTCATATTTCTCTTTAACCAAAGGTTGACTGGCAGAGAATGCCACTAGGCATTAAATCTGCCTTTTGTACAATGTTTGTTTGTGCACTAAAGTTTAAATAAATAAAAATAAATTATCGTTGTCATCCACCCCTGGAAATCTGATTCAGTCAGCGTAACAGTGCATGTTATTCTTTTTTTTTTTCGAAATGTCAATTCTTGTAGCCCCAATGGCCTTTCAAGAGTCACCGGTCGTGGTTACTTTTTTTTTTCTTTGCATTTCACGACAAAGCTTTATATACACACAGAAAACGAAACGATAGCGCGATGTAGGTACTCACAACAGTAACATCTAGTAGATACCACGCGTAACTAATGCAAATCAATACACTTATTGATTTTCTTTATATTAGAAAAACATTATATTATTATTTCTGTGTCATTGTCATTAACACCATTATATTTATATTTCACTGTTATTTATAGTTTGTCACTTGAAAACTCGTCAATAGTATAATCTAATATAAATTGGAAGAATTTAGATTGTTGCTCTGTTTACTACATATTGTAATTGATAGAATATACCTAGGATGGTACGTAATTTATTACACACATTTTCTATATGTAGTCTCCATGTCATGTTAATGTCAATAGTCAGTCCTAGGTATTTGTAGCATGACATAACTTCAATCTCTTTGCAAACACGTGCCGATGCTCCAGCATGTAGGCAATCATAGTCGTGTCCCACAACACGAGGCGACTGGTTCACAGAACGCGAGTAAGTCGAGTGTATATGCATGCATTTAGTTTTGGATAAATTAATAATAATACCGTTATCGTGAGCCCACTTGATGATATTGATAAAATCTTTCTGAATTTTAACTTCCGCGTTTTGAAAATCTTCATCCGCATATACCAACACTGTGTCGTCTGTATACATATACACCCGGCTCGATTTTACCACTTTACTCATGCTGTTGACATGCATGATATATCTGATATCCGCCAGGGCCGTACACCGAACCGATCGGCACACCATACACTAGATCACCTGTTCTACCAGCCACGTCCCCAATCACGGTTTGAAGCTTTGGAGTTTGAAGTTCAAAACTTCTATTCCACAACATTCGCATATAGAATGGACTCATATATTGGTACTACCCTATGCTAATAGTTATGTAGTTCTCAGTAGAATACACGTACCACCACGGCGTTCATTAAAGCGCGAAAAACACGACAATTGATTTTTTTTTTATTTTTATTTTACTTTCCGTACCGCGTTTCAGAAATGCTTCCGATAGTCAGATGACGTCAAAAGTACTCGTTTCTTGTTCTAATTCTTCAATAGCTATTTCAAGTAAGTCGCGCTTGCTGAGAACGCTTGCTATATTTTGGTGTAGTAATCTGAAATTATGTTTTGCGGTCGCGATAAAAATATCATGAATGGTGATTCGTTACGAAAATATATGCCTATCTAACTTGAGATTTGTACAATGAGTAGTGCTTTTAAACTTGTATAGAAGAACCCCCACTAAACATATTAAGCACCTTA
The DNA here is from genome assembly GCA_914767545.1 of Sesia apiformis. Classification (NCBI taxonomy): domain Eukaryota; kingdom Metazoa; phylum Arthropoda; class Insecta; order Lepidoptera; family Sesiidae; genus Sesia; species Sesia apiformis. The sequence continues at coordinate 12,260,339 of OU611963.1, read as the reverse complement.
TGGTTACGTAATTGTTTAATTAACTTGAAGATGAAGAAAAGTCTTGTCTGAAAGACATGTTATGAGTCAGGCCTACCATTAGAATCCACGTTTCGGCACCGTATGTCATAATTGGCAGGACGCACTGATTGAAGATTTTCCCCTTGAAACATTAAGAGTCAGCTCCCTTTTACATTAAACAATACGGTATTTTAACATTTTTTGTATTTACTTGTTTTAACATTTAACTTCAAAGAGATTTTTGTTATCTTGACTTCATTAAAATAACTTAATACACTTTATATGTATAATGGCCGCGTGGTGTCAGATGGCTTTAGAATAACACCACCCTCATCTCTTCCAGTGGGTATCGTAAAAGGCGACTAAAGGATAGCAAAGCTGCCATCACAAGCCCTGAGGAACTACACCATCTCTAAAAGAGTGGACTCGTAAAAGCCACATGAACAGCGCGAGCGCAGCGTTAATTAACAAGATATCTGGAGATATCTCTTTAATTTGGGTATGTTTTCTTCTTTATTTGTCGAAGTGAAACAAATACATAAATTTCAACTGCAGTCAGCTATTCTATTCAGCAATATGTAATTCAGCATGTTTTCAAGTGCAAAAATACTGCATTACGTATCTAAACAGGACCGTATTTAAAAACTCCCTTTTTAACCGTGATCACTTCAATGTACACATTTAACTGTGAACACTTCTCAATGTGTACATATGTTTAATGAAACCATAGTTATTTAATTTTATTCTTTCAACAAAACAAAAATAAATTCTCAAGCCACAATAAGGACAATACAGAGGCTTTAAATGTCTGTAACGACGGGCCCTACCCGCAGTTACCCCATCTATTGAATATAAATGGAAAAATTAATTCAAATCAGGTAGTATACAGTGACACTGGGAATATTGTGAAAGTCAAAACTGATTTCTTTAAAACTCCGTGTTTTATTTAATATGTTAACATTTTGTATGTTTTCAAAGATAATATACAACTTATTGCAATTGCACATTTTTTATATACGACATTTTCATTAAGCATATAAACGTTAAATTCGACTATATTTAATTTTATGACACTTAAAAAATCAACGCGATTGCATTACTTTTTACAAATACGCCTCTACGATAATCTCAATACATTATCACATCTGGGTAAAATCGATAGAACTCACTTCAATTCGACCCATTCGCCTACCTCTTACCTTTTTACCACTTCTTCTTCTTTTGGTACCGTCCCTTAACGGAGGTTGGTGATCAGCATGGCTATTCTCACGCGAGAGACTGCTGCTCTCACAAAAGGACCTGGTGCTCCTCCCGAACAATTCTCTGAGATTTCTAAGCCAAGATATCCGTCTTCTACCAAGTTTACGGCAACCACTACCCCTGTCCAAATGTCCTACCTCCGAACACAAATAACCATAAGCATAAGAGCACAGAAGACTACCGTCAAATATACTGCATTTCCCACTTATCGTATTCCATCAATGTACGTACATGTTTGTACGTACATGTACGTACATGTACATGAGTGACTTATAACTAAGCACATTTCCATTACATTCTATCCTATCCTTCCCCATTTTGCCAATTAATTCTCTAAAACCATTCCTAAATCGCCAAAGGTAGGCAATGTAATGGGGGGGCGTGCTATTGTTTGTCATTCTGGACTGATGTTGGCATGAGTCGGGGATGTCCATGGGCAACAGTATCCAAATTTTACCCTTTTCATTACATAAACAAAAAATATATGTCCAGTCTTTGGGTATACATCTAAACTGTCACAACCTCTATAGTTATATTATAATAATGTAGTTAAGTTTTTGTTCATTTTAAATTACCTATACCTTTGTTGTATATACTTCTCCAACATTTATACAATCTTAACGCCTTATGGTACCTTATGGTAGATATACGGTTGCGCTATAAAGAACAAAAGGTATTATGAAACACGAAATGGGTTAATTCATTACAAAGTTGGTAACTTCTTTTGTAAGTGCACTTGAGTGCAAATGTCGTGTCTACATTATACAAAACCACATGGGAGTGCAGCGGCGTTAATGTAATATACTATAATATATATTATAATATATATGTTATAATATATTTATAACAATATACACGTGTCTGTTTAGGGCTTATTTACGTACTTACAAGTCATTATGAACTCACGAGAAAATGCCTAAATAGGGCTGGGAATTATAAAAGATTGAGGATGTGTGTATTATCATGGTAACGTTTCTATTGACACACACAAATTTACAAAAGTAACGAATTTCCTTATACCTCGAGACAGCGTTACATTTTGTTTTGGCCTATGTTCTATAAACAAAAGTGTGAGACAAGCAAAATTATCTTACAGAATGCCATAGCAGAGCTTTCAAGACCTAATTCACACATGCAGATACATGTTCAGAATATTATTTTCCGATTCAAGATACAAGCAACATTCCGATAATTCTGTATTAGTTATACTGGACTTTATTACTTTCCATTACGTCTTAAAACGCCTTCTAGAGAGAATACGTACAGCACCTTGTAGAGCACAAAATGGAGTTCCGGATATCGAAGTTCCATTAGAGTCAAGCCATATTGCAGATATAGTACCACACAGCTAGTTTGTTTGTTAAAATATAAGCTAGAAACTTAACAATAAGAAATTGCATTAAATTTAGCAACGGATACCTTCCGATGGTATCGAACAAAGGTAAACAAAAGACAAATTAGCGTGCCTCACAGAAAACAAAAACGTTTTTGAATATTTTTACTCGTGTTTTTATTTTGGTTGGCCGTGTGGTGTTGGCAGTAGAAGAGCACCACTCCATCTCCTCCCATTGGTGTCGTAAAAGGCGACTAACTGATAACAAACCGCTACCACAAGCCCTGAGAACCTACACCACTTCTAATAGAGTGGACTTGCCAACCTGCTTGACCGCACAGTCCGTGTCCTACTTAAACAGAGTCTTGAAACATCGAGCGCCAGTCGAGCGCGCCCAACGATTGTTGTATTGCAGTGTACACTCTCCCTCTGAAAAAATTAGTAAATATTTTAAAACTAAATCAACTAAATCTTGATAAGTAAAGCTTGATTGAGTGGATCAACTGTTTTATTTCTCTTCAAAAGTGGAGCCAATAGTGAATGAGCTCGCAATCGAAATTTTAAGTTAGAAAATCTTAACGAAAGTCCATAGCGAAAATAAGATTCCTTTGCTCAGTTAAATACACATATTATGTTCCCAATTACGAAAGGACTACTTACTGCTTACTCATTCGCTCGTTGATATATGGAGCCATAAATATTTCTGTACGTCCATACATTTAACAGGTAAGTATGTTCCTCTGTTTACATAAGGGAGCTGACTGCGTGAAAAACATCATAAATATTTATCCAAATGAATGCCTGATACGCTCACCTATCACGACGGAAGCGTTATCAAGCGAAATAATCCGATTATAGAGTTTGCGCACCTCGATGCCGATCGAGGCTTTTAATATCAAGCGTCGAGACTTGTTGCGCAGAATATGGAACACGATAAAAGATTTACGCACTGTTCCGTATTTTAACGTACGCATTTTATTCCTTTAATAATGTTAGCACATATTACCAAACTTCGAAATTTTGAAAGCCTTATTTCTTTTCATTATTACTGATATAAATATAAGAATTATATTATTCGTTTAGTTTAAGAAGTGATAATTACTCGATTCTATGAAGGCCACACTGAAAGTTTCCGGAATGAATAAGAAAAAATTACAATGAAGCCATCGATAGCAGTGGACGGGCGACCTTCACGAAATTTGTCACTGAGATTGACACGACCGCGCTTGAATTCAGCAAAAAAGCTATAAATTGTCGTCTTGCTTGGTGCTTCATTACCAAAAGCAGTTTGAAACTGAGCGAAGCTGTGCTGAGCTGTCAAATTACACTTAAAATCGTAGAAAATCATACAGCGAAAATTTTGACGAGTTAAATCCATCGTAATGGAGACACGCAATTTTTAAAATTATACCACAATGAAAAATCAAATGACTGTTAGATGAAACAAACTTTATTCTATAGACAAAGAGTTCCATTTTCATATATTGTAATTAGTTTTTAAATATTGTTTATGTAAGTGGCCAGTTCCGGATATTTTAAATGTGACCTATGTATTTACATTAACTCGTTTAGTTTAAGATTTACAAATCTCAATATAAGATTATTTGAATGTCTTGTAGATACATATATTTTTTTTGTAATTTACCATATTCTACTTTTGCATACTCAGTCTCGACATCAACGAACGTTTTAATAACAGCATCTCTTGTGCAAATTGGTTTTGTAAGGGTTATTGATTGATTGATATCAGCCTATAACGCCCCACTGCAAGGACAGGCCTCCCCTAGTATTTCATTAACGGGTTTCGGGCCATAATTTAGTACGTGGGCCCAGTGCGAATTGGTGGGTTTTGAAACGAATTAAAACACTATAGACAATATGAAAGCGAATACTAAATACTTATATAAAATCCTACAAAAATAGTTTGAATGATTTTAATATATCAATCAGTACACTAAAACTATAACTAACTAAAAATTAACACGTATTTCATGTTTTTTTAATACATTAAAAATAAACAATCAGTGATTAATTTACTCGTATGTGCATAACACTATCCACACTTGCTCGCCTTTGGCCTTTGAACGCGCCCGCTTCTGTTATACAGTATGTATTAGTAGGTATGCACTACGTAACGTGCTATAAACATGCCAGTAAATTAATCACTAATTATTATATTACTGTAATAAGGAAATCATGAAATACGTGTTAATTTTTAGTTAGTTATAGTTTTAATGTACTGATTGACATAAGTAAGTAAGTACACTTTATTCCACACCAAAGAACACAGTGGAAGTGACACACAATTTAAATAAATAGGCATACACAAGGAAGGCCTTATCGCTAAAGCAATCTCTTCCAGACAACCTTTGGGCGGGATACTGAAATATTTTACACTATTTTTGTATGTCCTTTATAATATGCATTGCATTATATAATCATTGCTTTTTATAAAATCTAAATTTGCAATAACCAGAATCATTTTTTATGAAAAATAAATAGGTACTCGAAGTTATACAAAATTTAGGGAAAAGCAAACAATAATTATTTTTTGTTTGTTACAGGGGGCGTGGGTGGATCAAGCGTGTCAGTCTCAACTCAGGTGAGGTTTTGTAAGCTTTCAAATTAATATAAAGTTTCATAGAGTATGTAACATTAGATAGTAGCATTTGATGTTACTTTAACAACTTTAAACAAGCTTGATTTTATACAAAAGTTAATTTAATTAGAAATTCATACAAACTTAAGTATGATAATAACATATTTGGAACAGTAATGGAAAAAGTATGTTTTAAAATCAATAATTTTATTTTAACCAGCATTAGAAAATCTTAACCAATTTTTATTTCTTACCAAAAGTCGGTGTGGACTTTAGGGATAGCCATCTGAGATCGATTAATCGGATAATCGATTATTTTGGCGGTCAAATTAAGATCTATCTCACGCAGTGAATCGATTCAATGAATCGATCCCGGGACTGTTAACATAGAATTGATGTTTTCTTTAATGACATGTCGTAAATATGATATTTTGGAATATTTTCTTTAAGTATCATTTTAAATTAAATTGGAAATTGTAACTATCTTAGTAAGACTTTCAATAGAAAGATATGATATGATTTGTATTTTTTTTTATTTTAATTTTTCCACTGTATCTGTATCTAATGTGGCTGTATCTAAAAAAAAATAGCAAGCTTATTTTAAAAGGAAGCAGCCCCAGTAAACCATAAAGCCGAATCTAGTACACAAGTGGTAAATAATCGCTAAGAAATATATTCATATCTCAAGTTTATCGTGTTTTACTTTACAACATAGATATAACTATGTATTATGTTTAACGAACCATGTAAAATAACCAACAAGTTTCCTATGTAAATTAGCCGTAAATGAAAGTTTGCCGGGCAATTTGAAGGTATCTCAATCAAGTTAGCGCGAAGTATATTTGCCTACAAGATGGTCGCGATGATACAAAAGCCGCAAGATACTGCCCGCGCACCCCGGCTTGTTGGTACTCGCCGGCACCACCCCGCACTATACTAAAAACTGTGCTCGTTATCTATAACGAAAGCTCGTTACCTGTAGATTTTTTTAAATTTCATTGTGATATTAACAAGATTATTTTGTGGGTATATAACTGTTCATATCTAAACCAAAATTGGTCATTTTACTCATTTCTAATATATATATTGAATATATATATTATATATTTTATAATTTTTTAACGTCCTACTGCAGGTCAAAGGCCCTCTCGTGGTAAATCACTACAGGGTTTCCGGCAACAATTCACCAGGCAGGCCCAGCGAGGATTGGTGGATTTACATGCACCACATTTTTTTTATTTCTGGAACATGCGGGCTAGTGAGATTTTTTTAAATACGTACTTAAGTGGAAACTCCGTGGTACGCGCCGAGGATTTAAACTCACGACCTCAAGAATAAAAGTAGAGAATAGATTCATCTAGGCTATCACTTCTAATGAAACTAATAACGATTGTTTTAACACCATTGCACGTGATTACATTTCGTTATATCACTGATTATAGCGAAGATCGTGACCACGTGACGTTTTGAATCATCCAATAACATGCAAAGACCCTGACATGTTTATGCATGTTCATCTAAAGTAAGGAGGCAGCGAGCCCGCACCTTATTGTGTGCCTAAATTAAGGCAAGATCGTAAGACCAACGTCCTTTCTACGTGACGGAGAATCTAAATAGCCCGTAATTTTTACCCGGGAAAACTTATTTTGGCCCACCTTGTTCTTAGCGAGTAGTAACAGAAGTATTAAAGGTGGCAATCTGGGGACTTTATTGTAGCTGTCGTGGAAATTTTGGAATTTGAATAAATCAGGGCATAAAATTATGTAAAGGCAAGTTCTTCCACTGTGTAACATTTTATATTAGAAAACATGATTTTATAATATAAAATGCGAACGCTATGTGTTACAACACGTTTTAAATTTGTATATTGTAGTTTATGTCTCTCCGTTACCGGATATAGGCCTCTCCCAAGGCTCATCTCACGCGATCTGCTGCTCTTTTCATACAGCAGTTGAGAAAGTTTGCTGTTAGTATCCAGTGAACTTTCTCAAGTCGTCGGTCCACCTGGTTGAATTTTTTTCTTGTATGGAAGAAGGCGGCAGAGAGACTTACAGTCCACCTGATGGTAAGTGGACATCGTAGCCCATGGACATCCGAGATACATGCCAACATTAGTCCAAAATAACAAACGTTGGTATGCTGCCTACATTTACAAAGATAGAAAGAAAGAAATATTTATTTCGATACACATCACGCAACGATACATATAATATAGGTACGTACCCAAAAAGAAAAGAAAAGAAAAAACAAACAACGTTTTTTGAGGCAATGAGAATTAGCCTTGCATCGCAACGCTACCGTACGGAGTCTCCAGCTCAGTGGTACGACGTATCTATTCAAAGACTCTTTCTATTACATAGGTTTGCATTCCTACCTACAAAACAAATTATTCAAAAAATACTTTTGTTCCTAGAGCTTGTGAATCCTATCACTTTAAATATAGTGAACTAGACTTATTTAATTTAACATTAGGCAAATATAAAAATATGTTAATGTTATACAAAATTAATTGAAGCAACGACTCTCAACATCTCTTTGTATTGCATAGTTTAAGAGTGTGTTTCTGACTAATAATTTCTGAACACTATTCTGTCCTTGCGCTATATTTATTTTATAATGTCATATTATGTAATTTATTGTGATTGCTTGTGTTCCATATATAATAAAATAAAATAATCTACCGTGAGGACCCTGAATTACCTACTCTATATACATACATGCCCCAGATATTTTATGAAATTCTTAGGAATGCTGGTTTCCTCACGATATTTTCCTTCACAAGGTTATCACCGCTTTATGTTGTATTGTAAATATAATAATACGTGTTATATTATATAAAATATAATATATCTATGTGTGGTGTGAACCCACTTTAATAATATTTAATGCCACTGTTTTACTTGGAATTTTTCGAAGATTTTTTTATAATTGTCATTAATAATTGTATTTTTTTACATTTTTATGTTGAAAATCGGACCTTATGAACGTGTCTTCTTCTTCTTCTTCTCAGCCCTTGGACGTCCACTGCTGGACATAGGCCTCCCCCATTGTCCGCCATTTAGACCTATCGGCAGCGACCTGCATCCAGCGGGTGCCCGCAACCTTTATGAGGTCGTCTGTCCATCTAGCAGATGGACGTCCTCGGCTTCGTCCGCCGGTACGTGGTCTCCATTCGAGAACCCGTCTGCCCCATCGGCTATCGGTTCTTCAAGCTATGTGCCCTGCCCACTGCCACTTCAGCTTGCTAACCTGAGAGGCTATGTCGGTGACTTTAGTTCGTCTACGGATCCCCTCATTCCTGATTCGATCACGTAGAGAAACCCCGAGCATTGCCCTCTCCATAGCTCGCTGTGCGACAGTGAGCTTATTTATGAGGCCCATAGTCAGAGACCACGTCTCGGTGCCGTAGGTCATCACTGGCAACACACACTGGTCGAAGACCTTCGTCTTCAAGCACTGAGGTATTTTGGACGAGAAGACGCTGCGTAGCTTCCCGAACGCTGCCCAGCCGAGTTGGATTCGTCGATTGACCTCTTTCTCGAAGTTGGACCTAACTAGTTGGACCGTTTGGCCTAGGTAGACGTACTCGTCAACAACTTCGAGAATCGAGCTCCCAACTGAAACTGGGGTGGGCACGACATGGACATTCGACATGATTTTCGTCTTGTCCATGTTCATTTTAAGGCCCACCTGTTGGGAAACTCGATTGAGGTCTCCGAGCATTGTGCTAAGATCCTCCAGCGATTCTGCCATGACCACGATATCGTCGGCAAATCGAAGGTGAGTGATGCATTCGCCATCAACGTTGATGCCGAGTCCTTTCCATTCCAGGAGCTTGAAAGCGTCTTCCATCGCATTGGTGAAGAGCTTCGGAGAGATGACATCTCCTTGTCTCACACCCCTCTGCAATGGAATCGGCTCCGTGCTCCCTTCCTGTACTCGGACTGACATGGTGGCGTTGTTATACAAACACTTCAACACTTCGATATACCGATAGTCAATATGGCACCGCTGGAGGGACTGTAGCACTGCCCAAGTCTCGATCGAATCAAAGGCTTTCTCATAGTCCACAAACGCTAAGCATAATGGCAAGTTATACTCCTCGGTCTTCTGTATAACTTGCCGCAGCGTATGGATGTGGTCTATGGTACTATAGGCTTTTCGGAAACCGGCTTGTTCGGGAGGCTGGAAGTCATCAAACCTGCGCTCGAGACGATTCGTGATAACCCTCGAAAACAGCTTATAAACATGGCTCAGAAGCGAGATGGGCCTATAGTTCTTCAACAAGGTCTTGTCGCCTTTCTTGAAGAAGAGCACCACCACGCTTCTGTTCCATGCCTCCGGCGTAATACCTTCGAGCAAGACGGAATTAAAGAGCTTCTGAAGGACTTTCAGTACCGGTGTTCCACCCGCTTTCAGAAGCTCTGAAGTGATTCCGTCTTCACCCGGCGCCTTGTTGTTTCTAAGCTGTTTGAGGGCCATCCTAATCTCGTACAGGCTGATGTCCGGGATGTCTTCGGTATAGTGTCGGGTCAACTTGGCTCTTGGGTCTTTGGCCAAGTTGCCAACAGGTTTAGCGACCGAGGTATACAACTGTCCATAGAACCTCTCGATCTCCCTCAGTACCTCTTGTTTGTCGGAAGTGACACTGCCGTCCTCCCTCTTCAGCTTCGTCAACTGGCTCTGCCCAATAGATAAGTCTCTTGCGAACACTTTGGAGCCTTTATTCCGCTCTATCGTCTCCTTAATACGATTAGTATTAAAGAGACGGATGTCGTGTCGCAAGGACTGGTGAATCCGTCTATTGAGCTGCCGATATGCTTCCGCGTCATCAGGAGTCTGCAGTGCCATCGAACGTCGTTCCGCCAAGAGGTCGAGGGTGTGGTCGGTGAGTTTTTGGGGTCCATCTCTTCGACGATGTCTGAAGAATTTAGACCCCACCGTATGGACAGTTTCTACCAACCTGTTGTTGATATCGTCCACTGCAACGCAATCCTCTAGGCAATCGAAGCGATTTGACAATTCAAGCTGAAAGCTTTCGGGGTTTTGTATGTGGGCAGCAGTAGGTCGGAGCGTAGACTTCATCAGGCGGGACCTTTCCAACTTGACGTTTATATTCAATGTGCCTCTAACCATTCGGTGATCACTACCGGTTTTCACCCTGTGGATCACGGAGACATCATTGAATATTTGTCTCTTTGTGGCCATAATGAAGTCTATCTCATTTTTAACGGAACCGTCGGGGCTCATCCAGGTCCACTTCCTATGAGGCGGCTTCTTGAAGAAAGAGTTCATCATAAAGAGTCCCTCTTTCTCAAGAAAGTCGGCCAGCCTCTGGCCCCTCTGGTTCCGGTGCCCACATCCAAATTGCCCCACTCTCAACTCATCGTCGCCTCTTTTGCCCAGTTTCGCGTTGAAATCCCCCATAACAATATTGTAGTGTGTTTTCGAAGCATGTATGGCTCTACTAATGTCCTCATACATTGCTTCCACTTCGTTATCCGGGTGTGCCGAGGTCGGTGCGTAGACCTGTATGACCTTCAATGAATATCTCTTGGATATTCTGAGTATAAGGTACGCGACCCTGTTCGACACACTCGTGATGGCTACAACATTATTTACGAGGGACTTGTGGACGATAAACCCGACACCACCTTGGGACTGCTGGTCGCCCTCCCAGTAATAGAACAAGTTTCCGGACTTCAGGGTTATCGTGTCCTCCCCCTCTCTTCGGATTTCTGATAACCCCAATATATCCCAGTGCAACTTGCCTATCTCCTCTTCCAGCTCAGCGATCTTCTCGTCTGTCCTCAAAGTGCGCGTGTTGTAAGTCACCAGTGACAACCTACGTCGGTAATCCGTTATGAACGTGTAGTTAAAGGCTTTTGTTTAGGTGCCTTTTATGTATACTCTACTTTTTTCTATTTTGGTTACGATTTATCTAAAATACGTGTTTAATTGTTTGTTTTGTGGAATATTTATACAAAATTTAAATTTAATACGACTATCAAATATATTTTTTATACAAACCAACACTCCGTTTAACCCCTTTAGGGGTCGAATTTCGAGAAATCCTTTCTTATTAAGTCTTTATGTTATAAGAAGAAGCTACTGTTCAAATTTTATGTTTCTGTTTAGGCCATTTCAGCTCCACGTTGATGAGTCAGTTAGACAAGGCATTTCTCTTTACATGTGGATTGTGGTTTTGGCGTGGATTAAAAGCTTGACTTTTACTTTCCTCTTCTTAACATTACGTCTTCCCTGGTCTTAATTGTGGCTCGTTCTACCTTTTCACTCGCACCTTTTTCTTTCATTCGCCCTGCGTTCCGTTTCCCATACTATTCTTACGTTAAATTCCCACATACGAGTACACTCTGCACGTGAAACTTGGGATCTACAAAACATACATTAACTCCCGCTCCACGTACGCCGCACCAGCGTGGTACGCTCTGGTGCGCAGTACCAATAGGAAATCCCTAGACACTGAGCAGACGATTGCCCTGCGCACCATCGTCCACGCTCCTCGTTGCGTGAGGAACACCACGATCCAGAGGGACCTAAAGATGGAGACCCTACACGAATTCATCACCCGCCTTGCTTCCACAATTTTCGCCCGCGCTGATGCGTCGCGTCTGCCCCAGAGCACCCTGAGGCGGCACTACGGCCCAAGGGGCCAACCCTGTCCTGTCCCTGTCCGTATTAGCGGACGGAGTCAAAACCACTGAAGGGGGCCCAGCCCCGACCAGTTACCTCCACCCTTTTTTTAATGTATGTATAGATGATTATTCACATAATTATAATAAATAGTATAGTCTACTCACAGCTTCAGCTAACAAACACAACTATTGAATGATTGATTATTGAGAGTACATATACTTGTAAATTAAACCCATTTATCTACGTCAATGTGTCGTTCCTCGAACTAATTTGAAAGGTGATTTTCTTTTAATGAAATTCTGTCTGGGACATAAGTACTCGTACACCCTTTGTTTCTAAGTCTCCAGGTGTCCACCCTTAGGTGGTATAAACCACAAGCGACGGCATTATTACTTAAAATTGTTTTATATTATAAAAGGTTTAGAACCGGTGTCGAAACATTCGAGTTGTGTTTAAACTCGATTCACAATATACAGAATCTGTCCAAATTCAAGTGGAATAAAAAGTAAACAAAAGCCTTTCATTGTACTTGTTTAGATCCGATTCACAATATATAGAATGTGTTCGAATTTCTCCTGAAGGTTGACACGAAAATTTTACCAAAATTTCCCAAAATATATTTTTTAATTTAACACAAATTTGCTAAATGCAAAGTCCAATAAATTGATATTTTTTCAGAAAATACATTAAAACGTAAAAATGATAAATAAATCAAAAATTTAGATATTAATAGTTATTCGAAAATTTATTAAAATATTTTATTAAACGAATACACAGAGAAAATATTAAAAATTACCTTGCGGTGTCGAGTTGTCGGCGTTTCTTTTTCCTTATCAGTAGCAAGAAATAGACAATTTAGGAAATGTATCCATACCTTGGCGTATACTCGTACTTCCATACTTTTGATACTTTTTTTGCGATCCTACTCATGAGTAACTTATCTCTATATGCTTTTGTTTCAATACCGTGTCCTTAGATTAAAATAAAAAAATATCATTCAGTATTCACATATTATAAGCGAGAACATAAACATTCACTGTGACGAAGCAACAATTGTTATCTCCTATAACTTAAACCATACGCGAAAGAGATTGCTCCAGCCAGGCATGCATTCATTTTCTTTAAGTAATAATTACTCTTCATTATTTAAATTTATTCCAAGCGTTTTATTTAACTTGAAAGGGAGTTAATTACGGAATTTATTCGAGTGAAAAGATTACAAAGCTATATTAATTGTTCACCTTCAACTAGAGACTTTATGAAATATCCTAAAAATAACATTGTAAAAAAATAATATACAACGTGACAGAAAATTGAAAAAACTAAAAAATAGGTTGTATCTAAAGTAGAATCGATTCTACCAGTTTTTATACTTAGTTTTTTTCTCTTAACTTATAGTTCATTTCTAGTATTTATATCTTTCATTCTATTAGCGTCGCCCGCGCCGCATTGCAGCAGCGCCCACTCATTAATTAAGTCATTAATTTCAGACAGAGCATTGTTAGTAGAAGACTTAAATCTATGTCAGTAAAATAGTCAGTCAGTAAAATCGAAATTAATCACAACAAGACTAAATATCTCCATTACAGAAACGTCAGAGAAAGCCGAATAAACCTTACAGTTGGAGCCAATAGCTAAAAAGGGGTGGAAAAATTTAAATATCTAGGCTGCATTATAACTGATACCAACATGAGAGATGAAGAAATAAATATCCGTGTTCAGAACACTCTCAGGAAAGTTCTAGTACCAGAAATAAAAATCTGGAGAAAGATTTTGGGACCGAAAAGGAGAGAAGATGGCACGTAGAGAGTAAGGAGCAACAAGGAGTAGGAAGAGATGGTGTCCGAGCCGAATGTTATCGGTGAGACAAAAGCGGCGAGACTCCGTTGGCTCAGTCAGGTGGGAAGGATGGGGGAGGATCGCGCCGTAAAGCAAGTGTATGCGGGACAAGTGGTCGACGACCGGTCGGACGTCGCAAGCACCGCTGGAGAGACGATGCGGAGAGGGACCTGCGCGAGCTCCACATAGCTTGTTGGCACGAAGCTGCGCAGGACCGAAAAAGATGACGTCTCCCGGTGTCGGAGACCAAGATCCACTTGGGGCTTCTGAGCCAACGTAGTATGGGATTATAGCGAAAATTACGACATGCATTATATGCACGAAAACAAACTCAATTTACAAATACGTAAAACGTGGGCTACATGGCGTACTTATTTATATAAATAAAGAATAAATAATTATTCTTTATTGCAAGATGTGACAACAGGCACACAATGTTTTGAAGCATTATGTGTCAGTCAACCTTTGCATAATCCAAAGATGGCAGATGCAATAACATATAAAATTATGTAAAATAATAATGCTAAATGACGCGAACATATTAAATTTAATGCAATAATAGGAAACATAGTATAGGATGTACAATTACAAACTGTTTTGCGTCCGTAAACGACATATTGTGGTAACTTTATTATAGTTCATATTGGTTATTCTAACTAAAAGCAAACGTTTATCTGTTCACATAGAAAGAAGGTAACAGACCCTCACGTCCGAATGTACATGTCCGGTGACTCTTGAAAGGTCATTAGGGCCACAAGAATTTAGCCGTTCAGAAAAAAGAGAAATAAAAACGAAGAGACCGTTTGAAAAGAGAATCCTCTCGCTCGTGGGCATTCGCTATATTTGTCAACATCAGTCAAGAACGACAAACGTTGGCACGGCCGCGGATACGTCGTTTACCTTTGGAGATTTAGTAGTGAATTTAGAATCTGGAATGAATGGCGGAAAAAATTCGAAGGAACACTAAGCAGTTGAAATAATATTTTTCAGAAAATCTTAAGAAACATATAATTTGTTTAAGAACAAATTGCCCTATGTTCTCTTCTACACATAAATTTGATCCAAAATAAAGTGCTGCGGAGGCCATAAAAATCTTTATAGCTGTTCTCAGAGGAACCGTTTTAGGGGAAACTACATTATTACAACTATTGCAGTTTTAAAATACTAAAACACTGCGCAAATGCATCGAACACTTTAGCACGAGAATATAACTGTTTGAAACTATCCCAGGATTATATCAACATTCAGTTTCGTAACTATTATGGGTATTGATAAAGTTTGTGTGAAAGAGAAATTAACTACAGAATGTTTCAAAAGTTTGTGTGATTTCAACCTAAAATGGCTACTGAATTTTACTTTTAAACTCGATGTAAAAAAAACTAACTATTAAAAATGTACTATTTGTACAAATAAGAGAATTCAAGTGAGTTGTAGCAAGTGTCATTTTATATTGTCATAACGCGTATAATTAAAGGCTTTTGCCTATCTTTTATTTTTACTCGACGTTAGGGCACGGGTTACACCGGCCGTGATCACGGCCTACTGAACTTACTGAACTACCGACCAGAGTTTACTGAAGAGGTGGTAAGAGGTGAGCTGCGAGCAGTTTTATCAATTACCCACATATTTTCATCTTCACATTCGGAAAAGCTGCGACTAGGACACTAACAATGTCCGCGGACGTATTCGACAATAAATCGCAAAGTATACATTTATTAATTACTAGATTACAATTTCAATCCATCCATCCATCTTCCCCATTGAAATTTACAATATAAAATGTACACAAAATGCGAATGTCTAAAAAGTTATACCTGTGTCATTTGTTAAGAACACATACCTTATACTAAGTCACTTACCGTCGCCTCTGAAATTGTGTAAGCGGTCGAGGCTCCGTAATCTACAAAGGACTCATTAAACAACCATAATACATATATTCTACAAACGTAGTGGAATATTACAAGCTCTTTAGTGAAGATTGCGTATGTACGAGTATACACAATTACGAATAGGCCGACAGCTTGAAAGGTACAGTGAAAGCAATTAATTTAGCAGACATGAGCAACTTTAAAGGAAGTAGATATATTTTAATTATCAAGCCTAACTACGATTTTGCTTACTGTAAAGAGTCTCCAATCCAGTTAGAGCGAGTGAGTCTGTCGGTATGTGGTCTTCATCCGAGAACTCTTTTACCTCATCGATTATCGATTCAATTCAACTTGTTGATTCTATGAACTTTAATTCCTCGTCGAATTTCTCCGTTTCAGATTTTGTCTAAGAAAGAAAGGTGTGTATGCAAGTTTCTTTGTTAACGTGCATTCCTTCGCTCGCTGAACGAGTCAGGCCTACATCTGAGATCAGGTTTTCGAAACATACTTTATAATGAGTGCATTTACATGCATTTACTGAAATGCATTTACGGTCACAAGAAATAATCGTAGAGCCATTATCCTTTATTCTTAATTTTGCCGTGTTATAATACTCTCACGTTTGATACGTGTGAATGTGACGTCATATCATTAAATTATGTATAGGTACGTATATTGTGTCGTCACTGTTTCTTTAACATTGCCAAATTAAGAATAAAGGAGAGTGATTCAACAATTAAATATTGCGACTAACATATTAACTAATAACGACTAATAACACAGTATATCACATAATTAATATATTTAAAAAACAAGAAAAATAAGCAATTTAAATTAAAATTTTTCCAACATCATATTAGATGTCTAAATGAAAGAAATTTTAATTATGAATTCAAATTAGTCGTGTTAAAAGAAAAATAGGTAGTAATTTCTTTGCTTAAAAGGCTGATTATGACTCATTTTCGTCTTTATTAATTGAAGTATTTTATCTGCTAGTCTTCTTACATTACATATTTTTAAACTTGAAATTATAATTAGATTTCATAATGCTTATAACGTGCACATTATATTATACTACTTGGAAGTTTAACTACGAGCATTTTACTTACTTTACTAAAGTAAATTGCCTTTTTAAAAAGTCGTCTCTGGGTATCCGCATATTAAGTCACATTTTTTTGAATAAAAAAAAACAACCTATCAAGCTACTCGTATATTAACTATGACCTAAAACTGTTTTATACTGTATTAGTGACCCTTTTGGACCAAGTGGTGATTGACTGCTCAGTATTAATTAAATATGGCGTTGGGGGCATATTCTTAGACTTTGTTACCGACTCGATTTACAAATATATCCTTGAAATAATTGAATTACACAATGAGCAGACTTAACTAGATGTCTCAGTACTTTAGTTGCGTAGCACGTAGAAACCCCAATAATTTAGGGAAGCTATTGGTAACGCTCAACGTAGAAAGCGAGAGTCCAAGATGGCGATAGGACTTCGCGATGACCTGTATTGCACACCAAAACAAAACATGACAGTAAACAGACATTGTAACACATGAAATGCACAAAATAGAGTCTATCACTAATAGCGATTTCTGCCAGACAAACTTTGTACGGGGAGGAAATAAATATTTTAATCACAGGTTGATGGTGTATAGTATACATATTTTTTAATGGACGAAGGCGGCAGACGACCCGTTCCACCTGATGGTAAGAGGATACTGTAGCCCATGGACATCTACGATACATGGCAACATTAGTCTAAAATGACAGACGCTAGCACGCCCTCGGATGCGCTGCTTATCTATGGAGATATAGAAATGGATTTGAAGAAAACGTTATTAAAATAGGGAGGGATACGATGGGGTGGGAATGGGCTCTGGCATTTACTACCGAAACACATTTGGGAAATAGGATAAAGTGGAAAAGGATAAAGGACAAGTGTAGTACATTTCAATGTAAATTTTTGTGAGAGAGGGGTAACGTGGCCAGTCCCCAGTAGCTGTAGGATTGCAGCGTGTACTGTCCCCCTTCAAAATATAATACATACTCGTACATATCTTATCATTCCGGTGAACAGGACGTTCAACGATGTTAAAGTAAACAAAGTTAATAAATTCGTTGGTAAAGTCAGGGTTCTGGACATTGACAACTATGCAACAGAATGGATGAGAATTTACATACTAATTAAAAACGCTGATGAATAAATCTTGATTGCATAAAAGGCACACACTAAAAGCATTCCCATGTATGAATGCAAGAAGTTGACGAGAGCGCTCGAGATTCTAGAAAAGTCTGCACTTCTGAAGCAAGATAGTAAAGTTTCCGTAATTTTAAATTTAAGTGGCTTTCTAGCCCGAGGCGGTAGCAGTATTTTCTACTACTTACGAGAAAGCATCTGTCGTGCAAACGATATTTTAAAAGGAGTTTACTGATGTTTTTCTTAAGAATAAGTTTTTCTACCTATTTTATATTTTTTAACTTGGAACCTTTATCTTTGAGGTGTTAGCCCTCTACTGGGCAAAAGTATTATCTCTATTGTGTCCTAAAGTTCTGTTTACTGCTTCACTACATTTCAATAGATAGATAAAACTCTTTACTGCACACCAAAATAAAACAAGACAGTAACAGATATTGTAACATATGAAATGCACAAAAGGCGCTCTTATCGCTATTGTTATCTTATCTCTGCCAGACAACCTATTTTTTTTTTCAATATGTCATTCAATAGGTCATCGCTGCCATCTTCTCGATCTGTTTCTATAGTATAAATCAATAAAATACTTGAATTAGCAATTATTCCTACGAGCTCCGTTTAATCACAATTTATCACTGTTTTTATACTTGGTCACATTTAGCTACATGTCACTTTTCAGACAAATTACTTTGTAATTTGTTTACTTTACAAGAAGTTTGGATATTTTTTTAATTGCAGTAAGGCAACCTCTAGATATCATTACTCTATAATATAAAGTTGTATAATAATATCATTACTCTATATCATTGAATTGCGCCTTGCACCCAAACGAGTTTCAATACAATCCCCAAACGACCAAAATCATTGCGTAATCCGTAAAACTGCACAATATAATCGTCGTCTTAACTTATATTTAACTTCAACTAAAAAATTGATTACATATTTATGATACAGTTTTAAATCCTTGTTTAACAAAAAAAAAACAATTTTGTAAAGCGTTTTACAACAAAGATTTTGGTTCAAATATAAGTAAAAGAGAAGATCCAGAAATGGTTCAGACCGATGAATCTTACCATAGAAGTTGAGGGGATTATTTTGAAAAGTTGTAATGATGAAACTTTAAGCCACAGAACATCTTCTATTTGAGTCTCAAAATTTTCCAAATGCCTCATATAATAATATGAGAAATTACCTAAGTAACTTGCTGCGACCCATGCAAATATCATTTAGTTTACAAAATATTTTATACTTTTATGCAAACTATTTCTTCTTGCTCGGCACAAAATAATTACCGGCGCTGTCTCACCGATAAAATTGAAATTTAAATTCTCTTTGGTTTCATTTAACCGTGAAACAGAAACTTCGCCATTTTAATTTTACATCTTTCTCTGTGCAAGCAATAAGCTACTTGGAAAATGTATTCATGATTTTATACAAAATGTACTTTATTATTTATCTGTATAATGTAGCTGGTAGGTATACATAATCTATATATAGGTATAGATCATGGATATTCTTTCCTCCTATATAACTGTTCTTTCATAATTTACGAGTACAATATAAGTGTAAAATTGTTTTTAAACGTTTGTCAGACCAAGAATCGAACATTAGGCAAATCCATATACAACGAACTGGACTAACCTGTCGACCTATTTATTGAATTAAACTACACGTATTGAATTAAACCTAAGCAATCAGTTTAGGGATTAATTCAATAAGAACTCTATTAGCAATAATTAAATTCTAATTGCAATTATAGTAACATAATATACCCATATTTTATAGTAACTTCTGATTTTAATTCAATAGTCACATTTTCGCAGAGATAGTTTATCAACTTCAACTAAAACCACGATTAGTTTTACTAATTTTAATATATTTTATATAAGCAAGGGCCTAGACTAATAAATTGTTTACTTTACCGTTAATACCAGACGGGACAGGTATCACACGCCTAATTTAACGTAGACTTGTTACACGTGTTATTTATTTACGAGCACTTGATTAATGATTTCGTAGCGTTAAGCCTTATATTAAGGAAGATCATGGCTCTTTTTGGGCCTTGACGTTGGAGGAATTATGGTTCTTATTTGTTAGCTACATTTCTACGCAGTTTGTTTTTTGAACAATTTGTTTATGAATTGTTTGCTTTTGGTGATGATCACTTGTTCTTGCGTTTTTACATATTATAAAAAATACATAATATTGTTTAATATGTATATTTACGTTTTGTTATATAAGTGGATTATTATTTTATTATTATATTTTTTATAGAATTAATGGCAGATGAGCGGGCGGGCCACATGATGGTAAGTGGTCACCGCCGCCAATGGAGACCTGTAACACCAGATGCGCTGCCGACCTTTGCAGAATTCTGTTCAAGGCTCTCCTGAGGAGCCTCATATCAGATGATGATGTAAGCTCATTGTTTAATTTCTAGCCTTATATTTTATCTGATTTAACCACCTGACGACTGGTTTAAGGCCTGGTGGTAACGATAATGTCTAGGCGATATTCCGCCTTGTATTTTGTACGAATACAGCAAGTCGCGCGAATATCGTCGCGAGAGACTCGCTCGTGTAGTTGGCGGCTTAAGGCATTAAGTCCGCCTCTGTACAATATAGTGCAAAAAGGGTAATAAAGTGATATTGGAAAATACCAGCCGATATTTTGCCAGTATATTGCCAGTACTCTTTCAATACAATGTTATTAAAAAAATCCGACGAGCTCTGAAAACTTGACGTTGAAACAATGAACTTTTGTTCTACGCTTCTTTGCAAATCAGCATTTTCGGATTGAATCAGCGAAAGCAGCATGCCGCTTTACCAGATCAATAAACTACTTACAGCAAACTCTTGTAGCAGTCTCCCGCTACTTACATAATAAGACATTCTTAGAACTTAGAACTTCCCTTCATTGTCAAAGATATGAAAGGCTCCACTAGGCTCTATTATGACAAAGTTTCCCATTACACCAACCCTTTATTTGTCGCTAGTCCTACGAGGGGTGATCCAAAAGTAATGATAATGAAAATAAAACACGGTAATTAAAGTTAAAATAATAATTTATTTTTCTACATAGTCTCCTAACAAATCAATACATTTAGTCCATCTTTTTTCTAAACCCAGGATTCCCTTTGAAAAAAATTCTTTTTCTTGACCCTCCCAAAACGCTTCAACAGCGGCCATTACTTTGCTATTGTCTTCGAATTTCTTGCCTCGGAGGCGTTCCTTGAGCCGAGGAAAGAGGTAGAAATCACTAGGAGCTAGATCTGGCGAATAGGGAGGGTGTTCGAGCAGTTCGAATCCCGTTTCTTGAATGGCAGCCATCGCAACTGCGGCTTTGTGAGCCGGTGCGTTGTCTTGGTGAAACAGCACTCCAGCTCGCAGTTTGCCGCGTCTTTTTTCCTTAATGGCCTCCCGTAATCTTCTTATTTGGTCTGCGTAGTAAGAGCCCGTAATAGCCCCGTAATAGTATAAGTAAGCCCCTTTTCCAAATATTCCACCATAATTATGCCTTGAGCGTCCCAAAAAACAGATGCCATAACCTTTCCCGCCGAACTTGAAACTTTGAATTTCTTTGGCGTCGGTGAGGAGGCTCGCTTCCAAGTCATCGATTGTTGTTTCGTTTCAGGATCAAAATGGTGGATCCAGGTCTCGTCCATAGTCACAAAACGGAACAAAAAATTTTCTTGATCTGCTTGGAACTTTTCGAGATTGACCCTCGAAATGTCAACTCGATTTTTCTTTTGCTCGTCGGTTAACATTCTGGGTACCCAACGCGCAGAGACCTTTTTCATATGCAACTCGTTCGCAAGGATTCTTTGAACGCTGCCATATGAGATCCCTGTGACCTCAGCTACATGCCTGATGGTCACTCTTCGATCTGCCAACACAACATCTTCGACTTTTTTCACGTTGTCTTCAGTGAGGGACGTGGATGGGCGTCCTTCGCGATGTTCATCTTCAGTGGATGTTCTGCCCAGTTTAAACTCCTTGGCCCAGCGTGCAACTGTAGAATATGGAGGAGCAGAGTCCCCCAATGTTTCCACTAAGTCACTGTGTATGTCTTTTGAAGACATTTTTTTCAAACAGAGGTACTTGATGACAGCTCTAATTTCGTTTTTCTCCATGTTGATGTTATCTCTTTGACAGTTCGTATTCAAATGAATGTATCTCCCGGAAATCGTGATCTATTTATATGATTTTTTTAGGCTGACGTAGTGAGTATATAAGCAAGCAAAACATATTTTTTTTGGATTTTTATGCGGACCTGAAGTAACCGATTATCATTACTTTTGGATCACCCCTCGTACTTATATCCTAGACAGGAATGCCTCTCCACGCCCCGCCGTCCTCGGTATGTCTTAAACGACCCCGGTGACCCAATTACCGCTGCCAATGCGGTATGTACATACAACGCTCTAATACTAACGAGGGCATCCTCTTGCGCCTCTATTAATGATCAGTGATGAAACACATATGATCAGACAACAATTTTACCATATATCGCCACGTACCTGGACCAGGGCTGGCCCACTCCGTAATTTAGGTACGACAATATGCCTACAGCGGCGGGCCCCTGCGCAGGGGTTTATTTCAGTCGGTTTCCGCGAGGTCTTTGTAACACTCGCGCAAATAAAATCGTTTAAAAACTACCATCATATTCTGTAAATAGATATAATACTTTTTATTTAATTTTATTTTAGAAAAATCTAAAATTCTTTTAAAATGAATAAAATTACTATAATTAGTCTACTATATTATAAATATTGGTGCCAACCCTTGCGATTCACGCGAGGAGTATCATTGCGTGCGTTATCTGCGGCGGTACAGTGTAATAACACCTTTCTCCGATGCGCGTAGGATTCAATTTGGCTCGCGCTTAATGAAATTTTTATTTGTATGTATGTTTTTTTAGGTTTTCTGGAGCGTTCTTAGGGAGTGAGTGTTCTGTACCTGGGCGCATCCTACCGACGCGCGATCCTAGTCTACTCTTTAGCAACGCCCTTAGCAGTAGTACGTTTCTTCCGTCCGATTATCCGACAGGGGAACCCTTGGCTCGTTACTCTACACACGTAATCCTGGTTGGGCGCCTTCAGCGCTCGCTTAACTACATACATATATCTAAACGTTAGTTTATTTAGTATGTGAGGTTTACAATTTTACTCGTCAATGTATCAAGACATTTTTGCGCATACTATCATATATTTGAATAATTGGACCTTATCATTAGAGCAAGCGTATAGTTAACGCTTACAAATAAGTGCAAATAGTTGAGAGCAATTGTAACTCAAATATCTAATTTATGTAAACATACAATACAAATTGCAAGCTTTAAATCAGTGGACAAGCTCTGAATTTCAAGGTGAATTTACAAATTTGCATTGACTGAACCTTAATAATATTAATAAATACTCTTTATTACATACAAATGGTTATTACATGTGCACATCTCTTGACAAAATACAATTGGCGCCCTTATCGCTAAGGCGATCTCTCCCAGGCCACCTTGGGATGGAGAAAAGTAAAAGTGAAATATGAGTGCAAAACATTTTAAATTTACTGATAGAATTACTTTCAATATATATCGACTATTCAGCTATAAATATAGTATAATACATACTTATAATTATAAATAACTTAATAATAAATAAATTATATATCTCTATCTACATTATATTAGGATATAATTTTGGCATCATGCTATGCACAGTTACTGAATGTTAAATACAAATCTCAGTTTAAAAGGTTTTTTGACTTATTTTGGTCGAGTTGACACTTAAAAGGTCATTTGAACCACAAGAATTTTAATAATTCTTAAAGAAAACTTTTGTCTGTGTTAAATTAATTTATTATGTTAATCATCCATACTCACTGAATTCACACATACACACGCACACATCCACAAACAAGCACATTTAAAGGCACTATTATCTTTACATATTATTCATAAGTGTAATAAATTACCTGTATTCATAAGCTTAGAACCATTTAATAAAAGTGTACATTAACAGACATGTGTTTAGAGATTTCTATATCTAATGTAATTTCTGTACTGTGTTTATGCTGTTGTTACAAGTAAAATAAAATTGAGCCAGTGTTGACGGAAAAGGAAGTACAATAACGAAGCAACTTATCAAAACTCGTCAGTCCCCTGAAGACACTGTGAACTTTATGCAAATAATAATAGATAAGAGTCTATTAAGTTAAAAGTCATTTAACTTGAGCATGTTGAAAAGATTCAACTGTTAAGACGTTCTATCTTTGTAAAGAGAAACGCAGAGAGAGTTGCGACTGTTACGTTTTGTATAATGAGAATGATTGATAAATCTAGCAGAGGCAGGTGCCTACAACCAGTTATCGTATGTAGAAAAAATATATTAAAACATATAATTAACCACGATTAGTAGATATTCTAGTCAATTGACGATGTAGTCATTTTGAAATCCAGTCCAGACTCTTTACTGACAGAATTGAATCCAGAACCTAGACACTCAGATGTAGATTTTTTGCAGATTTAGTCTTTTTGAAATTTAGATTTTTATAATTCTCGTTCCCAAATCATGTTCAAGTTTCAGTGAAATATTATTTATTTGTTTACTAAATTTAATTAACAACTGTTTCACAATTATTACACGTAGGTTTTTTTTTATAGAAAAATGGCGGCAGACGAGCATGCAGTCCACCTGATGGTAAGTGGATAGTGTCGTCCACAGACATCCGCGATACATGCCAACATCAGTCCAAAATGACAAACGTTGACACGCCCCCGGATGCGCTGGCCACCTTTGCAGATTAAGTAGCGGATTGGTAGAAAGGGAGAAAGACCGACGCATATTTTCGAATTTGAAAATTATGAGATTATACCAGGAACTAACCTTTAGTGATATGTTAAAAGGAATGTTTTATCTTAATAATTCACAAAGTCTAATTATTTCTCGTATTTGATTTATGTTTCTGAAAATTGGAACCGATTTTAATATAATAATGACGCAAATGTCAGAACTTGTGTCATTATTGGCAGAGTCAGGAGAAAACTTCATCTGAGAACCTAAAATTCTATGCCTTTGTCACGTGGTAATCATTTGCTTCTGTGATCTGTTTAATCAGAATCAATATTGAGCCGTTTGTACTAATTAAATTCTGTTTGATTATCTTATTAACTCAGTAGACTACAAAGAAAATTTTACCTATAAATTTAAAGTATTTTAATTAACTCTTCTTTGAAGTATAGTTACTTCAGAAATGTAGTCTGAACGCTCGATACTTCTTGTGTAAGACATATTATGGAAAAAACAATTAAAATTTTCTGCTGGTTTTTGCGTTAAACGATTTATGTAACGATTACAACGTGACCAAATGAAATCGCATGTACGTTTCGTGTGAAGAAGTGTGCAAGTGAGCGAGCGATGTGTTAACGAATGAAAGGTGACCGAAGTGTGAAGTCAGTGTTTTAACGAATGGTGAATGCATTTTAACTTTCCCTTCCGTTCACGATATCAAACGAGAAAGATGACTTGTAGGGAATATCAAATAAAACGAATGCATTGATTAACACCTTATTTTTTATTGTGTTAACACCTTAGTTTGACTAACACCTTAAATTTGTTTTTTCATCGCCTAACAGAATTTACGATATTTATTTATTTTATTCCAATTTCACATATTTCGCAATATCGTAACACTTTAATGTGTTTTAAAAGTAAAAAAAAAATCAATAAAACTAGGTTTTCTTTTGACCAACAGGCAGACATAGCCCATTCGGCCAAAGGCTACGAATCAGAGGATGAAAACGCGGGCAGAAAGCGACAGAGGGCCAACGAGGACCGGCCACCCAGCAAGACTACTATGTACTCAAAACAGGTAAGTACAGAGTTAAGTGAGTTGAAGAAAAAAGTAGAAATAAAGAAAAATATTAAAAATATTCTGATTTTGTCAATAATTTCCGAAGTTAAGTAGATTTAAACTTCAGAACTTATCAGAAATACAATAAGTGTTTACGATGCGCACACTAGGCGCGCACCTGCCTCGCGTTACGCGAAAGCAGCCCGAGGAATGTGCACTCGGGCCCAAATTGGTAAACTTACTCAATATATCCACCAAAATGGTGGGTAAGCAAATAATCAACAATTT
Source organism: Sesia apiformis (assembly GCA_914767545.1). Lineage (NCBI taxonomy): Eukaryota > Metazoa > Arthropoda > Insecta > Lepidoptera > Sesiidae > Sesia > Sesia apiformis. The sequence continues at coordinate 12,234,447 of OU611963.1, read as the reverse complement.
ATACAATTTAAAGGTCTCACTTACCCCAGGTGGTTTTGCCCACGCACAAATCTGGAAAGTGTACCTACGCTAGTCCCTACTAGACGTGACCTATCTTAGTGTGATTGAATAAATATATACATTCCCAATAGATACTTGTGTAGTAATCCAAGTCTCGTTCCGTGGTGAGCCGGTGGCCGCTACAGTTCGGCAACTCACACACGGCAGCAAAATCACCTCGAGATATCACTTCCAATACAAGCACAATCACAGCAAATCCAACCAAAACACTCGCGTGGCACAGGATATCGCGAACAAGACCTATTACTAGGCGCGAATACCAAATAACAACTGTCCGTGGCCGCGGTGTGAATTTATCTCAAATTTAACTCTGCTCGCCGCCGAGCGCGTGTTACTACTCAAAAATATCAAATTCTCAAACCGCCTTCAATATGGCGGGGACAAAAAAATGTTGCTTCAAATAATCAATGTATGCGGGTATGCAAAGATGCTCGGCGCCAATTCCAAACAATCCCCCGTCCCGAGCCGAAGTATTCGGGTCGCTAATCAATGGGTAGGCGGGATAATGTCGCGACGGCCCGCTTCAAAATAGAATCGCCCACCAAGACCTCGGCTAACCTGGGAACACCATCAGAGCCCGGAAAAAGGTTAACAATGCGCCCCCGGCGCCAACACAAGGGCGGTAGGTTAGCATCTTTAACCAACACGAGGTCCCCAACCTTCGGCGGATTCGTTTTGTCCGTCCACTTGACGCGCTGCTGCAGAGTGTGCAAATATTCAAGGTGCCAGCGTTTCCAGAAACTCTGAGTGAGTTGCTGGAGCAATTGAAAACGCGACAAACGAGAACTGGGCACATCAGTCCAAGGGTACTCTGGCAGAGCGACGAGTGGCTGACCAATCAAAAAATGGCCCGGCGTTAGGGCTTCCAAATCATTCGGATCCGACGAAAGTGGGCATAGCGGTCGAGAGTTGAGGACGGCCTCAACTTTCGCAAACACGGTCGCGAGTTCCTCAAATGTGAGAATCGTCTCACCAATAACGCGCCTCAAATGGGTCTTTGCCGATTTAACTACGGCCTCAAAAATTCCACCCCAGTGCGGACAAACTGGCGGATCGAAGCGCCAGGTTATCCCACGGAGGGCCATCTCACGACCCAAATTCATTTTCTGCTCTTCAAGAAACTCACACACATCCCTTAAGTAGTTATTGGCCCCATGAAAATTAGTTCCGTTGTCGGACCTAATCAAGGTAGGAAGTCCCCTACGAGATACAAATCGGCTGAGGGCCGCTACGAAGGCTTCTGTGGAGAGAGCAGACACAACTTCCAAGTGTGTGGCCTTAGTAGACAGGCACACAAAAACACACAAATATGCCTTTACGGATTTGGCATTACGAAGCTGAGATGACTTCACCAAAAAAGGACCAGCAAAATCCGTACCAACTGTGGCAAAGGGTCTAGACTCAGAGACTCGGTCCGCGGCCAAATCGCCCATCTGGGGTTGCATGGTAGAAGCTTTAGTTAGGTAACAAGACATGCAACGAAAAATGACTCCCCGGACGAGTCGTCTAGCCGACAAAATCCAAAATTCGCGTTGCAAAATCGCCAACAGTGCGTTACAGCCTGCATGGGAGTTCTTGAGGTGTCGATCCATCGCCAGCAAACGCACCAAATGTCCATCTTTCGGCAAGAGAAGAGGATGGCGGACACCATGAGGCAAATTGGCATGTCTAAGCCGACCTCCCACGCGCAGTAGATCCGAAGGATCCACAAAGGGATTCAATCGCACAATAGCGCCTTTCAATTTAGCGGGACCTTCCTTCATAGATTTTAACTCTGAAGCGAAGCTAACAGACTGTACTACGCGAATCCAACTCAATAGCGCTTCATGTCGTTCCTCAGACGAGATGAAGGCTGACAACAATTTATTCTGTGGGTTTTTAACATTGCGACGCCAACGTCTAACCCAAGATGTCACATTCAAAAGTTTATCCAGTGAACTGTACCTGGCCAGCAAAACATCGGGATCACATGATGATTCCGCTGCTTGGCCGCTCCCGGCACCATCGGCCACTGGTAAACTTACAAAGCCTGTCGCAGGCTGAACTAGAGTGATCCGTGAGGCCGGCCAAATTGACACTGGTCCCTTTAGCCAGTCCGGACCCCACCACAACGGATGTTCAATAATCTCTAGGGCTGAGCATCCACGTGATGCACAATCAGCTGGGTTTATATCGCCAGGGACATGTCGCCAAATCAATCTAGCTTGCGACGCCTGAATCTGGGAAACACGGTTCGCCACAAACACCTCCAAGGTGTGAACAGAAGCTCGCAACCAACAAAGCACAATTTGACTGTCTGTCCATGCAAAGACGTCTACTAACTCTACGGAACGCCCTAGAGTAGCGACGACATGATTCAAGAGACGAGTCAAGAGAGTGGCGCCTGACAATTCTAGCTTCGGTATTGTCATACGCGAGCGAATAGGCGCAACCTTGCTCTTTGCTAGAACCGGCGATACCAAAACATGTCCAGCAGCATCCACTGTGCGTAGATAAACAACCGCTGCATACCCTCGCTCGGAAGCATCACAAAAGCCATGAAGGCTGGCTCTATATTTTCCAGACGGAAGGAAACGTCTGGGCAAGGAAACCCGATTAAGAGCTGGGAGGGATGACACAAACTCTAGCCATTCCAACAATAACTCTCCATGAAGAGGCTCATCCCACGACAATTCAGCAGCCCATAATTTCTGCAAAAAACATTTCGCCCAAAAAATGACTGGACTGATCCAACCATTCGGATCATAAGTCCGAGCGACAGTGGACAACACTGATCGCTTCGACCAAGACTTCGGGGACTGTAGGTCCACATGATAAGTGAAGACATCCTGGACTGGTCTATACTGGACACCAAGGACAGCCAACATGTCAGGATTGTCTACATTCTGGAAGATGTGGGGATTCTGCTGGTGCTCCTCCGGCAAATCGGCAAGGAGCCGAGGTGAATTCGACAGCCACTTTCGCAATTCATAGCCACCAGCTTTCATGAGGTCAATCAATTCGTCCCGCAAGACGAGAGCCTCTTCTACAGTTGCTGCCCCACTACAGCAGTCGTCAACATAAATATCCTCTTTCAAAATGGCAGCCGCGCGAGGAAATCTTATCCGCTCTCGTTCAGCTAGCTCCAAGAGCGAGCGGATCGCAATGAAGGGACTAGAACGCAAACCATAGGTGTTGACACGAAGTTCATAGACAACCATGGGATCGTCAGGATGCTCTCGCCACAAAATCAGCTGGAATCGCCGGTCATCGCGATGAATTATCGTCTGTCTAAACATCTGACGTATGTCAGCGACGAATACAATTGCATGACGACGAAACCCAGTGAGGATATCTCCAATGTCTCGATGTAGCTTAGGTCCGGCATGGAGACACTGATTCAAAGATACACCAGAAGTAGTAGGCGCTGACCCATCAAAAACTACACGTATCTTGCCACCTGGCGTCTTCAAAACGGCATGATGAGGAAGGAAGTAATGCTCCACTGAGCGCCAATCAATATTCGACACAGACATGTGTCCCAAGTCCTCATATTCTCGCATGAACTCAATATATTTCCGGCGAAGCTCCGGATCCCGCTTCATGCGACGTTCCATGGAGACCAATCTTCGTTCAGCCAACTGCCGAGACTCGCCAAGCGGAGGCCTATTCGCTAAAAAGGGAAGACGGGTGACAAGCTGACCAGAGACGAGACGACCTGTGTTGCTCTGGTAGAAGCTTTCACACTCTTCGTCCTCTGGACACAATCTAGGCATAGAGGGAGGTTCCTCCACTTCCCAAAACTTCTGAACGGCGTCAGAAAGCGTGGATCCCACACGTAGCCCATCCTCAGCAAGAAACACGGTCGAAACCGGAAGGATAGGGCCCAACAATGCCGAACCAAAAATCGTGGGGACCACTACCAAACCACCAGGCTGCAAAGCTCTCCAATTCCCCGAACAAACCTGTCCCAAAATATTACTCCCCAACAATAGGTCAACAGGACCTGGAGTATGAAACATGGGGTCAGCCAAAACCAAACCCTTTGTCAAAGCTATGACAGGTGGAGGAAGCTTTATACGCGGGTGGTTACTCAATATATTCTCCAGCACAATAACCGGAATCTTGGTTTTCCTGGTTCCAAGTGGTACTGGAGAAAATTCCACAAAGGTGTGACCAACTCTATTGGTCACCTTAACGTTTCCCACTCCGTAGACTGGAAAGGGAGAAGGACCGATACAGAGATCCAATTGGCTCACCAACCAAGCTGAGACTACAACCCTGGGCACCCGAGTCCAAAAGGGCACGAACAACAATCGAGTTGCCCTTCGGGTCCCATACCCGCACAGAGACCGTAGGCAAGAGGATGGTCTCTGGGTTCTCAGCGTGGTGAGCTGCAAGTCCCTAACGGGAGAAGTTACGTAGTGAGGGCTCCCTCCACGAGTGCGGCAGGGGACGATAACCGTCTACCCTGCCCTCACCGCGACGACCCTGCACAACATATGCGGATGAGAGGGGGGCTGCAGCCTGCCTTCCTAGGCGGGGTGGACGCCGTTCCAACCTCGGTCGCTCCAATAGCGGGGGGGAGAATCTCCGGTTGCGGTAGACTGGTGAGTACTCCGCAAACCCAACAGCGCCTCTAGGGGGTGGCGAACGCCTACCCCCGCCCGTAAGGGCTCGATCCTGGGCGCTGGACCTGGCAGGACTGTCACCACCAGCGCGAGCACCCAAATGTCGCTCAGCATCGCGAACACCAGCACCCTCCTGGTTGCGGTTCGCACACAAAAGAACGTGGTGAGCACCACCACATTGTCCACATGGACGAGGCTGAGGACATTCTCGCTGGAAGTGACCCTCCAGACAATGGTAACACAATCGCCTTTCCTTGGCGATGTGTCGACGCGCGGCTACGCGCAAGGCCACAAATTTGTGGCAAGCAGTCATCCGGTGGCCGGAGCGCTTGCAGAATCTGCAAGCCACGGACTCCTCTTGGGAGACCCCATATCTTGGCCGTGACTGCTTGAAACCCGGCGGACCCTGCGGTCGGGCCAGTGGTCGCTCTCGGCGAACGCTAGGCTGCGGCATCAAGGGAGTGGAACCCTCCAGGGTATCCACCCTGCGACACTCGTCTTCGAGGAACCTTTCGAGGTCCTCATAGGAAGGCAGGTGAGTGGAGCTGTCCCCACCATACTGTCGCTCAAAACGCAGCCGCATCTCCAAAGGCAGTTTCGCCAACACAATATGGAGCAACAAAAAAGACCACTGGTCCACTGGTAAGTCCAATCGCCTTAAGGCGTTAACCGCCACCAAAACAGGGTTTACAATGTCTGTCCGTAAGGCTGACGCACAAGCAACCTTAGGCAGATTCAATATTTGCCCCACAAGGGTGTCAGCCAAAAGGCGCACGTTGTGGTAACGGCGCTTCAACAAGTCCATGGCTGTCGAGTAGGTGCTGTCATCGACCTTCAGGTGCTGTACCAGGCCTAGAGCCTCTCCCTGTAAGGAGGCCAACAGGTACGCCATTTTTTGAGCAGCTGACAGGTCGGAATGGGAGTCCACCAAACTGTTGAACATCCCATAGTAGCTCAACCACTGGTCCAAATCACCGTCAAAGGTGGGAAGGTTGAGCGTGGGGAGACGACCCAACAAGGCGTGGGGTGCAACAAGTGAATCCCCACCAGAGGGAGCTGAGATGTGGGAGACCGCCTCGTTAATGGTGTCCACAAACTCGTATATTTGGCCAAAGTCCGCTTCATATCGCTGCTTCTGCTCGTCCGGTACAGGCGTTTCCAAATTCGCCATAAATGTCAAGCCCTCAGCAAAACTCCTATCCAACGCCACCAAACGGGCCGGCATTTCATTCGCCCGGGCGAGTAAGGCTTGCTTCCGGTCCGGGCGGTTGACCATTGCAACCGCAGAAGAAAACCATCTCAGCTGCGCAGTCATTGCGGACTGATGTGTGGAAAAGGTCACCTTGACAGACATGTCTACACCTCAGGACGCACGCAATACAAAACAAAACCCAAAAATAAAAAACAAAATAAAAGTAAGTAAGACAACAATAATAAAAAAAATAACAAAATAAAAAAAAAACAAAAAATGCAGTGGAGGCACAATAAAAAACAAAAGGGGTGCGTATGTGTCTTCAAGAAGGTATAACCGTCCAAAATATTAATTAAGACTACCTGACAAAACAACAACAAAAAAAACAAATTAAATTATCAAATTATCAAATTAAAATAAACGCAACCAAAAATGTACACGAGCGTGGACTCAATAAAACCACAATGTCCAGCTACCAAAAAAACGTGAAGCGTTATATCCAAAAAAATTATTAACGCGTGTGGGTAACTAGCTAGCTACTAAACGTCGCACGCGTGGATTCAAAATATCTTCCGAATACAAACCGTGAACGTAAAATAAAAAACTAAAACCAAATATTTAAACCAAATTACCAATATACAAACAAGACAAAAGGTCATCAATATTAACTACCTAACGGTATTATCAATATCATCAATATCACGTAACGGTATCAAACCACGCTCTGCTACCAGATGTTTACGATGTAGCAGGAGCGTGGACCCAATATACGCAAGGCCCTCAACACGTGAAGTTACAAATATCAAGTTGATGAATAATGACAAAAACAAGAATGGTTGATAACGGTATCAACCACGCTCTGCTACCAGATGTTTACGATGTAGCAGGAGCGTGGACCCAATATACGCAAGGCCCTCAACACGTGAAGTTACAAAAAAAATTTAATAATGACAAAGAATGGTGGATAACGGTATCAACCACTCAACCACGCTCTGCTACCAGATGTTTACGATGCGCACACTAGGCGCGCACCTGCCTCGCGTTACGCGAAAGCAGCCCGAGGAATGTGCACTCGGGCCCAAATTGGTAAACTTACTCAATATATCCACCAAAATGGTGGGTAAGCAAATAATCAACAATTTATACAATTTAAAGGTCTCACTTACCCCAGGTGGTTTTGCCCACGCACAAATCTGGAAAGTGTACCTACGCTAGTCCCTACTAGACGTGACCTATCTTAGTGTGATTGAATAAATATATACATTCCCAATAGATACTTGTGTAGTAATCCAAGTCTCGTTCCGTGGTGAGCCGGTGGCCGCTACATTTCGGCAACTCACACACGGCAGCAAAATCACCTCGAGATATCACTTCCAATACAAGCACAATCACAGCAAATCCAACCAAAACACTCGCGTGGCACAGGATATCGCGAACAAGACCTATTACTAGGCGCGAATACCAAATAACAACTGTCCGTGGCCGCGGTGTGAATTTATCTCAAATTTAACTCTGCTCGCCGCCGAGCGCGTGTTACTACTCAAAAATATCAAATTCTCAAACCGCCTTCAATATGGCGGGGACAAAAAAATGTTGCTTCAAATAATCAATGTATGCGGGTATGCAAAGATGCTCGGCGCCAATTCCAAACAATAGGTATGTATATAAAATGACGACCGTCAAATGTAGCGCACAGCATTATTTGGTCAATCAAGTAACGCTCCTATTCGTAACTGGTACATCGAGGAACGCTTCCTCTTATAATTGGTCAATAGGTGAAATCACGTGACTGATAGTGATGACATCAATTTTTTCCTAACTTGAATTAAGTAACGTATCAAAACTGCTAATTGATCACTTTACAAGAGTAATATTTTCATACTTTTCACACTTACTTTTCATTTACGATATTATTCGTCTGACAACTTGATAAAGAACCTTTGTTCGTCTACAGACTTCTCTTTATCAACCAAGTAAAGAAAAAATCGCCGCTATTATAAGGTCGCCGGTTGTACTTCTAATTACTTCTGTATGTTTTTGTGTACAATAAAGTATATCTTTTTTTTTTTTTTTATAGACTAGGGGGCGGACGAGCAAGCGGTCCCACGTGATGGTAAGTGTTACCGCCGCCCATGGGCACCTGCAACACCAGGGGGCATGCGGGCGCGCCGCCGACCTTGCAAAATCCTATTCACAGCTCTCTTGAAGAACCCCATATCGTAGTTCAATGGAAAGACCTCTTGAGGCAGTTCGTTCCACAGCCTACGGGTTCGCGGTATAAAATAGTTTTTGGACCGCATAGTGCGCGACACCTCCGTATCGAGGAAATGCGGATGGACCGCACTTCTGTGACGGGAGGTGCGGTTGTAGAAACCCGAGGTGGGAATTATATTAAACAATTCTTCAGAGCATTCCCCATTGTACAGGCGGTAGAACACACAGAGAGACGCAACGTCTCTCCGAATGTTGAGGGATTCTAAACCGCCCGTGAGAGTGGGATCGTCGACAATACGAACAGCACGTCGTTGGATTGAGTCAAATGGGTCCACTTGGTATTTCGGTGCGCCGGCCCAGAGATGAGAGCAGTACTCCATATGGAGCAGATATAAAAATATTTGCAGATAGTATAGTATAGTATATTCAGTATAATTATTTTTAACGATTTAAGCAACAATGCGAACATAATATTTCTACAGTTTTTTTTATTACTTTGCGATCGTCGAAAAGACTATAGAAAGACACCGGCAATAGGAAAAATCGAATCCCTCACATTCTTTTAGCTTTTGCAATAATAAATTCAGATCTGGTATGAATTGAAAGTCCAATGTTAAAGACTTTTATTACACATACAAATTACTCTCTGGCAACATGCCACTGTGGAGTACATTGGAAAAAAAGAGTATTACGAGATTAAAAAATATTAACAAATTCGATCTCTAGAACAAAATCAAATCAAATGCATTACCATCTGCTGTGTCGGACCTGCATTCCTCCTGGGATTTTTAGCATGGTATACATATATAATAATGTTCACCATCGGTGATCATTAAAATATTGAAGGTCTTGTATATTGTAAATATCAAACAGTCGTATTCCTATTTTATATTAATGTACCGCATGGTGTCGACCGACTATCGACTAACTGAAGAGGCGATTAGGAACTACACTACCTCTGAAGGAATGTACTCGCCACCCCAATTCGCCAACGCCATAATATGGCCTTGAAACGCCACGCTGGCCAAACTGGCGAACTGTTATCCTTTAGTTGCTTCTATATCCCTCATACACAAGACAATGTGCATGAGAAGGGCCATGTCCTGCAGTGGATACTGAAAGGGCTGATTGCAATGTACCTCAGAATTTCTCTATTTATAAAATAAATAATTTTTTTTCGCTGTTAATAGGAATTCCGGGAACAGTACTGCATCAACAACAAGCAACTGGATCTGCTGGAACTGGAGAAGTCCAAGAAGGACAGATTTCTCGGATGCCTGTCCCAGTACCATATCGAGAGTCCCTGCTCCAGAGCCAACAGGTGAGTAAAAATAATTTATACCTATACCATACCATCAGCCTGTGTCTCTTCACTGCACACGCTCTTCGGCTCTTCTCATCTAACCACCACAGGCGAACTTCTTTAAGTCTTCGATGGATCTGGCCAGAGAGAGTCCCGCACTATAATATGCTGCCCAGTACGTGGCCCCCATTCGAGGAGTCCTCTATCCCAATGGTCATCGGTCTCAAGGCAATAAATTATACGTATAGCTTTACATATAATCTAACAAAGTGAATTCAAACCGAAGTACAATATATTGTATGCCACTATTTCTATGCGTAATTGATGAATTATATGAATTACTAGCTGTGTGCCCGATGAGAAATCTCATCGGCATCTCAGGAGCTTTTACACCCTTAGGGGATAAATTTTCAAAAATCCTTTCTTAGTGCTCACTTACGTTATACTTGTTTAAGGATTCCTGTGCAAAATTTCATGCTTCTGGATTCTAGACCTACCGAATTAGGCTGTGCGTTGTCTGTCAGTCAGTCAGTGTTAGATTTTTATTAAGTAGATGAAATATACCTGTATTATGAAACCTATTTCCATCATTCATACGCACATGAATATTAGAATATGATATATTACTTTATTTATAAGGATTTTTTTTTCGGAATGGCTAAATTCTTGTGGCCCTAGTGGCCTTTCAAGGGTCACTGATCGTGTTTAATTTAGGGCCAGCGCAGAAGGCGCTCAGCCAGGAACAAAATGTGTGTTGCAACGAGCCTAAGGGCTCCCCCGCCGGTAAACCGGCGGAAGGAACGGGCCTCGACTTAAGGCGTTGCATTGGAGGGATACCGCGGGATCGCGAGTCAGTGAGATGCGCCCAGGCACGTACCGATACCTGGTAAAAGTGTTGGCTGAGTGCCGGTGTGTGTTGACGGTGTAACGAGGGGGACGTCCACGTCTCCGCCGGCGGGGATGGTGTATCTGTGAAGTCTGCGAGTATGGTGTAAGAACCGCATTGGTTTATTTAGAAGGACTTAATATTATTATTTCAATATGTCGGTATTATATTAAGTTTAATGGAAGTACCGGCACTACATAAATAGGTAAACATAAAACAAAATATCGTGTATCACATCCAAGACCACTAACTCAGCTTTTCATGCCATAATTCATAAAGTTAGCCTTAAAATATTCTTTATTTCGACATGGGAGCCGACCGGTGTCAGCTTGATTGAGGGCTTACCGAAATTTCCCTAAAATTTTCGCGTTACATAATAAATGCTTTTACGAAATAATAGCTGAAGTTGAATGGAGTACATGAAATATTATTTTGAAGAGTAACAAAACCTTCGCACTATATCTCCATACTAAGATGTTGAAATAAATTACTGTTTGGTCAGTAAATTATAGTTTCCCAGTTTTTCCTGTTCCCCCAATGTACATGTACGTACGTACATGTTTCGGTGGTAAGTGATATAAGTCAGGAATAGCCATCCCATCCGATCCTATCCCTCCTCATTTTTCTAAGCCTTTCTCCAAATACAGACCTGAATCTCCAAATGTGGGCAACGCATCCGGTGGCGTGGCAACGTTTGTCATTCTGAATTTATGTTGGCATGTATTGCGGCTGACCATGGGCGAAAGTATCCATTTACTACCAGGTGAAATGTCCGGTCGTCTTCTCTTTATATAAATACTTATACAAATGTTATACATTGATATTAAACAATGCTAGTAAACAATATTTTGTATACTAGCGGTGCCTGCGACTTCGTGTGCATGGACCTTGGATTATGTGCGATTAAACTTAATTCGCATGGGAACTTTATAATTGATGATTATCAGGATAATAAGTACCCTAAATGTTCACCTGGCGCCCTTAATCTATAAATATGCCAAGTTTCATTAAAATCCGCCCAGATGTTTTGCATGATGCACATTCAGACAGACAGATGGACACACAGACAGACAATCTTTCGGTTCTGTATCATTCGCACATCACACTGAAAAGACTTTTTTAGAAAGTCATATACGGATACGTTTTTCATATACGGATAGGGCGTTGTTACAATTTTATTATATGTATTAGATTTTAATATCACCGATACGTTTGTAAAAATTTGTTATTAGAAGAAGCTTAGAATTTTCTGAGTATAAAATGTGTCAAGTCTCTAATATGAGCAGCACAATAAAACATGAACAAAGATGGAGGTGGGCAGATTCTTCTGTAGTCTGTCAACATATTCATTGTTCACTCAGAACTGCAGTACAGCCGTGATCATGGTCTATGTATTGTAAGTGTACCGATATATAAAGCAAATAAAAATGGTGTCTGTCTAATCCGTTCTCATAACAATTAAAAGCCTAGATGTTTTTAAACAGTATAAAATTAAATACACTATTAGTATTAAATATAAACTGAGCGGATCTAAGAGGACTAAATGAAAAGTTGAAAACTAACTCTTTCTTTAATAACAAAATTTTTTTTCGGGATGGCCAAAATTCTTGTCCGTCTACTGGGCTTTCAAAAGTTACTTTATTCACCGGTGGTGAAACATATCGTAATATTGTAAACGAAACCATAGCGCGATGTACAAATAGTGTAAGCGCCATCTGTTGTCAATTTTCGGTACAAATCGGCTCAAACATAATAAATAGCTGTGCTCAATTTTTTTGTACATAATATATAGCCTATGTCCATCTGGAATAATGTACCTTTCAAATGGTGAAAGAATTTTTCAAATTTTTTTTCAATTTTTCAGTGGTTCCGAAGATTACCCTCCACAAAATTCGCACTCTCTCTTTATTATATTATAGTATAGACTAGTCCACAATCCATTTCAATTTAACGAAGTATTATGTGTGTATAAGTATTATGTAAGTATCTATGAGTGTAGGTATATAGAATATAGAATAGGTATATAGAATAAGAATGCAGTATATTTGTGTATTTTATAAAATATATATTATGCTACAATAATATCATCTCATTCCAGTCGTTCTCGCAACTCCCAATGAATCTCTCTGAACAGTCCAAAGCACAATGCTTTAAGGCATTGAGCTAGCATTTTATACGACAATACCACATACCATACAATAAAGTGTACAATACATAAAGTATTATAAGGAATCATCTTTAGTACTACCAAATTGTACCAAAATTCTATCATTGTAATGGTTGTTTTAACATTAACAAACAAACAACCCAAAAATAATAATATTACTCTAAAAGGTTTGATTATAATAGACGCTGACAATCTAAAAAAAGTAAGTTAAAATATACAACAAATGTTAGTATCGAAGATATTCTGAACTTTGAATATCAAGCATCCTTGAATTAATTCAATGTAGATTTGACTTGTCATCTGTCCATTATCAAAATTATATCAATGTTATAATATAAACATCAGTCAAATATACAAAGTGACTTTCGGTGTAATCATCAGCATATTTCTTGTAACTTATTTAATAAGCTTTTTATATAGAATGCGGCGGACGAGCAGACAGTCCACCTGGTGGTAAGTGGATATTGTCGCCCGTGGACATCAGCAAAGAGAAACTTTGCCATACCCTTGGATGCAATGCCTATTTTTGGTGATTTAGGGATGGATTGGGAGAAAGGGGGTAATAGGAATTATAACGGGACGAGGAGGATTCCTCATCCCAATACACTGTCCCATTACAGTGGAAATTACTTTTATTTCATTACATTTACTTTAATTTTTTTTTTTTTTTTTCTTTAATAGTCTATATTAACATTTTAATTACGTCTGTATTTTTTAAGGAAAGATGGTAAATGAATGGTTTGTAAAAAAATAATGTTATTGTTGTTCTTTAATTTTATTTTTTTATTCATTTGCTATTTGCAGATTTGTTTTCCACTCTAATACAATTTGACACCATACCATACCAAACCATACCATCAGCCTGTGTCTCTCCACTGCTGGATACAGGCCTCTCCCAAGGGCCGCCACCACACACGGTCTTCCGCTCTTCTCATCCAACCACTACCGGCGACTTTCTTTAGGTCGTCAGTCCACCTGATCTTAAGGCGACCCACGCGACGTCTCCCGTAGCGAAGAAATTCGACAAAAAATTAAAGTTGCCGACATAGCTCAAACGATCAGCAAGCTGAAGCAGCAGTGGGCAGACCATGTATGCCGCAGGACTGATGACCGAGGGGCGAGACCACGTGACGAGATGGAGATCACGTGCCGGGAAACGTAGCGTGGTACAATTTCACACATCAAAATAAATTATCATCATAGAATTTTTTCATGTTTGTATGCAATGCAATGTAACCAGCCTTGTTAATATCCACTGCTGGACAAAGGCCTCCACGTGCACGTTGTCTTGTGCATGAGGTTTGTAGAGTCTTAAAACGCCACGCCGCGCCGGCCAAGTGGATTGGCGAGTCCACTCTTTTAAGGGTGATGTAGTTTAGGATGTATAGGATTGATGGTGGTGTGCGTCGAGGGACGAGTAATAAACAACTTGTTATATACGAGTAGATACGTATATTAGGAACGTATAATAATTGTGAATAATCGCCGCGAGTTGCGTGCGCTCCGCGTCGCGAGTGAGTTTTGACTGGCGCTGACTTTCACCTGACCAAGGTGGTCGGTGCGCTTGCGCCGCGGCGATTAGTGCTGCGGTACAGGTCGATAAGAGATATCGATTCAGGACATCGACCAGCTGGCAATTATTGTGTGATGTACTGTGTAGGAGAGTAGCCTACAGTAGTTCCTCAAGGCTTGTGGTAGCCCAGATGAATGTATATAGATTTAAGTTTATTTTTAATCATGTTTAGAGTAATTAACTATATGACGCTTAGTGGATATTCAATTTGATAAGTTGCTAAGTAAAGACTGTCGTTATTAATCATTTGAACCTCGGCCTTCTAATGTCTGTTATAATGAATCCAGTAAGGACAGGCAGTTTAATATAATCCTCTAAGATATCTCAGTGAGTAATAGCCGGTATACATAAATTGTAATCTACGGTATAAGATTAATTTGTATTATTATTAATCCTTTGTTGACTATTCTTGTTAAGAAGTAGATATAGCTTTAGAAGAACTGGGAATGTGTATATAAAACAAATTTAACAAACTGACATGGGAAAGGTTTCGAAAAGGAATAGTTTTAAACGGAGGCTCCGGAAACATTACCTTTCGTCATTACAGACAGCGCATTTGTATAAGTATGTATTTATTATGATATATATGTTTAAAATGTATGTATGTATATGTAAGCGTATTGTATGATATTGATATTGTATGTATTCATCATGTATTATTTATTGTGTTTGTCGTTTATATTTATACTCATCTTTCATCGCACCTCAAAATGTATTTCCCTGATCAAACCAAAGCTTAGCTGGCAGAGAATGCCTTAAGGCGTTAAGCTCACCTTTTGTACCATAATGTGCAATAAAGCTTTTTAATAAATAAATGTATAATATATTTATAAACCGAAGAGCAACTTTGATTATTTTATTATCCTTGTCGATTTCATTAAATTGTGTTGTTATTTTTATGTCGATCATCTTTAACATTTTTAGAAATACAACTATTTTTTATGAGTAGTTCTATTGTTCTCACTCAATAATGATCTATGAATAAAAACCACAATTGAGTGTTTAGGTACCAGTAGAGGAAATAATAAACTACAGGATCTTTGAAAAAGTGCTCCAAAGAATCATGAAATATTTTGAAGTTTTCAAGAAAATCGACTTTTGTATTATTATGACGTACCATAAAATATCATGTGTCTGACAATGTCTCTTCACTGCGTGCTATGGGCCTCTCCCGAGGCCTCGCCACCACCCACGATCTTCGGCTCTTCTCATCCAACCACAACTGATGAATTTCTATAAGACGTCGGTCCACTTGGCCGAAGGGCGTCCCACACTGCGCTTCATGTATTTTGACGTAGACGTCATTATATGTATTCATCATCATCTCAGCCCTTGGACGTCCACTGCTGGACATAGGCCTCCCCCATTGTCTAGTTAATTATATATCCCCATATGTATTTTGACTAGTTAATTATATTTTACAAGATATTATATCTATTACTTTTAGGTGAGTTAAAAACAACGATTCCCTTATTTTTTTTTCCGACAAAAAATAAAAGAAAGAGAAGTATAATCAACAACAGATGGAGTAATCGTAAAAAAAGAGTCAATTGTAAGTAAATTTTGTCAACCTAGATTATTATTAAATTATACAGTTCACCAGCAATTACAAACAGATTCAATGAAGTGGTACCATTTTAAAACTGAAGAGTAATTCAAATAGAACGCTTAATTTACTTTGAACCCTTTCAACAGTGTTCAATTGAATTTTCAATTACTTCTTAATAAGCTCCGTAATTGATAATTTGGTATAAAAAGCTTCTCTGATAGGTTAATGTTATAAACGTATATTGGTTATTATAAAAGATTCATTAATTTTAATAAATAAGGGATTATAAAGCCTCTACCACAAGCCTGACTCGCTAGCCCGCTTGGTCAGCGTGAGAAATAAGAGAACACGATTATCAAACTGAAATAAGAGCGCGGTTGCTATTTATTATGGTTACTTTAATTATATATAATTCAAATAATAGTATACACAAATAATATTTTATTATACACAAACATATTTCCATACATAATATTATAATACATTGATTTATTTACAGGAATAGGTATATATTACAGTTTTGCAACCAAAGCGTTAACTTTTTTCCAGGAAATTTATTATACAACTATATATATATATATATATATATATATATATATATATATATATATTATTCATTAATTTACAATTTTCATTAATTTTTCATGTATTACAATATAAGTATCGTGGAACAGTGATTTTATTAAACAAATTGCTAGGTCTATCATTAAGATTTCAGATAGGTAACCGTTTTCCTGCACCTAACTCGATTTCCCCAATAAACCTGAAGCTCTTACGTAAAGGTAAAGGTAACAAATTGAGCATTTTATTATTCTCCACCCTTGTAATTTTATTACGAGTGGAAGGCAGTGGACATTACTTGAATTCGAGTCTTCACTCTTATTTCGTAATGCGTTCTTTATTTAATACAACAGTTAATTGAGTGAAAGAGACAGTCCACTCCAATTTGAAAAATAAGGATCATCAGACCTTTTGTTCGTCTCGAGGAAAGACTAAGTAATTTGATCATTTCGATTGAGCAAATTTATTTTGCTAAATTTATCTCCGCGTTCGAGGTCTCAACGCTTTTAATACAAAGTGAATTATTGGTGTTAAATGTATTTTTAGACTGTCCTCATAGGCCTGAATAATTGTAGCCCTTTATTAATAGGTAACAGAATGATATATGGCTTCAGACCTAATAAATATGTGATGATCGTCGCCTTTACTCTTTGAATCTACGCTAATCTTAAACACCCCAAAACGTTCTACGCTAAATTTTCCAGATTTATTTTTAGTCTACCAGGAACATAATTAAATATATAAATTATAATTAGCTTTTGCATGTTCACTACCTCGTAAAGATCATGCGAAAAAAATTATGAATTGTATGTATAAATTTCAATGTCCTCTAATATTAGATATAGAAACCGATTTTAGGTTCTGTCTATTATAGTCCTTTACTTATTTCATACAGAATATACACGTACTTAGATTACCGATCTCTATGTTTATTTCCTCTAACATGGATATCGTCCCAACTACCTGCGAACATAAAATTAGTGACTATGCATTTGTTATGACCTACCATAATCGTTACAAGCATATATAGCCGCTTTAGCTTACTAAAAAACTAAAAACTAAAAAAACTAAAAAACTAGAACTTTACTAAAAAAAAGTTCATTTTTCTACAAAAATCATATTAAGTTCAAGAATAAACTTTTTGTTTGTAGAGACTTGGTACGACAACGTCTACGTAAGCGTAGCAGCTCAATAAAAGGGACATAGAATATTTTTTTTGTTTGTAGAGACTTGCTACGACAACGTCTACGTAAGCGTAGCAGCTCAATAAAAGGGACATAGAATAAACTTTTTGTTTGTAGAGACTTGCTACGACAACGTCTACGTAAGCGTAGCAGCTCAATAAAAGGGACATAGGCAGCTAAAGGCAGAGGATCTTTGATAACAAATAAATTACAAGGTTTGAGCGTTCTAATAATATACGTTACTTAGGTGACATCAAATGGCACGTTAATTAAAACCTTGCGAAAACAAATAAGTTAAGTAAAAATACTAAAAAAACAAGTTTGTTGCGTAGCACCTTCCCATAGGCAACAAATATACAATAATATTATGAAAAAAACGTTTTATATATTATAGTTACTTAGTCTGTACTTGAAGTACAACTGCAAGAATTTCCCTACAAATAACTATGTTTTTATAAAAAAGACAAGATAAACCATACGCGACGGGAACGACTCGCTGATAACGATACTTACGTATATTCTATACGCTAACTTCGGTACATATAAATAGATGAAATTCTTTTGTAATGAGGTCAAAATTATATTTTCGGATACCTTGTTAATTAGATAAAGCAAACTATAAGATATGACGTCATCACTTTTTAAATTACGGCCTACGAGTGAGCCATAGTGAGGTAGCTCGCGCCGTGACGTGCACTACTGTCGTGACGTGTGCAAGCGGCACTGCACCGATATTATTACGCCACAGATATATGAAACAAAAGCTTTCATTTCGGGTAGCATCTCAATTTTTTTGTACATATCATTATTGATTTTTGGGACACTTTTACACATGCATTCGTACTTTAATTTTTCTTTAACATTAGTGAATAAGTTCAATTTTTCAAAATGGCTAACATTCGAAATTAACGTTTAAAATTATTTATTTCAGGAGAACATAAATGTAACTAATAACTATTATATTTTTTATAAAATAACTTAAAACTAACTTAAAATAAATATTAAAAATATAATAGTTGTTTATTGTACAAAATGCTTAAATTATAGGATTATATATTGTACAGCCGGTTTGTATAGCTGATGCGTTGCGCGAGATAATAGCCAGTCCTAGGGTCGCCAATACTGCCGACCAGGCGCTTTGAAAGATCTATGAGAAAAGTGACTAGGGTGCAAGGATGCTACTTGGAGCTAGCTCCACAGATCTAGGTTCTTGACACCGAAATCAACAATAATGTAACGAGGTTTCTTTATTTACAGAGCTTCATTTCTATCCGTGTGTGTCCGTCGTCGGGTGCCCTCTGATGAGAACCTCAACACCGATTATGCACCAATTCAGAGATATCCCAGGTAATTCAGTATTTTCTCTTTGTACCAGACAGCGGACCTAGCCCTCCTGTCCATGGTAGAAGTATCTATCAATGCCTCAGGACATTTTCAACACCAAGGGCCTTGCGGAATCACATTCAGAACTGCCCAAAAAATTATAAATTTTAAAATTATGCCTCTGATAACTTGTTTAAATCAACTAGACCTTAAATATCCAAATAAATAGATTATCTTACGTTTAATGTGTGTGGATAAATATTGTCCAGATAAGTGCTTTGAATAGAGTCCGAAATTCAACAAAAATCTTCCTAACCAGATATATTAGCTACTCAGAAACGATTTGGCTCGTTTAGATTAGAAGCCTGAGGTGATCGCGAAGCGCGGGGGAGCAATCCTTCCTACCCAGAATTAATTTGTTTGAAGTAATTCATACGCTATTTGCACTTTATCCAAAGCCCTATCCAATGCTAGCTTTATTCAAACAGTTAACATTATTATGTTTTGCCGAAAATAAGAAGCTATTTAAAATGTTATCGACCACAATGTTTACTCCGCGTTTGGATGCTACTTGATAATTTAAATTTTGTATTGATATACGAGCATTATGCAGTAATACATTTTCTCTTCGAGTATTGCGTATTTTTTTAAATATGATAAAACAGAATTCGATCAGTAATTGTATATCCTATAGCATAGTTGCACAGTTTTATTAAACCTTATGTATTTCCATCTACTTGATCATGTCTATTACGTTACATACGATGACGATGATGAATCTGGACTTTGCAAGAGAGGTAGGTATCAGTATCAACACGATATTACTGTTGAGAATGATAAAAAATTCTTATTCGTCTGTGAAATCCAGCATGCTTGGCCTCTTCCATTCTTCCTAAGATCGGATATTGTCTATTTATCAGCATTTTTCGTAAGTTTTCTTGAACTTCGTGGTGTCCCTTCACTCATTTGAAGATGTTTCTATAAGAAGGTCCACTTCTCCCTTTGTTATACAATGATTTAATTCTATTGTTGGACTTTTTGGCGGGAACTCGTGAAATTAAGTAGAATTTTTGTTTGATTATTATATCATATGTGTATTATTAATAGTGATAGTTTATTAAACTTCATGATTTTTGTTCGTAATAATTATGATAATCAAATAAAAGCATAAAGGTACTTTTTTCGTGTGCTTCCAAGGAGTCCAACTCCTCTGTCCTCAGTAAACCTACTATCACTTTACTGAGCGACCCCTAACTTCGATGGGTTTGGACATTGACAAGATAAGTTGTTTTAAAATTAAAATTATTAATTACGACGAAAACTCGACACTGGCAAAATGTGCTAATTGCACTATTAATACATAACTCGTACACATGTATTAAATGGACAAATGGATCTTCTTTAAGGACGCCTTCTTTGCTTCTCATTATCAAATATTTTACTGAGAACTTGCTTCAGGTTTGGCCAACCCGCACCGGTTCCGCCCGAGCTATGCGCCTACGACGCCGACCTGGAGTGCTCGTACTTTCGGCGACGTCCGCGATCCGTGTGCAGCCAGCCTGACCCGAAGCGGTACACCTGGATGCCTGAGGATGAGGACTTCACCCGGATGGAGTGGCCACAGTAGGTTTCTTATAGTTTTAATACCTATAATTAAATTCAATAATACGCCACGTTGGTATTGCCTCCGGCAATGGAAAATTCTATAGTTTACGCTACTTCACGGCACTGTGTTTTTAGGACTTGTGTTTTTTTAATTACCATCTTGTAATTAGTATTGGAGATGACTGAAAGCATTTCTTGAACAGAAATATTTTTCTTTGGTAAAGAATAATGAATATAAAACAGGTGTATTTTTGTATGGACAGTTATAACAATTTGCGTATTTAATATTTTTCGTTTAGATTGCCACACTGGGTTTAATACACGCGGCTATGAAGCATATTTCTATCGTATATCGCATGCTTATTTTATAATAAACTATCTACCTCACAGAACCGGGATTTTCTTATATATGTTCCGTGATTCAATTAATGGTAAGTGGTCAACTGACACCTATGCTCTATATTCAGCTTCGAATATGCCGGGAGCCTGTAACTACATCTGACCCGCGGCCGCGGCTAGGTACGAGTATATCGTAGAAGTTCGAATTCCCGTACAGTCAATTTGACATGGAGGTATTTGCTGCTCATACAATTCGCTTCAAAATGCTTGAAAATAACTCGAGAAAATTTGCATAAATATAGAGGGAAAGTTCATTAACTCAAAACTTTGTCTTTAGAATAAATTCCTTTGAGTTAGGAACTTCCTGCTTTTTTGGCTTTAAAACTTTTTAATTATAACTCCACATGAAGTATAAACCCATTAAAATGATAGATAGATATTTTGCAGTAAAAAGCGGCTAGATTTTTTTCTAAATGTAATTGTTAAATGTTATGAAGGTACTTTAATTTCTGACAAAGAAAAGAATCTTCAAACCTAAGTATTACGATAAAAAATTTACCGCGGACTTGATAGGAATTGTATCATAAAATCTTAGATAAAATAAAGTCAAAGCCCTTTTCCACATCGCAGATACCTCAAACAGTACAAGTCGATTTTAAGTAGCTCTGCACAAAAACGTTTTCTCAACAGAAAAATTCTCTAAAGACCTTCATGACGAGCTAGGGTGATTATGAATAAGAAAGCAGTAAAAATAAATTATTATTATTCAATACATATAGGTAATAATATATATACCTATAATATAGGTATATAGGTCGAATAGCACCATCTCGTCTTCCTGTGGATGTCGCAAAAGGCGACTAAGAGATAACAAAGTTGCTAGCACAAGCGCTGAGGAACTCTAAATACCAGTTCTAAAAGAGTGATCACGCCAACCCGCTTGGCGAAAGTGACGTTTTAAGAGACATTTTAACGTGACGGTTTATCCACGAGACAATGTGCTTGAGGAGTTCCGTGTTCAGCAGTAGACAATAAAAATGCTGGTTATGATTACATCTAAATATATAAAAATGGATGTCGGTATATCTGTCTGAGATTAATAGACTTCTACATCATTTGATGAAAATCACTATGAAAATTAGCCCATATATGTACTTTTTCATGGAGAAGGTTTCTACGCTATCCACTTTGTTGTAATTCGCCGCTAAATGGCGCTGCAGCACATCAACTTCTATACCGTTCAACCGATCGCCATGAAAATTGGTATACATTGGTATTTGAGCACGGAGAATATTTTCAAGCTATCGACTTTGTTGTAACTCGCCACTAGGTGGCGCTGCAGCACATCAACTTCTATGACAGGACAACGTCTGCCGGGTTTTGCTAGTATAGGTATAAATGGTGTAAAATTTACTACACACATATCAATAATTACCATGTATCAATCGCGGTCTTATATAAATTCGACCCTAACCTTAGTACGGGCTAGTACATCGATAACTTATACAGTAGTATAAACTAGTTTAAAAAGTTGTAAAGAATAAAAAAATGAAACATTACACAGAAAAGATAAAAATAATATATAAATGTTTATAACAAGTACACTGAGATATCTAGCTTTTTTAACAATTGCAAATTACGAGATTTTATGTTGAATTTATAAGTTTTGTATTTTTCAACAATTCTTCTGTAATGCCGATAACATAATAGCGATTTTGCCTCAACTGTCCGCGACGAAAGTATTGAAATGGTAAAATGGCGTGTTTCGAGTATTTTTCGAGTAGTATTTGTATGAACTGTCCATACTGTATGTCTTGTTACCGTAACAAAATATCCATCAGCGTGGGTGTTTACATATTTTATTTTCTAAGTAACTCATGAAGCGTTTTCTGGATATTTATTGATATGACCTTTCTAGTTACAGGAGAGGCTTTTAAATAAACTTTTGCAAATAGAGGCTATAATATAAATAGTAGCTAAGGGAATAAAGGTGACAGCCTAAATAAAGAATAAAGAAGGGTTACAGTACCCGGTGATAAATATGACACGTCGTAAAATAAAATGTTCAGCCTACTGCAAGCTAAATATGTAGTACATCACTGCGATATGTCGAAATTAATGATAATTGAAATTACGATGTCGTATCACCGGGCAGTGTACTTAGTGAAGGGGGTTCAAATATTTTTATTTTTAATAGATGCGTATATTTATATGTCCTGCAGCTTTACGTCATAGGCTGATGTCGATTCACCTTATACTCCGTTAGAGTTAAGAAAAATCATTACTGTCAGTCATGTGGTTTCACTTATTAACCAATTACGAGAGAGAACCTTCTTCGATTGACCAATTAACACTGAGAGCGTTCTTCTATTGAACAATTAACGCTGTGTTATCCTACATTTATCGGATGGCGTCACTTTTTTCTTAATATGAACAGAGCACAATATTACATCATTTCATGAAGCGATCTGAGCAAAAACAGGACGCTGATAAGCCACCAAAAATCCGCAGCCGTAATCCAATTGTGAATAAATAAAACGTATAATTTTGTTTCAGATCGGTAATAGAAGATAACGCGGGTTGGCCGCAAAATTATAATGTCGACCAAATCGCGTCAGTCAGCCGAGGAGGCTCTTTACCTAGACCGCCCTCTATAATACCGTAAGTATGACGATATATGTTTTCCTTTTCATAAATGACAATAGCGCAATTAGCACTTTGTACCTATCTCGAGTTCTTTTCATAATTAACCATTTTAAAAGTCGAATCAATTGAAAGCGCATCACGTCAATGTCTAGTTCCGTCGAAGTAAGTTAGGAGCCCCTCAGTAAAATTGATAGTAGGTTTAGTGAGGACAGAAGAGTTGGACTCCCACAAGAGTTGGACTCCTTGGAAGCAACACACGGAAAACACAGCCTTATGCTTTTATTTCATTATCACAAACATTAAGCACAAAAACACTTTGAATTTTAATAAACTATCACTATTAAACCTCAAAATTCACACTACACATTTTTTTATAAAATTCCAATAAAAACTCGACTTCACTTTTCGAGTTCCCGATAAAAAGGCCTCGATAATTTCTACTGATTACTGATTCGAGTTTGTAATCGGGGTTCCACGTTGGGTGCCACATGTAGTCAGGAGTCGGGTACTACGAAATCAAGTAAACTATCAAGAGGGATTAGGGGATTTATTGTACAGAATAAGAATTTGTACTGTAGATGCGACTAAGGGATAACAAAACCTCTCTACCAGAAGCGCTTAGGAACTGCACCACTAAAAGGTACAAGTCTAAAAGGGTGAACTCGTCAACTGGCTTGGGTAGCGTGGCGTTTTGAGGCCACACTTCCCTCATGCACTTGACAATATCACAGGACACGGGGGGTCGACGTCGATGTATTTATTTTATTTGCACGACATCGTGCATAATTTGTACGTTTCTTGAGAGCGGAAATAGTTGATCCCCTGTCGCTATATTGCTGACAATGGAACACGTGCCTTACGTGGAAAGTTATATAGGTTTTGGATTATGTAAAGCTTTAGTTGTCACGTGCTCAGTAGGGTACGTAGCCGATAAGCTTTGAAAAGGGGATTTATTTCCATTTATAACTTACCGCACAATCGCATTCGGTCCACTCAACCTTATAACATTTCAGATTTACTTATCTGCGAACTTATGCTAACAGGTCGTGCGTACGAAAATGACCTTTACAGTTTTATAATAATAATTATACGGTATGATGAAGTTTTACTTTGTATATTAATAGTAAATAGAATCCTACGCGTTTCATGGATGTATAACATCTGAATGCGTTATGAAATGTTATCAGAATGAAACTTTTTGCAATTATAATTGAAATGTATATTCCTAATTATTATTTAATCTCTTTTAGAAGATTTATAACTATGACTTTACTTACTTTGTCTTGAGTACAAAAATAATATAAATGCATTAAAGGCAAATAGATATAGGTAAGAATAATGCCTATAGCTGAATAAAAAAGTTCACTTTAATTTGTATACGATCACCACAAAGTTTCAATGAATTCTACTTTCGCCGAAACGAAGATTGAAATGGATTACTTATTATTTCATTTATTGGAACAGTGGAAACAGAGTTTAGTCAAACACATAGAATAATAGCATAGAATAATAGCATAGAATATACGTCATGAAGTAGGCTGACGAGCAAGCGGTCCCACGTAATGGGACGTGTTACCGCCGCTCATGGCCACCTCCAACACCAGGGGGCATGCGGGTGCGCCACCGACCTTGCAGAATCCTATTCACAGCTTTCTCGAAAACCCCTATATTGTAGTTACATAATAAATATAAAGATATAACTATTTCGTAACACATATGTTTTCCACTGAGACACAGGAAAAATGGTTTAGGTAAGTGACAGACTAAAGTTATATGAAAGCAGAAGTTGTGAAATGAGAAATATGGTGGGGTGATGGATACCAGAATGAAAGGTGCTGTGAAACTAGAAGATATGCTTTTTTAGAAGTTGACAGACTTCTCACTTCACACTTTTCTAAATTCACTTTTCTACGGTTAAATATATTGGCTGAATAACGACTGAATTGAATGTACTTGTGTGTAAACCAAAATTGCACCCGCGTTCCTTTTTCTGTTTCATTTGGTGGTTGACTGGTGGAAAATGCCATATGGCATTAAGTCCGCTATTTGTACAATTACTTGTGCAATAAAGTTTAAATAAATAAATCAAATAAATAATAATATACATTATAATAATAGGTATGCAACATAAAGTGCAGTAATAATGTTAATCTCATCTAGTATTACTATATTTGTATCACACACTATCGCTCATTCATCTCGCCAGATAAAGGTTAGTCCCAAAGGTCAGCCGTCACTCGCCAGCGTATTCACTAGGGTCCCACACAATTAGAGGCTGGCCGTACAAGTGGCCGGTTTTGTTAAACCGTTTGATTAATCGACTCGCCATTTTGTGTTTACATTTTGTTGTTGTTAATAACGTGTTTAAATTTGGTTAATCGTGTAGTTGAAATACTTTGGGTTTATAAATTAATTCAATGTGTTGTTCGGACGATGAACGGAGTTGATGTAATGTGCCTCATCTGTCAGTGCAGGTACCTATCTTACTTAACAAATTTTGTGTAAATAAATATCTACGCCTATGTAGTACCTAGGTACATAATAATATTGTCCTATTCATTTCAAACCAATACTTGTACGAAGACCATTTCGGGAGATTCGAACGAATTCGCCCATTGTAGAGATTTTGGATTGGAAATTTTGGAATAAACTGAATAACAATCAGTCCATTCATTGATTGAATTCAACAACAATCGGTTGAATCCAACAACTGTAGGGTGCATTTCTCAATCAAATGAAATAAATTGGGTACAAAAATAGTTTAGGTTCATCTCTCGTTTAAGTTTCTAGCTAAAACCTGTGAATGAATGAATGGGGAATGAAAGCACCCAGGTGATTTTTTAAAAATTAATGGTTGTCTTAAATATCAAATAAAACTTACACGTAAAAGCTTACTGTAAATCATGTTTTAATTGAATTCAAATTTTTAATAATCATGAAAACTAATCACAGTAGTATTATTTATCGTAATAAAGCAAACTGAAATTAATTAATTAAAATTAAGGTCAAATTAGTAATAATTTATAATAATGTTTTAAAACTGTTCCTAGCATGCAGTTCATCTGTAAATGATTCAGGAATTTATTTGATTATAGGCTGATTTTGCTTGACTGATAGAGCTTATGTATTATGCTTAGTGCATAATTGCATATACAAATAATTTGAATTCACTATACTCGTATACCATATTTTGTGTACATTGGTCAATCTACGTCTGACTGGGTACTTTACTCAAAACTATTCTGAATTCTATAAAAATAAAGAAGAAAAGAAAGTTATTTTATTGACAACAACAATATTAGGAAAAATAATAAATGGAGTGGAAAGTGAAAAAGAACGGAATAATGGAGCAATAGGCATGATTCTGTTTTTTAACAGTAGTCTAATAAATGTTAGATCATGTTTTTATTTAAAATCATACACCATCCTATCCTATCCCTCCCCATTTTCCCAACCTTTTCTCCCAATCCATTCCTTAATCTGCAACGGTAGGCAGCGCATCCGGGGACGTGCCGACGTTTGTCATTCTGGACTGATGTTGGAATGTATCGCTGATGACTAAGGACGACAGTATCCACTTACCATCGGGTGGACTGTACGCTCGTCTGTCGCATATTTCAATTTAAAAAAAAATATATCTAAACCGAAAATAATCTTCCTTTTGCGCAGATATATAAGATATAATGTCGTAAATATTTTGGCATGTTTATGCTAACCTTCAAAGTAATTAAAATATTTTACCATCTTCAACGTCAATCACCTCTCCCCGAGGGAATATGCGTACCCAACCTGACCTAATCACGCGGTCGGTAGGGAAAACCCAAATGTGTTATGAGTTTAATGCGTACCGGTGTACGGTCCCTTAAATAAATTGTGTCTCATTTTTATTTCTTATCTGCTTATTGCCCTCGGACTGCTTATACCGTGGACTACGAAATATTGTTACTTGTTATACCTTTCGGTACTGATGGCAGACAATTAGGAAATATTATACGTAGTTTTCGTGTAGTTGACTGATTGGAGCTGATCGTTTGTGAAGGCAAACCTTGGAAACAGCCGAGAGGCTGTAGACTGTTATTACGTGGTAGACGGGTCATATTGGTTGAAAGCTATCACTGCCTCTTTTGGCTCTGTAAATGGGAAACCTCTCACCAAATCCTTGATTTTTGGAAAAAGAAAGAAGTCACAGGGTGCGAGGTCTGGGCTTGGAGCGGTGTGGGTCACGAGCTACACCTTCTCAGAACACAAAAATGCCTTCGTCTTGTTCGCGGTGTGAGAGGAAGCATTGTCGTGATGCAAGAGGATACGGCTTCTCGGTCGTTTCTTCCGAATATTTTCGAGAACACTGGGCAGACAAATGGTCGTGTATCACTCAGCATTGATTGTTCTTTGTTCTTCTAGGTGCACAGTACAGACATGACCTGTTTGAGAAAAAAAACTCGCGATCATTTTTTGCCACCGCTTCTGCCTTGTCGCAATTTTATTGGTCTGTTCTCACCTTAAAAGACCCATTCACTGGACTGTGTTTTTTTTTCGTATCGTAACAATAAATACATGTTTCGTCTCCTGTTACGATGTCATAAACATAATTTGAACGCGCATTGTCACACTTCAGCAACATTTTTTTGCACGAGCTCGTTTCTGATCTGATGTGAGTTTCTGAGAAATCGAACGGCCACAAAGATTCCTGACTTTTAAATCTTTGAGCAAATTCTTTTCAATTTGGCTCATACCGATTCCTAGATATCCACGAATTTTGTCATGGGTGATCCGCCGATTTTGTTTAATCAGTCGACTGACAGTAGCCACATTTTCCTCAGTAATCGCAGGTGACGGACGACCTTCACGAATCTCATCATGGAGAGAAACACGACCACGATTAAATTCAGCGTACCAACGCTTCACAGTGCTCAAATGTGGTGCTTCAACCCCAAAACAAATTAACAAATTGAACAAATTGAAGGCGAATATTATACCCTTGCGGAGAAAGAGAAATTTTAAAATCGTAAAAAATAATCGCTCTAAAATCTTTTCGCATTAAATCTATTTTCAGTGCGAAAGGTGAACTTCGATTATATCATAAAAAATAATTTACAAGCGATTTCCCACCAAAAACTATTGCATTCCTCGAAGTTCTATATTGTAAAAAAATATAACATTTGAAATTCAAATATTTATGAGTGGCCAGGAGGGCAAAACTTTCAGTGTTTCGTCGTTGCATTGTAATTCACGGGTGATACGGAGGCCAAAACAACATTTTTTGGAATTATTGTCTGTCTATCTGAACGTACATCACACAAGAACCACTCGACAGATTTCAATAAAACTCGACATGTTTATAACTTCTATACGGGGTTAACATTTACTTTAGCACTGCTGGTTTCAAAGAAATATTGATCGAATAGACATTCGATCAATATTTCTTTTAATGCTAATGCGCGAGTTCAGCTAATTTTATGCTGTAGGTATTAGTGTAGACACACTAATACCTACAGCATAAAATTAGCGATTCAAAACGGTATCAAATTCTTTCATTTATTTCATTTACCACAATATGTTTAGTGAAACATATCTTGAGAAAGAACACCGTACTCCAGATGTGATCCAATAAGTTTATACTGAAACTTATAAAAAGTTTTGCATTCTGTTGTTAAAATGTATAAAGCGTACAAATAACTATATTTGTAGGCCAGTAACTATGTTGGTAGCAAGATAAAGGGTTACGAAATAAGGACAGTTTTATGGTACGTTACACTCGGCCAGATGCGACCCTTGATCGTATATATATGTACGTGACCTTCAAAGCCCTTATAGGTTCCGGAAAGGTGTGTCATCTTCTGTTATAGACACTATTAAAAGGTACTTAGAACATAAAACTATGATCTTAAAGTTAATAATGAAAAGATATAGATATACAACAAAATTTCAAAACAACTACATTTTTTTTAGAAAAAAGCTGCAGACGAGCATACAGTCCACTTGCTGGTAAGTGGATACTGTCGCCCATAGATACCCGCGATTCATGCCAACATCAGTTCAGCATGACAAACGTTGGCACGCCCCCGCATGCGCTGCCTACCTTTGCAAATCAAGGAATGGATTGTGAGAAAGGATTAGGAAAATGGAGAGGGATACGATAGGGTGGGATGGGAATGGGGACTGGCATATCTTACCCACTACATAAACAGGTACGTACATTGGGGAAATACGATAAAGTAGTCTTCTGTGACGTGTCTTCTGTCTTCTGGGTAACGTGGCCAGTCGAGTGCGCCCAGCGGCTGTGGAAATTCAACGTGCACTCTTCCCCTATAGAAATACTCGCGTGTAAAACAAAGTCACAATATACAGCAATTATATATAAACAAGTGTTAGAGATAATAAAAGTGAGGTTATGATCGTAACGAGACTCGAAAATGAAGTAATAAGGCTATGAAAATACACGCTGAGCACTTGACGTTCGAGCACTGAGTGAGCGCTAACGAACCTTTAAGATTCGAGTGTTAAACGCTAGTGATCGTTATGAACCTGTTAGAAACTGTTATAAACCTTCAAATCGTTATAATTATTTGTAGAAGGTGGTAGGCGGGGGAAGTCCCAAGACAGCGGTGGCACAATAAAAGGCAATGATATCTATATTGTTCACTAACACCGAGTTATTTTAGTTACAATGGAGATTACTTTAAAATACATAGAACTCTAGAAGATGTCGGCGGAAAGTCGGACATCATGGGCAAAAGACGGGCAAGCAAAGACAGACATTACAAAGACAGACATTACAAAGACACATTACAAAGACAGACATTACAAAGTATCCGGAAAGAGGCAGTAAAGTGCTACCATTAAAATTAAACGTAAAGGGTGGCATATACTATATTATTTAACAATTGCAAGTCTAAAAAGACATGATTCTAACACGCTCACGAGATTTTTACGTTCGACCCCTAAGACTCATTAGCGCTGATTTAATCGATTAATTTCGATTAATAATTCCCGATTAATTCCCAAATTCCGAAACAATGAATTCTGTTCATAAATGTAAATTATTTTACATGAAAATGTAAGTATGTTATGCATTTTTTTTTGTTATTGTTTTTGCTAAATTTGACATATCTGTACAAGGCAAAGTCGAAAATATTAATATTTAACAGTAAAATAGATTTCATATGATAATATGTAAGTGGTTAACTAAATTCCATTGACAGATAGTGATCCCGAATCATCCTTTTGAAAGAAATCTTTATAGTAGCCTTCCTAAAGTGAAGAGGGGAGCTCGTTCCAAGGCTTTATAACCTGAACGGCGAAAGAGATATTACATAAAGTCAGTCTAAGGGTAGTAAGAAAAGATTCTCATCAGAAAGAAGGTGATAACCATGAGTGATGATACTCAGAAACCTCAACTTACATACATTTCAGGTACACCTACTCTGAGGAAAACGGTTCGTATAATATAGAGAAAATTGTCAATTAACTCATTTGATTTTATGTCAACTCAAAAGCATGAGCAGTATTCATAGTTCCAGGCTT
Organism: Sesia apiformis; assembly: GCA_914767545.1. Classification (NCBI taxonomy): domain Eukaryota; kingdom Metazoa; phylum Arthropoda; class Insecta; order Lepidoptera; family Sesiidae; genus Sesia; species Sesia apiformis. The sequence goes on along the minus strand of OU611963.1, from coordinate 12,203,711 downwards.
CGGGAATTGATCCGTTAGGTACATACACGTAAAATGTAAAATATTGTATAGATACATTTGTTATTTGTTCCTCATTCTCCCTCAGAAATGGAAAAAGTATATTTTTGTGTGTATTTTTCTGGAAAACTGTTGTATTGTCATTTGTCTGGTTGTTGCCATTGTTCCTAGAAAATATTGAGAAAGGGTCTCAGTGTGTAGACCACTTACCTAGAAACGAATTGTATCCAACAACTGCCTTTACAAATTGTGTCATAACATTTGTGAACGAAAAAATAACTCCTTTCATCGATTTCGACTTTGTGGGGTAATGCAGCCGATCAACCAAAATACAGAGATCATCGCGGCGCTAAAAATGAGGAATTTGCAAGGTGATCAAATTTACCTACTGTCAATTCAGTCTGTCATTTGGCGGGAAAAACTACCAACAACATATTATTGATAGTTTCCTTTTTTTACAATAACTGCAATATTTTTGACAGTGTGTTGTCAATTGTGTTGTCAGTGTAAAATTAATATAAGAAATACAGAATTAATTGAAAAACAAAATCGAAATAATATTAATGACGAAATATTTAATGTTGGCGGGAAATGTGTTTGCGTAATTGATCTTAAGCATATAAAGAAAAGATTCTTTATAAAGTAATTATTACTAGGTACTCGTTTATCGTTACATGTTTGACATTATATACCTATATACCACTGGCATCACTTATGTACGCAGTTTAGTCCCAAAAATTGATCCACCGTTAATGAACTATAATCCATCTATTTTCTATATCTATCTATATCCATGTATTTTGGTAATGCTTCAAAAACTCTTTTTTCAGTTGTCCCGCTCACACACCGATTCCACCCCCGCCACCGCCGCCACCTCTTGCCATTCCACCACACAGGTAAAGTACATTTGTTGTTCATTGTCTTAAAAAGCCTAATTTACACAAGATTAGTACTTGTCATTAGTACTCGGTACTCGCACTAATCAGGCCCGTGGGTAAGGGTAGAGCTGTACAGGGCCCTGGCCTTTAGAGTGTTCCATGTAATAAGATACGGTACATGTATAATAAAATAAATAAATAATAGGTGCATGTGTAATACGACAAAAATCCCATTTTTTATAAGACTATGTACTTAATTTCTAATAACAGATTTTTATTACGAAATATCAATCTATTTTTTCCGGGCTAGCTACATACCTACACTCTCAGCTGTAGAACTAGAGATCAGGAGGCTAGGAGGGCGCACATGGGAATCAGAGTAACGGGCCCCAACAATTCTGTTGCCGGCCCTGGCACTAATACCTACATGTGTAAACAGCCAAAAACACTTTATAGAATTATATAATAGAATAATTTTTATAATTATAGAATTATTACACTTTATAGATTTTTATTCTTTATAGAAAGAAGGTGCCAGACGAGCAGAAGATCCACCGGTGGTAAGTGAATACTGTCGTGGCCCATGAAAATCCACGATAAATGCTAACATTAGTCCAGAATGAAAAAAGTTGAAACCACCCCGGATGCGCTGCTATCTACCTTTGCAAATTTAGGAATGGATTTGGAGAAAGGTTTAGGATAATATGGAGTGATAGGATGGGATGAGACTATGGCACATCTCATTAACTACCGAAATACGTACATACAGTCAGCAACACACTAATGAAGCCAAAACCATTCAATTCCAGCTCCTGTAACTCACGTGTTAAGATGTTAATTGGTAGAGGTTGACCTATTGCTGAACGTACATTGGAAATAGGATAAAATGGGAATTTTACGGCGTTTTAGTCTAATAAGTGTAAGTGTATAGAAATCAGTTATTATTTACTATAATATTATATTAATAATATTATAATAATAGTAAATATAAATGAATGCTTATTTATCCCATCGATATGGGAATAGACTAAATGACACATCATACGTTCTTATCAAAGAAACCAGAACTTCTAGGAGGGGGGAGGGTGTGAAGCAGATGAGGAGGGTTTAATTTAAAACTCAAATTTGAAACTTAAGTACTACGTATTAAGAATGTTCCATTTTCAAAATACATACGAATTACAGAATTCGAGAGTTACAGAACACTATTAGTACAATATGTATAACTCACACGTGCCTGCCCTAGAGTGTTTGTATAACATAACATATACACAGATCGATGGGGCAGCCCCACACCACGTATAAGCACCTAATAAGCACTTGTAGCTTGCCGTGGAGTATAAACAGAAAAGACAAGTGTTTAACGATAAGTAAAACGTTGTGAGAACAATGTATGTCGCTATGTTATTTCATGAAAATTTATACGTTTTCACTGCTAATACCTTTTAATAACACTCACTTGTAAACAGTTACATGTCAATAAGCAGTTCAGTAACTGCGATAAGTACTAAGCTTGTGTAAATTAAGCATAACTGAATTTTATCAGTACAATATAATCAATAAACCATTCTTGTAATACGCTCGTGATTTTTAGTTTTATTATAAGGTTTTTTTACTTATTCATATACCTAAATTGATAAATATCACGCTGATTGAATAATAATATGGTAAGAAAATATTCTCTTCAATGAATTTTTTTCATTGATTTGAAATATATCTTCTAGTAATTTTACGTGGGTTTATTGCAAATATATTTATTCCATCATCGGTATTTTATTTTATCTATCGCACAGGCTGACATAAAGGCTGTCTTGCATCACTGAAATAATCTGTCAAAGATAACGTCAGCTACAGTATGCAATTTCAGAACAGAATTTCATTTACCTTTATCGGCTTGCCATACTGTAAGTTCAACATTTCACTGCAGCAAGTCAAACCAATTAGTAACAGCCTTTTGACTGAACGATATACCCCGACCTAAATTCAAGCTCAAAGGTAATTGGGGCAGCTTAGCTTATTTAGGTGCAAAATGCAAAATTTTGAAATGAAAAGGTGTTAAAGTAAATATAACCAAGATACTTCATATTGAACATGTGTTAGACCAAATTAGAAGTTTAAAGGTAAATAGAAGTTGTAGAAGGTATTGAACGCAAAATTTTAAAAACATAGTTTGTTTTGGTACCGTTTGTCCACAAATCACACTGACAATCCCCACTGGTGGAGACAACGGGAACTGTTCACAAAAGTGTTTCCATTTTCACGTTCCATGTTCACGGACATCAGTGAACACAACGAAAATTAGTTTTGTGTTTAAATTTTCGTCGCTATTATTACGAATATACCCCCATATAGTTGTTACGAAATACCCTAAGTAAGGCCGGAATAAAAAAAAAACAATTAATTTTAGATTTGTGATTTTAGTGAATTATATCTAATTTTCTTTTACGGCATCTTTGCCGTAAAACAATAGCTGATAAAAAAATTGAACTAAAAAGTTTTATCTAAGCGCGTATAAAATAGCTGATGTAATATGCTTTGTGGCTTAAATTGAGATCGTTCTCCGAGAAAACTAAATAAATTTAGGTACCGGCACCTATCTTTTATGCTACAGACATAAAAAAGATGTAAAGACCTCGGAGTATTTTAACGCCAAGGGTTAAAAACCTTTTAACTTCACATTTTTCAACTCGCTGACTCACAAAAGCGATCCATATAAAAGTTACGACACGAAATCCATCTAGACTCTTTAATAAGGCATGAATTTGTAATTCTTTAAAGTAACCTTTACAGATTTATGAAATTTTAAATACGCTAAAAATAAGATAATTTATTTAAAAAAATTCAAGATTTAAATTGTGACAATTGTGATTATGATTAATTAAATTATATTTGATTATTCGATTCGTTATTCGATACTAAAAGGCATACGTGGTATTTAACCATTTATAAAAAATATTTTGTACAATTTAGATTTAGTATGTGCGACTGAACGAGCCGTTAATCATATGTGGTGGCGAGCTTTGGGAAACATAGGCTGACGGCATGCTATCTATTATAAGCGGTTTTTTCCCATTGACGCTAATAGCTAATAATCTAAATTTGCTCTTTGTTAATACATTACACTAAACGTATGCCTTTGATAGCAATACTCTAATTTCCTCTAGGAGCATATTGTTCAAAAGTAAATAGTCTAGCAAAGTAAATCGTCCAAAATGGAAAAAATCTAAAATATATTTTAGAAAATTTTCATCAAATTCAGTGCCCCTCTTTCTTGTTATCATAAAATTACACAAGGCCGATATAAACGTCGCCACGCATAATATTCAATACGCAAAATGTTCAATGTGCATAATGTTTAATACGCGGATTGAGCATTTTGCGTATTGAACATCATGCGTGGCGATGGATATAGCTGCTATTAATTTCTTAAAGAAAATATTATTTTTAAGACCACTTCTATTATTTGATAAAAAAAGATACAATACAAATACAATGTCGGCTCAAAAGTACATGGAAACACGAAAATGAATAATGCCACTGAATTTGATTAAAAAATTCTAAAATGCATTTTGGACGATTTGTTCCTAAAGGTTTAATTTAGTTAGCAAACAAATAACTTTCACATTCATGACATTAGTTACAGTTATTTCTAGGATAACACAAAGACTAAAGGTTTAATAGATTTATTACATGTAATACTTAAATTTTATTATTATTAGATTAAGTTATCAATAACAAATGTATTTTTGTAGTAAAATAGCAGATTTTCGTGTCGGCATTGCATTGCAGTGCATTCGCGAGAGAGAAATGCTGCATTAAATTTTAATTCTGACTTAACCATATTGTAAATTATGGCTGCACCTACCGGTGCGAGTTGGATTAAAAGCTGTGCAATACCTATTCATTTTTTTCGTGAAACAAAAACCTAGAAAAATCCTCGCTGCTCATTCAGTATTTGCATTGTGTTTTTCTCGTTTCATATTTATTTTAGCAATTTCATTACAAATTAATACAGTTCGTTCGTGTTAGAAACTTTTAAAATTTGCAAAATTATAAAACCCAAATGGTTGAAATACTATTTCATACGAATATGGGCGCTTACGTACAATAGCAGAAAGAAGTCCAACAATTCGCTGCTGAAATTATTTTGTTATACCTGCAGATCATACACATTGGCAGCGAGCTATAAGAAAGGAAGCGATCATAATAACACACTAACAATTGGTCGCAGTAATCGAGAATCTATTGACACGCAGAGCTCCTAATCCTCAATAATAATAATAGCCTTTAGGAAGAAAACCTGCCGCATGCCGAGAGACCCTGTGCACAATAGCCACTACCGAATGAATCCCGCAACAGGCCAAAGGAATTGTATCAGGCTTAAAATACGATGACGGTACAAACTTAACTCTTATTGTAAAATCCAGATTTTACAATAAACAGCCAGCTGCCGAGGGCACAGAATTGAGAAAATGGGGAGCGATCTTTCCTTAATGTGAAACAGTATAGACTCATAATAATATTTTAGGAAAAAAACATACACGAATATACACAAATATCAATAGATAATTTTTAAAGGTCATGCAACGTATTGCTTGAAAGGTAAACACGATGTTATGGGTGACTTCTTTTTCATGAAGTAGGTCGTAGGGAATGAAAAACAGGCGACCTACTTGATAGGAAGTGGCTTACTTTTACATATGCCACTTACGGTTTCTGACCCACACAACTCCACAAGCTGAGAGTTTTTTACTAATCACCTTCTTCATTACAACATTTGTCAACATAAACATTAATTATTACAACTGCGATTTAAAAATGACTCGTGAATACTTGGAGTGTAGTGTGTGGCCGGTATGCCGCTATGGTACACTTCCAGGTACCTTTGGTGTAAGATCTTTAGTGTAGGCCGAAACGAATTTGGAGCCTTGGTTAGCTGTCTTGACTTAGCCTAGTCACAAAGTTAGGTTAGATCTGAAATTCTTATATTTAATATATTTTTAGTACCATATTTTTAAAATCCTATCGAATCAGGAACATAGCTTTGAAACAGAAATATGTCCTATCCTAAACATAGTTTTGTAAATCCCATCCCATCCAGAAATATTACAAAACTAGAATAAAACATCACACAGATGAGATTAAACGAAAGAAGATGATTTGGGTTTTTCGCTTGTTGAAATGAATGTGAACAAACGCATGATTTTCGACTGGTGCTCTAAGCAGCAGCAGTGAAGTTTAGGGGTCACGCCGGAGTGTAATTGTAGTTACGCCAATGCTCCTTTTCTAAGTCATGTTTTTTAAATCCATAATAATTCCTAACATTCCAGAACAAAACACGTTTCATTCGCTCGTTCTCACACGCTCACCACATTCGACGACTCCGTGATGCCGGCGGCAGTCGGCGGGAGTCGCTTCAGGCGCGACTGTGAAAGGCTTATCGACGGCCGTGCTGTCAAGGTATGTTTGTGGCATTTATATGGAAAAATAATTTGTGGCGATATTATTTAGATGAAGTTCTGATCTAACACATCCGTCGTTTTATTATAGAGACAACGCTTAATTTATAACTTTTAAGATTTTCGTGTTTTTAGCGCATTGTATTGTACTCATATAGTAAACGAGTACTGCAATTAATACTTTAGGTTGGAAATTCTTTTTTTTTTATAATTTATTGTACAAAAATTATTATTAGTTGTTAAATATTAGTTCCAGGGGAAGCCAGTTACTTTTTTTAAAATAAAGATCACACTGGAGACGCCGCGAGCGAAAGCTGGTGTTTGTACGGCTAGTAAGGCAAAACTTCTTTCACATTCCAGCCTGAAGCAAAGCCCTACGCGACCCTACCAGTGATGTTCCAGCCGTTCCCTCCATATCCTCAGTACATGTCGCAACCTCCGCCGGCGCCGATTCACTATCCGCCGCCCCTCCCCACGCACCAAGCACCGACTGTACAGAGACCAATACAGACTGAGCAACACAAAGTCGTCGTACTAGGTAAGGTATCCACACTATCCAGACCAATAATATCATAAATCTGAAGGTGTGTTTGTCTTTCTGTCCAATATATGTTCAATATCTGAAATATGTCCAATTTTCTGAAATCATCCCTTATATGTAACTACCAAGTGGAACTATGTTTTATAAGATCAAATGTTGTTCGATTTTTTCGAATTGTACTTTTTGTTACTTTGTTTATTTTTTCTCTTTATAATCCTTATCCAACCTGTCAAATTCTGTTATGTAGTCAGACATATGGGCTGCCTAAATGGGGAGGCCCTTTTGCTTGGATGTCCATTAGTGTCTATAAAAAAAAAAAAAAATGTTCAGTTATTTATGTTTCATCAACGCCACCTATTATTGTTCACTTACTCTTTATTCATACAAGTTACTGTTAATTTCAGATTCAATAAAGAAGGGTGTCATGAGAACACAAGCCACACAAACAGAAGTATGTTTAGGAAGGAAGCCATTGCCTCCCAATTATTTGTCTTTGAGTCCTCGAACGATCAAAAGGGTAATTAAAGTTCTATTGATTTCTAATTAATCATAATAACTTCATGTTTGACTTCGATGGTTTAATTTCAGGTAAAGATGGTGGCAGCTGGTGTTCAAACTAACGGGTATACTGTAGGGGTACGAAGACTAACTAAATCCTTTTCTGAAGTGGGTGGCGATCGCTTAGCCGGTCGTGATCCACAAAGTGATATTACTGCTGCTAATATTGAAAGGTACGTCGAGTAACGAACCACTGTAAATTAAAAACAAAGAAAACAAAAAAATACTAAAGTTGTAATATCGTAATAAACTGATATCGTAATTTACAGAAAAGTACAAAATAACAAATAGAAAATAACATATTTCGTGGACACTAATAGTTCCACTACTCAGCACCCTAAAGTAGTAACGCAATGTTTAACACACAAAAACAATCCAAGAAAAATACACTTTTTAACAAAAAAAAAAATTGAACCAATTACTATCCGTTAAAGAGATACGTGACCATACAGACAAACAGATATACAGACAAACATACAATATAACACCCCTCCTTTTTGTATCAAAAGCTAAAAATTAACATAATTTAAACAAATAATTTTGCCTAAAAAGGCTATTGTAATTTTCAGTTTCATTGATCATGAAAAATTACATAGAACCCAATCAGAAGAACCACCACGGTCTCCCCGCTCACCTACTTCAATGATGCCACCATCACCCGCATTACAAAGAGGAGATTCCGATGACGTTACTTCATCGCCAGGAAAATCCGTCGCATCATCACAAATAGACCGGTGTTCTGAATTAAGCGCTTTACAAAGACAAGCTCAAGAATACTTCCAGCAAAACTTCCAATTCATTCATGAGAGTGACAGAGATGATACAATTGATGACGATATAGAAACAATAGAGAAGAGTATGGCCCTGAATCGCAAAAACTTGGAATATCTACAGCAAGAGATAGCCAAGCAAGCTAAAGGTGATAGGTCTTTACGATCCATTCTATCAAAAAGTACCAGTGATGCATCTCAAAAGACCATAAATTCTTCACATCCACTTTCTAAAACCTCCACATTTCAATCTGAAAATTCTACAGAAACCTCCGCCACGACTACTGATGATAGCGAGAAAAATGAAAGAGAAATCATAATAGACTTTGAACCTAGGCCTGATGACGAAGCTATACCTTTTACAACTTTACGAAGAAATAGGCGAATTCTTCAAAAAACACTATCGGAGGGTGAAATTCTTCTAGATGCGTAAGTATAGTTACAGTTATAATGAACTTCACGTATAATAATATACCTATATAATAAAAAGCAAAACTATTTTTAGAAGAAAAACTGAATGTATAAAAGATGCTCTATTTCTAATGTCCACAAGCCAAGAGAATATGTTAAGAGAGGATCGTGAACGCGAAGCCATGTATAAACAATATATTACTCAAAATTATAATCAAACACCTATCAAAGATGAAGGTATTTTTGGATTTGAGCCGGACGGATCTTTCAGGTAATGAATTTCAACAATTCTCGTTTTATTGAATCTAAAGCACCTAGAGAAGTATTTCTAGCCTACGCACATAACAACCAATATTCACACCCACTCTTATTCACTGCAACGCTGAAATCTGCAATGTTCGCATTAATACTAATAATTTAATTAGAAACATGAAAAGAAATATCTATAAATTTTAGCTTTTATCTAAAACTGCTGCAGAATCTTCTATTTTAAGCTTAAAGATTTTATATGCCGTGCTATCATCCATTCCCATTCATGTGATTATCTTCATAGTTCCTCAGACGGGAATGCACCATACGAAGATTTTCATGAAAAATACATTAGTTACAAGCATGAATCGTTTAGACTTCGAAGCGTTAGTTTCGAAGAACAAACAGAAACCGCTAATAAAAAGGAAGAAATTCCTGAACCAAGGTATGCACGACATAGTTTACGTATGCTATTGCTTTTAAGTGCTCTGGCGAAAATTTCAACATAGGCGCTTGAACGATAACTAGTAATAACGATAAGAGCACATTCCTCAATCCCAAAACCACACCTACAATTATTACCCATACCAAATTTCTACCCAGCAAAATAATATTATAGGAACCCTTTGCAACCGTAGTCGTCAAGGTTCATTTCGAATTCTTTCTGGAAGAAAGTATCTATGTAATCTGGACAAAAGTGGTCGGTCAATCTGGACTGATTAAAATGGAATCCTATTGACTCGTAATAAGTTCTGAATGAGAATAATAAATGAATAGAATAATCAGTAATTTCCACACGCGTTCAATATGAATTAAACTGTGTCTTATGTGTAAAATATTTAATACTCTGTCCTTAGAAAATAATCTTATTTTTCAGTACTGCTAAGTCAAGTCCGGGATCGCCAGATCCAGATAGCATGGACATTGATGTAGATCAGAAAATAAAGCGAGCCATTATTAAAACTGTCACTACAATACTCACTCCATTGGAAAAAGTATCACCTTCTGCTTCTAACGAGTCACTTACTGTTGATCATAGCAGGTAATTCAAGTAAATCTGTTGTTAATATTTAGGAAATACTCCGAAAGAAACAATACTTTATTTATAATACTTTATTTCTTAAAAAATAATACTATTAAATATTGTAAATTTTATCCCCGACTATATATATGGTATATATATATATATATATTTTAGTTACACTGCTTGCAAAATATTTGCTTTACTAATTTCAGGGATCATTCTGATGGAAACTGGAATGAGTCACAAACTACTGTCCTGCAGGTTGACTCTGGAACGGAGAACGGGACGGTAATAAGGTGAATATTATGCGATGCCTGACCTTTCTAGATGTTTCTTCTTCAGTTAAAGTAGACGTGTCAGTCTGTAGCTAGTAGATGTATCATTTTATACTTTCAATTACTTACAGTTCATCTGATCTTAGTTCGCTAGCTGCATCACCGGGCGCGCTTGCGTTACTCACCCCTACTTCACGAAGGAAACAACTTCTGTTACTGCAACATCAGCAAAGATCATCTTTGGATACGGATGCTTTGGACGAAGAATTTGATGCTTCACAGGTGACTAATTTTATATATACAATATATATATAATATATTTGAATACATAAATCCGGTGTCATTAGTTTAAATACACTTATAAAAGTTTATTGGTTTGTCTTTACAGAGCCAGTCTCCTACTTCACCACGAAATAAATTAGATACATCAAATTCAAGTTCACAAGTGAGGGCGTCTTTATCTCCACCAGCTGTAGTTCCAAATGTAACATTACCAATAACAAAGCAACCTACAATATCAAAAAACGTATCACCGATGGCCCCGCCAAAAGTAAATCATACACCTGCAATCGCAATTACCCATCCTAGTTTAGATTTAGCTGATGTTCCATTTAAAAGAACTCCTAGCTTTATTAATAAGAAACGAGAAAGAGCTCTGAGTCCGTCTAGAAGAAGAGATTTGCAGAAGAAAGCACAGCAAAAAGAACCAAATGGAACTATCCCAAATCGAATAATAGAATCGCCGTCTGAGATATCTTTAGCCAAAGCTGCTAGCAGCGAAACTAATTTAGCTAGAACTGACTCGGGTAAAACTAACACAACAGACGTTTCTGAAAGTACAACAACCACAGAAGATTATGTTACTGCTAATTCAGATAGTTCTAAGAAAAGCAATAGTAAAAATCAAACTCAACGTAAGTATTTCATTAATTTTAAATTCTACAACATCCATAGAAATTCCATTATAATTTTACCACATTTTAGATGCAGAGAATAATAAAGCACAGGAAGGTTCATCATTTGAAAGTGCATCAAGTTTATATTCTTCTACACGAACAGATAACATTGCTGAAGATTTGATTGTGCCAAGCTTTTCACCACCGTTACAAATCAACGATGATTTCATTGTACCAGATTTATCTTCACCTCCACTAGCTATTCCTGACAGATTACCAAAAGCTGTTTTGGAAAAAATTGAGATGAAAGCAGAATTTATTCCGACCATTGAACATATTAGGAGAGATAAGACTGAAATCAGTAAACCTAAGGATGAAACTACGAAACCTGTAAGTATTCAGTATTTTGGTACTTGTTTCATAAGTACAACAAAGCACTAAATTATGGTCAAATATTAAATTATTTTCTTTCAGAGTTCCAGAGATACAATAAGTGGAAAAAGCAGTTCCAGTGGAAGTTATAGTATAGGTGGATCAAACCCAAATGTAACTGAAGGTGTTGATAGAACTCCAACAGAGAAATTAAAAGATTTACCAGAGAAATTAGAACCTAAACCTAAAGAAGAAAAAGATACTAACCCTAGTATTAAAAAAGGACAAAGAATACCAAAAATGATGGTAAGACCTAAAACATAGCAATTGAGCAAACAAAGTAAACAACACTTTTGTTTATCTATTTTTGTTTATCTCATAATTACTTTTTTCTATGAAAAACAGGGATCATTATCAGATGACGAAAGAAGTGTCCATTATTCGTCGTCGGGCTATTATGAAAGTCCTGTTGACGATGACGACGATGGTGGTTTGAGTAAGTGACTCTAAATTTTATTAATTAGTTTTTTGAAAACTTTTCTTACTTTCAATGTTTGTGTTTTAATTTTTATATGAATATATATGAAAATTTATTATACGTTTTTACAGCCTACAAACATTCACAGAGATATAGATCGACAAATAGACAGAAAACATGGCTATCCGATGATAAACGAAGAAAAAAGAAAGCGTTTACTTTAGAATTTTCAAAATCTTATGATGATTCTGTATCCACTTCTCAAGATGACTGGGGCAGAAAAGACAGAGATCCTGGTAGTACCAGTCATCGATCTGAACGCATTACATTTAAACCTACAAGCACTAAGTCTCCAATAGAAGAAAAGGCACTTGAACCCAGGAAGAAGAAAACACACTTTGCAGATAAACCGAAAAGCGTTCAGTCTTCTCCTAGAGATGCTGTTGATATAGAAAAAATGATAAAAGAAAAAACAATAAAAGAAAAAGAAGTAGAAACAAAAAGACCAATGGAAAGAGAACGTCATGTAAAACGCACAAAATTAAAAGCTAAAAGTCCAACTCAAAGTAAGACGATAGATGGTGGTCACAGTTATAGACCGCAACACTTAGACAGAAGGGAAGGTATGGGACCAAATATGAAATTGCATTTAAACATTCCTACTTCTGATGATTCGAGTGAACAATACAGGAAAGATGGTAAGTTGGTTTGTATCATTATTGAATGTTCAAATCACAAAAAAATATATTGTCAAAACAATTCTTAACTTCTTAGGTCCAGGCAATGGAAATATATCTCCAAGAAAACATAGACGTATACGTGATAGTCCAAGACGAAAAAATGGTGCTAATATTATAGCAAAATCACCTACATCTGGAAGTAATCATTCAGGATATAGGTAAAGAATATAATATTTTTTATTTATGTACGACTAGATTGTTATTGTTGTGGCAAGTATAGTATTCCATCTCTATTGTAGATCAAGAAGGAAAAGTGGCTCAAATGAAAGCATATCACTTCCTGGTAGTTTACCGCGAAGAAAGCAGTCAATACCTACTGTACCTACATTAAGTTCCTTAGAAGCTGAAGATATAGAAACGGCAAGAACTCTTACGAGTGCTGGATCTCGACTTACCCCTCTACGTTATGTTCGAAGTCCTACGTCGTCTCCTAGACATCATCGAAAGCAAGATCGAGGTAAATTAAAAGAGACAAGAAATGAATTAGATAGTTTTAAAGAAAGCTTCCTAGCAACTAAAATAAATAAATAAAATAAATTTGCATCTTATATTGTATCTATGAATATTTCATTTGTAACTTGCTTAGAAGCAGTTTATATAAATGTTGATACTTGAGTTGTAAAGGAATTTATTTCTTTTAGAGGGAAAATTCGCAAAAGCTGCCTCAGCAGAGTCTCTGCGGTCTGTGTCACCAGGATCAGACTCAGTGTTTTATTCAGAACAAACAGAGCAGAGTCTGACCGGCGGTGAGTGCGAGGCCAAAGCTCATTGCCTTCATTGTGGAAAAGAAGTCCATATCGTTACTGCTACACACGAACATGACAGTAGAGCATCGAGAACATCACATACTGACGTAAGTAATTTTCCTACCTTTTGGTCAAATTTATGGAACTCACACATTTTATTTTAAGAATATAGTGTCAAACAATGTATATTGTTAAATTATAAACCACGCTAAATTATTTTTTCTTGTCTAGATAACAACAAAGTTTCTTAACTAAAAACTTTTTATAGGAATCTTATGCAGATGCCGACGGTACACCAGATATAGTACCCGCACCAGCTGGCTTTGCTGATTCTCCGTCTTGTCACTCATCTAAAAAACATGCAAATGGCGCTCGATTGTACAAGAAGTTAGATAAGAGATATCGTTCTGAAGACAAATCTAGGCATCATCATCGACAAAGGCAAGATGTTAGAGCAAAGGTAGGTTAGAAAAAAATTTGGTTTATGTGTTTTAACTTCTCCCAAAAACTGTAATGAGGCTCCGTGAATGAGTTCTCAGTCTTTATGAACGTCATCGCTTCTACACATTTCTTCTTTCTTTCATCATACTCGTATCCCCATGTGCAAATACATCGAAATGTACCTGGTAAATTTAGGCAGTACTCTGTTATATTGTCACAATTATGGTTTTCGGTCACACATTCATTTATGTCTACACATATTCCAAATCGTGATTTCCATCCGAAACCAGATTCTTTGCAATCGCATGAAACGTTCCATTTATTAGCGACAAGGTCTTTGAAATTATGATTTTCTTTAGAATTCATTCTGCATTTTTTATGTAAAGAAGGCCTACCTGAGTTCTCAACAAAACAAGGATTGAGACTATCTTCATTACACTTCTGTAGGTTATTGATGTGTTTCACTGGACAACAGGGATCTGGACAAAAACTGTACTTAGCACAAGCAAATGATAATCTATCTTCAGATCTTGGATCGTGGTTTCGAGGACCAAATTCAATGTCTAAACAGTTGGCAAAATTATCACAGGTCTCACCAAGCATCGATAATTCTGGTGTACCTAGCAAGGTATACCAACACATGTAATAAAATACGGTTGTGCTCCATTGGAATTTTTCTATAGAACTTTCAAAGGGTAACCCACTTTTTTCTGCATTGGAAAAAGCCTTGTTACACACGTTATTTATACTTTCGATTTCAGTTTTATTAGATATTTTATATTTGTTTATTATTGTAGTGGTATCATCGCTTCTGGTTAAAGGTGCCGTTTCAATAATACGATACAAATAAATGATACATTTATAAAAATTGTTGTAACAGTTTTCGTAAACCTCCCAGTGTAATGATGCTAAAGGTGGAATAGCGAAGGCTTTAAAGAAACCAATTGAATCACCCTTGGGTTTCTTGTGCTTATATCGTCTATCCCATTCATTGAATTTATAACTCCGTAGAAAATAAGCTATATTTTGTACAGCTGTCATAGTCCATTTCTCGTCAGGTATTTTAAATGTTGTCTTCTGAACTTGGCCTGCTATTGTTGATGGGGTTTTAATTATCGAAGTATCCTCCGTTTCTAAGTCATACACAAATTGCGAAATACCTTCATTAAAGATAATCGTTGAAATTGTACAAGACAATAGCAAAATGTTCTTTTGCTTCATTATAAACTCTCAACTTTTATAATTTCATTGGAATTTTATATTTATATCTCGGATTTTCGACCGGCCATCGATCATCTACTATCTCAATATTATTACCTGTGATTTTTAATGGTGTAACATGTGTCAAACTGACTAACAGTTAATCAATGTCAGACGTGAACCTCATTTCTCTTTATTAAAACCATTTATAAAGAGGTCTACTCTTACTTTGCCCACTATGTATACGATTATCTAAACTATAAATTACTGAGTATATTCGAGAAAGTACCCAGATATTCATTCACATTTATACCGTAACAGTCTGAAGAGAGAGGTAAAGAGGAATATGCGTCAAACGAGAAACCTCAAGACACACGCATCGCACGATCTGCTGGCAACAGTCTTGACAAATTAGGGGGTTCAAGTGCAAGCGTAGATCCAGATGGTAAGTATTATTTTAGTTAAAACTTGTTCCCATGTTACGCCTTTTTACGAAGCATGACTTTGATTCAAAGTTCACTTCTTGCTATTACTATTTACACAGGCGCCTTTTTATACCATCAATCCAAGAAATATTAAGTTCAATTTAAAATTGATTTAAAGTCATTTTACGTAACGATGTTACATAACATGGTATTAATAACTTAAAACTTCTTGGGCTCTGGCGATTCACGTGACAAACCTGCGCAGTAGCTTATTTTTAGGTCCGTTTTGTGGTGCGGGCTGGAATGCGACGGAGGGGGTATTTTCAATGTTTGCAAATTCGAGCGAGACGCAACAATAAATTCCTACTCGCACACTCGCCTTATTGAGTGTTCTTTGAAATTGTGAGAGGGTCATGCGCAGACTTTTGACGTAAAGCAATACGCAAAGGTCAAAGCCCAAGACGTTTTGCGAGGACTATAGTTAATTGTACTTGAAATTGATATGTTTTATTAGGCAACTAAAGTAAGAAATAAATACCTATAAGCATCTTTAAATTAATTAGTAAATTAGATAACTACATAAAAGCTTTGTAATAACAGTTGAGGAGATGTTGTTAACTCTGTCACTTACGCGTGGTTATAATAGTACTACTGTTTTAGTGACGTCATTAACACAGTAGTGCAGTGACTTTTAAGTCTTATAAGTCAGTCATTGTCAAGATATTTTGATTGTGGTTTTACAGATAGATTACAAGTATAATACTTATGTACTTCCAGCGGCGGCGCTACAACCTTTTGTGGGTCTTGGCCTTCACTAATTTCCACCAATTGCTTTTTTTTTTTTTTTTTTTTTTATAGATTAGTGGGCGGACGAGCAAGCGGTCCCACGTGGTGATAAGTGTTACCGCCGCCCATGGGCACCTGCAACACCAGGGGGTATGCGGGTGCGCCGCCGACCTTGCAAAATCCTATTCACAGCTCTCTTGAAGAACCCCATATCGTAGCTCAATGGAAAGACCTCTTGAGGCAGTTCGTTCCACAACCTACGGGTTCGCGGTATAAAATAATTTTTGGACCGAACGGTGCGCGACACCTCCGTATCGAGGAAATGCGGATGGACCGCACTTCTGTGACGGGAGGTGCGGTTGTAGAAACCCGAGGTGGGAATTATATTAAACAATTCTTCAGAGCATTCCCCATTGTACAGGCGGTAGAACACACAGAGAAACGCAACGTCTCTCCGAATGCTGAGGGATTCTAAACCGCCCGTGAGAGTGGGATCGTCGACAATACGAACAGCACGTCGTTGGATGGAGTCAAATGGGTCCAATTGGTATTTCGGTGCGCCGGCCCAGAGATGAGAGCAGTACTCCATATGGGGCCTCACCTGAGCTTTGTAAAGCATAAGGAGTTGCCCAGGTTTGAAGTACCGCTTCGCTCTGTTCAGCACACCGAGCTTTTTGGAGGCCATTTTGGCCTTATTTTCCAGATGACCCCTGAATTCGACTTTGCTGGAGATGTCGATACCAAGGATCCCGATACTCTCCAAGATCTTAAGAGGTATGCTCTGAAAGCGAGGTGCTACAACAAAAGGGGTTTTTTTTTTTTAGCGGTGAATGCACAAACTTGCGTCTTACTGGGGTTGAAATCCACTAGGTTTAGAGAACCCCAAATCGAGACTAGATGTAAAGAGTCTTCGATTTCAGACACAAGCCTGGCGCGACTCTCTTCCACTTCGGCCCGAGGGATGTTGGCGCGGCCCTTGTACAAGGCGTCTCCAGTACTGTCATCTGCATAGCAACGTATGTCACCAATTTGCAACAGGTCGTTGATATGCAGAAGGAACAGAGTTGGAGACAGCACGGAGCCTTGCGGGACGCCAGCGTTAATAGACATGGTGTCGGAGCAGCTACCATCGATAACGACTCTGATGCTCCGTCCAGTCAGGAAACTGGCAACCCATTCGCATAATCCCTCGGGTATCCCGAAAGATGGTAACTTGGAAAGCAGCGATTTGTGCCATACCCGGTCAAAAGCTTTCGCAATGTCTAGGCCTACAGCCAGAGCCTCGCCTCTACTCTCAATGGCGTCAGCCCAGCGGTGTGTTAAATACGCTAAAAGATCACCAGCGGAGCGATTATGGCGAAATCCATGTTGACGGTCGCTAATCAGCTGGTGATCCTCTAGGTACCCAAGGAGCTGTGTGTTTATGACACGCTCCATCACCTTGGAGAGGAGGGAGGTGATCGCTATTGGCCTGTAGTTGGCCGGGTCTGTGCGGTCACCCTTTTTAGGTAAAGGGTGAACATGAGCTACCTTCCATGTTGACGGGAAGCTTTTTGTAGAGTATGAGAGCCGAAAGATTTTATACCTTGCTGCTCTTTTTTCTCTTTTCCTAATTGCATGCTTTCCAATCAATTTCAAATCTACTTCAACGCTATTGACCCACCTTTTGCTGGGTCTGCCTTTTGGCCTTTTTTGTTGCGGGTTCCATTTGGACATCATCTTTGCGTCCCTATATCCAGGTGACCCGATCATCGGAGACGCTGAGATTTACAGTATCTGACTATCGTTTTATTTTGAACGAGTGTCTCCAACTCGTGATTCCTCTTGCATGATAACTTCCGTCACTTTCTTTCACTAGTCCTAAAATTTTTCAGGGGTCTTTCCTTTCAAAGACGGCTAGTTATCGCAATTTCTTTCGTGTTTAAAGCCCAGTTTTTACAGTACGTCACTACAGGTCAAACAACAATTTTATATACGATGCCCTTGGATCTCTTTAGCACCAGGTCTTCTTCTTAAGTAAACTTAAGAAACTTCTTGGTTTTAAGCCAAGAAGTTTCTTATAGGAATAAAAACATTTATTCCTACAATGATTCTTGCTTTCACTTCGTCCTTAATTTATTTTGAGCGTTGCCTATAGACTAAAGATATTCAGAATGATTATGAAGATATATATGTTATTTAGCTATGTATGTAGTTTCTAAAAAGTGACAAATATTAAAATATGACATATTTATAATAGAACACGAAGAATGCTCGGGTAGCTCTGAAGGGGCTGAAGGTAGTCGTGAAGAAAGAGGTGTTTACGCTGCTCCGTGGTGGTGTGGCAACTGGATTATGCTGACAGAGAATGATGACAGTTGGACAAGAATTCCGCCAGGTATAATTATTCTTTATAAAAAAAGTCATACAGTATCAGTGATTATATTTATATGACTGACGAGAGGAGCGGAAGCACGTGTGCAGCGGCGAGCCTCTCGAGAGGCCTTTTTCCAACAATGGAGAGCATTGGGAAACTCATGGAGCCGTACAGCACACGTACTTTCTTACCTTTTTTGTTTATTATGCCGATTAATAATTAAAAGTAATTAATGTATAATGTAATTTAAATAATTCTGGGTGTTCTGAAAAAAAATCTGAACCTTGACTTGTGAATATTTCATATAAAATGGTCTGTTAGTTAGTTGTTAGTTGGTCTGTGACTATATCATGCCTGACTGCAGGCATACTTACATTTTTTTAAGGAATTGTAACAGCTAATAAATTCTAATGTATTCATAATGTTACAGATATTTAGAGCTGTATTTTTCGTAATAGATGTACTAGATACTACGGAGATGAACCAGGAAGACCCCACAGAGTCTGAGACCGAGTTCAACAAGAGATACGTAGCGCTGACACACAGGCTGGTGCATCGACGAGCCTGCATCGAGTTAAATAGACGACAGACTGACAACACGTTTGGTAAGTATTTCGAAAAATAAAAAATTATAACTATTGAAAATAAAAAAATCTATTTCTCAAAACAACATACGTATCTATTCTTCGAAAGTAACTATAATAGTTTCACCATTATCATAAATAAAATAAAAAGACAAATGTAAGCTTAAAAAAAACCATGCCGGTTCTCGACCTCTAATTGAAAAATCCTCGATGTTAAAATAAAAACGTTAATCATATTTAGTCTTATTGACCATTTACAATAATTGTATGCAACTTACAACCGTCGTCATGCGTAACGAATGATCCTGTTCTTTTACATTCAGGGTTATACACAAATTATGTTACGCAGATGTCGTGGTCTTTATGTCACAAATTGTCCCCTGTAACATAGAGCGTCCCACCTCGCTCCGTTACACCATGTGTCACTTTGTGGACCCCCTTCCCTCTCTCTTAGTGTGTTTCTGGATGATCCCTTTCATAAACTATGTTTGTTAAATTCACACACATTCTCTCACATTAAACACATACCATCATGGGTAAAAATAAGTATGTAAATAATAAATAAATAAATCTAGTGAAATACCATTAGAATCATATAAACTTTTTTTTTAATCCGAACTAAGTTCTACTTTAACAATATTTTATTAAGGTTTTCAGAAGTTTTTAGTATTAAAATTTTTGATTCAGAATATTTGAATTTCCTGGTAATGGCTTAAAATAACAATATGGCTGAATGGATGAGAAGAACGTGTATGGTGGCGAGGTTTGATAGAGGATTATGTCCAGCACTGGAGAGACAAAGATTAAAGATATGGTATACTGGGGTAGTCAAGTATTTAGCGTTAGTAAATTTAAAATATTTGAATCTATGAAACGCTACGTTCGTCTCTTTAATTCATTTACATTTTTACCGTCTGTTGCGTCACTGCCATTAACAAGACACGTGCTAACTGCTCCACTTCTAAAATTGTTACGTACCACGCCTATTTCTAGTACTCTCTCTATTTTGAATAGCGTCACCCATTATTTTAGGCGTGTCCCCTGAATTCTTTCGGTTATCTTCGTCATTGGCTCTAAGAAAATCAACTTCCTATGACATAATAATCCCCATCATGAAAATAGCTTTTGTTACTCTAAAAATATCTCAAATTTAGGGATTTTTTGAAGACCTGACCCGTGGCATTGAAAGTGAACTAATGATTAATGGTCCCAATAAAATAATTTTGGAGCCTGTAAAAGCAGCGAAAGTGGAAGTCGATAAAACTGACGCATAACTAACCGAACACAAGCGAACTAAATTTAATTCTGAAAGCATTCAGAATGTCAGTTCTCAGTTGTTAGAGACACGCGACTGTGTACAGATGGTGTAATAATGCATAACGTTAGAAATGTTGACGGTTTATTGATTTTTCTTACGAGACACGCTTAGACAAATTTAATGTTTACGTTGACGTAATTTTAGTGGTGCGCATGTGCGTTGGGTAAATTTAGTGGCAAAACCAGGTCAACAGTGGTTGAAGTTCAAGATCGTTCGAACTTTGACGATAGACTTTTTTTGGGAAAATGGGGCACTCGTGTAAGTAAACAGTTTCAATCAAATAATAATTTTTAATCATTGTGACTTAAGTATTTGCTTATTAATTTGATGGATTTATTCAATTGTTTTATTTAAGAAACTATAAAAGTTATAAAAGCTATAACTATTGTAGGTAATAAAAGTTTTGGTTTCAAAATATCCAACATTTTTAGAAAGATCTTTAGTACAAAATATACAGTTAAAAATCATTAAAATTAGTTTTTATCCGTAATGAATGTAATTAATTTTAAATACGAGTAATATAGTTTAGGTTTAGGTATAAATAGTTTATATATAGTTATATAGTTTAGTTTTGAATTTTAAGAAGCTATATTTTTACTATTATTTTATTTTATTTTATTTTCAATATTTTTAGTCAGAGATGTTCTAACAAATCCCAAGGGAAGTCTGAGACAGAAATTGGAAGAAATCTTGAAACTCATGCTGATTTTGTGGTGCCGACAGTGCCAAATAAACAGGCTCGTAGCTGCAGAACCTTGTGGTAAAAGAGGATTTTTTAAATGTTCTAACAAGTGCACGTTATACAATAAAAACAGAATTTTTACTTCCACATAAAAGCTCTACTTTTATGTGTAACTGAACTTTATGTGGAACAGCTAAAGCAGATCTAATAAAAGTAGAACTTTTATGTAGCTCTGCTTTTAAGTTGCACCATATACTTCTAGTTTTCTTTGCTAATGAAAGAAACTAATTTGCACATTACTAGCCTAAGACGTCACTAACAACTTTTTAATAAGTGGATTATTATAAGGATTAACATTATAATAGCTTCTAATATTTCTAATAACGCTATAGGTAATACAAACTCGCGAAACCGAAATCAATATTGTAACAATTCATATCCACATTTGCATCAAAGGTCATCATTCAGATTGCACAATAACTGAAAGTGTCGGTTAATCAAAAGTAATGCTATATTTCTTATGTTTACGCATTTATTACGAGTACTATGACATCAAAGCTGTAGGGCAGTTGTGCATCTGCATTTTCATACATTTTCGATGAAAATAAAAGTGTAAACTAACAAAAACAAATGACATGTTCAATGACTTTCATTTAGTAAAACACTAATGTTCTAAGTCTATTATCGAGTTGTTTTGGCATGAAGTAGTGATTTGTTGGTTCTTTTTAGCAAAGGTTTATATTTTTATGAAATATTTGAACATGAAACGTATCATTTGAACGTACTTAATACTACTGTTAGTAGGCTCAAGTCTCCATTGATATTTTACAAGCTTTTATTCAACTCGACTTGTTAATATGTGCGGGTCAAATTTTGCAAGTGAATTTTAAACCAGTTCCACCTAACCGATTGAGCTGAAATTTTGCACACACTTTTGGGGCTGGGGACAATACAATCTAATATACTCAGGTATTTTGTCAAAATGGCAGCCGCTTTAATGTGGCGGATAACCTATTTACCTCCTTGACATAGGTATCAAATTAAAGGGTTTATCAAGCAGAATTAACCATCACGTGAGACCGCTTGCTCGTCCGCCCTCTACTCTATAAAAAAAAAAAAAAGAATATGTGAAGTCATTCTAATTTGAAAATGGCGGATGCATCAAGATGGCGGACGCTCCAAGATGACGGACTAAATTTCTTTACCACCCTCGTGACATGGGTATCAAATGAAAGGGATTGACGAGCAGAATAACGTTGTCGCGCGAATTGTAAATGATACCTACTTTTATGAATATTTCGCGACAGGCTTTTTGAGAACAAATAATTCAATATAAACTTATTTTAGTAGGTACATAGCTTGAATAAAAGCTTGTTTTTAAAAAACGTTTTTTTTGTATTATTTTATTTAATAAGTAGGTACTTGCAAGGATTGTCAGATTGTGCAATACAAATGTGTTTTGCTAATGAATGTTGACGTAAAGATTCCATTACACATTGAGAGTCAGTGCCTAATTGTTATTCACGTATGGAAACATTATGATTTGATTTTTTAATTTTAACTTAGATCTGATTTTCTCAAGTCTCTTCCAATAAGAATTGATAATGAAATTTTGAACATTGGTATTAAGTTTTGAACATTGTTAAATAATAGTTGTTCCATTTTAAGAAAAACTATTACGAATATTTTGTCTAACTACCAAAATACAATAGTTAGAAACATTAATAACAACTTCGCTAATACATTATGAATGACCTAACTTTTAACTCTTGGAATGTTGCCAAGCCATTTAACGAAAGTTTGATGTAAATACACAACTATATCAATTGCGGATACAAATGATTCAAGTATTTACGTATGTACCAACAATGTGTGTCACGGCCAGATGCTTCCCTGAAGTTTATTCCTTGGCTCTAGGTCATCATGGATTGTACTAATAAGATAAAAGTAAAATACTAGGTCAACACAAAAGATGTGTCTGAAAATACAGAAAGAGAAATTATTTATCACTTCGCATGATAGAACTCAAAATATCATCGTGGATGTTAATAGAGCCGTGGAGAGCGATGCAAAGAAAAAAGGCCCGTATCGTAGCTTTATACTCAGTACTGAATGGAATTTATCTGGCAGTGACAATATTTCTGATTACAGTTTCAATGAGAATTTAAAGATTTACATGCAACTGTGCTGTAAGTAAATGTAATCCAATTTTGATTTAATTAATTCAATTTCCTTAATTACAAGTTGATGATTATAACAGAATGAAAGCAGTACAAGTATAATATATTAATCATATATTAAATCTTGAATCCCATTATCCTGGTTAGTGCAAAAGAAAGGCAAGCATTGAAATTATGTTTGTGACGTTCTGAGCAAAAGTACCTTCTTGTCTTCATAATATTTATGAAATTTTGCTTACCATTTTATAACTTAAAATTGCGTTGCTTCGAGATTCTGTTTCAATAGACACATACTGCAACATCTGATTTTTAAGATGAATCAATAAAAAAGGTATTTTTTTTTAATTACTCTCAATATCTGGAAAACAATATTTACTTATGGTTTCCTTTATTTAGATAATGCCATGTTTTAAGAAGCTTGTAGCAAATTTGATTAGTCTGGAACCTGTTAAACCAGAGTTAAAGACTGTTTTAAAAGTGTGTTTACTTCTTGTGGTTGGTTGTGGGTTAAAGTTTCCTTTATCACAAATTACATTATTTTCAATTTAAACTCGGAGTCTAACCTATCAAGCAGAAGCATTTTTGCCCTTCAATTGTTGATTTTAATAGAGACCCTGTCGGATCAAGCAGCGCTCGAGTGGTCAAAGAACTAATCTGGGCTCCGGAAACTACCTAAACTAATAAAAAAAGTTAATCATTAGTTAACAAAATTTTATTGTTTTCAGAAAGCGACAAAACAGTAGTAGTCAGACGCGGCAATGAGGAGTTCGGCTTCAGGATCCACGGGAGCAAGCCAGTCGTGGTGTCCGCGATCGAACCCGACACACCGGCCGAGACCTCCGGTCTGGAGGTTGGAGATATCGTCATTGCTGTCAATGGTATGTGTTTGGACTTATTAGTGTTTGTATAATTATAGTACGTACCATAAATAAAAAATCTTTAATTGATAATCAAGCTGAAAAATACTTATTTTAAATGAAAATAAAAAATATAAACAAGAATTATTCAGAAAGTGGCCAATAATACCGAACAGTTAAGACGAATGTACCTTTAGGAATCAATAATTGTTATTGTATTTAGTAACAACATTGACTATTGGTAACAGTATTAGATTGCATCTAGCAGTACGCTGCAAGAGTCTATACCCTCCAGTAGAGATTTTCAAGTTAAATACTAGTGTTTACATGTATTTCCAACGAAATTTGTATTACTATTAGCATCAGGAGCTAGCACACTGCTTTCTCTTTAGATATAGATTAGCATTTCAAGTGACTGCATTAAATTATTTCATATATTAATATTTCTCTCTTTACAACACGTGTCTTTATACAAATTGGTTCATTTAATTGGATTTATTATTAATGGTCATGAAATATTTACTGATAGATCCTATACCGACTTTAAGAGTTGTTTCTTTTTCCAGGGATCAATGTATTAGACAAAACACACTCTGAAGTAGTAAAAATAGCTCACTCTGGAACGGAGATACTAGAGCTGGAGGTAAGTGACAAATCTAAATTTAAAAGTGATAAATGTAGGTATCATAACGATTCACACGTTGCTAGGCAAAGAATTATCATTTTAATTATACACGTTTCTTATTATAACAGATTATATTGGTATTCCCAAGCCTTTAATATTCTAATGAATGTATTAGGATTTCTAATTAATTTTTGTTATAAACTTTCGGTAATTTTATCAATAAACAGTTTTGATCGAAAGGCAGTTTGTTAGCAAGTTTTCGTCTCGTTACCAGGTTGCTAGAACATGTGAAGTGGTAGCGTCTTTAGCCCACGAAGGTGGTCCAGCAGCATTATACTCAGGCTACTTATGGCGAGCAGCACCTGTTAGACCTCATCACCCGCCGCGTTGGACAAGACGCTGGTTCGTGCTGAAGAGAGACAACTGCTTATATTATTATAAGACGGATTCGGTAAGAATTTACTTTTTAAGTTTCATACTGACACACGATCCTGCATTGCCCTACCAAAGCAACGTCCTAAGCCGAGTTCCGTTCCTTCCACGTAGGAACGGACGTAGCTCCACCCACATTTTCCCGACTGAGTGCCTTCTATGCTCGCCCTGAACTATACATACACGTCACACGTCTGTTGGCTCTTGAAATGCCACTAGAACCACAAGAATTCAGTCATTCTTCTTAATTCTTTAGATTATACCAATAAAAAAGAGCAACGCCATTTCTAGCCTAATCTGTGCCCGTGCAAGAATGACTTTACAATATTTCCATTCGTGATCATTGTTATTTTTTCTCTATTGATAATAATTAATTCAAAATCGAAACGGAATCCAAACTTGTAACCAAACGGAAACTTGTAAATTTTATATTAATTAAAGTAGTTTTTTTAAATATACATAATTTAGTAAATAAGTATCTACTCCTATCTGTTTCATAAACTTGTATTTAACTAATTTTATTAATAACGATTGTTATAATTATTTTATAAATTTCAATGTAAATCTAGTGTAATCTTCGGACTTGGACATGAAATGTTTTCTCCAAAGTTCGATACAATAAAATAGTACATATTAATTCAACTGCCACCTATCGCTTCCCCAGAGCATCCACCCTGTCGGTGCGCTAATGTTGGTCAACTACCAGCTGACTGAGGAAGATGCGGGGAGACCGCACGGGTTCCGACTACAGCGCGGCGGTGGGAACCGGCTGCAACTCGCGGCTGACACTACTGAAGCTGCCGCTAGATGGCGTGCTGTCTTAGCACACGCTATAGATGCTAGCAACCAGGTATAACAATAATAAATAATAACGCTTCACTCTAGACTTGCTCAAAACAGTGCTTTTAAAAGTAATGCCATATGACAGTACATTTCGTACCGAGTAATATTACATCTCATCATGACACTAAACATCACACATCACCCGAGCTGTCCGTGCTCCGCGCACTCGCCATTACTCCTAGCATCGTTGCACGATTCGTTTCGAATGACATGCAATGCTCGCGTGTAATGATGACACTGTTAGTTAAATGAAATGAGAGATGAGAACATATGTTGTAAATAATGATCATTCGTTTACTATTATATATTAACTCAGCAAAGAAAATTTTGGTTACATCAAAGATTATTTGTTTTCGAAAGGTTTTTAATTAAGTACCAATAAAAACAGCTTTTATTTTCAATTAAATAGGTACGAATTTATTATTAGAATAATTATTTACTTACTACTAAAAAACTAATTAAAGAAAAAATACTGTTTACATGTATTTATGTAAAAAAAGGAGACTTGAAATTTTGTTCGATTAATTTGATAATAATTAAAACGCGCGAAAACTATGTTGGTCCAAATGCATTCTATCTCATTCTCATTCGCACAACCCTTATTTTCGCATTGCGTCTCTCGCTCTAACTTTTAATGTCTACACTTACTTCTTCATGTCACACGTGACAATGAATGAGAGAGACGCAAGATATGAGGCGCTTGTTTAAAAAAGAGAGACAACAAATCGAGCATTTTCGAGAAGATGATCGTAAGCGCCAAAAATGGAAAATTAAAATTTTAATTTTAACACCATATTGATAATATTTAAATTTAAATATTCCATTTTTGCGCGACGCACGCGTCATGTTAGTGTAATGTGAGTGATGTTAAATTTGGTCGAGTAATGCGTACTGCTACAGTACGCGTTCGAGTGATATCACGCGTGATGTATCAATGGCATTACTTACACATGTCTACTTCACTCTATGGCCTAAACCAGGGCCGTCTTTACCAGGGGGTGCAAGGGGTGCGGTGCACCCCGGGCGCCCACCTTTTAAAGGTAATGAAAAAATATAACGCTATAGTAAACAATTACACAATAGGATATTTGACTGTCATAGGATACACAATAGGATATTTGACTGTCATAGCATACACAATAGGATATTTGACTGTCATAGGATACACAATAGGATGTTTGACTGTCTTAGGATACACTCCCGCACCCCGGCGCAGAATAGACTTAAGACGGCCCTGGCCTAAACAATGACTAATGAATGACTTACAAACCACTCAAAGCCTAAAAAACATTTGTCTTTAAACAAAGGAATGGCCTACCGGAATTGGAACCGAGGAAATGTCAGTCATCATATGTCATCATCATAACATAAAATGTATAAAATTATAAAAGAAGATATAAAAGTAAAATATAAAAGAAGTAATGTAGGAAGTACTATAGCTTTTTGCTTAAAAACGTTTGTTTCAAGTATTAGTATAGACATTGCAGCGCCCCTAGCGCTCTATTAATAAACTTGAATCTTCATCAAAAGGTTTCATAGAAGTGGATTTGATACAAGTGTAGATTTGATGGAAATTCGTTTGATAACGAATACTAATGGTAATAGGTCTAACTAAATAAAGATCTAAATATAGGTTTTAATCGCTTGTAAACGCTATTGCGATGGCCCGATTCTCAGTGACCGCACGACTCGTAAGCGACTCGGTGCGTCAAGTAGGTCGTGCATTTTAATAGTGAACTTTATACATATACAATGCATGTAATGCACGTAATTGAAATTTGTATAATGTTGCGAGTATAGCCGGCTATCATCGCGGCGACGGAGGCGTACGACGCCATATGTCTTCATTGACGGCTAAACGACGCCACGTCATACCAATTTAAATTATGTACTTTGGAGTTAAAATGCATTTGTAAGATATACGACCTACTTGACGTACCGCACCGCTACCGAGACATTCGGTCGTTGAAAATCAATCAGACCAACAACTTGTACGCTTTTCCTAAAGGTACAGGTGCACAAGTTCGTAGACACTACAACAGATGGCGACGTAACAAATCTTGTTTCTCATTTGTGTAGGTACATATTACATATTTTTATAACCATAATATTTGCAGATTATACCCTATTTTCGCATATCCAAACTTGTAACGATATTTTGAGACCAGTGTAATTAGTACACATTATTAAACAATTATACTTTTATAATTAATTCTTGATAGGCAATAGTTTCTATTTATTTTTAATTTATTTATTTATTCGAAAACTCCAGTCGATCGGAAAGTAAAACTGAGGCAACCTTATAGAATCCCGCATGAAGTGCATATTAAAAAGTATTAGTTAGTTATTCTAAAAAAGTACATTTATATTTAAAATAAGTTGGACGGTGTTCTGCTTTTGTGTATGAACCCACAAAATGTCAAACGTCAAATGTTTAGCGAAAACGTGGGTCAAAGGTGTTTTGGAAAAATTAGCTGTGTTTTTTTCTTTAATTGTCGCTTATTATAATTTTGGTACTCACTTATTTGTAGAAACGGGATGATTATTTGTGACTCTTTAATTTAATGTATCTAATGTTTATTACTCTAAATCTTTTAATTTAAAAAAAATATATTTACAATATTTAAATGTGTGAATATTTATTTTCCAAAAATGTTCTAAGTACCTTAGGACATTTTAAAAATATCTTATCGTTGTAGCTAACTGAGCAACAAGGTATTTTTAGCCTAATAGAGTTTTAGCTTTTAGAGTTAGTCTAACTCTGAAACATGTTCTACCTGTACAGTTTACGTGTACATAAAACAATTTTGCAAAATTCTGTACAAATATTAATATTTTTATAAAACTATCCTAGAATTTTGGATAACTGAATAATGTTTACGGATATCAATTCAACGAGTAGATAGAAAACATAAAATTACGTCGTTTATCCGATATACAGCATTTTACCCGCACATACCTAGTACACAAATGTTAAATTACAAATCACGCACATGTCCAGTGACTCTTGAAAGGCCATTAGGGCCACAAGAATTTAGCCATTCTGAAAACACATAATTCGTTAATGCAACACTGAAGTAATGGCATACATATTATCTCATTTAAGAAATTTTTGCTATTTAAAAAAGAAAATAATGGAGAACGGGCGGGTTTGTATGGAGTCTGGTCCAAGTAGCGTCGGGTGATGGTACTATGCACATATGACGTGTTGTATATGCAAAACTTTATACGCCAAAACGTGAGAAAATCGCTCCATGAGTATTTATTTAAAACTCGTACCCATTTCAAAATAACTATGAATACTGTGAAGGTAGATTGAACGTAAAATAGATCATGCTGTATCCATCTACCTATACATTTATCCATTATATTTACGTCCTCAAGAACATCATACACTAGCCTTTGAACGCGGCTCCGCTCGCTTCAACTACATATTATTATTACCGTAACAAAATATATACTACAACCTGGCAAGAGAACAAAAAAACATAAATCGGATCAGTGGTCCTCAAGTTATAAGCGCACTAACGAACAGAGAAACGTCTGTTATTCTGTTATAGTCTGTTATAGAATAGTCTGTTTTGTTTGGAATAAAATAAGATATACCATAAAAAATAATTATTTTTATGCCATCATAATTTTTATGTCAGTGTCACAATCATGCGCATCGGGATGCGGTAGCCTCTCCTCACCTCGCGAATCTGCACCTCATTCGATGTTACCGAGAGTAATTAAAGTACTAAAGGTGATATATTCTTGATCGCCACCACTGCGCACTGCTTTAAACTTGGGGATAATTATTTTATATTATGATATAAGCAATAACTTTTTTCTCCGTAGGCCAATTTTTTGCGTCAATAGTAAAAAATGATACACTCCTCTCAAGCTTTAAGAAGACATATATTTCATTATTCGGCGCCGCTTGGACCAAAACCAAAACCTAGTTCTCCTTTAAAAGAGAATATCAAAATGTCAAATACGCCTACATAATGTACATTTTCATGTGAATGAGGGAAGTTTGGCCTTAAAACGCCACATTGCCCAAGCGGGTTGGCGAGTCCACGTTATAGAAGGAGTAGTTCCTCAGCGCTAGTGGTATCCGTCAGTTGCCTGTTACCACATTCATGGAAAGAGATGAAGTGGTGCTATGCTGAACCTGGCCGACGTCACGTGGCTAATGTGGTGCCTGTTTACTGGCAAATAAATTTCACTTAATGAAAAACTTCGTAAACTTTCTTTTCAGCGCGATGGTTGGTTGGACGTTACAATGAGGAACATGAAGTTACCTCCCTCTTCTATTCCCCGACCTGACTGCTTCGGATACCTCATGAAGTTGGGTTCCAAATGGAAGTCCTGGGCGAAACGGTATTGCGTACTGAAGGATGCCTGCCTTTACTTTTACAATGATGGCAATAGCAAGAGTGCTTTTGGTAAATTTTTAATGAATTTGTATATACCTATAAGAATTGATCTTTATGATGAATCGAGATGTCTATCTTCAAACCGTATCTATGTCTGTCTATCTTTATTTTTATATAATCATGGCGGCAGACGGTCAAGCGGCCCACGTGATGGTAAGTGGCTACCGTCGCCTATGGATAACTGCAATATCAGGGGGTTTGGGGGTTCGCTGACCTTAAAGGATTCTGTAGAGAATCCTATTCAGTTTTCTTGAAGAACCCCATATCGTAGCGTAATGGTTGTAACGAGTCATATCGTATAGAATGTCCCAGATTGAGCGCCGGATTTAAATTTTGCGACATTTTTTTTTCGCACTTGGCAACTCTAGTTTGTTTATAGATGTCACGTATGATAGTTGCCATTAGTCAACATGGAACGCTACATGAAACAGCAACGCAGTATGAATTTTAGAGCAGTATGAAGTGGACCATCATTTTGGACAAAAAAATCATCTTTAGTGACGAGACCCATTTCCACATTGTCGGATAAGTCAATAAGCAAAATTGACGTATCTTGGGTTTGGAGAATACTAATGAGATTCATGAAAAGCTGTCCAAGCGGGTTGGCGAGTCCACTCTTTTAGAGGTGGTGTGGTTTCACGGTTACTGTGGTGGCGGCTTTTTTATCCGACGTTTATGACACCCACGAGAAGAGATGGAATCACGGATTTAGTTCTAGTATCTTAAATAATTTTATCATATACCTATTTATCTAAAACAGTTAACATCGTGCGTGAATTACACTTTTGAAAAGGATATCCACTATAAAAGAAACATTAAAGAGGAAGCATTTTATAAGATCTTTTAATATTAACTCAGGGTTTAGTAGCCAAAATAAAGAATGGAATGGAATGGAAGAAAAAAAAATTATGGAATAAAGAAATGTATTGAGGTAGGTAACTATCGTTTATTTGCTTTCCAGGTATGGCGTGCCTTCACGGCTACAGAGTACAGACTTGCGCTCCAGGTGGCAAGAAATACGCTTTCGAGGTGATGCCTACAGAGCCGAAGCAGAGACATTTCTACTTCCACACAGAATCGGAAATGGATAAGAAACGGTAAGTTATTTTTTCAAAGAATAAAGGTCCAAACAGTCCACTTGATGGTATGTGTATCGTCCATAGACATCTGCAATACATGCTGACATCAATCCAAAATGCTAAACATTGACAAGCCCACGAATACACCAGCTAATAATGGAGATTCAGGAGTGTGTATTTGAAAACCAATGGGAAGGATGGAGAATAAACGAGGAGAGACGGAATGAGAAATATGCATACTCAATCACTCTCGAAACAGGTACATTTTACAGAAGTGTTTTCTGAATGTGGGGTAACTCGGACAATCCAGCGGCTATGAGATTGCACCATGCGCTCCAAAATTTAGGACAATATTTTGATTATCTTAAGACATCTTAGGATGTATCTTAGGACCATTACTAACTACTCTTCCAGTATTAGTAATAGGTACGACGAAGCTTAGCCATAGTTGTGAGTATAAGTTTTCTTCTTGCTGCCGAAGACGGCACTACAAGAAGAAGAAAGCTTCTTCAAATAACCATGATGATTGTCAACGAAGTTTGACAATCCTCATTCCTCATCATAATGGTCTTCTAGATTTCTGCGCCTTTACCAAAGTACAAGCGTTACCAAAAGGAATTGTTTTTGAAATCAGATCAATTCCCTGATCAATCAAGATGAAATTCCCTTCTTTGGCACAACAGCCTGGGGTGGGCCTTGGCCTGATCCAGCAAACTTCTCCAGATCGTCCTGTCCTTGGCTTTAGATTTCCAATCTGAAATTGTAACTACTTTCAAAGACTCCCTAGTTTATCTACTCGTATCTCAATTAGGACCTGCTACGGTTTCGACGTCCCCCCTGTCTGCTCATTAGGACTTTTTTGGATTGGTTACCTCAAATCAGTTCATAAGTTACTTAACATAAATGAAAGAAAAAATAGTTTCAGTAGCAATTAATGAAATTATTTTTTATTGCTACAGGTGGATGGCTGCCCTTGAGTACTCCATAGACCGGTGGATGAAGGCCGGTTGACGACAATATTTACCTTCAGAAGATACTTTCAAGTCTTGTATTTAATTCCTAATTAAATATATTTATTTCACTTTCACTTGGATTGTTTTGAATCTCCTTCTCATTTGAAAATGAAGTATATAGAATACATAAAAATAAGAGGAATGCTAGTAACTAGATGCTACCTACTAATAGAAAGAAATTCTGCTTAAATCAATGGTATTAGTCAATCTAAGGTAAATTTTTGGAACAACGATGGCATTATCCGTAATTATTTAAAAAATGTAAAGAGAATATAAGGTCAAGAATATAACAAATATTAACAATATCAAATTAGGAGAAAAGTCTTATTTATGTAGATTCATGTGGTTTTACTTTTTTTTTATTTACTTATTTCACCATTGTTAAGGTTTATAAGAAAAACATAGGGTGCTTGGCGGGTGCTTGGTGCCATCAAACTGTATAGTTTATATCGGCACGGCACATTTATTCGTTGAGTAGTTGTATTATATTATCATTGTTTTACCCTTAGGTACGTAATAATTAGGTACTTCGATGAAACCTAACTAAATCGTTCTTATGTAAGGTATAGGCATACCGATCGATAAAAGTTGAGGAATCGATAAAATGTTTGCAATTGTATCGAAATGAAACGTAATTTAATATACGTGTAACATTCTATTAATAATTTTATGTCTACTTTATGTTCTATTATTTAATGTCATATTTTTATTATGTGAAATTGATGCATAGGCAACTAAATTTTCGCTTAATTTATTTTGTAAAACAATTCTTGTAATTATTTTCAAATGGGACTGAGATTAGCCCTAAGTTATATTGTCAATTAGATGTTAGTTGCAAATAAACATTTATTTTATATAAAACTATTTTTTGAAAAAGCTTGTCATGATATGTTTATATAATCATGTCCAAATAAAGTTTCAAACAAAGCCAATCCCGTCCTTGAAATCTTAATCTTCTTATATATGATCTGTAAATTCACTTGTCATTGTTCTGAAATTAAAGAAGACAGTTCAAGATTTAACAAAAAAAAACTGGTTCAACATACCGGTTAAAACATCTGAGTAAAATGTCAAAAATAATAAATGGTGGAAACTTCGTATTTTACGGCAATAACTCAGATATTCTGATCTTTACATTTATTTATGGAGATATTACAGAGAAAGACATACGATAATATAATTAAATAAAAAAAATAACAAGTAGTCTTAATCTATCTCCTTATACATTTCTCACGAAAATAAAAGGTAATTTCCTTTTAGGCGTCAAATAAGAGTTTCAACTATATGATGAGCAAAATAAGAGAATAATTACGAACTATACAACATATTTGTCAAATTAATTCTTATATTATCATATAGATAAATATGCAAAAATATGAAAAAGAAAGAAATGTTAAGAAAATTGAAAAAGAATATCAATCTGCAAATTTCTATGGTTTTTCAAATAATGTAGATACGAAGATTTTTTTTTAAATATTTGGTATTTCAATACGGATTATAAAAAACGCAAGTCCTATTATATAACAAATGTTTTCTTAAAGTAAAATATTATTTATAACATTGCGTCGATACAATTAAATGCAACAGAGCATCGAAAAGGATAGTAGGTGACTTATACATAGAGTTTGTTATATTTACCTATTTTAAAACCAAAATGGATGTCTGATAATATAATATATGTCTGATAATATAATAAAATATATAAAAGAAAAGAAACATAATATAAAGAAAATGTTGAGAGTTCAATGAAATGAAATTTAGGAGAAATGTCTTTTTATATATCTAAAACGACTGACAACATGAGACTAAGGAAATGATATTCAATGATATAGGGAGTATATTTGGATGATGTGCCAAAGAGGTAGCTACATAAAAGTAAATATGGATTATACAATGTAATTCTTAGTAGAAAAAAGGCAAAATTTCGTGTAGTGGTGAGTTATATAATATACCATAATCATAACCTATTAATCATAATTAATTATTAAA
Source organism: Sesia apiformis (assembly GCA_914767545.1). Lineage (NCBI taxonomy): Eukaryota > Metazoa > Arthropoda > Insecta > Lepidoptera > Sesiidae > Sesia > Sesia apiformis. Next base: position 12,169,086 of record OU611963.1, on the reverse strand, counting down.
ATCAATGTTAAATGAAATTATGAAAGTGAAATCACTTATAAAGTGACTCCATTGATTGAACTCAAATGATAAAGTCCTCGGTATTTTTATCAAAATACTAAATAATGCATAGATGAACATTTGCCATACTGGTTGCCATATATGATTGTTATACATTCATTGATTGTAGCGTTAAATTATATAAAAGAATATTAATCCCGTTAATTTAGAACACATTAATTTGTGAAATAATTGTAATACTAGTTTTATTCGTAGCTATCTTACGAAAGGAAGACATTTTGAATTATTTGTCGATAAGCGCGCGATAGGTCCCAAGGACCTCTTATGTCCTTGGCGAAAGTAAATTCCTATTACGTATATAATATTCATTAGATGTAAAACGTAGAAGTATTATGTGAATAGCGTAATTTATTGATGTGCCAAAGCCTCTTTATATTAGAAATCAAGATAGATAGATAGACTATTTGACTTCGATTGAATTGCACAATAAAATAGTTTTTATATTTTTCATGTTTCGCATGCAATCCTTGGATGTTAAATATCAGTGTTGTGAAATTTTAAATTATAATATTTGTTAATGGTCAATAGTTTAAATTAACTTTTGTAAATATTGATTTTCATTTAAATTACAATTTTGTTACGTAAACAATTAAAGATGTTATCGTATAAGATTCAATATATACCTATGAATGTATTTGTCCTTTAGAACGTGGTCCATACTAGGTGACTTAAAATTGTGCATTAAATGAATGGTGAAGTTAAAAATAAAGCCATGTATATAGATAATGACGTAAAAGCTCAAATATATTATAAATGATGAATAAAAAAAAAGACTTGAATATTACAGTATTCGGTTTATAGCTTATAGATTAGCCTTCTAAATTAGTGAGTGTTGTAAGGAACATGAATAACTGAATCATCGCGAAAATATAAATGCACGTTAAAAACATAGTGTTAAATTTTATTGGTAAATTATAGATTTATCAAAAAATTGTAGATCATAATAATAAAAAATAGTTATTACGATGTGTTCAGTAAATAAGTAATCCCGTATAAGAAGGATGTAATAGATTTTTTCAATTATGTATTTTCAGTTGTTCTCACAAATTGTGACTCCGGTGTTTCGCCAAAAAAATATCATGCCAAATTTTATTATAGATGTTGCCAAAATATTTTTTATTTAACGTAATGTAACTAAAGCGAAATATTGCTATCCAATTTTCTTATTTTAATTGTAGTAATTTAAGTTTTATGAAAATTGTAATGATCGAGAAATAGAAGTAACCGTCTCAGTGTAGACAGATTTTTTAAATATTTATGTGACTGTATCTATAGATTTCGTTGTAATAAAGTATAAAATTAAGTATTTTATTTCATTTAATACCTGGTTGACCAAAATAGAGGGCCTCAATAAAGAAAATATAAAAAAGTAATATGTGGAATAATACCTACTGATAAGGTTGGCAGAATACGGAGGAGGTACAATTTTATTGTACTTTTATAGTAGGTTAGGTACCTACTATAAAAGTACAATAAAAACGTGTAGCTAACTAATCATAAAATACAATAGGCTTTAAAAAATAAAAAAATGGCATTGCTATGTATGTACATATTTAAATGAAAATTTTTATATCGAAATCTTTATTGACAATGTTTATCAATTAGCATCTGTTCGTGGTCTTGCATCGGCCTAAAACTCGAGAGCGGAGTTAATTTACACGACTTATGAGCTACTAACACGAAAAATAAACAATCTAGCGACATCCTTCCCTTTTTTATCGCTCACAAAGTAAAAAGTATGGAAGGCTTCGGTCGAGCGGGGGAGGGGACGCCACGGGAGCGCTACTGCCTCTGATGGCACACGCGCTGTAGTACGCGCGCTCTTCTCCCACCAGTCGCGCGCTATCTGCGCACACGCAACCTTTGCGTCCAGTGACACTGAAAAAACCTGTATTTACTAGCAAAAAAACAAAGCTTTTGTGGATTTCAGTGATCTTGATCCCGTGAAATTGAGTGATAAATGCATTTGACTGAGTCGAGTGTACGATTAATTATTTATACGACAATAACTGACAGTGTCTATTAACTGTTTTATGGGTTGTACAGTGTGTCTATTGTTGTGTGCACGTCCACAAATCTTCTATTCACCTGTTTCGAAGCCACTGCGGTTGGACTGTGAAATGTGACAAAAAATTGCAATGAGCCTCTATTGTGAGTTGCGGACCACCAGTTTGTAAACTTTGTGGGACTACCTGAGAACTGGAGGGTTGCTGAATCGAGCGATAGATCGGGCGACCTGTCCACTTGGTAAGTTTTTAAGGGTAATTTAATACAGGATGTGGAATAAATTGGGTAGGCAGGGTGCGCTTGGATCTCGCTACCTGTTTTGGTATACATGTGGTTGATGGATGAGCATGGGTTAATGTTTTATTATTGTTTTCCAACAGCTGTGTGTGCATGAAATAAAACAATTCTGGGAAGTAACGGGCGTGTGGTTGCCTTTTGTTAGGTAGGCACTGATGTTTTACAACCGTGGCTAATTGTTTGCCCGCTTCCTGCCACTGTGTTTCGCAGTGATTATTCTAAATTATCAGCAGTGTTATCTTAAGGATAAGCGATTACTATGCTAAGTTATGTAATTTAATTTAATTGTTATCAACATGTTCTGTTTAATTTATATATTAAGAAATAATCTAGATCTACATAATGCCACACTAAATATTCCTAATTAAGATTATATGTATCGTGCATTCAGAGACACGCACAAAGACGAATTCAAACTACCCCTTATACAAATGTTTATGGAAACATCATGTTTGCAAGACCGAGAATATAATCCAGGATCCTTTGCAGAACAAGCAGGAACACCACCACACGAGCTTATTATAGTTATTATAGGATACTTAATATAGTTACGTCCGGTTATTATAGGAAGAGCTCTAACAGCTGACATACATCTTAACATAAATATTTAACATGTTGTAGAAATCATTTTACAACTCGATAGTCGTTTAAGAATTTTTTTTCTATTTTATTTTATTATAACTTAAGAAAGAAACGATATTTACATAAAATGAGTTAAATACAGAACTGTCAGCGCTCTTCCTATGATAACCGGACCATAGTCAGTCATCAGTCATCATCACAATAGCTTTAATTAAAATCGCATATAATATAGCTATAAAACTACATCCCACTATTAATGAGTGGTTATGTCATCGTAGTAATAATTGTTTAAAAGTCATCAAAGTGAATGAAAATACCCAGAGTTCATTCCCATCTCATCCTATGCCTATCCATTTTTCCAACCCTTCTCCAAATCCATTCCTGAATCTCCAAAGGCAGACGGGACACCTGGAGACGTACCAAAGTTTGTGATATTGGACTGATGTTGGTATGTATCGCAGATGTCCAATATTCACAGTTTCTTGTAGTAAGTGTACCACCTGGTCTGCTCGTCTACCACCTTTTTCTATATAGAAAAAATAGAAATACCAGAAATGAATGAATTTTGAGAATCCCGTATCATTCCAATCCGCATCGTCCAAAACGGATTAGTAAAACGGATCTTTTACTATCGGGCTCGAATGTACGACTGTACGAGTACGAGTACTCCACTGCACGACAGCAACGAGATGGGATGGTTCGAATTCAAAATAATTTCTTAGTAGTTCATTTATAATTGAACTCATGACTCTCATCAGGCATATTACATCATTTAATGGAACGAAATTCAAGTATCGGTTACAGGGTAGTTAAAACCCTGTTAGAGACACTTGGGCTATAGGGTTTGAACCTGTTCTAGTGTGAGACGCCCTCTGGTAAAGTGAACTGACAACTTGAAGAAGTTTGTGGTAGTTGAATGAAAAGAGTCGAAGACAATGTACAATAGTGAGCCTAGCAAGAGGCCTATATCCAGCAATAGAGAGCCTTAGACTTATGGTATGAATGGTATAAAGATAAACTACATTTTCATTATGAAAGGGTCAGCTCTAGATTGTACATGACTTTTAGCTGAATTAAACAGATCTAAAAAGCCATTTTAATTAATTCCCTGATATTTCTGATTATCATATTTTTGATTGTCAAATTATTGTCCAGGTACATCGCTTAATTGTCTATATCATTAATTGTATAATTGTATTGTATGTATAATGCTTAATTGTATGAATTAATGGTATAAAGATAAACTACATTTTCATTATGAAAGGGTCAGCTCTAGATTGTACATTACTTTTAGCTGAATTAAACAGCTCTAAAACGCCATTTTAATTAATTCCCTGATATTTCTGATTATCATATTTTCGATTGTCAAATTATTGTCCAGGTACATCGCTTAATTGTCTATATCAGATAAGAAAATGTGTAATCAGATGTTTTCTTTACATAATTGTGAGCTCTCTGATGTGCAACCAGCATATTATTAGAACTACGTTCTTTGAACATAAATTATATCGGCTGCCAAAATCTAACATCAACTAAATGCGCAGTTCTCAACACCAATAAACATAACATATCGTGTAATAAAGCCCTTATCACCCATACGTAACAATAACGAAGCAGAAGCGGCTGTTTGTTTAATCGTTCCACAAATAGTAGTTAATCTTCACCATCAAGTGATAAAACTGTACAATCTAATCGCGCCATACACGACTCGAGTGATATCAAATACAACCTTGCGGCACCGAAAACCTATGATGGTAAAATTCCAGCAATAAACTTAATGATTGCCTATGGTAATGAGATTTGATAGATGGGCCAAGTTTAATCAACTAAATAATCCATCTTTCATAAGGTTTTATTTATGTCGGACTAAAAGTAAAGTATTTGTAATGAAAACAAATATATGGAGTTGCGTAAAACTAATTTATGTGCTGTTTAGGAATCTGAATTAAACAATGCAATGAAGAAGAGCTACGTAATCGACTTTCACAAAGTAACGACTAATTCCATATCATGAATTATTTCAAATTATTATCTCGCTGACCTTCACTCTTTCTGTAATCTCATTTACTGTTTGTATAATGTTATTTGTCTAATCTTTATCACTTGTCTTATATTCTGTAAACCTTTATCATACGACACTTTCAACCTGTGTTTCTTCACTGCTGGATATAAGTCTTTCCCAAGGCTTGCCACCTTCATCCAGCCACTAAAGGCGACTTTCTTCAAATCGTCAGTTCACCCGGTTGGAAGCCGTATCATGCTACGTTATCGGTACGTGGTCTCCACTCGAGGACTCGTCTGCCCGTTAGCTTATCGGTCCTGCGACTTCAGCTTTCTGATTATTTGAGTTATGTTGGCAACTTTAATTCTTCGTCGAATTGCTTCGTTTCGGATTTTGTAGCAAAGAAATTTCAAACATGGCACTTTCAAACGCTCGATAAACTACTTTGACTTATTGCTTATTTGTTCACTCGGCCCTACAGTTCAATATTATTTTCAATATTTTCTCCTACGGTTCTAAATTTAGATTTTCCATGAAAAATATTGTACTAACTTTTTTACTCTAACTTGGTCCAAAGACCTTAGCTTCCTTTCTGCTGTTGTTTTCTCTAAAATATTTCTGAATTTATTTATAAATACTGCTATGACGCACTCTAAAAAAAATGGTAGTGTTGACCAGATTTACCGTTATACGTTTGACCTATGCTCATGTAATAAAAAGACTACATATCAGATTGATGGTACATATCAAATTATATTTTTACATGCATAGTATCATCGAGGATCTAATGTCAGATAAATTATTCTCCCTTTTGGTCCAATACTTGTATCAATCAAGTAGACATAGGAAAATACCTTTTATCCGCTCTTACCTGTTGGTTTCTCATTTTTCTAATGTTAAGTAATAATAAGATGGCTCCTGTACTTAATTGTTATGGCTTAGTGCACGAGTAGAGTAGAAAATATACCATTTTTTCTTTTATCAAGTTCCAAAAAATTTAGGAGCTTGTGAATATCGCGGGCATGGAGTTATCGTTATCTTTGTTATTCACGAGTGATCGATTCTTAATTTGACTTTAAGTCTTTCTATAGGGTAAATTAGGCTGACGTGTCCCACAATCGGTCGGAATGAAATAAAACGTAAAATATAAAAAAAGGCTTAATTTACTGTTTACTTATTTAATTTACTTTAAAAATAACTTGAGATATATCACCTTAATCCATAAATCCCTAACACCAATTCCAGTCTGCTTGTTCCTTTTCTCGGTTGAATCTCCAAAGGAAAACGGACCGATTGAAACTTCTCGATGTGTAATACAAGTCTAAATTCATTGTCTCTTTCTAAATTTCTAAGTGTCGCTTGCTCGTCTAACCTTTGGCGATTTGTCTTCTTAACGTTAATGATGGATGAAATATCATAAACTCGACTAGCCTCATTCACCCTTAATCTGGTAATTTGCACATCTTCATTGGCCTTTCTCAAATTATTAAATTATTTATTATATCAACAGTCTTTTTACTCAGGTTATGCGAAAAATATGACGTGTGTATGTAAATGGCCTTAAAACCTAAAATTATAACTTTAGCAAGCGAGGCATATTACACGGTAACAATCGGGGCACATTGACCGTTCATCAGTATAATCTGCCCCACTACACATTTGGCAGTAAAAAAACTGCGTGTATACGCACACCTCATATCAAAAACTAAACTGAGGTTACTTTGAGGCAAACAAATAACAAACATAGTTTCTAAAGAAGAAAATGTACGTAAATTATCATGTACAATATCATGCAAAACGTATGCATTACGTATGATATTTTACCTTCTAGCCAGTGTTATCTAACCAAAATTTAAAAAAAAGCCACAGGCATTTACATCGCAGCCATTATAGAGTAACTGAAGTACTGTGGATACGTTTGGCGCGAGATTTTAGATACTCGTAGTTTCGCTACGACGTAATGACCAAATAGGGCACGTAAATCAAATTTACCTTATAATTTGAATACACGGATTGATTTCTAGTATCCTCAGTCATTCAGTTATATTATTACGTAACCAAGGCTTTTATCTGCTGAACATGGGTGTTCTCGTGCATGTCTAGTGCATGAGCCTCGCTGACGAAGCAGGATGGCGAGATCACTCTCTTAGAAGTAGTGTAGTTCCTCAGAGCCTGTAGTAGCGCTTTTTGCGACACTCACGGGAAGAAATAGGGTGGTACTATTCTATAGCCAGCCGACACTACACGATTAATTATTTAATTAAAAACACTCGAATATCTCATTGTTAGAAAACATATGTAAGTATTTCATTATCCTAATGTGATGGAAATTAACTAAGCACTCGTATATTTCATCTGATTGAATAATATCGAGATCACAATGAAATATTCAGTGTGAATTAGCGCCTTAGTGAAGGAAGAACTCTATTAATTAAGCATGAATGTCGATCCATACATTTGAATAATGGTTACGATTTTGCTTCTAATTAAGAAGCGATAATTATGACCGCAAGTAAAAATTAAAAGACAAAAGAATTTGAAGACTTTGGAGGACACCTATACCAGGCAGAGGGGTAGGTACTCGATCTCAACAGATTGTAAATTAAAAAGTATTTACATAATTTTGATTAAAAGCAAATATTTGAATTTTACAATTTTTGATGGCATTAATTTGCTATTTTTAATAGCCTCTCGTGCTCCACGACCATCTATCCAATGCGAATTTTGACCACTTAGCTAAATTTACTAGTATGGCTTAACGAGTTGCTGTACGTGGCTATATACAGCAACAGCTAGCTGTTGTATCTACATTAGTATGTTGCTAAGAAAAATATACGGTTTTATTGTGATTATGTATGATTATGCATACAAAACTAACTGGTCCTAAATCCTAAGCATGAAAAGAAACGGTTTAATTTTATTGACCGACATTTACTATACATACTTAGTTTAAATATTGTAAAGTAAGTTTTAAAAATTAAAAATTTAAAGGCATATTGGAAAATATAATATATTATCCCAATTTCAGGTATAATTAATCTCTTATTTAAATTTTACCGATATTTTTGTAAATTTTGAATTCTTTTTATTGCAGAGTGTAAATAAAGGTTTTATTTTTCATTTGTTAGATTTTTTATAAACGTATAGTATATGGAAGGGAGAGGGTGCGTGGCGCAATCCCATAGCCGATGGGTGCACTCGACTGGCCAAATTACCCCTCTCACACAACACTATCTTAAAATGTGCTTCTTCCTACTTTATCCTATTCTCCAGTTTATCGTTTTTCGGTGGTGAGTGAGATGTGCCCTTTGCCATCCCATCGTAACCTATCACTCCCCATTTCTCCAATACTTTCTCCAAATCTATTCTTAAGTTCGCAAATGTAGACAGAGTATCAAGAAGTGTGCCAATGTTTGTCGTTCTAGACTGTTGTTGGCATATAGGGCAGATTGAACATATGCGACAGTATCACAGCGCTTAACTTCTTTTTATAAAAAAAAAATAACTAGAAAGAGATATCTACCGAAAAGAAATACGAAAAGATCTACTGAAATGGTCGGGATTCTAGAAGAAATCAGTGAAAGGGCCTTCCATAATGGTATTAAATTAAATGCTTATTACTAAAACTATTATGACGACTAATTAGGCCAATTGGTAGTACTCTTGCTCGCTATGGGAAAAATCTCGCATTCGATTCCTGTTTGAACAAAACATGCAGAAAAACGTGACGTTTTCTGAGCAAATTGACCTTAATGATGTTAGGTACCTATGACTTAGGTTAAGATTTTTTTAACTCAAAACTTCGTTTTGTCAAGATTCTGTAAAAATAGAATCATATTATGTTACACATCTGATTTTTAAGACAAAGCAACAAAAAATACTTTATTTTAAAATTTCCATCATAAGGTCCATTTTCTCATGTTATTTATCAAATGGTTGGTCAGGATCTGGGTAGTTTGTGTTCATCCTTTTGTTTGTCTCAGAACTAACTACACAAAGAATTTATGTGTGTATGTATTTTGTTTTTAAAAGCCCTTTTGCGATATGGCGTAAAATGATTAACTTTCTAACGAACTTAAAACAAGTAGGTAACCCTTGCCATAAAAAAATCTAAAGCAAATCTTCCAAGAATAACTACAAATGTTAAACACGACACTAGTACACATTTGAATTTCCAAGCAGATTGCTTTAAAATATTCCTTTTAAAAGTTTTATGTTATTGAAATGACCGGTATTACATCCCGTAGTCCATTGCTTACAGTGTCAGCATACATATTCAAATAACTAAACTCTCAAACCAAAAGAGAGATAAAAGTAAACCTCTTCAGAGCAAGTAAGATGGTAGAAACTCGATCAAGCACAACCTTAGAGCGAGCAAGAGGGGAGATACAAAATTGAAGACGTGTGTAAAGGAGACAGGAAACCAGAAGGCTTTTACGGTAGAACGGGCAACGTGCAGTGAAATGTGGCCGGGCGCGCTCGCCTTCTTTTTCGATCTTGCTTGAATAAATTGATTTTGAGATTAATCTTTCGTAGTTGCTCTAACTGACGACTAGAACAGTCTTTTTTCTCTCATATTTTTGAAGGCCAATGATTGTAAAAGAATCGGAGTTTTATTAACTTTCAATTTGTAATATTATATTAATTCGTAACACAAGTCATATAATACTATAAAGGAATAACTAGTTGAAATGAAGTAAGGAAATGTTAATGCGAGTAGTTTTTGGTTACTCAGAACACCTCAAACTATATACAGGCAGTGCTACGAACAGATCAATCAACTAACCAAAATCCAGAGACAAATAAAATCTCTGCCACGTCTCTTTCACCGGAAACCTTATGAAAACATTCCTCCGCACAAGCAGAGCAGTAAAACACAACGTCAGTTTTTATTGTCACTAGCCATGATACTCATTTCAGATAGAAATAGTCATCGCAATCGTAAATCTCGGAACAGCAATCTGTTAGAAGACTTTATTGGTGTTGTACAAATATCCGAATGAGTTGTAACGTAGTATGTTACACGCAATCGTACAACAATATTCAATGCAAGTGCATCGTAATGATCGTGTGTTTTTATATTTCAGGTGTTAATACAATCCATATGCTTGTATTTAACCGAGCAGCAAAAAAACACTAATTGAGCAGCTTTGATCAACAAATTTGGAATAACTGAAATTTATAATTCTAAATTGCTAAGAATGTCATCACCAAGTCGATGGAGTACAATATAACCATTACTTTCACGTTCACATTTAAATTTGCTACCATCGACTTGCTGTCCATTCAGTATTTGCTACCATCGACTTGCTGTCCATTCAGTATTTGCTACCATCGACTTGCTGTCCATTCAGTATTTGCTACCATCGACTTGCTGTCCATTCAGTATTTTTGCTGCTCATTGAATTATTTCCCTTAAGTATATAATATTCAAAAGCCAAATGTTATGTCAGTTTTATTTGTAAACAGCTGGAAAAATATATTTCATTATCAAAGTCAATCGGCTTATCATGAATGAAAAGTTTATTGAAATTAAAATGGTGGAGATAAACACTTAAGTTTGAGTATGTCTTTATAATCAGTATCAAATTTATTATAAAGAATACTAAATATAGCTGCGTAGTTCTCTGTGTAAATTTTTATTCTTGTTAAAATCCGGTTACTGTGATATTATTCGATATCAAACCCAGGGCCCGATATATTTGAACTTAAAGCTGACGAATGTTAAAAGGTCAAAACCCAATTACCAATTGAATTCTTAAAATAAAGCATTTTTAGACGTCAATATTTTTTCTACTCTTTAAGAGAAGGTATAGTCATCGAACTCTTAAAAATATTTTAAATTTGATCCTTACAAAATATCGTACCATTGCACAAATATCTTACAAATAACACCATACCAAACGAAATGCATATTTACTAACAGATTTTCCTCTGCAAGGTTCACATCCTGTTATTAATTAATGAAAACCGATCTACTCAAATTTATTCTAATGAATACGGGATCGGATAATTAAAAATAATTAATGTTCTGATTTCAATATCTAGATCGCTAAATCTATCACCAATCTGTGATATTCCGAAACTTTAGTAGATGCCGTGTGAAATTATGTGTATCTTATGCTAATAGATAAGTGGAAACAATGTGGAGCTACTTAATTAAGCATGTTTCTCGATCCATAAATCTAAATGTTCAAGCGGACAAGTGCCTGGGGATTATACGCAGCCGGCAACAGATTTGAACTGTATATCAAACTTACGATCCAGTGAAAGCCATAAAGATAAGGATCGACAGTGTGCATTTAGTAAACTCGAGATAAGAGTTAAATTATTTGAATTTGATATTATAATGTGAGAATAATCAGCTTTCCTCTTCAAAAAAAAATCGATTTGATTTGAGATATTTTATGTAAGAATGATGTATGTAGGATAAACACTCGTACGCACTCATAGCATTTTGATGAAACATCAAATAAATTACCATTTTTCTTTACAGATGTTTCATGAATCGTGATGTCGGAAAACGGTGGAGCGGTTGTGTCTCGGGCGTCCACTCCACGCCCAGTTGCTGATACTCCAGTCAACGCACCTCTACGATCTCGACATGACCAATTCCTCGCAAGCTCAGCAGAGAGAGCTCAACAACGAGCCTCTTCAGGAAGCAGGAATTCTAGTGGGAACTTCGACTCGCCTCCTTTACCTTATCACCGTCAGATGACAACTGGTTCCTTACTTACCTCATCCCATCGCGAATCTTCAGCTTTTGTTCCTGTCGTACCAACTAGAGTCATACATCCCGTTATGTATCCTAATGAAATGCACCCAGCGCTAATACCTTCAGAAATGATGGAAAGAGAAAGAATGCTCGATAGAGATAGAACAGAACCGGCTAAAGGATCTCCAGATAGGGCGGCAGGCAGTTTTCCTAAAAGAAACTCTTTTGATTTAATGGCCATGATGGTTGATAAAAGAAAGGAATTGGCTTTGCGTGAGGCTGCAGCTGCAATGCTTCTTCCACACCACAGGCCGTCATCTATTGAGGGAATGATGTCAGATGGATCATCGCAACCTCCAATTTACGGCCCGCCTGGAGCGTTTTTAGGTGCACCAGGACCGTCACCGACGACTCCTGGTAATTTCACATTCCCAGGAGCTGGTCTCTTTCCGCCCGGAGCAGGGCCCCATCAGATGCATCCCCATTTAGACAGACGATTATTGAGAGCTCCAGGAAGAGCGTCAAGGCCCAAGAAACAATTTATATGTAAATTCTGTAACCGGCAATTCACAAAGTCCTACAATTTACTTATTCACGAGCGCACCCACACAGACGAGCGTCCGTATTCCTGCGACATTTGCGGCAAAGCCTTTAGAAGACAAGACCACTTACGTGACCATAGGTGAGTGCCTTTTACGATTAATGTTCTAGCCTGTAATTATGGTACCTGTTGAAGGAACTTCCGCTTTGTTGCACATTTTAATTTTCTACAACAGTGATCATAGTTTAAAGACCTAATTTACATGCACGTAACATGCAGCCGGTGTAACTCAAGTTGCAGATGTGAAGCCGACTGTGTCGGCATCCGCTCGGCTACTTGGAAGTGGAATATTTATAAAGTTTCTCGATCGTAACGCGATTCTAAGAATCTATCTTGATTAATTATTAGTAAAAGGTGGTTTTATACTTTCCAACGCGCAACATCATTATCTTAGATCTTTTTTTTTAAATTACTCAAAGGATAATTCAACATAGCGGCCCCGTACCAGCCTGAACATAATCACATGCCATTTGCTGACCAATAGCTAAGCTAACAGACGTTCTGATTGTACTGACAGATAAGAACAGTATGATATATAGGCGTCTCGATACGTTTATGACAGACAAAAACGGTTTGATGGATTTGGCGTCTAATACATACAACGTTTTGTTTTTAGACGTTACTAAGCGTTATTGCTTTTAGGCACGACGGATATAACTTTTTTTTTTCATATTATGGCAATAGCGCAATTAGCACATTATTCCAGTGTCAACTTTTCTTTTCTTATATGGCAATAGTGCAAGTAGCACAATGTGCCAGTGTCGATTTCGTAATTAACAATTTCAAAATCATAATTAAAAACACCAGTCCCGTCGAATTAAGTTAACAGTCGCTCAGTAAAGTGACCAGATAGTAGATTTACTGAGGTCAGAAGAGTTAAGTACACGAAAAACGCAGTATTATGCTTTTATTTGATTATTACAAACATTACGCACTTTGAAGTTTAATTAACTATCACTATTAAACCACGCAACTCACAATACACAATTTTTATAGTAATCAAACAAAAACTCAACCTTCACTTCTCAAATTCCCGCCAAAAAGTCTCAGTACATAATAAACTTGTGTGACATTTTAACTAATGTTATAGTTATGCAAAAAAAGACGATTCAATTTAAAAATTATATTTACTATAACCCAATACGCTCTATATATTTTTTATTTACAGTCAACAAAACAAGTTACACGTGTAACTTTAATTTATTTTTTGCTCTTTTATATAGCACGCAGGTCACCGAAACAAATGAAGTGTAATATTTTTTTATTTGAAATGCTTTTAATTAATTACTAATTGCAATAGTACCCTATTGTAGACAATTTATAAAAAAAATATTACAATATATAATATATAGCGTGAAATATGCAAAAAAAAATTTTTTAACAAAGTACACAAACTTTCCTTTGGGCCCCGTATGTATCGTGGCCGTTGTAATTATTGTTTTATCTGTTAGAACATGTTTCTATTTAAACAGAATCTAGAAACAAGGAAATTTTAAGTTAGGAAATCATAACTAAAGTCCATCCCAGCAATAAGGTCCCTTTGCTCAAATAACGTCACAGTTAAAATACTTTTTTTTTAATTTTCATAATTTCTCTTTTTTTTCATAATATCCGTAAAATTTTAAAAAAGAATACTGAAAACTTTAAATACCAATTGTTTCTACTTTTATATAATTCTTGATCACTGCTTAGTGACTACAGAATTATTTGACTTAAGTATATAAAAAACAATAAAATTGTAGTAGCCATATTTGCGGTTTCAATGACGAATTGTGATTTATAACAATGTAGGTACATAAATTCAATTCTTAGGAATGGTATGTGGCATTTCTTGCGAAAGAAAGAGCAAAGACCTTTGGGAGAAATATGACATACGTTGTCACTTAAACCAGCTTAAAAGTAAATGAAATTCTGATTATTGGAACTATGGCATCATAACGATATCTGGTTAATATACATGTGGATTCTGTTCGATTGTTTTTCTTTTTCATAAATTCTTTATTTCATAAATATATTTTTGTGTATCAGCCTCTAACGTCTTATTGCATGACACAAGTCTCAAGGGGTAGTACTATGGGGCTCCATACGGGCCATAATCCTCCACTCGGCCCACTGCGGTTTAGTAAAATACACATGTTCCAAATTTAGAAGATTTTTATATAAGTAAATACATGTTATTAATCTGAATGGATGAGACATTGTGCGTGGTGACAATCCCAAGGACAGCTATATGACCAATCATATTATCAGCCATATATTATATTCTTCAATTATCCCTTCATTTTGTAAAAACATTATTTTTTTAAAAGAACTAATAATGTAATAAAATTCACTTAAGGTATGGCTTTATAAAAACAAGTAGTGATAAAGGTATTATTGATAAATTTTGTGAAATAATTAACAATAATAACAAATTTATGGTGAGATAAAAATATTAAACAAAATAATGCCATTGTAGATAATGATACAGGGGATTTCCCTCAAGGCTTATCAAAATAAATAACAAAGCTATCATTGATAGATTTTTTTTGTTTGTTTTGTGTTTGTGTTCGGTACTAAAATAGAATAACTCAGCAAAATGGTTTAGAAATTTAAATATGCAATACTAAATATATCGTTTCATATTTTTTTTTTCCAGTAAATAAAAATAATAATAATATAAAATAAACAGGATAAACAGGTAAATAAACATAATATGAATAACTAAACTAAATACATATTTTAGTAGATAACCGAAATCAATAGTTATGTCATTATAATCAAACTAAAAATCTTACAAATCCTCAGAAATCACCATCAAGGATGTGTGATCCACGATTTCATCAAAATTTTAAGTACTTATTCAGATCCTTAGTGTTTTTGATGTATCCAAATGCCCAGCTGAGATATTCGTCTCACATTAAGTTATGTGTTTTTTTTCCTTTTGCCCCGTAATTAGTTTAAATTCTGATGACTCATCGTATTCTATTGGTGCCGAGCCGGTAATGGAGGAAGGATTGGTACAGATGGCAAAATAATGAGACATTAAAAAAATATATAATTCCTTTACCATTAAAATAAAATTTGGCATGTTAATACGTAATCATTGGATGATATGGATAGCGCTTCTTGTTAGCATTGACTGCTTTGTATTAATATAATGACAAACGCATGTTCTGAAAGTTTTAATATTCAAACACATCATTCTTTTTTATGGAAAGGAAGTATCAGACAAGAGAGAAGACACTCCAACCTATGATAGTATTATCGCCCATGGACGTCCCACTGCTGGGCACAGACCTCCCCTAGTAAATCACCACGCGGGTCCAGTGCGGATTGGTGGATCACATACTCCTGATTTTTTTCTGGAGCTTGTGGAGTTTCCTCACGATGTCTTCCCTCACCGCCGAGCTGGTGACATTTTTTTTAAATCCGCGAATTAATTAGAAACTCAGTAGTAATCCACGATCACACGAATGCGATTCGAGTTTAGATAACCCTAGGCTATCATCGCTAATATATTAACCTTACTTCAAATTAATTTAAATTCCCATACAACATGTACAACATCACTGCATACATCTACTATCGGAAGTAGTTGTTAAATTACAAAATATATCGAGTCAATATAAATTTTGTTGCTGTCGCTACACACACCTGGCTTTGTACCTTTAACTTTCAAGTTTCAAAGCAATTTAATTCACCGCTCGGAGTGGCCCGTGTTATCATTTTGAAACCGATAAATGTATTGTATAGACTATGACAAAAACTTTTAGGTTATTTCCATACCTAACTACGTTATAGAAATATTGACAAGGAAAAATCTACGCGCCACACCGGTGGCTGATAGGTAGGTACGAGCATTAAACACAAGTTTTTAAATTCAACAACAATGTATATACTAAAGTAGAACATGAAATCATCAACGGTTCGTCATTAAATGCGGTTACATTTTTTTCTCGGCGCAATATTATGGTAGTCTTTAATCGAGGTGCAACAAGGCCTGTGTAAATCCCAGTGATTATACGTTGTGCCGTAATTAATACCCAAAGAAATAAATTTTGCCCAAAGAACAAAATGCCTTTGACCCGCCAAGGACAGGCCAAGACACGGTTATTTTGCGATTCTCCGAAAAATCGATACTTCGTCACGACATCGACACGCAGGAACCGTAGCAAAAGTTACATCACCGTTTAAAAGATAAGAATAGCCGAAAAAGTAGTGTGATTTTTAAAAGAAAAGAATAGAATGTACAAGGAAAAAAATATATGAAAGAAGAAAACCGTCTTTACGTAAATAAATAACATAACGATCGAGGCTTATCCAGAATCGATCTAAAAATACCAAGTGCGATGAATTTTTTTTCGGAAAGTTAAATTTCGAAATTATAAAACAAAGCAAACAAATAATGAGCCTATCTCTGCGGCTCTTTACATTAATATTCAAAAGGCTGGTTAGTTCAATTACATGCACAAATGAAGGTTGGGTCGATTCTTGAAAGTGCTTGAAAAATTTATTTAAGGGGAAACAACAATATGCAGTAGATATTATTTTTTTGTGCTTCTTATCTTCATTGATAAGTAATGATAAGTTGACCATTGATTCATTGATCTTCATTTACTAAACATTAATGTTATTTTAAAAAAATATGGTTATTGCTTGTTACCTACTATCTGCTAACATTATTCGCTATTGTAAGGAAACAATCATCATTTCCAAAGCAAATTTCTTGTCAAGGAATACAACTGTACGCATTATACCAAAAACACAATACAATTACATGATGAGATTGTTGCAAAAAAAAACTTACATCGAAAAGAAACTTTTATGGCAGGCGCCAGTCAAGTAGATTTCTACTTGTATCTTCGTTTACAGAAAACGGTGTAGACAAATTTATAGAACTTAATGAGACCTCTCCGTCAACATATCGTTCACATTTTTAAAGGTTTTTAAAATTCTTTGTTAGGTTATGAAATATTGAAATATTCATATTGATCGATTAACAAATGTGTCCTTAAATTTGTAAAGTGCAAAGTTTTGAGTTCTGCTTGGTTTAATCGATATGATGTGAAATATTTTTAAAATTAGAAAGTCGTAATATAATTTATTCTATTTATATCAGACACAGTCCATATTTTGCTTGTATATAAATCTTACAAGCTATGTTAGTAGATAATTACATATGTCAACAAATACATATAACAACGTGATACACAATATAATACATACATGTACATAACCACACATTTTCGTTTTTTCTTTCTTCTTCATTTATGGTGCACACCCACCATAGTCTCAACATCGGACTATCCACTGTAGCTGCCAACGTACTCAGGATGCTATTGTTACTCCCACGGAACCGGCGCATCATCGATGCCACTCTTTTCCTTATGATAGCTGGGAAGCTATCTACTCTCGCTTCTGCGAACATATTTGATGCGCTCCATTATCGAGGGAGACCCAACAGCACCCTGAATGTATTGTTATATTGAACGCGCAGGCCATTGTAAACCCTCTGCATAACATCTGCAATTTTCTTCCGAAATACTTAATGCGTCAGTTTAAGAATCAAAACTTCAAAACTGCATGAAAACAACTCGCTTGTTTCATATCATAAATAAACTTATCAAAACATTCACCTCCCATCATTCCGGAGAAGTATACGCCTCTAATCAAGAGGCCTCGAAAAATTTCAAACATTATGTAGTACCTTCTTGTTCGTTCCCATCAAGAGACGTGGGTAAACATCATGCCGAGAACATTTATTTTAAAACCTGTATTGGAGATGTGAGCTACAAAAATATATCTTCACACACACAAGCATTTTCAACCGCAATATAAAGTAGAAGTAGAATTATACTATCATTAATTTTCTACACTGCAAGCTGGAGCAATTTCTTACTTAAAAACTGGTTCTAGTCAGCCCATGAGAAACTGCCTACTAAAACGTTGAGCCTTAATAATACGTTGAGCCTATTTCGTATAGTCCTTTCAAATTATAAATAATAACACTTTAATTTATGAAGTAGATTATAGAATGACTGTCTACTTATTATATGTTGTTTCAATGCGAGTGAAGTGTCAAGTACTTATCCTGTAACCTCACATATCTGGTATTTTTTCATTTACTCTCTATTTTACTTATTGTCTCAGTATTTACTCTCCAAATATTTTCATAAACGAGTTTCGCTTTACCTCCAAGCTCGTTACAAATCATTTGTTTGTTATTAATCATTTTTTCATTTGACGAAACAAGTTCGCAAAGAATGTTTTTGCATTGAAAGTTATTTTATCTCAAGGCTCATATGCAATTATGATTCGTCTGAGACCACTTATAATGGAGACCGAGTAAGCCTCTACTCGCTCGTTCCGATCGCTCAAGGGGCCACAGCAAAAAGGGATATCAAATTAATACTGAATCCATAATAAATCAAAGTGGGCAGGTGGAGTCGGTCGCGAGAACAAGAGTTTCGCCTACGGACTTTTGAAATTATCATCCTTAGACCAATTTAATCGTAACATCGAGCTCCTTGGGGTTTATTTAGGAAAAATCCCTAAATTGGTGGCTGAAATTTGTGATATTCGATTGCCTTCCAAAATATTCCTACGATTTCACTTTAGGCGATCCGAAATTATTGTCACGCAACTGAATTTGAATGAAATTTCCGTTTTTGACACAATAAATGCCTTATTATCTTGGAATTTTACGGAAAGGGAAATTTAGTTAATGCAATTTTTTTTTAGTTATTTTAAATTTATGCTTACTTGTTTTTCATCAAATTTCTCTGTTTGTTATAACTTTGCTTATTGTATCTACAATATCTGAGTTTATGTCTATAAGTTTCTTATTAATCGGTAACTACTCACTATATCATAGCAATTCGTTAGTAGTGAAACGTTGATTAGACTAATCGCTGTACTGGTTTCCTCCACACATGTAAGTACAAATAAACGCTCGTTTGAAATAATCGTGACTGAGGTTGTAGAATAATTAGCCAGAAATATATGCGGCGGACCGTTCGACCATTTCACAGTATCTTATTGCCTTTTGAAAGTTCTTTCTGACCGTGCTCAGATACTGTTGCACAACAGTACGTTCGCTTCGTCTTATGACGCTTTAAGGACGCGATTTTTATTTGTATCCTGTACACCTGCGGCAGCGAGATAAACACTGATGTTTATTTATTAAGAAATAAGTCAATACAACGCCGCTGGGCGTTCAGTATCTCTCAAGAAATCTTTGGTTGTGGAATCGGCGAATTTATACGAAGCAATTTACAAAATTATTAGGTACACTGAAATAACCGAAGTATACCAACGCAATGGTAAAGATATTGTAACAGCCGTAAGAGAAAAATATTTAGATATTAGTCATGGAATGGTAAAAGCCAATAGCGCTATCTGTTCAGACAATCTTTTTATAATAATAGAGGCCACTTTTAAATTCGATTTTGCCGAAGCGATACCGACAGGTAAGCGTATTATTTAAATGATATGCGATTCGTTCGCGTGTTCGGTTGCAAAACACCTTTTTGTCGTTATATGGAACCAATTAAGTTCCAGAATTCGCGTGATTCGGATTCTCAGGTTTTCGATTCCACACAGCGTCAGTTTTACACAAAAATACATTAAAATTTCTATCAACAAATTACTTACTTTAAATATGTTAACGCTTAAAACTATCCTCTAATCAAAATTAACTTTAAATGTGAAGAGAAAAATAATGTTAATTTTCAATTAGTACGTCTTTGATTCAATCAAAACCATTAATCATATTTCTGCTATCGTAAAAACGGCATAACGTTCAACTCATGCGTAATCCAAAAACCTGTCTCAGAATATTGAAATGGGAATATCATTAGCAGTTTTTGTGAATAGTTTTTTTGTCTCTATTCTGAAGTTATTATCAAATTTTACATATTGGTATGCACTTTTGGTAGGTAACTGATTTTTCTCATTAATTCATTCGTATTTGTGTACACAAATCATATTACCTATGTATATAGAACAATATTTGAGTTTTATTCACTATTTAGGCGAAGAAAATGTAAAAATGAATTTAATATTACGTGGAATATATTCAAATTTATCACGCTAATCCTTTGAAGAATTTTAATCCGACACATTCGTCGGGTCATACATTTAAGGCTTTTTATATGATATTTTAAGTTAAATTAAATTCATAAATAGTTGATTTACATTTATTTATGACTACAGTATATTTTTAAACAAATGAAATAAAATCTTGTTGAAATAATTATGTATTTGAGATAAGTGACGTAAAACCCTATCAAGCTTGAACTTACACTATGGATCTGTCATTGAAATACTCGTCAGAGGACTAGACAGCTTGTGTTGAAATTGAAAATGTACTATAGGTGCTCCAGCAATAATTAAATCACTTGAATCAATACTGTATTTGAGAAGAACATATAAATTGTCCATTTTGTAAATGGTCACCATATGCATTAGTTTAAACAATGAAGAAAAGTGTTAAACAAACTATTGAATACCAAAACTTGATTTAAAATATTTACTAGGTTGTTAACGAAAAATGTACTCAAAATACATACTCATTCGGTTTAAATTAAAAACGATGAATCAATTTGTATATATCGGAGCGTGGGTTGACAAGACGTATGCTTATCGTCAATTTGGCATTTCTCTGCTACTTAATCCAGTTTTTTCAAGCCATTAAATTTGTAGTAGCAATATGTAGTGTGCTACCTTTGCGACATGCCGTGTGAAGCAGAAGAAATACAAGTTATTATTTTAGTTACTTATAGTATTAGTATTTTGTATTACATTTTTAATTCAATTCTTTCTCAATTTAAATTCTTTGTCAGTTTAAGTGCATAACTCTATAGTTATGCACTTAAACTAAAGATCTATTCTTTGTTGGTATTTCCCCTCAATTTTCATTATCGTCTACCGTACGGTCATCGTCAAACTCAACATGAGGCTCTTTATTGCGCTTGCTCAACCACGCTTCGCTTAAAATATTTCCGAGTGGCTTCGAGGAGTCTCAGAGCAAATAGTGACCGGTCGGTTGTCCAAACAAACGTGACGATTGTACCGCTGTACCTACATCATGGCCTCTAAACCCAAGCCCACACGGCATCACAAGAATATTTGTATTTAAATTACAACCCCGATATTTGTATGTGAATGTCGCAATTATATCTTTAGAGTTTCTATTTGGAAATCGTTCGATCTGTGACAGTCAAATGTCAATAGCTATTGTATTTGTCAAAGTATTTTTTTAATCAAGATTTAAACAATTGGTCATTCTAGAATATCTCAAAAACACGTATGAAAGTATTCCAAAATGTAGAAACCGTGTATTATTTATGAACACACGGAAGAAAGAGGTATCCCAGGCGACTCTCTGAGTGATCATTAATCATATGACAACGTCTAAGTTAGATAAAATCCAAAGAGATACACACTAACACATGAAATGTGGATAAACACAACCTCACACACACTGCGCTGCTATTCAACCAGGTAGAAATCCTTAATCTTACTTATTCGAAAAAAATTCGGTAAGTAACTGTTTTTAACAAAGCCTTTTAAATTAAATTCTCTTTGAAGCCACAAGCTGTGTTTGTACAGCACGTATTTCTTAAGTAAGGCTTTGGATGTTTTCGTAACTTACGTGATGCTATTTTAAGAAGAAAATTAGATACACGTAAATTATACACATTTATTACTATAATTGTCCAGCAATTCTAATTAGAATTTCACAATTTTTTGTTGTTTCGTAGTGGAGACTAAAACATATTTTTATTCTGATGGTGACAAATAAATTATTTACTTCAAATATGTATGTACGTAAAGTTGAAATACATAACAAATCTGTTATCAGACGTTAAAAAATAAACTACACTTTTATTACAGATTTACACGTTACTTTAAGAACGTACGTGACTTTAGGGGAGGATGTTTAGTATATGTGGCAACAAAAGTTACACCAATTGTCAAATTACGTATTCTAATATAAATCTTATTACGTGGTACTAGAGTTAAAAATAGTATAAACAAACTTGAGATGATAAGACTAACAGAGGCTATCTATACAAGTGAGCGTAGTAGACACTATCTGTATGGCGGTGGATGGCTATCCACGGGGTTTTAAAGTTATATTGCCGTCGGACCGGTTATCCTTGGTGGATTGAACCCTCTACTCGCTTAGCCATAGCTTTCCAGTATGTAAGTGGTTTATAACAGAAATATTACCTAAAATGTTTTATGTCAAAATATTGTCTAAATACGGTTGGAAATAATTCCATATTTTTAACTATGTTTCTTAATATCTTTTTATTATATTTGAACCATTAATATTGGCGATTTAATACGAGTAAATTAAAGAAAGCGATTACTATTACATTATCGTTGGGATCTCTTTTATTGTTAAAACCATCCTTCGCGAAATTCCGTCTTATTAACTATATACTCGTATATGTCTTTAGTTGCGATTTCATGATTTGATGCGAACTAAGAAATTTACGCATTTATAATATTTGTTGGGGTAATTATTTCTTTAATGTGTAGTTGTTAATCTTGTACGTTACTGCAATTACCAACACAATTGTAAACCGTAATTTCATTTACTTTTGTGCTGAGTAACTTATGTCAAGTGACAGGTTACATTTTAAATTCGATGAAAAAATAAAAAAAAATACCTCATCCTTAATCCCGTTAACAAAATGCCTTTTTCGGTTGATTTGTCTTCAAAAAAGATACCTTGGAATAGGCTGAAGCCAGTTTCAAAAGGAAATAATCTTGTTATTTATTACCACTGTCTGAGAGCAACCATCTTTAATCTGTTCTAAGCACGTACAGTCCGATTTTATGGGAGATTAAAAGCATTGATCGACTTTTAAGAAGTTTTTCGGATAGCAATAAATATTTATTAGTCAAGACAGGATCGAAACTAGATTCAGGTTTAATGAGACCAATTACTATGCCGTGGTAAATGATGGCATTAGTTTTTAATCTGCTTCTTCGGATTGGGTTTAGAAGAAACAAGAAAAAATATAATGCCTATAATATAATCTTGACTACTTAGATGGAAAAAAATCCAGGGAGATTATCTATAACTTTAATATACTCTCATTCGATTTGAGAATACGTACTAGATATATATATGTTAAACAAGAACTCTAGGGCAGGCATGTTAGAGTCTAATAGTTTTGAAAATGGAACATTCTTATTACGTAGTCCTTAAATTCCAATTTTGACTTTTTAATGAACCCCTCCTCATCTGTTCCACCCCCCTAGACTTTTCCAACCAGGTTTCTTTGCTGAGAACGTATGATGTGTTATTTGGTTTTGACCCATATCGATGATATACTCTATATGAGCTTATATTAGTTTTTAAAACAATTTTCTCCATAAATCAAAAGTAGGCGTTAGGTGTAATTTGAATGAAATGTTGAATGAATTGAATGAATTTGCACTAATATTTAAATTATAATTACCGAAATGTTAGATTTTTCCCTACAAAATATTGTAAGTGCAAGTGAGTGTATCATACAGAACGATTTCAGGCCATTACACTCAATTACACGCAGTACATTAACAGGATTCACGACGAAAACAAAATTAACACTTGTGTTCTCACCCGTTGCCCTAATTGCATCTCTTTATCTAATAAATCATCCAAGAAATCTGTTGGATTGAACAAAATTGTAGCAAGGATTCGAACTCTAATTGGATTTATACATAGAGTGGACCTATCAATATAGTTTGATTAATGGTATCGGGAGACCTCAGTATAATTGCTAGCCGAGACCGTCATGAATCAAGTGCCAGAGTTATAAATCTGATAAGTGGAACTAGTTTGAAACAAGTTGAATGTATTACTTCGTATGCTACTACGTTCATGGGACAAACTTCTCTCGGTCCAGTTTTGTTTCTTTTCTAACATATACTTAATTTAAAACACCATCGTCTGTGTCAATGTTATCTGTTTTGATATTTTAATCTTATCAACTTATTTACTAAGAATACAGAACGGAAACTGGAACAATAAAAATAATTTACCAACTTTACGTGTAATTTACGTGTAAATTTTTTTTTTCAGGTACGTCCTAAATATTCCCATTAATTGTTTTAATATTCAACTACATCTTAGATATTATGTTTTAGATTTTATGTCTTAAATTATTTATTATAAAAAATAAACAGTCGTTTATAAAATAATCTTGCAATTTTTCTTACTTTTTATGATATCAAGTTTCATCAAACAATCAAACATCATGAACCGTGAAATAATTTGTTAATTTTTTGTAAGTAGTCAAGCGCGACCGAGTATCAAATGTCGAATAATACGTTTAAAATTCGTGAGGCGCCTAGTTTTTGTATTGTTTCAAATTGTGATGAGCAAAAAATGATATGAGTATAGATTGTTTAGGTTTATCGAAAATGGTCCAAAAGCTTATACGTATACGTGAAATCAATATGAGTATTGTTGTGTGGATAAGTTTTGTTAAATTTTGCTCATAAAAGGAAAAGTACCGACTAAACGACTAAAAAATATGGACCGAACGAATCACATCTTCCACTATCTACATAGTGGAAGCTTCTAAATAATAACAACGTTGTTCCCAATTGCAGGGATTGATTATTGACAAAGAAGGTAAAGCACCAGCCTTACTAACACAGAACAAGAGTCAACGCAGGACGCAGGACAATGAATGTTTGCGTCAGTCAGAGGTGAAATTGAGTGTGAAGCGGCAGCGGCCAGCCGTCGCTCTCAATACGTCGCCTGTGTTGCGTACGCGCCGTCAAACCGGCTATGGATGCCGGGTAGTTAGATCCTGTCTTGGGCCCAAAGTCCAAGCAACGTACTGAAAATATACAGAACACTTTTAAAGAATTAATGTGAGATCAAATTACTCGTATTTTACTTTTTGATAAATAAGAAAGTTTCTTATTTCTCGTACAGAGAGTATGTAATCCAATTCATATTCTATCTAATCAGTGATTTTGTTTTCACTACAACGTGTCATTTAGAACATCTTACGCGCAAATAAATAATTTTGCAACTAGACCTCTCACAATCTTTGAAAATCATCAGAAGCCTCTACAGGAAGTCAACCACTATAGTTGTAACATTTGTGCATTATACTAACTTTAATAAATAATAATACTTTACAAATATTATAGTTTACTTGAATTTCAATAAGTGCAGCCTTCTCTAACCATATTTTGTAATGGAACTCTCACGGTGACCTACCACCACGCGATACGGTCGAGCCTCGCCTCGCTCCATTAGTGTTTTCCATTTATTTTTTGTCCACGTACCTGTCCGACTTTCGGGGATTTGAGTTTTTATGCCGCGCGACGAATACAAAAATCTCTTTGCCATACAACGGAAAATAAATGATGTAGCGTGGAGCTACGCAGCTCAACAATGTGAACTTTATTATTTTTCGATTAAGTTTTTTGAACGTAAAATAGAATACAAAGTTTGGAATGAGTGTCCAATAAATTTAAATGCTTATTATATAAAAAGCATATATACTCGTATAAACAAAGTTACTGATAGCATGTTTTTAATGTAACCAAATAAATCGTTTATTTCATAGGTAAACTAGTCTACATATATACACATGAAATATATGTAATTGTCAGACATATAAATGTATAACTTGCCGAGCTAGCCATTTAAATTTACCAAAGACTAGGTCTAATTACGGAAAGAAAATGATCACGTATGCACAATTATACAATAATTTCTCTTTTATAATATGCTTAGTAATTGTTACTAAAATTACAGTTACATTAGTTTCAGTCACTTCAAATTTAACGTTGATTGTGTTATAGTCTATAACTTTTGTTCACCGGACTCGTTTCACTATGTATTTATATTTTAATATGTTAGCTTTTAACTTCTCAATTGACAATGTCTTAATGAAAATAAAGTTACTTTGAATCTGATTGATTTATTTGGTCACGTTGACCACATGCTATCAGTTTAACCGCCTGCCTGTATACTGACTACAACTGCAACCAGAGCTTTCAGTATCTACTGATGGACATGTGGTTCCTCGGGACTGTGGTAGCCACTATACAACATCTACAAGTGTTGTAAATAAAATCTTCAATATTCTTTCCCAAATTAAATATTTGAGGAGTGATCCTGCAAAACCAGACAAGTCCGGTTAATAAAAAAGTTTGAAAAATAACAAAATATTTTTATAAGTTTGATTTTGCATGATTCATTAATTTTCTAGTAGTCGCAGCATGAGGACTTGTATGAATTTGCACGTTCTATGACTGTTACACGAAGGGAGCGATAGCTATGCATTAGAATATAGGCTTAAAGCTGAAATTTTCAAAAAATGTGACTTGTCTGGTTTTGCAGGATCACTCCTCATTTTACGTCAGGTATCGTTAATTCTGCGTTAATTCCAAGAATCTCTTTCTCATACTTCAGTGTGGGATCTTTACCGGTTCTACCATTACTTTAAGCCTCAACAATACTCGAAATTCTATTCTCGCTATGGAAAGCCAAACCTCACTTAATTTAAACTACACTCATTAAGATACTTACGCACGATCTATTGTTATACTTATAAAGCGAAAGGCTCTCGACGTAGGTAGCCTCTGCTTATTGTATAGGGATCCACCGTCTAGCCCGGTAATGAGTCATTGTAGCCCATAATGATTGAAAGGTATACGCCTACATGAAATCTATTACACGTGCGCGAACTTGTTGATAATGATGAAGTATTACTTCATCATTGGAATTCATTAGAAAGGAAGTATACTACCCACTTGGAAAGACATTATAAATAAAATTTAATTTAATAAAAATACCAAAAAAAGGAAGTGTACTAAAGTTTCTTTACGATAAACATCGTCTATAAATGTTACTAACTAAACACAATGATAATGGTGTATGCTGAAGATTACCAGAAAGGCTTTGAATATGTGAGGTACGCATTCGGAAAGCACCGTGGAGAACTTGATATACTGAGTTAAATCATAAATTTTTCATACTACTCAGCCACAATCTCTACGAGACGAGATATAGTATTATATAGTTGATCTTGAAAACAGTACATCTATTTAGTCGTTTCATATTTGAAAGATATATACGTCAGGGTTGGGAGATCTCACATATCTCCTGGAACACGTGTGAACAACGCATTATATGCAAGACTACGGATTGTAAGGCGGTATAATATTTAGTAGTAGGCTTTTTTGTCGGAATAGCTAAATCCATGTGGCCCTAATGGCCTTTCAAGAGTCACCGGACATGTATAGTTCAGGGCGAGCGCTCAGCCAGGAGCAAAGAGTGTGTGCAGCCACGAGCCTAAGGGCTCCCCCGCTGGTAGACCGGCGCAATTCATTGGCAGCTGTAATTGGGTCGTCGGGGTCTTCTAAGACGTGCCGAGAACGATGACGACGACGGCAACGGGGAGGGTCATTCCTTCGGGGACATAGGTTAGGCTGTCAACTGCTATAGCTGTCAGCTGTTATAGTCGATCCCTCTAACGTCATTCAAGGTACCAGATATAAGGTACCGCTCCAGATAACTACTCCTATGATATATTGGAGACGTTCCGATTATCAGTTTGAATGATCAGCCTTCGATCAGTGATTTACAATGAGAAAACATAATATTTGTCGAAGAATACAAGTATTTCCAAACGAGTAAAGTTTATGTTGTCTTTATATTATTATTAGAAAGAACTTATTAAGAAACTGATTAAGAATTCAGGCAGATAAATCTTTAATCTATGTCTATACTGAGATTTACATATTACATCGATCAAATAGCGCGTTAAAACTCTAAAAAAAATAAAAAAGAAATTGTAATAGTTATACCAAAAATATCTAAAGGCTAAACGATGAAATGAAGGAGCGGTTGAATAGGGAAGGAAGGATAAAAAATATTGTAACCGACAGCTCATAATTGATATAAGCGATACTAAAAAGGAATAAGTGGTAAGAGAGGAGAAACAAAGAGAAGACATATGGGACAGAAGAGTTTTTATGGGTAGTAACTCATATACCATTACTATTGTCTTCACCTGTTTAATGATGAGCAGCTTCGCACTGATGTGGCATATTGATCTGAAAGGTATTAAATATATAAGTAAAGCCAATCTCTCAGTATAACATTCATGATAAAAAAAAAATTAACATTCTAATTGTAATCATAAAACTTAAAACTGAAACGTGTTTAAAAAACTTATCGCGGACATAAAAACCAGCTCCGTTTATTGACATCTCATTTTGTTAAGAGCGCAGCAAAAAGGTTTCTAATGCGAATGCTAATATTCGTCGAGTCGTTGCTAAAACATCAATGTGAATAACACTTCAGCTCATTTGCATTATGTCGTACGCTACATGAAAACGGTTTGCTACTGACTGACACAGTGCATTGTCGAACACAGATCTTGTGGAGCTACTAATTATTATCCAAGTGTATATGGATATTTAAGACTATTTGAACTAAATGGAAAATTATATGATCTAGTAATTACGTTTCAAGCATTTCTTTGATAATTATTTTATACCAGAAGCACTTTATATTTAAAACAAAATACTTGGTACTGCACTTTGGAAAGTGAAATATGATTGTTCAGTATTGATACAGGAAAGTAAAATACTTATAGGTGGATTAGGACTTAAGAACCTAATAGGTAAGTTAGTAAAATGAGGCAATACATATCGTTAGTGGTTACGTCATCGTGACTTGTACTAGCAAAATAGTCAGGTATCGCTGTGGGAAATATTATAAAGTTAGATTACAGCAGTAGTTAAAAACAGCAGCGTATAAAGATATAAGACATACTACACATATTACGAGACTAGTTTGCCCGTAAACAACTATAGAGTTCAAAAAAATCAGCAAATGGACATGCAAAAGATAAAAAGAGATACACTTTATACGTTTCGCCTTTAGTAGACTTCCTAGTTTCGCTTAGATATTACACATACGTGTTAGCAAAAACACTTACTGTGTAGAAAGAGTTCTTAGAAAAGTTGCGTAAGAATAAGATGCTGCTTTTATGCTAGTTTCAATAAGGATAAAATACCTTAAAAATTATATTACACCTTCAGAAAATATACTTCCATAGATACTAACTACGCTAATTATTTACCTACCGTACACCAATAAAGCTGGAACGCAAGATTTCTTGTAAAACATGTTACTTAAAAAATATTGAAAAAATAATAATATAATATCCACAGAATGATTTATTACGAGTATACTATACAAATAGCAGAGGCAATATGCAGACGAAGCACAAGGTTAATCTTCTAAATATTTTTACTTCTTTAGTATATATTAGTCATGTATGTCAGTTTCTCAAGAGCTTCTTAGTCAACACTAACAGTTTTCACTATTCTCATGTTAATTAACTGAGAGCTGTAAGGCGCGTTGGCGTTTGTTCCTACTGACGCTGAGGCTACTAATGTAGCATAACAATAAATCGACTTAAAGCCAACCAGCTTAGTCGGTTGTAAAGAGATAAAACATTGCGTGGGCTCGCACGAGACGAGAACAGTTGCCTAAGTACGCCATTTATGTGTCCTTACGTGGCGGACCCCGTCTTCAGAGACCGTACGAGTATTATTTAAACGTTTGATCGTATCTGGCTCTTTGGTCATTTACCTTTTTGCTTTTTTCTCCGTAACAGGTACTTCAACATTATCATTTCTAGTTAGTCTATTTGGTTTGGTTCTGTTATTATTTTGTTTTTTTTTTATTTTATTGTATGTTATACTTTTATTTACATCAGCCTCAAATTTCAAAAGCGTTTCTGATTAAGTTATTTTTCTTATTTTCATTTAGTTTCTTTAATTCCATGTCTAATTTTGTTGATAATACAATTTATGTTCAGTTATTATTGCATTTTTAGTATATTTTGGATACTATTTTTTTAAATATTTTTCTGTGTCTTCCTGTGTTTTGCATCTTTTTACTTTTATCCGGTGCAGCTCTCAAAATTATAAAATAGGAAATATAAATTATAAAATAGGAAAATGGGCAATAAAATGTATATTTCAATGCATCGTCACAAACTGAATGTTTTTGTTTAACCAAATCCGCCACTTTATTATACAAATCGATGGATTATGTTAATAAGAGCTATTTATAAGCGGTTTTGATTTACTTACATGACGGTATGTGGTTTGTAACCATTTCTGCGAATAAAATTTATGTTTTATCTTCTGCTACCGTTTCGCGTTTGTGTGGGTTT
This sequence comes from Sesia apiformis, assembly GCA_914767545.1. Taxonomy (NCBI): domain Eukaryota; kingdom Metazoa; phylum Arthropoda; class Insecta; order Lepidoptera; family Sesiidae; genus Sesia; species Sesia apiformis. Next base: position 12,138,613 of record OU611963.1, on the reverse strand, counting down.
CGCAAACACCTAATTAAGCTTGCGCCACATATTACCATAAATACATTTTGTTTTAGCTGTTCATATTTATGCGCCAAATGTCTTAATTTAATTGTGCTGATGTTATTGCTCCAGTGAATTTAAATAATAATCCTCATAATATGATCCTAATAGCTTATAGATGGTCCTAAAATGTTACAAGAACAAAAAGTTCACTTCAATAATATATAACTATTATATAATTGAAAAAGATCAAGATGAGAAACCTCTACATCTATAAAAAAATACTTTAAGGAACATAACAAGTAACATACATACGCGTTTTAAAACTATAAATATTACATAAATACAGAACTGGCTTATTCCCGAAAACCAATTCGAAATGAGAAATAATTAATACTCAAAGATTAATAAGCAGTGCTTTGGTACGATTAATCTAGGCGATAGGAGGCTTAGAGATGACTGAGGGGAAGACAAGACGCGGAGAGAGGGTTCGGACAGTGACCCGAGCCGCGGCATTCCAACGCGCGCAACCAGCGTACCTGCTCTCTTTACTTTTAAATGGAAAATGGTAGAAAATACTGTGGATGAAACTGATAGAGCGATTATGTTCGTTTTATAAGATTTTTGTCTATGAAAAACGTGCGTGCCTTTGAGATGTGAGAGATTGAATTGACCTACTCTTAAAAGTAATCACCCTTTTAGATATTCAACAGTCGTTGGACGTTCTATGCTTATTAAAAATCGAAAATTTAGTAGTTCCAAATTAAGGTTAATTTTAAGATTCATCGGGAATGTAATAAAAATTCTGCCTTTCTTGACAAAATTTTTAAGAACATCTGTTAGTCTACTTCAGCAGACACAATTGTTATGAATGATGTCACAATTTATTAAGAAGTTTAAAAATTATACCTTCTAGAACTATTGAACGAGCAAGTAATGCAGTTAAATTACTTAACTTAGTTACCGTACATTTAATTTTATAGTACCAGATCAGAATATTGTGATTTCTCTTGCAGTTTGTTATAGTAGGTATTGAATAAATAACATACTGTTCCTTTAATACAATTTTTATATTAATATAAATAAATCTCTGACATTAAATTCTATTTTTGTCCCAAAGTTATCTGCTAAGTGAAGTCTAATAACTAAAACTTTTCAGCTGCCTGTTTTTCTCATAATAAATACTTATACAAATCAAGTGAGCTTAAGAATGAGTCAAGTATTTTTAGTCAAAGTATTACTATTTCGTTTTGGTGTCCAGTTGGCTGACGCTATCTAGAGTTCTGCCTAAAAAACCTATGAAGTGAAATTGATTCGCTCCATGGAACTGAACGCAGTGTAGACTCACTAAAATCCTAGACAGAAATGATCTAAATTAACATTTTAGAATTCAGTATGCTAAGTTTTGCATGTAATCTGATAGATATTATAATATAAATGATTACTTAACGACTGAAAAATATTTGCATTATTTATCCAATGTGATTTTTTAGTCCAAAAATTTTTCTGTTTATTTCACCTGGAGTCAAGAAGTTCCTATTATATAGTATCATTTTTTCTATTTAAAAATTTTCAGTGTTTTTCATTTAGTCTTGCATTTTACACGTATATAGATCTCTTTCTGTCAATTCTAAACGGATATCTAGTCTACATCCGTTACCGAACTCTTGATCGCTGGACGATAGCCGATCTTGAACGCACGACTGTTAAAAAAAACAGAATTTGACCCGGATCGATAGAGAAAATAACATTTTGCTTTACTACGTTTGTATTAAAAATAGTGTTCACAGGTATTGCTGTTAAAATACAATATATACTTTCAAGTACTGACCGTTTTGGCTAAAACCAATAGAAATTGTTAAAAACGCATTAAAATAATCAAAAAACTTTCTCAAACACACAATATTGCAATCATCACAAGTCCCTTTTCCATATTAAAAATCTTCAACTACCTATCTAATAAGGCGTGCCGAGATTTGTTTGACTTTTATATTGGCGATGCTGTCACAACGGTTGTGCTGTTTGTTAAACGAAACGAGGACTTTTTTTAAGAACCTGTTCTTATATTGGTAAAGTCGTTTTGTTTTCTCTATTTTATTTCGTTAAAATAACTAAAATGACTGGATTTTTCGCTTGGAATACTTTCGTTTAATGGTCACTTGAGTATACCGCTGTTACGAATTTAAGTAACTTCATTTTTATTATTTGTTTTAACTATGAGTCACCTCTCCATTTTCTTTAGCAGCTACGGCGCCATCTTCCTCTGTTCTACCGCCAAAACACATAATACGACCGGCAACCGTAATGGAAAATATTTTTTAATGTAAGCCATTAGCGCCGAGCTCCGGTCCTCTCTGTAATTTCCAACCTCACTTTTTTTAATCTCGGCTGTACCTTGATGGGATTCTGAGCGACTGTCCATCGCGATCCTTATCTCAGCGTATAATAAGAAGAGACAGACGTTACTTATATTTTATTTAACGTCAGGATTGATCGAACTGGTGCGATAAGACGGCTGGGAGGGAAAGATTTGTTTATGTCATTAATTATGTGTATTCTTTATGATTACCCTGATACTTTTTGAGTTTAAAATTCGAGTCGAGTCTCCAATTTTCGACTTTGTTAACGTCATATGGACGTAATGAAAAATTTAACTCTTTTTATAGAGTTAACTTTTACATTTCAAGGTTTCGAGGCAGTTCACTGTTCAAATAGTGGGAATCGTATACTTTATAGCTCTGTCCGGTTGAAGCAAACGTTTTCAAAGTAACTTAGTAATTGCCTTGTTAATTTGAATCTGGTGGCGGTTGCTTTGATCTTATGTAAACTTGTCTGACGAGTGTTTTTGAATCCGTCATCGTCTCAGATAGAGTTCTCACTTCTATTACAAATTAAGATACCAGATTCGTTAAATCTTTATAATTTATTAGATTAAATGGAATTTTTATATAATCTCATATTTTATCTCATTCATTTCATTTTTTGAATAGCAGAGAACGAAGCAGTTTTGACCTTATTTTAACCAAAACAAAGTCTACATTGAGCATTGAAACTTATTGAAATTTAATAAATAATTAATTAAACGTAACGAAAACAGAGACAGAATATATTCTACATTCGTAATTTTCTTCAAAGTATATAATCCTAGCAGCCAGATCCCAGGTATATCACATTAAAAAGATTTATCGTCTGCGTTCAAAAACCTATTATTATCACCAAACTTTGACCTCCACCGTCAGTTGACAGTCGTCGTGTGTACACTGGACAGAACCGGTCCATCTGTCAGTCACAATATTTGCGCAGACGCTTAGCAAGGCTCGAATCGTGCTTGGTCTATGGAATCCATTCATGGATTTTTGTTGTGAACTTTCCCTTTAAGCTATTACAACAACGCGAGAAAAGACTACAGGTTTTTATTTCTATTCTATACTTTTACAATTTTAAATTTACAAAATTAGAGAATTCAAAAAAAAGGATAATAAAAGAATTATTTAATTAAAGAGCTACTAGATTTTTTGTCGTTAGTTAATGTCATAAGATGGCAATTGACCGTTTAAATGTGTGTTTACCACTTCGTGTTTATACTTGAGGTCGAATTAAATTGTTGCGATACTTCTTTCTCACATTTTAGAATTCACATTAGTTGTCGCGTGTTTAAAACGACTCAGCCAGAATGTCTTTCTTAAGAAAAACTCATGTTGCTACTGGAGCTACTTCGAGTCATCAATCTTACAAAATCTGTATCCTATAGAGATAGACGAAAGACGTCGTGGATAAAGTAAAAGAAAGACACATTTTGTATTACCGATTTCTGTTATTCTTTCAAAGAGAGAATATTATTTTTAAGTCCATTTAGGTACATAAATGATAATACATAGGTATTTGTATTTAAATTAGTTTTCAGGTATGTATTCATATTTTGAAACTTTGTCTGTGGACATTGCATTCACAATGTAACTTAAACATAAGGTCAGTGCGTGATCCGTGCGGAAATCTTTACTAACCTAGTAAATATTGAACTAAACAAAGCAGGCAAATGAACCATCAAATTTAATTGACCAATTTCTACAGAACAGCGTTGTACAAACATAAACATTATTAATTTCAAAAATAATATAGGAATTAACTTGAATTCATACATCATCTGTGAATAAAAAAAAATCTAGTAAAACCAGTCATTAAAAATAAAACAAAATAACTGCAAGACTTAGACATTTTAAGAAACTTTTATGGGAATTAAGATTGTAAAGGGTTTGTGATGGCGTTGATTAAACCCAACACCAACTCTTCACATGAGAGATCTATGAATGGGAGATGTAAAGTTCGTTACACCTCCTTTATTTACTCAGATTTCAACGTGGCGTGTTCTTCGGTTGGCTGTCAATGGAATCTCAGCAGTCATCATCATTAAAGTTACACCGTCCTTCAATTAGGTTTTTTGTCAAATTTATATTGGTATGCGAAATAAAATTTCTAGTGTTAGAATGAACTTAATGTCATTCCGACGGTTTGTTTAACTAAGAATTTGAATCATCTAAATTTCTGAATCACATTTATAACTTAATATTTTATAATAAATATATTATACCTTAATACTTGTAATTAGTTTAGCATTATTAATTATCATGGTTAATTATTATTTATCACTTGTTCGCTAAGGTCGTGACTTGAAAAGGATGTATTTGCAACAAAGTTATTCTGCATATTAGAAACATTAAATACCTAATGTCCTTCATAAAAGTAACGACTTGTTTACTTCCTTAGTCAATTCGAAAACTATCTTCACCTTGGTCAGTTCCATAAACAAAATTATCATCAATGATCACGTCACGCAATACGTTAATCAATACGAAATTACGATTAGAAAAAATGCCTTATGCATACTTATTTATTACCGATTTTACTTCCTATTCAACAAAAAAGCAATCCACATTACTATTGCACTGTACTTAAACTTTTTTCAACATATAAATCAATTTCCTAAACGGTTCGATTATTAATGCTGTTTTTAATAATTACTATGTAAGGGTCTTTGATACTCACTAAAAATTCATTGCATTTTAAATCGCTATTTATATTTATTTTGTTTATGAAAAGAAGGCGGCAGACGAGCTGACAGTCCACCTGATGGTAAGTGGATACTGTCCCTCATGAACATCCGTGAAACATGCCAACATCAGTCCAGACTGACAAACTTTGAAACCCCCCCAGATACGCTGCCTGACTTTAAAGATTTAAAGTAATTTTAGAGTAATGGATTTGGAAGAAGGGTTGGGAAAATGGAGTGGAATAGGATAGGATGGGAATGATCTCTGGCATATCTCACTCACTACCTAAACACGTACTAACATTGGGGAAGTTGGATAAAATGGGAAATGTAGTACAATTCAAGGTAGTCTTCTATGAGAGAGGGGTAACGTGGCCAGCCGAGTGCGCCCAGCGGCTGTTATATTGCACAGTGTTATACCATCCCCCCTCTAAGTGATTGAACACATACGTGCTATGAATCGAATATAATAAGTAATAACTAATAATAAGCCGACTATGATCGATATAATAATGTATTCATTCACCGTGTCACTCATCAAGTCCATCGCAGATCATACTTGAGAGCACCAGTAACCTAATATGACCGACATTATTAATAATAATCGCAGCGATTGGCCACAAAATGCTTTTAACGTAATTCGATTCGGTTGGACTGGAACTCTTGTGGAATGGCACCAGATAAATCTGACCTGTCATCTCGTCACACCACTTGCTTTGCAAATGAATAAAGGGAAGTAAAAAGTATATTGTAGAGATCTGGTTATAGTGGTTAATGTGCATACATCGTCGTTGGTCTTGCCTTGAGTCTAGAGGCTCGGGTTACTCGGATCACGTTCAAGGTGCACTTGGGCAGAATAGTCGTCGGAGACTTTAAAATTTTACGTCTATTACATTGTTGTATCGATACATTAGAATTTCAACCTACACATTATTTGTTTATCTTAATATGTGTATTTAAAATGCCTTTTTTATCAATTTTTTTGGCTTCTACCGGTTTGTCCTACTATGCCAGCCTCATAGGGACGCTCACTATATTCCTGTCTTTTCCCAGTCAACCCTCAATCTGAAGGCATGTATAACAAATTTATATCGTTTCACCGCTTCCTCAGTTAAGGGCTGACTGAGGATTACATTAACTTCCCCGATGTCATAAATGTTTTGCGACAAGTACCTATATCGAACATTCTGTAGGTGATAGCACTCAGCAATTAAGTATAAAAAATCCTCCATTGCGTTACAAAACTTGCACAATAGGGAAGACTTCTTGCCCATCATGTAATGAAAAAAAAAATGCCTTTAATGTGAAAGATTAGGAGCAAAACTAGGCTCGTAATCAAATAATTCAGTCGTGAATGGAACCATCAAATGCAAGTAAAGTTTTTGCATTCATGGTGCATTGGAGTACTATAAATAAAAGACGTTTTAAATAAAGATCTGCACAACTCTTATTCGATCTTACTCCGCCCCTCCTCAGACATTTAATTAAACCAAGATATTTTATGGTTCGAATCATTAAATCCACCTCGGCGAGCGTTCAAAAAGTAATAACACATTACTTATACATCTTATCCACAACATCAGTATAAAAATAACTCAAGAATTTCACTTTCTTTGTTACAGGTACATACATTCAAAAGAGAAGCCTTTCAAGTGCACAGAATGTGGAAAGGGATTCTGTCAGTCAAGGACACTGGCTGTTCACAAAATTCTGCACATGGAAGAGTCTCCTCACAAGTGCCCAGTATGCAGTCGGAGCTTCAATCAACGTTCCAACCTGAAAACACACCTGCTCACCCATACCGACCACAAGCCCTACGAATGCAACTCATGTGGAAAGGTATTCCGAAGAAACTGCGATTTGCGACGCCACGCATTAACCCACGCTGTCGGAGATGTACCTCCAGGAGATGTTTTGGACGTAGGCGAGGAGGATATTGGAAGACCAGAGTCCCCCATCGAGCCGGGTTACGATGACGATGATCCTGAACTATCCTCTCCAGAGCATTCTCCTGTTAGAAGAGCACGATCATCTTCAATCGAAAGCATTGGTAGAGAACAAAGTGAAGAGCGGCCGAGAATAACCTCACCATCTACAGTAGAGCGCACTCACTGCCATCATAACGAGACAAGAGACAGAACCAGCCCATATACTATGCGCCCTCAACATCCAGAGAAATATCGCATACCATCATCAGAGCTGTATGAGAAAAGATGCTACACGTCAGATGAAATCATAGAAAAAGAGATGCGTTACACGGACGTGCCAGAACAGCAAATTAGACATCCTCAATTGCAAATACGAAGAGATCTGCACCAAATTCCTCCGCCTAATACGACTAAAATCGGTCAAATGGCAACTCCACTTGTAGACCCGGGACCTTCTGGAATGTATTTAAGCCCGTATCGTAAAAGAAGCCATCCACCTGATATAGGGGATAATGTGAGAAATTGTGCAGCTATTTACAGAACTCGATCACCGGAACCAACTAATTTGACAATGCCTCGACAGTCACTTGGCAACAGTGACGTTTGTGTTGCCGTGACACCAACAATACTGGGGATGTCTTCGTACCATAAGTTTGGAATCCCAATGCCACCGCCTCACCCTCAAATTGCATACGGTCCAATGCCACACAATGTACTAGGTCCACAGCAAACAGTAGCCCAAGATTTAATAGTAAAGCACGTTCCTCCTAAAGATTCTCTTCCCAGTACGTCGACTAATGTCACTAATTGTAAAGACATTGGACCATCTACTACAAAGCCACCTGAAGAAGGAGGCCCAAGTTCTATCGCTGATGGAATAAAGAATATAGTTGGCATCCAACCAAGTGCTAACCCAAAACCAGGAACAAGTCAATCAAGTGGTCAGAAGAAAGGGTTCAGTATAGAAGATATTATGAGACGTTGAAGAAGAATGTGAAGTGTTCACATGTTGATGCATTTTTGGATTGTTCATAAAATTAAGACAATGATTGTATGTAATAGATTTCTACGTATTTAGTGTGACTCTATGAGAAGTATTATTAGTTAAAATATCGATACAGTGTAAAATTCCTAGAGGTATGTTTGTACGTATTGCAATGTGGATTTGGTTTTCGTAAAGATCTCATAAGGTTTGTTTGTGCAGTGTTGTGTTTACCTCCAAATTTTAAAAATTATACGTATTATGAAAAATTTTAGACAATACTTTCGTTCTTTAATAATAATATTGTTGTTGGATTTCAAATGTTATTATCAAAACATTTTTAATTAATGTGCGAAGTTGGTATGAACCCTTCAGTAGCTGATCTTTGTAACATTGAAATTAGTTATAATAACTAGGTTTAATTAAGTGAAAATTTTAAGAAGTGACTGGTTCATAAGTTAGAAATTCAAGTGTTATTTATTATTTAAATATTTTTAATGTTTATTGCACTGCTAGCTGTTATAGCTTAAATTATAAATAAAAACTTATGATAGGTTTTCGTGATTTCCTTATAAGTATAAATCTAGATCTTATGGTTTTATGTGTAAATACTGTATTTTGTGTTACAGTATATACATATATTAGAACATGTATTTTTATATGTTACAGTATATATTTTTGCAATTGTTAATTTTATATTATAATAAGAAATGTAGTTTTATGTCTTCTGTTCAAGTAAAAGGTTTTGTAAAAAGTTTATCTGTATAAATACATTAAGCTTAGTAAACGATACATGATATAACGGACAACACATATTTCAATTCGTTTGTTACCTATACGATGATAGCCTGGAAATATTTATTTGGGACTTTCATTCAACAGGTCGTGAGTTCTAATCTCCACCACTGAGTTTCAACTTAAGTACGGCATTTTAAAATTTTAAAAACTCGGCGGTGAAGGAAATGGTCACGAAAAAACCTACATAGTGGCGAATTTAATAAACTAGAGCATTTGTATCTACCAATCAGCACTGGGTCCACGTTGTGAATTGTGCCTCGACATCCTTTAGTAAGTTACTAGTTGAAGCCTTTGCCCTTTAAGTGGGAAATTAAAGTCTGATATATTGTACATATTCGAGATGTTTTAACCTATAAAGTTACCCTTTGACTATCATTTGTTCTCTTGTGTATTAGCGGTCTTTTTGGGCTAAGCTGCTGTCTTTATTGCTTGATGATGTCAGTTTATTACGTAGAAAATTGTATTTGTTCATTTGGTAATTCTGTGCATATTTTCAAATTTTATAGTAAGGAAATATAAAGAAATTTCATTACAATTCTAAGAACAAGAATTTAAATGTAGACAATGGTTTATTGATAATTTTTGTTGCTCAGACATTTTAGCAAACAGTTTATGTGTATTTACTGTCTTTTTATAATAATAAATTATAATAAAATGTAAAAATATTATGGTCTTTATTTATTCACATATTTATACATAAATTGGACAAACGTTGTCGCGACCCCGGATGCGCTGCCTGCCTTTGGATATTTAGAGGAATGAATTTGGAGGAAGGATTGGGAAAAATGAAACGTTATCATGGAGAAGCAGTGAACTAGAGCGATTGACCATACTCGGTTGTTTGATAGCGAGCTTGTCCATCATCGTTTGTAGTTCTTCACAGTACACATCTGCATTAATTGTTGTGCCAGATCTTAAGAAGCTGTAGTGAATAATACCGGCACATGACCACCATACTGTCACTATGAGCTTCTTTTGACTCAGTTTACTTTTGAAACGTTGTTCGACTGTGTCTCCTGGGTTCAACCATTGTGAAGAAAGTTTGCGATTATCATACAGGATCCACTTCTCATCACAACTGACAATACGTTTCAGTATCCCTTCATTTTTGTGACGATTCAATAAACTAAGGCAAGATTCGATGCGTGTTTGCAGCTGACTTTCATTAAGCTCATACGGTACCCACTTTCGGAGCTTCTTTACTTTCCCGATTTGACACACATAAATAAATATCGTTTCGGCACTTACACCGAAGACTGCTTCAAATTCAGACGTAGTTTGAGATAAATCTGTTTCCACTATTACTTTCAATTCGTCATCATCGACTTTAGTCTCCGGTCGTCCACGGGGGTTGTTCTGGGGTGAAAATTTCCAGAACGGAAACGATCAACTCAAAAAAGGACCGCGCGTTCGTTTACGGTGTTTCGTCTGTGCTGCGTTGCTGCCGCTACGGAACTCATAATAAAAAATAACGCGAATTTTTAACTTTTCCATGGTTGTAAACACTACGATATCTAAGCAAAATGTCGTTTGACGGAAAAAAAAATGAGTAACTGATTTTGAAAAAGGATATCATAGATTTAAATTGAAATTATTTTGAATTTGAAATTCCAAGCCAAACGCAAGAAATTCCAAGTTCAAAGTGGCCGCTGTGAACAAACGAAAATTTCATAGGTAAGGCCCTAATACGATAAATATAGGTATACTCATAAGAATATACGTCATATATAGATATAACTATACATAAACACTATTATAATACATATGTAACCGAACTTAACGAACAGAAATATTTAATTAAGCAGCGAAAATCAGACGGAGAATCACACGAACTCTGATGCTTTAAAAAGTGACCCCGATGCAATCTTTTTAAAAGGGTTTTTGTTTGAGGCTTTCCCAATTTTAGTGGGAAGCGCATACCAGAGAGTTATTTAATCTATAAAATTATTGGCGTAAAAATAGCTTTCTCTCAACAGTGTTCGTTATGGAGAAGGTGGTCTTCAGTCATAGAACCTGCCTATAAAATCGACCTACCGCTTGGTAGGCCCCACGCGTGGCGCTGATAGTACGTACATCCCATAGTTTACTGCCCATTTCTTACTTTACTACCCAGCATCCTATCGCAGTAAATGCAGTTTTAAGCTGTATTAAGAATGCCTGAGTGAGCCTTTAATAAACCTCTACAACGTGTAACAAAAGTATAAAAGTTCAATTACAGGGTATAAGCGAATCTTTCCTGAAGCCTGTAACCATGAATTCCTTTCATGAACCTAAGTTCCGTAAACCATAACCAAACCTTTTAACGTCTCCAAGAAATGGGACTCCTCATGCAAATTGTCTTGGGTATGAGGGATGTATGGGGTGAAATCGTCACGCTAGCCAAGCGGGTTGCTGAGTCCACTCTTTTAGATGTGGAGGAGTTCTTCAGGGTATGTGGTAGCGGCTTTGTTGTCCCTTGGTCCCCTTTTGTAATGCCCACGGGAAGAGATTGGATGGTGCTAAAAGCCGGTCGAAACTACTCGATCAAACTTTTCATACAATTTTGGTAAACGCAAATCCCGAAAATTGATATTTTTACAAAAAAATAAACAAGTTTAAATTTTAGATCATGAGCAGAATTCATGATTTTGAAAGGTTCGGTTTTACACTTTATACCTATAAAGGTATTAGCAAACTTTGATCTAGCACTTATGGAAATTCGCGGCTAAAATGGTGTTTGAATTGCAGCTAAACAAGTTAACTTTGTAGTTGATAATCTGAAACCAAAACAGGCTTACGCAAGTCAATACAATATTTATTACTACAGACTCATTTATACGAGGAGAGTTTTTCGAACGAGTGCAGGAGAGAAAATTGGTCAGAATATGATTTCACAGTATAAACAACTGTTATCATCCTGCGACAACGTTATCGTCGACTTTTTATCATTTTGTGAACAGTTGCAGGCAAGAATCGGATACAATATTCTCGCCCGAACCCTTCGAGAAATTCTCATTGTGTAAATGAGCCTTAACTGTGATGTCCGTGCAAACGACTGTGCAATCAGTCACAACACCAGCTGATGTAAATACAACCGTTAACTTGTTCGCCGGTATTGGCTAGATGAGGAAATCGTGTGTACTGGTGAGCCTCTGGAGAGGCCTATATCTTCATTACAGATCGAGTTGAGAGACAAGATTATAGTATACCATTTCAATGAATGTCTGTCGTAGCTACTTTAAAAAACTACTTAATAAAAGCTACTTACCAAGAAACGTACCAACGTTTCTTGGTACCAACGTACCAAGAACGTTGGTACTTTGTACTTTCTTACGTACCAAGAAACGCAGTGTGGGCCGCACTACGGCCAGGTGGATTGACGACTCGAAGAAGTTCGCTTGGTGGTGGCCAGATTAGAAGAGTCGAAGATCGTGTGTGATTCCGAACCTTGGAACATGAAAAACATTCATCATATCCCAAATTCATTTCATTTCTGTTTGTTCAAACTAATCTCTAGAGTTGCTATTCCACGTAGTTGCAGTAATTAATCTGGCGTCGAGTATTTACTTCGGAAGGTTTTAGTATAATTTAATTAATATTGGTCTACTATTGATTAAGTAGTATGTATACTTACCTATCTATCTGTCTCTCCGCTGTTGCATCCAACTTGATAAGTCAACTGGTTTATGGTACCTAAGCCTTTAAAAGCCCACAGAGCTCAAAATAGACTAGAAATGAAATTAATGTTGAAATGTCATATTAAACACCACTTTACCCTTAAGTCTTTGCCAGAAGCAAATTACAAATGCATTCAGAAGGACCGTAAAACGATGGGCGGTCGTTACAAAGGACATAGAATGACCATAAAATTATTTGCGTGGTTCTGTCGAGTCGTAGTAATAACATATCAGTAGGTTATCTTCATTCACACATGGCATAGAAATGCGCACCACGTCCGTAAACGCAATAACAAAGAATCAATAAAAACATAAGCATTTGCATTGCATTTGCAGTTACATTTGCATTCTGGACTGTTGTTGGCATGTATCGCAGATGTCCACGGGCGATGGTAGGTATGATGGTATGATGGCGCGATGGTAAGTGGTTACCATCAAGTGGACTGTCTGCTCGTTTGCCACCTTCTATTAATGACATTTTTTTCTAAAAGATACGGAAAAGAGCTAAATTTATGATTCCGACCGTTGCTCCCACCTTTGGCGTTGTTTTAACACTTAAAAAATAAATATCACTTCTTCATCGCCGGCAAACTAAATTCAATTTTATGATGATAATACGATTACTTCTGTGCAATAATAATTCAAACCATTTAAAAATAACACAAATTGTATGGAACTCGTTACTCATATACTCAATTATATGGATACCTACTTACTTGAGTAATCCGGCTCGCCATTCACAAGTGAATGATAACAAAACGACCAATCACAAATAGTCTACACAAAACAACAACCTCTTTTAGCAAAAAGGTGTTTCTTTTACGACCATCATTTTACGACGCGCCGTCGGTCTCACAGTCATTCCGACAGCTATCACAGCAAAAAGAATAAACAGTAATGTACTTATCTTCATAAAACTGGCCGAAATCGCGTTCTGATCTCATTCATATACACAGATACAAAGTATACAAACCCGCGTGCTTGCGTGCAGTTGCTCCCTAAGTACTATGGCTGAGTACACAAAAAAATATTTTAAAACTATTTTGAGACTGTTTAATTTATTTTAAATATTTTTAATTTTTTTATAGACAATAAATAGTAGCCAGTACATTTTGAAATGTGTTCATATACAAGTTTAAGATGATTTTACCTCGTCTTGTGAGGCCATCTTATCTCTGGTGTAACCTTGAAATGGGACGATAAGTAATTGAGCAAAGCTTGGTTTTCAAGCAAGAAGCTAGCAAACGAACAGATATCCAGCCCGATAGTAAGAGGTTAATGTCGCTGCTGGACATTTGCTATACATGCCAACATCAGTAAAAAGTGTGAGACGACCGGACATAAATAGAAATCAGTATCAAAAATAAGGATTTAAAATGTAAAATATTTAAAATGGAGATCTGGTAGTATCATTATTTAATCCAATACACGACCAGCATTTTTTTTGTACAGATTCGTGAGCCCTCACTAGGACTTATATTATATTACTTTATACCTATATTATTGTGACAGTATGTAAGTTTAGGGTGCGATGGAACTGGCATGTGACAAGACATAAAAATTTCTTAAGGAGAATAATAAAAAAACATGTTATCCCATTTTGTTTCCATCATTTCATTGGATGAGAGAAACAGGATGGGAAGTTCAAACATTCGACTAATTGTATCCTATGCAGTCCCTGAATAATGGAGACGGAAAGGTATGCAATTGTCTGCTAAATATGTTGTGTATACGGGTCACTCATGATTTATGATTTATTTATTATAGCCGATATTTGGGTACAGTTTACATAAACCGAGGTCGTGGCGAGACTTCCGTGGCAGTTAAAGAATAAATAAGTAATAAATCGTGAGTAACCCGTTTACATAACAATTATTAGGTTTAACCGCGATAACAAAAGTTTAAAATCTTATGTCTGTTTATTGTTTGCAAGTTTTTAATCGAAATGTGCTCATATGCCCGAACATCTGTTCTATATGTGTTATATGAGTGTGTGGCGCACATTCAATCTGTACAAAGTTGACCTACTGTTTGTTATCTCTATGTACCCTGAACAGTTGCTCCGACAGCTACTTGGGAGTTTATGCAAATCGCTTGCCGCCGAATAAAAAAAAATAATAAAATATTTTTACGACCGAATGTCGTTTCTTCGATATTTTAATCCCGTTGAATTGAAGTGAAAGCATGCGACTTGAGGTGGCAATCAATTATGTCGCTCGCGTTTTGTATATACCGTGGATAAATTTTTAGAATAATGGTTGAATGTGAATCACCGATCAAGCTCCTGCTTTTTATAGAAATGTTTTTTTCTTTATGGAAAGAAAGCAGCAGACGAGCTGACAGTCCACCTGATGATAAATGGATACTGTCGCCCGTGGACATCCGCGATACATGCCAACATCAATCCAGAATGACTAACGTTAGAATGCCCCCGGATACACTGCCTACCTTTGGATATTTGTAGTAATGAATTTGAAGGAAGGGTTGGGTAATGGGAAGGGATAGAATAAGATGGGACATTTCAAGGTAGTATTCTGTGAGAGAGGGGTAACATGGCCAGTCGAGTACGCCCAGCGGCTGTGGGATTCAGCGTGCACCCTCTCCCACACTTATTATTTCACTAGGCTCGTTTCGGCTTGCAATACAAAATAAAACAAAGAAAATAAAAGGAAAAATTTAGATATCATAATATTACATATATCTATAAAGATTTGTTAATATAGTACCATAGAAAAACAAAACTCATTTGTTTAACATGTCTATATGAGTACCAATTTCTGAGAAAAGTGACTTGTTTTTTATGTGCTTTGAGGAAATAACAAAGAAACGAAAATAGAAAAGTACATACTCGATGAACGAATATGTACGTACACTCAGATATGTAACAATTGCAACTAGTTACAGTAGTACATTGTCAGTGTCCACTGCTTGCAACTACTCGTAGTTACATTACATTGTCAGTGTCCACTGCTGGTTATGGGCAGCCTTTGCAGACTGTCTTGTTTAAAGCGGCACGCTGGCCAAGCTCAGGGCTTGTGGTGGCCGCTCTGTTATCCCTCAGTCGCCTTTTACGTCATCCACGGGAAGAGATGGGGTGGTGATATTCTATAGTCAGCCAACACCACTCGGCACGACACTCAGATATAAACACTGAGATATAAATAGTCAGATCTAGAAACGGCATTTTTAAATTAGCCATCTCACTACACACCCGATGTCTGTAGACAAAAAAGATTTAAAATGTAAACCATTGCTATCCCTTTCTTATTTCCCGAAAATGTCATCAAATGATAGGTTATCGTGTCGTCTATGACATTATTGGTATTGGATAGCTGGAAGGCCCCATGGAAGTAGGATAATTAGATGGCTGGCTTCTACTTGAACAATTCGGGTTTTCAGTGTCTTGTCCGGATGAAAAATGAAACGAAAACTGGACTGTACAGGAGGTTTCAAATGTAATTCCGAGAACTGAAACCATGGATTCAGTTTAATTCAATGTAAATGTTAATTCACATGAAAATTGTAGAATCTTTCATATATATTTACTAAATATAAAGCACAAAGAAAGGAATACAAAAAATATGTGACATATTAACACTGTAAAATCTGCTCGTGATTGCCATGAGCAGATTTTACAGTTTCCCCAGTGCGTTCTACAGTGTGCGTGTCAAAATAACAGGAAAACTACGTATGAAAGTATATATATTTTACTCTACATTTCGGTTGGGTCACCACCAGCCATGTTGACGAGCACGGGGAATGTTGCGGCACACAACACTCACAATATGTGAAGTAGCGTCAAACGAAAAATCTCAGGGGTTTTATTGTATTAAATTTATTAATCACTCGATTCCACGTCGATGACAATCTGTAACCATCTTCTCTATTGAAAATTTTATGTTTCTTGATTTCCATTGCTTCACTCATAATCCTGAACAAATAGTGGCGATCAGTCGAGAGGATTTTTGGACTATAGAGTTCTATTCAGTGATTGATTCCGGCGTTGAGTACATACATGGTCGAGTAAAATATATAAGGTAGACATACGCATTGAGAACCGTTTAAATTGATAATTTAAATAGGGAGATGTTTGAAAATCGTGAAAATATCAAAAGTGCCTGCTAAGGTTACAGGTGTTTTTTTTAATAAATCTGGCAACCCTGTATGAAAATTAATAGTAGAATATCTACTAGGTGTACATAAGTACACTACCTACATACTTACATGTAATTTTTTATTGAAACCGAGCCACCTCATACAGACACACCCGGATTCAAACGATTCTTGATAATCGTAAATCTGCCACGTGCTCTGAATCCGAAACATAAATGAGTAAGTAGATTCAAGTTTTACTTAAAAGAAACTGGAAAACCCGTATACGCAATCTGAACCACCGCGAGGTACGTGATGAGAAAACTTATGGTAAGTATTACGAATAAAACTTGGGGACACACAGTTTGAAAGAACAACAGACAAAAATATATAGACGCCTAGCAAGATATCTCTGCTCTCATTTCGTCTTCCACTTTTATCATTTTTTTAATGAATTTATAGGGCTGCCCACAAAATGGTAAGTGGACACCGTCGCCCATGAACACTTACCACATCAGGAATGTGAGTGCGCTGCCGACCTTACAGTATCGTAACAGTAACCAGGACTATTAAGATATCTGCTGTTTACAAAATTACAGTTCTAATTCTAAAAAAAATTGCACTAAATCTCAACTAACAAGCTGTCTGTATATTTAAAATGAAATTCAACTGAAAAACATATTTGGGTCTATATTTTACTTTAGTTTGTAGATGAGCGAAATTGGCTCAGTAGTTCCAAAATTACAACGATTTTTTTTTTATTTATACACTTCATTGGACATTATCATACAAAAGGCGAGCTTCTAGCTAACCTTTTGATTGATCAGAGAGGTTCAATTGGGAGATGCGTGAAAAACTCAAATGAGATGGTATTGTGAACTAAGCATAAAGTAGGTACACAAATATACTGCATGACGAAGGTTCGTAGTAAGCGTGGATAAAATAAAGTTAGTAATCTAGGTTAGTGTAATGTCTGCCGGCTTTAGAACAGCGCCATCCCATTTTTTCCCAAGGGTGTCATATCAGACGACTAAGGAATAACAAAGCCGCTACGGCAAGCTTTTAAAGAACTTTTAAAAAAACGGACTCGCCAACCAGCTTAGCCAGCGTGGCATCCCTGATGCACAATACAATGTGCATGATGAAGTCCATCCCCAGGCGTGGATACCGAAAGGACTGGTTGCATTGCATCGGTTGTAATCTAGGGTTAACTATGTGTACTTTTGAAAAAAATCCAAATAAATGTTGATAACGTCGTTGGATAAATCAAGCTCTATAACTTTTTTCCACACAGGGTTTTTCTAAATTATACCCACGGAAACTAATAATATATACTTTCCGAATATATAGATTCTTTAGATCTCTACATTTATTTACAAAATGCAGCTCATCTACCAATTCCATCAAAATAATCAAAATAATTTCATAAATATTGTACTTTGTTAGTCGTGTGTCAGAATTGTATCATGTACCGACTAGATTATGTACTGAATACATTATTAAAAACCTTTTGTTACTTAATGTGAGTCATATGTCGATTTTTGTCTTGTAATTCAAAAACCAATTTGTTATACAAATAGTAGTGCTAATATTGGACCGGATATTAAAACATTGCTGGCCAGTAATTAAACTAACCGTGAGAACTTTCTAGATTTGGCGACTAGACGATTTAAAAAAAATGTTTAATCACATTGTTTGCCATTTGCGAAATCTGATTCAAATGTTTGTGAACTTCTTACTCAAGTTACTGGAACTATTCGAACTATATAGACTTTTTCCATTCAAATATCACTTATGTACAACCTACTTGAAAGTTTATTTTTATTGTTATTGTTGTATTCGTCGCCATCGTATTCGACGTGTAGGGCATCGCCACCATCATCACCATCGTCATACGTTTTATTACCTATTTCCGTATTGTTTGAAATTTTCTTTACCATATTATACCTAGACATAAAATTCTCAACATACAAAGCTTTCTTTATGATTCGTATGAACTCTATGAACTTGTGACTTTCTACAGATTTAGCATAAATAATAAATACACAATTTGTCTAAGTTTTCATATGCGTAGAGGCCACGCCACATATGCACTAACTAAAGCATAGACGTGAATACAAGAATAGAAGTCTTCGTGTTAACTAGTTAGTTCTTAGATACTATTAAATCACTTCATTATCGATATTATTGAATTTTGACTTTTTCATCCTGTCCATATCTATACGGTAATTACTAATTACCAGTATCAGTAATTATTAGTAATCTATACGGTATCAGGGCCTTACCCCGATACCGTGTGAAATTATGAATGCCCTTTGTTTCATACTGACCACTTTGACCTTAGCTTTCTTACGTTTGGCTTGAAATTTCAATTTCAAATTAGTTACAATTTAAAGCTATTACATTCTTTTTCAAAATTAATTATTCATTTGCTTTTCCGTCAAACGACTTTTTTAGATATCGTTAAAAAAATCATGAAAAATGTTAAAAAATCGCGTTATTTTCGAATATGAGTTCCGTCGTGGCAGCAACGCAGCACGAAACAGGCCAAAATACAGCAAACGAACGCGCAGTGCGCTTTTGGTTTGATCGTTTCCGTTATGGAAATTTTCACCCCTAGAACAACCCCCGTGGACGACCGGAGACTAAAGTCGATGATGACGAATTGAAAGCAATAGTGGAAACGGATTTATCTCAAACTACGTCTGAGTTAGAAGCAGTCTTCGGTGTAAGTGACAAAATGATATTTATTCTTTGCGTCCCATCGTGAAAATGAAGAAGCTCGGAAAGTGGGAACTTTATGAGCTTAATGAAAGTCAGCTGCAAAGACGCGTCAAAACTTGCCTTATTTTGCTGAAACGTCACAAAAATGAAGGGATTCTGTATCGTATTGTCACTTATGATGAGAATTGGATCGTGTATGATAATCGTAAACGTTTGTCACAATGGTTGAACACAGGAGACACAACCAAACAATGTCCCAAAAGTAAACTGAGTCAAAAGAAGCTCATGGTGACAGTATGATGGTCCTGTGCCGGTATTATCAACTACCGCTTCTTGAGATCTGGCACAACAACTAATGCAGATGTGTACTGTGACTAACTGCAAACGATGATGGATAAATTTTCTATCCTATCAAACAACAGAGTCTGGTCAATCGCTCTAGTCCACAGCTTCTCCATGTTAACGCTCGCCCACACACTGCACGACAGACAGTCTCAAAATTACAGGAGCTTCGACTGGAAACTTTCCGTAACCCACCGTAGCCAGACTTGTCCCTACCGATTTCCATTTTTTCTTATTTTGGATAACTTTTTACAGGAGAAACAATTCAACTCCGATGAGGCCGTGAAAAACGCCTTCAGAGAATTCATCGATTCCCCGTCCCCAGAAGTTATATATTGATTGAGTTATTGAGTTGATTGATGCCAGGAGGCATCAATCAACTTTCATTAAAATGGTAAAAGTCCATTGATAATTATAATTAGTGGACAATACTTCGAATATTGAATATATAATTTTCATACAAAAAAAAAATTTATTCCAGATAAATTGGCAATTTTATAGGTAAGGACCTAATAGAAAGGATTGCTTATTTTTATACTTATCTTTTCATCACGGATTTTAATATAAGTTTGCCTAAGTATCGTGGGTACCGTTTACCATGACATACTATTTATAACGATTACTATAATAACAACAGTTAAGCTCAATTATACCCCATACGGTGGAATACAGACATAAAATTTTATAGTCTATTTCTAGAAATACAAGATCTGTAGGCAATATTGTAAACTACGAAGACGAACCTTAATACTTGTACGAGTTCTGTACCAAAACTCATGTTATGGGACAAGGTTTCGGTACAAGGTTTTCAGTTGTGATCCTAAAAAGCCGACTGTAGATCCTACAATGCACAGGCCTACAAAACTTAAATAAGTTGTTTGCCAACCTCCAAAAAAAGCAATATAATTTTGTGATCTGTACGAGATCCTTTTAAATATACTGGAACATATCAGCGCATTAATGACGGTAAAAAAATGGAAAGAAATTATGTATTGCTATTCGTACATTAAGATCACAACCATCCATCTCAAATGGCCTACCCATTTAACCCTAAACCCTTTCAATCTAAAATGAACCTAGTTCTATTTACTTAGAAATTACAATGTCAACATAAACTAATTTTCCTGGTTTTCAGTAACTGGTTCCAATAACTCATCTCATAACTCTCATAACTCATATAAGAATCGTTAAGAAAATGCGAATGCGTTGCCACATAAATAAAATAATACTATATATTACTATTGATTTTTATTACCAGCCCATCTATGAGTGGAATAAAAATGAAGTTACGATGCTACCGAGTCGCCATCTGCTACGTCATTCCTGAATATTTATGTTCATTAGTGTAAATTCTCTTATTTCATAATCATAAAATTGCTAGAAATATTGATTTATAGTTTTATTTATTATCAAATTAGTTAACAAATACGTGAATACAAACACAACCACTCCGAAAAGAACATCGAGGTTTGTCTGCTACAGTGTGTAGATTTCTACGCAAACAGAGGCAGGTTGACCGAGAGTCATAATATTAATATTATATTAAATTAATATTAATATTATAGGTAATACTCATAGGCACAATGTACTGCCACCCAGACGGAATCTCAATTGAGACATCGTCCGTAAATTATAAAGAGTGTAAACAGTAAGTTATTATAAGGGGGAAAGATTATTTAATAATAATAAATAATAATAAAGATTATTTAAGTCAACGACAACATTATGATTCCATAAGAGAGAAAAATACCACAAACAAATACTTCATGCTAATAATATACTAATAAATAACAACATAAACGAAATTTAACTAAATGAATTACTTGGAAAGAGCACCATCGGAACGCTCTATCTTTCGGTATCCAGTTCTGCCTTAGACCGCTGTGGTCGTATTATCCGGCCTGCCGTCTGTGACCAGCTAAACTGGGCGACTGAAAACACTTCGAAGTTAAGATTTTTGTTGCAATCATTTGTGTACATAAGTTTTGTCACATTCCATCTAAACCCATCTCACTCAATCTCATCTTATGCTATCACATTGTCATCACAACATATCATATTCATCCTCTTCCATTTCATCGATTATGAAAAAGGGTATTTTTACATCTCAATTGTATTTAATGGTTATTCTCGATGATAACGCCTGCTTAAATTTCATAAAGAGTCATACCGAAGCTTGTAACAGTTAAGTTCAGAATAAAAATTGACAGAATAAAAAATAAGAATTTATTGGCCTTTGTATTTAGTACCTAAAGGGTAACGCCAGTAACTGCCTACCATACCATACCATCAGCCTATGTCTCTCCACTGCTGGATATAGGCGTTTCCCAAAGCTCACCATAGTACACGATATTCGGTTCCTCTCATCCAACCACCACCGGTGAACTTCTTCAAGTCGCCCACACGGGAAGCGTCGGGAAGCGGACGTCCCACACGTCCGCTTCCTAGTACGTGGGTTCCACGACCTGGCAAATATGACCTCGTCACTGCCACTTCAAAATGTTGATTCTTCGGGCTGTTTATTATTTAATAAACACAAATCCACAGCGAAACCCATTAAAACACAACTGACGTCAATATAAACTATTCTTATGGCCATAAGGAATTCTACTATGTATACATATTACATAAATAAACTTAGGTTGAAGACTCTAACGCAAGACTAGGATATGTGGAGTTTGTTATGTGAGGTGTTTGTGAATAGGTGCGTGTATGGGTGTGTGTTTGTGAGCGCGTGTACGTACATGTGTGATAAAATACATGGAGGATTTTATTTATTTATTTACTTATAAGACTACTTGTTATATATTATCATAATTAATGGATATCACAATTTAATAAATTTAAATACGTATTTTATAATAATAAAAATAATAACAATAGTTGATATACAAGTACTTATATTATATATCAAGTACATTGTCATACGGTACTACTTTAATTTTATCAATTTATTTCCTTCTTGTTTCGTCTTGCAAGTTCAAATTTTTAAACAAGTTATTTCGGTGACATATGTCTTTGGAGAATCTCTTCGTTCCGGATCTTATCCCACAAAGAAACTCCAAGGATATAACAAAATATGTCTGTCTATCCGTACATTTCCTCAGTTTCAATTTGAACTGCATGAATAACAAAAAAAATACCAAAGTTCTCTATTATAGTGGCCGCAGTTCATTGCAGATACGCATTAGCCGGCGCTGGCCAATGGATCTCAAGCAGGTTGCGGACCTTGCAAACTGTAGGGTTACCACCTTACCTCTGACGGTGCACCTTTATTTATGTTAAATAATTTATTTTATTACACCCATTCATTATAAATACTTTGACCTTATTCAATGTTCTAAATGACATTTTGTGGAACTCAATTTTTCTAATATTTTCACGTTATGGCATAGCTTAAATTAACATTGAAGCAATAGATGGTTTATTAGACATCAAGCTTCTAGATGCATATGACAAAGTTACCTGTTGGTAAATAATTTGCTGTTCTGACTACTTACTCCTTGTCGCAGACCGGTAAGGTAAGCAAAATAAAAAAATGTGAATCTTTTATTCACTCTTGATTCAAGAACAATCAATGACGCTAAATTTCTTCGATCTGTAGCCCTAAATTTCGGTGATTTAATTTGTAAACGCAACTATCAATTTTCTCTATAGAGACTTCCAGAACCCAGGCGGCCGCATTGTAAAAGAAAACGTATAGAAAAAAGAGAAATAGAAAATAGAAAAAAGTAATTAAATGAGAAACAGAAAATACTGAATCAGTAACAAATCGATGGTAGCAAGTTTAATGATCGGTTAGGTTCAGGTTTCCCGGTAAAATTAAAGAAACAAGACTCCGTCGTCTTGGTGATGGACATTATTATTAATTTAAAATTATTTACTACAATTATTTAAAACTAGGTTGTTTTGTTGGTCATGATTTGCAGTTCATTTAGTATATTTGTGCTGGTCTTTTAATAAATACAAGCCTTTGAATAAACACTTAACATGTACGCGACAATAACGTTTGCTAATGATGAAAATCTACACTCGCACTTCAGAACTACAAAATACAAATAAATACATTGTATTTATTTGTACATGTTCAGATAATCAAATAAATACATGTTCAGCCAATAACGTCCCACTGCAGGGCACACGACACACCTAATAAATCACTTGGGGTTTCGGGCCTTGATCCACCACGAGGGCCCAGTGCGGATTGCTGGATCACATACTCCAGATTTTTTTTATTTCAGAAGCAGGTTTTTGTCGCGATGTTCTCCCTCACTGCCGAGATTGTGACATTATTTGAAAATCCGTAGTTACTTAAGTAGAAACTTAGTGGTACGAGCCGAGGATTTGAATTCACGATCACACGAATGCGAGTCGAGTCTAGTTACCCCTAGGCTATCACCGCTCATCACATTACAATTACAAATATATTTGTCCCATAACATTTCGTTGAAATACCCCTTTACAGTTAAAATACCATTTTTTTTGTCTGGAAATATAGTTTCAGTGTTTCACCACACCACAACGAAAAACAGATTTTGCATAAACTTCCTTATAAAGTCAATAAATCACTTCTGTTCAACCCTACGACAAGCCAATCGATACATTCTACCGCCTAATTAAAACGGTGCCGGGTCCCTTTTATCCGATCCGAAGAGACGGTTACGGCGCTGTGACACGCGAACGCTCGGCATTTTTCGGCTTTATTCCAGTTTTGTCGTCCCGTTTCGCCAAATGATTCGATTCGATAAAGTTTGTGAAAGGCTGTTGCGATTTTTTAGGTATCGCCATTTGGTAGTTACGTTTCTGATTTAGTGGATAAGTTGTCTTAGCTGGAGTATGAGTAGGGTTGCAATCAAAACCTTTTCCCTAAGATCTTTGATAGCAGCTATTATATGTCATTTGATTATTATTTCCTAGAGTCTAGAATTTATATTCAGTAGTAAAGAGACATAGGCAGAAGGTATGATTGAATTTTCACAAATTGAAACATAGAAACCCTTAAGGTGCGGTGCTGTAGTTATTTAAGAATACAAGCTTCTGATTAGACAGTTTGGTCATACATTTGATTGAAAATGTTCCAGTTCTTAAAAAAAAATTAAGGTCTTCAGTGAGGAGTAGGTATGAGAATTATAGGATCTGGGTAATATGATAATACTAATAGGTAAACTAAAATAAAAGGTAAACAAATACCTTTGTGATACGCGTTCAGACCGCTGCACGCGCTGCACGCGCTGCAGTCCAGCCGATTTACAATATAAAATGATGATACTATTGGTATTTTCAAATTAAAAATACCACTCTCTGATAATATAACTTTAATTGCATTATAGCTTTTCAAATTTTAATACAGTTTTATGATTTCTCCAGAATGCACTCAGTAATCTATACAGTAGGGTCATTGAGAACTGGTAACTGATTGTTTAATGCTTACTAACGTTGCTTACTAACATTTAAACCTAACTTTAGAATATTAAGGCTAAACTTTAATTTGAAGTATGTAAATACGACTGTATACATTCAGAATATTGTATATTGATTTCGTTTTTATTAAGCAACCTTTTCTTAAGAGAGAAAATTTAAAATTTTACTTTGCATGTTCATGTTGTAGTACATGTATGAACTCGTACATCGAATATTTAGACATTTACAGGCTTGTGTCATTATCGTGTCCTTTTGAATTTAGGCTCGGTGACTTTTAGAACTTATAAACACGTTGACAGGCAATATTGAATACATTTTATTTTAACTATATGCACTTAAAGAGAGACAGTTTTAAAGAGAACTTGTAGAACGAGATACGTCTAATTTGTGGCTTAAAAAGTAGAGCCACCAGGAATTCGCTCGATGGTGAAGGTTGAAACCTTTCAGACCTCACAATCTATTTGGTCCTTTCTGTTCTTATGCATATATAGTCAGTGGCATCTCTGATCTAAATAGCAAAAACTGATTGTCGATGATCATCGGTGTCTGTGTCATGTCATTAGAGTTACATGCATCCGTAATGTCAACATCAACACATTAGTTGCTTAGACAGCCGTCCTATCTGATTGCAGCTAATTGAGGCTTATTGATTCTACTTAAGTTGTAAAAAGGTTGGATTAAATCGATTGGACTTCAGTGAACGGTACCAACTTGAGGTCCTGAAAGTTAATTATATTACCTGCCAAGACGATGCCTTTTTTATTTTAACGTGGGGAAATCCATCATGAGATACCCCCCCCCCCCCCTCTACACCTTTAGCGTGAGAGTATGCCGGACTCTTACTGACTAAAACCCCACGACTACTCTCTTTTCACCGAATGCCGAGGTCACGGATACGCTTTCGCAGTCTTCCGCAACCACTGGGGTCACAGCGGTGACGGCCCGCCAGTACGGTCCCCGGCCTGATGTTAGCCGACACATGGGGAAATGGGGAAAGAAACGCCGTCCACCCAGGCATATACCTATACAGAGGGACACGCAGAGACGATCCCCGTTTCTCCGCCGTGCCTGCCGCCCATGCAGCAAGATACGCGGAGACCGTACGTGTTTCTCTGAATGCCCCCAACTTCTAAGGACACGCAAAGAAATCTAAGGGGGAACACCGTCCACCCAGGTAGAGCCCCTGTACCTGGGTAATGCTACCACCGCTGAAATGCCGAGAGGCATCTCAGGGTTGACCACCTTGTCCGCTGTGCCTTCAGAACCCAAGGGGCACGGGGAGACCGTCCCTGTCTCTCCATGTGCCTCCCACAACTGGGGCATACAGGGAAAGGCCACCCTCTTGGCGGCGTGAGACCCGACTGATATCGGTACTAACTAATCTGTGTTCCGCCTCCCTACCTTTCACCGCTGGAATGCCGAAAGATGCTCCGCTCATACATGGTCATACATCTCATAGAGATGCTGTGCCCTATACTCATACAGAGGGACACGCGGAGACCGTCCTAGTTTCTCCATTCGTCCCCTCAACAGCGAGGGCACACAGAGAAACGCCACCTTCTTGGAGACGAGAGACCAGACTGGCAGCTACTAACCAGTCTGGGCCTCTTCCTCCCCAACTTTGCTAGGATATTAACCAACAGCCACCAAGATCTCCCAAGAAAGGAAAAGTTGCTAACTGTTGCCCAGGGTGCGCCGTCCCGGATCTGTCGTTGAGCCATCGTTCCTTGCGGACGTATCCAGAGGGACAAATGGACCAGAGAACGACTGGAAACACGAGGAGGTTTCCCGGGCTATCACCCGGCCGAGAAGATGCCTAGGTTAACCCTATACGAGTCTCCCAAGTGTGTAAGGCTGAACGTTTTTTTCTATCTACTCCTTACACTTCAATAGACAAAGCGATTGCTACAGACCTTACATATACCCCGACGTCTTGTATTTACACAAGCAGCAAAAAAATACTAAACAAGCAACAACCTATAGGGTCAGGGTGCACGCTGCAATACAACAGCCGGTGGGCGCACTCGACTGGCCAGTCGAGTGCGAGGCCTCGTTACCCCCTCTCACAGTAGATTATCTGGAAACGTACTGAATTTCCCACTTTATCATATTCTCCAATGTACGTACTTCTTTCGGTAGCAAGTGAGATATACCAGAGCCCATTTCCATCCCATCCTATCCCTTCGCTTCCCGTTTTCCCGACCCTACAAATCCATTCCTATATCTCCAAAGGTATGCAGTACATCCGGAGGCGGCCAATGTTTGTAATTTTGGACCGAAGTTGGCATGTCCCGCGGATATCCATGGGCGACAGTATCCACTTAAAACCAGATAGACTGTATACTCGTTTGCCACCTTATTTCTATAAAAAGTACCTGTTTTTGAAAAGCTGAAGTAAATTATTTTTAATTACTAACCATGGCATCACCAAGTCGAAGGAGTTCCGCTTCGCAGGATTCCTATTTCTTTACTATCGCCGTATAACTTAAATCTAACCTATTTAAATTTTCTATCATAGATTTCATTGGTCAGTCAGTATTTTTGTTGCTCTTTTATTTATTTATTTAGAACAATCAACAGAAGCAATAACTCGTATTGTAAATGTTCTTCTAATTATAGATTGTCCCTGCATGCAATCCTGCATGCATGCACGCATGCTGATATATATCATATATCAATTGATATTGATATATGCTATATTTATATTGATATATATCAATTGGTATTTGCATTGATATAAATATATCAATTGATATTTATCGTCAAAACTAGAATTTTATCAGATTCCATGCTTTTAAATGACATAAATAAAAATTATAACCACTGCCATTACCAAAGATCCAACACTAAAGATTATAATTATAATTTAATTGAATGTTGATTAAGTAGCCTGATTATTAATCTCAAAGACAATTTTTTTCTTATTCTAATTTTACTCTTATTTTTTGTTTTGTTTTATAGTAAATAAGTCTATTAATGAGACTCAAAGTTTCATTTAACAATTTTGACACATTAAAACCACTTGCAGAATAAAATTCGCGTCTTTTTTATATACGGATACATATCGGATATTTTGATATTTATTATAAATATCGGATTTTTACGAACCCTGCATGCAATATTAATGACAATATTTTGTAATATTATAAATATGAGAATCACGTGATACCTACCATAAACGTGAGGAACATAAAATATAGACAAAAATAACGCTGACCTGACACGTTTCTTTTGTTAAAAAATATCATTGAATATATCAAAATCAGCAGTATCTACGGAAAGTTCATTGTAAATGTGTGATAGTCGAGACACAGGCGAATATTTTCTCTTTTAATTATTTCTCTATCCCAACTATTCCTCTTCTTCTCTAGACCTTCACCAGACTCTCTGTCTACTACGGTAAACACAAAAATAATCCAAAATACGATATCTTATTCCGAAGTCGTAACGTTAATTTAAAGACTCGGAGAAAAGGTGTCTGAGAGCCAATTCACTTCGGTCCTAGTACACTAAACTGCGGTCTCGCCTTGCGACGGCCGGTACTCGCTGGAACCAGTTTCGTTCCCTTTACAGCGTGGACCGCCTGCGCTGCAGCTTGCGTAGGGTGACCACGATTCGTGAATATAACTAAATAGTCTTAGTCGATTCAAATAACAGAGGATTGCCAATGCGATAAACTACCGGAAACCACTTGTTATTAGGTATATGATTTACCTATCTGACACCTATTTATTAATCATATTATTAATATATTTATTAATCATCACACACACGCACACATGAATTCACTAAATAGTAACAATATTTACCAAATACACTAATAATAATAATAAGTTCACTAAAGTAGTACAAAGAGTGTGGTATATATAGTACATGCTGGGACAACAAGTAGGTCCCCGAAGACCCCAACTTAGCATGTTGCTTCGCCAACCGAGGGTTCCTCCTATGTTGCTTCTATTGCATGTTGTTTTTATTGGGACCCGATGCCCGTTGAGTCAGCCTATGACTTCCTATAAATGGTATAAGTCGTAAGGAATTTGGAATATATATTAAGCTGTTTTTTATGTAGAAAGAAGGTCGCAGAGGAACTGATAGTCCACCCAGTGGTAAAAGGATACTGCCATCCATGAACATCTGCGGTATATGGCAACATCAGTGAAACAATACCAACGTTAGCAACTCTCCGGCTACTTTTAGAAATTTAGAATCGGATTAGGAGAAAGGGTTGGGAGAAGGGCAATAAATTGTGTATAAGCTGTAAAAAAATAACATAAATGTTCTAAAAAATGACAGTCGATTCACACGGATAAAAGTTTATGTACTGCTTCTCTCAAAACGCAATACACGAAATGCAGATACTACTAGAAAATAAGTAGATATAATTTTTTCAGCACGTCGTATTCATCGTGGTCACCCTATAATTGTTTTATACACGTATGGACTATTATAATGAATCGAAACAGGCTATTTCTTGAACTAGGTCTAATGGCGTATCGGGCAGACCTTAATTGGAATGAGAGTAAAATAATTAGTAGATTACTAAAGCGAAGTGTGCGGAAATCCATTCAATGGTTCAGTTCTCTTAATTTTAATTAAAGTAACGTATTGGAAAGGGCTTCACTTACAACTAAAAGCAGTCACGTATCTTCTCCGTGCTATATAGTATTTATGAAATAGGAGGCAAAACTCACCTGATGATAAGTGGACCACGCCCTAGATTCTAATCCAACCGGAAACAGACCTGATCGTTGAGTTCAGCAGCATCCACGTTGGTAGTTATGTCGATAATGTGTGTGTTAATAACATTAGCTACGCGGATGACATAGTGCTACTGGTCCCAACGATCGAAGCTCTCAGATAGCTTCTAGCCGTATGTGAAACCTACGCTGAAGAATTTATGGTGATCGGGGCTGGTAACATGTGTCCGTCCGTAGTGCCCACTATAAAGTTAAATAGAGCTGTTCTAAGCAGAGTGAGCAAATTTAAATATATAGGACATGTTGTTGTTACCGCAGACCTTGGAGACGACTCTGATATAGAGAGGGAGCGCAGAGCATTGTCTGTGAGAGCGAATATGTCGGCCCGTAGGTTTGCCCGGTGTTCTAGACCAGTAAAACTTATTGAATAAAACTTTAAAAAGCTTTTAAAGCTTATTGCACTTAATTTTACTCGGGCAGCCTATGGATTCGCTATACTTAAAAGTTGTACAACGCTCTGCAGATCCATTATAATAATGTCTTCAGGAAGCTGTTGGGGTTGCCTCAGTTCTGCAGCACGTCTTCGATGTTTGCCGAAAACCGTACGGAAGAAGACCGCCTCACTATTAAGCAGAACGAAGGGCAGCTCCAACAACACCCCGAAGATGATTCTAGAGAAATTTAACTGTCCTGTTGTGTAACAGTTAATTAAAATTTCTAAATCTATCCTAGTTATAAAGTACTAACATTGTTTTTAAGGTATTTACTAACATTTGTATGGATCTGTTTTGTCTGAATTAATACATAAATTATTAATAGTAATCCTAAGAAAATCTAGTACAAGTGTATATTTACATTCCACTTCAGTTCTAAATTTCACACACGACTTTCTGTTTTCCTAATCAGTTCAGTTTTAGCCACTACTCATTCTATAAGCTATGAAGGTCACTTTCGTTCTTTGGCGAACTACTTATAACATTGTCATTTCTACCAATATTGGATGATAAAAAAATTTCGGATCTCGTCACATTTCAACGTCAGTAACTTGGATATAAGGCTCAATGGCCTCAATGCCGACAAGGGACGGGAGGCTTTATAATTCGATAGTAGTAAGAAGAAACACCGGCCTCCTACACAAGTTCCGCGGGGTGCATTAATCGTGTAGGTGTGGTCCGTGATCTATTATCAAATCGGATATCTTTGTACTAAAAACAGAACAAAACTTAATTATTGAATGTGTGATAATGACAATGGGCTCAGCTGTTGGTAGTGGCTTATCGTAGCTGCAAATATGCATTGCTTCCGTTCTGTGATAGCACCATAATAGAAAAGATAAAGTATTGGCCAATCAGGAATTGGAACGATTACCCTTAACAGCTAATTATTAAATTATTCTATAGGCAACGATGTAGTGTCAACAGTAAAAAAAAGTTTGAAGAGCGAACCAAGATTTTAAGTTAGAAGAACAAAAATTGACGTTGAAGTCACCGCAGTATAAGTAGTTTACCAACACAACAAAAGACCGATAGCAGACGCTAAGGGGAGGGGAGATTTCACTAGTTTCTGACAATGCAATGCAACCAGCGCTTTCAGTATCCATTGCTGTACATGAGCCTCCTCAGGCACATTGTCTCGTGCATGGAAGGAGATAGATGTATTGCCTTAAAACGCCATGCGGGCCAGGCACATATTCTATTTATAACAAGCTATTGTATAACAAGCATGCGACACCGCACGGCACAATTTGTACGTTTTAGAAAAGATGTTCAAAGACAATACTCGTAGAGCTTCACGAGTCCTATTCAACGACATACATATGTACTTTGTATGTGTGGACATTGATTTTTTTTGTAATTTCTGCAAAGTTACACCTGTTTTAAAGTTTACACCCTCGTAATTTTGGAACTACTAAACCGATATGCTTCATAGCAATTAAACAACTTTGAACGGTTTAAATCGCATATATTTAACATTATTTTTATCCCGACGTTTCGAACACTTTGCAGTGGACGTGGTCACGGGGTGACTAATTGATTTTATTTGTCATTTGAGTTATTAAGAAATTATTTGAAATATTCGAATAGTAAGAGCCCAATTTAAATAGTAAATAAAATAGGTTTTTTTACAAAAAGAAATACTTTTAACGGTAAACATTCATTTGGAAATCAGTTACGTATCTGATTTTTTAGTTTAATTAGTAAGTGATGTATAATTTAATTTAAAGTTAGTTAAGTACTTAACTTTAGATTAAAGCAAAAAGGTACTTTACTGATTGAAGTAAAAAAATATTTATAGTACTAATTTTAAATTGAACATTAAATACTTACTAATTTTACAAGTGAGTGCGTAGTAGGTTAGGTACTATTCGTGTTGGTATTTGCGAATAGTGGGGCACATTGTTCGTATTGGTATTTGCGAATAATGGGGCACATTGTTCGTATTGGTATTTGCGAATAATGGGGCACATTGTTCGTATTGGTATTTTCGAATAGTGGGGCACATTGTTCGTATTGGTATTTGTGAATAATGAGGCACATTGTTGATATTGGTATTTGCGAATAGTGGGGCACATTGTTGGTATTGGTAATTGCGAATAGTGGGGCACATTGTTCGTATTGGTATTTGTATTTGCGAATCGTGATTATTTGCTATTCGAAACATCCCTAGTACTACCTCATTTACATAGATCGATGAAAGAAAATAACAAGTACGAGTCGATAAAAGCATGTAAATAGCTGAGGATATTTGTTATCGTGTATTTAAGTCAATAGGACCATCAAATTATTATTTTTCGATAGAAATTTTGACTTCCCATTTCATTCCTTTTGGTGTTTAATTTCGAGAAATCCTTTCTTCGTGTTTGCGTTGCTACGGTCCAAATTTCATGTTACCAGCATCAGCGGATTCAGCTCAGCATTGAGGAGTTCAGTTGGAACATCTCTTTATGTTTTTCCGAATATATATACCTATGGTTAATATCTGGCACTGTTACCACTGCCGCTGGCAATGCTAACACTACTGCTCGCAGTGGTATGTATGCATTAGCATTATTAAATGACAATGAATCTGATAATGTCAGAATGTTCGTGTGAGTTTTTAAAACTGCATATTATGTAAAATACTTCTGTGTTTTACAGCCTCTCGGTTGACTCTCGGTTCTGCAGAGGTTAAATAAGGGGGCCTCCCCCCTTATTTGACCTCTGCATAAACAAAATGCAAGTTATGAATATAACTTTTTATTGTATTCTAATAGAACGTAGAATACTGCATCTCTGCATCGTACAAACTAAACATTCTATCGCGCTTACTCTTATACTAAGAAGAGTATAGTCCGTCCCTCTCTATAAACAATGGCATATTACCATAAAAAGAATAAGTCGAGATAGTGTATCGACACTGTCAGGGTTAAGAAATATCGATAAACGTTCAGTGACAAACAAACGCAATTAGTTATTCAATGTTTTTTTTTATTTTTATGCCACAGATAAATAGTGCATTATACTAAAAGTTATGACAATAATAATTAATAATAATTATTAATAACTGACATATACATGATTATTAAATATGTATTATGGTAGAATATAAATTACTTTCAAGTACATACAGAGCATATTTACTTGTACGTATAAATAAAGTAAATAATCATATTTTTACTATTAATTAGTTGAATCTGTTTATATCACAAAAAAATATGTTTGTAACAAAATTAATAAAAAACTAAAAAAATATTTAATATTAGTTTTATTTAGAAAAAAGAGCCAATATATTTAAAGCAATTGCCACCATATAATTTTGTAGATGGAATTTCCTGATAGAACAGATATCAAAAGTGCCGATTAAATAGAAAAAAGTAATAAGCTAAACCGAGAACTATAAAATTTGCAATAAATATTACCGAAGAATAAAATATCCAAATCTACCTTATAAACGTCAAAACTATCGATATCCCCAAAACATCGACTAACCCCAACTAGGGCTACTGCCACAAAAAATGTTTTATCGTGAGGGGCAGCCTAAAAAAACAAATGCTCGGTAAGTCACTCGCGTCGTCTCGACTCACAAAGAGAGGAAAGTTATTATTTTTTTGTCACACGGCTGGGAGGCGGTCGGTCAACTCATTGTGAGTGCGAGAAGGTGGTTCCAAAAGTTGCTTTATTAAAAAAAATTGTTAAAATACAAATTGCTGGTAAAAATACAGAGACATGGGCTAATGGCCTATGTCTCTTCATTATTCGCCACCACACACAATCTTCAGCTTTTCTCATGCAACCATCACCGTAGAACTTCATCAAGTTGTTCGGTCCACGTGGCCGGATGGCGTCCCACACGGCGCTTTTATAATGTTTAATCCTTCAAATTAATATATATAAGAAAAACTTGTCATACCGTTTCACTCCCTATTCCCATCTTTCCTAATCCTTTTTTTCGGTTGACAAATGACTTGAAGAAAGTCGCCGGTACTGGCTGGATGATA
Organism: Sesia apiformis; assembly: GCA_914767545.1. Lineage (NCBI taxonomy): Eukaryota > Metazoa > Arthropoda > Insecta > Lepidoptera > Sesiidae > Sesia > Sesia apiformis. The sequence goes on along the minus strand of OU611963.1, from coordinate 12,104,467 downwards.
AGAGCGGAAGCCCGTGTCTGGTGGCTGTCCTCGGTTGAGGCCTACATCCAGCAGTAGCGAAATACAGGCAGATGGTAAACAGGTATTAGGGAAGTTCCGAATACTGGAGTATTAATCGAAAAGTGAAAACAAAACGTGAGTAGTAAATAAAAGTAATTTTCTGCAAAGAGGAAAAAAATATTAAAATTTGAAAGTCAGTTACGTATGAACAAACAACCCAACTTTAAGTTGAACTAAAAATTACAGACTTTATTAGTACCTACGTGAGGTAGTTTGTATTCGTATTAGGGATGGGCCGAAGTTCGGTTCACATTCGGTTCAACCGAATTTCGGCATTCGGCCGAAATTCGGTTCAGATGCCGAACATTCGGCACAAAAAAAAATAATACCTACTGGCACTATTTTGACTGAAATTTAACAGAATTAGAATAGCATTACTTACTGTAAAATAAAATTATGTCTTTTACTCACTCATGGTCATTTATTCTAGTTAAGAACATTGTAAATATTAACCTTAAATTAAATCAGTTCTTCTTATTAGTCTTGAAAATCTCTGCCTAATTAATTAGACATAAAAATTAGACATACTATTACAAAAATGAACTAAACTTAGTATTTTTCTAACAAACATCTGGATTCGTAAATTGAATAAATAAATCACGTTTTTGGTTCACAAACTAAACATTCATTAACATCAAGTATTTTTTATTACAATAATTGAAGGGTATTTTTTTTCAACAATCAAATTAAACAAACTTTTCTCATCTATCTACTCACTCATATTTAAAATTTACTAGAGGCAGGTTATGATGCAAAAACACCAAAGACTCTGCCTTATCTGGTAGAAGTTTGTTACGTTTTTTTTCGTATACGTTTCCTGCCTCCGAAAAAAGTCGCTCAGAATATACAGAGCTTCCAGGAGACGATAAATATATTTGAGCCAAATAACTCATGTTAGGGAACTTGTCTTTATTCTTAGCCCACCAGCCATATGGACATAAGTCTTTGAGTAGCAAAACTTCATTGAGAAATCTGTCTAGCTCTGACGCAATCGGACTTTTGGTCTCTTCTACATCTAGTGGTAACTTTACTGCTGCTAGTTCCTCGTAGCAGCTCCAGGACGTTCTATGTATGTTTTCGTTATTGGATGATGGTGTGGATCTCTGTGCTACCTGAACAACTTCTTCATCACTGCTTGAACCGATATCCTCGCTCCTTCTTACAAATTCTGCCAGGAAAGTTCGTCTGATCATTGGTACGTTACCTGGTGTAAAAAAATTCATTTTGTAGCGCGGATCTATCAATGTTGCTAGACTATAGCACTTGTCATCTTCAATCCCCCGAAAACGCCTATCAAGTCCTTCTTTTAGTGACAAACGCATTGTGTTCACATTAGAACAAGCCACTTGAACTTCTTCTTTGGTCAAATACCTCGAAAGAATCGTAAAGTTGGGAATGACCTCTGATATGCTGGAGTAGGAAGAGCTCATCTTTTTTGTGATTTCTTCAAAAAGTTGAAGTGAGGTAAGACATTCTTTAAGAAGATCCCATTGTCTCTCTGTCAAATTTTGAAAATTTATTGTGTTACTGTTGTCAGATACGTATAACGAAATTGCTCTCTTTTGCTGCACTAACCTTTCAGCCAAAAGTACTATTCCAGCGGGTGCTGACGTCTTGAATAAGTTTGTGCTTGGGTGTATTGAGCTCAGTCTGTATCAGCTGCAATTTTTCTTGAGCCGGTTTGGAGTGATTGAAATGAGTCACTATACGACGCCCTGCCGCTATTGCTTCATTAACACTTTCCTGCGCTTCCAAAGCACCGTGAATTGCTCGTTGCAAAGTATGGATGAAGCACGTTTTTCCTTCAAAACGACTGTCATTTACGGCTTTCACAATGTTACGGCCGTTATCTGTGACGATAACATTTATTTTGTTTGAGATGTTCCATGACTCAGCTATCTCTTCTAGGGCACACTGGATATTATGCGCTGTATGCTGCTCTGAAAACGATTTCATTTGCAGCACCCCATGTTGCAGTACAAACTTGTTGTCAAGCCAGTGAACAGTAAAACTTAAAAAACACTGCATATTATTGATGCACGTCCACATGTCGCTTGTAACTGAAATCGTTTTAGCTGCGGATAGTTGGTCGAAAATCTTCTTTTTTAATACTTCATACATTTCAACTATAACCGTTTCAGTAATGTATTTTCGGCTGGGCATCTGGTATTTTGGTTTTAATATGGCTACCAACCCATTAAATCCAGCATCTTCTACGACAGATGTAGGTTGATTATCCACACAGATCATTTCTGCTATGGCTCTGTGAATTTGTTTAGCCCTTGGGTCATCTATTTTCCACTTACTTTCAAATGAGCCCTCAATGGTCGCTTGACGTAATGATGACTCCACCACTGCGGGTATCTCCTCAGTAGTGTTCGACGTTGAAGCTCTTGTTGAAGGTAGGATCGGATTTGGCGAATGAACGGGATGTTGTAATTGTGCGTATTCTCGATTATGCTTCACACGAAGGTGGTTGTTCAGTGCAGAAGTAGACGCTGAACGTCCACTACCACCACGAGATATCAGCGAATCACATAAGATACATTTCACTTTATTTAGTTGGTCAGTTTCTGTATAAAATGTCCAAACACTTGATTTTTTCCTTGCACTCATTTTTGCATTAAGCCAGTAACAAAACTTACACCTAAAACCTCGTCAATCCACTTAAAACAATTATTTTTGTTGAATGTAAACAATCGCACGCGACACGCCGATGACGTATTTGCTAATGACCGGCCGGCTCCGGGCCACGCGGTGGGAGCGCGGTGTGCGGGCGGGGTACATCTAGCAATAATTGAACTAAATGCGTAAACAAGTCACGACGTGTCGCTCTCGAGAAAGCGCGCGAAATTGAACCGAAGTTCGGCCGAACTTCGGCCGAACTTTTCATTTTAACCGAATGTTCGGCCGAAGTTCGGGTTCGGTTCAAACCACATTCGGCCCATCAGTAATTCGTATATATATTCGCGAATAGTGTTTATACAGTGTTTTTTAAATAGACTAATAGTAGGTACTACAATTAACATAAAATGGACATGAAATACAATATTCGAATAATATTCAAATTCGCTACTAAAGACATGTAGTATTTTTAGTATCACACAACTTTGAGCACCGCTGTCCGTCGAGGTATGGAGGGCGCATATTTAAACGTATTTGAAACCCTATACACCGTCCAAACCAATTTTTCTAGCGTCTAAATCTACCATAAACTTGTTTGTAATAAAATATAATTTGCTTATGGAATGTACGGTTTGGAATGTAGCGTGATAGCTCAAGGATTGATAAAGGTGATAAAGTTGAACACTACTCGGTCTGGTGCAGTTGAGAACAAATTGTAATTTAAGGTTTAATAATTTGCATAATTATACATATAATTCGTTCCCCATAATTAGAATTACATAATTTATTTTACTTTATTTATTTATATATACCTACTTACTAAAACACAATAGATACACGATTTTGTACCCTTAATTCTGGAAGGTTTGTAGGGGCACTACACATTCGTATTTTCAACTAGTTTCGAAGCTTATAATCACTGGAATAAATAAAGAAAGAACATTCTTTATTAACTTGCAGCTTGTAGAGTAATATCTACTTATTTCACGCATTTGTGTGTTGATATTCTAGTTAACTTTGACAATAGAGAAAATATCTATTTCTAAAATGTAATTTAAAATAGGTACCCCGAAAAATGATTCTTCTAACTTTGAAACCTACAGTTCTCCTCTAACACCTTTTGTAACTCCTGGTCTTTTGTATCCTGTAGCTTGTTCAATTTCAAATTCGCTTCTAATATCAAATTCCTACTCTGTTCATTCATTGACATCTCAACTGAATTAACCGGTCATACTATTTCGTGAAAAATATACCGCTTAATAGATTCAACAGACGATTTCAATCGTTTGTTGTCAAGTAGCATAGGTACCAGTTCTGCCACATTAATAAGAAAAAAATTGTAAAAGGGTAATTGCCCTTTTAAAATTTTCTAAACTACCTTTTAAAGACTACCTTGAAATGTACTGCATTTCCCACTTTATAGTATTTCTCCAATGTACGTACCGAAGTAGTGAGTGAGATATGTTAGAGCCCATTCCCATCCCATCCTATCCCTCCTCATTTTCCCAACTATTCCTCCTAATACATTTCTATATCTCCAACGGTAGGCAGGGCATCCGTAAGCGCGTCAACGTTTGCCATTTTAGACTAATGTTGGCATGTTCACCTTTCCATGTCTGCCACCTTCATCCATAAAAATAAGTTTTATTTTAAATCAAGTTATAACCTTTACAATTTTTATCATACACTTTCATACTAGTCATTTTGTTTTCCTTTTTGATGACACTACAAAACCGTTTATTTCCTTCCTTTACAGTGATTTTCGAATACATTTAAAATAAATCATTTTAGAAATTCAAGCTGGCATTCTTTGGTATACCTAAACCTCGCATACGGTTTGAAAACCTTAACCAAATCGTTAAAACCAAATTTTACTACTCACACGTCACACGTGCATCAAGATGCGGCTAACAAAAATTCCGTAATTATGAAGGGTTCACCATTCGTACAATTTGAAGCAATCATTTAAAATTGGCGCGAAACAATACAAACATCGAAGATGCCCTTTTCAAGACTTGCTGAGTTCACATGACGAAAACACGTCAATAGATACTCGGTTTATCAAATATTATATTGATAATCAGTATACCTATATAAAATACACATATAGTATCTAGTTATTAATTCTTCTTTTCTCTTCTTTTATTTTCGACTCTTTTCTTGTATGTTGACAACAAAATAGGTAAATCTTAGTATTCTAGAATTAAAACTATCATTCTATTTGTTTGTTATTATAATATAGATTATACCTACGTAGGGGAAGGCCGGGTAAGATCTTTTGATCTAAGGACGACATAACTCACAAATAAGTGTTGCGGCACAGCTACAATGTGCCCAATTAAAACACAACGAACAAGCTATCCAACCTTCATTAGAGTCCAAGTATCGTCCCGAGCAATAAAAATGTGGAGTGTTTTCCGTTTCATCACTATCCATCTCTTTAGAAAATGACTTTCTAGTACGTTTCTTTGCTTTAGATTTTGTACCTTTTGTCTTGAGTTGTTTTTCCTCCTTCTTTCTCTGTTTAATTTCCTTCTTTTTCTTTTAACTTTCTTTTCCTTAACTCTTCTGCGTCACTTTTCTTTTTTATCATTTCTTCTAACTCCCGTTTAAAAGGTGACGAGGTTATGATGGCTGTCTTACTACGTCTTCTTGTAACTCTTGATATTTTTTTGGTCACTGGAAGGGGCACCAATTGCTTTGGACTGACCAAAGTAAAGTTACTTTGATCTGAGACCGGGTCAGGCCAGTGAGAGCACCCTGCGGATGGAATAGCTGTAGTTGTCATTGTTGTTGTTGTAGCAGGAGATGTACTAATAGCTGCAGCAGTCGTTACTGTTGTTGTGCCAATAGTTGCTGCCAGGGTATATGTTGTTGTGGCAGTGGCTAGAGTTGTTGATAGCCTCACTTCTTCAGACTCCTGATTTGTAGTGGAAGGACGTTCCTCATTAAAAGGAATCTCGGTTGTTAAAGAGGCCATGAAATCGCTGTCTGTAAAAACGTTGGGGTCATGTGGCCAAATACCAGTAGTTTTAAAGCCATTGATAGCTGTTGGCATTGTAGCAGCTTGAACAAAAGCTTTGCCAAACAGTTCAGCAACTTGACGCATGGTAACTACCATTCCTGGATTGGTGCGGAGCCATGTCGATACAGCTTAGTCATAGTATATGCTCAATGGCCTCATCAAAACCATATCAGCGGGTTGAAGACGATGAGTGGTGTGCGGTGGGAAACATAAAATTATGACTCCATTTGCTCTAGCTTCATTAATTAAGTCTATATTCTGAGTATGTGTGCTGTGTCCATCCAATAGTAATAATACTGGTTGATCTGGGCCCCAATGGTATCTTCAGGTTCTCAATTTCATTATTGTTTTCACGAGCCTGTTTTACTTTTCTCTCCAATGTGGTTTGTGGGACTAAAAAGGACTTAGCAGCCAACATGTATCCCACTTTTCCCTCTAGAACCGCTTCTACTGCCTTTTTCAATGCCTCTTCAGACCATTTCCCTCTCTCCGATTTTCTTTTATAATTATATACCATCCTTAAACAACAACAAAACAGATATAAAATTAAAAGCACTGTGGTGGGCAAGACGGGATACCCCGTACCCCATCTTGCCCGTTAATCAGTTTTGAAATTTAAAATTAAATATAAAATTTACAACGAATATACTTATTATAGAAAAACAAGTTTTTACCTGTTACTACAGTCTCCTGTTGATAAGATTCGCGTAAAGGCCACAGAAAACTCACAAGTTCTAATACTTTCGCAGTACCAAACTTATAATGAAGAAATTTTAGTGCAAACGAGCTAATTCACTTTTTTGGCAATAACAACAACAATTAACTAGCGGTCCTGTTGGTACTCGTACGACTGAGAGCTGTCATGGCGGCGAATAGTTCGTTGCTAGAACGAACGTGATGGGTTGATTCGAATCACCTGAATAGCCTAGTACCCCGTCTTGCCCACCACCCCGACTTACCCGGCCTTCCCCTACCTACTTTTGTAACATTGACAACAGCTCGGCCAGTCCATCGGCTTCAGTAAGTTTATTATTTTTTCCATTGCTAACAATTTAATAAATTTTAATCATATTAAATCATTGTATGACGCTATATAGGTATATTGACCGCCTAAGACGAAGAGTCATTGGTAACAAGTTTATAGAAAACATAACTAACATTATATTCGAAAATAAAAAATATACAAAGATAATAAAGATAGTTATTTCTTTTGGAAAATCAACAGCCTTAACAATAATTAAAAACAGAACAGTGAAGATAATAAAAGTAGAGCCAATAAAAGATGTCTTAAATTAAACAATGTGAATGAATTTATAACAATCTTTTTGTTTTCTCCAAAATTTCAAGTTTTCTAAGCTTTAATTATTTTATCAATATTTTTTTAGCATTTTTCTCGATTGTCCTCAAAATAAACTTTTTTTCAAAGGAGAGCATAATTGATACCTGAAGCTTGGGGTTGCAGACAGCCTGTATTGTGACCCCGATACTTACCACCGACCCAAATTTCTAGCCACCTCTCCTTCACGTCTTATCAATCAATCTCATATAAACCCTCCATCTTGATGGCGGCTTATGATTACAGGGCGCATGCGCGTCCCGCCCCCCCGCGGCGCGCCACGCCTCTCTGCTCTCCTCAAGGGGTGAGATGGGGTTGAAATTTACGGCGTAGAATCCGGGTGCTGGGGAAGCTGGGTAGGTACTTTTGCTATTTTTAGAGTTATTTTATTTTAAAACCAGTGCGGCTGCTTAATATCAAAACCTAGTAAATGTTTTTAATAAATTTTTAAAGAAGAGCCAAAAAAACATTAAAACAGGAAGTTAGGTACAATAAAAAATTGATCGTTGTTACACACAGTACAAAATTATAGATATGTTTAAAATATTATAGTTATCTCATATATTCAATTTGTTTTATAGGTGATTTACGAGCATCACGTGATGCACTTACTAGACGAGACATTCATATCTTCATAAATACGAAAGCTGTTTAAAATGGGTGTTTATGCAGAGTATCCTGGTTAGGTTACTAAATTAAATTTAAATTAGATAAACATTTCTTGTCTATTCTATAATTGCACCAAAAATTTTAATAACGTTTAATGGACTAAATTTTTTATTTTGATTATTTATTATAGTTATAGATATTTTATATTTAAGTTAGTCTTTAATACTCTAGTTTTTAATAAATAATTTTTTAATAGAATTAGGTAGGTACTTAATTAATTTGTATTGAAATATTTGATTAGATTTTATAATAGAATGTACTGGAAAATATTTATTGTATAATATAACATATTATACATATGCATTTGTTTATATGTACATTTATTTTTATAGGTATAGCATGTAATATTTTATTTTTACACCTACAGATATATATTGTTGCGTATCTCTATTTTACGTCTCTATATGTCTCTATTTTACGGATCTGATGGAAGAGTCTACAGAAGACAAGCTACCCTTTTGTACATCTTCTGTCATTTAATTATGTATAGAGCTATATTGTTTTATATGTACAATTAAATATAAATTAAATAAATATTTATTGTCAAAACACATATTTTTCAAAATTTGTTCTCTACTCCGTTTTGATACGGGGCAGCCGAGTTGGCATACTCGTAGTTTGATTTTAAAACCTAGGTTAATTGACACAGTGAAGCTTCTCACTAAATAAAAGACTTTGGAGAAGTGAAGACTTTCCAGAAATGATATGTGTCGTTGCCTAAGAGAATGGACATTAATGTTGGTATTCTTCATATTTCGTTCTTTTCTAGTTTGAATATATAACATTAATAAAACGATTCCAATCATTTTCAAATAGGAGTGCGGTATCACCGTGAATCACTATCATTCTCACTAAAGCGCGCGGCACGAGCAAGAAGAATTAAGGTTCAAAATATGAGGAGTCTAGTAAAGTGGTCGGTGTGTGACGATTTCATACAAATCTCTTAGCGTCCAGTCTCAGTGGACGTCATGTTAATCATCAAAATTCTTAATGCTTGTGGCGCACGCTTTAGTTCCATTACATTGTCCCATGAAGAAACTAGTGAAACTCTCTTCTCTGTCTAGTTCCATTAAAACGTGACGATGGAACTAGTTAAACTAAATATTCTCGCTAGTTCGTGCCGAAATAACCGGGCTATCGATTTCGGCAATACTCGTATAATCACATCGCCCATTGTGCAAACACATTGGTCCACCGCTGTTTGTACACGACCCCGCCTGTAATGAGACTGATTAAGTAGCCTCGCCTCTATAAATGACCGACACTAAACCGTAAATGTATTACGTGCTGTGTTGGACGTGAACTGGATTAAATTAATTATACTTTTTCTGGAGAATTTCAGATTAATTTGGAACTAAGCTCAAATAAGTCATTGGGAATTATTGAAAATTATTTCCTTTTAACTGGCTATCGTATTTAGCTCGCAAGAATTATTATTATAATACTAAGGAAGGTTGCTTGGGTTCTAAAGACTCACAAGTGGAGTCACTACAAGACTTTGTACTTGTTGCTGCGAATTTTGACTACTGTGCACACCGTCGAAAATGTGTACTAGCTGGCTACAGATAGCTCCTTAATACCTGTACTTTTTTTCCTTCATAATATGGCAATGGTGCAATTAGCACATTCAGCCAGTGTCAAGTTTTCTTCGTAATAAACAATTTCAAAGTTTAAAACGTATCCTGTGAATGTCCAGTTCCTTTCGAAGTAAGTCAGGAGTCGCTCAGTAGAGTGATCAGTTTACTGAGGACAGAAGACTACTCCTTAGAAGCACACGAAGAACGCAGGCCCACGCTTTTATTTGATTATCGCAAACACCACGCACGAAAAACACTTTAAAGTTTAATGAACTATCAGTATTAAACCACAAAACTCCTAAAACAGATTTTAATACAATATTAAAAAAAAATTAGCTTCACTTTACGAGTTCCCGCCAAAAAGTCCTTAATATGCTTTACTGAGCTTGCTAATCTGGTTAACTAGTACGATTTATTTCGCACAACATACTTTGTATATATGGTATGTATATCATTTTTTTTTCCTTTCATATTGGTAATTCATATTTCATAATGATGCAATTAGCACATTCTGCCAGTGTGAAATTTTTCTTTATAATAAACTATTTTAAAATCTAAAACGTATCCTGTTAATGGCTAGTCCCGTCGAAGTATGCCAGAAGTCGCTCTGTAAAGTGTTAGTAGGTTTACTGAGGACAAAAGACGACCCCTTTGTAACACAAAAAACGCAGTCCTATCCATTTATTTGATTACCACAAACATTACGCACAAAAAAAACACTGAATTTAATAAACTTACTATTAAACCACAAAACTCACAATACACATTTCCATAATAAAATCAAACGAAAACTCAACTTCACTTCTCGAGTTTCTCATGTCCCCAAAAGTCCCAAATAAAGTTCAATGGGAGAAAATTAGTGAAATGCTTGAGTGGTTCTGAATTAGAGGCAGTTCTCGCAAACGACACACGTAGTACCTACTTCGTACCCTTTGCACACAGTCCACCAATCTGCAAACAATTTACAACCTCCACATAATAAAAGCCGGTCGCCCGAGGCGAGTACACAGAATATAAACAGGCTAGCCAAATTAGTCCAATAAAGCGGCCAACAGAGTAATGATTCATTTTACGCAGCCCAATAAATGAGCGTCGATAAAATTATTAATCAGCTACTATAGATATTTACTATATCCAGATAACTAAGATAAGCACCGTCAAATGTAGTGTGTACCGCCCTGCGGCTAAATGGAGTAATGGTAATGGCTAATGGAATGTCATCGGTAGTGGCTGGTTGAGAACAGCAGAAGGCCGTGTGTGGTGGTCGTCTTTGGGAAAGGTCTATATCCAGCAGTGGAAAGACACAGGCTGCATAATGTGGTACCTATAGATATTTGATATGTAGACTTTATAGGTAGTTTATAAGTTTTAGTTGTAGGTAGTCGATACGCTGCGTCTGTATGCGTGCTCTATCTTCTGAATAACTGGAAAAGTTCTGTTCAACGCTTCTCTCACATTTCTACAATGATACCTCCCGTCTTTGAAGTGCGTTGTATTTGCACGATGAGAAGGTGAAACGCACTGTACCGTCCATAAATCGCATTAAGTATACCGCAAATCCGAAGGTTATAAGTATGAACTACCTTCTGAGGTCTTCCCGTTACGCTACAACATGGAGTTCTGTGAGAGGGCTGTGATGTGAATAAGATTTTACAATGTCGGCAGTGCGGATACACCTGACTAGTCATCTAGTTTTGCAGGTGTTAATGGACGATAGCAGTCAATTACCATCATGTGAACTGCGTGTCAAGAGAGGTCGGCACATTTTATATTCGTTAGAAGGAGAATTCGCTAGGATAGAGACCATGGGAGCCTTCCCATGGGATACCGACCATTGGAACCATGGTATCTATTTAGATATCGATCCCAAATCCATACATTTATTTTGCTATGTACATATACAATATATGTTTTTATGAATCAGCGACATCTAAAATTGTTTAAGCCTGATTCCTACTTAATTAAGTAATGCGTAAAGTGCGTAAGTTTTTAAAATTTATGGTAGATGGCGCTATAACGATTGCTAGTGATGTATTTATTAATTGATAAATATTATGTATTGTTGTTAGTTACATCATTCTAATAATTTATAAAAATAAATAGGTGTTCTTGTAATCGTCTTCGCTTATAAATAAGCGCCATCTATGTGATACTTAGTTGACCCCGTATTCATAACGGATAACAATAAGAGTGTCTAGCGCCACCTAGTAGTTTTGCTTTCAACTGTTTCGAATAATCGATAACTCTACTATTAATATCCCTTCTGATTCATAAGTTGAACAGAAGATGGCACTGTAACTGAAATTAATCACATTATTATTGTACCTATTTATTTATCAAAACACTTAGAGTTCAGTTTGATTTACATCATGTTATTTGCGCTTTTAATGAATAAAGTAAAACGTGGAAATTAAAAAAGAAATGATATCGTATCAGAGTATCGCCGTGAGAAATTGGGTGGTGCTTAGTAATACCTATTCTTGTTTGTCTGAACACACAAATAGGTATACATAACTAATATATAGGTCTACATAAAATACACATATAGGTATACATAACTAATATATTGTACATGCACAAAACTACATACTAAAATAAATAGGTACATCTATCTATTTGCTTAAAACTTGGAAGGATTTTGATGCGGTTCTTGGTTAGATAAGTACCTAATTGTGCAGGTTATTTCTTCTCGAAGATTTTAGTTCATACTTATGTTTTAGGGTGGTCTTAGGTATATACTAGAGATGGACCGAAATTCGTTCCACATTCGGTAATGCCGAAAATCGTTAGCTTTTACCGAACTTCGGCATTCGGGCGTATTTTAGTTGATGAGCCGAAAATATGGTTCATCCACCGTACATTCGGTAGCATGAACTAACATTATTGTCTAGAACTCTAGACTAGTAGCCTGCCTACGATGTATTCCGCCAGCTAAAATAACATATTCTACAACGATTACATGCAAGCTGCTCACGTATGCTACCGCTCACGCTACAAGCTGCTTTGCTCACGTATACCTTAGTATACGTGAGCATACTAAGGTATTTTTTTTTTATAGACTAGTGGGCGGACGAGCAAGCGGTCCCACGTGATGGTAAGTGTTACCGTCGCCCATGGACACCTGCAACACCAGGGGGTATGCGGGCGTGCCGCCGACCTTGCAAAATCTTATTCACAGCTCTCTTGAAGAACCCCAAGATATTGCTCACTGAGTATATGTTTACCGTATTTTGTCAATGTCTAGTTCCGTCACAGTAAGTCAGGAGTCGCCTCGATATTCGGCAGAATGCTCATTTGGTCCATCACTAGTATATAGTAAAGATATAAACGTAGATATGTACCACGCGAGTCGAGGGAAAAAACAAGTACAATTTATATTGCATATTATATGTACGAGTATGTAGGTATATATTAAATTGTGATTGTATTGGACAGCATTGGGTCCATGTGGTATCTTAATGACCCAAATAACTTTGTAATTACAATGAGAGACCTGGGACGGTACGGGCTGATATCTAGAAAGGTAGTTACTGTTAATGTAAGTATCTTAAACATGCGTATACTAAATATTGGGAAAACAACTTTCAATCTGTTCAGCAAATTGTCAATTTTTCCCGGCCCTACTAAATTTGCATGCAGAAGCGCCACTTCAAAGGTAACCGTTGATAACCTTTCTTTCTACTCTATTACTGACTACTCCACTTCAAAAATCGACCTTAGCATTTAGAAAACAACATTCAAAATTGCACGTGAAATTCTATGATGCCATTCAAAGTTTCAGCCGGGGAAAGAATTCCTAGTCATTCTGAATTGAGTTTTAAGACTTCGCCTTTCAGAATAAAGTCGCAAGTAGGTAATGTTCTGTATGTAAAGATTTTGTTTTGAATGTAGATTAGTTTATCTGTCGAGCGGGCCGTGGGGTGATTTAACTCAATTTTGTACCGGTGAATGGGTTTTGGTAGCCGCCAGCCATTTTCGTTGAGAAACAAAATCAGGGATACATGTCTATAGCTGTAGTCGTATCTCTTCATGCCTTATTATTTTTGTTGACGGTATAAAACTAAAGAATCGTCTGTCGGTTGTCGATCCAATGACAGATATGACCTGGCCTTTGTCACTTACTGTTTTCATGAGCTATGTCCGTGATTTTCGTTGTTTAGTGTATCTTTGTTTCAGATTTTATCCCGCAAAGAAACTCCGAGGATAGTTTTCTCCGCAGCTTCCTATGAAAGTAAGAACGATTTTTAGTATGATCTCCTCTGAATTCTTTACCGCTTTGAGAAGGTGGTAAATGATCCGGCAGTAATGTTCGCAGATTGTTAATGTAGATTATGAATAATTGCGATTCATGTACAACATCAGCACAAAATTAACGAAAGTTAGGGTCATCGTGGTCGCGCTAACTGACTCTGTGTATTTTAAAAATTAGGATTTGTAAAGAAGTTTGGGTATGACCAGAGACAGAGAGTATCATTATGCAATCCATCCTCTCTTCATCTTATAAGGCATTTTAATTTTGTGGCGATCCAGTTTAAGTTAATACAGAGCCAGATAATTCCGATTCATAATTTTCTGAAGAATCTGCTTCTGAATCAGAATCAATTGATTGTCTAATTTGTCGAAAATCTATTTGATGCCAACACCGAAGCTTGCCGATCATAGTCGATGTGTTTTACTTTCGACCGGGATGTGTACATGATATTAAGTTGATATTTCAATAGGTCTGCTATCATTATATTTATTATCTACCATGTTGTAAACTTATTACTTTTATAGGCTACATTCTTACAAACATACACACATCCACACATCTTGTGGGTTTATTAATCATTTGGCCGTCATGTAGATCTCATATTACAGTACTAATAATAGAAAATAACAATATTACTTTATCAATGACAGATAAATAGGCTATGCAAAAGACTCATGACCTATGCACAGCAGCAGGGCTGTGAATATGCTGTCTCTGATTAAATTAGTCTATAGGGTATCTATACTCGACTCACATCAGTGTGATCATATCCTCAGCCATACTACTGAGTTTATACTTAAATAGGTACAGATTTTTTTAAATTGTCACTATCTTGACGTTAAAGGAAAACATCATGAGGAAACCCGCAGCATGCTCCGCATGGACATAGCGTGTGTGATTGTGGGGGAAATTATCAATCGGGGTTTTCGATTTCGACAAAATTGAATGAACGAAAATCATGCAGTTGATCGCGGATAACTCCGTGTGCATTCACGGCGGGTGGCGTGAAACGCGCGATATAGACGCCATAATGCGATGATAAACGCTGATAACGTATCGCGCATCTGTTAAACGTCACGCGTTGACTCATGTAAGATGGGCGTGTGAGTTTTTTTTACACATCATTTAGGTTTATGCTGTTTTTTGGCAGAATAGGTACCTACCTATTCTGCCTATGTTGTGGAACAGTCCACAACTGTTCCACCTATATATTATTATCTTTAAGGATAATAATATTATTTAGTTTAAAGTGTTTGGTTGACTATATTGAACTACTGCCTGGCGACATTAGAGCTGGCTGGTTATTATCTCGTGCAACGCATCGGCCTTGTAATATGTCACCGCGAAGCTGATGCGTTTAATGCAGTGGTTTTTAATCGGTGGTCCACGGAGCACTGGCGGTCCGTCAGGACTGGTCCGCGAAGTTACTTGACCAAAAATATATATAAAGGGCCTGTTTGAAAATTGATACCGAACCAAATATTCAACTGTTAGTAATTCCAAAAATCTCAATAAGGTGATTTTTGTGAAGGATGTTGTAAGCTTGTTGTGTCCCATATCTGTAGTTACGCAATCAACAAAACACTGAACTCACATTGTAACTGACTTACTTCGTAATAAAATAGGTACATATATAACTTTTTTATTTATTGATAGTAGTTTCATTTCGTTTTCACCAAATCATATTTCAGTCGTGGTCAGTTGTCCACGATGAGAAAAGAAATGGGTCAACTGGTCCCTCGTGGCTAGTCGTAGCTAAAAGTTTAAGAGCCACTGATTTAATGTCACATAATACCGAGGTATTGCCGGCACTATATTATCTTGCCACAGGAACAAAATTTGCACAACATGCTCAATTTGAGAAGGGGAGCAATCCTTTAATCGCTGCAAGCGCCCGACTCGCCAAGATACCCCGTTCTCACAAAAAACTACCGTAAAATGTACAGCATAAGGATTAAGGATAAAGTCCTATCTACGTACATGTTTCGATGGTGAGTGAGATATGCCATTGAAAGTGTATCTATCTATCTATCTACTGTCGTCCATGGATAATCGTGATACATGCCTGGATTTGGAGTAAGGGTTTTGAAAATGGGGAGGGATAGGATGGGATGGAATGAGAATGGGCATGCCCAAATACAAAGTACAAGTAATTAGAAGTACAACCGGCACGCAGTATTCACTTACCAACAGATGGACGATTTGTACATCTGGCTGCCTCTTTCTAATTTCTAATCTCGTTCTAAGGAAAATACATAGATATCATTTTATCTCGTCACAAAAACAAACAATAAATGTTAAGAACAACAATTAACTATTAACCAATCAAATTTTAAAACACTATTTATTGTCGAATTCGGACTTCGGATGACAGCATCAAAAATCAATTTATCAATGTAATCGAGTTCTTTCGATGATTATAATCATCAGTTTATTCGACATACAACTGACAGGTAAAGGATTAAAAATGTAGTTTTGTGTTATTATCTCTTGAAGTAGTTGGTGTCAGAGCTGACAGAACTGTAAATATTCAACCGTTATCACTTTCCCACGAGATTGTCGGCTAGATACCAAAGCGCATAACTCTAGATATATTGATTTTTGCTAAGAAGCAAAAGTGAATTACAATTATCAATACTTCTTTCTGATTGTTATTGTTATTCGTCTTTGATTCCCAACATTGTCATTCATTATCATTATTGGATGTTTTTTTTTTCATTTCATTCTTATTGTTATTGTTTACTTATTTGTTTTCTGGAGGCCGCTTCCATCCGTTGCCATTATTTGCTCTAATTTGCCAATATTGTCCAAGAGACCACCTCCTTTCGGGTCAGCCCCACAGGTGGATGACACTGCGAGACCGCCAGTGCAAGACTTTTTGATCAAACCGTCCATCAGTCACTCTTGTAATATGCCAATACTTTTAATTAGATAGGTACTATTATTAATTGATTTATTATCAGAAAACATTTATATAAACCTATATAAGACATAAAAATAAGTATGTAATACATTAGACAAAAACTAACTGCCTCAAGAGGTCTTTCCATTAAACTACGATATGGGGTTCTTCAAGAGAGCTGTGAATAGGATTTTGCAAGGTTGGCGGCGCGCCCGCATACCCCCTGGTGTTGTAGGTATCCATGGGCAACGGTAACACTTACCAGCATGTGGGACCGCTTGCTCGTCCGCCCACTAGTCTATAAAAAAAAATAAAAGACATTAAAACAAATATATATTATTATGTAATTTGTTCCGTCACTATTTTCATCCAGTGATTTTGAATGGGACAATCCACATTACAATTGTTTCCACTTCATTTCAACTATTCCTTAATCGACTAAAACAAAATTGGGAACTAAAACAATTTTGGTGTAGTTTGTTCAGTAATTTGAAATTTAAGTACCTACAGCTTATATTCAAAATTAAATCAAAACCAATACACATATATAAAAGATATTATGTAGTTGAATAATAGTGTTATATTATAATAGCGCTGTTGTGTATTTATTCCAAAACGTATGAAAAAATTGCAAAATCTGCCTGTCCTATTTGTACATGATATCAAAATTTCTTTAATGCCTACATCTAATCTATTACGTAGAGCAAATCTTTCAAATCTATTATGTAAGTAGAGAGTAAAAGGTTTTGTAGCATAATCTGTAGCGGACTATTTTTTATAGAAATCATTCAGTAGCTTTCAAATATCTGTGATAGACAGAGAGAGAGAGAGAACTGAACGCAATAGGGTTCTCCCTGGCTGCATCGGGTACGATACCAAAAAACACAAATTGCTACTTGGGCGAATTCTACTTAAGACCCCGATAGTGTCTAAAAGTAATCCACTTCAGTAGGCCAAGTGGGTGCCACTAAATTTTCGCACGAAAAGAAATTGGATCAGTTTGACCCGTGTTTTATATTCAACATACGTACAACATTATTTTGATTACACTTTCATTTGATTTTCTTGTGTATTATAATTTATTATAAAATATATGATTTTTTTTTGGAAAAATAAGCAAGTTTTGCTATGATTTTGTCCATATTTAATTACTAGGTAGAAACCGTCATTTTATATATGCGTTGGCACCTTATTTATGGCATGTCCTACAATTTATGAACAACTCGAATGTTTTGTCGTTATTGATTACCAGTCATCATTTTTATTTTTAAATAGCAATAAACATTGTATTTTTTAACTAAATAATCCTTTTTTTATCAAGATACCGAGTAAAAATATATACTGTTGACATCACTTCCGATGAGTAGCGGCATCGTAATATAAGGAAAATACAGATATCCAATAACAACAATAATATATAATCTTTGGGAGTAGTCATAATGTCTGCGACAAATGATATCTAATCAATAATCATATATCTACTTTTAACGCTAAACTCATTGTGAAATTAATCGAATCATTTGTCATTATCAATTTTGTCATTAATGTTTTAAATCTTAAGTAACATTTGACTTTTTAACTAAACAATTAATTTTTTATCATTTATTATTACCAAATACTTCGATTAAATAAAAAGTCAAGTTTTATTTCTTCGTATATATCAATAGTGCATTTAGCACATTGTGTTAGTTTCTGCCATTGTGTCAAGTTTTTTTCGTAACAAAAAATTTAATACTATAAAATTAAAATATATTTTAATTTAAAACGTATATGGTAGGTACTGCCAATGTCCATTCCCGTCGAAGTAAAGCTAAATTAATTTTTTTCAGCTTTCCTGGTGACAATCATCAAACAAATCTCCTATAATCGGCTAATGTAGATCCCCACCCACCGTATTAGATTTTTCTCTGACTGCTTCACCGTACAGGCTGCCCGGTTCTGAAACGCTCTGCCCAACAATATCAGAAAAGCCCCATCACGTGCTACCTTTAAGAAAAGACTTCAAGAACATTTACTTAAAACGGAAAATATTGATTTGGAATGAATGGACATACCTACTTTTGTATATTCTTTACTGTTATGTCCTGTAGGTGCAACTACCGGACCATCTCTGCATAGCCCAAAGGTTGACTGGGAGATAATGCTTTAAAGCATTAAGTTCGCCTTTTGTCAGTCTGTGCAATAAAGAATAAATAAATAAATAGCCACTGTTGACATCACTTCTGATGATTAGCAAGCGTATTGTCATATAAGGAAAATATAAATTCTCAATAAAAATAATATTCATATCTATAATAGTAGTCAGAATGATTGAAATATCAATTCCTAATCATCTACTTTAAATACTGATCACTTACTTAAAGTAGGTACCAGCTTATCTGATATCGTTTACGCAGAAATAAAATCGTAGTCGAAAATCATAGCTGGATAGGCAGAGCAAAGAATGCTTAATATGGATTTGAATTTTTTTGAAGGTTTTCTAATTAGAGATTTTTAGGTCGAGGGTATATTCAAAATTGTTATGTAAAATGTACGGAAGTTACTAAATTCTGCGACTGGTGCTGGCACTCAACTGACTTGCCTCATCTTTGGACTTAACCCACACTAACAGACCTAAACTATCTGATAAATTTTATTTTAGTCCAGAGAATTGCGCCCTGCGGTTATCTATAGATTTATACAATCATATACATAGATTATATATACATAGATATTATATAAATCTCCACTGATTGGTGTTTTGAATTCAGTCGATGACCCTTATGGCTCATTTATACAAGGAGAGTTTCTCGAACGCGAGTTTCTCGAACACCAGTCAACAATGAACACAATACACACAGAGAAGCAACAATAAACAACTGTTATCACCATCTGATCACTGTTATCATCGAGTTTCTATCATCATGTGAACAGTTGTAGGCGAGAATTTTATGTGGGTAGTTTGATCGCATACGAGAATCGTATACAATATTAACGCACGAACCGTTCGAGAAACTCTCCTTGTGTAAACAAGCCTT
Organism: Sesia apiformis; assembly: GCA_914767545.1. Taxonomy (NCBI): domain Eukaryota; kingdom Metazoa; phylum Arthropoda; class Insecta; order Lepidoptera; family Sesiidae; genus Sesia; species Sesia apiformis. The sequence goes on along the minus strand of OU611963.1, from coordinate 12,085,004 downwards.
TAGTCTGGGTGTAATGAAATTTTGGCGAAATTTTTAAATCGTTTTCGTTATCAGGCCTGTCATCGTCCATTACTGGACATGGGTCTCATCACATCATACACATTGTGGGATAACCTTAAAACGACAGACTCGCCAAGCGGGTTGGTTTGTCCACTCTTTCAGAGGTGATATAATTCCTCAAGGCCCTCTTTAGGACACTCACGAAAAGAGATATATATGGTGGTGCCATTCTAAAACTGGCTGACGAATCACGGCCAATATTTTATAAATCTATCTAAAACATGGAAAATCCAAAGTGCCGCTTATCAAAGTACACAGTCGTTGCTGAGAACCTGTCGCATAAACGAGTGAAACATCTTCACCAATTCGCCTACAAATCCACTTGACTGATAATGATAGTTTTGCTGATAACACCATTCCCATAACTTGAGCCGTCTTCGGTAGCATGTTGACACTGAGTAAAGATGTTAATTTATGGAATGCAAACAGGCTTGCCATATATCGGCCCTAACCATTCCCCCAAATACCATTCCCTAAAATCATAGAATCTGTCAGAAATAAGAATCATAATTCGTAGTTCAATGACATAACAATCTACAGAATCTTTTTAAAAAAAATGTGTTTTAAATTTACCAGCTTTTTTGTACAGATTTTACATACTAACAGATTGCTATTTTTACAAAAAAAAACTTAACACATTAATAAGTAGGAATTCTAACAGTTAGTGATTTTTTATAAAAAATTAATTTGGTTTGTTTTAAATTATTTTAAATTATTAAGTTACCTAAGTAGTTTATTATTATTAAGTAGTTATTAAGTTAGATAAGTAGACGATTCTTGTGATTCATTTACACAACGCGACTTCTCGAACATCGGTCAAAAGCTTAGTATAAACAACTGTTATCCTCATCTGATCACTGTTATCATCGAGTTTTTATCATCATGTGGACAGTTGTTGTAGGCGAAAATTGTATGTATATAGTTTACTCGCCTGCACAGATCATACCTACTTGTTTCTATGGTCGCATACGAGAATCGTTTACAATATTCTCGCCCGAACCATTCGAGAAACTGTCTTTGTATAAACGAGACTTTGAATGAGTACGAGTCGTGTTTATACGGTGTCTAATGCGATCTGCAACCACTCTAATTTGTAAGTACTGTAAGTCTAATTCAAAAATGGTCTAAGAAACGTCTATTTACCCTTACACTTAGACATTATTGGAATCAATAAATAAATATAGGTATCGTCAGGTGAAAAGATCAATGGACGTCAGTGGTGGGGATGAGTCCGCGCATCGATACAATTGCGCACGAAATTACTTATTTAATAGGGGTTAAGGTATGAAATTGCCGTTTTATAGTAATAGATACTTTGGATTGACATAAAACTTTCATGGTGTGAGATTTTCGAGTGAAACTTTTTTCACATGATACCTATGAGGTTCTTGTTTTAAAAAATGTGCAACATACGATTTTCGACTTTCAATTGTTTTTTTTATTCAGCTTAGACGGGAAAGATGGATACTTCGAAAATCTTTGTAGTAATCTTTGAATACGAGTTCCGACGCGGAACTAACGCGGCAGAAACGGCTCGCTATATCAATGCTGCGTTTGGAGAGGAGACTGCCAATGAACGAACCGTGCGTTTTTGGTTTAAACGCTTTGAAGAACGAACCACGTGGAAGACCGCCCACACAGGTGAATAACGCTGAATTGAAGGAGATGATGAAAGCCGATCCGAGTCAAACTACCTAGGAATTAGCGGCATGGTTTAACGTTACCTTACCTACAATATTGACTCATTTGCATCAAATCAATAAGATAAAAAAATATGAAAAATGGGTGCCTCATGATTTGACTGATCTGCAGAAAGAAACGCGTGTTGAAACATGCGTTGCCTTGTTGTATCGGTACAGAAATGAAGGAATATTGGATCGAATTGTGACATGCGACGAAAAGTGGATTCTTTACGATAACCAAAAGCGAAAAATGCAATGACTGACCCCAGGTCAAACGCCGCAACAGTGCCCTAAGGCAAAGCTTATCAATAAAAAGGTAATGGTAACTGTTTAGTGGTCTATTCATGGTGTTATTCACTATAGCTTTCTCAGGTCTGGTCAAGCAATAACAGCAAATGTTTACTGTGCCGAACTTCGAACAATGATGGCGAAACTAGCAGTGAAACAGCTCCGAATCGTGAATCGATCTTCACCATCATTGCTCCATGATAACGCAAGACCTCACACTGCACGAGAAACCGTTGTAACTCTACAGGAGCTGCAGTTAGAAACCATACGTCATCCTCCGTACTCGCCAGGCCAGACCTTGCTCCAACGGACTACCATTTTTTTCGTGATTTGGACAATTTTCTACGTGGTAAAAAATTTTCTTCCCAAGAGGCAGTACAAAATGCTTTCACACAGTTTGTCGAATCTACATCCCCAGAGTTCTATCGCAAAGGCATAAATGAACTTCCGATTAGATGGCAACAATGTATAGATAATGAGGGTAAATATTTTGATTAAATAAATATGTTACATTTTAGAAAAAAACGTGTTTTAATTTTTCAGTACAAATCGGCGATTTCTTATTTTAACCCCTAATATTTTATATATTATATTTCAATACTTTAGAGTCTTTAGACTGAGTCTAAATTAGTATTGAGTCTAAACTGAGTCTAAACTATAGAGACGGTATCAATGCGCGGACTCATCCCTTCCACAGACGTCCAGCGCTCTTTTTACGTGACGATACCTATAAGTACAACAATAATTTCGCCCTGTATTATTTGTTTTAAGTATGTATTATATTTATGCATAGTAAGCTGACCTAAATATGTTTTACCTATTAATGCAAGTTGTATGCATTGGAGTTAGCTTATTATTAATATTATACAAAATAGAGCATTCCATTTTCGCATTTGATTATATCATCTTGACTAGCTTTTTTTTTTATTTTATTTTTTTTTTGTTAGGAAAGACAATCAAGGAAAATCCTCATGGACACCTGGGAATGGGGGCTCAGGTAGTGCCGGACTCTTACCGGCTAAAAAACCTTGATTTGTCTTAATATCGTGAATGTCTAAATTCTTGTGGCCCTAGTGGCCTTTCAAGAGTCACCGGTCGTGTTTGATGTAGGGCGAGCGCAGAAAGCACTCAGCCAGGAACAAAGTGTGTGTTGCAACGAGCCTAAGGGCTCCCCCGCCGGTAAACCGGCGGAAGGAACGGACCTCGGCTTAGGGCGTTGCATTGGGGGGATACCGCGGGATCGCGAGTCGGCGAGAAGCGCCCAGGCACGTGCTGATACCTAGTAAAAGTGTTGGCTGAGGGCCGGTGTGTGTTAACGGTGTAACGAGGGGGATGTCTACGTCTCCGCCGGCGGGGACGGTGTCTGTGTGCTGTGTTTGAGTGCAGTGTGAGAGCCGCATTGGCAGCGGTGATCGGGTCGTCGGGATCGTCCAGGATGTGCCGCGGACGACGATAGCGGGGAGGGGCACTCCTGTCCGGTATGTAGGTGAGGGTTCTTGACTAGCCGAATTGCTTCAAAGCTACGGTACCTGTTTTTGCCTTGCCGATTGGCCTTTAGTAAGAAAATTAGTCTTGACTGACCCAAAGTGCGAGTCAATCTTTTAGGCCGCTTTAAGTCCTGTAAGCCGATCTATAAGCCAATTCCAGTGCGCACGTATACAAGTTCCGAATCAGTGCGATATTATCCACCAAACCAGATAACTTGTGGAAAATATTTCGTGAAAGGAAAAATAAAACAGGTTAGTGATAAGCAGTGTTTTTATGACATAAGTGCAGCATCCTCAGTACGTATTCCTATCTCTACATCTTAAATAATATACATAAAAAAATAAAACTGTAATAACATCTGTCGGTTTGCTTGTTTGTTTGAAATGCTTTTACACATCGACGGATGAACGAATCGAGCTGAAATTTTGTGCGGACATTCTTGGGAATCACGAAAAGGACATAGGCTACAAAACTAATGTCGCCGTGGGATAGTGGGGACGCGACCGAAGCCATGAGAAAAAGCTAGTACTATATAAAAGGACAACGGCAGTCTGTGTGTTTACGCTAACGCCACTGTGTAGAAAGTTTATTTTAATTTATTCAATTAAAATGTTCTGGTCGAAATCTGGTACAAAGCGGGAGAAGCCATGAACAGAAGCTAGTGTTACACGTATAGCTTTTCTGCTTGCTACTGTCAATTTTATAACTTTCAAGCAATAAATTTTAGAGGCTTTCATACATTAATATGACACGAAAACCACACTATCATTCTAAATATTTGTGAAGCAAAGATAATTTTTATCACATGAGAATTACCTAAATTACCAATAGTCTAATCGTACTTACGTGCGTAACCTCATATCTGTCTACTTACTACATACAAGTATATCGCCTGTGAATTAGAGTAAGAATAGGTATCACAAAAAATGATGGGAATTTCTAACATGGGAGTTTCTGTTTGCTAAAAGATTGTGACTTTGCGTAAAGTAGAACAGTACATTCCTGGATGGTAAATACCAGTGGAAATACCAGATTATGACTTAATTTTTATATGACAATACTAAATTAATTTCAGATGTGTCAATACATTTTGTTAGAGATAACATCTCAGCGTCGCATGAAATGTTAATGTTCAACATTTATAAATGTAGTGACATTATTGTTTGTAAGATTCTATTTTATGTGATCCTTATTGTTAATTTTAACAGTTAAAGTACAAAATGGTATTGTACAAAACGGTTCTTTGTAGTTTGTTGGCCGTTAGTTGACGCGCTCCGCCCACGCGCCGGAGCCATAAAACTATTCAAATAAATATTAAATAACAGAAAATAATACAGTTCTTAAAAGACAATATTTTCGGAAGGTCTCAGGAGTAATGGGCTCAGGAGTCTTCTAAATAAACATTTACGGGACGAGTTTTTACTTTAACCGAAATGTCCGTACAACTTTGTTTGATGCCAATTTCGGATTTTTACCATCGCACCGTCGGCCATCGTCGAGCATCGTATCCGCAGTTCATTGACAAAGAGTCGCACTACAAGTAGTATAGTGCGGTCAAAACGGACACTTTGTTCTGTGAACCTGAAAGTTGTGAAATGAACCTCCAACTGGGGATTTTCATTTCCGCTACGACATGGGGCTTTTCAAGAGAGCTGTGAACTGGATTCTGCAAGGTCGGCAGCGCACCCGCATGACCACTTACCGTCTTGTGGTCTATTCGCTCGTCTGCCATGTATTCTATTACGTATTTAAAAGATTTAGTCTCTTGTGTTTTGTTTGCAATATTTTATACAATATTTGACAAAGGCGGCTTTAGGCTTTAGCAAGTCTATTTAAAGTGACTCCTAATATCAAAATATTAGCGTAAAAATGTAAAATGTAAAAAGGCGATGTAATGAATGAATAATATTTTCTATACACTGCCGCCAATTTATAACAAGAAGATTTATGCTATCGAGATAGCTTTCGTTGGAACGAATTATTCCACTCCTGTCCCTCGAACTTGGCCCAATTTTCTTTGAAAGTTAAAACAAAATTGTAGGCCTCATTTTTATTCGCATTATAAAAATAGTTGTGGAAATGTCATAAATACATAATTGATAGGAAAGACTAAATTATACAATAATTAATTGTATAATCATTGTTATCGGCCGCTTTATGATAATTACGTAGTATATAATTAATAACTTCAGAAGATAATAAAAATTCATTAACTAATTAGATACATTTAATATACTTTTCCGAAGTGCCTCGGGGATTTTTTCCGAGGCGCTAAGTATATAATTATGTGTATTAATTACGCTAAATCCAATCTTTATTGTATAGGTTACAGGGTAGCAACAAGTGTATTATAAGAATATTCGCAAAGAATTCCATTCCATTGAGCACTATGAGAGCTAATTTTTATTTTTATAGGTGGAGCTAATTTTTTATTTCAGTATGACTTGGGTGAGACAACAATAATTGTTATATACTATAAAGATAGATTGTTATAAAGATAGGTATCTCTATACCTGTATACTTATGTCTCTACATAAGTATACATGTTTTATGTAATTAGGATACATAAGTATTTATGTTTACAACTGATGGCTCTAAGCTTTTTTAACAGATTGGTCGGTCACGTTATATACAAATACATATGCATTAATAAAATTATAAATAAGTAGGTATTAACTTTTTGTAATTTAACGATAAAGCATACTTATTTGTTAAATGGACTGCAATATAATTGTTCAAGGTTTCCAAAAATTGACATCATGCATTTTCAACAGCAGTACCTCGAAAAAAATCTTATTATTCAAAAGAACCTTCAGTGTGCCCTTAGAACTTTTTTACATATTTTTAATGTTTAAAGAAACACAGCAATATAATTAGCACTGAGGTAAAAATAACAAACAATGAATTTTTGTTACATTTTGCTATTCCTAGTACAGAGCCGTAAACTCTCGCTTTTAAATTTGTTTTAGAAAAAAATTGGAATTGTCACTTAGCGTTAAGAAATTGACGCCGAAAGATAAAATGTTATCTTACATGTGTTATCTTTTCGTAATTATTACAGCGTGATACATATAATCTTAAAACACTTTTTAAAAGACAGTAAACATGAGCCGTGGGTGTGACTTTGTACATATTACCCGTTATAAACAATGAACGTTTTAAATTATATTTACTAATGTAGTAGCATCACGTCGAGTCGTGATCATTGGGCTTTATAAAAAGAAGGCCACTTGATGGTAAGTGGATACATACCAACATTAGTCCAAAATGACAAATGATGACACGCCTCCGGATCTGCTGCCTACCATTGGAGATTTAGGAATGAATTTGGAGCAAACGGCTGGGAAAATGGAGAGATAGGAGAGGGATGGGCATTCCCATCCCTAAAGATATAAGATACATCCCTAAAAAAGATATGGTCAGAGCCCATTGGCTCTGACCATATCTTTTACCCACTACCGAAACATATCGTACCCGTACATTTGGGATATAGGATTAAGTGCAAAATTCAGTACAGTGTATTAGATTATAATTCAATCAGTAATTAATTTATGATCACTTACAGTTTCGTTGTTACATTATTAAAATTAAAATGTCTATTGTTGAAAAAAGTACATATATTTAAGATATCTGTTTAATTAGTCTTCAAAATTTAAAAAGCCGGAGGCTATGAAAAACGCTCCCCGGTCGCCCCCTAAACTAGGACAAATCAACTAGGTCACCCAATGAACTAGAAACACCTGGACTGATGGCCTGACTGATCTATGTCGAATTATTCCTCCCCTGGCCCGAATTCTTGTCCCTGTAGCAACGTGGACCGATATTTTTTATTTTTAGTTTTCCGTGTCCCAAATTGTCGGGATAGGTGTTATGTCCAGCAATGGCGTGTCATAGGCAGATGATATACCAATATGTTCCATCACAGCAGACAATCGCGAATACCCATGTCCACGCCATACCCACAACAAACAAGAAACCTTCTCCAAGTAAGCAGACGTAATCTTTGTTTAACAATAGGAACCTTACCATGACACTGTCTATTAAATAAACATGTTTTAATTTTATTCACTACAGCTCACTATGCAAAGAGTGTATGGAAACCTCGGAAATCCGGCGACATTATCGGAAGCATGCAGCAAGCTCAGAAAAATACTCGACGTCTGGAAGGAGTTCGGGTGGCTCGAGTAAACTAATTGAAGAAAAGAGCTCGTTAAAAAAGAGGAAGTTGGTTCGGTATACAATTAATTAATAAGAGTAAGATAACAACCAAGGGAAAATGGGTATTTCTTATAATTTTTTAGAGTTCATGTTTGATTATTATGACATTGCAAAATGAATAACAGTATGAATAAACGAATAACTGCTGGCTATCATATAAATATGGAAATACCATTTTATTATGACAGTACTAATTCATTTGAAGTGTCAATACAAGCATATTTTGTTACCTAGATAACTTCACAGCATTGCATAAAATGTGATTATTAAAAATAATTATCGCTACATGAGAAGAATGGAAGATAATGGATGGTGGCAGACTATTTCCAACAGTGGGAATAGACTGATAGACCAATAGACTGATGAATATACTTATCCATATACTTACGGATGACTTAGATGATAAAAATGATGGATGATATAATACCATAAGCCTGAAGTGTAACCCGTGCTGAAACGTTCTAATAGCAAGAGAAAGTAAACAAAACTTTTAATAGGGTACTTTCGTTAACAATAGTTGAAATTGATATATTCTTTGCATTATTCAATAACTAGAGGAGAAAACAGACCCATATAACATTGAACACAATAATTTTCATTCTAGATTAACATTATAAGCGATAGATTACAATACCGGCTATAATACAGTATTTTTTGATCAGCGGAATTCTGTATAAAACAGCGTCGCCATATAAATCTTAACATGCGTTAAATGCAAGAACTATTTGTAAACGGACAGACGGACCTGCCATTAACGTGGGCACATTAACACAAACAATGTGTACAATAGTACACAATGAGTTGTTCGCATCTATACCTTTGTTTACAACGGAAAACCATTAAAAATTTTGGGCCAGGAGAAGAGAATTATTATACTAAGAATCCACTGTGATTTGTAGCGTATCCTTTTATTTCCCACCACTAAACGGAGATGATACTCGTATATGCATTTGGGGTAAGAGAATGTAGTATCTATGTATGTTTACCACTATGTTTACCCATTTGTTACCACTTTTCTCTAGAACGTTTTATTCGATTCTAAAGCGGTTTTTTGTAAACGCTTAATCGTACCTTGAAGCATGTTTGAGGATAGGTGTTGTGGTTCTAGGGGGCGCTGCTGTACCAAGTTAAAAGTTTATAATTTCTAAACGAATCTACTTATTCGAATAAGTCTTTCGGTAGTGAATAGTTAAGGAGTCATATATTTAACACATAACCATCAGAATCTGATGTTGAAGCCTAAGGTACCCACCTTGAAGAGAACTCCTTGAAGTTTGATAGTATAACCATGGTGTTTGGACTCATATTTAGAGTTGTTTGGTTCAATGAACACTTCTAATACATAGAGGAGAATTTTGATGTAGCCCACGGCTGATTGGGTGCGTCCGGTGAATGGTGTTATCTCATTCTCACAGAAGACTGGCATGTACCAACATGATTATAATTTCTAAATTAAAGCGTTTGTTCGAATTAGAATTTCTGCAGTTAACAGTTAACGAGATACAACTTTACATATAACTGTCAGCGTCTGATACTTACTGGAGCCTGAGGTGGATAAAGGAACTCCTTGAAATTTGACGGTAGAATTATCGTTTTTGGTCTAACTTTTGACGATTTTTGCTTCGAAGAACAGTTGTAATATGTAATGGAAGGTGATGCTATTTTTACAGCTGATTGGGCGTGTCTGTACTGGACAAGATTTTTCATTCCAATAGAGACCCCTGTGTACAAATGTATTCCCTTCTATTCTCTTGTTTCTCTCACCCGGTGGGTTGAGGAAAACGAGATGGATGAGGTAACATGATATACCCTATTCCTCATACTTCCCAACCCTCTTTCCAGTGCACTTGCGTCTTTCCTCTTGATGCTGGTCGGACTTGGATACGTTTAAGAAAATTCTCAATAAAAAAGGTAAAATTAAAAAAACAAATGCAAAATTTTACATTAAACTATTGCAGATTGTCAACAAGACTGATTGTTTTTATTTTAACCTTTTCAGAGGCATAGAGATTTTTTTTTCCGTCGAGGTTTTATCAAAAATTGTCATTTTGTCTTTTTTACGAGTATATTTTGGGTGACAATAGTGTAATTATGTTTTCTTATAAAGTATTTTGTTGCGAAATAGCTTATACAGATGAAATGATAGCGCAACATTTTAGTGAAATGACATCAATTAAATCTACACGTTTAAATAGAGTTTAAAATAAATCATGTTATAAGTACCTACTTAAGTCAGTAGCATCTTTGTGTTTAAAATGTCTGAGAGGAAAATATTGTAATTTACGTTATCACGGTTTTCCGCCAGGTCATGCTAACATGTCAAAACATAATAAAATAAAAAGAGGATTATCTATTATCATTGGGAGCAATCTCCTCAAATAAAAATAAGATTTAGAGGAGCGTTGTTTTGACAGTACAAAATCTTATTAAGGAAATCGTAACTAACAAATGTTCTTATACTACCTTATTTGTACATTAGTATTAGTATTCTTATACTACACATATAAGTGTAACACGGGACCGACAACCGATGTGGGACATGAGTCCTCAATTGAAGACTACATATTTATCTATTTAAACGGGTCTTAACGCGAATGTTCACCTTATTTATTTTACTCGACATTGCACCAACCATGGTCACCACCCACGGTCACCAACCATGGTCACCAACCATGGTCATAAATAATAGATAAATATGTGTGAAAATGTTATATTGGAGAATCATGTTATATTGGGAATATTATCGGGAAACATAGCGAGGAACGATGACTTGAAGAAAATCGGTACTGAATGTCGTTTTTGCGGTATACAGCTTGTGCTGAGCTAAAACGGATGCCTAGTTTCCACACACAAGGGACTGAGCAGTTTTATCGCCTTGTTCAATTTTTATTTTTTGTTTGCTCTTGTTTTATGTATGATTAAGACATTTTGGAATAAGAAATTGTAATGTTTGCGATCACTTGTGTGCACGAAATAAAATTTCTATCTATGTATCTATCTATAAGAAGAACGGGCGACCGTATGTGGAGGCGATCCTTGGAGAGGCTTATATACAGAAGCGCAGAGATACAGGTTGATGGTACAGTGTGGTATGGTGTCTTATTAACCCATAGATATAAGCCTCGTCAAGGCTCTCGAAGAACAAGTTCTTGTACTGGTCTCATTCAGCTACTTTCATTAAAAGTTCCACTCGTGGTTTCCATTACAGTTTATTGATATGTAATATAATAAATACCCTACTTTTACTTAGTCCTACGGCTACCATAAATTGTGGGGAATTTAATAAATGCAAAAATGTGTCTTAGTAATTGACAATAGCCAGCGCGACGTTAGACTCTGTTCAAACGTGTAGATTTAATTGATGTCATTTCACTAAAATTATCATGTTTAGCTATCATTTCACTGATCAGCGGTGAACTTGTCCCGACTGAAAAAAATGATTACTTATAATAGTTTATACAGTATAAAAAATTGAAACATGATCTATTTCTTACAGAATACATCTGGACTGCCTCCTTTAGATGACAAGTTTGATTCAGAATCATCAATATTCGATACTCCTACAAATACTTTAGGAAAATCTAAAAATGAAGTCGGCACTATAAGTTAAATACTCTAAATTGATCAAATCCTTGAAGCAAAAAACTCGTCGTCTAAAGAAGAACGCTTCAATAGAAGAGATTTTATTAAAATTGAAATAGGAAAGATACATTAGTAATGACGTCTCAAATATATTGTCCGAAAAAAAAAATATATTGTTTGTAAACATATTATTTTTTAGAAAAAAACGTGTGATTTACTATGACCTTAATTCACCGAAGACCTAAGACCTTCATATTATTCTAAGACTAAACTCATACGGAATAAGGATCTCACATTACGTAAAATTTGCTTTTCATGCACAATGCTATTGTACCTCAGTCTAACAAAATTTAAGTAAATTTATGATCTAATACCTACCTACCGTTTTTATAGCCACCTACAATCCCACGCATTAGCTATAATCGTAAATAAAATCGATTTAAAATCGCTTTTTCAGCGACAATTAGTTCTGACTTTTTGTAGAGGACACCTTAAAGTTTATAGTTCGTTACTTAAACATGTCTTGTCAACTACCCTTTAATTTTATGCGTGTTACACCACGATATATTTGCAGCTGTTAAAATAAAATTTCAAATACACCATTTCATAGTGTCTGATTTTTGAGCTGTAAAAGTTAAGTTGGATGAAGTTGTAGCAGTGTTCGTTTGACTGACATTTTATGGTTACTTCGTAACCCAATTTATGGTTCAACAAATTCGCGGAACGCATGGTTCCGTCATAAAACCCCTTTAAGGTATTCTATAATCGACTTTTTTTTTTATTGAAACGGGTGACAGATGACACAGTTTGTATGCATTTTATTGCAGCCGTGTTTTGATAACAGAAGCATGTGCATGCACTTTGTTATAGTGCATCGTAAATTGCATTGCGCTTTATCATGGCGGCCGATTGACAGGTGCAAAATGTTTGGAATAGACATTTATTTAGTGGGTATTTCTGACGTATTAGGTATGACTTTTATTCATGGACAGTTGAGTATAGCCTATTACATCTCCTTGCAAGCCCCTCCTTTTAGTCACTGTGTTGTAAGCTGTAGTCACTGCTTACAACTGTGCTGTAAGCCGTTGCTAACCACATGAGCCCAGCGGTTAGACGTTAAAAGGGGTTAGGCGCAGAATGTCCACTTCCAAAAGGTCCACCTAACGCAAACCGTGGACTTCGCTAATGTGCATGCACTTCGCGAAACGTGCCCTTCTCATAATGTTCACTTTTGGTAAAGTTCATTGAACAAACAATGTTGAACAACAAGTAACAAAATGGTGGGGTCATCAAAAATCAAATCTTTAATTTAGCTATATTTTACTGAAGCTTTATTTTATTAAAGGTAAGAAATATAAAAACAATTTGTACTAATAAGAACCATCACCTCAAGGAAGAAATGTTTGATTCTAGTCGTTCTAATTATGGTATATGTATTTCTAATTTAACTACCATTATTTCTAATTTAGAAATACATATACCATAATTAGAACGACTAGAATCAAACATTTCTTCCTTGAGGTGATGGTTCTTATTAGTACAAATTGTTTTTATATTTCTTACCTTTAATAAAATAAAGCTTCAGTAAAATATACGATGAAATTTTTTGATGAAAGAGAGTAGTGGGATTTCTAACACAGACTGCTGGAATATACTCGTAGAATATCGTTGGTTGATAATTGTAGAATATCCTATTTCTTGAGGAAATAGAACACTAAAATTATTAAAATCAATAATTTATTTGATAGTTTTTCTTTGTAATTAGAATTATTTTATATTTGAACTTGATAATGTTTTTAAGCTACTGGTATGTGGTATAATTAGAAATACAAAAAACAAACAGTTCTTCCAGAGGGTATTTTTTTAAAATGATTATAGGCATATTGTTTATAAACAGTTCTTCCTAAGGGTATTTTTTTTAAATTATTATACATTGTTTATTTGTTAGCTGTATAATTTTGTTAATTTTTACACGAATGACATTATTTTGTAAATGTATAATTTATTTGTTGTATACTGTTGACTCTAATGGTAACTAATGGACTTTCTGTGTAGTACTTCTACCGATCGCTTCTAGTAAGTACAAAACTTTGTTTAACATTATTGATAAGGGCTAAAAACAAAACAGTTTAAAATAAAACTCAAGGAGATCAGAACTGTTATGGGTGTGATGAAAGATATCACTATGTAGGTAACATTAGAATATATGCATAGGTTTTAAACAAATAACGTTATACTCCACAGTAAAATTTTCTGTATCGTGGGTAAGTGTAGAGACACGTGCAAAGACGATACAAGATTCGGGCAAACAGTTAACAAGAAAAAAATCTCTAACATCCGATCTAGAATTGAACCGGCTACCTTTTACACGGCAGGCAGGTCACTCCTTAAGTCTACAAGAAAGAAACTGAAATGTACTTAACGATATGTAAAATATCGGCCAATCGAGCTTTTGCCCAAATGCAAATTCTTTTGCAGCTCATTATCTACCCATTCAATATACGGTAAGGCAGCGCCAACCGCAAATATATTGTTGTAGAACAAAGCTATTCATTAAGTTAGAGCAACGAAAATGAACTTTGAAATCATCACAATAACTTGATTATGAACGCAAAGAAAGTTTGTAGACGTACGTGTGATGTGAACGATTGGTTGGCCAATGCTTTAGAGCAAAAGAATCGAACATGTATGTTGCTAATTTTACAGTATACATACAACATATAGGTAAACAAGATTCCTGTCATTATAATTTTGAAACAATAACAATAGGTAAGTATGTGAATTAAACAATCTAATATACAAACTATATATTATATACATTACCCAATCTATACATATAATAAAACAGTATAATGGTTTAGTCTGTATATTGGTTTAATTTAAAAAATAATAATTTGGGTGTCTCCTACCACACAGAACCAGAACCAGAACCTAGAAACCACAGAACCCAAAACAGTAGTTTTTAAATATTGGCCGTATGTTTGTCTGTGTGTCTGTATGTCTGTTTGTTTGAATATCACGTAAATACTACTGAACGGATTTTGATCGGGTTTTCACTAATGTATAGTTTACAATATGTATCCAGAAGGAAAACTGGTATATGTGTCATCTTCATATGACAAAAGGCAGTTGAGATATATAGAGGAAAATATAAAATGACTTTTAATAGAATTGTTCAAAAGCTACTGGCTGGATTTTCATCCGTGAAATCTATTATGTCGATACTTTTACAGGTGTTAAAAATCTTTTACAGCTGTTTCGTCCACGCGATCGAAGCCGCAGACAGAAGCTAGTATATTAATATAAATATATATTCTATTTAATTATGTAGATCAACCTAATCTACTAATCTGTTACTTGAGTCTTTTGGGTTGGGTTAGGTAGGTAGCTATAAGCCCAATTCTAATGTTTGCCCGTAGCTTTTGAATTAGATCTTTTTATATGATATTTTCTCGATTATTTAACTAGTTACTTATGACACTCGAGGCGACCTCATAACTTGGCGTGGCTAAGTAACAAAAAACTGAAGCTGCTTCAAGTAGCATAAAGCTAATGATTAGGTTGCATGAATTACTTAAAATTCTCCGTCAACGTCGAACATATGGCAAGAGTATCTCGTCATTATCTGCTTGAGTCTCTTCCAAATTTAGATAAAACACACTTAGGTACACTTTTAGTAAAGATTGTTTAAAAACATCTCAGCTGCTTCAGCGCTGCAATCAGCAGTGTGATTGAGTAATTTATATAAAATACCCTAGTATTTTACTGTTTCTAAATAAATATACGACTAAATAATGTATGAAACTAGAAATCGACCCGTAAAATGAAAATATCTATAGAAATACATATTGAGTTACAGGGTATAGGAGTCACAAGTTAGAAAAGGACGGCGCCACTATGTTAATGATGTCACTAATACGGTAGGTATACTTTCAAGTCTTTACTAGAGGCAGCTCGTTTATAGATCTCAGCTGCTTCAGTGCTATAATCAGCAGCGACTTTTAATATTTATATCGAACAGTATATACTACTCTTCCTATTGTAGAACGCAGGAATCCAATAATGCACAACTCCGCTATAATACAAATTAGGTTCAAAACGGTCTGCCCAGAATCACATTTAATCTCCTATTTTATAGTCTTGTTTCCCACCATGACCAAACATCGGAAACCCACCTTTTTGTGTTGACATAACAAAAAATATATTCTAACAATTATTTTCCACAGATGTTATAAGAAAACATTTTAATGGAAACTTTTTAAAAATAAATAGCTTACACTATAAGATTATATAACTAAATACATAATAAATTAAAATATTTTGAGAAATTATTGATTTACAGAGGTTGTGGGTCACAAATTAGGAAATAATACTATTTTAATGACGCCACTGCTATTACATCCATTCATGATTGACAGAGATAACAATAATTCTATACCTAAAATTTTCTTTTGCTCGTATAGGTATGATATGAACATTTTGTGAATTAAAAAAAATATTATTTTTATGTTTTTTCTCCAGTTGTCGATTAAACCACAAAATAAAACATATTTCAAGGATTTTCAACTACCGAAATTGCGACTAAAAATATTCAAACACCTACTCCATTTATTAAAATTCTACTTAGTCCTATATAAGAATAATGTGGGAATTTAACGATAAAGGAGTGAGAAGACCTTTTTTCTCTTGTCGTTATTCACTCTTCTTTTTAAATTACTACTCGAAAAGTAAAATAAATTAATGATGGATGACTTTTAAATAATTATGTAAATTAAATTAAACAACTCTAAAACTACCGGTGTAGTAATACAACTTAATACATCTCCTAACAACATAATTCCAAACCTGTTTTACATAAAGCGCTGCATGTTTTTCTTCAGCGCCTTTTTTGCTCGTTTGTTTGACAAAATTCACCCACTTCATATGTCACAGCTCTTTTCGAAAAGTGCGCGATAAAGGAGTGAAAATGTTCACAGGATAGGTGTTTGCGTTTTTGAGTGGTTATTTTTAACACTTCAGAACTAGAGGGTCGAGAAGATAACGAGATTTTATAAAATGTTTGCTTTAAAAAGTCTGAAAACAGATTTAACTATGTACATATATATGTAAGTTAAGTGTATTTAAGAAGAGATTGCACCAATATATAAAGAATAATATATCTAAGAATAGCTAAGTTGTACCTAAAGAAATTATTGTCAGTAACCAAACAAATATTAATATAAGTAGTTAGTAATGTAAGGGAGAGTGCACGCTTCAATCCAACAGCCGCTGAGCGCGCTCGACTGGCCACGTTACGCCTCTCTCACAGAAGACTACCTTAAAATGTACTGTATTTCCTACTTTATCTTATTTCCCTACCTACCATACCTACCCATTTTCTAAGCTTTCTCCAAATCCATTCCTATATCTCCAAAGGTAGGCAACGCATTCGGGGGCCTGCCAACGTTTGTCATTTCGGATTAATGTTGGCATGTATCGCGGATGCCTATGGGCGACAGTATCCACTTACCATCAGGTGGGCTGTATGCTCGTCTGCCGCCTACGTCCATAAAAAAAAAGTATAAATACTGTTTTTCAGTTAAGTGAATATTGTTATATTCTTTGAGAAATAAAGTTCTTAGACCTACATATTCTTAATATGACATTTTAGTTGTGAACTCTTAGTACCTACATACTTCTTTTATTATCAATAATACTCTATGGATAGAAGTCTATAGAAGATGATAAAGAGTATGATTTGGAGAATACGTCA
Source organism: Sesia apiformis (assembly GCA_914767545.1). Taxonomy (NCBI): domain Eukaryota; kingdom Metazoa; phylum Arthropoda; class Insecta; order Lepidoptera; family Sesiidae; genus Sesia; species Sesia apiformis. The sequence continues at coordinate 12,067,934 of OU611963.1, read as the reverse complement.
AATTCGAATTCATTATTTTTATCTCTAGTAAGTATTTCGTCTTAAGAACAAGATCAAATTTCATTTATAAATTGATTATGCTTCCAACGTAATTTATAAATATAACTATTGACCATTATAATTTATGATTTCCATTATTTATAATTCTAGATTTGGATTCAGATTCTTTATTTGCCAGAAGTAGGTACGGGTTGCAATTAGGGTTGCCAACTTTATTTAGGCCTAATATAGTATTTTCAAGCCTAGGATCCATAAAAATATACATACTCGTAGTATTCTTTAAAATTATATTTTATTTTTAACGTAATAAGTATTTATTTATATTTTATTTTTAAATGAGTGGTTGTTGCTACATTGAGCATTAATCAACTGTTTATTTTACTTTTAAGAAAAGCTACATAGCTATCTATTATTGCACTCTAAATTTAAATTACAATAAACCAATAACTCTGCTTTTATAAGATTCTGTTGCGCTCATCTCTCCATTTAGTATTCATCACAAAAAAATATGCGCTCTGTAAAACTCTGTAATTATACAAATAATTAATTGTGTCTATACATACACTGCCTCGTCTCCGTGCCAATACCTACTTATATTATATAAATAATTAGTTGAGTATAGACTGTATATTATATATTGGTAGTACCTGCCTCGTCTCCGTGCCAATTCTTATATTGTACAAGTTTTACAATTGCCAAGAAAGGGTTATACTTGCCACTATATAGGTACATTACTATTGTCACAAACTTACTTAATCGCTTAAATTACATTAAATAAAGTGCCCATCGTAGTCAATTTGATACTATACACATAGGACCGGATAAATGTCACTTTTTATTCTTTTTTTATATGCCAATATCGCAATTAGCAAATTATGCCAGTGTCGAGTTTTCTTCATAATTAACAATTTTGAAATCAAAACAATTCAAAACGCACCTCGTCAATGTCCAGTCTCGTCGAAGTAAGTCAGGCAGAAGTCACTCAGTAAAGTGATAGTAGCTTTACCGAGCACGGCAGAGTTGGACTCCTTGCAAGTATTTACAAAAATATGCAGTCGTATGCTTTTATTTGATTATCAGAAACATTACTCACAAAATATCACTAGTAGGTACACACAACCCATAATACTAAAAACCCATAGTACACAATTTTTATTATAATCAAACGTAAACTCGTCTTAGCTTCTCGGGTTCCCGTTTCAAAAAGTCTAAATGTTTCCAGTTTCTTTACTTAGCCTCTTTGTTAAAACCAAATAAGTTACCATAAACACAACTCGAACTATTATAATAATTCTAAAACCGACAATCGTCGGTTATCTGGTTCTTAATTTCTCGATTTTTTTCCAGTGAGCTTCTAAATACGTCATATGTACATCAATGTTTTTTTCACTATCCAGGATGATTCGTTGTATCCATGTCTTTATAAAGTATATAATTATTGTTACTGCATTTACCCGTTTTCTTTCTTTTTAAAATCCGTTTAGTATAAATTTAATTATAATGTGAACAACGAGAAACTAAAATGTTATATTTCGTGTTATGTCATTCATCATGTCATATCATATCATATTTTATAGATTTATCTTATTCAAATCTGTTCAAAAACTGTTTTGCCCCTGCGTATTTCCCATGTGATTGTAATCACAACAGCACTAAACGTCACATGATGATTTGATCTCCACTGTGCAGGGCCGCAGCTCGCCTGATAAGGGAGCCAGATGCGATGACAGAGGGCCTATGATCAGCCATCCGCCCACCGATCGTGTTACATTGATAGTGATTCATATTACGATTCATGTTATTGGTTATTTACGTTTGAAGCACTGTGTCATAGATCTTAGTAGCTGGGAAAATTATTCGTAGATGAAATAAAGCAATTACAAAATTTAATTAATTAAATTTTGAATTATCATGAACACAAGTCACACAATGATCAACAAAATATCACAAGCTTCACTATATTCCTAATAATTCGAACAAATTATTCTTAATAGTCTTATCTGAACATCCTGGTCTTTGACTTTACAAATGTCACATTTATCTCAATAGAAGGTAAACCTAGCCTTAAGCTGTTACAACTTACAACTTCTTTAATGTGTGTAATTTATTAGTAGGTCTATGCGGATTTAAAAGGTGAAACTGAAGTGGCACACTTCTCAGAATGTCAGGCCGTGGATTGCTGAACATTGAATGATAATTATAAACATGTGTTAATATGGGCTGCCGATGGTGTTAAAGTATTTTCACAAAATGAAGAATATATGCCATAATAATTAAAAGAATAATTAGAAAAAGACGCTGAGTTCAATTTATTTGGTAGCCACCGGGATAAAATGTACACAGCATGCTCAGTAGATAGTCAGATGCTTGTGCATTTTTTACAGTAACGGTTTATTATATTTTCATTACCATTAATTATTTTATGGACCTTTAAATGATATTGTAATACATACTATATGTATAATCATTGAGCTAGTATCAAAAGGCTAATGAATATGATATACCTTGTTATATTAGTTTTAATTATAAAAAGAAACCCATTTTCTTTCTTTTTGTACTAACAATTATCGTATGTTACAAGTAGTAATGTTTGAAAGTAAACAAAAATTGCTACAAAAGAAAATTTATGAGAAGATTTATGATTTCTGTAGTTCGACGGCTTGGACTTAAAAATACCTTTTCTGAAAGGCTTTGGTATTTGAAATTTGAAAGGCGTGCTTATTTGTTTCCTGCTTTCATAATTAATTTCAAGTCTAATTGTCACTATCACTGTTGACATAGATACGAGTACATCTATCTATATTAATAATGTGGGTGCATTTATTAAAGTAACTAAGGTTCTGATTTATATAATAATAATTTATAAAAACCCAAACACCGAATTTTAATTATCCATATCAGTGCCATTAGAACTCATTCTGACTGCATTTTTTGCGGCATCCCAACAATTTCACGTGCTATTTACACCGTGTAGGATCAACCCATCAAATTTGACGTTTCGGTGAAATTTGTCGGCCTAATATCAAAACTACTGAGTGACAGACTACGGGAGTCACGTGAGTCAAATTTCAAAATTACATGTGGCTCTATTTTTTGTGTTTCGCGTGTGTTCTGCAAAAAAAAAAACAAGCTGATAACTTTTGACACAGACATGGATTCTGCCATGAGTAGCTACTGTAATTCTTAGTGGTAAATTTATGCCATATTTCATTTAAAGTTAAACTTAAACGTTTATAAAAGAAATAAACGCATTGATATTTTTTTTTGTAATCTAATTCGGTATATATATATATATATATATAAGTAGTAGTGTGAAACGTTGTTTCTTCTTATCGGAAATAACGTTCACTTTAATCGACCGTTTCTAATCATCGAATCTTTTCAAATTCTCAAATAAATTCCATCCCTATTGTCACTATTTGTCCTTTAACTAATGCGTTCACAAAAAACAGTACAAATTCAAAACTGTAAACTTCATGCCTATCTTTACATATATTATCATAGCCCGATGTCCTGCTATGCTACAGTTAAGAACCTATTCGACCAATAATTACTTTGGTAAAGATTATTTTCTATACCTTATTGAAATAGTCAAAACACGAAGGCACGCTTACATCCACGCGTCATTGTTTGAACACTTTACGCCATGTTTAACACCACAGTTTGTCCAAATTTCGGTTTCCATTTCTAAGAAGAGTCTATTCCGAACATTTGTAACTTGTCGTGTCGAATTCAAGGTCCGTTATTCAACTTTGTCATCGTCAGTCAACAGTTCTAACTTTTTCGGTGCATAATTTTTTTTTATACAGAACTTGATGGAACCAATAAATATTTCAAAAGTGGAGCATTTTATTAGAGCAGGCCTCTGTGGAAGTCAATAACTGTTTTTACTTTCAACGAAATATTTTTTGTTTTGTTTATAAACAATAGTTAAAAGCGAAGGTCGCGGAATTTAGTAGTTATTAAAATATGCGGTTGTTGTTGCGATTATGACACAACATGGAAAGTTAAATCGTGGCTTACAAAAATAATTAACTCGATACTTATATTATTTTGAAAATAATTAACTAGATACTTATATTATTTTGAAAATAATTAACTAGATACTTATATTATTTTGAAAATAATTAACTAGATACTTATATTATTTTGAAAATAATTAACTAGATACTTATATTATTTTGAAAATAATTAACTAGATACTTATATTATTTTGAAAATAATTAACTCGGTATCTTATATTGAATGTAGCAACTACGTTATTTTTATTTTACCGTACTTACTCGCACTTTGTTATGCTCTACAATCCTCCAATATTTTTTTCCAATTTACATGTTAATTTGTCTTGGTTTTCCAGGTGTTTTTTCCTAATGCCAATGTGTTCCTCTACTTTTTCTTCAGCATGCCCATCGATGTCCATCTATATTATCATCCCGTTTGTCCGTCGTAACTCAGGCATCTTCGCCATTTATGACCTGCACATCTCGACTCATCGTTTACAATAACTATATATATTTTTTATTCTCACGTTTTAACAGGGACCTTTGTCTTTATTTAGTGGATATGTCAGTCCCATCGTATACTGACTACTCTCATACAAACACAATTATTCTAATATTAAATCCTATAGCATCTTAGCTTCACCCGAATATTATTTAGCTAAAATGCTGTGAAACATAGCATTATCTAAACCATTGATATTATGTCTAGTTAATATCATCATTATTTTAAGTCTGTTCCAACCACATACCCCTAACCGATAATTATGGTCTCATTTTGTATTAATGACTCCATTTCATGATGCATCCTGATACGATATTCGCTGGAAACTTCTCGACTCAAAGATCATTTGTAGTATTACTTTAGTTTAAGAATATTTATAAAAAAAATTGTAAGTGTACTTGCATTTACTGTACCTTTATTTATTTTGTTTAATAGAAACCTTAGAAATTACTAAAATGAAACAAAGTGAAAGTAAATCGCTAACAATCCTTTTCCACACAATAAGCGTTTCAAATGCTTCAATATCATCTCGTTCACTGGAATTTCACTTTTACATCCTAATTACCTCCGCCCTGACAAGGACTCATTTGAACGGAGAATTTTAAAATTTATGGTTACACAGTTTCGCGCAAAGGGTTCCACATTGTCAAAGGCAAAATATTTTCAAGGTTGTTCCAAATTAATGCAACTCTTGCTTTGACTCACGTAGCGGTCCCTTTCAACTGTGTCCTTTTATGCCATTTCGACTAAACGGTTTTAGTTACGGTAAGCAAAGAATAAAATACTGTCTGGTGTTAAAATAGAGGACACTGACAATTTGACAAATGTTTTCTAAGGATTTTGAACTTAAACCCATTTGAACAAGGTTTGTTCTGCAATAATTTGTAGAGAAAGGGTAAAATTTCTGTCTTCGTGCATTTTTTTCTGTAGATATTGCCAAAGTATTACGCGATTCTTGTTTTATAACATAACGGCGAATGTTCGCGAGGCTTTTCACCCTTTAGCAATAAAGCCATCTTAAAAACACGTTACTTTTTGTAAAAAAATGGCGCTTTATGTACTTTTTCGTATTTTTGTCCAAAAATTTTATTGAAATTTGACAAAGCTTGCGAAAGGGGTTGTGTAAATTACAACTTTTTTGCCGTTTTTGGAAATCAGTCGTTAGGCTGTTTTTAACAACCCTTTGAAAGACAAACTAACTAGTCATGTAAATACCTAAAATGTATAAACAATTCTGTAAAAATATTAAAAAACTAATACCTGGTATAATTAATAATTATGACCGTACAATATTTTTCAACACTTAATTAATAGTCTCACTACAATAAAAGAATGAAGAAGGAATGAAATATTGTAATAATCTTAAAATACGGATAATTCTTTCTTGTTTTGAATGTCAGACTTGAGACTGACATTACCATAGAGGTAATTCAAAGGTTCCTTAGCAAAGCATTTTTTATTGATAAAAAAAATGATAAACACAAGCTATATGTACAAACTGTTCCTGGAACATTTAAACAGTTTCTATTTCAAAACACAATTCGACGGCCCAGACGAATAAAGAGGTAATATGAAAACTCTTACTTTATAGGAGAGCGCAAATACACAAAAATGTCATTATCACACTTGCATTATTAATAAGGCAATAAATTTTATCCCGTTTCTAACCGATACTTTTTAGTTCTATAGACTGGAGATTCTCATTTACTGTAGAAACTACTTTCATTAATGGACTTCATTTAATGGAACATAAAGCTTGTCTGAATCAAAGCAATTTTTTTTTTTTTTTTTTTTTTATGTTAGGAGAGACAATCAGGAAAAATCCTGCATGGGACACCTGGTACCATCAATGCTGGCTGGGCCAGCCTAGGTGGTACCAGGTAGTGTCGGACTCCTACCGACTAAAAAACCTGATTGTCTCAACATCGTGTTTTTTGACTAATTCTTGTGGCCGTGCGGCCTTTTAAGAGTCACCGGTCGCGTTGATGTAGGGCGAGCGCAGAAGGCGCTCAGCCAGGAGAAAAGTGTGCGTTGCAACAGCCTAAGGGCTCCCCCGCCGGTAAACCGGCGGAAGGAACGAACCTCGGCTTAGGGCGTTGCATTGGGGGATACCGCGGGATCGCGTGTCGGCGGGAAGCGCCCAGGCATGTGTCAATGCCTAGTGAAGGTGTTGGCTGGGGGCCAGTGTGTTTTCGGTGTAACGATGGGGGACGTCCACGTCTCCGCCGGCGGGGACGGTGTCTGTGTGCTGTGTTTGAGTTTAGGGGGACGCCTTGAAGAGGCCAAGGGCGCTAAGTACGGACTCGTACTTGATTATAAGGTCCAGACGGGCCAAAGGGTTACCGTCAGTGGTCCTTAGGGCTTGGGCCAGGTCTTTGATTTCCTGGGGGTTTATGACTCCCAGGAAGTTTCTGACTAGGGCCAGATCCTCCATTATACCAGGACTAGCCTGGCTTTGGGAGGAGGTGGCCTTAGGGGCGGGATTGGGGGCCGGCGCAGTTGTGGCTGGAGTGGTCCTCCGCCAAGATTGCGGCTCGGGGGCGGCTGAGGTGATCCTGCGCCAAGATTGCGGCGCAGGTTTGGGTGGAAGCGAGGGGAAGCTCGCGGGTGTGAGCACTGCGGCTGGGGTGGGTTGTGCAGAAGGCACGGGTACTGGTGCTTTCACTTGCACCGACATGAGGGGGGCCAGTAGCGCCTGTGTAGGAGAGCGCTTGGCGGGGGGGTGGGGGCATAGCGGGGGCCCTCCTGGTGCACCTCCGCGGCGCTTTGGGGCATCCGCGATAATTCGCAGGATGCCCCAGTTGTCCGCAGAGGATACAGCCAGGGGGGGTCCTCGGCGCCCTTGGGACGGGTGCAGCTGCTGGTGCCGTGGTTGCCCAGGCACTTTACGCAGCGGGGTCGCGCGTAACAGTTACGAGCTGCGTGGCCATAATGTTGGCAGTTGTGGCATTGCCCGATGCCGCCACGCCTATGGGGGGCCTCAAAGGAGAGGCCGGAGAGCCCGCAGATAGTGCGGGCGTCGAAGATTTTCTTCCCCTCGGAGGTGAGGGGAAGGACAACCAGTACTAGGTTGAAGGGGGTTCTATCGCGCCCCTTGTAGAGACGGTGCACTTCCTGCACCGGGAGATCGAGGGATTTGAGATCCTCGAGGATCTCGTCTTCTCCCAATTGGGGAGGGAGGCCACGGACCACAACGCGGAGACGACGCTCCTCTTCCGTGGCGTACGTGTGAAAGTCAATTTTTTCCTTTCGGAGAAATGAAGTGAGGGATCTAAAGTCCCTTGAAGAGGGGACTTGGACTTTGATGGCCACCGGGGAGTTGGTAGCCTTTGTGAAGGAGATCTTTTGTGTCTCCATAGTGGCGCGGATGTGTCCCCAACGGGCCTTGTCTTGAATGAAGACAGGGGGAGGGGGCTTCTCGGTGCGGGGGACCGCGGGCGGGGGGGTGCTCTGGCGGGAGCAGGAGGCCGTGCCGGGCTGGGCTACGGGGATTGTTTTTGCAGCCTTAGGGGGTGCGGAGGGGATAGGGGAGGAGGTCTTAATAGGCCTCTTCCTTCTGCTGACAATGGTGAAGCCATTGTGGTGCTGGGACTCGTTGTCGGGTTCGGACTCGCAGTCGGAGGATTCTGAATCAAAGCAAGCAACTGACTTTATAGATATATGAAATCTGAACTTTGTAGATGAGCCATCTTTTAACAGCGTCTTTCTCTTTTGTTAACCTTGTAATATGAGGTACTACAGAATGCAGAAACAGTCTTTTGAACTTCTAATTTTTGTAGAGGATTATTGTTTATAATACCTGTATGTACATTTTTGATTTTTTTTTTAACTACAGTAATATAATATGACTCAACGACAGTAAATTCAATAACATGTTCAGTGTCGTCTTTTGAAGGTTGTCATATATTATTTCAGGTCTAAGGAGAAGTCTCCATTATATGTATTACTGATTTGTTTAATTTTATTAACACTAACTTCTTCATTTAATTTCAAAAACTACTTCAATATACATTATCTTACGAACATTAAGAGCCTTCGTCAAATCAGGATTACACGGCAATTTATATAATGTTATTACCATTTGATATACATATTTTGTTTTCTCTCATTTTTTTATGGACGAAGGCGGCAGGCGAGCATTCAGTCCACCTGGTGGTAAGTGGATATTGTGGCCCATAGACGTCCGCGATACATGCCAACATTAGTCCAAAATGACAAACGTGGGCACGCCCCCATATGCGCTGCCTACCTTTGGAGATATAGGAATAGATTTGGAGAAAGGGTTGGGAAAATGGGGAGGGATAGGATGGGAATAGACTCTTTTACATCTTACTTACAACCGAAACATGTACGTACATTAGGGAAATATATAAGATAAAGTGGGAAATTCAGTACATTTCAAGGTACTCTTCTGTGAGAGAGGTGTAACGTGGCCCAGCGGCTGTTGGATTGCACCGTGCACTTTCACCCTTAATGAACAATGAATTGATAAACATACAATAATACAATTATATAATACATATATTAATATGTCCAATGTAAAACATATATTACGTTAGAATTATCCCTACACTTGAGGTAACTTGATAACTTGAGTTACATTTTTATTGAGAATTTTTATTTATGATATAAAAGGAGATCAAATGTATAAACAATACACTTTACACTCAGCAGTAGAATAAAGGCGTAACCTATTAAAACGGTCGTGTTCTGGCGAGTGATAATTATTATTTGAAGCCTTGCAAGGTAGTGTAACGTGGCTGTTCTGCAATATAAAATGTGATAGATTTCGGAAGTATAAAGACGTCTATTGCAATATTTTCGTGAATATCCACGATATATTTATTAAAAAATGACATAATGTATTTCTATAGATAGAATTGAAATATGCAATAAAATTAAAAATCATGTTAAGTATTTTACGACTCTATTCGTTTGTACCGTCGAATTGCCAACAAACCATTAACAAGAACCCTTTTAGCAATCCTTTCGCTAATTGTTCACTAAAACCTCTATAAAACATTCTGCTAAAGAAAGAATAAAAAACTGCAGTTAACGGGTTAGAACAAAAGTTTATTTTAAAAGAAATAACAAAACTTGCAAACAGTTACACAATTAAGCAAATAAAAGAAAAGCTAATGTATTTAAAAACATAACAATACACTGAAAATCAATGTGTGTACCATTATTCACCTTATTGCATTTATGTACATAATCGTAGAAAATTCGAGTTAATTGTCTGGATACATTCTCTACCACCTAATCTTTGGGTTGAACAGAGAAGCGCGTTGTGAGGTGCGATAAAACGTAAGTATTGTATTATCGTAAGTATTAAACGTAAGTAAGTACGTGAGTAAGTATTATTAAACGATGATTAGTAAATATTTTACACAAATACTTGCAACAAATATATACGTACTTATAAATAATACGATATTACTGACATAATTATCTTATGGACTTCGTGGCGATAACTCGAGAAGTGATGATGTTAGAGATTTTTGTTTGATTACTATAAAAACTATATATTGTGCATTTTGTGATTTAATAGTGATAATTTATTGAACTTCAAAGTGTTTTTATGCATAATGTTTGTGATACTTAAATAAAAGCATAGAACCGCGTTTTTCGTGTGCTTCCAAGGAGTCATTTTTTATCCTCAGTAAACCTTACTGAGCGACTCCTAACTTACTTCGACGGGACGGGACGTTGACATAATACGTTTTAGACTTTAAAATTGTTTATTGCGAAGAAAATTTGACACTGGCAGAATGTAAATTCATTATTATTGAATTTATTTATTATTTACTTAATTTATCTGAGAATGTCGACTGAGACCTTATTGTCGGTTCTAGTTTCCCGGACTTAACGAAATGAAATCGATTCATTTCTGAAGAGATTGGTTACAGGCGATAAGAAGTGGATCACCGACGATAACAATGTTTAGAAACGATCTTAGTCAAAGAAGCGAGGTGGGCCATCACAAATAGTCCCAAAGTCGGGCCCTCACTCCCAACAAAGTCATGTTATGTGTATGGCGAGACTGGAAAGGCGTTATGTATTACGAGCTTTTGCCATATGTCCAAACGATTAATTCTAATGTATAGTGTCAGCAATTGGTGACACTGAAACAAGCACTTGAAGGAAAATGCCCAGAATTATTGAATAGAAAAGGTGTAGCTAATTTTCCATCACGACAATGCTCAACCGCATACATCTTTGATAACTAAACAAAAGTGATGGACCTTGGCTGGGAAGTTTTAATGCATACTCCATACAGTCCGGACATATAGCACCTTCGGATTATCATTTATTCCGCTATTTATAAAATTCTCTAAATGGAGTAATAATTATATTCAAGAGGAGCCTTATTACTCATTTATTACTCAGTTTTTCGCTCAGAAACCCCAAAAAATTTATAGCGATGAGATAATGTCTCCGCGAGAAAAATGGCGAAAGATAATCGAATTAAATGGACAATATACCGATCAATAAATATTTATGGCAAAGAACATTATTTTGTTGTTTTATCTTAAAATATTTTTAGGGCATATAGAAATAGAAACTTGAAACAACGAAACTTTAAGTTAGAAAATTGTAACCGAAATTATTAAATTCATACCGATATCTAATAATTTCTTCAGATGACATCCCATTATATAACCGCACGTAGATTCACTTTAGTATTTAAATATTAAAAATTATCCCTAACTGTATTAGCCTTATTATTATATGGAAATAACTCAATATTGGGATGGTTGAGTTTCCTTGGGATAGTGTGTTAGCGACGTGCAAATTAACAATCTACTAGTAAGTACAGAACATAATAAAATGTGTCAACGTAGGTACCTATTTCATTCGTGGTAGTATTAGTACAAGGATGCACGTACGAGTAGCAAAGGTACGTAAAATATGTTAACAAAACATGAAATCACAGTTTACTGTGAGCATTATAATATCTGAGAATTAGCACCCGGAGGTTTATGGGGGCTAACGATTTGAGAATACAAACTAGATATGTTACACAAGCTCTCTAGGGGCTCTGGGGCAGGCGCGTTACAGTCTAATAGTGTTCTATGTTCAGTAGCTCTTGAATCCTTTAATTCATGTGTTTCGAAAATGGAACATTGTTATTACGTAATACCCACTTAAGTTTCAAATTTGCGTCTTTAATGAACCCCTCCTAACTCCTTCCTTCACCAAAGAAGATTAGAAGTTTTCAACCAGGTTCCTCTGATAAGATCCCACTATTCCTACATCCCAGCCCCGATTAAGAATTTCGTGACGGTTTTGCGATTCAGCCTCTTTTCAAGATGACGCCATACTTTTTGAGATTGCGACTCACATTAATGGCTCACTGACACGAAGAATGTTCTGATCATTTGATCACTGTTATCCTTGTTATCATTATGTGAACAGTTGTAGGCGACAATGTATGTAGTTTAGTCGCATACAAAAATCGTATATCTACTTATAATAATCTCACCCGAACTGTTCGAAAAACGCTTCTTGTGTAAATTCGACCAAATGACATCGACAGGCGACTTACAGCGAAAATAGTTGGAAGAGAGAAAAAAAACTAGCAAAGATACTTTTTTTTTTTATGGACGAAGGTGGTAGACGAGCATACAGTCCACCTGATGGTAAGTGGATACTGTAGCCCATAGACATCCGTGATACATGCCAACATTAGTCCAAAATGACAAACGTTGGCACGCCCCCGGATGCGCTGCCTACCTTTGGACATAGAAATGCATTTGGAGAAAGGGTTGGGGAAATGGAGAGGGATAGGATGGGAATGGACTCTGGCACATCTCACTCACTACGTACACGTACGTACATTAGGGAAATAAGATGAAGTGGGAAATGCAGTACATTTCAAGGTAGTCTTCTGTGACCTTCTAATATAGCTTCTAATATAGTGCTCCAGTGGGTGACACTTGTATGTTAGTTACCTACTACAAATTTATACGAGTACCTACATAGATTAATATTTCACGGTACTGATCTTGGGGACGAGGCATAAAGTATAATAGACAAAAACTAACTTCGAAATTGAACAGGGAGCTCCCTGTTCATTTGCTTTTGTAAACAAGAGTAGCCGATGACAAAATCAGTTAGCTAACTGATTTTGTCGGCTACTCTTGTTTACAAAAGCAAAACGCCTTTTTGTTATCAGTTGCTGATTGACGAACCTTTCCAACGGACTCGCTTGTATAAAATTGGAGCTGTAAACAAACGGTATCGTTTTCGGCACCTTCAAAGCAATGTAACTGAAGTAACGGGAAGAAAGTAGCGAGTTATAAAACCATTCAAAGCCATAGAGCCCCTTCAACATTCAACCGTTGTTTAACTGTTCAAAGGAACTAAACATGTGCATTAAAACAATGATACAATATAGCAGTGTACAAAAGAATTTGGTTCAGTGCCATTCTCATAACCTTAGAAATTTCTTAAAACTTTCTTTATGAGACGTCTATTTATTTAAATAGGTCGCCAACGAAGTAACTACCAATATTTAGAAATGAAGATATAGAAATGAACTCAGTGGGGCCTTTGTAACCGCGGAATCGGTCTCCGCGGTTTCACTGCTGGGCTCTCCCGAGGTCCCAAAAACCGCCACCACATGTGGCGGTCCTTGGGAGAGGCCTGTTCTATATTAACAATGATATTTTCATTTGTAACATATTATCTTGTTGTATTTGAATACTACACACTTATTATGCGAGTTAAGTTTTATTTGCTTAACAGCATAATAATGGTATTTTTATATAGATATTATATAATATTTTCTTAGTTTTTCGCGATTACTATACATAGCAATTAAACAACTTTGAACGGTTTAAATCGCGTATATTTAACAAGTCACCCCGTGACCACGTCCACTGCAAAGTGTTCGAAACGTCGGGATATAAATAATGTTAAATATACGCGATTTAAACCTTTCAAAGTTGTTTAATTGCTATAGATATTATATACTTAGCACATTTTTCTTTGATTTGTTTTAATTTTGCTTCATATACTCCAAAATATGGGTTTCGCTTCTACTAGTATTTGCGGTTTCAGCTATCCGCGGATATAGAGGCTATGTATAGGTAACCTAACTAATATAGGGAATGACTATATGCAAATTTAGAGGAGGCAATCATTTAGACGATTCCTCAAGGTATAAGTTTGAAAACACATAACACAACATAATTCTTTACTTGCATTTCTGAAGGTTTAGCAATAAGGTTGTACCTTGAACCCCTAACTAGATTAAATCTGTGCTATGGGGTTCAGGCTACTGTATTTTAGAAGACTTGTACAATTTCGTTCTTCTTTCAAATCCATAAAAATCCGTAAGATATTATATATTTCTTTTTACGAGTATAAAACCAGTATAACACACTCTACAGTACTCTTGAGAAGCAACTGTTTCCTGATTTTATTTTACAGCAGAATAAATTTGAAATCTTTCCTTCATCAGACTGCAATTGTGTAATTTATACATACTCGTAGGTAAGTACACTTACTTATAAGTTTACTTGAAGCAGCCGTCATATAAACACCGGCACTGCTTATATTTTTAAAAGAAATGAGATTAACGGACCTATGCAATGTTCTACCTGTTTAGAATGTTTTTAACAAAAACTTTTTGCTAGACACGATTTTGTGCGCCATAAACTTTTAAACTTTTAAGGCATAAAAATTTCTCCTAGCAACGATCAGAATTTCCCCAAAACAATAAAAATTACTGAATTTTTTACGCAATATACTGCTTTTTTTGTTTGCGAAATCATGTCTTTGGATTGTCGAATGCATCGTGCCTTTGCCCGAAACGCCGCTAATAGTTCATTGCAACAAATCCTTACAATTCGGAAGGATAACAATGAACTGCAGCAGTAGGAACGAATTGGTTTATTGCAGGGAAAAATAGATATTTACGATCAGCCTTTGTTGCATTATTTTAAGTTTCATTCGTAGATTGTTTTAAAAGGTACCGATGGGTGTCTCCCATTATTTTATTTTTGTTACTTCAGTTGTAAACACTTCTGCTTTTAACTATCTTTTCATTGCGTATTATTCTTCGATTTCATACAAATCGATGTAACATTTAACAAAGAAGACATACAGTTTTTGACTGAAAAGCAATGGTAATTTAAATATATATTTTTAGCAAAAAAATGGTAAACATTATAAGCTTTTAGGTATTTACGAGAAATTAAGACTATTAAAGAGAGATTCTAAAAGAAACTCTTCAACTCTTACCCATAGTACGAGGTGCCAAATAATTTAATATTATATATCAATTTTGAAACGGTTAACACTAAATATTTCCAATTTTGAACTAAGCTAGATGAAGTAGGTAATTCAAGAAATATTTTTAACATTTCGTATTCAATTATTGCCATGTAGCTTTAACCTCGTATAAAATGAGTCATTAAAACCGTAGTCAGCATCCAGTTCTCCCCTCAGATTATGTCACTATGAAACTTCCTCCGTGTTTATAAGCGTATAATGGAACTAATTTGTTGTTCAAACAGGGGATCCTCTGTACACAAACATAATACAAATGTTGGAACAACCTTAGCTCCTTTGCGTTCATTGAAAAGTAAAAAAAAATTAGGACCTTTACAATAAAGTTGAAATTCAACTAACAATTTATCTTCACAGTTGCAACGACTTTGTGGGTTAAAACTGCAGGACATTTATTTGACACGAACCGAAGCAATTGTCGATCTCGTATAGACAAAGAAAAATACAAAAGAATGTCGTGATTTTATATGAATATTTCGGATTTGTTTTTATAGTTATGTTAAAGTAGTTTGACTTTGCACATTTTAATAACAATTTCGTTTAGATCCATTAGCTATAGTTAGTTGAATGGTATGGTAGTTATATGTATATTTTGTACAACTAATAAGTAACTCAATTAACGTTAGTATTTTAATAGTATTTGTTTTTATTTTATAACGTATTGTTATATTTTTCTCGAAAGTACTCAATTGCGCTCATAGACCACGGTGTATTTTCTTATGATCTATGGTCTGTGTACTACGCCCCAAAACTCCCATTACTAATGTAGGTGTCAAGCTTAAGTGACAATGGGCTGGACAAGTTTGCCGATTAGAAAAGTGTCTAAAATTTCCCACTCATAAGGAGCCGTTATAAAGCAGACATTGTGAAGAGGCAAACCACGAAGGAGGAGGCTTGACGATCTGGATGCACATTCAGCAAAGATCGACAGAGTAGGCCTTTGCTTAGCAATGGAAATTTTTTAAAGCTATTAAAAATATCCGCTTTTACTTGACATGTTTGCACGTAATGTTTCGACTACACAAGAATATTTCAGTACAACAACATTAAATTAATTCCCAAAAAATCTCATCCTGTAATAATAACGTCACAATGTACTAAATTTCAAGTCAATCGAAGCATGACCCACTAATTTCCAGATCAATGAATCTAATATCTTTTGACATCAGCTGCACATAAAGTAAGTACCTACAAGCTAAATGCGTCGACAGCGGTCCAATTGAAAACGAAATCGAAACCGTCAAATGCGCAACGTGTGATAATGATAAAGCTTACAAAGCTTTATAAATCGACACTGAATTCGATGTCATGACGCTACAATAAACGGTATTTACTAAAAAAATCGAATCGTTGTGTGGTCTGCGTATTCGAGTAGCATCGATTAAAATCGTATTGAAGTGGAGAGTTGCATGAAATTGCGTCACATTATGTTGGCATTAATCTCGGGTATTTGGGTGTCAAAATGCGGTGGTCGTTGTGACGAAAGCATTTTGTCCCTCCACTTCTCAATGAAACCGAGTATGAATGTCGATTGTCGGGTTTTCAAACACTTGAATTTGAAAATGTAGTAGTATTATGTATTTCTGTGATAACGTTTTTTGTACTTGAACTGATGGTGATATTTTTTAGCTTTAAAATTGGTCTGTAAAGTCCCACATTGACTTCCCAATAATCACGGAAAAAATATGGCAGTTCACTGCTGCTGAAATCGATATGTACGAGTATCGTGGTATTTTTAAAAATAAGCAATAAAAGCCGGGTTATTGTTTAATATGTAATTTTTAATATGTAATATAATATATGTAATAGTTATGTATTATATGTAATACTTATAATATATGTAATGTATGTAATACTTGTATAATATGTAATTTTTCTTTATGTTTACCTGGAAATATATATGATTATTCGCGCAGGGGCGAGCAAGCGCAGACACGAGCGAATGGAGTGCCTCCGTACCTACATACAGTGCGTGTTTACTTGCGTACCTATGTACGAGTATAAAACTCGTAACACGATATGTTATATCGAAGGATTCTTGGAAAAATATGCTGAAATTTGTAAAAACAGTCAAAGTATGCAAATGCATTTGTATATAATCAGGTCTCTATTTATTACAAACTTGCATTCAAAGATGTCAGTAATTTGCAATACCCGTAGAATAAAGACAATTCTATGTGTTAATCCGTCCTGTGAAATAGGCGTGAATTCATACCTTCGGTAACGATTCATTATTACTGATTACTAGGTAACAAACAAAAAAAAATAACTTCATCGTTTATAATATGTAAAGGCTGTCCCAGATTGAGCGCCGGATTTAATTTAGAAAAACAAAGTCATTGTCTCCGGTTGTGTGACATGTGGCACCGTCCTGTTGGAACGACAGTTGATCGAAGTCCATATCTTTTAATTGGTGCCAGAAAAACCTCCTGTAGCATGTTCCGATACCTCTCTATGCCTGCCTAAATACCGATACCTAAAAAAATGGTCCTATCATATCATCCTGCCGAACCAAAAGCCGCACCAAACTGTAACTCTTTGAGGATACATCCGTTTTTCATGAATCTCATGAGGATTCTCCAAGCCCCAGATACGACAATTTTGCTTATTGACGTATCCGCCAAGGAGGAAATGGGCTTCATTACTAAAGATGATTTTTTCTCCAAAATGATGGTCCACTTCATACTGCTTGAAAATTCATATTGTGTTGATCTTTCGTGTAGCGTGCTGACTAATTACAACTGTCATATGTGACATCTATAAACAAACCAGAGATGCCAACCGCTAAACAAAAAAATGGCGCCAAATTTAAATCCGGCGCTTAATCTGGAACATCCTATATATCTATTAATTAATTATTTATTAATTGTGGCATTTATAGAAAAACTGCTTTATAATTTCTATAAATTACGACTAATATATTGTTAAAAATGAGAAATATTATTTTGATTAAAAATAAAATACTTTGGTATAATAGAATTTTAATTGTAAATTCTTATTAATTGCCTGTTAATTGCAGCGTTAAAATGTGACCTAAAAAGTGATATATTGATCAATTTAATACTTATGTATTAAATAATTGTTAATAAGAAATATATATTAATTAATAAAATAATCGTAAGTCCAATGAAAGTCAAAGCTGTTTGTGATGATATTCACAGTTCCTCCTCAAAATAAACTCTGCTGGTTTATCCAGTGTGCAAAAACATCGCCTTGGGTGGTCTTAAGTGGCGTCAGAGCATGCTACATTTTGGTTTGTTTATTCTACCCTTATTATAATACAACCTAATTTTTTATTGTTTTAGATAAAACTAGACTCAAATTTTAAAGGCATAAGGTTCAATTCGGATAACAATGGTGTATGTTTTTGCTTGTGATCGTAACCAAATATTTACTCTTGACTGTCTTTATGAATGAAATTTTCCAAAACTCGAATTTCGGAGTATGTACGACAGGAATAACGACCGATAAGCTCAGTCGGTACTGCCCTTGCTGTTGTGTGAAATTTCCGTGGTTCGATTCCCGGTCGCACATTCATTTGTTTAAAGACGAATGTTTGTTCGGGTTTGGATGCTGAATTCGTCTTTGTATGTGTCTCTGGACTCACGGAATAGTGTGTTTGTGTGGTGCTATTATTATACGACGCAGCACTTTCAAAAACTATAATATGTATCAGTACTGTACTAGTACTTACTGACTTAAATGTCAACTAGAGAAGAAAACAAACACATGTTAAAAGGATTTTTCAAATTCATTAGAAAATTAGTCAAATCGGAACTTAATAAATAGCTTTCAAGTGTTCGTGGTGTGTGTATGTGTGTGTGAGTGTGTGTGTGCGCGTGTGGGTGTGTAAATGTAATCTACTATGTACTATAAACTCCCCAAATTAATAAATAAAAAAATAGGTGGGGAGCTACCACTGTCTGTCATTCGCGTAGTGACATTAATACACCGATGAAAATTGATTTGAATTTTATCGTTTTTAAAATTTTTTTTTAACTTACAGAGTGTCAAACTTTGTATGATGTTACAATTATACGGAATTAAATCCATGTGAACGAAGCCGCGGGAAATCAAATTGCGGTTCTATATGGAAAAGTATTCTTTTTTGGATGAAAATTGTATATTTAATTAATCGATATAATAATTATATATCTAATTATTGTCCATTATTTTATTATCAATGCACTATTGCCATTTTAACCCTAGAACCCTACCCATATTTGTAGTAGACTTGTCCTACCCAGAGTGCTCCGACACCCTTTTATTCGTGGTGTAGCTATTTAAAAAATAAAACTCAAATGACGTTATCATTAATATATTTGAGTATTTTACAATGTATTTAATGCAATAAACACAATATGAAAAAAAAATTACAGGGACATGTGGCATACATTTTGATTTGATGTTCAGCACAAATGGGATTTTGGTACTTGTTACAAAAAGTTTTGTTTTTTCTGTCTATAGAATATGGAGAAAATTTTCAGCGTCCTTGTTTTGGTATGGCGGGAGTTAGCCTTTCGAAGGTATCCGTTTTTTTTAGAATAACATTAATCATTTGACGGATATTGATATGCAAAGTTGACCAATTCGGACGTTATGAGTTGGTGTTATGAGATTCAGCGCTGATGTCTTCAGAAAAACTCTTCTATTTGGGAAAGCTTCTGTTTGTAGCTGTACTAACAGTGAGGATCATAGAATTGAGCATTTAGTAGTCCAAATAGCAAACACAATGGCCAGCGGCGAGTTTTTCGAGAGACGGAATATCGATGACACAGTTA
Source organism: Sesia apiformis (assembly GCA_914767545.1). NCBI lineage: Eukaryota > Metazoa > Arthropoda > Insecta > Lepidoptera > Sesiidae > Sesia > Sesia apiformis. The sequence goes on along the minus strand of OU611963.1, from coordinate 12,048,351 downwards.
TACAAAATAATAAAAAAATTAAAAAAAAACAATTAGTGCAGCGCAGCAAAGACCAATTCTTTGAATATGAGTTATGATGCAAATGGAAAAATTAAAAAAAATATGTCTGTACTTTTAATTTTCCCGAATTTCCTGAAAGTCTTTTTTATAGGGAAGTAGGCGGATGAGCAAGCGGTCCCACGTGTTACCGCCGCCCAAGGACACCTGCAACACCAGGAGATATGCAGGTAAGCCGCCGACTACTACATTTTTAATACATGTGATAAGCACTAAATTTCCTCCAAAAAAAGGTGGCAACCCTAGCTAGCCTAGCCATGTCGGAACTCTTAATGAAAAGAATATCATAGCTTTAAATTGAAATTAATCTGATTTCGGAATTCCAAGCCAAACGCAAGATAACTAAGTTCAAAGTAGCCAGCCACTATGAACAAACGGCAATTTCATAGGTAAGGCCTTAATATTTCAAAAGAGTAAATTCATAGGTACTCTATAGTATGCAAGAGATAACCTATTATACAGGTATTTAAAATTGTTTAATGAATTCAGGCAGAATTTTCGATAATTGTATAATTAATTTATCCATCTAGATCAAACACAAAAATAATATACCCCTCTCTCTACCTTAATACTCACTCAACAGCCTCCCCAACGCGGTTAACAATAATAACATTAACATCAAAGTAATGGCCGACTGTTCAGTGTTTAGGGATAGGACACACTAATTATATTCATAACACCTTTATTCCGCTTTATATATATCTTCTATCAACAATACCTACAACTAGGAATGCATTCCGTATTCGATCAACAATACAACTGTTGATCGAAGCATTTCTTATAATAACGTTAGAATGTGTAAAAAGTGAATGGTACGAGAAAGTTAACATATTCCAGCCAGTTGGAATGTTATAATATGTAAGTAATTATGCCGATTGGTGATCATTACGTTAGATATTCTAAAAGTAAGTGTGTTCTTGAAAATTCCTGCTGATAAAAAAACGAAAAGTACCGATTTCAATTGTCTAATGAAAATAATAATTTCTTAAACAAAACGATGCGTACGAATGGTTCTCTTTCATAGAAATTACAATTTCATAGGTACTTCACCAAGTTTCGTTATACACGGCATGACAATCGTCAATGGCTTCTTCAGTTTTACAGCCAACCAATGTATTGTTGACAACTTATTTGCTTAATATAAGTTATTTCTGTTAAAGTACTTTAATTAATTTGTTAAACTAATAATATCGTCATCTGAAAAGAGAGAAATGTGTTAAATTCGTAAACGTAAACGAGTAGCTTTTAATCGATTTAATTAATAACGATCGATACCTACCGCGCGCGGAACGCCTACTTTTAGTTTTCTAATTTATAATTTAAGAGTAAATTTTAACGGTTAATCAGTACCTATTAATCATAATTACCTATTACATTTTGTGATTAGACAAAAAATTAAAGTTAAATTAAAAACTAAAGTTGATTGAATCAGGAAATTTTAAAACAAATTTGTATTGAAATTTTAATGTAAATTGATCAGAAATCAAAGTAAAGTCATTTCTTTCGCATATCGTTATCATTAGATTATTTTATTTTTGATTCAGATTTTAGTCAATATGTCTCAGCCTTTACTATTACAAGTCAGATAGCACACCTGAAAAGCACTTCTGGCTATAATACGTTGATTACGCTAGAGGATCCATTACATTACAACACCGACACATTAGCCGCCGCCATTTATCCTGACCGAGATTACATATCATAAGAGCCAGAGGAGACTAGACAATGTGAACAGCACAAAGCAATATAAAAGAAAGAAAGAAATAATATTGATTATCATAACAGGACGCACAAAACACAGAAACTGACAATAATACAATGAAGTAGATGTGCTTATATATAAATTAGTGAATGCGTGTTACAAAAAGGCAATAGCCCAACATAATGCCGTAGAACAAAAGGAAATGATTCACATTGCTGATTCATTCATGCTAAAGCCTCATAGTATACCCACTAGCAACGACGAGCAGTGGGAATTAAATGTCTATGTAATGATGCTCAATTAATTAACATTAATGCGGTATAAAATCTAAGGCCTCGTAGTATACCCACGAGCAACGACGAGCAGTGACAATTAAATTTCCATCAAATGATGCTCAATTAATTAAAATTAATGCGGTATGAAATCGTGAAACATACAACACTTTAAAAGTTAAAATAAATTCAATATAGTCCGTTCCAATCCAACTTGACGAAAACAAAATCAACATTTAACTTTAAATCCAGGACAAACTTGCAATCTCGATGAATCAAATTATGGATATGTAAACGTTTATCGTTTTCCGGTACCAGGAAATGTAGCATGGCACGCCCTTCGGCCAGGTGGACTGACGTACTTGAAAAAAAGTCGCCGGTAGGTAGGCCGGTAGCCTGTAGAGGCTCCTACATCCAGCACTGGAGAGACACAGGCTGATGTGATATGGTTAACTATTTAATTTAAGGCCGCGTCAGTTACCTCAGGCTACCATGTTTGTTTACATTTTATACAAATCGGATTGGAATAGTACAAGGTATATAATACAACATACCTCTAAGACTTGCTAATTATGAAAGAAAAACGACCACTCAATTAGTATGAAATGGATTCTCTCAATACTAATTTTAATCAAAGGCTACAAATTTCAATTTCTAGTCTGAGATTTACGTCTGACTGTCAATTAAGATAATAATGTGTTATCGGTGGTACTGTGCTTGAAAGTACATATAATTTTTACCCAACTACGGTAATGCCAAGGGTGATTTTAACAGTTTGTGTTAGTATCTGAGTGTTAGTACGAGTAAATATGTTCATCTAACAAATGTCAACAAATAACCTCATTTGTTGACGTTTGTTAGATTCGTCTTGATGCATTTGATGCGTTGAATTCGTCTTGATGTTCCGTGTAACATAGGCTATATGACGTCACTCTAAATCTAATATGGCGGATATGAAACACGAAAATACACGTAGAAAAAAGAAATCCAGATAAGTGTATTGTGTTTAGTATCGAATGAAAGGTTTTAATGTGTACATTCCAAAAATATATAATTTATATACATAAAAATGTGCCATTCCCCCATGAAAGTTATTAACACACCCGTCCTAGTGCAACATACTTAAAATAAATATCACGGGCTCAATAATTGTAGATACGAGTTTTCCGGGATTTAGAGAATTACATAGTCGTAGAACCCAAACACCGTGCAAGTTTCAAATAAGTTTTAGGTTCTATAGAAGGAGTCATTTTACATATTATGGGTTAGTAGCACGTTTACAAATTTAAATACTATAACTGGCGGGGGCGTGCGTTTACGCCGTATGTAAACGTTATCGATTTTTACTTCTTTGAAATGTTTTTTAATCTATTAAAAAAAATAAGTTTAAAAACTAAAACCCGACGTTTTAGTTTATAAACTAATTTTTTTTAATAGATTAAAAAAACTTTTCAAAGAAGTAAAAATCGATAACGTTACTCTAGTCTACCTCTTCAGCATTGCGCATAACTTCATGGCTTGAGCTTCTTGACAATAACTTTCAATGACGGGAATTCTGATCAATTTTTTCACAAAGTTATTAGTAGCGTCTGACGTTAATAACGGTTACTCCTAAAACATTTTGCATTCAGCTTTTTTATAAATAACAACAGAAGTCCCTTAACTATTAATGATAAGCTTTATGAATTTATATCAAATGTTTAATTATTAATGGTTTGATAGTTTAATTACACAGGTTACTGCTACTGTTGTACTTTTAACTTACAAAAATTTGAATATTTTCTTTACAGAGCTACAGGTAATCAAAAGTGTTCTATCCGCTTTCATTTCAAAACTTGCACCAACCTCTACTCTGTCGATTGACGCCCGCTTTGATAAGCCTGTCACAATAGACTTGTCATGACTGTTATTTTTATTAGTGTCTTTTGTGATAATACCGCAGAGGCTATGGTGATTGCCACAGATAATGTTTTATAGGTCAAACTCTTTATTATAGCATCGGAGTGTTATAAAACAACGTTATCAGCAATTAGCGGAAGTTTGACGTTTTCTATACGCCAAGTATTGATTTCATACGTAATAGAAACGGTAGATACAGTTACTTAATTAATTACGGTTACAGTTACTTAATTGTTTTTTCTTATTAAACTTATTTTTAAGTCTGGAAATGTGTCCTGCTGTTGGCCAGAGGCCTCTCTTTTCTACTAGTGGCCGTCTTGTTCAAATGGCAAGACGACCTAGACGCATATAAAAATATTTGGAAAAGCTATATTTGATAAACAATTTCTTTAAAAAAACAATGTATTGTCACACCCGTTGCTTTGTTTTAAGCGTCGATGTCGATATCGATTCTTTATCAGTAGACATTTTCAGTGACATACTTTTAAAAAATCGAGCGAAATGATAACTTCCAGGTTAAACTTTCTAGGTTTCTTTAAGTAAACTTTAATAATCAATAGATATTTAATTTTCCACCGTCTATTTCTCGACTACATTGATTTTCTCGCGCCATTTCTGAGGTTGTCGGTGTATTGACTTTTCAATCATGGTTTTAAACAATTACTATGATTTTGTTTATACTATGATTATACTAGTTTGTTTATACTAACTGATTATTGTTTATACTAGTTTATAAATTACTATAGTTTATACCTTTCTACTTTTTATGTCTTCTGTCATATGAATAATATTTAATTATTCGTTTCTTGTTAGTTAAACATTACTGAGGATCGTAATCACCGCCAATAACACTAAGAATTGACAGGAGGATACAATGCTATTGATGCAAACTCACAAGCGCGCGTCAACCTTGCTTGTAATTTTCCCGTCAATGTATTTAAAGTTATATTTTGAAAGACGTAAGGTCTCTTTTTACTCCTACTAATTAATATTCGCTACTACAAGCAAGGCAGACGCGCTCGGGAGTTGCAATAAGGTTACTTTATATATATTATTGAATTTTCGTTGGTCACTTCCAGTTTATCTATTTCTACGTACATTGTTATAAAAAGATAACTACCAATACAGTTTTCTACATTATCAGCGGCCACATCAAAGAATTTGCAATAAAATTATTATTGTTCATTTCATAGTAGCTACTGAAATATTTGTCGGTACTTTAGATCTGTTCTTATCATTTGTCGGAACCCTTTATGTGTTATCGTATACTTCGAAGTCATATCTGTGACTACCTGTGTATTGTTCTGTTTATGTACTAGAGGCTTGTCAGCGGTATTGGCTATGAGCAGTCAAAACAACGATTATATAAGGTCGTGGGTACAAAAGTTAAGATATATTTATGTGTTGTGTTAACTTGGTATTCCGTATTGATAGTCTATTGACTGCTAGATATAGGCCTCTCTTACGACTTATCGTCACTTACGATCTTTCGCTCTTGTCATTCAGCTACTACTGGAAAACTTTCTCCGAATGGCCCGTCCATCATGACCATCATTCTAGGTGGTTTCTAATTAGGTACTCCGTGATCACAAAAATATAACATTTTTCCGTTCTTCTGAATTAAATGGTGTTGTAGAGATGCATAAGTCTGTAAATTTGTGGGACAAACCTCTCTTAGTAATCACGAGGGGTTTCGGGTCAGAATACATCACGCGGACCCAGTGCGGATTGGTGAATACAAAGGCCCCAGATATTTATTTTAATTCTCGGGTTTCCTCATATGTATTTTTTCCGCCACCCTCACGCATTGTCACTTCCAACTTTATACAAAATAAATTAGTACATACTTACTTGTTTGCGATGAACATGGTTATTCGCACACATATGAGACTCGAGACCTAGTACTTCAGTAGGTACCTATCTACTTCAGGACATGGGCCGCCTCATGCACATCGTATTGTGCATGAGGCCATCGTATGGCCTTACAATGCCACGCTAGCCAAGTGGGTTGGCGAGTTCACTCTTGTTGAGGTGGTGTGTTCAGCGCTTGCGGTAGCCTCTTTGTTATACCTCAGTCACCTTATACGACACACACGGGGAAAGATGTGGTGGTTACTATTCTACAGTCGGCCGACACCACACGGTTTAAAGCAGTGAGCTTCTAAATGGTATGAGCTTCATATGTACATCAATGGTTTAAAGTATTATGGATTCTTAATTCTTTAAAAAAAAGTGGTCATTTAAAATGAATGTTGGTATTAAGAGTTTATATTTCCTCGTATGATTGTATTTAATTAATTATTTGAAAGGAGTAGTGGCTGGATGCGAAGAGCTGAAGACCGTGTGTGGTGGCGGTTCTTGGGAGAGGCCTATATCCAGTAGTGGAGAGATACAGGCTGATGGTGTTATATGGTATTTGGATGTGATATTGCCTGTAAAATCTTGTTTTTGTGAAAAAATATAGACACGAGGAAAAACTATTTTAAATAATTGAACCAGAGTACACCAGAGTATACTGGTACGCTGCCGACCTTGCAATTCCATATCGTAGCGTAATGGAAAAAACCTCTTGAGGTAACTCTTAGTAAAAAAACGTAGAATTCGACACCAAGTATGTATTTTCTTTTGTAACTATTTTTATAATTTCTGTCTACAATAAAGTATATAAATAAATAAATAGCATGCGAAGAATGCAAATCAACACTTTTTGTTCTTGAAAGGAAACTCATTGTTTAGTTAAAGCGAAGGTCACTCTTTCACTGTAAATGCCATTTTTATGGAAAGCTCCGATTTAGAACAACATTTACGTTTCAATAGAATTTTATTAGTGCTCTTTATTTGGGATTAGCAGGTCATCCCTTTCTATAACTTCCTTTGTAAAAATTCACTGATAACATTGTCAAATTCAAGTACAGTCAGCATCAGAAACAGATGAACAATTTCCGTTTAAAAATAAACATACTAAGTGTCATTAAATAACGTAAAACCTGATAGGGTTTGTTCAGAAACCTGAAAATTAGTATAGATTCTATATTTTCATAATTTATTGGTCATTTTTACTACCTTTTATTCTACGCGCGCCGTCCGCGCCGCGCCCGATCACTGTTCCGCACTGAGTAATGAGCGCTACGAACATTTTAGATAGAACAACAAAACTTTTGATTTATTCCCTAAAATAATTTAATTTTCACTACAATATATATATATATGTATATACTTGAACTACCTAAGCCGAAAACCTAAGCCGAAGGGTTTTTTAAAACTCGGCTGTCATTTTCATACACAATTTGTATTCTTCAGGATCTTTAAATTCATTCCTTTAAATCTCCAAACGTTGGAACGCTTCCGGATGCGCTGCCTACTTATGTTCCACCGCTGGCCCGTCGTTCCACCGGTGGGTCAAAGTTATCAAAGTGGTGGCTCAAAGGACAACGGGTCGTAAACCAAATAATTGACGTTTGAGTGATTAAATACTTTTGCTGTGCAGATATTGTTGCTTCTTTTGGGAGTGTATAATTATTTGGGTAGGTACCTTGACTGCTCCTACATATTTAATGCTGACTGTACCTAAGTATTGGTTGCTATGTCGGCATTTCAAACAAAAACAGTGGCAAGGAAGGCGCCTTATTACCTTTGTGTTTGTTGTAAACAATAATTCGGTGTATTTACAGTCCTAGACGGTTCCTTGTATGCTGAGTTGAGAAAACAATGAGTTTTTTTTACTTATTGCAGTCGGTATGTTTTGAAAGATCATGACTCGGAGTCGAGTTTGCTTAGTGCAGTGGTTCCAAACCAGTGGTCTGTCATGAGGTCATGACTCTAGGAGTGGTCAGCGAAGTTACTAAGTCACTTAACCAAAAATATATAATTATATCTAGATAATGATTTCATAAATGACATGTTTGAAATTCGGCAACGAGCCAAGAATCCATAGTTTTTTTTATTATTATTTTTATTAAATGCTGCTCGTGAATTAGGTTCTCCTAGTATCTTATGGAACATACAAACATCATTCCTGTTCAGATCGAGAGCCCTCACTAAGGCCTCCCGTTCCTGTTGAAGACAAATTAGTTAGTACGACAAGTGGATTCCAGCAGTTAGTAAGACAAATGCAATCTCAAAAATCCCAGTAGGTAGGTAATATAATTTTTGTGGCAGATATTTTCTAGTTATTTGAATCTCATATCTGCATTTGTGTATTTAATAAAACACTAAATTCACCTTGTAACTGAGTACCTACTTACTTGTAGATAAAACATAACTTTTTTATTTAGATACTGGGTATATAAAGGTGGGTATTCTCTTTCACCAAACCGTATGGTCAATGGTTCATAATGAGAAAAGCAATGGGTCAATTTTTTCCCTTTCTCTAAAAGATTGATAACCACTGGCTCGGTGAGTAGGTACGGCGCACTGGATAAGATTTTTTTTAATTTTTTGCACATCCGCCGGGTTTTACCTTAATTTTTATGACACAATATCCTGAACGACTAATCGTTGATGCCGGTCTGCTCTAAGTGTGGTAAAAATCTTTTTACCTACCATAATTGCGTTTCTTAAAGTCATGCTAAAACTGCAAATTGTTGTTCATTGTGACTGTCGTTCAATATTCAATTCTTCAATTAAATTCAATATTCTCTTGGTTCAATTCTGTTGGTAGGGGGAGAGTACATGCTGCATTCCCACAGCCGCTGGATGTACTGGATTGGCCATGTTACCCCTCTCTCACAGAAGACTACTTTGAAATACACTGCATTTTCTACTTTATCGTATTTCCCCAATGTAAATGTGTGTTTCGGTAGTGAGTGAGATATGCCAGAGCCCATTCCCATCCCATCCTCACCCTCCCCACTTTCCCAATCCATTCCTTAATCTGCAAAGGTAGGCAGCGCATCAGGGAGCGTGCCAACGTTTGTCATTCTGAACTGATGTTGGCATGTATTCTACTTAAGTCTACTGAGTTTCTATTTAAGTTGTTAAAGTTTTTGAAAAATATCCCTAGCCCGCTAGTTCTAGAATTTAAAAAGTCTGGAGTTTGTGTATCCACCAATCCGCACTAGGTCTGAACTCCCCAGGCGCTTTACTGGGGAAGGCCTCTCCCTTGCAAAGGGACATTAAAAAGTCTAAAAGAAACCTTGAAATCTACTGCCCTGTAGTCAGTCGCTGTATAAAATATTCATTATCACAAACAAAGTTTAGTTTCGTATCTCTCTAAAAATCTGAGCGACAAATTGAGTTGCAACAAGTTCTCGGCGACCCTTTGATATTTCTCTCACTTCATTTAGATGTACTTAACACGATAAAAAATCAAATATCTAACCAAGTTACTGAAGCAAACGACAAATGTTTTTTTTTCTAATATAAGATGATAATGAAATCTTCACATCACTTTTACCAGTGATGATCTTTTTTTAGATAGAACGATAAATTCTAGGACAAATAGTTTTTTTTTGGGAAAATACTATGCCATATCATTAGCCTATGTCTCTCCATGCTGGATATAGGCTTCTTCCGAGGACCGCCACCACACACTTCAGCTCTTGTCATCCAGCTACCACTGGGACTTTTTTCAAGTCGTTAGATCAACTGGGCGTCGCACACTATTTTTTCCAGTACGTGTTCTCCATTCGATGACTCGTCTCCCTAATCGGTTATTACTTTATCAGTCCCGCGGTAAGCATGCCCACTGCCTGTTGTTTCATTAAGCTTGTTAGAAAATAACTTAGATAGAATTCAAAATAGTAAGATGTTTTTTAATAAAAAATATAAGTTGATCCACTATAACCCGACAAAAAGATAAAACACATATCGATAAAAATATGTCTGTATCTAGTTTAGCCAAACAAGTATTGAACTAAATAAAACGATTTAATTTCCAAAAGTTAATAGTTTGTCTACCAACACGTTGCGTTACCGTATCAAGCTCTAACATACGGTGGTATGTTAGAGCTTGATACGAGCTGCCTGGGTACATATCTCGCCTTAATTAATGACAAGCGAACTTCGAGCTACATTTGACTGTGTAAGCCTTACGAGTATATTGAATGGTAAATAGCAAATTGACAACTTATAATTGAGCTGCTGTATGTCTAGTGCTCGTAATGAGATATTACATCTTTTGTCTTACTACTCGTACATATTTCAAAAGCTTATTAGGTAAAATTGAAACCAGAAACTCTACTGTTTGTGGTCCGAAGACTCTCAAGGCCTCCGCATAAATAAAACATTCATTACGGCACAATCAAACGCATAAGACGTTTCGCTTACGACATCAGTTGATTTGATTTGTTCAACAATTGTTCAACCATCATAACGACTCTACATGAACCTCAACAAGGTGTCTGGTGGCAAGACAGCCGGCCGATCAACTTTCACTTTGAAAACGTCCTAACCGACATCATTCTGTGCAAGCTATTCTGATCCCAATCACGTCATGCTGAGTTTGGGTATTGTAGGATGTGTGTATGAGTTAGTACCTTGCGCATGCTGGTGAGGTTTATGTTTGCGTCGGTGCTTTTGATCGCGTCACAAAGGGCGCCGACGCGTGTCGTGTGTCCCTCGCCCACCTGATATTTGCTTGTACTCACCATTATTTGAAGTTACAGTGTGACCAACATATTTCGAGGCTACATTGAGAGCTTTTGACGTCATATTTATGAACAGAATGGCATTTTGCCTACGGATATAGGTACAACTGTAACTTATGTTCACAGTTAATTTTCCTTGATATAATGTCAAAGTAGCCCCTAATACGCATATATTTTTTGTTGTGTGAGCACATTTATTGTTAGTATGAAATAACTAAGCAATTTTTTCATCTTGTATCTACTTATGGATAGGGACTTTATTAAAGAAAATTGTCGATTTATTAAAGAAAATAGGTAGGTACATTTAGCGCGACCTCAGGCAGGAATAATGAGAAGCCCTTATTTTCCAAAAATTTTTTTTTGTTGTCATTTTGAATTTTATAAACGAAACGTTTGGTTGTACTAGCGCATTTTAACTGTACATTTAAAAATAATCATGTCCTAATAATCATGTTAACAACGGGTTCATTTTGGTTATGTTAGTTGATTGTTCTTGACATATCTTACTAAACTAACTAAGTAGTTTAATAAAATTGAACTCAGAACTTATGAAAATATTACCTATGATAAGTAAGATGCGCATAATTCAATGCATGACCTTTAAACGTCGGCTTAAAAAGTTTATCCTCTATTATTATTAATGGTACCTATTCTTATTGCTAGCTACAATTTGTGCTGCGCCCAAATAAAATATAGCGATTTTGTCAGAAAAGGTGAATAAAATAAAGGAATTTCTAAGAACTTTGTAGATTTTCTTCACGAAATTGTAAGCGGTAGGAAATATTCCAAGCAAACGCTAGAATATTCTAAGAGGCAAAATTAGTTTATGTTTCAACATTTTTTGATACCAGCGAGAAAAAATTATTGACATTTATAAAGTGATTTTCAACGTTTAAATAGGTAGGCAAATTCTAGTAATTGCTAATACGTTTCCCATCGACTCGCGATCCCGCGGTACCCTCCCAAAGCAACGCCCTAAGCCGAGATCCGTTCCTTTTGCCGGTGTACTGGGCGAGGGAGCCCTTAGGCTCGTTGCAACACACATTTTGTTCCTGGCTGAGCGCCTTCTGCGCTCGCCCTAAATTAAACACGACCGGTGACTCTTGCAAGGCCACTAGCCACTACAAGAATTTAGACATTCCGAAAAAAAAAATGCTAATACTTAAGTAGTAAGATACTGAGTCATTGCCGGCTTTATGAGTACATCATCGGTAAATCACCGCCTTTCCAGAAAATATATGTAAGTTAAAGTAGTAATGGACCGCTCACCGACGTCTTCTACTAGACAAGCAATTCTAATGGAAAAGTTTGTCACAGCACGGGTTGTACCGGCTGAGGTGCGGGGAGCGGGAGGGGACAATTTGATGCAATGATTAACCGAACGCTCACCCAGATGCGACACCAAACAATCTTTGCCTATTTCCATTTTGACACTGAGAGTAAACCATTTTTTTTTTATCTCGGAAGTTTGCGTATTTGGTGTGATATGATGTATGTGAGTATTGCAATGTGAATTGAATCTAATATACCTACATAATACTAGAGTGGGTTCATTTAAGGTATATAATTTACTTACTCCTATCATCTCTTGCCCTATGCTATGACCTCGGAAAATTTCTTTGTCTGTTAAGAATGTTTCGGCACTTTCATAAATATACTGTTTCCATTAAATAACATCTAAACAAAAAGTATATATTAACCACCTATCTGCAAAATTTATTTTCTATTTAGTTCCATGGTTAGGAAATTGTGTCATCTGGATGAGTGTTTCTCATATTCTATTTCAATGTGATTGGTGGAAGTCGCTCTCGCTACTCGCACTTACACGATTAAAGTAAGAGGAAGCGAGAAAGACATACTAAGATGGCTGACGAATGTCTTTAATTTACGACAATATAATATATTTTGGTTTTATAGGAAAATACAAAATAATTGAGTTAATTACATAAAGTACACTTCACATCGCTTAAAAACAGTGCACACGTATTGTAGATAATAACAATGTTTTATTTCCCATATTAAATGAAATATGTAGTATTTTGTCGATTGCAGCGTTTGATGTCAATTTGATGTATTACATACAGAACAGAGCACCTTGTCTCTTGCTTTCGCACGATTGACTAAAATGTTGCAGACAATTAACCGTAATATAATGAGCAATTTTTAGTACCTACTGCACAGACTGCAGTGCTTGTCTTGTAGAATACATAGAAGTCATTGCTGCTCACATATTATGTCGTAGTACTGGCAACGGCTAGAATAAATGTGTGCTCCAGAGTAGACCACGTACCTACTGGTAAAAACAGCTCGGGACATCCCCCGGTTAGATGAACTGATTATCAGAAAAGGGTGGCACGTGGCAGCTGAATGAAGAAGCCGAATAACTTATTATATTATCGTAAAGCACCTTGGGAGAGGCTATCGACAACGCAAGTTCGTGAAATTATATAGAAAACAAACGACTAGTCTAGTCTTTTTTGTAACATATGACTAGTCACGTGGAAATTGTAGTGATGGCAAACCACTCTTCCATGGAGTCATCGGTGGTGGTAAACCGAGTGGTTTACCTACCACATTTGACGATTTTTTTACACTTTATGCACTTTTGTATTTTGTAACAACTAAGAGCAGCGCAATAAGTTAAAACTTAGTGCCACCTTCGGAATACGCACCGACGAACAGCTTGCGTTATCTCTCCCTTATACCAATGGGACAGGCCTATTCCCCAGAAGTGGAAACCCACAAGTCAGGATAATAAGTACCTATACGATTTATTAAACTGTTTCCTTATCTAATTGCAAGTGTATTCGGAAGGTAGACAGTTTAAAGCTAATTAAAATTTGAACTAATTAGGTACATGGCGCCCAGACTATTGAGTATAATTACCTATTAATCAATCTAGAAATATTGTACCTAATGGTCGTTGTCCACGGAGAGAAGAACAAAAACCTTAATGTGTTATTAGGTCATTACTCTTATTACTTATTTTATTACCTATCATTATATTAATAATAAAATCCTATTATAATGATCATATAAATAATTTTAGTTTTAAAAGTGCTTTGTGATTCATGCATGACCTAGCTACCCTATAGATATGTTTATTAACATCCTTTGTTATTCTTGTTACCTACTGTTATTGTTAGATAAAATCTGTTCTATTGTCCAAATAAAATACAGCTAAATACATTATTTGGTTTGTCTAATTTCAGTTAGGTACAACTGATCTTAGGCAAAAATTGCATGCTGTTGTTTTATAAGTTTATGACCCAAATAATAATAACGTATTGCTTAATTGGGTAAGCTTATTTTATAGGTATAAGTGTCTATACAAATATATTTTGCATCAAATCTCTTGGCAGCTATAAATAGGTAAATGTAATGTACCTAATGACCAATTGTATTCTTATTGTTGATAATTTCAGTCTAATTATTCTCCAAACATGCAATTTAACCAATTGTATACTTATATTCACGAGGTCGTAAGTTTTAACCCCTGCCTATCGTAATTTTTACTGACGTACCTACGGTTTTTTCAAATATCGAGAATAAAACCTCGTACTCGAGATTTTTTATTGAATAAATTAAAAACAATAACCCGTTGAACCCTGCTGAACATGGGCCTGCTCGTGCACTAGATGATGAGGTATGTAGGTATATAGAGCTACCACCCCTCCAGATTTGACCCGGAGTCTTTGAATTTAAGGATGCTTGTCCGGGCTACGTGTTAACCATCTTAAATCTTCGGGCGACGGGTCTTTGATGTCAAGCGGTCAAAAATCTCAGAAAAATTAGAAGTATGATTTTGAAATATATCAAGCTGACTCTAGTACACGTTAATAAATTTAAAGCAGTCTGTAACATACAAAATATTTTATTTTGTGTTAATTGTTATTAATAATTTAATATTATCTCGTCAAGAACACTAATGTGTTGTTATAGATTATAATAACTTAAAATAGGTAAAACTTTAGATCAATTTACCTACTACTAAATTTCCAGTTTTTATTTTTGTCCCAATTTTTTTAATCTTCGAGTTTACGGTGTTCCGATGGTGGCAGCCCTAGATGACCTTAAAACGCCACGCAGACCCGGGTTAGCGAATCAATTCTTTTCTATGTGGTGTAGTTCAGTTTTAATTAATACCAAGTATAAATTCAAATTAACACTTAGTTCATATTAAAATAAATCAATGCTTAGATGAGTCATTGTTAACAGGCAGAAGCATTGTCAGGTAGAGTAGACAACACTTCTGCCTTCATTTTCCTTATTTACCTAATGATCCAGTACAATTTGCTTACATCAATCATTATTTTGTTTATCGTCTCAACTAACACTACATACTCAATGCAGAACCTCTGATTCAGCTTTCACTATCATTATTGACTACTTATATAATGGTACACAGTTGTATGCGCTATCAAAACGGCACTCTAATGCATGCTATAGTAGGCAATAGTAGTCTCAAAGAGAGCCGAACAAAGGCTTGCTACAACAATCAGTACAAAGACTTGCCTACGAAACGCAATTAAGAGAGCAATCCGTTCGCCTAATAGCTTTTACGAGGGGTGCAATGTCACCAAAAATTTGCATTGAGTTGCCAAGTTTACTTAATACTAAAACGTCTCAATTCCTCATCAGTTAACTTACACAAAGTTGTATCAAAGCTGTAAAGCTTTCTGTGAATAGGACCATGCCGTTGTAAAGCTCGAGCGCGGTTGAAGCAATTCGCAATAGCCAGCGATCGATTCCGAAGGCAGAGCGCGGTAGGCTCCGCCTCTTGGGAGGCGCATTGCTGCTACGGGAGCCAGCACAGGCGCTGATCGCACCGGCTCTTTTGATGTACTCCCTCCGCACCGCGCGCAAGCGCAGGCCCCGATAAGGAACGCACACAAGCTCATAACGCTCCGCGCGCTCTCACAAGCCGGTTGTCAGTTCATAAACCGGTTTGACAGTGAATCTAACGACACAGGTACACAGTGATACCGAAGTGACGAGGACACAGTGCCCTAGTGTTTATTTTGATTGTTGTGAATATGGAGGACAAACCATACAGTGTGGACAGTTGCGACGATATCAATATAGAGGAGGAAGATGAACAAACTGAATCAAATCATAGTGAGTTTTAGATACGTTTCAATTTAGTTTTCCTTTTATCGAGTGATTGTTTATTTCTGCTTATCAACTTAGTATTAATTACAGCAATTAATTCTAGCTAATCGTACACAGTAGCTGAATAAGAGCCTTAGTCAATACTTAGTAGATAAAAAGGAAACAAACAGTGTGATATAAATATAATTCATACAGTACCTATTTTTCCTCTGTTATTTCTAATATTGATATATTATGTACTATATATCTAATTATCTAATTTTTAATTCAATGTATCGGTCATGACAATACGGTTTTTGTTTAGGTACACCCAATTGATCTGAAGGTATTATTTCTGTTTCATATCTTAAAAATCATAATTTCATTTTCCCAGATTATCCTTCCGACTTCCCGATAGAAGCTGTCGAGGCATTAGTGAAGCTCGAGCGTCCGTCGCCACCTCTGCCGACGCCGCCTCACACGCCCACCGACGACACGCCTCCAGCCGTCGTTATCTCCCGCCATCAACCCGCTTGGAATCCACCCGCACCCCAACCCTACCCTTCATACCCCCGACCACCCTACCCCTACGAAAAAGTACCAGTCGCGAACTACACGCACCCCATGTCGGCCTACGTGCAAGCTCAAGTCTCAACGCTGCCACCGACGGCACCCTATCACGCAATGCTGGTCAATCAGTGGATAAGAAACGCTGCGTTGTACCACCATTCCCTAAGATACCCTGGAGTGATGCCGCAAAGGATGCCTGGGAGGACCCCGCCAGCCATGAGAGCCCCAGGCGTGCCTGGCACGAGACCCAAGAAACAGTTCATTTGCAAATACTGCAATCGCCAATTCACAAAGTCCTACAACCTGCTTATCCACGAAAGGACACACACAGATGAGCGGCCTTACTCCTGCGATATATGCGGGAAGGCATTCAGAAGACAGGATCATCTTAGAGATCATAGGTAAGCTTCATTTATTTTATGATGTCACTCTCTTTAAAAATAATACCTACTTTAAAATTGTTTCAAAATTCACTTTCTATTGAAATGTTCCATTTTTTAATTTACTTTACCAAGTCGATTACCTTTTTCGAGTACTTCATTTGTTATTTATATTAAGTTTCTAATATCAATAACGTGACATGGGACGTACTTTATTGAAGCTTTGTTGACGATAAGAAAAAAAAATGAAAAGTGTAAACCTTTTTGTGAGGTCGCGACGCGGCGGCCGCACGCGCTCCCCATACAACCGGTTTAGTTCTTTACGATCACCATATCTGCCCTGCTCCGCCGTCGAACAAATTACACGTTATATTTCTTCGCTTTACGAGACAAACTTACTTTTTTTCTCTCAAATTCATTACCCATCTAATGTTTTCGTAATGTAGAATTACCACAATTTTCATTCGAAACTCTTCTTTATATTAATTGTACGCCTTATGGAGCCCATAAAGGCCCGTTTAGGTGTTTGTTTACATTCAGCTCATCTAGTCGTTTTCTCGCCTCAGGCAGTGAAAGTTATGCTTTAACCTAGTCTTTGTTTTTTATTTTTCCAGGTATATTCACTCTAAAGAGAAGCCTTTCAAGTGCACTGAATGCGGAAAGGGATTCTGCCAGTCACGGACATTGGCTGTGCACAAAATTTTACACATGGAAGAATCGCCTCACAAATGTCCGGTCTGCAATAAGAGTTTCAACCAAAGATCTAATCTAAAAACTCATTTGTTGACGCACAGTGAAGTGAGCAAACACCATTTGGAACATCTTGAGGGATGTCAAGAAGTTTCTTCAACGAGTCAAGTGTCAGAAAACTCTTTACTAGATTTATCGCACAAACCGTCACCACCGATTCAATCTTACCAGCAATTACCTGAACCAATTCAGCAATCACCTGTAGAAGCTCCTAAGAGAACATTAGGCTTTTCTATAGAAGACATCATGAAACGTTAATTTCAATTTATATTTTTGTCGTCCGCTTTAAAACTTCAGTTATTTGAAGATGTATTTACTTATTTTGCCAAAGAAATATCTCCTCGACTGATTAGTTGTCAATATATATTTGCACATAAGTGTCTAAAAGTTTCATATGGATAATTTTGTCTAGCAAGTTGAGTTCTTTTTCGTATTTACAGTCAAAACTCTCTATGAGATTCCAATATGTTTAACTAGATATCAATTTTTTAACATAATTTTGATAAACAGTTGTAATTCAGTTTGTTAGCGATCTTCATTTCTCTCAAAAGACTGAATTGTGTAGTTATTTTGTTATTATTGTTATGTTTTCAATATTTATTTATTGTGATAGTTTTTAGCTCATAAGTTTATGGTTAACCGAAAGTTACCGAAAAGTATTACCGTTATTTAAGTTTTATTTGATCCAAATTAATGGCTATGACACAATTCAGATCATGTTCAAAAAGATGTACCTTTACAACTATCTATAAGTATTTAGGACAATTTAATCTATAGTTTATTTTTTTTTGTAAATATTAAAGTATATTTAAGTTTTATTAAGTTCACGAGGCTACTTGTAAACGTTAAGTATTATTAAAAATAGAATATAAAAAGAAAGTATAGCATTCAACTCTTCGTTTTATTTGCCGTGCATGTTTATAAACTCGCTATGCATAAAGTTAACATACATTGTTGACTGACTAATTTGTTGTTGTAGTAGGAATACCTTACGTTTTATAAATAAAAATTAACGTAGCTAGCTATAAACAATTAGATTCAACGTATTGCTGTTTCTATGTTGAATTTATGATCTGAGAGTTATTGTTGATAGAGTCTAAACAAATGTATGTGATAGTTATGTACCTAACGAAAAAACGCATAGTACAAAAATATGTAGCTTATAATTAAAATGATAAACATTCAAATTATATTAAAACTAAAATAACGGACAAGATAGCGTGTTTGTTCGGTTATTAGAGAGTGGCCTATGGGGAATGGCGTCATAGTTCGTGCAATATATGACCACGGTCATTATAAACGTAATGTTAGACAAAGTATCTAATTATAATTATGGGTTTAGACGTGATGGCCAATTTCGTACATCGTTGAAACTTGTTTTTAATAACGACCGCACGAAATTAATTTAGAAAATAGACACAAAAACCTCTTATAGGTATACATAGTTAGTAATTAACGAATAGCTAAAAATGGTGAATTACTTTGGGAAGAAAACTAATTTACGTGCCTTTACAAACAATCTTTCTGTTTGCTTGCTCCTGAGAGCATCGTGGTGATGCAAAGCCGATTGGTTTTAATACCACACCATATGACTATAACATATCTTTACCCATGTCTCCATTCTCGAAATAAAACCTTTTTTAAATAAGTATATTCATTTGTTGATAAAATTAAGTTGATATACAAAGATGTTGATATAAAATAATAAACATAAAATATGATTATTGATTACATTACTAAAGTATCAGTTTTGTTTATACAAAGGAAAGAAAATACTTAAATCTAAAAATAACTTAAAACTTACTTATTAATATTAAAAAATATAGTAGGTGTTTATTGTACAAAATGCTCAAAATATAGGATTATATACATGGATTATAGCATGTTATACAAATTTCGTCCCTGTAGCAAGGTATCCAGTATGCTGGCGCCATTATCAAATAAACTTTTTACTTTACTACATTCTAAACTAATAAGATTGGTATTAGGAACTAATATACTACAATCAACGAGTAATTTATTGAAAATTAAAATATACTTTTTCCATTAGATATCATATTATACCATTATTATTTGAAACTACTTTACTACACTTCAGTCGTTTATTAAAAAGTGCTGTTAATATAAAAATAATTTTTATATAATGCCTTGTAGGTACCTAAGTAATTAGAAAGCTAATACTATAAGCCTTGTATTATTACGAGTATGTACCTACATCTCATACCTCGAAAGAGATTCAGACTTGAATAATGACACAGAAACTGTACTATCATTATAAAATTGTTGCACCAATTTTCCCATAGAAATTATAAAATTCCTCAGTAAATGTTCAAGTGACATGTGCCGCCATCTAGTAAATAATGCTCGAACTACAAAGATGTCATTTATCGTGATGGGATGTCGCTACGCGTAATAAAGTGACAGATGTTACGAATCCCATTACGCCAGCTAGTGAACCCCTTTCCTTCACATTTTTCTAATACTTACAGGAGATGTAAATAACATTTACATTATTCATATTTTTCTTAATTTATTATTACAATAGAAGTAATTAAAAGGGCGCTACATTTATTAATTAAGGTTAAACAGCAATTTAGAAATTGATTTTTTTTTCTTTCACGACGTACCGAAGATAGTGTATGCATTTGGAGTAAGAGAATATTATGTAGGTACGTTTATTTGTTATTTTTATCACCTAAAACCTTTATATTTCTCTATTTATTTTTTTAATTTAGATACTTAGGTATACGAGAACTTCTAGAAGTGTCTGGCAATTTTCGAAATTAATCTATAAACTGTGTAAATATGTGCCTACCCACATAAAATTGAAGGAGCTTAAATGCCACGGGCCCACTAACAATAAGAAAATCCAGAGAAACCAAATTTTTCTTACAAAACGAAGCTATTACGATGTTTTCGCCTAATCTCTTCCCCAGATTGATGTTTCAACCTTAGGTATCCGCAATTTGCCAGTCAATGAAAATTGCAACAGATTCTTGATTGGGCTTAATTGCTTAAATGGCGAAATCTCCAAATTCCCATGACTATTCCGAGATTGATACCAATAATGGTTCCTTCGTTCTTTTGTCCCAATTAAAAGCAATTTAGTTCAACTCGAATTTGGTAAAATTTCAAAGCCTTCGGTGCAATATTTCATGTGATTTTGTCTGTCTGTCGGTTGTAACTGACTGACGTTTATGGTTGATTTATGATTGTAACCCGTTGATTTATCGATGTTAATTCAGGCAGTTGTAATCAATTAGCTGTGATCAAAGTTAGTTAACTAATAGCTACAGTAGCGTAAGTGCCGTAGTTGAAATGATAGGTAGATCTATCACTACCGCCACATAAAAGTGGATATATGACAGCTACGACACGACTTGTTAATATAAATATACTCGAACTTTTACGATAAAGAATTCCTATGTAAATTTTGTCATAGGACCTAGGACGAAGGAACAATAGAGATAAAAATAATGGCTTCAGACGTAAGTGCGAAAATTATAATATAAAATACAACAAATATACCTACACCAATTCGAAGTAATACTATTACGTATGTAATATTACATAACTAAATTACAATATTACGAGTACATCGCTCAATATTATATACAGAATATTAAGTATGAAGCGGTGAATAGGTATTATTAGGTCTTTACCTATGAAGTTGCCGTTTTATAAATATATGAAATAATTTAAAACAAAAAATACATATATGAAAAGTTAGTATATTACATTAATCGAAATATTGACCCATATTATCTAGGCAGTTTTGCCATTTTTTGGAAAGTTGATTGATCCCATGGCGGTAAAAGTCTTGTGGATGGGAATCAATAAATTCTTGGAAGGCGTTTTTCACTGCCTCTTCGGAGTTGAATTCTTTTCCTTGTATAAAGTTGTCAAAATTTGCGAGCTTCTCCGTCATTATCTTTCAGTTCTTCATACATAACAAAGGTAATACCATAGATAATACCGACACAGGTCCACCACACACTCACCGTGAGCTGCTTCTGACTTATCTTTCGTCTTGGACATTGTTTGGCTGCAACCGCTGAATCCAACCACTGTGACGAACGTTTACGATTATCGCATAACATCCATTTTTTACCCCAGAATAAGTTTTTCGATTAGATCTTTGGTTAAAACTCTTGTTACGGACAAGACATTTCATCCAACCACTACCGGCAACATAGCCGGATTTTAAACAAAGATTTTTATACAAGGATTATTTTATTTATAATGTAGCATCTTCCGCCTTCTTTCTTTTAAAAAAACCTTACCACCAGGTAAGTGGATACTTGGGACAATTTGGAGAAATGGGATAAGTAGGAAATGGGCTCTGGCATATCTTACTCACTAGCGAAACACGTACACGTACACGTACGCGAACACGTATTGGGGAGGATAATAAGGAAATGCAGTACACTCCACGGTAGTCTTCTGCGAGAGAGGGGTAACGTGGGCAGTTCAGTGCGTCCAGCCACCGGCTGTAGGGCTGTAGGGTGGCAACGTGTATTGTCCCCTTCTGAAAAGCCTCTGAGGCTCTTGGAAAGTTTTAAAGTTTGTATAACAGGGAGTCAACATTGCGTGGCTAACTATGATCAGACGAACAACTTGTCTGCTACATTACTCCACAAAAACATATCAAGTCGTAGGTGTACAATAGAGCACAATAATGAAGATTGCATTTGCCCTCTGGCTCACGACCCACGTAACGACCATCTGAAGTAGCACAACGAAAAATTAGGTAATTATTTTTAGATTTATTACTACTTTAGGTATAATTGTGTTGTATACCTGACATTTTTGAAGGAGATTTATTTGTAGCTCTAAGCGATAGACTAAAAAAGAATTTTCTTTTTTTGGGTTCAAGTGATTTATTGCCAAGCAGTTCTTTGGATAGTCTTTGATTTTTTGACTTTTGTACAATTTTTTCGAATAGACACCTGCATCCTTACATCTGCTGTGTCTTTACATGGAGTGTCTTTACGCTAACGATAGATAAATTAATATCAGAATTAAGTACTTGAAACTTTACTTAAAATTAATATTTTTTATAGCTTATTCCACATTAAATAAGAAGACAAGTTTATATAAAAACAATTTTTCAAATTCTTTAGGAAATTAAGTAGGTATGAGCCTGAGATTATTTGAGGTGGGAGCTATCGCTGTCTTCATCATTTGCGAATGGTCGTGATGTTACTAGTACAACTGTATTAGTGACATCATTAACACAGTAGTTAATGATGTCCTTTTCTGACTTTTGACTTTTAAGCATTATACGTCAGTCGTTATTCAAGATTTATCTTGATTCAATTTCACCAATTAATTTGTACCTAATTATATAGTTTTCTAATCACGTGACTGTCTTAAATGAATACAATTTTATGAAGTACTTAGGTTTTATTAAATACCAACTCCCTTAATAATTTTCCTAGTGTAAATAAAAAATTATAGAATATTTAAACGTAAATAAGTATTAGAGAAGACTTAAATTTATATATTAATTTTATTATACTATAATAAATTAAAATTAGATCTAAATAAACTTTAATATATTATATATAAATTCACACCTAAAAGAGTATACATTTTGTAATTATAACATTCATTAGGTAAGTATATTTTAGATCAAAGTAAATCTATACCTGCATATCTACATCTACTACAGTAGGGGGAGAGTGAATACTGCATTCCCACAGCCGCTGGGCGCACTCGGCCAGTCGAATGCGCCAGTCACAGAAGACTACCTTGAAATGTACTGCATTTCCTACTTTATCGTATTTCCCCAATGTACGTACGTGTTTCGGTAGTGAGTGAGATATGCCAGAGCCCATTCCCATCCCGTACTATCCCTCCCCGTTTTCCCAATCCATTCCTTAATCTGCAAAGGTGGCAACGCATCCGGGGGCGTGCCAACGTTTGTCATTCTGGACTGATGTTAGCATGTATCGCGGATATCTATGGACGACAATATCCACTTACTATCGGGTGGACTGTATGCTCGTCTGCCGCCTTTTTTCTATGTAAAAAAAGAAAAAAAAAGAAAAGAGAAATGTCCTGATTACTGACTGACGGACGGATTAACTGACTCACTAACGTCGAACCGAAATCACTTAACTAGAAACACAAAATTTAGACAGTAGTTTCTATTTATGACGTGAAGACTCACTAAGATGGGATTTCTAGAAATTCAACCCCTAAAGGGGTGAAACGGAGTGTCATAGTTTTTATGAAACAAAAATATTTGATGGTTCTGTTGACTTGAAACGGAATAAAAAAAAAATCTACAATACAATTAATTAAACACGCATTTTATTTTTCATAATTATGTATGGAATCACAATTAAATCCACGCAACTGAAATCGTGGGTAACAACTTGTGACCATTATATGACCAGCAATTGTAAATATCTAGTCGCATTATTATATGATTTGATAGAAAATTTCAATACCGTTTTATTAACGTCCAACCGCAGATCATCCCTCGGTTCATTTCAACGCACTCGCCACCTGGCCGCATGATCACGCGATTCTGATTGGCAGCTGTCAATCATAACAAATCAGCGAACATAATACACTTTCATTTTGACCAATTAGGGTCTACGTCGCACCCACTGTAGCGATGAAACGTTGAAACACCCGATACAATAGCTAATATGCGATAAATGAGGAGACACACTGATTTAGTGATCATTTTTAAGTCATATTTTTTTTTAATTTAACCCACTTCAAGTTTTAAGTCTCCTCTCTATCACGCGATTTGCCTCTGTCTGTGTTAATCGCGTCCAGGTCTTGCTTACGAATCCGTTTATGTCATCGACGCACCTGGCCGTATGACAGCCTACACTTCTTTTTCTATCTCCAGCC
Organism: Sesia apiformis; assembly: GCA_914767545.1. Lineage (NCBI taxonomy): Eukaryota > Metazoa > Arthropoda > Insecta > Lepidoptera > Sesiidae > Sesia > Sesia apiformis. The sequence continues at coordinate 12,024,170 of OU611963.1, read as the reverse complement.
TTCCACTCAGGGTTTTGCTCTATCTGCCATAAATACGTTTAGTTACATGTCATGTCCACCGCCATTTAAGTCTCGTAATCCTTTTATTTACCTGAATTATTTGGTATAAAAATTTGTACGCCAACGACTCAGAATGCATAGATCCAACTAGTTCTAAAAGATATATTAGTTATAATTAACCCGTTCTTCGCCATTTGGTGTTAGCCGTCTTTAGAACAGCGTCATCGTATCTCTTCTCGTGGATGTCGTAAAATGCGACTAAGAAACCGCTACTGCAAACCCTGAAGAACTACACCAAGAGTGGACTTGCCAACCGCTTGGTCAGTGTGGCCTGTACAGGCCCATACATCCCTCATGGACAAGACGGTTTTGCAACATTACTCTCACTGTCTCCTGTCACAGTCGTCAAGAAAGTTGAACTTTAATGTTAACTTTAATTTAATCCATTGTCTACTAAACTGTGTGTCACATCACTTCGTATTTATCTAGGGGTGGAAAAAAACTGAATCTCACATTGCGTGATTCAACCACTTCTAAACTTCTCTGTTATGATTAATGTTTGTTTTATTTTCCGTCGTTTAACCTTCTGGGGCATTAACATTTTGATTGTCTGTAATCGATTTAGTAATTGAACAGCGTGAAGTGTTCTTAAATTGGTATTTACAAATGCCGCGGAAATCCTTAAGATTCAAATTAAGTTCGATTTTAATTCCGGCACCGACTTCATCAATCATACAATTTACACGTTCCTGATGATTTATTAAACACGTGTTTTGCATCATCGGTTTTGAATAGTGACGTCATTGGGCTGTCTACTTCTTGTGTGGTATTTCTTTGTACAGAAAGAAGTACAGCAGACGACACTTCCGACTTACTTTCGCTTTTCGAAAAAATTACAAACATTTGCAGTTCAACAAATGCACTGCCTACCTTTGGGGGTGTAGGAATCAGGAATCGGGGTAGAACAAGGATTAGGTGGGATGAGGGTTATTATTATCCATTCCTATACCATCAAATTTCATCTCTTTCGTCCAAGAACAAGGAAAAAAGGAAATGCATGGGATTGAATACATACCAAACTATCGAGTCTCGCCTTGCCTATCCCGCCAAGAATGAAAAACGAAATGGAACGGTACGTTTTTGAATGGAAAGGGATAGAATGAAATAAGAAGGATGAGAAGGGACGGGGAACGCATAGCTACCTTAGCGGCTTTTATAGATTCCCGAAACATGTTCACGGCAGTCTTCTGTTACGTCATTCGCATTTTCTCTTTTTGGTAAGAGACAAATAACATAGAGAAAAATCACACACATAACAATATCCGTCCCATCAGATTTCTTTTTATCTAATCCGTAAACTTAAACAATAACTCCAAGTTAACATTATGACCGTCGGTCTTGTCCCGTCCAGTATATCCAGTACATTCCCTGTCAAACACACTTCCAAGATTGACAAGCGGGCGTACCACAAAATCACTTTCAAATACATCTGTAACAGCAACTTGTCACTTAATTATGAGACTTTTGCCTTTGGTGTTAGAGATCATAATTTTGCTTGAAATATAGGTAACGGTGTTCAACGCTGACACTGACACGTCAAATAAAAAGAGTAAGGTAGACATAAATGTTTAGAGGATATTAAAATTAGGGCATTTATCCGTTTCATAAATTGGTTTGGTTTCTCAGGGATCTAATAATCGTCTGTGATCTTAAATGTTTTCATAGAAATTAACAGCAATTACTAAAAATGATGGCTTGTATTTGAATGAGCAGCAAAAAAGTACTAAATGAGCAACAAAACTACCTATTTTCTTTAAATAACTGAAGTAAATAATTATAAAGTACTAAGAATGTTATTATCAAATCGACGGACTCCCTTGGATTATTTAGATAGATAGATAAAACTTTTTACTGCCCACCATAATAAAACAAGACAGTGTAACATACATTGTTAGAATGCACAAAAGGCGATCTTATCGCTATTAGCGATCTTTACCAGACAACCTTTTGGGTAGAGTAGAGAGGAAATAAAATTTTAAATCACAAATAGATAGATGGTGTACGGTATACATAAATAACATGTAAAACGTACATATCAATATACATATACATCACATGTACATACATACACACATATCTATATATACAATATACTTATATATGTCAGTAACTGAATGAATGATTACAAAACTAAATAAGTTGACTTCTGAAGCTGGATAAAGATTGTGAGCACGTTTTATGTTGAGGATAAGAGATTTCTATAAACGGATCGCTTACTGTCACCAGAAAACCTAAATTAACCCACCTTACATTTTTTATTATTGATTTGTTGCTTATTATTTTTTGCTGCTATTAAATTACTTACTTGTTAATTAATACGTCAAAATGATTGTTTATCTGATGTTGATGATGTTTTTCTACTTTTCAATTCAAATACCTATATATCTCTAATATCTAGAGGACAGCGTCTCCGTCTGCCTGAACATCTGTTTATTTGTTTACGTTATACTCCGTCCACTATGTTATTTTCTGGATGACAGATCGGTTCCGAGATGTCCGAATTGCTTCATACCGATTCAATTATGGATGCAATTCTAGTATAATTTCCATTACTAAACTTTAATATGAGCGGTCTACTAAAGTGGTCGATGATCGACGATTTCATACAAATCTCAATTCGATTTCAACCGAAATTCTTCCTGCTCGTGGCACGCACTCTGTTTTAGACAAAGGTTGTAGGGACCAGTGCAGTGGATTGGTGGATCACATACTCCAGATTGTTTTTAAATTTCTGAAGCATGCGGGTTTGCTCAGGATGTTTTCCTCACTGGCGGAGTAAATGACAATTTAAAAAAAATCCTAACACAAGTAGAAACTCAGTGGTACCGGCCGAAGATTTCAACTCACGATCACACGAATGAAGTTTGAATATACGATTAGATATCCCTAGGCTATCACCGCTGTTTAAATGGTTACAGGGTTCATAATTCATAATTTTTATTAAAAAGTTCATAATTTTTAAAGCTACTGAACCGATTTGACTCATCTTCAAATCGAGATTAAATATTGGAAGCCTCCCTAATATACTTGTTTGAACCGTATTCCTAATAATAGGTATCTAATGATGTGTGTTTGATTTGGACATTTCTCGCGAATATACACGATTTGGATATTTCAGTTCACATTTTAACACACGTATTAACTTCACGTATTGAAAAGTAAAATTAATAATTATGTACTTCAATAATATTTGTATTTCCAAACAATTTACAAGCAAATCTTAACGTTATATAAACACTTACACTATTTTCTATTTTTTCTTTTTAATCGCTTAAAAATTCCATACTAATACTAATATGGAAATTCTTGTATATCAGCATTAGCATAGTTTTATTTATAATTTTAATGTTTAAGTATTATTATTATTCTAACAAATTAACATTTTTTACAGAAAACAAATGTATTGTGTAATATCGTTATCTATGAATAAAGAAATTTCAACTATTGTTGAAACTAACAACTTATTGTAAGTAATTCCACTGTATTAGTAAGTACATTTTATTTGTATGCTGCATGTTTGCTATTTACTTAATTAACAAACTGTCTGTTGTGTTCACCTTTAATTATTTTGCAATATTTTAATTAACTATTTTGCAGCCGATGTATGTACATCATACATGTAACGCTGGTGTACCAGAGACAATACATAAATAAACTAAGTATATAATTGCCCTTCAGTACTGTAAAATACACTAGTAATTATGTACCTAATAGTTTACTGATTAAAGGTGTATAATGTATCACTCAATCGGTATGACTAACTTATCTTCAACTTGAACCTTCTGAGTAAAACCATTCCACCGAAAAAATATGGAATCTACGTCAAAAAGACAGACGTATAATTATAAAAGATCAAAATGTGCGTTGCGTAGTTTAGACCAGTTATTAAATGTGGCCAAATGTGGTTATAATGGTCCAAAAATGATATGGGAATAGAGAGTTATTTTATTGTAGCTATTTTTGCAGTTTCGTTAGATACGGTTTTTTTAAGAAACTAACAATTCCCGCGCGACTTCGTTCGCGTAGCCCATCGATATGGGAATAGACTAGGTGGACACATCATACGTTCGTATCAAAGTAACGTGGTTGGCAGCTTCAAGAGGGGGTGAAACAGATGAGGAGGGGTTCATTAAAAAGTCAAATACTACAATACGTAATAAAAATGTTCCATTTTCAAAACACACAAATTAAGGAATTGGATAGGTACTGAACATAGAACACTATTAGACTAAAGTGCCCTAGAGTGCTCGTATAACATATCTAGTATGTATTCTCAAATCGATGGCGTGGCCCGAGTACTGCGCTCCTAAGAAGAAAATACATTAGTAACATTTTTAACGAAAGCATATGTAATGTTATATTCGGGAATTAAAAATAAACAAAGGGAATAAACGACGGTTATTCTTTTAGTTTCATCCAAAACTTCAAGTCTCTGGCTTGATTTTATATTAATAAAAAAATTACCATTTTTTTGTGTATTTACTTCTCTTGAATATTATTAAAATGCCTTTTTGCTGAGGAGGGCAGAGTACGTGTTAGTTTATACTTAGAGTTTGTGTTTAGAGTAGGTTTTTCTCTAACCACTTACCACTTAAATTGTAAAATAACCACTTTACAGTTATTCCGTGGAAACATAATGATTCGGTACAAAAAGCATCCCATATGATGATGTAAATTATCATTGTACTAAATTTCTTTAATATATGCGACGTTGATAATGATTCTAGTAGGACCTCCATAATGAATATGAATACAAAGTACCTACCAAAACGTTAACCCGACATATTATGGGTATATGACATATACAGGATGTCCCAACATTCAACGTCGAGTGGGAACCAAGGAGTGGACCACCTTATGACTACCCCGAGAAAAATAAAAAAAAAACATTTTTTTTTATTAATTTTTATCTCATATATATGACAGACAAAATTTCTAAAAGTGATTGTTTGGGTTCTCTATTGTTCATAGAGTACCTACATTGCTACAATTTTTTTAATTACCTACATGGCTCGATTTTATTAAATGTTGGTATAGATTTATAGAACACTAGTAGGGTCCGCGACTTCGTGCGCGGAGTCATTAGAATATGTGTGGTTAGATTCCCGTGGGAACTCTTCAATGGATCTGAATAAATGTACCTACTCTAAAAGTTAACACGGTACATAAGCTACAACGATATTAATGGATTTTGCTAAATGCCCGTTCAGAGAGACAGAGAGACGGATAGACAGAATAATTCCAAGAAATGTTGTTTTGGACTCTGTGTCATTTATAGAGTAGGGCAGGGCGGGGTCACTTGAGCATGATTTTGTTCAAATCATTGCAGGGCCCTGTTAAAGAATAAATAAAACCATATTTATTCTTAAATTAGTTCTTTATTTATTTGGCAGTGTAATGTTATCAACAAACTTTGGTAAATGCGCTGTTTTCAAGACTAAATCAACTTATAATAAAAAAAAGTCAAATGGCTCAATCGACCCCATAGGCGGGGCCTATTGAACCACCCAAAGGGGTCTATTGAGCCCGTGGACATAAAAAAAATAACATATAGAAACATCAAATTCAAGTAACAATCTTTCTTAGATATATAATAGAAGTTATATTAAAACATAACAATCTTATAAAATAAAGCCTGTGACCTATAAGTTCAGTCACTTTTACAGTTCATGCAAACATAAACTGGACCTGCACCAGAAGTACACTTAACATGAGCCCAATCACGGCAACCAGTGCACTGTAGCCACTGTTCTCCTGGAAGACTATCTGAATAGGCCTCAACGCACACCAGACAGAAATAATCGCCCTCTTCGGTATCCAGCGGATTTTGTGCACTTGGTTTTACTTTTTTCTTCTTATTCTTCTTATTATTTTTCTTATTATATTTAATCTCCTCATCAGACTCTGAGGAACTTTTAAAAATTGCTTTCTTAACTGTCTTTTTCTTGGCCTTACCTACCTTCTTGCTAGATTTGATTTTCCTTTTGCTTTGTTCTAAAGCAAGCGCGTCTTTCTCAGGTGTATCTGTCAAAACAGCAGAACTTCTCTTTTTTCCTCGTGTTTGTTGTTTTCTGGGTCCTGCTTTAGGAAATGGTCTTACAACCTCAGGTGAAAATGAAGCATCGCCTTTGGATGTAGATGGTATGTCAAAATTAGGTGTTCGGTTTTCTTTATTGTTGGACGGCTCTTGAGTTGCTGATGCAGTGGCAGGTAATGGCAAAAGCACAGACGTTTCTACCTCCACCTCAACAGTCGCCGAAGATGCTCTTATTTGAGGCCCTATAGATTGCATCTCTGTGTCTTCCTCTGTTGTATGGCTACCTTCTGCTTGAGATTCTGGTTCCGGACGGTCTGTTACATACGATGCCATAAAATCGTCTTCGGAGAAAATGTCACTGTTAAAAGGGTAAATACCCGCTTTCTTAAAACCATTCATTATGTTCGTCGGTGTCATTGCCAATGGAAGAGCTGTCGCTACTATTTTTGGTATATCATAAATTGAAATAGTTTTGCCCGGATTACTGCGAAGCCATGCATCATGTACCGACGAAAGATATTTTTTGAAAGGCCCATAGACAGAGACGTCTAACGGCTGTAACTTGTGGGTACAGTGAGGTGGATATGAGAGCATTACCACCCAATTATTTTTGGCAAGTTCAACCGTTTTAATAGCTAAATGTGATGAATGGTTGTCCAACAATAATAAAATAGGTGATTCCTGGGTTGGTTTCAAATGGTCAATAAAGTGTTGCATAAAATCGTAAAATTCATCATCAGTTACCCAACCGCTTCCATTACCGCGTCCAATGCATTCAGGAGGTCCATTTGCAACGAAATGGTCCTTAAATTTCTTCCGGGGAAATATAAACATCACAGGAACCGTATTACCAGTTGCTGACGCAGCTCCAATCACAGTTATAGTAGTGCCCCGTTCTCCTGAGGTTACAGAGCCAACAGTATGCTTTCCTTTGGCTGCTATAATTTTGCCCGGTTTCATGACTGTCGGAACCCCGGTCTCATCGATGTTCCATATCCTGGAAGGCGGGAATTTATACTTATCCATAACCGTGGCCAGCTTGTCATAAAATAGTTTGACATTCGTTTTATTAAATGATGTCGCCCTTCCTAAGCTAGTCGGCTCTGGTTTTCTAATAGATAGTTCTGTATTTCTCTTAAGAAAAGCGGATAACCAATCTTTTCCCGCTAACTTATTTGTATGCCAACTGTCAGGGAACTTTCTGTTATATTTCACGGCGCATTCATAAGCAAGTCCGCGTACATCTAATGGAGTTAACCCATAAAATATAGATGCAACTTTCAGTATATAATCCTTTAACATTTTTTCTTGTTCAATTGAAAAAACCTGCCGTGCGTTTGTGTATTGCTTGAACACATCAGAATCAGGGTTAGCTTTTAACATATTGACATACCTGGAAAGCGTAGTTCTGTCTATTTTGTTATCTTTAGCCGCTTTTCGGATACTTTTGCCATTAATTACCTCATCTGCAGCATGTTTCATCTGATCTTTGGATATATTAGCACGGTCCGTTTTCCGCTTGTAAGTTCGCATCCTGAAGAAGAAACAATGAATGTAGAAATATTTATACGTGGTGTGACTTAACATCTGTTTTTAAACCTCGGCAGGTAATTATTTAGCATAGCATTTAACCCTAAAAAATACCTGCATAATATAAATAATGCAACCAAAAATCAAACTAAAAATATGGGGGTCACTTGAACATGGCTTATTAGACCCCCGTTGCTTTGACTCAAGTGACCCCTTTCCCAAATTACTTCTAATTTGCCGAGTCACTCAAAAACCATCGCTAATTGTATAATTTTGATATTAGTAACGTTTGTAAACACTATTTTGAATGCAAAATACACTTACCTGACTGCCGTACGTCCACAGACATATGTTTGAAACCAAAATGCACCGAAGCGATGTTTTTTTACTTTTGGCGCCAAATTAACAACACTGTCCACGTACACTTAACTCGAACGCCAGCCGGCGACTAAAGTACCGGCGACTAGGTTCACTAACCCCCCCGCTTCGTCACACGTCACAAGCTTGTATCTATCATGCAGGGTTCGTGTTCTACTATAGGTGGTGCACTAGACCCCGCGGCTCAACAGACCCCGCCCTGCCCTACACGGCAAATATTTTTTTCTTTTCAAAAAATATTTAATGTACAGACACCGCTCTGTTACGATTTTATTATAGATGTATAAGATACGTGCCTTCCGTTCGGGACTCTATAATTCTGCAAAGTAATGTGAATGATTTTGAAGGACGTTTTCATTTCAATAATGATCAGTCTGAGACATTTTGATGTCGTAATAATTAATGTGAACGAAAGATTTATGAGGTCTTTACTTTTTGAAAGACAGATCAAAATGCTGTTCCATTGCAAATAGACGAAGACAAATTGTGTATTATTAGAAAGTTCATTATTTTATACGAATATTTTTTCTGTGATCATGTCTCGGTAATCTTTTAAGACCGTGGGCCAGATAAGTAGATTTTTCACGGTCTTAAAAGTATTTTATTAATTAATTTCTTTTTCAATTACTTATTTGCTACAGCACAGGTAAAACAAGATGTCGGGTCAAATACATTGCCTATATGTTCCGCCTTATTACATAAGTCACACTGAAAATTTCTGGGCCATCCTCCACACAGTCCCGACTTGGCACCTATTGACTTCTTCTTGTTTCCAAAAATTAAGAACCAATACGCGGTCAACGATTGTCATCGCCAGAAGACGCTGTCGAAGAGTATGAAAAACATGTTTCCGAGGTCACCACGGAGGAGTGGAATAAATGTCATAGAAATCGGTTTATTCGTATGAAAAAGTGTATTGACGCTCGCGGAGAATATTTTGAGAAACAATAAATTGTTTTTTGGCCACTCATTGTAATTGTTTCTTGTTCATTCGTAAACTTTCAGTGTGGCCCTTGTAGGCGTGCAAAATTTCTTTTCGTTATTATGTCAGATATTAATTGCATTATAAATATTATATTTTATATTAATATGCGCTGTGTTTATATGTATATAGCATTAAATGCAATCGACGTAGACGTCCATTTCTAATCACTCGGTCCTGGTTGAGCGCCTTCTGCGCTCGCCCTTAACCATCATGTCCGGTGACTCGTGTGAAAGACCATTAGGGTCACGAGAATTTAGCCATTCCGAATACAAAAGAAGACTCATAAGTTACAATATTGTAAGTTGCCTATTATATTTTAATGATAGAAGGTGGCAAAGAGCGGACAGTCCACCTGCTGGTGAGGGGATACTGCCTCACGTGGACATCCGCGATACATGCCATCATCAGTCCAGAATGACAATAAAATGTATAAAATATTATCATTATTAAATTATATTACATTGATTTGATACTATGTTAAATTGCACCATCCAACTACCTTTATTGTTATTTGTTATCTGTTTTCCCATTACCACCCAAAGATTGCCTGGAAGAGATCGCTGTGGCGATAAGGCCGCCTATTGCATTTTTCGTGTTACTTACTTAAATTGTCTTTTTGCAACATGTACACAATTAATGTACAATTATGAGTTTATCTATCTATTTCTTATTGTTGACCAGTCAAATCCAGATTGACTCACAGTTCCAGTAATACAAAAAAGCAGCTGATTGTCAAAGGTCCTCTAGATTAATAGGTTAATATATCTCGTAAAATTATTTTATCTAGAAATTCCAAAAAAATCCGGCGCGGCGGTTTTACTTAGCAATGACTAATTTTTTGGCGCCACCGCGCTTCTCATCGGCTCTGTTTGACCACTGCCCAACCGCAAACTAATCAAACACACCCGTCATTATACCGTCATTTTTGGAAATGATGACCCTTAGGATAGAAAACCAGCAAAAGTTTCATAGACGAGCTGCAGAAGTAAGGACAAAATGGAAGCAAGATTCTGCCTACTCTGCGAAAACATTTAAGAGTAAAAGCTGATAGTGTTATCGTTAAAATATTAGCAGTGAAAGGAAAGTAGTCTGTTTATTACTTTCATAAATAGTTTATTTAATTAAGCCGAAATAAAATTTTATCTATATTGATATTAATATAATTATAAAAATTGAGCAAATCAAGCATGTGGTAGCATGTTGTACCTTATTCTTTTTATAAGCTATATCCATTTCTAGACAAATGTATTCCGCTTCCGTGCAAAGACATCTCCTCTCGTATTCCTCTACAATGTTCTGTTCTTTAGCGCTGCCTGTCAGTGTTGTCAGTTCTGTCAATGCTCTTTAGCGCGATCCTTGGCTATATCGTGAAATATGTGTCTAAGCGACATTTAAGTTTGCCCATTGTCTTACATCCATTTTACATCTATTAAAAAGTTTAAAAAAAAAAACAAATTTATTTTCGTTCGATATTTTAAGCCTTATGAAGTTATGATATATTGGTTAAGTATACGTTATTGGTTAAAATATACTGAAAATATAATTAAAAAAATTTCTGAATTTTAAAATTTCATTAGTTTTTGAGTTTACCTGTACCAAAAAAGAACAAAACAAATTCAGTCTCGTGCTATTTTATTAGTATAGATTCGCCCTTTGCATTATTTTTTCTCATTGTATTTTATTATTGTCATGAGGTTTACTTTTCTGTTTCGATCTTTGACAAAATGGAAGGTGTTTACGTTCGACATGTCAAAAATTATGGCGTCCTTTATTTGCGGGAATGATTTCGGCAGACCACCTATCATTATAACGAGAGCGATCTCAGTTTTTGTGCCATTTTGTGAATGGGCTTTGAGAGTTTCGGTTGCGAATTTACTTCACTGTATTTTACGATGTTAAAAAATCATGAACGAAATGGTAAAAATACATTGTTGGCACTCATTAATTACTTTTGGATGGTTGGCTAAAATATATTAAAATTGAAGATTTAACATTTGTTTGTCCAAAGTTATGTTCCTAATGTTTTGAGCATTTTAGTGGATGGAAGTATATTTAAGGCTCACGATTTTAATATTAAACCCCTGCATCAAGTAGTAACATCAAATAACATATGCTACTAAAATACCTACCTACTTAAGATTGTTTTGACACGCGGCTTTATTTGTATTTGTGTATTTTAAGTATATATTTATTCTTTATTGCACAAAGTGACAAAACGCTAACTTAGAAGCGTTATCTCCCAGTCAATCTTTGGGCTAGGCAGAGATGGTGTGGTGGGTGCAATAACAGTTAAAATAAAGCAAAAAGATATACCAAATAACGCGAATATATTATTTAAATGTGTAATGTGTAAATAATGTGTATTATTTCATTGTATGGATGTGTTTTCAGCTTTTTTAACGTGCCAATGCAGGACGCAAGCCTACCCTACCCTACCCTAGTAAATAATTATGGAGTTTCAAGCCATAATCCACCGCGCGGACCCAATTGATGCATTCATATGCTCCAATTTTTTAAAGTCTTGAACATGGAAGTTAGTGATATTTAAACAAAAATCGTACTTGAATAAAAACACAAAGGTACGAGCCAAATGTTTGTTTATATCTCGGTTCGTTTAACGGTTTTCTCGTTAAAAGATCTATGAAATAAAATCTTTGATTTGAGGTGTATCTCAAGGGCATGATTTTTGGAAAATCACATGTTGTTTTTGCAACACTTTTACCCATCATCCTTTGTTTTATTACATCGTATTTGCGATTAGCGCCACCTATTAATAATATTGATAACTGCAACGATATTTGTTTGTGTGTTAGTCAGTACTATAGAAGATTTGCATATTTCTATATTTATTAATGTTTTTCGTGCTATAATTGAATTACATTTTTTTCTTAATATATTCGTAGCAACAGACAAACGAAAAGTCTTTACTATATTAGTAGAGACGTCATCGCATTAATGCAATAGATAAATTGCCGAGATAGTACATATAGGTGGTCCTAACTACCTACCGTTTAAGTCATTTCAGAGAAGATTAAATTTAAATGTGAGGAGCACGTGCTAGATATGACGATTGTGGGTAAAGGGCAACTGTGGAAGCCCTTTCTTTACCCTTAAGGAGATATAAAGGAATTTTATCATTTAGATCTTGGCCTTTTTTAATCCTGTTTACTCGTATTTAAATAATATATACGTAGGTATAGTAGATGCCTTGTAATTAATTACTAGTGTTGGCAACATACGGCAATTGCCGTACAGAATGTGAAGTTTCAGTTTTGGTTTCAAATACCTATGAATTTCAATCAATCCTGATCAGAAAGTTCACAGTCTTCAACACTCAAAACAGAATTGGTAGGTCAATTCGTCGACAATATTAGTACAATTTAGTATTACAAAGATTGACATATCTATACAAATAAAAAAATCGTAAGAGAGCCGTATATATATATATATATATCAAATTTTGTTTTTAGAAAAAAATCGTAGTGTCTTCTACGAAAGTTACGGAACCCAAAACAGCTATTTTTAGATTTTTTATCTGTCTGTCTGTCTGAACGCACATTGCTTAAAACTACTCAACGGATTTTAATGAAACATGGGATAGTTACAGCTTATATCGGCATATTAACATGGGCAGGTTAACATTTAGGATACATTTTATCCAGATCAGTTATAGAGTTCCCGCAGGAATCACACAAAAGTTCACGTGAAGTCACTGGCAATGCTATTGCCTATTAGTAAATAAATATGTTGCTGCTTAAAATGGATTACACATTATTATTATTATCACAACTAAAACATATAAGTGACAAATATTATACTTACGTACACACAGATCTTATTACATGTTGTAATAATTTTTAAATTAGCATTTGCAAAATTAAATCACAACCTAATGAAGTGTTTACACGATTACCTACAGCTGCCAACAAAAAACTGATCCTAGATTGCAGCGCCGACCGAAAAAAGACTAAACACAAAATCCACCTGCAACAGTAACACCCAGAACATTAAGACGAAGGTAACGCACGACTCTTGCCTCGAGCCAAGATGCTTATTAGGGATGTACCACGCACCTGTGAATATTTTCATAATCCGCCTAATTAAAGGTTTGCGGATATTCCCAAAGGAGGCCGAAAGGCAAACGGTTGGGCCTCTTACTGTGGAGGCTATAAATTCTTCGACATTTGACCCCGCGGACGGTTTTTTGGGGAATTTGCCCTAAGGCAGTCTTGTTCCCGAGCTGCATCATCTAAAGTGCACAGAGTGAGGTATCTTTAGACTAATACAAGACCATATGATAACTAATGTCTACAATAATAATTGCCTACTTAATTCTGAAAAGCTTATTTAAGAGATATGATGATACGAAACTGTATGTACATATCATTTAGTATTTTTTACACACAAACTTATATATTTTTTTTTTTATTTACTATTACAGTCATAAATCAAATCTGTCTTACATAAATAAATTTAGACAATTAACCAAATTTCTATTACATTTTGGTAGTTAGGTACTTTTTTAAATGAATTTAGACAAAATACAACAATAAAGACAAAATTCTATTGTTATTACAAGGTTTACTATTTTGTATTATTATGTATTTAATTCAAGCGAAGACAGATCCTTATCCTTTGTCAACAAAGTGTGACATCTAAATTGTCTTCACCTTGACATGGTCAAACAACAAGTGATAATATGTTACAAACTCATTTATCAAACTGTACTCATATTAAAAGAGACCGAACAATCAATCAAAGTAACAGTTTAAGCAACATGTGTAAATATACATGCAAACATAAATGCCACATTGACCTTTAAATTATAATAGATTTTCTTTATACTAGTAGTAAGAACCTCGACCTGAATCTAAAGTTGATATTAAAAACAATCTCCATCCCGTGATGATTCCACATAAATTTCAGTCAGGTCTGTCTGTTCTGTGCCTACACTAATGTCAGATATATTTATCGTGGCGATCGTCAACCGTGGCGGCTTGCCTCAGGGCACCCCGCCTCGGTTCTGCGTCTTTCCCACGTGCTCTGAATGCTTGGATTGCGTGCGACCTCTTACACCAACTATACCTGTACACATTTCAACCCATTCATCAAGAAACGTGCCGCAAACAACAAACACCGCTCTATCGTTCACTTCGAAACTTCCAGTATCTAAGAACAAGTCATCGTCATTTGATTAGACTGTGGCTTCATTAATAATTCCATTGCTGTAGTCTGTACTATGATGTACGGACGCCAAAGCTGCTTCAGTGGATCTACCGTTTGCTTCAGGCTAGAGATGTTGGTTCTCACCTTCGACTTCTTTTAAAACCGTGGGACTTCGAGCGTACGCAATTCGATCAGAGATTTTTATTAATGATAAGTGAAATTGTTTGTTAGGGCGTTCTGTACGTCAGATATATGTTATGATTAACTTTGGTTTTAATGGTGTATGTGACCACACAGGATTTTTTTTCTGTGGTGAACAAATGAAAAGAAATGTCAAAAATTAACAAAAAAAAATCTTTATAAATAGAAATTAAACAATAATTAATGTGCTAAATATGTTGTATATACTTTTTAAACACAAAAATACAATAGAAAGTACATGTCTGTTCTAATATTAAAAGCGTACGTTTTTGCTTACACAAAGTAGGGCTAAAGTAAAAAAGTAAAAGTATGTGCTAATATTTTTATATAAATACACACTGTTATTAACAAAACGGTCTGTCATAAGAGTGAGGAGGTCTTTGCCAAAAAGTAGGAACACAGTACCAGAGTAAAAAAATAAGAATCCTTGTGTTGTGGCTAATATATTTTATTGGCTTTTATTAATATGTGATTTCTAATACCTCATTCTCCTGTGGACTTTGTCCATTATATAGTATAAATTCATGGCACATGTAACTAATGGACTGTACAGCCTATTGAACTGTACAGAATATTCATGACTATCATCAATATTTGTGTTCCGTTTTTATGACAAAATATGAGGAACTTGATACGACCACAGGATCTTTGTAAACATATTTAGCAAATATATAGAAAATATACAACAAAAATATATACCAAAGTCATTTCTCTCGCCGGATCTCCGGAGAAGAGTGAAAACATAATTCGAGGGTGTAATCGCCGTTCACGGTAATGACGGTACTAAGCCACGGAGGTGATTACAAGCGTTTACCGGATTATTCGGTAATCGATTGAACACGTTGTAATATCGGGAACGTCGTGGATAAAATGCGAGGAATTCCTCAGGAACGCCAGTAATAATATTGTCTGGAGTAATGTTTAAGAAAATTGTCTTGTTTAAATATGGTATTTAGTACAGCTATTTTAATGGTTGTTGGAAGTATCAAAAAATACCAGGAGGTTTGATCTAAATTATAATAAACAGGTTCAAGGGAGCAGATGTATTTTAATATTACGATGATATGAATAGGTGGAAACGCTAATATTTGGAAAAAAAATCACATGACATATTATGTGTAAAATGAGAAAAGTATATCCTATTCCAATCCAATTTGTCTAAAATGTAAACAAACATGGTGACCGACCGACCTTAAATTAAATAGTGACATGAGAATTGTTTCCATATCCATAATTTGATTCACCGTGATTAAAAGCCCTAGATTAGATTTAAAGCTAAATGTTGCAATATGGTATTTCATTGATTTTGTTTAAACGGACTTTAAGTATATTTAATCACTTGAAAATATACGTTTTTCTAAGGAAAACTAGTATAATTAATTTCGAATAACGTTACACCACTTTAAATTCCTTTAAGGAAACTACTTTCTTCGAAACTACTTTAAGGAAACTTTCTTCGAGAAATTACAACCTCATACGGATTACTCACACGATGTTGCCACCCCCAAAACTTAGCGGCGCGGTTAACTCGATTCGTTGCAGCCTACCACCAATTAGGGTCAATTTTCGGCTAGTACAAAAGGGCTCGTGTTGTCCTAAAGATCATTGGTTGGTAATTAAAACAAATAGGGTCAAAAAGCGCCCGCCTGGGGCGCCACGGGGCGGTATCCGGCGCGCGACCCGCCGTCGCCGTGGGCGCACTACCCTCTCATTATAAACTTAATCTAATTATTGAATTCGTACAATGTTGTGTTTACATTTTTTTCTAATTTGCCCCACTATACTTAAGAATGGACGCGTAAGCGCTAAATGGCACGTTTAGGGCAATATATCATATGAAACCGAGTCACTGTTGGTCGGACGGACGTTTTCTCACGGTTTTTTAGGACATTTTGAACTAAGTCTGTATAGACGTTAAGGCGGTCTCATCAGTGATTATTATAAGGCACTTATTATAAGTTTAAAGCTCTGCCTCTAGATGATTGTCACGATTTTATTGCATTCCATCATTCGGCGGCACTTGATGTAATCAGATTCTTTGAGAGTACCTATAATTATATTGTTTTACATTTTTATCCTTATGGGTCTGCAGAATAAGTAAGTGAATTAACTAACAAGTGAAATCACTTATTAAGTTAAGATTTGTATTTAAACGAGCAAAAAATCATGGTCAATAAAACAACTATATATTCAATGTTTTGAAGAAATGAAGTAAATAATTTCAAATTAATGAGAATATCATCATTGTGGCGTGTGGTGTCGGCGGACTATAGAATAGGACAATTCGATCTCTTTCCATGGGTGTTGTAGAAGGCGACTAAGAGATAATAAAGCAGCTACCACAAGCCCTGAAGAGCTGCACCACCTCTAAAAGAATGGATTCGCCCTCTTGGCCAGCTGCAGAGTGGCGTTTTTAAGGCCTTACAACATCCCTCATGCACGAGGCAATGTGCATGAGGAGGCCCATGGCCCTGCAGAGAATACTGAAAGGGCTGCTCGCATTGCGTTACAAGAGTATCATCAGCAAGTCGATAGAGTCAACTCCTGACTCTTTCTTGTCACCAGAGAATCTAAATCTAACAACCCGGGAGGGAGAAGATGGGACGGGACTGGGCTCTGGCATATCTCACTCACTACCGAAACACGTACGTAGGTACGTTGGGGAAATACTATAAAGTGGGAAATGCAGTACGTTTCAAGGTAGTCTTCTGTGGGAGACGGGTAACGTGGCCAGTCGAGTGCGCCCAGCGGCTGTGGGAATGCATCATGAACTCTCCCCCTACCAATTGACTGATACCTATCGGTTCCTTCCGTTTTTCATTCAAGCACTACATTACATTCGTTCAAGCATTTAACTGCCATGAGCGATAATATATTTGTTTCTCTTTGTTTATTATAGGTAATATGTGTCCAGATATACACAAAATCTAGAATATTAAATTACACACAAAGACACAGAAATGCAGAGGTACATTACTTCAAAGTACAAACGTGTTTAGATAACACGCCTTTAAGTTTGAACCTAACAAGACACGTCGGTTAAACTGCAATATAATTTTAAATTACATGCAAGTTATTATTGACAACTCATTTAAATAGCTAAAATAGCCGAGATGGCTCGTAGCGCCTCGGGCGCCGTCGGCTGACTCCGCCGTGCTTCGGTATTCTTCGGCTCCCCTCGGAATCGTGTGATTCCCATCCATCATGGTCGGTAACGACCTTATGCAAAACGCTGACGTTACTGTCTTCTTGTAATTTTTAATGCTGTAACTACTGTGACTGTGATGATTTTAGTATTATAGCTGGAAAAAAGATAATATTGTTTTGTTAGTATGGAATTATGCGCTACAGGGGTAGTAAGAGTACTCGTATTGCACATCGGAGATTATGATACAAATTCGTAAGAATTATTTTGGTAGAGTTGGGAGAAAGGTAGATTTGACAAAATCAAAATGCTAACATAGATGTCCAGAATAAATTAAATTTAGAGTTTTGCGCCAGAGCCAATCAAATTTGAGTACCAGTTTTTTTTTCACCGCAAAATGGAACACCTATAAATTATAGAAAATTTTAGACTGAGGTGGCAAAAAGTGTCTCTAACATTCGAATATAGCATAAAATAGAAAATAATATGGCGTTTACTAAGTGTTGGCCTTTATTTTGCTCCATTTTATTTTAATCTATGAGCGACTTTCTTCAAGTCCAAAGTCAAGAAGAAAGTCACCGGTAGTGGCTGGATGAGAGGAGCAGAAGACCGTGTGTCGTGGCGTTCTTTAGGAGAGATCTATATCCAGCAGTGGAGAAACACAGGCTGATAGTATAGTAAGGTTTATTTTAATCATTTTTTTTTATTTAACAGTTTTATCTAATTGTTATGTTCACCGGTTTTTATCCGATACTTTAAGAAGCCCATACTTAAATTATCGGATAAAAACAAGGCTAATTAGACTACTCTAATTTACCCTACGGTTTACAATTTTTACCCTATGGTCAAGAGCCATATTGTTTGACTTGACTTAAAGTTACATCTGATTGTTACTATTTCAACTACCTATTTATTACAAATCTTAAATAATTCAGCGAAGTAAATAAATTCTAAAGTTCTCTTTTCGACTTCAATATAGGTACGATTTTTCTTGTTTATGAAATAAAAATTAAACATATGTTTTTTTTTAGTAAAAAATATATACATATATTAAATCCATCTGTTACAAATCTCTTGAACGAATACAGCGAAATTAATCCTTTTGTGTTGTCATCATTCAGCTCTATATAAATATTGCGCTTAGTTTTATGATTTCATTTCATAATTTATACGTGCGTCTGGATCATTATTTACTGTTTCGCCCGGGGACACAGGCCGGGTCAAAAGATGCCACGACAAAAAATCACTACTACGACCGTATAATGGAGGCAGTTTAATATTTGGATATAATAAGGCAGTGTAATTCCATATGGGTTTTTTTCATTTTTTTTGAACATTTCAAAATTGTATCTTTTGTAAGGAATTTATTTTCTTACATTTACATTCTTATATTTAAAAAGATAAGAGGTTACCGACGAGCATATAATCTTCGTAATGGTGCCATGGATATCTGCGGTACTGTCAAATATTGATTATTATACTATACGATACTGTCTGACGAACGATGACAAATATACGTTACCTATGGGTTTTTTAAAGAAAGAAGGTAACAGACGAGCAGACAATATCACTAATGGGAAGGGGATACTGTCGCCCATGGACATTCGCGATACATGTCATCATCAGTCCGAAATGGCAAACATTCGAAAAAAGGTTTGTCAAAATGGGAAATAAAAAGTACAAAAGAAGGAGCTTCCTCATCACATCACACCTCACAGTCCCCTTTGGGAGGACGGGATGAAGATTCAAGACTAAAGGAATAAGATTTTTTTTCATTCTTATAATAATCGAAAGTATTTGAGTTTCTATTATATCAGCCTGTAACGAGCCACTGCAGGGCACAGGCCTCCCCTAGTGAATCACTTTTTCAGGACACATTTCACTACGCGGGCCCAGTGCGACTCCAGATTCTTCTTTATTTCTTGAATATGCGGGTTTCCTCAAGATGTTTCGCTCACCACTGATTTAGTGATTCAATAATTTTAAATATTTAATTTTTTATTTAAAAATACGAATACAATAATCAATCAAAAAATTCGAATCGCATTCCTGAAACTCGACTTTTCACTCGCTCATAAATATTTCAAATGAAGAATGAAGACGCGGCTCGCCCGCCTCATTAATGCTCATTTGGAAGGATATTTACAGACCAATTACGATATGCCGCTTATTTATAGTGAGGCGTGCGTTGCTGATTCATTGCGCCTTAGTGCCGCGTCGTTAGTGTCAAACTGACAGTTTATTTCAGGGGCAAATATTAAAGAAATTTTATCGTAGCGCTGGTACGCAAGTTTTGAGTTACCTCATCGAGAGCCTTTTCGACTCTTTCCTTGGGTCTTTATACCGACTCACCTCATTTTTATTATTTATTCAAACACACTCATCCTTTCTACATTGAAAAATATTCCACCAAAGCAGTTAGTCGGCGGACAATGCCCTCACTTAATAAAGTACATTTTATGTGTATTCTAATCCGTAATATGAATCAATAATATACTCGTATGTATAACCAATAATTATATATGAACCTATAATATATTATATACCTGTTACGCGTATACCTACTACTATATACCTAACAATCCACTCTGGGATCTAATGATTCAACACCAAGAGCGTAGTCAGGATTTTATCCAGGGTTGGTCAACAGCAAACGATTTTATCGGGTGGGGCAAAGCATAGAATTTTCTTATAATTTAAGTAGAAGTAGCGTAATGCTGAAAGTCTGTTACTTATTCTTCTCTATGCCAGGAGGGGGCAAGCGCCCCAACCTGACCCACCGTGTCTACATCCATGTTCAACACTATAGAAATATTTAGCTAATTTTTTTATTTAACAGAATTCTAGCTAGTATGTTCGTGACAAGGTCTCGGGGCAGCTCGTTGCACAGTGTCGGCATACCACTTTGTTTATAGTTACGTTTATAGTTTATAGTTCGATTTGAGAATACATACTAGGTTATACAAGCCCTCTGGGGCAGGCTACGTTACACTGGCTACTGGGGCAGGAATAGGGGTCTGTGTTCAGTAGCTCTCGAATTCTTTCATTCATGTCTGTTTTGAAAATGGAACATTCTTATTACGTCTACCTACTTAAGTTTTAAATTTGACTTATTAATGAAAACCTCCTCATCAGCAGCATTCCCCCCACCAGGTTTTTTTGATAAAGTCGTATGACGCGTCATGTAGTCTATTCTCATATCGAAGATTTAAAGGCATTTTACATAAATAATGTGAATAAGAAAAATAAATTACATTACAATAACTTAAAATATAACACTTAATCTTAATCCAGCTGAAAGTGAATAAATTCAGAATATAGAATTTTGGAAGGAGTAAAGTGCACGCTGCAATCCCACAGTTGCTTGACGCACTGGACTGGCCACGCCCTCTGTCACAAAACTACCGTAAAATGTACATACTGCATTTCATAGTTTATCTTGTTCCTCTAATGTACGTCCGTATTTCAGTAGTGAGTGAGACATGCCACAGCCAGTTTCCATCCTCTCCTATCTCTCCCCATTTTAGAGAAAGATTCTCCAAATCCATTCCTAAATATCCAAAGGTAGACAGCGCATCCGATGACGTGCCAACGTTTGTCATTCTGGACTGATGATGGCATGTATCGCTGATGTCCATGGGAAGCAGTATGTGGACTGTCAGCTCTTTTGCCACCTTCTATCAATAAAAAAAAAATAGGTAACTTATTTATAATATTCTAAAGTATGAGTCTTCTTTTTTTCGGAATGGCAAAATTCCTGTGACCCTAATGGCCTTTCAAGAGTCACCGGACATGTATGGTTTATGGCGAGCGTAGAAGGCGCTCAGACAGGAGCAAAAAGTGTGTGCAGCAACGAGCCTAAGGGCTCCCCCGCTGGTAGACCGACGGAAGGAACGGACCTCGGCTTAGGGCGTTACTTTGGGAGGGTACCGCGGGATCGCTAGTATAATCTTCATTATAAAATATAATTGTCTATGCCTCATTTCGTAATGACTTTCATAAATGGAAAAAATACGTTTTATGTAAAAGACAAATGATATGCAACTACTTTTCATGAGTTAGCCAACACTATTTTATTAGGTTAAACGGTACTAATATTGACTGTTTTATTCCGAAGCTAAAGGTTATACAAATGGGTAGTCACGCAATCTCCCATTGGTGGGCAGTTTTACTCATTCTAATTGAAATAGTCGTAAATACTCAGTAGATATGTTGGTTTAATGTCGCTCTGGTAATCACTTAACATCACTAATTTCGCCATCTGTTGTATATAAAACTTAAATTAAAATGTTTACATTTGGGAGGGGAGGGTGCACGCTGCATTTCCACAGCCGCTGGACGCACACGATTGACTAACTTATTCTTCTCACACATAAAACTACTTTAAAATATACTGCACTTTCCACTTTATCTTATTGCCCCCATGTATGTACCTACGTGTTTCGGTAAAGAGTAAGATATGCCAGAGTCCATTTCCATCCCGTCCTCACCTATTTCTCTCCATTTTCCCAACTCTTTCTCCAAATCTATTCCCAAATCTCCTAAGGTAGGCTATGCGTCTAGTGCGTGCCAACGTTAGTCATTCTGGACTGCTGCTGAGATGTGTCGCGGATGTCTATGCACGACAATATCCACTTATCACCAGATGGACTATACGTTCGCCTGACAAATCCTTTCGAAAAAAAAAATGAGAACTAATTCGATTTAATTTGGGAATTAGTCATTCGTCATATTACGACATTATATGAAACTAATCGCTGTCAATCCCCTCACGTACAGTCGCCGGCGTATAATTTGTACAGTGGACGTGACGGTCGAAGCCCCAGGTTACGTTCCCACAGTAAGCCTTGAACTGGATGATTAGAATTTTGTTGGGGTAATAGGATAATAACGGTTGCAAAGTTCAAGCCCCACTAGATCAGTAAACAATTTATAACTATTAAGATATCGACCGCGGTCCATTGGCGTAAGAGATAAATCATATTCTTTTAGGGCGAGCATATATAATTTATTGGCCAATATTAATTCAATATATACGCAGATCTTATAATACACAGATGTAAACAGCCTCCGGGTCTTTGAATCGGAGATTCTTCGAAAAATATATGGAGCCGTGAAATGCGGTGACCAATGGCGCATCCGCTACAACCTATGAGCTCTATGACATTTATCCAGAACCAGACATATTAAAGTTGGTCGGATGCGATGGGCGTAGCGCATAGATGAGGAAAAACCGCCAAATAAGTCCTAACGAGCAGACCGGAGGGACGTCGAAACCGTGGCAGGCCAGGTTGAGATGGCTGAATGGAGTGGACACATATCCTAAATCTGTTAGAGTTGCAGATTGGAGAATGAAAGCCATGAACAGGAAGGACGATCTGGAGAAAATTGCTGGATCAGGCCAAGGCTCACCCCGGATTGTAGAGCCAAAAGAGAAAGAGACACAAACATGTCTGATTGACTAATACCTATACACTTAATTTCTAGTACCTATGCACTTTGCTCTCCCATATACGTATATCTATCCATCTCGCAGTTCAGTTGCTTTTTGTGCCACTGTTAATTGCGCTGATCACAGTAGCTGAGCTGGCTGCTTCGATCAACTTGTTAGAGCTGAACTGGGTCCTTTCCACTTGCAGTGAAAAACGCCTGTAAAAGCGTTCATACCCAATTTAATACTCAAGACGTTATTGATGTTATTTTATTTGAAACTAAAGCTGATTGTTGAAACTCGGCTTTAAAAAAAGATTCTTGGTGGCACGAGCTGTAAAGTAGGCACTTGCCTACTTTACAGCTGGCACACAATGGAAAAAAGAATTGTTTCAAAAGTTACAATTGTTCTACATAATTCTATTGCAACAAGGCTCCCGTCACAGCGGCTACGCGCGGTAACGAGGGGAAGTTGCCCACATTTCACAATGTCACGCCCACCAGTGATCAGATACCAGCGGTAACTCTAGCCAACGGAATCGATTTATCTTCTACATCGTGTTAACTTACCCGTGGTATGCTGTGGTTAGGCGTGCATCTAATTTAAGTAGACTAGGTAGATTAGGTTGCATTAGATAGGTATTACCTATGTATAAAATTCACATGATGTTAAACTTTAAATGTATAACGTATTTTTTATACTAAAACGGTAGCTAGTAAATGAGCAGACGGAATTGATATCGTTGCCTATTGTCACCTACGATATCACTCAAAATATCATGCTACATACATACGAGTATATCATAAACATGCTACATTGCACATGCAGTATTTGTGGTAATAGACCAATTTATGTAATTATGTTTTTTTTTTTATAGAAAAAACGCGGCAGACGAGCTTACAGTCCACCTGGTGGTAAGTGGATACTGTCGTCCATAGACATCCGCGATACATGCCAACATCAGTCCAGAATGACAAACGTTGGCACGCCCCCGGATGCGCTGCCCTACCTTTGCAGATTAAGGAATGGATTGGGAAAATGTGGATAGGATAGGATGGGATGGGAATGGGCTCTGGCATATCTCAAACGAAACACGTACGTACATTGGGGAAATACGATTAAGTACGAAATGCAGTACATTTCAAGGTATTCTTCTGTGAGAGAGGGGTAACGTGGCCAGTCGAGTGCGCCTAGCGGCTGTGGGAATGCAGCGTGCACTCTCTCCCTTACAATAATAAAGTGTAATTACTGACACCCAACGAATGTGTATACGCTACATCATAGTTCAAGGTTCACATACGATTTAGCGATGGGACTTACATATGCTTTTATATTTCATTAATCTTTTGTCTACAACTGTACCGCGTGCACACACGAGGCCACGATGCATTATACTAAACAGTAGGTTAACTTGGTATGAGCACAAACGTGGAAAATGTACACACATATACACATACACACAAATACATCGTATTTATTTAATTTTTACAGGTGTACGAGGGAATACTGGTTATAATAAAGTTACATCGTGTCTTTTATTTGTATAAATACATAATAACAGTCGGATACCCCACGTGGTGGTAAGCAATCGGTATCGCCTAATAAGATCGTCAATCAGAGATCTTGACCCTTTATTTTCAAGAAATTCTGTTTATAGTTTCTGCCCAGGAGACTGCCAAAGCCTGATTGCTTATCGTCACACCAAATTAAATTAAAGTTTTGGAATAAATTGCCAGCTGAGGTTTTTCTGCTATACTATGACATGGAGCTCTTCAAGAGATCTGTGTACATAATTCTGCAAAGTCAACAGTGCATGCCCCCTAGTATTCCGAGTGTCCATGGGCTACGGTAACCATTTATCATCATATGACCCGCCCGCTCCTCTTTCTATCAATTCTATAAATTTCTATAGCTTTCTATAAAACTCGTCTTTATTAACTTTAGGCTGTCAAGTTGATACTACTATCAAGTTAATCCAGTCCAGTTAAGTCTATCTACTATTTCTACCACCATTGTGCCCATATCTTCAGAACGTCATCGAGAATATGTACAGTCAGGTCAGAAAGTGCATAATCAGTCTTACATAAGCGTGATCAGATAGCTGCACCTACCCATGGGCGTTGCTCATTGGGCGGGCATCGTGTTCTAAATTCAAATTGCACGTTACGACTCACGCGAACTAGTTGCATAGAGGTAAATAAAAAGCCATGTGAATTGGTCTATCAGCCAGTTATCTAGCAATAAGATCAGCCAGATCAACTGGTCTATCAGCCAGTCCTGAGGAACTACACCACCTCTAAAGAAGCGGACTTACCAAGATGCCTGGTTAGCGTGGCGTTTTAAGGCCATACATCTCTCATGCAGAGGACAATATGCGTAACAATTGCCTAACAGCTAAGCAGCGTAGGGGACGATGAAAAACAATAAATAAAGCCTCAAAAGGCCGTCTTTGAAGCGGCAACCTATGATCAGGGGAGCAGTTGCCACAAAGAGAGTGGCGACCCAGATGGTGATGAATGCCTTAGGGATACCGAGTATACTTGCAGTTGACGTTAAATAAGTATAGATAATGAATATCTATTATCATAGTGGTATCCCACTAGGCTGTCACCGCTCTAGGTACCTATAAACTAAGACCTTACTTCTTACTTCATACCTCTCAAGTAAAACCTATGAAATCCTTATACCTCACTTCATATGTAAGTTATCGTTTTAATTGTAAAAAAATACTTTCGCACTTATGTACTCGCCTGCAGGTACAAAATATTCACACATTAATCGCAATTTGTTCAAAGCAAATTAAATTAAAACCCCTTTGGTACAAAAATGAGTCAGATTGCGTGTTCGTCGCCATTTTATAAACGCTACCATTTACTTTTACCCAGTTGGCCCAATAAGTCAGACTACAGTGTTCACTACTACTCGTATTTTATTATTACTAGGTATATGTTATAGACAGTTATCGGAGTAATACTATTTTACTAGTTATGTTTATATGGACATTCCTTGTCATCGTTTAGAAATTCGGAATTAGATTACCCTAAAATGTACCAGGTGTTTTTTAATTGAAAGAGTCGCCAGAGTTTGCCAGAGTCGTTTCCATTCAATCTTATATTTTTTAATGAACAACTCAATGATCCGCACTAGGTTTCCTGTATCGTAGGTCGAGAGACACATACAAAGACAAACACATCACCCAAACCCGAAATATATGTATGTCAGGAATGTCTAAAATGATACAGAACGAAAGTGGCGCCCTCTAACGTGGACTTGGATGACGCCTGCCGTGGGGGGTGAGGCAGAAAAGGAGACGAGGCAAAGAGTCAGAAAGAGAATCGATGGGCACTCATCGCGGGCAGACGCATCTGTTCTGCTGCCATTAACTAAGTCTATTATTATTAGTATGTATTCGAAATATAAAAATTGTTTAATCCTTGCTTCATTAACTGAGGGTAGGAAATCATATAACTACCTACAACATTGGTTGGAAGTTAGTAGTGACTCGTAGCCAAACACTGCCACACGCTCTGCGCTGCTCTTCCATTGTGAACGTTTCACGCGAGTGTTTCAAACATCATCCGTGGAAACCTTTTCCACAAATACTTCCTGTGGGAGTGCTCAGCACCTGCCGTACTGGAGAGGTCTACACCAACTCATCAGTGATTTGTGTGCCGAGTGAACCCGCTGGAGCAGGCTCTTATCTGACCTCTGTGAACGACGTTAGTGGAAGCTTTTTTATTATTATTTAGGATGCAGAGATTCAATATATTAAGATCAATCAAATAGTTTATTCAGTTGAACCAGCCCTCTAGACATTCCACAACTTTTGCACCGAAATTTTTTTTTTTGTTAGAAAAATAGTGAAAAACGCACATTTCATTGCTCACCTATAGCTCTCCCAGATTTGCTAGCAAAAATCTCCCAAGGGGATACACACGCCCCTAATGTACATATTTTCTTTTGTAACTATTTTTATCCGTTGTTGTGCGTACAATAAAGTATATAAATAAATAAATATATGGAATGATCTAATTTATTAATTTGATTTAAATAAATAATGTAATATAAACTAAGTTATATAACCTAAAAAAAGTACAATTGTAATTTTATATTTTCATAAATTTCCCTGAATATTATTACTTATTTAGTATGATTTAAAAAACTCTAGAAGAGTAATTTATTTTCAAAAAGAAGCAACTTAACCTAAGGATATCTTAATCGGTGGATCCAATAAATTGATTGCCATAATAAAGGTCATTAGTCATTGGAGGTTGTGTTTAAATCACTTTGTACTTAGTTCGTTGCGTGTTTAGTACGCTACTCGTGTTTGCACGCAACGTTTTTAAAAGCTACAGTGCCTCCAGGCTATGTTTTATTTGATATCGTTTTTATGCGACATTATATGTTTTATATTCCGATACCAGCGTATACCATGCAGGTGATTTCGGGGCATACTTCACAACACGGACCTAAACACATGTCCCAGATTTCTCGCGGTGTTCTCCCTCACCGCCTTAACTAGCACTAATTATGTATGTAAGTATGTAAATATACCTATGTAAGTACTTATGTACTAAGTTAAAACATTGAGTAAAAGTGGCTCATTATGGGAGAAGGAGATCGAATGGATTGTTTTAGATTTAATTTTATAATGTTTCTTTTAGTTTTTCTGTGACTTTAGTTCTTGGACGAAACTCTTCGCTTCGGATCTAATCCGGCAAAGAAACTGAGCATAGCTATCTCCACAGCTCGCTGAATGGAAATATGTTCTTCAGTTTATCCATAAAATTCAAAGTGAGGGTTTCTTTATATAATAGATTGCAGACGAGCGGGTAGGCCACATGATGGTAAGTGGTCACCGCCGCCCATGGACAGCTGCAACACCAGGGGGCTTGCGGGCTTGCCGACCTTGCAGAATCCTGGTCACAGCACTCTTGAAGAGCACCATATCGTAGCGTAACGGAAATACTTCAGCTAGCAGTTCATTCCTCAGCTTTCGGGGTCGCGGTATAAAGTGTCTTTTGGACCACACTGTACGCAGCGACTCTATGTTAAGGAAGGACTCAGATGAACCGCACGACGATGACGAGCAGTGCGATGCTAAAAAACCGAAGTTTCAACATCAAATGAATCAAGTTGGCTTGAACAGTTCTTAGGCATTTAGTAGCAAGAAGTTAGATAAAGGATATTTTTGCATCACCCTTAGGTGAAATTTTCTATTATTCAATAGTCGTGATCTCCGCATTGGGTATACACTAAACATTCAAACTAGCCCTCATCAGTAGCGCTCATTTGTACCTATAGGTATCGGTTGCCCAGTTACTGACTGTATATTTCTACGAAATCTCCCAGTTACGGTCTTTAAAGAGATTTTGCGGTTCCATGGGTTGTACCTAAGAAAGAAATATAATCATTAGTTCAATATGCGGTTTATTCGATAACTACTGATTAACTTTCCCACAAGCCATGTGAACTTCAATCAGCCGGGCTATTTTAATGGGCTCCCGATTACTGTACAATCAATATCATTTTTCCCACTGCTGAACTGTCATTAACGGAACGGTAATTTGTTTTATTGTCTTGTAGTTTGACTGTTGTTTTGTTTATAAGCTTCTTTCACAAACAGCGAAGATATATCAATTTATTATTTATGATTGTACCCACAGAGGAATTGAGACGAAGTTAATCAAAAACAAAATTATCGTGTTCATAATACGGTCAAAATGTCCTAAAAACCAAACTCGGCAGGTAACTAAATGAAAAATAAAACAAATTATTCTAAGATAAATGAATGATTGAACGAATGAACTAGTAGGGCGTAGTTATTAATAATTTACCTATTTCCCATCACCTTCTTTCCTTTACCAACAAGCTAGTGACAAAAGTGAAAAAAAAGAGCACTGTAATCGTAACCATGCCTTTTATCATCCATTGCTGGACATGGACTCCTTATGCACATTGTGTTCTGCACCAGGATGTCTTTAAAACGCCTACTCCACTCTTTAGAGTCCACTCTCCAGTCCACTGGAGAGTGGAGTGACTCCACTCTTTTAGAGGTGATATTTCCTCAGGACTTTTGGTAGCCGCTATGAATAAAATAGTGTTTTTCTTATAATTGAACCTAAGAAACGTGATGACACAAGGCTAGAAAGGATTTAAAATAATTTCCACAATCGATCCTGTTATGCACTGAACATTTCAAAAATGATTAATTATGCGAATTAGCCATTTTATGAATTAGTCTTTTATCGTGTTGGTCATTTAACGAGACTACGTAGCCCCTTTGCGAATTGGCCATTATTTAATAGTAAGAAGATTATTTAATTATTTAATAGTATTTAATAGTAATCCTTCCTCTAAATCCATTCCTACATCTTTAAAGGCAGACAGTGTACCTGGTGGTAAGTGCCAATTTCAGTCCACAATGACAAACGTTGGCAGGCCCCCAGATGCGCTGCCTGCCTTTAAAAATGTAGGAATGGATTTAGAGGAAGGATTTGGAAAATGGGGAGGAATAGGATAGGATGGGATAGGAATGGACTCTGGCATACCTCACTTAGGTACTACCGAAACACATACGTACATTAACGAAAAAGATAAAGTGGGGAATGCAATACATTTCAAGGTAGTCTTATGTGAGGAATTTCTGGGAAATGCATCTGTCGACTAAACAATTATCCTTACCCAGCAATAGAGAAACGAATTAACATGCACAAATAACATAAACCAATTATAGGTAATTAGGTATTAGAAACCTTAAAATCGTAATTATTTAGAAAGATAAATCAATAAACAATTTTACAATCAACGGCCCTTTAATTATCGTGGGAAAAAATTTCGCGGTTTTATAATGTAAAAAGAGAGAATTTCCAGTAAATTTGGCCAGACATATTTTCGTTCCACAATGTCGATTATTGTTGAGCGCATCGCCACGGTAATTATACAGAGCTGATGTAACATTTACTTCTTGAGCACACAAGATTTTTCACAATGTTTTCCTTCACCGCTGAGCTAGGAATAATTGAAAAATCCATAGGTATTTATGTACTTATGTAACGGGCCTAGTTCGAACTCACGACTTAACGAATATGAGTCGAAACATTCATTGATACAAGTACATCCGTAGATGGGTTCATGCGGTGGCATAAAATGTTTTTGGATTTTCTAAAAAATCAGAAAACTAGGCCGTCGATGTCCGACTCCTATATCAGTATGATTAGCATAGGTAGGTACTCTTAATATTTCTAGATTATAAGGCAGACTATATCGTGTATCGTAAAAGTAAAATTCTAAATTTGTTTAAATATTTTTTTTTCATTTATTTAAATTGTTAAATAGGACCCATTTTTTAAAATGCTATACATATAGTCACCTACAGAAACCCTCAAGATTTGTATGTAAGTGGCGATATGTAAGTTAATTAAGTAAGATTCAAACCTACTATGAATTTTATTAATTTGGTCTTCACAGGTGTATCTGATTTTATGGTGTGAATTTTGTAGTTCAAAGACGAATTTCATGTTTATAAACAATTTAGTTATGCAATCCCAGTTGAGAACCAGTAAAGACGCCTGTTGGCGGCGTTAACAGAACGGTAACAACGTTACAAGAAATATTACGGTCTTGGGGAAATGTTTTGGTAATGTTATCTTTGGGGAAATAATAATCACAATGGGGAATTTGGAGGGTGAATGTATGGCTGACGCTCAGTACCGTTGCCTATCCGAACACTTTTACATGATTCGATTAATTTAATAATTGCTTTATAATAATTAATTAATTTGATTGTTAAATTTACTATTATTCAATACGAAAACAATCATTTTAACCCGTTACATCCGAGGACATAAAATATAAAAAAAATGTCTTGATACAATATATATATAAAATTAATATCCTAATACTTACTTTTGCATGTAAATAGATTTATATCTAAATTTATAGTAATTCATATCGATTTACCATATTAAAATTACACTGGGACCGTTCGATTCATTACAATAAATTCAGTCCTATCCGAATTATCAAGTTCTTCCTTGGTCGTATCAAATAAGAACTGTAATTAAAAAAAATAAAATGAGGCTATTTCTCGTAAAATATAATAAAAGTGTTCTTAAACTGTATTTTACAAGTGATCAATGTGATAAATAAAAGTGATAAAGTGATAAAGAATGGCAACTAAATAAAACTATACATTTTATAAAAAAAAAACTATATTATAGACATTTTATTCGATAAAATTCGCAAAAAATTACATAGTTAAAGGTACATAGAACGCTATAGCAACTGTGATAGAGCAAATAACAAAATTGAAAGAGTATAATTAATAAATAGCGTTTTAATAATAGCCTTAAATATAAAAATAATAGACTTTTATTTTACATATGTAACAAACATCTATTTGGGATTTTTATTCAAAAAATTATCAATTTGGTGAAAAAGAAAATCAACTTGGGAGAATTTAAGGAAATTGCATCTGGCAATCCTGCATTGTTGTCGTTAGGTAAGGATAGAAATTGAATAGTTTTTTTAATTAATTGGATTATTAAAGAACATAAGGATTCTCAACTATTGCGTGTGCTCACTGCAAGTACATCTAGTAATTTTTAAAAGATTACCCCCTGATGATTTATTCAAAGGAATACTGCGTTGTGTACCTGATAAAGGGCATAAAAAGAAACTGACATTATATTGATTATGAATATATGACAAGAATGCCAAAATCAAATTTTATTATTGTGAGTAATTAATTATAATGTGCATAATATGTAAGAGCGCCTATTATAAGCCACTTTGTAATACTTTCCTAAAAGCCAATTCGAGATGTTGATTTGCGGCATCCTTTTGGATTATGAAGACTAAAATATGGATAATTGAAAAAACCGCTCGCAGCTCTCGACGTATCCGCCTCTCCAGCTAGAACCTGACAATGGCTGGTGTAACCCAGCCGAAACGTCAAGTGAAATAAAACAAGTAAACCTACTTTTAAAAACCGTCAATTAAACAAATATTAATATTATTTTACAGAGGGAAATTAACTACTCTATAGATGTACTATAAAAATAATCAATTCTTTTTGATGCGCCGTGGCGCGCACGCGCTTTGTGGGTGGATTTTTTCACGTTTCTCTGCGATTAGAATGGTGAACTCCCATCGTTGTGCGCTTTATTGTTCCCGATCGAGAACAAAATACACAAAACTGTAGTAAGTATACTCAGAACGTATTATTCATCATTAAAATGAAATAATATACTGTTCATTTTAACAGTATTTTGCATAATATTTCGCGATAGTTCACTGTCTATTGAAGTAATTATTTGCAGTTAGTTGATCGTTGGATTAATTAAATTACGTAAATTCTTGGTTGAAAAAAGCTATGGCCGTAGTTCCTTTAGGCGAGTATAGCAGAAACGAAGATTTTTTACAGATGTGGTAGAGGGGTAGGCTGTTCACATGATGGTAATTGGTTACCGCCCGCGCCGCCCAAAGACACTTCAAACACCAGGGGGTGTTAGAAAGGGACCTTGCAAGATCCTATTCAGAGCTTTCGTACCCCATGTCATAGCTGGTTCTAAGATGAACTGAAGTCACCAACATACCTCACAGAAATAGCATGTTGAAATGATACTGGACAGATCATACTTATCACAGGACCGACAACGGATTGGCGTCAGCAACACGCTAATATACACAAGACCATTCTATTGGAGTGCTTATTACTAGCGTAGTAAGGTACCGATGGGTATATATTGACCTGTTGCTGACTGTACATTGAAGGAACAGAAAAAATATGCAGTAAGTTTACGTTAGTCTTCATTTCTAGGAGATAGTGGCAACATTTAACAAGTATTTTTAACAAAATTAGTGATACAGTCGAAATGAGTACATTATTGAACTAGTAATAAAGTTAAAATTAACATGATCTTGAGAAACTTATCGTGTTATCCACTCTACCATACAAGCTCTACTGAGGCCCTACTTATATAAGGGCGTGTGTACAATGTTTAAAATGTTCGAACATGAATTTTGCACGAAACATGTGTAAGAAGATTCTTAGCCAGTATAAGCATTATCTTTAAACGCTTAAGGGGAAACTTAATAAGTGTACAAATCCCTTTGCATGTATTGTAATAAATTACAGAGCTGTAGCGTATATTCTCGATGTAATGTCGACCGGCTCTTCATTTTAGTAGTACCACCACATTTCTTCTCGTCGGTGTCGTAAAAGGCTACCACAAGCCCCGAAAAACTACATCGCCTCTAAAAGTGTGGATTCGTCAAGCCGCTTGACCAGCGTGGCGTTTTGAGTCTATACATCCCTCATACACGAGACCATGTGCCTGAGGAGGCCAGTGGTCAGCAATGGACGAAAACGGCTTTGATTTTTTTGTTTCAGATGTCGCTTTATATCTAAATATTTTAGATACAAATTATAATTGGACTATTTATTTATAGTAATTTATTTATACAGGTTTAGAGTTATTGCAAATATTTGTGTAAAATACTTACTTAGTCATCTTTTAAGTTATATTTATTTTATACAATTTATCACACCTCTCTGTTTTACCCAAAGGTTGGCTGGTAGAGAATGCCTCCAGCTATTAAGCTTGCCTTTTGTACGACTAAATGCAATAAAGTTTTTTAAATAAAATAAAATAAATTAATTCAATTAATTAGTGGCATTGAATTAAAATCTCGTTGGTTTCAAGATTATGTTTAAAAAGAAACGTGATCTAACATTTAGATCGAAGCAAAAGGCGATGAACATTACGTTCTTACATTGCGTGAACTGAAAATGGGCTCGGATGCACACACAACTACATGCAAACAAACTCGTGCAGCAATAACTGAAGTCCCGCTGTTACGATACTGAACGACAGAGATCGAGCGATGAGCTTGGAGAGAAGCACGAGCGAGACAAGCACTACTTCCCGGTCGCGCGCTACATGGCCGTGAGGCAGTTCAGACACGTCAAATTTCGTACAGTTTTATCTCGCTCACTCTTTAATGGCCGAATCAAAACCAAGGATTTAAAAAAAACTTCTACAAATTATTACTTTTTGGTGTACTTACGCGTGAAAAGTGAATCCACGTGTCTTGTTTTTGCTCCTTGGGTGATTTGTGCACTGAATAAATGCACAGGAAGGAAGTGAGCGTATCACGTGCAAGCAAGTCGCTGTTCTATCGGTGACTAAACGAAGCAGGTTCATTAGACTCGGTTTTGGATGACCACGCTCGATAAGTGAATAACTAATCTTCCTCCTTTTGATTTGATCTAAGATCTAACATCTATTTGTAAACAATAAACAGTAAATTTTATTGTTTTGAGATTTCATAAAAGGCGCTTTTGTAAGATAAGAATAAAATTTATTGTATGCGAGTCGAAATTATAGCTTCTCCTTAACCAGCATGGCCCTCGACCTAGTGCCCTTGCATCGCACACGAGCCCTGATTGGAATTTATCGCCCTTCTGCCCTGTAACTTTGTGCGGCAACCTCTTAAACACTTTTTCATTTTTTAACCAGCATCTAAAAATGTTTTATTTCTGGAGGTAACTTCCTCTCACTTTCTCGTGTAATGTGAATAGTTATTATTTAATTTAAATTAGCGTTAGGAAATTAAACCTACAATGCTGCATTTTTCATATTGGTTACTATTTGATCAGAATATTACGAAAATCATTATTTAAATGTTTTTATAACAACTGCAGATTAATCAGAATACTGTATTATTAGAAACATTATTAGATTGCATTATTATTGAAATTTCTGACGTAGTTGAATGGCATCAAGGTGAAAAGGTGTTTAAAGGTGATAAAAAGATAAAAATCAATATTCATGGAATACACAGTAAGAAAAACGGTGAATAGTTGATTACACTCGCCAGACGGAAGGACAGATTCCACTAATTTACGTACATTTTAGAAAAAAATATGTAAATTTAAGTTCCACAAGCCACATCGCAAGTGTTTGAATTATTACTTATTAGTGTTTATTTTTTTTTTTTAAATTAAACCATTGTAATTTTATGACTGCTGAACCAAATACGAACTTAATACGAATTCAACAGAGATATAGGTACTACACAGATATAGAGCCAGACTATTTTAAGTGCAAAATTTAAGTTCAATCGATTAAAAAATAAGTCGTGTTCTTGGGTTCTGCTCATGATTTCCGACTTCATTGGCACAGTATAATGTTATATATTTTTCTGGTAACAACTCAAACAATTTGAATATTTTGCGAAAAATAATTCGTTAAAATTTTCATGTCATTCATTACATTCATCATTCATTACATTCATCATTAATTACATTCATCATTCATTACATTCATCATTCATTACATTCATCATTCATTACATTCATCATTCATTACATTCATCATTCATACATTGTCATTCATCGCACCTCCCAATGTATCTCTCTGATCAATCCAAAGGTTAGCTGGTAGAGAATGCCTTAAGGCATCAAACTCACATTTTGTACCAAAATATGCAATAAAGTTTTTTGAATAAAAAATATTACAGATATTTTTCATTATATATTTTAAACGTACCCTGTATAGGCACTTCTATTGATCCGGTCAACGGAACAAATAAATTTTTTACCTTTATATTGTATATATAAGTTATCAAAAATCGCCTCACAAAACGAAAAGCGATTCACAAAAAAAAAAATGTATTTTAAAAGAGCTAATCGAAATTTGTTCACTTGCGACTTTTTTCTTTGTCCCATTCACTTGCGGAGACTCATGATGCGCCTGCGGGCACGCACCGTTTCCCACGATATTATTTAAACAAAAAAATATCCATATTTTCAAGGACAACGCCACAGAAAACTGAACTATAACACTAAAAACTAAGGTAGAAAATTGACTGCGCTTGAGACGTGTTTATAAACATTTTATTCTAACAAGCTGCTCTGAGAAGAGTTCTTTAAAACGCAAAGCGTCTTAAGAAAATATTTTGGCTTGAAAGGAATTAAAACTTTACTGTATAGTAGATAGGGTTAAAACTAATGAAGTGATTCAAACAACTCTTTCTAGCGCCGTTTTAGAAATTTCTCTAGTTTTTTTGATACTCTCATAGCACGCGTCAAGTGTAAAGTCCTTTTCAAACAGCTCTTACGTCATAGATAATGTATTTTTTAGATGTTTCGTTCCCATTTTATTATTTTCATTACAATATTTATTTATAACAATTAAATAAGAACCAACGGCAATACAGCATGCAATGTTTTTATTTAAATTTCATTGCACAAGTAATTGTACAAATGACGGACTTATGCCATATTTCATTTTCTTCCAGTCAACCACCACATCAAACAAATAGGAACACCGGTGCAATTTGGTTTAAGTATAACTATACATGTATAGTACTTACAAATAGTAATATACGTAAACAAATCGAGTAATATTTTATTACGATATTTTAAACTCATTAGAAAATTAACTAGATATGTATAAGCTTGGGAAATATTGGGGTGTGGAGCAATCGCTATCTCTGTCAATCACGCGGGAATGATTGAGACTATTGTATCGGTGACATTATTGATATAATAGTAACCTAACTAATTTTATGTTGATAGAAATTAGACATCCAATGGGAAGAAGGAATGAAGTTTAAGTACATCCGTAGCACCATCCTAATATGTCATTTTATGAAAAACGGTATTTGTTTTAGCTCCTAAATTATGTAATAAATTACCTGAGTCCACAAAGGAACTGACTTGTAGACAATTTAAAATAAAACTAGAAAAATGTTATAAAAATTGCATGCCGACACTGGCAAGTGACAAGTTACTATTTATATTTACTACATTATCCACCTGTAACTGGCAATAAAGTGGTTTGAAGTTACCTATATACTATATAACTAAATCAATTTTCAAAATACATATTGTGACTCTAAGCATTGATTACTAGTATAACCAATACTTTTAAACCACTTCTGAACATGGGCCTTCTCGACATGGGATGTACGAGTATGGCCGCAAACCACCGCGATAATCAGATAGATTACGCCCATTTGTTATAACTTAGTTACCTTATACGACAACCGCAGCAAGAAATAGGATGGTGTTTTTCTAAAGCCCGTCGACTCCACAGGAAAATACCTGATTACCAGTACCTTATGTTATTTAATTATATAATTATTCAAAAAGATTGAAATACCCTATTCAAGTTAGCATTCGCCAACATAAAGTATGCTCAAAGAGTATGGACTCGTGCCTCGTGCTCTCTTAGTACACGGCTTAGATATCCATTAGAACTTAATTGACAGTAAATAAAACCGAAGCGTCATCGATGGCGTTCGTATAATGGTGTGGACAAAAATACAATAAATATCAAATTGTCATCGCCACGAGTTAGTGCCGTGCGTGTTTTGGTGTGAACTTATAGGAACATAAGTCAAGGGTTGGAGTCAAGCGTTCGACAAACTGCGCCATTGTAACGCCATTACAAAGCCTCCGTGAGCTTTAGAAGTGTAAGTACGTTAATGAAATTTTATAATAGTAAAGTATTAAATATCTTATTATAAATATATACGTTTGTTATACTTTAATATTGTTATTTATGAAGCATTTTAGATGCTATTTTTCACTGAATTGTGTATCAATTTATATATTTTAGGGACAACTTGTAGCTAAAAACTTAAATGATTAAATACCGATTTCATTTCATTAAATATCGACAAATAAGTAAATTGATAAATCTTCCATTATATTCTTATGTAATTTTAGATTTTTATTTGAAAAAGGCTTCAATAGGAATATTTAAATTAACAGACAGTTTATCCTGATGAAATCTAGGATTTGATTAAAATCCGGATTTACCCGAGGTACCTTATTGTGTTAAGGCAAGTAAGCATATAATTTCTATTGGGTTAATTCATAGTATAAATCTATGATTTATGATAATAATTAGGCCTCATCCTGCATCAACGGGAAATTTAAACGCATCTACCTTCTAAGTGGAGAAGTCAGGGAAATCCCTAGATTACATCAGAATAATTTTTGAAAAACTACGTCTGTTAATTATATGTATTAAAAGTGAAGCCAGTTTTTCAAATAAATATCAGAAATCACTTAGGAATATAATGTAATTTTTTAAATTTCATTATTTACCGAAATTTGATTAAAAAAGTAGGGTTTTCATTTTTATTTTATTGTTAATCTGCAACATAATACACTGTCACCGGACAGGAGCAAAATTACAATTACTTCTCTTTATAGTACCTACCTATTAATTTTACATTCTTTAAAAAACGCAGTTACGTATTTCTGTTCGCTGACCCTCGAAACATTCGTCCGGCGCGTCGACAGCTCGTTGTGTTTGGCCGCGAGCGGCGCGCGCGCATATTTGTGAACGCCATCTCTTGCTCTAGTTATATTAACGGCTTTAAGTCGTATTCCTGTTTATTATGTCATTAGAATACAATAAATTTGACAGAAATGTGATTATTTTCATTAAATTAAAACAAAATAATATAACATGTTTTTATACACTACTAAATACCGACTAAGAGAAAGGGGGGCCTCTTATACTCGTACTAACATAAATTTGACAAACGTATACTCTATCGTGCGGTGTCGGCCGATTTTAGAATATCACCAGCCCATCTCTTCCGATGTGTGCCGTGAAAGGCGACTTAGGGATAAGTCGCTTCTACAGGTCCTGAGGACCTACACCAACTCTAAAAGAGTGGGACTCGTCAACCCGCATAAGACATAAGTCATATCCCTGTCTCTCGTGCATAAACAATGTGTAGCGTGCGCCTTATGTCCAACAGTGGACGGAAAAAAGGACTCGTTACAGTTTAATGGCAAGCTGAATCGTAGCGATAACTGCACTAAATGTCGTCTTTCGTATTCCACTATTTACAATGCAACGGTTCGCTTATGAATCAGTCAATTATTATTTTTTTTTTTTTTATGTTAGGAAAGACAATCAAGGAAAACCCTGCATGGTCACATGGTACCATCTAGTCTAGCTAGGCTAGTCTAGGTGGTACCAGGTAGTGCCGGACTCCTACCGGCTAAAAAACCTCGATTGCCTCAACATCGTGTAGGGGAGAGTCCGGCAGTACCGTCACCCTAAGGTTTATTTAGAATAAAATAAAAATCCCTTAGGTTACATTTGTAATACCTGCTGATATTAGCAAAGGAACTCTTGTGCTGTAAATAAAAATAATAAAATATCGATATATTTAGCAATAATCAACTTTATTAATAAAATTCCAAAACAAAGAAAATTCAAACTAAAAAAATTTGGCCTCCAGTACCGGCCAGCAAAAATATGAACATTTATACGAGGCAATAATCGCAAATATATTGGTTTAACAGCTCTGATATGTTTGCACAAGCCTCATGGACCCAAATCTTGCAGTTTCCACATTGTATCCAATCTTCTTCATGAGATTCAAGGCACAAAGGACAAATTGTCTCTTCCTGAATCGATCTGTGGGGAGGACTCTGGTTTTCTTTTTGTTTTTTTGCCTTTCTTGCTAACATCTTTTCCTGAAAGCAAACTCTTGCCTTTCTTGCTGACATCTTGTCCTGAAAGCAAACTCTTACCTCGCTTAGCTGACTCAACTCTTCTTTTATCTGCTCTTTTCTGTTCCAGCACCTTTTTGTATGGAGAACTTGTGTAGATTTCACTTCTTTCAGCTTTATGACGTCATGCAGTAGCTCTTCTTTTCGAAGCATCAGGAACCGGTGACAATTCTGTAATTATTACTTTAAAATTATCAACCGATTGGTCAATGTCAACACATTTCATTATTCAGCACCTTCTCCACGGCTTTATGCATATTGGCAGGATCCCAGGTGCCCTTCTTTTTCTTCATCTCACCATCACTTTTATTGTCTGGCATCTTTGTGTACCTATAAGCAAATAAAACCACACAAAAATTAACTTAAACAGTGGCCGGTACTGGAGGACAATTTTGTGGCCGGTACTGTAGGAAACGGAATAAAATATTATGTTCGACCACAGACAAGAATGTAAGCATAAAGTTCGAAGTAAAACATATTTTATAATAGCTATATAAATAATGAATACATACCAGTTTGACTTCTCTCGAGCTCGTCGTCTAAACTCCAGCAATCACCCACGGAACTTTAGTTGTGTATCGTACGTTCACTGCGCGCAACACAAATCTTCGCAGTGACAGTAAGCCGATCGCGACAGATCGCCACCGCGCGAGGCATATACTTGTGAGACCGTATTACTTAAATGACGATAACTGTCTCAGCGCCAGCTATTATAGAATTTCGGAAATTGCAACTGACCGATACTGGATGCCGGCCGGTACTGGAGGACTTTCCCCTATGTCTAAGTTCTTGTGGCCCTGGTGGCCTTTCAAGAGTCACCGGTCGTAGCCAGTCAGTCAGTCAATTATTGAATACTACTTAAGTATTTATACCAATTTTGTATTCGAATAATGTGTTTCCCATTGACATTAGGACAGCACCCAATAAAAGATGTTTTAAAAGACGGGTTTAAAATCATTATTTACAACATCAGAGTTTTCTGCTTTTGTTCCATTATGTTTTCTGCTCTCTTGTGTATTTTTATAATATTATGCATGCAAATATATGTCTGTATATGTATACATGAATGTATACTAAAATATTATTTGTGTATATATTATTATTATTTGAATTACATATAATTAAACTAACTAAATAAGAAGGAACCCGCGTTCTCATTTCTCTTTGATCTAGTGATTCACTGGTAGAAAATGCCATATGGCATTAGGTTCGCCATTTGTACAAATTACTTGTGCAATGAAGTTTAAATAAATAAAACGCATTCTTAAAGCAATTACAAAAGGCATTATAAACAAATCGTCTATATGTCTTAATAACGATTGAGAAAAGTGTGGCACGGATGGGAAATCAATGGGGAACGGTTCGGTTTTGTTATGGTTTATATTAATAGTAGAATAAACCTTTTAAAACGCCTTTAAGTATCCTAAAGTCGAACGTCTATTAAAATGTAATATGTGCTTGTTAATAGAATCAGCTCATCATTTTTTAAACGTACGTTGGGCAAAACATTTGAACAGACAGAGAAACATAACATTTAATTCACGTAATTCAAATTTATCACATTCATAAACAACTGTAGGTATTCAAAAAGGTTACCACAAGTTACTTGTGCAGTCAAACATAGATCGAATTTCTTGAAAATCAGCTGTTAAAAGGCCATTAAAAATCATTTTCTAATAAATAAGCGACTAAAATTTGACCCATTATTAAATTTATAATCTCTTTCTACGTCGCTCAGTTCCGTGAAACCAGTTTATAAAGTATATTGAAGTTCTCTACATAGCTCTATAAAATATTCAGTGAACCGACCATTAATACAAACAGTAATTTCTGAACTTATCGCAAACCATGCCTCCACTAGTACCAGCCATTATATTGTAAACTTAAGTAGATAACTCGATAACACGATGTCCGTCCGTACCACAAATGTCTAGTAATTGTCGTTTGCTGATTTACAACAGCTATATACCATTGGAACCGTTTTGACTTACTTCAATAGTGATTTATTAACACAAATCTATTTATAATATTGTCCTGAATGTGAAGCTGTGGAGTAAATTCTATTCTAATGTAATGAAATACGATTGTATTTATTTTATTCGTCTGATTTCACAATTAAAGTCTAGGATCTGCATAGACACCTTGTTTATACATTACAGCGATATCTTAATCGTGTAGTGTTGGCAGGCTTTAGAATAGCGCTACCATATCTCTTTCGGTGGGTGTCATAGAAGGCGATTAAAAGGCAACCAAGCCACTACTCGTACCATAATCCCAGAAGTACTTACTCACTTCTATACAGTGGGTGTCATTAAAGGCAACTAAAAGACAATCAAGCCACACCTTGGAGTCTCACCACTTCTAAAAGAATGGACTCGCCAACCCGCGTTCCATTTAAGGCCATACATCTCTCATGCACATTGTATAATCTTGTTAACAAAGTACCATGAACCATAACTAGCCCGTTTATCGGTCACTGTTGGACATACCCCCCCTCGTGTACATTGACTTGTGCATGAGGGATGTATGGGCGTAAAATACCACGCTGGTCAAACGTGTAGGCGAGGTCACTCTTTTAGAGTTGACGACTTGAGTACTAGTACAACTTGAGCGAGAGAGTGCACGCTGCAATCCAACAGCCACTGGGCGCACTCGACTGGCCACGTTAATCCTCTCTCACAGAAGACTACCTTGAAAGGTACTGCATTTCCCACTTTATCTTATTTCCCTAATGTACGTACGTGTTTCGGTAGTGAGTGAGATGTGCCAGAGCCCATTCCCATCCTATCCCTCCCCATTTTCCCAATCTTTTCTCCAAATCCATTCATATATCTCCAAAGGTAGGCAGAGCATTCGGGGGCGTGCCAACATTTGTTATTTTGGACTAATGTTGACATGTATCGCGGATGTCTATGGGCGACAATATCCACTTACCATCAGGTGGACTGTATGTATCAGGTGGACTCGTCAGCCGCCTTAGTACATAAAAAAAATCTGGATGACAAAACACGGCCAAAAGTCTGTATACATAAATGCAAGTAAATACATATTCACACACTGATATTAAACATAAAGTATAAAAACTCGATTACATGTTTAATTTCAATATGTAAAACTCGAAGATTATCAGCAGGAACCTTCATTGTTTTCCTCTGGATCTTATTTGCATACAGTCCATCTGCATCGAGGCACATTGATCGATTCAACATCGAGATTGCATCGATGTTGCCCACAATCGATTCTTTTACGTTTTGTAGTCCATTCATTGGTGCTTTGAAATTTTACACCGTGAATAAATATCGTCTCGTCGAGGTAGGTCGTTGTAAAGAAACGCTAATAATGCTCTATTCAACCTACCATTAAGTTCGGTGTTGAAACTTAGGTTTTATTGGTTCTCATTTGTCCTAAATTTCATTGACTGTCATCGTCATGTGAGTAGTGATAGCCTATAGGTATCTAGAGGTTTGGTATGAGTTAGAATCGCGGCTCGTACTATTGAATTTTTACATACTTGTAAGTACCATTGACTCAAGTTCGAGACGCAAAAATTCAGAAAAATCTTTAGCAGTGTATGATATACATCAACCTGCATGGAATCCGTTATTTATTATTTTTTCTCAATTATTTAGGTTGCATTTGAAAAGATGCAAATAAGTGCAATTTTTTTAGGTAGCTAATATGATTATAATACTACATGAAAGACGTACTAATATTTTTTGGCAAACATTTTTGTTTTAGTTTTTCCCAATTTTTTTATATAAATTTACAGCCCCAAAAGAATCGTATGTTTGCAAAAAAAACACGTAAGTATATTTCTTCGATTGCTTTACGTGACTTTCATTTGTACATAATTATGAGATCACACAAAAAAGTTTAACACTGCATTATTAAAAACATGTATTGCTAGCTAACAAAAAGCCTCCATTGAAATGCCCCATAAAACGATGGACATATGAATTAATATTTATCCTCATATGACTAGGTGAATTAAAATTACATTTTCGCCATGACGAGGTAGGTGAAGCAAGGTGTGGTCCATAGTGATGCGCTGTCATTAAAATATCTACTCGTAAAAATATCGATGTCAATTTTACGAAAAAAAATAATCACACTTATAATTTATTAAATAGTTAAACACTTTTTCAAAGAGAAAATAACCATTTATTAAATAATTATACACTCTTGATAGACGTTACGTTAATCGTTGATAAATACTATACGACCAGCCTGTGTATGTCTCTCTGCCGCTGGATATAGTCCTCTCCCAAGGACCACTACCACCACACACGGCCTATTACTCTAATTTTATTTAACAACCATATTAAAAAAATAGGTTTGATAATAGTTAAAAAAATTGTGAGTAACGCTCATTAATACGAAAACTACAAACAATATTAAATTTCAGTTTTTTTTTAAACACCTCTTAGTATACATATAAGTATGTACAGCTTTTAATATATTTTTTATACATTATTCCCTGTTCCACAAAAAAATATTAAATGTAGGTACATTTCTTTTCATTTAGCTAGTAATAGAAGTTTTTCCCAATGAATTAAGTTAATCGATACTTTTTCTATTCGATATAATGTTTTGATGCATCACTACGCACCGCGGCTTGCGTGACCTCTGCCCTTCGCCCGCGCATCTTCCCCCCTCCCCTCATG
Source organism: Sesia apiformis (assembly GCA_914767545.1). Classification (NCBI taxonomy): domain Eukaryota; kingdom Metazoa; phylum Arthropoda; class Insecta; order Lepidoptera; family Sesiidae; genus Sesia; species Sesia apiformis. Next base: position 11,980,018 of record OU611963.1, on the reverse strand, counting down.
CCTCACTTCACCGCACACATGCCTTGCCCATGGCGATCCCGCCCCACACCTTTTTGGTATCAAACGAAAAATTCGTACCACATCTTTTAATACACTGAACGTTGATATTTTTGTGATTGTGTAGTCATTGCAATCTTTTTTTCATATGGGTCGGTACGGCAACAGCGCAATTAGCACATTGTGCCCATGTCATGTTTTCTTTTCATATATGGCAATATCAAATTCTGATAGTATCGAGTTTCCTTCGTAATTAATACAATTAACAATTCAAAACACATCTTATCAATGTCCGGTCCCGTCGAGGCAAGTCAGAAATCGCTCAGTAAAGTTTTACGTAGTAGGTTTACTGAGGACAGGGTTGGGCTCCTTGGAAGCACACGAAAAATGCAGCCTCATGCTTTCGTTTGATTATCATAAACAATTTACGTAAACACTAGGTACTTTAAAGTTTAATAAACTAACTATTTTACATCTTACAGTAATCTTTACATTAATCAATCAAAAACTCAACCCTCACTTCTCCTCGAGTTCAAGCCAAAAAGTCCGTTCAATATCTTATTGTCCAAATAAGTTGTGGGTATAGGATACTTAAAGCCCAACCTTTAACAGTCCCCTTAAGTACGTATTTTACTGCAGCATGAAACATGTAAGAACAGTTAAGTTCACGTGACAGTTCTTATTAGAATAAACTGTCTTGTATGAAACTCTAACGATCTACTCGTAGTGTTGCAAATCATATCGCGTGCACTCGACGATGAGACTACATTAGTCGCTTTTTTTATAATTAATAATTTTAATAATAAAAATGCTATCGACATTGAAATTTCTTACACTTTTATCTTATCACTCCTATCTAATTAAATGTGTCAATAATAAAAATCAATGCACCTATTAAATACAATAACGTTTAAAAAGGGAATAAAAAGACCTTGAGCACGTGATTCTTAAAACATATGTTCATCATTAAAACACCTTTCAAAATTATTCGAATTCCTCACATTGTTACGTGAAAGGCATTCAAATCCAACAATGCCCACAAAAGTCGGTTTAACTCAATTAAATCTTAATTCGTACAAAGGACTCGATTAATGAAATTAAGTCGGCATTTACTCGAGTTAACCGTCAAACGACTACAATAGCCTTAAATAGTAACAATCAAATCAAAGGGTCCTTGAGACCTCTCCCTAACAAAAGACCTAACTAACCCGCCTGCCTTACGGTGACTATTAAAATTTAATGACATGATTTATTTAGAAAAAAACACGAGAAAAGGGTACGATGCTACGATCCATTTTTCATATAACGCAGTTGGTAGCAAATGGCCAAATAAAAAATGTTTAACAGGACCGACACTTTATGAAAAACGCACTCCGACTGTGAGAGGCTTTGTCATCGGTCAGAGAATTTATTCATGCTTACCTGTTGAGCCCCAACCGTGAATAAAATATAAAGAATATTCCATTTTTCTGGATTCATATTGCGTAACTTGTACGGCTGAACTAAACTCCGTTCACTTTTCTACATAAGTGTCTTTACTAACATTTAACTAACATTAACTTTTCGGGTAACTAACAACATAAATAAATTAACTAAATTAACAAACATTAACATTTAACTTTTCGGTAGAAAATTGGCCGTTTCTATTTTACTATGTAATTATAATTAGGCCCTAACTTACCGCCTAAGAACCAAATGAACTAATCTATAAAAAAATCTCATTGGACAATAATATCTGTTTTTTTATAATAAATAACGCTCTACTCAATGACCCACACTAGGATTCCCTGTATCGTGGGCCCAGAGACACATCCAAAGACAATGACACACCCAGACCTGAACAAATATTTGTCTTTAAACAAATGAATGTCCGACTGGGAATCGAACCCGAGACCTTAACGGTATTTAATATACTGTCTTATTAGCTCCTATTCAAATGCCTGTTTTTTTATATACTACAAAGGCGGTTAAATGTATAAAAACTTAGTTTTAGCGCATTATGATAAGTAATTATTATTAATTAAGATTACATATTTACATTTTTTTGGAGAAACGTTAATTTGGGTCTTAGACGTCATCGTGACCTCAAAAGTTACTATTATTTTAAAATTAATAACTAGAAATATAATCGCAATTGACATTTGAATGAATACTGCATTTGTCAAATGATTGTTTAAAGTTTTAACATTTACGTGAAACAAGAACACACCAATAAATGAAAGTAAAACGGAATCCAGAACTTTCGTCTGTCCGTACAATCAAAAATAATATTTGGTCATTCTCTTAGTGGTAGCCGTCTCATTTATAATATTTTATAGAAATCAACAAAACAGAATCGAGAACATTAACATGGACTATACAAAGCGACGCTGTGCCCCGATTTTGTATGGCATTTATATTGTACATTAGTTATGATAAGGGTAACCATGTTTACAGAGAATATGAACCTATTTGTATGACATGATTATGATATTGATCAGCTAAATTAGTTCTTATTATCAGCTAACTTATTAGTTCAGCTAAATAGTTAAGATAATTGTAGGTTAAAATCAACTTGCTCGAGAACTCATGTAGGTCTTAGATGCAGGGTGGGAATGAATTGCTCTGCATTAAAATCGCAATTAAATCTAAGCCCTTTGCGTTTATAAAATTACTTATAAAGTGACTAAAAGTGACTTTTTAAGTACAAATTTTATAATTATTAATGTTTTATCTTTAAAAGGACTACCATCGCAAATATCTTTGAGGAAATCTAGGTTGTTAGTATTATCCTATACCTATATATCAAGCAACGGCTTGATATTGTTGATAAGTAACTTGATATTATAGTCGAAATGAAAACTTTTATTTATATATAAAGAAGGTGGTAGTCCATAGACATTCGCGATGCTTGTCAACATCAGTCAAGAATAACAAACATGGCAACGGGTTTGTGCAATTAAAACGTTTCTAAATTTTCGATTTCATGTTATCCCTAGCTAAAGCCGCTAGGTATCTAATTATGATTTTTCCTATCGAATGATGGGCTAAGGAGGCTATGGTTGTAGAGGCGTCGATTGGTCGACTTGTTTATGTTTAATCCACTTGTAAATACGCGTGGGCAGACAATGACGGTTGTTGTAGTAAAATATTGTTATTGGGTTGTTATTAAAATTCGATTATGACCTCTAAACGATTTTAAGTTAGTAAAAACTATAAAGGAAATGTTAATCTTAATATTGTTGGTATCGTTTCCATAAAATAGTTGATCGAGCTATTGTTTGTGTTAGTTGATTTAAATTTCAAATAGGAAATAATTAAATTAGACACTGAAATTGAAAGTGGCGGCAAATCGATGGCAGCAAATTTAACCCTTTACACCACTCGCTATCTCGAGCCTACATATATACCTCAAAAAAATACTAAATTTTTTAGTATCAATAAGTTAGTTTTTCAGAAATCAAATCGATGACAAATAATAAATGTAGAAAACTAAATCTAATTCAGATGTACAAAATATAAATGATATTTTTAGCATCCAAACAAAAATACACCCATTTAAGTTCTTCAGTTTTCATTCCCCAATTCAATAACGAAAAATAAATTTAAAACATCAACGTGAAAATTTATTTATACTATTTCACACTATCCACATACATAGTGTATCCACACTAATTTTTTATAGATAAATAAAATTATAAATAAGAGTATGTATAACAACTTAGAAAATCACCATTGCAGTAATAATCTTCATACACTCGTATGTATGAAAATAATATAACTTTGTATTTGAACTGCAGTCTCCCTCATTTTCATTTCATTTTGTATCGTCACTTATATCACTATACTGAATCCTGGTCGTTAGCTTCTTACTCGGCGTCACTCAAATATTTTTTTTTATATAGATAAAGGCAAATTTTCGTGTATATTTTTACATTGTGTGTGATCTCTGTGTAATCATAGTACTTGCCGAGTGCTCGCTGTAAGCGCTGGATTTCTGTTTTTCGTTCACGAGGTATTTATCCAGGGGAACCTAGGTCCCCAACAAGTGTAGTTATGACTATATTTTGTATCACCATTTTTACATTTGTTTTTATTTTGTTCAATAATTCGGGACGCCATTACTAAAATTTTGACAACATAACAAATGGAAGTCCTATTAAAAGAATTGAGTCGGGAGCAAGTAAAAGAGGGGGTATTTTTAGAAAATAGATCAGATAGGCAGGCAGCGGATCCGGTGGCGTGCCAACTTTTGTCATTCTGGACTGATGTTGGCATGTATCACGGATATCCATAGGCGACCGTATCCACTTACCATCAGGTGGACTGTATGCTCGTCTAGCCGCCTTCTTTCTATAAAGAAGTACTCTGCTGGACATGGGTTTCCTCATGCACATTGTCTTGTGCACGAGGGATTTAATAGCCTTAAAACACTATTAAACTTTCTCATTATTTACAAATAAATAAATTCTACAATTTATTTATATACAAATTTCTTTACATATCGATAACATAATTAGTTTCAAAACAAAGAAATTGACAAAGAAACAGAAAGACAATTGCAACAGAAAAGAATATTTACACGTATGGTGTAATAATGAAACATTAATAGGAAAAAGGCTTTGTTAATTAACAAATATTTTTTCACTCGCACAAAACTAAATTAATTCCCACTAAAGAAACTCGAACAACGCAAAACAGTTTATTAAGTTGAAAAAAAAAACTTTACAAAGACAGACGATAAGTCGCCGGTCATACAGACTGACGAAATGTCACAAAAAGGGCGTGGGTAAGGTAGCAAAAAGGGAACGCATTCCTTTATAACGAAAAATCTTCGCAAACGGTGTATCCCTAAATTTGTTAAGGTCACCATGACTCTTAATATAACTGACTCCCACATGTCACCGTGTATTGTATTCCTCTCGAAAATAGTAGCGAATATGACATTGACAAAGGGTGTTGGGATAAACTTTGAAGAGAACAATAAACATTTTTTGTACGCTGAATGAAGAGTAAAATTTATACGATTCATGAAATGGGAGCACCTGTCGCTAATTGCCACCTTTTGGCGGCGATTCTTTTTTGAGTGACAAAAAAATGGGATTATTACGGCGTTCCTCGCAGCATTTGGTTTTAAATTGTGAAATTATCCAGAAATCTTTCATGTTGGTGATGCGGACAACCTACATTAATTTTGACGCTAGTAATTTGAAGTCCCTGTTGTAATTCATAGCTGGTACACTATTAATGTTAGATAAAAACTTCTTCGAATAAAAACTAACTTCAATCATAACTGACAGAAACCGAAGTTGTATTAATGTTGAAATTCGTTGCATTTAATCTATTCAACGATCCTAATGTATTGTCGTCAAACAGATGAAAATCGATTTATCTACACATGTTACACATAAAAGCTCCGTGGAATCGAAATTAAAAAGAAAATCTTTTTTTTATTTCATAACATGTGTAATTTGTGCAAACATTCCTATTCGATTTCGCTTTTTTATTCTGGCTATGACATTTAAAATATTATTTTTGTGCAAAAACAGACACTACAAAATATTTTATAATAACGTCATAGTTGACTGAAGTAATTGTGTTGTACTGATAATAATGTAAGTACCATTGAATTAAATTCATTTATTTATCAATTGGCACAGTTGTTTGCTGTGCAGTAGGTCCCGGGTTCGATTCTCAGTCGGACAATCATTTGTCTAAAAGTGTTTGTTCGGGTCTGGGTATTGCACATGTTGTTTTCGTCTTTGTATGTGTTTCTGGACCACGACACGGGCAATTCTAGTGTGGACCATTGAGTGTAGCGTTCTTACTTGCTTATTTCTATTAATAATGTATATCACATATCATTTTGAGTGTAAACTAATACAGGTCCTATTTTAATACAAATTGATATTTAAACTTCGAACATTCAATTCAAATTATTTCATAAAAATATGACTACACTAATTGAATTATAATATTAGAAACGTGAAATTGCATTCTTCTTAATATAACTATAGTTCTACGATTTGTATTATGAAACACTGTATTTTGCGTTCGTTTTCGATTTCATTTATAGTTCTTCTTTCTAACTCTATTTAGATACAACTAATTTAGTTACATTTCTATTATAAATCTCTAGAATGTACATACTGTAACTGTTAGTTAAGTACATTAACGAATATTTATTTATTATTCACGAAATGCCCCAGTATTTTTAACAAACCTTAATTCAGCTAAAACCATGTAACACCAAAATGACCAAACAGCATCTGTCGACACCGGTCGAAGGTTAACATCTGCCTGGTGGATAAGCTACGACACTAATATTATGTATCTCTATTCAATCACAGGTTACATGGCGTGTTCAAATCAATCATCAATTTGAATACATCCACTGATGTATCGCGGTCCATCTGTATCTATATTCTAATTCGGATAACTAAAACTGCAGTATGCCTTGCCGATGGCACAATAGAAGTCATATTCCCTTGTATAAAGTGTCTTTGTTATGAGTTTGAGTTACAGATAGTAACTTAATAAAAATCATGTACGCTGCACGTGGCGTGTTATGATTGAAGGATATGGAGATATGAATGAACGGCATACATTATTTTATTAGGTTACGTAACTAGACTGGAATTTTGACTGTAATATTCAAGAGAACGTACGACGTATGCAGTCCTATTAAATTAGGTTAAAAAATCAATTAAATTTTCCATATTGATACTATCTTACATACATGAACATTTTGTTTCTGTTTCACTCGAGTCGCTGTCACAAACATAGCGACGCGAATAACAGAGTTGAAATGACAATGGACAGGTCACGTGACTCCCAAGAACCATAAACTGTGGGAGTCCCGATGTGTCGACACACGTTAAAATAGTCCGATGGTGTAAAGCCTATTGCAGGAGCTCAGCACGCCGCGAATGGTAAAAATGCATCATCGATCGATGACATTTCGAAGAGACTTATATCCAACTGTGGATGCAAATAGACTGATAATGATGATTATTAATTAAAATTATTATTTAGTTACAGCATTTACACTATAAAGTATAACAATAATTTTAGCATAGCCTTTCTCCCTCATCCCCTCAACGAGCGATAGGCACTGTTATAGGATGAAATAAATACCTCGTCTCGTTACACACCCTACTTTCTGTTCTTCCCAACTCCTTTTCCAAATCCTAAACTTTCAAAGGTAGACAGTGTATTCGGGGGAGGGCCAACGGTGTAACGGTTGTCATTCCGTATGTATCGCGATTGACAGTATCCACTTAGCGGAGTATCTGTTTGTCAGCTTCCTTATATTTTAACACCAATTACTTGTAAGAGAATCATTGAATAGACATATACATTCTTAGATATTGACTAAGAATCAAATAAGTTTTCTAAGAATTTTACGTCTTCACTGGTTTAAAACAACACCCAACCATTTTATGAGCCACAACGATTCATTTTAGTGCTTCGACACAAATATAATAAAAAGTACTAAAGTTCGCAGTTTGCTTAATGACAATAGAATGCGATTTGAAACCAGTAAATATTTCTAATAAAGTTTATGTGCAGTTTACAACAATTATTTGTGTCTAACCCGCTTTAGTATCCGAAACAAATCAACAGATAAATGAATGGTTTATAAATAATGTATTAAATGTTAGTACTATTAACGGCTATATATATTATCTATGATTTAACTAAAACTACTATTAACAAAGCTCTTGTCATCAGCTGTAATTATTTTCGTGTCATTTGTTGTATTTTTCATTATAATCGTAATCAGCCGTTTCATCGTCCATTGCTAGGCGATGGGTGTGACCGATGGATGGCTTTAAAACGCCAAGCGGACGAGTCCACTCTTTTAGAGGTAGTGTAGTTCCTCAGGGCTCGTGGCGCCGGCTATGCTATCCCTTAGTCGTCTTTTACGATACCAAGGGCAGAAATGTGTTAATTTTTATTAATTTTAAAAATTAATGTTTATAGTTAGCAATAATTCAATTTCTGCCGCAGTAAATACTTTACACTGACACGATTAAATTGAATTCAAACTTGATTCAATGGTATCTACAATAAGCTTGCTGGTTAGAACAAGCTAGATGTCCTAACTCCAAACAAATCCACCACTTAGCGGAGCACCTGCTAGCAACTGCAATTAATCCACTTCTTCGTCTGTCGTTGACAAATGCATGTATAAGTCAGGCTGCAGCCTCACCCATCCGTGTCAGCACATAAATACGATACTAAATGCAAATTCACAACCGAGCAATCCATTTAATACGGTTGTTAGCTAGTTGTACTTTATTACGGTAAGGGCTCTTCCAGATGGATGAAATTTTAGTGAATAGTTTCGTTCAATTATGTTTCGTCTTAACTAGGTACATGTACATTAATAGGTAGAGCAAGACTTTATTTATCAATGGTATAATCTTCCTGGAATGTGATTTGAACCTTGAGTGAAAAATTAGGAAAACCGATGGCAAGCGCTGGCAGGCGCTGGCAGCCGATGGATGTTTAAGTCGTTTTCCGTTAGTTTAAGTACGTATTTTAAGAAAAGTATACATTTTTCTAAAATAAAGCTCTAAAACAAACATTTTTCGAGCTTTACTAGTAGTAACTGGTAGTAACTAGTAGTAACTAGTAGTAACTAGTGGTAACTAGTAGTAACTAGTGGTAACTAGTAGTAACTAGTGGTAACTAGTAGTAACTAGTGGTAACTAGTAGTAACTAGTGGTAACTAGTAGTAACTAGTGGTAACTAGTAGTAACTAGTGGTAACTAGTAGTAACTAGTGGTAACTAGTAGTAACTAGTGGTAACTAGTAGTAACTAGTGGTAACTAGTAGTAACTAGTGGTAACTAGTAGTAACTAGTGGTAACTAGTAGTAACTAGTGGTAACTAGTAGTAACTAGTGGTAACTAGTAGTAACTAGTGGTAACTAGTAGTAACTAAAGGTAACTAGTAGTAACTAGTGGTAACTAGTAGTAACTAGTGGTAACTAGTAGTAACTAGTGGTAACTAGTAGTAACTAGTGGTAACTAGTAGTAACTAGTAGTAAAGAAAAAACAATCCGAATATTAACAATATATGGCTTGGGTTATAACCGTTATAATTTTGTAACCACTGAACTGAGATATAGTTGAGATGTAAAGATTTTTGTTCAAAAATTGATAATCATTTTGTCTTCGCAATAGATAAAATCATCAGAGACTAAAATAAAATAAAATAAAATGAGACAAAAGATGAAATTAAAACTGATGACAGTACTCACTCTATTGCTCAGTTTTTGCTAAGTTCTATAAGTTTAATTAATAATGCAGACACTTAGAAAATTGAATGTTAATATTTATTAAATAATAGATAACATCTCACAGTGGATTTTTTGTCGTGGGTTCAATGACACACGTATTACTTAGACCCGAGCAAAAATTTTTCTGTAAACAAATGAGTGTCCGATCGGGAATCGAGTCTGGAACCATTTGGAGTACAGCTGCACACCTGCTGCACTTAATCGCTTAATCGCTGCTGCTTATTGTATACCTTTTATGCTTTTATGTTTATCACTATGAAATGTTCCTAACTGTGTAACAAAATGCGGTGAGTTACAGTCAAGCACTTAGCGCATTCGAGTTGAGCTTCAGCATACATAACAATATATTATATATCGGGTGATGCCGATTGAATACATAAGTACACCGTAAAGAGTTAGTATAGTTCGGTTAAGCAGGCTTGTTCGAAATCCAGAAAATGGACGAATGTCACAAAACAAAACTATATCAAGGCAAATTGGACTTTACATAAACCAAGATTTCTTATTATGAGTCATAATAATATAATAATAATAAGATAATAATAAGTCCGATAATTTCGCGGCCTTTTTATAATGACTTTTTTGTACTACATAAATATTTATTTAACGGAATACTGTCCATTTAATTCTTTCGTTATTTTTCTGGTAGAGCCATTATCCCATCGTTATAATTTTTTTGGGATTTCTGAGCGAAAAACTGATATAAATGATTTCTACAGGCTACTTTTAAATGTAATTTTACTCCATTTAGAGAATTTTGTAAGGGGCGGAATAAATGATAATCCGGAGGTGCTATGTCTGGACTGGTACGAAGGATGCATTAAAACTTCCCAGCCAAGGTCCATCAATTTTTGTTTAGTCATCAAAGATGTATGCGGTCGAGCATTGTCGTGATGGAAAACTACACGTTTTCTATTCATTATATTCTATTCTGGGCGTTTTTCTTCAAGTGCTTGTTTCAATTTTACTAATTGCTATCAGTAGTCATCAGAATTAATCGTTTGGTCATGTGACAAAAGCTCGTAATACAAAATGCCCTTTCTGTCCTACCATACACATAACATGATTTTGTTCAGAGTGAGGCCTGGCTTTGGGATTATTTGTGATGACTCATCTCGTTTAGGTCAAGATCGTTTCGAACATTGTTATCGTCGGTGATCTACTTCCCCTCGCCTGTTACCAAACTCTTCAGAAATGGATCAATTTCATTTCGTTTTAGCAACATCTCGCATATGGAAATTCTATTCAGCAAGTTTCTGTCATTTAAATCATGTGGCACCCAAAAATCTGACTTTTTAATAGAATTTAGTTCTTGCAGATGATCCAAGTTGAGTGGTGAATGCTATGCTCTTCCGCAATTTGATCACTGCTTACGCGTCGAACTGCTTCATTTTTTCAAATATAACATCAACCTTTACCTTAATAGGACGACCACAGCGAGGAACATCATTCACATCAAAATTACCAGACCTGAATCGACTGTACCATGTTTTTGCAGTAGTTTTAGATAAAGCATCTTCTCCGTATACACCACAAATCTCTTTTCAAGCACTAGAAACATTCATACTCTGGTCGAAAAAAAAATTGTGATAAAATTTTAAAATTGTTACAAATATGAAAAGATAAAAATTTAACTTGTAATTTCAGTTTGTCACCATTACAAAAAGTCAGCTATCAAACGGTATATCACTTTCCCGCCAGTGATCAGTGTTGCCAGAAATTCACGCTAAAGTTCAACGTTCAAAAAGGCTGCTAACTTTTCAGACTACCCATTATTTTTCTTATTTCTATCTTATGCACATATTTCTATAGGTAATACTAATAATATAATTAACCACCTAATAAAAAAATCTAAAATCTAATAGACTAACCACTGCATCGTTTGACAGAAACTTGCATCAAACACACTTCTTTACCTCAAAATCTTAATAAACAGTAATGCTCTCATTGCAATGTCCAATTCGAAACGTACTCACCACAGCAATACCGAAGGTATAACATATTGCGGGCCCAATTAAGGATGTACTCCCTGCTGAGTTCTCCTCTACCGTCTGAGGATCATTTTAAATAGCTGGGGCACGATCCGACCCTCTCACACTTCATTAAATTACATTATTTCTACAAAAATAACTCATATGCCACTTGAAATAAAGGTGACACTCATGGTAAATAAATTTCTTAGGTCACGGATGAAACTATTAGAAACGCCCTCTGGTCATTCTGCACCTTCAACTACTGCGTTGACAATGAGGAATTATATTAATAAAGTGTATGCTTCGCAGTGACTACAATAATGAATGTATAAAAATTGTTTATTTCTCAACAGTGCTTCTTTTCTTGAATATTTTAAAGTCCAATAGATAGAAGGGTGAATTATGTGAAACTAGAATCCTCATGCTTCACTGAGAGATACGAGTATAGTTTACCTTTTTCTTACAATGACATTATGTTCTGGCACCTGTAATGGATTTGCGTCTTCAAGATTGCTTGATTTAGTATTAATGAGTGATAATATAATATAATCGCAGATAAAGAATAATCTTGAATAAAAAAGTCATTTGTTTTAGTATAAAAACTTTTGAAGACGTGGCAGACATACAGACATTCGATCCACCAGATGGTAAGCGATCATGGATCACCATCGCCGCTGTCCATGGAAACTACAAGGTTCTATCCACTACAAGGTTTCATTTCTTTCTTTATTATCCTCTTTTTAGTGGCCACTCAGCCAAAACCTACCACTGTCACCGAGTTTAAAACTCCAAAGAGATGCTTATGGTAGGTACATATCATACAAACACTTTGTCCCTTCGTATTTAAAAAAAATGGGTATGTTCCAAGACATTCCATCTCTCTTCTCAGTCAGTCATTTCCAATATTTGGTCCATGTGATAAATAAGGAATATGTCTTCGTCAATAGGAATATAAGTAGAGCGCTGCATATGTATTGCTCTCCGTATACAAACGATACTAATACACAGTTCATTGCATAATGTTAGCTGACCCCTCCCTTACAGAGGAAAGAAGTCAACATTATATTAAGTAACATTGCAGTCGGTTAACATAATTGTTACTGCAACTTACTCATAGTAAACAATGAGAAATGGAATGTAGTATCTATTGATTTTCAATCTCAAGAAGGCATCTATATATTTAAGTATTACTATATATTACTATATATTTCATATTATATTATATATTTAGGCAAGAATTTGTAGTTTACTCGTACTATCGATCTTATCAACCAAATCCCAGTTAATCATTTCCCACGCCTTCCGCCACCAACTGACATGATTTGTCTTCTTATAGAAAGCCTTCTAAGGCTCTAACTGATGTTCTATGTCAGTTAATTAAAAGCAAACATATATAAAACAGATCAGAGGGCAATCGCAGAAGTCACGAAGGAGACGAAAATGGCCTAGGGCTAGCTGCTTTGATGGATAGAATTGACTGCCCTCGAGAATTGTGCAGAGTAGGTTAAGGTGCAGACTAAACTTTATGTGATGTGCGTTCGTAATTTACGTAAGAAATACGATTGTATAACTGTTATTAGGTCATTTAATATATGCATACTATATATATGTATTCTTAACACTTTATTAAAAATAGTTTGTAAAATATGCTGAGGCTGATGCTACTAGTTAGCACCAGCCTCATATTAATAAACAAATAATATTTTTATTTAATATTTTTATTATTGATTTATTATTATTATTTTTAAAAATATCTGAAATTAAAGCTATTAATTAACTAAATAGCCTTAAAAAATCAAATGATATTTTTGAATTCATTTCTTTCGCAACATGCGAATGTTTCGCAAAGTGTAAATTTCATATTCGAATTCACTTTGCTAATTTCATTTCAAAAAGTTTTAGCGACTATTTTTAAATAAAACGAAGCTATAATAAACGCTGTTTACTTTACTCGTGTTGTTCAATGAATTGTATGCTAAAACTTTGTATTATTTAAAAAAACACTTATTTCTTTTGTTAAAAAACAATAAATTGTGTATTATATTGTTAACGTACCAGTGAAATTATTTTTGTGGTAAGATTATTAAAATAAATAAAATTAATATTCTTCACATTCGCTTTGGCAAGTGATATTTTTATTCGATTTCGTTTTCGGTATAAGTACTTTTATTAAATCCTTAAAAAAACTTACATTTTATACCTAAGTATATAAAAATTGAGAGTAGAGACTAAGGATCTTTGTTTAAAATAAATTTCTCTTTGCCAACTTTTATTCTGAAATAAATGACACAGAAATAAGGAGAAAAGATAATTTATTGATTGTTGTTATCACCGTGTACCTATTACAGGAAAAAATTGGGAAAAAAATGTACCAAATAAAGCTCTCTGTTTCTGTTACCTTCTCTGTGATCATTCATTCATTAGTTTCCTTCATTTCTTACATCAATTAATTTCTTTGTTCCATCGTGTCAGATGTAAATTGAGAAGCAAACACTAGTTACAAGTTTTTTGCCTCCTCAGTGACTGAGACAAACAATGTGTTTGAGAAACGACCTGTCCGTTGATATGATGCTTAATGAACATAGAAATAGTATGGTTATAACTAATAAGAAACATAATAGTTCTGAGACTTCAAAAATTTTTTTGTTTTGTTAACGCATGAGCGCGTTTTTGTGCCCTTTTACTGAATTTGAGTAGCTTTCTAATGATATGTTAATTTGTATATAAAGTGTTTGTGTTGTTTATTCTGCATGTGTGTAATTATTGCAAGGAACGGAACACCAAATGGAAAAAAACTAACAGGTCTATATTTCTCATTAAACTTGAGGAAAAATACACTGTCACTCATACTGACATTTACACATATCATAAACTTAAACATAAATTTTGATCCGTAGACAAACACATACTCGTATTTGAGGGGGAGAGTGCACGCTGCAATCCAATGTTACGCCTCTCTCACAGAAGACTGCCTTGAAATGTACTGCATTTCCCACTTTATCTTATTTACCTAATGTACGAGTACGTACGTGTTTCGGTAGTGAGTGAGATATGCTAGAGCCCATTCCCATCCTATCCCATCTCTCCCCATTTTCTCAACCCTTTCTCCCAATCCATTACTTAATCTGTAAAGGTAGGCAGCGCATCTGGGGGCGTGCCAACGTTTGTCATTTTGGACTAATGTTGGCATGTATGGCGGATGTCTATGGGCGACAGTATCCACTATCAGGTGGACTGTATGCTCGTCTGCCGCCTTCGTCCATAAAAAAAATACCTATACAACCATTTATCACAGTCTTACATTAAAAAAATATTTGAAAATTTAACAGATCTTATTTGTTTCTTTTAAATGAAGTCTTAAGTAGGTACAGACACTTCATATTAAAATATAATTTAAGTAATCTTAACCTTCCATCCGAAAGTGTCTGAACTTAATGTTCTCCGCGAAACGAGAGATTAAATCATATTTTTCAATCTTGAATATCTCATTAAAATTTCACATAAAGTCGCGTCCTCAAAATGACAAAGGAAAATCTGTACTCGGAGAGCAGGCATCAACGCTTGATTTAAGAGATATGCACACGTGTCATAGCAGTAAGTAAATCACCGGTGGTCGTAACAAGGCGTAATGATTTATATCAAGCAATTAAAATGCGACGTTATTAAGGGCTCACACACACAAGCAACGTTCACCAACGCGAAATCGATAAAAATGATTCAATACAATGAACGGAATGAGATTAACCCGATTCGTCGCGCCGCATCGTTTCGGTAACCATAAATATTTTTGGACA
Organism: Sesia apiformis; assembly: GCA_914767545.1. Taxonomy (NCBI): domain Eukaryota; kingdom Metazoa; phylum Arthropoda; class Insecta; order Lepidoptera; family Sesiidae; genus Sesia; species Sesia apiformis. The sequence goes on along the minus strand of OU611963.1, from coordinate 11,964,966 downwards.
ATTTTTTTAACTACTCTCCGTTAGAAATACGACGTCTGTGTCTTGTAAATCATCAGGTTTGAGGTTTCGCGACCTCCATCAAAGAGTTGAGAGGACTACGCATGTGCAAATAATACATATGAACCAAGTTTGAATGGAGTCATAAAGTTCGTTGCAACGCGACTTGTGACGACTCTGGTGGAAATTTACGAAGCATTGTCGTATTGGTTTACCTAAACTCCTGTGTAAACAAGCATTTTCTCCTTACATTTCAATAGACAGGCAAAATCTTACAGCGGTTTTAAACGTTCTTAAACTCTTACTCTTTCTTTAAATATGCCTTTACTTAATGTTATTGAAATGTCCTTTAACCATTTTAAGTATCTATTTCAAACCCCGCTTTAGTTTTAACGTTGTAAATCATAACGTCCCATCTATGAATAGCAATTAGTTACTTTTAGCTTCTTTTCACTAATTTTTCAAACGGCGGACATCTTGTGCCAAGTCTTTAGTAATTTTCTTGTTTGTTTTTCGTTCACATTCTCTACAACAGTAATGAATGATTAATTACACCTGTCTTTGTAACTCAATTAATAAGAATAAAGGGACTAAACAACCCTAATTCCACTAAACAGAAGTCATTTCGCTCTTATTAATTGTTTACATTTCCTCTTCAGAAGCACAAAGCAAAGCGTAAAAAACTTAATCATTAACCTCAAAAAAGTAATTATATTTTATAACATCTCCGCCTATTTTTGGCTACCAATACCACTCCCGTTTTGAATTCTATTAAAACTTAATTAACTTTTTCTTGGCAGTTATAAATATTAAATAGGCTTTTGGATCGAAAAAGGTTTCACAATTTGTTTTGCTGCTTCTAAACGTCACTTGTTCCCTTGATAAATGTGTTCTCGCAAAAATTACATTTTTGTTTTCCAAACGCCGACAGAAAAGCATCGTCACGGCTGTTAGAAGAAATCGGCGGACGTTTAGTGAATTATGAAATAAATTTATTCTTGTCCCAAAGTCCGGTGCGGACTTCACACTTTTTAATTTCATAGCGGTTTTACATAGAAATATGGCAGTCATTATATATTTTTCATAATTTAATTTGAACGTTCTCTATTCTTTTCTATCTAATCGCGTAATTTGGTGGGGAATGTATTTATTTATTATTTGTTCATTAACAACTATCGGAAAAGATAAATAATCCAATTACCAAATTAAAACTAAATAAAAAGTGAGAAGGGAAGAAGAGATATGAAGAACAAATAAATAATAATAAGAAATACTTAAAATATACATACATACGTACGTATGATATATTTAATGAAAAATATATGATTGAGTTGTATTAAGATTAATGTCATGTCACGACTTAAGTGTCAAAAACGAAACCAACCTTTGGGTTCGAGTAGAAAGATCAAAATAGACAATATGAAATAGCCCGCCCTCTCTTCGCTTCGGTTTATAAGTATTTTTTTCATTTTTTTTTTCAAAATTTCGAAATAATGTATAGCCTATATTACACTCGGATAATGTAGCTTCTTATTTGTGAAAGAATTTTTGAAATCGGATCAGTAGTTCCAGAGATTATCCCCAACATACAAACACACAATTTTACCTCTTCATATTAGTAATAACAACATTAAATTCTTTGACATTGAGATTTGCATAATGAACGTGGTGTTATATTTGCATGGCAGTACATTGTAACTTTTACTATTGTAACCTATTGACATATTCTATGCAGATAAAATGTCTACCTACATACATAGATACATACATATACGAGTACATTATCGGAGCAAGAGAAACCATCTGCGCGGTCACTAAAAATACAGCTAATTTTTAAGACTGAAAGAAGTCCAGCGCTCGAAATAACAAAGTGTAAGAATTCCAGACACGCAGGACATGGCCTCGGGTGATCACCGATCATCGTCCACCACCATATTTCACGGGGCTCGGTCGATGGTTTCGGGAACACCCGCTGTGCTTCTGAATTAAGTAAAAGCCTGCAAGCTCTTGTTTCTTGATACCTCTAGTTGGTGTTGAGGCGCGGTCACAATGCTTTCTGTAGTTATATTCTTAATCGTATGGTTTGTATGTTTCGATATTTCGTATTAAAAAAATACATATTTAAAATGTTTCAACTCTTCGATTAATTATTACGCGAATGAGTAGAAAAATCAATATATTTAGACAATAGACAACACTTTATTCCGACATACACTATTTCATATTTCAAATTGTTTTAAGTCCAGACACGCAGGACGTGGCCAACGTTTGGCTCGGATAGCTCGGATGTCCATGGGCGACAGTATCCACTTACTACCAGGTGGACTGTATGCTCGTCTGTCGCCTTCTTCCTTAAAAAAGCGATATTCATTTTTACAATCAATAGATTCATTTACAATCATTAAATTGTATAAATGTAGTAATTAAACTAGGTTGTCTGGTGGAGAATGCCTTAAGGTATTAAGCTTGCCTTTTGTACGATGCAGTGAAGTGTACAAATGGTGTACAAGTGTACACTGAAGTGTCCCAAAGACAAGATAAATGTTAGTGAATATTGATTAATACTTTTCCAAAGTTAGAAAAAAAATAAGGCATACTTTATTCTGCAAAATTTGTTAATTTCAATTTAGGACACTTTTCTTTTTAATGAAAGTACAAGAAGAGCACAGTTTGTTTGTGTTTTTTATATTTATTTTATTATTATTTGATTTTTTCTCGTAGCTCCCAATTGAACCCCTCTGCTCAACCCAAAGCATGGCTAGTAGAGAATGCCTGACATTATGCTCGCCTTTTGTACGATAATGCGCAGTGAAAGTGTATAAATAAATAAATAAGAGGCCCTATCATCAGCACGGTCGTAGTCACGGTGGGTCAGATGCTCCCCCTCCCTCCTGGCATAAGGAAGAATAAGTAACAGATTTCCGCATTACACTATTTAAATTATAAGAAAATTATTTGCTTTGGCCCACCCTGGATAAAATCCTGACTACGCCCTTGTTCATCAGATGGTACTGATGATTGAGATGTGCTTACTTACACATTTCTGTACTCTATCATAGATAAATTGAAACTTTGGTCCTGATAAAATTAATAATCCACATTTAATCGTTCTTCAATATGTCTACGCCTTAACCTACCTTAATAGATGTCTCGGTCCAATTTAACATTTGACGTGTTTTTAATTTAGCGGCCTCGCCCGCGGCTGCCGTCTCGGCCGGCCACCTAAATAATGTACATATTTTACCAGAAATCATGCGCCGCCGCTCATTACCGTGCTCATTTGAATATCCACCCGGTGTTTATGTGGTAGTGGCTTTTAGGACCTTTCGTGACAATTTAAGGGTTACGTTCTCGAGGATTTAGTTGTTTATTTATTAGATTTTATAACTTATATATTTATTAATTCAGACAAGAAAAACCCATATTATTTTATTATAATATATATCTTAACCTAAAAATACATAATAAAACAAAACACTTAACAAGTATTTATCTTTGGGACACTACTCCTTCGGGACAAAAGTCCACACAGAAGCAGCTTCTGGTGCATTAGAGTAACGCGAAGCACATAAGTACATATTTCGCAAATCTTACATTTATTATCTATTTTCTTCTTTCCACCCAAAGGTTCCCTGAAAGAGATCGCCTTGACGATATGAGCGCCTGTTCTACATTTCGTGTTATCTTAATATTTAAATTGTCTTTTTGCAACATGTATTAGTGTACAATAAAGAGTTTATTTATATATCTATCAGATCTTTATAATTAATAAAACAAATGTATTTTATCATTAATGAAAATATAATCAATAATCCGATTTAATTGAATCGGAGACTATTGAACTTGATGAGACAAACATCAGCAAGGAATCTGATAGATGAATTTACGAGTAGCTCAGGGCATTTGGGAAAAATCGTTAGCTCTTCGTATAGCCTAAATCATAATCCACATTGCGAAAGTATACAACCAGTGCATCCTGTTCTGTTGGCGAAACGTGGACTCTGACGGTTGATTTGATCCATCAATTTAAAGACGCTCGGTGAACAATGAATGAAGAGTTTCTTTATAGGATAAAATCAATAACGAAGAAATTCAACAAAACAATGACGGTAACATTAAATATGTTATCATCATAGCTCAAAAACTCAGGAGACTGAAGTGGTGAAAGCGGGTTATATCTGCGTCGAGACCCGCAACCCAAGGAATAAACTAGAGGTAAATAAGGGGTAGTTCTTCAATGCAAACCTCGTACCGGGAAGTGCAGTTTGTGATGTTTGCCAGGCGGGTCGACGACTTTTTGCCAGTAGTAACTGAATGAGAAGAGTGGTGGATATAAAGTCAGTGCTGTAGTGATAAGAATGAGAGAGGCCTCCAGCAGTGGAGCGAATAGATTGATGGTTTGATCTTCAACTGCAACCAGCTCTTTCAGTATCCATCGCTGGACATGGGCCTCCTCGTGCACACTGTTTTATGCATGAAGGATATATGGCCTTCAAACGTTACGCTGGCGAAGCGGGTTGGCGAGTCCACTCTTTTAGAGGTGATGTAATTCTTCTGAGCTTGTGGTAACCGTGGGAAGAGATGGGTTGGTGCTATTCTATGAGTATAGTCGGCTGACATCAGACGGCACCACACAGATGGTTTTATCATTGAAATACATTTTAATTCACAAAAACCGTACCTGCCCGTTTTCATCGAATGCTGGACATGGGCCTTCTCACGTACATTGACTTTTTTCGGAATGGGTAAATTCTTGTGGCTCTAATGGCCTTTCAAGAGTCATCGGACATGGTGGGCATTGCCTTGTACATGCGGGATGTATGGCCTTGAAACTCCACGCTGGCCAAGCGGGTTGGCGAGTCCACCCTTCTAGAAGTGGTGTAATGCCTCAGGGCTTGTGGTAGCGGCTTTGGTGGTGGGATACCTTCTGGTATCCTTGGTCGCCTTTTACGACACACACGAGCTTTTTTATCGTCGTGATACACAGTCAAAGGTTGACTAGGTAAGGTGATATAGCATTTAGGTAGGTACCAATTATTTTGTTTGTTGTTAACTTTTTGTTTGTGTTGTGTTGCGTCAAATAAAATGTTTTCTTTCTTTCTTTCTTTCAAATGCTCTTTGTGCTGTCGGTTTTCGTTTCAACGCAATCCTAATAACAATAAACTCCATTATCTCATAGTCTGTTAAACATGTCTCCGAGACTGTGACTCAAGCTCGTACCGGTATGGACCACAATCGCGGGGTCAACCGGGTTCAAGTGATCAACTTTGACCGAACAAAGCCGAAATGTGCCGAATCCGCTCACTTGTATTTCGGTAATTTTCAATGTAAATACGGTACTTGACAAGGTCAGCGTGTGTTTCGCAGGTGTCTAGTTATTAATACCTCCCACTAGTGGTTCTAAGTACTAATATTTTAAATCATTCTTCGTGTCTGAAATTAGTATTCGAACACTAAAAATTTGTTATTAAGATAGTGATTTCATTATAGGCTTGTCAAATTGTCAATGAAGGAATATTTTCACTATGCATACTCGTACGTGGCGCTCGTAATATTGCTATGATTAACGCGAGCGACCTCAAACTCGAAATATATATATAATTTTCGGTGGGTTTGAATATGTATTTGAATATGGTTAAATAAATGTTAACCACTTGATTAAATAAATGTGTTTAATCTTAATATAAGTATATTGTGTGAATATTTTTGTGATGTAAGTTGTGCATAAGTTGTAGTTATAGATAACTTATAAAAGTTATAACTTAAGGTGCGATAGGTCTGGCATGTCTTGTTAAGACAAAACTTCCAAAAAGAAAACTTTAAACTTAAATAAAGTATAGTAACATGAGTATAAGTACATGTAATTTATTAAGCTTGAAACGAATAGCCTAATCTGTCATTGAAGTAATACCGAACATTTAGCGGGTTCATAAGCCGAATGTTAATCGAGAAGTTGCAAAAATCAAGTACCATCGAGCAAATGAAAGTGGAGACTGGAAAACGCGGTAATTTAATAGGTAGTTATCACTAAAAATAGCCAATAAAAAAAATTAATTTCAATAATAAAATTAGCCTAGCATGTATACTAATTTTACTATGAGTATGATTATGATTTATAAATTTAAATAAATATGTCACGACGTGGGCCGCAACATTGAATATTCACACAAACAGGTACTTTATACTGCTTTACTGTATACATAAAACCACTTTGTAATTTTTTAGTTTTTTCTTCACTCTTACCCATATAGATAGATACATACACATATACACTACATATACATACACTCACCTGAGTCGTACGGAAATAGTTCATTGTATATAGGTAAGCCCATCGCCTACAATAATTAATTATCTATGTATATTCATTGTATACATAGTAAAATCCGTTTTTGGCAATAAGCTTAATTTACCTGTACCTATAATAAGTTCACGATTTTATCTTGCTTTGGATTATTGTTCATAATTTAAAAAAAGAGGTGATAGACTTTAACTACGTCACTTTTTATAAAAGTGACGTCACTGCAAACTTGTTTTATTTTTATAACGTAACATTATAGACTAAACACATCTTAATCCCTAGTTAGCCATAAATTGTGTACCTACCTAATATTATTAATAAATTTTTGATATATAAAAGTTTGATGACAACCTCTGAATAGTGGATTTGGGTATGAATAGTAATAATCTGTCATATAACGTCAATCGACAGTAATATATGTTTCCTGTGTATGGAACGCGATATCTTTGGAATGGTAATTGATGACATTTTAAATGTGTTTATATAATTTATGGTTGAATGTGCTTTGTTGTTAAGGTATAATTAAATAATATTCTTTAGAAGTATTTACGTTAATGTGAACATTACAATACATATGTTACGGGTAATGTTAGATTCGTCACTAACCCGAGATAACTTGTCATACTATACGATCAGCCATATATGTCTCTCCATTGCTGTACATAGACCTCTCCCAAGGACTGCCACATGCAATGAAGTTTTTAAAATAAACATAAATAAATACGCACCTCAAATAACAAAACTAACATAGTATGAATCAGTACAGTTAATTAGTATTAATATTATTCATTGGCAAAGTACACTAAATTATACAAAAGCCAAAACAAACACTGTCAGCGAGTTTCACAAACAAATTTAAATTCCATGTTCTTTGACAGACAAACGAGAAAAATGTCGCGCCGAGAAAAAAAACAATCGACCTTCCATTTCGCAATGTCCCATCAGATTTTTATATTATATTTATCACCACCCTTTTAAGTTGAGATCGCGCCAATACATTTGGTGTCTCTGCCTAAAACAAACAATTTGTAATCCTGAATTATGTGCTGCTGAATGCATACATTTAAGAGATATGAATCTATAAAATGAGGGATGCGACACAACGGAATATTCTCAGAAATTTTATCGATAATATGAAATTAAATTTAACTTTTATGAGTGCAATAATTGAAGACATAGATAAACTATGCATTTACTCTGACATTAACAGACAATTGACCTTATTTTAATATCATGAACGCTTTCCGAAATAATCGATTCCAATTAAAAGATTGCTAATTTTAAATTAAAGTTGAGTTACTTTTTAATTTGAGAACTAATATTTGCATCGTTTAAAACTGAGTTATTAACTTTATCGATAAAATCCAACCCTAATATTAAGTCATCGACTTAAACAAATAAAAACATCGACGTGTCGCATCGCCCCCGACCTTTCCAGAACGGCGTGACTATTTGTCACCTGCACTCGACTCCCGTACAGAGTCGCTGCGAACATGCTGATTCGGATCACTATTGCAGTTTCAAAAACCTTTAAGAGACATCAAACCCAAGTAACATTTTATCAAATGCTCTTTGAAATAAAGTTCAATATCACGATAGTCAATGATGGAGATGGGACGTTAGAGGATGTGTAGACAAATTTATTTGTGCATATTGTATTCAGAGACCATGTTGTTCTAACCGCATTGCGATCAATTTGGCAGGTATTGCTTGAATTCCTACGTGGTTCTTAAAAATACATGTAACATGTTAATATTTTAAAACAAAGCCAATTTGATTTAATTAATAACGTATATATGAAGAAATCTAAACGTATCTCAAGTTAATAATTAGAAATCACTTAATTAATTAAATCATAAATTTGAAACATTCTAACACAAAAGTACTGAATGAAGTCTTCATTTCATAGTGAATATAAAAAGTAAAAAAAATCTTTCACACAATTATTACCCACTTCGATGACGCCAATAATTATAGTTTTATTACTCAGCACTAGACATTCTCGTAGCTCATAGAATCAGCATGTTATATTTGATGGGTTATGGGCACAATAAAAAGTAATATGCTGATTTAGATGGATTAAATCTCTAATTACAAATACAAGACTACCGCACAATTCACCGGATAGATTGAGAGAGCGAGTTGACATTTTACTTGTGACAAGTAACATAATTTTCCGTTTACAAATCTTGTCTCAACAACATTTGCTGGAGGACTATAATCGATCCAAATCCCCAAATGCAGGCCACGTACCGGAAAGCTCCGGGACGTCCAGGTAGATCGAACTACCTACAATATAATAACTTCATATGTAGATTTTTTTCATTATTCGTGTCGTCATTAATTGGGGATATCAGCATTTTTGAACATCCCATTACACGGCAGAGGCCTCCTCAAATATATTACTAAGGGGTTTCAGGTCATAATGTATTACGCAAGTCCAATGATTACTATTTACTATAGATTACACGATTAATATTACTACACGATTGACGATTTCTTGAATGATATAATTTTAATTGATTGATATGTGCATTAGTACTGGACATTACTCAATTGACATATATCGCTAGATATACATAATACATATTGGCATATACCATTTGTACTTGCAAAATCTTTTATCTGTAATTATCACAATGAATAAATAAATGATTAAATGATAAATGGTTAAAGTAATTAAATAAATGTTATTATAAAGTTAAGGAAATGACAAAAAAACTGTTCAATGATTTATATTTTTGTTATTCATTGTTGAAAGTATTTATAATGAATCAAATAAAAGCATAGGACTGCGTTTTTCGCGTGCTTGTAAGGAGTCCTCAGTAAATCTATATATACATTGTTTTTACTAATGCTGACTTTTTGACTTTAATAGACTAAGCTATACTCGTATATAACTTCTAAGATTCAATCATTGTAATTGTAATAAACGATGTATAATAATTGTAATAACTATACTATAACAAGATAAACTATTCAGTTTGATAGCACTACGACCGATGTATTTATGTTAAAATCTGTAAATGTTGAAATAAATGAAAAAAAATTGTAATGTAATTATTTGTTTCATATTTAAGTTTGTTGTAGGGTAACCTTTGGGGGTTGAATTTCGAAAAGTTCAATAGTTCAATGAAACAAATATTTATTTGTGTTTCTAGCTACAGGGGGTTGTGGCTTAGCGTTTGTATCACTTAGTCAATCAGGACATTTCTCTTTATATTAATAGAAAGATGAGAAGTCTATATGTTAAATTTCGGGTTTTTTGGAGGGAACTCGAGATGTGAAGTTGAGTTTTTGTTTGTTTATTGTAAAAATTGTGTATTAGGCGTTTTGTGGTATAATATGGATAATTTATCAAACTTCAAAGTGATTTTCGTGCGTGATGTTTGTCATAATCAAATAAAAGCGTGAGATTGCGTTTTTTGTGTAATTCCAAGAAGTCCTCTTCTGACTCAGTTTACTGAGCGACTCCTGACTTACTCCAACGGGACTGGACATTGACAGGATACGTTTTACACTTTGAAATTGTTGATTGCCATATATGAAGAAAATATAAATATACTAAATTTCATCTCTCTAACTTAAATAGTTCTTGAGATTGAGGCGCTGCATAAAAATCTTCTACCGTTTATTCCCGTCTTCCCACTAAACTTACCAAAAATATTTTCTTAGTAGATACGTATGTCATAAAATCTATGTACTGTGCAAATTTCCTGTTTCTTCCTTTAGCGGTTTCGGCTCAGCGATGATGAATCAGTCACTCGAGACATCTCTTTTTATATATATAGGTATAAGTATTTTAAAAAAAATGGTTTAGTAATTCCAGAAACGGATTGTAGCACACAATCAACATTTTCACTTTCATATAACACGATACACGAGGAAAATCGAACATAACATTCCTACGCACAAACTTAAACCATACATACAGATTGGTACTTAACCTAAATTCCAAAAATTTAGTGGCAATAAATGGTCCCAAAGCAAACTCATTCTCCAGCCAGTTACACGGTCATTTATACCAAAAGGGAATGAAGTCATAACAAGGTCAAACGTATGGGTTGATGAATAAACATTGCGTTTGTAATTAGATGTTTGATTTTTTGAGGAAGATACAATGATGTCAACTTAAGAGAGAATAAAATAAAGCTGCGTTTGGATTGTTTTGTTCGTGAATATAGTGAATAAGGTAGTTTATTATTTCTTAGGTCAATTGAATGAAAACTGATATATATATATAGATAGATAGATGCACTTTATTGTAGGCACACCAAAATATAAAAAAAGAAATAGACAATAGATTATTTTTCGTAAAATTGAGTAATTTAGAATATTATTATTGTATTTACTGGAATAATTCAAGAAAGTACATCATTCTGATATATTTTTATTTATTTTTAGTTTCCAAAAATAAAACAGAATATTCGACAAATACATAATTTACATAAAAATTAAAATCATTATCCAATGTAATGTATCCATCTACCGTTGTACATATTAGAAAGACAGTAAATATTTCGTGAATATCCTATGTCTCTAACATAATATTGTGAGACAATCAATATAAAAAGAATTATAAGGTTTCGAATTCAAATAAAATTTGATAGGTACAAACTAAAGTTTACGAATGAAACAGTTTGTTAATTCAGTGTGGACAGGTTTCTATATGCGTAGGCGTAAAGAGACATGGGATAAAATCGATTTTTTAGAACGGATGGCCCATAAAATAATTGTTAAAATTTATAACCAACTCGTTTATGGTCCAGTTAGTTCTCTCGTATCAATAGATGTTGAAGATAAGGTCACAGATAGCCCGAGGAACAAACAAATTAAGCAAGGGGTATTGCGAATCGAGTTTAATATCCATTCAAAATGAATCGACCATGATATATGAGAAATTGATTGAATTAACTCAATTCTAAACATCTGCATATTTAATAGTGTTAGTACACTCGAACAAATCATAAATAACAAACGATCAAACCTCGAATTAAGTTAAGTACCGCAAGCGGCGCCATCATTATTCTTCATAAGACACCGTAATTCGTCTAATGATCCCCAAAACTTGGACTACCGAACTAATAAACATCAATCAAGCATTAAAGCGTTATTAAAACGTATCAATCACGGCATTGGTCTATAAAGAACATGAATTTATGCAAACAGGAGAAACAAGAATAAAAATTAAAGGGAAATAACGTTTGACGTGTATCTACTGTGCAATATAAGAAAGAATCGATTAGTCATTATTTGATTTAGTTCGGCGGGCCTGGCTGGCCCCTGGAGTGCGACGGCGGGGGGCTACCACGAGAGCGGCTGCTCTGACTCTTGCAGTCATCATCAGCCGAACCTTCGACACTTTATATATGGCAGCGGTGGAAATGGATGGCTATGACTCTATATTATACCGGCAGGTCAACGGAGCACGATTATTCAATGCAGGAATCGGAGACGCGGTCTATAACCCGATAAGCGGTGAAACGCAAGATAAGTTCGATGATAATTCTTTGTTCAATGATGTTTATACGCTATTCACACTTCGCAAAAGAAGCGGTTTGATAGGTAGAAAGGCGATTCAAATCAACAGAATTGCACACATTTACTCTTACAGAAGTAATAAACTTCAAGGGGGGTTAATTATGAATAAGCAACCTCTTCTCAATAAGTAAAAAACACCAACAATATGAACTCAATGCAATATAATTTACCGACTTTACATGCTCATTTGTGATTAGCCGGCGCGAAAGGGCAAATCCTGTATTAAGATAGGTAATGAGGTTAAATTCAAACTCAAAGTTCATATTGACATAAGTGTTCATTAAAAGATATTGTAATTTAAATTCTAGTAAGAAAACATAAAGTTTCTTATGGTTACGATGTATATGAAATTACTGACGAAAATACAGTAGAAAATTAAGTACAAAAAGGTATAATATTTAATAAGGAATTAAGTACATTGGACTTTATTAAAGTAATATATAGGGTTGGTATTATAAGAGAAGACGTTAATGAAAGAAAGAAAGAAGTTAACGATGGATTGTGTGGTAAGTCGGCACCCTGCTGCCGCGGCCCCCGACCGCGCCTATCACGGACAAGACATCGATTAGTGATCGACTGAATTCAATTGCATGGCGAGACAAGAACTCGATACCGTCGACGAATCGAGACGGACCGATCGAGATTTGTATTGTTCAGTTTTTCAAAAATTTGCATTTTGTGAACGTAACGTCAACACAATGCTGAGTCACCTGACAAATGAAAGAGTTGATCGTGTCCCTGATATCGAAATGCGTTGACCGTAAGCTCCATTTTTATTATTGTTGTTACATGATTACTGTCAACTGTAGCAGCACGCGTATTTCGATTTAAAAATCAAATCGTCACTGCATCGTCATCCGTACTCGTGAGATCGATCACAATGGTGTCAATTTGTTATCCTTTTTAGTAGGCCAAAGAACATCAATACTCTATTGTAAGGTCTGCCAAATACCAACGTCGTTAAAGAGTTCCGTATTGAAAAGCCTCTTGACTCTTGATGTATGCATTTATTTATCAATAGTTCAAACGAAACAAGTGGAGTCAAGGTTACTTAGCATTCTTACAATTTTTATAGCCTTTAATGAAATTAGACAACTGATGACAGGTTCACTCACTTCCAATACAATAAGGCCTTCATAAATTCTTAGAGTCTCAACACCTTCTTCATGAAAATTATTTTTGATGTTCCTTTATTGAATAGAGACATTACAATCTATACAACGGTTATCTATGATTGTTTACGTCCTACGTTGCGTGTACCTATTTTTGTGAAGCATGAAAGTGATCACGCATGCTTGCCACGGCCACATGATATTTCATGTTTATTGGTTTAAGTCATGACATCACTGTATGTGGTGGAAGCATTGACGGGCATACTTAATATAAAAAATTAAGAGTTTATTTTGACCACGGCGACGCGTTTATCATACTTGGCGTAAATATAAGTGTTTTATGGGTCGGTAGCGGTAAACTTTATTGTCCTTCATATTTATAAGTTTATTCGATTGCCCGCAGTGTTTTATCTGAGTTATGCAGTTGTGATAATGTTCGCGTGAAGAATTATTTTTATTGAGATTGCATCCACGTTTGTCGTCTCGGTTGGGGTATTTAAATATTCTAACATTTAACTTTATATACGTTTCTTTTCTGTTCATATTTATATATTTTAACTAAATATTATAAATTCTTAATTACTCTTAAATTTCATTATTAATTTTTAGTTTTAATTATATACTTAGGGTAATATCAAAAGTGCCTGTTTCTTTTCTGTCTTCAAATATACAAAATGACTTTCTTTTCTTTTTCTTTCTTTCTCTTCCTATATTCTTTTAACTTTTTCAGTCATGCTAATTTTATTAATGAACACATTTCATAATAACAACGGTTTTCCTTTTATATTGTTCATTTAATTCTCCTATGGTGTTCATTTTCCCTTCTATATCATCTTATGACATCTTTAGAGGTAATGTATCTGTGTATGACTTTTATATTAAAAGTATATATTTAATAAAATGTTAGGTACTAAAAACAATACCTATTCTTCCATTCTTTCGTCAACGAAAAATTATAAATCCAGTGTTCATATGAGATAAAGACGATCATATATTTTTGCATTCCCTACACAGTAGGGCTCCCACTGTTAATCTAATAAAGGAATTTGAATAATGCCATTAATAACATCTCCGGCTAAACGTGCTTTACTGTTCGTATTGTACATTCGATACCATTATGGTTCTTAAATGATCTTATATTCTCGTAGATGGGGTACCTACCAATGTACTCGTAATGTAGAAAGCGTTGATTGGTTATAATTTTATCCTTCTGAAAAATATATTAAGTGCAAATAAATATAGCAAAAAATGTATTCTCCACGCTTCTAATTTCCGTACTCTGTAGCAAAATGAACTTTTGGGAGGGGGAGACTGCACGCTGCAATCCAACAGCCGCTGGGCGTGCTCGACTGGCCGCGTTACTCCTCTCTCACAGAAGACTACCTTGAAATGTACTGCATTTCCCATTTTATCTTATTTCCCTAATGTACGTACGTGTTTCGGTAGTGAGTGAAATGTGCCGGAGCCCATTTCCACCCTATCCCTTCCCATTTTCCCAACCCATTCTCCAAGTCCATTCCTATATCTCCTAAGATAGGCAGCGCATATGGGGGCATACCCACGTTTGTCATTTTGGACAATTGCAAAATTGTATACATAATGTATAAATAGCAACTAAAGGGATCTCTTTAGGAATAGCACCCAAAATTGAAAGGAAAATTATCCCTACAGAATTTTTAACTTTATCAATAACTTTTTAAAAAATATAGATTTTTTTTAGAAATCCTGTACCCACTCCAAACGGATATTTCTTCAAAGGGAGTATATGGCAGTGTGTCCTGATTCATATCGTTCTCGATTATATATTTTAAGGTAGGTAAGTAGGTACTATACTTATATTTATGTTCTTATTTATTATTGGATGAGTTTACTGAAGACTATCAGCATATCAGTAAGAATTCACTGAAGGTTAATTAATTCAATATCGCTAAAACATTATTGGTATTCTTTTCCAATATGGTAATTCCGTTCATGCTCTATAACCGTCTCTATTCAGCTGACATGTCCATGCAACGGGGATATGTTTTGACCAAACCAAGCGTGATAATCGAATTAATTGTGACTATAAACCCACGCTTAACTCAAACACTTCTTTCTAACAATTATGACTTTTATTTTTTCATCAATAAGGTTTAGTATTATGTCACTGGACTGTATGAATTAATTGTCAATATGACAGGTCGGCCGCACGCGCATCTTTAGAGATAAGACCGTCATTCTTGACTGTGTTAGTACATATTATTAATTAATAATTAAATTATTTTAGTCATTTTTGCAGTGATTTTTGGTGATAGTCAAAGTATGCAATTAAATGCACCACAGAGCATTGTTGTCAATAACTCGGTAGTTAGTTACTTAGTAAGCTAAGTTTGGTTTCACGAATCGATTCCTAGTATCTTTTGCCATCTAATTATATAATCGTGTGCACTGCACCTGCACTTTTAAAGAATATAAAAAATAAGAATTTATTGAAAATTGTATATGTTATTATTATTAAGCACAGTTTTTTTACAAAACTTATTATGACTTTTATTTTTATCTCATTGCGAAAAATCTTATCTGAATAGGTGGCCACTACGGACAAGTTCGTCGACATATTTCAACTTTATAACGCCAATAAACAACAGCGAATTCCCTACAGAGAGGCGAGTTGTAACAAATCGGTGCGCCCGCGCCGATCGCTGTTTACACGTGGAACGAACCCGCTTTTAATTGCACAACAAAAACGCAGAAATAAGACATTGTGCTAAGTAATTAGATTAGCACAGCACGTTATTTATCCGATCTGGTGTTGGTTGGGTTGAGTGAGAATTATATAGAGTTGTCAATACAGCATTTTGTCATCTTATGACCAATAGTTCTTAACACTCATTCGTAAAATCGTTCAAACATGGTCCGATAGAGTTTTTTTTTTAATTATTTGAAAACTAAAACTGTCGCATGTTATCGTACAAAAGGCGAGCTTAATATCTTAAGGCAATCTCTAACCTTTGGGTTATACAGAAAGATTGAGGTGCGATGAAAGATATAATTGTATATAATTTATACAACTATATGAACTTTTTAATTATCATTAACTTGACGGTGAAGAAAAACATCTTGAAGGTGTCCTCGCGAGGCATGCGGATGTTTGCATGCCCAAGAACTAAAGTAATTAATACCTGAGATATGGGTATCTATCAACTCACACTGACCCCTGGGCCCGAAACCCACTCGTGATTACTGGTTGAGTGACCTGTGGCCTAATAGTGGGATGTTATAGACTGATATCGATCAAAATTATTTTTATATTTCATTTGGGTTACCCTAACCGAATGAATAGGTTTGTTATACAACGTTACATTTGTAGTTAACGATATCTAACCGCTTATTAATTAAGTTGACTATGAGCTGCAAAAGATTTGGCTGATTGCACATGTCCATTGCTGGATATAGATCTCTCCAAACAGTTGCCACCATATAGAAGGAGCGATATCCTCGGGAGTAACGAAACAGAAAAAATGAGAGATTTTTTTACCAATTTCTTCAAGGTTATTTGTATATTGATACGGGATTCAAAGAAAACTTTTCAAAGCGAATAAGTTAATGCAGTATCGCATTTTACAAATAGTACGTACCTATAGTAATGACTAATGACGCATGAATTTTTACAGGGCAGATTTTGATACTATCTTAGCTGTTTACACAAAAATACTTAAGATTTCTCATAAAACTTTACAAGTACCTAACCGAATGGTGCTACAATTGTGGTGCTATAATATAAAAGCTTCTCCGAAGTTTAATGTTTATAATGGAATATTAAAAAAAATATCAGCGTACACAGATCTGATGCAAACTACTGCAACACTTATAAATCGTAACTTTTTAATACAATATGGCCCACAAGATTTATTATTATTGTATTTGTCAACAACTAGATCACATTGGCAAGAGATAAGCTCATCTAATAGTACACAATTAATCTTAATTATATTTTTAATAACGTGGTCAAAGTAACAACTCTTGTAAGTAACAGTCCACATGACATGATTTTGGCCCCAATTTCGGGCTTGTCGGCAAAAAAGTAAAATGAAAATTTCAAGATTATAAGAAGCTCAAGCTTCTTATAATGTCACTGGTGGTTAAAACTACTCTGTATTACGTACTAACTATCACAAATGCACTAAATTATAGTTTAATCTATGCGAAACAATGCAGTATAAATCTTAGATTAGTCTCACCTGAACTTCGTTATGCAGCAATTATTAGAGTTCGCTCCTGGCGGGTCCGTCTTTAAATTATTCTCATTTGCAATCTACTGCAAACTATACTTTGTGCTGTATGAGATGTCCAATCACGAAACACAAACGTGTGTGTTGCAGAGTGTGAACAACTTTACTCAAATAGAATTGGAACTAGTTTCAAGCAAGACACAATGTCATACCTACAACGGCAACAAAATAAAATGTTGATATTATGGTTTTTACTAATCATTAAGACGATGTACTGAGATTTCAATGCTACTTTCTGCAGATGTACAGTTTCAGAGATATAGGCTTACTTTGATGTATACGCATATAAATCTTTAGTAATTTATATACTGATAAAATAATTTACAATAAATTAGTAATTAGAAGTATAAACATTAAAAGTATTTTGATAATGCTCATACTCATAAATTGCAAGTGAAAGATAGTGATGACAATAACTTTTAAGTATAGAGATGGACGTTTTTACTTTATCGATATATCAGTGTTGACGCACGTGCCTTTTACGTACTGTACTTTACATAAAAAAAGTTATCAACTAAATTATTCAAAAATAAACCAGACACATTAGTAAATACTTATTCCACTTAATTATGATTGAATCATAATCAAGAGAATAATAACAATTTATAATACAATTTTAGGGTATTTTCCCTTGAAACTAGTTAAATGTATAATTTAATTTAGCTGCTGGCTGTAAAATTAAATTAAAAAAAAAACAATTAAAATTTCTACGTTACAGTTACAGATTTAACAGTATTCTAACTTAATATATTAAATAAGAAAGTTGATTATTTGTGTGTATCTAATAACAGTAATAACTCCGCAACAAATACACGAATCTCTACCTTCGGATCACACGG
Organism: Sesia apiformis; assembly: GCA_914767545.1. Lineage (NCBI taxonomy): Eukaryota > Metazoa > Arthropoda > Insecta > Lepidoptera > Sesiidae > Sesia > Sesia apiformis. The sequence goes on along the minus strand of OU611963.1, from coordinate 11,946,905 downwards.
GATTGATTTACGCGGGCGAAGCTGTTCACACCGGTTAGTAATGCCTGAATTTCATACTGAGTTATTACACTTGTTATATCGATAGGGCACCGTCGTCACGCATGACACCACTATTCCGTAATCGTGTGTGGTAAAAAAGAAATAAAGTGATCCAAGCTTTATTTACCCAAATGCGGCTGTAAAACATAAAAAATCGTTTTCCACCAAACTTTAATTGCCGGCAATGAAGTAATTAAATGTGACAATCGTAAAACACTGAGGCCTAATAAAACATTATAGCGGTGTCGACCCGGGATCAAAGTAAACCGGTTAGTGCCTTCAAATCGGTTAAAAAGAACAGTTTGATAGAGCTCTGTTTTTAAAGCCAAGGTATCGTTTTTCTAGAGTTCTATGATGATTGGTGAGATAGCATTTATTTTTATGATACGGACATTTGACACCTACATCGTGTTGAGGTATGAATAGCATCGTTCTAGTATGGGCACACTTTCGATAAGCTTAATCGTCATATTTCTTCGTGAAAACTAATAAATAATTTTAATATATATAATTTTTGTTCTTTAAATCCATCGCGTCTCTGACGTCATCACATATAGAGAATGATTTAGTAATAAGTTTGTACCGACAATAAGGTCTTTTTGCTTAGATATCGTCACATTTTTGTCTGTTTCTGTACGTGGTAAAGTTTACAAATACTGAATGATATCATAGGAACAATAATTCCATTATACTTTCATGTATCGCTTTCGTATTGATACTTAAGTTGTGAAATTCTATATCTATGTCTTAAAAAATATCTTCTATAGAAACTTTACAGTCCAATGACTGTAAAGTTTACTGTGACTGTAATAGGCAATCCTATTCGTAGGAAGATACACAAATACGTAGGCAATTATGTTTTGGTCAGGCCTACCTTATTTACATTTTATTGATTTGTTTAATCTTGGTATTATAGATAGCACGAAATCATTTGTTAGATACGAGTTTCAGTTAAAACAAAAAATGTATAATATATATAAAATATAATAAATGGTGTATTTCTATTTTTGTGAAATTTTATTTTACGTATATAGCGTCAAAGAAACCTTCAAATATGCTGTTAAATCGCTCCAATGTACTTAACTATTTATTATTTTATTATACTACTAAAATATGTGTATATATATATGTGTGTGTGCGATTAAATAACCGTATGTGTGAATGTGAGCATAAATTCATTTATTAATTTTATACTTCGCACATTTGCTAGTTTCTATCGAGAGACAAAAAATGATGCCTGTCATCATACAATTTATATGACAGAGTCTATATACATAAAAATACAGTTTATACGGCCGATTACTCCTACCTGCCGTGCAAAAGGTCTCGGGTTTGATTCCCGGTATTACATTAATTTGTTTAAAGATATATGTTTGTTTGAGTCTGTGTGGTGTGTTTGTATGTGTGTGTAATCTCTGATCATAGGGAATCCTAGTGTGGGCCATTGACTGTGGCATTAATTAATAAAAAAACACGAAACATTAATAAATCCAGGTTACTTGTATTATGTATTGTTATGTTCGTCTGAATATATTTAATACCAATGGAGGGTAGAATGACTTTTGTTATGCTACTGTCAGTCATTCAATCATCATCATTTGTAACCAGTTTCTGTTGTTCTAAATAATATAATGAACTTCCAACACCATTGATAACAATTGGTAATCGAACATTTAATTTCACATCAATACTTATGCATTTATGGTCCAAAATGTTTATGACAGCTTGATAATTTTCTGAAATTGAAGATAGTAAGTAAATAACTTTCTACGCGAAGTAATAAAAATCTAATTGCGAATAAAATGAAGTACTTACGAATTATTTCCTCCGGTGATTTTATGCGAGAATAGTGCCTAAAATTTTAGCGAACACAAATACACAATAAATATCGTACAAATGTATGTACAAGTATATAATAATATGTATGTATGTATGTATATTTATTTATATGTGTGTATTATTTATCACTATGGAGTTGAAATAAATTCTTCAAATATAAAATTTTCTCATAACTTTTTCTTTGTATTGCTGCTGTGTATGTTTTTGATGTAGAATAAAGTGTCTATCTATCTATCGATCAAATCTTTCCTATATGTATATCGTTACCTGCATTTTCTACTGCTAGAAAAAGCTTACCATCATGATTGTCCCCTCTTTTTTTATCCAGTCAATACAGGTGACTTACCCGAACCGACGCTATAAGGACACAGGTGGCTACGAGAAAATAACGGTCAAAGGTCAACTTACTTGATAAAACAAACACACATAAGTATTCTTCGTTGTTATGTCGGAAACAAATATATTCATAGGTATAATATTAATAATAAATATCGCTGTGACGCAATAATATGAAAGTAAAGTTCACAATTTTACAAATTACAAAATTAATATCGAAGGTTTACAAGTTCAAGAGTTCCAAGGGCAATCCTTACGTCACTATTTGATTTCTTCCAGTATCAAATCTCAACTCTACATTGAAGCTATCTCTTTCTGACCTCTCACTTAAGAGAAAGATGCCGAACGAGTTTCTTAGCATAAAGAGTAGTGGTTATTTTCAGAATAGGCCCACAGACGCCTAATATGCAAGAACCGGTTGTATGCAATAAATTAAACCCACATCGGGTCAGAGGTCTCGGGTGTTCGTGCCAAAACCTTAGGCTGGAGGACGAAATGTAAGATCAATTTTGAGTTGAGGGACATGTTGGTGTAGCAGAGGGTGAGGATTTTATGACGGAAGTATTATATCGAATTTGCATTACTTACTTATAGTAGTTATTACTTTGACCGAATTAATTTCAACCGATTTTCGAACGATTAATATAAACTGAATTAATAACTTTATCAAATTTATGCCAAAATACCTGTAATACCTGTAATTTGATATTCGTAAAACCCTTAAATTGAGAAGTGCCAGCAATCTTACTTTAGACTTGTCCTAATTTTTACATACCTGACAGGACTTTTTGGCGGGAACCCAAGAAGTAAAGTAAATTATGTATTGTGGGTTTTCTGGTTTAATAGTGATAGTTTATTACACTTCAAACTGCTTAGTGTTACTGCATAATCTTTGTGATAATTAAATAAAAGCGTGAAACTGCATTTCACGGGGGTCCCTAGGAGTCCAACCCTATCCTCAGTAAACCTACTATCACTTCCTACTATCAACCCTACTACCGAGCGACTCCTACTTCGACGGTACTGGACAATAACGTGATAAAAACAATTCTGTTTTATTATTTGCTATGTGTGTGGACCAATGGCTATACCAGTGTCAAAATAAATTATTAAAAAAACAAACTGATAGGATTTGTCGAAATTTTGACATTTGCATATTATATCCATCTGCCTCCAGAACTTCATACAAAAGTACAATGACTGACACTAGCAATAACTAGCATAAAATAACAGGCATTATTATCTATAATCTACTCGCAAAACATAACCGAGAAATTGCCTATTTAGTCACGCCTACTTAGGGAACAGACGCCCGGACTCAGATAATTTCATTCCTTTAGCGGAATGAAACATTAGGCGCGTTTAGACTGAGCGAACATCTTAAGCCGTCGCAAATCGCCATTTTGTTCTAGTTGTTTAGAAACTAGGTTAGTTAAAAGTTCTGTCGGGACTTTTTCGCGAGAACTCGAAAAGTGACGTTGAGTTTTATATGATTATTATAATAATTGTGTAATATGCGTCTTATGGTTTAATAGTGGATGGTTTGTTTAACTTCGAAATGTTTTCGTGTGTAATGTTTGTGTCAAATAAAAGCATAGGATTGCGTTTTTCGTGTGCTTCCAAGGAGTTCTCTTCTTTCCTCGGGTCTGACTTACTTCAATCGGACTGGATATTAATAGAATACTTGAAATCTTGACACTTGGATGAATCTTGAATATAATAATTGCCCCATTGCCATATTAAATATAATAAGTACTTGATATAATATTATATAATATTAAAGAAGAATTAATTGTCGTATTGTCGACGATCCCGCCACTCTCACGGGCGGTTTAGAATCCCTCAGCATTCGGAGAGACGTTGCGTCTCTCTGTGTGTTCTACCGCCTGTACAATGGGGAATGCTCTGAAGAATTGTTTAATATAATTCCCACCTCGGGTTTCTACAACCGCACCTCCCGTCACAAAAGTGCGGTACATCCGCATTTCCTCGATACGGAGGTGTCGCGCACTGTTCGGTCCAAAAATTATTTTATACCGCGAATCCGTAGGCTGTGGAACGAACTGCCTCAAGAGATCTTTCCATTAAGCTACGATATGGGGTTCTTCAAGAGAGCTGTGAATAGGATTTTGCAAAGTCGGCGGCGCGCCCGCATACCCCCTGGTGTTGCAGGTGTCCGTGGGCGGCGGTAACACTTACCATCACGTGGGACCGCTTGCTCGTCCGCCCACTACTCTAAATAAAAAAAAAAAAAAAAAGTCTCAACACCTTTCTTACATATATTCTTAAAATAATTATTGTCTAGTACCACAACAGTTTTGGTAACGAAGTGCAATGAGTGTAAAAACATTGATAGCCTAGGTATAGGTATCTATTTCTCGACTCTCATTCGTGACAGTTGAGAATCAAGATGCGTTCAAATTCTCATCTAATAGCTCTACCTACTTACGGATTTTTAACAGGTGAATGAAAGAAAATAACGTGAGAAAAGTCGAATACTCGCTAAGTAATAAAAAATACCACAACTGGGCCCGTGGGGTGGATTATAGCCTGAAACCCATCCAGTGACTTGCTAGGGGAGGGCTTTGGCTTATAAAACAACTGAAAACGAAATGATACAAGCTGATATCGAATGCTATGAATATAATTACATTTTTGATACAAGCAGATTAGTGAAAGGCTTGTCGTAACGGTCAATTGAAATAAAGTCCAATAAATTTTACAGTAATTTGAGTAAATTTTGAATATTTTTTCAAATGACATTAGCCGATTATTATGGATCAAAAATTATCACCTTCCATAGTCTTTATACATTCTTTGTGAGTTAATACGACTTCTTTTGGTGTGTCCCACTAATTAGGGACAGCAAAAATGCAACAACATAGGTTTAAGATTGTTAAGATCATTGTATCTCTTACTTATATAATTTTTAAGCATGTAATAATGGTGGGAAATTGTTTCAAAATCCAAATTGTCCCGAGTGTCCCAACATTACGATGCAAGTTGTCCATCAACTGAGCGTGCGCAGTGTGGGCGAACGTTCACAAACATGGCGCTATGTTGCATAACCTTTGCATGGCAAGACCTGTGGGAAAGTAGGGATGTTTCTTTGCTTATATTATAATGGAATAGAATTATATTGATTTACTTACTATTATTCTAATTAGAACATTAAGGTCTTATGTAACAAAGGGTCTAAAACATTCTGAGATGTCAAGTGCAATTAAACCAGTTGATTCGAGCATTGTATACCTCAAGGAAAAGCAGTAAGAGGGAGGTTTCGGTTTATAATTTACAATATTGGCTCTTTGCTGGTTGATGTTTCGGGTCTTATTTACACTTAGGCATGCGGATTTTCATCACGATTCCTCCACTACCGAGTTAGTGATAATTGAAAAATTTGTAGATAGGTACTTAATAAAGCACTTAATGGTACGGTCCGAGGATAGTATTTTTGACCTCCTAATAAATAATACCTACCAATATCCTAATAAAACATTACAATTTCTTGAGGTAGGTACAATACCCATATAAGTTCCAATACCTATTAATGTAAATTATAATATATTATTAATTGTGCCATAGTAATCAAAATCGTAGAATATGAAGCCCTATTTGACTTGACTCACATAGTTAAGTATATCTGTAGAACTTCTATTAGAAATTATGAGATATCTAATAGGTAAATAAACATAAATCTGTAATTAGATAAAAATCAATTATATGTCTGAACTCTGACTTCATCCAATAATAATTTACATGTTATTAGCACGGTGATGATTCTCTAACTTGATCACGGTATAACTGTAAAATGTAAAAATACGCCCAAAAAGCTTTGGGCACGTTTAGCGAGACGGTAAATCACAAGATAGCGTGGAGAAAGCTAAAACGGTTCGAACTATATGGGTAGGTTGACAATAATTTTATATTTGATGGGACTAATTTGGAAGCATACTAGTTAAAATGGAAAGAACAAAAGAAATAGTAAATAACAAACCCGTCAAACTGTGAAACCTTTGATCAACCTTTGATCTTCAGTTGTTCTGTTTTGTATGGCCCCGGGTAGATATGGTGCACTTGAGTGGTCAAAGAAGAAGACCATGAAATACTCTAATTTGTCTAAAACATGGAGTATAAATATAAACGTGAGTGTATACCAAAAACTTTAAAACTAAAATAGCTCCTCCTACAAAGTTAAGAAAGCTTACACATTATAAAGAAGTATTACACTTAAAGAAGTAATGTTAAGCCATAATAAATGCATTGCATTTCCTAGAACATTAGTTTAAAATAACACAGTAATGCTAGAGGATGGCAATGGCAGATGGATTATTACAAAGTGGAAAGTACGAAAAGCAAGCAATACTTAGTAAACAAAAATTAGAATAAATTTAAGATGTAGTAAGTACGGCAGGGAAAAATTAACAGAACCAGACAGGAATATTAGGACTCTGGACTATCTAGCCTTCACCCAAGTCATACAGGTCAGACATTCTTTTCCAAAAAATCATGTACTTACAGACCACAACTTCGATATAATTTCATTATAAATATAGATTTAGAAGCAATAATACATTTTGCCTTCACATTATTATCAGTGTTGTAAATCTTAATTGGTTAAACTATAAAACTATGTATAAATGTTTACAAAAATCACGATGACGTCAAACTTGACAGATGACTTTAACGTGAACCTCGAAAGCGGTATCTAGTGTGACGAAAAACAGACGAATGTGAATTTAGTTATTATTATTTATTAACTAGGTTCGTATTTATCTTAAATAAAGAATGTCGTTAATAGTGGATATGTGAAATGAAGGGTATGGTAAACAAAACGAGAAGTCTGTAGCTATGTGTAATCCACCAATTCACACTGAGTACAAACAGTGATTATTACTTAAATTGTCATTTTGCAACACGTGTTGGTTGTACAAAAAAGAGTTTATCTCTTTATCTACCTAAAAAGTTGAATAATCGTGAAAACAAACCAGTCAAAGATCTAAAAGACTTTCCTATTTCCATTCTCAATATCGGCACTTCATCAAGTCTCTAAATAGACTAGAACTATGGTCACCACAGGTATAGATAAATTAATTTTATATCTGTTGGGAGTCGTGCGCGCGCGGTGCCTCCGGGCGGCGGCGGCGTGAGAACGCTAGCTCGTGCTGCACCAAATGCCTAGCGCGAATTAGGGCCTGGCCAGTGTAAGTACAAGGAATGTTCCTGTCAACACGTGTCAAGCCATCAAGTGTAGTTAGTGTATGATTTCCTTAGAAATTTCTTCATTAAACCCTAGCTCTTTCATCTTGCAATAAACTGGAAAGCTAAGTGTAAAGAACGCTAGCTCATGCTGCACCTAGCATACGAACTAGTGTAAATTAAGTTCTAATCTTTAGAGGCGCAAGACAAGGAATATTCCTGTCAACACGTGTCAAGCTATCAAGTGTAGTTAGTGCATGATTTCCTTAGATATTTCTTTATTAAACCCCAGTTTTTTAATCTAGCATTAAGCAAAAAAAGCAAAAAAATAGTGCGAATATGTGACCTTTTTTTATTGAAAGAAACTTGTAGACCTGCAGTTTATTTTGTGGTAAGTATGTAAATGCTGTCGCTTATGAAGATCTGCGATACATACCAGACCAGTCTCAGACCAGACGTTGACACTTCCTCGGATGTGCCACCTACACAGAGAATTAGCGAATGGATTTGGGATAAGGATTGGAAAGAATGGAGATAGGGAGCATAATGTCGCGAGGAGTTATTCGCACCCCATTCCTTCTTTGATACGTCCCTTCCATATTTGATAGAATGAATTGGGAACAAGGGAATAATTAATATATCAGTCTTTATGCAGTTATTAGTACAATCTATTTAAGGAGATATTAAATATTTAAGGTTAATAATATTTAATAATAATTTAAGGTTAATTAATAATATTTAAGATATTTAAGGTAAGAATACTTAAATAGATATTCCTTAAACACTTGTCTTAATATACTATGAAGAAAGACGTTCTTCTAAAACAATTTCATTGTTCTCACGTCGTCAAAATCGCTAATTAATTACTTCGTTCCTGAATCCTGAGTTTATAAAGTCTATATTGTACGACCATCAAACAGGCGGTGAGGTACAAGAGATGACGACAGCGCGAGCTAAATATTCGCTGTTATTTACTTCACTTCGTAAAGCAGAGACGATGACGATTTGACGCAGGCCGCTGTTTGTCTCGCTGTCTCTATGCATTTGTCGAGTGTTTCGTAGCCCCAGCCTGGGATTGCTGTGTTAAATTTTGTCTAAAAATAATAAGTGGAGGAAATTAAAAACATTTCATTTCATTTTCTACGGTTTTTTGTGAGAGTTTAATGCGTAAAATAATCGTGTACTTATTCGTAAAGAATAAAAAGCTTTTGCGTATGTAGGTACAATAGTTAATAATTTTGAAAATCGTCAAATAGATACTCGTATTAGACGAGATGAGATGCAATCAAACTTCTTTAATAAAATATTATGGACCAATAAATATGAATGTATTAGACTATATTACACAATATTAAAATGTGGCAGTTAATAATCCAGTCTTGACCAGTTAAATGGTAATAAAATTATCCCAAAGCATTCGCCAACTGTTCTTTTACAACTTGATTTCAAACTTTATACGTACGCACACAAGTTATCATGATGTATTTAAAGTTCATATTCGTTGTTTTAACTGTATTTACAGGTTTGTTCTACAACATTGTATTTGCAGTTAACGCTGCCAAGCCGTGTATTGAATAAGTTGATAATAAGCTGCAAAGTAGATGATGGTATTTATTCGAACGCTCAATTCACTAATACTATTACATTTAAATACTTCCCTGCTCTTTCGTAATTTCCCAACATTTCCCCGTTCCTCGTGCCAATTTGTTAGCAATTATTACGCTCTATTGGAGCATAAGCGTGAGCATGAGCCTTTTGTCTGTGCTCAGTCTCCGTAACAGTGCCAATGATTGCAGAAATTGGTCTGTTACTTTGAAAAGAAGTATTTGCCACGCAAGTACTACCATCCTAAGAAGAAGAAACATGAAAAATTTTACTAAATCTTTTTACAATTTTCTTGAATGTCATCAAAATACACTTGTGCCTTTTTCTATGGAGGGCTAAGAGCTTCGGTTGCTGGGACATCAAGTATCAAGCTTCAAACTGGTGGCCGAATGGGAAGCTTCGGTGCACTTCTAGGTGCTGAGGTAGTCGCTGGGATCGCTTGTTCAGGTGCCGGCGTAGAAATAGGAGCATGTGCCTCGACTGACACCGGGAAGGCTCTTCACTGGTCCCAGTTGACTGAGTATTACAATTGGGGCGGTGGTCGCTTTGCGCTTGGAAACACCACGTCTTCTCCGCTCACTGAGGGGCGCATGGCGCTCGGTAGGTCGGCCACAGTAACCGCTCCCGATGCTGCAGCCACATAGGTTTTCTGGAGGATTTGCTGCGCTGGAGCTTATTGTTGATATCGCTGGGTTATTGGACGGCGAAACTTGACGTATCGTTTGGGTTGCACCAACCATGGTCGCGAGCTAACTGAAGAGGCGGGTGGTCCACATAGAGAATTGCGAGCAGTTTCATCAACTACCCGCATTTTGTCTTCATAGTCCTAAAAGTTACGAATAACACTCACAATATCTGAAGTAGGATTAGGCGAAAAATCGTGAGGTTTAATTTTTTTAAATAAAAATAATCTTGTTTTAAAAATAATGTTTAAATAGCTACCTATCTATGAGTATTTAATTTTACTGGTATCTAGTACCAAAACAATCGAATTAAGAAAGTAACAAATGTAAAGAAATGCTAATGAGCCTCGTTCATGGATAATCTTGACGTTGTGTCTTAAACACATATGACAGCGTATGTGGGTGTGTAAGTTATCTATGTTGTAAAACAAACACATAAACGAACTATTCATTCAACTCTACAAATTCTACAAGTATCTACGAGTATTTGGAAAGAATTTGTCAAAGTAATTTAAAATAATTTATTGTTATACACTTATTGATGATCTGATATAAAAGGACCTCTTAAATGTGTACACTATTATTACAATAATATTATTATTACAAAATATCGACGTTATCATTTCACATAGAAGAGCTTTATTGTAGTTGTAATAGATGTCATTCGGTATTTTATTTTTAAAATGAAAACTAATAGTTATATTATATGACAGTCAACTTATTAATTCTAGTAGGTATATATGTTTATTAGATATAAAGAAAAGTTGAAAGCTTGACATATCACATACAATTATGACATGATAGATATAAAGATGCGAATTAACTTATTAACAAGCAAGTACCTACGAGTATAACAAAGTGAGAGACGATTCACAATGACAGAAAATTGACCGCCTGATTGTTTTCTCTTTTTATTATCTTAATGTTTCTCTTGTCTAATAACATTGTTCCTAGCATTTGTCATAATATAAAAATTATACAATAATTATCATTATCTTTTTTTTTTATAGACTAGTGGGCGGACGAGCAAGCGGTCCCACATGATGGTAAGTGTTACCGCCGCCCATGGACACCTGCAACACCAGGGGGTATGCGGCTGCGGCGCCGACCTTGCAAAATCTTATTCACAGCTCTCTTGAAGAACCCCGTATCGTAGCTAAATGGAAAGACCTCTTGACATGGTTCATTCCATAGCCTACGGGTTCGCGGTATCTATAGGTAGTATTGGCAGTCTTGTTAGTATTTGTGGTATAGGAGTCCTAGAATTGAGGCCATGAACCGACTATCCCTCCGATCAGGTGGACTGACGACTTTATGAAGTTCGCCAGTAGTGGCTGGTTGAAAAAGGCAGAATCGTATGTGGGGTCGCAAGGTTTGGTAGAATTTTAGTAGAGAGATATACTGTCTGTCATTTAGGCCTCTACCAAACTGATGGTGTAGGGTTTTCCTATCCGATATCGAGATAACATAGATTGTCAATCAATATTAGCACAACACCATAGTAACAATTACCAATGAAATCAAACTTCTAACTTTCAGAGCTAATAAAAAAATATTTACAACTAACAAGTATTATTACAAGTACATTGATCATATGAATTACACATGTGAAAGAGGCGAAATATTTTTTGAGTACTGAGATATTTCAAATTTAATACATGTCGACACGTAAATAAGTACTTTTTTTTTAATTTTATGTATGGCGATGGTGCAATTAGAACATTCTGCCCTTTTTCATCGCAATAAATGAATTTTAAAGTCTAAAACATATCCTGTCATTGCCCAGTCCCGTAGGAGTAAGTCAGGAATTGCACCGAAAAATGACAGTAAGTTTGCTGAGGACAGAAGAGGACTTCTTGGAAGCACACGAAAAACGTAGTCCCACGCTTTTATTTTGATTATCACAAACACCACCCACGAAAAATACTGTGAAGTTTAATAAACTATCACTATTAAACCAAAAAACGCCGAATACAGATTTTTTACAATAATCAAACAAAAACTCAACTTCACTTCTCGAGTTCCCGCCAAAAAGTCCACGTATGTGTACTTGTAGATCTTTCATTTGACTGACATTTCAATATGGCGATCGATCCTTTTTTGCTTTGTTCATTTGAATCCTTTTCGCACTGTGGCTTAGATGATTTTATTTTTAAATGGAACGTTACAGGTCGAATAGCACTATTCGTGAATACAAATGCTAATAATTTGCCTCAGTATTCGTAAATACAAATACGAACGGTAACGAAACCTAACCCATGAGTAATTTTTAGTTCAATTTAAAATTAGTACCTAAACATTTTTTTATATCAATTAGTAAGTAACCTTTAGTTAAATTTAAAGTTAGGTACATAATTGGTTAAAAAAACATCGAATAAATATTGATCCTTATAATGTTTTTTATAAAAAAATATTTTGTCTAATAATAATAATAATTCTTTATTTGTTTATAGAATTACTCACGTAGGTACTTACTACTCACGTTGGATTTTTATTATTCGATTGGTATTCGAGTACAAAATCGTTTTTTATGTCTTTGGATATACATACTTACATCAGCAACCCCAAGAAATGGCAAAAAGTTGCCATAAAAGCGTGTTAAACAAGAAAGGATGGTAAATTAAAAATCAGCCGTGTTTTTTTATTTTTTTTTATAGAAAAATGGCGGCAGACGAGCTTACAATCCACCTGATGGTAAGTGGATACTGTCGTCCATAGACATCCGTGATACATGCCAACATCAGTGCAGAATGAGAAACGCTGTCACGTCCCCCGGATGGCGGCCTAACTTTGCAGATTAAGGAATGGATTGGGAGAAAGGGTTGGGTAAATGGGTAGGGGTAGGATAGGTGGGATGGGAATGGGCTCTAGCATATCTCACTCACTACTGAAACACGTACGTACCTACATTGGGGAAAGTGGCAAATTCAGTACATTTCAAGGTAGTCTTCTGAGAGAGAGGGGTAACGAGGCCAGTCGAGTGCGCCCAGCGTTTGTGGGAATGCAGCGTGCACTCTCCCCCTACAATATTGTAGGGGTTATTGTTTATGTACATAATTGCCACGAAAGAGTGGTAATATCCTAGTAGTGTCTATTCTTGGCTCTTATTCAGTGGTAGTGATATCAAGTCCTGACCCATACCACACTGAGTTTCTACTTAAATACGAATTTACATTTTTTTCAAATAATATTAGTAACACTACACTCACGCTAGAATTCCCCGTGTCGTGGCTCTAAGGAAATGAGATACTTACATTTAAGAGTAATTTTAATTTTAATTTTAAGAGATACTTAAAATATCACTACCTCAGTAGTGACGGGAAACATCGTGAGAGAAATCAATCATCAATGGGTCCGCTTGGTAGATTACAGTCCAAAACGCCGTCGCGATTAATACTTGGGAGGGACCTGTGCCCTTCAGTGGGACGTTATAGACTGATATTAAACTGGACTTTTTAATGGATGAATGTCAAATACCTATAGATAAATAACAGAATTCACATTGATTATGACAAAACCCAAGAATTAACTCCACTCCAAGCAGCACGGCGTCCATGCGCCGATATTCACGTATGCATGGAACAAACATGAAAAGCGACACTGTCTCGATTTGATATTTATTACGGGTAATGTTCGCTTTTGTCTCAAAACGTGTTTCTCAGATGTTCACGCTTTATGGGCGCCGGCGCTCGCAATTCGTGTAATAATGTTATTCCACAAACAATTCCACAATATTAACTGAATAAACCAGTTGTCTTTTAAGTAACCTATTCTATGACGAAAAACAAAAATGTTTTTAAATAAAAGTCAATTATTCAAAAAAATTAACATAATCGTAGTAAACCAAATTTCCTTAAGTAACCTAAACATATTCTATGATAAAACAAACAATTATCATTTTTCAAAAATAATCTATTTAGTGAATTAGGTTTAAGATAACTTTAACACTTAGTTATTCAAATTGGAATATGAAATATAAGCTATTCATATAGTGATCAGCTGACTACGCAAGTATATGCAGTATCTAATATGCAATAGCGCGTGACCTACTAACAAAACAAGTCGAGCGATCGACTCAAGCACATTGTTTTCCCATAGCCGGTCGATTCCATTCAGAACCTCATTACATTCGAAAGGGGTACAACAAATCTGGCGCAAAGTCGTTCTCATGGACGTGTCTGTCGTTAGGGCAGCGTGAGGTGACCATTACTGCGTACAAAGAGTTACCTAAAATAGAGAGCTTTTGTGAGGCGGGATGTGGAGAGGAGGGGGCGGGGCGGTCGCCGGCTGCCCGCCGGCTCAGTCGCGCCGCGCCGTACAGCCGCCTCGCACGTTGTATTCACGCGTGGTTTACTAACAGCGCACGCGCACGCGATATCCTCCCCGCGCACCCCTCGACTACACGTGCTAAGTCTGTGCACATGAAAACCCACCGATGAAAGTCATTCATCACCACTAATTACCAGTTCCATCATGCAAGAGCAAAGTTCCTCGCGATCAAGCAAATCTACGCTGAACTCGTTGGAGAGCGCCATCATTAAGCTCAAAAATAACCTGCAAATACAGGACAACAAGAGCTCCAGTGATATGAACAGTTTACTAGTCGATCCACCATCACCACATCCGGAGAAAACAAACCCAAGTAAGAGTCCTAGTTCATCATCAAGCACAAACTTGAATTTATCAATCGCATCAGCCGCATTGTTACAAGAAAATATGTTACAAAGGTCGATACAAGGCGTAGTGATATCTTTACAAAATGCCATGATGAATTCTTTGCAACAAGCTGCACTTTTACCTCCAAATTCCGCCGCCGCTGCAGCATTAAACTTGCAAGCGTTGGAATCTTATTTGACATTGCAACGTCTGACAACTGTTTCAAATGTAAGTAATGCCACGCAACCTAATACTTCCGAAAGTAATTCTTCATCAAAACAAGATATTTTAAGGATAGCGACGGCTAGTGCAAAGATAAGTGAATTAGACACACCTGATTCTTCTAAAGAATTTTCACCTAAGACACCTGAAGTGTATCCATTATCTGATGCTATTGCAGCTGAAGATGTAGATCTATCAGAAGAAGTGGAAGAAGACTTAGCACTGTTAGACAATGAAGACGAATTCACATTAGAACAACATTTGGAGACAACGTCAAAAGGTTACAGCTACAACTCATCAGCGAACTTAGATAATGGATACCCAAGCCTATTAATGAATGCAATGTATCAACATCAAATGAATGGAAGTCCATCGCAAGCACCTCTATCTCCTCAAGCCTCCAACACTTCAAGTTCTAAGTCTACGAATAGCTCTACATCATCGACAGGCAGTAGTATATCGAATAAGCAGAAAACGACTGGAAGTGGACCGAGAACAAAAAAACAGTTCATATGCAAATTTTGTAATCGCCAATTTACAAAATCATACAATTTACTAATTCATGAAAGAACACATACGGACGAGAGGCCTTATTCCTGTGACATCTGTGGAAAAGCTTTCCGACGGCAAGATCACCTGAGAGATCACAGGTAAATGTTTTAAGTTAGTTTAATTTTCCTATTTTTTATTTTATAAGATAACAAATCTTAGGACATTTTGTAATAATATAATTAAACAAACTATTACTTAATTATTTATTACTGGTTCTCTCCATAGTTGTAGATTCGGGTAATTATGAAACATAACTCATTTTAAATTAGACATTATTTTGTCGCGTAGTAAATGCCTAATATCTTGTTGGTATTTACTCCATAATAATATATCATTGCAGTCTTTAAACATTTGTACATACTTAGAAAACCATTAATTTAGTTATGTTTAGTATTCAAATTCAAATTATTTATTTGCAAAAATGTGTATACAATAGGTATATGTTAACACGTAATAAGACCCACACATTTTAATTCAGAAACTTTGAAATTCTTTTCATATCTAAAACATCACGTTCACACTCTTAAGGCAAGTAGGTAAATCAATGGAGTGATTAATTTTATTTTCCTATCCTAAAAGTCCGGATCGAATGGCTCGGCCCTTATTTATACAGATAAAGCAATCTTTTAAACGTGTCGAGGTACATTTGAGAGGTTCACGATTCTCATTTCTCGATATCAATAAAAGATTTCGGTCCTCGGATTTCAACGCGAAACGTTATGAAGAAGTTTTGAATAATGGCGGTTAAGGAAAATATTTAAAACAAAAAGGGTTAAGTATGGACCGAGCAGATGGTATCGACAAGTCGTTCGTCACGCTCGTAAATTATTTCACAAAACCGCCGCTAATCCGAGAACAGCGGATGTTTTAATTTTGGCTTTTCATTTTGTTCTCTTATAAATTCTTTCCAAATTTCAAATATATTCGTCTGTCTTTTATCTCAATACTTTCCACTGAAAGTAAAATACCAACTAATGAATAAGATGTTAGTTTACAATCAAATTCCAAACATGTCAACGATATCAAATATAATAAAATATGATAATAGTCTTACAACAACTCTTAATCTTTGTTAATCTATTTCTTCACTTATCTACTCAAGATCCCCACAAAAAGAGCTAAAGATATTGAATTTTTAACACCTGTCTCTCGGCGATTTCCTCCCAAATCACCGTATCTCTGTGGCAATAAAATAAATTTTGTGTAGACGTCCGGAGGGTAAACCCGAGCTTGGGCCGGACCGGCCTGTCGATGTTCAATCGATGTCCGTTGACACGATACATTATAATGGACCGAAGCGGGTCTTCGACGGGTTTTAACAAAGCACGTGGCGATCCTGACGTGAGGATTAATATGGATGACAAAAAAATAAAACCGTGGTAAATATCCTTCGCATACAAGGCGAGTTTTTGTGTTCGAGTTGTTCAGGCTTTTTGCGTCGATTGAATTTTGGATAATGACCTTAAATTAATTCGTTACTTGTTTATTAATTTAGGTATCCTTTATCTGGATCCTTAACGGTCGTGTAATATAACAACCATATCACATATGATATCAATAACTTAAAAAACTTGTATTAAAATGGAATGTACCTTATAAATTACAAATTAATATAGTAAACTAGATATTCAAGCTATCAATACGTATTGTGAGCTTCATTAATCAACGGTGTTGTCGTGTTGATTCGAGTTAGGCCTAACGCTGCGCCCGCGCCGTTGTCAGGGTATGCTCGACTGCGCGCGCGCTCGCTCTTCTAATCACCGTCATCATCTCATGTTTTAATATTGAAATTATTCTTTCATTCATCATCGTATACCACTTTATCGTCACCGATCTTACTAATCTCAACGATTATTACATGTATTACGTTACTCTGAACACGTCGTAATTTCCGTGCTTCGAGACTGTTTGTTTATTCGATACGGAGATAATTTCTCGGGTTTGATATTGAATTGTCGGTTTTCTGGTTTTGTGTTATCATTGATTACACGTTGTACGGTGTTAATTATAGGTTGTATGTTTAAATTTAATTTTGGATGGTTGATTTTAGAAACTGTAAAATTGGATAAGATCTTTACGGATTTCTAATTAAAGCTTGCACAATTACGTCAGCATGATTACGCTGGTCTTTCTATGGAATTTACTTGAAATTGTACTGCTTAAAAGAAAGAAATTCTCAATGCCCTGCACTGGCATGAATTGACAGCGGAAACAAAAATGAGAGGGCTTGCCAATTTATTACCAATATCCTGGGGGCACTTGTTTGTTTCCCACCTTCCCACAAGGTGTTCATAACACGCGAGAGCCAATGTTTCGCCGTCTCAAGACATGATGTATTTATTGAGGCTCTAAACGAATTTTGAACTTAAATAAATGACTCATTATTTACTATGATTTATTATAATATTCTGTTTGTTAATTGTCTTATTTCATTATTTTTCTTCACTTGTGACTTGCCTACGTTCCTACTGACAGTGTTTTATTATTAGGTGTTGTTTTGCTATTTGTTTTATTATTGTTACTTTATTTGTTGTTTACTTTGTTTTCTTAGCCTGATTTGTTTCATTTATTTCCCATTTATTTTTCTTTACAGATACATACATTCCAAGGAAAAACCCTTCAAATGCTTAGAATGTGGTAAAGGATTTTGCCAATCCAGAACGTTGGCAGTCCACAAAATCCTGCACATGGAGGAATCCCCCCACAAATGTCCAGTTTGCAGCAGAAGTTTCAATCAAAGGTCCAATTTGAAAACCCATCTACTAACACACACGGATATAAAACCTTATAACTGCTCTTCCTGTGGCAAAGTCTTCAGAAGAAACTGCGACTTGAGACGCCATAGTCTGACTCACAATCTCGTTGGTATATCGTCTGTAAATACCTCCCCTAGTGGTAGTAGCGACAAAAGTCCTTTGCTAAATCCAAACTTTCCTATTGACAATTTAGATACTGAAGAAGAAAATTAGGTAGTAATTTCATAATTAACTGACAGTGTATTAAAAGACTGATTAAAATGCCTTATTATGGATGTTAAGATTTGTCTTAACTATGTATATTACAGTTCTCTTTGGACTATATTGCAATGTTTAGTACCTATTAAGATAATATGAATATCGAATAATCATTGCTTGATTATTTGTAAACAAAGAAGCAGCTGTGCTTGTGAGTGAATTAGACATGTATGCAGCTTTTGTAGTACAATCTGCCATACTACTATTAGTATCTACTAGTATTAGTAGAATAAAAGTAGATTATATGTTTAATTATGAATATTTTTGAAACCTATTGGTTCTACTAGTATTATTTACTTAAGTATTTTGTTTTATTCCTTTTAAATCTTTGTAAATTTTCTGATCTCATTTGTTTTTGTAAATATAAATTATAAATTAAGGCAAATTGTCACACCGTCCATTGTAAGCTACGTTCTTGTAATTGTATAATTTAAGAAAGACAATTTGTTTTATAAAAGGTTGTATAGATTTCAATTACTTATCAAGGAATGTTATTGCTGTACTATTTCTATTAGAGAACCGTTTTGTATAATTATGTGATGAAAAAAAAATATTACAAATGTGACAATAATATCTTCTGAAGATGATAGTATTCTCGAAATTTATATATTATTATCTACAAATTTAATTGTATAAAAGTTATTGTATTAGTTAATTAAATACCTGAATCAAAGAAACTATTTTAAACTTATTTACTAGTATTTTTAGACGTCCTTATGTGTTTTGGTCATTGGGTCCTTCGATCCAGATAATATTAATTTTAAATCTTATTCTGAAATTCGGAACAAACCTAAATTATTATAAATCTATATTAATAACCTGAATATTTCTTTAAGAAACTTTAGGTGTATATCAGCTGTCCTATTACTCACATCGAACCTTTATGGCATTTTCTTATCTTTCTAATGGCCAAAATGACAATGTATAAATGGACTGAACACAATTATCCTATATAAAACTTTGTCAACCTGTAAACTGTGCCAACAGTTGTCAATCTGTACTGAAATTGACATGTACTGCGGATGTCCATGGGAGATAGTTCCATTTACCACCAGATTAGACTGTATGCTCGTTTGTCGCCTTCTTCCTGTAAAAAGTAAATTAAACTGTAAACTTCCTGTAACGGCAGCACCTAAATAATTATCAGTTTCTTTATCACAACATTCACAAACTTAATTTTCGTTTGTAAACTTATTTAAAAATTCTCCAAATATATGCAGGTACCTACGTCTAACTTACAATTACAATTCATCTATTAATTTCAATTAATAAACGTTTTCATGAATCATGAATATCAAGATCATACATTATCAAAATCAATGTTACAATAAATAGAATTCTAAATTTAATCATTTTTTGTAAAAACCGCTGAACCTTTTAAAACGCCATGGATATTATATTTTAAAAGTCTTCTTTGATAATATAATATAATCGCGTATGAAGGCCGTTCAAATGAATATCACGTAGATACCTACTTAGAAACCAAAAAGGTCTGAAAAGTAAAGTCCGTATGGAAAAATCACATACATATTCAAGGCGTATGTCAAAAAAATAATCAAAAAAGAGAAGATTTAAGTAGGTGTAGGTACGTGGGATAGGCGTGTAGCAAGTGCTAATAGAGGAGCGGACATCCGGTGGATCCAACATTGAAAAATCTATTTTTTAGGAAAGCAATAATTTTTATTTATTTATAAACTTTATTTTACATTATATTGCAAAAAAACGAGCTCAGTGTCTGAATGCATCATCTAGGCAAGCATGCATTTGAAGATGAGATGAGAAATATATAACTTATATAATGACTTAAACGACAAACACAAGGTATACCTATATTTATTACCAAATATACTCGTATCTACTTACATATACTCGCATATACTTAAAACAAAAATTAAATTAATATCGTTTTACGAATCAAACTTTCACACAGCTGCAGCTGGTCCCTACCACATGTTGAAACAGTGTGTACAATATTGGCAACCATTGATTTCATTCCCTTTTTATTATTTACCTATCGGAACTCACACTGCTATTTCGGTGTGAGTGAGCTGTCCTTAGTAGTGGATTAATGTGCTGATGATGATACATGTGCAACGAGTTGCATTTTTGGTACAATTCATTGAAGTTTCAGGGCTTCTATAGATAAACCAGACTCAGCAGATACATCGAAATATTCACTGTTCCTTTACGTATCTTTAGTATCTACTGCTGGACATGGATGACGGATGTATAGTCTTTAAATATCTCGCTAGTTTAGCAAGTTGGCGAGTCCATTCTTTTAGAGGACTGTACAACGGAAGTCCGACACAGTTGTGGGAAAGCTGTTTGATCAACATAACGTTTGACTGACGCGACGATTGTACGAAATCACATTAGGCCGAAAAATGTTAGATCGACAAAATCGACATAGATTGACCGACACGACAGTTGAACGACGTAATGTTGAACAGAATTATGAGTGTTCGACAGCACGTTATGTAGATAACTTCCATACAGAATCAAATAACACCATATAACATCACACAAATCCCTTACAAAAGATCAATCGCTATCGTGTCAGACTTCCGTTGTACAATCCTTTTATAGATGGTGTAGTTGCTCAAGGCTTGTGGTAGCCGTTTTGTTGTCCCTTCATCGCCTTCCCGCGGGAAGTCTAAGTTGCCAAAAAAACAATAGGTAATGCATCTCTCTAGTTGCCTAGACTTAATCATTTTAGCGTAATATGGTCAGTGGATGAGATAACACCCGGTTAGATGAACCTATGACATAAAAAGTAGCGGATGGCGGCTCGATGAGGCAGACAAATAAATGGTAAAGTTTGAGGAGAAACCTATGTCTATAGGCCTATCTACGTCTATGTCTATAGAGGCCTGTGTTATAAGGCCTATAGGAGATAGGCTTATATTATAAGGCCTATAGGAGGGGCCTATGTCCAGCGGTGGACAGACAAGCTAAAGAAAGAAAATAAAGAATAAAATCATTTTAGTTGTATACCTTATTTTCTTCACCGTAAATGCGAAATTTGGTTCATTTGTTACCTAATAAAATAACTCTGTAGCAAATCAAGGAATCGCTGTCTTTGTCGTATGCCAAAGTATATGTATATGTAGTTTATGGAACGGATTAACACATAGTAACACGATACTATATTGAAAACGACCGTTGTGATGAAGCGTCATGCGAGGGAGTTAATGATGGTGAAGACGTTATACAAGAAAATGGTACCTAATTTGTCTTTATTTCATTTACAACGTGCCATACGTATCGCCGTGTACTTTAATTAGGTGCTTTTCTTAAAAATCAATTGGATAATTAACTTTTAACGATAAATGTGCATTGTATTCTATTGGCCGATATTTTGTTTTTTATATTAACAACCAACTAGCCCAGTTGTACAGCCGTACACAAGATCGCCATTAATTTGTCAAAACTAATTAATTAATTTAGTTTAAATGCAAATGTTTGTAAGTTTTTGCATGTGTATGCGACTGACACGGAAACTTAGTGTGAGCTATTGAGTGTGTCGTTATATATTATTTATTATTATTTACATATTTATTTATGATATTTTTTTCGGTACGAATCCTTTCGTCCTAGTTTCATTTCAAAAGTTCCGTACTTTCATAATTTAGAGCTAGAGCTCAAGTTGCTCGGTCAAGAACAGTATGTGGTACAAGGAACAAAGGGCTGTTCCGCCGGATGACCAGCTAAGTGTACGGGATTCGGTTCTAAAATGTCCTCATTTTACCCACCAAAATGTTTTCATGTTATATATCTTCCAAGAGTATATCTTCCTCTTATAACATATCTTTCCTTATATTGTCAACTTTAAAATCTATTTTTCTGCTTGTGCAAGATATAAGTCGTAGTTATTTGTAACTTTAATATTGATAACAATTACTTAAGTTCAATAACTATTTGAAATATTTGTATTTTCTCTTTAATTCTATAGATGGCAGTAGTTATTTGAAGTCCTCGAGTTAGAATATCCGCGCATTCAGCCATATGTATTATTATTTAAGAGATATATTTTTTTATGGGAAGAAGGCGGCACCTGTTTGTAAGTGAATACTGTCGGATACCATGGACATCCGCGATACTCGTAGGTACAAGACGACTAACGTTAGCATGCCCCCAGATGCGCTGCCTACCTTTGGATATTTATAGGAATGAATTTGAAGGAACAGTTGAGACAATGGGGAGGGATGGGATACGATACGACAGTAATGGGCTCTGACATATCTCACTCACTACCGAAACACGTACTTACAGTAGGGAAGTAAGATAAAGTGGGAAGTTGCAGTTCACTTCAAGGTAGTCTTCTGTGAGAGGATAATGTGGCCAGTCGAGCACATCCAGCGTCTGAGGGATTCAGCGTGCACCCTTCCCTTCTAATTTATTTTAGTTATAATATTATATCATTAAATATGCCAGTGAGAGTGTCAATTAAAATATGTAAGCGAGTTGATTTCATGGTACCTTTGAATAGCTCAGAAGAGGGTAAAGCAATACCGAAGGTGTGACGATGAGCTGTGGTGAGGGCGATATGGAGGGGAAAGGCTGAGAACGAAACTGTGGATGACTCTTTGGAGGGATTTTGCCGAGAGGCATATTGATCAGGACGGCGACACCGATGTCTGATAGAATTATAATATGAATAAATAATTCTAGAAATCAATGCGAAAGGTAAATACTTCTATACTTCTAGAATCAGTCTTACGTTATTTATTATATTTTAGTTACAGATAAAAATTAAACCAACAAAGCTTTAAAAAAGTATTTTTATTTATTTCCCATGATAACATTAATCACATAGCCGTACAATGCAACGGATTAATAGACGTAAAAGTGGTAATTATAAAGGTCGCGGTAAAAGGCGCGACGAACGTTGCTATTAGCGACAAAGAGCGACTACCGAGCTTGAAAAATCGATTCAATTCAACTTTGAATCGAAGGACCGAGTCAAAGATACATTCATATGAATAAAAAGGCACCATTGTCGAAACGATCTCACACAAAGGTTCTTAAGAGTGTATCAAAATGACATAAAGCTCAATTCTTTTCAAACACGTTTATAATGGGGCCACATGTGTTATTTTTTTCAAATTTTCGGAATGGATGATGTGTTAAAAAGGTAACAAATTCTATATGTGTTGGTCTGTGTCTTGTTTCGATATACAGGTAAAGGCAGTATATTATGCCGATTTGGATTCAAATTCAACCACATGACGCGTGATTCGTCACGGATTTGGCCAGTTTGGTGGTTTTTTACAACCTTTTTGCGGTATCTACCTACATACCGATTAATAGCTTTTTTTAAAGGTCCACTTTGTTAATGAAAACCACTCTTGTGAATTAGTTTGCAAGTATAATTACATGCAAATATCAAACTATTTCTCTTTCTTTTAAATAATAAAAAAACTGAAATGAAAAAATACATAGAAGTAAGAAATAAGAAAAATAAATATGTTAAAAATGAAAATAACAAGAGTAAAGATATCAGAATTTAGAAAACAAAATCATTACTTTAATTTCGCTGAAGTCTTTTCAACTCAGTCTCAGTGGCTAATTGCTAAATCGTTTTTCTGTTCTTTTTCAACAACAGGTGTATAAGAACACAATGTAAATTCTTAGTTATTATATAGCTCTTTAGATTTTTTAAAGAACCGGTGTTTGACTATGCTAGACCGTTAGACTGTGGAACTCTCTGCCAGGACCCGTTCGGAACGTTTAGCTTTAAACTATGGTCAGCTTCGAAGCTTCCTTCCTGAACTGACCTTTCACCTTTACCTTCCTTTACCTTTCATTATAAAATCGGATACTTTCACTTTGTTACTATTTCTATTTCTATCTTTCGTTTAACACTAAATTAAAATTTGACATTATACCCATATTACTGTGTAGTAATTGCTATTACGCTCGTATATGTGTACGTATGTACATTAAGGTGTCCCTTATTTTTCAAAGTTTTTATTTTCTAACGCATAGGTCTTAGTTTTGTTCATTTGCTCTTAAAACACTCGGAAATAAATTTTAACCTTATTTGGAGTACGATAACCCGTGCCGACTTGCATCGAATCATGTTCATACAAGTTGCGCGAAAGTAGCAGCGCGTACTCGCGGTATTTGTCATTTGTTCTCAGTTATTCTCGTGATTAACACGCATTGTTTTACATTTAGAAGATGGCAGTGGAATTAAGAAGTAATAAAAAAAGTATCTTCTTAGTTGGTGAGGTAAATTATCAAATAACAGGCGCAAAGTTACCGTCTAAACGTCAAGTTCTCGCAGTACTTTTTTTTAACATTCATGAAGTTAAATTGACTGTTAGTGAAAGCGCAAATCTCGTCATTCGAGAGTGTATTATATTTTGGGAAAAAGCTAGAATCCCTACCAGAGCTGTACCTAACTGTGTAAAAAAACTTGTGGATCTTCACCATGCTTGGAGAGAGTTGCAAAAAAATTCCAAAAAAACACAAGATGTTTACGAGCGCCGTGAGGAGGACTTTCAAAACAATTTAGATAATTCATTCGATATAGCACACGCCGATGCTTTGGAACGGATGAAAATAGAGGAAGATAAAATCTTTTTACAAAAACAAAGAGAACCAGGGCGTCCAGGATGTTTAGCGGGTGTAGACAAAAAGTTAGCCGTGAAAGAAGAAAGGGCAAGACAGAGAAAATGAAAAGAAGAGAAAAAAAGACATGAGCAAATGTGTTCCAGAGTTTATCATTATCTCTTACTACACAAGATTTTATACAAACGCAAGGACATCACGATCAACCTACCAGCTCTGATGAAAGCCTTGAGGAACCCTTGCCATCGACATCTCAAACGGTAAGTTCTGGAACTACTACAAAAAGAGGAAGGAAAGACTTTATCACGCCTAAGTTAGTTGTAGCTTTAGATAGATGTCAATTAAGCATAAGGGGTTCTGTCTATATACTTCAGGCTGTAGTAGAAGCACTAGATCTTAGCTGTGATGATTTCCCGATAAACAAATCGTCCATTCAACGCGATTGAAAGGAGCTTTTGGAACAAAAATTAGACAGGAAATTAGTACTCTTTGCTTGCCGCCATCACGTTTACGAACTAGTTTTAAAATGTGTGTTCGAAACAAAAATCCACCAAATCACAAGTAGCCCTGATATCCCGATGTTCAAAAAGTTTAGAGACAACTGGAAAACTATTACTCCTGCTGCTATTGAAACATACACCGATATCGTCACACAACATTTTTGTAATACATCAATAGAAGAATTGTTGACATTTTATAATCAAGAACTGCAAAAATCCATTGTACGTGACGATTATCGGGAACTGATTGAACTATCTATTATTTTATTAGGAGGAGATAATTAGAAAAAAATTAAAATCAGACCTCCTGGAGCGATGCATCAAGCAAGGGGGATGGCTAGAGCTATTTACTCTTTAAAAATATGTTTGTTGCAATCCCAGCACAAAATTAGCGACAAGGATAAACGAGCACTTCAAGACGTTTGTTTATTCATTGCGGTTATATATGTGAAACCATGGCTTGGATGTAGTCTGGCGGTGAAGACACCAAATCAAGATTTGTGTTTTTTAAAGAGGCTTAAGGAATATTAAACTGTTGACAAATTGATCTCCAAAGCAGCCCTGAGCAAGTTTAGTCAACATCTTTGGTACTTGTCAGAAGAAATTGCCGTTTTATCACTCTTTGATGAACAAACCAAGGGAAACATTGTAATGAACTTACAAAGAGAGAATTTGTATGATTCTGGGAAGAGATACATTCCATCGAAAGAACATACTCGTATGTCTGATTATTTGTATGGTAAGTGGGAATACATAGTATTATTTTTTACACTGTTTTCACTAAACTGATAATTATACTGCCTTATTTATTGTTGCAGGAAAATTATTAAGTGATTTTGTATCTGTCAAGAGCTCAAATTTATTTTCTCGATTAAAAATTTATGAGAACTTCCTCCAGAAACCCGTTTCTACGTGGGAAGAAGATGTTGCCTATTTAGGGGCAAAAAGAAAGGTTATTTCTTTAAGGGCAGTTAATGATACAGCTGAAAGAGCTGTAAAACTTATGCAAGATTTTCATGGTTTGATCACTGCAAAGGAAGAAGAAAAACAAATTTTTGCTACGCTGTGTGCAAGAGCATAGAAATCTGTATCCAGACTGTAAAAAAGAGACCCTCAAAAGAAAATATCCTGGCTGATCTGTAATTTTATCTTCTTTTAATAAATAAGTACTTATTTACTAACTTTCTTTTTGATTATTATTTCTATAAAATATAAATATTGATTGATATAAATCAATTGATGATTTTGCTACATAACGGAAAGGGTTAAAAACAGCAATTTTTAAAATCTTCAGAGCCCTGTCGGCACGGGTTAATGTTGACGTAGGAAGATAAAATTTTGTATTTGAGTAAGTCTGGGTAGTTTAAAAAGAATTAGGGGGTATGCATTTCGATATCCGAAAAAAAATTTTTTTCACCCATATAAGGGACACCCTAATGTACATATATTTATATGAGTGTAAGTATATGTACACATACTAACAGCCTAACTCGACTGGCCATGTTACCCTTCTCTCATAGAAGACTACCTTGAAATGTGCTGCATTTCCCATTATATCCTATTCCCTAATCTAAGTCCGTGTTTCGGTAGTGAGTGCGATATGCCAGAGCCCATTCCCATCCCATCCTATCCTATCCCTCACCCATTTTCCCAACCCTATCTCCAAATCATTTAGTACATCTCAAAAGCTAGGCAGCGCATCCAGGGGTGTGCCAACGTTTGTCATTCTGGACTAATGTTGGCATTGGTCCATTTGACGTTAGTCGTGGATGTCTATGGACGACAGTATCCACTTACCATCAGGTGAACTGGATGCTCGTCTGCCGCCTTCTTACTTGTACTACGAAAAAAATATATTTTACTATCCGTACATGAATTCTTTATAATTAGAATATACTCGTATTTATAATTCGTTACTTAACACTGATACTCGTACACTAGTACACTAAAGTCGGATTTTTTATTCGAGTCAGGTATATGACATCAGATAGTGAAATTTGTACGAAGATGACACTTTATTGACAGTTCTCAATAACGTACAATTTCACAATTTCAACTCAATATCTCCGTACAAATTTCACTCTGAATGACAGTTCTATATGTTATATCCCTGACTCGAATAAAAAATCCGACTTTACACTACATTCACAACTCTTCCTATTCCTCAAGGTTGTCTGGAAGAAATTACTATAAAGCAAGAAGTCCGGCTGGTTGTATTCTCTTCTTACAACATTGTTACGTATTTTTGTCATAATGCAGCAATTATATAATAACGAATTTCATCTATCTGTCTATCTAGACGTGTCGTTCAAATTATTATTTTGTATTTCCGATTGATTAATATTTTATTACGACAGACAAGAATATTGTAAAATACCTTATTAAACGCACTTCCTTTTCAAATCACTAATTAATAAAAAAAAACCTTTGATTCCCAGGTACAATATCCAAGAGCAACGTTTATAAAAAAAGTAAACGCAGTGACATTCGCATCGTACCTTTCCATTAAACACTATGACAACATAATAATGGGACGGAGCATCGTAGAGCGCCTTTATAGTTGCAAATTATTCACAAATTACACACCAATCGCGATCCCGCTGCGTTAAACAAAGTGTACCTTCATTTCTTTTACCTTTTTCGCGAGCATTGTCATCGACACCGAAATTACAGTGGATTGTCACAAGGGATTATGTTTACTCTCGAAGGTGTTTGAAAAATATTTGCTTTTTAGAGTGCGCTTTATACGAATTTAGTGGCGAGCGTCGACCACACACGGTACGGACCTTTTTTCTTTCTTTTTTTCGTTTGTGAAATTGTATAAGGTGTTTTGACAATGCTTTGAGAACGTGCGTACGCGCCGTTTCAAGCGTTAACCACGGTTCCGCCCGAATTGTTTATCTTCGTGTAGCGATGGGGATTGGTGTTTTCTGGTTTTTGCAAATACTTTCGTATATGTATTTCATTATTTGTAAAATCTCTCTGCATCTCTGAGTAAATGTACCGTAATAAGTTACTACGCTAAAATAAGATACAAAGAATAAGATATGATGAAATAAAATAAATAATGGACCGATGTAGGAGACGAGTCCTCGAATGGAGACCAAGGACCGAGAAACACAGCGTGGGAGGCCACGTAGACTAGTTGAAGAAAGTCGCCGGTAATGGCTGGATTTTCTACCGTAACTACGTTTCTACCGTAACAGCAGTTAAAAGTCGATCGCTTCTTTCTTCGTCAGCCAAACTTAGTCGACCACACTTAAATACTCGTACATTGTACCAAAGATACACAGTTGTCTTAGAAAGGGCACTTGTCTGCAAATGCCATTTAAAGTCTATTAAAAGAATCTGAAGGTTTTAAAAACAATGCAATTAAAGTCATACAAAATCATAACGCGGTAATCCCGTTTTTTTAATGAGACACGATATTTTGATTCAGCACTTAAAAAATATGGAGAGAAAATTTAATTTGGAATGTTTTGTTTTTATGATATAGATAGATGTTATAGATATAGATAGTTTAATTGACATCAAAAGTTTAGTGTTCCATAGATAAAAACTCTTTGTCGCAAAACTTTCTGAGTAGCCTTGTATGTATAGTATGTATATTTTAAGTGTTTATTATTATTTATTATAATTTGTATGTTTTATTTATTGCAAATTTTATTTTATATAATGTTTGTACTTACACCTACCATACCATCACTATATAGCGCCAAGGTTGGCTGTGAGAAGATACTTTATAGCATTACAGATTTTTGGATGGCTATATTAATATTAGTGTGCTAATAATATTTTTGTTTTGTATATTTCATTATCTTTTTTATTACTTAGGTATCTTTTGGATGTTTCATATTCCTGCCTATAGTATTCTGTGTATATTGTAGTTGGTTTTACATTTAGTCCAATAATGTTATGTTTTATGTTATGTTTTATTCCCATTTATGGAGCGGGAGAGTGCATGCAGCATTCCCACAGTCGCTGGGCGCATTCGACTGGCCACGTTACTGCTCTCTCACAGAAGACTACCTTGAAATGTACCTACTGTATTTCCTACTTTATCGTATTTCCCAAATGTACGTACGTGTTTCAGTAGTGAGTGAGATATGCTAGAGCCTATTCCCATCCTATCCCATCTCTCCCCATTTTCTCAACTCTTTCTCCCAATCCATTACTTAATCTGTAAAGGTAGGCAGCGCATCTGGGGGCGTGCCAACGTTTGTCATTCTGTACTGATGTTGGCATGTGTCGCGGATGTCTATGGACGACAGTATCCACTTACCATCAGGTGAACTGTATGCTCGTCTACGCCTTTTTCTATAAAAAAAAATCCGCCTTGTTTATTCTTAAAACAATAAAGTGTAAATAAATATATAAAATATATAAATCAATACCACACTCATCGAACCAGACAAACGAAAGGTGATCGTTCAATTATATTTTCTATTCTTCATCCTTCTCACTCTCCTTTATACTTTATCCAAAATAGTAAGGACAACCTCGATTTTTTTTACGGTATACAGGCCCATTTGTGGACTTTACAATATTCGTCATTTTTGGGTTATATTAACATATACCTAGATGTGCGACAGTATTAACTTACCACCGGGTAAACTGCCTGATCGCCTGTCACCTTCTTTCATAAAAAACTAATCATACTTTTTTAAACAAAATGTTTTTCCACTGAAATTTTACGCAAACATTTTCTTGGTTAAAGGGTATAAAAGTATTTTATTTCCCTTGTCTCACAACACAGAAAGGGTAGTCATAGTATCTCAAGTATGCGAATTAACGGCGACAATTCCGATTGCAGACGCCATTCCCGTATGAGCTTCAACTGCTAAGTGCATGTTGCGTTATGCGTGTAGATTAGGTGAGGAAAAGATGGGATGTTGCTGCGATATCGTTAGGTTTATAACAAGTTGCCTCACAGCGGCAGGAAATGAAATCAATAAATAATTAATTATTCAATGTTGAAATTGATTTCTCTGAAGTATTGAAAGATTTTTTTATTGTGATATCGTACTAGTATCGTACTAGAACATCTTATTTAAAATTTTATAGATATGTTTGCAGTTATATATTTATTCCCTCCGCGCACGGAAATGTTCTCTGAAAATATTCTGTATTATGTATCTACCTAAATAGTAATAATAATAATAGTAAATCATTTGACAATAATTATGTGACGAGCAAAAACGGTTTAGTATCAAATACAATTTATTTATCTTATATACTTTATTGTACACATAAATGATAAAAATAGTTACAAAACGAAATACATACAAAAGGCGTGCATCAACCTAGGTACCATCAAACCTGGGAGAGCGATAGGTGAGCAATGAAATTAATTTATTTCATTTTGATGTTTGAATTATAATCGACGTGCCTACTATAATAAGAAGGTACATTTCACCTATTTATTACTACTTACTATCCCTTTAGTGTAAATTTCAAGTGACTTTCTGGCGGGAACTCGAGTTTGTTTGATTATTAAAAAAATGTTTCTTTTTTGCGAATTTTGTGGTTAATAGTTTTCTGGCTGTGGTTTACTAAGTAATAATTGGATGGTTTACTAATATTCAAAGCGCCGTCATGTTTGTGATAATCAATTAAAAACATAAGGCTATGCTTCCAAGGAGTCCAACTGTCCTCAGTAAACTTACTTTCACTTTTACTGAGCTACTTCTTAAGCGCTGGGTAGAAACACATGACACTGGCAAAATAGTCGTCACCCTTCAGTCGGTCGGCAACTGACACTGCAATCAACCCGAAGAAGAAGAAGTGTATTACTTCACTGAACTCCTAGGTCATATATTGATAATCATACAACCAAATTAATTAAACAGCTAATTATAAATAGCGTGCACGCAGAGCAATCACGTGAACACGCCATCATTGGTAATTTTACGTGTCTTATGAGATTTTTAATTAAACAAATAATGACATCACATAAATCAACTGTCACATCTCCAGGTATCAATTCTGTGTCCGTTGCCCACGCGCAGCGATCGTGTCGCGTCTGACAGTAACGGCCACGATACTCCGCTAGATAGTGCCCGCACACGATGCGACGGACGATTTTACGTGTTAAGATAATTGTATGTGTTTTATTTCAATTATGTAATATATCTACTATATCCCAGAAAAAAAATATTTTTGTAAGAAAATGCTTAAAAATGAGATGCAAATATTTTTTTTAACTCCTTAATTTGTATTTAGTAACATTTATTAGTATTTAGTAGGTACTTACATGAGCGGTGATAGCATAGAGGTATCTATACTCAACTCACATTTGTGTGATTGTGAGTTCAAATCCTCGGCCCGTAACTCAATGGAAGTTTCTACTTAAGTATGTACGTTTTTTTTTAAAAATGTCTATAGCTCGGCGGTGAGAGGAGAACATCGTGAATAAAACCGCATGCCTGAGAAATAAAAAGAATCTGGGGTATGTGTATCGACCGATCCGTACTGGCCCGCGTGGTGTATTACGGCCCGATACCCCCCAGTGATTTACTAGGATGGGACATTAAAGGCTGATACAAGTACCTACCTACCTACAATATATAATTAGGTAGGTACTATGATCTATTCTGGATTAAAATAAAGAAACTACTCTTATTTTAATCCTATTAAATGGACTTCTAATATAGGATCGCTAGAGCGCTAGGATAGCTAGCTAATATAGGATCGTATTGAAATACATTTTTAAGTAATTTATTTTTACAGTAATATTTGTCCCATAGTAGGTACCTACTTATTATATTTCGGTGTATAAAGAGAGTATCTAATAATAAAGTTCATTTAAAAAAATATCAATGAAGGAATAGGTATAGATTTTGACTACGACAGTATTTGCTTAATTAACTGTTTATTCCTATAAAAAATAAAACAGTTGCTTACACAATTGAGCTCGATATCTGTAATCCATACACTAGAAATCATGGTACGGGGCGGAGGGAGGGGCTTAAATAGGCCCCGTCTTAATCCATCCCATTCTGTGCGCTGATTGGCTGGTGGCTTTTATCGCTGCGCGCGCGCTTCAAGCCCACTATGGGGAATGCTATTGAATTGATCGCAGTCCTGAATGCTCTTTTATGTGTAGGAAAGTACTGTGCGTAATAGTTCAATTAAATGATTATGTATAGTACACAACTTTGTAGATTGTAGACCGTTTAGTATTCAACAAGCATTGCAATTTGTACTTACGCGAAACATGGTCTCGCGTTCCCATAATTAAATATATTAAATCGTAATATTTCGAAGAAATAAAAATCGTATGGTTAGATAAAGAATTGAACTACATCGTGCATCTTCCGGATTTAATACAAGTATTACAGTTATTGAGAAAAAATATGAAATACCACTATAATCAGGAAAAACGATACGTGGCGTTCCCGTAACTATGAGTTTCTTACTGATATAAATACAAAAAAGAATGACTCATTTTAGAGTAAGGGGATCAAAGTAACCTGTGCACATTTTAATAATTTAATCTGATTACTATTTTTTTTTAAATAAATACTCAAACGTTAATTATGCTGCTTGAATTCTTCATAGTAATTTGTATGACGTTCGCAGCCTCGATTTTGTCTACACATCATCTGCCTATTGACCTCATATCGCCGCTGGCTGTCGGAGAGATACCATAGAAAAATATTGCGCACCACTTGTGTAAAGACAGAAAATATTTACATAGTGTAACACATACTGAAAATGGCAAGTAAAGAAAGTGTTGTATGTAGGTAGTAGGTACTTTATACCTACAGTGTGTATGTTGAGATTAATTTGGTTTCATTATTCAAATTCAATTAATTCAAATAATAATTCAATTAACAAGAATCGGCATGCTAATTTGGAAAATTACAATTATTATAACTTAATAATAATATAATTATATTGATCGCAATGGAATACCATTGATTCCGGTAGCTGTTGATGGCTGCTGATGTAAACGCTCTTTTAGTAAAAAATATTCTGCTTAATCAGGAGCAGCTGCCACAATTGGCCTTAAATTTGGAAAGGTGATATAAATTGGTCTAAAAAATAAATACTGCATAGTTTGTACACGCGCTGCTAATAACAGTGAGCCCCCGGAATATGTATGCTTCAAGAATAATTCAAGAGCATCTACCGCGATGCTATCGACCATTTTAGTCGAAGGATTTAAATGCTATTTGCCAGATTACCATGCTCGACATTACGGTGATTTAATAGTAGAGAAGATCGAATGCAAAAACCATCTTTTGCGAAACTTCTGCAATGCTTTGATAAAGTTGTCTCTTGGCACAAATAATTTCTCACCAGAAATGCGAATATGTTTCAAAGTTAGGTATTTACGTTTGCGAACCGAAGTACCTAACATGCACAATAAAACATCGGGGTGCTCAAAATTTGCCGCTAAATGAAAAGATTAAACATTTAAGTAAAGATATCCTGAATGTTCCTCAACACGTATTTGAGCAGCCACGAAAATGGTAACATCTACTCTTGCACGCCGGTGAAACGACGTCCTGAGCCAATTGGTCTAATAGCACAGTTGGTTCCTTTTATACTTACTTGTGCTATTGAAAACTTGAACAAAAACTGTCTTATCATTCACGTAGCTTAATTGACAATAGTAACTTGGTTGTGAGAGCTATAATGCTCATGTAGCCAAATATGTAGTGGGTAAAGGAATAAACTTCGCGCTTCGCCATTCTTAAGCAGGCCCTCACGCTGCCCGGGTTTTGTTTTAATACAGGAACCCTTCACACAACAACACATAATGTTGTTTTTGGATCAGATTCCAACAAAATAATTTGTAAGTTGGAGCAGCTTCCCAAAAGAAAGAGTTCATAAATCAAAATTAATACAAAAACCTATGAAGGTTCTGGTACCTGTATCAAAAGACAGCCACTATGGCGAGCATTCACAGCAACCCCATTCGAGTCCAGAAGTGTTTGAGAAGGCAAAGACAGCGTTTATGCATGATCTCAGATTGTCATTTGCTTGGGATTTTTGAATTTGAATTAGGGTCTGTTACTATTCTTATTGGCAACTTGGTTCTCTGACAGTTAAATAACTGTAATAATAAGTACCTACTGTAAATATCATTTATACAATTTAACATGTAACCTATTACAGAACAGAGTGTCTACTATTTGTAAATAAATATCGCACAATAGGAAAAAAGATACTTTTCTGGTAAAAGTACCAGGTGGTAAGATACCAGAGGGTATTACACCCTTCCGTCTGCGTAAAAGACAGACATCTCATTAGATTATTTTTATTGGACCTTCTTCATTTCAGAGTTAGTCTTATGCTTCTGTGTGAAAGATTATGTGCTAATGATCAAATATGTCATCTAAACATAGTTTGTAACTGGCGTGAAGCGGTTAAGTAATGTATGGTAAATTAACGACATGTAACTTTAAAAACTATAAGGAAAATCAGAAAACGGTCATCAACTTCTAGAATTGCTATCGATGGTCTAAAGCCTCATGAATCTTTATGAGAAATATTTAAAACAACTGGTTATCATATCATCATTATACATTTTTGAGAATATAATGTATGTTCGGAACAATCTATATGTACCTAATATTGAGAATTATGTTTTTGACCTTGATTATCTAAGTTCAGACACGTTCTAGGAGTTTTTACGCAAGATCATTTTTTTCTTTGGTTTGGTGTCTTCTATCGATTTATTAGATATGGTTTGTTTGAAGGCTGTACAATCGAGAATTTTTCAAAATGGCCGAAAGTATGCATGCCACTTACTCGTAGTAGGTCACTCCTTTATGAAAGAAAATAAGTATTACACAATAAATTAAAATACATATGACTAAATATGTTTTAAAGATGCTATTAACATAATTAAAATATATAAAGTTTGAAACCAAAAGCATTAACGCAAAACAATAATAATAAAATCAAATTTTGGCAAATATTCAAACTGAATTATCTCAGTACCTATGTCTAATTAGCATATAGGCCGTTTTTGCTTTCGCGGCCTCAAATTACGTCACACGTTAAGGAGAAGAGGGGGGGGGGGGGGGTCCACAAAGAGTGATATGTTGTGACACGGGAAGGTGGAAGTCACGACTTTTGTGACGTCACATTTAATATATGAGAACAATATCACTGCCATGCTCTTGAGAGTAAAACATTCTTTAAAACGATCGTTCCTAGAATTTGAAATCTAGAACTGACCATACTCATCCCTGTTGTGACGTCACAACAGGCGCGAGGTGATCACTAATTCGTATACTAGTTACTTAGTTCATAGTTCAAATATAAATTCAAATTAAATTCTATCAGCGCTATTATCCATAACAATCGTAAGTGTCAAGTCTCGTTTATGTGTTATGCGACCGTCTGTTACACCGTATTGTAACATTTTTGAACATTTTATGGGAGTTATAAATTTATAAATTATTTGTGACAACATAACTATATTTTTTTATAGAAAAATAAACAGACGATATTAATGCTTATCATTTCGTTCTATAGTCTTTCTTTTGTTTACAAATCCTATTAAAGACTTATTCTCAACAATGTTAATATACCCCATTTTCTTTGTGGTGACAGCCTAGTAAATAAATACAGCAGAGAAAAAACAGTCAAAATTCTATTGCTGCATGTTCTTAACTGCAACTTCTCTTAACTGCAAACTCTATAGTATTTTCCAATTTTAGACTATTTTTAGACATAGCGAAGTGCCTCTGACAAGCTGACATCATTAGCGACCCCAGGACAGGTAATAACCTTGATCGGGGCTTAAGCATACCTAGTTATTTAGCCGGATAATGCTGCCAGCATGCTGGATACTTTGCTACAGGGTCTAATCTTTATTTATTGATTATAATTAATTATAATTATAATTAATTATTTATACATCTATCAAAATTAATCAATAAATATTCATTTTTAATGTAATAAAAAATAATGAAATACGTGCTAATTTTTAGTTCGTTAGAATATTTTAAGTGTACCTACTAATTGACATATTAGAACATTTTATACTATTTTTGTAAGACCTAATATAAATTAAATTGAATTATTATATGGTTATCAATTAAATCAATTAATTATTAAAAATTATAATTAATTTAATCAACTTAGGTTTAAACAGGAAACAAAGTGGCACAGTTTAGAAATGAGGATGTCGAGCATTCAGGTGGACTTAAATTCTTACAAACTGTTTTGTAAGACTATAATATAATAAACCACAACATTTTATCACAACTCCTCAATAGGGGTTTGTAAATAGTGTTATTTTTCATTTTTTAATACTTACGATCTTCCATTCGTTCTCCTTCTTACCACACAAAAAACTCACTTACAACAAACACACACTGCGGAAGGTTATACAGAAGACCGAAAAGTATAACCAGCCGCTGTGCCTTGCCTTTGTGGACTACGAGAAAGCCTTCGACTCTATCGTGACCTGGGCTGTCCTGGAATCTTTACAGTGATGCCAAGTCTATTGATGATATGTACTGAGATGTCTGTATACCACTGCGAGCATGACAGTCCGAATCCAAGATCGGTTGACCAGGTCGATACAGCTATGTTGAGGGGTGAGACACACTAACGCGCTGGAAAGTGAATTAAGGATGCTGGACTGGAGAGGACGTGGAATCAATGGGAACGGTGAGTACATCTCGCATCTTCATTTCGCCGATAACATAGTCATCATGGCAGAATGGCAGGAAGATTTGAACTGGATGCTGAACGGCCTTAACGTAACATTGCGATGCGTCGGTCTCGGAATGAACATAGTCGAACTGGACACGTAAGCTGTTAGGGGTGGACGCCGATTTGGCGATCGGGTGTTGGCTCAGCAATCCGGCTCGAAGAACCAGATGTTAAGTTGTACGCCGATGGCTATCGAAGGCCAATGTTGCAGGCCACACGTCGTTGCTCTAACGGGGGGGTGTAGGGATTTAGGCTTGCCGGTCTTGATGTTGGTGCAGGGATCTCGGCAGATCAGATGTTGGGGTGAATACGGAAATAAAACGCTGCTCTAATTCACATTAAACCACAGGGGTGCGGAGGGAGCAGCAATGGGCAACAAGCTCACTTATTTTCTTATGTTTCTTACTATTCAAGTGCTGAGGACGAACTGGCTTGCTGGCCGTTGGGCTGTTCCCTTTTTATAGGAGTTTGCTGCCCAAGCGATCCCCCCGTTCCCTGAGGAAGATTTATTGCTATTCGCTCTCCACTTTTGTACATAATATCTAGGTTACAAGTCATATTTGTCTGGGTCGGTCCTCTCTTTGCACGGAGGATAAAGACTATTTTCGGTAGTGAAGTTTGGGTATTTTCTTTTTAATTACATTTTTCTTATCTTCCCTTTATCCCTCCTTGAGTAGCAAGGGGCATGGGAGGATCGAGGGTGTACGTTTTTCCAGTGGCGCCGATACCGGAACTCCGCCACCTAGCCCGCAACTTTATGTTCTAGAACTTATCCTAAATAAAACACACTGCGGGCGGTAGTCTTTATTTTAAACCTTATTCTAATTCCCTGACTTATAACCTAGGTATCCTAGCACTTTGGAGAGCGAGAATAAGACATACAAAAACATAAGATAACATAACAAACATAAGTAAATAAGATGTTGTAAATACGTAAAAAACAATAGTATAACATAATTCTCAACATTTTACATTATATCAATACCTTAACTAAACATTTTACACATAATATTGATATCTTAGAATAACGATGATGTACGTGTTAACAGCTTATGATCTCGGAGGAAAGGCATATGAATTCCTACTCTTTACATATGTCAGAGTTCCGCCGTTCAAACTTTACTGTTTGCGGAACTCTCTCTAGATGGCCCTTTTTTCCTCCGAAATGTGCGATGTCAGCACGTACATATTACGCGCACTGATTCTACGTATGTACACATAGGTATATAGGCACCGCACTTTCACTATCCACTATTCTGTCGTGCACATAAGCGTTGAAGATGTGGCTCTTGAAGTCGTTAACCATTATGTCTATCTTTTGCAGACCATCCAACTAAGCAAGTCCAACTTCAGCAAAGAGGTTCTTCAGCTTCTTAAAACACTGTGTTTGTTTTTAAATTTTTGCACGCTTTTTATAACACTGTTTTCTAGCGTTTCCATCTTATAACGGGGGGAGCTGTCTTCTATCGTACAGTAATCGAAAGAGTGTCGTACAGACTCACTATAGTAAAATTATATGTAAATTCAGTCTTTGAACCGCGTTCTAATATTCATTCATACACGCCTCTACAAATCTATCATAAATACGTATTAGAATAAGAATGAGAATTGTATCTATTGTTAGACTGTTTAATGTTAGTGCCAGGTCTTATTAGGGTTAGAAGTCTACCCTGATCGATCAGGCATACAATATACAGTAAAATAAACTTATATCTAACATTTTAATATCTTACTATAAATTATTAATTTCGAAATACTACCTTAACATAATAAAATTATTAGCTTTCCAATTTTTGAAATAATAGACTTAATTTTATCTGTTAACATTAATCTCAACATTTTACTCATCAACTCAAAAGTTCAGGTACTCCGTTTACGTAAATTAAAAACAATAAAGGTTCCAGTACACTGTCTTGAGGCACCCCTACCACTGTCTTTTCATACTTCGATTGAACTTCCTTTAGTGTGCTATTAATTTTGTATTATTGCTTGCTGCCTATTACTCAAATAAGTCTAAAGCGTTACCTCTAATACCAATATAATCTAACTGTTTTAGAAGTATACTGTGCTCTACACAGTCAAAAGCCTTTGACATATCAAGAAATGAGACCGTGGTTTGTTGGTTTGAATTTATGGCTTCCCATATTCTTATAGCTATAGCTATAAAATTTATAGCTAGCGTGGCGTTTTAAGGTCATACATTCCCTATGCACAAGACAATGTGCACGAGGAGGCCCATGTCCAGCAGTGGATACTGAATGGGCTTTGCATTTGCATTGCTACTGTAATACTTTCTCCTTTCTGTTCTTTTATCCAGTTCTTTTGCTCCTTTTAGTCGAGTCGGTGTGATAGTAATTCTGTGGAAGCACGCGCTAGGCACTCCAAAAGGTATTCATATGACAAATATTGACGCGTCCTAACCATTGTGTCGGCTTTACCTAAAGGTTATCTTATCATTTGTTTGCTCACAAACACGAGTCGTGTTTGGTGACAGGCGCTCGTCTGTCTGTCGGTTTGTCTCTAAATGTTAAACAGCGTTATCTCCGGCGGTAATTGAAGTACCTATTGGTTAGGATTAAGGTTCTTGGAAAGTTCCTGGTGTACCTTTGTTTGTTTTTTTTTTAGGTTTTATAGGAGGTTGAATTACAACAAACACGCAAAATGTAATAAGTATCTACCCCGGTTATCATTATCATCTTATTTATACTAACGAGAATTCAAAAGATTTATCATTTTAGTTTAACATTACTTATAAAATTGCCAAATTTACTTATCTGCTCTAACATAAAAGAAAAAAGAAAGAAATTGCACACTGTTTAATTAGTAAATTGTAGTTTTTATTCAACACATAGTGCAAGACAATCTCGTTAAAGCTTCTTAATTGCATATAAATCTACTCTGTTAGTTGCCTCTCCTTTTTATACTAAAAGGATCAAGTAGGTAGTCAAGGTTTATGACTTTATAGCGCCAATAGTGACTGAAGAATCAGTGAAGAGAATTGTTAGTAACAATACTTCAACCAAATGACCAAAAAACACCTAACTCGCACACATACACACATATTATTTACTCTTCATACTCGTGAGATTTGAGACGCCACATCACACATCGATTTAGGATCGTACAAAAACTTATTATTATTGTTTTGTGTATGGTGATGATCCTTGGAAGAGACTTATATCCAGCAGTGAAGAAACATTAGTTGATGAATTAGATTACCTTTTACCAATAAGAAAAATAAGACACAAATATTTGCTTTAGGATGTGCATACTCTTACATCATACAGTAAATCAGTCATTCCCAAAGGGGTCCATACGGACCCCTGGGGGTCTATGGGATGATCCAAGGGGTCCGTGGTAAGTAAAAATTATTTTGAGAGTGCGCGAAGAACTACCGGGGGTCCGCGAAAATATTTATCCTTCTCACTAAAATTGTTTAAGTATTAAGTACTTATGAATATTTTCAAACACAATTGCATTTTTTCTTCTGTTTTCCTAAAATTAATATAAATTCTTTTAAAAATGTGTACTTAATTCATTTACCTATCTACCTACGTACAATTGTCATTGATGCACTTGCAATTGCATCAGAGAGAACAAAATAAAGTATTTTTAGTAGGTTTTATTATATCATAAAAGTTAATTCACTTGGGGGTTCATAGTTAAGTTTTTGTTATGGTAAGGGGTCCATGACCGAAATAAGTCTGGGAATCACTGCAGTAAATAAAAGCATCCTTCGCTTTTATATTATTTTCTGAATCTACAGCGCTCAGGTATATAAGTCTGGGAATCACTGGACGCACAATTATTAACCAATTAATACATGAACAGCCAATAACAGACTCAAACAATAAACAACAAAACAATTTTGCTCACCTAAAGGTTGATTTCAATAAGGTCAAACGTATAAAATATCCGTGACTTTTGAGAAGAGCGCTGAGATCACTTACGGTTTGTTTTGTGTACTGTGATACGAAGTACCTCCTTAATTAACAGCTTTATTTATTAAGAATTAGACCACCGTCCTTTGCCAGTAATTAGCGTTATAGGCCGACAAAATAGGGGCACATAATGAAAACGTCTTAATTTTATTGGATTCCCCTCGTTCAATTTTATAGAGGACTATTTGAGCTGTAAAGGTTCAGTTAGCTGGAAGCATCGACTGCTCATTTTATCTAAAGTATTTTCTACTAATGATGTTATAATACAACGTGTCACTGAAATAATGCAAGAACTGACTTTGAAAAATCTGTTTCTATCCGATGACTTGCTGTTAATTATTTGTTACATAAATGTATGATATATTTTAATGTATAAATTACATAAATGTATATCTTTTTATATTAAACGTTATTAATTATTTATCATAATGTATAATAAAAACCATTAAATAATTAATATTTTTGTATAGAAAGAGGTTGCCGACAACAGCTGATGGTAAATGGATATTGTGGTGTCTGGAGATAAAAGTTGACCACATATAAAAGAGCTGATGATTTTGCAAGTACAATTATGTGAAGTTGCCTTCTCTAAATTTTTGTGAATAACTTATTATTAGCTATACTTAATTATTGTTTATTAATTTTTTCGCATGCTTCAGAGCTGCAGTGATTTTATGTCTTTAAAATGCTAAGGTTTTAAACATATGCTCCGCCTCACTTTGGAAGCGAGAAAAGGATTAGGAAGATGGGGAATAAAAAATATGATGATATGAGGGGCTTCCCTCATAGATTTCCCGTTCCTCCTTGGGGGATGGGGGATAGAGTAATGGAAAAAGGAGATTCATTTATTCCATTGTACTCCCTGTTTGATGGGAGGAGCTGATGGGGAATCGCTGGGAATGGAAGGTTGGGAGTGAGGTTCAATAGTGAGGTGCAAGGTTGGGGAATGCGATACATTTTACTATAGTCTTCAGTGAGAGAGTGTGGTAAGTATACCCTCACCCTGCCAAAATCCTAGGTATTTTCATTAATGAAAAATCCTTACAACAAAACAAATAATTTATTTATAAATTCTGAAGCCTGATACGGGTTTAAACCCGTATACTCAAATAACCAATAAATAATACCTTAATTACAGGTATGCCATCCCATCATGCATTTATGGCGACACGCCGGTTACAAAAAAGAATGGTCCTCTAATTTGGAGAGGATTATGCAATCAGTAGACAGCCCTAATAATAATAAGTTAGAATACCACCAACGTAATCTAGAACAACAATCAGGGCGCAGAGCGCATTTCATAAAGGATTGAAATTAAATTTGGCAATAAAATAAATATTCGTTAGTTCAAAGATGGGCCAAAAATTAGTAGTTTCAAAATTACGACTTACTTCTCAAAAAATATTGACGTCTATGTCTTTGAATAGGGCTGGGCTAATCTAGATGTACAATTTTTGTCTAAACTTTTTTTTCTAAAATGCTACTTTTTCTTTCTTCCTTTAAGCATTTCATTTTTTTTTATGGACGAAGGCGGCTGACGAGAATACAGTCCACCTAATGGTAAGTGGATACTGTCGCCCATTTTCCGGGAACAAGGGTTTTCTTGTAATGTTTTCACCTAACCTAACCGTACCTCTACCTTTCTAACTCTTTGTCATATAACTACAGAAACCTTATAGTCTTTTTATTTACCAATGAGTTTACACAATTTGCTCAGAGTATATGTTTCGTATCTGCTGATATTATTTTATAATAAACTCAACTTGCATATCAGAGTATAATACCATCCATATAATGAGAGGCTTCCTCAACAGCCGAGGACAGTAAAATCACAGATTTGTGAGCATTACGTTTATTTTTAATTCCACACAAAAATTAGTTCAGTCAGCTTTTAGGTTTATACAAATAATTTGAGCATCTTTTTTACATAATTAAAAACATTTGACTGTTTGTCTGTTTATAAAAAAGTACGACACAGTTTTTAAGTACTAATTGATCTTACCATTGAGTTTATACTTTTACGTATGATATTTTGAAATCACCACTAGCTTGATGGAGAGTTTGCGAGTATTAAAAAAAATCTCTTACACGTGTATCCACGAATCCGAAATAGGCCGCGTAACTTCTTAATACGAGTATAATATGAATTATAACATGAATATACATTTAGCCCACTGTTGTATATGTTGTATATATAGTATATAAAAGACTATAAGCCTCCTTTCACGACATTTGCCTCTGTCTTGTGCCAGCTGCATCCAGGTCTGCTGGCTGCTGGACGGCCTACACTTCTTTCTCCAACTCTGAGCCATCACTCAGTTATCGTTTCGCTCCATCTGCCATCGCCACATTTAACAAATACCACATTTTGGCTAATTGTAACCAGGCTTTTTATCGTCCATTGCTGGATATGGGCCTCCTCGTGTTAAATTGTTTTGTGCATGAGGAATGTATGGCTGTAAAACGGCATGCTGGCCAAGCGAATTGGCGAATCCACTCTTTTAGTTGTGGTGAAATTACCAATTCCTCAGGGCTTGTGTTTTCCCTTGGCATTCCTCAGGGCTTGTCATTGTTATCCTTTAGTCGCCTCTTACGACAACTATGGGAAGATATAGATTGGTGTTATTCAAGTCGCTACAAACACCACACTACATATCCCGCAGTGGGCTAAATGAAGAAAGCTGAATAAGTTGGTGAATAGCATAAATAAAAAATATAACCCTACCAAAATAAGTAAAACCGCGTTCAAATCACTTGTATATTGCCACTTTAAATTTTTAGTTTATTTATGTTATCGGAACCTTAGTTTAAGCACGAGACACATGTTAATGGTTTTAATTAGGACTGTTTAACCAAATTATGGGTTCTTGAAAATTTCAATTAATTTTTAGGACTCTTTTTTATTTGTCGATTAAATTAGCGATAAAAATGATTTTATGCGATTTATATAATTATACGACTTTGGTTCAAAAATACATATATTTAAAAGAATTTAAAATAATTAATAGTTAATCATTAGCATCACAGTAAACCTTCCTATTTTTATAACTATATTCTTTTTGAATAAATAAACTACATACGATGTCATGAACCTAAATTTCTCCACTGAAATACACGCCTCTCCTAAGTCTCGCCACTGTACCCACATATTGTATAATTGAATTTTAGGCACACCTGGGATTTTTTTTAAAAAGAACTAAAATATTTAAATGTATTTCATAAACATGCACCTTATCAGTTATTCCAATAAAAGTGAACCAAAAAGACAATGGACGATACAAAAATCTCAATTATGGTGTAAGTGCACGCATTACCAAATACCTCTTACGGCATAAAAACAGCACCTAACTGTTATAACCTCCGTAAAGCCTGTAATGAAATAATTCTCAACACTTTATTGCACTTACAATGAAAATAAACTTATCGACTTAGCGGGTGGTAATCGAGTAATAAGCCGGCTTTAACGCGATCGATTCGCACTAAAATCATATAGAATAATCGACCTTACGGCTACACGTTAAAGGTGTCAACGTGGAGAAATGAAGATGTATAACGCAGTGGTGTTAACACAATCGCATGTTTGTAATGTCTGCAAACTAATTTGAAACTAATTGATGACGTTTAAACACTCGTTCCGATCGTACGATTGTACACACGAACGAACAGTTTATTGAATGTTTTCTTACCATTTCTGGTGGCTGTAAAATCGATTGCGCGTTAACGCTACACTTCATCGATGATTTTACGATTACGAGTTTTTAAATTTAATTGATTTAAATATAAATATCCGTAGAACGCGTAGTTCAGTAGTTATTTCACATTTTTTATTTATTTGGGACTATTGTTTTTTTTTTAAATATCACTTACTCCCATGTTCCTGATTATTAAA
This sequence comes from Sesia apiformis, assembly GCA_914767545.1. Lineage (NCBI taxonomy): Eukaryota > Metazoa > Arthropoda > Insecta > Lepidoptera > Sesiidae > Sesia > Sesia apiformis. The sequence goes on along the minus strand of OU611963.1, from coordinate 11,902,172 downwards.
AATCTGGAGTATTTGAATCCGCATTGGGCTCGCGTGGTGTTTAATTGCTCGAAACCCTCTAGTAATTAAATAGGGGAAACCTGTGCCCTGCACAGGTCTTCTCTGGTGGAGTGAGACATTAAAAATACTGAAAAAAGGTAGGCACTTTAAAGTATATTATGGCAGTCGACTGTTTTGTTAATTAACATAATTTATAACTTATTCGTCAACTAGAAATGAAAACTAATACACATTCAAATAAATTTCCCAAAGTCATTAAAAATATTAAAAAGTTATCTATTACATACAATAAAACTGTAGAACCAACGTGGCTGTACATTGAATACATTTACCAAAAAACTGATTGGGGGCAATGAAGGAAGAGTATCAGAATACAAAAAGACGATTTTAAAAATTTTTGTCTGTCTCTGTCTGTTTATCTGTTCGAACACGCTAATCTCCAAAACTACGGAACGAATTTTCATGGGGTTTCCACAGGAGTAATTAAGCTCAGCTTGGCGCTTCGAATAGACTTTGTTTCATCGAAATCGGCTGACGGGAAGAAAAGATGCTGTATACAAAGCTTTATAAATCAAACTAAAATTCCACGCGTACGAAGTCGCGGGCACAGCTAGTAATATAATAAGTTCATTATCATTATTAAAAAGTTAGTAATTATGAACTTGAGAATATTGCAAGTAGAGATGTGACAGTTGGGTATTGCTACCTACGTTACTGATTAAAGATAAACGTGCCTACGTTTTAATAAAATACTCGTATGTATGAATTTTTAAAATATGTTTAAGTAATAAAATTTTCCACTGCGCTCAAACGGCAAAACCTGTACACTGTCGCTTATTATTTTTTATCGGGCAACACTTTCGGTTCCAACAAAAAATGTCGTAACCACACTTCATCACACAATTAAATTCCGGCAAAGAAAGGGTATCGATGGTCGACCATTATGAGCCCCATTGTTAACATTCGCCTCACAATACCTTACTTATGGCCGTTTAGGACATGAAAAAAGAAATGGCTAACGCGACGACACACACGGTTGAGGAGTGTGAGGAACCAGAAATCGGACATTGAAAATGTCTGATTTCTGATTCAAGTGATATAAATTAAATCGAAGTAAGTATGTAGATTTAAACACGTCAAAGAAGTAACCATTTTACCTTACAACCCTCAAGCGAATGTGCAGTGCCGTGATAAACTGACACAGCTTTATGAAACCAAGAAATTATCTTTATGTGCCGTTCATTTGTAAATATTAAATAAAAAATATATTGATACAAAAAATATTCCTTAGAATAAATCGAATTAAGAAAAACGATGAAGAAGAAAAAGGTGTTTAACAGAAAAGGTCGTTAAACGTACAGTCGTCGTTATTTTTGTGTAGGAAAAGGTGCAGGCTGCAATCCAACAGCCGCTGGGCATACTCGACTGGCCACTTTACCCACGGAACTGGGATTTCTACATATGTATTTTGGTAGTGAGTGAGATATGTCAGAGATCATTCCCATCCCATCCTATAATAAACTTCCCCATTTTCCCAACCCGTTCTCTATATCTTCCTAAATCTTCGAGGTAGGTAAAGTTAGGTAACGCATTCGAAGGCGAACCGACATTTGTCATTTTGAACTGATATTGGCTTGCGTCGCGAATGTCCATGGGCGACTGTATTCACTTACCATCAGATGAATTGTCCGCTTGTCTGTCATTTTTGTATATATATATGTATTAGGGTGTCCCTTATTTTTCAAAGTTTTTATTTTCTAACGCATAGGTCTTAGTTTTGTTCATTTGCTCTTAAAACACTCGGAAATAAATTTTAACCTTATTTGGAGTACGATAACCCGTGCCGACTTGCATCGAATCATGTTCATACAAGTTGCGCGAAAGTAGCAGCGCGTACTCGCGGTATTTGTCATTTGTTCTCAGTTATTCTCGTGATTAACACGCATTGTTTTACATTTAGAAGATGACAGTGGAATTAAGAAGCAATAAAAAAAGTATTTTCTTAGTTGGTGAGGTAAATTATCAAATAACAGGCGCAAAGTTACCGTCTAAACGTTAAGTTCTTGCAGTACTTTTTTTTAACATTCGCGAAGTTAAATTGACTGTTAGTGAAAGCGCAAATCTCGTCATTCGAGAGTGTATTATATTTTGGGAAAAAGCTAGAATTCCTACCAGAGCTATACCTAACTGTGTAAAAAAACTTGTGGATCTTCACCATGCTTGGAGACAGTTGCAAAAAAATTTCCAAAAAAACACAAGATGTTTACGAGCGCCGTGAGGAGGACTTTCAAAACAATTTAGATAATTCATTCGATATAGCACACGCCGATGCTTTGGAACGGATGAAAATAGAGGAAGATAAAATCTTTTTACAAAAACAAAGAGACCCAGGGTGTCCAGGATGTTTAGCGGGTGTAGACAAAAAGTTAGCCGTGAAAGAAGAAAGGGCAAGACAGAGAAAATTAAAAGAAGAGAAAAAAAGACATGAGCAAATGTGTTCCAGAGTTTATCGTCATCTCTTACTACACAAGATTTTAAACAAACGCAAGGACATCACGATTAACCAGCTCTGATGAAAACCTTGAGGAACCCTTGCCATCGACATCTCAAACGGTAAGTTCTGGAACGAGGAGGAAGGAAAGACTTTATCACGCCTAAGTTAGTTGCAGCTTTAGATAGATATTAATTAAGCATAAGGGATTCTCTCTATATACTTCAGGCTATAGTAGAAGCACTAGATCTTAGCTGTGATGATTTCCCGATAAACAAATCGTCAATTCAAGGCATTCGCACACAGAGTAGAAAAGATAGAGCGGAATCTATAAAATCAGATTTTCAGAATAATATGCCTGAAATGGTGACCGTTCACTGGGATGGGGAATTATTACCTGGACTGGACGTGAGAAGTTCTAAAGAAGAACGCCTGCCAATTCTTATTTCATTTGAAGAAAAGGAACAACTTCTGGCTGTGCCCAAACTGGAGAGCTCTTCTGGTCAAGATCAAGCTAAAGCTGTGTTAAACGCACTTTATGACTGGAACCTCGATGACAAAGTACAAATAATGTGCTGTGATACAACTACGTCTAATACAGGGCGATTGAAAGGAGCTTTTGGAACAAAAATTAAACAGGGAATTAGTACTCTTTGCTTGTCGCCATCACGTTTACGAACTGGTTTTAAAATGTGTGTTCGAAATAAAAATCCACCAAATCACAAGTAGCCCTGATATCCCGATGTTCAAAAAGTTTAGAGACAACTGGAAAACTATTAATCCTGCTGCTATTGAAACATACACCGATATCGTCACACAACATTTTTGTAATACAACAATAGAAGAATTGTTGACATTTTATAATCAAGAACTGCAAAAATCCATTGTACGTGACGATTATCGGGAACTGATTGAACTATCTATTATTTTCTTAGAAGGAGATAATGAGAAAAAAATTAAAATTAGACCTCCTGGAGCGATGCATCAAGCAAGGGGGATAGCTAGAGCTATTTACTCTTTAAAAATATGTTTGTTGCAATCCCAGCACAAAATTAGCGACAAGGATAAACGAGCACTTCAAGACGTTTGTTTATTCATTGCGGTTATATATGTGAAACCATGGCTTGGATGTAGTCTGGCGGTGAAGACACCAAATCAAGATTTGTGTTTTTTAAAGAGGCTTAAGGAATATGAAACTGTTGACAAATTGATCTCCAAAGCAGCCCTGAGCAAGTTTAGTCAACATCTTTGGTACTTGTCAGAAGAAATTGCCGTTTTATCACTCTTTGATGATGAAGTTGATGAACAAACCAAGGGAAACATTGTAATGAACTTACAAAGAGAGAGTTTGTATGATTCTGGGAAGAGATACATTCCATCGAAAGAAGATATGTCTGATTATTTGTATGGTAAGTGGGAATACATAGTATTATTTTTTACACTGTTTTCACTAAACTGATAATAATACTGCCTTATTTATTGTTGCAGGAAAATTATTAAGTGATTTTGTATCTGTCAAGAGCTCAAATTTATTTTCTCGATTAAAAATTTATGAGAACTTCCTCCAGAAACCCGTTTCTACGTGGGAAGAAGATGTTGCCTATTTAGAGGCAATAAGAAAGGTTATTTCTTTAAGGGCAGTTAATGATACAGCTGAAAGAGCTGTAAAACTTATGCAAGATTTTCATGGTTTGATCACTGCAAAGGAAGAAGAAAAACAAATTTTTGCTATGCTGTGTGCAAGAGCATAGAAATCTGTATCCAGACTGTAAAAAAGAGACCCTCAAAAGAAAATATCCTGGCTGATCTGTAATTTTATCTTCTTTTAATAAATAAGTACTTATTTACTAACTTTCTTTTTGATTATTATTTTTATAAAATATAAATATTGATTGATATAAATCAATTGATGATTTAGCTACATAACGGAAAGGGTTAAAAACAGCAATTTTCAAAATCTTCAGAGCCCTGTCGGCACGGGTTAATGTTGACGTAGGAAGATAAAATTTTGTATTTGAGTAAGTCTGGGTAGTTTAAAAAGAATTAGGGGGTATGCATTTCGATATCCGTAAAAAAGTTTTTTTCACCCATATAAGGGACACCCTAATATGTATATATAAAAAAGACGTGTTCTCTTAAAGATACAATACATTTTTAATGCCTGTTTGAGTACCGCGTACACAGATGGGAAATCAGCAGCCAAATGGTCTTACATCAGACCAAACATTATAACACTTTAAATATTAATTCACATGTTTTTTTTTTAATATTTAAAGATCAACGTGTGAACCGCACATATACACATTATGATATTTCTTATTACTATTCTCTTAATATGAAATATCAATTAATTAGATAATTTCTCCTTTCAGTCTGATAAAGAAATACTACATTTTGGACACATGCCGTCGACCAATGTTGAACACTTCAAAGTTGACTTTCAATTTAATATTACTAAAACATAAAGTTGATTTCCGCTTACAAATCTTACTTGTCAATTTATATATGGAACTTTATTACTGTCTGTTCTTTCAAACAAATGTGAAATTACTCAACATTCTCAGGGGCCCACCGTACACGCTAGAGAATAATAACCATTTAGAAAAACTTGGTGAAAAGAAAACCTTCGACAAAGTACAATAATAAAATCTATAGTTGGATAAGCAGAAGAACTGTGAGTATCGCGCATTATTTCTGACCATAACTAATTCGTCAGATCAACGCGGCACGCTTGACGGTCAGTTATGGACCCCGATGTATGAATATTTTGATCGTTACTTGTTGTTTTTAATGTATTGTAGAGGTTATACAAGGCTTAAATTGTTTTGTACAAGATTGTACATAGAGACTTGCCTATCTCATATTTTTCTTAGTTATGTTCTTCAGTAACAAAAGCTAAAATTCGTTAATGGATGATTTTTTTTAGAATGAATGATAAATAAATAAATAATAATAATAATAATAAATGATTATAGAATGGATGAATAAATTACGTTTATCTCAGTAGACACCATATTTTTTCGAACAATCTTCATTATATTTTTTTCAATGTCTTTCGACTCCTGGTTCTTCGAAGAAACGTACCAAGATTCTGTTATTTATTTATTTAAATTTCATTGCACAAGTAATTGTACAAATGGAGAATCTAATGCCATATGGCATTTTCTACCAGTCAACCACCAGATCAAACAGAAATAGAACGCGGGTGCATTTTGGTTTAAATATATACATATAGTACATGCACATAATAATATACACAAAAATATATTTATACACAATCACACATATTTGCATACATATTATTATAAAATACATAAACAATAAACAAGAGATCAGACAACTTAAAACGGTGAAAAATAGGGCAGAAAATATCGTATAATATATAGATCCCTAATTCTGAAGCAATAAATACTTAATTATCTTGAAGCAAGATGATCAACGAATATTGAAGCAATGTTCATGATTTCTTTTTAAGAAATCTCTAACTAGTCTTGTCTGGAATGAACCTATGACTGAGGGGAGGGTACGGCACCTTTTAAGTACTAAATTTGCAACGTGCTAAAACGTATAAATTATCCCAAACCACATTTTAGACATTCCAAGGAGTAGTGATGTCAGTTATCGAATTCTGAATGTCATCTGAATCTGCTCCAGATCTAAAATAACACCGCAATCAAATACAAAAGATGGCGTCCTCGATCCATCTCCAAGGAAAACAAGCACCTCATGTAATCAAAACTGAACTTTATTAGAAGTTATTAAATGCGATGTGAAGTGCAATGCATCGTAACTAAAGATCACTTCTGACTCGTCAAGTGTCGCAAAAATGGACCCTATTACGACGTACTAAGGTAGTTAAAACTGCATTGAATTTTATAGCCCGGTAATGGTATCGTACGGACCGCATGACAGTTGATTAAAAGGGACCGAAAGCGGTCCGAGGTTGGGGGCCCCGCGACAGCGCCCCAGGAGTGGCCCTGCAGGAGGCCCCCCTGATGATTGTATTTAAAATAAATAAGTACCTCAATGAACGATTGTCCGCGCATTCCCGGGACCGCGGAGTGCTTTATGGGTGTCTCCGATTGTGGCGTTTGATAATTTATGCGGCGATGTTACAGTGTACTACTTGCATGGGTTGCATTTCATATCAGTTTAGCGATAGTCGAGTCACGAGTCGCTTGTGACGTATACGTTCCTGTTACGTAAATATAATTGTCCACGTTAGTTTAATTTCATTACTAGACAACGGAATTTATTTATATAACAAACTTTGTTGCACACTGTCGTACAAGAGGCGAGCTTGATGCCTTATTAAAATATTCTTTATCATTTAACCTTTGGGTTGATCAAAGAGATACATTGGTAATTTAGTATTTTTTATTTTACTACAAGTTATTATTGAACCCCGTTCTTAATAACTGTAAACATTCACTGGAAAGTTACGAAAGTTAAGTACTTATGATATTTTTTCTATTTTTTTTCGTTGTTGTCATTCGTTGCCGTGTGTGACCTCCAGGAAATAAACAAGTTCTGTTCTTTTATTATTCCGTTATTTCTACTTACTATCTTAAAAACATAATCAATATCCATGCGTTACGATGTCCATTTTATTTCTATTTAATAAAAATTACACGTTACCTTTTAATTTTTCAGTCCTTATCCTGGTCATTTCGGTCTCCTCTTGTCAACTACCACTTCATTATTTCGCGTTTAGTTATCCCTAACCTATCATTACGTCGTCCATACAAAACCCCTGATTACAAGTTTAGTGAACGATTACAAAACTAATGAAAACCGTACTGAAAAAAAGAGTAGTCTTTAAGCTGATGATTATAGCTTGAAGATATTATAAATGCATTATAAATGCATCTACCCTTTAACAGATGTAAAGGGCTGTTGGTTGTTCTTTCTATTCACTATTTATACTCTGATACTTATTTTAATGGGGTTCTGATTTACCCACTGGTTTTTTACGCGACTCTAATTCAACTATTATTTCGTGATTTTGTTAATATTTAGGGCTCGTTTAAAAACCGGAATATATAGTTTAAAAACCATAGATATTTCATGAATTAGTAATGAAGACAATCAGAAACTAGATTGTCTTAAAATTAAACAGGATTTATATGAAGTTGTGCTACGAGTACTAGCTACATCTCTCTGCCTTTTCCTTTTCTTTAGGAATTAGCATTGATGGCGAATGCCTTACCAATATTAATTTTAACCCATTATAATAACATAATTAATGTTCTTTAGTTACTTATATCATTCTCGACTTATCGTTTTTTATATAGACTAACGAATTAAGCTAATTAACTAATTAAATAAACTCAGCAAATAACTAATTTTCATAATTTCATGACATTCCTCTTTTTTGCAATCACAGATTTATCAGTTAGTTTAAATATACGGTGATTGTTAATAATATATTAAAATAAATAATACTTATATTAATTAATATGTACCAGAAACTCTTCTGTGGCTCTCTAAATGAAACGCTTTAGAAAATGATCACAACAAGTGATATTTCTAAACATATTTATTAAAGTTATAACACGTTACATGATAAACAATGGATTACGTTGTATGTACGAGTATTATTGAAACTGACAATAATTTCGCTGAATCATAAATTTTACAGCCGTCTTCCAAGGAACCGAGGATGCCGTATCTTAGGGTCCTTCTACATTAGAGGCTTAAGAGAAATATCAAAATTAGCAAACAAAACAATCGGCTGACATATTTAACTACTAATTATTTTTAGTCCTTGAAGCGAATCGAATTCATACATTCAAATGTATCCATTGGATCTGTATTTCGAACTCAAAATTTATGTCGCTTTATTGCATCCCCATGATAAAATCTTACTGAATTTTAGGGTGAGAATGAATAATCTATGAATTTGCCGTGTGGTGTTGGCAGGCTTTAGAATAGCACCACCCCATTTCTTCCCGTGAGTACGACTAACGGATAACAAAGCGGCTACCACAAGCCCCGAAGATCGTACACCACCTCTCAAAAGTGTACTCACCAACCCGCTCGACTAGCGTGGCGTTCCCTCATGCACAATATCGTAGGGCCCATGTTCAGCAGTAGTTAGGTACTGAAATTTCTGGTGCGTAGGAAATAAATCGCAAAAAACGTAGGCTACTAGATCTTCCATTCAAGGCCACTTTCATCTAGGTTAGTCACAATAGACAGATAGTTATAAAAAATGTACGTACGTCATTGCAACATACCTACTGTTCATAGATATATCATTATCATATCGTTATCAAAATCATCAGCTATAAAAGATCTCATAACAACTATCTGTAGTTTACAAACTGCAGATAAAAAGTCGGCTACACAGAACCCTGCAGATCGTCCACACTCGTGGATACACCGCTTAAGTAGAAACCTGTGTTTGGTCGTGTTTATTTTTTGATAGGGCTGTGTAACCGCGTGTGCCTTTTCTCTTAAAATCTCGCTTTTTATTTCATTTTTTATTTATGTCCCCAATAAAAGAGGTGGCCTTTTTACATCACGCGACCACGGTTATTGTTTCATGGAAATTGAGATTTCTTCTCGTGGGCAAACATCGTGGCGTTTGGTTTTATGGTGCTTAAAACTACAGGTTTATCTATGGATAACAGCTTACTATACAAATACGTAGCTTCAAAATGCGTGCTCACGTCAGGAGGCACGCGTCGGAAATGATAAATAATTATTATAGCAATAAGTAAGAGTAGATACTCAGAAATAATTCGGAACTGTCAAAAATATCCGTTACTAGGTTTTTAATTTGAACAGCCGAGCCGAGCCTGTGAAGTCCACAACTACAGGGCATAAGTCTCCCCTAGTAATCACGAGGGTATTAATCTACCACAAAGGTCCATTGCGGACACTCATATATTGCTCCAGACTTTCATCCCGTTAGACTCCCTAATTCCTAACTTTCCTTTGTCCAAAAACATTCCTAAATCTCCAAAAGTGGTGCAATAACTAACGTTCAATAACGTTTGTTACTGAATGATGTTGCCATGTATCGCGGACGTCCTCGGTACTCACTTGGTACTCACTTGGTACTTGGTATCATCAGGTAGACGATCTGCTCATCTGTCGCCTTCTTTCTATAAAAAAAATATGCCTAAAACAAATATTTAGTTAGACAGCAATTTACGACAGGGTAATTTCTCTTATTCTCTCTTAGAAAATGTAAGATTTAACAAAACAAAAAATATTAAAAACGAATACAAGATTATGGACACAATCAGATATCTCCAAAGATCCGTGTTAAAGTGCTAACAATGAATATTTGTGCGGCTTTCGACTGGATCGAGATGTAACTGCTAGATAACGCTTAGTAGCCGATCGTTTCGTGGGAATCCTATGAAGATTATGTGTGAATCATTCGATAAAATTTTTGTTTTATGAAGACCTCACTGCAATGACACTCCTTTAAGCTTGGGAGTAACTAAAATATTTTAACGGGTAAAAAAATATATGAATAAATAGCACATAGGTACATTATTTTTATATTTTTATTTATAAAATTTTAATGTTTACATCTTTGCCGGTGGTGACTGGATCTTCCTGCCACGGGAAGGAAGAGAGTCAATTATCACTTAATTATATTAAAATATTATAGTTAATTAAGTTTTAAGTTATTTATGTTAATTAAATAGCATTGGCTGGCTATTCATTCTCACAGTTACAATAATTTTCTGCATTCGTAAACAAATTATTGTAGTGAATTTAATGTGCATATTAGTTGCTTACTCTAATTGAATGAATAACTTTATTCTTCAAAGTTATACTTTCCGTTGGCGCCACCTAGCCACCGATTGAATAAGTTGTTACAATGAGGTGCAAAAGAGTTTTATATTTTGTGAAACGCTTACTTAACCGATACAATGTAAGACGTTGCATTCGAGTGCCATACAACTAAAAATAAACACAATCATTTATATACAAACCCATTACGTATTCCATGGTTGTCTACAATCGTACAGTGGGCCACATATTGACCTAACATTACCTTATCATCATACAAATAAAGCTGAAAACATATTCTACTGCTAAAATTAGAGAAATGTATGGTAGACACGACAAAATAATATAAAATAATACTTATCTGAACTACTTGTTTCATGCCATAAGATCCATGGGAAGGCTCCGATATTCATAATACAGGCCTATCTAGTACAGAGGTACATGGAACACATTGTAACTATAGTAACCGTTGATTATAAACGCGAAAGTCTGGATGTTTTGATGTTTGTTACTCAATCATGTCGGCTTCGACATGATTATTTATTACAATATTTGACGCACACAGACACGACGTTAACAGATTCACTGAATATGTAACAAAATTTTAGTGACAGATCTCATAGCTTCTGTAGCTTTGTTGGCTGAGCGTGTGATGGCTTCTAGTCTGTGAACAAAATTTATTGCATAAAAACTTATCTATTTTGCCGTGTGTACATGTAGGGGAATTAAAAAAGAGACTTGAGACAAATTGTCTCACATAACTCGATCCTCAAAGGGCGCCACCACATGTCCGCTGCCGACGCAATTTTTATATGTCCTCACCTCGCGCAAGCGCAATGCATTCCCGACTCTTTTATTTACATAAAACGTGGTTGACAATACACGGTGTACGAAAAATATTAAACATTAAAACATGGACCTTTATTTAGTGTTTGCAAAACTTATTTGTTTTGTTTTGAGTCTTTTTATATGTATATTCCTAGCTCTTGCACGTGTGCTCATTATCCCATGGGAATCTTAATTTTATAGCTGCGTTTGCGTGGCTGCCAGGAAGATCCATACAAATGCATACATATCCATATCATATGCGTGAAGGCACCTCAAACAAACAAATGAACATAGTTTCTTTTTTATATAATAGTTAGTATTGAACGAAAGGGGAAAACCAGCAGACAGTCCAATGTCCAGTGGCAAGTGAATACTCATTGACATCCGCGAGACATGCCAACATCAATTAAAAGTGTCAAGCGTTCGCACGATTTCAGAGAGGCATTTCGATATTTATCATTCCTTCACCTACCTTTAGAAATTTCGGATTGGATTGGAAAGAAGAATTGGGAAAAAACAGGGGATGAGGAATTTAGTTCATCCCATTACACTTCCCGTTATTCCTTTTATATGTGGGCGTAGTAATGGGAGACTTCTCTCATCCTATCACACTCTCCGCTCAATGAGTTTGTATGGAACGAATGAATAGATGTTATAATGGGCCACAACTCGCTATTCTATCTTTTGAAATCTCAACTCATACCTGTAGATTATCGACCTTAACCATCCATATGCATAAATATAAATCTCCAATAGAAACCAAAATTATAGTGGGGAGAGATATACAGATTATGTAACACAGCCCTACACATTATCGATTCACCAAAAGCAGTACCAAAAGTTTATTTTTGGCTGTTTTGATCACTAATAATGTGCCTAAAAGGCTTTATTGGAATACTGAAGGCTTCATTGGAATGCAGTACCATTCCAATAAAGCCTTCAATATCAGTACCTACCACTTAAATTTGTTTGCGCACGGAAGTCAATTAGTTCCATACAATCATATATAGGTATATATGAAAAACACCTTACTAGATGTTTTCTTATTATTTCTTTTGCGTTTAGGTTTTAAATAAATTGCTGAAGTGGCTAGTATTTTTTCCGGAAGCTAGGCTTGGTGGGCCACTTGAGCTAATGTTGTAATTCGTTTCCATTTAGGTACCTCCACTTAAATATGTCTGTTACCAATTCTCACTCTCACCAGTGAAGACCAGATTGAAGACCTGTGTCTGAGATTCATACCTTCAGTGAGACGTTTAGGGCTCAAATTCACCGATAAAATAATAGAGCCCTTTGCTCAGACAACGTCACATTTCTATTACCGACTTTACCATCCCATACGTATTGTAAATAGTCTATATAGTATCGTCGTCTATATAGTAAAATAGTACTAAAAAAAATATCCAATTCGGCTGATGTTACAACTTATCCCACCCACATGGCAGTTTTCCAGTTAATCGTGCAATACCTACTGATAGTACCATAGTAAAAACATAACAGTAGATAATCTTCATACAATCGCATGAGGCACGATTTGCTTGTGTACACGGTATGTCCATATGTGCAACTACATACCCGTCAATATTTCTTTTCAGAAATACATACAGTTTCAGATCAATTGATACAGAATTATATGCAGAATTCATGGTTTCAATCTTCGGGATTTAACCCGTTAGGTAAATCCCAACAAAAACATTTTTATAAAAATGTTGCCAATCCTCGCGACTGATTGGCCGATATACGTTGTGAGATCGAAAAACCAGCCATCAAAACTCACACCTTGTTCCGGTACAAATCGAAAGTAGATAATTATTACGAAATCATAACCGATGTTAAACTACTGTTATGTTATTACTATGACTTCAATAGGCAACATTGTTGTAGCGGCGATGTCGCTCAAATTATACTTTATTAGTATTCATAACCGGAACGGTGCAATGATCAATATGGAGCGCGACAACGCAACAATGTTGCTGGTATGTTGTCACCACAGTTACTTGTTATTGCAACTGCAGGTGTACTTGGACCAAAGTAAAGTACCCATCTCGAGCTAGAAATATGAAACACAACAGATAAAGTTAGGAATATTTTTAGCATTATTTAATTTAGCATTAACTAATTAATTTTAGCTAGCTAATTTTAGCTAGCTAATTTTAGCTAACTAACTAATTAATTAATTTTAGCATTAACACAAGGTTCTTAGCATTATTTTTGAAGTATCTGTTTGTGTCCCCATCATATACGTTGGCAAAACTGATAATGCTTTATCTATCTCTCTCTCTTGTGGGCCTGGGACGTACAAAGAAGTGCTGTGGAAAATAAAATCAATTTCTTAGTTCAGCGACTTGCATTAAATACAGTTCATAAGAAGCAAAGAGTTAATAATTATCAAACCGAAACACATTTTTTTGAATTCCCTTCTTTTCACGTATTACTATAACTTTTATCATTATCACCTTCCTCTGAGGAAAAGGGAAAAGTGCGTACCAGTAAATCTACGTGCGTACTATATTTAAGGGTCCCTGTTCCGAATACTCCAATTAAACATTTTGATTCGAAATATTACATACTTATCGTTAGCTATTTATATATTTTTGTTATTAAGTACTATGAAACCATTTAAAACCTATATCCATTAAATATTATATCAAATAGAGTTTTTAAAAGGGTCTTAAGATTCCTAAAACATAAACTAATTGTCGATTTTACAAAGAAAATAAATTAGCGGCGATAACTCGAATTATTCCACCCGAAGAGATGCATCCACATTTCTATAAGTCCAATTTTCTAACTTTGCTGACGTCTTTTATTGGAAGGTTTTTGCCGTAATCACCACGTTTAGTAGGTGATTGAGTTCCTAAGCGTCTCGCATCGAAGTAGCTGCTGTCTCACACCGGATTAAGACATTAATTTAAGAGACATTTAAGACATAACAAATCGAATGGTCAAGGATAAATCTATGGATGCCGGTGGCCATGATTCCTAATATCTTTAGAGAGATAATTAAATGAAAAGCAAATCGATGACAGCAAGAAAGATGGGTTAGGTTTAGGTTCTTCGGTGACAATATAGAATTGGACTTAGTGATGTGATGACATAGGAATTTAAAATTATTTCATTCAAAAATAAATTGTTTAGTATTTTTTGCTGCTCGTGTAAACACAAGCCATATTTTTGCTGTCGTCTTACTGACTCTTAACAGTCTTGTATAAGCAAGCCGGGCTTGGCCTGGTTTATATTTTGTTGAACTACTTACATCAATATAGACATGTACATTCTATATACGTCGCTACGTGTTACGTATTCATACCACCCCATATTCCCAAAAATCATTAAACAAACTCAAATTACTTACTTCAACCCTAAAAGAGCCGGCATTAAAATTCAACCCATTCAATGGAACACATTTTTATTTCCACCGCACAATAACCGTATAGCGCGAGTCATGCGCACGCACGACTCGTGCACAGTAAAAACAGAATAACGGTATCGAATCTTGTAAAAAATGATTCAATTTTTTCTCACGCACACAAGCATGCTGTTTGCGCAACCATACAAACATGTTGCGGAGTGCAGTGGTAGGTTTCGCGACGACTGTAGCTCAAAGTGCGCAGCAATCGAATCTCAAAAGTAACGCGTAACTCTTGATTTGTAAGTAAATGTAATTCTCGTATTTGTATACTGTGTCACTTACATTTTTTAATTTTAAAAAATCATCCATCACGGCTTTTGGAAAGGGGCTAATATAACACCGAACTGCCTTTAAGTCATACTACGTAAAAATAGGTACGAGTAGATTCTCCTATTTTAGTGACCTAAACATAACAGCCTTAGTTAGTTACACTAGTAGAGGTAAATTAAATAAAGTAAATTATTTAGTAATACTTACTTACTTTACTTATAAAGTAAGGAACTTTCCTCTCACATTTAGTGCGACCATATTACAGGTAAATACGAACAGCATCAAAATTAGATACGGTTTCCACATGTACTGCGACGCGGGGCGGTACCGCGCGACCCGCGATTATGGCCGCCTTTTTTATTATTTGCACCGTAGATACCTTTTACATCGCCGTTCAATTACTGAAGCGCGAGCGTGGTGAGCGACAGAAAAGAATGGATGAGGCGTGGTAGTCGGGTCATGGATAATAAAGTCTGCCCAATAAAAGTATTGATAACATGACGCGATAAAATGATTTTCACTAATAAATGTCTCCATAAATAAGGGTGTGTCAAAGGTTTTCCCGAAAACTGAAACCAGGTATTCTGCTATGAATTAATGACTAATACTATGACTTTGAATTAATTGGCAAAAAAGATATTATTTGTTATGCATTGTTTTTTACAAATACCTACTTACGTGTGAAAAATTTAGCAATAATACAAAAAGCATTGAAGTTTTTTTTCATAAACGGAAGTGGTAAACCACCTGGTGACATGTGGATTCTGTCGCACATGTACATCCGCAATATATACTAACATCAACTATAATTGACTACAATTGACATTGTGATAAAATATGAAATTATGACAGTACAGATAAGAAGAGCTCTAAAGAAAAAGTTATTTTATCAGGACTACACAATAAAAAGCACCATTTTGATATAAATATTTTACTTTATTAAAGGCATATACTATACATCAAAACTTGAAAGTGTATGATTTCAAGTACACAACGACATAAATAAAACAAGACAAGTTCGAAATAGTGCACTTTACTGATTCAGTCGTAGATGCCATTTCATGCTGTCAGTTTTTGTTTATTGAAAGATTGAGCTATTTTTGAATAGATAACATTTTGTACCGCCATTAAAACAAAACAGCATTAACACTAGATGGCGCTATAAAAAAATTATAGCCCCATTATAATAATTGATATCAAAATATCTTTTTGATACAAAATAATGGCATTTACACTAAAAGTTTCAAGTCTCGTTTCCTTTTATTAACGAATTAGAGGTATATAAGTGGATATTATTTCCAGTGTGTGCCTGGGCGACAGTGTATAAGATTGCATGTTATACGAGTACATAGAGTTGTTGTAACTACTAAGTCGGTGTCTTTGCTTTAGTTAATTTTAATGCTGACCAACCTTATCCTTCTTCTTATCTATAACAACTAGCTACTTTGTAGGTACATTGCCATCACAATTACAACATAATAACAATAACAAAAAACATATTACAACAACGAACCAGCGACGAGCCTGATTGAGAAAATACCACTGCCACTTTCTTTCTATAAACAATATAAAGAAACAGACAGACAGAATGACTAAAAAGCAAACTTAATAAGATTCCCTTTGGACCCTTTTGATTACGAGATTCCAAAAATTACGTCAGAATTATATCGTATCCACACTAATCTCCAGACAGCGCCCACGCGCACTGATTGCGCTCGCCTTGACATTAGTTCGACTGTCGCGACCGCGCCGCGTTCCTGACTGCACTCTCTTGAACTGTGAGCACACGCTTACGACACTCTGAAAATTTTATATACATGTCTCCTCCCTTACTAATACGAGGCGTAGTCCCTGACATCATGCGAGTCTTAAATTAGTCTATTTAACATTAGTTCAACTATCGTGACGAGGAAGTGGCCGATCCTTGTTCCTGACTACTCATGAACCATGAGCATACAATAAATGTATAACACAATCTGAAAACATACACGTATACCTCTTATACCGTTATGTATTTTATACAAACAAAATTTTCTCCGATACAATTATTTTGCAAGAAACACGCTAATACTACGCATTTTTAAAGATATGGGTAGAAATATTTTTTGCCTAAACTACAGCATAGTTAATAGATCTAACATACAGGGTGCTCCCTAGGGCAATGCAATGCAACCAGCCCTTTCAGTATCCACTGCTGGACATGGGAGTCCTCATGCACATTAACTCGTGCATGAATACATCGGCCAAGCGGGTTGGCGAGTCCACTCTTCTAGAGGTGGTGTAGTTCCTCAGGCTTGTGGTAGCCCCTTAGTCGCCTTCGCAACACCCAAGAGGGGAGATGGGGTGGTGCTGGTCCATAGCCAGCCAACACCACACGACACCACACCCTAATAATAACTGCAAATACAAAATTATACCTACCAAAACGAACCACCAATTCGCACGATCAAAAATCAATTTAACTCAAGTATGTAGCTACATACGTATGTACTTCTGATATTGTGAGTGTTGTGTGCCCCAACTTTCAGGACTATACAGACCAAATGCGGGTAGTTGCTGAAACTGCTCGCAATTCTCGACGTGGACCTTCAGTTAGCTCGTGACCATGGTTGGTGCAACCCAAACGAAACGTCGAGTTTCGCCACCCAGTAACCCAGCTCTTACGTTTAACTACGATTACGTTTACCAATTACGTTTAACTCCATTCTAAATTAAGACTGACTTATTTTTTATTAGTCTTAAGCAATTAATGTGTACAAACCTTTATGTTAACAGACTTGTGCAGATACCTAATACCCAATCTTCCGGACAAGATTATCGAATGTCTTCTTCCTTATTGTATTTCGCTTCACAATTATATGTACGGTTTTATTACCGCTTCGCTTTTACAGGTCCTTTCCACATGGCTTTATATCTCTGACATTTTTATTACGTGACCCTGCATTTACGACTCTAATTAATGAAGCAATAGTTGCCTTAAACCTACAAACTCGATCTATAATTATTAATGAAACTATCTGCGATTTTCGCAGACCGATAAATAAGTCATAATTAATACACTCCTTTGCAATCACGTCTTTTATCTGAATAGCTGTATGTCTATGTAGTTATGGCGTTTCACGATATTGCGTTTGAACAAATAACAAATACTTATTAACCCTTCGAACAGAATATCTCTTTTCAAAACAAAAGTTTTAATTTTAATAGTCAAGGAACAAAATTGTTTAGATATTACTATGTGTGTCCATATGAGTAGTAATTAAGTAGATAGCTATTGCTTTAAACTGGGAAAACTGCACTGTATGAGATCTCCGTTATTTCACTTGTTTTGTTTTTATTAATCTGTAAATAAAAACTATTACAATTAAAAACATACCTAACATATCTTCAAATTTTTTTCATTGTTCATCGACTATAGGACTAATTTAATACTTCATTTTAAAATTAACATGTTCAATATTCTCTATTTTCTTTAATAAACCTTGTTAACTCAGTGCCAATAAAAAGAAACTACAATATCATAATTATTATATCATTGAGACATTCGTTATCTGTAATTATTTTAACTCTGTAATGTTGAAGCTGTCATGAAAAGATAAAAAAGCATCGACGTGACATATCCACATTCAGACACGTTATCTTTTACACGTTGAAACCGCACACCGAGATTTCGAATCTCGAAATCAATGCTAGGCGATAAGATAAGGGGACATCAACCAATAACACACCACCACTATACAAAGAGCCTTCACAATCCTACGCTTCCCCTTTATCAGTTCTATTATTTTTTCAGCAGTAGGAGGCAGGGGAGGTCAAAGCAAACTTGCGGCAGGACACGATCATCCAAGCCTTAATTAGTCCTCGTGGTGTCCGTCAGCGCGTATTAAGCGTTCGTTTCATCAGAGCAGTTGTTTTCTGCATGAGAGAACGCGGCGGCGCCTGCGCCTACCTGCACGGCGCCTTTTATGGTGCACTCCTATCGATCGATTTCGTATCGTGTTACGAACATGAACACGGCTTTTACGATTAAGTGTCGTCTAGATGTAAACGGAATTGACGACGTCATTTTACAATGCAAAATTTTAATGAAACTATTGAAGTAAGTACACTTTATTGCACACCAAAGAATACAATTAAGTGATACGAAAGTTTATTAACTAGATATACAAAATATACAACCTTTAGGCTTGAGGAGATATATTATTATATGCCAAACACAAGAATGCTGCACATATTAAGAGTACTGAAAATAAATATATAATATACCACTGAAAATAAATAAACCACGAATTAAATTCCAAATAATAATAATAATGTTAATACATATTCAATACATAATAATACTGTAATGTAGGTAAATCAAGAAGACAATTTCTTGACAATCTTCAATAGAAAGTGTTTCAACAATCAAATCAGTCATTGGTTAAATAAAGATGTTTCACTTTTAGATTTCTCTAAATTTACTACCAACTAATGCCACTCTCAAATAACTAATGTGAGAAACAAATAGCACAAAGAAACTGAACAAATGTTTTGGAACTGTCCAAGGTTTTATGTCAAACATATATTTCGACTCCCTTTCGTCATCTCCCATGGGAAATCAACGTAGGAGTATATGCAAGTTTACTTACAGATTCAATAATAAGAAAGTGAAAAAAAAAATGAAAGTCCGTAATCCTTCTCCTACTGAGCATTACAATTATTCTTTATTTAAATATCCCACCAGATGTTTGTAACTTAGTTTGGACAAGTTACTTTTAAAGGAAATTTCTTCTGACAGTGTTAGGAATTAGGAACTAATATTATTAAAAAAATACTACATGGGCGTTTTTGGAAATTCAATTACAAACAAATGTCAACTGTCATTCGAAGAAGTAACGGTTGGAAGACTAATTCCATTGCCAAAGATTTTACCGCTTAGTCGGGATTAAATTTTTAAAAAGAAACCACGGTTTGTCATGTTAAACGTCTAACTAAGTCCTATGAAGCAAAAATATTAAAGACAGTAGCAGTCTTTCCTAAAGTCATAAATCATTTATATAACAATCTGCGTACGAACCACGACGGCTTCGAAACGACTTTGAACTGTATGCGTTTTTGTTAAAGACTATATTTTATATAGCTGCTCTTTATGCCGTCGATGTTGACAAAGTAAAATGATGTGTCCCCAAGTGTTGTAAATCCATCATCAGAAACACAGGTTCCTTTTGTTGTTAGTTTCATTTAGAAATTTGAGGGAAAGGTTTAATTTTCGACTGGGTGGGATTATGTTTAAACAATAATATTAAGAGAATTTCCGTTTGACTTTCGTTTCCAAGTTGACAGGTCTTAATCTTACCTCAAAGGAGACAAAGAGTCTGCCCGTTTGTTTGAATGTCCGTTTGTTTATGTCCATGCCCATTTTTTGTTAACAATAATAGACGGTAAATACAAAAGTTTGTTTGCGGTTGCAATGGCAAACAGAGAGTCAGTTGATCTTAATACTGTTTTCTTTTGATCAAAACTGTCACTTCTTAAAGTAAGACACTAATTGGCTTATACAACTGATAATGAGATTACGATGTGTTAAAGTTTCCACTTGTATCGGAACTATCTTAACACTAGTCTTAATCTTAACTAATACGGAATTAAGCAGAACCGCAATTGGAATAACACCGTAACCAGCCCTTTTATCGTCCACTGCTGGACATGGGCCTCCTCATGCACATTGTCTTGCCCACGAGGGATGCATGCCGTTAAAATGTCACCCAGGCCAAGCGGGTTCGCTAATCCATTATTTTAATGGTGGTGTAGTTCCGCAGGGTTTCTGGTAGCTGTTTTGTTATCCTTAGTTGCGTTTTCATACACCCACAGGACGAGATGGGTGGTATTATTCCAACGCTGACTGACAGCACACGGCCACACGCACTCATGTAAATACCTTAATTCAATTTGTTTATAAGTTACATGAAACACTCGGAATAATATTTAAGCAAAAAAGGTAATCTTATTTAAAATAGTTATAAAAACAGAAATTCTAGTTTCAAAAACGTAAAATCTATTATGAAAGAATCATCAAGAAGGAAATCTGATGATTGAATATTGTACTTACAACTAAATCTGATAGAAAGTTATTACATAATCCAAACATAATACTCTATGTCAATGATAGACACGAGCTAATCAAAGATTAGCTTGTCGGTAAGGCGTTGACACAAAATAAAATAATGTTCCATGTGAAGTCGCCACTATCGGTTCGTAATCGTATATATTTGGAGGAACGTCATTATTATAGCCGTCCTCGCGGCGGGTCCCTTCACCGCTCACAAGTTATCGCTCAATTTACAAAAGAAATAAATTTGTAATGAAAACGACTATTTTTCCTACCAACAAGATATCATCAATGGACCAGCCGTGTTCATTCGTAATACGATATTACTCAACGCTATTAGCCACCTTGGTATGTTAAAGATTCCGTTTTATCGCTGCATTATATGCCATTTTTTCTTTAACAAAAATTTTATAATAATTGCGTTACAATATGAAAAACGTTTCAAATTTACTTGACTATGTTCGTCGTAAATCACAGCTGTATAAGTATGTAAGAACTTTAAAATACCTTATATATTTTTAAATAACATTTCTTTTGAAGCATAGAAGCTTAAAGCCTGTCATTTTAAGTACACACCTATATATTATATATAAATGAACATTTTGTAAAATCGAATATCTATTTATATTAATATATATTATATTAATTTTATATTTTATGCAATAATAATGAAAAATATCATCTATTCTAAGAACTAAACGTTCTAGTATCGGGGATTGCCATTTCTAAATAGTTACCAATAAACTAATAAAATCAGAATATAGCTCTAAAATGGTACCAGTATCCACCGCGGTGGTCCCTTATCGGCAATACGTCCCTCGTCGCTTACACGAGACATTTCACCTTTTTTATTGCCATGCTCTTCGCGACTTTACAGTCTCTACAACAAAACTCGCTTCATCAAAATGCTATTCTTCTTTATCACTGAAGTCTTAAGGTTCAAATTCGTCAGATTTCGATTTTAGAGAAGGCATACTTTAATATGTATGTACTGTAGTTTTATCTTCGTCTACTTTCTCACCTTTTTACGACGTTACGTGTGAGTCGAAGTGTCGTAGATACAATTATCGATTAGGTAATGTTATCGGAACCGATCTTTTGTCTTCCGGTTGATTTCTGTTGATTTAGGTTGCTTTTGGTAATTTAGTGGCGCTATGGGGCGTGGGGTTGAAATTGTTTACTTCCTGTTACATTTGACACTGCATTTATTGTAACTATGGTAAATACAATCCTTTGACAAAATATTGTATTAACATAACACATAGGTACATATTATTTATTTGTGTACCACGCCTCATATGTTCTTGAATATTAATAATTGCGTTATTGCAATTATTTGATGTACAAATTGTAAGCATTAATTACTAAATAATGTTGTTAACACAATCAATGGATTATAAATAGATGCCATAAATAAGAAAAAAAATTAAATACACGTTATTAAAGAATATTTTTTCCAGCAGAAACTTCAATTCGTTATCAAAAAAGTAATTCAAATAATTTACTCTACAAGTTGGAACGTATTGAAATAGTAACTATTCGATCCAAAGATATCAAATAATTAACTTATCTCCCAAGCACGGAGTAAGATCTTTATGTTACATGAATCTGCTTACCACTTGCATAAACTTAGAACATGATCCTTAATATTTCTAGTAAAATCATTCCATAACTTAATCCTTCTGAGTATAATTCGCACTGCTCCGAACACTCTAGTGCTACCTCAGTAAGAACAAAATGCATTGTACATGAACTGTGGGGATCAAATTGCATAAAAGTAAACTTAAATATGTGCATATTATTGCATTCATACATTCATATAAAGACGTCAAATGATGGTTGTAGAGACAGCATTAGTAGAAACAATCGAATCTTTTAATAAAATTCATAGTTAACGCGACATAATTAATGAACAAAAAGATAAAATATTCTACAATCGACTAAAATCTTACCTAATACAAAATTTATACAATCGAACAATTCATAGTTGCCTAAGATACTCTCAATAATTAAGACATACGACAATGAATTACTAAACTTATAATAATAATAAAAGTAAAACGTGAATAAAAGAAAATCTCACCGTCCACAAAATAGTAGAGCTATTTTATTAAGTGTAATTATTCAAATGTAATAATTTATTATTGACGTTTGTTAAATAAATTGGATAATAATATTTCTAATGCAACGCCCTAACAGGTTACATGTATCAAGGTTTAAATACTATTAGGCAATTATCCTCGAAAGAAGACCACGTACCCGAAAGCACAGTGTGAAACCGGAACATGCTCTCTGGCCAGGTGAACTTGAAAAAGTTCCGGTGGTGGCTAGATAGGAAGAGCCAAAGATAGTGTGGTAAAATCTACATCTAGCAGTGTAGAGACATAGGTTGATGGTTTGTAATGGTATGGTATAATTATTATGTCCTTTCTTTTCTGCATTCAGTACCCTCCACATAGCAGTATATACGATGGGCTGACATCAAGGCGCGCGCATGCGTCGTTCGCATCGCGATATCAGCTACACCTGTGAACTCATAACCTATCTCTCTCTGTATTTGCTTTTACATTGCACGGTCTCTGTAGTTGCTTTTATAGGGCGCGCGTAATTAATTGCACAAAAACTTTTATTGGTTTGAAGTTTGGGTTGTTTACTGTCGTTTTCTGTAAGAGTTTGGGGTCGACGATCTCAAAAACACTACGTCAGATAGAACTGATAAACTTGAATTTGTACTGCCGTGCTACAGTACCCCAAATTCGCTGCCTTTTTAACAGGTTTCAAAAGTGTCTTTAATATTTGTATCAAGAAATAAAACAACAATTAATTTCCTGCAGTAGGATTCTCTGTGTTCATAGGTTATATATTATTAAGGTGTACGCAACTAAAACGAACAAATAGTTATGTTTAAATAAAAGTTTGTCTGGCCGAGAGTTGAACCTGGATGAACCTGATACCCTTTTAGGTATCAGAAAAGCTGAAAGCTGAGATATTTATTATTACTATTAATAATTTTAACAATATTGAAATAAGTAATACTTATTATGCATTTATGCATTTTGCATGTAATAATGCATTATGTATACGCCATTTTAAGCATGTTTAAAAAAAAATTATACTTTCTTAATTCGCAAACAGATCGTCAGCGCCGCCCAAAATAATTTGCATATTGTGTACCTTGAAGTACAAGGAACGCGGCTTACAAATAACTTGATTAAATTAAAGTTACAGACGTATTATTAGCCCTACGATGGGCCGTCCCATCTGCGATGTGAGGAGTATATTAAAGAAGTATATATAGTGCCTGGCAATATGTATGGCATTATTGTCTGATTTATTTACTGATTATGTCTCACTCATTCCAGACGGGAATGAGTGAGACATGATCAGACACTGTGTTAAGAGACCACATTGCGTTAAAGACGACTGACAAGGCCTCAGTGATACGTAATTAAAGTAGGCACGTCATTTATGTCACCGAACCGATAACCGATGAGATCGACGAGTCTCTGATTGGACGTTCTCCGGCCAAATGACCAGTTGGAGAAAGTCGTTGGTAGTGGCTGGATGAGAAGAGCTGTAGACCGAATGTGGTAGCGGCCCTTGAAGGGGATATATATCCCACAGTCGAGAAACACAAGCCGAGGGTATATTACGGTAATTCCAGAAATCCATCCAAGTGTAAAGTGCCCCCAACATACCTACTACGAGTATAAGTACCTACTTACCATCTTGAATAGTAAGAAATTATAGCAAAAATACAATGAATCAAATATAATCAATACAATACAATCACTTATTAATTTGTCACAAATTGGTTCAAAATTAAACCATTATTAACAGAAAGATCAACGTCCTAATTCTCACGACAAATAACCGACCGTCGAGACAGAAGCAGCAAAAAATTCGCTCCACTTCAAGTTAAAAAACATTTTTATTGAGACTAACGAGCGAACCCAGATGTTATCGCATGTATTGCTTCTATCCCTTATCTGCAACTCTGTTATTTTCCAATGACCGCAACCCTTATAATTGGTGCGGTAGATGCCGAGCTTACATGCGGTACGTATGTGTTTTTAACATAAAAAATAAAATTTACTACTTTGATATTTATCTGAAGAAACTAGTAATTCACATTCACTATACACAAAGGAATAAATATGTAATTCATTATATTTGACCACGGTTTTTCATTTCTTGCCATTCTCTTTTTCATTTCCTTTTATTATTATTTTATTTATGTATTTGGGAAAAGTAACGCTAAAACACATTACATTTTTATTTATACAACATACAGCTCAAATATTGTACTAAAATGTAAAAACCTTAAGCTTAGTAATATTTGTAAAATAACAAGAAATATATATTTATATCATTTAACTAACAGTAGACTATTAAAATAAAGGCTGCCTCTATACATGTTTTCCAATAAGAGCAAATGAATAAATAATAATAATAATAATAAAAGATATATATATCATTACTTATGTTAAATGTCATCCCCTTGAAAAAAAACAATACAGTTAAAAAAAAATCAAACCTGCTCTACTAAATTTTCAATGCATCATATTTTTTATTCGTTAAACTCCTCTTAAAGACATTGGTTTAATACGTGTCTATCTTTTACGGTAATGGTCAAGTATGTATTTTACTATAAGTTTACTATAAGTTAAATCGTTCTTATTTCAAAATACATTTCTTTTACTTTTATGTTATTTACAGTTTTCAACAAGATTAATTTAATTATAGATAATAATATTTTTTTATATTTCGGACTACTACAATGATCGATAAATGTGTTAGTAAAATGCTTAAAATAATATGTTAATAAACCTATTAAAAAAAATGAAAACAAAATCTAAGCTAGATAATTTAGTTTTATAATTTAAACCTATAAAACTTAAAATTAAAAGCAATACATTGTTTTAAAATAATCGCATTAAGTGGTTGCATCGTCAACGCCATGTAAACCGTGCTCAGTGTTTTTTCTCCGTAGGGTTACCGATAATCATGTCACACGTTTTTTACACAAAACCACACAGGACAAAATGGCGTTACCATCAGATTATCATAGGCTTGTGGTCGGATTATTACTTAATTTTTTTAACTCTCACCTACCTGTCCGAGAGACCGAGGTTTTCATAGTCGAATTCATGATTCGCTGACAAACCCAGCTTGAATTGACCTCTAACTTCCCGCTATAAGTTTCAGAGCATAGTTCCAGTTATGTTGGAGGAATTATACAAATTAATAATGCAAGCAAGCTTCTTAACCGGGTGAATATTTTGTTTATTATACTTATTAAGAATTTGTCGAAACATTTTATCTGAGTGTGTTAAGATAAACATTGACGATGATTAAGATTATGCTATCAAATATTTGTGACATTTGATAATCCCTTGTTCAATATTCTGGACCAATATTGTTAACTAAAATTATTATAAAATTTTAATTATTAGCCTAGAATTAAGATAGAGGAGTCTTTTAAATGGACAACACGTACTAAGATACGTAGTACCTATAGGACTATAGGATCCCGCCAGATGGTTTGACGACTTGAATTTGTTATTTTTTTTGTTTAAACGAAATTTTTTAAACAAATATAACTTATAAGAAATCTATATCTATATTTATAATAATATCGTAACAATTTTTTTTTTGAAAAAATAATCAATGCATAGAATCGTGTAAAATACGAATGATATACAGTCCACACAGCTTAAAACAACATTTTTTGTAATTTTTGTTTATCTGTTTGTCTGAACGCGCATCACACAAATACAACTGGACGGATTTTAATGAAACTTGGCCTAATTTTAACTTATGTACCGGGTCAACATTTAGAGTGCTTCTTATCTAGATTCCACTAAGGTATTCATTTTATCACTTATTTCATTTTATCCAGAATTATAAAGTTCCCACGGGAATCAAGCTACCCACATTTACTCTAACATCTTCGCGTATGAACACTGCTAGTTATTCAGAAAACGGGGTGTTAAAAAATATAAAACTACTGCAAATTAATTACAGGAACGTTTCTTCCCTCTCACGTTAACTAGAGTTACGTTGTGTCATTTTTATGGAAACTCTGATGTATTTTAAGGAAGAGATTTTTACTAAGACTTTTTAAGTAGGGGTCGGTTTAAAATGCCTTTACACAAGTTAGGCGTAACAAATAATAAAATTATTATAATATTCTTCAGCAATCAAACCTTCCATGGATTTTACTCATGATTTACTGAGTCTTAAATTTTACTAAATATATTAAAACACAAAATGTCATTTTATATCAATTAACTCAGAATTTATGAGCAGAATCCATAGTATCAGGCGTCGGGAAAGGTTCGGTTACAGCCTGTATAATATAGTCTACTCTTTATATTGATATAGGTAATTGATATAACTATGACTTATGCCTATTACATATAAGAATTTATTGAACTACACATGAATAAGTCCTCCAAAGGAACTTTACTTATTTTTTAGCAGTGCCCGTGACTTGATAAATATGATCAATCAATGATTAAGTACGCTACCGAAACTGCTAGATGCTAACAACATCGAAAAACTGAGTTGAAAGTAAATTCCTCACTACAGTGTGTTTTATACAAAACAAATCAATGTTCGGATGGTTGCTTACAGAAGGCATTAAATTGTGAAGTTCTCGATAACTTTAGTCCTATGATTAATAGGAACTTTAGGTATAACTACCTATATAAGTAAGCACCAGCTTCCATCTATGAACAAAACCTGAGCCAACTTCATGCGAGCAAGCTTCCCATAAAACACCCAACAAAGTAGCTCTAACACTGCAGTTTACACTAAATTATGTCCAAGATAAGTGGTTTATGGCGTCGAAGCAGTTCAGTTCACCAACATCGCTATACATCATGTAGCCATTTTGTGGACCACCGGCTAACTGAACGCTACGTTACACCTACTTAGCGATGTAATGTTCTTGAATAGGTCCAGCAAAGGCAGTTTCACGTTTCAATAAAACCTGATAGAACAGTTCAAACAACTGTTCCAATCTATGAAATAGAAATATCGTTATTCATCCATTGATGTAAAATAAAGTCAGTGTGTAGTTTTAAAAATCCCAAATGGTAATCCTGAATCCGATGATATCATAGTGAAAAATATTTTATTCCACTTTTAATGAAAACAATTTCTAAAAATTATTTTTGGGCTAAAATTATAGGCTAAATCTTTGTTTACAATTAAATAGTTTAGTTGATTTATTTAAAATTTATTTTGGTAAAAGAAATTGGGCAGTAAAGTGAGGATTGTGTGAAATGTGTGGATTGTTTCTCTATCCCATTCTACTCTCTAAGCAATCGGACAAGAGGGGATGGTACGGGATATAAAATAGGAGATATTATAATTAGTGTTGTAAAAAACTTATCGTCATTTTATTTCATTCCTATTACAATCACTGTATACCCTTATTTTATGCAGTTGAAAGGCACCGTCAGTGTTAAAGCAGCAACTACGCGGCAAGCCAGCTCAATTTCGCTTATTCGCTCGTAAAGACTCGAGCCGTGTAAAAAGGCTATAAAATTCAATTGACACGCGTTAAACCTGTTAATATACGAGACGAAGTATCCTCTGTAAAGACGTCTGTTAATGTAAATTGTAGGTATATATCTAAAGCAGTTTGAAGGCAGTTGTTTATTTCTATAGTAAAAAAAAGAATAAATAATTTGTTTATAGATACAAGATGACAGACGGGCAGACAGTCTACCTGGTGGTAAGTGGTCGCTCATGGACATCCGCGATATATGCCAACATCAGCCCAGAATGACAAACGTTGGCACGCCCCCTGATGAGCTGCACTTTTGAAAATTTAGGAATAGATTTGAAGAAAGGTTTGGATACGGAAGAAAATAACGAGAGATGGGAATGGCATGGGAATGGGATGCACATTATGCGTACGAAATATTGAGCCGATCATATTGCCTATATCTATAGATGACCAATACTGATTCAACACTTGCCAATTGCAGTTGCACTTTCTCGCAAACTGCAGAAATTGATAGCCATCTAACTCTGAACAATTTTTTAGTCCATCAAACCCGGCTTCTTGAAGGAAGTTATTATAAAAATGACATAAAACTAACGATATTCACACGATATTCAAAGAAAATACAATTTCCCCCAAGCCCGATGTAAGTTTTATGGTTTATGTTTGTTTTATGGTAATACCATTTTTATTGGGCTCGTCGCTATTACGTGTCCAGTCTACGAGTAATATTTTTATTTAATAAGCAGTACCTATATGGAATGACCACCTTAAATACGAGTAGTAGTGATACAAAGTAAAATTTAAAGACGCGAATAATGAAGAGGTCAGGAAATTTCAAAAGAAATTTTTATGTGAATTTAATGCAAAACGAATATTTTACTAATTGAATTTAAAGCTCAAAGAGGACAACTGGTGAAATCTCCAACTGTAAAAAAGTAAATAAACAGAAATTGCAAATGGCGAGATCATAAGCTTTCACAATTTATATGTATTTTTAAATGTATTAAGGAATTATTGACATCATACATGGGTATCACATTCGTATATTTCTCTAAAAATCTAACCTGCTTATGCAAAAGCGTAATTGTACTTGTGTATGCAAAAAATCATGAAAAAACGCCCGATTAATCAATAGCGTAACAAATAAAAGTGAAGAAACAAAAGAATTTGAGGATATCTCAAGGAAGGCAGCTCAATCGCTGAATGGAGTACGTTATTTATTAGTGTAGATTATCGCAACAAATCACCGTGGCGATTGCCGTCCCGAAATCATCCGGTGTAATCCGAGAACGCCCCTTATATTCGATGATTGGACAAATATATTTCCCGTATCCTGTTTATCGGGCTGGGGTGTTAATAAAAATGTAGAGGATATCAGGAGTGAATGGACACTGCGCGTTAATTTATGATAATCTAATACAAATTGCTTACGTGATATATTCCACAGTTACGCGCAAGGGGGTCTAATTAACCCTCAAAAATTAAACGTGAACTTCTGAACAAAATACCAGAATACGGTTATTACCGAAAAATACAGGCGTTCTGCTTCACAGGACACAACACTGAGTTGTTAGCTAGCTCACAAGAGCTAGCTAACCATTTCCTCACTGCGGTACACAAATATTCCTTATTTATCTCTGGTTTAGGCTAAGTTTAAGAAAATATTGCTAGTTAAACCTATTTTTAATTAGTTATATCTATTATATGTGTTCATTCAAATAATCATCACGTGTTAGATTTTACTTTACAACTTATTTACGACATGGTTTCATTGGATTGTGAATCCATCGTTATTTACTTAGATTCCATTTTATTTAATTATTTACCTACTTTATTTTGAAAATTATTACAAAAGGCAGACGTAATGCCTTACAGCATAATCTCCCAGTCAACCTTTGGGCTATGCAGGACATGAAGTGATAATATAGAAGATGGAAATGAGAATTAGTGTAAGAAAATATTACAATATAAATCAATATCCAAATATAAACATAATATAACATCTATATTTATGAGTAATATAATACATATATACATACTAATACTTACTTAAACTACATACAAATATTTTATTTTTTTATTTATTTAAAACATTTACATATTTTCTATACAGTTACAGTTACAGGTACCGACAGTGACAGTGACAGTTACAGTTTGTAAACAAAACATTAAATTTACAAGTAGGTATCCTTATGTATAGTTATCCTAGTACAGATGTCCTTATGTACATCTGTACTAGAATAATATGTTACTAATAATATGTATTAAATTACAGCTATTTAAGAAAACAGTTGATTCAGGTGGTAATTATTGTGTATAATATGTACGTTGTGTGCATTTTATGTAAGTATGTCTGTATGTGAATGTGTGAGAGTGTGGTTTTAGATATCGGATTTTTTTTTGCATAGAGCCAATAATGTTTGCAATAGAGTGTGAGTTGATGTATGGGTGTGTGTGTGGATAAGTTACAGATGCTAAAAATGCTAAGTATAGGTTGTTAAGAATAATTTAGCGCATTGGTATAAGTAAGGACTCGGTATTATTCTAATCATGGCTTAATAGCCAGTTCTTCATTCTCTGTGTAGTCTGATATCTAGATAAAAGAAGTTTATATGTCTTTATGTTGCACACAATATCGGTTCTGAGTTTTTTATCTATAAAATAACAAAATATACATAGAAAAATATATATCTTAGGAATAATGCATGTATATAGTTATGTATAAAGAAATATACCACACAAAAGACCATTGAACAGTGTTTCAAGGTGATACTTAAGCTGTATCTTCAAAAAACACCGGGAAGATGCTGTTAGCGTTGCCGTTCCAGATTTTCATACCAAACATCGTATGACATTTTAATCTTCAAAACTTTATACATAAGTTCAGTAAAAAAGATCCAAATGTAGGAGTCTGTGTTTGTTTTACTGTGTTACAATTCTGTTCTAGAGTTTCATTTCTTTTTCTGTTTGTTTGTCAACGCTATCTACTCGTACGAGTATATACGTTACATACGTAACACTAAAAGGGGAAAAGAACCCCACTCTTCTGATATTATAATCCAGCGTTAACTCAATACCCATACTGACGAAACTTTTTTACATGGAAAATAATCTACATTAAATATAAATTTCACACCTTAAATAATCAAACGAGCATTATTTATAATCACAATATTGCATGCAACAATAAGTAATTAGTTAATGCCAAAAATATGTTTTCTTTTTACCCACTCATCCATACAAGTTATCTTGTAAACTATTTACCCATTTACAATAACGTGTTTCGCATTCTCATAATAAAGATGTTTTACAAAATTGCAGTATAATTTTATGTTATATTTTTTACCAATGATCCATTCTGCCCACACTTCCTCTCCCGGTGTGAATGGGCCCGTGTCCAGGGTGGCCGGCGTCCGTCGCCCTATCGTTCCCAATAAATTAGAAGCCACTAATACAAGCCGTGCCCTTACAGGAGACTGGCTGTGTCAACTTGCCACTAATGTACTGCCTCGATAACACCTTCAAAATCACTTATGTGCTCCTTCCATTTTACTTAGACCCTTTATTTTAGAAAATTGAACGTACTTGATAGGTCTGTCGATTTTGGTTGGGACAACAATATTCGTTGTATTGAGGAGCAATAAAATGTTGCCTCTTTTATATCGTTAGTTTAAGATCCCATGTCACATGGGTTGTTTGTGTAATGTAAATTCTCGCGTGCTTTATTGTTGATGACAATTATTGTTGTATTGTAAAATCAATGTGGCTTTATTATATAAAAGGTAACAACGGGGTGGAGAGTTCACCAGATGGAAAGTGGTCCCCACCGTCCAGGGATACCTGCATTTGTCGTATTATAATTAACTAATCTGATAATTACACCCACTTCCGAATATCCATAGTCGGCTTACTGCCACTATCCACTTATATCCATTTACCAGCAGGAGTGCTAGATTGGCGCTTTCTTTCTGAAAAAAACGTTCTTACTGCAGTGCTGGTTACTGATTATGAAACAAATCAAAAATTATGTAAATAATTAAATTATTGTTTGACATTACACCGTCCATTCCATATCATCAGACTATATTTCTCCACTGCTGGATACATGCCTATCCCAAGGCTCGCCACCACACACGAACTTTGGCTCTTCTTATTCAGTCATCACCGGCCGACTTCTTCAAGTCGTTAATCTATCTGAAAGGAAGGGGTTTTACAGTGCGCTTCCCCTTACATGATCACCATTCAAGAACTCGTCTACTCCATGTTGGTTGGCGGTCCTGCGGCAGTCGATCCGCCAGTTGCCACATCGATATGCTAATTCTATGAACTACGACGATGGAGTCACCCGTTCTTGGACGAATCTCTTCGTTTTGTATCGTATGCCGGCAATGAGCTTAGCTCTCTCCATAGCTTCGTTTGACATTATTTGATATAAATCTCTCACCGATAGTAAAAGTAAAATCATACAATTTTTTATCTTAAGCCTTATAAAAATTATGATTAATTTATTAAACCGTTTACAGAATTCCAAAGTCATTTTTCCTTAATAAATATTCTTGCGTTTTATGATGCTACAAGTTGCAGAAGCGGAACCTAATATTTAACATTATCTAATCTATGGCGTTTTTACAAAGTTGCTAAGTATAAAGTTAAACATAATTTTCAAATCAAACTAAATCTTTTTATTTATTTATTTTGTTTGCACTATATTTTACTTAATGCCCTAAGGTATTCTCTGCCAGTCGACCATATTGTTATTTATATATTATCATTGTTTATTATTATTATTTTCCAGTTGTTACGTTTAAAATTTATTGATTAATTGTTATTTTCAGGAATTGTATTTGTTCAAAACGATTCATCTTACTCATAATTTCAGTTAATAGTAAAACATTCGCGTGAATCTAATTTTCGATTTTCATTTAATATCCGATGTTCATGTAGCTGTTATAACGGTGATAGCACAAATATATGGAAATATACAAATATATGGATAGCCTATTGGATTTTCACCGACTCGCGATCCCGGGGTACCCTGCCAAAACAATGCCCAAAGCCGAGGTCCGTTCCTTCCGCTGATCTACCGGCGGGGGCGCCCTTAGGCTCGTTGCTGTACACACTTTTTACTCCTGGGTGAGCGCCTTCTGGCCTCGCCCTTAACCATACGTGTCCATCCGGTGACTCTTGAAAAGCCATTAGAGCCACAAGACCTTAGCCATTCGGAAAAAAAAACCCTATTCTTGACCTTCATTCATGAAGTTTTGAGTTCAAATTACGGCCCATACAATTTCTATTTAAGTGTTAATTTTTAAATTATCACTATCTCGGCCGTGAAGAAAAGCATCGTAAGAAAATCCGAATAAAAAATGCACAAAAGTGCATCCATCAATCCTCACTGAGCTTCGGGGGTACATTATGGCCCGAAACCTCATAGTAATTTACGACGGAAGGCCTGTGGCCTGCAGTGAGACGTTAAAGACTGACATCGAATATGCAAAAACCCTTTCAAGAAACACTAAAAATTAAAAAATAAACCCACCACTAGGTAAGTTCCTAGACCTCGTATATAGAGAAGTAGCATTGTAACATGTTGAGAACAGGATATCGAGCAACATTGAAGATCGTGTTCATCGATGTTAGAACAGTTTTATGATAGTGTGAACAACATGGATTATGTTTCTCGGCCTCGTTAATATCATTTATCTTCTGACATAAATACTTTGTTGTTGAAGTATTATGTTGAAGATTTTATTATTGTTCCTTCTTTTAGATCTAAGTACCCGTTCTAGTACTTCTGAGTATTTATGCCTGATGTTATGAATTATGATTGTTAATTACAGGTCACAAGACAACCGTAAAATATACTGCATTTCTTATTTTATCCTATTCACTCAATGTAAGAAATGAGTCTCGGTAATAAGTGAGATATGTAGGAGCTCATCCCCACCCCCTCCTATCCTATTCCTTCCATTTTCATGACCCTTTTCCACATCCATTCTTAAATCTCCAAATGTAAGCAGCGGTTTCGGGGGCGTGCTAACGTTAGTGATTCTGGACTGATGTTGGCATGTATCGCTGATGTTCATGAGTGACCATTTACCACCATGTGGATTAGCTTGGCTGCCGCCTTCTTTCTATAAAAAAGCTAAATCGAACATCGATCAAAGGAAACACATTATTCTTCTACAAACAAAAAATGAAATATCAATTGAAGAATTGACACTTGATCATCTTTTATAAAGATATAGAATATTTATAAAGATATTTGATACAGAAACCTTTTATTGAAGACTATAAAAGACCTTCATTGTCTAAAAGACACTAATAGAAAATAAGACTTTTGTGTTTTTTAATAATAGAGATGGCAGACAGGCGAGCAGCCCACCGAATGGTAAATAGTCACCGCCGCCCATGTACACCAGCAAAGTCAAGAGGGATATGAATGACGCGGCTGATCACATGGTCACGTTGCTGTTCGCTAAGAGACGATACGAGATACGACCTACCACAATCAATTTATAAACCACAGAAGAGTCAGTTATAATGTCATATACAGTAACCAGCCCTTTAGCATCCGTTGCTGGACATGGGTCTAATCTCGCACAATGTTTTGTACATGGCGGATGTAAGGCATTAAAACGCCACGCTTGTCAAGCTTGCCGACTGTGAAGTCTTTTATTACAAGCTTTTATTTAACTTCACCTGTTAGTTAGTATGTTTGGGACAAATCTTGCAAGCCAAATTTGAATCACTTCCTTTAAACTTACGACTTTGAAATTTTGCATGCTTGTTCAGTTCTGATGATAAAACACTAAAATGATATAAATGCTGCAGCCAGGATTGTCTGCTCACGAGGGCACTTCTCAACGGTTAGTAGCATGCACATGAAACTTTGCAAAACGAAACATGTTTGTCATGACTTCTTTGTCATGTTTGTCATGAAAAAAAGTCATGACTTTCTACCGTAATGATGCGTTACTTGAAATGGATAGATTGAGAAATATTTCTAACTAAAAAGGTGTAAATAAAATATTTTTTTATATTATTTTATATGTGATGTGGAACTACATCACAAGATTTGGGGTAGCGGCTTTGTTAGCCCTTAGTCATTATTTACATGTCCAGCAGTGGAAAAGGGTTGGTAGCGGTTACACCGACAATAAGGTCCATTTGCTCAGATAATATCACACATTTCTGAAGATAAGTTACTAGATAAAGAAAGTGTACTTAACATTATAGTACTACGACCTACCTATAATGCTTAAAATAAATTCCGATCATCATTGCGGTGTCAAAATGTTATGGCTTCGGCTCAGTTGCCTGTAATTAAACTGCCTGACGACTTAACCGATGTTGATGCCCCATCAATCAAACGCGAAACAATTGTTTGGCTTTGGTATTGATTTATAAACGTGAGATGATTTTATGGGAAAATTTTTAAGCAACATTTTACAAAGATTTATTAAACGATTAATATAATTTGTCTAGGGCTTGTGGCGGACGATAAAACCAGCCTTTTTATTGTTCTCTGCTGGACACATGTCCAGCCTTCTCATGGCACATGCACATGCCATGCACATGCAGACGGCACATGCCTTCTCATATACATTGGCATTTTGGATGAGGGATGTAGGACCTTAAAACGCCACGCTTTGGCCAAGCGGGTTGGCGAGTCCACTCTTTAAGAGGTGGTGTAATTCCTCAAAGCTATTGCTTTTGTATATCTTACATAATGCAATAAAGGTAACTACTAGTTAAATTAAAACAGAAATGCAATAAAGATTCTTTTTTTCATTTTAAGAACTCGATCCTGATACCTATTGCAGTTTTAATTGCAAATGTCCAAATATCAAAGGACGTGGGAATGAGATGATGAACCGTCTTTCACAAGACAATGCCTCCGAGACATTCACTGGACACACCGAAATGTGTAATCCAGCTCTGACCTTTGCCTAATGCACTGTCTATCCGCATGTGATAGCCAAAAGTGGTAATTAACTTGTGATTAAACGCCGATACAACGTTGCACCAAGCTCCCACGATCTCACGATACGCTTCTCAGAAGTCACTCCTCGGGTTTACAGCTAAAAGGTTTTAGATTAGATAATTATATGTAATAGGGAACCAGCTCGCCACTTTTTTACTTTCAAGGGTAGAAGGATCAATTGTTTTGGCTCGATGTATCCAGTGATTATGCAGTAGCTTGCGATTGCTTTTAGCTATTGATGGGCAATTTTCTTGTCAGTTTTAAATTCTTTGGTGTTACATTTCTGTTTGAAATTATATGTGAATCGCTTCACTCATCATAGCGGTAACGCCCCATGCACATAGTAACAGCTCATTCTCTTTATTTTGTTGTATGACTATATTTTTCTAATTAATTAAAACAACCACCCAATAATAAAATAAAAGAATAACCAAATTTAGTTTAAAATGGAACATTATTTAAATTAATAGGTAAATAATAAATAACATCACACTCAATGGCCCACACTAGGATTCCTTGTGTCGTGGGACCAGAGACACAGACAAAGACAAATGCACACCCAGACCCGAACAAACATTTGTCTTTAAATAAATGAATGTCCGACCGGGAATCTAACCCGGAACCTTTTGCACACGAACTGCGCCAATCAGTCGCAAGTGGCGAATGCAATTCAAATCTTTTTAAATTTTCAAAGCAAATCCTCTCTCAAGTTTCCAATTTATGAGATACTATGGGCGACAATATCCATATATCATCAGATGGACTATCTGCTTGTCTGCCCTCTCCTTTATATATAACTAGCTGTGCCCGTCAATTTTTTTGCACATAATATATAGCCTATGTCCATCTGGAATAATGTTCCTTTCAAATGGTGAAAGAATTTTTGAAATCGGATTAGTAGTTTCGGAGATTACCTCCTACATCCAAACTTACAAACATTACCTCTTTATAATATTAGTGTAGATATGTATCTACTTTTTATATGCAATATGTCACCGAATAACGCAAAAGCTGAAAACAGGTTTACTTTACTTTTACTGTTCACAGTTTCATTAGTTATTGTTAATTTCTAGCATATATTATACTCCACGCGCAGTTGTAGATGCGTGAGTCGCGCCGCGCCGCCTAAGCGCCCGGTCATTACCCTGTACCGAGCAATGAGCGTGCTACGAACGTTTTAGATAAAACAACAAAACTTCACATGTTTGTGACTTTAGAATGTTTTATATATTTTAAATTCTTGTTTTGGGTTTTGCTTTATTTCAGTTACAAGTTTTGTATACATTTTATGCGTCAAAATATACTTTTTATATACTTCTTATAATTCAGTAAGTGAACACATTGAAACGAAACACAGTGTTTAATGACGAAGAAAGGACTCTACCAAGAACTCGATTATCGATATATAATAAATATATCTCAGGGTATAGCATTCTGATTTTGAATGGCCTCGTTACATCAATTGTAAATACCTGTAATTTAATACACACAGTAAGTCAATTAAAAGAATAAATATCAGTCAAATTAACTGCAATATCATTCTCCTAAATACACATTTAAAACGATAATTAATACTTCGACCTTTCATATCAGTTTCACAGTACAGAGTGAAACAAATTAGCAATTATCCGGCTCGTAATGTCCAACAATAAGGTCGATTGGTTTAAATTAAAGTTAAGGAGTGGTCATTAGAGTGCCGTCCACTTGCAAGGGCTCCTGTTACGCCTTTTTATGTTGGTACGTAATGCGAGGTGCGATTACCAGCCGATAATGTATTGGAGATACACATCTGTGCTAAGAATGTTGTGTACAGAATGTTTTAGATTTAGATGGAAATTGTAAAGATATCTAAACAATTTAGTTAAACAAAAGGAAAAAATAAATAATTATATCTTTATTTTGCTTTGTATAAGGGCATTACATATAAAAACTAAAATTTCACCTGATTCAGCTATTTAAAACAGCATGCAGATATTAAAAAACCTGCTACTTTTAAGTAGCATGTTTATGTTTACATAAAACATCAAACTCCAATATTAAATTACATTAAACATAGAAGTAGTGACCTTATACATATTAGGTAACCTTGTACATTTTTAATATAAATATATGTCCTTCATTAAACCTAATCATTATTATTTTCTGTTTATAAAAACATATACTATCTACTAGTAACTATCACATTACAAAATAGCTTAAAACCAACTTAAAATAAATATAATATTTTGTCGACCGATTGGCGCAGTGGTAGTGACCCCGTTTGCTGTGCAAAAGGTCGCGCGGGATTGATTCCCAGTCGGACATAGAATTGTTTAAAGACAAATGTATGTTCGGGTCTGGGTGTGTGTTTGTTCTTGTTTGTCTTCTTGTGTGTCTCTGGACCCACGACACAGGAAATCCTATTGTGGGCCATTGAATGTGGCGTTATTCATTTATACTATACTTTGTGTTTAATATAATTTGTAATATAATATAAATTTTAAAATAATATAAATTTGTGTTTATTGTAAAAAAATCTCAAAATATAAGATTATATATGGAGCATGTTGTACAAATTTAATCCCTGTGGCAAGGTACCCAGCATGCAAGCGGCATTACCTCGCTGGATGGCAAGGCTGAGGTGTTGTGCGAGATAATGGCCAGCTCTAGGATCGCTAGTGCTGTCGACCAGGCTCTTTGAAAGGATCTAGGGTCTCGACACCGAAGGTAACAAAAATCTATTCGGGGTCGATATCCCTATATATCCGTGGAGGTGAGCCAGCGTCTCAACGTACGTTGCGTCCCACACAACAGGACGACCCCATTCTCCATGGCACCAAAGACATTCCGTCGGATCTCTTACCATCGTCTCTTACCGGATCTCTTATCGTCGGGTCTCTTACCTGTGGCAAGACACCGATGTATGATGTCATTCAGTGTGGCATGGCGTAGTGTTGCCACGGGATCATTTATGTTGGACACTTCATCAATTATGATTCGTCATATAATTATCATTCACCGCTAACACCCTCATATAATGTGGACGCTAATACCTATTTTGTTCTAATGCTTTTATTTTATTATGGACATAATGTTAAAATTTCATTAAAAAATGTGCATGTATAACTTCATAATATCATTATTAGTTCAACGATATATATTATTTTTTAAAGAATTAAAATAAAACTAAACTGCTAAAACTAAACATCCTGTACACAGACGTTCGGAATGAAATATGTCAGGGTTGTCAAAAAGATGTAGTGGTCGCGTCAATCAAGTAGAGTCCACTCGCGAACAAAAAACAACGAGGATCGCCAATTATTGCGTTCTTGCCCTTAATGGGTTTTGCTTGTACACAGATTACGAAAGGTAGTCATGCAATGATTAGTTGTAACCTACTATGAAATAATGAGAAAGGTGCTGAGTTTGATATTGATAATTTTTGTGTGTTGTTATTTAATGATGTTAGTACAAAAATAAACTTTTTGACAAGTTTGACCTACGTTTCTTTATATTTTTTGTATAAAAAACATCTTAATAATGCTGATCCGCACTGCATGATCACTAGGGCTGGCACCACATCTCTTGCAGTGGGTTTCGTAAAAGGCGACTAAGGAATAACAAAGCCGCTAAGCAAGCCTTGAGACACTACACCACTTATAAAAGAGTGGACTCGCCAACCCGCTTGGCCAGCGTGGCGTTTCAAGGTCATACATTCCTCATGCAAGAGATAGTGGACACCCACATCCAACAGTGGACGATAATATCAGCCTCGCAATCCAGCGAGGACATATTCTCGACTTACGTTATAAATAAAATACCAAAATAATGAATGATTATTAATATTTATAAATAATATTTATATTTAATTCATTTCATACACAATAAATATGTTGGGTTTGTTTAAAAAAATAGCATTACTTTCTTATCATTTGTTTCATACATAAAAAATATTTTACGAGTGTTGGTCATACTGTTAATGATAAGTAAATATTCTGTTTTAATTCTGAAGCAAACGTAATATTTACGTATGTTTAGGCTGGCTTATTACAAAAGATTTTTGTAAATTACAAACAAAAAATAATGTTCATAATTTTCGATTTGTTTACACAATTAAATAAAAAGTGCAAATAATTATAATAATATAGATAATAGAATACAAAATTCATGTAAATTCTGAAGCATATGGGCTTTTCCCTGTTGGTTATTATAGGAATTGTTCGTATCAATTTATGAGCATCAACAGGAAATCACGAATTGATGGACAATCGAAACGAATCGATTTATTTAAAATCTTTGTGTTCGATGGACATGCATCAAGAATATTGACTTTAAAAATAAAATTAATCATAGTCATCGTTGTAAGAATAGTAAAAATATAATAAATATTTTTATTTTTATTTCTGAAGAAAATATAAAAGCAAATATAAATATGTATACTAATAATGTGTTTTCTGAATTAAAATAAAGTAAATTTAAAACAACGATAGAATTAGTTTAATTATTTTCTTCTTTTAAATTTAATGGAAGATTGTTATTAATGGTTTAAAAGTTATTGCCTAGGAGTATCTATTTTAACTCAAATTCGTGACGTCGCGTCGTCATGAGTCCCAACTTAGCCCTGTACCACTGAGTTCCTACTTAATCATTCTACCATTAGCTTTGCGGCTAAAGAAAACATTAAATGTTTTTACATTAATTTTAGCATCACTACTGCTTGTAATACACAGCAGCTGCAACACTATTCTGAAGACCATAGCAGGGAAATATAGTTGCCCTGTTGTTCAGAACTACATCAGGGTACTGAATATTTAGCCTCTGTAGCGTAGACTCTCAGTTTTTTCACTCTTATATACTAACATAGTTATTATGTAAGTTCAAAAATTGAACCTTATTGTCTGAAATAAGAAAAAATATTTTCCCATTTCATTTAATAAAATATACTTACAATTCACGTGTCAATTGTTAAGTAGAACCAGAATCCCATTACTGTTCTGGATAAAGTCCGCATTAGCATCGTTTTTATTGAGTAAATTTTTTTAATTGAGAATATAGACTTCCCATACAAAGTTACATACAATATCAGCATAGGAAATGCCAAACATTCTACTGATTACATACATCACTTCTGTGTATATTATACAACACTCCAATTCAAATGAATTCAGAAGACACAAAAATATTTTCCAAACACTTAATTACCGATATCACGAGATTTCTTTTGTTTGTATCTACAAGTGAAGTCGTAATGATAGGTTCTATGAGACGGGGGTTGTCAGCCCATCTTATGCCACTGAGGGACGTTTTGACAGACCGACAAAAAATTTTAATTACATATTAGTAACCAACCGTATCTTGGCTAATAATAGGTGGAATAGTGTAAAATTGTTGATGCAATCAATGCAACAAGAAATTATAGCTGTAACGCTATTGTTTACGGTACTTTATTTATATTAGATTTATTTACATCAATAAATATTTATAATGAAATTTAATTAATAAAATAATAAAATAGGTACTTAATAAAAGAAATAAATTTAATAAATGAAAATAAAGTATAGTTTCTTCAGGCTTCGTTCGAAAAAAATGCAACTGCATCAGCTATTTTTTATATTTGCACTATTCGTACTATAGGTATCCTAAACTTCTAGACTTCCTGACGTCTAAGTTTCTAAGAAATCAATTGTTAACAAAGATCAATTGTTAACAAAGATCAATTGTAAACATGGCATCGATTGTGTACAAATTTATGTTGATTAAATTCTAATAAGGACGCAATTAGCATATGTTTTGGAAATATAACTATTTGAACATAAAATAATTCTACATATTCAAATTAAATTAATTAGACTAACCTTAGTATATTAGGAATAAAGTAACAGTACAGATTTTTAATAAAGGCCAATGTTGCGGTCCGGAACATAAGAACTACGATTTTCTATCATAAAAGATAAAATTCCTTTTTAATGATATTTCTTGTTTTTTATTTGTCTATGAAAATAAAATTTCACGAAATAATAGGCAAGTATAATTCACAGAAATTGAATCACCACCGGCCTTTTGTAACAAAGGATACATTTATGGCACCCGAATTTTCGAGTAGATGCGTATCAAATCATTATCGAAAAATGATAATCTACAACCATTATTTGTGCCGGCGCTTAATCATTTAGTGGAAATAATGTCATAAGCGACTTGTTAATTTAAATATCACCTATTAGTTAAAATAAAATATTATATCTTTGATCATCTATCAACCAAAATACAGATGTAGCATTACGGAACTAAAAAAAATGCATTGGTCATAATTGGCATTTGCGAGTCGGTTAACTTTACCTGTCAATCCGGTATATCATTTGGCGGCACAAAAAACTACCAAGAACGTATAATCCATAGTTTCCCTTATTTACAATAACTGCAATATTTTTTACGGAACGGTGTTCTGTAAGAAAAATGTAAGAAATTTAAAAAATATAGTGT
This sequence comes from Sesia apiformis, assembly GCA_914767545.1. NCBI lineage: Eukaryota > Metazoa > Arthropoda > Insecta > Lepidoptera > Sesiidae > Sesia > Sesia apiformis. The sequence goes on along the minus strand of OU611963.1, from coordinate 11,859,357 downwards.
AATATTTCTCGGTAAATGTGTTTGCGTAATTGTAAGTAATAAAGTAAAACAAAGAGTCTTAAAAACGTAATTATTACTTTTTACTCAATTATCATGACCTTGACATTTTATTTATACCACTGGTATTATCTACATATTTTCGTTACGACTTTTTGGCGGTAACTCGAAAAGTGATGATGAGTTTTCGTTGGATTATTATAATAATTGTGTATTACATGTTTTGTGGTTTAATAGTGATAGTTTATTAAACTTCAAAGTGTTTTTCGTGCTTAGTGTTTATGATAATCAAATAAAAACGTGGGACCACGTTTTCCTTGTGCTTCCAAGGAGTCCTCTTCTGTTCTCAGTAAACCTACTATCGCTTTACTGAGCGACTCCTGACTTACTACGACGGGACTGGATATTGACGGGATACGTTTTAGACTTTGAAATTGTTTATTACGAGGAAAACTTGACACAGAATGTGATAATTTTCATATATGAAGAGAAAAAAAAACATTTTCATTAAAGCCTGACCAGAAAAATAAAAAGCTTGCTGTGGGGGCGCCACATTTGCTTTTTTCATAGCTAGTTAGTGTTGTCAGTAGAAGATATTAGTTCTATTAGTTTTACGCATCATGGCGAGGTTTTTTATTTTCTTGGTAAGGCTAACAAGGAATTATCGATGTCTCTAATGGACAGTCACGAGCGAAGATAACACTAATTCCTACAGCCGACTGGCCGCGACCGACTGGTCGAATTCGGAATTATTCCACTGTCACAGAAGACTGCCGTGAAACATAAGAAAGTGATTCCGAAATAAGTAACAGATCTCGTCCCATTTCATTCCGTCTAATCCCATTCTATTTTGTGACATCCACTCTCATACTCTTCTATCCCTTTCTCACATCGAATGAATGAGAGTGTTAGGGGATTAAATAATGATTTAATAATTCTCTATCCGCTACATAATAATTCTCAGTAGGTACTTTTTATAAATCGCGATGCAAGCGCCACGTTTTAAAGCCTTTAAACCACGTACAAGTCACGAAGGACGTGGCGGTAGGGACTTTATAGGATGATGGCAATGATGATTTCATTATTTAATCATTAATCATTTAAACGAGCCAAACATTTAGCATCTCAATGGATAAATATGTCGCTTAAGTCATTTAACTTCACATCGCAGGTTTGATTAATTAAAATAACAAGTAACACAAACGCGTGAAGGGGGTCGTCAATAAAATTTGTTCTTTAATTATACTTTATTGGGCCAAATTGGCTTTGTTTTTTCGGCGGGAAACTGTATTCGACGGAACCCTTTGTCAGTCGATCGGTTCTATTGATGATTTTATAAGGTCAATAATCATTATTGACCCAAATCATATAATTAGCTAGTTTTAGAGAAGGGTTCGGAGGGCATCATAATTTATACTTTTATTTCGATGAATTCGGTTTACCTAATTATTCTGCTGTATTGTTTTTTCACTTATTCTGAATGATAGCACTTTAATGCTCTAATAATATTAGTTGAAACTACCTAGAAGTACCTAGAACTATAATAAAATTCAAATTGGTTAAATATGCTGTAGAATTTGAAAAATAAAAATGTCTGGTACATGTGTATCCACCAATCCGCTCTAGGACTGCATGGTGGATCGTGGAACGTCCGAAACCTTTGAGTAATTTGTTAGGAGAGGCCTGTGCCCTGCAGTAGGAATTTATAGGTAGATATCGAAAAACATCATTAAGGATAAATGTTATTATTATTGTATCTATATACATACAAAGGAAATACATTGTCTGTTTGTTCTTACCAATGTCAGAAGACTTTCAGAAGACCCTAGTGTGATTTCATCAAATTCAGTCCATAAATTCAGATAGTAGGTATAATCAATAGTTCAATAGTCAATTTTAACATAACATTTATCATGATAATTTTAACATAATATTTTTAACATAAAAATTTTAACGGAAGCATAAGTAACACTATATTGGGAAATAATACCCTATTGTAATAGTATCGATCGATGTCAGTCGTTTCGATAGAACGTCCCACGACGGGGCACAGATCTCCCTTATTAAATCACTAGGGGGTTTCTGGCCACAATCCACCAAGCTGTGGCCTAGTGTGGATTGGTTAACCACATAGCTACTCCAGATAACTTTTTCAAATAAAAAAGCAATATGTTTAATCAGTAGGTAACTAAAAAGTAATTGTTAAGAGATGTGTCAAAACTGACTAAAACATGCAAATTTTTTTTTCAAACAGCGTAAAGTATGATTAAAAAAGCTGTATCCTATCTTCGGCCCCATTAATTTCAGGCACACCAAGGTGGCCAAACAAGATAAGCTTGTTTGGACATGTTGTATTTATACTTCTGGGACACACGAGTTTTTATCTAAATTACGGTTTTGGGAGCTTTAGCTGGACATATCTATTTAAGGTCCAATCTCAATTAGAGGGACGATTCTTCACATTTTTTTTTATTGACAGTGGTTTTAAACAGGTTTTGTGTATTTAATATAATAATCAAATCAAATCATAATAATGAATATGTATATTTTGAGAAGGTACATTATTATTATTATCATATTATTATTTAGATTGACATATTTATACTTTGTTTTATTGACATTTTTGGAAATTGATTTTGACAAGTGTTTAATGGATTCAGTTTATACGAGTATATTTAAAATTAATTCTTGCACGTCTGTTGGGGCAGAACATAAAGAGCCATGTTTGTAATCAACACCATATTTGTTACCAATGTTTTGGCAAAATAAATTATTTAAATGAGTGTATATTCCCGAATCAGATATTTAAGTTACGCCGACGGATCGATGACTTTAACAACGATCGCCGGTGGTGGCTAGTTCAGAAGAGTCGAAAACCTTGCGCGGTTGAGAAAAGCCTTGAGGAGCGATATAGGCTGATTGCATGGTATAGGTATTTACTTATATTCACCGATCTATTTTAATAAGAATAACAATATGTAAAAAGAAAACAAACCAAACACTATGCGCAGAAAAATAATTATGGTTTTTGTGGTAGCACAAATTTATATATGAGAAAGATATATTCCCAATAACTAATAATTTCTATTATGATTTTTTGCTTTACATAACTACTTTTACATATAATATGCATTACTACTTGTATTTTAAATGGATCTAAAATATTGTACATTGTAATTAATTAGTCTTACATTTCCCTGTAAGTGATTTTGAGAAATATAGTTTCACAAAGCACTTAAAATCATTTTATTACATTACTTTCAGTTATCATTTCGTTTCTTTCATGTTTCGTCCCAAATTTTACTGGACTCTCATGATTCATCGTGAAATTTGAGCAGTGCATTTAGTTATTAGTTAAATGGCACTTGAATGCTGTTAGGAAATAAAAACCTTTAATTGCTAGGCCACACACAAAACTATATAAACGAAAAAACACATATTAATTAACCCGCCAATGTTCCACAATCGCAGCTGTGACAAATTAATTTCGTTAATCAAACGCGGCGCAAGCGCAATGCATCACGGCGACAGCGGTCCCGGAGATAACATTAGCGTGATATACGAGTGCCCAAAAATGTCGGAGACACGGTACCGGGTAACATAGTAAGGGACCATAAAATCATAAAACTATAATACTCCTAATATGCACTACGCCCAAATGTAACTTTAATATCTGTCATGGAATGTAATTAATTAATACAAACTTTGTATACGTTATCTTGCCGTTTCTTTACTGAACCCAATAAAAAGTATAGTAAACGCTAGGAAAAGTCCAACAAAATGATGCGCTCAAAATGACAAAATGAGACATAATGATAAGGAATAAACAATGTTTATTCTTTAGGTTTTATCCAAAACCTCTAAATTCTAACTTGATTGTAAATTAATAAAAAGATACGATTTCTTGTGCATCTTCATAGTATTCCTTTAAAATAAAAATCCATGAAAAGGCACTCGAAAAAAATACATTGAAAGAAATATCTTTAAGAGAGTTTTTTTTTTCCTATGGAGTGTAGGTTTATTTTATTACATTACTCATTCTTGCAATATTTTTTTTTTTCAAATTTGACGCAAGATTACGTCCTGTATTTTGGTACTTAAGGCAAAATAACATCTGTGATGTTATTTTGCTGTGCTGCAGTGTGCTGCTGTCGTAGGCCCTTAAAATACTACCCCTCTTGGTTCTCCACGACGCTATAGAAACATAGTGGTTGTCTGATTGAGGAGCATTTAACTCGTTGGCTAACAGATCACATACTGTTCCTTAAATATATTATGGTCAGAGGTGTTAAAAAGACCCCGCAGCAGTATAACAGTTAACACGCACTTTCGCGGTGTAACATTGACAAATATTTTGGATATTTTTACGAAAGACACGTTTGAATTTTTTTTAATTTTATATTTCAACGTCCTTTTTATCACATAAATCTTATATTAGAATATTACTTAGCATTTACTTAGCTTTCTATTTTCATTTAAAAGGCTCTTTAGAAAGGTAGGGAAAAGACTAGACACTGATAATAAACATTTTTAGAAACCTTTTTAAATAAAAACAATTGATTTAATTCACTATAAATCATTGGGAATCCTTCTTAACCATAACACTATTATACATTAGCGTTATCACCACACTATCAGCCTCATAAGGTTACCACATACCATTAACAATTTATTACTCAAACTGACAAACAAATTCTAACTTTCCATTATAACAGCCTCTAAACAGAGGTAGGTAAAGCAATTACAATTCCAGCTAAATTAATATAGACAAACATTATTGTGATAAAGATGGACGTACATCTAACTTCAATTCATGATTTATTACTTATCATATAAAACAAATCTCAATTAAGAGTTCATACACATCAAATTTTTTTGCGTGGGTGTAATATATTGAAATACATGATACATGAATACATGTAAACGTAGACGAGTCTATTAAAAATGATTAATATAAACACTGACTTTACATCCGATATACTCAACTTGCGTTCATTATATTATAATCCAGGAGAGGACAAGCAAAACATTGTTTCAAATAATAATTACGAGATTACACTAAATAATAGCTGCTAGTAATTTGTCTCAAATTTACTCAAACTGAAAATAATTTATCTTTATAAAATAGGCTTTGTTTGTTTCAGAACTTATTAAAAAAGTTTATAATAAAGATCTAAACTCAGCATTCGGATTAAGAACGATCGGAATTAAGTCATAACTCGGAATTACTCGTCGTGTTCTCGTATAATTATGGGGTTTATTTCTATTTTACGTTCATGTCCACTTTATAGAATTCACTTTTCAAGCTGTAGTAGGCCCTTTGAGCTTCAATTATTCTTATTTGTTTTAGTGGGTCTATTAGTCAAGCGCGACTGGTTAGTCGCGCTTGAATAGCCAAGATTGCTAATGGACGAAAATATATCGATAAGCATTGTTAATCTATAGGTGATACACACTGAAAACGTTAATTACTAGGTACCAATTACTAATTACTAGGTTAATTACTATACGATCCAAAATTATTAAAACATTTTCGCATAAATTTACAAAAATCATTGTTTGTGTCGTTAGCTCTTGGACTATAAGTGAATGATAGAGCTCAGAAGTAAAGAATAGTTTGTACGTGCGTCACCTCGATATTTCGTACAGAAATCTTCATCATGACTTAGGTAGTTAAAACCGGCGTGCGACATAAACATATTGCCTACATGGTTTTGCAATTTGATCTCTGACTAAATTTAGCGTTTTAGAAACCGTGCGAGGTGTTACTTAGTATTGACAAATTGACGAAATAAAATTTTGATAGAGACATTGATTGGCCAGTGCGAGTTTTGTCGCGGTTCAATGTGAATAATTTGTAAATCTATTCTTGCTATTAATTAGTACTTACATAGTTTCTCATTTTTTTACAATTTTTTTAAGAGTAAGCGGCATAGTCAACGCCTAGAAATTCATCAATTTGTTTTATTGTAAAAACCTAAAATTAACATATCAATCTGTGATCTTTGACCTTTGTCAATCAATTTATTAATGGCCCTATTGGGTCAAGCCTCGCTTATTAGGTCAATAATGCAAATACTGCAGGTTTTATGCAATATCATGCAAAATTTTCTAAAATAAATTAGATAAAGAATATTATAAGAATATATCAAAATATTAGAATAATTATAAACCAAATATTAGCTAGAATTTAAAGTGAACCAAAAAGTACCTATTGTAGGTACATCGTGCTTAATACGTCTATATATTGAGCTTATTGTATAATTTTAATTCTTGTATAAATTACATAAATTTCGGTTACAAAGTACATGTAGGTACATCGCTATTCTACACATTTAGTATAAAGGATAATAAAGTAAAAAAAAATCATATGTGAAATTAGACCTGAACTCAAGTCGAAAAACACAATCATATGTCTAAAGTTATTTTATTATGCTTCATTACGTAATGATCCTACACATAAAAGAGCCTTTTTTATAAAAAGAGCAGCCTTATTCAAATTTGTCCTAAGGCGCACACCGAACAGTGTAATCATCGCGTCTGCTATCTAACCAGATGACTGATCACTTATTGTTCGCCGGCTACCTGTCTTACCTGCCCATTTAAAAATACAAAATGTCCTATTAGCCTTTGCAATTTATGCTAAATTAGGCTTTGATTTCTCCCAAATAAGGTAGGATCTAGTGTACGAGCGTATAAGACTTCAGATAAAATTTCGCGTGTAGAATTGTAAAGCCGTGCTACTAGTGTTACGCGTCTCATAAAACCATGATGCAAATATAGACGTTCAAGTTAGCTTATTAGGGAAGGTTTTGTAATGTACGTGATGAGAATCAATTTGAAGTATTTTAAAAGGTTGACAGAAGCTTTTAAGATTTGTATCACGAGATTATTATAGGATAGCGTAATTTATGACCGTATCTTGAAGTGCATTTAGAAATCTAAAGTGTTGTTCCAATACAAAGGATTACTGGGTGGCGCGGATAAATTTTGTATAAAAACATGTGTTACATCTCAGCTTGATTCTTTTTTTAGTTTTTTCGAATATTATGATAAAACCAGTGCCAGCAAATAATGTTGAGTTATAATTCAGCGTAGAGCAAAAGAATAATTTATCCCAGCTGGTCTAGCTAACTGGTCTATTATTAAGTTTGGCAGCACATTGCTACCTCTAGTAACCAGCGCTTTTCGTTCATTCACTGCTGGACGTGGGCCTCCTCAAACACATTGTCTTGTCCATGAGGAATGCATGGACTTAAAACGGGTCAAGTGGGTTGGCAAGTTAAAAGTTTCTTTCTTTTAGTTAGTTCTCTTTTAGAGGCACTGTAGTTCCCGAGGGCTTGTGTTAGCGGCTTTATTGCACCTTAGTCGTCTTTGACGTCACACACGTGCCACGGGAAGTGATGTGGGTAGTGTTATTCTAAAGCCAGCTGATACCACACGGCCGACCCTCTAGTATTTCAATTAATAAAAGTGCTAACCAATACTGGTTACTATCAGATGAATTATCCCATATGTACCTGCCTGTTAAACCACTTATTACATCAACAATTCGACTATCAAAACAACTCAAGCTACACGATTTGATTTAATAACAACCTTGGGGTCGATCGTTCGATTCCCGAATGCTTTTGATTTGCTGGGAAATTATTGTAATCTGTCACCGAAAACAATGGGAGGCGGGCGAGGGGTGAGGTAAGAGCCAGGGAGGGAGGAGTGCGTCCATTCATCGGTCTGTTCTCTCGCATACCACAATGTGTTACACAACTAAGAGTTTAAAGAGGCTTCACTCATCATGTAGACCAAGTAAATGAGGTAAACTGCTCGTAAAATATACGATAAACTAAGTAAATATTCGGCAAGTTAAAGGTCACAATAGCGTTAAAATTACACTAACATCCCTAAGTGTTCTTAAACAAAGTAAATGGTGACGGAACAAACATGCAACTTCCCGTCCGAGTCGCGAGCGCACACGCATTTATTTAGGCGCCGGAAAAAATATAACATACGGACTTTATATAATGCTAGGGATTTTGTAAGTTCTGTCTTTATTTACTATATTTTTTGAAGGAAACTCTCAATAATATCGAAAATTGCGATTATAAACGAACTGATATTAAAGGAACAATGTTGGTTACCTTGCGGAATACCCCCCAAAATGAATTGACTTTTGACATTTGAGTATAAGAAACCGTTTAAGAAGTAAATTAGGCGATGTAGCATAGCCAAAGATTATGACAAATAATAATTAATAAATGATTTGTCTGCAATGGCCGCTAAAAATCTCTTCCAAGTTTAACTATAGTCGAATTCTATTCAATGACCAACCAACCGATAGTTAATATAAATAATTAATTAACAATAATTAATTAATAGTTATTTTAAATCGAATTGATACTATTTAATTACTGTTAATGTATTTATAACAATCATTTACTGCAGCGGCCATAAAATTAAATTGAACATAATATGTTATACTCAATTCAACATATATTCATTTGGCTATTTAATATCAGGTTTGACACTTGAGACTGTGAAATTTTCAAAAATTTGCGGATTGTATTAAATTAATAACTAGGCATATTTCCACCAATCAATCGGTGGAATCATAATTCTGTCATAATGGAATCATATCCATTTTGACAATAATATGACCAAAGTGATGACAAATTATGACCCAAAATACGTCGTGATTGCAAGATGAAGACATTGTTGCCCTGCAATGAGACCTTGTAGACTGATATCGACCAAAATAACAAATTGTAAAGATTTCTTTTTTCTTTTTTCGGATTGGCTAAATTCTTGTGGCCCTAATGGCCTTTCAAGAGTCACCGGATATGTATGGTTTAGTTACAGGCGCATAAAGCGTTTTTTCTTTTTTCGGATTGGCTAAATTCTTGTGGCCCTAATGGCCTTTCAAGAGTCACCGGATATGTATGGTTGTGCGAGCGCAGAAAGCGTTCAGCCAGGAGCAAAGAGCATGTGCAAGAACGAGCCTAAGAGCACCCCCGCCGGTAGACCGGCACGGCGCAGCGGAAGGAACGGACCTTGGCTTTGGCGTTGCTTTGGGAGGGTACCCCGCGGGATCGCGAGTCGGTAAGAAAGAAATATAATATAAAAAACTTTGACCTCCAAAAATATGCGTAGACTCTTGGATTTGGTTGTCATCAAATCATTTCTTTTGAACTACGAGTACTTACTCATTTGAACTACTCACTCACACATCTATTCCTAGTTTAATTGTCGTTTAATACTTCTAAATAATAAAATACGTTATGTTTTGTATCATTAAGGTTCAGTATTCAGTATCTAATCTAATTCCAGTATTTACTTTATTTTTTAATTTTTAATCTTCCATCCGTAAAACAATCAGCTATACCGGATGCAATTAAATTCTAAATGATTTCATTCCAAAGAATTTCCTGAATATTCATTGGGTCACGATTTTGCCATGCTAGTATGTTACTCACCATACTGTAGCACCATGGGGGGTTAAAAATCATTCGTATCTCTATTTCTATACCTACCGATTATTGTTATTTAGACATTTAATGTTGTAAAATTAACATTAAAAGTGTAAGTCTATGAAACATTTTATACTGCGAACCCGTAGGCTGTGGAACGAACTGCCTCAAGAGGTCTTTCCATTAAGCTAAGATATGGGGTCTTTTAAGAAAGCTGGGAACAGGATTTTGCAAGGTCGGCGGTGCACCCGCATGCCCCCTGGTGTTACAAGTGTCCATGGGCGGCGGTAACACTTACCATCACATGGGACCGCTTGTTCGTCCCCCCACCTCTCTATAAAAGAAAAAGTCACTAAAAATTATAAGATCTTTAGAGGCGTTGACACGCAGTCATGTCGCTGAAAAGTTATATGTCAAGTTTTTCAATTATCTCCGTAAAGATACAATTCCTATAATTGGACATTTATAATGAACCATAAATTAATGTGTACTCTTTATAATCGTAGACCATCATTAAAAGTAGATGTCCAAGTACGTGACTCCACAAAGGATTAGAAAATCAATAAAGTATCAGTCGTTACAGGACAGGTTCGCTTTCGAGCGCGCATCGTTGTAATAGGGGACTGCAAATGAAATGGCATTAGACATTTAACGTACAAGGCTATATATTTTAAGAGCCGCTCTTATGGGACCGTTTGTGACCTTATGTTGGCTGTCGCCACAGCCGCTACGGGTTAGCGAAAGATTGCGCCTGAGTTTAGAGGGACGTGCGCTTTAATCGTCGATAAGATTTATCGATAGGCATTTTTTGAGTTTAATATTTGATTTGACAAAAAACTAAATAAGTGCTTAGGTGTTAGATGTTGTGACTCTCAATTACGAGTATAATAATTAATTTAGACAATTACCTATATAATAATCATTTATATACCTAAATATAGATAGTGAATGTTAGAAAAGCCATTGGAAAAACTCAAATTAGTGTGTAAATGAAAGAAGTTTTACTGGATTATCATCTAAAAGACCTGTTAAGATATAGGCTGTAATTATTTGCGGGTCGCGTTTTCTTCAGCGCCCTACTTGCTAAAGGACCACAATGTTAGGTAATACTATTCACAAATATACCAAACTCTTAAAAAAGCCTTAAGGCATTTTGTTTGTTCTATTGTTTTTTTCTTTCTTTTGTTTGGCGCTGTTGTATATTATTGTGTCGCTGTATTATATTTATTGTACTATATAAAGAGTACTTATTTACTATTAGTCTTACATATGATAATAACAAACACATAATAATTGAAAACTAGTAATTGATACCACATTATGACACGTTTAAATAAAACAAACATCGAGCAAATGAATAATGAAGCTATTACGAGTACAAGCCGGTCTTAAACTGAGCAGGATATATGTGGTATTATTATACTAAATCTTTAGTCTCCTACAACCTCAAAGAGACCTCCGTGATACCGATGCAGGATATGTCTAAGTTATGTTTAAGTACATAACTGTTTTATTTCAACTGTTATTAAAACATCGATAAGTCAAAATTCCTAGTTGATCGCGTTCCTATTCCGGCCGCCGCCCACGCGGGTCGCGTTCGGCGCTTGCGCCGCCCCGCGTTCGTGACATAACATCACGGGATCGTTCAATATCTTTCGCAAGTCTTCGACGCACATCCGCAACCTTCGGTTACAAATTAAAATAATAATGCTTTCCACGCCTACACATTTTATTACTAGAAAAACTCTCAAATCGTCTTTTTCAAGAAATCTCACATCATGACACCTACGCTTCTACTAGAAAAAAGTTTATTTATGTCGCCATAACGCGTTTACTTCATTCAAAGATCCAATTAAATGTATCCATTGACTGGTCGGCAACGGGACCGTCCAGTCACAATATTGTAACATAATATCGGATCATTAAGGCACTTTGACACGGAAATGTGTGGGTGCGAAACCACCGTATCTAAACTATAATTTGAGATCCGTCCGTCGTTCCGTTATAAGTCTAGTAATCGGCGTGACCACGTATAATTGTTGTTGAGAACGGTGATTTGTTAAACCACGAGTTTTAATTGTTAACACGTGCGTCAAATTTAGTATACTGTCATTTATAATGGATGGTATTGATGTGGGTGCTCTCAAATAACAACTTTCTATTTGTTTAAGCAGCTATGTTTGTTTGGGTAATGGAGAGCTAGCATTTATCTGCACGAAACGTTTTGGAACCATAGTGGTTAACAAATTGCTCTGCCAGAGCGAAAACAGATGTAGTGTGTAGGTAGGTATATAAAAATAAGATTTACCTGCTTCTAAGTCGTTGCTTCTAGTCGTTATAATTCTTTAACACCTTTCTTAAACTTCAAATTAATTAGATGAGTAATTAGTTCAATAGACATCTCGCAGTAAAATTGTAAAATGATTATATATTTTTTTAGAATATGTAGCATTTTTCACAATATTAGCGACATATTTTGAACTTTATATATGAAAGTTGTGTTTTTGTGTTTTTGGAAAATTGTGAAAAGTGTTGTATTTTAGATAGTGTTTAAAATTTATGATAGAAATTTTATCAGACGCACTTTGAATATTCGACTGTAGCCGTTAATATCGATACAGAAAAGAAAAATTAAATTACCGCCTAAACCGCCGATTGATTGAATCACTCAGCGGACTAATTATAAATATTATAATGTAACTGTAATACAACATAATACACAAATTAATACAAGCTAATAACTTTACAGTGACCCTAAAATCAATTAGTAAGAAGAATTAAGAATTGATATCGATATCGAATTGATGTCGATTGACATTGTAAGAATTGATATCGAATGATCCGTGACATTCAAAATTATTATCATTATTTTCCCACGTTACCTTCCCACCTTCTCACGTCATATTACATGTGTATTTACTCCAATTACAGTCACGTTTGAAGTTATATTAGTTACAAAGCATTTATCTATCATCAAATTTATGCTGAAATATTAATAAGTTCTTACTAAAGAAGTAAAGTTAATAATTTTATATCACTCATATATTCTTATCGGTTGCAAACTCCTGACTCGCCGACACTGGAATAAAATGTCGACGCCACTCGAAGTCTTGACGATGTCCCCAACCCGCTCATGTGACAAACTCTGATTAATTCTTTGCAATATTAAGCTCTTCGTCCACATTAAGCTGGGATTTGCAAGAGTTTTGGAAATATCTTTATTCATTGCTACAAATATACAAATATAATGTGTAAGAAACACATATGACCAATTAGGTCATATAAGCATGGCAAACTCGGCACAAACTCTTAGTTTCGATCAAGTAGCAGAGCTATGGATAGGTTGTTTTTGGGTGAGGAAAGCAGTTCATGCAATTCCAAAAAAGTCGGCATTACTTTTCATCGGTAAGTAAAAATAACCTGATATACGCCGTCGAGCATCGCTAGATAGGCTGAATTTTATTCGAGTCAATTCAATATGTTTATTTTAACAATTTATTGCATATGCATAGTCTTTAGGCTAATTGGTCTATGCATATAAAGAATGATTGAACCCAGTCATAATACAAGAACGTTTAATAGTACCTACATTAGTGCAATATAAAAGAAAGAATTAAATTTTAACACCTTTTTTAACTTTTATACTACATAATATATTACTCTTATTTATAGCAATAGAAGTTAATCTCATAAGACAGCCTAATGGCGCAAATTCAAATATGCTGACTTGGCCATTATTGAGTTGTGACCGTGCCGCAAAGGAGTCGCACAAGACTACTGAAAGTGTAACACAAAAATATATCTTAAATAATATGTGATCTGGTTTCATAATAGGTACTTTGTTGCCACTTCCAGTTTCACAGAAACTTTGGGGAAATGTTAAAAATAACATTATTATTTCATTGCTTTATATTATGATATGATATCGGGTAATATGACTATTATATTATGATTATATGATATGATAAAATATGATGTCAGGACATGTAGAAATTTAAACATAATTTTGATACAAGGAATATTATCTCGCGTCATTACAAGTTTAGTGGTTCTGTATATTGATAATACATATAAATATGTGTGTGTATGTGTGTAGTATGTATGTATATGCAGATTTGTATATTATACGTATATTGTTGTCATTTAAGTTACTTCTCATCGCACCTCCTAATTATATCTCTTTCTTCAACCCAAAGGTTAGCTGCTAGAAAATGGCTTAAGGCATTAGGCTCGCCTTGAAAAATGTTAAGCTAAAAATATAATTAAAAGTATTAATTATTTTCGCCAGCCCTTTTCTAGTGCCTTACTCCTGGCTCGCCGACATCGCGCTAGAACGTCGGTCGACGGCACGCGACGAGTCGACGACGCGCACCCCGCCCCGCCCGTGTGAAACACTGCGATTTATTCAATGGAGATATTCGCTCCGGTTACACTCGTATTGATAGCCCTTTATAATGGCACAGGGTTTGCATGCAAAATAACAAAAACAACAAAAGTAAAATGTAAAATAAATCTGTTTCCAAGATATTAACATATTTTAAAGAAGTAACATACATTTGATTACGAAAATAATTTTAAATATTTATCCCAAGTATAGAAGAAGCTATAGAAATTATATTAATTTGTCTTTAATATTTAATTTTGTGCCAGAATTATGCCATTATTATGCCAGTACTATGGATGTTTGGTGTCCTGTGCATTGTCTTGTGCATGAGGGATGAATGGCTTTAAAAGGCCATGCTGACGAAGCAGGTTAGTGAGTCCACTTGTTTAGAGGTGATGCATTTCCTCAAGGCTTGTGGTAGCGGCTTTTTTATCACTTAGTCGCCTTTTTCGACTCTCCCGGCAAAAGGGTGGTACTATTCTAAAGCCCACTGACACCACACGACCAAAACTATGCTCATAAATCACTGTTTTGTATGTGTTGCACTCTCCTGAAGAAATTTTTATAAATACTCACTGCGTTTTGTAATATTTGGCAGCCCTGAAATTCTTATACTTTTCACAGCGTTTTTGCTGAAAACAAAATATAACTATGATGAATTTCAAATTCGTAACCAAAATCGCAGTCTTTCGCAAAAATCTCAAGTAGGTATGAGTGACTCACTCATAGTGACTATCTTTCAATGTTATTTTTTTAATGTTGGTAATTATAATTACTCTTGATTTTCAGCCCTAATTTTGTGATTATAAATGTTACTGTCTTGAATATTTGTATATACTCGATAAGTAACTGACTACTTGAAGAAAATCGCCGATAATGGCTGGATGAGAAGAGCCGAGTATCGTATGTAGTAGCGATATTTGGGAGAGGCCGATATCCAGCAGTAGAGTGATACAGGCTGTTGGTCACTAAAAAATTAAAATATTATATAAATATTAAAGTTGTTGTTATAGGAAAAGGTGACAGACAAGCAGACAGTCCTCCTGATGGTAAGTGGCTACTGTCGTCCATGAATATCTGCGTCCCAACATCAGTCCAGAATGATAATCGTTAGCACGCTCACGGATGCGTTACCAACCGTTAGAAATTTAGGAATAAATTTAGACAAAGGGTTGTAAAAATAAGGAGAGACAGAATAGGATGGAATGGGATTGAGCTTGAGCATATTTTACTCCCAACCGAAAACGTAAATTGGGGAAATAGGGTAAAATGGGAAATGCAGTACATGTTACGGTAATCTTCTGTGGTAACTTGGCCAGTCGAGTGCGCCCCGCGGCGAGTGGGATTGCAGTGTGCTAAATTTAATAAAATTGAATAATTATCCACATTTCACTTTTGCCAACCCTACAAAAGCAATGCGAATGCCTTTTTTCCAAGTGAATGGGAGGCAGTGCCTTTAAAGTCGAATGCCGGGCCGTGTCCAACACCGTGTATACTAACATCGACCGGATCAAACTTATGTTGGGCCGTATGTCTCGACCTTATTTATGCGCGATAGACAGTAATTTATTTTATCCTAGGAATCGACGATTTGATGTATCTTGAAACGTTTTGGTATCCTATCTTTAGACAAGTTCTACAAAACCCTTTTACTAACAACTAATAACTTTCACTTTACACGTTAACGAATCATCTTTGTAAATGTACTGAGCTAAGTCTGCCGTTTCACTAGTAATCATAAAGATATTAACACTATTGTCAAAAAAATCAAGGTATTTAGATTTCTACATAAAAAGTAGGTAATATTAAAAACATGAAGACCGCGATCGTTAAAATTGAAAGTTTTTTTTTTTTCTATAGAAAGAAGGTAGCAGAAGAACAGACAGTACACCTGCCACCGTGTACACGTGTACATCGTGTACATATAAATATATATTTCAAATAAATATATATTTATTTGCATATATATAATATTTATTTTAGGTATATGTATGTATATATATTTTAAGTGTTTATAATTATTAATTATGTTTGTATATTTTATATATTGTCGTTCACTTGCACTTACCATACAATCGCTATATAGTCCCAAGGTTGTCTGGGAGAAAATGCTTTTGAGCATTAAGTTCGCCTTTTATTAAAACAATAAAGTGTAAATAAATAGGACAGAATGGGATGGCAAAAATCTCTGTCACAAGCCCTGCACTGGTAGACTTACCAACCTACTTGGGCCGCGTGGCGTTTTAAGGCAATACCTATATGGCCCCATACACAAAGACAATGTGCCTAAGGAGGAAAATGGACGAAAAAAGAGGCTGATTACGGTTTATGATTTCACAGCAATCACGAAATCGGGAAGAGTTTACAAACAAGATTGCATCGAATATATTTTTGGAACGAAGTTCCTTTACGCGGCTTGCGGTAGGTGTGATTCGAGAGAAAATGTAACGTCACGTAAGATTTTACCCCCTCCATACGCCTTTCTCTTTCTATGTGTGTGTGTGTGCGTGCGAGTATCGAGACCGAGACTCAAGCAGAATAACAGACGTGCAGACTAGTGTGTGGCCGGTTGTATAACCTAAATTTTTTATTTTTGATTTGATTCCTTATTTTATATTATTTGCATTGAAAATATGATACAAAATACAAAAAAAAATACATGAACTATACAGATTTTATTTCGAATTACATTCGGAGTTTTAAAAAAAATGCGTGAGGATCTTCGTTTCTGACGGGGCCCCTGACCGCACACGTTTTTTTTTTATTAAGGACGTTTCCATATGAGTGTCAAGAATTGAAACTATATATTTTCGACAATAAAACATTTTATCAGTTCATAAAAGAATTAAGTAACATTGTGGACAAGATTAAATGTTACTTGGAAAGTCAATTTCATGCAATTTTACGAAATACCGCAACCGCAGTTTGTGTTACGGTCATGCGATCGACCACATCGCTCATTTACATGGAGGTACGATTGCGTTCGGAGATTTTCATTCTCATACTACATTAGCGCATTTTCCTCTATCTCCAATTGTTGTCAACCTTTTTAACATCACACTGTGACACAGGCCTAGTAAATTCACCACGTCGGCCCAGTGCGGATTGGTGGATGTTTAATTAGCACCTTATATTTTCTTCTATCTCTATTTAGCGTCTTCATTTTTATTTACCTATAATAATGTTATAGATATGTTTGAGAGAAGGCATCAAGCGTATAATCTAATTTTCACCTTTTAAAATCTACTTCCAGAATAGGAACTAGTGGTGTATCGATCACCGTTTTTGCGGATTGAATCGATCATTAATACTTTTCAATACAGAACGTTTCACGTTGATTTCATCAGTGACGGAGTCACTTAGGGAAGCATCCCTAAATATAAATATGTTAGGAGTAAGATACTCCTTAAAGTACTTCTTACCACATAAGTTGGAAGCGCTTTAAAATAGTGTTTTAAAAAGTGTCTAACGAATCTGATTGCTTAAATATCTGTTAGATCAGCATTAAACACTGTTTTAGACCAGCCACATATTCAAAAATTCCTTAGCTAAATACTTGACTCTTACTGATCTCTTGACGCTTGTCATTGAGCTCACCAAGTTGATTCGATTTCGTTCATTGTGCCTGTTGTAAGTTAATTTCCAATATTTAAACAGGAACAGTGTCTTACTGTATTCTCACATGGGTTTTAATAGTCAAATTGGTTTTTCTAATGTACATATTATGTTAATTTTCATTTATCTATGTTCAATTTATTTTCCATGAACTGTATTTTAAAGCGCGCCATTTTGTTATTTCCAACATTAGCAACTCCATGTCAAAGCATATGTACGCCCTATTTTGAATTGCACGCGTGTTGATTTAGCACCTATAGAATTTCTTCTATTGACATCATCCGATATCTTATTCCATCTTGTACCTATCATAAACCTCATTCATTGTGATTCCTGTACCTATCATATCATTGTGATTAAAACTAATCTGTCTCTATATAACTTTAAAGATTTTCGCGTTTTTCACACGTTCCTATCTTATTGCATATTATGGCGCAATAATGATCTTAGATATTTTTTTAAGACAAATTTTTAATTAGTAATATTTATTAATAATTGCTCGTTCATTATTACTCAAGATTCACCGGTAGTACTAATATTAATAGCGAAATGACAATGATAATTGTATGGATATCCGGTGTCGCCACTCTCACATTGAAATAACGACAATAAAAGCATTCTGATTAGCTATTTGTGTTTCACAAAAATAACCGTTATAACATAAAGAGTAAACATTTAAAACCTACTTTATTATGACAGCAGTAAGCTTTATTTCTTTTTGTAATATAATATTTAATATATTTTGGCAATCATTGGATGTTGTGTCAAAAGTACAGGAATACATACAATGAATTTATTACTTTATCTTATGTGATATACTACACCCTATTTACTACACTATGTTAGATTTTATAACTCTTTGTAGGGGGAGAGTGCACGTGCATTCCCACAGCCGCTGGGCTACTTCACAGTTACCCCTCTCTCACAGAAGACTATCTTGAAATGTACTGCACTTCCTACTCGGTAGTGAGTAGAGTAGTCGGTAGTTTCAGTAGTGAGTGAGATATGCCAGAGCCCATTCCCATCCTATCTCATATCTCCCCATTTTCCCAACCCTTTCTCCCAAGAGATTGCTTAATCTGTAAAGGTAGGCAGCGCATCCGGGGGTGTGCCAACGTTTGTCATTCTGGACTGATGTTGGCATGTGTCACGGATGTCTTTGGGCGAGAGTATCCACTTAGCATCAGGTAGACTTTATGCTCGTCTGCCGTCTTTTTTCTATAAAGCAAAAACTTCCATTACAGAGTCCCAAATGACAGAGTTCCATAACTGTCCAACCAATTGTAATCGGTTGATTGCCAATTTTGACTAATATCTTCAATTGTATAGGCTGAAAAATATTTGATTGCGTTTGCATCAATATATTTAATTATTTGATAAGCAGTTGATAACATCTGCAGAACCTGCAATGAGGAATCAATGATTCATGTTCTGTACAAATACGACGGTCTGACGAAATTCGGAATAAGTATTTTAACGAAATATAACCTGGAACCAGAAGACTACAGGCTTCTACGACTCCGAGATATCCTGAAGTATATGGAAATAACATTCGGTGACCAAGAGTAGAAGGTAGTATAGTCGTAGAACGAGCGACTAGACGGTCGCTTATGCGACAACAGTTTAGCTAACGACACTTCGCTGACGTTTGCCGCATGCGGCTAAAATTGTCGCTTTAACAGCCGAAAAATAATGACTACGCGTCTACCCCCGTAGACGCGTAGGTACACAACAAAGTCACCCGTGGACCCTTTAGAATTGTTTTAAAAAACAGTTCTAGGTATTCTAAATCCTGTATTACGAGTACTATTAATATTTAGGTAGTTTATTAATTCATCGCTTTATGAATCGAACAATCATAACGATTTACATATCGTATCGCTAATGGCCATCTATGAATGTACCATTAACTTGCTAATGTGAGTTTACATACTAATGGAGACTTCACACGCAAAGATAAAAAATATATATACTTATCAGTCATACTGGTTCATTCACGGATGTTCCATTGATAGGCCGCTTTATTTGTAAAATAATTAAACATAATTACTAGGATCGATCGGAACGAATAATCTATTACAGTATCCATAGAGATCAAAGGAAACAATGGGCGGGTGGTCGATGCGTCTAATTAATTGTTATTTTTACTAAAAATTTTAACTAATGACCTCTGCTTTTATTCGCACCTACTTTTGTGTGGTGAACACCACACAAAAGTAGGTGTGATGTATGTATCTGCTTCATAAAAGAATCTCTTCCCGTGGATGTCATAAAAGTGAAAGTGTACACAGTGAACTTGGACTTTTTGTCGGGAACTCGAGAAGTGAAGTTGAGTCTTTGTTTGATTACTGTAAAAATTGTGTATTGGGCGTATTGTGGTTTAATAGTGATAGTTTATTAAACTTCAAAATGTTAGTTTGTGATAATGAAATAAAAGCGTGGGACTGCGTTTTTCGTGTGCTGGAAGCACACGAAGTCCTCTTCCGTCTTCAGTAAACCTACCATCGTTTTACTAAGCGACTCCTGACTTACTTCGACGGGATTGGACATTGATAGGTTACGTTTTAAACTTTAAAATTGTTTATTACGAAGAAAATTTGACACTGGCAGAATGTGCTAATTACAACATTGCCATATTCGTATGAAGAAAAAAAAAGAGTGAACTTGCTAAGATACACCATTATATTTTCTTTCAGTCTTTCATTTTTCCGATAGTATTGTAGAAATACGATCAAAGATAAAATAATAACGGCCTTATATCGAGCACCTGAATTGAATAATAGATTTATTCAATTCACGAATAATTCGAATGATATACCTACATTCGCATGCGCAAGAGATTTTGTACTCGTAAATATAATGCGAGTAATTAATTTCACAATGACCCCTGAAATTATAGATAAGCAGGCGGTCAGAGTAGCGTGGGCATGTGTAGGTGGTTACCATGGTAATGAGTATATTTCACACACACCGCATAGGCAATATTAAACGCGCGAGAGTATGACTTGAATCCATTCTGAAATATTAACTGTTGCTTGATATATATCGATATATACTGTGTATCGATGACAAGAGGTACGATATTAAAAGCCCGAAGTTGGTATCAGATTGAACAGCTCTCTAAAAAAAATTCCATCATACAAGTAGCAGTAGCGGAGAGGGGCAACATATCTCTGACTTTTAGGGACTATAAACCGCTGACGGATTGACGGAGTCAAAAGAGTACCACAATATGGGGTCTAACTTGAGCTTTGTAGAAGCAAGCGTTACCCCAGGGTGAAATACTGCTTCTCTCTATTAGTACTATGTTCATTTGCTTTTCTTGTAACTATCAACTGGGGGAGAACGGTGTACGCTGCATTCCCATAGCCGCTGCATCTTTCACAGAAGACTACCTTGAACTACCTTGAAATGTCGGTACTGAAATTCCCACGTTATCCAACTTCCCCAATGTACGTACGTGTTTCGGTAGTGAGTGAGTGTTTCGGTATCTCACCCCATTTTCCCAACCCTTCCTACAAATCCATTCCTCTAAATCTCCAAAGGTAGACTGTGCATGCATGATGACGTTTGTCATTCTGAACTGGTGTTAACATGTATCGCGGATGTGTATGAGCGACAGTATCCACAGATCATCAGGTGGACTATCAGTTTTCTGCCGCTTTCCTTCCGTAACAAAATAAAATAATCCCTTGGTATAAAATCCCCGCATTTCACTGATTACCGTCGCTGTACGGTCTCCGTTACAAAAACCTTTACACGTACTATTTTCTTGATTCCACAACATTAGGAAACAAAGCTGCCTTCCGCGTATTGTGTGGCGTTCGCGCCGTGAGCAAAATTAGCGCGATACAAGATCGTGTGGAAATGTTTGCTTTGTTCCTCTGCGACTTGGGTAGTCCATTGGTTTAGATGTTGGTAAAGTATTGATTCATGTTGTAAATATTTTTAATCACAAATATAACAATAACAGAGATCAGAATAACAGTACCATCACTCAATGTTATACGTACAATTTTACTACGCAACACAAATGAGAATTTTTTTATTATCAGTATTTTCACTACTGGTGAATCCCCTGGTGGTTTCAGACATTTTGCTGAAAACAAAGTTAAATATACGAGTAGTTTTGACATAGATAAGCGGTTTATTGTATACCAACATAATTAGTAAGAAGTCGAAGTAACTATAAAAGTACAATACAAGAAATGGCTTTATCGCTAAATCTTTGGATTACCAAGTAAAGAATAACTTGACGAGACTAAAGCTGTGATTTTAACTCAAATAAATTATACATATACACTCACAAAATTAAAAAACACGCATACATAGACACTTACCATCACGTGGGACCGCTTGCTCGTCCGCCCACTAGACTATAAAAAAAAAATACATATATGCATTTACATATACCTACATATATGTATATATAATATATATATATACGAGTATAAAAATTTTAGAAAGAAAAGTTATAAATATAATGAGAAAAATGAGAATCAAATGAGTGCAGACCTATTTTGCAATAATTTTCTAGTTAATATTCCGTTCGTATAATCGGAAAATGATTTACGTATACTTGTTACAGCGATTTTATCTATATTGCTATATTTATTGTCGATATAACATCTTCGAACAGGAATTTTAACACTGGTTAAGATCAAGGATTAAGGAGGGAATCTCAGTAATTGATCACTTATGACAGGCAAAAAAGCATAAGTGACTTTGATACTAAACGAACTTAGGTTATATTTCCAACTTTACTTTTTCCATAAAAGATTACTGTCATCTGTTTTAGTAACCGATTCTGGATAATCAAATATTTTTCACTAATTTAGGTTTATTGAATCATCAAAGAAGTTCATTTGATCATCCAATAAACTTAGGACGCTTCTAGTCCAATTTAAGAGATTTAGTTTCATTGAAATGTAGATATAAAATATAAGGATAAATACGTAACCGCGCATAATAAAGCAGAGGCCAATCGGATACATTCGCAGCTTATTTAGTCAAGTCCAAGCTATGTTCCTGAGAAATCGTGACGACAGTCGCCTCATTGGAGTTAAAAGCCACCACCAACTATTACTAACTATCGTTGCTTAAGCTGTGCGCATCGATATTGCTACTTTATTGCTTTGAGTAGTATTGAGAGAGTATTGCTACTGAGATTTTATTCATTTATTGAGGATTAGGGGCTCTGCGAGTATTGTGATCTATTATGATAATTTCCGATCTATTGTGATTGCCTTCTTTCGGTTCCCTGACAATTCCTATGTATCGCAGCATAATTGTTCGACTCGTTCTAGTTTTAGTACGTGAACACCCATATATTAATATCTTTTGTACATCAAAGGCAGATACCACATACGTACATGCAGTTAAATAGATGCATTGGTGTTTCATGCTACTCGGAACAAAATCTGCAGGTGTTTGAATGTACCGAGATATATTTTTTTAATCTATTCCATTGTGAATCTACTTACTCTTATACTTTGAGAAATAAGTAATTGTACTCACAGCGTATACAAACACAATGATACGTATAGATCTAACAAACGTATCTCATATCAAAGACATGTTATTAGAGAAAGGTGGTAAAGAATTAAAAAAGACAAATTAAGTTTTCAATTTTATAGCGCATAGGCCATAGACCATTCGAACATACTTAAACTTCCTGGCCGAAAGTAATACACATCGACCTTTAGAAAGAAACTATCGGCTAGCTTCGGTTTTGTAGAGCGATTTGTAGCCGATTTTGTAGCCGATCATAGTCGATGTGTATTACTTTCAGCCGGGATGTGAACAAGCATTTTGCATAATCTAAAAATGTTATAACATTTGTATATTTACTTACAACAGTTTTATATATTACAATAAAACAGTAGATAAAACGGTTGAGCCTGTACATTGACTCATTTAAAAAACAACTGGGAGTGTCTCTAGAAGCTACAGAACCCAAAACAGTAGTTTATAGAACTTTTGTCTGTATGGCTGTCTGTACGCCTGTTTGTTTGAGCATCACGTAAAAACTGCTGAACGGATTTGATCGAGTTTTCACTAATGTATGGTTTAGTATCCAGAAGTAAAATTAGTAAATGTGTCATATTCATATGACATAAGGAAGTTGAGTTATAGAGAAAAATAAAAAATTACTTTTAATAGAATTACTTCAAAACTACTGGATGGATTATAAGAAGGTTTTCACTGTCGTATAGCTTAGTATCCAATCTAACAGCAGTGCCAATATCTTATCTTTAAATTCGTTATATCAAGAGTAGGTTGAAAAAAATTCATTAAAATATTTATTGTCTCTTTGTCCAAAAACTATTATAGGTAATGAATTAGGATCTTCGCTGTTATTATCGAAGCTTATTATCCCTAAAGGAAATTTTGAGTATCACGGAGTATGTGGCATATCGTTGCGACATTGGGAAAGTACGGAAAAAAAATACCAATGACTATTGAATTCAATTTTTACTATTGTATTTTGAGGGTTACAATAACCGTAGGTATCGAAGTGCAATGTACTCGCACTCTTTGACAAGGAGCTGTCACGTACGGTGGGGTATACAAATCGATTTATAGCACGTATCCAAAGGTTGTGGAAAGAACTACCCCCTGACGTTTTCCGCTACCCTACGAGATGGATATCTTCAAGAATTACGTTTTTCTGAAATCAGTAACGAGCATGAACAACTTTTGGAAGATATCCGATAGTGCCATGAAAGTAAGCGTGGATTACATGGAATTTAGTTTTTCTGAAAACAGTGACACGGAAACATCGTATTATAATATAACATTATAGTGACATATTTGTACTTATGCACCTAAATTATAGGTATGCAATAGATATTATAATTAATAAGTATGCACATCCTTCACAAAACATATGCCAGAGAAGGGTCCCATATACCTAAATTTGACATTTGACATACAATCAAGGAGGTTGAAAAGATAATATCTAGGCTGAAAGCGAACACATCCGTGAAATCCATAATGTCGGTACTTTTACACGTGTTAAAAATCTTTTACAGCTGCTTAATTCACGCGAGCGAAGCCTCAGGCAGAAGCTAGTATAAAATATGAATATCAATAGATGAGTAAGTCTTGTCATCCGAAATGTTTAAATTGTTTTTGAGTTACAATATCCTCCTAACTGACTTTAAGACAAAGGTTAAAATAACGATGCGACATTTAAAAGACACGCCCAGAACAAAAACATCATAAATCAAAGAAGCCATTAAAAAAACAATCGCGTAATAGTTCTAAAAAATACTAGACTGGTACAAGACAGCGCAATACTCGTATCTACCGTGACTAAATCACGGATGACTTGCAATCCCATCCCCCCTGGTTAGTCATTGCGATATCAGAACTGTGCCGTGGGAACTAAAGTTAAATGTGAGTTACAGTAGAAAAATTTAGCTTTCTCGCCGTACGGGGCTTCCGTTGGGCGAACTAACCCGGAGATACGATCGAAGATGGCCGATATACGTCGCGAAACGACCGGCTGACTCACGGCTCTACGGCTGCTATATGAACCTTGGGAGACATGGTCACGGATTCAGAGCATACAAAGTTACGTAAAGTTAATTTAGTCATATGAAATGTGAGACAATTCCTACTGTCAGTAAGCAGATACACCACTAAAAACCTAGAATTCAAAGTAATTAGATTCCTTCAAACTATGAAACTTAAATTGTTCTTCTTTGTATTAGTGACCCTATTTGACGGAACCGCACTTGAGTGGCCAATATTATCCATCAAAGAGAGGTAGATAGATATAGGTAGATAGGTAGAGGTATGTAGGTAGATATTACCTGATAGTAGAATGCTATACAGTCAGTATTTACGTGATATTTAGAGAATTGTGATATTTAATGAGCATGTAGCGTGGTATTGGATTGTGATATTTAACACAAAATTTCTAGAAATCCAAAAATTCGCTTGCGATCCCGATATCGCGCGGTAAATATTGATCGTGTATTAGGCGGATCAATATTTATTTAATGAGTATGCTTTCTATCAGCGATGATTTGGTTTAACAAGTTAAGATGTATATATTTTTGTCTCTCTCGGAACCAATTTTTGGGCCTTTTTTCACTCGTTGATTCGACATAATATGCAGGCTTTAACAATATTCTGTACTCATTTTTAAAACAATAGGTGTGCACTCTATGAAGTTTGTAGAGATACTGACTCGATCCGTATTAAACGTGTAAAACCCATATCACAAAAAGTATCGCAATCCACATATCGCGATATATACTGACTGAATAGCATTCGCCATAAAGACGAAAATATCGCCGCTAGACGAGTCCCGTAGCGTATGGATTAGTCGTAAAAACCGTTAACGTTTTAATAAAAAAAGAAAAAGTTAATCAAAAACAAAATTAATAAAGCTACATATATTGCTAAACTTGTGAAAATGTTTTTTAACTATGGCATTTAACTTTAACATATTTGGTCTTTAACTCATTTGATTACATTGCATCTTTTTCTACCTTCACAATATAGAAAGGGCTGCAGCATAAATTAGGTTGTCAAAGAATAAATTTCGCACCTATTGGAAAGCAATCTAAAATAAAACTAAATCGATTCTAGACAATCTATAGATTACACATCGAGTGTCCGAATGAATCGCACACAAGATGACTAACGCGGTGCCCCGCTGTCTGCCACCGCGTTACGCTCGCAAACCTGTTCTACCGCAAATGACCCCCGATACACTTGTTCGGAATTTATTCAGACTTATTTTTGCACAGACCTTACGACGCTTGATTATAATTTCTATTTATATGTTGTATACAAACCTTGACATAGAATTTAAACCGCTGTGGTGTCTGCTGGCTTTAGAATAGCACCCGCCCTATCTCTCCCGTGGGTATCGTAAAATAAAGTCGCTACCACAAGCGCTGGGGGACTACAACACTTCTAAATGAGTAGACTCGGAGACTACAACACTTCTAAATGAGTAGACTTGGAGACTACAACACTTCTAAATGAGTAGACTCGGAGACTACAACACTTCTAAATGAGTAGACTTGAAGAGTACAGCACTCTAAATGAGTAGACTCGGAGACTACAACACTTCTAAATGAGTAGACTTGAAGAGTACAGCACTCTAAATGAGTAGTCTCGCGAAACTACAACCTTCTAAATAAGTAAACTCGCGAACCCATTTGGCCATCGTGGCGTTTTCAGGTACAAGATAATGTGTGTGAGGAGACCCATGTCCAGCTGGTGATGGTTCGCGACTAGAAAATTCATTCCATATTTTTTTCTTCTTTAAGTGCCTCTCCAATTGCTAAAGGGAGATAGTAATTAATATCATCAACTGAGCCTGTCTCAGTCTCAGCTTCCTTGTCCCGGCAAAACTATTGTAAACAACTATTGAAACTGATTTGCTTGACATTATGAAGCCCTGATTTTCCTTTACTTAATTACTTAGTCCGCTGGTTCAGCGACCCGAAGTTAGTCGTGGCACCTGACATCAAGAGACGCCATCGTTTTCGGTCCTGCGCAGCTTCGTGCTAGTTGACTATTTGGAGCTCCCGCAGGTCCCTTTCGGCTTCGTCTCTCCAGCGGTACTTGGAACGTTCGCCCGATCGTCGATCACTTTGTTGTCTCAAATATACAAGCATTTTTCTCTAATGAAACTGCTATTTTTATTCATCCATTAATGGGTTCACACAATAGATTCCGATCGGATATTACGCTTCTGTTGACTAGGAGATGATAGAATGCTGAATGGTAACACAACATTCAAATGAATAATTACAAACGGAAATTGCGAATTTTCGGTAAATTAACTCATCAATGGATATATTTCGATTATCTCTCTTAGGCACATCCGCATACTCAGAATATGATGACGAGAGATACATAAAAACTAACCTTGGTACCCAAACTCTTTGGTACCCATCTTTTGATTATTACAGATAATGTTTTCATATAACTTATGTTAGGTATGGTAATTTGCCTGTCCTGCGTTGTTTAATCGGGTAAGTACCACGCAATGTGCGCCATACCTTTGCCATACCATCATACCATTGCGTCGATTAGCACCATATTTAACGTCAATTTTACAGAGCTGGATATTATTGGAATGTTTCACCAATTTTTAAGAAATTGGTAAACGATGCACCTCCTTGAAGTCGTTGTATTGAGTACTCGTATTATATGTCATTGTATTGAGAAATCGCAACAACACTTACAGTAACACGTAGATAATGGGGTTCATTGTACAATTAACTTACATGTTTATTTGTAGCTACTTAGTAATTTTGTATTGTACGGTTGTTTATTGCCCCAAATAAAATAAAAGGCCCAAAACCCAGAAGGATAATCATTTTTAATACTTCCAGTTTCAAATAAAGTTTTACAACTGAGTGATATAGGTAGGTACTTTCTATAAATACTAGCGTCTAATAATTCGCGTCTAGTACCTATTTACGTTGCAGGTCGGTATATAAAATATTAAATAATCATTCACGTAATACGTGATTATTACTTTAAGATATTTATATCTTAAATATTATTTATATTGTTACAACTAATACAACTAATGCTGAATATTGCGTATTGAATTCAATAATAACTAAACCTTGGAAAGGAAAGTTCAATACTTTTTACAATGTACGTACGTGTTTCGATAGTTAACTCTTCAGGTAGGTATGAGTGCCAATTACAAAAGGTTATAGAATATCGCCAGTGCGCTAATATTGTAGGGGGAGAGTGCATGCTGCATTCCCACAGCCGCTGGACATACTCGACTGGCCACGTTACCCCTCTCTCACAGACTACCTTTATCGTATTTCCCCAATGTACGTCCGTGTTTCGGTAGTGAGTGAGATATGCCAGAGGCCATTCCCATCCAATCTTATCCTATCCCTATTTTCCCAATCCATTCCTTAATCTGCAAAGGTAAGCAGCACATCCAGGGGAGTGCCAACGTTTGTCATTCTGGACTGATGTTGGCATGTATCACGTATGTCTATGGACGACAGTATCCAGTTACCATCAGGTGGACTGTATGCTCGTCTGCCGCCTTTTATCTTTAAAAAAAAACTCGTAGTAAGCTCTCATACACGACTTGTTGCGAAATCATCACAATTCGCACTTTTATCTGTGACACAGTTGAGAATGACTAATCTGGCCTTCCCCGACCTGAGTATATTACTCAAATCCAAACTAGTTTCTATTAGGTACTTTAGTCAATACTACGAGGCAAGATTGCTCACTGATTAGTACTAATATTTTAACAATTATTTTGGGAAAAATATTGCTTAGATTTCATTTAATTCTAATGTAATTATTTGTCTCATACCTATGTTATAACTATTTGCATGATAATTAAATATTTGAGCGCAGTGAACGGCAAAATTATCTTTTACTATCTGTACTATACTGTGTTGTACCATATTTGAATTTGAAAAACTCTTAGTAGAATATTATAGTCACTAATAATTACCTTCAAATGTAACTAACTATAATAACATTTAATTTAATATTTTTCCTTATGGATACGCTTTTTTCAGTCCACTGCAGGCTACAGGCCTCCCCAAGTAAATCACGGGGAGATTTCGAGCCATAATCTACCACACGAGCCTCGTACGAATTGGTGAATACCCGTGTTTATTTTTTTCTTTCTAGCTTAATATGTTTATCATTTATTGACGGTTTAATTCGCAAATGGCGTAGGCATGTGTGTTATTTATTTATAGGCCTTATAATTCACGAGCGGGGCTCTGTCAAACTTGTTGTAGTAGTTAGTGTCCGTACACGTTAAATGCTTCAAAATATATCTTAAAATGCATTGATGCGAAAGTTACTTTTCGCACTCGTGACTTGCAACAACTATACTTATGTATGGCCAACCGAGGATTCGCACTATTGTAAACTTTTTACGTTTGTAAAAGAGTTATTACACCGATTTTAAAATTCATATTCGATGGTCTAATTGAATGAATAGGTTTGTTCTACAACGTTATATTTGCGGTGGGCACTAGCTACCTAAACGTTTATTGAATAAGTTGATAAGCTGCAAAGTGGGTTGTATTTGTGCGAACGCTCGATTGGTCGATACTTTACTATCAAACTGGATCGTTTACTGGTTTCTTTACCACTCTGTAAGAAAGGGAATTACGAAAAAAAAGTCCTTATAAATATTCAATTATTTATTACCATTGATCTACACAATGCAATGAATAACGTAGTCGAAAATATTAATTTATACATCTAAAACTATTCCGAAATAATATCTAAGCTACAGAACATTTAGTTCAGTATTGGCACGTGGATGTGATTACTTTTATATTCCTATTTACTCAATAAAATTAACATAAGGTATAAATGGACGAAGCATATTCCAAGCGTGCAAGCTAGTGTCTTATGACAGTTTATATATAATTCATTTATATACCGTACATAAAGACAAAATATATGCAAGAATGATATAAAACTTTATCTTAAACATTTCGCATAGACATCGAAATATGGCAAAGTTTTTTTTTTAAAAACCAATTATTATATAATTTTCCCACTTAAAAATCGTACATGTTTATAAGAAGGAAAATTATACGGGAAGTAATTTTAAAGACTAGAACAATAATCGTAATCACTGTCCTATCAATAACTTTTCCGTTACTTATAGAACTAAGGAAATTATAATCTATTCTGCCAAATGTATCGTTCCTCTATTTTTATCACTAGACAAACAAAAAGAGTTTGTCAATTATAGTTTAAAGGTTTAAATTTTAATAATTACGCCTTCGTGTATCTGTATTATTTGATGTTGCTGTTAATTTGAATTCTCATACATTCAAATAAATCATTCTCGTACAAAATCATATATGATCATCACTATTGAACATCAGTGTAATGATAAAATTTAACGTTATCTGAGATACCTTATTGTCGGTATGGATTTATAGACTTTGATCAAGATATTCTAACTTGATATTTTTATTGTTTCAAGATTATCTTTTTGAAAAGGAACATGTGATTTTTAAGATAATGAAATAAAATAATTATGTCAATTTCTGTCAATATGTGGAAAATCGCAACTATATGGTCCCTTTTCTAAGTTTAAGTGCCATTTTGTTCAATTAAGACAACCTCTAAATGTTCATCACCTCATACTTCTAGACATTAGGAACAAACCATCGTAATATACATTAATTTAAGTAATAATTAAAGAGGTTACATACTTCTAAATTAATAAAGATTGTGAAAAACAAAACAGATTTTTTAAAAATGCTGAATATGGAAGTCACTTTTACATCTGTACGTTCCACGTAGAAGCTAAACGTTATAATAATAACAATGTAATTAAATATAATATAAATATTATTTTACATTAAATATAGTTCGCAGTTAAGCCGTTTAAATGCTACCGTCACTTATCCTAATAAATACTATTTACAAGTCACCAGAATGTTCTGCGTTTCTATTTATTCAATCCTAACCATTATTTTCTTTGTGCAAGTTTAACAAACGTGAAATTGGAATATCTATTCATTTTCTATTTACTATCTTCAATTAATAATAAAATCTTCAAATAAATTTAAACGTAGTATACAGTTTTGTACGATAAAAAAAAACATTGAAAATTCAGAAATATTTAAATTAGTATGAATCCAAAAACTTAAATTTAAAAATATAATCAAAATTGCAATGTCCCATTCTGGCGGAGTTAATGGTGAAGCACGAATACTGTTACGTAAAAATGTTGATTATCTCCCAACTCCCAATGTTAGCTTGCATGATCTTCCATTGATGTCTAATTACATATATCACCATCTTATGTATGTGGTCTCCTTGTTTGGGCTATAGTGAATTTCTCTGTAAAAAAACAATCTCTATATAGCAATATTCGATAAATTGCTAAAAGAGTTTACGAATAAACTGTCCAAGTTAATATCAATTCAAATGCTTGTGGTAATTATTTTAGTATAGAGCACGATCGTAACAAACAACTACAACAAAATGGAATATTTTCCTTTAACTCAGAAGTTAATTACTTGCGGTCTCGTTTTTTATATGACACTTATGTATGTCACGTACCAGTGA
This sequence comes from Sesia apiformis, assembly GCA_914767545.1. NCBI lineage: Eukaryota > Metazoa > Arthropoda > Insecta > Lepidoptera > Sesiidae > Sesia > Sesia apiformis. The sequence goes on along the minus strand of OU611963.1, from coordinate 11,827,824 downwards.
TCACAGGAAAGTATAGATATTATTAAATATATCCTTAATTCCCTGCAGAATTAATTTGTTGTGATACAACTTATGGAATATCAGCAGACATTTGCATGATGAATAAATTAAATGTGTTATTCTTACTTTATTTTGTAAGAGAGACCGCTGTTGTAGGATCGTGCTTTCTGCTTCACCTTCACCGCCACAAGCATTGACTACATCTACAACAATTGAAAAAACATGTTATTAGTACAAAACAGTTAATGTTAAAATAACGTTAAAGCTTTAACGGTATTCAATAACACCTCGAAAGAAATGTCAAACAATTGTTATTAAAACAATACACATGCTGAAGTTAATACAGTGCAAAAGATAAAATGTGCTGCCAATTCAAAATGGTTAGTCCGTTAAAATTTAATCCTCTTAAAAATTACCGTTGAAACAAGTTAAACCTAGCATTGTTTACGTTAATCCTACAACCAAATTGTATTTTTCTTAGAATTTTCTTTACCGTTGCAACCAAAAAATGAGCTTAAGTCTTTCGGTGAATATAAAAAGTGCAGGCTGCACGTTGGCTCAAAATCCCTTTTTTGGTTCTCTGTTTTCGCCGCAACAAAGAACAGTTTTAACATTTTAAAGGGATTAATGTCAAACGCGCCGGCAACAACTTATTCGTATAGACATGTTGACCGTAACTAAAGTCTCAATTCTCAGCCGTGAAAATTATCCACTAAAGTGTGCCGTAAAATATTAAATTTGGCAACAAATTAGGAGTAATTTTTTTTCTCGAAACTGATTTATGGTGGAGTTCGCGGTCATCTTGTACATCAATTGTTTGACCTATAAAAACATAATTCAACATATGTAGTTAAACTGTAATTTAATTATACAGATATTGGGATAGTTTTTCTGCTGTAAATACATAAACATTACTGTTTAAATGTTTTCGCAATGTTTAATGTCACCGAGTTTTATTTCCATAATGTTTCTCAAGAAACTAAATTTTTAACAATATTCTTTTATTACAGAATTGCACCTGAACCAAACTTGACTTTAAAAAAAATGCGCCCTAAAAATAGCATTAGTAAATGCCAGCATTATTCATTGATTTTTATTTAAATACCCAAATGAAATGTCGTCAGTTAATTATGTATAATCGTGATAAAGATATTAACCGCGGCCGTGAACTCGCACCAGTTGTACCAAACCTTTTTTTAATCACGTCAAGTTCGTCCTTCAATGTTCGAGAAGCTTGCGGTAACAGATATTAATTATTACCCCATTGACTTTTGAATATCAATTAAAACTCTGTAATGTCGAACTCTTTTTAATTAATTATGTATATTAAAATGTCGTATGAAGGGTTATAGTTTGTTTTTGATTGAAAATGTGTTTAAATCTATTCGATAAAAATACATCAGTGGAATCCACTTATTGTATGTGAGACTGTGCTAACAGTGAATGATCATTGCTTTTATTTACAGAGTAATTCTCTTTTAGATCTTCTCCTTAGAGAAACTCAATAACTCCATAATATTTGTCCTAGAACACATCAGTGTTAAGATCTAGTCTACAATGTACTCGTAAAGGGCGGAGGTGGCAGTCTACGACATTTATCCACTTCCTAGCTACAAGACTAGGTTAGTTCGTGAGCGTGCACCCTGTGTGTGACTGTGGGAACAGTCACCTTTGTTTTTGTATACAGGCTGATTCTTTTTAGGTATGTTTTGACGAAATTTGAAATATTTTGAGTCGTACCGATTACTTGGTTTTGATCGATTTAATTTTGATCTTTTAATATTATACCTACTTGTTTTAAACATTTAAAAACTTTTATAAATTCCTATTGAAAATTATGTTGTAGCCACGTGGTATATAAAATAGAAAACTTTTCTCATGCCTCATGAAGACACACCGTTACAGCTAATTGTTCTGGATACGAGGGATGGATGGATACACGTATTATTACTACCGGCATAATTCATGGACACGGTTATTAAGTTTCTTGGTGTAAATCGAATAGCTCATATAAACGTTTCTACCAATCAGCCTGTATAAGTCGCAAGATTTCTCAAGAAGAGCCTAATTAACCGCATTTGCCACCTCCGGCGCGATCGGAACAATTGTATTCACCGGCGACTACTCGCAATTGTATCGTATTGAATTTCTAGCCACGATTCCTCTTAGTTGTACTTATGTTCTATACTCAGACTAGATGCATAATTTTTTTCACATAAAAATATAATTTCCATGTGAAAAAAACATATACCTATCCTACAATTAAGTATTATTGGATAACGTTAACAACAGTAACTGATAGATATCAACAGGTCCGACGAAAGAAATCTTGGGGCCCGTTACTCTGATTCCCCGACCTTCTGGTTCCTAGTTCTACGGCTGGTTGTGTATGCAGCAAGCCCGGAAAAGGGAGATAGACATTTTTTTACTAAAAATCTGTTATTAATAATTAGGTACGTAATCTTATAACAAATGGTAAGTAATTTCACGGACTGACAATAGAGGTATTACATATATCGTATTACACCGTAATAATACGTATTATATCGGTATTACTTTGTAATACGATGTATTACAAAGTCCAGAGCCTACAGCTGTACCCGTAGTCCTTATCACCGGGTCTGGATATAAAACATTCTACTAAATAAACATCAACATTCATTTATTTAATTTTATCTCACAAATAGCACGAAATATACAGTTCTATGTGTCGTTTTAGTCATAATTCAGCACATGACGAGAGCGAATAAAGTATGTACCTACAATTCTTTATTTTCAACATCAGATTAACGTCACCGCCACTCAAACTTATCGATAATAGAAATAATCGATAGACCGTCAACTTGATTCGCACGAGTCGTGAATCGAACGAATCGACGTATCGAGTCGATGTTCGATAAGCCCACGCGATCGCACCCCATGCACCGATGACCCACTGTACTAACTAAATGGGACATCACACTCTCGATGCTACTCCAATCGTAATTAAGATCGGATCTTTTGTTTTAGAAACGTAAGCGCTTAAATTGAAATCGTAAATTAAATTCTATTTGCAATTAAAACAGTGCAATAAACTACTGCATTTAAGGAGTCCTGTCTACCTACGCACTATCTGATAACGATAACATTAACATAAATTAGAAGGTTACTAATTATTTTGAAAGAAAGTAGAAAATATATGTATTTGTTGTCCGAACACCACAATTATCTACATATTATTAAGGAAAAAATGTGAGATATGCCAATACCCATGCCCATCCCATTCTGTCATATCCCTCCCCATTTTCCTAATTCATTTCCAAATCTCCAACGTAGGCAGTACATCTGGAGGTGTACCATATATGTACCACAGATGTCCACGGGTTCATCTGTGTACGTTCATCTGCCGCCTTCTTTTTTTAAATTACGCACATACATATAAAACAGTGAGAGGTTAAGTCTGTACATTGAGTTAATAAAAAAAAATTGGATGTCTCTTTAGAAGCTACAGAACATGTAGGTACGTGTTTGTTTGAGCATCACGTAAAAATTACTGAACAAATTTTGATCGAGATTTTATTAATGTATAGCTAAGTATCCAGAAGGAAACTAGTGTATGTGTCATCTTCATATGGCACAAGGAAGTTGATTTATAGAGCAAAAAAAAAAAACAATTTTAATGGCATTACTCAAAAAATACTGGTTGGATTTTAACGAGGTTCTCAATGTGGTGTAGCTCAATATTCAATCTAATAACAGCGTATATTTATCTTATATAATCGTATCTTTAAATGCATATATCCAATAGTAAGCTGAAAAATATCATGAAAATATTTATTGTCTCTTCGTGTGAAAACATTTATACGTAATGACGTATGACGTTTATACGTAGGACTTTTATTATTCGAAAGAAAATTAGGGGTACGTGGCCTCTCGCTGCGACATTCGAAAGCTGAGCAGTATAGAAAAAAAAACAATTTTGCAATTAATTAAGTACTATTGTAAGTATTTGAAAGGTTTTTTGTAGGACGGAATGACGCCGCGAAGGTCACATATCACATATATTCACATATATTAATTAAGTTTGTAATCAGTTTAGTATTAATCATTAAATGAAACTAACTTTTACTTAAACTATTTAGTAATGACACTAGATACTTGCTAACAGATGGCTCTGTTAGCAAGTATCTTAGTAACTGCGATTAAAAAACAGCATATACTCGTATTTACTTCGATATGCGAAGGCTCGCTCCTATGAGTATTATAAAGAGCACGAAAAGTCAAATAAATTGTGATTAAGCGCTTTGTTACACATCAACACAAGCTTATTAAATAAGTTTCCCTATTGACAATAGATTCCTTACATAGTAATACAAACGAATAGATTTTTCCAGAGGTTTTGCTCGTCTTTCACTTTTGTATTTTTGTATTGAGAGCCAGCGACGCAGGCCACCCTTGTCCAAATTAAAAAAATATACCCAGCGTGTGAGTACTCAATTCATATTAAACAAGAGATTACACTTATATATCTGTAAATATTTATTATCATTTTTAACTGAATTAACATTGACTTTATAATGTATTAATTTGATGGATAAATTATATTATTTAATTATTCAATGGATAATTGTTATTAATTTTATTTTTTTACATTAGTATCAAATTATGGAGCTGTATGTTAATGGTTGTACTCAAACATAATAATTTTATGATTAATTTGTACGCCTTACGGAAAAAATTTCATTTTATTAATAAGATACGCTGTAGAACAAAATTATAAAGAAAAATAGCTCGCAGTGGCGGCGTATCTAACCAAAACACTACAAAGAAAATACCGCAATTATATAAACAGCCGATCGCTTCCTGAAGCGATCATATACCTGTTTAGTAAAACAATCAGTAGCGGTACTCTCTGCCGAAGGCGCTCACGGACAACGGACAAGAGACCGGCGTTTCACACGATCTTTTATTATTACCCATCTTACTCGTACAAGTAACAAGTTACAAGTAAGAAACTAAAACGTGTTTATATCTCGAAGTAAAATTGAAATTTCTGTCGTTCTTTTCATAGTTTGCAAAACATACGACCATGTTAATGCCTATTAAGATTGAAAAAAAATTGTGACATACAGTTATTACTCCCCTGGATTGTAGGTAACAACTGCGACACTGCCTGTCCTAAGCCCAGATAAAGAAGGAAGGTCCATCGTACAGCTAACCAATACATGGTAAAACCTATGCAGGGTGAGAAGTACTACGAAACCTAGTAGTGCTTACCCTAAAATGTATATTTTTTTTTAAATTAGCTCAGTTACAATCAAAAGGAGAGCATCGTTGTCATTCGACATTGTTGTATGATTGTATGGAGCAACAATGTTAATAATGTTGTTTTCAAATATAGTGTTTAACCACTACTCTTCAACTAACACGGATGTAAAACGAGAAAGGCAGATTCGACAGTGACTTATGATATTAGTCTGGAGGTTACAGTATCGGAAACGATTTAGTAGTCGTGTCGTGATATTTGGAAGCCTATGATACTAATGTTTCACTATCAAAGTGTTGCTCATAACAAAATTATTCAATATTTTAATACAAAACGTTTCTTCATTGCAAAATTATAAACAAATTACCACAATTTATAAATATGTGAGGAAAGATGTAAAAATTCACTTCCGTAAAAACATATATTAATTGTATCTAAACTATGCGTTAGTAGGCTTATTGCCTCAAGGCTAAATTGGGTCTGATAGATTGGGTCGTTTGTTGACAACATTAATCACATTAAACACTTTTAAGTTTATCGTAATCATTTTTAAAAAGCTAAATTATGAAATTTGCTGCTAATTTAAGACGAGGTTATCATACTTTATGGAAATGGTTACTCTAAAATAGGCTTTATTGTAATGTATATTCTGCAAAACTAACAGTTATATAAATATTATAAACTATATATAAGATCCACCTACAAATTACTGCAATTTCATCGCCACGTTTTAAGCGTGGTACACATTGTTATGCCTTTTACGGATACATTGCAAATTATACCCTAACAAACTTATATATGCTGGCGACTAAATTCCGAACTACATGTCAATGTCCTTAATTGTCGTCCTATTTCTCTATTTAATAATAATTTGTTAATTAATAATACTTCATGTATTAATGCCTTCAGGCCTTAATACCGAATTGAATCGCTTATTATTACGTGTTTTTAGAAACATTACTCTTAACATCCCATGTTGTGGATTGCCTGTCAATAGTCGTGGATTCAAAGGCATACAAAGACGAAAACGACCATAACCTTGCTTGACTGGGAATCGAACTCCGGATGCTCCGCACAGCATGCAGATATTGTTATACCGCCATGCTGTGCGGACTGGGGTAAAAATCAAACTTAATGTCGTGATCGTAATCGGTTGCATTTGATATTTGTTCGCTGCGCCTCCTAGTAAATACTTTATTTAGAATATATTCTATGACAGCCTATAATGCCTCACTACAGGGTATATAAGTATATATACTCCACAGTGGCCTCCTGCAAGCACGAGGGGTTTACAGGTCCATTATTATCAATGCACTTTTGTCATTTAAATGGGAATTGATTGATGCCTCTGCTACAGAACCCCTGGAGACTGAATTGTCTGAAGGCGTTTATCATTGCCTCATTGGAGTTGAATTTATATAACGCAAGCCAAGTAAGAGTTTAGTAGCAAGTAAATAAAATGTCAGTAGAATAAATTGTTCGTGACAAATGATTATTAAGGCTTTTGCTTTTGTTTTCACGATGGAAACGGATAGTAGCGCTTTAACTGCACGCATAAGTTTGCTGGACTGTAAATGGTGGCAGTCACGTGTGTCGAGTATTCCGGGCTACCGTCCGCGTTCGCACAGTTTCGGAAGCATTAGGGCCCATTAAGAACCGTTAACACACGAACACGTCACGAGCTCACGACTGCATCGTGAGCGATCTATCGGCGATCTCGGTAGCCCGGTACGGCCCGCGGTCTGGAGGAGTTTCACACGGAAACGTTGTTTTGCGTACACCACGCGTGTTTGAAAGCACAGTGGGTCAACCTTGTACCATCTCAATTCAAAACATAACAGTCTTTTAGTAACAGGCGATCGCGGAAATTAACCTACCTTTGATATACTGATACGCATCAGATTAGGAAGTAAGAATAAGGATTGTTCTGATTACGATGATTTTTACAATTTAAGATTAAAACAATTTAGCTTATCTTGAAGGTTTTTAGATTGAAGCGATTTACGTGTTTGTTTTTAAAACGGTTTACTAAAATTTTTACGAGCACAATTACTCAAGAGGGCAATTGAATTACTAATCCCTATGGCATTGAGATTGAGCTGTTGATAATGGTAGTAACCGTAACCGGGACATATTTGTTCTCTTATCTACGTTATAAAACGTTTAAATGGTACCCTATCTCGAGATACTATGTTAAATAGTGTGCTGAAAAAATAAAACCGCGATTAACATCTACTTGTCAATAGCATATCAATTGTGGGTTCATTACACTTCTTAATTCGTATACGAGAGTATGCTCTAGGGTTGTCACTTTTAAAAAACAAATGTAAATAAGCCTGTATCGCACATTTCAGGTACTTTGTGCTTTCCTGATTATTACAAGGGTTTTAGTGTCATTATAATCCAGAAAGTGATTGTAAAAGCTGCCCTATTTTCAATCCATAAATGAGCGATTTTTCTGGCGATAATGATGTATTGTAGGTTACCACTGGATACAAATTCGCTTTTGAGTAATAAATAACTCTGGCTTTGCCACTGCTTTAAAGACAAATATAATAACGGCAAAAATATACTGTTCGCTAATATTTCAAATCGTCTTTCCGAATGCTTGCCTATTTAAGTATTCTAACTCATAATATTAAACCGAAGGATATCCAGGGTAACTACTACAAGGAGTAGGGCTAAACAATCCAAACAAAATCCTAAGTGGACCCGCCAACTTAATTTAAAGCCTTGAAACCCCCTCGCGATATATATCATAGTCTATCATAGTCTCAAGTCTATTAGAGGCTAAAATCGATCGCCAATACTAAAGCTACCATATTACTAGTTGAAATCATTTTATTTTCAACAGTTCTGTCTTTTTTATATTAAACATATTTCTGCGAATATGGCATGTAGGGCTTACATATCTCCAGAACTTCTCTGTACTTAAGAAACTAACTCAACCAAGTTTACTTTAACCGACATAAATTGTGACAACCCTATTTCCCACCCATGCTGGACGTCACTCATTTGAGCAGATTGTCAACAGCATTCCACAGGCAGTTGTCACATAATTAACATACAATGTGTTGGTAGCGATGAGTTGTAGGGTCGCGACCCTTATGCTAATATCATCTCTGGAGCAGTGACGCAATGTCTCACTTTTCTTGATTAGCCGGATCAAAATTCAGTGAACGCATTTATCTGTCGTTTATATGGTATCAGTCGGCTACTGGTGGTATGCTACGTATAAAAATGTTTAGAGAATTGCTCGAGAACTAATTAAAGTAGACTATACTCCATGCATATTAAGAAAAAAGTGACCTCAATCGTCTAATGTAGAGTGACACAGCTTCAATTGACCGATAGAGGAACGCTTGCTCTCGTAATTGGTCAACAGGTGAAGTCACATGTGACTGATAGTAATGACATCACCTTTTTCTTAACTTGAACAGAGTATATTGAACTTACAAATCTTTCAAAAGTTTAAAGCACGGAATATTCTATTACAGTGGAGTTATCCACTGAGTTATCACGTGTTGTATTGCTGACATGACAATTATATCTAATAAGATAAAGCAATATCTAATTTAAGAGTTCTATAGATCTTTAGTTGTGTCTTGAAATGAACATTGTAGTTGCGGAATCTGTAACTATGATGTCACGAATTCTCGGAGTAAAAAGGGCGCTGACGACATCAAATAAGATAGTAAAGTAATAAAAACTGATAAGTTGTAACAAAAAGTCCAAATCTTTTGTTAGAAAAGTCGTCTGTATTTGAAATACTTCTTCACTCCTTTTTTTTAAGGACATAGTTAATAATAAAATAATAATATGGTGTATCATTGTAGATTCTGTACATTATGTTTTGCGTCAAAAATAATGCAAAAATAATTTAAGTTTGAATAATAATTCAATACTATATTATTCAAAATAACTAATACATTCAAATTACTGTATGTCTAGAATCAATCTATCTGTATTATTCGCTAACTGTGCCCAGCCACGCGTTGCTGTGGTTGCCCAACAGATGGCGCTTACCGTGTTTTTACCTGTTTTGGGGTAAAAAGCATGTTTTTACCCTATAATAGGTATATAAAAACACGCGCGTATTCGCATGCAACGTTGTGTCAAAATTTGAAATTTGCAATCGGTGAAGAACTTTTGGAGATTTAAGATTTTGAACAAACGAACGTTTACATTTTTTTTATTTATAGGTATAGATTAAAAAATTCGTCAACAGTAATAACTGTTGTTGATTACGATTTGATTTTTCTTCAATGTCCCTACTTAAATCAGAAACTTTAATAGCTTCAGATGTTTATTATAGATGCATACTACCATACATAAATAGATTTTATTTTGTTTTACTTAAACAAAACAGACATTCAAATGGTTCATTTTTTGTCATCATAAATACAGCAACATACAAAGACGCCCATTTTCAAGCCACTAATGATCTTACAATGAACTTTATTACTAGAAAATTTGTAACAAATATACACAGCTTATATTTGGAACTTAAGAACTTGTAATAGTGTAATAAAGTAAATAAGTGCTCAAAAACTAATTTGAAAACTAAAACGAAAATGGCTCGCAATTCACGACTCGTACACTGAACAGTAGGTACCTAACAGTACCTAGACTTCTAGGGGTCACGACCCTCAGAAAATAAACCTGGTTTTGTTAATTAGGTAGATATAGCGATGCAACCTCAACACCTAACTTCTGTGGTCATACATCAAACAGTAGTATGTACGATGACGGTGTATGGACAGACCAGTGCTTCCGTGATGGACGAGACCCTAATACGAACTGAGTGAGCCAGCCGCAGCCTTGTGGCACTGCTGACACTTGACCGTAGGTAGGTTAACCACCGTTATACATGATGTAGGACATTAGAGGTGAGTTTGCATAATAAGAAAAAAGGTATAGTTCGGAGTCAAAACTAAATTCATTTTCTTTTTAATCTTAATTTTCCTCCAATTAACGAAATTATGTTGCGATATAATAGTTAATATAATTAATATAATAATAATACGCGCATATTTTTTATTTTCTCCTAAATCGCTACTATTTTCTAATTATTTATCTTCAAAAAACTAAGGAATTGTTAATATTGTAAGGACCAAACTATACAAGAAATGTCCATTTATCTTTACATATCAATTAATTGATTAAAAATGCAAAGTTTTACTAAAATTATATCCAAAAATATAGCAACAGAAAATTTACTTACCCTAATTTGGTTTAAAATATTTGTATCCCTAATTTGGTTGCAATATTTTGTACTACAAATTAATTTTATATCTTTTCTATCCGAATATAAATTTTAAAAAAATACCATTGAACCAAAAAATATTTTGAAAAACTTACCTGTGCTGGCGGAGATTGTCCTGCCGCTTGAAACTCTTGCCGCAGACTTCGCAGCTGAACGAGAGCTCAGGGCTCTTATGGGTCCTTTCATGTATCATCAGGTTGTAGGACTTGGTGAACCGACGCTGACAATACTTGCAGACGAACTCGCACTTTGGGCGCAGCTTGCGTCTGAAATCGCGTGTGTGGTCCTCGTCGATCTGCATGACGGCAAACATTTTGTATGGGCTATGTTCTCTCAACGGGCGGGGCTGGAACGCCTGGCAAACAATGATAGCTTATCAGTGCACCTGTTAAGGCAGTTTGGATCTTGTGAATGTGATTTTAAAGTCCTTATTGCTGTGTCGTTGTGGAGATAAAGATTATCTCTGTAGGTATTTATTTTGATAAGGCAGGTTGTACATAGTCAGTAAAGAGGGGCACACATTTTTTGGTAGCCTATTTTGTAGAAACGAAAGTAGTATAAAATTTAGTAGGTATCTATCATGAACACAGACAGTAATGCATTCCTACATAAACATAAATGTAAACACACCTAACTTAATAATTTAAAAGGTTAAAGTCTCGAACCATAAAATAATCAGCTACTTAATGATGGTAGTTGTATACACACGATAATTTCATATATGACGTTTAACTTTAATTTACTGTAATGTTAATTTTATAACAACATACGCACCTTATGCTATTACGACAAACACTTTCACTAATTTACAATCACAGTCGATTAATTGAAACTTCAGATCCATTAAACAACACCATTTAAAAACTCGTTCGATTACAAAGAGTTAACAAAACTAGAAGTGTCAGTGGACGTGCGCTCATCAGCGGGTGCGTTTAGCAACTGCGCTCTTGCGAGGGTGCGGAAACTACTGATAACGTTACGCGGAAGGCTCGCGCGCACCCCCACCACGTGCGCCCGTGAATGAACAGGTAGCGAGACGGTAAGCTATACGGAAAACAGTAATGACACTATTGCCTTTCGAACTGTAAGATTGCTCAATGTATTTGTAAGTTTTACAGGCTTTGTAAGTGCAGTGCAGTTGTAAGTAAATGTCAATGTTATTATAGGAGGCAAGAATTATTGGCAACTACGGAAACTGCTCCGTAGTAAAATTTTAGTAAACCGTTTTAAAAACAAACACGTAAATCGCTTCAATCTAAAAACCTTCAAGATAAGCTAAATTGTTTTAATCTTAAATTGTAAAAATCATCGTAATCAGAACAATCCTTATTCTTACTTCCTAATCTGATGCGTAAACTGATAACTGATCTGGAACTCATATTAAAAAATAAGGCAATTTTTTAACTTATTCATAACAACTAATGTGAAAATATCGAAACAGAAACGAAGAAAATAAAAAGAAATCACTGCCTGATTTTGAAAAGGAGTAGCTAAAATCGCATTTTTTAATTCGAGTCGGGGATATGACATGTAGAACTGTTAATAAAGTGTCATCTCCGTACAAATTTCACTCTGTTTGACAGTTCTGCGTGTCATATCCCTGACTCGAATAAAAAATGCGACTTTAGGTAATACGACTGCAATATAAAACTTTGAAATTGACATTTGAAGTTAAACTTTAAATACTTACACATTAATTACACGGTTTAAAACAATGTTTTAAGAAATGTATACCTACCGAATCTGATTGGTCTAGAACACAGTTCAATGCCGATTTAATACTACATCAGCTTTGAACATTGTTTTAAAATTGGATTTGTTTTGTGGTATGGGGTCTAACGTTGTGTGCTAACGTTGAGGGCGAAAAACGACAACTCTATAGGTTAAGACGTATTATTTTATCACACCACCTCAGTACAGCATAAGGTTGGTTAGTCACAGTGATGGGAAAGCCGGCGGTGGCTCGCGGCGCTACCGTGGGTTTCACTCACGAAACACACGCTCGCTCATTTTGGCACCGGCAGCGGTAACCGCGCTAATTGGTGATTATTTCGGCTTCTTTCATTACGCGCCCGAGGGCGATAGTGTGCACTTTCTAGACGATGTAGGTCCGCGGCACGCGTAATTAAAACCGGGTTATAAGCGGAGGAAAACTTTCTGACAATGATAATAAATGATGGCTACTATATTTATTTTAAAAGAATTATGTAAGTCCTGCAACTTTTCTCAAGGTGTATTTCTTAATAAATTAAACATAGATTTTTTAAATTTTGAACAACTATTTGGAACTCTTAGATTCGACATTTTATACATTTATACCTACATGGATTTTATATATAAATAATAACTCTTATTTTATAATCAATCGAAAACAGTCGATTGCCTGAATATTGTACCCATAATACTATTCTACGAGTAAATGTTTTTATTACCTACTTACCTACCAAAAAAGGAGCCATTTCATAACCTGACATTCCTATCTATTCTTGGCGACTTTACTTCGGAAGAAGCGGCAGCTACTTTAACAAAGTCTTTGTTAAATTGTTACGATAAAAATTCGCATCAACGTATCACGACTTCAAACAGACATGACAAAAGTACGCCAAAATTTGACAAACTCACGTAACATGTGTATTTATTTTGCCATAACCCCCTTTTATGGCTCTAAGTACACGTATTTAATTTGATAAAAATCTTTTACGGTTGCGATATTCCATAGTTGGGTCACGGATCACGGATGCATGACATTAAAATAAATACCATAACTTGATGGTAATAAGAACGAAAATTATAAAGTTTAAACAACTACAGACTGTACAGTAAGTTAATTTTTTAAAAACGACGGAGACTTGCGTTTACGAGCAGGATTTTAAAGTTTCTACACCGAAACTGCATAAGAAGATGTTATGATTGGTCAAGTTAGGATGGAGGCAGCATCAAAGGAGATTTTATTTTAAACAAATGCCACTGTTCATCTACATAATTTTATAAAGTCGTGCTCATTAGATACATATCTTACTCATTTAATTTTAATAGGGTTTCTATTTTTGAAAAAAAATAACTAGGTACCTACTTATTCCGTTAATACTAATAGCAAACTTTGATCTAGCTTTCAATTTCTTTATATCTGCTCCGTTTATAAGTTTTTTAAAATTATTGTGGTTGTTCTTTATTGTACTTATAGTGAATGGTTAAAATAAGACATTACTTTATTACCGTAGTACAAAGGCGAACTAATTCCTAGAAGGAATCTCTTCCAGTCAACTTTAGAATAACCGAGAGGAGTTATGTCATTAAAAAGCAGCGTACATCGTACGAGTATATAAGAATTGTATTGCTAGACCGAGTGTTTATCTATTAATTATCTTAAATGTGATGCACGAATAAATAGCTTTTTACTTACCCAATACCCTAATACCAAAATTAAGTATATTAGCACACAATTAATTATATTGCAGCAGCATCGGCCGCCGTGTGGGGTAGATACCACTGAATGAGAGACTAAAGAAAAATCATCTATGCCTCCTATTAAATAGCTTATTAAAAATTAGTGCAGACGGATCTTCGAATGAGTCACCAGACCACATGGACCATAGGCTATCTCGAGACATTCTTCAAAATTCGCCCGGTGACTCATAATTATGTTGTAAATGTCGCTTAAAGTTTTAAACAGTCTTACCGACTTTAAAACGTCAGTCGCGAGAGTCAAGTTTGTGGTTAATCCCTATTGAGAGATCCCAAGGCCCTCGAGCGGGTTGACGAAAGGACGTAAAGATTTAGGAACACCTGTGTCCACGGTCAAAATATAATTACAAGAACAATATAAGTACATATAGTATATGTAAGAACTATATGAATTTTTAGAGAAATCTTTGTACTAAATATATGCATTACTTCCTACACACTGGAATGTACGAATATCTTGCAACATGCAATCGGCCGGCTACAGAATATTCCAGATTGTGCGCCGGATTTATATTTTGCGCCATGTTTTTGTTTGGCGGTTGGTAACTCTGGTTTGTTTATAGATGTCACATATGACAGTTGCAATTAGTCAACGTGGAACTACATGAAAGAACAACGCAGTATGAATTTTAAAGCAATATGAAGTGGATCATCATTTTGGCGAAAAATCATCTTCTAGTGACGAGGCCCATTTCTACCTTGACGGATACGTCAATAAGCAAAATTGTCGTATCTTGGGCTTGAAGAATCCTCATGAGATTCATGAAAAACGAATGATCCTCAAAGAGTTACAGTTTGGTGCGGCTTTTGGTTTTTTTTTTAGGACCATTTTTTTAGGTATCGGTATTTAGGTAGGCATAGAGAGGTATCGGAACATGCTACAGAAGTTTTTTGGCACCAATTGGAAGATATGTACCTCGATCAACTGCGGTTCCAACAGGACGGTGCCACATGTCACATAGCCGGAGATACAATGACTTTATTTTTTATCGAAATTAAATCCGGCGCTCAATCTGGAACAACCTTTAGGTATAACAGCACCACCCCCTTTCTCGCCCTGGGTGTCATGAAAGGCGACTAAGGATTTAACTAAGAGGCTACCGCAAACCTTGAGAAACTGTACCACATCTAAAAGTGTGGACTCACTGGCCCGCTTTGCCAGGGTGACGTTTTAAGGCCATAAGATAATGTGCATGAATGCATATGTGCATTGCTCCTGTATAAGATAATGTGCATGAATGGATACTGAAAGGGCTGGCTGCATTACATTGCAATGTCAAATATATTGTTCGCATTTCCATTCACATTTCTACCTATTAGGTTCTATGTCACAACATAAAACCAAAAATATTTTTCAATGATATCAAAATAACCAGCAATGACAGTTGCGATACACGGAACAATGTTATTCACGTTACCTGAGAAATAAAAACCCAATGAGACGAAACAACTACATCATTGTGACGAACTCCATTGTTTAAGAGTTTCGTCAGGATGTAGTCCAAGTATTAACCGCGGTACATTTGAGTGACGTTAAGGAATTTCTTGCTACGACATATTAGTCATAAATCAGTAGGGCTATAGCCCTGTTGATTTAACTACTGAGTATTAAAATATATACTCGTTAACCTTTTTAGCATCCACAGCTGGACAAGTGTGCCGTGTTTTTTTTTTAATAGAAAAAAAGCGGCAGACGAGCATACAGTCCACCTGATGGTACCTAAGTGGATACTATCGTCTATAGACATCTGCGATACATGCCAAAATTGGGAGAAGGGGTTGGGAAAATGGGGAGGGACAGGATGCGATAGGAATATAATGGACTCTGGCATATCTCACTCACTACCGAAACACGTACGTACATTGGGGAAATACGATAAAGTAGGAAATGCAGCACATTTCAAGGTAGTCTTCTGTGAGAGAGGGGTAACGTGGCCAGTCGAGTGCGCCCAGCGGCTGTGGGAATGCAGCATGCACTCTCAGGTATGATGTCGGCCAGCTATAGAATAGCACCACACCTTCTCTTCCCGTAGGGATCGTAAAAGAAGACTAAAAGATAAAAAAGCGGGTATCACAAACCTTGAGGAATCTTTAAAAGAGTTAAAAAGGCCCGCGTGGCGTTTTCAGGCAATGGCCTGAAAGGTAGATAAGGAATGACTTATCTACCTTTCACCCGTAACTTCGCGTGGTCTAGATGAATGGCGAATAGCCTATGTGTTAATCCGAATCACATTCTTATTTACCAAGTTTTAACTGAGTCGATTCCGCCGTTTCGACACGATTGAGTGACAAACATTCAAAACTTGCATTCAAATGGTATTCGAAAACTTGCTTAAACTGAATGTGAACTAACTTATTAAAGATGGAAATGAAATATGAAGAAACATAAACATCATTGTGACAAAATCTATTGCCTTCGGATTTCGTTACAATATTCCTATATATTTCGTTTAATTATCACTTCTGTATTAATGCAAAGGCATTTATTTGCTTTGATAACACATCAAACACAACGTTAAGGTCAAGCTTTAATTAAGTTAGAATTACAAGACGTATGTTAAGGTAAAATACTTTATTTCAGTAAAACTTGTTAGGAACGTACTTCGATTAATTAACTAATGAGTTAATTACTTAATTAACTATTAATTTTTAATTATCTAATGAGTCAATGGACTGCTTTACTTCTCATCGTAATTAAATATGGTGCAGTACACCTGAGCGACATCAGGGGATTAGTTATGACGAAATACTGGCACGCTAAGCACTTAGTCACAACTTAAACTAAAAAAGGGATACCTTTTTAATGCATGTGTAGTATTTAATAGCATTACATGCACTTTATTTTCATTTAAATATGTCAAACCTAAGATTTTTTGTCAAAGATTATTCTTAAAATAATGCTTAAAAATTTAGTACCTACGGTAAGCACTTCTTAAGCAAAATTTAACGTTTATTTTTAAACGTATTTTTTCATCTCTTGTAAAATCAATCGATCAACCTATAGTTAGGAGGTCTCAGTAAGTAACCGTCGATATGTATATAAATACTCGTATATTAATTATATATATATATATATCGAATATAAACTGAATTTATTAATACCTACCTTTTATTGTAACCTACTCGTATCAATTACAGGTTGATTTACCACTCTACACAATTTTGCAAATTCACATTTTTATTATTATTATTTTTAATCAGTAATTCATCGTTGTTATTAATTAGCTACAGCATTTCATAATAAATTGAAACTAAGGACAGATTAGACATGGACAACTTATTTACACTTTAAAAAGCTTTCCTCTAAGAGACTAATGAATAATATTGGAATTTCGAATATTATATAGCCGTCAACATCCTCATAATGTGTCACAAACGGGACAAAACTGGCATCCAGGACGTGACCCGCTACGCATCCAATTCGACAATGTTCTTACGTACTTTAACTCATGTCAAAGCTTTGATGGAAACTGCAGTCAAACCTGAACCAAAGTCACTGACAGACGCCTACTTAAAATGTTTTGTTTTGGTTCTTATTTCTTGTTTGTACTTTCATGTTGACACAGTCCTGTGTCCTGTGTCCTTTGCATAATTTCACAATGTTTACGTAACACGGTCGCAAAAGAAATGTTTATGAATCGTCAACGTAGCCGCAATAATTTCTACACGATGCGTCACTTCGAGGTGAGAAATTTTGCGGTTTCAACTTGCGTTTTAGAGTTTTTCTGAGTCAATAAATAATAGCAATTAATTAAGAAACATGAGTAAAATGGAATGTAGTGAACATGCCTATTCTATTTAACCGGAGTATCATAATTTAATGTGAAGGAAAGTTGTAAATGTTAATAAATTGGTTACTAATATGGGTCGCCAATGCTATTGCAAATATATGCAGTCCACTTTTAATTTATATCGACTGCATATATAATTTACATGATTATGAATATTAATTACATATATTTATGTTCCATTTGATGTAACATACGAGTATTTGCAATATAATCTTTTTTTTTTAATTTTCAACCATATTTAAAATGTTTTGTATACCTTGGTGGTCTATATATATTGCGTTAAGTTATATAGGGATAAATTAAGCAATATTAAATTTTATCAAGCTGTAGCTTGTACGGTTGGCAATAGGTCAACCAATGATAAAGAGCATCTTAGTATTTTTACAAGTTTTACAAGGTTTTCAGGTTTACAATAGAATATTTTTGATACTTAAACATTTTTTATAGAAAAAATGGCTGACGGGCGAACGGCCCACCTGACGATAAACAATCACTTGCAATACCAGAAGTGATGCGGGGAGTTCCATGATAATACTTATATTTTACTGGAAAAGCCTCTGTTGGTAATTCTTTTTACAATTATTGGATAGAAAGTATCTCGAAGACCGCATTAATATTATGTTGACTGTATTGACCTACAGCTTAATTTGCGTTTATAGAATAATTAATCATTAAAATACCTAAAATTAAATAAATGTTAAATTCTGCAACTGCTTCATGCAACAAAATTGTATGTATGTATCGAGAATGTTAGATAAACTGAACGTTCTGAAACTGGTAAATTATAACTCAGTGGCACGGACCACCGAGTTTCAATATAAGTACATTTTTTTTATAAATTATTACTAGTTCCGCGATGAAAGAAAACTGTGAGGGATTGCGAATGTTCCAGGATTAAATCAAATCTGGAACACGTATATCCCGTACTGCGCCCTCGTGGTGAGTTATGATGACCCGTAACCCCCTAATTGTTTTGCGTAGGTACTAAGGGAGGCGTGTGCGCCACAGTGAGACGTTTAAAAGAACCTATTGTGCAGAATTATGAATATTTCTAGATCGGTTGTTTTGCTCATTTCAGTTCATTAATAACATTGTAAAGAACCTCGCACATGTGTGTTGTAAACATTAATGATTACATACAAAAACTGCCACTTCAAAGTTAATTATGCAAAATTCCACAAACGAATACAATGCGCATTCGTACTACTAAAACCATTGATTGTGAGCAACATTGTAGCGGCACCGATTGCTTGTAATTAAAGAATACATTACATTACTCATTTAGTATTCAATGTTGATTCTAGTTGAAAGTTCAATGAGGTAATGGATAGTCTGCATTATGAAGAACACGCGTAGAGTACAATTGGATGTAAGAACTGGCAATCTATCATTGTACATGCAGCTTGCTTTTAATGCTTAAGCATTGAACTATTGAACCTGGGATCAAATGGCGGCTATAAACGTTACCAACTGTTCCCCACGTTTTAAGATCCGTAATTAAAATTTATCACAACATAATAAAAAGCGGCCTCGAACATTAATGCTGATTTTTGCCATTGAAAACGGATTTCTCATAACCCTGCAATTTCTCTGAGAGTTACTATTTAATAGATACCTCAGTAATTAATTCACTAAACCCTTGTCTACTTTGTAAGAATGAGATATAGTATATATGTATGATATTCAAATTAGTTAAGGTTTGTTGACCTGTGTGTTATTTTTCTTCTTATTTGCGTAATTATTGTTGCATGCTTCTTTAAAAAATGAAATATAATAAACCTTTCGATGTTTTTGTATGTTTACAAATAATGCTAAAAGATTATATATAGGATCGATTAACATTTGTCAAACAGTAAAAATGCACATTGATGAGCAAAATTTCACACGTGCTATAAATATTGCTTAAGACGATCAAAAAATCTATTTTGCTCAAGCTACTGCATTAAAATCAATATTAATAGGAAGAATTTCTAAACTGATTGATAGTTTTACCAAAGGCTAAATCAAAAATTTAAATACTAATAAGATTAGAAAAAATTGGCAATAATTGGTTAATCAATGGATATGGGAATAGACTGGATGACATATCATACGTTCAAAGAAGCCTGGTTGACAACTTCTAGGGGCGATGAGGTACATGAGGAGGGGTCTATTGAAAAGTCAAATATGAAACTTAAGTAATAAGAATGTTCCATTTTCAAAACACATATGAATTAAATAATTCGAGAGCTACTGAACATAGGGCATTATTAGACTCTTAAAGTGCCTGCCCTAGAGTGTTTGTATAATCTAGTATGTATTCTCAAATCGATGGTATTTAACCTAAGTATTTACGCAAAATGTCAAGAGCGTAATAACGCTCTACATACCATAGATGTTCGAAAATTGAATACCTTTCATATGAAAGAATACTTTTATAAAAATCGATGGCAGCAAATTTAAAAGTGGGTTCCCTGGTGACAATACAGAAATAGAAGTCGACTTGATGATGACATTCATTGTAATTTAAAATTATTTGTTATTCATAAATAGATTGATTTTTATCATAATTTCCTGCTCATTTGTACCTTTTTGCTGCTTGTTTAAATACAAGCCCTTATATACTACCTTTTTACTTTTTACTTTAAATCTTGTTCAAATACCTACTTCCAGAATGAAACAAATATCTTACAAGATTTAAAATTACAGAATTCATAAAACACTACTTAATTGTGTCATTATTGTAAATAATTTAATAATAAATAACTGAGTAGCTATTATTCAAGAATTGTGTTAGTGTCAACATATCTGATTGCTGGCTTATTGTCAGAGGGTACAGTGAAATCAACGAGAAGACATGAGCTTTGCGTTTGTGTGAGCGTACACCGATAGTGTACACTGCGAACCATTTCGACAATCGGAGTGGACAATTCGGCATCCACTCACACAGATGCAAAGCTTATGTCTCATTGATTTCACTAGACACACCTATACCCTACCTATGTCTAGCCCTCTTCTAAGCACTTTTCCAATTTAGACTTGGATACTAATTCAACAATATTCGAGTGACAAGCGAAAAAAGTTTATGAAAAATCACAACGAAAAGCCGAAACGATCGTTTGAACAGTCCAATATTTATCAAGTTATTGTGTCATTGCCTTTATAGTTGCGCCTAATACGGTCTATTATAAGGCTTTGATGGCATTGTGAAGGTTTCAATGAGCCAAGTGTGTCGAGTCAGCGTGAGCCCGCGGACTGTCGGCTTTCTAGGAATTTAGGAGCTTTGTTCCGAATGTAGTTCGGTTAATTGTATTGGCATTGCTATTACACTATTACATGCGGTGTAGGGGTGCATTTTTTCTAGTGTAGCTTAAATATGTGCCATTATAATAGGTGTCAAGTGTATATTGAAAATGAAAACTTGAAAAAAAATATGTCATCAGATCACTCATCAAGTCATCACTCTCATCAGTCAAGTTATATTTACGAGTATAATATATTTTAGGAATAAAGGAACGTTCAAAGTTGTTTAATTGCTAAGGAACGTTATTTTAGGATTTTTTTTCCCTTAGTCGCCTTTTACACGCGACTAACCCCGACACCACACGAACATATCAAAGGGATATCAAAGCCACCACCACAAGCCCTGAGAAACTACAACACTTGTACAAGAGTGGACTCGCCAAAACGCTTGACCAGGAGTGGCGTTTTAAAGCCATATACCATTCCTCTTGCGCGAGTCAGTGTAGGTAGGTATATGAGGATGGGGTAATCCATGTCCAACAGTGAATGATAAAACGGATGGTTATGTTTAGTTAGGGACTAAATATATATAATATCTGCTTCCATTAATATATAAAAAAAACTTCGACATAATTTTTTTATTACAGCTTACAGGTAAACAATTATTACGCAACAATGAAATTATTGTTAGGTTTATTATTTCTTTTAATTGTTTCCTCTGTTTTCTTTATCCTTTTTTTATGAATTCGTTATTCTTTATTTGCATTAATGTGAGTAGTACCTACATTTAAATGATATTTATGTGCTGATCGTGAGTAAGATCTCAAAAGATAAATCTCTATGATCTACCATTTCTGGCGTACATCGTGTTTACTTATGTCAATAATTTTATATTTTAAGTTTTAATTCAATAATCAATAAATTGCTTGCCATAGTGAAATTACAATATTTTTATAACCAGTAGTCATATATCATATAGAATATTCAATAACATTATTATCTATTTCGTTTCATTTTCGTTTTTTCAATCTTATCATTTAAAAAACTTTAACATTATAATAAACAATTAATTACTTCACATTAACTACAATTATTATAGAATGCATTTTGAGAGAACAATATCGGCAGAGCATTCATAATTTCCGCAGCGTGTTCCTGCAAACTCGCAACTTAGCTGCCCATTCTTTCTTATTCTTCTTTTCTCGTCTTTCACAACGACACAAACAAATACATCAAATATATCACCGCATATAAATAAAAAGCACACAATCAGCCGCATTTGAATAAAATTATTAACCTCGCATTGTTGAGCGCGTGCCGGTCTCTCGTGCGTTTCAACACGAAATTTTATGTTTATCATTCTATTTGACATTTTTACGAACAATGAACTGTGCTCTTCTCCCTCCTACCGATAAAGATCGCCCGAAATGTGAGAGGGATGGAATGTGATTGTTGGCTTGTCCTTTAAACTTTATCGTTATAATGCGAGGCATGAGCTGAATCACGGTGTTATAATTACATGTGGTTTTATGAATAAATCTTTACTAATGAAATTTATAGATAGTTCATCTGACCCATGTCTAGGTAGATTAAAACTTTTGTCATTTATACATACCTATACATTTATACATACATACATACATCGTCATTCGCACTGATATCGCGATTGTGATCCAAAACCGCCTCATGATTTCAAAGGGCGGCCTGTGCCCTGCCGTGCAACGTTATCGTATACGAGTACGTTAGTCGAATGTCGTATGACTCTAAAAAACTCAAATTACTGATATCGTTTAGATAAAACCTCTAGGTGATATCATGTAAAAATATCAAAATCTAACAAATTATATAAACTTTGATTTCCTGTATGAAAATGGAAAAAAATATATAAGACTATCTAATTCATTTTATAAACTCTAATTTAAGCTTCTTGTGCAAATTGTAGGTTTACGATTAATCGATGTGTGTCTGCTACATTATAGCCTCCCCTAGTATATCACTAGGCGGCTTCGGGCCGCAATCCACCACGCGAGCCCAATGCGGATTAGTGGATCACATAGTCCAGATTTTTTTTATTTCTGGACAATGCGTGTTTCCTCATGATGTTTTCCGTCGTCGTTGGGCAAGCGGCATTTCTTTTTAAATCCTTACTTAAGGAAGTACCTACTACTACGTACTAACGTACTTACTACTTAAGTAGAAACTCACTGGTACGGGCCGAGGATTTGAACTCACGACTACACGAATATTCACCGCTCTATGTACATTTACGTATGTTTTCTGACTTCAATAAAAAAAAAAAATGTGAAAAATGTAGCAACAATTTAAAAGAAAGTTTAATAGAATTTCTATGTCAATTATGGTAACTCAATATCAGTGGTTTTACATGGACATACATACAAACGGAAATGCTTGCAGTGCAGCCACAACTTTAATCTAACAAAGCGATATGTGACAAGAAATGTCATTGAAATTTACTGTAAAACCTACTATCTGTTTATTAATCTATCACGTAGTAACTATTTTTGGAACTACAATTTTAATGAAGCTAAGTAGGTACTTCATATGTGATACCGCAATGGCGTACTTATGTATGTTTCATGTCAGGCGATTATTATTTTTTCCAGACGTTGTTTCCTGTGGGCTGTAAGAAACGGGTGACGTGGCCAATCGAGTACGCCCAGCGGCTGCGGAATTGCAGCGCGCAACCCCGCAAAACTGTATTAAATATACTAAACCAATATTACAAAACACATCAGAAATATCATCTACCTACTTCAGAAAGGCATAAATGCGACCATTTATATTTTAAAGAAACCATTCCTTTAACAAGATCTCGGCGCGATATACAATCAGGGTAATACGTATGATAAGCAATTTAAATTCTAGTTGGCCGCGCTAAGCCCGAGCCAAATTATAATATACAAATGAGCGAGTGAGCAGAAATAACAAAACAGTTTATGTCTCGTGCGTTCCCACAGGAACGGTATGCGCTCGGCGGAGAACAGAGCCGAATACAGAGTAGCTTCTGAACTTTATTTTTGTATTTTAAAAGCATACCTAAAATTAAAAGAAACGATTTTATTATTTTTAAAATACGCGGAACTTATTCTGTTAAAAATACTAAAATAAAACTAAACTAAAATAAGCACATACTTTTAGATACATGAAATTAGTAATAAATTTACCTTTTTATATAACTAACTCCCTGAACATATTCAGTTACTATAATAATGACGTAGGTAACATAGAATAACAACATTCGAAGCATACAGGTAAATAAAACCAACGAAGGTAGCTAGACATAAATATCCAGATTGTAACGTAGTTTTGAAGATCGTTACGTTAGCGATCATAAATAAACAAATAAATAAAGGAAAATTTCGTCGCATGTCATATTTATATTTTCAAACATACAAATGCATGTCACATGTAACCATAAGCATATTTTTTATTTTCCAAAAAAATAACACATTTACTTGACTCCACTGAGGACCTTGTGCTCGAGCAGCGAAGTATCTGAGCGCCGCCGTCTGATATATTGGGGCTTCGTCCGAATCGCCCCCGGCTGCCGCCCGCGCCCTCTCTACTTGTACATAGCACATTCATAATGTTCTAAGATTTAGAAAGGATCGTGTGTCCTCTACCTAAGAAGAAGCTACACAGATTACTGTGTACTCGAAAAGAATTTAAACGTCTACTAAAGTAATCAGAGTTTTTAATTAATCGTCCCCTTTGTATTTCGTGGCTACATAGCATATTCATTATTTGTTTTTACTTTTAAAATTGTTTCTATAGCCTTTCTCTTCTGTGTCTACTTAATGTTTTAGATAAATGAGTTTAAAACATCGTAGAAAGGACATGTATGTTTGAGATCTAAGATCAGCATCAGACATATAGTCTGAGAGCCTGAGAGCAAAAAAAACATCGATAATGCCAAAAAGAAATTACACTATTATCCCCACGTTTAACAAAAATTATACCTACACAATATTTATAGATTCATGAACCTTATCCATCAACATATCGTTTGTTTTGGAGTCTGTTCTGGCATTTTTGGAAAAGTTATAATATACTTAGGTATCGCTGTAATTTTGAAACTGAACCTATGATTTGATCCATCTATGACTATGACTTAACATATAGGCTCAAATTAGATTTATTGGCGGGAACTCGAGAAGTGAAGTTCAGTTTTTGTTTGATTATTGTAAAAATTGTGAATTATGCGACGTGTGATTTAGTAGTGATAGTTTATTAGACTTCAAAGTGTTATTGTACGTAATGTATGTGGTAATCAAATAAAAGCGTGTGACTGCGTTTTTCGTGTGCTTCCAAGGAGTCCTCCTCTTCTGTCCTCGGTAAATCTAGTATGTATCTCTTTACTGAGCGACTCTTGACTTAGGTACTTCGACGAGACTGAACATTGACATAATACATTTTAGACTTTGAGATTGTTCATTACGAAGAAAACTTGACACTGGCAGAATGTGCTAATTGCACCATTGTCATATATGAAAAAAAAGAATCAAATTATTTTTATGAAAAAATTCTGTTCAATTAGTAAAATAACCCTTCAGTTAATCCACAAATTCTCAATATAACTCTTAGAGAAGTTAATGAATTACCACTAGTTCGGCGGTAAAGGAAACCATTGTGATAAAACCCGAATGCCGAAGGATAAGAAATTTACGATATGTGTGATTCCATCCATCCGTACTTGTCCAGTTTAGTGGAATATGAATGGAAATCCCTGAGTAATTAAAATAAACCACTTTCGTTTTTGGTACCACCAACAACGTACCTGACAAAGTAAGACATCATCGTTTGTGACCCATGGAAGGTACCTACATAAGTACCTGATCTTTAACATCCTACGCTAAAAAACACATCTATAGGCCTCTAAGGCCACATCTCTAACAATAAAAATAAAAAGTAGTTCAGGTCAATTTTATTGAAGAATCATTTACGTAACTAACTTTTGAATATTTTCTAACTGATCTATGTTCTATGTACTAAATTTGTTCCTAGACTTTTATCTCGCTCTATCTCATATACCTACGTATCTCTTAAATCTTAGTTGCATTTTGATACGCCTCCTCTAGATAGAGTTTCTCTCTAGAGAGTTTCCACCACCATAAATTCGACAAATGAGTCCAATGCATATTAATGGATAATATACATATCCCCGATTTCTTTGGAATCACATTCGTTTACGATATATTTTTATCGCCGATCTAGAGGTAAGTAATTGAAAGATTGCGCTAAGTGGAAAACTCGGTAGTAAGGCCAGCGTTCGAACTCAAGATATTCAAGAATAGGTATCACTGCTTTTAGTTATGTAACTCCCTCAAAACACCGGCTCATTTCGAATTCCCTCGGGGAGGGCGGGCCGTACGGTAGCTCCGTAAATACGCACACATACATAGTCATATATGAATATCTATGTATGTGGGAGTCAGCTACTGGTTTACGCGGCAGCCAATCAATGAATGTAGGTACCTACCTTTCAAATAGACATGTGGATTGGAACCACATCGGAACGCGTGTTATGTTTTCAAAGAGGACAAAATAGGCTTATTAATTGTGTCAAATAATTTTACTTTATTGATTACCTTTAATTTCATAAGGAATAGTTTTCTTAGAGAGTTGATTTAAAAAAATCTCGAATAGGTATTTTTATACTTTGTTTTTTGGGTTTATCCGACTGTTATTAAAATCAAATTTAAGTTTATTATTAATAATTAATTAATAGCAAGCAAAATATTGAGCATTTTAAGTATCGCACTCAAAATAGGATATAGGCATAACTAAACGAGGGTAAACTTAAAATAACAAATCAAAAGAAAAAATCTGTTAATTTATACTCGAATTCGATTTCTAAATCAGTAAACACACCTAAGTAAAATAATTTATTAAGTAAGTAGGATATCTAGAATATGAGTTGTTCCGTAAAAACTTTTCATGTCTATAGGTAGGTCCTATTTAAAAAAAATCTATAGAACAATACCCATTTTTTTATGTCGATTAATCGTTTACACCGTGTAGGTAGGTATAATATGTGTAAAATGTGAAACCTTATTACATTAATAATTTAAAATAGTGCGCATACAATAGATACAGACACTTAGGTAGGTAACGATCCAAATACACCAGAATACTAAAATCGTCCACAGATTACATAATCAATAATTTTGTAATCTGTAGGCAGACCGTTCCGTTTAGTTCCGAATAATAAAGCGATCGCAATAACATTAGGAATAGTTATACATGCTTACAATTTACTATTGTTCAATATTTTATTGCAGAGAATGAACATTCCAAAAATAAACATTCCAATATTCCATCAGCAAAATCCATTTTGGATATACCATATAAGCAATTGAGCCATCAGTCAATCCTATTTGTTCCATCGACTAACGCTAAGTACCTACAGACAGAATTTATGTCTATTACGATCCTGTTCACTATTCAACAATGTTTGCTACCATAATGTAGGTAGGTACTTGATTTGGTTTGCAGTAGTCCCACCATCATACATAAGTCTTAGTGACAAAATTTCTTGATTCAATTAACTTTATAACTGCTTTTTTTCGTTCTTGTTCAATTACTGTACTCTCCAGATTGTCTCAAGTGTTTTTACTACTTAGCTACATATGCCTACGAAGCTTAGCTTATTTAGTTACAAGTTCTCCAAAAATAAAAAATATCAAATAATAACAAAGCTGTAGGTATTAATTTCTCTACGTAGACAAAACTACATTTAGATCTACATAGATCCTCAGCACTACATATAGGTAGTTATCAAGATGTAATCACACTCATTAACTAAATAAAAACCATTCGAGAAATCCTGTTAAAATCAATTCAATTATTATGAATGGATTTTAACAATACATCAAAATTAGTCTTATTTCGATATTTATTTCATCTATATGGTATAATTATAATTGGATCTAATCAATTCGATTCACCCAACTCACGCAACGGAAAAAATGAAAAGCGACTACCGTGAACCAATCACAACGCGCGGGGCGGAGCTGCGTAACACGGCGGCGAATTGCTGATGCACATTCAAAAAACGAATATCCACGTTTTTTATTTACCATCGAGTGCGCGTGAGCAGCGTGGGTGGGACTTTCTATCGCCCGCGGCTTTCTCGTGGGATGCGAGCAAAGGCAGATGTACAGAATATTATCCGAGAAAATAAGGTTGCAGCTATAGTGTACGCGGATTGTTTGACGTTAGTGCTTCATATGGAAGCTGAGTTTCAAACATACGAAAATCGCTCTTTGGCAATCTAATTCATACAAAATAGAAAAAGTTCACAACAGAAATATCTATCATAATTATTAAATTGTCATAGAGTTATTCTCACATGCTTTGTAAATCAGCCAATCTAATTTGTGGCTAAAATGGCAAGCTTATATTTATCATATGATTTCCACAACTCCTTTCTAGGCGATTTGAAACTTGAGGATACGTCATATTCTATTTGAATAATGAGACGCGTTCCATACCAGAAAGTAATGAAGTAAATAAAGGATGTTTACAAACAAAATAGTTAACAGAGAAACATAATATGTTTCTCGACAGGACAAACAGGACGAAGGGTTGAATTCGACCAAACTTTACATTTTCCGAAATTATTATAAGGATTTATTAAATTCACACGAGTTATAAGACTACTGAGTCCCTGATTTAAAAATGGAACGGTTTCACGGAACAAATCTATTGAACGAAGATGATAGTGTTTTTTTTTAAATCACTTGTTTTTTCTCGTTTTCCGCGCTCACTGACGCTTCACGTTACGATTAATTCAGCGATGCAAAGTGAGACGTACAATAAGCAGACAGTAAAATATCGCCAACTGATTATTATCACCGGCAATAGCGAGAGTTCATAGAAGTTTGAGAATGGGTAAAAAATGGACACAGTTTCGTAAGCAAGAGGATAACACGCATATACTTACCAACTTAGGTATTTATCTGATGTAACGATGATAATTTTATGTAATGATTATAATGTAGTGACTAATGTAGTGATGAACGTAATAATTAATTTATAAATGTAACATTTTTTGCACGCCTATTATACGTAGAACGTAATGGGATATGTACATACTTTAACACCATTTTTGTAATCTGTGTTCTTGTGAAATAAATGATGATGATTATTATTATTATTACAGGAATTATGTGCATAAAAATTCGTACAATTTGCACAAAATTTGCACGGTACATCCCGTTCCATCGCCCTCCCCCCAAAGAGGAATGGGAAGCATAATGCGATAAAGGAAATTCCACATTCTACATTCTTTCCAATTTGCCTAGTATTGTCATTCGGTAAATTATTTGTCATTCAGCAAATGCATATTTGTCATTTCAAGTCAAAAAATGTCGTCCAACGGGGTGCTATATACTAGGCGTAGTATTTTGAAAACTCTAGTTTTTAATCGAAATGCAAATACCTAAACACAAAAGGTGGATGCGAATGAGTATATACCACTTGTGGCGCTACGCTTCCAAAATAACAAGCGCGGATGTTTGATTTTCTAGCAAACATTGGCCAAACGCCGGCGCAGTTTGGCCTCAACAAACATTGAGTTGAATGGGTGTGACGTAGGATTTTAGTGAATGGAAACGTGCTAAGTATCTTCCACCGGCGTGTATTTACATACATTTTATGACTAAACAAATGGACGTATCTGACTTGGATCATGGCATTCACTGTATATAGGGTATTAGACTTTAAATAATGCAGATATTTGAAATTTTCAAATTTAATTGAAAATTTTCGAATTGGTTTGACAACAAAAAATGTTTAATACACTTTATAGATATTACCCACCTATCTACTAATTAATTTTACACTGAACATATATAGGTATATATATATACTAGTTTTGCAACTGAAAACAATAAAGTAACAAACTTTATTTAAAATTACGTAACTGTATTGAATTTACACACAAAATGCCATTCTACTAATAAAGCTGTAAGTATGTTATAACTATTATACAAAAGTAGACAACTATAGACAAAAGTTGGGTTATAGTTTACAAAACTTTTATTCGTGTTATTTTTGTGAAGAATAAAAATGAATCTAACACAGCTCATAAGGATTTAATACTGGCGCACAGGGTACCTACTGGCGATCTGCCTATGCAATGAAACAAAAAAACACTATGCAAGTATTAAACAAGTATCTACTATAGATATAGTACACTCACAATAATTAGTTCAATCGCACAAGATTATCTCGAACTTGTAAACAAACGATCGAAGCGAAGCAATCATTATCAGTGATACGTATTTAACCTTATCTTCAACAATAAAGAATATTATTCGCTTTAAAGGTTTGTATAATGTTATCTCCAGTCGGGAAACAGTCAAAGAAAACGGACAAAGGCATTCTCGTGCAAACAAAACGATGAGATAAGGTATCGGCCGCGCCCACCGCTCGCCATAGAAAAGTACCTAACTGGAGGTAGGTACCGTGGCTTAATAACGTAAACAAAGCACCTGCGATTTTACTGCCTTACACTTGCTTGTTCTTGCCGTCTCTTATCCACGTGGAAATCGAAACAGTAAAGTTGGTCTAGGGGAATATCCAATCAACCTAATACCTTCTAGTATTTACATACAGACATTTTTCTTTAGTTCTTAGTTAATCTTCTTCAACCATATGCCTGGTGAAGACTTTCTTCTACTAGTTCCTATTTTGGCAGCTACTGGATCCCCAGTTGCTTTAGTCCAGTTAAGTGCGCCAATATCTTAATGTCGTAATTCCACCTGATCTCCAGTCTCCCTTAAGGCAGTTCTTGTCCATAGTCTCCAATCCAGTACTCTCCTACACCAGGAGTCAAACTTTCTGGCTACATGTGCGGGACATGTAGCCAGAAAGGGCCTTTGCGGGGTAACTGAAACTTTGCTATGTTCGCAGAGACATTCATCTTTTCATCTCTGGGTGTGACTGCCACTAGTTTCCGTTCCCTCGCCCTTTGAACAACTCGAAATTTGTGTAGGGTTTTCTAGTTTTGTTGTAGAAAAAGAAGTAAATGTAACCGTGACAAAGTGTCAATTAATATTTCTAATTTACCTTTTAAATTCTCACGCATTGCATATAGAAAATGCGCCCAGCGTACCTATCCAATGGAATAGAAATACTGTGAAACATTTCAAGGAACACTGGCTATGTTTGCCGACCCTTAAATAGAAAACCTGAACTTAGCAACTTGTTTATATTTAACACATTCGTGGTAAGGAATTCGTTTATCTATCCTCAAGATTACCGGAGATAAGCTTAGTCGTGTGGCCGACCAAAGCGACCAACCTTTGTTCTTTATCTACTACAAACAAAAGTTTCCTGTCATAACCTTGGTTTATAGCTGACAATTTATGTGTGAAAGGACGACTGTTATATAATATATTGGTAGTTTAGTTTTAAAGAACTTCTTGTAGTTGGTAAGGTTTACATAGTATGTAAAACCGTAAGCAATCCTTAATCGACTCCTGCTAGACTCTTCAAGGTCTCCTCAAGCAAATTGTCTTGAGGATGAAGGATAGCCATAAAACGGCACGATGGCCAAGCGTGTTGCTGAGTATATTCTTTTAGAGGTGGTCTAGTTCTTCAGGGCTTATGGTAGCGACTTTGTTATACTTTAATCGAATTTTACAACGACGAGAAGTCATGGAGTTTTGCTATTCTAAAGACGGCCAAAGGTTTACATAGTACTAAATAACATAAGTATTAAAAAGTTAAATCATAACACCAAATCTATTACCAGACTAATAATTGAAGCCTAGCTATTCCTTAGAATAGAAATTAGAATAAAATTAGAAAATAGATTTGAGGTAGGCACCTCAGAAACCAAGTTGAAAAGCGGAAGTTGAAAATGTGTGTACCTACGCGATGAAAGTCGGAAAATTTTAAAGGTTTGTAAATCACTCAAGCCATGGCGGAAACCCAAGTGGAAGAGAAACGGCCGGCGGAAAGCCTGAAAAAATTTGGTGATTTTCCACTTTTGCTTGACATTTTCAGGGGGAAAATCGTAGAATTTTTACCGCCCTTTTACATATAAGCGTATAAATTATAAATATTGCACATACAAATTGGCGGACATGGACCTTATGTTCTAAGTTTCATCAAAAAAAATACGACTTTCAGGCTTTCCGCCAGCCATTTACCTTCCACTTGGGCTTCCGCCGCTTTGGGTTGTAAGAACAGTATTTAATATTTACCTTCAAATTTAATTTACATACCGAATAATTTACAAACTTTAAAAATTTTCAGACTTTCATCGCGTACACACATTTTCATCTTAAACTTTTCTTTCCGCCGCGCCGTATTTACATTCGATATAGGCAATAGGCAATTTTCCGAGTAAAGTTGCTCATGGCCATGACTTAGTAAAAAAGACAAAAGCCCTCTAAGTATATCTCAGTCCAGAAACCCAACTGAGAGTTTTCAAGTTTACGCACACTAAAAAAATGCACATTTACGAGAACAACCACTGCTAAGCGTAACCCTTCGTAAAATGAAAGAACTATAAAGAGAACCAATAGAGTGGTTCTCTTTCAAAAAGGCTTTAGGTTATTAAACAGATGTGCGACGGCACGGCATGCTATTTCTTTGCACTTTCAACTCGCGCGCCAAATTGTGCGCTGTCTTTCCGAACAAATTCACATACAAGTACAGTATAATCCATTCAAGCATCCAAACCAATTTCTTTATATCTCATTATTGACGTAACTATTCGATATATGATTAGATGGCGCTAATGGCAAATACAACGTTATAGATTATAGAATCTGTTCTCTCAGTTAGAACAGCGAATATGAACTCTAAAGTCATCATAATAACTAGTTTAGGAACGGAAAAAGGTTTGTAATCGCGTGAACGCTCGGGTTGGCCTAATAACACTTTAATATACTTACATTGTGCATGTGTGTGTGTGACTTAACCTATTTATGTTTTATAACAATATTAATTTATCAGTTTTATTTGCTTGCTTGAAACATAAGTATGATATGGAGACGTGTGGTGTCGACCGGTTTTAGAATAGGACCACCATCAGGTGGTCACTCCTTCTGTGGATGTCGTAAAAGGCGACTAAGGGATAACAAAGCAGCCACCACAAGCCCTGAGGAACTACACCACCTGTAAAAGAGCGGACTCGCCGACCCACTTGGCCAGCGTACGAAACAATGTGCCTGAGAGTGCAGACAATGTCCATGTCCAGCAGTAGATGCTAAAAGAACTGGTTACTGTCACTAATGACACTGTATAATTGAAAGTTTGTCCCATAAGATAAATTGACCAAATTATTAGGGAAGTGAGGTGCATATTTCCAAAACCTATACGTATACATTCAATCATGTTCACAAAATAGCAATCGGGGACGCGGAGAACGCGCGACAGGGTGCCATCCATCGCCATCTTGCACTTTCAACTGTGCCGAACCCTCTTTCAAACAAAAAGTCCACTGTCACACATACGTACATATTAACACATTGGTCCATGTTTACGATACCTGGGGTGGAATAATGTCTGAAGACAATGATTATTTATTGTCAGAACCGCTTTTGTCATACCGCCGCGGTCCGTTCTTGTGCTCTTGTATCCATTAATAATACCTTTTGATACTTAAATATTGATCGAGGACACTGAATTGATTATAGTGAGTAGTAGGATAGAATATTAGTTTGTGGTTGAGTTGTGTAAACATAAAAAATGGTGGCGTCGTAATGCATTGCATTCTTAGCGTTTGTTTAAATGTAAACTCCGATTCTATCATCTAAATTCCTGAAACGCCGACATATTCATTCTAAGTCGTATTATTCATTTCAAATTAATACCACGAAATGTGTTTGTCCCAATAAACCAATACCAATTTAAAAAAGTAATGACTACGGCCTTCGGGCATTTTAATTTTCTTACATTTTATATCTTCTTATTATTCAAATGACAATTTTGTAATTCAAAAGTAATAACCAGCTTTACGGAGCCAATCCGCAATTGGCAAAATGTATGGGCGGCACGTGACAACCACCTGCTACTATAATACGCAACATGGTCCAGGAGCGTACATCCATTTTGTCTGTATAATTAATTAATTCTACATTGCAATAAACTTTTTTAAAGATATTGCGTCTCACTAAATATCGAAAAAATTATTCCAAATTAAATATGCAATTCCATATTAAAATAAGTACCTATGCCGATTCTTTTTATCTTTGATCAGACGCTTTCAATATCGATTAGAATTTTTGTAAGTAGGTATATAGTGATCAAATTAAATTAAATCATCTAGAAAAAAATCTGAAAGATGAACATAAACTTATGTATCTTGGGAATCTACTTTTTTAAATAATTATTCATACATCAAAATGTGCTTCTGCTCCCAATCTACAAAGCCCACTTTGAGAGTAGGTAATTACGGATGTAAATTTGAGCCTTCAGGCTTTGTTTACGTTCAAGAAAATTAGCCGGCCATTCAACACGTAAAGAAGCAATTTTTCCTTGTTTTTTTTTTTTGTAAATTTTAATTTATGAAGGTCGGGCTTCTAAGTATGTAATTTGAAATAAATTAACATTCATTTGACGTGATTATGATACTCAAAGTATAGATATTGCAGACCTTATTATTATCATGGTTATTAATATTATTATGATACTATAATACTGTTAACAATAATGGTACCCCATTTCTTCCCGTGTATGTCATAAAGGGCGACTAACTGATAACAAAGCCGCTACAACGAACCCTGGCCTTGAGTAACTGCACCATCTCAGAAAGAGTGAACTGGCCAACCCGGTTGGTCAGCGCGGTGTTTTACGGCCATGCATCCCTCATTCACAAGATAATGTGCTGGTGACGCAAAATAACAGATAAGTACAGTAAAGGTAAGATATAAAACTAACGATTGAAAAACTGAAATTAACTAAACTTAAATATCACAAAATTAATTCAACTGTATTTTTATAGACATCGTATAAGCATAGCAGTCGCATATGGTCGACCAAAGGTTAGTGAATTAAAGAACCGTCTATAGAGTTACCCAGGTACTTAAGCAGTTAGATAAATATAATAAAGACCTTTCTTAACCTTCTAGCTCCTACAATGCAAATAGAAGTATGCAGGTTAATGCATCAATGCAGGTAATAACTTAAACTTAAAGTTAAAAATAAACACAGGCTTTATTCTTGCCCACTCACGTTATGAACTTTAATTATTAACTGCGAGTATTAACGATTAATATTCATTATGCTACAGATGCATTTGGCTTCAGTTATTTATTACTTGTTGTATTAAAATTGCATTTCCTTATTGTTGAAGATAAATTAAGTTTAACGATGCAATGTTTAAGTGGTATTATTGCTTTTGTCATTACTAAATTTGGGATACAGTCGGTTGATTCATAGTAATTATCGATTTTAATGCCATCGTATCAATATCTCCACGTGCATACGTTAAATGTGTCTGCTTATTTGTCAATCGAATCGCACTAATATCAGTATCAGGTTTTACCTATTTATTATTACTATTTAGGTTATAAATTCCAAAAAAGTTTTCATATTTTTTATCAAAATCGTTTCAGGACTTGAATACATAATGAATTTTGTAAGACGTGTCTACAAAATATAGATTTTACAAGAGTAAACAGCTAATTGTATTGTATAATAGAATGAACACCAACAGATCAGTTGTGTTAAAAACATTCAATAATAAATAGACAAATGGAATAAAGTATAAAATTGCATGGAGACAAAAAAACAGCATTGACAAAAATTGACATTAAACATTGAGACAACCACGCGGCCTTATTGCTAATAGGAATCTCTTCAGAGAGCTTAAATATTTAAATACCTCAATAATCACTTCTTTCGTCCTATCCTAATTTTCTTGTTTATAATATATAAGATTTATAATTCAGACATTTCTAAAATAAGACTATTAATAACATTCATTTAGACACGCACATCGTGGGAAATTGTCAAAAGTGTCAATAACTGCGCCTAGTGAAGCGTGCAATATGGGTTTTAATATTACACAAAAGCAACGTATTAACTATTCACTATGGCTTTGTAACGCACACTTTTTTCCATCTTTTTTATGGTCCAATAAACCATAAATCGTTATAATTTGGTCAGTTCGGGCAGTGAATGCGTCCTCATCGGGTGCTTGGGATTTAAAAAATATAATAATGACAATATTTCTGGATGTTTTAGGACGATTTTTAATGTTTGGTAGGACTAGCGCCGCGAGAGGCGCTAAGCTAATTTACATAATAATGGGTTCGATTATACAAATTATACAATCTTGGAAGGACGTTGGGGAATGGGAGTTTCTTATATTACTTGAAATTCCTAGATATTTTATTTTTGAAGCTTGTTTATACTTATATGATAAGCATTTTTGTTTATGAAAATATTTTAAACTTAAGTAATATCTAAATATTCTATTGTGGAATATTTAAATACGAGAGTAATTAACTAATTAAATATTTGGATAAATTTTCGTTTAAGAATTGAATGTGGTGAAATAAGTTCAATAAACTTATCATACAATAAAAATAAGAAATAGGAAATAAAGAAATATCTACAGCAAAAACAATGGTTATATGAAAAAATACCGTAGGTATTATTTTAATATTCTGATAACAACGACGTATTCAGTTCTATTTAAATGCTTAAATGTCCTATCTAGAATTCATATTAAGTAGAAAGTTATTGCGAATCGATCTAAATACGAAATAAAACAGACAGAAGATACATTTAAAAACAAAAGTTGAAGGTACAATCGATTGCTCTCTTAACGTTTATGTTAAATTTATTTAGGTACCTATACTCAACTAAAAGATAAGCAAGTAAAGATAAGAAGTCATGCTGAGCGCAGAATCGTGTGGTAGTAAACCGAGGTGCATAATTAAGAGAGCAACGATTAGATCATGAAAATAAGTAAGTACTCACTGTATTCGGACGTCAACAACTGCGATTATTGCTGATTAATGTTTATTTTTACGTATAAATGACTCGGCTGCGCGGCGGAGACTGTACGAGAGCAGTAAAAAACAGTAATTTATTAGTGGCGACTTCTCGTGTTGGCACGGGCTTAACGAGTGTGTGGCGTGCGGTGCGGTGGACAGAAAAAACTGGCTCGCTTGGTACGTAGCTCGAGCAGCAGTGGCCTGAGGAAGAATAACCCCAGGAGTCGATGGGAGCTGCCACCGCTTCCGAACGCGCCCCGCGCCCCGCGCCATCTCCCGCCCGCCCGATACAGATCACGCATTCTACGAATACCTTTAGCGACGGCACTGACGACCGCCTGCCATCCCTTTCGCTCCAACGCTGCTGCTGGTCTCCTTGTAGTTCTCGGCAGTGCGGGACGAAGGGGGTCTAATGGACGTTTCACAGCGAACGACGCTTCCTAAGTTCACCAAGTAAAGGTCACACGGGCAAAGCGAGCCGTCCGACGCTGCGTGAGCGCGGAACTCAGCCGCGCCGAAGTAGCTGCGCGTGCGCAACACCGGCAGCGCCCACATGACCAGCCGTTTAGTTGCAAGCGCTCTTCGCGGAAAGCTACCCATCTCGCTTGTACGTTTGGCGCAACATACCCCTCTCACTCACACGAAACGACGTGGAAAAATGTACTCGTATCTAGTTTTGTGGAGGCGACGCGGAGTGCAGTAGCTGTTGAATTTTTTTTCGTTTCAATAAATTTGTGGTTGTTGGTCTCGCTTGGGCGCGCGCCCGGGGCGTCACCGAGAGAGACGGCAGATTGCCACCGGGTTACGCCTTCCGCGCGTTCTCGTTATTATGTAGGTTGCTCGCGCATTAGAGCCTCCGTGTATTGCGCGGGCGCATGTATAATATTGTCGTAAATACGGTGCTTGTTTGCGGTGTGGCCGGTTATTTATGTGCGCCCGCGGCTACCGGGCTACGCGCCGCCTCTTGTGTTTTTGCGTCCATGCACCTAATGTAGATTATATACCCGTTACATATGCTACAGGAGTAGATTTTAAATACATAATTTTTCGTAAATGTAAAATAAAATATGACATGCTTTATTCAACAGCCACAATTATAATCACTGAAATATTAAAAATATTAAAGCTAAGTTGTTTTTTTTTAAGTTTTGGACATCTTAATATTTAACTCCATTTCTTATATAAGTTTTTAATTTAGCTCCAAATAATTATTAAGAATGTAAAAAAGGTTAAAATTGAATTTACTTAACAGGACATCTGAGTTAACTAAAAATAACGGCACTGACACGCGACCGTTAAATACTTTTATATTCATACAATAGAACAAATGATACAATACTCAAAAGGCTGACAAAACTCACATTTCATAGGACATCGTCACGGCTATAAACTCCCAATTGGGATACAAGGGACACTAACGCAACAATAACCGAAAACATCAAAACATATTAGAGGATTTATTGTCTACAAAATTGGTGACCATTATAAGAAGCTACGGGGAGCATATAGAGTCATTGTCCTTAAGTTAGGACAATGCAAAGTGTCACAGAGCGTGAACATAGACGAAGCTAAAACCAATGTTTGCTCACAATGTCCACAAATAGCAACTTTTATGGCGACACAAAAAAGTGTTAGCACTCGGCAATGAATGCTATTCTTTTGATGTTCTGATGAATGACCAGCGACCACACTGACCGGTTGACGTGCGTTGCTAATTTTGCAATTTTTGGACCTGTCGAACGGAATGTGGTCTCAAAATTAAATCCGTAATTGTATTTCAAAGATACTGTTCGGTTATATGATTTCCAAAAAAAAATAACCGTTGTCAACTTCGTAATTGCAATGCGCGTTGATGTCTTTTCTTAGAACACCTCTAAGTTCGTTAGAGGATTTAAGAGAAAAAAATCAATACATAGGCCTTTGAAAACGGGAATCTATTCACATTTAATTCAAATCAAGCGCAAGAATCGAGTCTGATCATAAACAATCGATAATGGCAACTCGACTGGATCGGTGTATCGATTCGAGCGAAGGAAACAATCATTGCTAACATCGTATCAGAAAACTTGAGCATGTTAACAACTGGCCAGGCTACCGGCACCATAAAAGCGAATCGTATCTTTAGTCCGATCGTCTGTAGACCTTATAAAGCGAACCGGGTTCGGCTAGCCGGGTCTTCTAAAAATAATGTTTTGGCTCATCATTAGCCGCACAATGCGACGCGATCGGTTCGTGCTTTGTCTTTTTAGTCGGTGACGCAATTCATACCAAAACGGAACAATAAATTCTCAGTCTTGTCATCCCAAAATCAACCATAAATTCACAGGAATGTAAAGTTGAAATTTGAATGTGTTTCGGTTCAGTTGATCTCCGAAAGAATTGTCCGTTGACAACAGAGACATCGATGCGTTCTTTTTTGAATATCGATTGTAAAGAGCATTCTCATGATGCTGTGAGAACTTTCAAGAGTCAAGAGTACAGTCGCGTCTTAAATTCTTTATCCTATTCACTGTATAAGGTGTCAGTACCTCATTGTATTTGAGTGTACTGTTCGTTCGCTTGTCAATTGTCTAAAGCATTTGTGTACTCGACAGTACATGTAGATCGGTGGAAACATGAGATATTATCGTGGATTTCTTAGTCGGCTAAGTACGCTGTCATTGACTTAATAAAGACAATGCCTTATTGAAGTTAATCGTTTGGTTAACCGTTAAGCTTAACTTGCAGGACATTTCTATAGTTGGTAATGTCTGTAAATATCGAAACCATTAGTTGTAGTCTACCTAATTATTCAAACTCTCCCACTCACGTACTATAGCGGATTGAACGTAATAAAAGCGAGTATATTTAAGAGCAGTGGTTTACAAAAGTATATAGTAATACGAAATTTATCTGCTACTACACTAAATGATAAATTAAAGATGATAAGCACATGTGACATCGTGATATGAACTATTATTACCTATATTTTATTTCATGACATTTCTATTTCAATAGAATGAATCGGTAAATTTAATACCATATAGAAACTTATTCTACCGTTGATAAACTTAAGGCAGTTTATCAACGGTAGAATAAGTTTATATCTATTTTTGATAACATATTAATTATAATTATTTTTTAAACTTAACTACTACTTTAAACTTGAACGAAGTTAATTTTAAATTTACCCAGTTAACATTTAAAAAATATATCACTAGCTCGACGGTGAAGAAAAACATCGTGAGAGAACCTGTATGTTTCTATCTGCATTACCTCCCTTCAAAAGACTTTTCACAATCAAATCAAAGTAAAATAAAATAAAAAATTAAGGCATTTACATGCAAATATTTCGAATGATTAATGCCACTAATCTGCAATCTGCCACCGAATTCCTCTCAGAAACCTCCACAGGTAGTCGCGAGTCCACACTAAATCATAACTATTAAAGCCATTTTATGGTCCTGATGAAATGTTTAGAATATTTTCATTAGCCAATAATAAATTAAATACCTGACCGCTTTAATACATAATTAATGTAATTTTATGCAAATTAATACATTTTAATACATTAATACAGGTAATTAATAGTTGATCATTTTAATATCAATCAATAGTTCGGTATATTAATTTCGCGAACCGTGATGCATATCAAAAGACAGACGTAAAGAAAGTAAACTTATAATGTGCGCAACGAACCTTGGCTCGATAAAAAGCGGCTTCAAAATAAAAAAAAAAATCCGTGTCGGCTCCAGTCGAAAGGAAACGGAATTTCCCTATTTTCTGTACCTTTTAGAAAAAGGGTGTTTGGAAACAAAAATTTGTTGTAGACCTCTACGAGCCCTATCCACGATATATAGTTTACACTGATTTTTTGTAGAATTCCGTAGAACGGCGCCATAATTTTGGAACTACATTTGGCATTTAATTTTGACTCATCTTCGAACTAACCCGAGTATCGGGAATATATTGATGCGAATTTTTTGCCTTTATTAATATAAAGATTTCCCTAAATTAATTGGCTGTTAATCATTATTATAATGAGGACAAAATAAAGTTGATACTTTAAAATTTCTAAAATGGTTAAATTCTCTATTTCACGTTCTGATATATATTATACCTAATTATTTTCAAAGTTTTCAACATTTATTTGAATTTTGTGATTCATACATTTCAAACTCATACAATAAATACTTAGATACAAAAGAAATTTTAAAGTATGAATATGCTTATGGTACAGTAAAAATGTTAACTTATAAAGAATTCCAAATACTATGGCCCTGTATCCTCGGTTGTACGAAGATAACAATCGTAGCTTTTTGCGTACCCAGAAACTAAAATTTCGAACGGGTTGCGCTTAAGATTTACAATATTGACAATTACCCTTCGAAAGAAAAGCAAAGTAATGTAAAGCGAAATAAGGAAAACAAAGTGAAGCGAAGCAAATTGACATATTTTATTAATATCCAGTTACAGCCTTTGTCTGCGTACTAACATAAAAATCGTAGCGTTTAGTATATGAAATTAATGTTTCGAACAGATTGTGCTTTAAACTTTACAATACTGTAAAGTAAAGCAAGGTAATGCAATGCGAAATAAGGGACACAAAGCGGAACGAAACAAAGCAAAATGAATTAACATATTTTAATACAATATAATACTCGAATAATACAGAAACGGGTAAAATCGTTTTTATTTGAATATGTATCGTATTTAACGTCGTTCGACTCTGCATATTTTAAGAGATTACGACGAATCTAATTGATTTCTCAAAAAAGACCAGCGAGGAACACTCGGCCGCCGAATAATTGTGTTTTACAATCGAATCCAATAATAAATAATTCAATTTTGCGGTCCGACGATAAAATTACAGTCTTCGTCCACTCCGTGTTGTGACAATAAAAATGCAAATGTAGTCCAACGATGTTATAATTTACGGCTTGACGTTGAGACAATCAAATGACCGACTGTTGTTAATTGGTCACCGTTTTATTGCAAAACCTGATTGTGCTACTTGATATTTAATAATAATAATCATTTATTTTGCAAGAAAACAAATAGGTGGTTACAAAAAATGGTGTTTCAGTACATATACTTAGGTATTCCGTAGATATATTGTCGGTATATCCCGTTGTGATCTGCCTTTAATAGGCGTGCAAAAATTAATTACACAAAAAATAATTATCATCCCGAAATTAATTATTTTTACATTTGTAAAATAACTGTTACAATCACCATTATTATACATAAATTATCATAATTTAATTACATTACATTATCCTTCATAAAATATGTTTAACATTACATTATCATTACAGAAGATGTATTTTTTTGTACTTTTCCCTTTTTTTTAACAAATAAGTAAACATTTTTTTTTTAAACGTTTTTTAAATGAACGGCGAAAGTTAATTTAAAAGAAAAGCTTAGTCCTGAACGGAGTATTTACAAGTCACTTACGTATATGTTCTTTATATGTAGTATGGGCAAAGAAATAATATCTGTAGAGTCCTTAATGAGGGGAAGATGCAGACTGAGTATTTTGGGAAATCAGTGAAGCACGCCAGAACACTATTCTGACGATATAGAATATATCTCGTAGAAGCGAAGAGTAGAAAATATGGCGAAAGCAGTATAAATCCCATCAGGTCTTACTTCCAATATCTTGATTGAAAAGAAAATTGGTATAAGATAGGTATGACTGAAATTTTGTAAACATACCTATGTCGAAAAAGAGATTTGTACATGTAAGTCTTTGTATCAGTCTTCATGTTCCACTGTAGGGCACTGGCCTCCCCTAGTAAATCACTGGGGGGTTTCGGGAAGTAATCCACTACGCAGGCCCAGTGCGGATTGATGGATACACATAGAACTCCAGTTTTATTTTTTATTTCCCGAGCATGCAGGTTTTCTCACCGACTAGCTAGTGTCAATTTTTAAAAACCAGTACTTAAGTAGAAACTCCGTGGTACAGGCTGAGGATTTTAACTCACGATTACACGAATGTGAGTTAGTATAGATACCCCTGGACTATCACAGCTCTATAAATTATTATGTAATAAATTTTTCATCTCCTTCGACCTCCTGTTCTACACTATTGCTATGCAATACAAGCTATTGACGTCAACACATAAAAAACCTCAAGTGTAGAAAATTCCCGCCTTTGTTATGATTAACTCCTAATATTTATGATCTTAAAGACAGAGACAATTTATTTTATGTTTCTATTACTACCTTATCAGTAAACCCAGGTGTTCCAATGTTTTAATAGCATGAACATCTTTGGTTTTAAAAAAATTAATTTGCATGTTATCTAATGAATGTATTATGCA
The DNA here is from genome assembly GCA_914767545.1 of Sesia apiformis. Lineage (NCBI taxonomy): Eukaryota > Metazoa > Arthropoda > Insecta > Lepidoptera > Sesiidae > Sesia > Sesia apiformis. The sequence continues at coordinate 11,784,541 of OU611963.1, read as the reverse complement.
GATTTTATCAAATATTTTCCACGAATGTCAATAAGTATCGATAAATCTATAGTTTCGAGACAAATAAGTCATAACATTGGAAGTCTGGGTAAGGACAAGGCCACGTTATTTCTTTTTTTCTTCTCAACGATACAAGAATCGACACGTTTCTTATTCGAAATAAAAAGACTACTTAATATCTGTCTACATACATTTGAATTATGGTGCAATGTGTATGATGGCTATTGACGTATTTGCCGTGTTTATCAACTTATTTTTTTAAGAAATTAAATTATAGATGATAACAAATATTTTGAAACGATGAAACGACCAATAATTTTACCAAAGAATGTGACTACTCCATTGTCACTTTAGCCTGAAGGCGCTAAGCCAAGAAGAAAGTGTGTGTTGCAACGAGCCTAAGGGCTCCCCCGCCGGTAAACCGGCGGAAGGAACGGACCTCGGCTTAGGGCGTTGCATTGGGGGGATACCGCGGGATCGCGAGTCGGCGAGAAGCGCCCAGGCACGTGCCGATACCTGGTAAAAGTGTTGGCTGAGGACCGGTGTGTGTTAACGGTGTAACGAGGGGGACGTCCACGTCTCGGCCGGCGGGGACGGTGTCTGTGTACTGTGTTTGGGTGTAGAGTGAGAACCGCATTGGCAGCGGTGATCGGGTCATCGGGATCGTCCAAGATGTGCCGCGGGCCATGATAGCGCGGAGGGGCACTCCTGTCCGGTATGTAGGTGAGGGAAGAGACAATCAGGGGGTTGGGATGGTGTGGGATAGCGTCATAGTAGCGTCGAGTGGTGTCTTTTATGTATTTGACAATGGAGGGAAGTTCCAAGTCCTTGTGGAGGTCAACGTTACGCAAGTACCATAGTGCAGCCACGGCCTTGCGCATGAATCTATTTTGGAGTTTTTGGAGGATTGTAATGATAGAGAGAGCTGCGTGTGCGAACACAACGATAGCATAGGTCATAATGGGACGGACGAGAGTTTTGTATAATGTCAACTTATTTCTAAGCGACATTTTACTTCTCCTGCCTATGAGGGGGTTGAGGCGACCGAGCACAAAGGCGGCTCGGTTCCGGACAGTTTTGATGTGTTCTCGGAAGGTCAGTCTATGGTCTAGAGTGACTCCGAGATACTTGGTCTTCCTGACGAGAGGAATTGTTTGACCGAAAAGGGTTATCGGGAGAAGGGACAGCTTAGGCCTACGAGAGTTAGCCCTGGGAAAAGGGAAGCACATGGCTGCACTTTTCGCCGGGTTTATCTCTATCCTCCACCTCGCAAACCATTCACCTAGGACGGTGACTGCGCTTTGGAGGCGTAGAGAGACCATGCGTAGGTTCCTATCCGAGGCGTAGAGAGCGGTGTCATCCGCGAAAAGGGCGAGCTCTATTCCTGGGGTGAGGGGGATGTCGTTAGAAGTTTCGATTTTTCTTATTTTGCATCTTTTTTATATAGATAGATGGTGACAGAGGGAAAGACAGTGGATTGTCTATCCCTGGTTGAAAGTGAATACTATCGCACATATACAATAATGACAAACGGTGAAAAATGATGTGCGCCTCCTACCATAGACGATTTAAGAAAGGGTTAGGAAAAATGATGGGGATGGGGAGTTTCGTCCTTTCATTTCCCTCCCCATCTTTCTTTGAAGAAATGGGATAGACAATAAAGAATAATATTTCAGGAATAAATAGTTTTTCTTTAATCTCTTTATGTACTCTCCATTAATTGAGATTCAAAATGGAACGGGATGTGAGTATGGAGTAGACATCGATGGGATTAGGGGCGGGGAGTATGCTGATAAATGTTCAACAGAAAATTCCACTTACGAAGTTTGTTCAAGTCTGCCTGTTTCAAATAAATTCTTAATGTAATCCTTACTATAGGTGACTAAGCGACTTTAATGCTTAGTTTACAAATGTTAACAAGTTTATTCGTGTTTCAGCATTATACAACAGGATTTCACCGAGAAGAGTAGAACGTCGTTATCTTAAGATATTTTGATGTTGATGATCAATGGCGATGTTGTTCAGCGTATCTAAACACAGACATAGGGGGAAGTTTCGCAACTGAATATGAGTGGAACTCCATGCCTTAATCCCATATGATAGTAGGGTCAGCCTCACTCGTCACTGTGTTCCACTTCTCCCTATCAGCGATATCTTTGACTTCGGCCACGTATTTATTCATTCCAGGCAATTAAGACATACGATATATACCTTAACCTAGAATACATATAATAAAAAGCATACATATACATACATATAAACTTAACTACTAATAGGGATTTTATTGTTGATTGGTCTCACTTCCCTAAACCGTCAGAACATTACCCCTTCTAGCCAAAACTCAAAGCTGAGGAAGAGCTTCCGGTGCACTACAGCAAACCGGGATCTTTATTTATTTTTTTGTTATTTAAATTTTATTGCACAAGTCATTGTACAAATGGCGGACTTAATGTCACATGCCATTTATGGATAGATGCAACACTCTATTTTCTAATATACATAATCAGTTCTTCTCTTGACACGGCCAAACCAGCGTAGCCTATTTTTCTGCAGCTTTAGAGTAAAATGAGAAACTGAACTGAACTCTTTTTCTCACGCTTTCTTTATCTTTGTAGGTAGCCAATAAAACCGTACATCTGTTATCTATAGAATCTATATTGTTCTGAATTATTTAAATGTGCAAATACAATGAAATCTAATTTTTATTACCTACTAGTGCATTATTATTTATGTTACATTTCATTAATGCACATATAATATTTCAGTGTCAAATTGAATCAATTGAAATGCCGTAGCATCTCACTGAGTAAGCGTTGTTAGCACGTTTCTGTTCCAAACACTCGTACAAATATATTTGTTCACACATTGTAAATTTGTGTGCCATAATGAGTCAGTCGTGAACATTAAGACGTAAAGGGATACTTTAGGGGCCACTTAAATAACACATCTCGGATCTGTAATCCGAAACGAGGGGCCAGTGTTCGATTTGTGATTTTTCGCAACATTGAAACCGTAGTTCTGTAGTAAATATTGAGAGGAAATAAAAAAGAAGTAAGAATTTACTATGTAGTAGTTGTCTGAGCAAAGAACGTTGAAAAATAATGCGTTTGATTTAAAAACAAACAAGTAAAACTAAATAACTTTGGGAGGGGGAGGGTGCACGCTGAAATCCCGCGGCCGCTGGGCGCATTCGTCTGGCCATGTTATCGCTCTCTCACACAAGACCGTCGTAAATTGTGCTGCATTTCCCACTTTATCCTATGCCCCCAATGTACGTACGTATATCGGCAGTGAGTCTACTATGCCAGAACCCATTCTATTCTGTCCTATCCTATACCATTTTCCTATTCTTATACCTACCTACCTATCCATCCCTCCCCATTTTCAAAATCGTTTCTCCAAATCCATTCCTAAATTTCCAAAAGTAGGCAGCGCACTCGAGGCCGTCCCAAGGTTTTTCATTCTGGACTGATATTGGCATGTATTGTAGATGTCTGTTGGCGACAGTATCCACTTATCACCAGGTAGTGGATAGATAGTAGACGAGTCGTCAAATCTTTACTCAGGAACATAGCTAGGCTACGTCCCGGCGTGGCACGCCTTCTGATCAGGACTTATTTAGAATTCAGATACACTGAATCCTGATTCAGTGAACGTTTCAAATGAAGCTGAGGTGGGTCACTAATTACACAAAAAATACACGCCCACGGAAAAACATAGATAACAGTGTTTACCTTCATTACCACACAGGAAGTCTTTATTTAACGCCGACAAAGTTTACAGCCGTTTGCACACGGACACCAAACAAGACCTCGCCAAAATATGAACAGAATCAATACGCATTCTGAGAACGCCGCGGAAAACCGATAGGGTGCCTTTATGGGCACGAGTAAAGTAAGAAAACGATCGAATTTTTCAAAAGCGAACTATCCGCGTCAACCAAGTTTCAATCTTATGTCTGAATAACAAGATGTGTTTGGGTGGAAAGTGATGTTTCGGTGAATGTCTCGGTGTTGTTTGAATGTTATTACGGCTCGTCGTTGGTGGTGACACCTCGCAAATAATGTTGCGAAGAGAGGACCACCGACACGCGTCGGTACTTTTGACGTAGTCCACATGGGCGGGCCCTCGGACGTACAGTTTTTATTTACTCGGTTATTGATTGAAATACACATAAAGCGACAAAATTTAAAGTATACAGGAAACCGTAGCACCAATACTATTTATAATACTATTACTATTTTACATCAATGTAATAATGTAAAAATAATAAATTAATTTTGGTAGGGGAGAGTGTATCTGCATTCCCACAGCCGCTAGGCACACTCGACTGGCTCTCTCACAGAAGAATACCTTGAAATGTATTGCATTCCCTACTTTATCTTATTTCCCCAATGTACGTACGTGTTTCGGTAGTGAGTGAGATATACCGCAAGGTAAGTCGCAAGGTCACGACCACATTACGATGTCTGTACCGTTTCAAAAATTTTCTCCCGACCGCTACAAAAGTTTTGCTTGTACAGACCCTTGTGTTGCCTGTCCTTGATTACGCCAATGTATGTTACTCTGACATTAGCTAAACTCTTCTAAGCAAACTGTATCGCCTTCTTAGTAACTGCATACGTTTCAACTATGGTCTTCGTAAGTATGACCACATCTCTTCTTATCGTTCTCAGCTTAAATGGCTTCCAATCCGTCAGCGAAGGTGTGTAAGAATACTATGTACTCTTTTCTCTGTACTTCACGATCCGTTTGCCGAAAACCTGAAATGCAAATTTCGGTTTCAGGGTAACACTCATAATCGCTATCTTTGCTCTGACGAGAATTTCTCATTCCATGTCCTGTCTTGCCGCACTGGCTTTTTGTCCAATTCTTTCACAGCTCAGCCTATCAAACTCTGGAACACTCATCCCACTAATATTAGGAAATCTCCTTCTAAATTTTCATTTAAAAAGTTGCTTCGGCGATGATATCTATCTATGCAACAGAGTTGATAAATGTAGTTACTTAGATTATTATTTCTTTCTCTGAAACTACCTCTCCTTTTCAATGGCTTATAATATATGTATTATATTTTCAATGTATAGTATAATTTATTGTTTTATGTATCTATATGGGTATATAAGTATATATTTTTATCATTATTTATATATTTATATATATATATATATATATATATATATATATATATATATATATATATACCATTATATATATATATATTATGTATTATTGTATCTAGGTATTATATGTGTATTGTAATATAATGTACTGTTACTAGTCATTTTTAATGATTGCAGGATGCACCGCTATTCATATTTCTATTTAACCAAAGGTTGACTGGCAGAGAATGCCACTGGGCATTAAGTCCGCCTTTGGTACAATGTTTGTTTGTGCACTGAAGTTTAAATAAATAAATAAAATAAATAATGCCAGAGCCCATTCCCATCCCATCGTATCCGTCACCATTTTCCCAACAATTTCTCCCAATTCACTCCTTAATCTGCAAAGGGGGCGTGCCAACGTTTGTCATTCTGAACTGATGTTGGCATGTATCGCTGATGTCTATGGACGACAGTATCCACTTACTATCAGGTGGACTGTATGCTCGTCCGCCGCCTTTAACTATAAAAATATGTCTATAAAAAAATATTTTGGAAAGATAAGATCGAAACTGACCTACGCAAGTGCGCAAACTCCGATGCATGTCAATATCCAATTGGAGTCGTCGAGGCAGCGGAGTAAGTAACTAAGTAATGTACAATATGATCTAATAAATAAATCAGGGTATGACTTAGATTCCTGTGTATTTTGCTTATGGAAGATCTACCTAGGTAGTCTACTAATAAATATTGGTAAATTGGGAGCTAATTATTGCTTACTGCTGTAGGAGGTACGCTCGACAGAGAAACCGGTTTACCACCCTAAGGTTGATAGTCCGTCGCCCTCCGTCCACTAGGATCCATTGATGGATTCAAGTGGACTTTTGGCACACTCAAATCGATTAATGGATTTTAATAAACTGTCCTCACCTCGACCCTCGACAACTACAATCAATAGTTGTTTCTTTGAACAGTAGAGCATAAGACCTCTGTGACCTCTTAAAGGATGAGTTGTTACATGTTCAGGAGGTTCTTAATCGAAATGCCAAAAAAATTCTCCTAAATGCTGAAATTTCTCCAGAAAGTAGAATCGCCAATTCGTGATGGCCATCGTAAAGTCTTAAAGCGTTTTAAAATCCCTTGATTATAACGGATAACCTTAATTACTACAGTGGGACTTTATACACTGATATTGATTGATTCATTTGATAAAATACATATATGTTTTATTTGAAGTTAATATTTTCTAATTCTAAAAATTCTTTAATTTCCAATAAAAATCGTGCACACTCGTTAACGTGCGTTAAGAGTATGTGAGTTAAGACTGATTCCCATCGTATCTTTATAATTGATCTCGATAAAAGTACTCTAACTACACCGATGTGAACTTTCATTAAAATCTGTCCAGTGGTTTTTGCATGATGCGCGTTCAAACAAACAAAAATTCCAGTTATAGGCTCTCTATCGCTCGTACTTTAAACTGTACTGTCTGCTTTGTAAGTAGTGTACGTTTAGACTTTTTTTTACAGGCAACGCTGCTACGATTTTGTTATATGTACGTACCTATAGAACGTACAGAATGGAATAGCAGATATTCTAATTATCACTAAGACGATTACTAAGACCGTTCATTTTAACAAAACATCAAAATTATTTTCAAACCTAAACATTCATATGCCACATTTCATAAATACTCACTCGTATATCGTTTATAAGAGCGAAAAGCCCACGTACGTTCCCTAAAATATCTTCACTTCATATTCTCGCACGGTCTAATAAATTACGTCTCGCCGACCCCATATTATAGGTATAGGATGTATAAATGTATGGTGTAGGACCTATAATACAGGGCCGTAACGGCGCCCATTCACGTCGCATCTCTCGTGCGTCCCCGAGACGCTACATGACGTGTGCGCCTGCTTATTTATACCCCCCTTTATCGTGTGACGTCCGCACATAAAGGCATGCCGCCTGTAATAATAGGAGGACAAGCCAACCATTGTACTAAGCCCTAACATGTATAGACGCAAGACCATTCATCTCGCGATGCCGATGAGTTAAAGAATTGAGTGTATTGCCCCCACAATAGTAATAATTCCTATACTTTGAGCGTGTTTCGCCGCTTTAAATACAAATTGTTTTTTAAGGGAAACTTCCTGTAATCGCTACCATTGTCTTAAATATAATCACCCATAAATCATGCGTCATGACTGGAGCTAGGTAAGAGCAAAGAAACAAAAGTGTGGTAAGTCAAACCATTGTACCGCTTACCTTTATAGCTAAACTAACCAATCATGTTAGTGAAGAGTAACCGGAGATGAGTATTGATACTGGGACACAGAAATAAACAGTTCAATAAAATCTATCACACTCTACAAGCGGATATGTGATAGTTAGGTACCACTAAACTTCATTTTTGGACACTAATTCCTTGACATGCTTCAATAACGAACTATCTAAATAAGATTTCTTTGGATACCTAATACAATAAATGTTTGTATGTATATGTAATAAGTACATGTATGTATATGTAATAAGTACGTGTATGTATATGTAATAATATGTAATAACAGTATATTTGTGTATTTTATATTTATTTTACAGCACCATCTAATTTGAGTCTTAAACAACCTCCAAATTTATTCTCTTGATTAACTCCAAGGTTGACTGGTAGAGAATGCCGCCTTTCTTCCAAAAAAACATTAAGTGTATAAATATATAAATAAACTAGCACTTTAATTGAGAAGTAGTTTATTTCCATTCCAACGCTTAATAATTCCATTCCATTCTCATAACATCAACATTACAAAATTTGTGAAAAATCTTCTTCTTTAAATCTCTTTTACATAAACCAAGAAGACTAATCTGAGTATAAATTGAAGCTATCAAGCCGTACCACATGTTCAGTGAGGCGAAGGCTTCTCGTTCCCACGACGGAGCGCCCGCGGGCACGCACCGCTGAAACTCGACGCGACGATCACTCTGAAGCCGAAGCGATGACAATTTGTATTGAGATTAGATCTGACGCTCGGAGGATTGTATGAAATTGCATAAATATATGAATTGAAAGTAAAATGATACGAAGGAAGCAATTTTCGTTGTCTCCACTAATCATCCACGGAAGACACCACTTTCATCACTTTGCATTACTTTAACTCAACGATCTACAGCTATGCTTTCAGTCAATGCCGCCGTTAGAGTTAATGGCGCCCCGAACAAGATAGTAGTGGCGCCCCCTTTTAAGGGCACGAAAATTGTAGAAAAAAAATTAAAATATTAAATCAGGTGGTTAAGTTCTGATATTCTAGAAACCTTTTTGGCACTTTGAAACTTTCATTTAGCATGAGCCGGAGCTAACGACGTGGACGTAAAAAGTTTGTGTAACTCCAGATATTATTTTCATCATCTTTTCATTTTTTTATTTTACTATCATCGGAAAATTCAACGCCGCTACAAATTTGGCGTCCTGACCGATTGCCCCATCTCGCGGCCACCTAATTCCGGCACTGCTTGGAAGTTTCCTTATAGGATAAAAATTGTCAATATAACAATGTACCAATGTATAATTTGTATTAGGATTAGATATAGACAGAATGGTAAGTAGACTATAAATGCGGACGTCCATAAATGTCACGAAGCAATGTATCTATTTGTGGCGTGATTGTCCATCTCTCTCCTACACGCTACTTTGTGTCGCAAGGTTTTACATTTGGTAATGTCCATTAGACTACTATCACCGCAACAAACTACATGCAAATGTACCGTAAAATGTATTGCGTGTTTCGGTATTGAGTGAGATATGACAGAACCGATTATCATCCCATCCTATCTTATTCCTTCCGATTTACTCAACCCCTTCTCCAATCCTAGATCTCCAAAGGTAAGCATCGCAGCCGGGGGCGTGCTAACGATTGTCACTGTGTCGTTTTAGATTGATGTTGGCTTATATCACGGATGTTCATGGGCGAAACTGCTCGAGAGACACATACACCAATCCCCCAAGGCCCGCTACCACACACGATCATTCGCTCTTTTCATCCAGCCACTACCGACGACTTTTTTTAAGTCGTTAGTCCACCTAGGTGGCCCTTCCGCCTAAGTGGACTGACGATATGTCTCTCACATGTTTGCTGGTACGTAGTCTCCTTCAAGGACTTATTTATACCCATCGGTCGCCGGTACTGCGGCAGATATGGCCTGCCTGCCCATTGCCACTCGCTGTCGATGTTATAAAGCAATTAATATTTTGCACATTTATCGTATTAATTGCATGACATTGGATAACCACACACCACGAAAATGTCCGATTGATCTAATAAGTAGATAGGTATTTTTTTAGTTGTTTAGACTTTATTGCACAGAAAATGTACAAAAAGCGGATCCTTAAAAATATATTTAATTTTAACAACGCTGTTTATGAATAAATATAGGTATATTATCAATAAAGTTCTTCATAAAAAAGAGACAATAAACGATCGGTCTCAATCGCTAAGCATTCGGCAAGCGCCAAGAATGTCAGCAATTTTAACGCAACAAAATAACTTTGAACTATGCAAAACGAGATATGTACGGGGGCATATTGTTGATACCAACTCTGCAGGGTATCTCACGCTCGTGATATTTACTGCACAGCGATCAGGATATCAATATGTCTGTTCACTTAAAAGTGAAATGTTATCTGCTTATTTGCTACTATACGTTGCGCATTACTTAGAGTAAATCGATATTTGTGAAAATAGAAGTCAAATTATTCAGTCAGTTTCCCAGATACTGAGACCTTAAGTGACATTTTTTTTGCTTTATCTCAATATCAAATACAGCGAGCATGTTTCTATTTCAACATAATCTTGAAACAACAAAATTTAATTTTTTAAATCTTAACCAGAGTTGAGAACTGCCTTCTTTCTTATATACATATATGGCCGGTCTGCTCGTCTGCCATTAATTAAAAAAAAAAATACCTACAAAAACAACACCATACCAAAAATAAGATAAAGTAAGAAAGAAAATTATTTTATCGACAACAACAAATTAGACATCATAAATTAAGGAACATGTTAAAATAAAATAATTTTAATTTACTTTTTATTTTGCTATACCGTAGATCTGTCCGATAGTAAACATTTACCGGAGCACCTACTTGATCCTCTGAATGGAGCCTAATCGTTTTTAATTATACACTCTATAGCTACTCTTTATGTGCGAAAACCTTTTTTGTATGTCTAGGATTGGCATATTTATCTATTTATTGAAACTGAAATTCTACTCTATTAATGTTTCATTTCTCAGTTTAATGTTTTACTTGTATGTAAAGGCTATCTCAGACTGAGCACCGCATTTAACGCTTTGGAAACCTCCCTGCAAGTAAAGTCACTGTTTCTCCGGCTGTGTGACATGTGACACCGTCCTGTTGGACCCACAGTTGATCGAGGTCCATATCTTCCAATTGGTGCCGAAAAAACTCCTATAGCATGTTCCGATAAATCTCACCATTGACTGTAACAGCATTGCCGGCCTCATTTTCTAAAAAAAATGGCCCTATGATCCTGCCGAACCAAAAGCCGCACCAAACTGTAACTCTTTTAGGATGCATCCGTTTTTTATGAATCTAATGAAGATTCTCCAAGCCCTAGATACGACAATTTTGCTTATTGACGTATCCGTTAAGGTGAAAATTGGCCTCGTCATTAAAGATGATTTTTTCGCCAAAATGATGGTCCATTTCATACTGCTCTAAAAACCAATTGATGAACTGTCGACGTTGCAAATGATCAGTAAGTTTTAACTCTTGGGTTAATTGAATCTTGTACGGATGAAGATGCAAATCCTTTACCATTATTCGTTGCAGAGAAATTCTGGAAATATCCAATTGCTGAGAACGATGCCGAATTGATATTTTCCTGTTTTAGGTGACGCTTGCCTCCACCCTAGCGATATTATCGGCTGACCTTACACTCCGTTGATAAACATGGGGAGATGCATCCATCATCGAACCGGTTTCCTCAAATTTCAGGATTAAACGCCGAACAGACGACTCATTCGCCGACCAAAAATTTAACAGAGTTTGCGAAACTGTCTCAGCAAAACTTTCATTATTTTTGTAATAAATTTTAACAATAACAATGCATTGTTCTTTCGTGTAGCGTTCCATGTTGACTAATTGCAACTGTCATATGTGACATTTATAAACAAACTAGAGTTGCCAACCGTCAAACAAAAAAATGGCGCGAAATTTAAATCCGGCGCTCAATTTGGGACGCCTATACATATATTTACATACTTATTAAATTGAATAAAATAATCACATAGAAAGAAACAAGTTATTATGAATGGTATTGAGATTCATTGATTTATATTTCGATCCAATAGCAATAGAATAAACCTTATTATGTTGATAACACCAACGAGCCATCAGCGGATCTTTTAATTATATTCCATCTTCATTACGACCAACATTAATTTAGTTATCACGTCATTATAATTGCCCTTTATTTCTAACGCTCTACATGTTAGAATAGGCTTTCAAAACCGTTAATTTAACTTTGTGTTTCTACATGTATCCGTCACGGTTGAGCAGGACGACCGGATATAAAAAAAATCGATCAGCGCCTTGTGCGGCCTAATTAAGATATGCATCAGATGTGACCTACCCTCCTCTGTCTTAAACACTATTGTCTCTGTGTGTGTTCGATTTATATAAAGGTGCTGGCTTAATATTTGTATTCTTTTTTTCTTTAATCGAGTGCTGAAGTCACCATTTCGCGTGGGTTGTGGATACAAATTATAGGCCATTGTATTGGCATAGTTGGGCGGGCAATAATTTTTTTGCGACGGTTACTTTGACGGAGAATTCTTCTGAAATTAGGGAGTAAAATGATGGGCAGTTTATAACAAAATGGAATATAATTTTATTCTGAATTGAGTACGCGGTGTATCTATTTACCACTTACTCGTTCATTACTCATTATTTCACATTCAATACATTTACCTAAACCTCTCTGCGTTTTCTACCGCCTTTATAATGGGGAATGTTCTGAAGAGCTGTTCAATCTAATGCTAACTTCGGAGTTTTATCATCGCACCTCTCGTCATGTCATCGAAAGGCAGTTTGTCGGCGCTCCCTCGACAAAGAGTTACTGCGTACAGTGCGGTCTTCAAAACACTTTATGCCACGAACCCTAGAGTTGAGGAACGAACTGCCTATTGAGGTTTTTCCACTTAATTACGACATGGGGCTTTTCAAAAGGGCTGTAAATAGGATTCTGCAAAGTCGGCAGCGCAGCCGCATCCCCCTAGTGTTACAGGTGTCCACGGGCGGCGGTGACTACTACCATCTCGTGGGTCGCCCAATGGTCTGGCACCTCTTCTATTAAAATAAAACCTAAATGTACTAAGATGAAGATGATACCAACTTGTATTTGATAGTGATTACTAAACCCCCTAGTGGTTTATTAGGGGAGGTCTGTGGCCTGCAGTGAAACATTACAAAGGTTGAGATCACCATTCTTTGTTAGTATCTAAAATTTTATTGAAACCTTAACCAAATTGTTACAAAAGATGAAACCCGTTTTATACAGTAAAAATAGATAAAATTAGATGTTTCCTTGAAATTATTTGGTGGTGACCCGGTGTCAAGCACGACATCTTGTTTTTCAAGGCGTAATATTCGCTATCATTCATTCGCAACACTTCATTTTAAAGAGTCAAAATCTAAAACGTTTATAAATGAGAGTCCACCTGTGTACCTACTTCAAGAGAAACAACTTCAAAATATTACCACAGAATGACTTATCTTAATTCTTCCTTTACTTCATCTATGTCTCCGCGGTTTACTGGAAAAATAATCAGAATTCAATTGTCTGATAAATTCGCGTTAATAATCATTAATCATAAAAAAATCATAAAATAATCATCATAAGCGTTGATAATCACCATAAAGTTTATTCATCGAATAAACTTAAGTAGAATTTGATGAAAAAGACGTAATAGAATCTGTACGTAAGTACTCACAACAATTAACAATGCAGAATTATAACAATAACTATATATAAACAATCAATGACATCTACCACTGCCAACAATTAATAGCTTTGCCAGATATTTATAAATATTCCTTAAACATTTAATGTTAGTACTCGTATTAGGCGTGTGCCAACAGACTCCGTAAATATCACATTTGCATCTCGAGCGGGGCTCGCCGCAGAAACCACCTCAATCGATCGCTAAAAAATCCATCGCATTATACTCGACGCGTAACTGCCTACATAACGTTTAGTCCCCCAATAACATACCAAAAGCCTACAAAATTTATATCAAAATTAAATCTTATTCCATCTGCATAAAATCGATGTGAGATACTCTGAGCTAACACCATAAGCTGTTATAAGCAGAGGAGATTCGACTACAATAATACGTGCACTGGGCCGGCGCGCGCGCACTCTGTTCTGACCACTACTGTGCATTTCCCACGGACTACGTATACCTCCGCTGCGCTCACTCTGTATAGCCTTGTCTCGCTCTCCCCTGATGGACTGCCGCTTTTTCGTTTAAATGAAGCACACCCACACACGCTGTCGGTATTTCAGATTGTTCTGAGGTGGAGACCGACATAGATTACGTCGGCCCACGGTTAAGCTGCTAGAAGTTTGTTATCGATGTAGCACTATGCTTGTTACGTATCACACCAACAACGCAGTTAAATATAGCAACGGTTTAACACAATATGGTTTATGTACCTAAATGCGAGACACCATAGACATTTAGAGCTATAAAATTATGTAATTACTGAGGTATAGATCGCAGTAAAGAATCTTGAACTTACACGTACCTACATCTTACTTTCTGGTTAAATAACTAGAAAATGCAACTGCAAAATGTAAATAATAGTGATTGAAACTCCCCAATTGTTTACTATGGGAGGCCTGTGCCCTGCAGTGGGACGGTAAAGGCTGATACATACTAATAAACTTACAGACATACTAATAAACTCTTGTACCTATTACTACAGTACGGGGTATGGAGATCTCTGTGGTGGCTTATGGGGCGAGTAAAAATAATGTCAATGATGTGAAGAATGTTTTAGAAACGGCAACGACTCATTTATACCCACCTGAAAAAAAATAGAAAAGAATAGCTAATCAAGAAAAAAGTTCAGGTAGGAGATTGGGTTAATTAGGTTAAACACCCAGACACATGAATCGAGCCACCCTGCATTTTTATGTATAAATGCCTGAAACATAAAAATAATGTTAGGTCAAAGAAAAAGAACTAGCAAAGCAAATTAGCACTTTGAAGCTGGCATAATTTTGGTGTGCTATTATTCCAAATTTTAATTCACGAATTTGAACCACAGAAGAAAAGCCGAGTCGGTTCATTGTTTTCAAAAAAATAAAGAAGCAGAAAGTTTGAATTAGAACAATTTTTTTCGTTTCCTTGAATTGTTTTCTTCAGATTTGAACCGATTTTGACCTTAATATTATGGATACTGTGACTGAAGTAACCGCGCAAGCTGTGGCACTTCTTCAGTCTAGGCTTAGTCAGCGAAATGTGAGTGCACATCTTCATTGTAGTCGTTGTGCTGTTTCAGTTTCAGTTTTATGCATGACAATGCATGATCGCACACTACAGGAATCAACAGTTATGGAATGGCTAACAGGAAACCCACATATGAGTCGCATAGAGCATTTATGGGACGAGCTAAAGAGGCGTGTTTGAGCTCACCACCCAGCTCCGCAGACCTTGCACGAACTGAAAACTGTCATCGAGGAAGAATGGGAGAACACTCCACCACACATCATAGTGACGTTGATTGATTCCATACCAAACCGCATGACGGCCATCGTAAACGCTATTGGAGACAATACAAGTTACTTCATAAACGATTTTTTTAGGTAGACCATTGTTTTCTTCAAAAATCCAATACAAGTCTTCCCCATGAGAAAAAGGCATGACACGACTTGTTATACTTACCTAAAGTCAATTTTTCAGTACTCTGAATTTAAATTTGGAACAATGGTATACTGAAATGGTGATTAATATGCTAGCTTCAAAACTGAATAAAAACTTTTTGATCGATCAAACATTTTTTTAAGCTTCAAGCCATCAAAACTGAAAATCTGGTGGCTCGATTCAGGTGTGCGGGAGTGTATAAGGAAATATGTATTGAGGTTTCAGACGAAGATGACGAGCGAGATTGAAACTTGCTACATTACATAAGCAGACCAACAACAAATCACCAACGATTTACCTATCGCCGATTTTTAATCAAAGACACCGTATCAAAATCACTGAATATATAACATTCTTGTGATAATTCATTTGTAAAAAAAAATGACGAAATATTATGACAAATAATTTGTTCATGAAAATATAAATGCGAATTAGAACATGATCACTGACGACTTCAGAAATATACTTAAAGAAAGTCGTCGTTAGTGGTTGGATGAGACGAGCGCAAAATCGGATGTGATGGGCTTTCAGAGAGGCTTATTAGATATATCCAACAATGGAATAAGACAAGCTGGTGATAATTATGATCGATAAAATAAATAAGTAATATTAATATAAGCCAATATGGTCCACCTGAAATATAAACAAAACCCTTTAATTTGTTTACCAAAAAATTTCTTCAAATTCTCCAAGACGTTTAAAAGCGTTTGGAAAATAGTCCCGACTGATTGACACAACGTTTTACGTTCATTGGGTGCATCAACTAATCCCGCCGATTTATTTGATCTAATTTCCAAGAAACGATTCAAATTGGCAATTTAAGATGTTGAAGTTCACATTAAAAGAATTTCCCACCACCTCAAATTGCAACACCGTGAGCAATGGAGAGCTAATTCGCAAGACAAGTGAAAGAAGAACACTTCAGTAATTCTGTGTTCATTGCTGTGAAACAATATTTTCTCTCTCTTAAACTATTTTAAAGAAGCAGCAATGTATGCGTACATTTTTGGAATGACGCAGAATTATCTTGAAAGGAAGTATTGTAGTACGCAGTCGTTTAATTCCGCGCGTGCACTGCACGTCTCCTGTCAAGCGACGCCGCGGGCACAACTCGATCCCTTCTAATTAGGACGAAATTATAAACAACATGATTAGACCAAATCGATCGTATTAAAAGGTTTAGCGATTTTTGTCTTCTTTTCAGTCGATTCCAGTTCAAGATTCTAAATGCACACTAGTTTTCTGAGGGCACAAAAGTGCAACCGCCAAGCCAAGCCTGTTCCGATACTTTTTAGCGTCGTTCTACCATACACGTACCCAGAGCCTGTCTCTCTACTGTTGTCTGAACTTAAGGCCACTGCGTTTTCCGGAACGTGGTCTGCATTCAACTCTGCTACCACATCGTACAAGGGCCATGCGATAGATACAGCCTACCCACTACTATTTTATCATGCTAATTATGTAAGCTGTCGGTTACTTAAGTACATTGCCGAATACATTTGGATTTTATCACGTAAAAACTCCAATTGCAGCTCCGTCATTTTTACTGTTAGATACTTTTTGCTACTGTAAACCTATGGATCAGGACAACAGTTAGCTGTTAGTCCTTAAGGTGCGTATAGAAAGAACGCAGATTACTTACCCGTTTTCAGTTACTCGGTGTCGATTGGTGTCACGTTTGTATAAAAACATAACGAACCTGTATCAAACATGACTAGAACATGCATCGATAAACACTAGGACCAATTGGGTGAAAATATAAACAAGTTGTGATCGTAACAGAGGGTCTTTTTGAGATCAACACAAAATGTCAGAAATGATATAATCCTAGAGAACCTACTTATAACACTAAAAATATAAAATACATTTAAAACCGTTATGTAAAATTAAAATTTAAAACGATAATTGTGTTATAAATAATAATGTAAATATAATTAATCGCACAAAACGAAAATGTAATAAATAAACTGAAAGTTTTATAGAATCTCAAAATTGAAATCAGATATAAAAATGGAAGGTGTTTTATTGCTTTTCGGAGTATTCTCCGCGACAATCAGTAGTTTTTCATGCGATGAAACCATTGTGAGAAGCATTCAGCCCACCCTTCTTTAGGCACCTTTTCAACGGTCGTTTGGAAGGCCGTGCTTCTGCCGCAGTCACAAAAAGTATTCCTCTGAGTTTATGCTTAATTTTAGGGAATAAATAAAAATCACAGGACGCAATCGGGACTGTATGCCAGATGACCTATTAACTACATTTACAGTAGGTACTAAATAATTGCTTCCTTTGTCTGGTAGTGTGAGCTGGGGCATTGTCGTGATGGAGGATCATTCTGATCCTTGGGCGTAGTTTTTTGACTTTTTCCAAAACCGAAGGCAAGCAGCTGTTCACACACCAGTCCGCAGTTACTGTTCTTTTATTTTCTAAAGTTATAGTAACAATTTGGCCCGATCTGCCAAAGAAGGAGGCAATCATCTATTTTCAACACTTTGTCCTTCTTCACTTTCGTCGGAAACTCTTCGAAAGGAAGGACCCGCTGAGCAGAGCTTAGTTTCAGAGCAGTAGATCCAGATTTCATCACCTGTTACTGTATCAAAAACAGCATTTTATTGATCATTGTCGAATTTTTCAAGCATTTCATTGCACCATTCCACGCAACAGTGTTTTTGAGATTCGCTCAAGTTGTTAGGAATCCATGTAGTACAAAGCTTCCTTAGCCGTAGGTGATCGTGTAAAATAGTTTGAACTTTACTCATACCAATACATAATGATGCCCGTATCTGCTGACATGTAGTCCGTTTGTCTGCTTTAATCATGAGCCGCACAGTTTTGATGTTTTCCTCCGTCACGGCCGTTGCAGAACGCACTTTTCTAACATCATCGAAGGCGGGTACGACCACGTTTAAATTCACTGAACCAGTTATAAACAGTGGCACTGAATGGGGATTCATCACTAAATGGTAACTTAAGTCTTTCATAACTTTGTTTCTGGTTAAGACCGCAACGAAAATCATAAAAAAATCATTGAAAGAAAATGTTCTCTTAGCAATTAAACAACTTTGAACGGTTTAAATCGCGTATATTTAACATTATTTATATCCCGACGTTTCGAACACTTTGCAGTGGACATGGTCACGGGGTGAGGTGACAGTCACCCCTATGCAATGTATTGCTATTGTTAATTGCTAATTGCTATGTATAGTAATCGCAAAACCTAAGAAAATAAAATGTTCTCTTGTTAAATTTATTTTTCCGCAAACATTTAATTTTCAAATTTCCGCCAGAAATAAAAAACAAATATATTAACAGCTTTGAAAATTTAATGGCGTCAAAAGCAGAGTTCCATTTTCAAAATTCGAATTTGTTTTGTTTTATTGTATTGTACCTACAGTAACCAGTTCTAAGAAGGAACTTTAAGTATGACCTATCGTATACGATAAGTGTTTCCGGTCAGGACAATCCCCTTATAAACTCCAGCAGTAGTCCGCCATTATAAGGCAGTCCCAATGGTACCTTTCTTCCATTATCTTGATGTCCTTATGGAACCTCTCTTCTAGTTCCTTGCTGTAATCACTCAGGATCTCAGGAAATCTATTCTAAGTTTTTTAAAATTATCAAGCAATTTGGGCGACTATTTCAGAGTATTCTCTTTCCAAAAAAAAATATGCATGTTAAGCTTGGTTTACGAAATTTTTAATATTTTGTTGACAAAAGAACGACAAAAAATAGTTTTGTATGAAACCTGGCCTGACCACCAATAACAATTGTAATGTATGTCAATTTTATTGACCATAACCTTGTTGCCATCAATAAATATTTTGTTTCCCAGATTAATGGGGTATAAAAAAGTGCTTGGTAAACAAAACACTTAATGGTAAAACTCATGCCCTAATAAGATCCGAGCCTATATAACTGCATAACGGCTTAGTTTTTGGTGTGCTCAAATGGTAGCAGGTCAAATTAGACAATCTGGATAGAAAATGCCGCTTAAGCATGTCTCTCCATAGGATGCAACATCCAAAGTTTCGGTCTAGGGGCCTGAATGTCGCCCGACTGTGCTTATATTCTCAACCCCTTGCGAAGGGTCTTTCAATAAGTACCCTCTGGTTTTAAATATAAATAAAGTTGAATAATCGATACTGCTTTAATTTCTTTTATTTAGAAGGTCAATCGATAGAATTAATTATGGAATATATCAGCCAAATGGCCACCGCGGCCACGTTGATTGACACGCATTCTGGAGGTCCAATTTTCGATTGCGTAAATCTTTATTGCGTAAATCGGGCTCGATTTCATTAATTCATTAAAGGATGATGTTGGCCTTTAACACATCAGTTGTTGCGGTTGATTAGCATACACCTGGGATTTCACGTAAACCCACAAGAAGTCTAAGGGCATTAGATTACACGATCTCGGTGGCCAGTAGATGTCGCTGCCTCGCGAGATAATGGAGCCTGCGAACTTCTCCTGCATAATGTGCATTGTTGCATGCGGTGTATGGCACGTAACGCAGTCTTGTTGAAACCACATATGGCTAATGTCCATATCATCTAAACGGGGCCACAAATAATCGGTTATCATCGCCGATACCTGTCCTCGTTGACGGTGAGTGTTAGTCCTTGCTCATTTTGTTCCCCAGTCAATCCAAACAGAGTAACTACATGACGGGTAAGTGCAATAAAAGTACTAAAATCACTATGAAAGTTAATATCGAAGCAGTTTTTTTTGTTCCCCAGCGTTATCGATTTAGTCGCTTCGCCGCCACTCCGATAGTGTGCGCTGACTCTAAATGTTTGCACGTAAAAGCATCTTTCACGTTTACTCGAATTAAGAATGGCCTTAAACAGTTAAAGTATAATAAAAATAAAAAACATAATTTACTATTACGTAAACGTTTATTACAAAATTATCTTTACAGTAACAAATGTTATCAAAATAGAGCAAAAAATAGATCAATCACTTTTTAAACATATCGATATCTAAAACTACTAAAACGGTGGGAATGTCTCACACCTAGATACTATAGTATATTCATTTAGGTGTTTAACTATATGTAAACAAACTTTAGCTGTCAAATTCAGATGTACAGATGTTTAGACAGATTCAGATATACCGTACAGGTCGCTCGGTCTAAGTTGAACACTACACAATACTTACACTTTTATAATACAAATACTATATACAGCATCCCTCACCTATCTCTTTCCATTCGATGAGATTATACGCGCTAGAGAGAGCCGGGCAGTGTTATCTATTGGCCTTCGTCCAGAATAAAACAGTGTACGCACGTCACACACTGATTGTTAATGTGTTATTGTACCTTTTTTTTGTACGTACGTTTTTATTTTACATTGAACCCGCAATGAACAATTGATAACAGAAATGTCACTAAACTACCTTACATTTATTATTATCCTTTATTATTTTTACACTTGGGTTTGAATTATTTTTTGGCGTTTTATTTGTGAAAAGTCTAAGGCACCATAATTTTGGAACAGGTTATTCCACTTTGTGCACCTGGGTGAATAAAGTCTACTCGATTTTATTTACTTTTTATGTATATTTTATTCACCTACAAATTCAACACCCACAGAATAATTTAAGTGCTGCCAAATATAGTCTGTTATTGTATACTTCAATTTGAAAGCATATTGATACAAAAATATTGCACCACCGGGAATTTAGTCAATTTTACTATTAAATTAGTAGCACAGCGTCATATAAAACGCTAAACAGTACCATAAAAAAACCTAGTGGGTGGCAAAGCTAGAAGTAAAATAATTTAAAAAATACATTTTCGTCACACAGTGTATCAAAATTGTGTTATTAGATACCTACCTACTTGGGAGTTGACAATGAACAAAAAAAACTTTGTTCGTTTCATATAAATACATTTTAAACACCTGAGGTAGATTATGATCAACTTTTGAGGTTATTTTAATTGAGAGTTGAAATTTTGGCGGTTGAATATGGCCTAACAGAATATTGTACTAAATAATACGTTTCTATGGTTTGTTTACATTTAGTTAAATAAAAGCACCTAAACATATAAGACAGTAGTATGTATATAAACATAAGTATATTACAACAAAACTCGGTGGCGCGCTGGACAGTACAACGAATTCTAAAATTAAATACCTGGTAATAAAGTAGTTATTATATTACCTTACTATACTTTTAGGTCTAGAAGAATGTTTTGATGGAGTAGTGTCCCACTGCAGTTAGCTCACAAAACATGTCACGAGTAGGTTGGTAATTTACATTATAATTAATAGGTACTTAGACAATAACTTAATAAGGCAATAGTTTGAACATTCAAATATAATACTGCCCTCCTTAGAAAAAAAAACAAACTAGTGAATTTTGATGAGATGTTACTTATGCTTTTTCTTTGTAGCAGGGCAGGATAGCTCTATTATAAAGATTTCGATTAGTAACCAAAAAATAATACAAATTAAAAATGCATATCGAGCAGTCCTAAAGTAAAGCCAACTTTAGGAGAACATGACACATTTAATATTCGTGAACAATACAAAAAGTATTCATAAATTCATAAATATATGAGTTGATGAATATTCAGACAGGACCATAGATTAAGTACCTATATAAAAATTGATGGGTCTAGCGCCAAGAGAAAACGAAGCCATCTTCCAAACAAGACAATCTTGTCGACACACGATTACATCGCACTATCTCTTGTCCGTTATTTATACATTTATTCATACAAATATTTTTTTCTGTCTTTCTATGAATGCTGTAAAATGGGTAGACGCAACACAATATGAATACCAGGAACTTGTATAGTCGTGGCTACAAATACGACACGCTAACTCCTGTATCTGTTCGTTCTTTGCTAAAAACGTTTCATCTGGTCTAATCACTTACGTGGAGTCAGCAACAGGTCAACGGTACTTTAGTAAGCTCATAATAAGGGCTAGAATCGAATTATTTTGAGTGCATTAGCGTGTTGCTGACTGTAAATCCTCTTATTGCTTAAATTTACGACGATATGAAAACTCGCGTTACAGAATCGAGTGTATTTTGCAATCACTCTGGACAACTTTTAATGTCGTTTACACTTATTCGCAGAATACAATCAATTGTCGACTATTTTTATTATGTTTATTATGAGTATTTTTATATAAATCAGTGAATTTTTTACATAATATGTAGTACAGCACTCAAGTCTCATATCGGATAGCAGATATGACGATTCTATACCTTATAATAATGTTAAAATATCTTAACAATTATAATACTAGTTCAACTAACTATATTTAAACCTCTTATTCATAAAAACAAAACTTATCAATAACGATTTGATACATTTTTGTACTTGTCATTTACTTGTAATTGGAAATATATTGGATAATAACGATAAAAACAACAAACATTTGATTAAATAAAGTTTTATTACAAGAAGTTTTAAATATATAATTATCTTATTTTTTTATCGAGTAACCTTTGAATTTTTTTTATTTGAGAACAAAAAAATATAATACTTATATATCTATACTGTTTAAAAATATAGATATATAGATATATTTTACATACATTTTATAGCTTCGTTCGCATATGGACAGATTCTCAAAAAGACAGAATCTCATGTGGACAGAAATAGTACGTACAGTCATGCATAAATATGACTGAATAAATTTAAAATACTGTTCTCATAATATTATTTACAATAATTATACAATACAATACAATTATTATTTTCGGGAGTCCTCTGGCAAAGGAAAAAATTAAAGAAATAGATATATTGTACGCCGATGGAACATTTTCTTGTCCAAGCCCTTTCTATCAATTAAATTATTTTCTTTACACGCTGACATCACGCATGAATCCGGAACCGTCAGTTTTGTGTCACTGTTTTCACTTTGTTGCCTCATTTTCAAGAACCATTTTGGATAAATATAAACACCTTTAAGTCCGATTATGAACTAATTATAATCGAAGCTACAAAGACAATATATCCTAAAGTGGTGACAAAAGGGTGCTACTATCATTTTCTGAATGCAGTATGGAAAAAGTCGGAAACATTTGGTCTCAGCTCCTCAGAACAAGGTTGTAAATTTACCCAGCTATGCTCCCAATTAGCACTTTTGCATGCGGTTCTTATACCTGAAGCTTATCTTTCACTAAAAGAATCAGCTCGTGACACCGAAGTAGATCATTTCAAAGTTGTTAAGCAACATATCACTCTCATCACCGGGGAAGTCTTTAGTTGCTATGGTGAAACATTTAGAACAACAAATTCCATCGAAGGGTGGCATAGGAGGATCAATACAAATATTCCGAAAAGACTACCTTTATTTCTATTTATTGAGATTTTAAGACAGAAGGCAAAGCTGTCTGAAATAAAAATGAAATGAAATGAAATGAAAAGCGACTATTATTGTACCAAAAAAAGGCGAAAAGCTGATATCAAGATTGATATTATACTATATAAAGCTTTCAAATTAATAAAATCGTATTGGATTGTATGAACAATATCATTTCGATGACAGAATGTTTGGAACCAGTATCCGCGTTGAAGCGGGCAAATCAATACAAACCATAAATTAGATATTAAGTACCTAAATACATATAATTATTAACTATTACAATAAATTCGTTAATTGTCTTTTATAAGTAAATAAAAATATAATGGTGTTTTTGAGTGTACTTTGTTCTTATAAGAATCTGTCCATATACGAACGAAGCATTTTATATACATGTGGAATAGGAGAAATTTAAATTGATTAAGTATGTTGGCAGTATAATACATAGGGTAACTAGGTAAATTTTGATATACTCAAATTTCAGTAAGAGAACTCAATTGAGCTGTACCGCTTTAAAACATAATGTATTTGAAATTCGAATGCCGAATGATAGTCAAAACGAAAAAAATTAAAATGTATTCTTATATTGCATTTCGCGCGCTTTTCTTTACAACAATGAAATTCGAACGAGAACATATTCATGCAATGATGTTACACGATTTTAAAGTTGGCTTAAATGAAAGCGAGTGTAAAGATAAATTAGTATCAGTTTTTGGAGACCTTGCACTGTCCCCTGCAACAATTTTGCAACAACAAGATGGTTTCACCCGGTGCTTACGACTCCTTCCCGTGTAAAGAGAATAGGCGCAGGATGCGAACTTTAAAGAGAAACGTAAAGAATCGCATCACTGAAGTGAATAACGACAGCTGGGAAGACCTGTGTCAAAGATCTCGCCATCACACAGCCTAAGGGTGGTTGGCGAAATGTATGAAAACACACAATACTGCCTCCATGCCCCCACTGACTAGACAGAACAGCCCCCCCGCATTTTACGATGAAGAGAAGGCCGAATGAATGCCGGGCCAACAGCCTTAAAGCCCAATGCTCCCCTAGGAGTCAACCGGTCGACGCGTCACACGTCGACCTGATGGTTGACCGAGCGGTGGAGCGTCGTGCCTCTATCCCCCCTCAGACTCCCTTCTACCGGTCACGTTAACTGAAATTAAGACTATCATCAAGTCTCAAAATTAAAAAATCACCTGGCATCGATGTAATTCGTAATAAGCCTCTTCCCGATCAACTTGATCGCACTTCTTGTGCTATTTACAATGCCGCAATGAAACATCTTTTTCCAGCAGCTTAGAAAGAAGCCGTCGTTATCGGCATCCCCAAACTGGGTAAACACCGCTCGGTACCCTCTAGTTATAGACCTATTTAATAAAATGGCTAAAATCTACGAAAGAATTCTCCTTTCTCATCTATTGAGTCATATCAACTCAAAAGGGCTACTCATCGATGAACAATTCGGCTTTAGAGCCAAACACTCTTGTGTCTAACAGGTGAACCGAATAACGTAGCACATCCTCACAGGTCTCAACCGAGGGAGACTTTCAAGTCACTAGCTGTCTTCTTGGACGTGGCGAAGGCTTTTGATAAGGTTGGGCATAACGGTCTACTCTATAAACTGTACCAACTGGAGGTGCCTGAAAGTTTCATTCTTATCATTCGAGACTATCTTACCAATCGCACCTTTCGCTAAAGGAGAAAGGTACTCTGTACAGCCCCCGAGCAATCAGAGCTAGAGTCCACCATGGATTGCACTGGAAGCACCTCAAACCGTCCAGAATAGATTCGCGCATAAGGCAGTGACAGTCCCATGGTACTCTCGCAATGTCGACCTCCACAAGGACTTGAAACTTTCCTCCATCGTTAAATACGTGAGACTCCACCCAACGTTACTACGACAGAGTCCCTCACTATTCCAACCCTCTAGTAGTTGCTAGCCTAACTTATGTCCCCGATAGGAATGTCCCTCGTCGTTACCGTCGTCCTCGGCACGTCCTAAATGACCCCGACGACCCAATTGCCGCTATCAATGCGATTCTTACACTACACGCTCACACTACACATGTACAGTCCCCTCCGGCGGAGACGAGGACGTCCCCTCGCTACACCGTCAACACACACCAGCCCTCACCCCAGCCAACACTTTTGCCAGGTATCGGCAAATGTCTGGGCGTTTCTCACCGACTCGCGATTCTGCGGTACCCTCCCAAAGCAACGCCCTAAGCCGAGGTCCGTTCCTTCCGTCGCTTCATCGGCGTGAGAACCCTTAGGCTCGTTTCCCTACACACTTTTTGCTCCTGGCTGAACGCCTTCCCAGCTCGCCCTAAACTATACATGTCCGTGGACTCTTGAAAGGCCATTAGGGCCACAATAATGTACACCCCTGGTAATGAATGTTACGTTTACTAGAGTTGTACGTAAAATGTAGCACCTTATTGTTATTTCAAAGGTTAAAACAACAATGCACAAACTTTAAGGGGTGTCTCAACAAGAACTTGAATTTTCAAATAATGGAAAACCAGCATATTTGAATGAATTTTGTAGAAATAATTACGGTGGTAGATAGAGGTCAACCCGAAGAAAAGTGCAGCCATGTGCTACCCCTTTTCCATGGATTGCACTGGAAGCACCTCAAACGGTCCAGAATTAACATAATAAACATATCAATAATTGACATTACACGTGAAATCGACTTCTTGGCGACCAGTTTTGGTCTGTAAAACGAGAGATGACACGACCTGGTTACTTGGTTTGCAACAACGTCATCGTGTCGCGCTGTGACAAATGGTACTACCCTGTTGAAACCACATGTCAGCTATGTCGATTTCATCATTTTTTACAAAAAAGTTTTGTTAACATGCCACGATACACGATAGCGATCGCCATTGAGTCATCGTGGCACCTTCCTCATTTTCAAAAAAGTATGGCCCGATGATCCCTCGTGCCCAGATGGCACACCAAACTCACTTTTTGGGGATGCATCGGAAGCTCATGGAAAACATGAAGAAAACATTCTGATCCCCAGATCCGGGAATTCTGTTGAAAAAACCGCTTGCAGCTCTCGACATGAATTACCTATTTGAATTAAAACCCAGTATAACACAAGTCTGTGCATTTACTGCTGAAAAAGCCCATTTTGTCGTAGCACCTCGCTTTCAAAGATCTCGATCTCCCTTAAGATCTCGGTGAGTATCGGTATCCTTCGTGTCGACATTTCAAGCACAGTTGAATTTAGGAGTTATGCGAAATAGAGAATAGGAGCCGAATAGAACAAATTTACAAAGCTCTGATTAGACCCCATATGGAGTACTGCTCATATCTCTGGGCCGGTGCGTCGAAATATCGTTGAACCCATTTGACTTCGTCCAACAACGCGCTGTTCGAACTGTCGACGAACCCAATATCACAGGCGGTCTAGAATCGCTCAGCATCAGTAGACATGTTGCGTCTCTCTGCGTTTTCTACCTCCTTTATAATGGGTAATGTTCTGAACAGCTGTTCAATTTGATGCCAACTTCGGGTTTTACCATCACACCGCGGTTCATCCGCACTTCCTTGAGATAGAGTCGCTGCGTACAGGTCATCGAGTCACTTTATACCGTGAACCCGAAAGTTGTGGAATGAACTGCCAGCTGAGGTTTTCTGCTACGACATGGGATTCTTCGAGAAAGCAGTGAATAGTATTTTGCAACATCGGCAGCGCACCCGCATACCGCTTCCCTATTCTTGGCAGAAACATAGTAATACAATACAATGCAACCAGCCTTTTCAATATCCACTGCAGGAAATGGGCATCCTCAAGCATATCGTCTTGTGCAAGAGGGATGTGTGGCCTTATGTACTCAATCGCTGACCAATCGGGTTGGCGAGTCCACTCTTTTAGATGTGGTGTAATACCTCAGGGGTTGTAATAGCTGCTTTTGTATCCCTTAGTCGCCTTTTACGAGACATCCACTGAGAGAGATGGGGTGATACATAGTGATGTATTTGAATTCCGACTAGACAGGTAAAAAAATCGATAATTAGTAGCAAAAAAAAGCAGAATTAGTCGGTTTACCGTTTAAAAGTTATAAGTCCCTGCCAGAATAAGTTTATTTTGGAGACTAATTTTAACTAACTAGTGACTAAAACTGAATGCAATCAGACCCTGCCTACGTAAAGTATGTTCTCGAGATACAACGATGGCCCTGCCAGAATAAGCTTATTCTGGTTGGGACACGAAGACACCCTCAAACTTTTAAACAGTGAACCGACTATTTCTGCTTTATTGCCACAAATTTCGACTAATTATCGACTTTTTGCCCCTCTAGTCAGAATTTAAATTTATTACTATGTCCATGTCAGGAATAGGAACGCCCGCATACCCACTGGTATTGCAGATGTCCATAAACAAATATTCTTTCTTTCTATAATAAAAATATTTAGTTCAATTATGTAAACCATCCCTACTGATCAGTAGCGCACCACACTAGCGTAGATTTAGCTTTACTTAAGTAGTAAGCGATGCTTTTCTGCATGAGATTCACGCTCCTGCTACCGATTTATTTTTAACTCATAAAAATTTTAGTATTATTTTTATCGAGCTTATGGTAATCAAACGTTAGAAATTTACGTAACACTATAAAAAATTTCAATGAATATACAGATTGAGCCTTCTTAGTACCACATTAGAGAATGTATGAATAACACTGTTCATTTACAAAAATATTTATCGAAATATATATTCTGATCAAGTTGGGAAAAAAGTCATGTCATCACCGTGGTCAGCACTTATTAACCCATTACGAGAGGGAGCATACCTCCATTGAGCAATTAACGCTGTGCTATGCTACATATGACGGAAAACGTCCCTTTTTCCTTAATATGAATAGATCATAATAATAAAATCTTGTCTAATAACATTTTTAGGAAGAATAGTCTATCAGCCAATGCCTCGGAAGGTTCTTTGTGTATATTTTGTCCTAGTAAATATGACACATTTTGTAGGTGAATCTCTGGCAATTGTCTGGCGTCGTGGCAATAGTCAAGGATTTATAAACCACTATGAAGAATTACTATAAATATAAAGATTACGTCTTCTTACCGTGACATTAGAATGTATGAATAACTCTTTTCAAATACAAAAATATTTATAGAAATCTAATAATAAATTCTTTGCTAATAACATATTTAAAGGAAGAAGAGCCTATCCGCCAATGCCTCGGAAGGTTCTCGGTGTATACTTTGCCCTACTAAATATGCCAGTTTGTGTGCGTACTGACATGGGGCTGGCACTCTAACAGTGCCAGGCCAGTTGTAGTATAAATGGCACATTTTGTAAGTGAATCTCTGGCAATTGTCTGGCGCCATGCCACTGTCGTCATGAACAACTACGTAGTGAGTGGGCGTTACGGTACCTTGATTCACTTTCTGCGATACGATGAGAAAATCGTACCTGTAAATTGAAAGCATATTTATTTAAAACTCATTGCACAAGTATTTAACTAGTACAAATGGCGGACTTAATAAATATTATGTAATAATAATAATAATAATAATGATTATTATGATTACAAATTAGATTCGGCAAATGAGTCTCGCCTCTCCTTAATGCTACTAAGGATGTTTCTCACCACCTCCTGATACTTTATCAGTAGGTAATAGGGGTTAAAGTATGAAATTGCCGTTTTATAGTAATAGATACTTTGAATTGACATAAAACCTTCATGGTCTGAGATTTTCGAGTGAAACTTTTTTCACATGATACCTATGAGGTTCTTGTTTTAAAAAATGTGCAACATTCGATTTTCGACTTTCAATTGTTTTTTTTATTCAGCTTAGACGGGAAAGATGGATACTTCGAAAATTCGAATAATCTTTGAATACGAGTTCCGACGCGGAACTAACGCGGCAGAAACGGCTCGCAATATCAATGCTGCATTTGGAGAGGAGATTGCTAATGAACGAACCGTGCGTTTTTGGTTTAAACGCTTTCGTAATGGAAACTTCGACTTGAAGAACGAACCACGTGGAAGGTGAATAACGCTGAATTGAAGGAGATGGTGGAAGCCGATCCGAGTCAAACTACCCAGGAATTGGCGGCATGGTTTAACGTTACGTTACCTACAATATTGACTCATTTGCATCAAATCAATAAGATAAAAAAAATATGAAAAATGGGTGCCTCATGATTTGACTGATCTGCAGAAAGAAACGCGTGTTGAAACTTGCGTTGCCTTGTTGAATCGGTACAGAAATTAAGGAATATTGGATCGAATTGTGACATGTGACGAAAAGTGGATTCTTTACGATAACCGAAAGCGAAAAATGCAATGGCTGACCCCGGGTCAAACGCCGCAACAGTGCCCTAAGGCAAAGCTTATCAATAAAAAAGGTAATGGGTAACTGTTTGGTGGTCTATTCATGGTGTTATTCACTATAGCTTTCTCAGGTCTGGTCAAGCAATAACAACAGATGTTTACAATGCCGAACTTCGAACAACGATGACGAAACTAGCAGTGAAACAGCCCCGACTCGTGAATCGATCTTCACCATTATTGCTCTATGATAACGCAAGACCTCACACTGCACGAGAAACCGTTGTAACTCTACAGGAGCTGCAGTTAGAAACCATACGTCATCCTCCGTACTCGCCAGACCTTGCTCCAACGGACTACCATTTTTTTTTCGTGATTTGGACAATTTTCTACGTGGTAAAAAATTTTCTTCCCAAGAGGCAGTACAAAATGCTTTCACACAGTTTGTCGAATCTACATCCCCAGAGTTAAATCTATATCGCAAAGGCATAAATAAATGAACTTCCGATTAGATGGCAACAATGTATAGGTAATGAGGGTAAATATTTTGATTAAATAAATATGTTACATTTTAGAAAAAAACGAGTTTTAATTTTTCAGTA
This sequence comes from Sesia apiformis, assembly GCA_914767545.1. NCBI lineage: Eukaryota > Metazoa > Arthropoda > Insecta > Lepidoptera > Sesiidae > Sesia > Sesia apiformis. The sequence goes on along the minus strand of OU611963.1, from coordinate 11,754,262 downwards.
CAAATCGGCAATTTCATACTTTAACCCCTAATATTAGAAAGTCACTTTATATGAAAGTCAGTATCGGCTAGAATTAATTGGAAGATAATTGGCAGATAATTTATCTATCAGATTGTTAACAGTTACTTTATCAAGTGAGTGGTGAGAAAGGCTCTTAGTAGCCTTAAGGGAGGCGGTGCGGTGTTGGCAGACTTTAGGATAGCACCACACCATCTCTTGCCGCGGGTGTTGCTCCTCTCTTCCCGCGGGTGTTGCTCACAGAATAATAAAATTGCCCATATTATACTATTCCCCCAATTTATGTACGTGTTTCGGTACCGAATAAGCCCATTCCCATCCTATCCCTCCACATTTTCCCAACGCTTTCTCCAAATTTATTTCTATTGCAGAGGCACCAATAGAATGCTGATTTGACAGCTCGGGATTGGTGGGTTGAGATAACATTGGCGCAAAAATTACAACATTAATGGTATTACAAAAAACTCACGCGATATTCTTAAGAAAATAATAAAATTCTATAATAAACATGAACATCTACAAAAAATATTCTTTAATTATAAAGAAAACAATTATTTTTTCAATCCATTGAACACTATTACAACGTAATGTCATGTGACACTTTTTGTTTTTAAATTTTAGTGATGTAGTTTAAAATACTAGGTAATTAAAAATCTGGAAAGGTAGGCTGCACATCCGGGGGTGTGCCAACGTTTCTCATTCTGGACTGATATTGGCATGTATCGCGAATGTCTATGGACGACAGAATCCACTTTCCACCAGGTGGACTGTATGCTCGTCTGCCGCCTTTTTTGTATAAAAAAAAAACAAAATTCATACACTTCTAACATTTTACTCAGATTACGTTACAAATATCCGGTATCGGTATTCAGTATCTTGAACTACATCACTATCTTTAACAGGGCGTCAAGCATTGAAAAAAAAAATATTTAGTTTTCTTAGTTATTAAAGAATATTTAGGGCTCGAAACAATTACGTTTAGTGTAAAATTGTCTAACTCTGTCATTTTCGCGTGAAATTTTTTTTGAGAGCGCGTATTATCGATGAAAATATTTTTGTCTTAATTTGTATGCCATTTCAAAGTTATCTCAACCAACTGTTCATGAACTGTCAAATCGGTAATCTTTCCACGGCGTAACTACGAGTATAAGTACCTAAGGCTTTAAAACTCTGAATGCATGCGAGCGAAGCTGCTGGCAAAAGCTAGTCAAGGTATTCATGACTGCCTATGGTTACATCATTTACGTTTACGGCATATGTCAAATCAGCATTCTATCTGTGGCTCTACAGTAAATCTCTAAAGGTAGGTAACGCATTTGGTCATTCTGGACTGATGTTGGCATGTATCGAAGATGTCACAGGGCGACAATATCACCAGATGGACTGTATGCTCGTCTGTCGCCTTGTTCCTTCATAAAGAAAACTAAAGTTAACGTGGTATTTTTTCACGAAGTGTAGTGTTGTGCGCTCTCGCAATAAAGACGAATATTTTTCACGAACAGAGGATCCAAAATGGCATATGCGCATTTTAGACATTCTTTTTTAACAGAAAATAAAGGCGAAATATTACTATTAGTTACATAATTTTACTATTGAGAAGCAAGAAAAACACTATTTTCAATCCAATACAAACGCACTTTGTCAATGGAAACTAGACCGACGCAACACAATAATTTACCCACAACCAATCAAAATTAGCCCCTATAAGTAGCGCATTAAGGTTCCCATTGATACGTTGATACCCATACGTTGATCTCTTGCTGACTTTACAACACGTGTAATATCAACAGAAACTTTGATACTTTAACTAGAACTAGAATAAATCAAAATTAACTTACCAATCGCGCTTAGTAATATGCCTATCAACGATAGTGCCCGGCGGAGGGTTCTCGTAGGCACCATTAGCCTTCAAGTATATCCTCGAATTTATCCGTTTTTGTGCTATTATGTACGTGAGGAACGGCTTGTAGTGTTCCCCGAGATGGGAAAAACAGACCTGCATTTGGGGAACTTCGTATTCCCTCACTAAGTCCAATTGGCCATCGCCTACGCCATCACTGGGTACAAAATTTTATTGAGTTAGTTTTTTATTGAATTTTGACCATCTGCATTAGTTGGTTTAATGCGAGAATTAATTTTCAAGATGGAGTAATAATTTAATAAGTAATAGTTTTATTTTCAGACAAAATGTCCGTAATGTATGTGTTAGTAAGTAACAATAGTAACCATAAATCTTATATCCAAGTAATAGGGAACAAATTGAATTTAAAATTAAGATGCGATAAATTAAAAGTTCTTTTATTTTATTTTTTATTTAATGGAAAATTCCCCGGTGATCCATCAGCGAGCGATAGGAAAAAGTACCATTCTCTCGGGTGAAAATATTCAAGAGATGATAGCAGAGTACTACTATTCCCAACGAACGAAAGTAACGGAAAGAGACGTTTAAAGTCCATTTATAGATATTTGATAAGGTGCATTTGATTTTCGGAGTCGCTGCAATCGAACAGCCGCTGTGCGCACTCGACTGGCCTCGTTACCCCTCTTACGCAGAAGACTACCCCACTGCATTTCCCACGAATAAACGGAACAAAGTACCGTTTCATTATTTTACTAGCTAGGACATTCTCTTTGCATTATCTTAATAACGTAAATACATACAGTCCACTGATAGTGGCATCCCTTGGATGTGATTGTAAATAATATAATGTATAATAATTCCTTGTACTCGATAGTGTTGGTACCCAAATTGTATAGAATGACGTCAGTCACTTGTAACTGCAATCGACCCCCAAAAAGCCGTTAAATGACGATTAGGTAGCCGCGACGAGGTGGCAACTTGTTATTTTTATGGAAATTATAGTTTTTGCATCATACATGAAAGAACGATATGAGTTTTTTCGAGTCAAGTGGGGTAAGGAGACAAAATAACCTCAAAATTACTCGCTTTTATTCTTTTTCACGTGCCGTAAATCGACTTTAAAATGAGTACTAGTAGGTTTCTTGGGTTGCTGAATTCGAATTCGTAGTTAAAATTAGGCTGCACCCTCTTCATCCCCCGTAAATTGCATTAAAAACGGAAAATAAAAAGAAAATAAGAGCGGGTTGTTTTGAGAGGGTGATTTGCCATTTCCCCCACTTGAATTGAAACACTCATATGGTTCCTTCATTTATGATGCAAAAGCTATGATACATTTCGACAAAAACACCAGTAGCCACCTCGTCGTGGTCACCTAGTCGCCTTTGGACGGCTTTTTGGGGGTTAACTGCAGAGCTATTACTATTAGCATTTGAAACGATATTACTAGAGAACATAACTCACCGGTACAATATAATTCTCTCAGGAAGAATTCCGTTAGTGTTCAAGAAGAATTTCAGTGCGTGAAGTATGCAGGATTTTAGACTATCAACAATCTCTTGTTTATGTTCTTGAAAAACTGCCTTCGAATACCAGCGAGTCATTGTTTGGTTATACGAAGCAACGAATGCTAAAATAAAAAATATATAGGTAAATGTAACAATGGAAAATTTTACTATGTTTAGAACTAGCAGATTTTTTGTATTTAAATAAAAATATGTACTAAAATATTACGTATTGCGAAAACATTGTCGAAGTCCATTGAAAAACGACCGAGACACAGCTATTTAAAATTTCAAATGCCCTACTTTAATGACGTCACAATATAAAAATACAATCCCTACTTTACAAAATTTAACATCTCGATCAACATCCAACTTAGAAAACTTATAACTTTGTCATTGTTAAAGATATCGTAAAAAAATCCACGAGATTATTTTGAAATTGTTCATACCTTTTTTAGGGAAGAAATAGAAGTAGAATCCTAGGTAATAGTAAACTCCGTTATAGGCATGTTATCGAAATGATGTGAAACACTATAGGATAAGATGTAAGATTTTTAAAAGAAATGGTAATGAGGTTTTCGATAAGCTAATAAGCTTATATACTAATAAGCAGTGATCGGAATAGGTAGGGCTATTTTACCTAAAGTTGTCGAGAAGGTATAAAATAGTGTTGTATATATTTGTATAACCACGAAATATATTTATTTATTTTTATCGAATCCCGTGATCCCGAAAATAGTCTTACTACTTATACACATGAAATTACTCACATTGTTGGATTTTCTGGCAATTCCAGCGTCCCTCATGCAAAAAAAACGACCAGACACACATTACTCACCGATGGTTTGTTTGCCAGATAGTAGACAAACAGGCACAATCTTTATTTAGCAATTAAACAACTTTGAACGGTTTAAATCGCGTATATTTAACATTATTTATATCCCGACGTTTCGAACACTTTGCAGTGGACGTGGTCACGGGGTGACTAATTGATTTTATTTGTCACTTGAGTTATTAAGAAATTATTACTACCGTCTGAAAATTTTTTAATCATAACATTCCCTATGCACGCAGTATTCGCTCACGGTGTCCAGAGGTCTTGCAGTATTGCGTTGACCTTGGGATTTAATTAATTTAAAGACTGGATCCCAAGCCGGCGGTACATGCCAACCATCTTCTATATTGAAATTTGGGTGTTTCTTGATTTCAATAGCCTCGCGTAACATTCTTGGCATGAACCGGGTCTCTCTAGCGAGGATTTGTGGATTATCGAATCGAATGTAATGGTTGGGTTTGCCCAGAACATGTTCACAAACTGCAGACTTGGTCGAGCGTCTGTTCTTCATGTCAGCTATGTGTTCTTTATCCGGATACCGATGCTCCTCTTTGTTTGCCCAATGTATGCTCCAACGCATTACGCAGGTCTCTTGGTCATTTCAATCGAGAAGATACAAATTGTCATCGAAATGGAATCCAGTGATTAATAAATTTAATAAAATTTACCTCGAGGTTTTTCCTCTGATGCTACTTCTGATATTGTGAGTGTTGTGTGCCGCAAGTTTCCGGAATATGAAGACCAAATGCGTGTAGTTGATGAAACTGCTCGCAAGTCTCGGCGTTTAGGTAAATTAGCCCTACCTATTCCGATCACTGCTAATAAGTCACGAGTTAGAATGCAACTTATGTCCACTTATTTATTCCGTTTATGTACCGTCTTACGTCCAGTTATGTCCGGGTTAATTGTAAGCGAAACCTAAACGCGTGTTTACATTGTTTGCATTATTTCGTATAACTTACCACTAAATTTGAAGATCACTCAAGGTTAGCAAAATAGTAATAAACAAACTACAAAAACTCGCTGAAAGAACAGGACAAGTAGCGAATGAATTACGTGCAGATATAACAACTACATTTTGAATTATCTTTAACCAATGTTTTCTATTTTCGTTTTATCTTGTAGTAACTAAAAGATTAAGCAGAGTTCGTAAGACTTATAACTGCATTTAGCGTATGTTTCACATTCACCATAACATGCGCGAATCCTTTGAAAGGAAATCAAATATACCAATTTCTGTATGTAAATTTCCCTACCTAAAGTGCGGGATGAACCTATCTTAAATATTAAAAGGTGTTTAGAAAATAAAGATAATAAGATGGTGACATACCACATACGCTGCGTTTCTTGTCAATAATATCGTGGTAACAATCGACACCCACAACCATAGCAGTCTTATACGGTATGGGGATATGCCATAACGTGCCTCCGAGCTTGCAGTTAATTTGCAGCAGAATTTTCTGGACGATTGCACGGATCTTTTGTTGGTTCATTATTGTGCGGGCGATTATTACCTGGAAAGGATAGATAGATAAAAAAAACTTTATTGCACACCAAGACAAAATAAGACAGTAACAAATATTGTAAGATATGAAATGCACAAAAGGCGGTTTTATTGGCTTAGTCTTAGGGTATTCCGATATCAGCCTTCAACAACCCTAAGCGGGGTTTCGGGCTTTAATTTACCCAGTGCGCATTTGTTATTCAAAGTGTTTTATGCATAATGTTTGTGATAATCAAATAAAAGAATAAGAATGCGTTTTTCGTGTTTCCAAGGAGTCCAATTCTTCTATCCTCAGTAAACATACTATCACTTTACCGAGTGGCTCGCTAATTTACTTCGACTGTAAAATATGTTTCGTCAATGTCCAGACATTGACAAAACATGTTTTAAAATTGTTACTTATGTAGAAAACTTGCACTATTGTAATATAAAAAAATAAAAATTAAATACCTGTGAAGGAATAGGCTTCTCAGTGCAACAAAACTGCTTTATTTTCTGATATAGATCGTCTTTTCTTGTGGGACAAATTAAGACCACCAACTGTAGATCGGATGTTATGACAGACGTGAGAGCCCTAATATAGTGGTCTTTCCTGTCGTTGGGCAGCAGCCTCATCTCTGGCTGAGATATGTTGATGCCAGTTGGGCCGCCGCAACGACGTATTGTTGCGACAAAATCCTAAATAAAGATTAGGTGGTCAATTTGTTGTTTCTCAAAGTCGTTTGAGGATATTACTATAAATAAAACGCCTGATTGCAGACTTTTCTTCAATAAATAATTACACGTACTTAAATGAACAATGTTGATCTCTTTCTCTCTTAGTTCTTAAGAGCTATACCTCACCGGGAAGCCATGGCTACATCGCCAGTAACGTCGCTAAACCGGAACCAGGACGAGTATCCCGCCATACAATTTCACCCTCTGTCCACTAAAATACATTGCAAAGTTCCACTGATGGATTTTTATGCACTTTTTATATCCACTTTAATCCTACATTGCGACTGACTATAAGAAATGTATTTTTAAGTACTGGATCGTGTCCAAAAATCTATTATTAAGATAGTCACCTACTGTAATTATTTTATTAAAAAAAGTATAGAACAAATTAGTTTCATGTTATTTGTTCTGAGAAGTACCCAACAGATACCAGGTGTATGCATAAGTTTTTTCCAGGTTTTTGGTAAAAAAAAAAACACGTAATTTTCAAGGGATTTTTTTTTTTTTTTTTATTCAAAATATTGGCCATCGGCTTCTACACATTTCGCCCAACTTTCGGGTAATTTATGAATACCATGCCAGAAAAACTGCTGGTCTTTTGCGGCAAACCATTCGTCGAGCCATTTTCCAACTTCCTCGAAATTGCTGAAGTGCTGCTATGCGAGCGCGTGTCCCATTGATGTGAAGAGGAGATAGTCAGATGGCGCCAGGTCTGGGGAGTATGGCGGGTGCGGAAGGATGTCCCATCCAAGCGATTTCAAGGTGTCTTTCACTGGTTTTGCTGTGTGAGGCGGCGCATTGTCGTGTAACAAAATCACTTTGCCATGTCTTCTGGCCCATTCCGGTCGTCTTTCGATTAATGCGTGGTTTAAATTAATCATTTGTTGGCGATAGCGTTGTGTATTAACGGTTTCGCCGGGCTTCAAGAGTTCATAATACACAATACCGCTCTGGTCCCACCAGACACAGAGCATGGTCTTCTTGCCGAAGCGATTTGGCCTTGGTGTTGAAGGACCGGTTTCGCCAGGTGTAAGCCACGATTTTTTCCGCTTCGGGTTTTCAAAATAAATCCCTTTTTCGTCACCCGTCACAATTCGATACAAAAATGATTTCCTTTCGTGGCGTTGAAGCAGCATTTCACAAGTGACTTTGCGATTTTCTTTTTGACGTTCATTCAAATCGTGTGGGACCCATTTACCGAGTTTATTGATCTTCCCCATTGCTCGTAAACGTCTGCTGATTGTTCCTTGTGACACATGTAATGCTTCTGCTAATTGCCGTTGAGTTTCAGTTGGGTCATCATCCAATAACTCCTGCAATTGCTCGTCTTCGCATTTTTGTGGTCTACCAGAGCGCTCACTGTCTTTCACATTGAAATTACCACTTTTAAATTGTCGAAACCATGTCTCACATGTTCTAATCGATGGAGCGTGTTCACCATATGTTTCTACCAGCAAACGATGACTTTCAACAGCCTTTTTCTTTTGATTAAATAAGAAAAGCAATGCGTGCCGCAAATGTTCTTTTTCAGGCATAAAACTCGACATGATCACTGAACGATAAAACAAAGACGCTAGTTTTTGGCGGACTCAACTTGTGTTTGTAGTTTAAATGTCAGCCGAACAAATGACGTATGTGTCAAATTAATACGCTGCGTACTTTTCGCTGGCGCCATCTCTTAGTTAAACCGGAAAAAAACTGATGCATACACCTGGTATGTCTCCGTTTATTTGTTTCATTTGAGTATATATTTGAGTATGAAGGCGTCATATTTCATTTTAATTCTTTAGATCTTTAGTTATAACTAAAGCTATAGCTTTTATTATTTATTCGTATGGCGTTATAGTCTGCTTTTTTCAATGTATTTAATATGAATGTATGTATTATCCGTTTCTTGAATATGAATATATATACAGGGTGTCCCAGAAAGAATGGATAAGCCTGAAACACCTTATAGTAGAGCTATTGGGCGCTCAAAATAAAATACAAAAAAAAATCTATCCCAAGTAGTATCTAAGATATGTCATTTAGAAAAAAAAATCATTTTTTTGTCACATTAATTTACGTATCTCTACACCACGGCTACAATTAAATGAAATCCGACGGTTTTTTGGTGTTATAATATTCTTCATGGACTATACCAATAGATATGCAGTAAGTATGAATAGCTATTACACTTTTTTTTAAAAAAGAAACTGAACTTCAATTTTCAGCATGTAATGCGGTAAATATTTTTTTTTGTAAAAGTTCAAGCGTCTTGGGTGTAAAAAAAAATGCATGAGGACCTAAGTGGCCAACTATTTCAAAAAAATGCGTGTTTAATACAGATTTCAAAATGGTATCATACATCCTTTTACCTAATGTAAATACGAGGTTATTGCTATTAATGTGCAGAAGGAGTAAATTCGACTAAATAACAGAATTTAAAAAAACTAGATCATTTCTTGTCTTAAACTATACCTGATCCTAAGGGTTTTATTAAAAAACAACGTTACACATTGAAAATACTTTATTTAACCTACTTTCACAGCGAGTTCAAGTTCAACCAAATGAAATTATTTTTTGATAATGTTTAAAATAGTTTCGTGAAGGTCGTGTACCCTTGATATTTGCTACCTGAGCGTGCTCTGCACTACCCCTCTTCACGTGAGACAATGAGAGTTTGAGTTAGTTGAGTGTGAGCGAGCGAGAAAGAGTAAAATGTAATAAACAGCGCCGTTAATAAATAACTGGTAAGGTAAGCTTTTAGTGCGTCACTCGACTTGTTCGACATCGCATGTGTTTATTTCGTTTCCATTTCGCTAACGCACGTCACCCGGATTACCGCGTATTCATCAGAGTCCACAGTTGCTACTCGGAAGGAAGAATACCTGGCAGCGGTGTTGGTGGTACTAGCACTGGAAGAGTCGCTAATGTTGACATTGAAGAGACGGTGCTTGAGGAAATTGAACGAGATCCGTCTACCTCTACAAGAGCAATAGCATGACGCACTGGAATCGCAAAATCGATCGTGCACCGTGCATTGAAAAAAAATAAGTTCCACCCCTACCATATTAGACGCTTGCAAACTCTGCAACCGAGAGATTACCACGCAAGATTGCGTTTTTGCCGTCAAATGCTTGCGAAAATAGAACAAGATCCGCAATTTTTTAATAATATTCTGTGGAGCGATGAATCAACACTGAAGAGAAATGGATACTTCAACATGCACAATCTCCACAGCTGGCAACTATCGACTCCGCATCTAATGAGAGAAGACAGATCCCAGTACCAGTTCAAAATAAATTATTGGACCGGCATATTGAACGGAAAGATAATTGGCCCATTTGAACTGCCCGGGAACTTATCTGGCCAAAGCTATTTGGACTTTCTTCGAAATGATCTGCCAAATTTCATTAAATTTGGCAGATCATTTCGAGGCAGGAAGAGGTACCCGAGGAGGTGAGAGAATCCCATTGGTTCCAAAATGATGGATGTCCTGCGCACTATGCAGTAAACGTTCGTGCGTATTTGAATTCCACATACCCAGATCGATGGATTGGCCGTCTGGGGCCCATTTTGTGGCCTCCACGTTCCCCGGACTTAAATCCGCTGGATTTTTTTTACTGGGATTGCCTAAAAGAAGAGGTTTACTCCAAGCCGATTAGAAATTTAGAAGAGTTACGCAGCCGTGTTCGAGAAGCCGCTTCAAAAATTACTCACCGGCGTTATGCGCGACTGCTTAAAAGAGCTTTTATTCGGAGATGTCGGGCGTGTATCAGAGTCGGTGGCAGACAGTTTGAGCATTTACTGTAAATGTACACGTCAAATAAAGTTTTATTAATGTTTAACATTATTTTTTATTAAACCCTTATGGTCAGGTACAGTTTAAGACGTTACTCCTTCTGCACATTAATAGCAATAACCTCGTATTTACATTAGGTAAAAGGATGTATGATACCATTTTGAAATCTGTATTAAACACGCATTTTTTTGAAATAGTTGGCCACTTAGGTCCTCATACATTTTTTTTACACCCAAGACGCTTGAACTTTTACAAAAAAAAATATTTACCGAATTTCATGCTGAAAATTGAAGTTCAGTTTTTTTTTAAATAAAAAGTGTAATAGCTATTCATACTATTTACTGCATATCTATTGGTATAGTCCATGAAGAATATTATAACACCAAAAAACCGTCGGATTTCATTTAATTGTAGCCGTGGTGTAGAGATACGTAAATTAATGTGACAAAAAAATGATTTTTTTTTTCTAAATGACATATCTTAGATACTACTTGGGATAGATTTTTTTTTGTATTTTATTTTGAGCGCCCAATAGCTCTACTATAAGGTGTTTCAGGCTTATCCATTCTTTCTGGGACACCCTGTATAATGTGAATATAAGAGTATGAATATAATGAATATATTATTATAATAATATTTTATTCGTATCCCACTTGTTAATGTTTATGTAATATATAATTTGTAGTAGCTTAATTGGTATATGAATTAGTTAATTTTTTTTTTGTATTCATGCCTATGTGCCTAAATAAAATAAAATAAAAATGCTTCAACAGTTATTTGTGCAATGTCCTTCTCCAAATATGCTCCAGATGTATTTGCATACATGTTTTTCAACCAAAACTTTTTTTTGTAGTAGATGTAGTATAGTTTAATGAAGTTGGTATATCACCCACTTTACTTAAATAATCAATTTTTGTTCGAGTCCTTAAAATCTATTTTGTATAGTCACTCTCAATGCAGGATTAAAGTGGATATAAAAGTGCATATAAATTCATCAATAGATTTTTACAATGGATTTTAGTGGACAGAGGGCATAGCTTTTGTCTGGCGACGAAGCCATGGCTTCCCGACGAGATATAGCTCTAAGATCGGGTTTTAAAAGAATATTGCGATCACTTACAATTAAGGCAACAATTAATTACTTAATGACTTATATTACAACTTATTATATAACATGGTCGTGTAGTATCGGCCGGGTTTAGCATAACACTCTGCCATTGTAATAATGAGACTGGGACAAGGTGAAGACCAGCGCTGTGTAGGAAAGTACTCACAACAGAAACTGAGCTTGGAACCTTATGCGTTGAGCTATTTCAATAGGTTAATAGGTTTCAATAATTTTATATACCACTGTATTTTTGTGTTATTTATGTTGTATCCGTGTGGCAAACAAAGAATTTATTTATTTAACTCTTCCCGTGAATTTCGTGTCGTGGCGACTAAGGGATAACAAAGTCTCTACCATAAGCCCTGAGGAACCACCTCTAAAACAGTCTACTCGGCAATCCATCGTACGCCGACAGTGTGCCATTGTAAGGCCATGTGTCCCTCATGCACAAGACAATGTGCATGAGGAGGTCTGTGACCAGCAGTAGATACTAAAAGGGTCGGTTATGATGATTTATTTTCACTTAGAAATTAAATATTGTAAATAGATTTATTCATACTCACACTAGTGACCTGCTTATCTCTCTCCGTGTATATTATCGCCCACCGCATAATGTCGACAGCTTGCATCACCTTATTCCTCGTCACCTCGTTGTTCCACTCGGCGTTGGGCTTACCCGGAACACTTACGTTCCCGCCAAAGTATAAAGTCTCTGGTTGGAGAGTACGAGCCGATAGCTCTATGGTTTCAGGGGCGATTGAAAGTCCCCAGGCACTCAGACGGTTCCTTGCGGATTCGTTGCTTAACACGTTACGGATATACTGAAATGGAGGATTTTTGTCTTTTATTTATTTACCTGAGTAAGCTTCTGTGTTCCCACCAATGCGCCTACGCAGCACCTTATATTTTAACTTATACTAATGCAATTCAACTAGGTGGTAACAAGAAAAACTATTTCTTTATTTATATCGATATCTATTGATTTACATCGTAGGGGTTATAGGACCCTAAACCACCACACAAGCCTAATGGTGGATAGAATTATTAGCGGTAAATCCCATTTAGCGTTTGGTCCAAATAGCAGTTCATCCAGATGCTGTAGGTCTATATTCGCAGTCAGTTCAAAATTATCGTTCTTTAAGTACGGTTCAGAAGAAAATAAAAAGAGAACACATTAAATAAACATTTTATAAATTCATAAACAAAAATTTTAATTTTCTTGAAACAATAACTTGTTCTTCGCCTCTTATGCTGTCACAATCTTATTGCCACATATTGGACTTATTACTGCGAATAAAGATCTACTGCATCTGGACGAATTGGACCAAACGCTAAATGGACCTACGGCTAATAATTCGATGGATAAACATACTCTAGATTTATCCATTCTTAGGCAGGCGGGTTTCCTCTCCATGTTTTCCTTCACCGCTGAGCTTCCTTGATCTTTCTTAAAAATCCGTACTTAAATAGTATTAAAATGTTTAGAAAGGCGTAGCACTGTTACGCTTAGTGACGTCAGCATCGTAGCACTGTTTACGTACGTGTGCTACAACAATGCTACGAAGGAATTGCCCAATAGTGATTGTCTCTCTCTTGGCTGTGATGCCATGGACGTGTCTTTGTTACTCTTACAAAATAGACTTTTAATTTATACTCGTGTGATTTCGGTTTGATTTCGCTCTGATTTTCGCTCAGTGTTATCGACTGGGAATCGGTCTCACGAATGTAAGTCAAATATAACTATTTCTATACTATCTATGACCACTCCATTAATTAGTAAAATTAATACATATTACGAGCCTTTCTCACCACCTGCTGATACTTTATCGGAAGATATCAGAAAGTCAGTTATACTTTATCAGACAGTCAGTATCAGCTACATTTAATTGGCAGATAAATAATTTAACTATTAAATTGTTAACAGTTACTTTAACAGGGGAGTACTTTATCAGGATCTAAGGGCCTTTCTCACCGATACTTTATCAGAAGGTTCTGATAAAGTATCAGGTGATGAAAAAGGCCCTAATACTTATACTATAACTATCAACCTTTGCTAGATATAGGTGTCTCCCAAGGTTCGCTACCACACGATCTTCCGCCTTCTCATCAGCGAACTTACATATTAATAATAATTGTACTAATTGTTTAATCTACATGAAAATTTATTACACTGTTACAAATTTTAATTTATTAACACTATGACTTTCACGATAGATGAGTTTTAATTTTTATAATAACCCTAGTACCCTAGTTTATAACCCTAGTGTAACTGGCACTATATCCCAACCGCTGGCAGTTATTAAGCCAAGTAACTTATAAAGGCCGCATGATGTTTGTCAGGCGTAGCTGTAGGCGTGACCCTAGTGTAAGTAGTGACATTCTTTTCCATCGACGTTAAATTTATGTGATATAATATATTTTTCCACCGATGAGTAATATGTATCTTTTCTAACGGTCCCATGACGTGGACGTGACCCAAGTGTAAGTGGCGACGTCCTTCATCAACCTGAAGTCAACCGAAACAGTTCTTGCACTAAACATATAACATGTCAATTAATCACTCACGTTTAGACCTTTCTAAACATCGCAATCTGAAGTTGCTGCAATAACCATCTGGAGAGTCCAGTCAACTGACACAATTCTGGCACTAAATAGATCCTAACCGATGACAATTACTAAGCCATATAATTTACTTTCCTAAAGATCGCATGAGGATAGTTAAGCGTGACCCTAGTGTAAGTGGCGACGTCCTGTATCAACCTGAAGTCAACTGGCACAGTTCTGGTACTAAATAGATCCGAATAAAGCTATATAAATTTACCTTATTGAAAGCCGCATGACGTTGATTGGGCGTTATCCTAGTGTAAGTAGCGACGTCTTTCATTAACCGAAAGTCACTACGTTGACTTTTAGACAGTCCAGTCAACTGGCACAGTTCTGGTACTAAACAGATCATAAACTCCATTGGCTCTGTTTTCCCCGGCACACGTCTCCGGCCTCTGTAAATAAATACATTTGGTGAATGAAATACAGTACCTAACAAATAAGGTACTGTAATAAACTAATTAAATAAGGCTTGTATTTAAAGGGGCAGCAAATCATGAACAGCGAAACAAACTATTTTCGAATAACTGGAGTAAATAATTTTAAATTACTAAGAATATCATTACTAAGTCGACTACGAAACTCCTTTTTCTATATTGTCACCACAGAACCTAAACCGACTTTAAATTTACAACCATCTATTTGCTGCCCATTTAGTGTTTTCTGCTGCTCATTACATTGTTTCTTATTAAATAATGTCTGTCGGTCATCTTCATCGACGCGAATACATATAAACTATTATGTCGTCGAATAAGGCTCATCAAGTTCTATAACTTGAATAAACTTTTTTTCTAAAACGAACGGAAAATAAAAAAATATAACAAATTATACACTTACCTATAAAAAATATACAATTATAACAAATACGGGGTCTTGTAACAAATATAGACTTATAATAACAAATAAGACTTATAATAATTGTGGTCTATGGTAAAGGTATAAAAATTTATACATACTTCGATATAAGCAGTGGCTGATTCCAATCTTTTATTTCGATGCCGTAACACTTTTTATAGTAGTCAATGAAACTGATCTTTACCATTTCACCTTTTTCGTTTCTCTCAAATGTTGACCGCGGGGTCATGGTATTGTCTATGGAGTCCACACTGGAAAAACAAATTCTTATTATTTGTCTTTATAGTAAAAAGCGGACGACTAGACGTCTGATAGTAAAAGCATTATTAGCCAACCGTAAGCGCGCACTATTATAAACTTTTTTTAGAGGCAAAATGTCCAATTCTCAAAATGGCAAATGAGTCTTATAATAGCAAATTCTCTAAATGGAACTTTGTCAAAATGGCAAATTCTCAAAACTCAATTCTCAAACAAAATAGTTTTATATCGAAGTGAATATACACAGAAAGGGATACACGAAAATTCATGTGACTTTTAAGTACCCATACTGAAATCACCTCAAAAACAGTTTTGTTGCCAATTTGAGAAGTTGAAACAGTTTTGACAAGTTGCCAATTTGAGAATTTACTATTTTAAAGAATTTTCCATCTTGAGAATTTGGCATTTTGAGACTAATTTGCCATTTGAGTAGTATTGCATATTTTGCTACTAAACCTTTTTTGTCTTCGTAAAAAGTTATTTAGTGTTGTATACACATTTTAGTAATAATAAAGGAGAATGCCCACGAAAGTATGGAGTTAAGGAGTACCATTTACGAAATCTCGTATAGTGATGTAATTTTCATATGTAGCACTCTTTGTGCTATTTTAATATATATACATTTCTTGAATGCAATATGGGATTACGCAGAAAACTCTATAGGAATTAACAATTTTTAGGTTAGTGTCTGTCGGTTTTTGTGGTTTTGACATCAAAAATTTACAAAGTATACAATTTAGTTTGTTTTTGTGTAATAAGAAAAATCATATATTATAATTATCTGATAATTTATCACATAAAGTAATATATAATTTAATACCAACAACACAAGTAACATTTTTAATCAACATTGTAAAATAAATATTTGTTACAATACGAGTACAATATCTTCATTATTATCAAAGGAAGTAAAAAAATATATTCAACACCTGAATTCCATTAATCAAAAAATGAGATTCTGATATGAAATGGAGAAAAACAGAGTTTTAGCGTTCCTAGACGTTAAAATAATGGTTAGAGATGGTTCCTTATCCCACACTGTATACAGTATATCTATAGAAAATCGACACACACTGACAGATACCTGCATGCGTCCTCACATCACCACCCTCGATAACTACAATCAGTAGCTGTTTCTTTACATAATACAAGACCTCTGTGACCCTGAACATTTAAAGGATGAGTTGTTACATGTTCAAGAGGTACTTAAACGAAATGGATATAAAGTGAGTGGAAAGCAACCACGGCGCTATCGTAGGAAAAGACATCCTGAGGTCAGCAGACAACGGACATTTATGCAGTATGTTAAAGGAGTGACGGACAAAGTTGGAACAGTATTAAGAAAATACTCCTTTAAGACTATATACACCGTCCTCCAAAGTAGCGGAAATCCTACGCACACCAAAGGACCACTTACCGCCCGAAAGTAATATACATCGGCCTTTAGAAAGAGACTGTCGGCTAGCTTGGGTTTTGTAGTGTCGTCTCTATCGTGTGTCGTTGCGACAGAGACGACGCTCTACAAAACCGAAGTTAGTCTATCATAATCGATGTGTATTACTTACGACCGGAATGTGCAATACCCTATCAGATGCCGGGTGTCTATAAGACTGCAGCAGAGGTAGTTCGTACATAGGTCAAACAAAGCGCACCGTAGCAGAAACGGTCAAAGAACATATCGCAGCAGAGGAACCGCCAGACGAATAAATCGGCGATTGCGGACTATGTGCTCGCTCAACACCGGAATCCAGTGATTAGGATAGAAATCCATAGTACAAAAATCCTCTCCACTGATCGCCACTATTTCTCCAGGATTGTGCGTGAAGCAATTGAAATAAAAAACATAGAAATTTCAATCGTGAAGATGGATACAAATTGTCGTCGACATGGAATCCAGTGAGTAATAAATTTAATAAAATTAAACTTCGCGATTTTTCGTCTGACGCTACTTCTGATATTGTGAGTGTTATGTGCCGCAACTTTCCGGACTATGAAAACCGAAAGCGGGTAGTTGATGAAACTGCTCGCAACTCTCGACGTGGACTAACCGCCTCTTCAGTCAAATCGTAACCATGTTGGTGCAGCCCAACCGAAACGTTGAGTAAAATAAATAAAGTAAACATTCGCGTTAAGACCCGTTTAAATAGATAAAGATTCGTAAAAGCTACTTTAGAGTCAGTCAAAATCTGTGTCAATACAATTGCTTAATGAAACGTAATTACTGTCAACATAATTAATGAAATATAATCTCTACATCCAAATTGCGTTAAACTTTTCTACATATTTCTTTAAAATATATTTTAAATATATATATATATATATATATATATATATATATTATAGCCTAATATACTCTTTCGTAAAAGTCTTTATAATTATAACGTCAAGACAGTAGGATATTTTTGATTGTTGTCGGATATGTCAATACAATTACTAACAAAATTAATGAAATATTATCCCCACAAACCACACGGAGAACAATAAATACATAGAGAGACATTCAAGATCAAACATAACAATAAATAGCACATTTAAATAGGCATAGTCAGTCTCCTTGAGCATTTCTCACTAAGAAGTATACAGAAAAATTAGGTGGACCGTGTGGTGATCGAAATCAATGATGAAAGAAGATGAGAGTAGAAATAGAAAATGGTAGTTACTAAGAAATTATTTAATGATTATTATTTTTTACTGTGTAATTACTTAATTACACAATACTATAGGTATATTTAATTAATATGAATACTTAACAGAAAAAACTTACCGGAACAACTTTTTGTTGTATGTGGTCATAACTGATACTCCAAGTAGCTGGTTTTCAATCGCTCGTCTCCACTCCGTATCCCCCAATGCTAAGCTTTCATTTATCAATGAAAGTACAGACTGTGTCCGTAACACGCGGTGAGTGGAGTCGAGAGTGAGCATTAATCCACCCTCGTATTCAGCCACTGCGGTCACGTAGCTGAAATAATAATAATAACCGTATATTGCAGATCCATATTATTGTTAGTAAATAACGTAAAACTTAAAACGAGTGGTTAGAGTTAAGAGTAACATATAATTATATAAAAACAATAATAAATAACATTTGATTTTTTCCACTCTTAGACATCTACCTGTTACGCGCACTTCTCAGCTAGTGTACGCAGGATGCCGAAATACACGTGGGTTAATTTTGAGAGATCTTTAATTTTGCGTATCTTTGTGACTTGCCCACTAAAAAATACTAAAGCATTTAATATTTAATTATACCAAATTAGAAGGATACTGTCATGAACTTTAATGGTATAGAAAGATTTTTATAACCGTTCATATATATTTTTTCCAAAAACTGCGAAAACTGAGAACCTGGACTTGTTCTGTGAAATTAGCTGAAAATGAGGTCTAAAACTGTCGCAATGTGGAAGTTCACGGTGTGATTTACGAAGTAAATATATACAAAACAATAGACTGAATTATCGAATAAACGATGTATACAGCGATATTTTATAGGTTTATTCACAATTATTTCGAAAAATGAAAAATAAATTTAGCACAAACTCTTCAAGTATATAGGATTTTCTTTTTCTTCAAATCATGAGTCACTATTTAGCATCATTCGACGGCTAGATGCCGTCATAAACGGATGGCCGTATCGTTTTTCTTAGTGAATTTTTGTCCATGTGTGCTTAGATTGTTTTGGATTTATTCCAAGGTGAGTACATAATTTATTCATTTTGTATTTAGGAATTCATAATTTATTCATTTTGTATTTAGGATTCATAATTTATTCATTTTGCATTTAGGAATTCATAATTTATTCATTTTGTACTTGGGAATTCATAATTTATTCATTTTGTATTTAGGAATTCATAATTTATTCATTTTGTACTTAGGAATTCATAATTTATTTATTTTGTATTTGGGAATTCATAAATTTATTCATTTTGTATTTAGGAATTCATAATTTATTCATTTTGTATTTAGGAATTCATAATTTATTCATTTTGTACTTAGGAATTCATAACTTATTCATTTTGTACTTAGGAATTCATAACTTATTCATTTTGTATTTAGGAATTCAGACGGGTTGAATTTGCAGTACAATATGATGTGTTCAATAAACCACATCTTTTTTTAGAATTGAAGGCAGATAAGTGGTCGGATCACATAATGGTAAGTGGTCACCGTGCGCCCATGGACATCTGCAACACCAGGGGGCTTGCGGGTGCGCTGCCGACCTTGCAGAAACCTGTTCATAGGTCTTTTGAAAAACCCCATATCACAGCGTAACGGAAATAGCTCAGCTGACAGTTCACTCCACAACTTTCGGGTTCGCGGTATGATGTCGATAATTTCGCAAATATCTATTAATACTTTCTCACCAATACGTTGGTGACTCTGTCTGGGTCAAGGAAATGTGGATGAACCGCACGACGATGGCGTGCGGTGCGATGGTAAAAATCTGAAGATGGCATCAAATTGAACAGCTCTTCAGAACATTCTCCATTATAAAGGCGGTAGAAAATGCAGAGAGAGGCAACGTCTCTAGAGCGATTCTAAACCACCTGTGAGAGTGGGATCGTAGACAATTCGGATAGCGCGTCGTGGGACGGAGTCGAGTGGGTCCAGCTAGTACATCGGTGCACCGGCCCAGAGGTATGAGTAGTACTCCATATAGCAGTATATCAAATGAATTTATCACCGTCTATAACATTTCATTGCCATTTTGACATATAATTCGACTCAATAGAAATTAAAAAGAGATATGTAGCCATTTTGTTTTGGTCGTATTATTGCTTCTTGTAGTATGAACTATGAAGTACACTCGTATGCAACTGTTAGATATTTATTATTGATAAAAAGTATTACATAAGTTTTGACGGGACGACACGGGTTACACCAGCCGTAGTCACGAGTTGACCAACTCGTCAACTCATCTCACGACTGAGTAAAAAATTGAAATGAACTCGTGATCTTGGGCTTGACAATATCTTGGGCATAAAGAAAAGTAACGATTTTTGGCATTTGAGTAAATTTTTCAACATTTTTGCAGGGTTAATTCTCCATGAACGTGAGTAGTTTTGCAATGTTTGTATGTTGTAGAAAAAAACTTCCGTGATTTTTTTTGCCTAGAGCCCTTGAAAGGTAGTGGAAAAGTTAGACTTACAAAAATTTTAAAGAATTTTTTATTTGGAAATTTATGGGGTCACTACTCTATTGTGGTACCTACGTAAGGCCCACTATTGAACCACTCAGAAAAAAAAATCATGATTGTAGACCTAATAAATTAGCTGCAGTTACGAAGTATAGTCTAAAATTTGATATTTACCAAAATTTGGCAAATATCCAAATAACTTTTGAACCAATGAATATTGCGGAACATACATGAGGAGGTAAACCATCGATTTAAGTATTCATTTAAGTATTTAGGCATTGAGGTCCCTCATCGCCGTGCTTCCGATGATCCAGACCCCTTGTTACACCGTGTACATTTCAGATATATTATTTAGAAGCAGAATAAATGACAAGAGAAAGCTCAAAACAATACAGAAAATGTTGTTATACTGTGTACTTTTATAATATTTATAAAAGGTAGCCGGAAAAGTTCGCGGCCTTTTTGAACGTATGACTTTAGCGTGCTATATTTCTAGCAACACTGATCACTGGCGGTGATATAGCGTTTGACACCTGATTTTTTTGTAATGGCGGCAAATTGAAATTACAAGTCAAAAGTTCACCACTGAACTGATTTATGCAGGATAAACTGAATTTTGTAAAAAAAAGCTAGATGTTTGGGTGCCGCATGATTTAAATGACAGAAAGTTGGTGAATAGAATTTCCTGTTGGTTAAGTTAGTTGAGTTCAAGTGTGTTCTGCGAATTTTATGATGCATAAAAATATTGAACAAAGTGTTTGCCCTAAATTTTCTTTATCCAATGAATTTCTTGTGTTGAATCGTTGAAAGCCTACGGTGAGTCTGCTTTGTCAAGAACACTAGCATACGAATGGTACAATGCTTTCAAAGATGTGGTTACAGACTTGCCTCATTCCGGTCGACGTTCAACGTCTTCGACTGATGAAAACATCAACAAAATGAAAGAATAGTAATAGACAATCGTCATTTAAGCGAGATAGCCCAGGACCTGTACATGTCTCGTGAATCTGTTCGCACCAATTTAGTTAATGTTTTGGGCATGAAATGCGTCACGGTAGGGCTCGTTCCGAAGGAGATGAATTTTCTTCAAAAAGAACACAAAAAGAACTCCAAAAAGAGTTTTTGACCAAAAACTCAACGAATGTCATTGACCAAGCACCATATTCCAGATATGACCCCATATGACTTATTTTGTTCTCGGAACATAAATTATCACTTCGTGGAAGACGTTTTAAGTCCATTGATGCCATAAAACATAAATCGCTAAAGAAGCTGAAGGCCATACCGGAAAGTGCTTCCAAGAAGTGTTTCAACTACTGGATTATTCGTTGGCATAAATGTATCGCATCAAATGGAGCCTATTTTGAAGGTGACAAAATACATATTGATGATTAAACCCATACTTTTTGTTTTATTGAAGCATTGCCGGTACTTATTTGACAGATCAGTATATGCCGTTAGATAGGGTTCGTAAAGATCTATATCTTTCCTCTAAGCACTTTTCCTAAAAAGGAAACCAGTGAAATCTCCTTTTGCGACTGGGACGCCTGTCATCGGCGTTTGTTTGAAATGCTTTCAAACATTAAAGAATTGAGCTGAAATATTGCATTGAACCACGAGCACGAACGTGTGGACCACGAAAAAAACAGCTATAAACTAAGTAGTGATCACGCGAGCGAAACCGCATTTTTATATTTTCAAGCAGTTGAAAATATAAAATATAACTTACCCGGGCCATATTTCTAGCTTATGTTGCGGTATTTGCATAATGGCGTGCTCGTTGAAATGTTGCCGGCCGAAACGCACCAACTGGAGGTCCCTCATTATTTGTTTAAACAACACGTTGTAGATATGCACCATTTCGCTTAGGCGACGTATTCTACGGAATGATATCTGTAACATTATGTAAAATTCGAAAGTCTACTCAATTGCGACAAAATGGCTGAACCGATTTCGAGGAAACTTGGTAAATAAGTAGATTGTAATCCGGATTAACACATGATTCGTAAATCATGTAGAACACGCAAAAGATGTAGAGGACAAAAGGTAACACTTTATACTTTATTGCACATCACATATTATTATATTAGGAAGACGGAAAAGTTTGCGGCCTTTTTATAGTGAAACTAATAAAGTTTTATAGTGAAACTAATAAAGACTTTTTTGTATTTGTATTACAATAATATTTATTGAACGGAATATTGTCCATTTAATTCGACTATCTTTCGCAATTTTTGAAGAGTGGTGAATGATAAGCTCTTCCGCAATTTGATGACTGCCTTTGTGTCAATCTGCTTCAATTTTTTCAATGATAACATCAACATTTATATTAATATGACCACAGCTAGGAACATCATTACCAGACCTGAATCGTCTGAACCATTTTTTGCAGTAGTTTTAGATAAAGCATCTTCTCCGTAAACACTACAAATCTGTTTTCGAGCACTAGAAGCATTCATACCGAATGTAATCATATGTAAAAAATTGTAAAACATATCTAAATTTCTCCTTATTAACTTCTGTTTTAAAATTGTTAAAAATATGAAAAGAAAACTTTTAACTTGTAATTCCAATTTGCCGCCATTACAAAAAGTCAGCTGTCAAACTTTCTCGCCAGTGATCAGTGTTGCCAGAAATATAGCATACTGAAGTAATACGTTCAAAAAGGCGCGAACTTTTCCGACTACCTATTATGATCCTACAAAAATAATGTAAAATATTTTAATTTAAACATGTCAATTTAAAACTATTGTATCTCACTAAAGAATTAAAATGTATTTCATGATTTTTTATTATATTAAAAATAAATAATTGTTGATTCATTTACTCGTATTTGCATAACACGTCCACGTAGTTGATATCGACTTAAGCGTACTTACTAACCAAAGACTTCTTAATACTAGCGTAATAGCCCAACGTATGGTGCGAGCGAGATTCCTAATGGTTATGCAATAAAGAGTGTGATAGAGATGGTTACATGTTGACACCTAAAATCTGTTTGTCGGACAACAAGATCCCACAATCTCCCGGTCTGTCAAGTGCTCGTTGTATTTTATTTAAATTTCGGATTTATTTGTATATATTTTCATTTAATTAGCGTATTTATTGACAATGGTATCATGTGCAGTGATTGGTTGTATTGTTACACATCGAAACAATTCCGACGAACACAAATTTCACAAGTAATTATGAATTTGGACATCATGAATTCGCAGTTTATTTTTTGGAAACAATTGCGTAAATGTGTAATTGATATAGTAATATATACATATTTTAGATAGTACGTAAGGTTGATAGTACGTATTGTACATCAGTGTTACGTCTTGCTGGTTTTATTACCCGACTACGAAACAGATGGGTTATGACTTTTGTGTCATTTATTTTCAGATTTCCAAATAATGCAATATTGAAAAAAAAATGGCTGCAAATGATTGACAGGTTGAATCAGACTTAAACTATGGTGTGTAGATAACTATAGTGTGTAGATAACTATGGTGTTTAAACTATGCTTAAAGATACTTGCTTCGTGCAAAGGGATAAGCGACAAATTTTAAAGACACTCATTTCCTACAGAATTTGTACCAGTAGGTATTATAATATTTTTTCCAATATTTATATTATTATTCTGTATACCTACTTTTATTAAGCTATCACGTTCGTTTCAGATAACATTGTAGCCAAAACGAAATGTGTCTTCATATGTCTACGGAGACGGCTCCAAGGAAAAGAAAGCTGATAAGTAAATGCTACAAACTAAAAGTGGAGATAAGAAGTAAACAAAGGGTCATTCGTAATCTGAAAGCCAAAAACAAATGAATGTCTTTAAAAATAATAACATTAGAATCAGTTTTACATGAATTACACAATCGGCCTGACACTTTACAAATGTCGATAGATTTAATAAACGGGACAAGTTGCGGCAACAGGGTTTAACGAGCAGATGAAAAAATTTGCCCTTACTGTTCATTTTTACAGTACTCGGCCTTCTTCCCGTCAATACTCTGAAATCATGGTATCAAAAGATAAACTGTGAGCCTGATTTTACGGCTGAATCGTTGAATAGGTACCATAAAATAATTAAGCAAAGCAAAAATTTCTATGTTAGTCAACTTTTCATGAAATGAGCATTAGAGAACATGTACCCATTCTACATTCACATGAGTGTCATTTATATTTTGAGAGAGATTTGAAGTGAAAAAATATTTATAAAGTTAAAATATCACATCTTAGAACAAGATCCCTTAATCAATCATATATATTAGTTATGAAATTAATTGTGGGAACGTAGATATTTAGATTTAAGATTGAAGCATCAGGTTACTTTAAAAAATATGGCAAAAGAATCATTACGGAATTATTTTTCGCGGGCTATAATAATTACATCAAAGCTATGTTTTACGTGACAAAATCCGAATGACGGATCAGTTTATTTACATAGAAGCTATTATGTTTGTAATCTTGATTATTAAATTGTCGAAGCAATTAATTGTACTTATTTATTAATAATTTAAATTTGAATAAAGTATTATTTTTCTTTAAGTATTTATTCCATTTGATACACAAATATAAAAGCAAGTAATATAGAATTAGACGCTAATGCCTCGTACCCATTAGGCTAAAGCTTGTCTGAAGTTGTCAGTCATGATCATAATATTTCACATGGCTTGTCAGGCTAGGTGGATGTTCGACTCAGCATTTTGTTTCACATACATACATATATCATGATTAGTTTCCAAGATGATGACAATGAATACACACACATTCTTTCCCTTCCCTTCTAGTAGTTATATTATGAACATATCGACGGTAGAAAAGAGAAATGAAATGTGCGACATACAACATACTTTAAAACTTAAATCACAATACATAATAATAACTGAGGTTCAATTTAGAAGTAAAGTGTTACGCTTATTCCATTTCTATTTTCCACCAAAGATTTCTTAAAAGAAATCTTTGCATAGAACTATGAGCTTTACGTTGTGATTGTGTAATTATCGACATTACTCGTTATAAGAACAACACAACACTATTTTTCACTCATACATACAGAAACTTACATACACGTTTGCATATCAAGAACAGTCACATGTCAAAGCGATCTTGTTTGTCTATTACGCTAGTATTAAGAAGTCTTTGTTACGAAGAGAAGCAGGCGCGTTAGGGGTCCCTTCATAGGCCGGGACTGTCGGGCGACGCTGTCAAATTCGATGTTTCGCACACAGCGATCAAGCGCTCACGCACACGTGTAAAGTTAAATAAAGGGGATTGCCCATGAGCAGTATCGTTTGAATCTAAGTTGTGCCACAAGTTCAGGATATTAATAATTCCTGTTTTTAATTATCATTATTTTATAATGTAATGTGGAGTCTCACATTTGCCGGATAAAAGAAAAAAAAATACCTATTGTGTATTTTTGTTGGATTTTTTACTGCTTTACTGTATAAAAAATTCGATTTCTGTATAATATTTTTGGCAACACTTGTCGTGCTTGTCGTTGGCCGGCGCATGACATTAAAAATTATTATTGTTATGCTGTCTGAGTTATTTCTCATGTGTGATATTGAGACTCCACGTTTTATGTTGTATTTAATAAGCAATAGCATACTTACGTCTTAATTTACCTATTTATTAAAAGGAAAACAATGTGTTTTAATATTTAGACTTTCGAAGTTTACCCATCTATTTCCATGAAACCCGGCAAATTATGTAAATGCTGTTCATTTTTCTTGAAAGTATATATTAATTCCAACATTAGTTTTCATCTTGGCACAACAATATTTGCACCGATACTAAGTTCCATAGTCACTTGGGCATACCCCTTTACCATGTCAGTATTTGAAAACAATTTCAAGTATTATCGATAAAAAACCAACGGTCAAGTGTGAGCTGTGTAGTTTTAAATGTTCTTTTGAAAATGCCAATAACTAGTTCAACTTTTTATAGCATTTTAATCAGTATTTATAGTATCTGTTGGTTCCTTTGAGACAATGTAAAGGAAATCAAATATGTGAACACACAGGTGACACTTTATTAATGCGACCATTCCGGTAGAGGAACGCTAATGACTGACTACAATTTCTTTGCACCGACAACAAAGACATAAGAATTATAGTGCTGTCCTTACATATAGGTAAGCATTATTATTGTACCTAAGTATATATCTATAACTTCTGAAATGCACATAATTGTGGTGAAATAAAACATAACCACTCATCGATCCCATACATTATAATATACATAGCCGTAAGAAATCAAAATTGTCGTAAGTCAAACAATTAATTATCAATACTCCATCCACTATGTTATTTACTCGATGACAGATAGGTTTAGTGATGTCCGAATTGCTTCATACCGATTCGATCAAAAGTACAATCAAGAAGCTCACTTGTAAGTATAATCTTTAGCAAAATAACATGGGACACCATAGTTTAGCAATTTCAATGACGGGTAATAATAACTTACCGTAATTAGTCATAGGTAGACACAATACACTTCTATCACTACTAATGATGGGATGATGGTAACTTGATAGCGATCCTTTCGTAAAAAGACTACCTGCTTCGTACCTTCGGCTATTATAGTCGATTTCGCGCCACTCGGTATCAACACTAGCGCCCTCTATTTCCTTCGACACAAGGTGGCTCTGGTGTATAATGCGAACATATGTTTATTGATTCTAACTTTAATTATGGCCATCTCAAGTTAATCAAATAATTCACCGTTTACTACTACTACGCCATGTTTACTACTGACCGTTCAATTTACACGATAGTAAAATAATGACTCAAGCACCATAATGACAACACAAGCGACATCTTCAGTTTCCCTTCGACAAATGTATAATTTTCATACAAACTTATTTGAAATTTAAACAGCAATTTCATAGGTAACGACCTAATATTTTAAAAAATTTAGTAATGAGCTTTAAGGTTTTTTTTTTGTATATATATCAATAGGAAGCTCATAGTTGTGGGAACGCCACATGTCGTTTTTCGTGATTTTAGTGATCTTTCAGATTTCTTTTTTAACTAATCATACAATTTTTATTTCTTCGGAAGTATTACGACTTGATATGTTTAATAATTAGGGGAACGCATGTTCCAGCGTAAGGGGGCCTTAACATTTTACGCGAGCGAGTGTCGATGGTGTTCTGCACATACAAGTAAATTAACTATTAACCAATTATTTATTTTTAATATAATAAAAAAAATATAACGTTATTTTTTAGTTACATATAATAGTTTGTGTATTAATTGGCATACTAAAATACAAAAACCTTACCTTGATGTTGACTTTGCTGTTGTCATATGGATTCGTAGACACTAAATCGAGTGCCTCATCTGGTAGCATGTGTGGTACATACAGGGTTCGTCCATCAAATGTTTTAATTTTGAAATAATGTATATGCTCTGTAAATAAGGAAAAAATATAAAAATGCAGTGTCCCTTGCAATCACGAGAATCTATGTACCCACTATGTATCAGCTTTTTAAGTTTTTAACAACGAGAATTTTAACTAGTCTTTATAGACAAATGTAATAACTTATAGTGGAGTGTAGGCTTTCTCGGCCGGTGTCCATATTAATTGAATCTTCCGGGCTACTTGGCCGAGGTCTTCTGGAATCTTTTTTCCTTCTTCCAAACGTTTCGTCAACAACTGCGGTTGACATCTTCAGTGGCGACTGCGTTCACTTTCGGAGAGATGTTATCTCTTCGGCTTCTCGAGCGCAACTGACTCGACGACTGTGGCGCACTGGTATTTATAGTGTGCGAGGGTAGTTGTGATTGTGTGTGTACCGACGCACCGATATTTATAGTGGGCGAGGGAATACCGGGAATCATTATTATTCCCGTCTCAATAGGGAAGCTATTGAAATCTACAAGCATCCCAACAATTTTAACAAAAAGAAGAGAATCTAAGACTCCGTAATATCTGGTATCCAGCACTCCGATGACATCAAGCTCACGGGGCAGAGAGACGAGAGGGGGGGATAAAAACAGACTCGGTACACACACAATCACAACTACCCTCGCCCACGATAAATATCGGTGCGTCGGTACTGTCGTCGTATCAGTTGCGCTCGAGAAGCCGAAGAGATAACATCTCTCCGAAAGTGAACGCAGTCGCCACTGAAGATGTCAACGGCACTTGTTGACGAAACGTTTGGAAGAATGAAAAGAGATTCCAGAAGACCTCGGCCAAGTAACCCGGAAGATTCAATTAATAGTAATAACTTATGTCTAGTAACAGTGCTTCTTGGATTGTAAAAATTTGGATTTGTAAAAAAAACTTTGATTTTTATTTTACTTTTTTTAATATATACAAAATAAAACAAAACACCAACACAAGTGGTGATGGTGAGGGCCAACGGCGGTTGTAGGGGAGAAAATAAAGAAAACCCCGCTCTTTCTACACAACTCATGGGTGCAGGGGGGAGCGGCAATCAGCAACGAACTCGCATTCGGGCAGGGGTTCCGCCTACTAATTACTTTTACAATTTTACATTTTATAATAACGCCGTCGTAAGATTACCGATTTGACAGTTCATGAACAGTTGGTTGAGATAACTTTAAAGTGGCGTACAAATTACAACAAATATATTTTCATCGTTAATACGCAATCTCAAAACAAATATCACGCGAAAATGACAGAGTTAGACAATTTTACATTAAACGTAATTGTTTCGAGTCCTAAATATTCTTTTCATCCCCTTATCTCGGAAAGAATATTTTTGCTCTTCGATATCTGAGTGCAAAAGCCGTTTTTATCCGCTAGAGGATAAAGTAAATTGAATTTAGAACATCGTGTGCACTGTAGCAACGTCACTTTCAATTTTTCTTAATTATACCTAAGTATTATTTGTTATAATTTAAAGATTATTCTGTAATACTTACCTATCATAATGTAGTAGTTAATACCTAAACTGAAATAAAAGTATCTTGTGATTGTAAATGTTTTTTTTTTGCATTTAGTCATTTCCTCGCTGAGGTGGGATGAAAAGTTACGTGTTGCACTCGAGTGCAAAGATTTTTCACCTCGTGCTCTTTTGATTCCCTCGCTAACGCTCAGGATTCTAATTTTGAATTTTAGAATCCTTCGCTTGCTCGGTCATCAAAATTGAGCACGCGGTTAAAAATCAACTTTGCACTCTTGTATAACAAATAACTATTAATAACTAAGAAATAGTACTTTGTTCACCAAGGGGAGAAAGTGACCGATTACCAACGAGGGTGTAGTTTGAGACCCGAGGCGCATCGATGGGATTTCTTAATACTATAATAAAACACACAGCAAACGAAGCTTTTACATTTTCCTAGACTATACTTAATACTTAACTTAAAATCTAGACATAGGTCTAGGTTGTAAATTGTTGTTGTTCTTTCCATTTTATTTAAATGTATATAGATACATTTAAATAAAATGGAAAGAAAAGGGTAAAAAAAGAGACCTATGTCTAAAGCCTATGTCAAACGTAAGAAACTAAGTTCAAAGTGACCACTACGAACTAACAGCAATTTCATAGGTGAGTATTTCATAGGTCATTTTTGAGTGTAGTGTGTATTGTTTGTTTACTGCATTTTAGTCGTCTATTTTTAAATTAAAAAAAAAATAAAGAATTAAATGTGATTACATTAAATTAAAATATCTAAATTAAAATTAATTAAAATAGTACTGTGAATAATTGCAAACGATGATGGACAAGCTGGCTATCCAACAACGGAGTCTGGTCAATCGCTCTAATCCGCTGCTTCTCCGTGATAACGCTAGCCGAACGACAGACAGCCTCAAAGTTACAAGAGCTTCGACTGAAAACTCCCCGTCACCCACCATATTCACCAGACTTTGCCCCCTACTGTTTCCATTTTCTTGCATAATTCTTGTGGTGAAAACGCCTTTAGAGAATTCATCGATTCCCATCCCCAGGAGTTCAATAGCAGAGGCATCAATCAACTTCCATTAAAATGGCAAAAATGTATTGATAATTCAATATCGATTAATTCAATATAATTTTCAAAAAAAAAAAGGTTGTAGAACATATAAATTTGGAAATGAACTTTGAAATCACCGCAATAACTCATTTACGAATGTAAAAAAAATTGTAATCGTACAAGCACTAGATAGAACAGTACTTTAGGCATCCATTTACCATATACGAATAGGATTGTATACACACACATGGTTATATTCGCTCTACATAATACAACAAAATGCAAAACAATACATACCATTTAGGAGTTTAAACCGCAAGTTCATATAGTCTTGTTCAGGTATGAAGTCTACTTCATACTCATAAACACTGTTTTCCTCAAAATTGAGGCGAATGAAGTTAGCGGTTACATTAATTGGAGTTCCGCTGGTTCCTTCTTTTACCAATGGAGGCGTGTCTTTTATCTCGTTCTGTTGAATATAATTTTGAGAAAATTTTATTCACTTTCTATACAAAACTAAATCTGTATATTTATTTATAACTAGCAGTGCCCGCAACTTCGTGCGCATAGACCTTACGAGTGTCTGTGGCTAGATTAATTCCCGTGGGATGGAAACTACAAAATCGGAAAAAATCTGGATGAAAAGTACCCTAATTTTTTTTTTTTTTTATAGATTAGTGGGCGGACGAGCAAGCGGTCCCACGTGATGGTAAGTGTTACCGCCGCCCATGGACACCTGCAACAGCAGGGGGTATGCGGGCGCGCCGCCGACCTTGCTAAATGTTAATGCTGGATATGTCAGAGCTAGACCTGCCATCCCTCCGGGTTTGAAGGATGCTTGTCCGGATTACGGGTTAACATCGTAAAGAATAATGGCCACTTTTGTATGAAATCTGGCCTGACCACCAATACAATTGTAATGTATGTCAATATATTGACTAGTTACAATAAATAAATATTTTATTTCCCAGATTAATGGGGTATCTATAAAAAATAGTAATTACTAAATTAAAAATTAATGGTAAAAATCGGGACCTAGTAAAATCTAAGCCTATAACGGCTAGGTCATGCCCACTCTCATGTAGGTACACCTAAGGCGTGCTCGTATAGTCGCAGACCAAATAAAACTTCCTGGATAAAAAGTTCGGTCAATCATGTCTCCGCACAGGATGCTTGCGGTGCACCCAAAGTTTCGGTCTAGGGCCCTGAACCTCGGCCGACAGTGCTTCCGCCTGTGGTTATATTATCTCTCCCTATATACGAGGCGTGTTTTTTAAGTAAGTACCGTTTTGCCACACCGCGGCGGCAGCGCTGCGGTCGGCGTTCTGCGCATGCGCACTGGGTACCTACATCTGTTGTCTATGCACTGACGCCATTACAATCTGATTCTTCCTTGTTTACGTTGTGTACTGAGTGTTTAAGATGCCTCCGATAATCGTGAGTCCCGCCGACTGTGAAGTACGGGCTGTTATAAAGATTTCTTAGTGCTAAAGGCCTAAAAGCGATCGATATTCATCGTGACATCACACCAGAATCAAAGCAACAGTCCATGGAATGGCGGCATTCAGATTCACCCAGAAAAGTGAAGTTTAAGCAAACAATTTCTGCCCGGAAAATCATGTGCACAGTTTTTTGGGACAGAAAAGGAGTATTGCTTGTGGAATTTCTGCCTCGTAATGAGACAATCAATGCAGCAGCTTACTGTAAGACATTGCACAATCTACGCCGTTCAATTCAGAACAAAAGACGTAGCAAGTTGAGCAAGGGCATCGTTTTGCTGCAAGACAATGCCCGTCCGCATGTGGCTAATCAGACCAAAGATCTCATCACATCTTTCCGATGGGAAACTCTAGATCATCCTCCGTACAGCCCTGATCTGGCGCCCAGTGACTACCATCTGTTCCTGCACTTGAAGAAACACCTGGGCGGTCAGCGTCTTCAAGACGATGACGAAGTCAAAACAGTTGTGATGCAGTGGTTAACAAGTCAGGCGGCCAGACTTCTATGAGGAGGGTATTCAAAAACTGGTACAACGTTATGACAAGTGCCTCAAAATTGACGGAAATTATGTAGAAAAGTAGATTAAGGTACAGGCTTTCATGTAAAAATAAAATTATTGAGATATCTTAGCAAGTCTTTTTTTAATTTCAAAACGGTACTTACTTAAAAAACACGCCTCATATTTTTGAGACACTCAGGGATTCCTCGAGATGTTGTAAAAAAAAATTATTAGATTGATGAGGAACCGATTACAAGCTATGATCAGGGCTAGGGGAGTAACACTAAGTATTGATTCAATAAATTTTCTTTGTTTTGTTTGGGTTTTTTATTTTAATTTAAAAGTTACCCCTACACCTTTCCTAAATTTCCATTTTTCCTGCACTATCATTGAGATCGCAATATTTAAAAAGTATTGAACCGAGTTTCATGATAATGATACCATAGTAAAGCTGAAGGTTTTTAAACGATATGTTTTTCATATAACAGTTTTGTTTTTTCTTCAAATAAGCGACTCCGTTTACGCGTTTGAGGGTGAGTCGATTTGATTGCTCGCCAGTGTAGTTCCTTCCTATCTGTTTCGTACGTAGTAAACTGGCCCACTGTTTAAATTGCTTCTGTGCCAGTTGCCCAGTCTAGTTTTTGAGCGGGCCAGTTACCACATAAGCCGCCAATTATAACTCTTTAACATTGTGGAAAGTGTATTATGTATATGTTTGTCGTATAAGCAATAAAGAAGAGTATTATTATTATGAAATTTTCAACACAAACAAATAACTTACGTATTTCTTATTTTTCGGGTTAATAGAAGAAACAGTACTTGTTAACGTAGTCGCAGCCATTTGTTCAGACAATCTTGTGATCTGCGAGACCTCACTGCTGCCACCTCCCAGCTTGGGAAGTGGGGCATCTTTTCTGGAACAAAAAACAACAATTTGTCTTACAAGTTATGGTTCGATATACGATAAGGAGTATGACCAGAGAATTAAAAAAAAAATTAAAAAGAAGAGTATTTATCAGATAACGACGAAAATGAGTTAGAAAAGGAGTATGACCAAAGAATTAAGAAAATGATATAAAAAAGTAGTATTGACCAGAGAATGAAAAAAATCATAATACTCACATGGACTGGAAGAACTTAATGCCTCTGCCTGTTCCTCTCGGCGGGACTACACTGGGTTCTACATCAGACGCAGGTCTAAATATAGGTGCTAAAATCATATAAAAAATAACATAAAACATAAACAGTCACATAGAAGAGGTTATTTATTTGTAAACATAGGTATTGGGTTACATTAATTTAAAATAGGACCTATTAGAACTAGAAGAATATAAATGTAGCCTTAATTTGTTATTGATTGTATATTCACTAATCAGTATTTCACTAGCCTAATTGCTAGTGATGTATATTACCATCAGCAATCAGCTAAAGCGCGCGCCACCAGCGGGAAGAATTTCGGTCATTGTTATTCTTGAACCTTAATATGAGAGGTCTAATAAAGTGGTCGGTGATCGGCGATTTCATACAAATCTGTTTCTTTTAAGTCTTGGCTGACCTCATTCATGTCAATGACCGAAATTCTTCCTGCTCGTGGCGCGCTTTAAAAGTTGTTAGTGCTAATCACATTTTCTCGTAGATTATAAACAATTGTTAAGAAGATACAGCACACCACATTTACTCCTGGAACACATTCATACTTTTAAAATAATTATTTTGCGAGAGAGGAATAACTTAGTTGAGCACGCCCAGTCAGCTATAGAATCGTAGAATGCATCCTTCCCATCAGAAAATTAGGTGAGGCAAAACGATAATAAATTAAAGAGCAATCTATTGCTTTTGTAAAGCACAATAATATGTAAATTAAACTTACCTTGTGGTTTTTGTTGTAATTTTTGCAGCATCATAGCTGTAATGCCCCTCCCACCTATAGTTGTTCCAGGGATGACAGTTGAAACACTTACCTAAAAATTAAAACAAATATGAAATATAATAAATGATGATTATATTATTATTAATGATGAAAGGGGAGTACAATTTATGTGTTTGCGATGTTACTACACCCACTTAGGTTGCTAGATGTTCTCAAATTACAAGATATGTAAGGCTATTTCATAAAGGGCTTTATTGTCCTTGCTATTGTACTTTATTGTACTTCAATCGTAGTGTTATGGTAAGTCACCTTTAAAGAAGCTAATAGTCATAAGAAGCTAATAATAATGATTATTATGATTACAAATTAGATTCGGCAAATGAGCCTCGCCTCTCCTTAAGGCTACTAAGGATGTTTCTCACCACCTCCTGATACTTTATCAGTAGGTAATAGGGGTTAAAGTATGAAATTGCCGTTTTATAGTGATAGATACTTTGAATTGACATATAACCTTCATGGTGTGAGATTTTCGAGTGAAACTTTTTTCACATGATACCTATGAGGTTCTTGTTTTAAAAAATGTGCAACATTCGATTTTCGACTTTCAATTTTTTTTTTATTCAGCTTAGACGGGAAAGATGGATACTTAGAAAATCCGAGTAATCTTTGAATACGAGTTCCGACGCGGAACTAACGCGGCAGAAACGGCTCGCAATATCAATGCTGCGTTTGGAGAGGAGACTGCTAATGAACGAACCGTGCGTTTTTGGTTTAAACGCTTTCGTAATGGAAACTTAGACTTGAAGAACGAACCACGTGGAAGACCGCCCACACAGGTGAATAACGCTGAGTTGAAGGAATGCTGAATGGTGGAAGCCGATCCGAGTCAAACTACTCAGGAATTAGCGGCATGGTTTAACGTTACCTTACCTACAATATTCTCTCATTTGCATCAAATCAATAAGATAAAAAAATATGAAAAATGGGTGCCTCATGATTTGACTGATCTGCAGAAAGAAACGCGTGTTGAAACTTGCGTTGCCTTGTTGAATCGGTACAGAAATTAAGGAATATTGGATCGAATTGTGACATGTGACGAAAAGTGGATTCTTTACGATAACCGAAAGCGAAAAATGCAATGGCTGACCCCAGGTCAAACGCCGCAACAGTGCCCTAAGGCAAAGCTTACCAATAAAAAGGTAATGGTAACTGTTTGGTGGTCTATTCATGGTGTTACTCACTATAGCTTTCTCAGGTCTGGTCAAGCAATAACAGCAGATGTTTACTGTGCCGAACTTCGAACAATGATGGCGAAACTAGCAGTGAAACAGCCCCGACTCGTGAATCGATCTTCACCATTATTGCTCCATGATAACGCAAGACCTCACACTGCACGAGAAACCGTTGTAACTCTACACGAGCTGCAGTTAGAAACCATACGTCATCCTCCGTACTCGCCAGACCTTGCTCCAACGGACTACCATTTTTTTCGTGATTTCGACAATTTTCTACGTGGTAAAAAATTTTCTTCCCAAGAGGCAGTACAAAATGCTTTCACACAGTTTGTCGAATCTACATCCCCAGAGTTCTATTGCAAAGGCATAAATGAACTTCCGATTAGATGGCAACAATGTATAGATAATGAGGGTAAACATTTTGATTAAATAAATATGTTACATTTTAGAAAAAAAACGAGTTTTAATTTTTCAGTACAAATCGGCAATTTCATACTTTAACCCCTAATAACATATAAGTGAGCATGTTTAAATATACTTAACTATGTTTACAACTTAAACTTTGTTAATATTTATAAATTTACTTAAAATATTTACAAAAGGTGTATTTACAAGGGATAGGAGACCTTTGAGATTAGTAGGACGCGGGATGTTGGGAGGGAGGACATCATAAAGGGAATATTGTAGTTTAGGGCATACAAAGAAGATATGATCAGGGGTTCCTTCATCTATTCCACACTCACAAAGAGAGTTATCTCTCACTCTTAATTTAGCTAAGTGAACCGGTGTACACGCATGACCTAATCTGAGATGGCAAATAGTTAGATAGAAGTGACCGATTTGCACGGATCACGAGAGCGAAAGATCCATGGTTTACAAAGAATATTTGGTTGGACTTCCCCATAATATTTACCCTTAAGCCTTTTCGATAATTGCCACGATCTGTTCCATGATTCCACAAGCTCAGGCGCCGCCAGGCAAGCTAGGTCACAGGGGAGGTTTTTGAAATGTGACAATGTCCCAGATTGGATTGCATCTTTAGCACATGCATCAGCTGATTCATTACCAAGAATACCAACATGCCCGGGGATCCATGCAAGGACGACCTCAATGCCTAGGCTGTTGTAGGTGTAAAGAACCTCTCTGATTTGGAGTATAACAGGGGATATAGATTTAGAATGGAAAGGGACAGATGTTACAGAGTGTAGACAGCTAAGGGAGTCTGAAAAAATTATAGTCTTGTTTAAACCATGAGATTCAATATAACGAAGGGCTTCCAATATGGCCACCGCTTCTCCGGTAAAGACTGATGTTTGAGGGGGGCATTTGAAATTTAGTATAATACTATATCTAGGCAACCACACCGCACACCCTACATTGCTATCCGCTGTTAGTTTAGAAGCGTCAGTATACATGGTTAGCCATCCATTCCAATCTCTAGATAAAATTTCAATATAAACTCCTGGTTCGCAGTTTCAGAGTGCTTGGTTACACCGAAAAAAGTATTTATTTGTGGATGAAAAACTAAGGCGTCATATTTTGTAGAAAATAGTGGATTTTGGTTATATTGAACCAGAGGGAAAGAAGAGTGGTTAACCTTAATATAACTCTTCAACACACAAGGCATGTACTCCAATGAAGGCATACTCTGAGCATTGAAAGAATCATACATACATTGAAGGATAGGGAGGAGGGGGTGGGAAGACAATTGAATTACTTTGCAGAAGAATCTATCGCATAAGAACTGTCTACGTAAATGCAAAGGTGGGTCGGCGCATTCTACTTGGAGAGCATTTACGGGGGAAGATTTCATAGCACCTGCGATAATTCGGAGACACTGACTGAATTTTACTCAGTTTATATAAAGCAGTCTTATTACAAGGCTCCAAAAGAAAGCAGCCATAGTCAAAATGGCTTCCTACAATAGCATTGTAGATTAGTTTCTGAGTGTATGGGTATGAGCCCCACTAGACTCCAGCTAATGATCGCAGAACATTTACGCCTTTTTCAGCTTTCTGTGCTATGTAATTAAGCTGTGCTATCCCAGTTAATCTACTATCCAGAATAACACCCAACAATTTTACATTGTCTTGAACTGGGATATCTTCATTATTAACTCTTAGATCGACATAAGGAATACTACGCTTTTTAGTGAAGACTACAGCAACACACTTCGTGATTGACAAAGAGAGCCAATGAGTAGATAACCATTGACTTAAGTAATTTAAAGCGGAATTCAGGCGGACAGAAGCATTGTCAATGGACTTAGATGAAACATATAAGAGTGAGGTCATCTGCATATTGAAGAACTTGACAAAACGAATTTACAGACTGTTCGAGGTCATAAGTGTAAAGGTTGTAGAGAAGGGGACTCAATACAGATCCTTGGGGGAGGCCCTTCCAGACAAATCTGGAGGGAAGAAAAGAACCTTGGCACTTAATGGTAATAGACCTGTTCGTTAGAAGATTGTATATGAATCGCGTCATCCTC
This sequence comes from Sesia apiformis, assembly GCA_914767545.1. Lineage (NCBI taxonomy): Eukaryota > Metazoa > Arthropoda > Insecta > Lepidoptera > Sesiidae > Sesia > Sesia apiformis. Next base: position 11,716,555 of record OU611963.1, on the reverse strand, counting down.
ACAGGAAGACTCAGCTGTTGCATCTTGTGCCCGAGTACCGGAAGAAGAACATTATCATATGCAGAGGCAATATCTAAGAACACCTATTCCACATATAACAAATAAATAACAACGGTGCAATTATCATATTCTGCCAGTGTCAAGTTTTCTTCGTAATAAACAATTTTAATGTCTAAAACATATCCTGTCAATGTCCAGATCCGTCGAAGCCAGTCATGAGTCGCTCAGTAAAGTGATAGTAGGTTTAGGGTTGAGCTATACTTGACAGCATCAAACAGTATTGTGGCGAATGAAATAACCCATACTTAAAAGCGCAGCGCCGCACCGAGGCCATCAGCTACCATGCTAATGAGTGCTATCACAGAGGGAAATCAATAACCTGTATGCAGCAGTTTCTGTTCGGACACAATATCGAGAGGTCGACAGTCGAAGCCGTAATATTTGCTTGCATTTTGCAAGAAATAGAAGATGAACAAAAAAAGGCACACATACATTATAGAAGAAGGTATTTGATTCATCGAAATGCATCCACGCGGAAAGGCACTTTTGCAGTTAATCTGCGCCGAAGCAGGCGGCCGCGTGCGATAGAGTACGAAAGCACCGATTAGGCGCACATATTTAGTATGAGTACGTAATCACACCGCTAATGTAGCTCAGTGCGAACGATATCCCACGCAAAACACGCTTTTAGTATGGGAAACGTGTGAATCGATGCTGACAAGTATAGCTCAACTCTTATTGAGGACAGAAGAGGACTGCTTGAAAGCACACGAAAATCAGTCTTATGCGTTTATTTGATTAATCACAAATATTACACAGAAAAATCCTTGAAGTTTAATAAACTATCACTATTAAACGCAAATAGACAATTTTTATAATATTCAAATTTAACTTCACTTCGCGAGTTCCGCCAAAAAGTCAGCTAATCGTGTTTAGTGTTGAAAACGTTTTTATTTTGTATCATATAAGTCATAACTTACAATACTAGCGGCAGCACTCGGCGTATCAGTCATACATCTCGTCGTATGACTCGAAGTATCAGATGGACTGGGTGTACTGTCTGGAGATTCCGATGAAGAACCTCCTATTTGGTCCTTTTTGATGGCCTGGAAGAAGGTTAGTCCTCGACCGCGACTCACGCCTGGATCCGTCATATTGTAATCCTGAAGATTAAATAGGAGTTTATTCACTTCTATTTTGTACATTCACTGTACATATGTGTTTAAAATTGCCAAAATGTGGAAAAGCATATTTTTTAAATCAGTTATTCTTTCACAGAAATTACCCAAATCCTGAAACACTGAAAGCCCGCTCTAGCGCAATATAATGTTTTTTCCATACATGTAAAGTTTTGTTCTATCTAAAACGTTCATAGCCACAGATCTAATATTTTATGCTACCGCTTGATATACAGAACATGCGAGAGAGAATATAATCCAAAATACATTCACGATAAGCGAGAAAGTCAGCAGGAATTGTCAAATGAGACACAATTTCAGTGACTGTAAGATGTATTTTGAATATTTTGTGCGCATTTCGTAGTGTATAAGGTACATAACACAGTTTACAATTCTGGTAACATGTCCGGTTTACGATTGCAAAGTTACAAGGCGTAACAATTCAAATAGTTTTCACAGGTAAATATAAAATATGACACTAAACTTTTCATTCATATTTCTCGTTAATTTAGTTATATTTTGCCAACTAAAGCAATTGCTTACTTATAGTAATTACTATTATAGAACATCTTTTTATTTTTGTTATTATTTGAAAGATTGGGTTGTAAATAAATGTTTTATATACATGTACGTTTTACATTTATATACATGTACAATTTTTATGGATAAAATTAATCAATAGAAAATCTTTCAGTGTATAGTTGGAGTAAATGTGCCCTAAATGTGTTTGAGCGTAAAAAATTTGTTTTTGATACTTAATCAGGTTACATTATGAATACAGGTGATACTATATCTGTCTTGAACCTTACATAGTTTAAGAGACTTGATCGGGATTGTCTTTTTTTTTTACTTTATACGAGTACATATTGTAGAAGTGTATTGTACTTTTATTAGTAATTAACACAGAAACAATTTCTTAAATTTTACATAACATTGTGGTCTGGAAAATTAGACATTGGGTAATCAATAAAATCATTCATTTTTATCATAAACTATGAATTGTATTATTTATTTTAAATTTCCAACTAATCCAGTATTGCAAATATACACTACACTGCATTCTACATTCTGCGAATGGTGCATTCTGCACTTATTTGTAATAAGGAGAAATGTTGTGGCTGTCTGAAATGTTGAAGCTAGAAACATGAAATTTGAACAGTGGGTTCCGTTTATGATGTAAATACTTACTAAGAAGGAATTTCTCGAAATTCAACCCCTAAAAATGTATAATAAATAGTGTTTTATTTTTTCGTACCTAATGGCTATGTTATTTATTGATATCTGTCCCATATTTCAGTTATGTACCACATCCCTAAACCAACATTACGATAAATCACACACGCACACACACTAGAATATAAGATTTTTGGTATAGTGGTGACATTCACATTGTATGTCTAGTAGGTAAGTCTATGTTTATAGAACTGATTACTCAGTACAGGGTAATAATAACCGGGCGCCTAGGCGGCGCGGCGCAGCAGCACGGTACGGTGTAGTTGTAATGAGTGTATCTATTTGTTTTGCATAACTGTGCGTCCAATAAAATATATCTTAGAAACCAATGGTAAGTTGTTAAAAAAACCTATTGTAAAATCTGGTAGAATCGATTCTACTATCATACTGAACAACGTATTTCCATCTTTTGCATTTCTCAGCAACACATTGTAGTTTGTAATAATTGGGCTTGGTTATGAGACTTGCTTCCTTTAAATCAGTATTTTAACTGGCCTTGGTTACATGACTTATTTCATTTCTCTTTGGCAAACCTCTGGCTATGTTCTAAAACAGAATATGTTATTGGACAATATTGAATGGAGTGAAAATAGGTTACTTCATTTAGTATGCTTTTCATTTCACACACCAACTATATGACTGATAATGACAATGACTGCAAGATAATGACTGATTCTGAAAAGGACATGATTTCATTAGAAATAACCAAATCAACATAATGCTAGTACCAGAGATCTTCTTGAAACATAGCCAACGCGACCCCAAAATCGCTCAGTATGACTTAGTACGAAATGAAGACAGATTTACTAGCACTAGCCGTGAAGGAGGCACCCTCATTTACTACAAAAGGTCCTTGCACTCCATTCCCATACCCACTCCTGACTAATATGGAGGCCTCGGTCTTTTTTTTATGGATGAAGGCGGCAGATGTGCATACAGTCCATTTGATGGTAAGTGGATACTGTCACCCATAGACATCTGCAATATATGCCAACATTAGTCCAAAATGACAAATGTTGGCATGCCCTATATCCATTTCTATATCTCCAAATGTAGGCAGTGCATCCGGATGCACTGCCTACATTTGGAGATATAGAAATGGATTTGAAGAAAGGGTTGGAAAAATGGGGAGACATAGGATGGGAATGGGCTCTGGCACATCTCACTCACTACCGAAATGTGTATGTATATTAGGGAAATAAGATAAAGTGGGAAATTCAGCAATTTCAACGTAAGACATAGGCACATCTGTTAACTGCTTGCCTATTATATCCATAACAATAATAATAATAAAATACTGGCTACCCCTACTGGATTTGGCGTCTGACAAGAGTTCGACAATTGGTATCCCTTTTTCCTATACGATACACATAACCCTTCCCGATATACATATCCCTATCCCATGGCATAAAACACGAGACAGGTAATTAAAAGATCAAGTGTTTAGAAAACCTAAATATGAGAGTATCTTGGAAGAGATAACAAAGTAGAGATCTAAATAAAGATTATGGAGGTGGCAAACACCCACAACAGGTAATGCTACGGCCACCCTGTCGAGCTTCGGCGAACGTTCTCGTTTTCGCGGTAGGTATGGCCAAAACGTTGGTCATATATTGCGAAAAATACTGAATACGAAGTAATGTTGCGACATTACACCACAAATCTTCACTCACACCATAAATGTTCACCTGAAAGACTGCAGAATTACAGACAAAAGAAAGTGTCGTAAATGTATGATAGGAAAACATAACAACAAGCATATTACCAAGCAACAAATTAACAAGAAATGTAATTTGCAACTGTTGCATATAATAACTATCAATTATTATTTTAACACGATAGCTGTGAGTGCCCCATATATGGAGCATTACGAGGTGTTTACGCAACGTGCGTGTACCACATATGGGCACGACTCTACACAAAATTAGTCTTGTCAAAATTTGCACGTTTGAATTTAAAAAAAGTTATTGAGTTGCACGTGTGAATTATGAAATTGAGAAAAAAAGCACCAATTACCGGAGAACTTTTTAATTAATATTGCCAGGTAATCAATTATTAATTTAAGCACTAAATAACTATTTTGATAATGTTTTGTAGGTAGAGTAGAAATAAGTGTCGTTTTTTTCTGTTAGAAGACATAATCACGTTGTATAATAACAATGAATTGCACACTTATTTATACCAACTACATATCACAATTAAAAAAATTACACCTTTATTTATATACTTTACCTTCAAATTACGGTGAATTTGATTTTATATATATAAAAATTATTATTTCTTAAAAAATACACGTTACGATAGCTTTCCTGACAATAAACATTAAACGTCAGTGCAGTAGGGATGGACGATATACATCGACGTATTAAAAACACTCGATGTATAGTCCCAATATATCGAATTCAACCGATGTATTTTTAACGCTCTGATATATTCGATGTTTTTTATTCGATATAATGAATGGGTGAATTTCATTTTATTATTGTTTTGTTTATTTAATTTTTTAGATTTTTTAACGTTACAGTTTACTACAGTTCTTTTAAGCTTATTATGCACGACAGAATAATGGATAGTAAAAGTGCGGTGCCTATGTATACATATGTAACATCAGTGCGCGTAATATGTACGTGCTGACATCGCACATCTCGGAGGAAAAAAGGGTCGTCTAGAAAGAGTTCCGCAAACAGTAAAGTTTGAACGGCGGAACTCTCAGACATACGCGTAAAGAGTAAAATTCATGTGCCCTTTCCTCCAAGATAGTAAGATGTTAACACGTACATTAGCTTCGTTCGCGGTAAGGATTCAGAACTGATTCGGAACTATACGCATGCGCAATTCAAATAATGCCCTTCGCGGAACACACAGTTCAGAATTTCTAGTTACAGTTCTGTGTTCGCGGAACCGTCGAACTCGATTCAGGATCGGTTCAGAATCAGTTCTATCAGTTCTATAACTTTTGCAAGAATCCGTAGTTCCAGACATGCGCAGTTTTTACCTAACGACATTTGATATACATGCTCCGGTTATATTCAGTTGGTTAGAAACTAATAAACTGGTTAAATAGTTAAATAAAATATGGTTAGTTTTGTTTGTTGTTTATATAAATAAGTTTATATAATACTCTAATAAGAGTAATGTGTTTTGGTGGGTCCACTTAAATACTTGCCAACTTAGGGGTTTTCCCTCAAATTTAGGGGGTAAATAAGTGGGATGGGTTTTTTTAGGGGTTTTATATTTTTAGGGGTACTTTTAGGGATTTTTTGACTCTTCATATATTTTTTTGAATATATATTTTTCATATATTATGTGAAAGTATAGGCCCTGGGACAATCCAAACTATAATAGCTAATCATATTTATTTGTTGACCTAGCGACTTAACGACACCTAGTACAAATATATTACAACTACTCTGTGGTGACTGGTGGTTATTGTGCCTATGCTTACTGGAAATACATATGTACGTTGATTATTGTTTACTTGTTTAATTCGATTTTGTTGTTGTACTGCTGTGCCGACAAGCAATTTGTTAATGATGCCTAAAGAAACTAAAAATAAAAAATTTACAGTCAGAAGTACACGTAGATTTGGGAAACAGATCCAGATTTAAAAGGTAAAGAAATTTAATTGCATTTTTGTAATTTATATTTTTTCTTTTATTATATATTTTTTTAGGGGGATTTCTAAGTAATTGGGGCGATTTTGGGGGTTTTTGAGTTAAGCTTTAGGGATAAATATTTTTGAGAGTTGGTAACACTGCCGATGACAGTAGATCGTACGCAGTTTGGTTCCGAAATCGTTCGCGGAAATAAAAATCACGAATCCGTTTATAACCGAGCATGCGCTCTACTACGATTCCAAATTAGTTCAGTACTAGTCCAGAATCAGTTCTGAATCCTTACCGCGAACAAAGCTATTATCGTTATCATAAGATATCAATATTATGTAAAATAATAATAAATAGGATGTTGATATCATGCGAAATATTAGGTTAAGGTGTTAATTATGTTATACTATTGTTTGTCTACGTATTTACAACGTGTTACATTTTATTTGTGTATAACTTACTCTTACTTTCGCTCTTCAAATGTGCTAGGATACCTAGGTTATGAGTCAGGGTATTAGAATAAGGTTTATAATATAGACTACCGCCCGCAGTGTGTTTTATTTAGGTATAAGTTCTAGAACATAAAGTTGCGGGCTAGGTGGCGAAGTTCCGGTATCGGCGCCACTAGAAAGCCGTACACCCTCAATCCTCCCATGCCCCTTGCTACTCAAGGAGGGAGGAAGGGAAAACCAGAAAAAGGTAATTAAAAGGGTAAATACCCAAACTTCGCCACCGAAAATAGTCTTTATCCTCCGTGCAAAAAGAGGACCGACCCAGACATATGTGACTTGTAACCTAGATATTATGTACAAAAGTGGAGAGCGATTAGCAATAAAACTTCCCCAGGGAACGGGGGGATCGCTTGGGCAGCAAACGACTATAAAAAGGGAAAAGCCTAACGGCCAGCAAGCCAGTTCGTCCTCATCGCTCAAACAATAAGAAAGCCTAAGAAGATAAGTGAGCTTGTTGCCCATTGCCGCTCCCTCCGCACCCCTGTGGTTTAATGTGAATTAGAGCAGCGTTTTATTTCCGTATTCACTCCCAACATCTGATCTGCCGAGATCCCTGCACCAACATCTAGACTGGCAAGCCTAAATCCCTACACCCCCCCGTTAGAGCAGCGACGTGCGGCCTGCAACATTGGCCTTCGATAGCAATCGGCGTCCACCTCTAACATTTATATATAGTTTTTCTCTAGGATTGGGTTGGCAACTCTGGCTGACATATTGACAACAGACTGATACCTCTTATTTAAAGTGAAGTTTTATTTTATTACGAGGTTATTGTTTACTTTATACTAAAGTTGAATTTAAATATGATTTTAAAAGTTCATGTGCCAGTACTAAAGTCAAGAGAAACAGTGTAGTTAGAACACTAATCGTTTAGATAATTTAATGGTATGTGCCCGCGAATCCATGCGCGTGAAGTTTTTTTTTTGTTTAATTCTGGATTTTGATTGATAATAAAGTATTTGAACTTAACGCATCCGTATACTTTCATTTTCAGGCGTGTTATAACCATATATTCATATTAAACTCTAAAAACAATCGATGTATTGCAAATATCGATGTATTTTTCAATATATTATTCTAACATCGATGTCAGTATGCGATATATTAAGTTGAAAAAAACGTCGATGATTTCGTTTAATGTTCATCCCTACAGTGTAGTGTATAGTGATGCGTTGCGAATATACGACACGACCTGAGTAGCGAGTTAAGTTTCACTCAGGTTGAATCGAGTGATTTTAGAATTAAAACCTCGTACTCGAGTGATAAAGTATTATATCGAGTAATGGAGTGACTAGGTTTAACTCGCACCACTCAAGAAACTTCTTTATGCGCCTTCAATTTTATTCGGGCCTCGATTTTTCCTTCAGTTATTTCTTACTGTTGTAATCCACATTCGGAAAATCAATTAAACTTTGGAGGAATGCTCTCCAATTATTTGTGCGTGAATATTATTGGAGCTACCTTGAGAAGAAATCAAGATCTTCGGAATAAGAATATTTATTGAACCAACGTACAGTACAACGTTTGTAGCGTTGGGAATAAGCTTGATAAAACAACATACATTAGAATTAAAACAGTGTAAATTAATATGGTAAGAACTTCCTTCTAGTCTAGTGACATGTGTATGTACTGAAAAATTGTTGACAAGACATATCAAAAATAACAAAAGTAAAACATATAAAAAGGTTACTCTTTAAAAGAATTAAATAAATCAAATTAGGAGCTCGACCAAAGAGGTCGGCCCTAGACGCCACAACACCATCATCGATAATTTAATTCGCAATCGCCCAACGCTAAATGGCTATATAATAGGGGTTAAAGTATGAAATTGCCGTTTTATAGTACCTAATAGATACTTTGAATTGACATAAAACCTTCATGATGTGAGATTTTCGAGTGAAACTTTTTTCACATGATACCTATGAGGTTCTTGTTTTAAAAAATGTGCAACATCCGATTTTCGACTTTCAATTGTTTTTTTATTCAGCTTAGACGGGAAAGATGGATACTTCGAAAATCGAGTAATCTTTGAATACGAGTTCTGACGCGGAACTAACGCGGCAGAAACGGCTCGCAATATCAATGCTGCGTTTGGAGAGGAGACTGCTAATGAACGAACCGTGCGTTTTTGGTTTAAACGCTTTCGTAATGGAAACTTCGACTTGAAGAACGAACCACGTGGAAGACCGGGCGGTCTTCCAGGACAGGTGAATAACGCTGAATTGAAGGAGATAGTGGAAGCCGATCCGAGTCAAACTACTTAGGAATTAGCGGCATGGTTTAACGTTACCTTACCTACAATATTCCCTCATTTGCATCAAATCAATAAGATAAAAAAATATGAAAAATGGGTGCCTCATGATTTGACTGATCTGCAGAAAGAAACGCGTGTTGAAACTTGCGTTGCCTTGTTGAATCGGTACAGAAATGAAGGAATATTGGATCGAATTGTGACATGTGACGAAAAGTGGATTCTTTACGATAACCGAAAGCGAAAAATGCAATGGCTGACCCCAGGTCAACAATGCAACGCCGCAACAGTGCCCTAAGGCAAAGCTTACCAATAAAAAGGTAATGGTAACTGTTTGGTGGTCTATTCATGGTGTTATTCACTATAGCTTTCTCAGGTCTGGTCAAGCAATAACAGCAGATGTTTACTGTGCCGAACTTCGAACAATGATGGCGAAACTAGCAGTGAAACAGCCCCGACTCGTGAATCGATCTTCACCATTATTGCTCCATGATAAGATAACGCAAGACCTCACACTGCACGAGAAACCGTTGTAATTCTACAGGAGCTGCAGTTAGAAACCATACGTCATCCTCCGTACTCGCCAGACCTTGCTCCAACGGACTACCATTTTTTTCGTGGGTTGGACAATTTTCTACGTGGTAAAAAATTTTCTTCCCAAGAAGCAGTACAAAATGCTTTCACACAGTTTGTCGAATCTACATCCCCAGAGTTCTATCGCAAAGGCATAAATGAACTTCCGATTAGATGGCAACAATGTATAGATAATGAGGGTAAATATTTTGATTAAATAAATATGTTACATTTTAGAAAAAAACGAGTTTTAATTTTTCAGTACAAATCGGCAATTTCATACTTAACCCCTAATATTTTTAATTTATTTGGACACTAGCTTTGTCATTGGTCCACGCAACTTGCTTCTTTTTACGCGGAATTTCAAAACAAACAATATCTATTTTTGAGAATATAATTCCGTAATGCATCTCATAATGTAAGTATATTACTATAAAAATAGGAAAAAATGCACCGTAATTAGGTCCTCAGATAAATATATACCGTGATGGTGCAACCGATGTTAATCTACGAAGCATCGTCTGCAAACAAAACTCGCAAACAAAGGATATTAAAGGTACAGTCAACAACAAAAGTCACTCAACAGTTTGTTTTCCGTAATATCTAACGTAACACAAAAATATGTCGTTTCTGAACTTATGTAAAGTTAATATACTCTTATCAATAGTAGCTACTAGCGATCCGCCCTCGCTTCGCTTCGGTATAAAAGTTTTTTTTTTAATTTTTTTTCAAAATTTCAAAATAAAATATAGCCTATATTAGACACGGATAATGTAGCTTCCTATTTGTGAAATAATTTTTGAAATCGGTTCAGTAGTTCCAGAGATTACCCTTAACATACCTACAAACACATAATTTTACCCTTTTATTATATTATTATAGATATAGAAATAGCAAAATCAATTTCAAAAGTTGCTGAACAAATTTTTTACTATATTTTCTCTATAAATTCTAAACTGTATAATATACCTATGTAGGGGGGCTGGGTATAATTTTGGTAATAAATTCCACAATTTCCACAACGACGACTTTACTCCCGAAAGTAAAAGTGAGAGAATAAATTACATGTGGGTAGGTACTTGAACTTAAATGTTAAAAGTCGCGCGAAGGGTAAATCCTAAACATGCCCCCGCGCGTTGAAAGCTCAACTTTCAACGGTAGACTTCCTCTTCTGGCAGCAGCGGAACAATCTTGCTGAAGCTTCGCCGCACAACACCCTTGGCGGTTCTAATATCTGCAACGCGGCATATACCATCAGTGGGTTCTCAACCAGATCGTTTAAAATGTGATTTCTCGGAACGCACAACGAATAGGTGGCTCAAACTTATACCAACTATACCTTAGATAGTCTCAAAGCTACAGCATAAGTGCGCCCCACCTATTCGCTGTGCGTTCGGAGCAATGACCTCTCAAACATGACCCTACAAATTAGGTTTTTCGCTTATATCTTAGACAAATCTGAACGGATTTCAATCAAATAAGCTTCATTCGAAAGAAAATAGTTTGTTTGATAATATCAGTGCTTAACATTACAACATACTGAAATCCTTAACCGTAAAAACGAAAAAAAACACTTTTTGTTTTTTTCCGAATTAAATCAAAATGATATAAAACCGAAACATGAAGTGGTATATTTGCTCAAATATGTTAAATTACTATGTTTGCATCCAAAAATAGCATAGATTGATGAAAAATTATTCGTGGCACCTTTATGGCTTTCTTTACATACAGTGCGGTGCGACTAGCGACAGCTATTGGGCCTGCGTAGTCCACACCTACACTTTCGAATGGGTATCCACCTGGTTGAAGTCGCTGCTGTGGCAAATTACCCATCAACGGGTTAAATACTTTACCCTTCATGTGATTGCAACGTACGCATTGACGGAAGCATTTTTTCGCTAAATTGCGACCACCTATCGGCCAATAAGTTTCCCTAATTGTAGCCAATAAAAGTTGAGGGCCGGATGCAGAAATCTTTTGTGTTCAAACTCGAACAATAAGTTGATGTGTGGACTGTAAAATAATAGGGTGCTTCTTTTCAAACGAAAAATTCGAATTATGTAATCGACCTCCAACGCGAGATAAATTATTTTCATCTAAATAAACATTAAATTTAATCAGTGGGCTTTTGCTAGGCAAATCTTGTTTTTTAATCAATAAATTATAATCGAAAACGATTGAAGCTGCGAATGTCTAAGAATTAAGATTAAAGCATTCTCTAATTCGTCAGCATTTAAATAATTAGTATTGTGTTTGGTCCCTTTCTTTAAAATATTAACGAACCTAAGTACGTAGGCTAAGGTCCGCTGAAGCCTAGACAGATTTGAGAAGCGACTGAAGTCTATAAGTTTGCTTGGAGTCGAAATTGCATGTAATGAAACTTCATTTCTAGTGTCAGGCAACTTTTCTACTGTACCTGGAGTTGCAGGCCAGTGCGCGGGATCGCGTTTCAAATAATCTGAACCTTGCCACCATAAATTAAGAGACTGAAGCGAGCTAACATTGACACCGCGCGATATCAGATCTGCAGGATTCTCGTCAGTTGGAACGTGTCTCCAAGTACAGCTGCTAGTTTTATCTAAAATCTCAGCTATACGATTACGCACAAAAGGTTGTAGCTTAGAAGGCAACATCTTAAGCCAACCCAGGACAATCATGGAGTCCGTCCAAAAAACCACATTCTTAATTTTTGATCGCAGTGCAGTGATGGCTTTCTCATACAGACGAGAACCAATCAAGGCACCACAGGGCTCGAGTCGTGGTATTGTCGTAGGCTTAATGGGAGCGACTCGGCTTTTTGCGAGAAGTAAGATGACCGAGACCCTACCCTGGTAGTCAATACTACGAACATAAATATGTACGCACGCTCAGACGCATCTGTGTAAATGTGCAATGCCAGCTGGGAATATGAGTCACAAATGACACGTCGCGGTATGCGTACGCAGTTCAGACCCGGTAGGCTGTCGACTACCTCGATCCAGACCCGGTTTATCTCAAGTGGCAACTCTTAATCCCAAGACAGCCGCTGTAGCCACAGTTTCCGTAATAGAACTTTTATGAGGATGACACAAGGTGATAAGAGCCCTAAAGGATCAAAGATCTGGGCAATGACTGACAGAATTCACGTTTTGTGTTCCCTTTGGCTATGGTAGGACTGATGGGAAAATAGAACTGATCTGACACAGAATTCCACCCGAGACCTAATGCCTTACTTGATTCAGTATCTCCGATTTTTAGGTCCAGTGATAACTGATCGGGTTCTGATAATAGTTGAGGCTCATTGGACTTCCATTTTCTTAGAGGCATGCAAGCTGAAGCGAGCTCGCCAGTAACCTGATCACGTATGCGCAAAACTTCGCTGATTTCATCCCCACCGCTTAGAAAATCGTCGACGTAAAAATTGTGAATAATAATTTCTGCGATTTTAGGGTCCTTGCAGTCTAAACCTACCTGTTTTAGGCACCTAGTAGCCAAAAATGGCGCGCTAGCAGTGCCGTAACTCACACGATTTAAAACATAACATTTTATGGCAGAATCGGGCTGATTTTGATCACGCCAAATGATTTGTTGTAGTGGTCTATCATCAGAATTTACGGCAATACATCTATACATTTTCTCGATATCTGCAACTATCACGTATCTATGCTGTCTAAATCGTAAAAGTATCGCCAGTAAGTCATCCTGTACCGTGGGTCCAATCATTTGAATTTGATTGAATGAGATTCCCGAAGAAGTAGGACTACTTGCATTAAACACGACCCGTAGCTTGGTCGTAGTACTACTTTCACGAAGGACGCCATGATGTGGGATGAAATAATGAGGCACCGAAGTAATCGGTTCGCACTCTGTAAAATTTGAAAATGGTATAAAAACGATAAAAATGTCTGTCACAAGTGGTTTGGATGCAATAGAAAATGACGGTACCATCGAGCTGATTCAATGATGGAATCGAAGGTTGGTACTGGAACTCCCCAATAGCTATTGTAATAATAAACTGTTGTAAATCAAATGAGCTCATTTGATTTGTCTTGATGGGCTTTAACTTATTATGGTGATAGTTAAAGACATACCAGGGGTCTGAATATGAAGCCAGATTGTGTGTACTGGAACTCCTCAATGACTAATAGAAGACTCGTCGAGTTTGGGCTCATTTGATTTGTTTCAATTTATCACATAAAGTGACCAAGGTCTGATGATGGACTCAAAAGGTTGATACCTAATCTTTTCTATTTTTTTTTTTATTTTATTTGTCATATTTTTTTACACTGGTGTTAACAGGTAAGGTTCCACGATTTCTATAAATGGTTTAGAGTAATTCACGTGTCATAAAAAACCTACACGTATGTAAGTACACTGAAATAAATAAATGCGAGATCGTATCAGAAAGGTGATGACATTAATTACATAGTGAATGTAATTACATTAATCGTCTATTCTAGTATCATTTCCATTAAAGCTTAGCTAATCGTAGTGTATTCTGTCGTAGTCTTGTGCACGAGCACACCTATTATCATCAGTACAGTCGTACTGAATCGAGACGGTGTTTAACAGAAAGGGCTACTTCTTACGTGGTCTTAAGGGGGTTTGCATTGATAATACACACAATTAATAAAACACACTGATAATTCAGAGTATAAAGAAAGTGAATTATAGATGTCCGTATTTGACAAACATAAGCTTGTTTCTAGTATTCCACTAAAATAATCATGATAACGGGCAAAATGGACCTTCGAAAATTTAAATAGTACTCGTATAGTAAAAATTATGTGATAACTTGGTTATGTCTAGGAGTGAATGCAAGGTTTTTAGAAGTTGAGCTATTGGAATGAATATTACAAGTGATAGCATGTCTCGTAAATACTAAGATTCAGAGACACCTCTTAGCAACGAGCCATGTATTTCGTTCTGTGTGACTGTCATGAGATATCTCAATAGGCGAATAATGAATGAGTGTTTTTTGCGATAAGTATGAGTTCGTACTGTAATCATCAATTTCATTTACGAGTTTGCTTGTAACTGAAGCTTGTATGCAAAGGCCATGATTGAAGACGTATGTGAGATAAAGCCACTTGTATGCTTTCAGTTCACGATTTGCAGTTTTATCATTTGAAGTTTTGAACGCAGGTTCATCTAACACGGCTGGACCTGGTATTAACATCAAGGTGAGCCCTTCGCACCCTCTCCCTTCTAAATCTACCGCGAGAGGTCTTACTGATGAAGCTGTAATCTAGGACTATAGACGGTCAGGAGAAGCCGTGTAAGATTACATTCAGCCAACATAAGAAAAAAAAGAATAAGTGGTGGCAGTGACGTAACCAACTTGACGTTCGTACGAGTTGCGGGCGCCACCGAGCGATTCCTCCGTCATCGGCCACTTGGACGTTGGCTCTCGGCTCTTATAGATCTGTTAGTCAGTGTAGTGTGGTGTTGGGACTCTAAAATAATTTCGTAGATAGATTTTGTTTGGTGTTTAAATATTTTCCTTATGTCTAATTTTCAACTGTAATAAATAATTATTGTTGTTAACACATTTGTTTTTTTTAAACAAATCACTATCTACTGATTCCTAAAAGTATAATAAGGGGCCATCCATAAATTACGTCACACGAATTTCATGATTTTTGGAGTCCCCCCCCCCCCGTCCTTGTCACAGGTGGTCACATTTGTCACCGTGGTGTGACGTCAGATATTTTGAAATTTTTAATTTAGAAATTATTAATATAAAACAACCTTATAATATTAATAGAGTTGGTAATATTTTAAAGTTTTTCGATAAGAGTTGAAGTTTAGTTTTTATACTTTAGATTTATACATGTGACGTCACGAAGCTTATGACTCGTTCCCCCCCACTCCCTTGTCACACTTTGTTGACCCCCTCCCTTCCCATTAACGTGTATCGTAATTTATGGATGACCCCTAAAGCAATCGTCCTAAAATTATTATTATTTAAAAATCGGATGATCGGAAGTATCCGGCCGTTCTATAAAACTTCGTATAGAACGTTCGGAGAACTTCATCCTACGAAACGTCATCACTTGCTATCTATCGCACACGTTTCAGGTGCAAAGGTGTATTGTTTTCGCGCGCTCTTTCAAAATGTCGGACGAAGAAAGTGATTCGACGAAAGACTGCGAATATATTGTATTATTTCTTGAGTTTGCTTTTAAATAAATAGACTCACCATACTCAATAATTTGGAAAAACATTCATGATTCATTCTTAAATAGGTACTTTAGAAAATGCGTAGAATTCAAAACCTTTATCATTCTCAAAGGTGTAAGTTTTCTTCTTTGTCTATAGATTTGTGCAGCTCATGTCTCATGCCTTCTTTTTCTAGTTTTGATTAGATTATATCAATCAAGCTTGATATTGGTACTTTGCTACTGCTATTGCAACTTTTTGTAAATTGATATGGTTGGAGCCATCACCATTAAAATATTGGGTGTACTGAACAGAGTGATTACTTCACTCCGGAGCCAAGCGATAAGCTTTATAAAGCTCAGGTTAGACTCCACATGGAGTACTACTCAAACCTCAGGGTCGGTGCACCGAAATACCGGCTTGTGAGTCCGTCCAACGATAATATGCTGTCCGAACTGCCGACAATCACTCTCACAGGTGATTTAAAGTTGGTCACCATCCGAAGAGATGTTGCGTCTCTCTGTGTTTTCTACCGCCTATATAATTGGGAATGTTCTAATGAACTGTTCAAATTGATGCCAACTTCGGGCTTTTACCATCGCACCGCTCGTCATCGTCGTGTGGTTCATCCGCACTTTCTTGACATAGTCGATGCGTAGTGTGGTCAAATATACTCTTTATACCGCACCGAACCCGAAAGTTGTGGAATGAACTACCAGCCGTGGCTTTTCCATTACGCTACCATATGGGGCTCTTCAAGAGAGCTGTGAACAGGATTCTGTAAGGTCATCAGAGCATCCGCAAGCTCCCTGGTGTTGCAGGTGTCCCTTGGCGGCGGTGGCCACATACTATCATGTGTCCGGCACGCTCGTCTGCCATATATACTCTATACATACTAGAAAAAAAAGTCACTAAAGCGGGGGAAATCGAGTCTGCACCGTCTTTTCGCTGTTTTGTGTCTAATAAATCGGAATACTGATCGGAAAGTGTGGAGAGAAAGCTTCCGATTTACAATCAGAAGTTCTCTTCCGATTTACAATCGGAAGGTCTCCCTGGTATCGAAGTATTGCTACACGCCCTTGGAATGGTTCTATAGCAAACAAATACAAGGTGCCTAGATACCATCAGCCTGTCTCTCCTTTGCTGGATTCCAAGTTTCACCTGTACTCACGATCTCCGGGTGTCTCATGCTGTCACCACCGACGAACTTCTTCCAAATCGTGGGTCCATCTGGCTTAGGGTCTTATCTCCTTTTTTGAAGAACAAAACAATTACTCTTGTTCTGGGCCTCGGAATTTCATACCATTGTGGAGAACGGCAGAGTAGTTGTAAATTCCTCAGAACAGTAGGCTCTGCTGTAGCAAAGCATCGTGTGAACAGCAAAGCAGTCAGATGCTTTACTGCTCTGGAGCTGTCCAATGGCGAATTCTAATCGCGCATAGAATGTCGTCGGTGAACTGCAGTTATTCGTTTTTCTTCAGTGGATGAAGTGAGGGCGTAGTCAGGATTTCAACCAGGGAGGGGCAAAGTAAACAATTTTCTTAGTTTTAATAGTATGTTTAGTTTCAGATTATGTAATGCAGAAAGTCTGTTACTTATATGAATAAGGGAAGACTATGCCAGAAGTCCCACCTTGCCCATCCGTGGCTTGGACAACCCATGGAACAAAGTTCAGTTCTGATCATGGTAACAGGAAGAAAAAAATAAAACAATTTTTTTATTTTTTAAGTAAGGTAAGTAACTAATGGTATCTATATTAATATATAATTTACATTTACATACATCAATTGTATTAATGATGATTTAAAAAAATAATTACAAACAATACAATATTTTTACATTTCTATTCCTCTTTCTCCTGTGCTTTTATTACTTTACGTTCAAATTCTTTAAACACTTTTTCGCTCAACTTATCGCCTTCGTCATCTATTTGTTCCACGGTCACCACTTCAGGGATGTAAAATTGCATCATGTTTTGTACCTGTAATAACAAATAACACTAATATTGTATTTACTTAAGTATAAATATAGAATGACATCTACATAATATATTGTGTATATAGATTTCCAATCTCCTGTGATATAAGATGCGTTTAATAAATATAAGCATTTAAATAATATTGCGGCAGGGCCTTCCGTGAACCGCGGATAAAATACCTTAAATCGAACCTCGTATTTTCGGGTATATGAAGCAAAATAATATTTATTACGGGTTGGTTAGCGGCCGTAAAATCGAGAATTTATCAAGAAATTGCGGAAATTTGTGAAATATTCCAGAATAAATAAGAATACATATGACATTTTGCTCATCCACGCTTCGAAAACTGTTCGCTATAGCAAAGGTATACGTGTGACAGCTACTAAATCTATACATATAATAAACACTAATAGGGTTCTCTGTATATTGAATTAATTTAAAGAAAATGGTCTTTAGAAGCTACAGAACTCAAAACAGTAGTTTTTAGATTTCTTTTTCTGTATGTCTGTTTTTTTGAGCATCACGTACAAACTACTGAACGAGTTTTCACTAATGTATAGCTAAGTGTCCAGCAGGAGAACTGGTATAAGTATCATCTTCATATGACACAAGGAATTTGAGTTATAGAGGAAAATAAAAAAATGACTTTTATATAATTACTCAAAAAGTAATGGATGTTTTAACGAGGTTTTTACTATCTTGTAGCTCAGTAATAACAGTGCCAGTATCTTATCCTTAAATGCGTTATATCAATTAGTAGGCTCAAAAAGCCCTTAAAATATTTATTGTCTATTGTATATTATATAAAATATAGTATTATATAAATATATAAATAATAATATAATGTTTATTATTATATTATTATTTATGTATTTATATAATACAAAAAAGTCTTTATTATTTTCACTATAAAAAGGCCGCGAATAAATATAAAATGGTTAAATAGCCGCGAATTAGTATTTAGTATTTAATCATGCAAATAAAATAATTTGTATTTAATTAATCTCATGAGAGTTTTCAACAACAAATGGCTCTATAACGCTGCCGACTTACAGATTTATATTCACAGCCTTCTTGAAGAGCCTCATGACCTTAGTGGACATTATGGGCTACGACTATGGGATAACTACAAACCTGTGAACCACAATGAATAAGGAAAGAACTAGCCTGAGTGCATAGAATTGTACCTAAACTTACTAAGTATAGATCAAGTAAATTATTGGGAAAGATTCTACGCATTTGCGGTCACTAGTCTGAATTAATCCTCTGTTGACGTTTTTGGGGTTGCTAGAAAAACATATTTATCAGAAAAATACTAGCAAAAATACATAGATAAGCCATGAATAACACTACATGTACTCGCATACTAACGATAGAGACAGACCAATATCTTATAGGAAGAGACAGGTAAAAGTCATGGAATGCTGCTCTCACTTCTGCATCAGTATACCAAAATATCTGTGAACCCATTTGAACTATGTATATTGAAAGTTTCAAAGTTATGTTTGAAAGCATAGGGTTAGCTTTTCTCAACTCACATTTTTGAGTTGTGAGTTGAAATCCTCATCCACTGCATTTCAACTTATGTATCGATTTAATAAAATCTCTTTACTAAATTACACAAACAGAACAAAAAAATAAAACTGAAGCATATGTATTTATTAATCTGCACTATGTCGTGAATTATGGGCCGATAGTGCCTTATTGATATAATTTGAAACTTCATGTAGTGTATGTAGTATAATGAAAGTATGTAGTGCATAATTATAACTAACCCCATTCTTTAAAGTAACTATAGAACTAGGGCATGATGAGCATGACCCCTGCATCTTGAGTCTCAGTATTCCATCCTTGAAGTCCACAAACAAGACATCTCCTCCATCCTCTTGAACTGTTGGCCTAATGCGGGTATCTAGTAACTCCTTTATCATTTGTACTATTTCATCGTCATCTTCATTGATTTCTGTAAAAAACATTAAATTTCATTATAAACTGACAACAAAAAAATGCATACAAAATGATCAGTCCACAGAAATTATGAATAAAATATGAAATTTATATTTTCTTTCTTGCTCTTAATATTTACATTTCAAATTTCTTGACTCTCAAACTTGATTTTAATCTTTTTTTGGAAAACCTTAAAAACAGATTAAAAAAAATTGAAGAATAACATATATCTATGTATAAATTAAAGATTTTCACAATGCAATAAATGGACATTAATGTGTTATAAAATCTGATATGTTCATCTTTTAATTAGGTTAACCTGTTAAGGACTGTTAACCTGTTTAATTAGTTAAGGAATGTTATCTACATCTAAGACTAGTGTCTTTAGTAGATTATAAGACCCTTGTAAAATTATATTTTGATATTAAAGATACTAGCTAATAGGGTGTTATTTTTAGGTAACTTTGATAATGGGACATAGCTCATAGATCATGCTGTTAGGTCGTTATGACAATAGGGTGTTATTTTTAGGTAATTTTGATAATGGGACATAGCTCATAGATCATGCTGTTAGGTCGTTATGACAATAGGGTGTTATTTTTTGGTAATTTTGATAATGGGACATAACTCATACATCATTTTGCTGCTAGGCCAGGTCATTTTGCTAACTATGGGTCATTCAGATATGTAAGGAAAAATTTAGTCTACCAGTTAATTAGATATTTTATAATATTTACTCACGAGTATCTCCAGAAGGTTTAGCATCAGTAACAATGGGAAGACCACTGGCAAAGAAGTCCATGATTGTCGCAAATATTTCTGGTTTCAATATCTTCCATTCTACCTCATCATCATGTTTGGTAACAGTTATGAAGTCAGGTCCAAAGAACACTGCTTTTACACCTTCAATTCTGAATATCATTTTGGCTGAAAATATATGAAAATCTAGATTTATTACTTGTATTAGTTAACAATTTACACTTTTGAATGGTTCCAACTATGGCTTTGCAGTGGAGACAAGTTGAGAACAGTTTTTTTTCACCAGAGAATGGAATTACTGGTAAATCACCAGAGATTTTAAACTTCGCATACAGCACATGTATACTATAAACCAGTATCAGACAGCAATACAGAAAAAAAATGATTGTCTTACCCATATTCCAAAATCTTTTTCTATAATGTTGGTGCTTATTTTGCTCAGTTTCATTCAAAGATTAAAAGTAACAATCATTTTTTCTGTGTTTACTACTTCTCCAATAATTCAAGAATGGCAAAGCCCTAAGTAGAACCCACTAGACTTTAGTATAACCCTAAGTTATTTTTCATTAATTCCCAATTCAAAAGTTGTCTGGAAGAGATTGTTTTTAACAATAAGACCATCTATTATATGCTACTATTGGTGCCAGTAACTTCATTCATGTAAACTTTAGTGATTCCTGTGCGAACTCTATAATGGATCGAAATAAAATGTACCCTAAATGTTAATTCAACAAATAAGTTATAACTATGCCAAGTTTCATTAAATTCTGTCCAGTGGTTGTTGCATAATGCGCGTTCAGACAGACACACAAAAATTCTAAAAATGGTTGTTTTGGGCTGTGTATCGTTTGTAGTGTACACTGTAATTTTTTTTTTCACATACAGACAAGCACAATTATTATATGTATAGTATAATGTTGTGCTTTATCTGTGGGTACAATAAATAATACTTACTTATTACACAATATGATATAGCTTATAAAAGGTGGTGCTGATATAAATAAAACTGTCGAAATAATTAAAAAATTTTGCTTACCTAGAGGACTGCAATGAGCTGCACCTATGTTGGGAAAATCCATTGTCTGACCGGGTTCCAACACTTTAGTGCCCGGCATAAACTTCAAACTGTTTGGATTCGGTGTATCCTGTGTCTGTATGAACATTGTGCGACACTGGCAAGGGTTTAAATGGGGCTTTTTACGTGTATTTCTTGGCTCTAAAGACGTATAAGACAGGGCGCTGAAGTTCTTTACATCACAGTACCTAAGTGATAAGAAATAAATGTGAAAATTTAATTAAAAGCAAAGTTATGAATAAAATGCGACGTTGAAGTAAAACACACCTGTAGTTCAAGACACATAAACGCCCACATTGATTTCCTTTTTTGATGATTCTTAAGGAATTTCGTAACATATTTTTGTGATTTGTAAAACTTGCAGAAATAGAAATTATTCAATAAAGGAAATGGCAGAAATATTTTGATTAATGTTGTTTGCTGACATTTCTTTTCTTTTTCGTATATTGCAATGGTGTAGGTAGCATATTCTGCCAGTGGCAAATTTCTCTACATGAGATTTTTTTGTTATATACATCTAGGTCGCTATATCGCACGAAAAAATGTCCTAAGAGGTTTTAATGCTGTTAAGAGGTTAAGTTAAGCTGTTAAGATCCCCTTAATAGCATTAAGTAATGATTAAAACTCTTTTGCGATATTGTTTAAGTAACAATAATAGCACACTTTTGTTTTGAAGTCCATTTTTATATGTTCACAGACCGCACACGTCATATCTCGGCGTTCGTGCTTCGTTCACCTTCTTTCAGCTGGGATAAAAAATTGCAGGGCAGGTAGGCATCGTTTCCTTTCTGTGATATCATTTCACATGTTCGCGCGATTTTTAAATCGCATCGCAGTATTCGTAGTACGCGCCTAGCCTAATGTCCAGCAGGAGTTGCTCAGTAAAGTGATAATCACTGATAGTAATCACTTACTGAGGACAGAAAAGGACTCCTTACAAGCACACGCAGTCCCATGCTTTTATTTTGATTATCACGAACAGCACACACTTAAAACACTTTGAAGTTTGATAAACTATCAATCATTACATTAGTAAAACATAAAACGCCTAGATAACACATAATTTTTAAAATAATCAAATAAAAGTTTCAACTGCCTTCTCGAGTTCCCGCCAAAAAGCCTTTCTGATACTTGATAGTGACAGATGGCCTCAAAATTGATACACATTTTTTTCTTTTTTCATATGGTAATAGTGCAATTAGTACATTGTGCCAGTGTAGAGTTTTCTTCGTAACCAATCACAGATTTAATATTTTTGCTACACTAGGCTCGCGCACATTACAACCGCGTCTCGCCGCAAAGCGTCGCATTGCGACTACGCATATTACAGACACAGTGGGCCGCACTTCAACGCAATCATTTAAATCAGTTAGCTGTTGACATTCCGATTCAATTCGTCACGTCGTCGCACAGGGAATTACTTTCGAATTACGTGTGTTAACTGCCCCTGTTGGACGCACATTGAGGCGAGCCGCGTCGCAGCGCATAACATCGGCGCATCGGCGACTAGCGTGCGATCCGGCAGCAGTGCGCTGCGCTGCGGCGCGATGCGGCCCGCCTGAAGTGTGCGATGGTTTATATAGGTATGTAAAATGTATGAAAATGATTCAGGGGGATTTTTGCAATGTTATGCGCTGCGCGCGCGATTACGTGTGTTTCTGATTGGCTGATTGGTCGGACTCGTTCCCCTTCCGCGTCGTACAGACCATCGGGAGGGCCGCGTTGTGAGACCGCTGTTACGGCGGTCAGGCTCTAATAGACTGTATTTTCCAACGACAGATTTTGTGTTGAAGTTAAAAAACTAATAATCTAATAATATCAGGGTCCTACATCTATGTTATAGGAAAACAGCTCATGCGCGGAAAAATATCTTCAATTCCACCGTAAACGAGTTGGATAACGTAAGGAATATAAGGACTGGAGGATCACAAAATTCATTTTTTTTTTATAGAGAAGAGGGCGGACGAACAAGCGGTCTCACGTGATGGTAAGTGTTACCGCCGCCCATGGACACCTGCAACACCAGGGGGTATGCGGGCGCGCCGCCGACCTTGCAAAATCCTATTCACAGCTTTCTTGAAGAACCCCATGTCGTAGCTTAATGGGAAGACCTCCTGAGGCAGTTCGTTCCACAGCCTACGGGTTCGCGATATAAAATAATTTTTGGACCGAACAGTACGCGACACCTCCGTATCTAGGAAATGCGGATGGACCGCACTTCTGTGACGGGAGATGCGGTTGTAGAAACCCGAGGTGGGAATTATATTAAACAATTCTTCAGAGCATTCCCCATTGTACAGACGGTAGAACACACAGAGAGATGCAACGTCTCTCCGAACGCTGAGGGGTTCTAAACTGCCCGTGAGAGTGGGATCGTTGACAATACGAACAGCACGTCGTTGGATGGAGTCAAATGGGTCAAATTGGTATTTCGGTGCGCCGGCCCAGAGATGTGAGCAATACTCCATATGGGGCCTCACCTGAGCTTTGTAAAGCATTAGGAGTTGCCCAGGGGTGAAGTACCGCTTCGCTCTGTTCAGCACACCGAGCTTTTTGGAGGCCATTTTGGCCTTACTTTCCAGATGACCTCTAAATTCGACTTTGCTGGAAATGTCGACACCAAGGATCCCAATACTCTCCGAGATCTTAAGAGGTATGCTCTGAAAGCGAGGTGCTACGACAAAAGGGTTATTTTTAGCGGTGAATGCACAGACTTGCGTCTTACTGGGGTTGAAATCCACTAGGTTCACTGAACCCCAAATCGAGACTAGATTTAGGGAGTCTTCGATTTCAGACACAAGCCTGGCGCGACTCTCTTCCACTCCAACTCGAGGGATGTTGGCGCGGCCCCTGTACAAGGCGTCTCCAGTGCTGTCATCCGCATAGCAACGTATGTCACCGATTTGTAACAGGTCGTTGATATGCAGAAGGAACAGAGTTGGAGATAGCACGGAGCCTTGCGGGACGCCAGCGTTAATAGACATGGTGTCGGAGCAGCTACCATCGATAACGACTCTGATGCTCCGTCCAGTCAGGAAGCTGACAACCCATTCGCATAGTCCCTCGGGTATCCCGAAAGATGGTAACTTGGAAAGCAGCGATTTGTGCCATACCCGGTCGAAAGCTTTCGCAATGTCTAGGCTTACAGCCAGAGCCTCGCCTCTACTCTCAATGGCGTCAGCCCAGCGATGTGTCAAATACTCTAAAAGATCACCAGCCGAGCGATTATGGCGAAATCCATATTGACGATCGCTAATCAGCTGGTGATCCTCTAGGTACCCAAGGAGCTGTGTGTTTATAACACGCTCCATCACTTTGGAGAGGAGGGAGGTGATCGCTATTGGCCTGTAGTTGGCCGGGTCGGTGGGGTCACCCTTTTTAGGCAAAGGGTGAACATGAGCTACCTTCCATGCTGACGGGAAGCTTTTAGTGGAATATGAGAGCCTAAAGAGTCGCGTAAGCACCGGAGACAACTCGGGAGCGCAAAATTTGAGCACCACCGCAGGAATACCATCTGGCCCACTCGACTTTAACCTACCAATATGTATTTTTGTATTCTCATTCATGAATTAATGAGTTCAAGTCCACGGCCGACAAAGATCATGTTCTTAATTCTCATTTGTGAAGTTATGAGTTCAAGTCCACGGCCGACACCACATACGGATTTCTAAATCACTAGCTCAGCGGGCGGCGAAGGAAAACATCGCAAGGGAAGATTCCGCATAGATACTAAAAACATGTGTACATGTGGCTAAGTTTGGATAACATGTGTATCCAAAAAGCACTGCGCCCTCGTAAAAGGTTATGGCCTGAAACCCCACAGTGATTTACTGTGCTCTATGTAGGGCATTAGAGGCTGATATCGATGTTTTTCTAGGCAGGAAAATAAATGAAATAAATTGATAAATTCATATTAGTACTTATTTTTATTTTTCTTATATTAACAGTTATTGTTACTATTCTAATTCTAAGCCACTTGAAATCATAATTAATTATTTATAAATTTAATTTCCTAGTAGGTAGACATTTAAATTAACTATGTGTCTGTACAATGGCAGTGTTCAAATTAAAAATATTATAATTCTATTTATTACATTCTATCATAGAATACATAGGTAATATATAATTTGTTTTTAACGATAATAGATACCTATAAAAATTAAGAAGATGAGAATTAGAATTAAAGACTTATTGTAATAGTAAAGATACTAATGAAATACATACATCATAGACAATAAAATTATTATAAAAGACATAATAAGGCTTATAAAATTCTTTATGAATATTCACATTCAGATCTCTCACAAAATGTACCTACATAGACTACTTTCCTTTGCTTCACACAATTAATTAATAATGGCGGTTTAGATTAAATTGATAATCTAATAATGGCGGATCCCCACGCTTCAATTTCTATTGATCACCTGGTGATTTCAAATGTTTGAACAAAATTAATTCAATAGCTTTGAAACGTTTAAATACACTTTAAGCACCACATTGTACATTGCTGGCACAAAAAAATACCTTAATTTTTTCATTTGGTATATTCTCATCGGCCATGGTGGCCCATCCACGGTACCATGGCGGATGGGAAAAAAGAACAGCCGTTTCGTTACCGGGGATGATGGGAATTGTGTTGTGCTATAAAAAGGGTACCATACTTTTTTCCCATCCGCCACGGTACCGGCACGGACGGGCCACTGTAGCCAAAGGGAATAAGTCTGCCATTTTCTTAAAACCAAAAGTTGAGTAAATCCTAAAATCTTTCCAATCCGTCCAATTATTTATATATACATATATGTATATGGCAATGGTGCAATTAGCACAGTCTGCCACTTACAAGTTTAATTCGAAATAAACAATTTCAAAGTCTAAAACGTACTCGTCTCCTGTCAATGTCCAGTCCCGTCGAAGTAAGTCAGGAGTCGCTCAGTAAAGCAATTAAATTTTTAGTGAGGACAGACAACGACTCTATGCAAGCTCACGAAAAACGCAGTCCCCACGCTTTTATTTCATTATCACAAACATTATGCACAAAAAATACTTTGAAGTTTAATAAACTATCACTATTAAATTACAAAATGCACAATACATAATTTTTATTATAATCAAACAAAAACTCAACTTCACTTCTCGAGTTCCCGTCAAAAAGTTAACGTTCAATTTCGTCCATAATACATTTATTAATATAAGCAAGACAGCTCGATGCCTATAACGTCGATAAATAATACACTCGAATATGAGCAAATTTTGATACCAGTTTCATTTTTGTTGACCAACTTATTGAATCATCTGAACAGTTTCAATTGTCTTGAAACTTAAAAATATTGAAAAGTAAAAGTTGATCCACAAATATTTTTTGATATAAATCTACTCATGCTTCTTACATCCATGTTTAATAAAATCAAAGAAGCAAACTTATTGGAATGCTTGAATCAATTTTATATTATGGGTTACACCGGCACACACAGCACGAAGGGAATAGGAACCAATCCATGAATATGCCAGCGCAGTCGTCGTGCGGGTCGTAGGCGAGCAGTCGATGCCATTTGTATTTCTGCTCACATCCACAATCGCCTGTGCACCTCGCCGTAGACTTTTTGCTGAAAAAAATTGCATTAAATTAATTATATTAGATCTTCTTCTTAGATATATCTTCTTCTTCTTCTTCTTCTCAGCCCTTGGACGTCCACTGCTGGACATAGGCCTCCCCCATTGTCCGCCATTTAGACCTATCGGCAGCGACCTGCATCCAGCGGGTGCCCGCAACCTTTATGAGGTCGTCTGTCCATCTAGCAGATGGACGTCCTCGGCTTCGTCCGCCGGTACGTGGTCTCCATTCGAGAACCCGTCTGCCCCATCGGCCATCGGTTCTTCGAGCTATGTGCCCTGCCCACTGCCACTTCAGCTTGCTAACCCGAGAGGCTATGTCGGTGACTTTAGTTCGTCTACGGATCTCCTCATTCCTGATTCGATCACGTAGAGAAACCCCGAGCATAGCATAGATACGAGTATATACCTTATAGAAATTATATTATTAGATATATAAAAGTTATACCTATACATGTTGACACGGGCGAGAATGGGCGCAGTTGTATTGCAATGTAGCGGACATATTAATGTTATCGTACCTCCATAGATAGGTACGTATTATTTTACTCCCATATCCAATTGTATTGTAATTTTGTAATTGCAACAAACAAAAAAATGTTACAATGAATACTCTAATATTAATCACTACATTCAAATGTTTAGTCAAATATTTCAGCACATCATATCTAATTCTCTCAAATGTATATCTTCGAAATCAACTTATCTGTATTTTAAAATGTATTGACGTATTTACCTGCATACTTCCTGATGTATGGCCTGTTCAAAATGCATAGTATTGACGATGGCTCGTAGCTTTCTAGCTGAATTAAGCGCCCAGTACGGCGTCATGATCTCCGTTTTGCTTTCGCAAGCGTCCACCCTACAAAAATTACAATTACTATGTTAAATTGTATTGTTATTGGCAATAAATATTCATAAGGAATTTCAGAGTACATAATGACTACATCTTTTTTAAATATTTTACTTAAACCTTATTGTATTATCGTATAAAAGGCGAGTTTAATGCCTTACTTAATAAGGCATTTTCTACCAGGTAACCTTTGGGTTAAATGGAGAGATAAATTGGGAGGTGCGATGAGAGTTTTAAATACATAACTTAATTAAGCGACAAGAGTAATTATAATTACACTAATTATGGTTTAATGGTCTTTAATTATGGTTAAGAACTTAAGATTAAAATCTACAGATATCTCACTGCGTATGTAGTAGCATTTACGTTATGTTAGTATGTTACGTAATGTCAGAAGTTACCCCGAGAGCAATGAAAAGAACTATGCTTGGAGTTTCTTTGATAGATTCGTAGAAGAACCAATGTCATCGACATGGCAATGGTCAGGTCACATTTGTCGCAGGACCGACAGTCGATGAGAGTTGCCGATTTCTTGAGCCGAAACATAGCACGGGACGCCCCTCCGGTCATGTGGACTGATGACTTAAAGAAACTCGGTAGGTAGGGGCTGGATGAAAAGAATGAAAGATCAAGTATGGTGGCATGTCTTAGGGGGAGAGGTCTATATCCGACAGTGGAGAGAAACAGGTTGGCAGTAGCAGCAGTAGTAGTGGTACGTTGGATACTCTTTTCCAATCTTAGTGTCTGTCATTTCTTGTTTTAACTTCAATAAAAACTAAATGTCTTTTGAACGAAGGTTTTAACAGTTTCCGAGTTTTGATGAAGTCGCTATACCGACATGCGACAGTAATTACCATTCTTACGCTGCAATTAATACAGCATGGAAAATCCAAAATCTAATCATATGTACTGCCTATTCCATTTTTTTTTCATTCCTATTTGTTTTGAGTTTGACGACAGATATTTTATTATTGTTATAATTACGCATCATCATCGATATCATATGCTCGTGCATCGGCAACAGCCATACACCTTAAGGTGATTTTCATAATATACCGGACGTTAACATTCTTGTATTGTTGGACGTTAACGTTAACACGGAAGATTAAACAATATTAGATTATTAAACTGTATCGTTTTCTTAGTTTAAGCTAACAAAGTGATTAGTATTGTTGTTCTTAGACAGAATTATTGCACAATAGCTATGTTGATCGATGGTCAAATTATCAGTTGGGTAATCTTTTCCCAGACTTCTCTTATTCCCACTCTTTTACACTTTTTCAACACTACTTTCGTCAAATGCGGAAGGAGTTTTCCATAACAGAAGTACGAGTCCTCCGCATGCGTGTCTCTTGTTTATTTCACTTTTCTCTCACTTATCTTATTAGTTATGTAGGTACTTTTAAAAATGTACTTTTTTATGGCTATTTTTATGTCAGTGGCTATTGGCGTCCATGGACATTTGCGATAAATGCCTACTTAAAATAAGAATGAGGAATGTTAACATGTCTACAGATGCGGTGCCTAATTTTAGAGATTTACGCCAAGGTTTAAAAAAGGATTGATATAGATTTGGAACAGGGAGTAGGTATTTATTAAGGGGTTCATTAATCAGTGTTATTCACTTGCCTTATAAGCCTGTTCGTTTACTAGTATGTACTATGAGGTAGTCTGGAATACGATGACTAGGCGGAGACGACTTAAAGAATGTTAGTTTTGGAAGGACTAAGCAATAGCAAAGAGACACAGGCTTATGTTTTCCCAAATGTATATTTAATAGCATTCCTGACGACCGGACACTACTCTCAGATCGCAGTTAATTGTATTAGCACAGCATATATGAGCATTGTTTATTTAATCCGTACCTGCCAGTGTTATTAACAGATTGGGCGTCAGGTAACTGTGTGTTACTCGCTTGCCTCGTATGGCGGAAGTAAGAGTCTCCTGAATGCATGTCCGGTACTCCCGGTGCTCTCCGGACTCGATTCCCTCCCGGCGTCGTAAAGGAACCGTACATGCGTTTTATTAAGGCCTTATTCTCGTCTATGAACGTCTCTATTTTGTCTCTGGAAAGGAAAACACGACTTTTATAAAACTTTCGTATGTTTGCAAAAGATGCAAAGATTGCAAAGATGCAGGGCGATTGCTGATTCAATCGTAAAATATCTAGACGAATTTTATTTTTTAAACAATAATTTCACGGTTTAGTCTACGCACATTTTTATCAAGAACTTCAATTAACGCCAGCTCATCATTAGGCACAAGCAAAACAAAAGGAAACAAACAAAAAATATTTAATTAAATCTTTGTCCGCTACTAAACTACACTAAAGTCATTATTAATTAACGTATTTTCCAATGTTTTCATCGTTAAGTACAGTTTTTATTGAGACAGCACAATGTTTTTTTACTGGCGTAGGTAGAGTACCGACTGTGATAGGTACTTGTATTGTTTCATTAATACAAGTCACTTCTTATTATTAAATTGTTGTATATATTTCAATTTGGTATTATGTAGGTATAACTGTTAAGTGCTTGAGAGTGCACTTTGTCAAGTTCGAGCAATGCAGCTCGTGTCACTTCCGTATACTTTGTAAACAATTAGTTGAGTAAAATTCACTTATAGATTATTAGTTGAATTTGACAACTAATAATCTATAAGTGAATACTAATCGATAAAATTCCACTAATATTATAAATATAAAATTGGATGTTTGTTCCTCGATCACGTCTAAACGACTGAACCGATTTCGTTGAAACTTGGCCAATAAGGAAATTGTAATCCGGATTAACACGTAGGCTACTTTTAAATCACGCGAACTAAATCGCGTGCAAAAGCTAGTATATACCTAAATAAATTACGGAAATGAAAACAAAGTGAAATATACTCACAGAGGATAAGTATTGCCAGCAGTCGGGCAATATAGCTGGTAGTTACGTTTGACACAGGGGACTCCTTTTATTATCTGGCCTTGAAGCTCGTAGCCTAAAGCCAGGGAGAGTGCTGTCCATAGGATCTGGAAATTGTGATAAGTATGATAAATAATAATTTGGGACAACCTAAAAATAACTAATAAAATCTTCTATGAAAATAAATCGGCCTTTGAAAATAAATGACATTACTCCTATATTTAAGTTATAAAAAGCCTGAAATGCAAGGATGTCAATATTCCTGAACATGAACGTCGTTGAAGAAAATGATAAGATTTATGTATTCCAAAATAATCTACTAGGAAATATACTTCCTACAGCTGTTAGTACCTATATAGTAGATATTTACTGGGAAGTAGATAGTTAGTGGGAATTACAAAATGAATAACAATTATGGTGTAATTTATAGTTCATTTTCACAAGGAAGAAAAATTCAATCGGATACCTATATAGAAGATATATAACCATATATCTGAAATATGTATATCCGGATATAATCCTCAAGAAAAAGCTACATGGACATTGATAAAAGAATGCTCAATTTACATTAGATAAAATATTGGTCTTTCCGACACAAGAGACTAGTAAGATAAAGACGTAACGGAAATAAAAGGCGATTATGGAAAATGCCAAGAAAGTATTGCGCTGTAGCTTGCGTTACCGTACTTTCCTTAAATATTGCTACGATTAAATTTTGATACTTCCTGCATCCCCTTCGCGAGACACTAAACGAAATAAGAGTAAATGCGAGGTAAAGACTGAATTTTAATACCACATACCACTAGTAAATCCATATCCGCGACCGGATCAACAAATTATTTCACACGTCCTGCTACGATTGAGTTCGCTAATTATCTGAACCGAATCAAAACATACTGGCCATAAGTGACTACCGTAAAAAAAGTAGCTTGAACACCAATTCTCGGTACGGCCACGTCGCGCTACACAGTGGCTTACACTGCAGGATATATCTTATGATATACGGCATTCTATGTTTAAAATGCGAATAACTAACATACCATACATTATTATGTATTGTATTGTAAGAATTGTTTTATACGCGGCTATCGGAATATTTGTGGTTGAGCCTACGTAAAAATGGTCATTGAAATTCAAAATAGCGAGCAATACGCCTGTATTGAGTGAAATATATGAACCTTCCGTACATTGTTGCTAAAGTAAAGTTTGTTTGCATTACCTTTAGAGTACGTTAAATATATGGTTAAATATATCTACTTAATAGTAATTTTGTTCGCGCAATAGCATAGGAAATAAAATAGTGTGTGTCATCGAGAGGAGATCGTTATTTAGCAATTCAGAAGAGTAATTCTATATTTTAGACGCAACTGTGTCAATAACCTTGCATGGAATGAAATAAATTTACATAATATTTCTGAGCAAAATATATGACTATTTAGTTTTGTGGCGCCTGGACTTATTTGCAATGATTTATTGCGAGATTTTATGTCTGTTAGTGCCGGTTTCTGTTTTTTGCTTTTGTAAATAGTTGTAAGGAACGTTTGGACAGCTCTTTTAAAAACCTTCCTTTGAAGGTTTACGACATTAGGCATGGTGTTTAAAGGTCAAATCACATACATTATAAAAAGTAAAAATACTATATAAAATATAATATATAGTCTTCAAAACGGCTCTGTCTGTATGTTTCAATAAACACAAAACCTCCTCAACTAATTTTGATATGGTTTGCTGTGTAAATTATGATATAAATAAAAATTATTCGTTATTACGTTAATTATTAAATTATTTCGCTGATTTGTTAGTGCCTAAACATGCATAATACATTTTATATTCACGTCTGATAATCTCAAATGTATGATACCTATTAGTGAAAAAGAAGTTAAAACAGCAAAGATTCCTATGCTCACTAGAATTAAGATTTATCATATTTTACTGGCGTGTTTTTGCAAGATGTTTTTCGGAATGAAGATTTTTACTGCTTGATTTTCTTTATACAAAATAATAACACTCGATCTGAACGCAATAGTAGCGTTTGCAATCGTGAAAAAATGCTTTAGGACCACGGGCTAACATTAAATCAGGATAAATAGGCGATTGTTGGTCTTAAAATTAGTGTTACTGTGCTGAATATGCAGTCCGCATAGATGCTAGTTTTTAATTACCCAATCTAAGCCCAGAATCGTCAACTTTTTTTTTATGGAAAGAAGGCGACAGATGAGAAGGAAGTAAGAAGTAGTGGTAAGTGGATACTCTCGCGCATCGACATCTGCGATACACGGCAACATTAGTACTACAAGCGTTGGCACGTCTCCGGATGCGCTGCTTACCAACCTTTGTAGATTTACATTCCTAAAACATACAGACCATAAACATCCTAAACCGAAAGGATCGTGGAAAGTTGGGGAGATAGGATAGGAAGGAATGGAAATAGCCTCTGGCATATCTCACGCACTACCAAAACACGTATGTATATTAGTGAAATAGGATAAAGTGGGAAATGCAGTACATTTCACGGTGGTGTTCAGTCAGGAGTACCGTGGGATTGCATTGTGCACAGCAATTCTCATGAACGTCTATTTATAAACCTGACTTTAAAACGTCACAGATATTTACATTAAATCAAAGTAATGTATGGACAGAGAAATTGTATGGAGCTGTATAAAAAAAATGGAGAAGGGTAGCTAGGTAAATACCTATAGATTGCAGAAATAAATCACTTATTCGGTATATGACAGATTCTATATACTTGGTACAGATTCTATAAACGGCAGATTCACTAAAGGAGAAAAGTATAGTAAGACATCTTTTAAAAAGTAAGTTTTATTTATGCCCTAATGAATAGATAGTTCATAATTTAGTACAATTTACGCAGCACAAATGTTCTAGACATTCTAATACTGAAATTTGGTATTTAATTGCACACATGTAATCTTTGTCAATTTTAATATATTTTTAAGTAATTTGTCAATACGCCGTTTCCCTTTGGAATACGTTTCAGTTCGTCTTAAATTTCTGACTAAATATTTAACTTCCTCTTTTTAATCTTTGTAATTAGTCACAACCATTGTGTTGAGAAATAATTATTAAATACAGTAGGTATATTCCTCAAAATAAAACTGAACCCAGCAAAATTGGGATCAAAATTGG
This sequence comes from Sesia apiformis, assembly GCA_914767545.1. Lineage (NCBI taxonomy): Eukaryota > Metazoa > Arthropoda > Insecta > Lepidoptera > Sesiidae > Sesia > Sesia apiformis. The sequence goes on along the minus strand of OU611963.1, from coordinate 11,682,784 downwards.
AGGGAGCAAAGGCAGTTGTATATACGAGTAAAATAGTGTAGGGTTGTAATAATATTATCCCCGCCTTCTGTCTTGTTGAGATCTACATATTTCTTTTACGTTTTTTCTACCTACGTAAACAAATACAGTGTTAATCACAGGTACACTTCTGTTACTCATACCTAATCATAATTGTGTACGTCCTGGAATCTGCCATAACAAAAATTTGACATAACAGAATGTGAACACGTAATAAAACGTGTAATACGTGATACGGGTGGAATACGATAGCATGGTATTATTATCACGTTCTATAATTAATTAGCTAAAAAAGACTGATCGCACGTGCTAGTGGGAAGAGAGATTTCGGTATTGTTTATACGTTATAGAAAAAAAATGCTTAGACAAATGTTTGTTCAGCACAATGAATCCTTTCCAACAACATATAGTTTGTATAGTATACAATAAATACACAATACAATAATGTTTGTAGAGCACCATGAGTTCTATCCTAGAATTTGTGATTCAATACAGTAATTTTTACATCATTAGTCATATCCAACAACATATCGTTTGTATAATATACAATCATTTTTTTAAGCATTTTTTTCTAATACGTACGGAAAATATCCAAATTTCCCTTCCAACTAATGCCTGCCATCTGTCTTTTTATAGCTAATTAAATATAACATACAAATTTGGTTTTTGGAACGATTTTAGAATTACTGAACAGAATTTTCTCACCTATGAACTTAACTCATCTGAAGATTTAGAGTACACATCCCACATTATTTTACTGTCCCTGATTAGTGTTTTGATTTCACCTGGTCCACCATAAGTGGATATGTAGTGAACTTTTCCGAAATTCAACAGCCGTAATTTTGGCAGTAAGCAGATTTTTTCGAAATCAAACTCACTCTCAAACATGTTTTTTGGTCTTCCTATAAAATTTAGTACAGTTAATTTAATGATTCATAATGATTTAATGATACGACATATCGTGTATGAGTTTAGTTCATAGAAATCTAGATACCTACTTATTATTTAGATTTCTATTTTTTACTTAATCAAATTTCAGTCCATTTACTTTAATATATTTAATTTACACAACCGAAGGCCAAGACAATTTTGCAATTTTACAGAAATGTTTTCTTTTTCATGTTTATGACAGATATTAGGTTATTTACGAGTACATGTTCATATATTTTGTATGTTGAATTAATTAATAAACTATATCTTTGAACAGATCCTATCGTTCCTATTTTTTTTATATTTTAAATAAACCCCAATAATTTTGTTAATTATTAATTTATAGTTTCTTTAGACATATTGTATGTTATTATCTCGCGTATACCCACTCGTCGCTCATCGAACCTGAATGAGCGGAGGTTAATGAATGGCGCGCCGACGTCTCAAATAAATTAATTAGTGGACAACCTTCGAGCGATTATGTATGACGCCTCATCAAATCACACATTAAGTTATCAAATGCATAATTTTACACGTAAACTGCAAAACAAACAACGTTATTTGCACACTGTTACATTTCATGAACGTCCTAATTACTGTCCTATTTTTAGATTAGTCAAAGCCTGAAATAAAAGAAATCCTGCTCATTTAGTATTTTTTTGCCGTTCGTTTTTCAATAGATAGGTGCAAGCCAATAAAAAAAATATTGTAATCAGAAGGCTAGACTTTTAAAGAAGGAGGAGATCAGAAGGAGCTCAGTTCAGAACCATTTATATAATCATACAATATTGTGTTTTATCCCTTTTATTGTGTTCATTTACAACGTATAGAGATAATTCAGAGGGCTCTTACAATATAACTTTCATTTGACACTCAGGGTATTACGGTTAGAAATAATTATGAACGAAGACTTTTTTTAATATTACAGCCTCGTAACAAAATACATGTTTATATAAATCTACAAACTGACATATAGATTGCAGCTATATAATTCAGTTCTAGGTACCATTAGTACCATTAGAACTAATGTGGGTTGTAATTCGCCTATAGTTAAAATGTGTACTGATCATAATTCAGCAAAGTAAAAGTTTTGGATGTATTTTCTGACTCTTTGCACACATTTAGGAAAAAGTTATTAGAGATTAATTAATTTTTACCTTGAAATATATTTTTTTTTGTTATAGGCAAATCATTAATATAACTAAAATAACTTTTCAAAGCGACTATGTTACTTCATTATAAATATTGTGTACACCTTTAATGGGTATTCATATAGGCTCTAATAGTATTAGTCTAATCCTATTATGTCTAATTAGTCTAAGTCTAGAAATAAATATTTTTACAAAGAAAACATTGATATTTTTAATTTTACATTATTATTTTATTGGAAGACGTTGTCTTGTTTTAGAAATAAATGAATAAGCTTTTTAAAAATGTAACATTTATTCGAATAAATTACTTTTATTTATATAATCTTTCAACCGTTGTGGCCAGTTTTCGATTGAAACACATACCCTTTCCATGGGAAAATTGGCAACTGCCACGTTTTGGGGCACGGCAATTTAATGTTTTAGGTATTCAATATTATCATGGCGTTTAGCACATGCAATTCTCTCTAAAATCGACCATAAATCATAATCGAGCGGATTAAGATCGGGATCAGATGACGGCCAGTCTTCAGCTCTAATGAAGTCGGGAATATTCCTTTCCTAGCCACGCCTGTGTTATGCGAGCCTTATGACCTGGAGCTGAGTCTTGTTGACTTGTTGAAAGGATCATTCTTGGCTATGGAACAGGGTGTTGTTAAGAGGCTCTACAACCTTCTCAAGAATCGTATCTTGATAGACTTGAGCCGACGACGTTTTAATACCTTTTTCACAAAAATATGGTTCAGTCACTCCTTGATAACTAACACCCCACCAAACCACCACTAAAGCTGAAAATGGCCACGTTGCACTCTATTGACCAATTGAGGAGCTAGCTGCTCTAGAGTTATGAGCATAAACTCAATCATTTTCTCGTCAGTAAATATGTTTTGACTGTGAGCTCCCTTGCGTGCCGCGTTAGAAGTTGCTTTGATTTGTGAACCCAATTTTTCTTTAAATTATCAGTTAAGAAATGACTAGTACGTCTCTTGTAAGCAGCAAGTTCTAAATCATCTTTTAAAATACGCGGCATGAGCCTGAGTGCTATATCTCTCTGGATAAAATCTTTTGCGTACGGACGAGATTTCTTCGGATTCTCTCTTTCACAGCTTTAATCGTCTGTTAAGTACGAATAGTGAGTGGACGGCCAGACCTTTTTCCGTCACATACAGAGGACGTTTCAATAGCCTGGTACCAATAGTCAATAGCCTACCAATGGCTTGATACACAAATATTCGGCTAATACCAAGCGGATGGAGAGTTTTAAAACCTGCATTTGGCTCCATGCCTAATACAATTACAAAAATACGGTTATCGTTATCACCCCACTTTTAATTAGTACAATTAGTACATAATATTAGTACAATATTATTAATTTTAATATTAGTGCCATATTTAATAATGATTGGCGCCAAAATGAGAAAAAATATTTATTTTTCACGTGAGAATGACAGACTCCAAATTAAAATATTTTTATGGCCAGACACAGTATACTGTTGGTGCATATTATAGAAAGAAATAAATATGTTCACTAACATTCCCAACAAATGTAAAAGAGAAGAAAGTTTTGATAAAAATGTTGATTAACTAAAATAAGTGAAAAAACAGATACGGCAACAAAGGCAATGAAACTATTAGAATCATTCCTTTATTTACGGTGAGAACCCTGCATACGTAAAAACCTAAGTTTTTTATAATTATTTTGGTTTAGTCATTTGATAGTTAATTCATCGTTTAGTATTCAGGCCGCAACGTGTGGAAGCGTCGCAGTATATTTTAAGTAAGGCTACTTTATACGAGTACGATATAAGAACACATAACTAAAAGTTGTGTCCTTACACCGAATATGTGAGATAATATTTTATAAAAGGGACTCGTTTTTCAGATATTGAGACTTCAGTGAAACATTTTAGAGGGGAAGAGTGCATGGTGCAATCACACAGTCGCAAGGCGCACTCGACTGCTCACGTTATCTCTCTCTCGCAGAAGACTACTGTGAAATATTTACCCACTCTATCCTATTCTGTCCTACCCTATCCCTCCCCCCATTTCTTTCTTCAAATCCACTCCTTTAAATCTCCAAAGGTAGGTAGCGCATCCGAGAGCGTGCCAACTTTTGTCATTCTGTACTAATCTTGGCATATATCGCAGATGTCCACGGGCGACAGTATCCACTCACCGCCAGATACACTGGCTGATCATCTGCCGCTTTTTTCTATAAAAAAAATACATTTTTTTATTGATTTACCTTCAAAACCAGACGCGAGGACATGTTTCTATTTAAACGGAATGTTGAACCAATCTTCATTTGAAGATTGTTTCAAGATTCTGGACTTACTGACTTGTTATTTAAAAAGTATTTAAAATTAAAGTTCCCTTAAAATTTAACAGTTCCCTCTATTTGACTTGTTATTTAACAAGTCAGTAGGTAAGTCCATATTGCTTGTCTAAGGCTTTGTCTTTGCTGTGATAACGTCACATAATATTATGGTTTGCATCAATCAATAATAGTGTCAAATTAGCGATAACGATCTTCATTGCTTGCGAAAATGAGATGGACTAATGAAAAATAATTAGCGACGGCGGGAAAAATGCCCTTGAACCGTGGATAATGTGTTAACATTATATTTACAAGCTCACAATACAGATTTGTTCTACTCCATCGACGATCAAACAAAACCGTGATAAGTAGTTATTCAAGAGCTTTAAAATAATTTTCGTCAATGTCAGCATTATTCTCACTACACAGTGTGAGATGTTAATGACAATGTTAATGTAATTAATTATATTTATATTTTGTTGTTTGTACAGTGCCAAGACAAACCTCTATGGTTTATATGGCCCGAAGCAATATTAATTATGTATGGTTATTTTTTTGTATATGTGCAAATATTTAAAAACAAAACTTGTATTACAGAATGTACGCAAGGGACAATATAAATTTTATTTATTGTAACATAAAAACTTATGTATTTTTTTGTGTGATAAGATAACAATATTTTTTCTCCCTGCTTTCTTCTAATAAATCGATCATTTCGTAATTGTTCATTTTTATAGTGGTCGGTCTGTGATCCCAGTCCTTATTGTAATGTAAGGTAGCGGCTGGATAGAGGAAGATGATTGTCTATTTCTGTGGCGTACCTTGTGAGAGGTCTATGTTCAGCGTTAGACTGACTCAGCCTGATGTCATAAGTGCTTTTTTCCAATTCTTGTGCTAATTATACGAGTATTTGTAACAGGACAAATAACTGATGAGGTAGAAGATCTCTTGAATGGAGACCAAGTAAGAAGACTTAGTATCGTTTGCTGTTGTGGCGGGTGGACAATCGATTTAAGACGAAAACCACCGGAATATTTGTAATTGAATAAGAGAAGCGGAAGTTCATATTGGTGTTGGATCTTGGGGAGATAGTCCTCCCACAGGTCCGTCCTTAGCGGTTTCGCCGCCCTGTGCGAAATATTCGATTACGCTCCCTCCCTCCTTGTGTCTGCGCTCCTTGTGCTTGTGTCTGTGTTTCATGTGTAGAAGTCCTCTCCCATTCTAGGCGCAGAATGTACGCTGGCGCCCTCCGGGCATCTCGGCGCTCCCTTCAGACTTCGATGGTACCCCCTACGTATTGTATCTATTTCTTTCCTGAAAATTGCTTAATAGCGAAAAAAGCGTCCACAAGAGAATATCTTACGAGAAAGTAAATACCATTTGATAGCGAATAAAAAAACTAAAATATTCCCCCCCCCCCCCCCCCCCTCCTTTGAGTCTATGCCCGTTTGACTGCGTACAGCGCCCTTTACTGCCTCACGGCTCGCACAGCCCTAAAGCCAGGTACTGGAGACACAGGTATAATTACGATAATATAATTATAAAAAGGATATCAGGACTTAAATGGTGATGAGCATGATATGTAAACAAATGTGATCATAGCAGATGGAGTAAAACCCTAACTAAATGGTGACGCAGACCTGGAAAAACTGAAAAAGTGGCCAAGTGGGTTGGTGACATAAACAGAGCCACAGACCTGGATGCGTCTAGCACAAGACAAAGGCAAATAGCGTGAAGAGGCTTAGACCCTGCAGTGGGCTGCAAATTAAATAAAATGAGAAGAAGATGAATGAAAATAATGAAAAACAAACAAAGCTGTGGTACAGGACTATGTTCCTTTTAAGGGGATTTCATCAATTCCATTCACGTAAAGGCGACTCAACGTGACTTTAGGTGACTCACTAAACACGCCAATAGGTTCATTTACTTCAGATTTAGTTTATTATGTCTAAACACTAGTTGTCAACATGAATTAATTAGGTTTCTGTTGTTTGGTAAAGTTTAGTGTTAAATAAAAACTTTTAACAAAATAGCCCTGACCCCCTTGATTATTATCATTATTAGTTTATTAGTTGTTAAAGATTATGGTATTGGTGTGGTTTATTCTAAAATAGTATACCAAAAAAGAAAAAAAATAAGAGAAATTGTAATTGGACATATTATTATTATAATGTTTAGTAAATTATAATTTTAATGAATTGATACACAATATTCATCCTTTTGAAAATCTAGAACGTGAAGGTAGAAAGGAGACCTTGAGGAGAACCCACACTTTTGTAAGAACTTGCTTCCAGCAAAAACGTCAATATGCATAAACCAGCAACATCACTGACAGGGTGAATGCTCTTTCTATTGGCATTCAGAAAAGGGTATGCGGCATAAATCTCACAAATTGTTCACGTATTATGTTTTATCAGTGGCCCACGCGCGTGACTCAGCCGCGTGGTTGGAGCGGACGTTTCCTGCGGTCCTACGCGGTCGCAATTCTAATAAACTGTCGCAGATTAATGTAGAATATCAACGGATATGGATAGCGAATGATATTTGTTTTAATACTTGAAGTTTATTCTTAAATTTGTTCATATCGTCTAGCTAAGAAAATAGAACGCAGCTAATTCGTTATGTCTCTGTGGGAGAGTAACACCCCTATAATTATCCTAGATACCTGCAGTTTAGGTAACTGGTAATACTTTAGTGGCAGCAATATAAATATCTTAACAGTAATGTAAAATTTGGACTCATCATTCTAAATTGCGAAGGCCATCCGAAATTCTAAATGAAAGTCGATTTCTTTTAGAGTAGGTATTTTAAAACTTATTCAGTACCACAGTACTTAATAACTGTTGACAGTATTGCTGGAATTATGGGTTTTATTATCATAAAATAATGTTTAATATTATGTGTGTGCGCTGATATTGTTAGTATAGTGTGCAAGGGTCTTAATAAAAAAAAACAAGTTCAGTGTGGGTAGGTGAATCAAAAACGAACACGACGGAGGGTAGACAGATTTGTCTGTCAATAGCAATAACATCTTCACCCGCCACCGTCTCGCCGCGACCACGGCTCATGCAACTGGACCGAAATATCGGCTATAATAAATAAATAATAAATCGTGAGTAATGTGTTTATATAACAATTATTATATTATCATGTCGTATAGTATATTATTTAATAGATTAAATACCTATCTATTAAGTAATATATCTACTTAATAGATTTTTTTAGGATTTAACTTAATTGATAAATTTGATTATTATGAAATTCTTGAATATTCACTTTAAAAAACAGGTTATAATATATTATCAAATTTACAAACTTAAGTAATTCTTTTATCTTAATCGGATAATTGATAAACAAGATGGTTTTAATGCAAGGGCTGCGAACATATTACTTGTACATTTGTATGGTAAATATTTTCTGTACTTAGGTAGTAATTATTTTAGGGGTTTAAATAGTAAACAGTATATTAAAAAAAAAAACAATAAATAATGAAATATAAGTTTAATTCGTGTATAATTGAGGCTAAATAATAATCATTCCTTACACTAAAAGGCTACATATAAAATGAACAATTTAGTTTTACACTTATATGTAGATTACATCTTATATTTTACACTATTAGATAAAAAAATAAAAGCAGTGAATAACCTGACCGAGAATATATATATATATATATATATATTCTCGGTTCACATTCCTGGCGTCGTTTGAGCCCCGCCCCGTACCACTAATTTTCAACTTAGTGCGGATCTTAAAATTACTGTTATCTCTACGCTGAAGAAAACATTCTGTGGAAAGCCGCCTAGATTGTCAGAGAATTAAAAAAATGATAACCGCATTGGGCCTGCGCGTTGTGGATGTGTCTTCCCTTGATGATACACTTATTAAAATGTTAGAGGGTTTAGCTGTTACGAATTAAAATTCAATCCAAATTCTTGCAGCCGTCTAAAGTTTGCCGCTGAATTCACTAGATCCTGCTAATAGACAATCTAATGCTAATCTAATGTTCAATCTAATGCCAACTTTGGATTTTTATCATCGAACATCTCGTTGTTGAATTTTCATTTGACATTTGACGGCGCATTTCCTTGGCAAGGAGCTGTTGCGAACAGTGCGGTCTTCAAGACACTTTATAGAAGTTATAGTTATAGTTTTAAGAAGTTGTGAAATATGACATGTACGAGAGCTGTAAATAGGATCCTACAGGATCGGCGTCGCAAGATCGGTGAGTTGCGACCACCTGGTGTTGCAGGTGTCCATGGGCGGCGGTGACCACTTACTGTCATGTGGCCCGCCTGCCCAATTGCCAACTCTTTTATAAAACAAAACAGACGGTCGTCCTACTTGTGATCGAACATTCCCAATGTTCTTTAGTTATCTTGCGTATGCATACAAATTTCAAATTCAAATTAATTTCAATTTAAAGCAAATACATTCTGTTTCAAAATTAGATCTTTATTTGTTTTCCGTCAAACGATCTTTACTTAGATATTGCAACTATGGAAAACTTAAAATTGCGCGTTGTTTTCCAATATGAGTTCCGTAGTGGAATATCATTGATGAGTACGGACCGAACACCGCAAACGAACGCATAATGCGTTTTTGGTTTAATCGTTTCCGTTCTGGGAATTTTGGCCTCAAGAACAAGTACCGTGGACGATTATGACGAATTAAAAGCAAGAGTGGCAGCGGATGCATCTCAAATCACGTCGGTTCGGCGTAAGTGACAAAACGATATTGATTCATTTGCGTCAAATCGGGAAAGTGAAGAAGCTTGGTAAGTGGATATCGTATGAACTTAATAAAAGTTAGCTGCAATTACGCGTCGAAGTTTGCCTTACTTTACTGAACCGACACAGAAATGAAGGGATTCTTAATCGTATTGTGATGAGAAATGGATCCTGTGTGATAATGGGGCGAAAGAGAAAGCCGATCTCCTGGGCAGTCTCTTCGCCTCAAACTCGACTCTGGACGATAGAGGTGCCTCACCACCGTCCACCTCGGAGGTGCACAAGCTCCATGCCGGAAATCTGCATCACCCAGCGTGAAGTCCGGCGAGCTCTAGCATCTCTTGATATCCGAAAGTCGAGTGGGCCAGATGGTATTCCTGCGGTGGTGCTCAAATTTTGCGCTCCCGAGTTGTCTCCGGTGCTTACGCGACTCTTTAGGCTCTCATATTCCACAAAAAGCTTCCCGTCAGCATGGAAGGTAGCTCATGTTCACCCTTCGCCTAAAAAGGGTGACCGCACCGACCCGGCCAACTACAGGCCAATAGCGATCACCTCCCTCCTCTCCAAAGTGATGGAGCGTGTTATAAACACACAGCTCCTTGGGTACCTAGAGGATCACCAGCTGATTAGCGACCGTCAATATGGATTTCGCCATAATCGCTCCGCTGGTGATCTTTTAGCGTATTTAACACACCGCTGGGCTGACGCCATTGAGAATAGAGGCGAGGCTCTGGCTGTAGGCCTAGACATTGCGAAAGCTTTTGACCGGGTATGGCACAAATCGCTGCTTTCCAAGTTACCATCTTTCGGGATACCCGAGGGATTATGGGAATGGGTTGCCAGTTTCCTGACTGGACGGAGCATCAGAGTCGTTATCGATGGTAGCTGTACCGACACCATGTCTATTAACGCTGGCGTCCCGCAAGGCTCCGTGTTGTCCCCAACTCTGTTCCTTCTGCATATCAACGACCTGTTGCAAATTGGTGACATACGTTGCTATGCAGATGACAGTACTGGAGACACCTTGTACAGGGGCCGCGCCAACATCCCTCGGGTCGAAGTGGAAGAGAGTCGCGCCAGGCTTGTGTCTGAAATCGAAGACTCTTTAGATCTAGTCTCGATTTGGGGTTCTATGAACCTAGTGGATTTCAACCCCAGTAAGACGCAAGTCTGTGCATTCACCGCTAAAAAAAACCCCTTTTGTTGTAGCACCTCGCTTTCAGAGCATACCTCTTAAGATCTTGGAGAGTATCGGGATCCTTGGTATCGACATCTCCAGCAAAGTCGAATTTAGGGGTCATCTGGACAATAAGGCCAAAATGGCCTCCAAAAAGCTCGGTGTGCTGAACAGAGCGAAGCGGTACTTCAAACCTGGGCAACTCCTTATGCTTTACAAAGCTCAGGTGAGGCCCTATATGGAGTACTGCTCTCATCTCTGGGCCGGCGCACCGAAATACCAATAGGACCCATTTGACTCTATCCAACGACGTGCTGTTCGTATTGTCGACGATCCCACTCTCACGGGCGGTTTAGAATCCCTTAGCATTCGGAGAGACGTTGCGTCTCTCTGTGTGTTCTACCGTCTGTACAATGGGGAATGCTCTGAAGAATTGTTTAATATAATTCCCACCTCGGGTTTCTACAACCGCACCTCCCGTCACAGAAGTGCGGTCCATCCGCATTTCCTCGATACGGAGGTGTCGCGCACTATGCGGTCCAAAAACTATTTTATACCGCGAACCCGTAGGCTGTGGAACGAACTGCCTCAAGAGGTCTTTCCATTGAGCTACGATATGGGGTTCTTCAAGAGAGCTGTGAATAGGATTTTGCAAGGTCGGCGGCGCGCCCGCATGCCCCCTGGTGTTGCAGGTGCCCATAGGCGGCGGTAACACTTACCATCACGTGGGACCGCTTGCTCGTCCGCCCCCTAGTCTATAAAAAAAAAAAAAATTAATTGTAAACGGTCGTTACAATGGTTGAACCCAGGAGACATAGCTAAAGAATGGCCCAAATGTAAACTGAGTCAAAAGAAGCTCATGGTGTCTGTATGGTGGTCCTGTGCCGGTATTATCCACTACTGTGAAGATGTGTACTGTGAAGAACTGCAAACGATGATGAACAAGCTCGCTATCCCATAATAACGCTCGCCTACACACTGCAAGACAGACAGTCTCGAAGTTACAGGAGCTTCGATTAGAAACTCTCCGTCGCCCACCGTACTCGACACTCGACAGACCTTGTTCCTATTGCTTTCCATTTTTTTCGGAATTTCGATAATTTTTTGCAAAGGAAAGAATTCAACCCCGATGAGGCAGTGAAAAACGCCTTCAGAGAACTCATCGATTCCCATCCTTAAAATGCCAAAAATGCATTGATTGATAATGGACAATACTTCGATTAATTGAATAGGATATAATTTTCATACAAAAAAATATTTGATTTGTTCCATATACCATAAAATGGCAATTTCATAGGTTTTACATAGGCCCTTAGTTATTAGTAAACTAGAGTGGTATAAAAACGTTCTGCTCGCACCTCTTGATCTTGCCAGAATATTAGAACTGAACAACGATGCCGGAAACAACCGATTGTCCAACAGAATGAAATGAATGCAAATAAGTTTATGTCCTGACTGGATTATCATGAAATAGTGCCAGTTGGAACTTGGAACGTGGATGTTTTGATGAACTACATTGATTTATGACTTGCTATTAGAGCGGACATAACGCTTGCCCAATGTCAAATTGATACCGAATCGAAATCGAATGGTAATTTAGTCGTAAATCTTCAGGAAGATTTACCTATACTGTACTGATTTCTTTATACTGACTCATGTAAAATTCGCACAACTGTCAAAATGATTGATTTCGTAGTTGATAAAGAAGAGTAGTTTAACATCTATCATACCATATCATTAACCTATGTCTCTCTACTGTTGAATATAGGTTTCTTCCAAGGGTCGCCACCACACATAACCTAGTTTTTTTCTCATCCAGCCACTATCAGGAACATCAAGTCATTCTTCAAGTCACTATCACGCACGTTCCACCTGGCCGGAGAATGTTCCATACTGCATCCCTAGTCATCATATTATTATAATTTTCTCAGAGTTGTCAGTACCTACTCAGTTGTGTCTACCAACCCATATATTATATTAGTTTACCTAAATACCAGGTTACAGTCATGTCGCAGCGGGCTTACCTACAACTACATGCCAAGGTCCGGCCGAAGCTTTTGAATCACTAATTACAACCACAGAGTAATTTATGATGCATAGTTGAAATTCTTGTTAATAATCAATACTATGTCAATACTTTAATTTTAAACACTTTAATTTTGTTTTTTTATTTTAATTTAAAATACTTTGTTTCACATTATGGTACAAAAGGCGAGTTTAATGCCTTAAGGCGTTCTTTACCAGCTAACCTTTGGGTTGATTGAGTTGGTTGGGAGGTGCAATAACTAAGAGGTATAAATATATAACTTAAACGACAAACAATAAATAATTTACCTATAAATAAATACATTTACAATATTAAATATATTTACTTATACATTTATATAACTTTATAAAAAAATATATGCCTAGTTTAAGTTTTTAAACCAAATCTAGTAGGTATTATCTATCTGTGTTCAAAATGTTGTATTACGTTTCCTCATTGTATGCGTCATTTGTTTCAGGATCACGAAATCAGTAAATTATTTTATTATGACTGTCACCAAAAGTTTTGTTGTTCATAAAGTTCTAAAGATATTACCATGATGTATGTACTTATATCTTCTTCTTCTTCTTCTCAGCCCTTGGACGTCCACTGCTGGACATAGGCCTCCCCCATTGTCCGCCATTTAGACCTATCGGCAGCGACCTGCATCCAGCGGGTGCCCGCAACCTTTATGAGGTCGTCTGTCCATCTAGCAGATGGACGTCCTCGGCTTCGTCCGCCGGATGTACTTATATACCATGATATAAATATAGGAGAAATATAAGCAATGAGCAACATTAATTAGACATTTACCCGTTGCCTTTTAAATTTTCTCAGGCGCTTGAGGATTTGGAGATTCAGTATCCGACACAGGACGATACGGTGGTTCATCTATATTAGATACACTTTTTATAACAGCTTCTTCCTTGTGCGTCCTGTGTTCAGAGGTCGCCAGTCGTCTCCCGTGTATTCAATGATGTGGTTCAATTTTAGTCTTGTCATTTGTTTTACCAATATGTTCGATAGCATTTCAGAAGATTTTGTAGTTTATTTATTCAACCTTCTGATATATACTACACTTCATTCTCAATCGTTTCAATTTCGTCCAAATTTAGTTTGTATCTATTGATTGATACGATTTGTCTTGATATTATAATTGTAACAGCCCACGTGTCTATCGCTATTAATATTCAACCAATAAAACGGTCTAAATTCAGCGTTATAATCATATCAATTATGCTTACACGCTTGCGTGCCAAGGCCCGGTATCTTTTGAAGGTGGACAAGACTGAACTAGATAGACGTTTGCACCGCGACACAAGTCTACACACGAGTAAACAATGCTTGTGGACAGTGCTCTCGTGTCTAAACGCAGTTGTAGACTTACTAGTATTTCTCACATAATTACACTTCTGTTGATTAGATTTTGGATAAATTCTTGTATGATACTCGATGTCTTATATGATATTTTTTTTGTGATTCTATACTTTTTAAAGTGCATATAAATTTTTAAAAAGGTAAAGACATAATGTCGCCTTTTGTTGAAGTAACCGTACGGCGACACAAAAATGGAGAAATAGGTCGCTCCCATTACGACCAATAGCAAAGTTTATGAAACACTCTTTTTAAGTAGGCTGCTTCATTTTGTTGTTCATTGACAGTTCGTTTAATGGTATACGGATGGATATGAAAAAAATAAATCAGTGTATTTTGTTCACATATATGGTAATAATTAAAAAATAATAGAAGATAATGCAAAAATAATGCCTCAAGCAAAATTCTTATTTACAGAAATGTGAAAGTAAACACAATTCAAATTTATTTATTTATTTTAGAAACGGGGCCGCTTTAGAATATTAATTTAAGAGTATTTAACCTTTTAGACATGTGCGTTTATTGACTCGGAAGCACTACCGCATAAAAATAGGCATGAGAATAATCTCCTGAGAGTAATGAGAGAAACGCACTCTACTAATACACATGCAGATGCATAAATTTTGTAATACAGCGCTGATGACAATATAGACGATAATGACAATATAGAAGTGATGCAAAAAGTCAACTGCGGATAAAAAATTCTAGTAGGTCAGGTGTTATAGAATAAAAAATCAAAATAATAACATTAATAACACGGTCAGGTTATTGATAGATGTTTTGTATTTTTTAATAAAGTGGTAATAAAACGATACATACAGTTTTAATGTACCTAAACAGCTGTTTAACTAACAAACTTTTATAAAGATCAGCCAGATGATTCTGATGAGGACAATATTGAAAAAAAAAAGTTATGCCAGTTTACAACAAGAAGTGTCATTGGAGAGGAATGAAAGCCACGTGAAACTACATAATCAATCAGTTAGAATAGAGGTTAGGGAAGAAATAGAATCAGAAAGAGGATGTTTCAAAACAGTAAGGTCAAAATCAAAGTGGTTAGAGGATTATGTGCAATGGATAGTTTAGCTTTAAGAGAGAGGATATTGTGGTAGTAAGTGTAACGATATTATTGGCAACACTGTATGTAACAAGAGTATTGCGAATATAGAAATAAAATGTAATGAAGTTTATCCAGTGGTTTAATTACTTATTCTGACAACCTAAAAAGTAACATTAGCAACATTTTAAGTATGCAACATTATATTCGGTAATTAAAAATAGACAATGTCTATTCTTTTTGTTTTATCTGAAACTCCATGTTTCTAGATTGATTAAAGGTTAATAAAAAAAATATCTTTTTTTGCAATTTTCTGAAAAGTCAACGGGGGGGGGGGGGGGGGGGAGAGCGCATCCTGCAATTCAACAGCCGCTGGGCGCACTCCACTGACCACATTACCCCTCTCTCACAGAAGACTGCCTTAAAATGTACTGCATTTCCCACTTTATCTTATTTCCCTAATGTACGTACGTGTTTCGGTAGTGAGTGAGATGTGCCAGAGCCCATTCCCATCCTATCCCTCTCCATTTTCCCAACCCGTCCTCCAAATCCATTCCTATATCTCCAAAGGTAGGCAGCGCATCCGGGGTCGTGCCAACGTTAGTCATTTTGGACTAATATTTGCCAACCGTGGATGTCTATGGGCGACAGTATCCACTTACCATCAGGTGGACTATATGTTCGTCTGTCGCCTTCGTCCATAAAAATAATAATAATAATGCACTTGTACCTTTTTTCTAAGGAGTGCAGTATTGTGTGCCTTCTAAACATATTTTTGCCATTGTCATTTAGGTATATCACAATGTGCTTACACACATACATGCCAAGACTCGGTATCTTTTGAAGGTGGACTAGACGGTTGCGTCGCGCCGTATAACCAAGAGTCAATAGTAAACAACTCTTGTTGACAGTGCTCTCGTGTCTTACTAAACGCTGTTGTCTTACTAACGCTATTCACACATTGTCCATACTTCATTGATTGCGTTACGGAACTAATGCTCTAGGAGGAGTAATGTGACATGCGTTTATGATAGTTACACATTCGTCTGTGATATGCATAATCTAAATACTTATAGATGAAAATTTAGTTTGGAGAATATTAAATTGTAACCATATATTCTAACTCCGATCCGACATTATGTGCCTATAGCAACAGGTCAACCTATACCTATCGGCAGGGCCGGCGGATAATTTGGGTATATTGGGTAGCTCTACCCACTCGGAATTTTCCGACTGGGTAAAGTACCCACTCGGATTTTGACGAAAAGTTACTAACGTTACTGGACATGAGGATTTCCTCGTCGCTCGAAAAATCCATGTCTAGACGCATTTTCTTTCTTTGTATCTTATTTTACTTAAAAATATATCCCGGCCTCATTGTTATTTAGTGCCATTGTCTAATATAAGCTAATGTACGGTACCTATTGTTAGGAATATCTATCGAATCCCAATGGACAGAATTAAAATCTAACAAGGGACTGTCCCCCCTCCCGGTCAACTACCCACTCGGGCCTAACACAACCTGCCGACCCTGCCTATCGGTACCTTAAAAAGCTAGCAATAAGCGCTAGAATCGAATGGTTTTGAGTACATTAGTGTATTGCTGACTGTACTAATGAGCAAAGTGTGAGAGAGCATTTGTATAACTAAAAAAGTTAACAATATTGGTTGGTAAGGAGTTCAGATAGGAAAGCTATTGACAGCTTGCACCGAAACATATTCTTCATAGGGCGTCGCGGTAATCCACTTGCGAAGTTAGAACGTAATTCTGCTTCGGAGAGTAACATTTAAGTCGTGAAATGTCCAGATCATTAAATGTACAGCGAGTGAACTGCAACGGGTCACGTGACCGTTTGTTGGCTTGTTAACACTGGGTTCATAATACGAAATTGCAAGGCATTTCATTTCATAGCGTAAAGTGTGAATAGCATCGGGAAGAAATCTGCATGCTAGAATATAAACATCTCGAGAATATTTACCAATCATCGTTTAAGTTATATTTATACGTTTCATCGCATATCATAACGGGTTTAACCCACTATTAAACCGAAAGGTTCATTTTACTCTTTAATCCAAAGGTTGACTGGTAGTGAACGCCTCCAGGCATCAAGCTCGCCTTTTGTACAATTAAGTGGAACATTTTCTTTAAAAAAGTTAAACATAATTTACTGGGAGAGGTCTATGCGCTGTAGTGGGACGTTAGAGACTATATCGAGATATGGAATCATAATTCCATTTTCTGACGATTTGTAGGAAAATATTGACACAGCCAACTTACACCGCATTGGCACATGCTAGTCACATCGTTAGTGGACACTTATTAGCGGAATGAAAAGCAAATGAACGCTGTCAAAGGTGGGTTAGCCAAACATCTCGGCTATTTGACTAAATTAGTTTGTTTTACACATAAACTATGTCTGTTTATCTACTCATGGGCCTTTCCAACCCACAGACCAATTGCAAGACTCAACTAATTGAGTCATAGGAAATTTGTAACGTTTTTTATTTCCTTCAGCTACATGGGATACATATAGTGCTTTATAAAATATAAATACCTTGAAAATGTATACACGGAAATAATGCTCTTTTAATACAACAGTCCACATGATGATAAATGTACATATACTGTGGCCCATGAACATCTACGATACATGCGAACATTAGACAAGAATGACAAACGTTGGCAAGCTCTCGAATGCGTCGCCAACCTTCGGAGACTTACGACTGGATTTGGAAAAAGGATTGTGAGGAATGGTGAATAAAGAGTATATTTCAATTCTTCCTTAGAGGGAGGGATGGGATGAGTAAAGTATAGGGGTCACAATGAAACGAGTGACTTTCTTTGCCTCATTATCTGCACCATTTAATGACATTGGGTGACTTCATTGGTGATTGGTGACATTTCTCTACTTCACATTCACTTCACTTTGCACTTACTACTACATACTCTACTCATATGCCATTCGTCATGCGATGAGAAGCTTCCATTACCCTATTATACCTTCCACTCGATGGAATGGAACGGAACATACTGAAGAGGGCGAATTATTTACGGATTCGTTGCATAATTACATCCGATAAATAACTGAAACGCTAAATAATTACAAAATAATATAATTCACTAAATACTTACAGGTATTTGGTAGAATGAGCCGTTGTTGACAGTAGGGTAGGAGGTGAGAGGAACCACCGGCACGGACCCGTTGCGCAGCAGGATCGGCCCCTGAAGCGGGGTCACCGCTGGCTGGTCAGAATCTGAAAACGTATTTTACAAATTACTATACAAATTAGTATTTGAGTATTTTAAGAAAGTAACGTAACGTGTACTAGAAGTCAATCCCTACTCATTTTCCCAACCCTTTCTTCAAATCCATTCCTATATCTTCGGCGGCGTGCCAACGTTTGTCATTTTCTACTAATATTGCCATGTATCGCGGATGTCCATGGGCCACAGTATTCACTTACCACCAGGTGAACGTCTGCCTTCGTCCATAAAAATACAAAACGTGTGTGGTGGCGAGCAGTGGACAGACATCGGCTGATGGTATGGTATTAAATAATTATCACCTTACTATTAAATTGAAGGTCGTATTAGTTACATCAGGCCGATATGTTTGGATATTTTTGACAAATTGAATTGGAACGAGGTATAGGTAGCTTTGCGTTAAGACATAAAACATACCAATTTTAACTGCAGTAAACTGACCTATTGGCCATACACAAATTCTCAAAGTAACCTCATTAACCCATGAAATTATAATTATGGCCTTTGACCTTCAATTATTCTCTTTTCTCTTAGTGACGCTGTTAAGAAAGACCCGATTACCTAAAATCAACCAGCCAGGTCTATTTTAGGCAGATTTCAGAGAAATGTTTCAGAGTTGAATTCAAATTGAAATTCAGAATTCCAGATAGTAAATAAATTTGAACGATTTCAAAGATATTTCAAAGAAAGTACGCATTTGGATTGATAAATCCAAAACACCAATTAGTTACGAGGTAAGCGCCATACATTCCCAATCATATAATAGACGAATCATATAACACGTGCCAATGTTTGTCATTTTTTACCCATTTTGTCATATATCGCATACACTTATCAACCAGGTAAACCAACCAGATCTTCTCATCTGAAACCCTCATTCCATTTGTGTTGGCGAGTCCATTCTTTTAGAGGTGGTGAGGTGGTGTAGTTCCTAGGGGCTTATACGGCTTTGTAATGCCTTAGTCACCTTTTACAATACCCACAGGAAGAGATAGCCAATAAAATAGGTATACATATATACAGTGTAAATCAGTGAAAAATAACTATGATTAATTAATAATTAGTAGTGTGGATTAGTAATTATTGCAGAAAAGCTTAAGAGCTTTTCCAGTAAGAACCAGTTAAGAACTGGTAAAGTTTTATCTTGAAGCTCGATGTAACTATACGGCATTGTGTTACAACTTCATCTTTCATAATACGGTTTCTTGTCAAGATAGATGACAAAGAAAATTGTAGTGGAAGTGACTATGTTAGAGATCGTTTCCAGGTTTTACATTTCCACCTTTCTAACAATCGGGGAAACTATGCTGTGGCATAGAAAAGTGATACATAGGTATTATCTAACCAATGCTACACGTAATCACGTAGCTGCGTGTCTAGTAGCTAGTTTTTTTGCATTATCAACGCGAGTAGTGGAGTGACTTAAAAAAATTTCACGTAAAGTCCTTTGAAACTTGTGATACGTGCCACACAAAAATGTGTAATTTTTGTATGGCACGTATCAAAAGTTTCAAAAAAAATTAGTACTCTTTATACGCTCTTAATTTTCCAAACGCTTTAAACCAACGTATGGCCCGCCCGCTCGTCTGCCATCTATTCTATAAAAAAATACGTTTCTAATAAATTGCACTAATTCTTAAAATGCACTGAAATTAAGCGAATAATATTGTATTTACTTTTTTTATAGAATAAAGGCGGCAGACGAGCATACAGTCCACGTGATGGTAAGTGGATACTCTCATCCATCGACATCCGCGATACATGCCAACGTCAGTCCAGAATGACAAACGTTGGCACGCCCCCGGATAGGCTAACCTACCTTTACAGATTAATGAACAGATTGGGAGAAAGGGTTGGGAAAATGGGACGCAAATGGGCTCTGGCATATCTCACTCACTACCGAAAAACGTACATGTATAGGGGAATTACGATAAAGTAGGAAATGCAGTACATTTCAAGGTAGTCTTCTGTGAGAGAGGGGTAACGTGGCCAGTCGAGTGCGTCCAGCGGCTGTGGGAATGCAACGTGCATCCTCGCGCTACAAAATATACTATCTATTACCTATTTTATATCGACAGTGAAGTAAAAATGCCTCCGTCCATCAGGAACTCCTGACATGGACCCCCTGGGAGATTCATTTGGATTTTTTCTCCACACCGATCCCCCGATGTATTGTTCATTCTGATACCACTAGAGTTTCATTCAATAAAATATTTGGAAGCATGGAAAAGCTATGGATGTCACAAAAGATAGAAGTGACAGACGAATCGTATTATTATGTATCACGTTACGTTTTCTGCAAAACCCACAGCATTTCCATGCTTGTCAATCTTTTATTGAATGAAACTGGTGGTATCAGAACGAACAATAGGCACATTGGGGGATCCGTGTAGAGAAAAAATCGAAAAGTATCTGAATAAAACTGGAGAGATCTTGACCATATTTATATTGTAACTAAAAAGAATAAGCTATCAATCGTGTACGATTATAGTTGTTCAATGATTGAGCTATCTAATGACCTCATTAAGTTATTGTCTCTGATTAATTAACTTAAACGTGTGGTGCCCATTGATAAAAAAAATCTCCTTTTCCTAAGTTTTTGAGCGCCCACGCTTATACGTTAATTAATAAAATTAAAAATGAGTGCTGAACCGTCAGCGCTCAAGCGCGGAGTGAATGTTAATGATCTTTTAAAATTCGAACTTTAAACACTCGTAAGCTTTATAGTCCAAGTTATTAACGTTTGATAATCTTAAGACCTTAAGGCTAAAAGCTTTTTAGCTTTTTAATACTCATAGAAACTATTTACAGTGATTACCAATTTTAAGAAAACTGGTAAAAAATTAAAGAAATAATGTTGCAGATGAACATACAATTCTCCTAATGGTAAGTGGATATACAAGACACATACCAACATCGATTAAAAATGACGAACGACGGCACTCCTGTATTAGACCATACCCTATGACGTGTTTAAGAAGATTAGTGATTTGATAGTAAATGTGGAAAAAGGACTAGGAAGAACAAGAAATAGGGAATGGGAGTATATTATTAACATTATACTGAATTTAGTAATTGCAAACATTATTTGCAATATGCTGCGACCATATGTATTGGCGAATACCAGTGTGGATTCAGACCGAACCACTCAACTTCAGACCAAATATTAACACTTAGGTACACAAATTCTGGAATCAAACCATGAAAAAACCATGAATTCAACATAGACACGCACCGCCTCTTTATTAATTTTAAATCTTTATTCCACTTAGTAGTACAAAAGGCGAGTTTATTGCCTGGAGGCATTATCTACCGGCCAACCGTCTGTTGGGAGGTGAGATAAATAAACTGTAAATATAATTTAAACGATACAATACAATTCTACATTTATACCAAGCGAAGCTGACTGTACAAGAGATACTGTAACGATATCATCTGCTGTCACACGTATTAGTGGAAAAACAACGTCAAGCAATTTCATCACCGCAAGGTTAGACACGTCACCCTATCCAGGCCAGAGGTTACGAAACTCTTAATCTCTTCATATGAGGTTAGCTATGATGAACAGTTCGTACGTGAAAGTTTACATTTTCCTTAAGTTTATCTATAATTATTTATTATTATTATTAATTATTTACTATCTATAATTATTTTTCTATAATTATTCCTTAAGTTTATTTATTTGTGAAATAAATAAATAAATAAATATAACTAAAGCACTTTTATAAGTTCTTCTTAAGTTATTGAGCGTATGTTCACGCTCGATACACTGTATCGATACCTTTATCGTTCGATCATCGATCAATTAAAATACCAAAATCAACTAAAACGTTACATACGTTACGGCTCTAGAGGTAGGCATTTGAAAGGCGGTAAAAATTACCTTCTGTCAACTTCTTCTGTCTGCGTGCCAACGTCTGTCATTCTGGACTGATGTTGGCATGGATCGCGGATGTCTATGGACGACATTATCCATTTACCATCACATAGACTGTTCGAGTATGCTTGTTTGACACCTTAAAAAAAAATGTTTGGCGGTAAATGTGTAACATTTTATTTATATCACTGGCATCACTCATGTGCCATGGAATTATCCACTATGTGGTTGATCGATGCCTATCATATAGTATTGGTTTTGTTAAACATTCATGTACGTTCTGTTATCTTTAAACAAATAAATAAATAAATATGTACCTATTATGTGAGTGCTAAAAGGAAAAAAAAGGAAAAGTAACATTATATTCGAAAATTAAAAATAAACAGTGAGAACAAACAATGGTTCTTCTTCTTGTTCCATCCAAAACTCCAAGTTACAAGCTTGATTTTAATTTAATGAAAATATTAAAATTTTCTTTTTGCCTTTTTCTCGAATGAATGAAGATTCTGAAGATTTGCCTTCCTTGAGTGACATGAAGACTTTTGCGGAAAATGTTTAAAAAGGCATTGAGATATACGGATTAAAGTACAAGAAGTGTAAAAGTCAAATTTCATTGGTTTACGGAGATTGGTAGGAGTGAGAGAGAGGATTCTGTAACATAAATAAGGAAAGTGACTGGTGTTGCAGGTGTCCATGGGCGGCGGTAACACTTACCATCACGTGAGACCGCTTGCTCGTCCGCCCTTTTCTCTATAAAAAAAAAAAGTGACTTATTCCATCAGAATCAAACTAGATAGATTTTACTTTTCAAGTAACTATTAATTAATTAGTTTAAAGAATATACAAATTTGTAATATTATTATTTCACTATTAAATTGTTTTAGTTATATTCTCAAACAAAAAAAGTGTTGAAATTATTAATAGTTTTTAAGAAGAACTGCTTCCGTCAGACAGTAAATTTGATTGTACTCGAATGAACTTTGTTCAATGTAATAATACCCGTAAAAAGATATCAATTTATTGAAAATGTAAAATAAGTGTAAACTGGACTTTATGTTGCGGTTTTCCTTCCGTTTTAGTCACATGAGCGTAAACAACATAAATAATTTTAATAAAACGTCAGACCTAAACCTCGCTTCCGATATCTAGATAGATGAATTGTCCAATACCGCATCACCAAATGACTATATATTTATTCACATATTAACATATAAATATTACAGTAGAAGTCGCAATCAATGAAACAGTGAATTTTACAGAACAGATCCGATAGATATAGCAAGTAATACATCCATTTTCGTACACACATACGACCTACTTGGTATAAGTATGTACGAAATACTTAAGTATACATTGGTATTTCCTGTTCACTATACTTCTAAATCCGAATTATTCTAAATCCACTCCTGTATCTCTAAAGGTGCCTACCTTTAGAGATTCAGGAGTGGACATCCGTGGACGTGTCGTTTGTCATTCTGGACCGATGGTGGCATGTCACGGATGTCCATGACGGTATCCACTTACACCAAGTGAACTCTATACTCGTCTGCTACATTCTTTCCATAAAATAACACCAATTACCTATTTATTGATATTTAATATTATTTCAATCCTTCTTTATGATTACTCTTCTGTACCTACGTGAACTATCAGTAAGATAAAAGTATTTAATCCGTCATCTCTTCCAATGATTTAAATAATAGCATATCCTTAATAAAATTAATAGTCATTCATAATAATAAAATATATTACATTATAATCTATATTAATAATGTAATAAAATCTGTGAGGTTATAGTATAAAGTCGGGCACAAAGAAACTGGTTGTAACCCAATGTAAGGTCGGTATTTGAAAGGGCTGTCTTAAGATATTTATGTGCTCGCCATTCGGTTTTCGTAGGCACACTGGACTTAGGTCTTTTGTGTGTATGTCACCAAATACGTTTACATTATTTAACAAAGCCTATAAAACGAAGGAATCTATCTTAGTTACATTGTATACAAATATCGGAGTCAGTAGATGTGTGAGAAATTTAGAAATTAATGTGTGAGAGTTAAAATTCAAATAGGTATTCAAATAGTTGATCCACATAAAACAGAAACTATAAGAGAAGTAAGAAAAAATTGAAAGATTGATACTATAAAAACCTGTTTTATATAAGTATTTTAAACTTGTGTAAAAACTTTCCAAACAATTCGAAAGTATAGAGCACTTTGGAAAAAGATCGAGCAACAGAAAATGAGTGAAAATGTAAATGTACTTACTACACGGACATATTAACTGCAAAGACATTTCCGTAATTTAAAGTGACTTAACATTCATTTTTGTTATCACTTCACTTAAACTACTTTATTAAAAAACTACTTTCATTTTTCACTGTAAACGAAACAAGAATCTTTAAAATACAGCAAAAACACTGCAAAATGGACGACGCTCTCTCACAGGCCCCTCTTACGACTCTTGCGAGATCGAACCGAACTCCTCATTTCGTCATATTAACCTGTACGATTACATAAGAAATGTCAACGACGACGATGTAGCTCCAACGAGAAAAGAACATGTACTGAAAAAGATATATCGACGTATACGCATACCTACTTAACATCAAAAACGATTTGTCCCGCCTCTAGAGCCAAGGTTGACCCGAAATGTCATAGATTTATTATTTGAATAGGCATAGATTGAATCATCCTTAGCTATCCGAGACGTGACATAAAAGGCGTGTCATATCTTCCAAAATTCAGACGTTCCTAGCTCATTTGTTTCTTTGTCGCCCAAAGTTAAGAAATCAAAATCTTTATTGACTAGATGAAAACGAGAGTTGCAGCAACAAATTTCAAAAAAATATCGTTCAACAGTTTTTAAAGCATGCAGTAAAATGGTCCCCCGCAGCGTAACAGCTGATTCATCTCACGGTATTGACATTCAATTACATTTACTTAAGCATCACTGCACAATTTTAAATGTTAACGTACGTAAATCCAATTATTTTTGTTTATACGAAACATAATTCGTCTGTGTTTATTGGATGCTTTCTGTTAAAAAAAATGCGACGAATTGCGGCATAAAATGTACTGTAATAATCTTTCTCCGGGAGACAAGGTCAACGATTCTGACACTAAAAACGTACGTTTAGTTCATTGCTCGTTAGCAAGTGTTAAAAATAAAACAGCATCTTCAGAACAGGTAATATAACTTGTTTCAAAGATAACATCGAAATGCCAAAGAAGCGCCCCAGTTTCAAAAGGCGAGTGCCCCTCATGATGATAATACGAGTTTGAAAGCGAAACCAAGGTCGCTACCAAAGTTTCTATGTGTTACCAAGAGACTTTTAAACGTGAGCACACTTAGTTGCAATCTGTACCTCGTAAAAAACTTATGTTAATGGCCGCTAGTGTCGTCGTTTAAAACTGTCTGTTAAGTAACATTAACGAGAACGGCGTTTAGACGAAATGTAATTGTATTTTTAACTTTTGCTCTGTGCTACATTGAAATGTAGATATTTTAACCTTTCCTTGTTAAAATATTTAGAAATATGTAAAACAGTAGTAGCGTAAAGCCATGCATGAATATATTGAAGATTTTAAAACTAAGTGTGTAAAACAGTAGTAGCGTAAAGCCCCATGCGTGACTGTATTGAAGATTTTAAAACTAAATGTGTAAAACAGTAGTACCGTAAAGTCATGCATGACTATATTGAATATTTTAAAACTAAATGTGTAAAACAGTAGTAGCGTAAAGCCATGCATTACTATATTGAAGATTTTGAAACTAAAGGTGTAAAACAGTAGTAGCGTAAAGCCATGCATTACTATATTGAAGATTTTGAAACTAAGGGTGTAAAACAGTAGTAGCGTAAAGCCATGCATTACTATATTGAAGATTTTGAAACTAAAGGTGTAAAACAGTAGTAGCGTAAAGCCATGCATTACTATATTGAAGATTTTAATACTGTAGAAGATGATCGAAACGAAATAAGGTAAGTATTTACACGGCAATGTAACAATGACAATGTAAAATGAGTTAAAATGGTTATTGATATTAAAGAACTTGAAGTAAAATATTATGAGATAAAAGAAGATAATAATTACTGTTAAAAAGTTGAATGCAATCTTAATAGTTACGTCTGATCACGTTTTTTTTAAAAACTGGGCACATTCGTCCTTACAATTGCCTTATATCGTTATAATACATAGTTAAGATTTGTTAACCAGGCTTCTAGGACACTCACATTCATGTTTTAATGTCCATGGCAGACTGTCTATTGTTTGTGTGGCATTGGACCACAGTCGGCACTAAAGTAATCGAAGGCCCAGTACAAGAAACAAAGTAGAAGCTTAAGCGATCTATGAACTTTTTAGGTAAAGTAATAAAAAAATAAATTAAATTCATTAAAAACTCTTACAATGATTGTACAGTATGCTGTACGGTAATGATTTTATGCAAGATAAGACAACACAATACCTAAATCTATCATGCACAGGAATTTGAAAATGGATAAGTATGTACGGATCATTGGAAGCAGAAAGGAGTTTGTGTCAAAGAAGAAATAAAATTTGAATGTAAACTTGAGACATGGTCGAGAATCGGAGAAAAATAAAAATAATGAGTCGATCCTAACTAAATAAATATTAGCTACCGATCAAGGATGATAAGTTGATTATAGTAATTCGGCTATTGGCCGAGGCACTTGTAATGACTTATGAATCAAGTAAGCCCTGACAAGTAATTTAAACACTAAATCTGTTCCTCGACACCATATAACGCTGTCTAGATTATCCAGTTGTGAACGTCAGTTGTTTAGCATTTTTAAATTACAGAGTTCTGTGTAATTTGTTAGGAGCACTATTAATTATGGAATTTTATTCTTTATCGTACGCTCTCCTTTTATAGTTTACACCATCTCCGATGGCTATATCTGCTATCGACTGATAGTGGAAATAATTGGACCGATCGTGCGGCCAGTTCGCCGGCTCGTGGACGTTTCGACTGATACCGTTTCACGGATAAGGATCTACATTTTGTAGCGTGTTTCAACAATTATTGCTATCGATATAAACATTTTAGTTGCATACATTAAAAACAGGATTTAATTGTTACTTTGTCTGAATATCTTGATGAAGGCAAGGTTGGGTTAGTTTTTATAATTGACACGAAAATAATATATATTGCTTTCACCTGGTTCGAGAACATCGTCGTAATAATCGTCATCGTAATCGAGAACGGCGTGAAGTTGTGTTTTGCCTCCAGAATCCCCAGTTTCCACTTTAGTGAACCCTGGAGGTCGATCGGGGGGAGACTGTCCACTAGCAGAACTGCCAGCACTTTTCGTTTCAGTCTCACTCAGTTGTCGCGGAAGACTTGGAGCTGGTGTAGATGACAGTCCACTTATAAAGTTAAAATTATTCACATTTTGATTCGGCTTTCCCTCGAACCTTCGACTAGAGGAAGGACTTGGCGTTGTCGCAGGCGGATAAAGTGCGTCCGCACCTTATCCGCCTGCGGCGACTATTAATTATTGAATTTTATTCTTTATCGTACGCTCTCTTTTTATAGTTTACACCATGTCCGATGGCTATATCTGCTATCGACTGATATTGGAAATAATTAAATCGATCGTGCGGCCAGTTCGCCGGCTCGTGGACGTTTCGACTGATACCGTTTCACGGATAACGATCTACATTTTGTAGCGTGTTTCAACAATTATTGCTATCGATATAAACATTTTAGTTGCATACATCAATAACAGGATTTAATTGTTATTTTTTCTGAATATCTTGATGAAGGCAAGGTTAGGTTAGTTTTTATAATTGACACGAAAATAATATAAATTGCATTCACCTGGTCCCGGAACATCGTCGTAATAATCGTCATCGTAATCGAGAACGGCGTGAAGTTGTGTTTTGCCTCCAGAACTCCCAGTTTCTACTTTAGTGAACCCTGGAGGTCGATCGGGGGGAGACTGTCCACTTGCAGAACTGCCAGCACTTTTCGTTTCAGTCTCACTCAGTTGTCGCGGAAGACTTGGAGCTGGTGTAGATGACAGTCCACTTATAAAGTTAAAATTATTCACATTTTGGTTCGGCTTTCCCTCGAACCTTCGACTAGAGGAGGGACTCGGCGTCGTCGCAGGCGGATAAGGTGCGTCCGCGTACCCGGGGTTGTACTGTGGACGTTGTAAACCTGATTGAGCAAGTCTTCTTTGTTCATAATCATAATCTCCACTCGGATCATGTACATACTGTCCAGTATTGTCATACGTTGGATTAATTTCCTGTACACGCTGATTTTCTATTTGTATATCGAGCCTAGTATTTTGTTGGAAGACTTGTGTGTGTAGTTGGGTGTTGTAAGGGTTTTGTGGGACGTTTTCGTGACGAGGATAATGAGAGTATTGATTTGGGGGAGGCAAATAAGAGGAGCCGGCACGTTTTCTTAGCTTTGATCTCCGCTGATTCGAGGGAGGAGCAAATGGTTCATTGTTTGATTGTTGAGGATAATCGGGTTGATGTTCATCTGGTGAATATAGGAGGTCGTCGAGACCGAGGCGAAGCGGACCTGGTGAGGTGGGCGCGAGTGCGGGCGTCGCGGCACTGACCGCTGCTAGCGTGAAATTAGCTAAAGCCATCGCTCAATATACAGTCGGCATTGGCGCAAAATGCCAACTCGCTAAGTCAATATAACGTATGTTCGACGAGGCGCTATTACGGCCGCGCTTGCATAATAATGTGAACGGCGTGGGATCGTCTAGGCGCGCGACCGTCTTCTCATTGTTGGAATTGAGAATACACTGCACTGACACTATGACACTGCCTTTTGTGGTGCGACACTTAGACACACGCCGACGTTGTATGTCTGAAACAATTGAAAATAAATTATTGCGTTTTATCTATATTGTTCTTTACATAGGCGTAAAATATGCGACACTGAGGAATGTGGTTAGAATATGAGCTGAGAAGAATGTTCGTAATTCATAAATTTGGAAGGCTTGCTGGACCAGTTTTGTGCATTGTCATGGCAGGCGTTTATGGCTGGATTTCCCCCATCTTGAGATATCGTTGCCAGTTTACAAATGGCAATATACTTTGAAAGGCGCGAGTCGTGATGCCACTAAACGCCGCAGATGGTTTCGGTATAGAAACACGGGAAACCCAACACCAAATAAGTTGTATGATCTTTTTAAATGTCTCATTGAATGTACCATGAAATCTTATCTATGTTTATCTATATTAAGCGGAATTAAAATATATACAACAAGATTTATCAAGTTTGAAGATCTTGATATTGATAATTTCTTATGATTAACTAAGTATATATCGTATTTCAAGTTCTTTTATTATTGTTATGTTTTTAATATATGCTACCGAATTAGGTAAAATACAGTACAATCAATGGGGTCAAGTTGTTATAATTGCCAGTATTATAGAGCGGTGGCGGCTTGTTTGAACTGAAGCACATTTGTCTGTTGGTGACAAAGTATCTATGTATGGTAAATTGTGAGCAAAATTGTGGGCCGCACAATCACTAGATCGCTATCAAGTAACGTGCAACTAGCAGAGTATGCGCTATTTATTGATCTGTAAATTGTTTTCAAAATATATGATGTTATATTGTATGATGTTTATATGATGGAAACCTGTACTTGTAATATTACACTTATCTTGCGCTAAAGATAAACGTTTTGTGGTGAAAAGCGTGTAATAATTTAAATCATTTAATAAGTTTTTATAGTGGTACAGAAAGAATTTAAAGAATGTCGTTACAGTGCAACAGGTTCCGATGAGTCAATGCTACAAGGCCTTGTTACATTTTTATTACCTACTCTGAATATGATGTTTCCGTTTGAAGAAGGCTTAAACTTTGTTTCGGAGTAATCATAAATTCCATTTTTAAAGATCACCTGTGCAATAAATCGACTTTGATATCTTTACCCGGCTGTAAGCGATTATCTGTTTATATGTTAATTTTAATAAAGTTTCTGAATTGTTTTTTAAACGTTACATGCTTTAAATGCGTTTTATAAGCTTTATATCAGGATGTAATATAACCTACTTAAATGTCTATCAATACAATGGCAATTACGACCACCATCGAACAATAAACCCACAGAGGTACACATCTGTTGTTAAATTAGGTAAATCAAGCGTTCGAAGAAAAACAAACTTGTTTCCAGCTCCGCAAACACAACGCTGTAGAACAAACCTATTCGTTGAGTTGAAGAAATTGATTTGAACGATAAAGTACAAATAGGCATGGACATAGACCTATCTCTATGCCTATATGCCTATTAACCTATATGTCTATGGCGGCGTATGCCTATGCATAGACATAACTTTATTCCGACACAACAAAACACAAAAGGTAAGAAACAAACAAATTACACATATGAAGAAAAAAAGAATGAACATAAAATAAAGGAACACAAATAAAAATGCTTAATCTATAAAATTAATATGTGCATTGCTACGTCGGATACGGTCTCCAACTCAGCATGTTATGCCGCTGACGAACCACAGCGTATGGTTTTCAGTGGAGCCATTGAAGATGCACGGACAGTGATAAAATTGAGTAAAATAAAAAAAAACTAAATAAATAAATAAACGATGCTAAAAATAAAGAATCAAAATAAAAAGCTGTTATAATGTATATTATACGTAACTCGATTACGAATTCAAAAAGTTTGTAGTTGTGTGGACGCCTGATTGGCAGTTGGCACACTTGGCAATGCGCACCGTCGCCTCGAGGGTCGCGGTCGAAGGAATCGAAATGTGCCTTATGATGACTGATAAGTAATAAGACAAAAAAATCAGTAGCGTTGCGACTTTCGATTGATCGTTTGGTCGTCGATAGTCGTCGTATCACATACGACGATACAAAACCAACTGCCAATTTCACAAAGCAGCATCAGATATAATATCGATTTTCGGAACTCCAACAGAAAAATAGTTTGGGTCTATATTTCGGTTAAGTTCATAGATTAGCCAAATGGGTATAATAGTTCAAATTATACATATAATAAATTAGTACAAACCGTAATATAATAAAGTAATCAATAACTA
The DNA here is from genome assembly GCA_914767545.1 of Sesia apiformis. Classification (NCBI taxonomy): domain Eukaryota; kingdom Metazoa; phylum Arthropoda; class Insecta; order Lepidoptera; family Sesiidae; genus Sesia; species Sesia apiformis. Next base: position 11,651,806 of record OU611963.1, on the reverse strand, counting down.
TACGTACAAACGATACCTACGTAATTGGATACAGCTCTTAAACATAAAACTTTATAACTTTTATATACGAATATATCTTTTTCCAAAATGTACAGAAAATAGTGAAATGTTCCTTCCGACAAGCGCCTGCCATCAGTCAGTTTTTAGAATTGTTCGTATATAAGATACCGCCTCGTGAATACAAGTCTAAGTATACATTGGAATAAAGCTAAGAAAGAAAGGTGTGTGACTTACGATAAATAACTTTACTGTGTAATATCGTTCCCATAGAGGCAAAATCGATTATTTGTAAATTTTCTCTAAACATGATAATTATGCCAAAAATTCAGCTTTTCCATCTCACCCTACAGATAATATATTATCGGTAGGAACTTTGTTACAATAAACCGTTTCGGAGATATTGAGAAAAAAAATTGATTTCTTTTCTTGATTTTCAAATTGTTCTTAAATTTTTACCGCGATATACAAAAAAAATAATAGATTTCCCATTCAAACTAATAAATAAACATTAGAGTAGATTTAAGTTACGAGTTAATTAGTTAAGTAAGTTATTAGTTAGAGTAGTACATTATCATAGTGTATCATGACTAATAAATAACAACTATTAGAGGCGAGAAAGATAGTTTTAAAGTACTTTCCAAATACTTTTTCTAGTAACCAAACTTTCAAATCGAGTTTTATCAAAATCGTTTATATTATGATTTAAATATTGTTCGATTAAGGTCCGGGAAATTGAATAATCTTATTGATGTTATCTTTTCTAACCTACGGAGTTTCCTGCGTAGGTCGTACGTAATTGGTTTGGAGTCTACGTCAGAATATACCTATGTGCCAAACAGAACGGATGTTCTGTTTAGTAGCAATAAATACCCGTAAGATCGAGATACGGAGGAGGATAACACGTCAACAATCAAATAACGGGTATAATCAATTTAAATAAAAAACTTTTCTCTTTTAAGTAAATACTTTGTTATCTCTAGTAAAATTCTATTATTAAATTACATATTTATGTAAATAAAATGATTTTGTTTTACATTTTTCTTACTCTATAGGTACCTATATTAATATTATTATATTAGGTGTCCCAAAAATTCAAAGTATTTATTAATTCAAAGTATACAGACCTACTTATTTTTGTATGTGATATCAAAACGCACGTAAATCAAATTTCATGACCTTTTTACTACGGCAAACCGTGCCGTGCCGACTTGCATCGAAACATGCCAGTATTTGTATACTCAGGACAGCGCGCGCTTACGTGTCGACGTGCATGTGATTTCCAGTTGTATTGTCAGTAAACTTATTGGTTTTAGTCAATAAACATGTGAGTGGAATTGCGCAATTTTAAAAAGGGTATATTTTTAGTAGGGGACGTAAACATCAAACAACGGGCTCAAAACTTGCCTCCAATGGACAAGTACTCACAGTTTTGTTTTATAACATCCGTGAAGTGATATTAACTATTAATGAAAGCGTATTAATGTTTGCAAAGTTCAATAACTGGGTTCCATGTACGTGCCACCTTACATCCATCCTCGCGATTGAAATTTCGGCATTTTAAGTCGGCAATAGCAGAGCACCTATTAGAGACAGGAACCAATCATTGGATTGAATTACACAAACCAAAAGTAATTTCAACTAAACGCCATTACATACCGCGTTTGGTCCGAGAGGCTATAGAAATTAAAAAATGTTACACTTATAATAAGTTTTTATAATAATTCTCATCGCACCTCCCAATGTATCTCTCTGTTGAACTGAAAGGTTAGCTGACAGAGATTGCATTAAGGCATTAAGCTCGCCTTCTGTACGACAATGTGCAATAAAGTTTGTTAAATAAGAAATAAATCAAATAGTAAAAATAATAAAAGTAGCCCGTTCACTAAGCATGTGACACCATGTATCACGATAGTCACGATGCAGTTTAAACATAAATAAAGAATACAGTTCCTACAACCGTGAGAAAGGATCGTGTGGGAATCGTGCTACTTAATTAGATGAAGATTACACCTTATTAGCTCTGTTATGTAAGAGAGAATCGATACGAGTCGATATACTCGTACTGTATCATGATAACCGTTTTGATCGTGTAACAGCTATAGGGAGCTATTTAAATATAATAAAACAATAAAAAACACCACAATATAACTTTTAATACAATACATATTGAGTGTGGTGTTATCTATTTATTAAATACTACCTGTTGCCCGCGACTTCATTTGCATCGTCTTCAAATACTAATTCAGAAACCTTCACGGGCGCACGCCCAACTCACCAAAGTTTCATCGCAATCGTAACCAGCCCTTTCAGTGTCCATTGATGGACATGGCCCAAATAGATAAAATAGATATTTAAGTAAATTAATAGATTTCCCGGGCTTTCTGGTCGCTCGCTAAGGCTGCTGAAGGTAACTTCTTGAAGGTAACAGTCGTCACTCCCTCCACTGCAGAAACTCGATAAGTCACTGGCCCATGGGGCGAAGGAGAAAGCCGATCTCTTGGGCTATCTCTTTGCCTCAAACTCGACACTGGACGATAGAGGTGCGTCTAGCATCTCTTGATATCCGAAAGTCGAGTGGGTCAGATGGTATTCCTGCAGTGGTGCTTAAATTTTGCGCTCCCGACTTGTCCCCGGTGCTTATGCGACTCTTTAGGCTCTCATACTCTACAAAAAGCTTCCCGTCAACATGGAAGGTAGCTCATGTTCACCCTTTGCCTAAAAAGGGTGACCGCACAGACCCGGCCAACTACAGGCCAATAGCGATCACCTCCCTCCTCTCCAAGGTGATGGAGCGTGTCATAAACACACAGCTCCTTGGGTACCTAGAGGATCACCAGCTGATTAGCGACCGTCAATATGGATTTCGCCATAATCGCTCCGCTGGTGATCTTTTAGCGTATTTAACACACCGCTGGGCTGACGCCATTGAGAGTAGAGGCGAGGCTCTGGCTGTAGGCCTAGACATTGCGAAAGCTTTTTACCGGGTATGGCACAAATCGCTGCTTTCCAAGTTACCATCTTTCGGGATACCCGAGGGATTATGCGAATGGGTTGCCAGTTTCCTGACTGGACGGAGCATCAGAGTCGTTATCGATGGTAGCTGCTCCGACACCATGTCTATTAACGCTGGCGTCCCGCAAGGCTCCGTGCTGTCCCCAACTCTGTTCCTTCTGCATATCAACGACCTGTTGCAAATTGGTGACATACGTTGCTAAGCAGATGACAGTACTGGAGACGCGTTGTACAGAGGCCGCGCCAACATCCCTCGGGTCGAAGTGGAAGAGAGTCGCGCCAGGCTTGTGTCTGAAATCGAAGACTCTTTAGATCTAGTCTCGATTTGGGGTTCTCTGAACCTAGTGGATTTCAACGACAATAAGACGCAAGTCTGTGCGTTCACCGCTAAAAAAAAAACCCTTTTGTTGTAGCACCTCGCTTTCAGAGCATACCTCTTAAGATCTTGGAGAGTATCGGGATCCTTGGTATCGACATCTCCAGCAAAGTCGAATTTAGGGGTCATCTGGAAAATAAGGCCAAAATGGCCTCCAAAAAGCTCGGTGTGCTGAACAGAGCGAAGCGGTACTTCAAACCTGGGCAACTCCTTATGCTTTACAAAGCTCAGGTGAGGCCCCATATGGAGTGCTGCTCTCATCTCTGGGCCGGCGCACCGAAATACCAATTGGACCCATTTGACTCCATCCAACGACGTGCTGTTCGTATTGTCGACGATCCCACTCTCACGGGCGGTTTACAATCCCTCAGCATTCGGAGAGACGTTGCGTCTCTCTGTGTGTTCTACCGCCTGTACAATGGGGAATGCTCTGAAGAATTGTTTAATATAATTCCCACCTCGGGTTTCTACAACCGCACCTCCCGTCACAGAAGTGCGGTCCATCCGCATTTCCTCGATACGGAGGTGTCGCGCACTGTTCGGTCCAAAAATTATTTTATACCGCGAACCCGTAGGCTGTGGAACGAACTGCCTCAAGAGGTCTTTCCATTGAGCTACGATATGGGGTTCTTCAAGAGAGCTGTGAATAGGATTTTGCAAGGTCGGCGGCGCGCCCGCATACCCCCTGGTGTTGCAGGTGCCCATGGGCGGCGGTAACACTTACCATCACGTGGGACCGCTTGCTCGTCCGCCCACTAATCTATATAAAAAAAAAAGATAGATAACACTAGGATTCTCTCTGCCGTGGATCCATAGACATACATACAAAGATGAATATAAATTACCTATGATTAGGGCATTTGTGGCTTACGCGACGGCCTAGTTAAGGCCGAACGCACGTTTTTAATATTAGTAATTATTTCAAATGAGTAGAAAAACAATAACAAGTAGAACGCACCGAGAAAGACTTGCCAAAATACCTCTTATTATAATCAATTATCGTCATTAAACTACTTTAACTATCTTCGGCGGCCTTTCTTAAACTACTTCTACAATCATTATCATATATCAAGTGTACGGTAACCCAAAACCGTACATTTTACGGTCCTTCGAGCCGGATTATATAACCGTTGTAATTCCTGTCATTATGATGTGGTGGCTGGAATGTGCCCATAAGCCTTATCATAATGTATTTGTTATAAGGGTATGTGTGTTATAAATTCAATGTGTATTGTATATATACAATACAATACAATATTGTATGTGTATTGTATATATCATAATGTGGTATTGTGTTATAAATTCAAATGTCATGGGTGTTGAAAAATATAATAACTATAAGTATAAATAATAACTATGGTAGATGGGAACGCGCGTCTTAGCTATCTATACCTATATAACCCATTCATTTTAGACACAAAATCATGCAACCTTCACAAAAAATCCCAGTTAGTAAAATTATATACTTACAACGCACTGTAATAAAGTAAAATTTATTATATAGAGTAGTAGTATATACACGTACGCCTTGCCACTGAGTGTATTATGTGTAGTACCTATCCAAATGAATAGTTTATTTGTGTACATTCCTTGCACTCGACAACAAAAACGGTTGGTTCTACAAAATAAACGTATAAAATCTTTATTGTAGAAAATTTTCTGATATATAATTTTTACAGTGACCTCTATTGACATCCGAGCTATAGAAAGCGAGATTTTCCTAAAAAACAGTATTTTGTGACCTAAAATATCTCAAAACACACACATGATATCAATGTCGATTTTTAAAATATTGTTTGGAACACTACCTACTACATATGCCAAATACCTATACCTATTACATACCTATTGCCAATAACTATTACATGAGGCGTATCCCAAAATTCAGCTAACTGGTATTTTTGGGAAGATAAAACCTAAAATGACTAGGCTAAATAGTAGACAGCTAAAACGCTGCGTGGCTGTATGTAACTAATGACTCAAGGTGGCGCGGGAGTGTCCCTTCTACTTTAGTTATTATTTATTCTTATGCTATTATCCACTGTCTTCGTTTTAATCCTATAAATTATTAGGAAGAAAAATAACTTTTAGACATTTAAATTTAGGGGACAGACTTTTATATATAAAAATATTTTATATAGGTATATGTATTTTTATATATATGACAGTTTGATATAGGTAACATTAGAGGTTTTCGCGTTTTTCACACATATTTAAACGGGTCACAAAGCGTGTGTTTACCTTAGGTATTTATTGTTCCTAGACGTTAAAATAATGGTTAAAGAAGATGTTTCCTTGTCCCACACTATGTATAGAAAATTAATACACACCTAGATACCTACATGCCTCCTCTCATCACCACCGCCGACAACTACAAGACACTACTAGTAGCTGGCTGTTTCATTGAATAATAAAGCACGAGACCTCTGTGACCCTGAAGATTTAAAGGATGAGTTGTTACATGTTCCGGAGGTACTTAAACGAAAAGACATCCTGAGGTCAGCGGACAACAGGCATTTAAGCCGTACGATACATGAGTGACGGACAAAGTGGGAACAGTATTAAGAAAATACTCCATTAAGACTGTATATAGGCCGTTCTCCAAAGTAGAGGAAAACCTACGCACACCAAAGGATTTAATACCCTATCAGATGCCAGGTCTATAAGATCTGCAGCTATGGTAGTTAGTTCGAGTAGTTAGCTATGGTAATAGTCCAAACAAAGCGTACCGTAGCAGAAAGGGTTAAAGAACATATCGCAGCTATGAAGAATCGCCAGACGAATAAATCGGCGATAGCGAACCATGTACTCAACGCCGGAATCAATCACTGGATAGTCCAAAAATAGTCCGGCATAGTCCAAAAATCCTCTCTATTGATCGCTACTATTTCTCCAGGATTGTGCGTGAAGCAATTGAAATCAAGAAACAGAAATTTCAATCTAGAAGATGGATACAAATCTAATGGAATCCAGTAGTTAATAAATTTAATAAAATTATACCTCGTGATTTTTCGTTCGACGCTTCTTCTGATATTGTGAGTGTTGTGTGCGCCGCAGCTTTTCGGACTATGAAGACCACATGCGGATAGTTAATAAAACTGCTCGCAACTCTTAACGTGGACTACCCGCCACTTCAGTCAGCTTGTGACCATAGTTGGTGCAACGCAACCGAAATGTCGAGTAAAATAAGTAAAGTAAATATACGCGATGAGACCCGTTTAAATAAGTGTATTAATAAGTCTTTTACATAATCGTTATAAGCTTACCACTTACCACTAGATATAAAATTCCAATATTAGAAACCGAATATTAAGAAATGTTGAAAAAGTTACACGTGTTAAAGTATTTACATAATACCTACGGACGGATAAAAATAATTATGCAAATTAAATTTGTATTTCCTATAATGGTGGATATAAATAAATGAACCTACTGATAACGACAAGTGTCTTTCTTACATACAAAGGTTATTTTAAGGGAGGAACCAATTTTAGGTATTTATTGTATACGATTTTAAATGTTTTAGAAAGTGTTATATAATTTTCGTACCATAGCGTTTTCCTCTGCAGATTGGTTATACCCAGTAAATCTCCTGTAAATTGTTATTAGTATAACAATTTACAGAAGATTTAATGGGTATGACCGATGGGTATGGGTATGTAGGTATATCAAGATATTATATGTATATTTTAAGTAATTTTTATGTATATCGAGATATCTAGATATTTTTTTATTTCGGCACGTGGATTATCGCACTAAGTTTTGTGTTTACGTTTTCTGTTATTGATAATTGAAAAATACATACTTAAGTATACATGTGGTTACAGACGAAATGAGGTGAAACAGCATGTAAAAATATTATGCGGATCTTTTTTTGCAAAAAATGTATTTTGCAGTTGTTACTTACTAATTTATTTCACACTAATTTTCTTAATACAAAACTCAAAATAGAAGATTTTTACGAAAGAATAAATAACAATATATTATTATGTTAAATATCTATTGTCTATATATTCTTAAATTATACCATACCATACCACCAGCATGTGTCTCTCCACTACGGGATACAGGCCTCTCCTAAGAAATGCCACACGGTCTTCGGCTCTTATCATCCAGCCACTACCGGCCACTGCATTCACCACTCATCAGTCCACCTGAGCAAAGGCGTCCGCGTCCCACGCTACTTTTTCCGGTATTCCTAAGCGATACCGCTCGCTAAAGTTAATTGAAATTTATTACAATAATAATACGAAATGATGTGATAATATTAAAACATGTTAAAATGCCCGCTAAAATTAATCAATACCTACTCATAATAATATGAAATAATGTCATAATATAAATTAAAACTGTTACAGTAGGTACAGTTTATCTCTAAATAAAATCGCTAATACAATAGATACTACCAGTTGCAAATTGAAAAGTCGCTGACGCAAATCTGCTAGTTAAATGGTATTAAAACACTTCCTGACAAAACTAGTCCAAGAGGTACCTATTGAAAATACTCAGCTATTGTTAGCAACTATACTTCATAATTTGAGTAGGCAGGTTTGATTCTTAATCGATCACTACCCATTGACTTTAAATGTCAGTGTTAACTCTCATTAGACGGTATTTAATTTAAATAAATTACGCCTGGTGATAACATTTTGCGGTGTTGACACAGAGATTAAACACAATGAAACAAATTGTACTCTTTCTTGAATTTCATTAAGACAAACAGTCATTAATCGACCTTATAATTTGTTCAAGTCAGCTAAAGTTAATTATTAGCTCCCTCCTCTTCCATGCATTGTGGTGCTCACTGTTGGGGGATAATTACTACATAGACATATACACTTTTGAATTAAGAGCGGATTTAGGGTCTACTGGTCGTGTGATGTCAGCCGGTTTCAGAATAGCACCAGCTCATCTCTTCCTGTGCGTGTCGTAGAAACGAGCTACCTCAAAGCGCCAACCCGCAACCCGCTTGGCCAGCGTGACATCTCTAGTGCGCAAGACAATGTGCGTTGAACAAACCCATATGTCTGGCTGTGGACGAAAAAAAATCGCAAGTCGCTCGGATTTGATCGACGCAATGCTTAGATGTGCTCGCGATTTCGTTTGCGTAAACTTTAATATAATGAAAAACTCTCAAGCGTCTCTAAATTCTGAAACGGATCTTTGTATAAAAAGTAGCATATGTCCTTCTCCTTGGCCTAATAAATCTTCATGCAAAATTTAATTATAATTTAATGCTTCGTTGGTTGAGTAATTAGTAAACAGATTTAAATATTGGTGTGATCAATTAACCTAGGGGTATCTCACGAATGTAACTTACTAATTTAAGTTACATTCGAAAGATCGTGAGTTCAAACACAGGCTCTCGTTACTGAGTTTTTACTTTTTAAATTAACTAGTGATAATTGTAAGCAAAACCAATATGAAATATAATACGTTTTTGTTTTGTCTTATAAGTAAATTTTGACTTTGGCAACTTTCACCTTTGCTTGTATCGTGATGCAAACAATAAATTTAACTTCTACAAGTTCGGTGTATTTATTAAAGTATACATTCCTCAACATCCTTCTATGGCTGCAAGATTTGCAAACCCCTACAAATACCTTTAATTACCTTTTCAAAGGTTTTTATGTGTTGTCAAAATTTTAAATGTTTATATACTAGTATGTTAATATCTACTGCACTGCATGATAACTGATAATAGAAATATTCCAAGAAATAGTACGTTATGATTATTATGACCTTAGAAATGTAGAAAATGACTTTCGAAAAATCCGTAAATGACGCGTGACTCATTGATTGAGCGATTGTGTTTTTTAAAGGGAGTGCTAATACTGTTCGGTCGTTGAATATTTGACTAATGATAACCTAATTCATTTACGACAGTTTATTATTGAAAATAGTCATTTATATTACACCCGTCACATTTTTGACATGTGCATATATTTTTAATTTCAGTTTCATTTTATATTTTTTTATAGAGAGAAGGTGTCAGAAGAGCAGTCCACCAGAAAGTCCACGGACAAGAGCCTCAACCTACCCCACAGTGGTTATGCGCATGTTCATGACGCACTTTGCCATTGACAAGTTTCTTTGCTACTGATATTTATAACTTTTTATGTCAGACTGAATTTACGAGATTCCCACGGATATTTTATAAATTTAAAATTATGTATAAATTATGTATTTCCCGTCTATGCTGAATAAAAAAAACAATTGAAAGTCGAAAATCGAATGTTGCACATTTTTTAAAACTTTTTTTAAAAAAAAGTTTCACTCGAAAATCTCACACCATGAGGGTTTTATGTCAATTCAAAGTATCTATTACTATAAAACGGCAATTTCATACTTTAACCCGTATTATATATTTATTTATACCCCCTTTTTTGTTTTATCTAATACATCGCTTGCTTGCAATTTCTCTATGACAACGTTACGTATTTTTTCGCTTTACAGAGTAGATCGTGTATGAAAATAGTGCTTCAATAGTCGAAGAACAAGAGGTCAGTTTTCACGAAAGAAATTAAGTGTTAAGATGTTAAGATTTTTTTATTTAACCCCTGTATTAGGGATGTTTTGAATTGCAAAAAAACAATATTCTTGAATACGAATAGTTTGCGTCCCTATTCGTGAATACTCATACCATACTCGTACTTGATGTGCTACCAAGCACTGACAAAATTAGTAAGTGATATTTAGTCCAATTTAATGCTAGTGCTATAAATATTTCTTTAGTTCAATCAGTTAGTACCTTTTTATTTAATCTAAAGTTAAATACCTACTTAACTTTAAATGAAACTAAAAAAATCATTTAATAATTAAACTAAAAAATCAGTTTCCTAAGGTACCTATCTATTCTCGACTCTCATTCATGAGGTCATGAGTTCAAACCTAAGCCATTACTAGTGTACAAGAGGTGGCCTGTAATTGCAGTGGGACCATAAAAGCTGATATCGAAGCGATATAACTAGTTAACAATAATAACGAGTTTTATTTTAGACTCATTGAGTAACATCTAAAGAAGTTTTCCTAATTTATTTATAAACTAGCGTTAGGGTTTCCGTATGAAATTTGACATCCTATATTGTGACATCATTTTATACCAAGTTTCAAGTTAATAGGACCATTAAATAATGTTTTCCCATACAAACTTTGACATCCTACTGAACACAAGCCTTTCCGTCATAAAAGGAAGCTATTGTCGAATTTCAAGTTTCTAGCTTCAACAGTTATGTCTCGGCATTGATGACTGACTAGTCAGTCAGGACATTCCATTTTATATGTACAGACGGCCAATCATAATGTTGAACCCTTTAGAGTTGAGTTTCAATTGGCACATTTAAAACATAACGGCGATTTTCGCTTGCAAATCAGAACTTTTCAATTAGATTTGCATTCATAATAATAATTATTTAGTAGAGAAATTAGTAGAGTATTTAAATTTAGTAGAGAACTTAATTGGTTTGTATATTTAGAACCTCATAGCGTCATGGCGTGAAATGACGTCATGAATTATTATTTTACGTAAATATAAAATGGTCCGTGAATCGAATGAGCAAAGGCCCGCAAATTGTCGACCTTGTCACTACAATTCGAGCAGTTCATTGGAATGTAGCCGTGACCGTGAATGTGTAATAGTCGGAAGATTTTTTTACGAATTAGTCGATAATGGAGACAATATTGATTCTCTAAATCTGGTGTGAAATATGTCATTGTTAACGTTGTTAAGCTGAAATAATGTAATACAATTAAAATTGTCTATAGATAGTCTAAATTATACGTAGCCGAGGAGCACACCGTATGGATTTATCTACGAGTATATCATAAAGTATCATTACCAAACCGATTTTTCAACCTAGCATTTACAAGTACGTAGACAAACCTCTACTTATGTTCAAAAGTCCACATTCATTTATTTATAAAGCACATATAAAAAAAAACATTATTTAGAAGATTGCATCTGAATACACCCAATGACGAATTAAAGATATCATCAGGCTTGTTGCCTTTTCTTGATAGTTCATTAAATGTGCGACACATTCTAATAACGGAATTATTACGACCCATATTGTTATTACATACAAGAATAAAAAATGGCCGAAAATGTCAAACATTATTTATAAAACTTGACTACGCATTTCTTTATTTAGATTAGAAAAATTAAATTTTGTAGAATTATATTTTTTTTATAGTTACCTAATTGCATAATTTATAATACCATTTTGTTCTTGTTCATGTGCGCTCGGGCCTTATTTGAAAATCTCCGTTTCTAGACAATTTAAACGATAGTTATTATTTATTATTATTACTTATATATCCTCTTCTTCTTTTATTAACTTGACATTTTGATATTTCGCACCCTAAGTTGTTGCACCTACAAAGCGGTAAGTTGTTCGAGTATTATGTCAAAATTTAGATTAAACCATTATTTAAAAGAACACTTAAAACTACATATATTTTTTAATAATTTTGTTGCCACATTTGAGACAATTATGGCTAACGATTTGTTTTAGTTAATTTGTATTAACAAATACAAATGTTAAAAATTATAAAAATATTTATATCTTTGTTTGAAAAACTAGCCTGTAAAAAATAGTCTGTAAAAAATATAAAGCGTAAAAATATCACTTTACAGAATAATGATTCGAATTTTATTATTTTAAATTATTTTAATGATAAATATCATAAAAAGTCGTATGAAAAATAATAAAAAGTTATCAACCATTTTACAGTTTTTTGCCGTAGGTACTGAAAAGGTATCGTTATCGGGTTAAGTTTTATTCAATAAGATTTTAAATAAATCGACTATAATACCGGCTATAATAAATAAATAATAAATCGCGAGTAACCCGTTTACATAATTACATAACAATTATTAAGTCTTTATTCCACTGAGAGTGCGATTTGTTCCATGCTAATTATAACACCGATCGTGTCCCGAAATTCCTGTACCGATTTTTTTTCATTTATTCAAGAACAATTAATAAATTGTTAGAAATTTAAAAATATTTAATTTAAAGAAAACTCATTATATCAAAACAAAATATCAAAGTATTAAAGATTAAATTGATCACATGTGACGGTTACATATTATAAGTATTTATGTGCTGGTGATGTGTGTCTGCGGCCCCGGAATCCTTCGGATTGCGTAAATAGACCTTCTGACTGTATTCTGTTTGGCCTCAACATTTTATGTTTAATAATTCCCCGCATTACCGAACAGTCTCAATGTCTGGGAAACTAGAACCGACAATACGGTCCCTTTCCTCAGATTATGTCACATATAATTAAAATTTAATTGGTTTAATAGATCATTATTTATTTATTTTTTTACAAGATCTATAGTTATGACATCTGCTTTGACATCTATTCAAATTATTTAGTCACCATAGCAACAGATTAAGCAAAATTATTAATATATTCGTTTAAAAACAGTTAGTTACGCATTTAATTACTTAATAACTATTTATGAGAATGCAATTAACATTTATAATTTACAATTTTTTTAGCATAACGGAGATTCATAACTAAAAATAGATGCAATTCTAGTGCATGAGACCTTCAAACCTAGCCACCGCGATCCCAAAATCGCTCATATGACATAGTACGACGCGAAAGGTTGACCAGCCGAGGAGGCGACACCCTCATTTACTACAAAAGGTCCTTGCACTGCAATCCCATACCCACACCTCAACTGATTAACATGGAGGCCTCGATCTGCCGCAAAGCCATGACAGGTCATTCACCTGTCACTCTGGCATCTGTTTACTTACACTCCGATGGATAATAACTCAGGACTGACCTCGAGTCACTCCTCGATTTTGGTAACTCAATCATCCTGGCAGGTGATCTCAACACCAAACACCCTAGTTTTAATAGTCACACGTCCACCCAGAATGGTAACCGCCTTGACAGATTCATTAACGAACATAACTTTGTCATGACGCCAACCCATTACCCTCAAGCTGTTACATACCCACCCGACGTACTAGACATTGCCCCTTTTAAAAATATAGCCGTGCTTACGACTTCTTCGCCTGTGAAGAGAATAGGCGCAGGGTGTGAGCTTTACAGAGAGACGTAAAGAATCGCATCGCTGAATTCAGACATAACAGCTGGGAAGACCTAATGCAGAGATCTCGCCATCACACACAGCCTACTGGCAGTTGGCGAGATCTATGAAAACAGACAATACTGCCTACATGCCTGACTAGAACGAACGACCCTCTCGCATTTGACGATGTTGAGAAGGCCGAATGCCTGGCCGAGAGCCTAGAAGCCTGATGCTTCCCGAGCCGTCTGCCGGTCGAGGTGTTACACGTCGACTTGGTTAATGAAGAGGTGGGGCGTCGAACCTTTATGCCACCTCAGACTCCCTTCTACCGGTTACGGTAACTGAAATCCAAGATATCATCAAAAGTCTCAAAATTAAATAATCACTTGGCATGCTAATAATAAATTCCTAATAAGGTGCTTAAAAGCCTCCCGACCAACCCGATCGCACTTTTTGTGGCTATTTACAATGCTGCAATAAAACATCACCTTTTCACAGCTGCTTGGAAAGAAGCTGTCGTCATAAGCATCCCCAAACCAGGTAAAGCCCCATTAGCTTATTGAATATAATAGCTAAAATCTACGAAAGAATTCTTCTTTCTCTCCTATTGAGTCATATCAACTCAAAATGGCTACTCATCGATGAACATTTCGGCTTTAGAGCCAAACACTCTTGTGTGGACACACAGGTGCACAGGACACTTTTCGCTATAGAGTGGAAGGCCCTCTGTTCAGTCCCCGCCCAATCAAAGGTGGAGTCTCTCAGAGCTCCGTTCTAGACCCATGCTCTATTCCCTTTACACCAATGACATCCCCGTCAGCCCTGGAATACAGCTTGCCCTCTTTGCTGATAACACCGGCTTCTACGCCTCAGATAGGAACATACGCAGTATCTTCCTATCGGAAAGGGGGGGGGGGGGGGGGGGGGGGGGGGGGGTATGGACGGGTGCTTGCTTCAATCCCTAGGCCGCTAGGTGCGTCCAACGACTGGCCGGGTTACCCCATTTTTACAGCCGTGAAATGTACCACGTACGAGTATACCACGTTAGAGCCCATTTGCCATTCCCATCGTGTTTCATATTGTTTTCTGTTCCTCTTAACTTCCACTATTTTAGCACAAATGAAACCAATACTTTCTGATAAATCAAAACTATTTTATTTCTAGATTTATGACGTGAAATTGTTTATTTATTAACGTAACCTGATATTTAACCAGCTGTGGGTGAGTTTAGAAAATTATTAATAAATTCTATAAGGCTGACGCCGATGATTGACCCGATTCCGTCAATCAGACAAATGATCTTGCGTCACATTATTTATGGTCTTTAGTTTAATAGCATCTTGATAATCATTTTAATGAGTAATTTTTAAATAAATTATTTACATCATACGAAAAATTATTATGCAATGGTTTCATCATCAGTAACAAGAGTATTTAACCTGTAAGTATTAATAGAAATAGTCAAATGAAACGTTGCATATAGACTGAGAGCTATCGACACAAAAAGTCGGATCTTATGAAACATGATTATCTTATGAGGTGTAAGGAAGACTTCTAGGGGGGTGAGATCATCCGACTAAAAGTCACATTGTGATGAAGTACTGGTATAGGTGGCAAATCAAAGAATACAATTTTTAGAAAAGCGGTAATTAGGTCCCAGTGTTCGATAAGGTTCCATTAAAATTTGGGACTCAATATTGCAGCCTAACCTAACCTTTTATATTGTTTGGAACTGAAACCAGTAACCAGTCCTGAGGTGCTCAGATGTCTGTACAACACTGCGAGCATGACGGATCGAATTCAAGACCAACAGACCGGGCTGATCCAGCGGCGTCGAGGAGTGAGACAGGGAGATGTAGATAATAAATTCAACTTATTATTAAAAAAAATGTTGCCATGTAAAGAGTTCCGATTAGATTTTAACATTATTTTGTTATGGCTCATTTACACAAGGAGAGTTTCTCGAACGCGAATTTCTCACACATGGGATAAAAGCAAGTATAAACTGATCACTGTTATCGTTATCATCGAGTCTTTATCATCATGTGAACAGTTGTAGGCCAGAACTGTATGTTGTGTATGAACTGTATCTCCTTGTGTAAATGAGCCTTGAGACTATAATACGTCAATGTTCGGGTATAAATAGGTCACTATTGTCAGATACGTAATAAAACCATAACACACGCATAATAAAATCAGCGTAAAATAACTAACATATTAGAGTTTTTTTTACATTATGTAATAAAGAGCCGGTTGTTTCCAAAAAACAATTAACGTCTTAATAAATATTTATTAAGACGTAAATTCTACTTACTGGCTCCTATACCGAATAAAAAGAGAAAGTTCTGCTATAAGGATCTGGAATTATGCTAAGAGATAACGATATTATTAAAAAATAGCTATTATTGAAACGAGCAGAAAAAAACACCTAGCGAGCAACAGATAATCATTATCTTTATTATTAAAAAAGAGCCTAAGCCTTCAAATTTGCTACCGTCGATTTGCTGTTCATTTCATTATTTCTCTTTGAAAATATAGACTATTTTTAGAAATATTAATAATTTATTTATTTAAGACTTGTTTTCTGGAATGGCTAAAATCTTGTGGCCCTAATGGCCTTTTAAGAGTCACCGGATATGTATGGTTTAGGGCGAGCGCAGAAGGCGCTCAGCCAGGAGCAATGAGTGTGTGCAGCAACGAGCCTAAGGGCTCCCCCGCCAGTAGACCGGCGGAAGGAACGGACTTAGGCTTAGGACGTTACTTTGGGAGGGTACCTCGGGATAGCGAGTCGGTGAGAAGCGCCCAGGCACGTGTCGATACCTGGTAAAAGTGTTGGCTGAAGGCCGATGTATGTTCACGGTGTAGCGAGGGTGACGCCCTCTTCTCCGCCGACAGGGACGGTGTATATGTGAAGTCTGTGGGTGTAGTGTAAGAACCGCATTGGCAGCAGTAATTGGGTCGTCTAAGACGTGCCGAGGACAACGACGACGATGGCAACGGAGAGGGTCATAGGTTAGGCTGTCAACTATTAGAGGGTTGGGATGGTGAGGGAATCTGTCATAGTAGCGTCGGGTGGAGAAGTAGCGTCGGGCGGAGTAGCGTCGGGCAGAAGTAGCGTCGGAAGTTTAAGAAATTTACATATTTTCCATACGGTAATTGCCACTTATAATGTAGTTTACAAAAACATGAAATTTACAAGTAGGTGTTCATAAGGACATCTGTACTAGAATAATCTGTTTGACAGCTGTCAGCTCCTTCCCTTAGATCTATTCTTAGTACCATAGCTTACATTATATTGTAAGTTACAGTTATTTAAGAAAACAGTTTATTCCGGTGGTAATTATTGTGTATAATATGTACGTCGTGTGTGTTTTATGTAAGTGTATCTGTATATGAATGTGTGGGAGTGTGGTTTTAGATATCCGATTTTAGAAAATTTTTGCATAGAGTCAATAATGTATGAGTGTGTGTGTGAATAAGAGTTACAGATGTTAAAAATGTTAAGTATAGGTTGTTAAGAATAATTTAGCTCATTCGTCTAAGTGAGGATTCGGTGTCATTATAATGATGATTTAATAGCAAGTTATTAATTTTGTTTTCAGTTTGATATCTAGTTAGATGGTCCATTAACGACCGCAAAGACTTTGTGTTGCACACAAGAAATACCCTGTGATACTCCTAATAACTCCCTTTAATTAATGTACTTATTAATGATAACTCCTTAATTATTAATCTTCCAATTAACTACATTTATTATTATAGACCTGTACCAGTGGTATACGTATATAATCAATCATTTAAATCCCATGATATTTCCACGTTTATACAAATAAAAAATCAAGACCTACCCATTTGTTTAACGTTGCAATGTTTAAATTGAGAATTCGATACTCAATTGTCAATACCGACTGTATATTTTCCTTCCTTCGCCGTATAAAGAAAAAAAAATCAAGGGTATTCTTCAAAATGGCGAAAGTACGGGGACAAGGTTACCCGGAAAAATAATACCTACCCAATAAGTTAAATGATGAATGCATACGAATGCCGCCATTATTTTCACTCATTAAAGCAATATAATTGCATATAAGTCTTTTGATTTAATGTGTATGATAAGAAAAAAAATGGAAGTCATAAACTTCCGGGTCGAGATAAAAAATGACATGTGATCGGTATATGCAAAAGTGCGACAGTTCCGTGAATAAAGTCGGCTGACAATTCCTTCCTAGTCTGATTCTAAGTTCAATAATAAGTACATCATTGTTACTTCATTAATAATTAGTAATACAATAGTTTCTAATTTAAATACAATAAACACACTAAATTTAATTTAGTTACAATATTAATCTTTATTTTTTTCAGGTTAGGTTGGCAAACAAATCAAAGTTACTGTTACATGCGATCACTAGATTTTTTTCTAAAAATTAACAAAATAATACATCTACCCGTAATATAATTGTAGCTATAATATCTGTATATGAAATGCTTCTATGTGGAAAGTCTAAGTAAGGAACAAAATTGACTCTGAAAAAAATGGCATAAATGCATTTTGATGACATTCGAGAAAAAAGCAAATTTGGTAAAATACTCATCAATTTAAAATCGCTTGATCAATCAAGCCAGAAGCTAGAAATAATAACCATTGTTTATTCTCTTTGTTACTTATGCTTTCGCTAATAATGTTACTAATGCAGTTTTTAGGAGGGTAGAATATTCATTATCATTGCGAAAAATATTTTACGTTGTTTAAAAAACGAGTTATTCAATTAACAATAACGAAATAGATAACAGAAAAGTCCAAAACGCTTCAAGAGTTGCATCCAAAAGTTATGCAAATAAAGTTTATATTTAGGTAATTATGGTTGAGATAATCTGGTTAATTGCTTAAACGTTTGCCTTTTAACTGTCCATATTATATAATTTTCATCTTAAAACATATAATGTAGTGTTGTGTCATTGGCATAGTTTGATCGAATCGAAGTAAATATTGGCGACACCTTCAAGGTTGTTCCAATTTAACTATCGATTCACAAAATCGAGGATGGTAAACAAAGGAACTTCAATCAGTAGGCAGTGCAAATCCAAATATAAAAAAACGAATAAATTTCAAGAGCATTTAAACGACCAATAAATCTTTACCGAAACAAGAAGGAAATAGAGCTGGCTTTAAACAACCCGACAATAATAGAATAGCTTACAATTATGTGCTGATAATCCAGTATGATAAGACTCACCTTTATTGTCCTCGGTTACACGCCTTCACGCAATCGTAAAACTGTACGCAGTGTTTTATTAGTTAACAAACCTTACTAAAGAGTCCACAAATTGGAATGTCGAACGTAACTGTCACGATTACGTTATTTTTTTTAAACACACGTTCCGTTTACATTTACGAAGTAAAATAACAATTTGGCGGGAACTTTTCTTTTTTATTAAGCACGCGCGTGCGTACGAGCCACGGATCACACGAGCACTGATTCTGACCCGTTCCTTTTACTAGACTGCCAGATCTCAGTTGGTTTGTGTCATTGCTGTCACTGCTCACCGAAGTATAGAGCACCATTTAATAAACTTCCGATGATGTGTGCGTTCCGGTTGGGATTTATGATTAACTGCGGTCTGTTGGAACAGAACACGGTAACTGTTGCGGATCAAATTCTATTTTGCCCGGGCTATTTAGAATTAGCACAATTTTCCTTGGTGTTGCAGTGACACGCGCTTTCCAGTGAATTTTTCGCAATTGGCATGAATGTGAATGCATCACAATCGTCCGGATTGCATTATATTAATGCATAATACACAATTCATGTAGGTACCTACGTGAGTATATAATCCAGTTAACATCACGCTTGTTATCAGTCATGTCACAAGTCTCATATTAAGTTTAACAACTACATTTGTAGTTTATTAACCATTATTCAGAAAAACCTTCGTTTTGAAGGTAGTGTTTAGATATAAATGCTTTATTTTTATAATTGGCATTATTATGTAGGATCCCTTAGATTATTACATCCTTGTTAGTCTATCACTTGTGAAATGAATATCTGTGATATCTGTGAATTGATTACGACACCCACGGGTAGAGATGGGATGTTGCCATTCTACAGCCGGCCGACAACTCGGCACCACACGGGACAACAAAGCAGCTACCATAAGCCTGCCACAACTACATCACCTCTAAAAGAGTGGACTCGCCAACCCGCAACAAGGCGCATCCCTCATACATAAGACAGTGTGCAGAGGAGGCCCATGTCCAGTAATGGATACTGACAGGGCTGGTTGCAATTGCAATTACAAATTGCTTGCCATGACAAACAATTTGTATGATAGTAGTGACATGTCACTACTATCATTTTTGACAAATTTACTGTATATATTTTTTTTTTAAGGAAAAAGGAGGCGGACGAGCGTACAGTCCACCTGATGGTATGTGGATACTGTCGTCCATAACATCTGAGATACATGCCAACATCCGTCCAGAATGACAAACGTTGGCACGCCCCCGGATGCGCTGCGCTGCCCACCTTTGCAGATTAAGGAATGTATTGGGAAAAAGGGTTGGGAAAATGGGGAGCGATAGAATGGGATGGGAATGGGTTCTGGCATATTACTACCGAAAAACGTACGTAAATCGTTGAATACGATAAAGTTGGAAATGCAATACATTTCAAGGTAGTCTTCTGTGAGAGAGGGGTATCGTGGCCAGTCGAGTGCGCCCAGCGGCTGTGGGAATGCAGCGAGCACTCTCACCCTACTCGTTTAATTGTCCTTCTGTTTTGTACTGCTTAAAATAAAATAAAAATGTTCCTTCCTTCTATCCTGGTGTATTAAAAACAGTATACTTCAGTCATAATTAAAAACTAAGTATCGAAAACTTTTGCAGTACTTGCAGGTACTTGCAATAACAACTTTTAAGTAATAACTATTGCAATAAAATTTTAAAAAGCTCTTTCAATACTGTTGTATCAATTTCTCAAAGGAATTTTGGACACGCAGACTAAATTATTTTTAAAATTCACCACAAAACCGGTAAGCAGGTGGACAAACGAAGAGACCGTGTAATGTCTTTGGACACGCTGATTTAAACCATTTGTATACGCGTAATATTTAATGTAACGACTTAATTTCAGGGTTGCCAGTTACTCATTTCACAATGTGATAAAAAATTAGCATTAGTTTATTACCAACAACAATTTTTAGTCGCCAATGTACGTTATTAATATAAACTGATAGTGTAAAAAACTAATTGAAAATTTCTTGTGTGTAGTAAAAAGTGTACTTATGAGATATTTTTTTCTAGTTCCGTCAACCCTAGTAGTGCCACGTTCGTATCAAGATCCGCGACGTTTATCGGTGTCGTTGGGAAACCCAAGTCTAAACAAAATTCATTGTTTGCACGACGCCGACGTCCAGCCATTCGAACTAGATCTAATTCAATATACTACGCTACTTAATCGACTAATCACTATGTAGTGTAATACTTTTTTTTATAAACATTCAGATATTTCTCGTTCATGACCTGACGAGGGGAATGTCCCATTACCAAATATTTATAGAATTAAAAAAACATAATGGTAGGTATATGAGTTAACACACTAATTAATATTAAATGATGTCTTACTGTTTTTAGATCTGCATTTCACGCTAAGTATAAACCGCTAATATATGTAGTGTATGTAATAGTTACACAGTTGAAATTATTTTTTATTCCCGATAATTCATTATAAAAAAAACATTAATTTTATACTGAACTAGTACGAGCTAAATTAATGTAATACAAACCTTAAGTCTCTCGGTATAAGCCATGTTGCTGGAAAGGGCATATTGTAATATGTATCTACATGTATAGTAGTTATCGCAATCGTAACATATAACATATATTGTAACGTATGTAAATCGTTAGCTAACGTACCAAATTCAGAATACGTATATCTATCTTCGGTTTGTACCAATTCACTGCTGAATGCAGGCCTTCTCATGCTGGCGTCATCCTTCTGTCTCGCAATGGTCTCATCCATTGCTTTATTACCGTACGAACAATGTCATTAGTAGGTACATCTGACGATTTCTCCATCTCCACATCACAATTACAATCTATTCTCCAATGTCAAAAACTTTGTTACTTTTACGGATATTGTCATTAGGAACAGAACTATCTAGGTGGGTTTAATGATCTTGTTAAATGACGAGCGACATGGTTTGCGGGAGTGTCATACGACACTTCTTCAAGATTTAGGTTCTTTACAGCGATTCACTTTATGGTTTGGTAATCTCCAAAGTCCTGCCGGAACCGTAATGGGCAAATCCACTGACAATCCACTCATAAGATAAATTGTATAGAGGAAAATGTCCTTAACAATAAAGTCGTACAGTTTTTTCTAAGTCTCATAATGTTGTAACCTTTCATGCAAATGGAAAGAAAATGAGTCACATATCTTGTGCATTCTAAGATTAATTCTATATCGACATGTTAACTGTCCCTCTTATACTTATAATTCTTTAATTATATTCTGTACGGACATGTTAACTGTCCCTCTGATACTTATAATTCTTTAATTATATTCTGTACGGACATGTTAACTGTCCCTCTGATACTTATAATTCTTTAATTATATTCTGTACGGACATATTAACTGTCCCTCTGATACTTATAATTCTTTAATTATATTCTGTATGGACATGTTAACTGTCCCTCTGATACTTATAATTCTTCAATTATATTCTGTACGGACATGTTAACTGTCCCTCTGATACTTATAATTCTTTAATTATATTCTGTATGGACATGTTAACTGTCCCTCTGATACTTATAATTCTTTAATTATATTCTGTACGGACATGTTAACTGTCCCTCTGATACTTATAATTCTTTAATTATATTCTGTACGGACATGTTAACTGTCCCTCTGATACTTATAATTCTTTAATTATATTCTGTACGGACATGTTAATTGTCCCTCTGATACTTATAATTCTTTAATTATATTCTGTACGGACATGTTAACTGTCCCTCTGATACTTATAATTCTTTAATTATATTCTGTACGGACATGTTAACTGTCCCTCTGATACTTATAATTCTTTAATTATATTCTGTACGGACATGTTAATTCCATCCATCCATCCATCTCAGCCTTTAGACGTCCACTGCTGGACATAGGCCTCCCCCATTGTCCGCCATTTAGACCTATCGGCAGCGACCTGCATCCAGCGGGTGCCCGCCACCTTTATGAGGTCGTCTGTCCATCTAGCAGATGGACGTCCTCGGCTTCGTCCGCCGGTACGTGGTCTCCATTCGAGAACCCTTCTGCCCCATCGGCCATCGGTTCTTCGAGCTATGTGCCCTGCCCACTGCCACTTCAGCTTGCTAACCCGAGAGGCTATGTCGGTGACTTTAGTTCGTCTACGGATCTCCTCATTCCTGATTCGATCACGTAGGGAAACCCCGAGCATAGCCCTCTCCATAGCTCGCTGTGCGACAGTGAGCTTATTTATGAGGCCCATAGTCAAAGACCACGTCTCGGTGCCGTAGGTCATCACTGGCAACACACACTGGTCGAAGACCTTCGTCTTCAAGCACTGAGGTATTTTGGACGAGAAGACGCTGCGTAGCTTCCCGAACGCTGCCCAGCCGAGTTGGATTCGTCGATTGACCTCTTTCTCGAAGTTGGACCTACCTAGTTGGACCGTTTGGCCTAGGTAGACGTACTCGTCAACAACTTCGAGAATCGAGCTCCCGACTGAAACTGGGGTGGGCACGACATGGACATTCGACATGATTTTCGTCTTGTCCATGTTCATTTTAAGGCCCACCTGTTGGGAAACTCGATTGAGGTCTCCGAGCATTGTGCTAAGATCCTCTAGCGATTCTGCCATGACCACGATATCGTCGGCAAATCGAAGGTGAGTGATGCATTCGCCATCAACGTTGATGCCGAGTCCTTTCCATTCCAGGAGCTTGAAAGCGTCTTCCATCGCATTGGTGAAG
Source organism: Sesia apiformis (assembly GCA_914767545.1). Classification (NCBI taxonomy): domain Eukaryota; kingdom Metazoa; phylum Arthropoda; class Insecta; order Lepidoptera; family Sesiidae; genus Sesia; species Sesia apiformis. The sequence goes on along the minus strand of OU611963.1, from coordinate 11,628,379 downwards.
AGCTTCGGAGAGATAACATCTCCTTGTCTCACACCCCTCTGCAATGGAATCGGCTCCGTGCTCCCTTCCTGTACTCGGACTGACATGGTGGCGTTGTTATACAAACACTTCAACACTTCGATATACCGATAGTCAATATGGCACCGCTGGAGGGACTGTAGCACTGCCCAAGTCTCGATCGAATCAAAGGCTTTCTCATAGTCCACAAACGCTAAGCATAATGGCAAGTTATACTCCTCGGTCTTCTGTATAACTTGCCGCAGCGTATGGATGTGGTCTATGGTACTATAGCCTTTTCGGAAACCGGCTTGTTCGGGAGGCTGGAAGTCATCAAACCTGCGCTCGAGACGATTCGTGATAACCCTCGAAAACAGCTTATAAACATGGCTCAGAAGCGAGATGGGCCTATAGTTCTTCAACAAGGTCTTGTCACCTTTCTTGAAGAAGAGCACCACCACGCTTCTGTTCCATGCCTCCGGCGTAATACCTTCGAGCAAGACGGAATTAAAGAGCTTCTGAAGGACTTTCAGTACCGGTGTTCCACCCGCTTTCAGAAGCTCTGAAGTGATTCCGTCCTCACCCGGCGCCTTGTTATTTCTAAGCTGTTTGAGGGCCATCCTAATCTCGTACAGGCTGATGTCCGGGATGTCTTCGGTATAGTGTCGGGTCAACTTGGCTCTTGGGTCTTTGGCCAAGTTGCCAACAGGTTTAGCGACCGAGGTATACAACTGTCCATAGAACTTCTCGATCTCCCTCAGTACCTCTTGTTTGTCGGAAGTGACACTGCCGTCCTCCCTCTTCAGCTTCGTCAACTGGCTCTGCCCAATAGATAAGTCTCTTGCGAACACTTTGGAGCCTTTATTCCGCTCTATCGTCTCCTTAATACGATTAGTATTAAAGAGACGGATGTCGTGTCGCAAGGACTGGTGAATCCGTCTATTGAGCTGCCGATATGCTTCCGCGTCATCAGGAGTCTGCAGTGTCATCGAACGTCGTTCCGCCAAGAGGTCGAGGGTGTGGTCGGTGAGCTTTTGGGGTCCATCTCTTCGACGATGTCTGAAGAATTTAGACCCCACCGTATGGACAGTTTCTACCAACCTGTTGTTGATATCGTCCACTGCAACGCAATCCTCTAGGCAATCGAAGCGATTTGACAGTTCAAGCTGAAAGCTTTCGGGATTCTGTATGTGGGCAGCAGTAGGTCGGAGCGTAGACTTCATCAGGCGGGACCTTTCTAACTTGACGTTTATATTCAATGTGCCTCTAACCATTCGGTGATCACTACCGGTTTTCACCCTGTGGATCACGGAGACATCATTGAATATTTGTCTCTTTGTGGCCATAATGAAGTCTATCTCATTTTTAACGGAACCGTCGGGGCTCATCCAGGTCCACTTCCTATGAGCCGGCTTCTTGAAGAAAGAGTTCATCATAAAGAGTCCCTCTTTCTCAAGAAAGTCGGCCAGCCTCTGGCCCCTCTGGTTCCGGTGCCCACATCCAAATTGCCCCACTCTCAACTCATCGTCGCCTCTTTTGCCCAGTTTCGCGTTGAAATCCCCCATAACAATATTGTAGTGTGTTTTCGAAGCATGTATGGCTCTACTAATGTCCTCATACATTGCTTCCACTTCGTTATCCGGGTGTGCCGAGGTCGGTGCGTAGACCTGTATGACCTTCAACGAATATCTCTTGGATATTCTGAGTATAAGGTACGCGACCCTGCTCGACACACTCGTGATGGCTACAACATTATTTACGAGGGACTTGTGGACGATAAACCCGACACCACCTTGGGACTGCTGGTCGCCCTCCCGGTAATAGAACAAGTTGCCGGATTTCAGGGTTATCGTGTCCTCCCCCTCTCTTCGGATTTCTGATAACCCCAATATATCCCAGTGCAACTTGCCTATCTCCTCTTCCAGCTCAGCGATCTTCTCGTCTGTCCTCAAAGTGCGCGTGTTGTAAGTCACCAGTGACAACCTACGTCGGTGATCCATGTCAAAAGCCCTGGTCGTTCGACGGTGGGATCCCGCCCGGAGATTCTTAGCACCCCTGGCTCCAGCGCTCGACCAGCGCCCGTCGTCCACGCCGGTGTTGCGACTGGAGCCGCCGGGAACTTGGGGCCGTTTTACTTTTTCTGCCATAGGGGGGGGGTGGACCGTAACCCGCCGCGCTGGTCCAGTGCGTGGTGGCGGGTCGCCAGAGCCTCGTTCGTTGGTCGGCAGGGTGCACCACGAGCCGGTGAGGTTGGCTTGGGTCCCAGAGATGTAGGTTGGGACCCCATACACCACATGTTAATTGTCCCTCTGATACTTATAATTCTTTAATTATATTCTGTACGGACATGTTAATTGTCCCTCTGATACTTATAATTCTTTAATTATATTCTGTACGGACATGTTAACTGTCCCTCTGATACTTATAATTCTTTAATTATATTCTGTATGGACATGTTAACTGTCCCTCTGATACTTATAATTCTTTAATTATATTCTGTACGGACATGTTAATTGTCCCTCTGATACTTATAATTCTTTAATTATATTCTGTACGGACATGTTAACTGTCCCTCTGATACTTATAATTCTTTAATTATATTCTGTACGGACATGTTAATTGTCCCTCTGATACTTATAATTCTTTAATTATATTCTGTACGGACATGTTAATTGTCCCTCTGATACTTATAATTCTTTAATTATATTCTGTATGGACATGTTAACTGTCCCTCTGATACTTATAATTCTTTAATTATATTCTGTACGGACATGTTAACTGTCCCTCTGATACTTATAATTCTTTAATTATATTCTGTACGGACATGTTAACTGTCCCTCTGATACTTATAATTCTTTATTTATATTCTGTATGGACATGTTAACTGTCCCTCTGATACTTATAATTCTTTAATTATATTCTGTACGGACATGTTAACTGTCCCTCTGATACTTATAATTCTTTAATTATATTCTGTACGGACATGTTAACTGTCCCTCTGATACTTATAATTCTTTAATTATATTCTGTACGGACATGTTAACTGTCCCTCTGATACTTATAATTCTTTAATTATATTCTGTACGGACATGTTAACTGTCCCTCTGATACTTATAATTCTTTAATTATATTCTGTATGGACATGTTAATTGTCCCTCTGATACTTATAATTCTTTAATTATATTCTGTACGGACATGTTAACTGTCCCTCTGATACTCATAATTCTTTAATTATATTCTGTACGGACATGTCAACTGTCCCTCTGATACTTATAATTCTTTAATTATATTCTGTACGGACATGTTAACTGTCCCTCTGATACTTATAATTCTTTAATTATATTCTGTACGGACATGTTAACTGTCCCTCTGATACTTATAATTCTTTAATTATATTCTGTACGGACATGTTAACTGTCCCTCTGATACTTATAATTCTTTAATTATATTCTGTACGGACATGTTAACTGTCCCTCTGATACTTATAATTCTTTAATTATATTCTGTACGGACATGTTAACTGTCCCTCTGATACTTATAATTCTTTAATTATATTCTGTATGGACATGTTAACTGTCCCTCTGATACTTATAATTCTTTAATTATATTCTGTACGGACATGTTAACTGTCCCTCTGATACTTATAATTCTTTAATTATATTCTGTATGGACATGTTAATTGTCCCTCTGATACTTATAATTCTTTAATTATATTCTGTATGGACATGTTAATTGTCCCTCTGATACTTATAATTCTTTAATTATATTCTGTACGGACATGTTAATTGTCCCTCTGATACTTATAATTCTTTAATTATATTCTGTACGGACATGTTAATTGTCCCTCTGATACTTATAATTCTTTAATTATATTCTGTACGGACATGTTAACTGTCCCTCTGATACTTATAATTCTTTAATTATATTCTGTACGGACATGTTAATTGTCCCTCTGATACTTATAATTCTTTAATTATATTCTGTACGGACATGTTAATTGTCCCTCTGATATTTATAATTCTTTAATTATATTCTGTACGGACATGTTAACTGTCCCTCTGATACTTATAATTCTTTAATTATATTCTGTACGGACATGTTAACTGTCCCTCTGATACTTATAATTCTTTAATTATATTCTGTACGGACATGTTAACTGTCCCTCTGATACTTATAATTCTTTAATTATATTCTGTACGGACATGTTAACTGTCCCTCTGATACTTATAATTCTTTAATTATATTCTGTACGGACATGTTAACTGTCTCTCTGATACTTATAATTCTTTAATTATATTCTGTATCGACATGTTACTATAACTGTCGACACAGAATTAGTCGTAGAATGCACTTCGTCCATTTTGTAAACACAAAACAAATATTAGTTAAATTCTTTCAAAACATTTTTGCAGTTGTTTTCTAATAAACAACTAACTTTATACTAAATATTGTCATTCTTTTGTAGATAGCTCTATAGTACAGTACTCGGTCATTTGGGCTTATATGGCAAGACATCCTAACTCGGCTCCATGGTAGATGGTGTACATTGTACAGTATAAGACGTATTAAATAAATAAATAAAGACTGAATGGTCGACTATTATTGTCGTAAAAGGCGACTCTAAGATAACAAACCTGCTACCACAAGCCTTGAGAACTACACCACATCTAAAAGGGTGAACTCGGTAACCCCCGGCGAGCGTGTTCTTTTAAGGCCATACACCCCTCACGCACACGATAATGTGCAGCAGCGGATGAAAGAAAAGGCTGGTTCTTCTTTACGGTTACTCTGAAATACTCATTCAGGTAGACATACTTGAGAATTGTTTAAAAAAGTTGCCGACAGTGTCCAAATGAAAGGAACGGAATGTAGAGAAACGCAAGTTCATTGTATAATATGATATAGATGTCTGCATATTTGGTTGTGGATTATGGAACATCAATGCAGGTATGCGGTCACATAGGTTAATAGAGTTTTAAACTAATGGCTTTTGACTTTGCCTTTCATCTCACGAGAGCTGACTAAGTCGCTTAAGATTTCGCAGTGACAGTTGAGTCATAAAAACAATAGGTACGTGCAACATAACGTAAGTTCGCATTAGTCATCACATGCAATATTAGTGTAATGATTAACTGTAATGTAATGTTATTGTAACCCACTAGCTGTGTAAGTATTTAAAGTATGTAAATACTTTACTTTCAGTAATACTTTCTTTACTTTACTTTACGAAATACTTTCAGTATTACTGACTTTTGCACGTTTTGCCCTTGTCAATTGATTTGCCACGTCATACATACCCCACATAGATACCCCTGTTTTTTTTATACTCGTAGCCAATATTTTTGGTTCCACCGCTAAACTAGTGATAATATAAAAAATCCTAGTTAGGTTGGGTTTTAATTCACCACCTCACGTAAATTTCTAATCTGTATTATTCTGGAGTAATATACTATTATACTATATTTTTGCATCATTTTTAGCGATATTTATTATAAAATCAAATAAATAAAATTATTGCTTTATTATAAGTTTACAAAAACGTACAAATGCTCACGAAGAAAAGTAATTAATATTAAGAAATTGATATACTCGTAGTCAACAAGTTTTTTCATATCTTCTGAAATCATAGACCTTTTTAAAATAGAGCTTCTTATACAAGTACTATCATGAAAGAAATTTATATATATATAGAAATCTAACTGGGCTAGTTAGTAAAAATGACAGAAAGTTTCGAGCTTTAGTCTTTATTTTTAGGTAAAATTGCATTTTATCTTTCATAACAATAATGAAATCTTAAATATGGTAAGTACCAGATTTAAGTTTTTATGTATGTGTGAAAACATAATACAATTATAATCTGAATGTGCGAAAAAGGTAATCGGGCGTTAACACCGAGGCGCGGATCAAACCCACACATTGTTGCGTGGCGTCACAATCCATTGAAGTCTTAAATAACCCTACTTAAGCCCACCTGCCCACGTGCGTCAAAATGGCGAGTGGTGAATGGACGAGCGTCGCGACAACCTGTCAAATTGTATTGACAAAAATGGTAAAATATAATCATGGTGATATACACATGATATGATGGGAAGTGCAGTGTCGGCCGGCTGACCGTGTGGCTGGCTTAGAATAGCAACATCCCAACTCTTGCCGTGATTGTCGTAAAAAAAACTAAGGGATAACAAAGCCACTACCGCAACTCCTGAGGAACTATACCACTACACACCACTCCATCCCTTCTCGTGGTTGTAATTACCTTTTGGGTCGTTTAGACACCACGGTTTATTCGCCTCCCGATAAATACAGCAGTGCACATTTAGCACCACCTGGAGGACAAGTGTTGCTGAAACATCAGTACTTCATATCAGTGCTAATACCTCGTATACCTCTCGGCCTCGTATACCTCAGTGCGTATACCCTTCAGCACTGATACGGCGTCGGTAGGAGTTATCCTACGAACGTGAGCAACAGCTGATTTTGCAGTAGACTGTATCAATTAAACCACAAAAACTGTACCCGATAGACATTATACGCATTATTTATCGAGATCTCACGCCATATCACTTCTTTGTCCAGCCTTTAATCGAGTCATTTATTACACAATACAATGAGACAATTAGTACACGTACGTGTTTTGCATACAACACCAACAATACAGTCTAATCTCATGCCTTGATTTCCGAGTGAATGAACACAGTAACTACTAAGATCTTGTAGCTTACTTTTTTATTATAGACATAGCTTGATGTGATGTGTAATGACATTAACAGATCGCTGTAGTTCGAGCGGGATTTCCTTACTTCCGCCAATGCCACGGGGTTTTCTCCATGTTACGCTGTTTTTTTCTTCTGTGTTCCGTTATGAACTGAGCCGGACACATTTTTTCTCTGGCAATAAGGTAATCGACCTACTCCTGAGTTGGTGGGCAGTTTCTTACTATCACTGTGAATGCCAGTTGCAGCTTTCCTTAGAAAACCTTGTGTTTTCTGTAGAAGATGATAAGGCCGTTTAGATAAAGAATCTTTAATTATAATCACTGTACAATATAAATCACAAATGAATAACGTAAGGATGAAGAAGGTGCGTCCGTCCCGGTCCGGTCGATTTCAATCTTCCAAACTGTTGGCCTGTGTTAGTGCCTTAACAGGCACTAACGGTTTGACCATAGAATCTAGATAATAAAAGAATTATTTAGATTTCTACGGGTTTCACATTACGGCGAAACATAGGAAGACGAATTTGGAAGCAATCATATAAATTAATAAATTATGACGGACATCGCACCGTGAGCTAGTAATAAATAACTGTGCTGCTGATCACTGTTATCCCTGTTATCATCGAATTTTTATCATCACGTGAACAGTAGTAGAATTGTATTTAGTTTGGTCGCATACGAGAATCGTATACAATATTCTCGCCTAAACCGTTCGAGAAACTCCTGGTGTAAACGGGCCATAAGTACAATAAAGTATTTTGAAGGTGAATAAAAGTTGACAAAATTATCGTTTTAACGTAAGTGAAAATGACGCAGGAGGATTTTACGTTAAAGCTCGCACAAATATTTAGTATTAGATCAACAGAGAGTTGCTACATTGTACATGCATTTTATTACAAAGCAAATAATGCCGTTTAACCGGTTAATATATCTATTTTGATGTTTTTAAATAAACTGTGATGGATATTGAAACTTATTTAAGTAATTGGTTTATTACGTGGCTCAGCCCTTAATTCACGATTCTAATTCGTGAGTACAATCCTCAGCCCGTACCACTGAGTAACGAGTTTAGTATAGACTAGCTGGCATGCGTTGCATGCCCGTTATTTTCTTTTTGCACATAATATATAGCCTATGTCCATCTGAAATAATGTACCTTTCGAATGGTGAAAGAATTTTTGAAATCGGATTAGTAGTTTCGGAGATTACCTCCTACATCTAAACTTACAAACTTTACCTCTTTATAATATTAGTATAGATATGTAGGTATTATTAGCTCGACGGTGAAGAAATACATTGTGAGGAAAACTGCTTGCTCCAGGTCTTTCCATTAAACTACGATATGGGGTTCTTCAAGAGAGCTGTGAATAGGATTTTGCAAGGTCGGCGGCGCGCCCGCATACCCCCTGGTGTTGCAGGTGTCCATGGGCGGCGGTAACACTTACCATCACGTGGGACCGCTTGCTCGTCCGCCCACTAATCTATAAAAAAAGAAACTGGAGCATGTTTATTCATCAATTTGCACTGGGATAACGTAGTGGACTATGGCCCGAAACCCCTTAATGATTTACTAAAGGAGGCCTGTGCCCTGCATTGAGACCTTTAAATGGTTGACATCAAAACCCATGGAGTGTCAAAACTTCCGAACCTACCAACGTGTAAGAAAAGTTCAATTGTCTTTTGGTATCAGATTAATCCAAGCCTATAAGAATACAGTTAACACAACAGATGAGATGAAACCGCATGTCTCAAATGATCATCTAGTCGCAAAAGTTGACTGTCTGAATGATAATCAGATCTTTGAACTATATATGTAGTTTATGTGTATGTTTTACATCATCAAGCGATTTTGCTCCCAATGGGAAACAAAATACAAAGAAGTCAGTAAATATTCAAAAGTAAATCTTGATAGGTTAAGGGTCGTTCGATGTTTCAATATTGGTCAAATGGTATTAAGTCTAAATTCAGATAAGAGATTATAATAATATACCATTACAGTTCATAACATACTTGTACTCTATATACTTGTATTGTATTCTTTCTGTAAATGATCTCATAAATATTATCACCTAATTTCAGCAGGTACATCCGTCACGATCGCTTAATTTGCCATAGTAGACCATATCCGCTTTAATTATCCTGTTTGGTCACAGACTTGGCCGGTAGAGGGACCTCCCGCCGCCACCATAATACTTTCCTTATGGTCCTTAAAGAACGTGGTGCTTTAAAAGAATAGACTCTGTAAATCATAATTTTTGGCATTTTTATTCGATTCTTTGGTAAAGGGGCATCCCACGATGTCTTGTTATACCTAGCTACGAGTAGCTACTGTCGCCTACTATTAAGCTTTGATTTTGCAATATCTTCAATATTCAAGTGATATGTATTTCTTGTTAGTGTTGAAAAAATAAGTGCAAAGATTGAGTTGCGAGCGCTGAGTTCAACCGAGCTTTAATCGCTTTTATGCGTGTGTGTATACTTGAGCCTTTAACTTTATTCGACTAATAAAATGTTTTCGAGTCAATAAAATGAGCGTTTCACCCGAGTTAATAAGATATGGAATATTGATACTTTCAACGCTACCGTACACAAGCTTGAGTGTCATGTTAAGTGATCTAATGAGCAGTTTTATTAACATGCTTGAGCCACTGTATGAGGATTTGAGATCCGACTCACGTCTTGAGCATTTCCTACAGCGTTGGAGCTCGTTTCGAGCATCGTGGATGTCTATAGGCGACAGTATCCACTTACGACAGTGGACTGTATGCTCGTTAGCCAACTTTTTTCGATAAATAAAAAGTTAAAACACTTGAACGGCGGCGACTCAAATGTTTTAGCGCCGTCTCGAGCGTTTTTACTACATTATTCTAAGGTTAGGCTGCATCAGTTATTATCACTTTTTTTCAAAATTACTCAACAATTTTGTAGGTTACTATCAATGAATATTCATACAATTTGTCATAGTGGTTATATATGTGTAATTGGGCCGTGTACAATGATTAATAGCTAGGCTGTTGCGCACGAGTGGAATACCAACGTCACATATACGTAAATTAATATATTATTATGAGCCTACTTGAATAAATAAACTAGCCCCATATCCTGTGGCTTTGTTTCGCGGGTACGTCAATTTCTTGTAATTTTTTAAGCAACTGTTGTTGACCTGTTGTTAACTTAACTAAATAATTAAAAGAGGAACAGAAAATACTAAAATTGACAGCAAATCGTTGGCAACAAATTTAAACGTGGGTTAGGTGTAGGTTCTCTAGTGACAATAAGGAATAAACTTGTTTTTTTTTATAGATAAAAGGCGGCAGACGAGCATATCCAGTCCACCTGATGGTAAGTGGATACTGTAGCCCACGGACAACCGCGATACATGCCAATTTCAGTCCAGAATGACAAACGTTGGCACGCCCCCGGATGAACTGCCTACCTTTGCGGATTAAGGAATAGATTGGGAGAAAGGGTTGGTTGGAGGGGTTGGAGAATTTAGTATTTTTTACTGTCCGTTTAAATACAAACCTATGATTAATAGTCACACACAATATGAAAAAAAACGTGCAATATACTTCACATAAATTTCAATAACCATTTAAATTAACATTAATATAGTTGTAGATAAGATTGTTTCTTAATAAGGTTGCATAAGGTAGCTTTTAAAAATGACGAAAAGCCCACCTTGGTTTCCGCTTTTAAGTCTTTGCTTCCGCTGTTCTAATGGTAATGAATCCATATGGTATCTAACCGCCTACTTATGTGTCGATTTAATTTCGCTTTAGTCTTTTGTGTCAAACATTAACTATTTTGATTAATGGAATTCATGACAACAATGTACTAATTGCTACCAATAAAAATAATTTGCCACAATAATGTCAATATTGAAACTGATGAAAGTTATTGTCAGTGTGTAGTCAACGGAGATAAATATCCTCGAATAGAATTCGTATTTATTTATTATATAATACATAATTGTATACACAAAAGGCGAGATTAGTGCCTTAAGGCATTTTCTACCAGCCAACCTTTGGGTTGACTTGAGAGGTTCATTGCGAGGTGCAAGAAAGATTCAAATAAGATGATATGATAAAACAGAAATCATCGAACAATATACATATATAAAATGCACAAATATACTGTATTACTATATCTCAATACCAACATATTAAGTCCCTTCCCTATTACACTGAATCGATTAAAACGCTACGTTGACCATTTTAAGACATCGAGTACCTTCTTTGTGGAGCTGTCCTAGTTATCCAGTAGGTCCGGTCTTGTTGTCTCCTTTCGATATTCGGCGTTGTCCATGTACCATGTACCTGGTGCCATGTACGTACCCACTTAATCCCACTCGGCACCCGGGAGACAGGTCTGGAGACATGGGTAGGGCAGTGAAATGTACGACTTGACTGATATTAAACTTGACAGATCCATACAAAAAGGGCTTACAAGCATGGAACACACTAAGATATTTTATGTCGTAGATCCATAGTCAAATAAGTAAGTACTTTGTAAACTTACAACAGTTTCAAGAATTTCAAACTCAATGTTTACTAATTAGTAAACGTATCAAAGTTGGTACTTATTTTAATCCAGATCGCACGAGCCTCGTATCCGGCTGTGGGTTGCTTTATAATATTATTGTTAATAAGAAGTCAATAAAACTACGCGACAACAATATGTCACGGTTGTCGCTTACATTATATATTATTTGCTGTTAAGGTTCCGCACTAAATCCGTAATTAATCTAGTATAATTTTTTTACAGAAGGCCGATATTTTTATAAAGGAAACACTAAATTGTAATACTTTTAATCACTTTTTATAATACACAAAACAATTTTCATACGACATGTTCTCTATCTCAATGTTTCAATCAATATACCAAGTTCTAATCAAGATGGCGATGTATGTCGCCTTCCTCCTTCACTACCTCTCCCTCTCCTCTCCACAACTTCCTGCGCCCCTCCGCAACGTCAATTAAATACACTATTCTCCATCCGTTACAAATTATAATAGTATCAGATCCTTTATCTCTTGATTTAGGTTGAAGACATATTTACTTGCAAATTCTATTCTCGTAATGAACGTGTGAAGGAAACACCACGCTCTCGCTGGCCAGGTGGGTTTTACGAGTCCACTCTTTTAGAGGTAATGTAGTTTCTCAAGCTTTATGGTAACCTCTTAGTTATCCCTTAGTGGCCTTTTACGACCCCCACAGGTGATGTGATGCTATTCTATAGCTGGCCGACACCACACGGCACATCCCTCATGCATATGACAATGTGCATGAGTAGACCCATGTCCAGCATTGGATACTGTAAGGTCTGGTTGCAATGTACGTTAGCCTAGGGGTATCTACTCTCAACTCTCATCCGTGAAGCCGTGAGTACCATTGAGTTGCTGGTTACTTACGGATTGAAAAAAAAGTGCTCGAGAATTAGAGAAAAAAATCGCGAGCGTATGTATCTATCCATCAATTCGCAAGGTTTTTGATTTGAGTAACAATGGTTGACATTGGAGTTAATGGGTTCTAAACGAATCATATCGATCAAAGACTGATTAGATTAAACAGGGTCTCTGTAGAAAGTCTACTTCAGAAGATGTCTTTCATAATCTTACCCCACATAATCGACATAGGAATATACAATGACTTAAATTAAACTGTATGACTAATCGCAATATACATGTATGTAAATAATTTAATGTTGAATAAATTTAACAAAATAGCGGCCGCACCTTAACAATGTCGGTAGCTCATTACCAGGGCGGGGCTGCACGCTCACCGCACTGATATCTGTTAGGAATTTACTACCTAAAACTAAGTTCATTGTGCCTAGACACTTAATCCGTTGATACAAACGATTTAATTGATATTAATTGTGCTGAAGGGACAACAGGAGGAATGAAAGGACACATTCTTTTAATTTATATAGCAACTGTTTTTCGTCGACAACTGATGAGATAGATGAGTCCTTGAACGAAGACCACGTACCGAGAAGCACAACGTGAGACACTCCCCGGCCAGGCGGAGCGACTTGAAGCAGTTCTCCGGTAGTAACAGGATGACGAAGGCGGCGGATCGTGTGTTTCATATTTTTTTTTATTATTTTATTTTATTTATATATTTTATTGTACACACAAATGATAAAAAAAATACAAAAGAAAATACATACAAAAGGCGTGTTTATCCCCTTAGGAGATTTCTAGCAGGAAACCTGAGAGAGCGAGAGCTATATCTGAACAATGAAATTGGCAGACATAGTGCGTCCCTAAATACACTAATAAACATTATTTTTATAATACGATTAATACATACTAATATTATTATACGGATACAGACAAACACATACATACTTCTTTATTATATATTTATATTTATATAAAGAAATATATTTATTTCTTTCAGTCGACGTCCCATTGTGGATCAATAGCAACCTCTTATAATTAATAATTTAAAATTTATTTAATTATAATTGTTAAAACTGTTCATAAAATTGAACGAGCGCCCTGACGTCGATATAAAGATTTAAATTGAAATATAAGATGTGAAATATGAAATATGCCATATCTCAATATGGCTTGAAATTTAAATTGAGGTATTCGATAATTAGTAATTTGATTTTTTAGTCCAGAACTGCATCCTAAATATGTCAATTTATCAAATATCAACCTTCTATGAACGGAAAACCACTTAATTATCTAATTAACGGATATTCAATCAAGAGATCTAATTAAAATTAACATCAATGACAAATTGTGGAAATGAAATATGTAATTTACATAACGTAGTGCGTAGAATTGCGCTTACTTTGATGCAATATTTGTTTGAAAATCATCATAGCTTAACTTAGCCTTAATTATAACTTATTATAAAGTACCTATCAAGGTAGCCAATATCAATAATATTATTGATTTGGTATACTTATATATTTATGTAGGAAATAGTAATTTAGTGTATGCGCAAAGGCGTTGGGACTGCATATGCGTGCTTGGAAGCAAATACACTGCAATATGCACATGTATATTACATGTACGTCGGCGTATGGTGAGTTTTAACGCATTACCTAATATGCGATAAAATTAGATCTAGGTATAATAAAGTGGACTTTGATTAAAGTTTATAAAGTACCTAGACTACATTTCCTGCATTATGATTCCATATTATTATTAAGAGACGTAATAACATCGATAGTTAACTTAACCATTCATAAAATCAATAATAGCTACTAATTACATTGCAAGGGAGGTATTATCATTAAATTTTACGACATAATAAACAGGTTGTTATTAATTTATTTTAATACTAAATCCCATAAAATCTATAAACCTCTCGGGGTATTTTAAAAATAAAGTTAAAAATTGGTTACTGTCCCTATCGTATGTAGAAACTGAAAAATTAAGTCGTATAAGATAGTCTCGCGTACGTCCAGATATGCATTTTTTAGAATGTATTATTTTTTATTTCCGTCATTCAATCAACTCATATCCAACATAGGACATCATCATTTCTCCACACAAGTCTGGCATCATTTTTTTATTGGATGCGGCCAGCAATTAGTTAGAGTGATTTTTATATTAGGTAAAATAAGAATTACATTGATTAAAAACCAACTAGTTTTAGTTTTGTTATTTTTTTATTATTTTAAAGTAGATACATAGCAGTTTTTACATTTTTTATTGTAGACGCATGAATGTACAAAAGATATAGATAAAATAGGTATGATAATGATAGGATAATGACATTTTACAATTAAATAAAGTAATCCCAATAAATTTCATAGAAGGCTACGGAACCCTATAAATGCGTTTCCGATACACTCTTGCCCGGTTATTTAATTATTCCAAAATCGTACTTCAATCTACAGTCATTTACTTGTTTATAAGAATCGATATTACTCTTGTGTTATCTAAACAACGAAGTCATATACGTATGCCTAAAGAAATAGATGTAACTTTCATGTTACCTAAAATAAAAAAAAAACCTTTATATACCATTAGAATAGGCTTCACATAGTCTTTCGATTGTCCAAATATCGTAGCTAGTCGCATCCAAAAAAAATTTTTTTTTTCTTCTTTTTAAGGAACTTCTATGCCTTGGCACATGTCAGTTCCGTCGTACCCTAAACTTACATTCTACAACATTAATGTAGGTACCAATGTATCAGCCCTAGTGAGGGCTCACGAATCTATACAAACTAAATGCTGCTCGTGAATTAGGTTCTCCTAGTATCTTATGGAACATACAAACATCATTCCTGTTCAGATCGAGAGTCCTCACTAAGGCCTCCCGTTCCTGTTGATTCCGGACACAGTCCACGAACAAGTGTTGGACATCTTCAACAATTCCACATATAAAAAATGATGGCAGATATAATGATCTCCTTTATACACATAATATCCATTAAGTTTAAGAGTTAAGTTATTGTGTTATTATTAAGAGTTAAAGGTCACCAATTTCTAAATACATCCAGGAATGCAATAAAGTATTGAGTAGCCACACGATGTAGTGACATCCATATGTAGATGGTGATATCTAAATAGTTGGAGATGAAAACAATCGAAACAAACAGAATTGGCGGTAATTCTTGTCTGTTAGCGAAAACGAATAAACATTTTACACCAGTAATTTTCATATTAAATATGTATTATCATTAATTATTTTTAAAGTCTGTGTCGTCACAGTCTACAAAATAATTAAAGACAAAAGAAAATATGTGTATTTTATGGCCCCATTCGTCGAGTTAAGTTGATCCCGTCTAGATAGACTAGGTTGTGAAATTGCAACCTAAATCAGTATTCTATCAGTTTCATTGTCTTATCAGTATCTTGAAATTACTTTCATTATATATCCTCTAATTCACTAAAAGATTAAATTAAAACGGGTAACTGCATAGACACGATGGAATGACAACAATGTGCATGTGATAGAATACCCGCATACCTGTCCCGACATTCGTTCGTGACCTTTCATTAATGTACGCGGTAGTTGAAAACGATATACACCAATTATTTCATTACTGTTAATTGTTCTATGTCCTTTAACGGTTGGATTGACAGCTGTAATATTACATGTTAAGTGCGGCATAGATTTAATTGGTCGTTTTCGCCGCCGGACCCTTTGTACGAACATATTTATAATGAATTTATTAATGCTCTTAATTAGGTACTTCATTTACGTGAGTTCTTTAAGAAGTACAAAAACATCCCTATAGGCTTATCTCCCTATAGGTTAATCCCTATAAGCTATAAAGCGGACCTCTAGATTCAAAAAGACGAATATAGTGGTGAAGAGATTATGATACGACGAGGAATATACAGGGTTAAATCACTAATACCCGCACGTTCTTAAGACTGAATTTTTAACATTAAATAAAAATGATATCTTCCCCAAAAATAAAAATTATACCTTTTTAATCTGACTTTGTTATTCTGTACTACTCCATTATGCTACAAATGGCAAAAAAGACCAAGAGTCCGACCAAGGAAAAGATACATAGATTGCGTTAATGAGGATCTCAGGCAGATGAGAAAGTTTACAGGTTAAGGAGAGAGATGGAGGCGGTTGGAAAAAATTAGTGGAGGAGGCCAAGAAAAGGGTTGTAGCGCCAAAGGAAGAAGAAGATTCTTTATAAAGTGAAGTTATTGTCAAAGTCAAAAGTGGTACCTGGATGGTGAATTAGTAAGACATATGAATAAAGCTTTTAGATATTATAATTATTTATTAAACATAGCCCAGAGTCTATTTGTATATTTTATTAAGTTTTAAGAAAATTGTTTAATTATTCAAAAGGATATGCTGTAATTAAATTTAATAGGATGTATGTGGGCGTCCATTCATCAATGTATGTACCTACATATATACGAGTATATATATCCTACAATGTACATATTAATGAAACATTTTTTTTACAACTCATACCTGCTTTTAGAAACGAATATTATCTCAAAATAATATTAGCGTTTCTTAGATGGAACCAATCATGGAAACCTATCATTTGAAGTTTTTAAATCCATGTATCTAATAATAAGACATTATATATTATTTATCACTTTTATTAAATATTAATTGATTATTGCATTTCAAAATGAACAATGTTTTTAACTTCAAGTTACATATAGGGTTAAATTCCTTGTGCATCTTATAATAACCATATAACAAATATAATTGTTTAATCAACCAGTGAATTTGGCAAATTTTATTTCCAGATAAAAAATAGCATATTCTAAACTTTGTTGGAAGGTACATAGATTCACATTATCCTAATATATTCAATAACTTATCCAAATTTGAGGTCAAAATAATAAACAATGTGCAATTGTTTATGTTTATTAATTATTCATTGAGGAGAAACATATATTTGTCATAATTAGTGTCAAACGATTGTCGTGCAACATTTCAATTATTTTGCTATTAAGTAGTTTAGGAGTTAATTACAACAATAAATTATATACAGTTCAGATAAAACAACTACTAGAGCGTTTATTAGACACTCCGGCGCACGTAAGGATTACAGTTAATTAGTAATCTATTTTGGATTTGCTTCTTGTCATTTGTTTCTTGTACGTGGCTTCCATTGGAGGACTCGTCTACCCCATCAGTTATCGGTCCTGCAACAAATATAACCTACCCGTTGTCAGTTTAGCATACTACTTCTACGGTGACCGTCAGTCTTTTGCGAATCTCTTCTATACGCCATAGTATATGATTAAATTAGATAATATAGGTAACCCTCACAGTTGGGGTTTAGCTGTTAAAAAAATTAAAAATACCATGTTATTAAAAACAAGAAGTCATCCTATCTATCGAGAGATATTTACAATATTCGGCGATATTATGTGGCATAATGTTATTTTTATTGATACTAGTAAACTTCTGAGCGAAATATTTGCATGTGTATTGAAGAGACGAAAGGTTTCTTAATTGCGAATTGTTTTATATTATATCGTTGGATATTTTAATATCATAAGATTTAAATCTATATCTCTATACATATAATAAGATCGTAATAAAGCCGTGTTTGTACATTTCATATTTTTCGTAAAAAGTCACTGCTGTGTACAGTACGAATGATACAAAGGCCAAGGCAACTGGTCATTGGACGGACTTTAATGAAACCTGGCATAGTTATG
This sequence comes from Sesia apiformis, assembly GCA_914767545.1. NCBI lineage: Eukaryota > Metazoa > Arthropoda > Insecta > Lepidoptera > Sesiidae > Sesia > Sesia apiformis. The sequence goes on along the minus strand of OU611963.1, from coordinate 11,610,535 downwards.
ACATAAATGTGCCGGGTTAATATTTAGAGTACTTTTCCCCGAGATCGATTATGAAGATCCCACTTGAATCAAGCTAACCAGACATAGAGTAGGTATGTGTCTATAAATCGCAGGCTCTGATAGTATTTAATTTAACTGAATTAATATTTTTTACCAAGTAAACACTAGTTATTTTTTACGCCAGCAGTTGCTTGTGGTCAAACCAAAGATTGAGCAAAGATAAATGTTTACCGCGGCGTTCTCATTTGTGTTTCCATACAGCTGTATCAAAGGTAGCAAAACAATTATAACTAGAGTTAGGCCTAGCCATTACAATAAATGCGTTACCGGATCAAAATAGTTTCAATCGCGTGTTGATATAAATATTAGATTACATTTATAATTCATAAGGCGAGGCGGAACACTCGACCACTGGCCTAACTCGTATGCATATTTGTCACCCATTGTACTAGGCATATTACGCAATATCTCGGACACTTATCGTCTAAGTATAGAGATATAGGAAAATATATATCAGGGCGGCATCTGTTGCCAACAAGACGTGATGTTGACGGGGAGTAGTAAACAAAAGTAAGACCTCTTGTCCGTTTACCAACTGTTATTAAGAGTCTGTTGAAATCACAGATTGAAGTGAACAAATTTGAGTCGATTTTAGTGGTACTCGAATATCACCACCCCATCTCCTCCGTGTGTCGTAACTAAGGGACAACAAAGCCGCTACCGCAAGCCCTGAAGAACTACACTACTTCTAATAAAATGGACTCGCCAACTGGCTTGACCATCATTTTAAAGCTATACATCATTCATGCACAAGACAATTGTACATGTGGAGACCATGTTCAGAAGTGGACGATAAAAGGGCTAGTTTTTGCGGTTACGGTATTTAAAATCCAACTAATACTGGACCACCAGCGTGGTAAATTATTGTCCAAACCTGTCACAATTACAAGATTGGATTTATCTCTGCAGTGACTTATGTAAATTATGATAATAGTTCTATTGTTAGTACAAGTACAGACCTTAGCAGCAAATAAATCTGCACTGCATTTTTCTTAATTGAACAGTCTTCTGTAAATGTCAGAGATTGTTTTCAAACCACTTCATTTGCATGATCTATTGGATTAGATGTAGTGATGAAACAATTCTGCAGCTCACAATACAAGAACCACAGGACCGGTCAGTCCGGTTGGTTTCCGAGAAGTTTCCGTGTTAATGTTTGCTCATAACAATTAACTGTTTTCAACTGGCCCATTGACATGCAGTCGGGAATAACCAAGAAAACAATCGAGATGGTTTTATTCGTATACTGGTTTATGTGCTTTCTCAAAATCTCATCTTATTGTTGCAATTATATACAGTCTACGGAAAAAATATTATTGAATCTTAATATCTGGAACGCAACGCCGAATATCGAACGAATATAAACCGGCTACCATAAACCTTAGGATTTAAAGAACCCGAAAATTAGTGGACTCCCAAACTCGCAATGGACAACGCGGCTTTTACACCTTTTCTATCCTAGACAAGGGAGTCCTTTGCCTTGCAGTGAAATTGTAAAGGCAGATATAGAATACTTTGTTTTGCCCTCTTTAGATCACATTCTTGCCGTAAAAAACAAGTTTAGTTATTGCTACTATCGAAGAATTTGACCTTTTCTCCATGTATTGTAATTTGTTTGCGTGTATTATTTTTACAAATGCAGTAGCAAACAGGCAGGCGGCCTACCTGATAGTCGGATAGGAGTATACCTACCGAATTTTGTACCTCAGATTCTTTTTTTATATAGAAAAAAAGTAGCAAACGAACTATTACTCTGCTTTCCTGATGCTGTTCCTATATTTAAGGAATCTGAAAAAAGATAATGACATAAAGTCAACACTTTCACTTTATGTCCGGCAGTTGAATTTTATACGCTGATATCAAAACAGACATCCACTATACTCGTAAGATATCTAGGTACATATTCACAGTACTTATATCTACGTACATGGCGTATGCTCTGAAGAATTGTTCAACATAATTCTCACCTCGGGTTTCTACAACCGCACCTCCAGTCACAGAAGTACTGTGCATCCGCATTTTCTCGACACGGAGGTCTCGCGTAGGTACTGTTCTGTCCAAAAACAATTTTATACCGCGAATCCGTAGGCTGTGAAACGAACTGCTCCAAAGAGGTCTTTCCATTACGTTACGATATGCGATTCTTCAAGAAAGCTGTGAATAGGATTTTGCAAGGTCGGCTGTGTACCCGCATATCTCCTGGTGTATTTTTTTTAAAGAAAAAAGGCCGCAGATGAGCATACAGTCCACCTGATGGTAAGTGGATGCTGTAGCCCCATTACATTCGCGATACATGCCAACTTCAGTCCAGAATGACAAACGTTGGCACGCCTACTTTTACGGATTAAGGAATGAATTGGTAGAAAGGGCTGGTAAATTGGGGAAGGATGGGATAGGATGGGATGGGAATGGGTTCTGACAGGTGTTCATGGCGGCTTACTATCACGTGGGACTGCTTGCTCGTCCGCCCTGTAATAAAAAAACGTCCGGTTTCATAGCTTGTAAAAAGTAAGTCATTTAAATTATGAATGTACGGACATACAGGACAAGGAAGGTGATAATCATCACATATTTTATTTTAAGTTTTAAATAAACGCTATTAATATTTCCGGTTTTTGTTTGCAAAAGTCAATGGTCATGTGAGTTTATTGACTTTTCGATCACTTGTATTTAATTAATACGTGCATTTGTTTGTATAAAAATAATCTTTTACCAAGTGAAAAGAGCGGTGATAGCTTAGGGCCATCTCTCGTCGACTCTTTTTTGTGAGGTCGTGAATTTAAGCCCCGGCCTGTACCACTGAGTTTCTATTTAAGCACAGATTTATTACTTTATCACTAATTCGACGGTTAAGAAGATCGTGAGGAAATGCGCATGCTCGGGAACTAAAATATCGGGCATGCGTGTCTATTTTTCATATTATTTAGTTTTGTATGGTATATTGTATATACACCATCAGACTATGTCTATCCACTGTTGGTTATAGGTGAGTGGTGACCATGTGCCACACACCTGGATGATTCTCCGATTTGGTCCGATTTTGATGATTTTGAGAGATTTTTTTAAATATTGTGTAATTTAATGACTGCTTATGAAAATAGACGAAAATCAATACCGGATATGTGTTTTATACACAGTTGTACCAATAAGATTCGGAGTTACAAGCTCTTGATTTTTTTTCAGCAAATGGTAATGATTACGGCGAGATGATGGCAATGAAATTATTAAAGAAGGCAATGAAGTTATTTTTCTGTGAACGATAGTGAAAAATAATAACATAGAAATAAAAAGGAACCGGCTCGTTATAATTATATTTATATAATATTTAACGGAACAAAAAATAACATTTACTTCAATGCTTTCGGTGCTTTTAAGGCTCTTTTAATTAAAACTTAAAGAAAAACAGTAACTTGAAATAATAAAAAAAGAAATTATTAAAGGAACACAATTACTAGAATCCTTCTTTTCGCTTGCTTAATAAAAAAATAAGTAAATAAACATAAACTATCCGTGACCTATACGAACAATACCTGTTTTATGACTAATATTAAATTAAGATTATGAGTCAAAAGCAAGTATCTATATCAATTTGTTGAAACGTATATGTCGTGTCTATGCGTGTGTCTGTATATTTGTGTGCGAGGGTGTGCCTGTGTTTGAGGGTGTGACTCTCTCTGTGTAAGGGTGTGTGTGTGTCACTCTTATTTTACTAGAATATATTTAAGTCTTCGTCACTATCATCATTATCAAAAAAGTTTATTTGTCTTCTACTGAAATTTTCCTTATTATCTAATTAATATAAACCTTTCAAAATCCGATTCATAATCTGTTCTCGAAACATTCATTTTATTTCCTATGAAAATAGTATTTTTCAAGTTTGTTTTTGTGTTTGAGAAGGATTCTGTACTTTGCGTGGAGATTTTTTAAAATTGTATTCGGTACAGTTCGCCTGCAGTTTAATATCGGACAAGATTTGGATTTTGTTTGACGAATGTATGACCTCGATATTAAAAAAATCCTGTAAATACAGAGGACTGACCTCATCGTGTGGTAAATCGATATATCTGAGGTAGTAGCCTTGGGAACACTCTTCTCCATTTTGAGACAGAAAACAGCTGAGCTTTCTGAAAGTTATTCGCACACTGTTACATGACTAAAGCACCTGATGTATAGCCATTGTTGCACCAAATGTCTGTATTGTTGACGGGAACGTTTTTCCATTAATATTTTTTTAGAGACAATGCAGTTCAACGTTCTTTACGGTGCTCTGCACAATTTTCAATAACTCGCCAACAGTGCCGATATCTTTGGCAAATCGAACAAATTGGTCTGCGATTCTTTATATAGCTGCCCCGACTCCATCAGGAGCCCCCTTGCCGAAGCCATTTTCCAGGTAATTCCAGGTCACAGAATTTATTTCAGAAAAGTCGCATTGTAGTTGGCTTATGACAAAAAAGATGAACCGATTCCTGTATTGACTCGAAGGGCTATCTGAAATGAAGTGAACTGTATCGATCAGAGGCGAAATTTTAGAAAAAAAGAAAAGCCAGCCATATTTCTTAACGAATTTTTGCTGACCATTTTACTCACTCAAAATGGTTAGCAAAAATTTGTTAAGGAGTATGACTGGGTTTAACACTGACCATTAGTAGGTCAACTCCTAGTCTGTGATGTATACTAAAAATACTTGTATTACTTGGTCACGATTTTTTTTTCTTTCTTTCTACAGCACATGATAAGATTCAATATGCGCAGGGTTCCTCTCATTCAGCTACTACGACAAACTTCTTGCAAATCTTCAGTTCATCTGGAAGTTCCAACTGCATTGTTGAAGAACAAAAAAAATGTGGGGGTTTCTATTCTTATATCCAGTATAATAAAGTAAGTATAATTAATTAAGAATCGAAACCTTAAGGGGGAAATAAATGTCTGAAAAATTCAAATACGGGCCCACCTTGCCGGTGGGGTGTCTCGCACTGTGCTTCCCGGTACGTTGTCATGAAATTACTGTTATGACGTACCTTTTACAAAAATTATAACTTGCCTAAGAAACAATATAATAAAGATAAAATAAAGATCTCATTCTCAGCCGAACAAAGAATGCGGTGTGCCCTCGCTCGTGATATAGTCACGACTAAGTTTCAATCTGTTTCAATGATTTTAATAATGCGAATAGGTATTTGTATACGAGCGAGTGTCTACAGTGCGTAGAATTGGAGCTCACAATACTTAATATTTCACGCTAATATCTAGTAATAAGCTGGGTAGAAAGATGGTAGTGTAAATTTCTCCGAAGGCCCTCCATCCAAACGTCATTCAGTCATTACCAGGAACTATATTGATAGTGTAACATATCGGGGCTATCGAAAGAACAACTATTTGTATATTACTGGCCACTATACTGGAATGCGTAGCTTGGGCCGCCCCGGCCAGATGAATAGTCGACTTGAAAATGTTTGCCCGTAGTTGCTGGATAGTTGGGAGAGGCCAATATCCAGCAGTGCAGAGACACAGGTTTATGGAATGGAATGTAAATATCGAAGGAGACACCCGTTACGGTATACAATACCAAAACAATATAATAGTCATGGTAGCGTGACAATTCAATTGGGATAGATCTTTACGAACTTCCCATTCTGTATTGTCCATTCCATCAATTATCAAAGTTCAAGAAGCCTCTCCTACCTAAAATACCCGACTATTTTATAGAAAGAAGTTGGCAGACGACCAGAAAGTCCACCAGGTGGTAAATGGATACTGTCGCTCGTGGATATTCGCGATATATGCCAACATCAGTCCAGAATGACAAACGTAGGCACGTCCTCGGATCCGACGCCTAATTTTGGAAATTTACCCTTATTTTCCCAACTTTTCTTTCTTTCTTTCATAGGGCAGGAAAAGATGGGAATAGGCGCTGATACATCTCACTCACTACCGAAATACGTACGTACATTGGGGGAATAGGAATAATACAGTATTTTGCTTTAGTGTTAAGAGACAGCCACTAAATCGATTATGACGACGACATATATCGGTGCGTCCATTCCACTAACAGGAGTTACTTAGAAGTCTCAAATTCAATACATTATTACATTCAATACATTCATACATACTCAATTCAATGCACAAGTGTTGTCAGACAATACTAGATCAATAATATTAGTTTGAAGTTGTGGTCGGCATTCTGAAGCATCTGCAAGTACAAAAGGTCATACTATTGACATTAACTATTTAGTTAGACGTGGTAAAATACGATTATATGGTCTAAAATGAGGTTGGAAATAAATTACCTAAATTTATAGCGGGTGAACAAAGTCAAATGCGGCGACATTCCAAACGTTCCGAATCCTTTCACTCCTGACATTTTATTGGTGCAAAATCAATTCTTAGAATTGCAAGGTACCTAGTGTAAAGGCAAAATTGAAAGTACGAATTGTTTTCCGCTATGAAATACACAAAAAGTATTTTTGTAGTGACTATTGAAGTACCTACTTAGTGATAAAAACTATACTCTCCGATACACTAGAAAATAATACTTTATCACCCTCATGCTACAACTACAGCTGTCAATCACTTTAGCTACAAATACCATACATGTAACCGTATCTACAAATAAATATATGGGTATTACTGACTTTAGTTAAGATTTTCTGACTTAAAACAAGTTGGTTTAAGGTAGGTTTAAACATGCGATCGTTTGTCGCAGTTGGTAGTGCCCTACCTCCTGTGCAAAAGGACCTAGGTTTGATACCCAGTCGGACATGCATTTGTTTAAAGATAAAATGTTTGTTCGGGTCTGGGTGTGTCTTTGTCTTTGTGTATGTGTCTCTAGCTAGACCCACGACACAGGGTATCCTAGTGTGGGCCATTGAGTGTGGCCTTATTTATTTACCCTCTAACATCTCATTTTTATCCACGACGGATCGGAGATGGTATATGCTTCTGGGGTACGAGAATGTTTGTGTACCCATTTGTTACCACTTTTCATTGAAACGGCTGGATCGATTTTAAAGCGTTTTTTTTTTTGTAAAAGTGTAATCGTACCTTGGAGCATGTTTGAGGATAGTTAAAGAAATGTATATTATACATATAACTGTCAGCATTTGATACTGATACTGGGTAAGGAAACTCCTTGAAATTTGGCAGTACAATGACTGTTTAGACTCATTTTTTGGAGTTTTTTTTTTTCAATGAACAGTTGTAATACACAGAGGAGAATGATAACAGACGAGTGGGTGCGTCCGACTGGTAGTGTTATCTCATTCTAACAGACGATTGTATGTATAAACGTGATTATAATTTCTAAATAAATGTTTTTAGTCGAATACTTTATATAAAATCGTCAGCGTCTGATGCTCGAGCCTAAGGTGGATAAGGGAACTCTTCGAAAATTGACGGTAGAAGTATCATGTTTGGACCATTCTTTTGGTGATATTTAGTTTGATGAACAGTGCTAATACAAATGGGAGGGCAATGCTGTATGTTACAGCAGACTGGCCGAGTACTCTCACTCTCACAGGAGACTGCTGTGTACAAACGAAACACGAGTACTGAAAGTTATCAAAATCGAGTCCCTTCCTTTCCCATCTCATGCCATCCCGTCTCGTATTCCTTCCTCATTCAATGGATTGACTAAAGGTAAATGGACGGGGTATATGATACGATATGATGGATATCTCATATCACCCCGTGCCCCACCCTTCCTAATCCTCTTCCTAAATAGACTTAAATTCGAAAGGTAGACAGCGTATCTGTGGACGTGTCAACTTTTGTCATTTTTTACTGATGTTGACACGTAACGCAGATAACAGCGATATATAAAGATCACGCGCGTAGCGCATGGAAAATATTCAACATAGTGAACATATGGAACACAATGAACATTCAATATTCAGCATATGGTGTTGCCTGCAGCACATAATAGCTTCGTTCGCGGTAAGGATTCAGAACTGATTCGGAACTATACGCATGCGCAGTTCAAATAATGCCGTTCGCGGAACACACAGTTCAGAATTTCTAGTTACAGTTCTGTGTTCGCGGAACAGTCGAACTCGATTCAGGATCCGTTCAGAATCAGTTCTATCAGTTCTATAACTTTGGCAAGAATCCGTAGTTCCAGACATGCGCAGTTTTTACCTAACGACATTTGACATACATGCTGCGGCTATATTCAGTTGGTTAGAAACTAATAAACTGGTTAAATAGTTAAATAAAATATAAATTTTATTAATTTATTAAGGGTTAAATAAAATATGGTTAGTTTTGTTTGTTGCTTATATAAATAAGTTTATATAATACTCTAATAAGAGTAATCTGTTTTGGTGGGTCCACTTAAATACTTGCCAACTTAGGGGTTTTACCCCCAAATTTAGGGGGTAAATAAGTGGGATGGTTTTTTTTTAGGGGTTTTATATTTATAGGGATTTTTTGACTCTTCATATATTTTTTTGAATATATATTTTTCATATATTATGTGAAAGTATAGGCCCTGGGACAATCCAAACTATAATAGCTAATCATATTTATTTGTTGACCTAGCGACTTACGACATCTAGTACAAATATATTACAACTACTCTGTGGTGACTGGTGGTTATTGTGCCTATGCTTACTGGAAATACATATGTACGTTGATTATTGTTTACTTGTTTAATTCGATTTTGTTGTTGTACTGCTGTGCCGACAAGCAATTTGTTAATGATGCTTAAAGAAACTAAAAATAAAAAAATGTACAGTCAGAAGTACACGTAGATTTGGGAAACAGATCCAGATTTAAAAGGTAAAGAAATTTCATTGCATTTTTGTAATTTATATTTTTTCTTTTATTATATATTTTTTTAGGGGGATTTCTAAGTAATTGGGGCGATTTTGGGGGTTTTTGACTTAAGCTTTAGGGATAAATATTTTTGAGAGTTGGTAACACTGCCGATGACAGTAGATCGTACGCAGTTTGGTTCCGAAATCGTTCGCGGAAATAAAAATCACGAATCGGTTTATAACCGAGCATGCGCTCTACTACGATTCCAAATTAGTTCAGTACTAGTCCAGAATCAGTTCCGAATCCTTACCGCGAACAAAGCTTATATGGCCTGATATATTAAATGGGGTTGGGATGGGATTGGATAAGATAAGATTGGATGTTAAAGTGCATTCAATTAGTCAATTGAATATGTCCACTGTGTAGTCCAACTAGCTCTTGTTCGTCGATAATGAAATTAATTCAAAGATCAATTTGTATCATTAACAAGTTACTTAGTATTATACTCTAAACTCTTCACGAAAGCAGTCACGCACACAGCGAGGAATGTATTAAATTGAATTAATCCGTTATCGATTCTTGACACGAGAAAAGTAATGTGTGCTCTTGGAGAAAGTTTTTCCGGATGATGTGTTGGATTTGGCTGTATTAAAAAATAAATATATGTATTCTTAACTAAAAATTTAAAAATAAAAAGGATAAAATTAACAATTTTGATAAACCCCCCCGAACGAAAGGTTACCTTTGTAAAGGTTAATATATAAAAACATAAACCAGTCAGCTGTCTTATTGACAATCCGCAATAGTTTTAGCCACCATCGTAGTGCGTAATGAAAAATCTTGTTTGTTTTATATTCAATAAACCTTCGTAAAATAAAAGTATTCTTAGGAAATGAATTCCGACATAAAGTCCCTTTTCACAAATATTATTCCGTAAATAAATTATTGAAAGTAAATACAATAAATTTATTAAATTGAATGTTAAACAGAACTTACCTAGGTAGGTACTGTTTTAAGTGTCAGTTGGATAGAGATTTATTATTATAGCTTACTACAAGTTGTTTTACTGAAATAGCACGTGTTTACCTGTTAACTATATTACTAGATATCAGACCATTATATTATCAACCGACTACCATTGGATTTAGAAACCATTCAAAAATCATGGAATCTTCAAAAACAAACTAAGGCATTTCTTCGGAATGCGTGCTTTTATAGCATTGATGAATTCTGTGACCATTCCGAGACAGTCTTGTGCGAGAAAGGGGTACGAGGCCAGTAGAATGCAGCCAGCCGCTGCGGGATTGCAGGGTACACCGACTCCTCCCAAACGTCTCTAAGAAACTTTATCCTGAACATTCATCGAGACATTTCATCAAAACTTCCTAAACTTTATTGGACAACTTCGGTTATTTGATGACTAATTCTTTAGAATATGATAAATCCATCAATCCTTAGGTACCTAATAAAAAACTGACATTGTTGTTTAAACAATAAAATGAAGCATCACATCGGGTTTTACCGTTCGGTTAGACCAGTGGTTCTCAAACTTTTTAAATGACGGAACCCTTTTGGGAAGCAAAATACTTGATGGAACCCTACAATAAAACAATTATTTTTATAAGTGTATTCTATATTAACCAGCATAATAAAAGTACAATGTATCAGTTACTAATTATTATTTACTTCACCACTTGGTAAGGACAATAATAGAAAACATTAAAAAAGAAAAAATCTAACTAGTGGGAGGTATGAAACTGTTTTTTATTTTTCATCAATTGCTTGATATCAGGTTTGATGGAAGAAAGTTGGAGTCTCATATCAGCTTCGGCGTCCAGTCTATTGCGATATTTTGTTTTCGTGGCTGCGTAGGTAGAGAATCCTGTTTCGCACAAATATGTAGTTGGGAACGGGAGAAGAATATCCAGAGCCATTTGGCCAAGCATTGCATATTCATCTTGGATTCTGCACCAAAAATCATTAAGAGGCGTCGTTTTGAACAATGACTCCATACTTGTGTCTGATGACATTTCTAAAAGAGATTCATATATCTCATTTGACATGTTTTCAGGCTTTTCCAAGTTGGGTAAAAAAGGATTATGAATCCAGGAGTTCACTTTAATTTTTGTATTGTGTTCTTCGGGAAAATACTTTTCAAAAGATGCGCGCATCGAACTGAGATATTGGACCAATTCTTCAAACACATTATCTTCAAACATTTCTGAGTCGTTTTCGCTAACAAACTCACTGAGTAACGTAAAACTTTCTATTTCTTTCTTACCAATGCAAATGATCCAAAAATCTAATTTTCTTTTAAAAGCAGTTATTTTATTATAGGCCTGAAACACTGTTGTCTGTTTACCTTGCAACGATAAATTTAATTCGTTAAGTTTTTGAAAGATATCCGCCATAAAAGACAATCGGAACAACCAAGTTTTATCATACAAACGGTCCTTCAAATTAAAAGAAGTATCTGCTGAAAGAAACATTTGTAACTCGGCTCTAAGTTCAAATAGCCTTGTTAAAGTTTTTCCCCGAGACAGCCATCGCACTTCTGTATGGAGCAGCAGTGTTTTATGTTTGCTGCCATAATCTTCACACAATAATGAGAACAATCGGGATTGTAGTGGTCGTGATTTGATAAAATTAATTATTTTTACCGCTTCATCCATAACTAATTTTAGATTAGACGGCATTTGCTTCATCGCAAGTGCTTGTCTATGCAGAATACAATGACTGGAACTACAATTAGGCGCTTTATTTTTCATTCGTGACACTGCTCCTGCTGTTTTACCTGTCATCGCCTTGGCCCCATCTGTACAAATGTCAATGCAATTGTTCCAACTGAGATTATGTTCTTCAAAAAATATATTTATTTTATTAAAAATTTCTTCCCCGGTAGTGTTTGTAAGCAGCGATGAACACATAAGCATGTCTTCTTCAAAAGAACTTTTATATGGATATCTCACAATAACCAGCAGGATAGCCAAACCAGCGACATCAGTCGACTCGTCCATTTGCAAAGCGAATCGTGTATTTTGTAGACGTGTAACTAGTTCTTGTTTGACGTAGCTTGCCAGATCATGGATTCGTCGTGAAACAGTATCGTTTGATAGCGGAACAGTAGAAAGATGCTTTGCAGATTTTTCATCAAGCATACATTTTGTTATGTCTAATACACATGGTTTTATTAATTTCTCAGCGATAGTGTGCGCTTCACCTGCTTGTGCAATGCGATAGCTAACTAAGTATGATGCCTCCGTGGCCTTTTCGTTGGTAGTTTGTGTTACATGCATCATATTTTTTTGACTTTCTAATAACTGATCTTTTTTGCGAACAAAAAATTCTTTATTCTTGTCTTTAGTCTCGGGGTGTACGGTTTCTAAATGTCGACGCAATTTGGCAGGTGCCATGGAACTATTAGGAAGCAGTTTACTACAGAGCATGCAGAGAGGTGAGCCGTTGGAATCAACAAATCCGAAACTGATATAAGATTCATCATACTTCCTTTTTTTCGTCTTTGAAACCGTCGAGCTTGACGTCGTGGCACTCGTGGCATCATCTTCTGGATCGGTGATTGCTAAATTCTCCGCGCGCATTGCTTTTGAACATTCAGCGTCATTAGAAGATGTTGTTGGAACACGTTTAACACCTTTAAGCCAACGTTCCATTCTTCTTTATTTATAATGTTACAAGTCAGGATAGTGGGGTTTAAATAATGCACAATCGTTACTGCGTATAAGAGACTAAATTTAGAACCTACAGGGAAGAAATGTATAAAACTGAGACAACAGAATACAGCAGGCAGTAAAACAATGAACACTAGTTTCTCGCTAGCGAGCTTGTAAGTAGGTAGTAACTTATCGCTCCGAACGCTAATCATCAACTGACGACGCCAACGCGCGATCGCCGCTTTTATACTTAGTCCTAGACTCGATCTCAAATATTCTCGAAAATACTCGAGTCGGCACCTTTGATAAACAAAAAGCAAAAATAAAAACAGAAATTTAAAAATAGCGTTGTAAACAATATCGACTTTATCCTTTGAAGTTAGAGACGAAAGTCGCTAGTTGACAACTATAGCGTCTAATTCAGAGGCGGCTTTTATCAAAGAGACTGAGCGCTTACAAGTATACTACCCGCTCGTTTTAAGTTTGCCGCTGGCGATAGGTATGAGTGTATGACGTTCGAAATTTTTTATTTAATTGTAACAATAAAAATTGTGTACGTTAGATATTTGGGTAAAACTATGACACATTATAAGTTTTGTTGTCACGTGGGGGAGGGTACGCGCATTCCACAGACCGGCAAACTTAGAGCGAACGCGTTGTACAAGTATAAAATTGTTGAGACCAAACTTATGAGATATTGTACCAGCTAATGTAACACAAGCTTATACAAATACAAATAAATAAATAAATAACATTCATAGCGTTTTGTCTCCGCGCGGCCGCGGAGTCCGCACAGCCGCGGAGCGACCAGAGAGAGGTGTTTTGATTTTTTTATTTCTAAATTCTTGCGGAACCCCGACAGAGGTATCACGGAACCCTAGGGTTCCGCGGAACACACTTAGAGTATAGCTGGGTTAGACTATAAAGGTCAATCATTTTCGATAATAAATTTAAAATTTATAACAATATGTAAATGTCAAGACAATTCCAGGGGCCCGTGGAAAAAGCTGGTGCTACCGCAGAACTGACTGTAAAGTGCAAGGCCCATAAATATAGGGTCATGGGTACCAACTACACTTTTATTCCCTTTAGTGTCGAAATCCTAGGCCCGTGTGGGGTCCCAGTGCGCATAATTTTTTTAAAGACAGCGAAGCGTCTGGTCGACACCACCAGTGACCCCAGGGGCTGGTAATTACCCCGTTCAGCGCATTAGCTTAGCAATTCAACGGGATAATGCCGCTAGCATATTCGGTAGGTACTTTGCCACAAGTTCCCAGTTTATATAATATATACCTACAAAATATAAATATAAAGCGGGCATTACATTATCCAATTTGCAGAGCGCTAGGTGAGCTAGCGTGCTAATTTTGTATTGTGTAAAGACAGTTAGACAGTTAGTGATCCAATCTAGTACGATCGTATGGGCTCTGCCACGCTCGCTCATCTAGTGCACTAGCTAGCGCACTAATCTAGCGCTCTGCAAATTGGATAATGTAATGCCCGCTTTAGTTTAATTGTCGCATTGGAATTTAAATTTTATATTACGATAGTTAATTAATTGTGTAAAATTGTACCAGCAAAGAAAGACAATAAAATAAGTTTTATAATTTTCATTATTATACAATAAAATAAGTTTTATAATTTTCATGATGTAATAAAATAGTTGTAGTAGTATATGTAGTGGTTTACGAATTTGACATAACAGTAATAAAAACAGACTGACAAATCATCAATTCATTATTGAACCTGTTTTATTTTTTTCTCAGCTCCTTTATTTCACCGAGCAACTTTATTTTACCATCGTTTTCGACCTTAACCGTAATTGTAACCAGTATTTTTATCGTCCATTGGGGGACATTGGCCTCCTCGTGTCTTGTGCATGAGAGATGTATGGCGGTAAAACGCCGAGCGAGTTGGCGAGTCCACTCTTTTAGAGGTGGTGTAATTCTTTAGACCCTGTGGTAGAGGCTTTGTTAACCCTAGCCACGTTTTACGACACCCACGGCCATTATAAAGTCAGCTGACATCACACGGCCAAAGAGTAGAGTGCTGAGAATTTTTAAATTACGGTCGTGTAGGCATTAGTTGCCTCCCTCTGCATATAACATTAAGCAGGTTTGAAGAAAAGTATGAGATACTTCAAAACTAACATCTAAACACAGTTAATTTCATACATCTCATATTAAACTCCAGGTATTCCATTCGATTGGAAAATATCTCGCTGAAAGGTCACGGAATAAGACATCTCGCTTGGTTAACAACCGTGAACTTTGGATGCCACTTCCAGAAATCATCGTGCAGCATTTGCAATATAAAGATGTATATCGAATTGGCTCAATTTATTATTAAGTTTTGATATTATTATACGTTCCAAGTGGCCTTCCAATTGGGCGTGTGGTGTCTGCCGACTTTATATTACAGTGTGATGATAAATATAGGAATTATAATTTGATATGTTTCTGTACTATAAACTACGACATGGGGTTCTTCAAGAAAGCTGTGAATAGGGTTTTGCAAGGTCGGCGGCGCGCCCGCATACCCCCTGGTGTTGCAGGTGTCCATGGGCGGCGGTAACACTTACCATCACGTGAGACCCCTTGCTCGTCCGCCCTCTTCTCTATAAAAAAAAAAATGTGGTGACGGTTGGCTTCAAAATAACAACACCCCATCTCTTCCCGTGAGTGTCGTAAAACGCGGCTAGGGATAACTCAGCCGCTACCACAAGCCCTGAAGAACACCTCGCCAACTCGCTCGGATCTCTCATGTACAAGACATGAGGAGGCCAATGTACCCCAATTCGATTTTTTTTTATGGATGAAGGTGGCAAACGAGCATACAGTCCACCTGATAGTAAGTGGATATTGTAGCCCGTAGACATCAGTGATACATGCCAACATTAGTCCAAAATGACAAACGTTAGCACGCCGCCGGATGCGCTGCCTACCTTTGGATATTGGAATGGATTTGGAGAAAGGGTTGGGAAAATGGGGAGGGATAGGATGGGAATGGGCTCTGGCACATCTCACTTACTACCGTACGTATTTTAGGGAAATAAGATAAAGTGGAAAACGATAGTTTAATAAAATTTCTCGGTGAAATAAAGGAGCTGAGATGAAAATAAAACGGGTTCATAATGAATTAATGATTTGTCAGTCTGCTTTTATTACTGTTTTGCCAAACTCTTAAACCATTACAACTACTACTGCAACTATTTTATTGTATAATAATGAAAATTATAAAAATTATTTTATTGCCTCTTTCTTTGCTGGTACAATTTTACACAATTAATTGACTATCGTTATATAAAACTTAAATTCCAATGCGACAATTAAACTAATATTTATATATTGTATATATTATTATATATAAATTGGGACCTTGTGGCAAAGTATCTACCCAATATGCTGGCGGCATTACCCCGTTGAATTGCTATGTTAGTGCGCGGGGTGATGACCGGTCCGGGGGTCACCGGTGGTGTCGACCAGATCGCTATGTCTTTACCCGCTTGGAAAGCGTGGCGTTTTAAGGCCATACATCCTTCATGCATAAGACAATTTGCACGAAGAGGCCCACGGAGGCCACGAGGAGGACAATATACAGTGTACAGAAAAGGTTGATTACGGTTGCGTTTTACTCCTATATACTTTACGATCTTATTATTACTTTATACTCCATTCGGTTAACGCTTCTAGCTACGGAAGTGGGTAAAAAATAGCGGCGACGTCTATTAACCGCCTTGTCGCCTTTGATTGACGTTAAAATATTCATTGCCAATCATCTATGTCGTCAGTTGTTCGTCACACACATTTTAATACAATAGTATAAATATATACTTGTATTGTTATTTAGCGATCCATAACACCGGTAGCTGTCCGCCCGCTGTCCGCCACGACAGGTATGTCGTACAGGTACAGGTTCGATTTTGCTGTTATTTACTGTTGTGTATTTTTTTTATAGGATGAAGTTAACAGATGAGCAGACGACACCTGGATACCATTCTGTATAATTGATGCAAGCGACAAAAATGAAATTTTACACGCAAGAATATTTCCTATTTGTGTTTATACTTCATTATATTACAAGACGCTTAGACTACTACTAAAATATCGTGTAAAATATAAGTAATAATTCAATTGTTTTTAAAAATCCGCTACACTGCTTCAAAATAGTGCAAAAACACAAATATCAAATTTAGCGCTTGGACTTGCACTTGTATGTACATTTTAATGTCCCGCGGCAGGACACAGGCCTCCCCTAATAAGTAAATATGTTGGTCTAGTTATATACAATTGTATCCACTTGGTGGTAAGCGGATACTGTCGCCTTGCAATACGTACAATGACAAACGTTGGCACGCCCGTGAATACGCCACTTATGAGTAAATTAAAAAATTTAGAAGTGGATTTGGATTAAGTATATAAGATGCGATTTAAGGCAATGCGAAGTAGAGCTTCACAAGCTTCTATTATGAGATTGTTTGCAATATGAACATTGGTGTTATGTTGGCAAAAATCTTCCGGCAATGATTACTAAATGGTAAACCATACCATACCATCAGTCTTTGCCTCTCCACTGCTGGATATAGGCCTCTCCCAAGGCTCGCCACCACACACCGTGCCCTATATGCGTCATACAGGATGAAGGACAATATATTTCTTGCTCAATAGCAATGGGCTCTGATAAATTTCACTTGCTCCCGAATTCCTGAATACGATGTTTCACGAAAATCTTCTGTAAGAGTAAGAGTGTAAGGTAATTTGACCAGTCGGGTATGCCGAACGGCTGCGAGATTGCAGCATCATCCCTCCTTTCAAAATGATTATGGAGAAAGATTTTAGTATATCAGTGACGTTATCTATCCAAAGGGAACTATTGTGATTAGGTGGGGTGGTGCTATTCTACAGCCGACAGACACCACCACGCGGCCATTATCTAACTACGCAGGTAATAAAATATATTTTATCTCATGACTGAATCTGATAATTTCAATCTATAAGGAACATAGACTTTAAAATAATTGTTTGTGATAAGGAATTGACAAGTTAATATGGAATGAAGTGTTTAATAAACGGGCATGCGTTAAGTACAGTCGATTACAGCAATCATATTACAAATCAGAGCATTGTCTCATAGTGAACTTATTTTATTTATAAAATACAATACTATACCATCAGGCTGTCTTTCCAGTTCTACGTTGCTGGATAAAGGCCTCTCCCAAGGCCCGCCACCACACACAGTATTCCGTTTTTCTCGTCAAACAACTTCTTCGCATCGGTCAACTTGGCTGGTGGTCGTACCAGGTAACCTTTCCCGTTATCTTACATTTCCATTCGAGGACTCTTCTCTTCGAATAATAATAAAGATATAAAGTAAATGAATACGAGTAATCAGCAGAGGACAGACACAGTTGTATATTAAACATTACAATAAATAATCCTTAGTAATATTATAAAAATGTAAAATTTGGTTTGTTTGTTATTAATACAATAAATCTGCAACAAATTGCTAGCATTATGTGTGTGATTGTACCTGGAATTTCCAATGAAGTTATAATTTTCAGATAACAAAACATGCCTAATAATAATGCTTACTAAGTATTTTTTCTCTGTCACACAGGTCTAAACTACGGTAGCGAATGAAACATAACATAACAATATGAGATAATTTTGACAAATATAATTACTTTATAACCGACATGAACTAATTAGAAAGGCAATTAAAACAGGCTCTATTGTTATCTCGGTTTATTACAAATCGTGATACATTTTTTTTAGTCAAACGGCGCCTCAAAGTCCTTGTAAATTGACAAGCGAAATGTAAAACTGAAAGTCATTGTCAAATATTAAATCAAATGCTAAATAAGTTTGTGAATAATACAAAATGTTGCCACGAAAATTCTATTCTTAGACGAGTTTTTATAGTATCAAGTACTTGTTTTATTGTCCATTGTTACACAGATTTGTAGGTAGATAGATAACCTACTTTAAAGCGAGAACTGAACCTGGCCACGCCCTAACAGCTGGTATCAATATATGAGTAACATAGTAGACATTTGTAATCGTTGCCACAAAGACGATAATAAAGTTAACATTATTTTAGAGGGAGAGTGTACGCTGCATTCCCACAGCCACTGCGCGCACTCGACTGGCCACGTTACGTCTCACGGAAGACTACCATGAAATGTACTTTATCGTATTTCCCCAATATACATACGTGTTTCGGTAGTGAGTGAGATATGCCAGAGCCCATTCCCCTCCCACCCTATCCCATTACATCCAATTTCCCAACCTTTTCTCCTAATCCATTCCTTAATGTGACAACGTTTGTCATTCTGGCCTGATGTTGGCATGTATCGCGGATGTCTATGGACGACAGTATCCAGGTGGAATGTATGCTCGTCTGCCACCTGTTTTCTATAAAAGAAAAACATTAAATTGACGTGATATCTTGGTTGGTTATAATTATGTAAAGTCCATTCCAATCCGTTGAAACTAAAATCAATGAAATATCTCAACATTAAACTTTAAATCTAGGGCAAACTTGCAGTCTCGATAAATCAAATTAAGGGCCTGTCAGTTTACCTCATACCATCATGTTTATTTCATTTTGGACAAAATGGATTGGAATAAGATATACGTGACACGTCGCGCGTCGTCAAAAGCTTGTCTTAGCTTGCGTCAAAATTTTTAGAATACTTAGGTATTAATTAATTTTCTAATCGTTTATAATCAATGAAGCGCACGTAATTAACACAAAAATCAATCAATAGTATATACTATTATTATATTTTTTATTATTATTTATCTTAAGAAATATTGTAATGTTGATATATTTGTTTTCTACTTATACCTATAAATTGATCCCGTCGATATGGGACGAAATCTGTTAATCCCAACACTTGCTTATTTCACTTCCCTTCAATCTACTAATTACTTTGACATGGAGCTATTCATAATCCCACTGAAACAGTAACAATGAGTAAAAGTTCATTGATCCAAACATAATCGTTATCGAGTAATTAGAGCTTTCGGCTTTCAACAATGGCCGGACGGCCTCGGCGAGCAGGAAGCTGGTGAAATGATCAATCAGGCTGTCCCTCTTGGCCTCGGACGTCACTTCCGGTTTGAACGACGAAATAGAGCAGACGCTTTTGCCCACGTTCATATTATAGACAATTAAAAAAATAGAACGCTGGTAGGAGTATACTCGTATGTTTAGATCTAAACTCCAACATTTAAAACAAAGAATAAAAAGGGGACAAGGTCCAATAGAGTCATGGAATTTAACTGTCGATCACTTTAGATTGTGCAATTTCAAGTATATTGTGCAATTTTACGTATTGCGCAATGTTTTTGATCGTGTATTGAAACTCGCTTGAGTGCAACACGCTATTCAATAATATTGTGCAATAACATTATTTTAGGTCTAGCCGCCTTAAAGCTCATATATACACGGAAAGTTTCTCGAGCGGTTTGGGGGCGAATATTTTATACGATTGTCACGACCACACATCATACGATTCTCGCCTGCAACTGTTCACATGTTGATAAAAACTCGATGTTACCAGTGAAAACAGTGATTACTTGATAATAACGTTATAATGTAAGAGACGCTTCGAGCCCGCCAGTGTTTAAAGTGAAGTTGAGGCGATGACTGGTCGAGCGGCCATTCTGTACCGTCGATGAATTTATCAATTTGAATAAATGACCGTGACATGTATTAAAACATTAATTTTTACTTAAATTTAACTAACATCTTTGTATATCAATTTATTTGTAATTAATTAAATTTCAAATTAATCAATTAATTACGTATTGATTTTCAATTTCAATATGTGTATCAATATAATATTATTACAGTATTCAAAAAATAATTGACTTGTAATTATAATTATGCTATAAATGAGTATTGAGTATACAATTAACTGAGCGATTTTTTCGACTGCGCGCTTTCGCGAAACTCTCCTTGTGTAAATGAACCTTTATATAGTTCGTTGTAAAACAATAAGGGTGAGTGAGTATTCTATTCCAGTTTTCCTAGATAGTTTTCCTTAGAATGTGACGTGGACGAATGACTTATTTATGAACAATTCATTAGTCTAAAAGTTAATTTCAACTTTATTGTTTTAACGACTCCATAGGAATTGCCACGGCAAAGGGTCATCAATTAAATTTTCTTCCTTTACCTATGCATTGTTTAAATAAGTGATTTTACAATATATTAGGGCCTTTCCTATGAAAATGCTGTTTTATATGGTAAAATTAAAATATATTTTTTGTATGAAAATTATATATTTAATTAATCGAAGTTATTTTTGGTTATTTTAATGCAAGTTGATTGATGCCTCTGCTATAGAGCTCCTGGGGACGGAAATCGATGAATTCTCTGAAGACGTTTTCACTGCCTCATCGGAGTTAAATATTTTCCCAGGTAAAAGTTATCCAAATTCCGAAAAAAATGTAAATCAGTAGGGGGAAGGTCTGGTGAGCACGGTGGGTGACGGAGAGTTTCCAGTCGAAGCTGCTGTAACTTTGAGGTTATGTCGTGCAGTGTGTGGGCGAGCGTTATCATGGAGACATTGGAGACATGTTTTGGCTGTGTCGCCTGAGTTCAACCATTGTCACGAACGTTTACGATTATCATACAGGATCCCCTTCTCATCACAAGTGACAATACGATTCAGAATCTGTTCATTTATGTGCCAGTTCAGCAAAGCAAGGCCAGCTTCTACGCGCGTTTGCAACTGACTTTCATTTAGCTCTTACGATACCCACTTTCCGAGCTTCTTAACTTCCCGATTTGACACAAATGAATCGATATCGTTTTGTCACTTACTTTGTCACTTTTGTTACTTTGTCGTTTTGTCACTTTGTCATAGCCAAGCCAAACGGCAATTTCATAAGTAAGGAGCTAATTAGATACTTGTAACATCTAAATAGGTGTGATATTGACTTTTGAGAATAATATCGCTTGAAACTATCATTAATTATCCGAAGATTAAAATTCCTAATAAAGATAAAAAAAATATAGAAGAGATCGTAGACGAGTGGTAGACGCCCTTTCATGGTGGTAAGTGATCACCAACGCCCATGGATACCTACAACACTGTGGGGCATGCGGATGTGGTGCCGACCTTGCAGAAACCTATCCACAGCTCTGATGAAACAGGGTAAACTGTTTGGTAGGACGGTTTTATCCACTCAAGAAATTCTGTCATCCGATAATGACAATGGTGTTGTGAGGAATAATCAGGTAGGTATTATATTTAATAATCCGTTATACGAATTACTATCATGTATTAATGCTATGGAAACAGACAAGTAGACAAACGCATTTTCCGCCATCTATGCGTTATACATAGAAACAACTAGTATCGTGGTATTCCACAATAACACAATATTCTGCCCGATTCCTACTAACCGTACGGTAGCGGCGCGTTGCGTCAAGTAGATAGTGTTTTTAATGGAAGACTTAATCTGTACTTAACAAGGTTTCAATTTGTATGGCGCACCAGTGATCGTGACCGGAGACGTGTGGGCCGTGCGGCACCGCCCTCTCGTCGTTGGCAATAACTGTCAATAACAGTGTTATACGAATGTAAACCAGGTGCTTTGTAAATAAAGTTCACTATTAAAATACACAATCTATTTGATGCACCGCACCGCTGCGATGCCCCGTGCGGTTGATAGGAATCGGGGCATGTGTCATGTTGCATCACACTTGAGATAACTCATAATATTTACAAATTATACCAGTAGATGTCGCCAGTATACGCATATTATAGTGTGATGATTATAACAAACATAGGATTTATAATTTTATGTTTTTATACTATTACCTTCGTGTAGTGACGGTTGGCTTTAAAATAACACCGCCCCTTCTCTTCCCGCGGGTGTCGTAAATGGCGACGTGATAACAAAGTCGCTACCATAAGTCTTGAGGACCTACACCACCTCTAAAAGAGTGGACTTGCCAATCCGCTTGGCCAGTGTGGCGTTTTAACCATACATCCCTCATGCACAAGACAATGTCCGTGAGGAGGTCCATGTCCGGCAGTGGACGATCAAAGAGTTGGCCACGATTATTACCTATACCATCAGCCTGTCTCTCCACTGCTGTAGCCCAAGACCCGCCACCATACTTGTTCCTGCGCTCTTTTCATCATATCGGTAATTATAACATGGTCATGGTCATTCATACGTTTACATTTTAAAGAAGAAGCTTTTTGGTGGGAACTCGAGAAGTGAAGTTGAGTTTTAGTTTGATTCTTACAAAAATTGTGTATTGTACGTTTTGTGGTTTTATAGTGATAGTTTATTAAATTTCAGTGTTTTTTGTGCGTAATGTTTGTGATAATCAAATAAAAGCGTAGCACTGCGTTTTTCGTGTGCTTCTATGGAGTCCTCTTCTGTCCTCAGTAAACTGTCTCTTTACTAAGCGACTCCTGACTTCGCGGGGCTGGACTGACTTATTTCGACGGGACTAAACATTAATATGATACGTTTCAGACTTTGAAATTGTTTATTACGAAGAAAAACTTGACTCTGGCAGAATGAGCTAATTGCACCATTGTCATATATATGAAACGAAAGATACTTTATACGCTGTTCGTTCAGGGAAAGCCAGACATGACTGATTGTTCATTTTTTATTCTAATACTTCTGTTACTTTCTGAAAATGCATATTTCAATGCATTTTGTGTGGCCAATGAGAACTATGAATGCGAGTGAATGATCAATATATCTATCCCATTTAACACAATTTAATCAAAAATGGTAATTATTATATCAAATCAAAATATCATAAAATCATTATTTTATTATCGATAATAGATATTATTGATGCTTTTAAAATTCAGGAAAAATTCTTCATCGGCATAAATAATCTGTTATCGTCATATGTATGACAATGGTATTTTATAATATTTTTTTATTTGGGTACCTTGCTACGTGACGTTGTTGAACTAGTGCTCCGTTCATAGCAATGACGCCGTAATTAAAAGTAGGTATCCAGGCTAGATAGATATCAACAAATAACGACAATCTCATAATCGTTGTATTATCAAAATTCCAAAGAAACAGCAAGTCTCGTGGGCTTAATTTTTAACAATATATTTAAGTAGAATCTCCAAAAGGTGAACCTACACTCATAAGTTGTCATAAAAGTCACAAAAACCCATAAACCTATAAAAGCCAATCTACAGTAGCGCATCTTACTGCTGTACTAATAGTACTAATAAAAATAATGCCATACTAATAGTACCTACTAGTACATTCTCTGGCATTTATTGATTTCTAAAACTATTTTGAAACATAATTGTTGAATTTTTTTTGGCTTTAACAGATGAACACTCATGTACGAATATTTTTTGTATATCAAAGAATCATATTCACAATGAAGATGCAGTTCAAATCAAACAATTTATTTGCAATGTAAGTAATAACAGACGCTAATTGAATACAGTAAATAGAAAGATAAACTACATTTGACAGAATTGGCGTGCAAATATATAAAAAACATTGAAAATTACTTTTTAAAATTTTAAATAATTGTTAATCCTAATTGTATGTCAAAGCCCTATCTACCACTCCTAACTATAGTCAGAAAATATAAAGTATGTCATAATCTACCCAATCAAAGGCTTGTTCAGCCTTTGTTTACTTTACTTTGTTCAGCCTGCAGTTGTATTTGTTCAGCCTGCAGTTGTGTTTTTCAGCCTGAAGTTGTCTTTGTTCAGCCTGCAGTTGTATTTGTTCAGCCTGCAGTTGTGTTTTTCAGCCTGCAGTTGTGTTTTTCAGCCTGCAGTTGTGTTTTTCAGCCTGCAGTTGTGTTTTTCAGCCTTCAGTTGTGTTTGTACAGCCTGTAGTTGTGTTTTCAGCCTGCAGTTGTGTTTGTTCAGCCTGCAGTTGTGTTTGTTCAGCCTGCAGTTGTGTTTGTTCAGCCTGCAGTTGTGTTTTTCAGCCTCCAGTTGTGTTTTTTAGCCTGCAGTTGTGTTTGTACAGCCTGCAGTTGTGTTTTCAGCCTGCAGTTGTGTCTGTTCAGCCTGCAGTTGTGTTTGTTCAGCCTGCAGTTGTGTTTTTCAGCCTGCAGTTGTGTTTTTTAGCCTGCAGTTGTGTTTGTAGAGCCTGCAGTTGTGTTTTTCAGCCTGCAGTTGTGTTTGTTCAGCCTGCAGTTGTGTTTTCAGCCTGCAGTTGTGTTTTCAGCCTGCAGTTGTGTTTTTCAGCCTGCAGTTGTGTTTGTTCAGCCTGCAGTTGTGTTTGTTCAGCCTGCAGTTGTGTTTGTACAGCCTGCAGTTGTGTTTTCAGCCTGCAGTTGTGTTTGTTCAGCCTGCAGTTGTGTTTGTTCAGCCTGCAGTTGTGTTTTTCAGCCTGTAGTTGTGTTTTCAGCCTGCAGTTGTGTTTGTACAGCCTGCAGTTGTGTTTTCAGCCTGCAGTTGTGTTTTCAGCCTGCAGTTGTGTTTTTCAGCCTGCAGTTGTGTTTGTTCAGCCTGCAATTGTGTTTTCAGCCTGCAGTTGTGTTTTTCAGCCTGCAGTTGTGTTTGATCAGCTTGCAGTTGTGTTTTTCAGCCTGCAGTTGTGTTTTTCAGCCTGCAGTTGTGTTTGTTCAGCCTGCAGTTCTGTTTTTCAGCCTGCAGTTGCGTTTTTTAGCCTGCAGTTTTTTACATGCACATATTTTATTTCGTTTACCTACATATTATTTTCGTTTCATGTGCTTAAATCCGTGGTTAAAAGCGGATAGCGAAATGATAAAATTTGAATAATTAGCTCCTAAAGCCGCATGTAAATGACACATACGAGTAGGGACTATTTATGTTTACTTAGCAATATGTCATTACGATGAATAATAGAATTTATCTTACTAAATCAGTGTTAGGTAGGCGGTATAAATAGATTTGTTACGTTAATGGTAATACCGAATGGTATGCGTATCAGACGATAAAGTTCTTGACACTGATAAACCATAATTAAATGAATACTTCCTTGATAAATAATAATTATAATCAGTTGTCATTCATATATTAATCAGCTTCCGAAACTATTTTAATTGGGATACTGATAATAATTTTTCAGGTTATCCGATTTCATGTTACGTTAGTGAGAAAAAAAATGTTAAAATTCAGTTGGTTAAGATTCTAAGAAGTTGCTTAAAATGAATTCTTTTAAGATGTCCATCAAATTCAATTTATTTCTATCTGCTTAATTGCAGTGTTGCATTACAGTACCTTCAAGGCGAGGTGGTATAGTAGTGGGTGTCATAAAAAGCGACTAAGAGATAAGAAAGCCGCTACCACAAGCGCTGAAGAGTTACACTACCACTGAAAGAGTGGACTCGGCAACCCGCTTGGCCAACGTGGCGGTCATGCATCCCTTGATGCACAATACAATGTGCATGAACGTGCCCATGTCCTGCAGCCGATACTAAAGGGGCTGGTTACGGTATTACAATACAAAGCGTTACAAATACGAGTACCGATATTATAAAATATAGTCGTATATAGTAGATATATATCTATAATTACATACGAGTACGTACATATAGTACCAGTATTACAAACGTTTCTACTGTTTGTAATAATTGTATTAGTGTTTATTCATTTGCATTTGTTTAGTTGTGTTTATTCCAGGCTCAAATTCATTTTCCTATTAGATACTTCACTTATCAATAGTTATCAGTCCTTTCATTGTGCGATCCGTGGCGCCGCACAGGACGCCGGAGGCCTGGTCTTGAGTTGTAGGCGCTCTACACAGCAGACGGACGCAAACACAAGTAGGAGAGCGCAATCGAATCAATCAAATCAAATCGAATCAAAACGTTGCACATGGCGGCGACCCCGCACTGGTCTCCTTGTCTCAGTCATAAATTAAAAGCAATACGGTGTTTAAATGAGAAAGAAGTGGAAGCCTTGATTTTGCATAGGATAAGTGCTCTTTTGAGGGACGACTGACCAATTGGTTAGCACACAAGGTAGAAGATGCCTCCGCCTCCTACATCCTATATTAAAGCATCTTGGAACAGTTTGACACACAGTAATTTCAGAAAAGTAGATAGCTGGACAAGTTCACTAGTTACTAATTCTAAAATTAGCGGATTTTTCGTTGGAAATCCTTTGAAAAACCGAGATATGTAGCTATAGCTACTCAAAGTTTCAAACGCGTGACATCACAATAAAAAGTCTTACTTTACAATATTTAAAAGGGAGATTCAATTACGAGTATTTTCCATATGTTTAAGAAGAAAAATGTTTAGACAAACATAGTAAAGTTTCATGAACAGTATTCAACATATATTATGGTTTATATGTAAAATTATATGTAAATACATCGTGACGTCATATGCTACTGGATCAACATCCAACTTTGAAAAGCTATAATGTAGTAATTTTTTATGATATCGTAAAAACTTATGAGCTTTATGTAATTTTTAATAACTTTTTAGTTAAAAAATAAGAAATGGTGAACTTCTCTATTGTATTATCTATTGTAGTATGTACAAATATGATATTTTAGTATTAATTAATGAAGTTTCTTTGTTTGTTTAACAGATTATTTCATTATCATTTTAAATACATATTAAATTACATTATTTCATTTGCATTAAAATAATATTATTATAATTACATTAAAATTGTATTCCCGCTTTCACTTAACAATCAGTTACATTTAACGGATTGTAATAAAACGGACATTAATTACATTTAACGGCAGTAATATCTAACTAAACACGCTCTCTTCCCGGTAATTTTTCAAGAAAATAAATCTCACTATTAATATCTACACTGTTTGTAAGTCTATAGTTGTTTATGCGTACACAGTCTAATTCCATTTTGAATTGGTAATGGAATTATATTTCAAATATTTTTTACAAATACCGAAACAAAACTGTTAAATACTTTGTTAAAAACTGTTGGAGTTCGCCAAGAACTGGACTTCACCTTGTTTTCAGTTTCCACTAATAGTGATGAAAAACTGTTGGAGTTCGCCAAGAACTGGACTTCAACTTGTTTTCAGTTTCCACTAATAGTGATGAAAAACTATTGGAGTTCGCCAAGAACTGGACTTCACCTTGTTTTCAGTTTCCACTAATAGTAATGAAAAACTGTTGGAGTTCGCTAAGAACTGGACTTCACCTTGTTTTCAGTTTCCACTAATAGTGATGAAAAACTGTTGGAGTTCGCCAAGAACTGGACTTCACCTTGTTTTCAGTTTCCACTAATAGTGATGAAAAACTGTTGGAGTTCGCCAAGAACTGGACTTCACCTTGTTTTCAGTTTCCACTAATAGTAATGAAAAACTGTTGGAGTTCGCTAAGAACTGGACTTCACCTTGTTTTCAGTTTCCACTAATAGTGATGAAAAACTGTTGGAGTTCGCCAAGAACTGGACTTCACCTTGTTTTCAGTTTCCACAAATAGTGATGAAAAACTCTTGGAATTCGCCAGGAGCTGGACTTCACCTTGTTTTCAGTTTCCATTAATAGTGATGAAAAACTGTTGGAGTTCGCCAAGAACTGGACTTCACCTTGTTTTCAGTTTCCACTAATAGTGATGAAAAACTGTTGGAGTTCGCCAAGAACTGGACTTCAACTTGTTTTCAGTTTCCACTTATAGTGATGAAAAACTGTTGGAGTTCGCCAAGAACTGGACATCAACTTGTTTTCAGTTTCCACTAATATTGATGAAAAACTGTTGGAGTTCGCCAAGAACTGGACTTCACCTTGTTTTCACTTTCCACTAATAGTGATGAAAAACTATTGGAGTTCGCCAAGAACTGGACTTCCAACTTGTTTTCAGTTTCCACTAATATTGATGAAAAACTGTTGGAGTTCGCCAAGAACTGGACTTCACCTTGTTTTCAGTTTCCACTAATAGTGATGAAAAAATATTTCTGTAAGTTTGTTGGTAATATTATTTTTCCTATTTTCAATTCTTTAGAACAAATGGTAATGGACAGTGGTTACATATTTAGCTTAATTACCCCAGAACCATTCAAACAATCCTTGGGTAAGTAAGCCAAGTACCAATTGGATACTTGAAGAATGTGGATGCGAGTCGACTTTCTGACTTTTTATCTACTTTTCGAATATTTTGTTCTTTTATTTTATTTTTTATCTTGCCCCAATCTCTTCAATCCTCCAAATCCATTACTAAATCGCCAAAGGTAAGCAATGCACCCAGGAACGTGCCAACATTGCCATTCTAACTGATGTTGGCATGTATCGCGCATGTCTATGGGCGACAGTCACCACTTACAGGGTGGATTGTCCACTCTTGTGCCGCTTTCTTTTTACTATAAAAAAAATTACGTGACGTCTGTGCACTGTTAAGTACGATACCAAAAACAACCAGTGCATGCAGTGTAGGTGCGCCTCGCACTGTGTAAAAATTTATCATTTTGATTAAACATAGATGTCGCTTTTATCATTTACGTTTGATTAAACATAGATGTCGCTGCTGATATAAGCAAAGAGCCGACAAATATTTATCATTTAATGATTTTAAGATAAATATTGGTATTAATTTGAGGATAATATAAAATTTTACATATACTTAACTTTACATATACTTTACATATATATAATTTTCCAAATAGGTATATTCCAAAGTAGAGAGCCCCGACTCCACACAAAGAATATAATAACATCTTTTTCCTCTATGTATCCTTTATATTATACCCTCTGTGTGGAGTCAGGGCGCTCTGTTACTGCCGTTATGGAAAATAGTGATACTTGATACTTCCAACTTGAATCGAGTAAACATATAAAATAAGTATACAAAATTGCATTGCTAAGAAGCAAATCTTGAATTTTATTTCGTACAATCCTTTTCCTTGTTTGTACTTACTATGTATATTATGGGTGTACTAAGAGGTTCTAGAAGAATTTTAGCACTGTGGTTCTTTTCTTTTTGTTCTACACCATTATGCTGATCTAGTTTTAATCACTACAATTTTAACCAAAGTCAATAGATTGATACCGACAATTAGGTTCCTTTTCTCAGATAACGTCACAGTGAACACAAACTAAGAATGATAAATAAATAGTAATTTGTAAAAACAATGAAGTAATTTGGGACATAGGTATATACAAATGAGTAATTGATTTTAATCCGCTATGAGTGAATCAGACAGATTACAAAGCGGATTATTGAGCACAGATTGCATCGGGGTGAGGTTGGCAATTGTTTTATTTGGCAATGCCAGAAGAGAGATTTAACAAGCAGCTTCACAATTTCATATGTTATATGTCTTATACATACTAACATTATAAAGAGTTACTGTCTGTTGGTTTTGTTTATATTTATATGTAAGAGATTAACTCAGAAACGTATCATACCGTGCCCATGTTTCCACAGCTGGATAGAGGCCTCTCCTGAGGTTCCTCACCATACGTGATTTTCCGCTACCGTAGTTGCGGTGACTTTCTTCAAGTTGTCAGTTGTCATCAAATGCCTAGTACCTATCATGTTATAATATTAACACAGACTCTCGATTTGTGATATAGTTTTTCATCGCTTCTGACTCGGTAAGCTTCTAGAAATCTAGCTCAAATGTAAGTTGATTTCGATTTTCTTCGGCCTATTCCGAACAGCTTATAAACAAACATATTAGAATGTTATCAGTATCGCTTATCGATGAATCATTAGCAAATCGGGGAATCACTCATATATATAATACCATATATGTATATCATATGTATAGATGGGTGTGTGTAATGTCTAATATATACCTAAAAATATAATAATCAATAATTTTTAAGTACATATTTATTTTTTAATAGCGACTCGCCCCGACTGCATGGGTAGAATACAATTTTTTTGTGTCTTTTGTGTGACGGATCTATCTATGCCAATATGTATTGGATATCGATGATTTATGTGCTAAAACATACACCAATCCGTAAAGGTGTATTATGGCCCGATAATTACATTCGGGCCATTATCCATTTTGGAACGTTATAGCCTGATATCGAATGTACTAAAACCATCCCAAAAATACGCTCAAACTCATTAGTTTAGCCTCGACCGGTAGCAGCATATAATAGTAGCTCTCGACTCTCATTCATGAGGACGTGCGTTCAAGTCCTTGACCAGGCGCATATCAAAGGCTATCAAAATTATCAATGGCTCTACGGTGAGAGTGAAAAACTCCGTATGCTCGACAATTGAAAATAAATCTAGAGCATGTGTATCCACCAATCCGTACTAGACCCGCATGGAGGATTATGGGCCGAAGCTCCTTGGTGATTTATTGGCCTGTTACCTGCTACAGGGCACAGGCCTCTACAGACCAAATTACACGCTTCAGAGTACGTTATAGGCTGACATCGAACTGTGTAACTTGCAGACAAATTCACGTGCCTTATCGACGTGCTACCGCGATGAAACAAGGTCAAATGGGGTGGATTTAATAAACAAATCCATCGACCCACTTAGATAGGACTCGCGGCGCCGGCACTCTCTTCCAGACACTCCTGAAACTTGTACATCGACAGTTTTCTTTCATCTTTTGGTGTATGAGCGATACCCTTGGATTTATTTAATCAAAGGACATTGAGTTTGATTTAGTGAATGCGAAACTTGTTTATTTGGGACTGGTAACATTTTTGCGTTATTTCTTTTATGTTAGGGGAAAATAATACACTAAAAAGTGATTTTTATTGTACCTATAATAAATGAGCATTGTGTATCCTATCTAAAAATATGAAATATGTTACCTAATTCTATTGAACTGAGCTGAAAAATACTAAAAACGTATACTGAGGGAAAACTAAACTTTGTTAAGTGGACCGTGGATAAAATATTTCTCATTGGATATTAAGTAGATTAGATATTATTCAGAAATTTGTATGTAGATAGATATGTCGAAAGTTAATAATAAAATTCGTTTTTTAATTAGAAACCTGGGGATTTAATTTAACGCCGGCAAATAATGAAATTGATAAATATTCTATTATATTCTAGAAAAATATATTCTTAAGTGTTTCCAGATTTCTATTTGTATAACTGACTTCACCCGTTCAATGCGCGTAAGAGCAGTAAGGATTTTAATTAAATTCCTGGATTTCATTACAAAAAAATGTTACTTACTATTACTTGTGTTAATTATATTCCTGATGAAGCCAGTATTTCAAATAAAAATCTGAAGTCATTAAGAAACAATAGTTATTTATGAATTACATTATTTGCCAGCGTTTCATTAAATCCCTAGGTTTTTAAATTGACGGATTTTATTATGGTTATGATATGGTACAAAAATGGTACTGCTTTGTTTACTTACTATATAAATAAAATAAAAATAAAATATATTGGTTCATATCTGCGATAAACCGTGTAAAAGCACCGGCGTTCCGTTCTTAATAACTCGGAAGAGGGTAATATAAACTAGAATGGAACCCATTAGGGGAGGGGAGCCGTTGCCTATATTATTATCGAAGTAGGTAAAAATAAGTTTATATTCAACATCTATATATTATTATGGTAAATACAAATGTTTTGTAACCAGATTGGACAATCATTGGCGACAAAACTTTCCAAACTCAAAATTCGTACTAATAAACTCGTACAAGAATATTGTACCAAATCGTATAAGAAATATGATCACAGAATAGTTCCATCATAGTTTTTCATTATATATGGCAATTTTTCTAATAATTTCAAAGTATAAAACGTATTCTGTCAATGTCTAGTCCCTTCGAAGTAAGTCGACTGCTTGGAATCACACGAAAAACACAATCCCCACGCTTTTATTTCATTATCACAAACATCACGCACGAAAAACACTTTGAAGTTTAATAAACCTTCACTATTAAACCACAAAACGCCTAATACACAATTTTTATAATAATCAAACAAAAACTCAACTTTACTTCTCGAGTTCCCGCCAAAAATCCGAATAGTTCTTCGCACAGAATAGGTTGCAGTGATGGCCAGTAGTTTGAATAATGTAGAAGCAAGAAGTTCAAGAAATAATGCACAAAAGAGTTTTGTTACAATGTGTCTAAAAATCTCATCAATAGAAGTTTCATACAGTGTAAACAAGCATTTTAGTCAATTTATCCATAAACTCTCACTGGTGACGAACAAACATGATTTAATTTATACACTTTTACGGTATTCTCGCGTCGATACAGTCAAGGCGTCGCGAAACCTTGACTATGTTTAACGGTAACATATTAAATTAAAACTATTATTTCGTTAAAAACGTGAATGTCAATCTGTCATATTGTTTACATTGTTTGAAAGATCTATCGATTGTCTAGATCTTTGACGAAAGATATGTTTGATCTTTAATGTACAATAATGTAATTCAGTACCACAGAGCAACTAAATTAGGTTCTAAAGATGAGATGACCGACAGAACATACTAGGGAACCTAGGGGCAGATATATGATGTGTTTGAGGAATTTATGTTGATTGATTCAACGCTTAACTCAACGTACTTACTAACGCTTATTTAATTCAAGAAGCTATGGCTTTAATAAATGTAACTGACAATGTTAGTAGTTTATCTGGTAAGTCTACGAGCTACTGCAATTAAGTGTGACGCGAGATCTTTAAACAAAACACACCATTAAATTATAATCTATATGTACATACATTTAATAGAATCGTAACAAAGCCGTGTGTGTCTGCGCGTTACATATTTTTTTGAAAAAGTACAAATTCAGTGTAAAATACATATGATAGACGGGCTAAAATAAAAATTTGGAATTCTTGTCTATCTGACTGTCTGAACGCAAAAACCATGGACGGATTTTAATAAAACTTGACATTATGCATCGGATTAACATTTAAAATACTTTTTATCCAGATCCATTATAAAGTACCAATGGAAATCATTATCAAGTCCGCATATATATATGGCCTGGATCAACATACGGGATATTGTTTAACTCTAACCGTTATAAGTTCCCCAGGGAATCATTGTAAATTAACCAAGCGTACTCTAAATATCACGGGAACGAAGTCGCGAGCACTGCTAGTGTCAAAATGCTAACATAATGTTGTTGCAGGTGCGTATTTCCATTGTTACCATTGTGTCATATGTACATGAATCAATAGGAACATTTGCTTTTCCTATTGACCTATTGTATTTGAATAATCACACTGACCGTTTATTTTGACTCATCATTGTTGTTACAATAAGTTAATAAGATCTAAGATGTAGAATACGTGGAAAACAGGAAAAACACACGATGGTTACGTGAACAACAAGTAAGCGTTTATTAAAGTATCACTGGAACATTTTTAACCATTGTTGATTTTAATCATAACTTAAGTTAATTACAATCTTAAGCATTTCTTAAGAATATGCATGGTTTGTGAAGAATGTAAATTCAAACTTAAATACTCTCAAAACAACCAAGAATAAATCAAAATGGACAGGGTAGCGACAGGACAGGTAGGTAGGACAGGTAGCGGGTGTGTACTCTGTAAAAGATGTTGGTAGATTATGGAAATTAACAAATAAATTGAACTCTAGCACGAGCCTGCCGGTTAGCGTTGATGGCATTAGTGTACCCAAAGAGATCGCCAATATGTTCAGGAGTACTTTAAAGTTTCTCCTCTGAGTCAGAAAGCCGCTTCGGGGGTGCCCTGTGCTGGGAGTCATGCCGCCGTTGAGACGCCTGTTAAAGTTACTGCCTCTGAAGTTACCAATATAATTAAACAGATGAATCGAGGTAAGTCCCCGGGGCACGATGGTCTCAGCATTGAGCACCTCCGGCAAGCGGGTGTATACTTACCCAGGGTGTTGGCAATGTCATATTTTGCATTGGACATTCGCACCTACCTAATGAATTAATGAATACCATCGTAGTTCCCATCATAAAAAAACAAGACAAGTGATAAGTCAGATAAGGGTAACTACAGACCAATTTCCTTGGCCACAGTTATAGCCAAGGTGCTGGACGGTGTGCTTGATAAACATCTAAGCAAACATATGTCTCTGGAG
Organism: Sesia apiformis; assembly: GCA_914767545.1. Lineage (NCBI taxonomy): Eukaryota > Metazoa > Arthropoda > Insecta > Lepidoptera > Sesiidae > Sesia > Sesia apiformis. The sequence continues at coordinate 11,576,098 of OU611963.1, read as the reverse complement.
GATGGTCAATTTCGTTTTCGATCTGGGCTATCCACAGAGTCTGCAATACTGTCTCAAACACACCGTCCGGTACTATACTGACAGGCATACACTCGTATTTCTGTCCTGTCTGGACTTATCGAAGACTTTCGATCTGGTGTTATATGAAGTTATTTGGAAAAAGTTGTACTCTGATACTAACATACCGTTAGATATCATTGACACCTTCAGGTATTGGTACATCAATCAAACCAATTATGTACGATGGGCGGGTTCGCTATCGGACGTGTATGGGCCAGAGTGTGGGGTGAGACAAGGTGGGTTAACCTCACCCAAGCTATTCAGTCTGTACATGAACCGACTGGTCGAGGAGCTCAGCGGCGCCGGCGTCGGTTGTTCTATAGATGGCTGCTTTATTAATAACATCAGTTACGCAGATGATATGGTGCTGCTGGCCCCCTCGATCAGTGCTCTTAGGATACTATTGGTTATCTGCGAGAGGTATGCTCGGTCACATGGGCTTAGGTACAACTCCACAAAGAGTGAGCTATTAGTGTTTATGGCGGGTAATAAAACATACCTACTCCACTATATCGCCCACTCGCTAAAGTGACGCATTTTAAGTACCTGGGCCACTGGGTCACGGAGGACCTGTCCGATGATATGGACATGGAAAGGGAGCGCAGGGCGCTGACGGTGAGATGTAATATGTTGGCCCGCAGATTTGCACGTTGCTCTAAAGAGGTTAAAATAACACTATTTAAGACATACTGCCAGTCTTTTTATACGTGCAATTTATGGTTCAATTACATGCAAAAATGATTGCAAAAATTTCGAGTGTTGTTGTGGCTGAGGCGCTACTGCAGCCGATTTTTTGTCATATTGCGAAAAATAATAGCATCACTGATGTCTAGGGAGCGGGGCAGCGCCTAAACGCTGCTGAGGATCTTTGCGAAGAGGGTGGTGGATGGCCCGATATTGAGACATTGGGTGGAGTCGCACGTTGTATCGTACAAGAGGTGACGGACGGCCTATGGTGTAAAATATATATATATGTGTGTGTGTATTATTACTAATTATAAGATTTTATTACTAATTATATATATTATACATAATTCTATATATTCATTCTATCTTTAGTGATAGTAACAATTTTAACTTATAGACTAAATATATATATGTATATATAATTAGTAATGAAATCTTAATAATAAGTTGTTTTCATCTTAATAATCTTGATAATAACTAACATAGTCTATAAGTTCAAATTGTCACTATCACTAATGATATAGTGAAATATGGATCTTGTGTTCTGAAACATATGAATTATTATTATTATTAAGTAAATATCTAATCAATATTTTTATTTTAAACTCAATATTTTTACTATATAATTTGATAATAAGGTTCACGAGTATTTAAGTATAATATGAGATTATTTAAAATTTTGTAAAATATAACAACGTTTACTGAAACTGTTTTGACATGACTGCACTTTTATATCGATGGCCGCTCAGCAAAATATCGAACAGCCAGTCTTGAAATTTACAATTTTTCATTTCGTTGTTTTTCTTTTTTTTCTGACAACTTAGGCAGGAAACGTATTTTTTTTTAAATATTTTGCTGATAAATTGCATTACGAGGCCCATGTCCCGCGGTGGCTGAAAACACTGTTATTTACTTGTTTGTTTAGTGACCATCGATGTCTAAACAAATAATTGTAAAGGGCTCCGTCTAAAGTAATTATAATAATTGTAAAGGGCGATGTCTAAACAAAAATCATTTCCGTAGTAACAGAACGTTTTAACTGGACACACCTAATTTAGAAATTCCTCGAATATCTATTCTGAGGTCATACGAGTACATGACACCTCTCATCAACAACTCGCACTCCTGTCTGGCTGCTGTTTAACTTTTAATGATTTAGAAGTGGTATCTATTATAAACCTATAAGCTATAAATGTCATTGTTTCGTTTATCTTATGGCTATCAATGTTTATCAATGATGTCATATCTCATTGCACATCTAAGCTAATAGTTATGATAGCGCGCAACCATGTAGCTATCTCGTGTGCATATACGATACGTCTCCATACTGCTGTATGAACCTCAACGATGTCCAAGACTCCAACGGTGTGAAGCCCTCTTCTAACGCTCGCCAACGTAAACCATTTTCTGTTCTTTTAAAATAAAGTTTAAAGTTTAAAATAGCAAAATTGTAACTAAAAGCAAACAAAAAATTCGTGACACCAGTCAGTAGTCGTATTGATTAGCTGATTGGTATCAAAAGCGCGTGTTTCACGGTTGTAAAAATCCCTTTTTATATTTCCTTCAGGTCGACCTGAACCTGAACTGATGAATTTTTCGTAGGAAAAATTGATATATACTATCCTTACGGCTATATGATTAATATATGCCTGACTAAAATATTTACAACATCAGAAAAAACGTAAGTAAACGTACTGTAAACAGTATAAGACTTCTGAATTGAATGGAATCGCTCCTTCCGTGTCTCGCTGCTGGATTAATATGATGCTTAGTACCTTAGTAGTAAAGACTATGTGGTGCCTACTTGTGGTGAGGTCAAGTACAAGCGTCTAAATGTTTTGGTCGGCTGGTATGCTCGTCTCGCAGCTTCAATTCAAATACTCACTCTGACATTTTCATCTTATTGATTATTTCTGCCCTAAATGTTCGGTACTGAATGAGATATTTCAGAGCCTATTCCCATCCCCTGCTATTCTATCACTCACCATTTTCCTAACCCTTTCTCCAAATCTATTCCTAAATTTCCACAGATAAGCAATGTGCATTCTGGACTGATGCCGGCATGTACCGTTTATGGACATGGGCGACAGTATCCACACCAGGTGGATTGTCTGCACGTCTACCGCCTTCTTTCTATGAAAAAATACAATAATGGTCTTTTAACGCTGTGGATAAGATTCATAAAGAATAGAATACACACACCTTCTCTTCTGGTCGTGGATCAATCAAAAATCAAATTTTAATTGTGTTTGAAACTCTGTTTAATAACTGTTTTCCTACATCTAAATAAAAATATCAAAACGAAAACATTGAAAGGAAAAGGAAGTCTGGGGACATCGTGTGATGTTTGAATACTACGTACAATAATTTGTAAGTAATTTTTCACTTGACTGTACATATACGACATGGAATGGGTCACGCCTGTGTTATGCAATCTACCATACACCTTATTGTGTTAGAGTACCGACCACAGCGTACAGAGATGACTAAAACGATTAGTCAGCTCAGAAGGGCGTGACGTTCCGCTGACCTGCACAATTAGTGACAGTCAGATAGTAGGTACACAGTAACAATAGGATATAGGTACTTACATCGACACCATTGACATATTTTACACTATTGGGGACGACACCTCTGATTGTTATTAAAACATGGAATTTTAGATATCATTAGCAGACCGGATGTAAAAGTCACAAAATATGTATATATTTTGTAACTTCGACACGATAGACTTCAATCAACAAGCTTCAAATCGTTGTCCTTTGTTGGTCTATTTTGCATGAAATTGGGTCACTTTAATTCGGTAAATTTTCAAAAGAATCACTAAAGAAATGTCCTTTTATTTCAAATATGGTTTTCGTACAGTAAAGTTTAAATAGAATGAAAGAAAATCGTGAGAAAAATAATAGTACTGACTGTGACATACTGTAAAAATCACTGTCACAAAAATCTCTAAATTATACACACAAATATCAATATAAATCATGTATGAATATTTCATACATAATTTCGATCGATATTAGTCTATAAAGTCCCATTGCAGGTATGCAGGACTGCAGTTGGCCTCACACAAGAGGGTTTCGAGCCGCAATGTACCACGAGGGTTTCTTTACCTTTCCACGGTCTTACGAACCTTGCTGTTAGTTATTCGGACTGAATCGTATGAGGAACGAGCGGTTTTTCCAAGGGCTCTTACCGACGCACTTTTTCTTGACTTCCAACGCATCCATGTTCAAACCTCTTTTCACTTCCTTTCTACCGGTTTCTCTGTTTGTGTCATCAATATGCAACATCACCGGTCATTCCGCCCCGAATTTATGAGATTCCTGTAAAAATCTGACCCATTTCCCTGCGGTTCATCCTCTCAAGCATCATGCTTGAAAGGATGAACATGTTCATGAGCATCGTTACTAAAAAGAATTGCCTGCAAATCGTATCGCAGGTCGTTCATTTTCCATTCCACACATAAATAAATAGGGCCACACTCAATGGCTCACACTCGGATTCCCTGTGTCGTGGGTCCAAAGACATATAGAATGACTAACACAACACGTGCAACATTCAGACCCGAACAAATACCTATCTATAAACAGACAGACAGATCAAACAGGGAATCGAACCCGGGACCATTTGCACAACAGGAAGGGGCACTACCAACTAGGCTAATTGGTCGTCATACATAAATTCAGATTCATGTCGTCAAGGTTCTTCCGAAAGAAGCGTGTCCGGCGAGAAGCGAGCCAGAACCCTTAAATGAGGCATGGCATATTTCTTTTATGGTTTCCTTGCAATGTTTTACTTCACTACCGAGAAAGTGATAATTAAAAAAAAAACAGTAGAAACTTAGGACGTCACGTCGTCCGTGCCGATCAGTCGTCGTCGTACGGATACCATACGTCCTCCTCAGTTATCACTGTTCAATATAATTTACATTTCATTCTACTGGGTGTACATAAAGAACAACGGAAGTTATTCAGTTTTATTACTGCAGCGTAATTCGTGAGCTGCTGGTGACTAAGGCGACCGTTAGACTGGCATATTCGATTTTATTACATACTCGTCATTGAAATAAATCTATTCACAGACTACCTATATATACTCTATCCCTATCCAATTTGGGCTCCCTATCTTAGAAAATAAATTCTTTTGGGCGAATTTATTTTCTTCTTACATGTAATGAAACGTGACCGTCTGTTCGACCTAAAGATTGGCTGGCAGAGAATGCTTCCACGGATTAAGCTCGCCTTTTGTACGATTAAGTGCAATAAAGTTTTAATAAATAAATGCCTGTTTTAAAATTCGTACTTATACTAATTTTCCTGCCAGCGCGGGCGCCAATGTGCTAAACACAGAGAATCAAATGAAAAACATGAATAAGTACACCACAATATTGAAGAGGGTGGAACAAATCAAAGGAGACCGCTCTAACCATCAGACCATCAAAGGTCTACTCTGATTTTACGCTTCCGAAGTTTCAGTACCAACCGAAGTTCAAACGAACGAAGTGCTATTCTTCTCTGACTCTACTTTTCTTCTTTCTAAATGACCTAAAGTTTTTTTCGAACCCTTTGCCATAGCAACTAAATGCTAAGCTATAATGGAAGCAATCGTAATCGGATTTTAGTTTTAGAATAGGGTCACGAAACACGTGAGTCGTATCCACCTCACATATAAAGTAGTAATTTTACCTAAAATCAAACGAGTGGTGTCATCTTTTTAGGTTCACAGTCGACTGTTTAAATGATTCTGTTATAATTATGACAAATGAGTTAATTAATCTGTTCTACATTTGTTTTTAAGTGATGAAGTTTCAAAGTTATGGTAGGTATTGTATGCATCATTAATTTTGCGGAAACAATAACACACACGTATTTCGTGTTAACTTTAATTCGAGATATATAATTCTAGGAATTCACAGGCACGACGAAGTTGATTACTTACTCTGAGTAGTATTGAATAATTACTCACTAATTATTATAATAATTATTATTTATATGGTATAAAGAATAAGGGCGACTTTGCTTAACGCTATTGTCCGGAATCCAACTCTTCTCATTCGCAGTAATTGGTGGTAAGTGGATACCGTCACCGGTGAACTTCCGCGATACATGATATGCGACACAACTTCCAAGATTTGGGAGTGGATTTGATAAAGGGTTGGGAAGGATGGGGAAAATGGGGGTAAAAATAAGCAAATATTTTCTATTGGTCTAAACTTGTAAAATTAAAGGTTGGCGTTTAAACTCTGCACTCCAAAAATCTCTCCGCTGAACGTCATAATTATCCCAGGATTACTTACGTGAAGCGATTGAAATTAAGAAATATAAAAATTTCAATCGGGAAAATGGACATAACGTCGACGTGGAATCCAGTGATTAACAAGTTTAAAACTTGCGATTTATCGTCGAATAAGTTCGCGGACATTGTTAGTGTAGTGTGTTGCAGCCTTTCCGAATGTGGGTAATTGATAAACTGCAGCTCCTATCCTACCCGCCTCTTCGGTCAACTCGCGACCAATATCGAGTAGAAATAAAAGGGAAATACGAGAAAGCCTTTAATTTTACGCATTTAGATTTACAATATAAAATGTATACAAAACGCGAAAGTTTAAAAAGTTAAATAAAGTAAAGATAAAAAAGAACGGCCCTTCATATTTCGGCGGGGAGTGGCCGTCGCCTGGGTCCGCTTTCTTCAATAGTGCTTAGGTAATGAACTAGGCTATCGTGTAGTACAACAGTTCACTGTCGTGTAAAACTTATATAGCTCATTTCCCTGACAAAATGCAAATTTTATCTGTCGACATCTTTCCTTCTTTAGTAGCATCGTTGTAGTATCGCCTCAGTAACGCTATTGTCTAACAACACTAAAGAACCAATATCACTGGGAAAATGGAGTGTCTGACTGGAAAGTAATTAGCTGTCTGGCATCAGGACGGTGGCGTTGACCTAGATTCGCGTTACAGTGCGTCCACACTATGCGATTTTAATCGCTAGCGTATGTTTAGAATTTTTCCACTAGGATACCCTAAGTGAATCCCCTCGGGGGTCTAACGACACTCGTTATTCCACTAGGATCCCGTGCATCTCCCTTTCTCTTTTTGTCGTTCCCTCACTAATGAGGATCGTGACCATATGTGATTTGTCTCCATTTGCTTCTGTCCCGCGCCAGTTCAATAGATCCCGTACATACGGACACTTTATTCCTCACTGTTGTAGGAATTGAGATAACTGACTGTCCATCAATTACAATAATAGATAGGTAAATTACTGTCAAAGCTTTGCAATAATTACTCTCAGTGCACATTGACAATACCTACACAAATGGTATATTTCCATTTGCGTAACTCATAAACAAATAGACACTACTTTTATTCATTGATTAAATTTATTTATCACTTTCTAACCAGTTTGAAATTCTAATTACTAATGAGGGGGGAGAGTGCACGGAGCAATCCAACAGCCGCTGGGCGCACTCGACAGGCCACGTTACCCCTCTTTCACAGAAGACTACCTTGAAATGCACTGCATTTTCCACTTAATCTTATTTCCCTAATGTACGTACGTGTTTCGGTAGTGAGTGAGATGTATCAGAGCCCATTCCCATCCTATCCCTCCCCATTTCCCCAACCCTTTCTCCAAATCCAGTCCTATATCCAAAGGTAGGCAGCGCATCCGGGGACGTGCCAACGTTTGTCATTTTGGACTAATATTGGCATGTATCACGAATGTCTATGGGCTACAGTATCCACTTACAATCAGGTGGAAAGAAGAACGACAATTTTCAAACATTTCTATAAAAAGTTTTTACAGATTTCAATATGAAGATTTTTTTTAATAAATATGACGTTTTCCGAGAAAATGGACCTAAATAAATTAATTACGATAAAGGACCAAATTTGTACGAGAAGCTTGATATTTTGATTATTTTGTACTAACTTAAAAATAATTATTGATAATTACATATCAGTAATTGTTTTCATAAATAAAACCATATTCCGCTTGCAAAAAGAAAATCAATAATAACATCCTGTGGACCGACACTTACAATATTGTTTGTCCTATGTAAGTAGCTAGACAATATTTGGAATAAACTAAGGCGAGTTATAAGGTCGAGTAATGGATTTCTCGTGTCTGTAATTTAACTTCTGATTCATTTTATAAGAAACACTACATATTTTAACAGGAAGCTTGTTCATCCATAGCTTCTTCAGGAAGAACGTAGTAAAGGACACAAATTAAATGCATTGGGTCTATTAGAAGTTCATTTATTTATTTATTTTATTAAAGGAGCAAAAATAGAGAAAGATATCAAACACGACAAGAGCACATTTACATAAGTACAGTCAGCCTCCTTGAACATTTCTCACTAATTGTAAGAAGTATAAGTAGGTGTATTATGTAGGTGACGTTGCGTTGATCAAAATGAAATAAAAAAATATGGTAGTTACTAAAAAACTATTTCAAAATTATTAATGTGTAATTGTATAATTATTTAATAACACAGTATTACGGATATACGTTATGGATATATTTTTTGTCAGATATTATTGGACACTATAACTAGGTGTTACCTAGGAGTAGAACTAGGGGCTTTACATTTAAACGTGATTAAGGAATTATTGAATAAATCGATTGACTGAAGTTTTTCGCTAAATGTATCGTACCTTATCGTATTGACGCGCGACATCCAGATTTAGTTCTGCGAGCAGGTAAGGAAAATAGCGTTTGTGTTCGAATGCGACAGGCAGGAACTAGGAAGTTACGTTGTTCTACAAGTTTACGACAGTTAAAGCCATTATTACAAATTTTATAGAAGTTTGCAGCATCCAGAAGTGTACGCCTGTCAAGTCAGAAGTGTAAGAATATAGTTTTTAGTGATCGAGTGGTATAGTAGGACATATTGCAACCGCACAGGCGGAAATGAGGAGCCCGTAGGATTTTTTTCTGTGTTTGTTCATCTCTCACCGAGAACACCTCGTAGTGAGAATTCCAAATAGTAGAGGCACACTCGAGGTGATATCGTTGTCAAAATCTGTTGTAGAAAGATGAGAATTTGTGCGTACTGTAGAAATTTGTATATGAAAGTGTATAGATATGTAAAAAAAAATAATAATACATATAATAATATCACACAAAGTAATTCTTTACACAAAGTAAGTGCAATTTCATCAGAAATAAAATTTTGTAACACATAATAATTTTTGTCATATCCGTTGTCCGTAAAAAGCAACATTGTTATTCTCATGAGTTATTATTACCAAAGACAAACTGTTATGGAAAATTACGATTTCAGAATTGTTAATATTGTGAATATTTTTTAGCAATACACAAATTCTATTAGAAATAAATGAAAGACAATTAATATAAGGTCTGCCGTATAGCAATTCAAAATAAACAAGTACAGAGAGTGAAAACAAATACATACCTCACAGTAACTTACGAGGAGTACCTTGATAAGTTTCTCACAACGAATGGAAATAACACGAGATAATAAAAACACTTAAAGATAATAAAAAATTGCAAATAAATCCATACAAATTTGCTTAGGCTTAAGTTTAGGCTATCAGCGCTCTCCTAGAAGTCATCTTAGTCTCTTATGCCCGCTAGAAGTTGTTAAAAATCATGTCCTTATGTAAACTTTGCGATTGTCGCTTATGATGTTTTTCTTGAACAGTTTTGATATACGAGTACAAGCATGTAACCCACCATAGCAATTAAACAACTTAGAACGGTTTAAATCGCGTATATTTAACATTATTTATATCCCGACGTTTCGAACACTTTGCAGTGGACGTGGTCACGGGGTGACTAATTGATTTTATTTGTCACTTGGGTTATTAAGAAATTAGACGCTGGATAGAGAGATGAGTTGGCAAGATGGTTGAAATATCAATAGAGAAGATGGTTGGCAAGTACCACCGTCTTGTGGTCCAGTCATTAAATTAATTAAATCCCAAGGCCAACGCAATACTGCAAGACCTCTGGACACCGTGAGCGAATACTGCGTGCATAGAGAATATTATGATTAAAAAATTTCAGACGGTAGTTCAAATAATTTCTTAATAACTCAAGTGACAAATGAAATCAATTAGTGACCCCGTGACCACGTCCACTGCAAAGTGTTCGAAACGTCGGGATATAAATAATGTTAAATATACGCGATTTAAACCGTTCAAAGTTGTTTAATTGCTATGTATAGTAATCGCGAAAACCTAAGAAAATATTATGTAACCCACCAATTTCTAAATCCTGAAACGTTGGATTCTACTTATGATTTTTAATTAATTGGCATAAAATATGATGTACTTATCTTTCTTTTTATAAACGTCAATTACTCAAATATACTCAAAAAAAGGATTTATTTTCACAATAAAAGAATGTAAAGGATTTTCGTCATCATCAACGGAACTATTTCAGGCTTCGCAAATATATCGGTAACACCATCGGTAAAAAACGCAAAAAATCACTTGTATAGTTTTAAATACAAGAGATATTTTGCTCTTTTTTAATTATAAATCATGTTCTCATCATCAATGTTTGGTTATGATGACGTGTAAAGAATATCACCCTGATTTTACTAGCGATTATTCAATTGTCGTTAGTTAAGTGGAGCTCGTAACTAATCTGGACTGGAGAGCGGAATCGAGGCCGTGAAAGGCAGTGTAATAGATATATCGGGATTGCGGGAGCTGGACGAAAACTTATTGGTAGTGCTAAAGCGGATGATCGTGTGTAGTGGCATCACGTAGTTATTTAATTTCATAGTATTGGCGAGCCGTGAGCCTTGTAGTAAGTATCGAGGTCCCGTACCTATCTGTCTCTTGGGGGGCAATATCGCACACTTTAAGAAACACTAACATATGATACTGCCGCCCCCGTATCGTGTGTAGTGTGTGTAGGACAGTGGTTCTCAAACTTTTTAAATGACGGAACCCTTTTGGGAAGCAAAATACTTGATGGAACCCTACAATAAAACAATTATTTTTATAAGTGTATTCTATATTAATCAGCATAATAAAAGTACAATGTATCAGTTACTAATTATTATTTACTTCACCACTTGGTAAGGACAATAATAGAAAACATTAAAAAAGAAAAAATCTAACTAGTGGGAGGTATGAAACTGTTTTTTATTTTTCATCAATTGCTTGATATCAGGTTTGATGGAAGAAAGTTGGAGTCTCATATCAGCTTCGGCGTCCAGTCTATTGCGATATTTTGTTTTCGTGGCTGCGTAGGTAGAGAATCCTGTTTCGCACAAATATGTAGTTGGGAACGGGAGAAGAATATCCAGAGCCATTTGGCCAAGCATTGCATATTCATCTTGGATTCTGCACCAAAAATCATTAAGAGGCGTCGTTTTGAACAATGACTCCATACTTGTGTCTGATGACATTTCTAAAAGAGATTCATATATCTCATTTGACATGTTTTCAGGCTTTTCCAAGTTGGGTAAAAAAGGATTATGAATCCAGGAGTTCACTTTAATTTTTGTATTGTGTTCTTCGGGAAAATACTTTTCAAAAGATGCGCGCATCGAACTGAGATATTGGACCAATTCTTCAAACACATTATCTTCAAACATTTCTGAGTCGTTTTCGCTAACAAACTCACTGAGTAACGTAAAACTTTCTATTTCTTTCTTACCAATGCAAATGATCCAAAAATCTAATTTTCTTTTAAAAGCAGTTATTTTATTATAGGCCTGAAACACTGTTGTCTGTTTACCTTGCAACGATAAATTTAATTCGTTAAGTTTTTGAAAGATATCCGCCATAAAAGACAATCGGAACAACCAAGTTTTATCATACAAACGGTCCTTCAAATTAAAAGAAGTATCTGCTGAAAGAAACATTTGTAACTCGGCTCTAAGTTCAAATAGCCTTGTTAAAGTTTTTCCCCGAGACAGCCATCGCACTTCTGTATGGAGCAGCAGTGTTTTATGTTTGCTGCCATAATCTTCACACAATAATGAGAACAATCGGGATTGTAGTGGTCGTGATTTGATAAAATTAATTATTTTTACCGCTTCATCCATAACTAATTTTAGATTAGACGGCATTTGCTTCATCGCAAGTGCTTGTCTATGCAGAATACAATGACTGGAACTACAATTAGGCGCTTTATTTTTCATTCGTGACACTGCTCCTGCTGTTTTACCTGTCATCGCCTTGGCCCCATCTGTACAAATGTCAATGCAATTGTTCCAACTGAGATTATGTTCTTCAAAAAATATATTTATTTTATTAAAAATTTCTTCCCCGGTAGTGTTTGTAAGCAGCGATGAACACATAAGCATGTCTTCTTCAAAAGAACTTTTATATGGATATCTCACAATAACCAGCAGGATAGCCAAACCAGCGACATCAGTCGACTCGTCCATTTGCAAAGCGAATCGTGTATTTTGTAGACGTGTAACTAGTTCTTGTTTGACGTAGCTTGCCAGATCATGGATTCGTCGTGAAACAGTATCGTTTGATAGCGGAACAGTAGAAAGATGCTTTGCAGATTTTTCATCAAGCATACATTTTGTTATGTCTAATACACATGGTTTTATTAATTTCTCAGCGATAGTGTGCGCTTCACCTGCTTGTGCAATGCGATAGCTAACTAAGTATGATGCCTCCGTGGCCTTTTCGTTGGTAGTTTGTGTTACATGCATCATATTTTTTTGACTTTCTAATAACTGATCTTTTTTGCGAACAAAAATTTCTTTATTCTTGTCTTTAGTCTCGGGGTGTACGGTTTCTAAATGTCGACGCAATTTGGCAGGTGCCATGGAACTATTAGGAAGCAGTTTACTACAGAGCATGCAGAGAGGTGAGCCGTTGGAATCAACAAATCCGAAACTGATATAAGATTCATCATACTTCCTTTTTTTCGTCTTTGAAACCGTCGAGCTTGACGTCGTGGCACTCGTGGCATCATCTTCTGGATCGGTGATTGCTAAATTCTCCGCGCGCATTGCTTTTGAACATTCAGCGTCATTAGAAGATGTTGTTGGAACACGTTTAACACCTTTAAGCCAACGTTCCATTCTTCTTTATTTATAATGTTACAAGTCAGGATAGTGGGGTTTAAATAATGCACAATCGTTACTGCGTATAAGAGACTAAATTTAGAACCTACAGGGAAGAAATGTATAAAACTGAGACAACAGAATACAGCAGGCAGTAAAACAATGAACACTAGTTTCTCGCTAGCGAGCTTGTAAGTAGGTAGTAACTTATCGCTCCGAACGCTAATCATCAACTGACGACGCCAACGCGCGATCGCCGCTTTTATACTTAGTCCTAGACTCGATCTCAAATATTCTCGAAAATACTCGAGTCGGCACCTTTGATAAACAAAAAGCAAAAATAAAAACAGAAATTTAAAAATAGCGTTGTAAACAATATCGACTTTATCCTTTGAAGTTAGAGACGAAAGTCGCTAGTTGACAACTATAGCGTCTAATTCAGAGGCGGCTTTTATCAAAGAGACTGAGCGCTTACAAGTATACTACCCGCTCGTTTTAAGTTTGCCGCTGGCGATAGGTATGAGTGTATGACGTTCGAAATTTTTTATTTAATTGTAACAATAAAAATTGTGTACGTTAGATATTTGGGTAAAACTATGACACATTATAAGTTTTGTTGTCACGTGGGGGAGGGTACGCGCATTCCACAGACCGGCAAACTTAGAGCGAACGCGTTGTACAAGTATAAAATTGTTGAGACCAAACTTATGAGATATTGTACCAGCTAATGTAACACAAGCTTATACAAATACAAATAAATAAATAAATAACATTCATAGCGTTTTGTCTCCGCGCGGCCGCGGAGTCCGCACAGCCGCGGAGCGACCAGAGAGAGGTGTTTTGATTTTTTTATTTCTAAATTCTTGCGGAACCCCGACAGAGGTATCACGGAACCCTAGGGTTCCGCGGAACACACTTAGAGTATAGCTGGTGTAGGAGATCGTGTGTAGTGGCGAGCATTGTACCTTGTAGCAAGTCTTGAGGGACTCTCTTGGCTTCTTGGAGGTTCACTCTAAGTTCACTTCGTTCACTTTAAGGAACACTGGTTTAGGATACCCACTGTCCTTGAATGTTTCCAGCGTCTCTTGAGGATTGTACCGCCCACTTTGAGAAACACTGGCTTTTGGTGTCAGCAATTCAGTGTCGAAAAGTGCTGGTATCTTTTCAATTTACCCAGTTCAATTTTTAAGTTTAGCTTAAATCATAGAAATACGAATCTTTAAGCTTTTTGTTATTTATTGAGAAATCACGTTAATAAATGCTTACTGATATTGTATTGTTTGAAACAATACTCTTCTGGGGCTGTTCACATAAAAAGTACAGTCGGTATTACAACTCAAGTCGGTAATAAGTATTTCCGTTGAACTACTTTCCAAGAACTTAGTTGATCTCTATATTAACTGTTCGTCCTTAAAACTTCTACTAAAACCAGTACAATCTATGGTACGCGTAAATGCGTCGAGCGGCGTCACGCCGGCGGGGCGGGCACGGCGTTCGCAGTTCTTTCAGTCTCGCTTAGCCGTCGCGAGAATTCACTCGTTCACAGAACTCTTGCGTACATTAACATGGGCCGAAGTGGAGTCGCCGCCTTAGCCGTAGCCTGCCTACTGGCAGTGTTCGAAACCGGTACGTTCGATTTTTAAATATATTTTTTTAATTTATCTAATAATTTTATTCTTGACTGTACTTTAAAGTAGCCGATTAGAGATAACATTATTTTATCTTTAGTTCAGACCGCGTAACTTTTTAGTCACCTTTGGTACGTCAACTTTCTACAGGTAATATATGATTACAACAGTCACAGTGTATAGCTAGAAAATTTCGAATTGCGATAAGGAACGCCTACGACATTTTCAAGAGAGCTCGGTGAACTAGTTGGAAGTCGTAAACGTATAAGTTATAGTTGTTTATGCAGAATTATGGTTATGAATAGAAAATGCGTAACAATAGGCGTAACAATTAAATTAACAACATAACTTTCGCGGTTGTTGTTTTATGTAAATTAAAACAAATATGTGTTTTAACAACCTAATTAAGTAGGTAGTTCTAAACATATTACAACTGAAGCCACTGTTAAATAACAGAACATAAATTAGTATGTAGGTATATAGAACATCTATAACAGCTTATACAATCACATTGAAGATCATTATACATCTATTTATCTGTACATATAAAGCAGAATGTCCTTACTGACTGACTGACCGACTCATTAACGCCGAGCCGAAACCTCTGAAGGTAGAAACATGAAATTTAGACATTAGCTTCCTTTTATGACTTAAAGAGGTCTTTCTCGGAATTGAATCAAACGGGGTGCCAGTGTGTATGAAAAAAAATCTTTGATGGTCTTAATAACTTGAAACTTGGTACAAATATTCTGCAATACAAATAATTAAAAACCGGTTTAAAAGTTTTTCAAAATTGTATCAGGGAAGTGAAATAGATACCTACAAGATGGCAAATATTATATGGAATCAAAGGTGATATATTTATTAGTTCAATTTCGTCAAAGATGCTACCTAAATATAAATGAATAAATAAATATGTTAATTTATTACTGTTTTTTAAATTGAGTTATTTTAAATTGCAATTAAGTCCATGCGAGTGAAGCATCGAGAAACTATAATCTGTTGCGTTCCCTATTTATTATAACAATATCTCTGAAATTAAATGTATGGCATACAACATTTTTTATTACGTCATTATACTGATGCCGAAGGTTAAACGAGTCTAAGTATCAAAATACAAGATGCGTAATAACGTGACCTTCTTAAGTTTCTATCTAACGAAATAATCGACATGTTAACGTGGTAAACATTTATGAACATTGTTATACATTCGTCCGTTTAAAGTGTTTTTTTAAAAGTTAGTAGCTTTTAAAAGTATCTAACAATATGGCGCAGAATACCATGAATAGATCAATTGTATAACGTACGTACCTTTTTGTCATACATACAATAACAACATAGCATGTAAAGCAATTAGTACAAGGAAAACAAGTTTTAATACTAGGAGCTACGAATATAACGATTATCTCAAGTAGTAATTTATAAAAATGAAACGTTATTTTTATGGACGAAGGCGGTAGACGAGCATACAGTCCACCTGATGGTAAGCGGATACTGTCGCCCATAGACATCCGCGATACATTAGTTCAAAATGACAAACGTTGGCACGCCCCCGGATGCGCTGCCTTTGGAGATATAGATGTAAATATTGTTTATTTAAAATGTTTTCATATATCAACGGATGGATGAATCGAGTTGAATTATTCCACGAACCTTCTTGAGGACTATGATGACTATGATGAATGATATAAAAACTAAGATTCCCGTATGCTAAGCGGCTGGAAAAAGCTGGAATTTACTTACGAAGCGCAAAAATACTTATATTTTTCTAAAGATCACTTGATCAACTCTTTTAGAAATTTGAATTAGCATTTCTAAGTAATCCATATTGGAATACCCACACCCAGGATAACATAATTCTAGCGTAGCCTACACTGAAAAGAAAAATTAGGCATTTATGTGGGACAATTTTTGGTGCCATAGCTAATTAGAAACCGTTATACTCTCATGTAGTATGAGATGTTTCTCTTTATTTTTGGGATATATTATTTAACTTAACTAAATTAACTTAACTTAACTTTTATAGTACCGTTATAAAAATAAATCATAATGTAGCTCACAGTAAATACGTTAAATGAATAATTAATAATGAACACGGAAGCTAAATTGGCATTAATTTAAAAAATCGCGTTTTCATGGAACAAAAGAAGAAAATAAATTTCAAAGAAAATATAACTAAGAACGTTTTTTTTTTAAATTTCGTATTTAGTTAATTCCAATAAAATGTTATCCCGGAAGTTTTTTTTAATTTTGTAGAATATTTAGTTCAAAGGGAATAACTATTCTAAAACGTTTTTAACTTTGTATTTCATTTTATTATTCTCAGTTGTTAGTGCAGTGCAGTACAAAGTACAAAGTACAATACGAGTACAAAGTTGAAACAAGCTCGGTGTTTTATTACAATTGTTTTTTAAGATTTTACTTAATTATTTCAAAGTAAATATTATTCTGAAACGATTTATAACTTTATTCTAATACGTTTTTAACTTTGTATTTCATTTTATTATCCTCAGTTGTTAGTGCAGTGCAGTGGGTTCTCATACGAGTACAAAGTTGAAACAAGCTCAGTATTTTGATATAATAGTAATACGCTGTCTGCTATCACCTTTAGAATTTGTATTATTACCGTAATATGTATGATGTAGAGATCATCAGCATATCAATAGAGCAATAGGGCATACGCGAACAATAGAAGCCGATAGCTTCGTTTGGTATGTTCTGTAAAGTGTTTTTTTTATATATATATAATTTTGTCGTATATAATAATTAAATTATTAGTCACTTAAAGAAGTCGATGGTGTGGGCTGGTATTCAATTCGCGGCTGCTCACTTGTCTTATGGGATTTATGGGTCTAAAATATTAACAAATTGATTCATTGTTTAAGATATCAAAAACATTCAAAATCAAAATTTAAAATATAAAGTTTCTACAAAAAGTGTTTAATAATGAATTTATTTAGATTAAACTTGAGTAGGTATTATCTATACGGTAGGTTCTACTAATTAAATAATGCCAGTCGGCATTCTTCGTATTCCGAACAAACACGAAGAAATGATAAGTAAAAAAAGAAATAAAACATCCAAACACACCTTCAGACATCATTACGTTCCGTTGTAACCATTCAATACTATATATATCTCAGCATCTTTAATCATTCTATTAGCAATTTTTCATTATTTGTATTTAACAAATATGTATGAGACAATAACAGAAAAATCATCGATTTTTTTGTAATACACCACGTAGGTATGTTTTCCCGTTACCTTTCGATCCTGCAAATCGAATCTTTATACACTTGTTTATATTATAGCCGAACAAAGTGTTTGGAAATGGTCCAATTTTTTTACGAGCGCGTTATACACAAAAAGCAAACAATGTAGATGTTCCGTGAACTTCAGCTTCTAACATGTCAGGGTGATCCGGGGCGCCTGCGTGTTCCTAGCTTTACGGTTAAATGTCATAAAGTCAGGAATGGAAGGAAACAGATGAGACACAACTTACTCATACTATGTATGTACTTACTGTATAAGAATGTATCGTGACACAGAGTAGTTATTTCGAAAAATAGGATAGTTGACTGTGTCTTAATTAATATATATGTTTATCAATGTAATTTTTATAGAATCTAAATGTGTAAGTATCTCTATATATTCTTCATAACCGTTATTTTTTTATATATATATTTTTATAGTGAAGTAGGCGGTGGATATAGAGGTTTACAGTTATATATATGTAGATTCCGGTGGATAAGTATTTTTATAAAATAATGCAGTTCGTAGACTATGCATAATAAAAACAAAACTATATTTTATGCTGGACAACATATAACTATAATGTTTATGTTTTAACAAACATTTTAAATAAAAAATGACTACGAAACAGGAAATTAACAAAGTGACGTTGACAACATAAGATACCAATAAGTAGATGATGTCATCAATGTTTGTTTGTAGTTAAAGGTAGCAATGCTATGTTTCGATACTATATTAACAAACTAAGTACGAAGTTAAAGCGCAATATATCTCTTTATATAAATGTATTTACGAA
Source organism: Sesia apiformis (assembly GCA_914767545.1). Lineage (NCBI taxonomy): Eukaryota > Metazoa > Arthropoda > Insecta > Lepidoptera > Sesiidae > Sesia > Sesia apiformis. The sequence continues at coordinate 11,557,657 of OU611963.1, read as the reverse complement.
TAACAAAAAGAAATTGCTACATTTAGCTAAAAAATAAGATGAATATTGGTAGGGAATGGTGCTTGATATCAACCAGCTCTGACGATCATTACATTATAGTATGTAGTATAGGAATCCATTGAACCGTTTCAAATAAATTTTAGCTTAGAACAGAATTAAAGTATCTTGAATCATTAATGTACGAATATACTTTGATGTATGTTAGTGTATTACGAAGCAACGTATTACTAACTAGAAACTACGTTCTGGCCTAAGCCTAAGAATCAAATTAGTCTCTAATCTAGAATAGAAAGTCTTGCAGACGTTAGGGGCGAATGCCTACAAAATATACAATTGATTTTCTAAGTAAAGTAAATCTTATCCTGTGAAAATAATAATCATTTAAGGTTTAAATGGGCTGCTTCACACTATCTGACCATACTGCAAACGATTTCGACGGTCTAGAGGAAGCAAACTTTGATTAAATTAATTAAATGATTTAATATTTATGAATGGCTAAGTTTTCTAAAGTAGGTGTCGGTGTCTCAATACCGACACAAGGTCTCTCCTGTCGTCACTGTCGTCGATGGTTACTCAATACAGTCGATGCATGATTAAACGCATTACTCCTGACGTTTTAAGTAACATCATTATGATGCTGTTTGTTTTTAATGATGAAACTGACCTTCGTTTACCATGGTAAATGATGATGCAACGATTGATACTATTGTTCATGGCTTCCATACCATATAAAGTAACATAGAGTATTAAATGCTTCTTCAATATAACAATATAACAAACGCGTAACTTCATCACATTTGGGTATTCGTGAATTAAATTAGGGAAGAATTGCGAGCTTCTCAACAACTTGTGTCACTATTTGCATTCAGCTCATCTTATAAATCTTTACCCCAATTTGGATCCAGCACTAATAGTGGTATCATAAATAATGTAGTTTTGTTTTCGAAAATATATGATAAAAGTAGTGAATGTAGAAATAGCTTTACCATTTACAAAATAATGTTGAAGATACTAAATTCAAGGTTGTCAGCTAGCAAAACAAATTGCCATGTCAAACTCATATGAAATAAGGCTAACTTTTTTCTGTAGTTTAACTAAAATTATTTTTTGTTTCTTTCCGAAGGTTATGAGCAATTACATTATTATGAATCATCCTTATTGTAGTGAAGGTCACTTCCCTTCTTAGTTCAAAGAGCCCACGGAAATAAAACAGACTGTTGTGATAGATACAGGCAGGGCTAAGTAGAAATAATTGATAAAAATATGCTGCTAAATGCCATCTGTATGTATGCAGTTATAAATATGAACCAACTCCAAAGCTATATTTATATTATATTAGTCTTATGGACTTTCTACTTTGTTAACGTTTCCTTTTTGTAAAATATGAGCTTTAAAATAATCCATTATATCTTAGCGTTTATCTTGGTCCGTGCCAAAATTCACTATTCATGTTGTTTTGCGACCGTTTTCCATTGATCTATAGTCCTTTTTATGTGACTCACAATGTGTGTTCGAAGGTCACGTAGATAGTATGAATCATATTTCTTATAGGTATTTTTTCCGTTTTCTGCGTTTGTAAAGTATTAAACCTGAATAAATCGAATAAAGTTCAACAATAAATATATTATTTCAGTTATTTTTCTAAATTTTGGACATTGAGTATAGAAACAAATTGAAACACTGATTTAAGTTTTATGTGTATTGTACTATTGATATCAATATCAATCCACATCCATTCTGATATTATAAATACAAAAGTGTGGTTGTTTGTCTGTCTGTTTGTTCGTACTCATGACTGAACTACTTAATCGATTTTAATGAAATTTTATCCCGTACTAATAAAATTACTGAACCGATTTTATCCCGGAAAAATTTTTAGTTTTCTACTTCTAAACCAAAATCAATGCGGACAAAGCTATGCGAACATTGGCTAGTACTACATATCATATAGATAAATAAATAAGGGTTACATACTAAAAACTAAATTAAATTCCGGGAAAGGACAGGCCAAGTATAGTACTCAACTATAGTACTATTCTTCAACTTATAGTACTCAACATAGAACTTTGAGTCATAAAAATCTGAGACAGAATCAAATAAAATAAAAGGCTGTCGCCTTAACAATTGCAGGAAATAAAGAACTGTCGTCAAAAGAACGCCAGAACAATTGTTTTTATTGGAACGAGGATGTTTCAAAAGGAAAACACATTAATTGTGTATTCTGTAATCAAAATGAAACCAAACCTTGTTATGCAACCACCAGGACAAATATCTCTTTGTCGTGGACACAAAACAGTACGATTAGTATCTTAACTCTTTACAATGATTCTAACCTTGGATAGTCACGAACACGGAAAAAATTACGAAAATTATTAAACCTTTGCACAATCTTCTTGAAAACATTGACTTCGTAATGTAGCACCTACATATACTTTCCTAAAGTTCTATATCCCCTTTTCCCATTCCCTCGTTTCATTCAAATAGTACCTATAGTTAGACATCTTCATAAAATAATCGTATAAGGATTATTTCGTTATGGGTAGGTACGTTGATGACATTACTATGATGATGACTATACTTCAAAAAACAGGAAACCATTTATATAGATTATCTGCAAAAAAGATTAGTTAAGTATTTTTTAGGTAAGTACTTAAACAGATATAAATTAGATTATAAAGAAAGGTATTTAAGAATGATATAATTGGAAAAACCGAAATATTATGATAACGCTAAATAATTAAATAATTATTAAAAATAAATATGTGACTAATGTTCTAACAAAACAAAATATACTTGACATATAAAGTAGTACATTAGTATATTATGTATCATTTTGGAATAACGCCAGGAAGACTGAGAAAATAAAAAAAACAAGACAAACAAATTGCTCCCATTAAGAGTAAAGCTTAATATACTCCTTATAATATTCAGCAAGGCCGTTACTTTAAAACACACAGTAATTTTAACCAACATTACTATGAAACACCGCTTTATTTTCAGTATGTATTTAAATACTTATGTTTAACAAACAATTATGTTTAGGTATATCTATGCTACTCTCCATGGTATATATATATATATATTAAATTAGATAGAAAAATGCTAGATTAGTGAAAAACATCAAACATTCGTCTTTGAGCTCAACTGTGACATAGTCGCTAACAACCGAATCTATGTTATTAGATGAAATAATGAAGATAAAATAGACCTATATAATATGAAGTCTGACATTTGCTTGAAGCTGATGATGAAAATAATCACGTCTTCTCTTCCAATTAGTATGATCTTAACGACAATACTTCTCACAATTATAAGAGATTAGCTTTAAAAAAAAAAACAAATGAATTCAACTAACGCCTTGTAGCAAGAGCTTCATCTGTTTCAATGTCAAAGGACGTACTCATAATATATTTAACATTATCACAAAAAAGGGGCCGGTTTATTGTCGGTTTATGATATATTAACCAACCAAAAATCAATAAGTCTATACCAACTATTTACTTACATAACGTCATATATAATCATTTGTTCTCAAAATTTTCCAACGTTTCTTTAACCGGTACGAGTTGTTTGTGCTCTGTCGAAGGTGAGGCCCGCAATCATGGTCTAAATATATTTATATGGAGACTGATGACATCATTGGTGGCAACTAACTGGTACAATCTTGCATGAGACGGAGGTACTAATAATTGAGTCAAAGCAGAGTCACTTACATTGATAGTTTGGATGAATTTAGTACCTAGTATTTGGTTAATAATAGTTATGTAGGTACCTGTATTTTAAATAACCCAAAAATTTGTTCTAAAATGTTACTTAATCTTCCATTTCTTGTTAACTATGAAATAAATGAATATACTTATATATTAAATTAAAGACATCTCGAATATCGAACAAAACACAATTCATTATTAAATTACTTAGGACATATTTTGGACAAAATCCTTCTCCGAACTAAAATATATAGGATGGAAACATTTAAATTGATACAGATAGAAGTTGCAACTGGATTTGTTGAATAAATTCATTTTGAACTTTCGACATTACTGTGTTCTTTCTGGATTGAACCTTAATATACATAAAGTTTTCCAATAGAATAAATTGAAAAGTTTTAAGAGTAAAATGGTATGCTGAAACATATTAACGCCATCGGTAGTGACGTAATGTTTTTAACGAGGTATTGCTTATAGCTTTTTGACAAGTAACGTATTCTTCCTGTTTAGAAAATTAAGAATAGGTTTGATGATAATTTATAATGTAAAAAAAATAGGTTGTGGTCTAATACAGACCATGATACAATCCAGAATCAGAGTTCAGAAGACGACCAAATATTGTTAACTTTTCGGAACATATTTAAAGACAATCTTATAACATAATATAAGATTGCTGTTGAGTCATACAACAAAATATATGTAGTAAAAGTAAGTAATATGTGACCCTTCCTATACTAACCTCCACAATAGTACCTACTCAACATTCTTTATATGTGAGACGCAATCAATCGTGATGTCATCGTAACATATAGATAGAGTCGTAACACAAGAATAACAAATAGAGTGATACAAAATTCGCATTAAAATATATAAAAATATTATTGAAACATTCCGAGGCATCTGTATTAAATATCCACCAAGTGACACTACAATGGGAAGTTATACACGGATACAGTATGCAGTATGTAAAAATAGATAGTATATATGCAAGTTAACAAAGGAAATTCGTGTCAGTAAATAAACTGCAACATAGAGTTAAAATATTTGCCACGCATAATTAATCAGTCCGTATAAAGCATGAAGGTCTACTTGCCAGTGGGTCACAGTAGTCGAATGTCTTTATCTATAACTTAGCACTACTTATAGCATATATTTTATCAAAATCAGCTAATTATAAAAAATAGCTAGTTATATTATACATTAAAATTACCAGATAAATTTAGTATTGAGGTGGAAACGGGACCAATACGAAATTACTAGAAGTGGATTATTAAATAATTGCTAGAAGTGGATTATTAAATAATCGCCAAGTGACAATGAGATTCTTATTAAAAATATTTAAGTTCTAAACATAAAAGGCTCTAAGAAGGTCGCGGCAAAATGTCCACTACCACTTAATAATAAGTCGTTTATTCTGCTAATAACCATAGATCCTTGTAACACCACAATAACAACACTTTATAAAACTTTTAAGATACTTGGATTAAAAATACTCGTTAATTAAAGTCAGCTGACTGAAATTATATAACAAGGGCTCTAGACGAATTAAATATAGAAGCCTTGACATACCAGAAGACATTTGCTCAGAAAGTATTTGCTAACGCCGGCTATTCTTCCACCACAAAAACATTGCAATAAATTTCACTCGTGACTTGTAATGATGTTGTTTGTTCGCTAGGAACGACTATCCTTAAATATGGAATAAGTTTCTCCAGGAGAAGTTCCTCTGGGATGGGTTGCGAACGAACCAACACGAATTATAATATATAAAACGGTTATATTGTACGTACATACTTTTATGTCTGATTGTAACTGCTTAGTAACAATTACTCAAATATGTGATTAATTAATAGTTGGAATTTTAAAATTTATACATTTGATCTGTATTTATACTGAAAAATTATCCCGGCATATAAAAGGTTAGCTCACAATGTAATTTTTTTAATGAATACCTGCTTATTGTCTAGAATTAAAATACTGACATTAAAATAAACCCACATCGACCCAGTAACAATCACATGTTTGCTACAGTTGGACATGAGCTTGCTACAAGTTGAGTCATCTTAATATAAGTAGTAAGTACATCTATAATAGGTTCTATAAATGTAAAATAATACGTTATAACTACAAAATTATCTAGATACATAAAGCTTTATACACCACTTAAATGAATAATAATATAAAGTGGAATAAACTTTAATGAATAATAATAAACCACTTAAATGAATAATAATCCCATATAAAGTGGAAGTAAACAAATAATAAAAATACTTGACAAACAATAAAAGAGTTAAGAGTTATTAAAAGTTATTAAAAGAGTTATTTAAATTATAATCGCTTAAAATATAAGATTATTAAAGCCCTTTTATCCAAATATTGAACCACAAATATGAATGATAACATTATTTGTTTAATACATTTCGATATCTTGAATTAAGTAGATACTACTTGTAATATACTATATCAATGTAATCAGAGCTAAAGCTGTAAAAATGCGTCTTTTATCATTACATATTAATAATTTTTAGATTAACTATTAATTATTTATGATCTTCCCATTAGTTGTTTGATATACAAGTCTAACAAGTCGACAACAATAATTCTAATCAAAGTCAAATTAATTAAGTTGGACATTAGATCATTATTGATAATACCAGAAACTGTTATTAAGTATATCGCATTAAGTTTTAAAAAATCTTGAGGAATGAGAGATTCAACTTACAACCTACAATTCATATATCTTGGAGTTACAATGGGCATAACCTTAAGCTACGAGGATAAATACATTTTGGAATTAATCTTCCGTTCCTCTTTGCTAGTAGGTACTATAGAATTCGTCAAAATAACTATGCGTTTTAGTATATAGAACACAACCGTGTGTTTTAAATATTAATTTACGAATTGTCCATCAGCAACATTGATAACGGATACGAATATACACAAATACGTGGAACTAAACTAGGCCCGTTTCGAATAGCAAATATGAATATCAATTTTCATATTTGCTTCGTTCGTGAATATGAATAGTACCTAATCTACTAAGCACGCACTTGTAAAATTAGTAAGTAATTTTTAGCTCAATTTCAAATTACGTACGTAATTGACTTTCTAATAAACTTTGACTCTTAAAGTTTTTAAATTTTGTTTCGTATTCATTGTTTGATTAGTATTCAAGTATACCTACTAAAAAATTACAAGTACATATATGCCAAAACGAATGTTAATATATGGAACATTCCTAGTATAGACTATATACATAGTTGCGAAATGAACTTAGGTACACAAGACTATATAACCGAATAAGCAACCATTTTCTGTAGTGTCTGTATCAGTTAAATAAATTAATCCAATTTGAGCTCGCACGGACACGAGTAATGACCACTAATCAACATCTATGCTGTCTACTATTCAACCAATTAGAGAGATTGTGGCTTCGTCGGCTCCAGAGTAATGTAGGTATGATATTATGCCAAAATTGAGGTTCTTTTTGATTTTATCATTTACCCGAATACACCTACAATGTTCCAATATGAGGATAAAGATATCAACGTTCAAGTAAATGACATTTAATATTATCCTTTTTTAATTTTGCTTAGGAACGTAGATTATGTAGAGACGTTTGCAGATCAGGTACGTAAATATGTTTGAACCGTGTTCCTTGTTTCTTATATTCCTACCTTTGCAAATCTATTCAGGTTTCTAGGAAAAGATAACGTAAAGTGAGGTATATTTTGTTGGAGATTATTTTCCTCCGACAGACAGGTCGCCTTATTAATAATACCTAAATATTTATATCCGACAAAGACGATCCAGGCATTTCTTGCATCTAGGTCACATTTGTCACTTAACCCACCATACATACAATCGTCCATATTTGACGTACAGAGTAAACACGAAACCACATTAAACGTGTTGAGACCTCAAGTGCTATCCAAGTGAAAATATTTCGCAATTGTCGTGAATTCGCGAGCCATATTTGAAAATGCTTTCTGGCGCAAATTTATCCGCTAAAATTTATCTTCGTTTCATCCCTTGAATGTACATATTTCTAAATCTGCGAAAATGAATGCAACGTAGTTTTAAAAACTACGTTGCAATTGATCTGGTAATTTTAAAAATGTAGTGAACTTTATAGGATGAGGTGATTTAATTTATCAATTTCCTCGGCGAAATTAAGTTCCAAGCGTGCAGCGCCTTATCAATTTATTCAATAAGCGGTTAGGTAGCACGAATCGCAGATATAACGTTGTAGAACACACCTATGTACTTATTCAATTAGAGTAACAAAAACTTTAAAAACACCGTAATAACTCATCTGCGAAAGCGTAAAGATTTGTAATCGTGCGACCGCTAGGTTGCCAAACTCTTTAGGTTTCTTTCCCAATGACTCATGTTTTTTTTATTATTTTGCTATCAGTCCATAAGGTCCCACTATAATAGAACACAGGACTCTCCTTACAATCACCGAAGTGGTTTTGGGTCACAAACCACCACCAAAACTGTACTTAAGTAGAAACTCTAGGTCGCAGTTTGAACTATTTTTTATATAATAGGATGCAAAGGGATAAAGGGCCCACACGATGATTAGTGGCTACCGTGACCTATGAACCTGCGGTATCGACCTTGCAGAATCGTATTCTAAAGCTTTCTTGAATAACTCCGTGTCATAGAATAACTGGTAGATCTCTTTAGAAAGTTCGTGAACTCACTAGAATAAATACCACTACACCATCAGCTCTATATGTAGGGATATTCTAAAAATCTTTGATTGAACTCCATCACTTCTTAGAATATGCTCCAATAAACTAGTCATCCCGTTGCAAGCTTTATAAATAGTCGCCCCATTTCCCGAACAACGTAACTTCTTATTTTTACCTCGGCGTAAACTAACTGTGTAATCTTGCATGTAATCATTTCGTTTATTTCAGCGAGAGACTTGTTTAATTACTGCAAGATAATATGTGAAATCGAATTATTTTATAAATAAATCATAGGCATATGACTATAATGTTTCCTTATCCTAAAAAAAATAAAAGAAAAATTATATTGTGTACATACAATTTAAACGTACACACACCAATATTAAAAGAAGTTCCTTCTTTTAGTACTTATATATTTAAACTTGCATAATACTTATTCTAAAGAAGCAACAGCAGTGAAATTACTTTGCTTCAATTGCAATTGAAGGAACTATATGACGATGAGGATACTCGTATAACCACGGATTTTCCTATACTCCGTGCATATAATAATTATTAATGTATAATATATGTATGTATATCTTATACTATACTGGCTTATTACAAGTTAGACTTCTGTAAATTATCGAATATCCGTCTAACCGCGTGTTTTCCGCTAGCCGACTAACATTTTACACAAACACTATTTTGACTCTATTTCCAGTTTTTCAAGGCATTCGTGGTCGATTTTGATCGATTTTTCAATGTTGTACTGATATTACGTTAACGAATTTAGTCCTAGATGGATAAAAATTAAGACGAGTGTAGGTAATTTTTTATACCTATAGAGTATTTATAATATTGCGTTTTATATGTGGCGTATATAGTATATACTCGTAATGTTGATTTTCGTGATCACAATTTTAGCAAATTATTTTATTGGAAGGTATGTTCCATTTATAAATAGTTAACCGCCGCTTCAAAGGACGTATCGCAAATCCGGCTACTCGGTCGTAGTTAACGCGTTCCATTACATACCATTTTCGATATTGAAAATTGAAAATGAATTCAATTTCAATCAATAACTCAGTTACTAGTGTAGTCGGCTATCTGAATCACTAACCGCACGTTTCTCAACAGAATGAAAAAATATATCAGAGATATATACAATTTTATATTTATTTATCCTTTTTATAGTTTTGTTTAATGTATATTTGTATATTATTACTTCCTTTGTAAAAAAAATTAACTTGAGGCTAAACAGTCATAACTTTTATTTTATGAATTCGATTATACGAATGTCGAAATCAATTTCGAATAATCAATCAATCTATAATTATAAACTTTAAGTGGTATAATAGATATATTTTGGGAAGGGGAGACCCCACCCAAAGTGCACGCTGAAACCCACAACCGCTGCGAGCACTCGATTGGCCACGTTATCCACTTTCACAGAAGACTACTGTATGTTATTCAGTAGTGAGTGAGATATGCCAGAGCCCATTCCCATTCCATCCTATCCTATTCCTCTCCATTTTCCTAATCCTTCCTAGAAATCGGTTCCAAATCTCCAAAGGTAGGCCGCGCATCCGAATGCTTGCCAACATTTGTCATTCTGGATTATTGTTGGCATGTATCGCGGACATCCACTGGCGACAATATGCACATACCATATGGACGGTCTGTTCATATGCCGTCTTTTTTCCGTAAAAAACTAAAGTGGTTAAAAGATGTCTTATGTGTGAAAATTTAATACATAAATATGATGTTTGTGTTTCAGGCTACTGTCTCCGTTGTTATCAATGCAACTCGCAATCCGACCCGACTTGCGCCGATCCCTACACTGGCTCCACCAGATTCTTGGTGGTAAGTAATGTTTATTTACAATATTAAAAATGTGTATATATTGTCGAATATTGTGATAAAAAATACGGCAAGCAAACGTTTTGAATATGTACATGTTGAATATGTACACACAGTCGCAATATTTCATTGTTGAGTCACTATTCTTTCTTCTATAAATTACATAGTTAGTTTAGTAGTTTCAAAATATACAGTGTAACATTTTCAAAAAATCCCTTACGTCAATATCGACATCTATATACATATACACTATTATATTTTTTATCCACAAACTCGTTCGCGTGGCCTACGTGAATAGTGCCTAAATGGAACTAAGTGGATGCTAAAAGGACAGACGAGAATACAGTAAGTGGTAAGTGGATACTGTCGCCCATGGACGCCCATGCCAACATTAGTCCGGAATGACAAACAACATACATTCATACATTATATTATTATATACATTCATATGTAACCGTAAACGTAACCACGATATGGGGTAACATAACCACGCTACGATATGGTGTTCAAGAAAGCTGTGACTAGGATTTTGCAAGGTCGGCGGCGTACCCGCATACCTCCTGGTGTTGCATGTGGCCAAGGGCGGCGGTACCGCTTGCTCGTCCGCCTACTTCCCTATAAAAAAAAACCTATCCTTTTAGCATCCATTGCTGAACATGGACCTCCTCATGCACATTGTCCTATGCATGAGAAATGTATGGCCTTAAAACGGCACGCTAGGCAAGCAGATTGGCGAGTAAAATCTTTTAGAAGTGGTGCAGTTCCTCGGGGCTTGTGTTAGCGGCTTTGTTATCCCTTAGTCGTACCTTAGTTGTTTCCCTTGATCTTTTTAGTCGCCTTTTACTCGTACGACACTCGTACGACAAACATCCAAAGTTTGTATTTATGTGTGACCAGTGGGATAAATGAAGGTCTGAAATCTGAATAAGTATCTGGAAAGCTAGAACCGACAATAAGGTGCCTTTTATTTAGATCTGTTATTTCACATATATCTGTTATACCCTATTACACTTTTATATTTTCAGGATTGCTCGAGCCCAGACTCCACAAACTACAATCGTCAGTACCTCCGCAACATACTGCCTAGTGAACTCATCGACAGACAGCTAGTGGGTGCTCCTAGATACTGCCATAAAATTGTGCTGCGTAAGTAATTTAATTTATGAAAGACCAACTAAACTATGTAATTATGCATACTGTACACCAATCTACCTGTGATTCAAATATTTATTTCCTCTCTACCCAAAGATTGTCTAGCAGAGATCGCTGTTAGCGATAAGACCAGACCGCCTTTTGTGCATTTCACAAATTACAATGTCTGTTACTCTAATATTTTGTTTCGTTGTATAGTTAATAAATTAAGTTAATATACGTATAATGCATTTCATTATATTTCTTGCATTTTCTATGAATTATCTATATCAATATTAAATACTATATTTATTTAATTATAATGGAATCTTTGTCTATGGAAGTCTGAACCTTATAGCATAGGTTTAACCTAGTTTGGGATTCATGGTAACAAGTATTATCGTTAATCCTTCAAAAAATAAATAGAGAATTAGATTATTAAATAATTAATTAAAATTAAGGTGACTCAAAATTATATTTGATGTTATAAAATAAAATTGCAATGTTCGTGTAATTCGCGTAGTTCGTGTAGTTCGGGGGCCTATTGGATAAGTTGACGACGAGCTGTAAAGGGATTTGAAATCGCTTGTCTGGCTGGTTAGTATACACACCTGTTGTCACCAGGTGTACAATACGAGTATATCTTCAAAGCTATTCGATAAATTGCTTCCGCCTCATCCTCTAAAAATACCTTGCCACGCGCGCGCAGGGAATAATTTTGTACGGGTCACTCGCGTTTCAACTGAAAGTTGAACGCAATTCATCCGTACCCAGTTTAACGTAGGCACATTTCTAAACATCCTCAATATTTAGGCCAGTGCTTTGAGTATTTATTATAGTTTATAAATGATATTGAAAAATCTAATGTACTGTTTTTCGTGTAATAATAAATGTTATAATTAAATTATATTGACAAAACATACCTATAGCTTTTGAAATATGTGTCATATAAAATAGTCTTGTCCTGAGTTTCAAAATGTACGAAAATCGCTCTTTGATAATTTAACGCATGTTTCTCTTTCTGTATTATGAAGATAGAAAAAGAGGCATTGTGATTAGATTGATCAAGAGCGATTTTCGTACATTCTGGAATATAACGTTCAATATGTGTGATTTGTCATAATGTGAGTAATAGTGCCTACTGAAACTTACTGAAACAACAGCAACTTCTTCATACAAATATTTGACAGGACACCAGGCCTCTCGAAATGGTTATTTTGTATAGAAAAAAGGTGGTAGACGAGCAGACAATCCACAATTATTAAAAACAAAAAAGATTCCGAAAATATATAACCAACATATCTCAATGGTTCCTAACTCCAAGTAGTATCAAAATTTAAATACTTAGGCCACGTTGTCATGGACATGTCATGGACTATATGGGATGATAAAGATCTCAACAGGCAGAGATGGGTCCTCGCTGCACGGAGCAATATGCTGGCTAGACGATTCGCTCACTGCTCGAAGGACGTTAAGGTGACGCTGTTTAAAACGTATTGCCAGGCGTTTTACACCAGTCACCTGTGGTACGCTTTCAAGCAACTCTCATACAATACACTAAGAGTACAATACAACAACGCCTTTAGGGCCTTCAGGAGCATACTAGGGTTGCCGTGGAGATGTGGAGCGTCTGACATGTTTGCGGAACACAAAGTTATTGACTTTTTTAAAGTCCTAAAAAGGCTCAGGTCCTCGTTCTAGCGGAGAGCTAGTGCATCTTAGAATATAATAATAGATACTATATACAAGGGATGTTATATTTATTTTTAATTGATAATGATAAGGGATGTTTCTACAAACATTCACATATTTAAATAATATTGATTATAATTTTTAAAATATTTACCTAGAATTTTATATATCTATTCAAAGTTTTAATGTTATATAGGTCTCGTACCGGACGCATAATAATAATAATAATTAATGCATTGCATAATGAACTTATGCAAAGTAACTTCTAATGGCATAAATTATATTATAATTAAAAATGCTCGTATTTTACAGAAAGCAACACAGTAATCCGCACATGCCTTGACGGGAATCCCAACGACTTGAAACACTCCTGCCAGCTCTTGAACGACTTCGCACCACCGAATGACATCTCGAGGCGTATGAAGCACTGCAGCGTGTGCGACAAGGAGGGATGCAATGGAGCTGGCTCCATCACAGCTTCTCTCCCTCTAGCTGCCTTAGCTCTCATTGCATCATACTTCTATTACAAGCAATAACCAATCACAGAGCTAGGTAACAATGATGCAATTGGTCTAAATTTTTAGCTTCAAATAAATAGCACCCCAATAAGCTTTTGTACTGCGCTCATTTTAAATTCTTTGGGTGCCAAAATTGGAAATTATTATGTACCAATCTTAGAAAATGGCCTTATTTTAATAATTACCGTCCATGAATCATTGTTGCATGTCGCTTTGTTCGTTTACTTTTTATATTATAGTGTTAAATATAAGAGTAATGATAATGAGTAATAGATACCGTGTAAGTAACAAAACATCACAACCGTATGATATTATTATGATATGTACCTGGTATTTAAATAACGAATTTTAAAGTAAAGTTAACGCCATATTTATCCAATATTTGTTATTGCTGTAATTTTGAAGAATTTAGATCTTATGCGGCAATAATTTAAAGTAACTAATAGCATGTACATAATTGTATCCAACAAAGCCTTTTTAAAATGCAGAAAAGCTGTTTTGCTCTATATATAGAAGGTATTTGTTAATAATATTTGTTAAATGCCGTTTTCAATTAAAGAATTTCTTGTATGTATTTATAAAAGGTGTTGACCGTCCTTTTAAGGCGTATTTTTTAATAAAAATTAATACAAATACTTTTTCTGTTTATTTAAGAACACATTCTGTCAGTTGAAAGCATATAATGACTTCAATAAAACGGAGTCTATGAATTTATTTCTTCGATAACCGTAGAAGTAGTGTCATTTGTACGAGGAGAATTTCTCTAACGGTTCGGGCGAGGGTATTGTCTGGCGACGACTATCGAATGCGACCAAATTTCATACCATTATGGCCTGCAACTGTTCACATGATGACAAAAATTCGATAACGGTGATCACATGATGATAAGAGTAGTGTATACCTACTATGTACCTAAACAAATTCTTTTTCTCCCTTTTTTTGGATCCGATTTTCTCCCCTGCGTTAAGTACAAAATTGGCTCGGCGAGAGCTATGCAGAGATACTCGATACTGGATGAAGTTTGTAACTTTTATGTAATCTCCTACGTAAAAGTTACAAACTTTTCCATTTTGATTTCAACTCCGTTTGGCAATGTTTAGATACGTACCTATATTGCTTATTAAGTACATATTTTATATTGTAAATAGGGCCTAAACGCGTACAATTAAAGGCTTTTGGTTACTCGTGATAAAGGCCGGTGAGAAACTGAGCCGTCAGGTCGAGACTCGAATTCGAGTAGAAATTAAAGTTAAATAAAAGCCTTTAATTGTACGCGAATATACCCGATTTACAATATAAAATGTGTACAAAATGTTAGTCTAAAAAAGGTAAACTTCATTACATATTACGATTACGATCGACATCAGCCTGAAACGTCCCACTGCTGGACACAGGCCTCCCCTGTTACACTAATGAGGGGGAGAGTGCACGCTGCAATCCAACAGCCGCTGGGCGCACTCGACTGGCCACGTTACCCCTCTCTCACAGAAGACTACCTTGAAATGTACTACATTTCCCACTTTATCTTATTTCCCTAATGTACGTACGTGTTTCCGTAGTGAGTGCGATGTGCCAGAGCCCATTCCCATCCTATCCCTCCCCATTTCCCCAACGCTTTCTCCAAACCCATTCCTATATCCAAAGTTAGGCAGCGCATCCGGAGGCGTGCCAACGTTTTCATTTTGGACTAATGTTGGCATGTATCACGGATGTCTATGGGCTACAGTATCCACTTACCATCAGGTGGACTGTATGCTCGTCTGCCACCTTCGTACATAAAAAAAAAAGGGGTTTCGGGCCATAATTCACAACGCGGGCCCATTGAGGATTACTGGATACACATGCTCCAGATTTCGTTTATTATCGAGCATGCGCGTTTCCCCACGATATTTTAATTCACCACTTAGCTAGTAATTAGCTAGTAATTAAAGTAAATTACTCAAAAATCTCTACATACCTAAGTAGAAATTCAGTGGTACAAACCGAAAATTATAAATCACGATCTTACGAACCCATTCGTAAGATCGTGATTTATAATTTTCGGTTTCGATACCTACCTATATAGAATCGATACCTCCAGGCTATCAGCGCACAATATATTATAACAACGTATCACTCAGATAACGCAATGGCTAAAATTAGTTTGATGGTATCGAGAGTAGAATCGATTCTACCAGTTTTTTTAGGTTTTCATTTCATGATTTATAGTACATATCTACAATTCTAGTATAGCATTTATTCTACGCACGTCGCCCGAGCTGCGAGCCCGTGCTGGGTAGGCGCCCGGTCTGAGTAATGAGCGCTACGAACGTTTTAGACACGACAACAAAACCTTACAGGTTTGTAACTTTTGAATTATTCCTTATTTTTTTGTTTTCGTCAGACCGTTTGTATATATTTTAATTTAGTGGCATATTTCAAGTTTTACCTTACTTCGGGGACGTGTTGTACACATCATATGTAACCGTAACCAATCCTTTTAGTATCCACTGCTGATCGTGATTCTCCTTACACATTGTCTTCTGCCACGATACGCTGGCCAAACGAGTTGGCGAGTCCACTCATTTAAAGGTAGCATAGTTCCTCAGGGCTCGTGGTAGCAGTTTTATCATCCCTCAGTCACCTTTTACGACACCTACTCAAAGATATGTGAGTGGACTATTCTAATGTCGGCCGACTCCATACGGCAAACATACATATACATACATACATATGTATTTGTGGAGAGTTACGTATATCTATATGTATATGTGGATACCTACTGAACGGATTTTAATAAAATGTGAAAATGTGAAACCTTAGGAAAACCACACCTAAATCTATGATCCAGAGATTAGCCCGAAAAACTGATATAAGTATTACAAATACCAAATAATCAATCAAATTGATGATAAGAAAAACCATACATCTAATGACGTCACATTTTTTGCAGACTATTCTAGAATTTGCAATAACGACAGAGATGTGTAAAAGTAAATATTGATCGGGCGATAATCGTTGAGTGTCCTTGCGTTATAATTACCTATAACATAACGATAAGGTTTATCCGCAGTAATGACTTACTTAGAAGAGACTAAGCCTGACAGTTTTGTTTGTTTTGATATCTTCTATAGATTTATTAAAGTTTGGTTGACGGCCCTAAAATCGAGAATTTTCCAAAATGTGCGGAAAGTATGTATTCAAAATGGCGGACTCTATACAAAAAAGTCCGAACCCCTTTAAAACTGTGGCCTTGAAAAACAGTTCATTTCAACTTATCAACTTCTTTCCACCAAGCACGGATTATACAGACCTAAACGCTATCGAAAACTTCTCAACCATTAGGTCTATCGAGTACAAATTTGCAATCTGTAACAACACATGCATAACATGCACAGTTGAAACTAATCAATAATAGACAAGTAACCGTAACCCACCCTTTTTTCATCCACTGCTGAACATGGGCCTAATCATACACATTGTCTTGTGCATGAGGGATGGATAGTCTTAAAACGCAACGCTGGCCATGCGGGTTGGCGAGTCCATTCTTTTAGGGGTGGTGTAGTTCGTTAGGGCTTGTGGTAGCGACTTTATTATCTCTTAGTCGTCTTTTACGACACACACGGGAAGAAAGATGGGGTGGTGGCATGGGCGTAGCCACGGCGGGGCAGGTTGGGTCGCTTGCCCCCCCGACATAGGGAAGAATAAGTAACAGACTTTCTGCATTACACTACCTCTATTTAAATTATAAGAAAGTTGTTTGCTTTTGGCCCAACCTGGATTGGGCGGTGCTATTCAAACTACGCCCTTGGGTGGGTGCTATTCAAATGCCGGCCGACACTACACGATCAAATATTGTGACTCTTGAAAGGCCACCAGGGCCACAAGAACTTAGACATACACGATGTTGAGGCTGTTGTAGTCTATGATTTGTTTGTCTATTAAAAATACTTTTAGTCTATGTCCTTCCCTTTTCGGTCCCTCTCGTGTCATGACTAATAAACGATGTAAGACGTGACGAAATAAAATGTGATAATAAAACTATTAAAAAGTCTTAATCAAGAACCCAAACAGAACCCCAAACATGGTGTCAGAACTGGTCTCAGCAAGTCTTCGGATCAGTAAGTCTTTAAATTAAGGATAAAATGTCCGACAAAGCATTCGTCACGCAAATTAAGTCGTTGTCCATACAAAATGGCGACAACGCTTCCGAGAAATGGAAAAAATGGAAATTGCGATTCGAAATTTTCGCAGACGCTAACGAAACAGCAAAATTTCCACAAGCCAAGCAAACTGCAATATTATTAAATGCAATTGGCGACGATGGCATCGAAATATTTAATAGTTTTAACGTAGACAGGACAAAAACGAATGTCGACGAAATTTTGAAATTATTTGACAAAAAATTCAGCCCGCATGCAAATGTAACAGTAGAAAGATTTAACTTTTTCACGCGATACCAAAAACATGACGAATCGTTAGATGAATACTTAACAACATTAAATAATTTAGCAGCCACGTGTGAATTTCAAGACCTTAAAGACGCACTCATCAAAGACATGCTAGTAATTGGTATAAAAAACACACATATCAAGGAAAAACTTTTGCAAGAAGAAAAATTAACAACGGAAATTGCCATGAAAATAGCTAAAAGTCTGGAATTGTCACAAGAAAGATCAAACAAATTGAGTCAAGACACAAAAACTATTAAAGAAACTGTCCATATAGCAAAGTCATCGTCAACTGTCCAAAGAAATCGGTCAAGTCAGAGAAACTACCATGCGTACAGAAATCAATCAACGGATCGATACTGCAGAAATAAATCGCCCAAAAATAAAAACTGTACAAAATGTGGTCAAATTCATAAATATAAGTGTCCAGCAGAAGGCAAGACATGCAATAACTGCAAAAAGAAAAATCACTTCGCCAAATATTGTTTTTACAGAAAATCGGAAAATCCAAGTCGTAAAGTGAGTAACATATCCTACCACGAAGAATCAGAAAATATGTCTGATCATTTTGTCATAAACTCAATTGATAAAAGTAACCTTAAGACTAAAGATTGGCAAATAAATGTTTGTTGCAATAATTATAAACTCAAATGTCAAATTGATACAGGTGCAGACACAAATATCATCAGCAGGAAAGTATTAGATAAAATTATGAGCAGCACGCACTCGAAAATCAACATTTTTAGAACAAATAATAAAATCTTTTCTTTTTCAGGACAATTAGTGCCAAATTTAGGTACTTGTTTACTTAATTGTGAATTTGAAAATGGATTATCGACAAAACTTTACTTTGTTGTGGTTGAATGTGATTGTAATACAATTATTGGTTGGGATTCATGTGAGAAACTGGGTATTGTCAAAAGAGTATTCGGAATTCAAGAAAGGTCAGTACAAGAAATTCTTTCTAAATATGCAAAAACATTCGAAGGTCTTGGTTGTCTACCACATAAAGCTCATCTAGACATTGATAGTTGTATACCACCTAAAGTTTGTCCCGTTCGTAGAATACCTTATACTTTAGAAGATCGTCTTAAAGACGAATTGAAGAGTATGGAACAACTTAAAGTCATAGAAAAAGTAGAAAAGCCAACAAAATGGGTGAATTCTATTGTCTTAGTCGAAAAACCTAACGGAAGGTTAAGAATTTGTCTCGACCCTAGAAACCTAAATGAAGCAATCAAGAGACCTCACTACCCTTACCCTACATTTGATGATTTAAGATCTAAAGTTGCCGGTGCATCAATTTTTTCAAAATTAGATGCTAGTTCAGGTTATTGGGCTATAGGTTTAGACCCTGAGAGTAGTGATCTCTGTACTTTTAATACACCTTACGGTAGATACAAGTTTCTGAGATTGCCTTATGGAATTAACTCTAGTGGTGAAATTTTCCATAGGACTATGAACGAATTGTTCGGTGATTTGTCAGGTATAATAATTTTTGTGGACGACATCCTTGTTTATGGAGCCAATATAGAAGAACACAATAAAAGACTTGAATTACTATTCAAACGTGCTTCTGAAGTCAATCTAAAATTTAATAAGTCTAAATGTCAATTCGGTATGTCTGAAATCCGCTATGTGGGTCATATTTTTAATAAAAATGGTGTGTCACCTGATCAGTCAAAAATAGAAGCCATTTCAAAAATGTCAAGTCCATCTAATGTCAAAGAATTACAAAGATTTCTAGGCATGATAAACTATTTAGGTTCTTACATACAAAATCTAGCAGAAGAAACTTCTCTTCTGAGAGAACTGCTAAAAAAGCAAAATAAATGGCAATGGTTAGACCAACATGAACAACAGTTCAGAAAATTAAAGTCATTACTATGTCAGTCACCCGTATTAGTCCATTATGATATAAAAAAATCTATAAGATTGTCTGTCGACGCATCCCAAAATGCAGTCGGTGCTGTAATCTTACATGATAAGCATCCAATAGCATATGCCTCAAAGTCATTAAATAAAAGTCAAATTAACTATGCTCAAATAGAAAAAGAACTTTACGCTATAGTATTCGGATGTAAGAAATTTCATCAATACTTGTATGGCAAACCAATTTATGTCGAAACAGACCATCAACCATTAGTCACTCTATTCAAAAAACCTTTAGGAGAAGTTCCTACAAGATTGCAAAGAATGATGATAACATTACAAGCTTATCACTTAATTGTCTCATACACAAAAGGCTCAGAAATGTATATCTCAGATACCTTGTCTCGATCACCAGTCAAAGAAACTAACTTAAATCAAGAATTAGTCAGTCTAGAAGACTTAGATTCAAATATTGATATTCATATTAATTTATTGACATCTAATTTAGCAATTTCGCCTGAAAAACTTGACAAAATTTTAAGTCATACTAGTCAAGATTTAATTTCTCAAAAACTTAAAGAATATTATAAAAATGGATGGCCCCATTGTAAAGAACGTTGCGACAAATTGGTATTACCTTATTGGAATATCAAAGAAGAAATTCATGTGATAAATGAAATAATTTTCAAAAATAACTCTGTCATCATACCTATGTCAATGAGATCAGAAATATTAAACATTTTACATGAAGGTCACCAAGGTATAGAAAAAACTAAAAACTTAGCTAGACAAGTAGTCTATTGGCCTAACATCTGTCAGGATATTGAGAATAAAGTCAGACAATGCGAAACATGTGCAATTTATTCTTCAAATAAAACAAAACTGCCTAACCAGATAAAAAACTTAAGACCTAAAATTGTTAAGCATTCAGAACACTCAGAAAAGAAAGAAAGCAACTTATTAAGGACTAGAGCATATTATAATAAAAATTGCAAAACCTACCCAGAGTTTCACATAAATGACCAGATTTACTTTAAGAAAAATCCAAGAGATATTATATGGACAAAAGGTATTATTGTGTCTAAAACAAAATATCCAAGATCATTCATTGTCAAAGATCTTAATAATGTAACTTATCGTAGAAATAGTCATCATATTCGCTTCAATTATAAGTCATGTAAGCAAAACTCAAGTCATAATTATGTCTCAAAGTCTAAACAAAAGAAAGTTAAGTTTTGTGAACCTAGTTCAAGTCTACAAACTTATAATGTTGTAAATCCAAGTCAAGAGATTCATAAGTCGGAGTCAGAATCTTTTAAAAAGTCAAAAATTGTAAATGAAGAGGATGATAGTTGTGTATTTATCTTCTTTCATGAGTCAAGTCCAACTTCTAAGTCACAGAGTGAAGATTCTGAATCATTCTTATCGGTAGAATCAGGTCTGGAGTCAGAAAATGTATTAAAATCTCCAATATTTGTCAATGTCGACGAAAGTGTAATGTCTTCCTCGAAGGGTAATAACGACGCTAGTATAGCTGAAAGACAATGCACTGATGGAAAATACAGTTCGAGAGGTAGATTATTAAAGAAAACACAGAAATTTGATTTGTAAAATTAATGTAATTGACGACTATAAACAATTTGTGTACAATTAGTAATAGGAATTAATATAGTAAAATAATTCAGTCTGGACATGCATATAATCACTAATTCACTTTTATTCAATTTAATTTTATTGTTTTACAGTAATTTGTCATTTAATATTGTATTGTTTTAATAACGAAACTTGTTGAAAAATATGGTTATAATTTATGTCACGGTGTCAATGTCATTCCAAACGTCAATGTAAAACCAATGTGTTAAATAATATTTTTTCTTTAGAAAAAAGGGCATGTTGTAGTCTATGATTTGTTTGTCTATTAAAAATACTTTTAGTCTATGTCCTTCCCTTTTCGGTCCCTCTCGTGTCATGACTAATAAACGATGTAAGACGTGACGAAATAAAATGTGATAATAAAACTATTAAAAAGTCTTAATCAAGAACCCAAACAGAACCCCAAACAGAGGCAATCAAGGTTTTTTAGCCGGTAGGAGTCCGGCACTACCTGGTACCACCTAGACTAGCCTAGCTGGACTAGATGGTACCACGTGACCATGCAGGGTTTTCCTTGACTGTCTCTCCTAACATAAAAAAAAAAAACGATCAAATAAACAAGTACCTACCTACACAAATACAATATACCAGTAAGTCGTCCCGCTTCGAGCGATCCATTCCTAGGGTCAGCGCAAACCGAATGGAAAAATACTCGCCCATCCTCTAGCATCCTTTTTGTCGCAAGGCATACCGAGGCAATAATGCACGCCGTTTACGCGCGACTGATCCAGGTTTCGCGGGCATGCCGACTCGTTATCTATTTGTCGCTAATACGTACAGCATGACATATTGTATAAACATTCATATGTTTGAATTAAAGATAGTGAGCAAGCGCGCGCACGCATCGCAGCTACTCCTATGTGCGAGGAGACGCTTGACGTCCGAGCTGCTGTTCATGCAATTCTAAACTTTAATATAATTAAAATACAGTTGCTTATAAAATGTTATCAAAAGATTCTCTCCGCTGGGTTGCTCTTGGTCAGCGCTGACCCTTAAATGGACTAACGTGTACTTAAATAATAAGTCTATAAAGATAGTGAGATATTCAATTCAAAACAAATACAATGAATATGAGGAAGGTGAAGGTGACCTGCTGTTAAAAGGTATCTTCATGTTATCATTGATAACATGAAAACACGTTTCATTTTTGAAAACTTTCTTTGGATTGTCTAGAGATAAACTAAGATAAAAAAAGAAAATATGGTACTGGTAAGCTATTTTTAGACTCATTTGTGATACAATTTTTAAGGGAAGGGATGTTACAATACAAACCCACAGCCGTCCAGGCGTGATCACCTGGTCGGCTTACCCTCTCTCACAGAAAACTGCCTTTAAATGTATTAGCGTTTTTGGGGACGGAGCGAGAGTTCCCAGAGTCAATTTTATCTCCCTTGGGTGGGGAAGTTTTTCCAATACCATCCAATAGCATCTCATCCCGTTGAGTTGAGAGTATAATGAGATAAATGAAAGATCTTATCCCACTGTATTCTATATATCCAAATCTAATCCCATCCTCTTCCATCTCCCCTAGAAATAATGGAGACTATAGAATGAAATGAAAAATTTCTCATTTTGTTATACTTTTCATCATCCATTCTATTTAATCCTTTTTCCAAATTCAGTCCTAACCCACCAAAGTTAGGTGGAGAATCCGGGAACGTGGCAACGTTCTTCATTTTTTTTCTTCACATATGGCAATGGTGCAATTAGCACATTATGCCAGTGTCAAGTCTTCTTCGTAAAGTCAATTTAAAACACATGTTATCAATGTCCAATCCCGTCAAAGATTATCACATTTTTATTTGATTATCACAAACATTACTCAAAAAAACACTTTGATGTTTAATATATTATCACTATTAAATCACATAACGTACAGTACTCAATTTTTACAATTAATGTAACAAATTACACTTCTCAATTTCCCGCCATAAAGTCCGCAACGTTCTTCATTGTCAATGTCCACTTACCACCAGGTGGCCAGTTTGCACTTCTGCCACCTTTCTACTACAATACAAATAATATGTATCTACAACGTGTCTCTGAATAGACGGATGAGCAAGCAGTCGCACGTGATGGTAAGTGTTATTGCAGTCCATGGACACCTGCAATACCAGAAGGTATGTGGGTACGCCGCCGACCTTGCAAAATCCCATTCACAGCTTTCTATAAAACCCCATATAAAACCCTTCTATCAGAAAGTATAATTATTTCAGGGAATAAATCAATACTTATTTGCAAACAATTAAAGATTTTGTTATTCCATCTTAAACGCTCATTACTCATTACTTAATGAGTCGTTCATTACTCTGATGCGAGTAATGATCAGGTGCATAGTCGGACGCGACGTGAGCGGCGCGCGGAAAACACCTGCATCTAGAATAACTAGAAATGAACAATAAGTTATGAAAAAAATAATCCAATGCAAAAACTGGTAGAATCGATTGTAGTCTCTATATTGAACAACTTATATTTATCTTTTGCGTTTATTTAGTGACACGTCCTATTTTAGTTGCGCGAAAATCTACGCAATACCGCGCTGCTCACCGTGGTAATTTTCTTACATTGAGCGTGGCGTGAAAGTTCACCCGCATGCTGTCTCATCGTGTTTCTCGACTTTTAAAAATAATTTCGAATAGAACCCAATGAATAAATAACTTAATAATTAAGCCGCGCCTTCGGACCATTATATTTTTACTCATTGCGGATTATCGGCACGTAAGCAATTATCATTGTTAACAACACAATTATTATACCTTCATGATAACAAAAGTGAATACCTAGAAACAAAGGTAGGTATTCGAAGATAAAAGTGGGACAATGGGGAATGCTCTGAAGAATTGTTCAATGTAATTCCCACCTCGGGTTTCTACAACCGCACCTCCCGTCACAGAAGTGCGGTCCATCCGCATTTCCTAGATACGGAGGTGTCGCGTACTGTTCGGTCCAAAAATTATTTTATATCGCGAACCCGTAGGCTGTGGAACGAATTGCCTCAAGAGGTCTTCCCATTAAACTACGACATGGGGTTCTTCAAGAAAGCTGTGAATAGGATTTTGCAAGGTCGGCGGCGCGCCCGCATACCCCCTGGTGTTGCAGGTGTCCATGGGCGGCGGTAACACTTACCATCACGTGAGACCGCTTGCTCGTCCGCCCTCTTCTCTATAAAAAAAAAGCGAATTAAAATCGATTAAAGTGTTCTAAAATTAGTATATCTGATTTGATATCTGTAAGTACTCGGCTGCTATTACTTGACATTAGTCCGGGAGTTCTGCTTTTAATTCCTCAGTTACTTAACTCATATTTCTCTTACACTCACTTTATTTTATTGTCCACTCTAAATATTCTTCTCTTTATTTATTTTCTCTTCTTTTCCCACCTTCATTGATACAGCTCATTATTTTTTTTGTCTCCGGGCAATATGTATCAATTTTTAAAGTAATTTATACCCAACCCAACAATACCCAACGAAAAAGAAATCGCTTAAACAGAAATTTACGTTTTTTAAATAAATATATTATTATTCCTTCTTATTATTTGTGTGCAATTGGGATGCTAGGATGGCTATGCGTTGCTCGTAGAAAGATCCAAATTTTATAGGTAATTAATTTGAGCAGTTTTTTTTCTTTTTAACCGCAATGAGTTCTTTCTACAAGTGATTGTGAGTTAAATCACAAAATTTGGCTGGTGACAAAAAGTAATCCAGAATAATATTATTTATTATGTATGGTATTTAATATGTATCATTAATTATTGTTATTTTTCGTTACTTATTTCTTTATTTATTCATTTAAAGTATGTTTATAGATATACTTATTACATATTCGTTTCTAGCAATTAGGTCTACCTAAATTATTTTGGTCGTCACAAACATCTCTCCCCCCAAAGCTTGCCTGGAATAGATCACTTTAGTGATAATTCAATACTTTCTATTCCTGTTTTTTTAAACTTTTGTATCACTGTCAGTGTATCCTTTTCGTGTACTTACATACATTACTTACTAGGTTTAGTTCGACGACATAATGCCTTATGTATTTAAAATAAAATGTATTTTTTTCTAACATAGCAGCAGGCCTATATGTTAGGCGATTGCCTAACATTATGCCATAGATTATTTTATGTTCATAGATTTATGAACATTAAAGTTCTTATCGGGAGGTAGAGGTTTTGCATTCTAAATAATCGTAAGGTATTCTAATTTTGCATTCTAATAATCGATAAACTACTCTGTCAAATAAGTTTCTGGAATTTTTAGTAAAACAAAAAATATTGCTTCAATCGTCTAAATTTATTTTGTCGCCCTCGAAATAGGCTCCATTTGACGCAATTCACTTTCGCCACGAAGTGGTAATTTGAGTCTGGGGAATAAGAAAAAGTCACACGGTGCCCATATCTGGCGAATATGGTGCTTCGTCGATGACAATTGTTAAATTTTTGGCTAAAAATTTCCCGTACGATGATTGAGGTGTGAGACGGCGCATTGTTGTTCCACAAATCTGGACTTTTCCGACGAATATTCTCTCGTAATCGCCTCATGACGCTCAGATAAGAATGTTTATTGACTGTTTGACCCTCTGGAAGGAATTCTGAGTGGACAACACCATGATATCACAGAAAATAGTCAACATGACTTTGATTTTTGAGTGGCTTTGACGTGATTTTTTCGGTTTCGATTCGCTATCGAATCGCTATTTCGAAGCTTGTTGGGTGGTTTGCATGTCAAAGTCATAAACCCACGTTTCGTCACCCAAAAGTCGTAATACAAAGCAAAACTTGCCTTTTTTAAAAAAAAGCTGTTAAATTTCATGTCAATTATTTGAGAATTTATTTCGAGATTAGAAAATCGGTTTGCCCCGAAAAAAGAATTAATGATTTTTGTTTTCAGAGAAATATCCATTACATTCTATATAAGAATATCATTAATATTAAGAATATACTTATAAATACTATAGTTCACGTATGCGCTCACACATACATACGGCGGCAAACGCATGCACACAAACATGTTATATAAAATTCAAAAAGAGAATCTTATTTATTGTAGTCGGTTAAAAATATACCCTAAGATGGCTTCCGACGAGCGACAACTGACATCTGTTAGACCACTGTGCGAAGAGAAGACTAGAAGAGACGTGAAGGTCAAGTTTTCGTTTGATTATTATAAAAAATGTATTATAAAACATATTGTGGGTTTTGTGATTTAATAACAATAGTTTATTAAACTTTAAACTGTCATATTTTTGCGTTTGTGCTTACTGCTGTATCTTGTGTTAGCTGGTGTTACAAGTTTTGCCATTACTTTCTCCTGGAAACCATTCGTCAAGTCTGGTTTTGAAATTGTTTATACTCCTAGTTGGCGATTCAATAATTGCTTGTGGTACGTTATTCCATATGTTCACAACTCTGTTACTGGGTAGGTATATTTTGGCCTGCTTTTGTAATGTATTAATCATGGGCGTAGCCACGGTGGGGCAGGTTGGGGCGCTTCCCCCCCTGGCACAGGGACAAATAAGTAACAGAGTTTCTGCATTACACTACCTCTATTTAAATTATAAGAAAATTGTTTACTCTACCCCACCCTGGATAAAATTGTTTGCTTTTGCCCCATCCTGGATAAAATCCCGACTACGCCCTTGTTTATGATAATCAAATAAAGACCAAGGAGTCCAATTCTTGTCCTCGGTAAACCTACTACCTATCACTTTACTAAGTCGGAGAAAACGCTTGATAGAAATTCATTTTCATTTGCTATTGGCAAAATAGTCGTCGCGCTCGTGTCGACAACTGATACTGCCTGGCGCCTGCCATCCAGTGCCGTAACGAGGGTATGAAGCGCCTGTGGCAAGTGTCTAACTTGCGCCTTCCTGTAACCCAATGACAAAAAAAATAAAAAAAATAATGTAAAAGGGTAATTTTTATTAAATGCAATATATTAAACTCATCAAAATGAGTTGACTGTATATACAATAATGTATTTGTCAAGGTATTTGTATGAATAAATATTCTATAACCTAAATAAGAACAAATTTTTATTCATATTTAATGACGACAAAATAAAAGAAATACAAAACATAGGTATATGTTAAAATATTATAATAAAAACATAAAACAGTTCAGCATTTATAAAGTAATTTTTCTCGCTTTTTCATTTGCAAACACATCTATTATATCGTCATAATTTATTGTTTTGGCAACATCTTTTTCAATTGATATTATAGACATGTTTGTTAATCGCTCTTGTCCAATAGAAGAACGAAGGTACAATTTTACAATTTTTAATTTGCTAAACGAACGTTTGCACGAAGCTGTTGTTGCAGGCATTGTTATTAAAATCCTTAATTAGATTTGGATACGTGTTTTTCTAATGAGAGATCGAAATTTTGTTGCAAGATTTGAAAAGCGTCCATATCCCCTAAATTTTCAAAAACTTGATATTTGAAACTCTCAATTTCACATACAAATTCTGGAGCATCTAAGTCGGTATTATATTTCAATGCTAGGTCTGTTGCACATCGCTTAAGATCATCTAGCGGCATGATTTTTAAAGCGTGTCCATTAAAAAAACTGAAGTCGTTTGCGACCTCTTGCAAAGTAGTAAATCTATCATTGAGTTGTATCAGTATTCAAGGGCGTCGCCAGGGGGGGGGGGGGGGGGCAGTTGCCCCCCTCTAGAGATTCGAAAAAAAAAATATGTGTACCTACAATTCATATTTCTCCCATCCCATATTTCTCCGCTTGCTCGTCCGCCCACTAATCTATTATATCTAAAACTTGACACATTTCCTTTTCAGGTATTGCACTTTCATTCATGGCAAACAAATCATCAGTAGCTTTCTCACCCGGTATTGTTTTTATTTTGCGCCGTCTCTTTTCTGGAATGTAAGTTTCAATATTTGTTGTTTCGGCTAAACTTTTTGCTGAATTGTGAAGCGAATCGAAAAAATCATTTCGGTACTGTTGAATTTCATTTTTTAGAGCCTTTATCATTTAAATGAACGGTTTAAATCGCGTATATTTAACATTATCTATATCACGACGTTTCGAACACTTTGCAGTGGACGTGGTCACGGGGTGACTAATTGATTTTATTTGTCACTTGAGTTATTAAGAAATTATTTGAACTACCGTCTGAAAATTTTTTAATCATAACATTCTCTATGCACACAGTATTCGCTCATGGTGTCCAGAGGTCTTGCAGTATTGCGTTGGCCTTGGGATTTAATTAATTTAATGACTGGATCCCATGCCGGTAGTACTTGCCAACCATCTTCTCTATTGAAATTTGGGTGTTTCTTGATTTCAATAGCCTCGCGTAACATTCTCGGCATGAACCGGGTCTCTTTAGCGAGGATTTGTGGATTATCGAATCGAATGTAATGGTTGAGTTTGTCCAGAACATGTTCACAAACTGCAGACTTGGTCGAGCGTCTGTTCACCATGTCAGCTATGTGTTCTTTTATCCGGATACCGATGCTCCTCTTTGTTTGCCCAATGTATTCACAATCAAGCTTGTAAACACCTGCATCTTGTAGGGGGATATTGCTCTTGACAGATCTTAAAAATTGGCTAATCTTCTTGTGCAGCTTGAAGTAAGTTTTAATTGAAGCTCGTCTTAAGATATTGCCAATTTTGTCAGTGATGCCCTTGATGTATGGTAAGATGGCAGGTTGTCGCTCAACTGTGGGAGGCTTGGGGCGGCTTTTGTGACGCATTCGTGGGAGTTTGTGATTGTTGCTTCGCAGTACTTGTTTCACATGCAGAAGCTCTTCCTCGAGGTGGTCAGTGTCACAGATGCCGTGTGCTCTCTGTAACAAAGATTTGCCTACGGTAGCCAACTGACATGGATGGTGATGGGAGTTACCATTGAGATATTTATCTGTATGGGTGGGTTTCCTATACACAGTATGACCAAGAGAGTTGTTAGGATTTCTGATAACTAGAATGTCAAGGAAAGCTAAGGATTTATTGACCTCAGACTCCATAGTAAATTTGATTTTATAGTGTAGAGAGTTTAAATGATTTAGGAATGCAGAAACTTTATTTTTGGGGAGGACGGCAAAAGTATCGTCTACGTACCGTCTTTAGATCTTCGGCATAGCCACAGCTCTGGTGAAAGCCTTCTCCTCGAAGTCTTCCATGAAAATATCGGCGACAACAGGGGAGACTGGAGAGCCCATTGCTACACCATCGATCTGTATGTAGAATTTATTATCCCAGAATAGGTAGCCAGATGTTAGGCTTATGTTAGTGTTCTAGTAGTTCTGCATATTCTATGGGTAGGTCGTGCTCAGTTAGTTTTTTCTTGACAATTTCAATGCAATCATGTACAGGTAAGCATGTAAATAACGATTGTACATCAAAGCTGACCATTATTTCATCATCAGTCAATTGTAGATGTTTGATTTGGCTGACAAATTGGTAAGAATCCTTGACATGCGCACTAGTTTGACCGCGAAGTGGAGACAGTATTTTAGCAAGATGTTGAGCTATTTTGTATGTCGGCGAGTCAATTTGGCTTACAATTGGGCGCAATATAAATAATCTTAAATATACGCGATTTAAACAGTTCAAAGTTGTTTAATTGCTATGTATAGTAATCGCGAAAACCTAAGAAAATATTCGAGCATTTGTTACAGAGTCTACTGTAACTTGTCTTTGCCTATCACCCATTTCATTAAGAAGTTCTATTATTAAAGGCATTTGATTTCTTAAAGCTTTAACCGCTTTAGTTTTCGCGGACCACCTCGTGTCACTTAAACCTTTAAGACGAACAGATAATTTTTCCTTTAAAAGATCCCATCTACTAGTAGAATTATCAAAAAAGTTAAGCGATTGTTGAATTGTAGAATTAACAGTCGGTATTGATTCATGTAGAGTAGAATCGTCAAGTAAAATAAAAACCACGTGCAACTCTCAACGGGTTGTTTTGCGCCCCAAACCCAGTTGCGCCCGTGGCGGGCGCCTTCTTCGCCACGCCCTCGTTACGGCACTGCTGCCATCAACCAAAAGAAGAAAAAGTGACAAGTATCAAGAGAAAACAAGTAAAGTCGTCGCCACCACTGAACTCCGATAGACGCGGCGCTCAAATCGCGTAATGAAATGTTGCCAGCAAGACGGGCAATAATTTACCCCTTCTAAAAGGCAACCTATTCTAATAAATTAATTAATAAATCAATGCATATGATAAAATTAAAGCAATCAATAAATTGCTAATTCATTCACATTGTAAAACTAGTTTCACGTTTCACATTGTTAATTTAGGATAACAGGCAGAGATAGATAATAGGGTTTTTAATAGGCATAAAAATAAAATAATTATCATATTGCACTAATTTAATTTTTATTAGATACAGGGTTTTTCATTAAGAGCGCTCGAACTTTGAAATGAAATAAAACAAGCTGTCTAAGTGATATTGCCACAATTGTTTTTTTTGTTTTAAAGTACATTCGATGACATTATGTGTGAAAAATAATAGAAAACCACATAGAAAAAGTGGAGGTTTTGACGTATAGCACATAAATCGAAATCATCCAAATCAATCCTTTTTGGTTGCGGACGGCTTTTTCCAGGGGTAACAATTTTCTTTGATGTGCTTACCGTTACTTTTCCTTCTTTAGTAATTCGTGAAACCGTTTTCACGGAAACACCTGAAATAAACAAATATATCATTTTCTGTTAATTAATCCATTATGATATTTCTATGTTCAATCATAATTTTGCATAAAATACAATGAACTATATCGTCCATTAGACAAAATTAGGCCTTTTTTTGAGTAATAGTTTTTATCCGACTAATAATATTTTACCTATTTATTAGGCAAACACTTAAACTCTGGCATCCCTAAAATTTACCTGTCATGGCAGTGACTCGCATTTATACATTATTTAACGGGATCAATACTCCTTTATTCTTCTGCTCCAATTCACAAAATTCCTTCACTTTAAGGATAATTTCCCGGACTGCACTTTTTACAACTTTACGCGATATGATCAATTTAATTTCAATGTAATTTCAAGAAAATCCACGAACGATACTCTCCACGCACACTCCTGACACACTACAAGATGGCGGAGTTGTCAAATTTAGTTCAAATTTTTGTCGCAAGACTTCAGTGGTGGCGAGGACTCTAATTAGTCACTTTCATCCATAACAAAATAAATTATACCTAACAGCAGGTAAGAACCTCTAGTACCACGTATGGTGATTTTATCTTTACATGAGCTGTACAGATAGATTATTGATTAAAAATATGTATGCTGATACTGATACTACCTGGAACACATTATCAATACATTAGATAACTATAAATTTTTTTTCTGTTTTAATGATAGGTAATTTATAACTAGGTAACTTTAGGTAGTAGAAATTCATCCATGAAATCTAAAAGAAATATTTAGGAACAATACTGGGGCTAAGAAGTCACAAATTAGAAAAAATCGCACTAGTGTTTGACGTTGTGTTATTGTGTTGGTGCCATACAACCACCCAGCTCTATATCGCAAATATTCCCAAGAAGACTTCTAGGTAATTCTAAAGTCAAGTATTCTATAATGTGCGTATCGATTATGCACGACAACAGCGCGAGTTATATTCGATGGCGGCAAACCTGATTACATGCCTCGCGAACCATTTTTCTCATTTTTTTGACAAATCGCGGCTGTCGCGCGCGGCAGACGATCCAACCAACGGTCAGTGTTCATGAGTTATTAATTTAATTACCGGTTGCTGCCAGTTGGCGCATAAGCGAATCCAAACAACCGACGGACAGGTCCGCTCCACTGCGCGCGAGCAAAGCACAGACACTTTTTTTTTTTTTTTTTTTTTTTTGTTAGGAGAGACAATCAGGAAAATCCTGCATTGGACACCTGGCACCATCTAGTCTAGCTGAGCCAGCCTAGGTGGTGCCAGGTAGTGTCGGACTCCTACCGACTAAAAACCTGATTGCCTCAACGTCGTGTATGTCTAAGTTCTTGTGGCCCTGGTGGCCTTTCAA
Organism: Sesia apiformis; assembly: GCA_914767545.1. Classification (NCBI taxonomy): domain Eukaryota; kingdom Metazoa; phylum Arthropoda; class Insecta; order Lepidoptera; family Sesiidae; genus Sesia; species Sesia apiformis. Next base: position 11,525,114 of record OU611963.1, on the reverse strand, counting down.
GAGTCACCGGTCGCGTTGATGTAGGGCGAGCGCAGAAGGCGCTCAGCCAGGAGAAAAGTGTGCGTTGCAACAGCCTAAGGGCTCCCCCGCCGGTAAACCGGCGGAAGGAACGGACCTCGGCTTAGGGCGTTGCACTGGGGGGATACCGCGGGATCGCGTGTCGGCGAGAAGCGCCCAGGCATGTGTCGATGCCTAGTGAAAGTGTTGGCTGAGGGCCGGTGTGTGTTAACGGTGTAACGAGGGGGACGTCTCGGCCGGTGGGGACGGTGTCTGTGTACTGTGTTTGGGTGCAGAGTGAGAACCGCATTGGCAGCGGTGATCGGGCAGCACAGACGCGCCTTTGCCGCCTGCCTAATATACTAATAACTGACCGAGATTGGTTTGCCGGGCGGTATGTTCCAGCGCGGCAACATTTGAATAGGCTCGCGCGGCAACACGGTATCGATTACTCGCTGCTGCCGCGCGCGGCAATGTTTTAGGATTTGCCGCGCGTAATGGATATGCAGCTTAGCTGTTTTTTTCTGAAGATTTAAATCTAAACGGATCAAAGCGACCAGGACACTCTCTGGCCTGGTCGCCAGTAGTAGCTGAATAAGAAGCGAATAATTAATAGTGGTATTATTACTAGTAATCTCTCACTCTCTTTGAAGTACGGGGTGAATCTGTACTTGGGCGAATAACTCTGGTTCAGAAGTAGTATCCTTGCCCGCCACTGCAGGCAGGTCTCTAGGTGGGCTCCCTGAGTGGGACTTTGGTGTAAAATCGAATCTTCACGGTAAATCCGGTGTTGCTTGAAGACTCAAGTGGAAAGAAAGGAGGAACTTTTTTAAGAATGAAAGGAGGAAGGTATTTTAAGGATGAAAGGAGGAAGGTATTTTAAGGATGAAAGGAGGAAGGTATTTTTAAGGATGTAAGGAGGAAGGTATTTTTAAGGATGAAAGGAGGAAGGTATTTTTTAATATCGAAAGAAGGAATGTATTTTTTAACGATGAAAGGAGGAAGGTATTTTTAAGGATGAAAGGAGGGAGGTATTTTGTAAGAATGAAAGGAGGAAGGTAGTTTTTCCCGCAAATCAATGACAAACATTAAAGGTGACAAATCTATTCTTAGACCAAAACCAGTTTAAAAATTTAATCGGTTTGGAAGCTTAACTCTGAAGTTGCATATTTATTTGTTTTTATTAATAAATACATTTAATTATTAATAAATAATTTAATTAAGTTTGTTAAATTAATCGCCTAGGAGTGTCAGGGTCAACATACAAATTGCTACAATCTTATCTCACCGATAGATCACAAGTTGTGAGAATGGATAATTATGAAACCAGCCAATTAAAGCTGTCGTACGGTGTACCACAGGGATTCATTCAGTAGCTTCATAGACGCTTCCAAATGTATCGTGCTGCCTGTGCAGACTGGCGTACAAAGACACATCCACGAAGCGTATTAGAAGTGTACATTTTCTATTATTGTCCGTTTATTGTTTATCATCTACATAAACAAGATCTGTAGTCTCGGCTTGACCAGCCAGTTATGTGCGGCTACAGCAGAGGATTTAATAAAAATCAATTTTTGATTTTATTTATTATCTAAGATTACAATTCATATTACTAACTAAAATACTATTGTAAAAATATGCGTCTTGACCGATGCTAGGTCTAAAACGAAGTGCCCCGAAATCCGAGCTGTTGGCAGGAAATACATCATTGTGAACAACGCCGTCATTGTCCGATTATTGAGAGCAATGTTTATGCATTAATCTTCATAGGTTTACATAAACAAGCAAAGCACGTTGTGTGGTATCAAGTGTCGTTCACAGTGCCGTTATTGTTCTGAGGGCGATTACGTAACAAGCCAAATCATATTACACGTAGACGACCCTTGTTTGTTTTACTTCGGACACTCCATACACGAAATAGATTTGCAAGCTCAAAGTGATTTAAATATGCTATATAACTGGTTTTAATATAACATTTTAATAATAAATACATCTAAAACGTCTTATATGATTTTCTCTTTAAAGGGTAAACAACATCTAATACAATTGAAATCAGGAACGATATCTCAGCTTACTTACTACTCGTATACAGCCGTAAACTAACTTGGACAACTCATACTGAACATGTTAGGAATAAATTAATTTCTTTAGCTGGTGCCTTACGTGAAATGTCAGGATGTGTCCCTCATAGATTACGTAATATGGTTTATAACGCCCTTGTTAAATCTCCCCTGGAATATTGGATTCACTTGCAAGTCAATATGCAACACACACCAACCTTAAAAACATTCAAATCGCACAGAATAAACTTATAAAAATCTTATTAAATTTTGATTATCTGACTCCAACTGGCGAACTATATCTACAAAAACAAATTCTTCAATATTAAACAGCTACCTACATACAACACATGTATACTCATACGAAAAATTTTAAAAAGAAGATTCCTTCAAATATTACTCTTAATCAACGAATACACAAATTCACCTGAGGAACAGAGATAAGCTAGAACAACCTACACCTAGATAAGAACTAATTATTGTACAACAGTTAATAAATACAGTCACTAAACATTTTTCAAAACCGTTTACGGAACTAATATACATTTGTGACAATATAAACTACACACTTTTTTCTAATAGGCTACCTATGAAATGAGCGATTTGTATAAGATTTATAAACAGATTTTTTTTATTATAAAAATATTTATTACGTTAGTATTTATTTAGAAATTTGACCCATATCATCTACACACTTTGGCTACCTCACGGGCAGTTGATTGATGCCACTCCTGTAAAAGTCTCGTGGGCGGGTATCAATGAATTCTTCAAAAGCCCTAATCACAGCTACTTCAGAATCAAATTTTCTTCCTTGCGAAGAGTTGTCCAAATTTCGAAAGAAATGGAAATCTGTCGGGGCCAGGTCCGGTGAGTATGGTGGGTGGGGGAGAGTCTCCAGGTCCAGCTCTTGAGGTTTTAAAACTGTCGTATGAGAAGTGTGAGGGCGGGAATTGAGATGAAGAAGAAGTGAAAATGAGCGATTGACCAATCTTGGTTGTTTTGTTGCCAGCTTTTCCATCATCGTCTGCAGCTTCTTACAGTATACATCTGCATAAATTGTTTGACCAGCTCGCAAGAAACTGTAGTGGACAATCGCGGTACAGGACTACCAAACTGATTACCAGTAGTTTTTTTTTTAGTTATCTTGCGTTTTGGATATTGTTCAGCTGCAACTCCTGAATCCAGCCAGTGATACGAACGTTTTTGGTTATCGTACAGCAATCTTTTCTCATCACAAGTCACATTGCGATTCATAATTTCTTCGTTTTTGTGACGGTTCAATAACACAGTTCGACACTTCGACGCGTTGTTGTCGCTGACGTTTGTTCAGTTCTTACGGTACCCACTTTTCGAGCTTCTTTATTTTGCCGATTTGACGCAGATGAACCAACATTGTTTTGTCACTAACATCAAACCCTGCTGCTAACTCAACTGCTAGCTACTTTGAGATGGATCTGCATCCACTGTAGCCTTTAATTAATCGTTATTAACCTTGGTCGCAGTTCGTCCGTGGGGTCATCCTTAAGATCGAAATTTCCAGAACGGAAGCGTTCAAACCATCGACGCACGGTGCGATCGTTTGTGGTGTTTGGCCCATACACACTATAGATATTGTGAGCTGTGTGTGACTTGCGTTGGTGCCGCGATGAAACTCATTAAAAAATAGCACGATTTTTCAATTTATCCATTTCATTTTCAAGACAATCACATGAACAAAAGGTGTAGAAAAACAAATTATATACGGTTTTTGAAATAAGAACATCGTAGCTATTAGATACATTTTGTTTTATTTTGATATTCGAATTAGAACAGAAGATATCGAAACTCAAAGTGGCTGTAATAAAATCGGTCATTTCATAGGTAAGCATCTAATATATCATTATACTCGTTGTTTTTGTTTAGTATACTGGAGTATTGTAAATATAACTTAATCATAAGTTTTCTCTTTAAATGAACTAGGTATTTCTTTGATAAATATTTTTTTTTAAACCGATATATAATAAACTTCGTAGCATACTATCGTACAAAAAGCGAGCTTAATGCTTTAAGGCATTCTCTATCAGCTAACCTTTGGGTTAAATAGAGGGATGCTAATAGCACAGCATAGTATGCTAAGCTACTGAGCTACCGAGCAAGTCACCGTATCACCTTTTAAAAACCTATCAATCGTTACTACATATTTTTATCGGAATGTTAAATGCATTGCGCACGCACAGACGAGTATTTAATTAATGAACACGTTATCGATGTTATAAAATGATTTGTTTGCGGTCCTATTATCGTTTCACTTTCTCAGATAAAGTGGGCATATAAAAAATATTATCAGGGTAGTTCATCGTCATTTGGATCAGTGCAACCATCACGCGCGTTGCCATAAATTGGTCACCTAATTAATAGCTAATGAATTAAAGGAAAAAAATAGCAAAAATGTTGAGTGCAAAGTATTTAATATGTGCATACGCGTTTATAGTGATTGTCAATATTTATGGAAATAGTAAGTTATTTTATCTGGTTTTAAGTGCTCATAATGTGTGGAAGGAAGCTAAGGTGTGCTGCTGTTTGCCACCGTCATCATACTGAAGTGAATTCTAATCAATTGTTCCGTGCAATCAATATTACTTTTAATCAATTTTTTGGTTTTTTGTTGTTCAATACCATTAATGATATTGATTTGTAGGAGGTAATTTAAATAATACAATATTTTAAAAAACGAGTAAGTGCATGACGCATTAAAATGGGGTTATGAAAATAATTTTATGAAATATATTTTTAAACGAGTATATTAACCCAAAACGCCTATTCAATCTGCTATGGTTATTATTGATAGTGTTCTGATAGAAAAAAACAAAATATTTTTTTTAACAAATCTTTTAAATGCTTAAATATAGAAAAAAGCTAGAAAATATCTTTTTAGGCTTTATTAAACTGCAAATAGGGAAGGATTGTATATAATGTGATATGAAGTGCATCTTTTGTGTATTTTGAAAAACACTATAACTACGAAAAACTATTATGAAAATTTGGAAAAATCACCTAGAAGCACAGTACAAGTGAACCTCCGGAGCCCGGTGGGATTTCAATTTATTAGAGTGGGCTAAAGTTTATAAATTTTAATGTAAGTGCACTTCGTCCGAATACGCTCTATGTCGGCACTTCATAACACTTGCAGAGCCGTCCTCATTCACAAGGTTCTGGCTCCACTTGCACTGGTACTATGAAATGAACATCTCCCATTTTACATTTAAAAATATCATTAGGTACCTACTTCCTATTTATTAAAAATATCTGTGCTAATTGAAAGATTAAATATATAATTTTTTTCTCAACAACCTAACTTCCTTTTCAAGAGACGCTTTTTCAAGAGTGAATTTTCCTGAAACGATATTTATGTTATTAGTGGTTGCTCCAAAAATATGAAACAAACTCGATGTTACATATTCTGCTGTTATTATGCCCAAACTTGGTATCACAGTGGTTCTAGAGACTAAATAGGTTTAGAGCATGTACCTATCCACTCAGTAACCCTCATAACTGATAATGTTAGCACTCGTTATCATATCTACCTAAATGACGGATATAATTAGAAAAAGATCGATAATAGATTATATCTTCGTACTCTTAACAATCATGTGGTCAAGTTACACAATGGAATTTTTACTTATTTCTAGGAAATATTGACTGTATTTACAAATTAAAGTAGCAAATATTGTGATGAAATTACAGCGAACGCTTTGCAGTGCTACGTGTGTCGGGACTGCAGCGAAGTTAGTGACGAACATATTCAAACGTGCAGTGCCGTAGAGCCGACTACCGAAACACCGTCCACTGAAGAACCGACCACTGAAGAACCGACCACTGAAGAACCGACCACTGAAGAACCGACCACTGAAGAACCGACCACTGAAGAACCGACCACTGAAGACCCGACTACTGAAGACCCGACAACTGAAGATCCGACTACTGAAGAACCAATTACCCCTCCGCCAACCACCACCATACCTCCGACCACGATCCCACCAGTCACGGTACCACCACCGACCACTGTACCTCCGACCACGATCCCACCAGTCACGGTAGCACCACCGACCACTGTACCTCCGACCACGATCCCACCAGTCACGGTAGCACCACCGACCACTGTACCTCCGACCACGATCCCACCAGTCACGGTAGCACCACCGACCACTGTACCTCCGACCACGATCCCACCAGTCACGGTAGCACCACCGACCACAGTACCTCCGACCACTATTCCACCAGTCACGGTACCACCACCGACCACTGTACCTCCGACCACGATCCCACCCGTCACGGTAGCACCACCGACCACAGTACCTCCGACCACTATTCCACCAGTCACGGTACCACCACCGACCACTGTACCTCCGACCACGATCCCACCAGTCACAGTACCACCACCGACCACAGTACCTCCGGCCACGATCCCACCAGTCACGGTACCACCACCGACTACTGTACCTCCGACCACGATCCCACCCGTCACGGTAGCACCACCGACCACAGTACCTCCGGCCACGATCCCACCAGTCACGGTACCACCACCGACCACTGTACCTCCGACCACGATCCCACCAGTCACGGTAGCACCACCGACCACAGTACCTCCGGCCACGATCCCACCAGTCACGGTACCACCACCGACCACTGTACCTCCGACCACGATCCCACCAGTCACGGTAGCACCACCGACCACAGTACCTCCGGCCACGATCCCACCAGTCACGGTACCACCGACCACAGTACCTCCGGCCACGATCCCACCAGTCACGGTACCACCGACCACAGTACCTCCTGCCACGATCCCACCAGTCACGGTACCGACTGTGCCAAGTGTTGAGGTGAGTTTATTAGAATATTTTTTGAACATTTAAGTAGTTATGAAATTGTTCCGTTCGGTTGCAAAAAAACCGTGGCGGTTAAAATTTGTTGAAAATATTGGAAATGAGGCAAAAGATAATAGTTAGTTCTTTCTAGTATTTACTAGAGGCAAGAGAAAACTCTTTCGTTTATAATTCGAGTAGGTACATTATACATTTATATGAAGACATATTTATTATATTAATACATACATGAGATACTTTTTCTGAGAGCAAAGGAATCTCATTAACAGTATGTAATTATTAACTTTGTTTAAGATTTTCTAATAATATGATGCTCTAACATCTGATGTCTGAGGTAAAGCAATAAATCTATAATATTTTTAAGACTTCACTAAAGTTTTTATATCAGGGAAAATAGGACAACAATATGGTCAGATAAGACCTTTTCTCAGATGACGTCACATATTTTTTTAAACACTTGTGGGTGGATTAAAGACTGAAGAAACGGACCAACGGTGGGTAACATTAACATGTACAGAATGGTTCAAAGTATCCCATTTAAATTATTGTTTCAGATGGTTGACAACAGAGTGAACCGGTTTGGCCGTGCTGCATTCTTCTCGAGAGCTCTGAACCAAGTGAGGATTGAACTTGAGCCAAGATGCGTGATCACCACTTACAGAGGTAAATATACTATGATTTGGGCGATAATATTTCAAATTCCAAAGATCGACCAATAGAACTCTCAAGGAACCTCAGTTTTCTCCCGCAAAGTATCTCATTTTTCTCATTTCCTACTGTCTACACATCTGAAACATTCTTTCTATAAAAATATAAAATGATCTTCTCAATTTCTGCAATAGAGTACCAAAATTATACCGAAACCAATACTTATATCGTGACGTGGGCCTCCTCATGCAGTCTTTTCTTTTTCTTTTTTTTTCGGAATGACTAAATTATTCTGGCCCTAATGTCCTTTCAAGAACCATCGAACTTGATGCATATAGTCTTGTGCATGAAGAATGTATGGATTTAAAACGCCACGCTGACCAAACGGGTTGGCGAGTCCACCCTTTTAGAGGTTTAGTAGTTCCTCGGGTCTTGTGGTAGCGGCTTTATTATAGACTATTCAATGTTATAGCGACTTAGTCGCTTTTTATGACTAAGGGAAGGGATGGATTGGCCCTATTCTAAAGACGATCGACACCACACGGCCATTTAAAAATTTATACGTTAAAAGACAATGTTACTTTACACAGAATATTAACGAATGGAAGTAACAAATTACTAATATTATTTAACTCATTTTTAAGACGTATTAACTAATTCCTATTTAATTGTTATTAGATAAACATAGTTGGTATGTTTAATTATTAGTCATTTAATGGTCTAAATATATTTAAAACTTAAAAATTCCATTTTATACTTTCAGAGAATGACCGGGATATTGTAATCCGCGGTTGTAGCTTCGCTTCGGATGATCCAGAAGCGCGCTGTCGCGAAGCAATCGGTAGTAACTACAACGGAACCTTAGAGAATTGTAAAGTTTGCGACGATGACCATTGTAACTCGGCTACAAAGTCTACAATGACAGTACTATTACTTGTTATGAGTTTATTGACTTTCAAGTTAATTAGTTAGTTTTTATTATCATTAATCGCTGCTTTCAATTTTAAATTATGACTTCTCTTGTCAACAAACTTCGAAATATGAAAATATTTGTATTATTCATTTTACCACAATGTTTACTCTTACAAGCGTGTATCGTGGAATATGTCAATACAATTATTCCAATATCTTTGGGAGTAAATTGAAAATTTCTGTCAATAAAACACTTTATTTATAATTAACATATTAGGCCTTTGACCACTAATCTCGAGGAAAAATTATAATAGAAAAAGTCAGTTAGTTAAAAATGGTTTTATGAGAATTGTTTGAAATAATTAATTATATGTGTGTAGAATAAAGCGTCCATGATAAGGATTAATTGGTAATTATAATATCTGATTATAATTTATTAACTTTTTGTCCCAGTATTATTCAAGATAACCGTAACAAAAACAAATATCATAGCCGTTGTTATATATCATTATGTAGCAGGAATTTTCTGAAATGATAATTGTCCTAGTAAATTATACTGGTATATTAGGGATAGTTTTCAATATAAAATATATAAGAAAAATTGTAATTTCTACTCGAACTGATTGGTCGCTGATCCGTCAGAGGGCCCGAAGTCACAGACAAAGAGCCAAAAGATTTAACAGCCCTATTCACAGACGTTAATCAATAATGTAATAATTTCGTAAGATAGGCCAGTAAAAAATTTATTATTGTATTTTTTTGTAGGAAATTATAACAATAATAATTATGGAACATTGATATTTTCCTAGGAAACGTATAATCTGACTGATTTTAGAATCTTCCTGCGACGTATTCATAAAACTTTTTGTATGCGCAATTTAGGCGCTACTAGTCAAGCCATGAAAACATTATGTAATAACAACTGTAAATATACGTAAAGTAACTATTTGTTAAGGAATCCCTAAACTGTATTAAGATAATAAACATTTTTATACGAAAAGTAATATAATTTTACCTTTTATCATGTTTAGTTATGGATATAAAATAAAATGAAAAATTCACATATTGATAAATAGGTGCTGTGAAATGTGAATGATTTGGCGAGTGAAAGGTTTTCTATTTAGGTGTAGTCGACAGCAAGCTAATTTACCCAAAACCTTATTACTAGCGAACTAACGGCTGGCAAAGACCAGGCGAAGCGCAACTTTGTCCACATTGGAATAAGATCAGAAATTCACTAATGCACCCCACTCCCTACGTCTGCTTTAACGCGTTCGAAGTTTGGCCTTAGGGCCCATGGAAATAGGTTGACATTTTGTTGAGCATTCACACAAGTTTGCTATTGGTTGTAACTAAAAGAAACATTAATCTTGATCACATCTTAGAAAACATGCTTAATATTAAAAGTTAATAAATTTAGTTTAAAAAGTACAAATTCACGGAATAAATACCGTTAAAGTTTACTCAATAACACAAGCCTAAAATATTCTAAACGGTCTTTATCACTAGCTTAGGTACCAATCGAAACAGTTTAGGCTAGTGCCTAAACTTACAGGCAAATAAAAGTTGTCTTTATATTATGTGGAGATAGTGGAACAAATTGTAGAATATTACACTTATTAAACAATAACTACATGTAGATATTAGTAACAACGGCTAGTTTCATACCCGAACTCCAAAATGAATGCAACTTTGTGGGTATATAAATATATGGGTAAATAGAGTAGTGCATTGTTAACACTGTTATTCCAAATTTTAGTTTAATGTGATTGAATCAACTTTTGAAAAAAACTTATGGGGTAAATTGCTGTTTTATATGTGCAACTCCAAAAGATTTCCATATCTACTCGTAGGGTACAGATTTGTGCTGGCCTTTTTAAAAGTCATACATTTTTTATTAAGTATACATTGTGCCTCGTCCGACTCGACTAGTGACCTGAAATATTCATTTATTTATACTACATATATATGCAAAATAAAATAAATTATATTACGATTTATTAATATTCTCGGACAAGGCACTTCGTATGGTTATGATAGAACTGCACTACGGGTAAGTTCATTTAATAATCAATTGCACGACGACTTTGTGATAAGAATTGGCGACATCTCATACTAAATCACTTTGTGGCAATACTAAATTTGATAACGTTTTATATTGATAACATTTATATACTAAATTGATAATTTTATCATTCTCATTTCTGAGATTCGATTCGACTGATGTTAATTAATATGGTCCATTAATAAATAATAAAGTCTGGTACGCAAGAAACGAACTAGTATCAAATAAATCTCTAAGTATACGCGTATAATAGACAAAGATCTAGATATAATAATATAATCTGGATGAAGAAATTTTCGGAATAAAATTCATATGTTATATGATTAATTGATTACCCTCACCGTAACCAGCAATTTTTTTCGTCTACTGCCGAACATAATTATTCTCGTGCAAATTGTCTTGTGCGTACGGGATTTATGGCCTCTAAACGCCACGCTGGTCGTGCGGGTTGGCGAGTCGACTACTTTAGAGATGGTGTGGTCTTTCACGACACCCACGGGAAGAAATGGGGTGGTGCTGTTCTAAAGCTGACAGACACCACGCGTTACGATTACCCGGATTAAATCGGAATAGATGAGGCAACCGCGAGCAAAAAGCAACAGCAGCGTCGAGCACACGATAGTCCCGGCGACAAGCGATCGTTGATGCGACCGGTCGTGCGATCGCGTTGCTACAGCAATCGATTGATAAAATCATACAAGATTTATCATACATTTAGGAACTGGCTCCCGAGTGGGCGCAAGACAATAAACAAAAAAGTTGCAAAGACTCAATGTTTCAGAGCTATAAGGAGTGGGAAACAACTATCAAATGGCATATACCTACGTTTAATAACACCAACAGCTTATACTTTTCAATCATTATCTTAGGGGTGGTCATCTATATAGATCTCAATTAATTCGAGTCAATGTTTTAGTTTCCAATATAAATACATATACTTCAGCAGGATCGCCAGCAGTCTATGGAAGTCAATAACTATCCTGCGTGATTCTGCATCTTGCCAAACTGTCACATTATAGAGTCCTCTTCCTCATTATAGCCTGTGGAGATGTTGACATCGGCTGAGTTAATTAAATTAAGCAACATAAGGCACATTAAAGCAACTACGCATAATCAAGTTTTTTGTATCACGCTTTATATTCTGGCATTCTTATAATTTTTAGTTTGCGGGTCTTAAGAAGTAAGGAGTCTTAAGAAATAATAATGATAATTAAATAAGCAATATTTTCGTAGAACCATATACAATATGCAATTTAAAAGGAAATTAATTAAAATCTTAACTATACTGTATAATACATTTTTAAACAAATGCAGTCTAATCGCGAAGTCATGCAAAGACAATAAAATTAAGGATCCAAAGTGTATTCCATGAAGCTGAAAGTTTCTTAGAATATTAATTAATTAAGGATAATAATAAAATAAAGTTAACCAACGTCAGATACTATTTAATTCCTAGCGTTCTATTACCGATCAGTCTAGTGTGTATTGCCCCTGTCTGCTGTACAAAAGTCCCATGATTCCCGATCGTATAAACATTTCTTTAAAAATAGAAAGAATTTATGTCATTCAAAGGTAAAATTTTATTTGGGTGTTTTATTTTATTAAGTGTTTCTGACTAAATCCATCTCAGAGGGAATTCTAATAGGGACCATGCGGATTCAGATTTATTTATTTCGTGGATCAAGGCACGGAACAGGTGTTCGAAATTAATTAAATGTACCTTAGGGTTAATTTGAAGATTTTTTCTGAAAATAGGTATGTTGTATCAACAAATGCACGTAACGAGGTTGTAAACGAACTGGTGACTAAATGCAAACGAAATTAGGTGAATACCCATTGTTAGAGATACATTATCACCACTTATTGCGATTAACGCTTAACTCCACGATAAGAAGAAAATAGAAATTATCTTTTAGATTCCGTAAAAGAAAAGCCTTATTAGTGAATCTTCGATGCTTTGCAGATTTTTACAACTCAAATAACAACACAGGGAATTAGCCTACAACTTTGGAGTCATATTAATAAATGTTTTCGTACTAACAAGTTCCAAAAGAACGTAAATGGCACTACTTTTGTTTGGCACACTACTACTGTAATGGCACTACAGGTACTTTAAATATTTGATCATAACTAAACTAAACTATCGAGATTATGAGAAAAAATGTTAAAAGCCAATTAAAGTCACTTAATGAAATTTTTCCTTTCCTGATTACAAATGTTTCCCAACAGGTGGGCCTTACAATGAACATGGACAAGACGAAAATCATGTCGAATGTCCATGTCGTGCCCACCCCAGTTTCAGTTGGGAGCTCGATTCTCGAAGTTGTTGACGAGTACGTCTACCTAGGCCAAACGGTCCAACTAGGTAGGTCCAACTTCGAGAAAGAGGTCAATCGACGAATCCAACTCGGCTGGGCAGCGTTCGGGGAGCTACGCAGCGTCTTCTCGTCCAAAATACCTCAGTGCTTGAAGACGAAGGTCTTCGACCAGTGTGTGTTGCCAGTGATGACCTACGGCACCGAGACGTGGTCTCTGACTATGGGCCTCATAAATAAGCTCACTGTCGCACAGCGAGCTATGGAGAGGGCTATGCTCGGGGTTTCCCTACGTGATCGAATCGGGAATGAGGAGATCCGTAGACGAACTAAAGTCACCGACATAGCCTCTTGGGTTAGCAAGCTGAAGTGGCAGTGGGCAGCGCACATAGCTCGAAGAACCGATGGCCGATGGGGCAGAAGGGTTCTCGAATGGAGACCACATATCGGCGGACGAAGCCGAGGACGTCCATCTGCTAGATGGACAGACGACCTCATAAAGGTTGCGGGCACCCGTTGGATGCAGGTCGCTGCCGATAGGTCTAAATGGCGGACAATGGGGGAGGCCTATGTCCAGCAGTGGACGTCCAAGGGCTGAAAAAGAAGAAGAAGAAGAAGATTACAAATCCAAACTAAGTATTCGTCTTTGCATTATTCATTTATTTCGTAATTTATTGTACACACACAACATGATATAAATAAAAAGGAAGAAAAGAGAAGATGTGCAAACGGCAAGCTTATCTCCTGCGGAGATTTCTTCCAGCAAACCCGGAGAAGTGAAATATGGGTCAAGACAGAAAGACAGGCGTAGTGCGTACGGAAAATTTGTATTTATAATATTAAAAAAAGTACAATAATACTAAAAAAAATACATAAATATATATTTATGTACATATACCTACAATACATTAAACAATAAATATTATACATATAATATATATAATTCATCTTATATACAATCCCGGAGTATTTAAGAAATTGACATACAGTGTTTTTTTAATTATTTTTAAAAATAGTATGAGTATGAGTGTCTCGTATCTTACGAGCACGGGTCGGAATTAGGTAGTGTGTTTTATGTAGGTACTTGCAATGATATCATAGAGCAAAAGAATAATATGGATATTCCTCAAATCCGGGGATTTTAGTTTAAAGCGTTTTATGCTACCTATATTTAGATTAGATAGAATTGTAGGTTAATGTTTGTAAATATAAAAACTGAAACTAAATGTTAACGTGTGTAAATCATTAATATATTAAGTAGTATTGAATAATTTTGTTTTATTTATCTTTATCGATACAACCTTAAAAACCACCACGGTACCTTAAGATAGTAAATAAATATACTATTGGCAATAAATAACGGTTCCCGGGATTATCCATATTCATATCAACATTTCGGTGCAAGTACATAAATCACACTACCTAATTCCGACCTCTGCTTATGAGGGAAAACATTTCATAAGCTTACGGCTTGAACTGAAAATGAATCCTCATAGCTACGAGAATTGTGGGAAGGTATCTTTAACAGTGAGAAGGTTTGGGTTCAAAGGAGTCTAGATCTTGGAAAAATATGCATTAGTGTTATCAAACAAAGACGTTCCACAAAGGTATCAGCAAAAGCTATAAAGTCAGTGCGATTTTGTTAGCAGAGTCATAAACGGCCAAACCTCAAACAGGTTACGATGCAAATGTTTGCTGTACTAAGGTCTAAGGTCTACAAGTCGAACATTTAAGGTCGTACTCTTGGCTTGACATTACTATCCAATTTATTTTTTAAAAACCCAAACGCCCCAAGTCTAAACTGTGTCAAAACAAGCTCGTAGTGACTGTATGGTGGTCCTGTGTCGGGATGTGTAAGATCTGTACTGTGAAGAATTGTAAACGATGATGGACAAGCTCGCTATCAAACAACTGCTGCAGAACAGTCCACTGCTTCTGCAGTTGCTTCCTTATCATGGAGTCCACTGCTTCTCCATGATAACGCTCGCACATACAATGCGACAGATAGTCTCAAAGTTACACGAACTTCGACTGGAAACTCTCTGTCATGCACCGTACTCGCCAAACCTTGCTCCTACTGATTTCCATTTTTTTAGGAGTTTGGACCACTTTTTACATAGAAAAAAATTCAACTCCGATGAGGCAGTGAAAAACACCTTCAGAAAATTCATCGATTCCCGTTCCCAGGCAGAGCCGGCTTTACTTATAGTGCAGGGTGTGCGGTGCACACGGGCGCAGGGTTTTAGGGGGCGCTCTCAAAGACCCTGCGCCCGTGTTCGCGCGCCTACTAGAGGGCGCCAGGGTATTGATTGCACCCGGGCGCTACATGGGCTAGAGCCGGCGCTGTTCCCAGGAGAGGCTCTAGCAGAAGCATCAATTAACTTCCATTAAATGGTAAAAGTACACTGATATAATGGACAATACTTCCATTAATTAAATATATAATTTTCATACAAAAAAAACTATATTTCCATATAAAACGGCAATTTCATAGGAAAGGACCTAATATAATATTGGATACAATATTACAAACTGCCACAAGTACCTGCGAGAATCGTTATAACGTTTACGCAGCTATGGTTTTAATTAAATACAGCCAGTGCTCGTTTTAAGACATTTCGTTATAAGTCAGACAACATTTTAATAGCATTCCCTGGTATTAATGTATCTTGATTCTTTTTACGTCTTCAGAATATGCAGCAACTTGTACCAAAATCGCTAGGTTATATTCAAGTTTGCGTCGCGTGAACTTCAAGAGCAATGAAGAGGGGAAACGCGGGTGGCAGCTAGGTATCGTTAACATGGTTAAACATTTTACCGGAGAGTGAAATCAATATGCATTTGCATATTTAGCCCAATCTCACCGGTTATTGCATATTGTAACAAAAATCTAGTGATGATGTATATTTTCGCTATATTTACAATATTTTTCGGTGGCGTAGTTCAGTTTAGTAGTTAAGAATTGTCAGTCCAAGGAAGTATTTAACAATTCTAGTATAAAAAAAAAACATAGCTGTGATTAGCACTCATTTTTCCCACACACCTGTGAGTATTAAAAAGCTTGAAACTCAAAATTTGGCGTTAACTGAATCTATTCAGTTAATGAATAAAATACGCCAAAGAACTCCGCATTGCCAGAGGTATTCCTGCGTAAACTTAAAGAAAAGTTTGAAAACACTTTGAACAATAACCCAGGCGTTGAAATTGATAGTTTCATTTATGGGACGGGTGAACTTTTGCCAGAAACAATAAGTGCTAACTTAGCACCCAAATTCAAATACTGCCTGCCCAGTTACCTCAGTGGATGTGAAGCGGTCCTTTTCCATATATTTTGAGTAATCGATGACAAAATCTTACTACCGAACATTTGGAACACTACCTTATTGTTTACGTTTACAAGAGTAACAAAATGTTAAATAATTGTTAATTATCGTCCATAACTTGTTGAATAACATATCTGATATCGATAATTTAATCGAGGGAGAGTGGGATCGTCGACAATACGAACAGCACGTCGTTGAATGGAATCAAATGGGTCCAATTTGTATTTCAGTGCGCCGGCCCAGAGATGTGAGCAGTACTCCATATGGGGCCTCACCTAAGCATTAGGAGTTGCCCAGAGGTGAAGTACCGCTTCGTTCTGTTCAGCACACCGAGCTTTTTGGAGGCCATTTTGGCCTTATTTTCCAGATGACACGTAAATTCGACTTTGCTGGAAATGTCGACACCAAAGATCCCGATACTCTCCGAAATCTTAAGAGGTATGCTCTGAAAGCGAGGTGATACAACAAAAGGGGTTTTGAAAAATGAAATTATAAAGTAGAACTGAAATTAACAGTAGGTATTACTTATTTCTTCATTTATCATACTGATTAAACACTTCATTTATCTGACCTATTCGAGATTTATAGTTTTGATTTATGGAATTATTGTTATCTTTAAAATTATGTATCACACTATATTTAAGTGATTTACTATTTACAGGCAATTTTGTGCGAAAAAGTCGACCAAACATTAGTTGAGAATAGGGTTGCCACCTTTTATTTGAGCAAATAAAGTATATTGATTGTTAAAGGTAAGAAAAAAAATACATTGTATCAAAATAAAATATTATTTATTTTACTTTATTATTTTGTTTAAAAACATATTTTTTATTACTTTTAGCAATATTCAACAAATAATTGTCACTGCTAAACAGCTTCACAGCATCTTTTCTACTAGTCAATTCAAGTGAAGACAATAGTTTAATTTTTTGCCTGTTTCATATCCAAAGAAGAAATCTAGTTTTCTTTTTGTTAGTCCGTTTTTAAGATTATCCATAGAAAAATCCTAGAAAAATCAAACTGTGAAAATAAAGTATTTTCGCCTACTTTATTGTTCTCATAAAGTATAGAGTATAATTGCCCGAAATAACGTACAATACTTTATAATAAAGTACGGGCGGCAACCCTAGTTGAGAAGGTTGAGTACTCAGTTCCACAAAAATAATTTACATTAACTAAACAATCGCGGAAAAGGTTGATTTAATTGATTTAAATGCCTGATCTCGTTAAGATATTTTCTTCTTTTTAATAGAGTTAACTGATCTCCGTCTTTGAATACAGTTAATCAGCTAATTAGGTAATAATCAATATTTAATAATGAAGATTTGAGTACTTAATGGTCGACGGATCTTAAGCGATGCGGTCTATCGAATGCATGTATTTAGGGTTGCTCGAGCGTGGCGCATCTGATTGAAGTGATAAAGTGATTCTATTTATTATGGATCGAGGTCAAATATTTAGCAGACGGTGAGAGGTTGAGGTGACAAAATGAAGTGTGTTCTGGTGTTGCTGGTTATTTGTTCGGTTATTGGCGGTTTAAATTCGGCTGCACAGAATTTTGGTAACTTAGGTCGGTAATTCATTTTAATATTAATCTTTATTGTTTAGAAAAATGAATCAAAGCTCATTTTACTTTTTGCTTGAACGAAGGGTTCGAAGTCTGGTTTAAGAATATATTGCGTTGTGCCACTACAATACAATTATACGGGTTATTGTATCTATATTTACCACAGTTCGAAAAAACATATGTAAGTCCACAAAGCCTCGTTTTCTAAGCTTGAAAAGTATTGTCCCAAAGAAAGGAACTAAAATATTGTTTTAAAACCATTTTGCTGCTAATTGTACAAGGCATATTTGTAGATATATAACCGTAATATATAATATATAAGATATATAACCCGTGGCAAACATACAATCAATTTATGGAGTTTTAAAAACAATAGCATATTTACAATATTGTGAAAATACATATTGCAACTATACTCAATTAAGTAATTCTTTAGCAGCGCCTGATTTATATGTATAAATGTTATAATATTTTTTTAAGATATTAAATTATTATTATATTAAATTAGTATTTAAGTAGTATATTACGTAAATACAATGTTAACGTACTCGTATTACATTGTTATCTAAAAAAATCATAAACTCAGAATCATGAGCAGTAACCTTGGTTTCATTTTGCGGCAAAGGTTTGGATTCAACCTGTATATTCACAGAATAGTAGTTTCCATACACAACCTCTGAAAGAGTGGACTCGTCAACCCGCTTAGCCAGCAGCGTGGCGTTTTAATTCAGTACATCCCTCGTGCATTAGTCACTGTACATAAGGCCTGTGTCCTGTGTGGACGATATAAGGGCTGGTTTGATTGATTAAATAAAATTGAAATATATTGTTTCGGAAAATAAAGTATTTCATTTTACATCAATTAATATTAAAAATTATTAATTAATATTAGAAATTAAAAAATATTTATTTATAAAATACTGATTGTTCAATTTTATATTCTGGTATTATTACATTACCATCAGCGTATGTCTATCCACTACTATATACTCCACTAAGATCCACACTATCTTCTGCTCTTAAGTTTTATTAATAATATTCTTAGTCTAGAATATTCTTGTGTGGTGGTAAGCCTTGGGAGAGGTCTAGATCCAGTGACGGAGAGGCACGGGCTAATGATATATTTTGGTATATTCTTACAAAATTAATTCAAAAATGCTCTGTATATAAAACTTGAAATTTTCCTAACACACTTTACTAAACATTTTTATATTTATAGATGATCTAAATCAAGAACACATTCACGTGGATGACCAAAACTCTCAGGACGCGGCTGAGGCTGACCGTTCGGCGTTTATAAATACGCAACTAGTTACAAATACTGGGTTTAGACCAGGGGCAGCTGGAGTCGCCGTGGTGGCAGTGGACCGTGGGGTGTCAGACGCATTCAATGGAAGACAGTGCCATGTCTGCACAGACTGCCCGCAGGTCTTCGCAAACTCGACATCGAAGTGGTGTCCACACACCTTCGATTTAATGAAGCAGGCGAGATGCGTGGTCTACGCTGAGCAGTATAAACGTAAGTTATTTTGTTTTATTAGTTTATTGGATTAATGAAACATCAAAATATCCAGTTTGCTGGTTTTGATTCTATGGTTACTTAAAAAAAAATGGAATTACAGGTATGCTCTATAGAACTATGTCCAAACGTTGAGGTCACTTTTAGGGTCCTACTACGTCCGTAACAGGAAATTTAATAGGCATTAGTCAACGAGTGTACTCGTAACCAGGAATTCCTACTAAAAATAAGTATCCAAATGTTTGGGATGTATGTTTGCCATAGAGAGCTTGTCTATTGTTGACGGTGGACGGATGAACAGTGTGCCTATTTGCCAACTATTCTAAACACATGTTACAAAATAGTGTATTCACGTATAAATAGAGTATCGAGCACACACTGATCTAGAACAATTTAACGAACTCCAAACACCATTCACTAGACTTTTACATTATATATACTGAAGAGCGGTCAAAATAATATAATACAATCAACTCCAAGGAACATTACATTAAATGTTACAAATTTAATAGTACTTGTGACGTTCTGCATTATAAAATTAACTATATATCCAATAGACATAGGAAATAATGTCTGTACATTCATAGATACTTATACGATAGGTAATCTTATACACATTTTGAAAACACAAAAATACACAAAAAAGTCCAGACTATTATTAATAATAAGGTTCAATTTGCGCGATAACCTCACAAATCGATGACCGCTAAATAAAGTGTTGAAATTATGAGTACACGGGCTTGCTCAAAAAAACTGTGAATATAATACTAATAATATTGAATACTGATACTATTAACATTGCAAATATTTTTACAAAAATTTCATTTCTTACCTGTCAAACAAATAATATAGTAAGTAAATGAAACTAACGTAAAGTAATTATTTTGTAATATAAATATTTTACTTAGCAGACGTCAAAATATGTCACGTGCTCATATTGTAGACGAGAATAATGAGAAATTCTGTTTTTATCACATACATCTTAATAATTTTACATGGTAATTTACATACAACAATTTTTTATCCGTTCCTCTGATAAGCTATTAAATATCAATGCCAATTGTTTATATTAATAGGAAAACCAGGAAAAAAGCAGTGGTGTTATGAATTATGATCCAGTTTATCTGAATTCTATGATTGGATGAATAAATGGCTTTTTATAAACCTACAGTTTGTTTAAAAACATGGCAAATGTTTGCGTGCGACCGAGGATATTAAAGGTAGGATTAAATTTTTGGATGATATAAGAATAATATTGGCATAATGTAATTACGAGTACCTATATACAGTATTATGAAGTAGGTTACGAGTTTAGACCTTCGGTCGTGTCACTGAGTTTCTGCATGGTTAATGGTCCGAAAACCACTTCCTGTGCCTTTGCACAGGAGCAAAGGAACTGTGCAGAGGACGCCTGTGTCCCGTGTCCTACAGTGGGATGTTATAGGCTGATATTAATTTTGAATGTAATGATATTAGGCAATTATTTTACGTTATTAGAACAAAAGGATCATATTGTTGCTATGAGCTTATTGACTTTGATTACGATTTTCTAACATAAAATTTCGTTGTTTCAATATTCTTGAAACATTCAACAACATCCGATTTTTAAGGCAAACGAATTAAACGTTATGTTTTTTTTATATACACAAACATTTTATATACACACACTACACAAAATAATTCTGGTCATGATTCTGAGTTAACTGTCATGTAATTCTACGTATATTTTTTTTTGTAAAAATTGGGTGTTCTATTAAGCAAATTTATATGAAAAAATCGTTAAAAATCAAAACAATTAAATTTACGAAAAACGTTGCTCGTAAATTGTTCATGTCAATGAACTCAGAATCATGAATGGAACCATGGTTATAGATTACGAGAAAGGTTTGAAACTGTACTCGCCTTAAACGGAGACCAATATGCTGGCGTACCCAATATGCTGACTGTATTACCTCGTCGCATACCCTTTATTTTATAGATATTTAGATCATTAGAGGTATTTTTACCTCTTATAGATTTTTATTTTTTAGGGATTTTTAGTAAAAGAATAGTATAGTATTTTTTTACAGATTTAACTAAAGGTGCAATAAATCAGGAGACCTAGAACCCACAATATTGTCACATATAAAGAACTTTGGACTTACTACATATTAATTCAAGGGTATTTACCTACTTTAAGAATAATAATAATCAAACGAGTCACCAAAGGAAAATAAGTCGTTGTACGTGAGAGCCTTGACAATAGCATTACGTAAAATCACGTGTTAAAAATTACACGTACCACAAGGTGCTCCTTATTCATATGACAAACACGTAATTATTAAAGTTCAAGTACCTACTTCTATAGATGTTTCTTTATAGGCCTACTAACAACTTCGCCTATAAAATAGACAATAGCTTAAAATAAGTTTGTTTTGGCGTTGTATTTAAACACTTTTGCAGATCTTAAGAAGTTAAAGAATAATCTCGCGTACACATAATATCTGTCTGCGAAACGGATTTGTTCGTTTTTATTTGAGTTGATGTTTCGGCTGGGTTACATCAACCATGGTCACGAGCTGATTGAACTTGTCGACCCTACGCTATTGTCAAGCAAAAAAGATAACAGTGTACAAATTCCTATACGAAAACCTTCAAAGTAACCTCGAATACTCTTTGTAAGCAAAATAATTTTACCATAATATACTCGATTTGCTAAAGCTTCGGAATATCTATTCAAATTCATATTCGCCAGGGCATGAATTTCAATCCCGCTAGTACCATAATTCCTATATACGTATGGATTTTCCAATTATCCCTAGCTCTGCGGTTAAGGAAAACATCATGACAAAACCCGTATACGGGACAATTCAAACAAAAATATTTTTATTGGCATTATGTAATAGTGAAACACCAGCCTATGTCTGTCCACTGTTGGATATAGGCGAGTCGTGGGAGGGCCCACGGCTTGTCACCACACACGATCTTCGGCTGTCCTCAACCAACCATCACAGGCGCATAGTAACATGTGTGGTTTAATATTCACTAATCCGCATGGAGCCGGCGAAGGCCTGTGCGCCGCAGAGGGACGCTATAAAGTCAGACTATGGTCTGATAACGAGCGTTGTAATAAAGACCTCACAATTTTCGTAGTTCCAAAATTTGCCATTAGAAGGTTTCGTATGATTTAAAGTATTTTTTATTTTACAGTGTATTAAAGACAGTTATAATTGATAAACGACATACAGATATATATATTGATATTGATAAACGACATATCGATACCAGTATTAATAAAATTCTATAACTTCCACATATAAACATAGGTAAGTACTTATCAAAGCCGTGCTATCCGTGATATCTCCATAGATATCCAGCAAATAGGAATAAATCGCGTTTTGTTTTCAAAACAAACAATGGAAAAACTTACAGTTTACAAATCGTAATAAAACATAACAGGAGAAAATATAATGATTACTTCTTTTTTTTGTTAAATTAAAGATAACTCTCATTACCTTCACCTTACCCTATAATGTATTCTATACAGCTTTAGATAAAAAAAAATACTTTTTCCATCAAAGAAATCCGCATTATTAACATTTTTTTAACAACATTTTTCAATCGTTTGATGTAAATATGTATACTACAAATAGGTAAATGAAGGATTTTTAGTAAAGTCTTATAGTTTCTAAATCCGTTTGATTCGTTTCTCTACGTCCACTTATTAAGCTATAAATTATTTTCCAAGAAATTGTCCATAATTGTTTAAACGTTAATAACTCGAAAACTAATTATTTTTGCGAGTCAAATGAGAGCTCATTTTATAGGGATTTTCAGAGGGACTATCTCATCAATAATTTCTATTGCAATCCAATGACTTACAGAAATAGGTACCTAATTGTTTATTGCGATATGGCAATTTTTAACGATTTCTTGCATTTTCCGGAGCAACAAATTATCGTATTTGATCGTTCTACCCTAATTTTATAGGTTTTTTTATTATCTACAACTTATCTCATTGGAGTATTGTCAGAAAATTAAGTTTTCGAGCTATAAGGAAAAAACATCTTTGTGCAACTTAGACCATTGTCTAAACTATGATATTTTCGACATAAATGCCTTTGTCGAATTTATGGAATTCTTAATCAATGGAAATAATCCTATAGGACCACATTGTTCATTGTTTGTATATAATTAAATAGGTACCTAAATATCATGTAATAAGTATATATAATATTTGTATATATAATGTCTTGGTTTCTTTTTTCCATATGGCAGTTACTAACGTATTTTTCCACTTTTTTCCAGATATGACGAACCCCTGGTACATCCGTGGTTGCGCCTCCGAACGTGGATCTTGCGAGGATATAAGGAGAGCTCATGCAGTCCATGCAGATGTAGTCAACCTGCTATTCTGCGAGGAGTGCGAAGGGGACAGATGCAATGGTGTCCCTCGCTCGCTCCCTGACATTACTTTGGCAGCTCTTGTTTTGGTGGTAACTCCAATTCTAGTAAAAAACACACTTTTATAAGACCAACACTAAAACAGTCTTACTAACGCTAATACCAACACTGTATTTGTGCATTATGGGCTCTAATACGCATGTACCTCTGAAGGATCATTTTGTTTGAATACGAAATAACCTTCGGTAAAACAAATGATCTTAGTATACGTTTCCATTAGTCGACAAACATCGTTGCTGACACTGACTGTCTTGATTCTGTTTCCATATACAACTACTTTCAGCAAGAAATATTCGGACTACATACAGTCTTAAAGTAAACTCAACGAGACCATGAGCTTTGCGTTTGTGCGAGTGCACACCGATAGTGTACAGTGAGAACCATGTCGACAATCTGAATGAACAATTCGGCACCCCTTCACACAGATGCAAAGCTCAGATATCGTTGAGTTTACTACAATATTGAGTTTTTCTGCCTTAGTACAGATGTACCGTAACAAGCCCTTTAATGTAGCAATTAAACAACTTTTAACGGTTTAAATCGCGTATATATAATATATATATTTCAGACGTATATATTTCAGACGGTAGTTCATAAAAATTTCAGACGGTAGTAATAATTTCTTAATAACTCAAGTGACAAATAAAATCAATTAGTCACCCCGGGACCACGTCCACTGCAAAGTGTTCGAAACGTCGGGATATAAATAATGTCAAATATACGCGATTTAAACCGTTAAAAGTTGTTTAATTGCTATGTATAGTAATCGCGAAAACCTAAGAAAATATTAAGCCCTTTAATGGTCTACTGCTAGTCCTCCTCTTGTCTCCTCATTGTCTTGCTTGTCTTGTGCATGGCCTTAAATCGCCACGCTAGGCATGCGGATTGGCAAGTCCGCAAGACTTCGACTCTGAACGACCAAACCCCATAGGGTCGGGTCACCCCAAGGACCTGTCCGTATTGCCGGACAGAGGGGCCACCTCAGAAAGGGAGAAATCCCGGCACTGATTTCTCCGCCCCCTGTAAGGGGATGCGAGAGAGGGCTAAAAAATATTTATGGAAACGAAGTGGAAAATGAGCAGACTATTCACCTGCAGCTAAGTAGATACTGTCGCCTATATCCTCGATACATGTCAACAACAATCCAGATTGACAAACGTTGGCACGCCCCCGGATATCGGATATACCGGTGGATGTCGGGAACATCGAAATCGGATGAGGATGGGGTAGAATGGAGAATCAAGAGTATAATGGAATAAGGGATTTATTTTATGCTATTATACTATCCAATCAGAAAGGAGGGGGTGGGAAATAGGCTCACATATTATCTCTGGCGTAGTGATTTTTACCGAATTCGAAAGTTCTGAAATTCAAATTCTCCCTAAAAGCATCGATTAATAGTGTAGTAAGATGTTTTATTATATAGTAGAAGTACGAGTAGCGATTGTACTGTAGGTACTGTACTCTTATTTGTCGCAACAAGATCGTTGTGGCAACTAAGTAAGTAGTACGCAAAACTAATAACTGTAGTGGAAATGAGAGCATAGTGGAATACATAAGGGTGTGACATCGATTCAAAATCAAATCAGCAGGCAGTTTTGTACAATCTTCAGTCTTGTCGCAGACGTTATTGTCGATAGTGGAAACGCACGGATACAAAACTAACTAAACGATCGACTGACAAGACTTCATTTAAATGCAAATGTCTCATTAGTGGGTTTACGAAAGTAGAAGTAGGTCATTTTTAAAAATAAAGCGATTTCTACACTCAATTTGGATTTACTTTAGAAATGCACAGTCCTTAGTTTTTATTAAAATAGCATATAATGAAGGAAAGAAAAACGAAGTGGAAAGTGATTGCAGGCTAGTCCAACTGTATCGCTTATGAGTAATACCACCTCACTAAAAAGGTAGTTCTGAAGAAAGTAGCTTCTCCAGATAACCAGATTGCCCACCGCCTAGAAGAAATGTGTAAGTATTCGGTCTCAATGTTAGTCTAAGAGGAATATCAATCATGGAAGTGTAGAGTATAGGTGGGAATTGTCTGATTAGGACTCCCATATCTCTCATTATTCTATCAATTTCCATCAACGGCTCTGACTGGACCGGATGGAGAAGAACTGAATAGATTAATTAAATTACTCGTAGCGACATCTGTACTGTTTAGTATCTACCTATTTGAAAAATCACAAATAGTATGATGTTGCTCATATAGAACAGATGTCGCTAATGTGAAAGAATATATATGTATTAAGAATATTATCGTCGAATACATTACGACATTTACGATAGCAGAGTCTTCTATTCCCCTACAAACGTATTCCTCTGTTTTCTCCTTGAATTTTAGCACTAGGGCAATTATTTTTTAATAAGAGCATGTCCCTACGTTTTGATTTTTTGATTAATTGTTTTTTTAAGAGCTAGGATTCTCTAAAAAAAATTGCCCCATTGAAACGATGCAAAAAGAAGTCAAGTGTTCAAATTTAACAATTCTTATTAAAATAATCTAAACGTATCGACATAGAGAAGCTATTCTTGAATGCAAACTGAAAAAAAAAACGATCCATTTTTGGAGGAGATCACGGGGGAATACAAAACCTCGATTATCTCAAGTTATTATAGGTAT
Organism: Sesia apiformis; assembly: GCA_914767545.1. NCBI lineage: Eukaryota > Metazoa > Arthropoda > Insecta > Lepidoptera > Sesiidae > Sesia > Sesia apiformis. The sequence goes on along the minus strand of OU611963.1, from coordinate 11,498,777 downwards.
TATCAGCTCGAAGTGCAAGTTCATTTCTCCCAAAGAAGTTGCATCGTTGGCTACCGAGACAGCAACAAATTATAAAAATACCTATTTTTAAAATCCGCTTCAGTTATCCTCCCCTCTTAAGAGTACAGAATAAGTACCTACTGAAGTGCTCACGGCCCTGTTCCGGAGTGGAAAAGTGCATAATGTATTTATTTTACCCTTCTATCCGACTTCTAAACCATTCAGAAAGTCGGACGATGAAAAAAAAAATTAAAGCACCCAGAGGACCAAGATTTTAAAAAGTAACAAATTTACAAGAACCCTTTATATAATTTTGGGGTAATTTCGTTTTCGTTCTTGAATGGAAAATCGTCTAGAAAACTATTTATCTGAATATCCCATATCATTCCTACCAGCAGTCTAAATATCCGTCCCCTTAGGTGTAAAACCAATTATCAAACAATTTTCGCAGAAATAAGTTAATTATACAAAAATATTTAGTTTTCTGACCTCTTTTTAATGATAAAATCGTTTTTTTTCCTACGATAAATCGTAGGATTATTGCGTACACTAGTATAGCACTAGCTAGCAAAAATGCATTTTTGCTAGTATAGCATTTTTGCTTTCCTTGATTCTCAAGTCGCCAAACTTTTAAATTGAGTTTTCATAAAATCGTGATATCGTCAGATAATTAATCTGTTCTTTTTTATTCATACAAATGAATTATGAATAAATTATTTTATTTTGCATTCATGACGGTTGACTCACTGAGTTACGTTGTTTACGACTTTGTTTCCACGGCCAATCACGTAGGTAGCTCAATTATATCATATTTCACCTTGAAAAAAACTAAGGTTAGTAAACAAAAGTTTTTTGCTCATAATACAGAAAAAAAGAGTACGACACCTGCTGACATTTAATGCAATGCCGACATTGGAAGGATTCTATCGAAGGTATTGAATATGTATATCTAAAGTATTGGCCAGCCGAGTGTTCGTACGATTACAAACTTTTTGCGTTCGTAAACGAATCATTCCGGCGATTTTAGAGTTTATTTTCGTTGTTGTTACTGGGTGAATAGGTTTGTTCTACAACGTTATATTTGCGGTTGACGCTAACTAACCGCTTATTGAATAAGCTGATAATACTAAGCAAAGGAGTTTGTATTTGCGCGAACGCTCGATTGGCCGATCTGAATGTTCTGTCGACGGTACTTGATCAGAATTTTGATCAGGAATGCAGATAATCTTATTTGACTATTAATTGTGCCCGAAACTTTCGTGGACTTTAGAACATGCATGATTAATTATTCATTGTTCCATAATATTATTGACGAATAGGATGTCACATAGTCGAACTGGGCACGTCCAACTGGCCAAGTCACTCCACTCTCACAGAGGATTGTTGTAAAACGTATACTCCATTGTTCTGGCAAACTTTTAGGAATGGATTGGATTAGAAATACATTTGGAAAATGGGTTGGGAAAGGGATAGGATAAGATGGGATAGGAATGAATTTTGGCATATCTCACTCAGAACCGAAACATGTACGTACATTGGGGAAATGTACTCATAGTACATTCTAAGATGTTATTCTGTAAGAGAGTGGTAGCTTGGTACAATCATTGCATTAAATGAATTATTTTTATACCTCAAACGGGTTTAATACGTATTATATTTATCTAAAATGCGTAAATATACGAGTTAAAGACCAGTTTACTATATAAATAATGTCTGCAAAACATGGAAACCAAAAAAAATCATTATTTCGATTAAGACAGTCATCTAATGTTAATATTGTGGTGAATATGTGTGAGATAAAAATACATCTAAAGTGGTAATTTTAATATGTTTATAATTGCGTCTATAAAAAATGCTGCTAATAGTGATCAAGCAGAAATACAATTCGCGTGACGAACTCCAGATGTCAAGTTTAGAAAAACCGCGTGCTAGTGCTGTGGGCTGGCTGTTTTCTGATGCTTCACTTCTTTTTATAGAAAAAGTGGCAGACAGGCGGGCATTACACAAGATGGTAAATGATCACCGTCGCCCATGGACTCCTACAACACCAGCAGGGATGCGGGTGCGCTGCCGACCTCGCGAAATCCTATTTACAGCTTTCTTGAACAGCATTAGCGGGAAAACTTAGTAGGTAGTTTATTCCATAGGACTTAAGTCCTTAGTAGGTTAGGTAAGTTATTCCACTTACACTTCCGCTTAAAAAGCGAATTAGTTTAGTGCATTTTATTCAACTGTATTACCACAATCTTAAAGTACCTTGTCATAAGTGCAGGACAACCTCTAGACAAATGGATTGGAACAATTTGAAAAAAAAAAACATAAAAACCACCAACGGTAATGAAACGTTACAATTATAAGAAAAAAACATTTGGAACTGTAATAGACATATACCTCATTTGTGTTAGTATACTTATAACAGCAATTACTTATATACTCGTACTTGTACTTATTAAATCTGTAGACAACAGTTTCAAATCTGAGTTTGTAATTGTAATTTTTAATTACAATCGATTTATTAGATTTAACTCTTCATCAGACCACTGATCAACTTCGTGGTGATAGAAAACTTCATTAAGAAACCCGCATGTTCGAAAAATGCCCTGAAGAATTGTTTAATATAATTCCCACCTCGGCTTTCCCGTCACAGAAGTGCGGTCCATCCGCATTTCCTCGAAACGGAGGTGTCGCGCACTGTTCGATCCAAAAAATATTTTATACCGCGAACCCGTAGGCTGTGGAACGAACTGCCTCAAGAGGTCTTTCCATTATGCTACGACATGGGGTTCTTCAAGAGAGCTGTGAATAGGATTTTGCAAGGTCGGCGGCGCGCCCGCATACCCCCTGGTGTTGCAGGTGTCCATGGGCGGCGGTAACACTTACCATCACGTGGGACCGCTTGCTTGTCCTAGTTACTAGTTTAATAATTGAGTTTTATTTTTTTATAATTATTATTATGACATTACTTTTCTGTTGGTGGTTTTAAATGTTGTAACCAATTTATGACCAATATATTGATATAGACCAATATATATATATATATATATATATATAGATTTATATCAATATAGGTATATTAATGAAACTTTACTAGCTACCTGTAAATTCTCACTGCAAAATACAAGTCTTCCCTTGCAATCACGAGGTTTCCGATTCCTAATATATCACGAGGACTCAGTGCGAATTGGTGATGTTAAACAAAGCCGATTTTTTTAAATTCCGTCACCTGAGTTTCCTCGTGGTGGTCTCCCTCACTGCCAAGCTAGCGATAACTGAATTTACTGAACCAATTTACTTGTAACAACAGGAATGAAACGATACAATCATAAGAAGTAAAGAAACTTGAAAAAAATATTGTCGTCAATAATGATACCACATCGCGGATGTCCATAAATGACAGTGTCCACTGACCACCAGGTGGACTGTCAGCTCGTCCCATAAAGGAAAGTTCAAACTTTTTGCTATCTAACAATTTTTGCTATCTTTATCAAACAGATCACGCGCATCAAACATTGGTATCATTAGTATCGCTTTAGTGCTAAAGACGCTCCTATTAAACATACTAATATTTCTATAACGTAACTAAAGTCTAATGTGGCATCTTTCCTTGCGGATGATGTTCATTCAGTATAGCAATAGAAGCGCTCCATTTCAAAAATAATCCGTGAAAGAATTTCTTGCATTAAGTATGTCGGAAGTTTCCAACAACAGTGACATTTTAATCTTCTATAAATAGTTCTATTACTAGATATTCTTTTCATAACAAAATGTTTCGAACAGAAGATTTCTCTCGCCTTAATCTTCATTATAAATAAACGTGCTTATAAGGAATAGGAGTATCTAAGGAATAAACAGCATAGAATTCAGGAGTGTTTCTTCAAAACTATGGATCACATAAGTTACTTGAAAGTGGTTTTTAGTGGCAAGAATTGTAATTATTTAACAATTACTAGTTGCAGTGGTAATCAAAAGTTAGTGATCTACGAACAAGTTCGGAGAACCTATAACTTTGATTCTTCTTTGAAATCTTCGTTCCGGGCCGATATTGTATAAACCCTATATTATCTTCAGGTCTTGTTGAAATATTTAATTTGATATAAGTTAATATTCCACGACTATGAGTGATAATGGTAACATAGATTCATAATATCAAATATGCGGAAATTAGGGCCTATATTTTATTATTAAATTACATTTAGAAAAAAAATTACTTGGAAGTGACGAGTTAGAAAAGGCCGCACTGGTGTGTTAATTGGCCGAGTCGTGGCCCGGTTTAGAATAGCAAGCACTCTAATCTCTCTACATCTCTTCCCGAGGATGTGGTAAAAGGTGACCAAGGGATAACAAAGCCGCTATCACAAGCCCTGATAGAGAGAAGAGAGTGCACGCTGCAATCCAACAGCCGCTGGGCGCGCTCGACTGAAAACGTTACCTACAGACTACCTTGAAATGTACTGCACTTCCCACTTTATCTTATTTTCCCAATGACGTACGAGAACGTGTTTCGATAGTGAGTGAGATGTGCCAGAGCCCATTCCCATCCTATCCATCCCCATTTTCCCATCCCTTTCTCCAAATCCATTCCTATGTCTCCAAAGGTAGGCAACTCATCCGGGGGCGTGCCAACGTTTATCATTTTTGACTAATGTTGGCATGTATCGCCGATGTCTATGGGCGACAGTATCTACTTACCATCAGGTGGACTGTATGCTCGTCTGCCGCCTTCGTCCATAAAAATAAAGCAAAAAGTAGACTCGCCAACCCGTCAGGTCAGCGTGCTGTTTTAAGGTCATCCCTCATGCACCAGGCATTGCATTCCAGCAATGGACGATAAAGGAGCTGGTTATTGTTACGGTTTATCAATTTTATCAAACAGAGTGCTTTCAAACATGTATTTTCCTTATGACATTTCGAATAGTGTATAAAGAGACGGTTTGTTTATTTGTTTTTTTCTTTGTTTATATGTCAGAAGTACACTCAAAAACTACTGGATCCTTTTAAAAAATCTCTCACCTGTAAGGAGTTAAACTAATGCATATGGACATAAGCTACGTTTTGGCTTCCTTAGAAAACTTTTATGTCAACTGAACTCTTCATGATAGGGTGTAGACACGCTGAGTCGTTATTGATGTACAAAAATCGAATTCAATAACAGTAAAATAATCATTTGGTCGAATAAATTTATCGAATTTCCCGAGTTGTGATGAAATAACGTACACCTAGAAGTGTCAACAGCATGAGAAGTTTACTCCTATTGTCCCTCACTAGTTTGGCCACCATTGAACATACAATACGACTATGTACCATATCGCTAGCCCATTCAAGTGCTCATTCAAGTTAACTCTTCCTCCGAGGTCACAATGCATAGGAATACCTTTTGTTATTTATTAAATCTTATTAATGTTAACTGTAGTTTGATTTATTAAATAAGATGTATTTTGGATTCCAGAAGCAACAACATTTTTTGTGCGTATTACCTATAGACATAATTAAACAGTGAAACCGGTGAGTCTGTACATTGACTTAATCTAGAAAAAAATGGGGGTCTCTTTAGAAACTACAGAACCCAAAACAGTAGTTTTAAAAAAAAAATCTCTGTATGTTTGTCTGTAGGTCTGTTTGTTTGAGCATCACGCAACAACTACTGAACTATAGATATTGATATTTATTTGATTTTGATTTATGTATAGCTAAGTATCCAGAAGGAAACTGGTATATGTGTGATCTTCATAGGACGCAAGGTGTCGAGTAAAATAGAAAAAAAAAAGAATTTTAATAGAATTACTCGAAAACTCTCGACTGATGAACTTTGTCTTACAACTACGTATGTAGTTTGCTGACGTTTTTTTTAAAATTACGTTTTTATATCCACGTTGAGTTTGTCGTGATGCTATGGTACGCATTTAACGCAATACGCATGTACTGACCGCGCGCCAAACGCGATCCACGTCGTCCCCGTTCCGTTCTCCCGCCATTTGCTTTCCAAAAGCGGTTCTAAACGATCGTCATAGACAGTGATACTTGTGTTCTTGTGTGAAAACATAAACAAAACCATGGCGAGTCTCACAGTGCTCGTACCTGTACTACTACTGGCTTTTCTCATAAGAGAAGGTATGTTTTTTAACGATATTTTTTGGCGCGTAAACATCGTTCTGTTTGTTTACGCTTTGCATAATCACTAATCAGTTACGCTGTTTTCATTTACGTTTTTAATCGTTTTTACGCGTTTCGTAACCTATGTTTCGTTTTTATTTGGGTTAAAATATATAAACTAAGCTGATATTAATTAATTATGCTAGATTTTAGGTATTAATTAAATCATATCATATTTAACGTTTTTACTGATAAAACTTTACAAATCAACTGAGAATTTTGTTACATTATGACATTACCCTTGCGTATCTGAAATTAAACTACCATATTATATAAAAATAAATCTAAATATGAAAAATCTATAGTAAATAGCAAAGTTATACGGTTTAAATAACTGGTTTTAATAAAACTGACACTATTTGTTAAAAAGAAACAACGCTGGGAACGAGTTTTGTTATTTTATTTATAATAACGTACCGAACATATGCAGAGACCGAATTTGATTTTTATAAACCATTCGATATGGGAATATAAATATCTTCTAGACATAAACAGAGATATTATACTATGAAAAGTCTTGAATAATTTCAAATTACTTAGCATTGTATATCTATTTATGTATTTAGACCACATTTAGGTTACATCGTATATACACTGTTGGTTAGCAGTATATTTATAACGAAAAAATTATTAAAATGACTAAAAAGAATATAAATTAACATCACAAGTTAGCAAACCTAGCACACAAACCAATAAAGCGAGGTCTATAAAAGTAGGGTATTTGACTAATTTTACATATTTAAAGTGTTAGAAATTCAATCAATGACTTCAAATTCCTAATATTTTGAAAAATGACTGCCATATAGGGGTCAGAAGTCACGAGGTGGGAAAGAGACCAAAATAGAACAATGACGCCTTTCTTCTATATCACCATTGCAACCACACACGAGGGACAGAGATACCGATAACTTCCCAATGCGTAGTCACACATCAAAATTCTTGAATCTATCTTTTTTTTTAATGAATTTGGAAATACTTTTTATCGTGCTTTCGTTTTCATCTCCAGTACCCGAGTGAGCCAGTAAACAATTATTATCAACTTCAGAAACAGTAACTACCGTATTACTGACCACTTAATTCCTAAGTTAAAAGTATCGGTTGTTCAAAACTACACAATGCTACGGTTTTAATGAAAATATATTACTCGTATGCTTACGTACTACGCAGTTGTGTTATGTCAACATTGGCGTGGTATAGATATTTGCTTGGCGAAGGTGAGAAGGTACGTTTGAATGGAACTGGCTGGACCGGTTTAGGTTGTTGCAAAACTCCCAACACTATTGCATTTCAGCGAAGAAAGTGACCGCTGCGGTCTCTCGCTGCGAGATATTTTTAGATCTCTTCGTAACTTAAAAAAATAATAATAACATGACTATTTGTATTGCATATTGAATTACTATTAAAATGTAAAATTAATTTTTGCACGCCCATTGGGACAGAACGTAACAGGAATTATTTAAATTGAAACACCATATTTTTTTACCTACGAGTATATTATTGAAGAACCCCCTGGCGTTACCAGTTATCATGCAATCATTGCTAATTTTTTTGGTAACTTTTATATCAGTTTAAAGGTAGGCCTCTATCCGGCAGTTGAGAGACATAGGCTGATGGTATGGTATGGTTATATTTAAGTAAATTGCTGAAGCGACTGGCTGGTATTCACGCCTACCACCTGAGCTAACGTTACAAGATATGTGCCAGTTCACACACGCCCATTGAAGGAAGTATTTAGCAGATGTCTGCTAACATGTTTGCATAATTTGTGCAAATATTTTTGGAGACACTGATGTACTGAAAAGATAACCAACGACCTGATGACTACAGATAACATACATATAATCATAGGCTTAATGTACTAGTGGTAATAAGGACTGGAATGGAATGTATTTAGGTAGGTATATAGAGTATTGTAGTCTGTAGATACTTAGTGTACCTACAATATTTCTAACTAGCTGTGCCCGCGACTTCGTACGCGTAGAATTTTAGTTTTGACACTCTAAATTGGGATATATTTTCTTCCCGTCAGCCCATTTCGACGAAACAAAGCCTATTCGAAGCGCCAACTTAAGCTTAATTAACCTGTGGAAACCCCATGAAAATCCGTTCAGTAGTTTTGGAGATTACCTACTGTGTTCGAACAGACAAACAGACAGACAGACAAAAATTTTCAAAATCGTCTTTTTGTATTCCGATACTCTTCGTACATCGCTCCCAATCAGTTCTTGGTAAATATATTCAATGTACAGACACGCTGGTTCTACAGTTTTATTATACATATGTATAGATTACAATACTATCCTGTATTCTTTGTTTGGCAGTATTACAAACATCGAGAAGTTATTTAATTCAATGATATCCCGTCACAGTCGTACCCACGCATCACACGTGACAGTATTATTATAACACCACAAATAAATAAAGGTTATTGCCTGTTAATTATTTTTTGTGTTTGTTGATCTGTTTTTTATTGTTATGTTAGATATTATTTTAACATTTAAAAATAAATTAAAAATGATAATAATTCATGTGTGGGATGTTAGTTTATCTGTTGTTTACAGAACATAATAATGTATTTAAATAACTTTGTAAGCATAGCATTGTAGATATTTTAATTCCATTTATATGTATTTATTAAAAATGTTATCGACTTACTAAGTACAATTGGCCCACCTATCTATTTATATGCTTACCAGTAACATAATGTACTTGACTATCAACATCAATTCATATAATTAGCCAATACAGAACAATCTGATAATCTAATCAGAAGGATTTTTGGACCACGATCGACCATACGGGCCTAGTACGAACTGGTGGATACACTGTCGCAGTTTTGTATCAATTCTTTGCTTTTGACGTTCCCTCACGATATCACGATATTTTCCTTCACCGCCGTGATCATTGGAAAATTCATTCTTAAGTTAAGATACTCACATGAGTCGAGGTTTGAAGTTGAACTCAAGCCTTTGATTGGTTTATTCGGATATTCGTATCAGGGCTGATTCTTATTATGGCGATTCTTATTAGAGCAGAAGTACAGTCATACACCAAATTACCTATGGGATAGGTACATAAAAACAGATGAAAAACAAAGTTACTTTATTCATTAATATTAAACAAAAATGAGCCAATATTCACAGAATAAAACACATTCTTTTAACTTATATCATTTATCTTTTTATTTGTTTATTTACATGGATAAAATATTATAAAAGTATGTACTCATGTTTCGCCTGTGAAACTAGTGTCTAACAATGGTTTAAATCTTTGAGTCTACCACCACTTACTTACATTTTCAATCTAAGTGTAAGTTTACCTTACAATCTAAATACTCCTTAACACTGTAGAAATTATGAGCAGATATCGTTTTAACTATTTTCTCCTTAAATGAGTTTATAGGTAACTTATATTAATTAAATTATTCTGCGTCAAAGCATATAAGCGGTCTAGGGCATCGAAAAGGGAAATTTCTTCATTTACAACGCCGTTTACTATTCTATACCTATGTATATTCCTATTTTCAAGATCTCGCAATCTTCGCCGTATTCCCTTCGACAATTAATTAAACCTTGGAACTTAAGATCAGCAAAAATCACCATTTTTGTAAATAATATTTCAAAACTCAGAGGATCGTGTGGAATCGTGAAAGACTGCTGTGAAAACTGAATTATTTTGTAGAGATAAAATAGTTCAGTTTTTTGAATAAAAATTGGACATGATAAACAATTGAACATCGGAAATTCTTCGTTTCTGTCATTTACTTTAAGATAGCATAAAGATCGCCAAGTGAAACAGTAAATATAAAACAGTAGCCAAGTGCATGTACCGCCACACAAAAAAAACGTATGTTTGTGTGGGAATAAATGGGTGTAAATTATTATTAATAACCTTGTGATTATGAGAGTACAATTTCCGCCTTAACTCGAATCTGTCCTAAGGAGGATCTGCCCTAAACCGACAAAGGAACTCAAAATCTCATGAATTAGAGGCTAGAATATATACTCCCAAGCTATCACTGCTCTCAAGCAAACATGCGGACCTATCCGCCAACTAGCGACTATACAGACAGAAAGAACACTTTATTTCTAAGTGGGTATATTAAACTACTCAAAACAAAATAGGGCCCACTTAGTTTTTACAGTGTAACTTAATAATATACAAATTTATGTTTAAAATCCCATATTATGTATATTATACAAATCCCTAATTTATGTTTAAATTAGGGATTTAGAAATCATGTAAACATAGCCAATGGTAAAAGTTGTTTATTTTTTTTTAATTACTCACGAAAAAGAGTATTTAGGGAAATTATCACTAAATGAACAGTAAAAGTAAATTTTGATTATGACCATTTTTCTAAAAAAAAACTGATGATAGGTGTCATGTTTAATAGCGTGTAGGGCCCCCTCGGCTCCGTATGCATTCTCTGAGCCTGTCTGGTACACTTTCAATCAGATGGCTAACGTTTTCATCAGGTATTCGCTCCCAAAGGACTTTTAGAGCGTTCATAAGCTCTTGTTGACTGTTGACGCTGCTGTAATTTTCCTTGAGGCTTCTTTTCAATTGATCCCATAAATGTTCGATGGGATTGAGGTCGGGACTCATCGCTGGCCATGGCAAAACTGTAATACTGGCGTCAGAGAGTGCTCTTTGTGTGGTACGGGCCGTATGCGGGCGAGCATTATCTTGCATAAAAACAAAGTCATTGCCCACTCTTTGTGAAAATGGGATCACCTGAGGTCGGATTACTCGCTCGACATAACTGGCAGCGGTTACGGTACCTTCATCCAGAATTACCAGTTCTGTTTTGCCTATTAAGCTTATTCCACCCCATACCATCACACTTGGACCCCCAAAACGGTCTGTTCCGTGGATGCATGGTTGTGAAAAACGTTCACCTTTTCTTCTGCACATGCGTACTCGTCTGTCATCACTAAAAAACTTGACCTTACACTCGTCTGTGAAAAGTACAGTCCTCCAGTTATCTATGGTCCAGTCCAAATGCTCACGTGCGAACCTTAAACGCGCTGCACGATGACCACTTCTCAGCTTGAGCCGAACAACACGCATTCTGGAACGTTTCAGTTCACGTGGAGTCGGTTTCGGATGGTTTGATCACTAACGCGTGTACCAGTAGATTGCAGTAGTCGGTTTTGTAAGGTCCGGGTAGTTACAGTACGATGCCGACGTGTAGTTAGCCTGATGTACCGGTTTTCCTGGGCGGTATTGGCACTAACTCTTCCTGATCCTCGTCTTCTAGCCACACTACCTGTCTCCTGGTAGCGGTCCCATACGTTCCGGATAGCTCGTCGCGACACACTGAGACGTATTGCTACAGACCTCTGAGATTCTCCCCCCTGAAGCAAAACAACCGCTCTGGTCGCGGTTTCCGTGTCGATGTAATGGCGAAAACCAGGCATAGTAATCAAGACTAATACTGAAACTAAACAGAATAGCTATACACAATGACTTTCAACAGAAGCGTTTACAACGAGACTGGGAACTCAAGTGATTAAGAAATAGTGCATAGGGTAATTTCAAGCACCTCGGATTTTCTGTCTACCCACTTGAGAATAACATTAAAGTTGTCGCTCAAAACATTGATAAGGACTCATAAACATGTCTACTATAAGTTTCAATGCTTCAAATCGCTAATGATTACCTCACGAGTTATTTATAAACAAACTTCGAGCTTAACTCAAGATGGGCCTTATTTTGTTTTGAGTAGTTTAGATCAAGTACAAGAGTGCATTATTGTCGCTTATTTATCAATCACGGCTTATCAACCCATCAGTAGGTACAGCATAAATTGAAAATTGCGATGTTGAGCAAAAAAACCCTTTTGCGACGAAGTGAGCAAACTTATCAATAGTTACTTAATATACAGTTCATAACGTTTCAAATTCCGATTTAGATTATTTATTTATCACCGAAGAATAAATACAGTTTTTTCTAGTGAATATTATTCATCAAACGATATATAAGTACCTACATGCTGCATATACTGCCATACATAAATGAATGTGAATTATATAAAGAAATACCTATTAAATATATAAAAGCTAAACTTTAGATAGTTGCAAATCCATGCGCATGCACAGATGTGAGTGTACAGGTAGTTTTAGTTTATAAGATTTTTTTAAAATACTGTGCCTAGCTTAACTGCCCTATTGTTTTGGTATTCAGATACTTATAATCTACTTCTGTAACATTAGAAATGTGAAAAGTAAATAAATAAAATAAAAAGCAACAGTAAAATTTTAAAAGTTCTCTGCTAAAGTGAATACGAGTACACTGCCCGGCCGAAAGTAATGCACATCGGCCTTTAGAAAGAGACTATCGGCTAGCTTCGGTTTTGTAGAGCGTTGTCTCTGTCGTGTGCCGTTACGACAGAAACAACGCTCTACAAAATCGAAGCTAGCCGATCATAATCGATGTGTATTACTTTCGGCCGGGATGTGTACCTTGTTCTAATCATTTAAATTCCGTGCCGAAATGGCATTTGTTCGCTTTCACTTCCGAGTTATCGCGGCGAGTGACATACTTTTTAGCCCTTTTCCATTGTGAACCATGCAAGGTAGTGAAGGGAGCGCTTTCTAGCGTGTCGCAATCCATAGGTACCTATGGTACGCACAGTTTCGCTTGTTTAGAATCAGTTTCTTAGTATGCCTAGATAACTATCTAGTTAGATTAGAATATCTAGATTATTTCATTTATTAGACTTACTTCCGTAAAAGCATTGCTTGAACCAATAGGTAGTATTGGATAGTTTTTTTATATACATACATTACCTATCGGTTTGATGTATTACGATATCAGCCTATAGTGTTCCACTGCAGGGCAAAGCCTTCCCCTATTTAATTACTGGCGGGCTTCGGGTCATAATCCACCAACCGAGTCCAATGCGAATTGGTGGATACGTATACTCCAGATTTTATTTTATTACTCGACCATGCGGGTTTTCTCACAATGTTTTCGCTCACCGCCGAGCTACCTAGTGATATTTTTTTCAAACAGCAGTGATAGCCTATGAGCATGGATATACCTAAGGGTATCCATACTAGACTCACATTTGTTTGGTAGTGAGTTGAAATTCTCGGCCCGTAACATTGAAGTACCACATAAGTACGGTTTGATGTATATCGATACTAATTTGGTTTTACCAATGACATCTGTTATGTAGCCGAAATTTTGAGCTTCTATGAATCCGCTAGATTCCTAGAATATTATAGAGCATGATCTAGAAAAATATCCATAATGACCTGTGTCCATTATTTAAAACTGCATAGTTTTCCATAAAAGATACCTTATAGCTTTCGGTGATAAAAAAGCTATAAAATTCACCCTAAATATTCCAAGTACGATTCACCTTCCAATTCACCTTCCTATTCCTATTCCCAGCAGACCTATTCCTATAACGAATTTTACATAGTTTTTGGAACTACAAATAACTTTATTATTGTGGGTACTACTAACAAAAGGACAGTAAGACAAACATGTCTTGAGTAATAAAATAATGCTACATATGGATATGCCCGGTTTGTGATCTTGTAAATTGGCTTGTGACATCAGCTCATTGCTTATTGCATTGAATCATCTCTGTAAAACTCATCCTTCCTGTTTTGTTACCTGATCTAAGGAAAATGTCAAGTTACCTCAACTGAGAATATCTGATGTGTTTACTTACTGTATGTACATGGGGAACTCATAAAGTTTCGCATTTAAAAAAAATTCGTGTCCATTAACTCATATCATGTATGGAATTCATGGTTTCAAGCATACTCGTACATAGACAACCTTACCAGTGATCTGATCACTGATCACACTATGCTGTGGTTCAGCAATTAGGAAAATATACTAATATGATACACCCCACTTTATCATGGAAGAGCTGTGAAGGAACGGCAGTATGTACTTACCCGCTTGATGAACTATTTTGCTATAAAAAAATAAATTTACACCATGAATAACATGAAAACAAAAACACCACTGACCTCTATTATCGTACTAGTACTCGTATAACAGAAGTCAGTAAAAACATACACAAACAACTAAATTTCGCTTCGTAACAGATAAGATTTAATTGCCGATTTATTTTTACCTATCGAATGGAATTGGTTTTGAAATTTTGCAGCAAATTGCAGATTGCAAGGACATGAAAAAGCGATCATGTAATGAGAGGAGACAGGAATTAGTAAAAAAAAAATATTTTAAAAACCAATTTTTATCTCTCAAAAATAAACCATTGAAACCGGAAATAGATAATAAATCGCAAACACAGTGCAGTATTAAATTTTTAATTTCATCATAAAAATCTTGTGGTGCTCATCCACACACTGGCCTGATTCCATGAATAAACTTCCCATAGAGAAACCATGACGTGTGACGTGTTTTAAAAATAAACATGTTATGACATAAACGTTTAGTCTATTGGCTACAGGATTGTCTTACAATTATTGCGCCAATTTTGAAACTTGTTTAGAATTGACAGATATTTCGAAAGAAAATGTGAACATCTCTAAAATAAACCATTAGTTAATCGAGTTAAGTAACCGTATCTATAACTGGATTTCTCCCGATTAATACCATGTCGTTTCTGTTTTGTTCTTCCGTGAGTAACTCAAATATAAAATTGTTTTTTTTAAACATATTGGGTAGTTATCAAAATTTATAGAAAACTTATTTTAGTAACAACATCGATTCTTATGTGAAAATGTCACCCAAGATTGTGACGTTCTCATAAATTACCTATAAAGCATAACATTTTTTTTATAGCATACCTTGATAGCTTACAAATAATTAAGTTCGTTACAATAATAGCGAAGGTAGTAACTATAAAAGCGCAGGTTTTACGAATCTTTAATTACAATCACCATTTTTTTTATTAGAATAGATGACAGACGAGTGGGCGGGCCACATTGTGGTAAGTGGTCACTGTCGCCCATGGGCACCTGCAACACCTGCCGACCTTGAAAAATCCTGTTCACAGCTCTCTTGAAAAGCCCTATATCGTAACGTAATGCAAAAATCTCGGGTAGCAGTTCATTCCACTACTTTCGGGTTCGCTGTATAGTGTTTTTTTGACTGCACTGTACTGTACTCTATGTCAAGGAAGTGCGAATAAACCGCACGACGATGACGAGCAGTGCGATGGTAAAAACTCGAAGTTGGCATCAAATTGAACAGTTCTTCCGAACATTCCCCATTATATAGGCGATCGAAAACGCAGAGTGACGCAACATTTATTCGGATGCTGAGCGCTTTTAAACCACCTGTGAGAGTGGGATCGTCAACAATTCGGACAGCACGTCTTTGATCGGAGTCAAAAGGGTCCAGCTGGGTTTTTCGGTGCCCCGGCCCAGAAGTGTGAGCTATCCCCATGTGGAATCTAACTTGAGCTTTATAAAGCGACAAGCGTTGCCCCGGAGTAAAGTACTACTTTGCCCTGTTCAGTACACCGAGCTTTTTACTGATTAGATAACTCAGAAACTCGACATTGCTCGAAATATCGACGCCATAGATCCCAAAAAAACTCTCGGAGATCTTAAGAGGAATGTTCTGAAATCGAAGTGCTAACACAAATGGGTTTTCTTAGCCGTGAATGCGTCTACTATGTCAGACTTGTGTCTTATGGGGATTAAATTGGACCAAATTAAGATTACCTCAATTCGAGACTGGGTCTCAAGAGTTCTTGATTTCGGACACAAGCCTTACGCGGCTCT
This sequence comes from Sesia apiformis, assembly GCA_914767545.1. Lineage (NCBI taxonomy): Eukaryota > Metazoa > Arthropoda > Insecta > Lepidoptera > Sesiidae > Sesia > Sesia apiformis. Next base: position 11,482,902 of record OU611963.1, on the reverse strand, counting down.
CTTCCACCCCGGCCGGAGGGATATTTGCACGGTCTTTGTACAAAGCTTTCCCAGTGCCATCGTCTACATGGCAACGCATGTTACCGACTTGTAACAGGTCGTTGATATCCAGAGGAAACAGAGTTGGAGAGAGTACAGAACCTTGCGGGACACCAGCATTAATTGACATGGTATTGGAACAGCTACCGTCGGCAACGACTTCGATGCTCCATGCATTCAGAAAGCTGGCAAATCCATTCGCATAATCCCTCAGGTATCCCGAATGATGGTAACTTGGAATGTACCGCTTTGTGGCAGACCCGATCAAAAGCCTTTGCGATATCTACGTTGACAGCTAGAATCTCACCTCTACGCTCGATAGCGTCAGCTCAACGGTGAGTAAAGTACACTAAAAGATCACCAGCCGAGCGACTATGACGGAAACCGCACTGGCAACCGCTTATCGCCACCATTCCGTCAAACGAAATCTATTCATTTAAATATGAATTCAATAATGATATTCAATAAAGAATGATTATTTGTTCACATCATTTCGTCTTCACTTATCGAATTTGAATCGACGACAACGGTACTTAATTGTAAGATAAACATTCCCTTAGCAAAAGATATAATAGCTGTTGGATTTATATCTCTGGCCCGCATGATCACCACAGGACTCAATAAAAAAGCCATGACCCTACGGCAGTGACGAGCCATTGTGACCTGAATGGTGGCAAATCACACTATTAATTTGAATTAATAGCCGCTATTGATGGTATTGTAATGATATCGTCCCCTTTTCAGAAATAATTTATACTTATTTCAATAGATAGCTTTACGATAGATATTTACGATAACATATTCTATAAAACATGTTTGATATTTAATAAAAAAAAGTACTAGATTGGTGGATACTATTACACATCTATTACTATTACATAAAAAACATCTTATTAAAAAAAAATTAAAAAAAAAAATCCCGCGAATAAGAAAGCTTAGTAGGAATCTTCCTGAACTTTAAACTGATCAGTCACACATACTCGTAGTTATGTCAGTCAACCAACCAAATTTTAAGTCAACCAAAATTTAATTGGATACTATTCCAATTAAATTTTTAATCTGCAATGGACTTTATGAAAAAGTTAAGAAAAAATAAGGAAACATTTCATTTGATAAATGTATGAAATAAAAAAATAAACGACAACTTGAAGCTCGTAGTTAAGTCAGTTTTTTGTTTTTTTTTTTTTTATAGACTAGTGGGCGGACGAGCAAGCGGTCCCACGTGATGGTAAGTGTTACCGCCGCCCATGGGCACCTGCAACACCAGGGGGCATGCGGGCGCGCCGCCGACCTTGCAAAATCCTATTCACAGCTCTCTTGAAGAACCCCAAATCGTAGCTCAATGGAAAGACCTCTTGAGGCAGTTCGTTCCACAGCCTACGGGTTCGCGGTATAAAATAGTTTCGTTGGATCAGTTTTCAACTTGATTTTACAAATGTTAATTTAAAGAATGTAGAAGCAATTACATAAATGAGCACGCTCAAAAGGATGTATTACCTCTTGATTGTACAAAGAATAAAGATAAACAATTGGTCACATTATTTGGACCAGTGGTTCTGTGCTAACAAGTTACTAAGTGTGTTAATCGATGGTGTAATTGTTGTTTTTCTTGTAATACCTACTCACGATGACTAAATGTAAGTGACATGACGTAAGGCGCCAAGAAGTGATAACTAAGGATATGGAAATAAATATCAAAAATCCTGGGTGATGTATCTAAAACTATAAACTATGTATACTAAAACATATTTTTTTTTCTTTTCTCTTTATTTTTCTAACCTCACAAGTAACAAAAAGTATTTGTAGTAGGTATCTAACTAACAAAAACTGAAATCTATAAGGTTTACGTGTAGATGGCGAGCCGTTCCCTATTTCTACTTAATTTAGATAAAATTTTGGATGTGGATATTTGGATTTGGATATTTTGGATAGTGAAAAAGAACTTATTTTTTTTTTGCTCATCTTATTTCCTTTCATGTATAAATTGGTTTTATTTCATGTTTCTTCGTCTTTATATAAAATGTTTTTTTCAAAAGTTTTAATGTTGGAAATCAATCTTTATTAGAAGTTGGTAACTTTGGTAAACAGTTACCCTAATGTTGCAGTCAGGATAAGTTACATTCTAAAAATGTTGCGATTAAAGTCATTAATCTCAAAAATGCTATATTTAAAAGTTATCCTCCAAAATGACTCAGAGTACGAAAACCATTACAGCTAATGTAATGAGTATAAGTGAGTTTCGCTCTCATTCCTAAAGCCGTGACCTTTTGACGTGATCTGGGGTTATGGGCCAGATGTATCATCCATTATAGACTAGACGATGGATAGGACTCAATTAATACTTCAATTATCGTGGGAAAAAACTTTAATTTTGGAAATTTAAATTTGAAAGTTCATTAGGTTTATTATGTTTATAAAAACATAATATAAGAACTCTTGAAGAAGAAGTAGAATTGTATCAATTGTTACAAAAACATATTTAATTTAAACATGAGTATAATATTTTTAACCAAATTATATTTATATTATGTTTTGTAGCGATCTATAAATTACCTACCTAATGATGAAATATACAACTTAAAAATAGAAAACACATCGAAAAGAAAAATAATGTCTTAATACAAATGTATTTAAGAACATAGATACGTACATATGGTATATATGGTACATATATAGGTTTGGATATTTGTTACGTTGTCTAAAAAGAATAGGTATATAAAGAAATATTGTCGACATGATCTGTATGATCTGTAGTTAAGATTTTCCAACCTAAATTTCATTATTTCAAAATTCTGATTAAATATAAAACATGCTCTAACATATGATTTTTAAGATAATTTTGATTAACATTTTTTTAAGTAATATTTTACTTAATTCTTAATATCTGTGAAATTATAACTAACAATAAGATCCTGTTTCTCACATGTCATATTTTAAATTTTGGGGAATTTACTGTTTGGTATTAAGTATTTATAAACTAAATTCATATATGAATTTCAAAACAATAGACTAATTAGACTATTATTTTAATTAAAAGAAGCAAGAGCAATGACTTATAGAGCTGCGATTTAAAATTAAACAGTTGAAGCGGCTACTAGGGTCTTGAATACCGGAAGAGACAAAATTGCTCTTTTGAACGAATGTCGTAATTTAATTAATGACAATGAGTCCCGCGAGTGCCCCTTGTCATAAAAACTACATCATAAGTAGGGTTGTCCACACCCAGCATTTTCCATGTTTTTATATTTAGTTTCAAAAACCGTTAACTAACAGTCGTCGAATAGGAGATGATTGTATCTTCTATTGTATGATTGAGATGATTGTATTGTATGATTGTTCTTCCTTTACAATTTGTTTCTGGTTACTTCCTGTATAAACGCCTCTTCCAAGGTGCGCCAAAATGCCCATAATGTTCAACAATATGTCTTCCCCGTTCAGCTGCCACCCGCTACCCTCTTTAGGCCATCGATCCATCTAGCTGGAGGATGTCCCACACTGCGCTTACCGGTACGTGGTCTCTACTCAAGCATTCGTTTGCTTCAGCGGTTGTCAGTTATTCGCCTTACCTATGTGACCGGTCCACTGCCACTTCAGCTCGCTTGTTTTTTCTGCAATGTTGATTACTTTCGTTCTTTGGCGAATTCGTTCGTTCCGGAAAAAAATCCCAGCAATGCTGTCTCAATAACTCGCTAAGTGATTGTAGCTTGTCCACGAGCTAAAAGATATACGATACCGTGTAAAAACTCAGTTTGATGCCAAATACCTATAGTTACATCATTCCCGTTTGTCAATTGTTTTATTATACTATTAACAACTGATAATTAAAAAGCTTTAAGTATGTTTAAAAGTTATTACTGTTTAAAATGCTATTTACGAAACTAAAGCACTTATATGAAAGCGTTCAATCTTTTTGCGTTATACAGTAAAAAGATTGAACGCGATGTGTAAACTCAATTACAAACAAATACATTATTATAAATTTGTCATATAAGCATTGAATCACATGTAAACGTCCTCTCATGTGACTAAATGTATATAGTGTTATTCAATCTATTAATGCATATTTCTATAAATACTTGTATTTACGCAACGAAAACGAAAATTGTAAAATGATGCAATTTTTTCCGTGTCGCCTGCAGAAAATTCGCAATTCAATGTTTTCTGTTCGAATTCTTTTTGTTTCTACGCATGAATATTTCATTAGCGTAATCGCTGTTTAATTGTAAATTTAAAAGTAATCAAACAGACGATTATGTCTGGCTCGTTTTCTTTAATTTTGTTTGTAATGTTTGATTAAACAGATATAGGAACTGTTTTGGACATTATCCTAATCAATTTGATTATCGAAAATAATTATCTATATAAACTGTTTTATTTAATCCAATATCTTCATAGACCTGCAAATCATTTCGATTACCGTGTACGTCGACTGATATGATTCGACCTTTGAGCTATCATCGACCGACGAAACAAGCGTAATTCAGAAGTTATACATTCAGAGTCGGAACCACTGCTCTATTATCTCGGGATTCCAGCAATAATCATAAAACTTTATCATAGGTCATTATCATATAGGGCTCTTTCTAATCCTATGTTGTGATAACGCTTGATGGCATTGTATAACTTTTGAATTACGCTGAATTACATCACAATCATTAAATAAATCTTTACGAATCATTACAATGTTTGTTCTTTTAGAAAAAAAGGTTACATTTAGTTGACATATCTCATAAATACCCACATAGTTTTAAAGTAATATTTCTCTCTAGCTATACTAGAAATTGTTTCTGAAGATGGGACATGGTACTTGAGCTAAGCGTAACAATAAGTTCAGTTGTATGTTGCATAAATAATTAAAAAGTTATTTTTTTAGTATTTACTACCATAGAGTTGATACCAAATTTACATCTTTTAGTTTTTAGAACTGTTCTTGGGCCCTGTAACTTTACTATACCAAAATGACTCGACAGATTTTTAGCAAGGCACAATCGCGCACTGGTTTATTTGCCAACCACGATACGTATAAGGCAGTGCCTATTGTCCTTATTGTGGCTCAGAATGAATGTGTACTTGATAAATGACTTTAGCACAATATCACCCACTTTATTTAGTTTTTCTTGTGGCTCTTCTCCAAGAATTATGAGTGAACCAACATTTAGGCCTTTGCTGCTATAAACTATGAAATGAAGAAAAACCTAATGGATTAATCGACAACATCATCCGTCTGTATACAAATATCTAGACTGTCCTTGGCTCATATTCTTCAGTTCTTTGCATTGATTGAGTTTTAACAACCTAGTTCTTTCTGCCCAATAAATAATCTTTTGACTCCATCACAGATATATAATTCAGTGGACCATTTAAAAATTCAATTAATTTATATTCAAGATCATTTAAGTCAATTATCAGTAATCTTTTTATAATCATTTAAAGTAATTAGTTAAAAAGATTACTATAAGTAGGTATAACAAATACCTACTTATAGGTTACGTTATTTGTTCTTATTGCAGGGACAGAGGCGATGATTGTAAAACTTTTCACTTCGTAATATAGTTTTAGATTACCAACACTGCAGGAACCATTAGTTTTCTTGACATCATAACTGATCGTTGATCTCGAAGATTTAATTGAGATAATCCTGTTAAGCAATAGATAAATAAAATCTACAGACACGAAAAGGGACACAGAATCTATACCATAGACATAGATAGTCAACTAAAGTGCATGAAATTGTATGGAAACGAGGCGTGTGAAGTCACGAGTAAATTTTAGTAATGGAAACCACTCACCGATGAAACAAAACATCTCCCTTGACTCGGTTCACCACTTTTGACGAATTTATACAATTGATTATAGCGCAATTGGGCAATTAGTGTGTAACAAGACTTGCAAGCGTAATGGGTCTGAAAGCCTGAGCTGTCCGCTAAGCTTGGCGCTAACGCCAACTTCGGGCACGCCGCGAATTTATGCCTAATACAAAAATAACTTTTTTATAAACCAAATAACAACAACATAAATAGAGAAATATTCACTTAACGGACTCAAATAAATTCATTCATTGATTCATTTCTACATCAGATATTATTTTAAATGACACTAAGAAATTGAAAGTAGAATAGTTACTTATGAATAGACTGAATCCATCGTAAATACGAGTAGGTGTTGACTCAAACTACTTTTGACATCACTTTCTAAATGCTTGCGTAATTTGCGCCCAATATGTTAAGTAATAATAAGGTATGGATGTAACGCAAGAGATGATAATGGAGTTGTGGAGGTACATATTTACTTGCCCCGAAGGTCGCCTCACTTGGTACAGTACCGTAGAGTACTACGTCAGTAACCAAATAGAATATTTCAACTACTAATATTGTTTGTACCGACATAATTTATTACTAAGATGAAACATCTCTTGGTGCAAACGAATTTATTTTTCAATGAACATCGAATGAGGAGCATAATGGAATAAGATTTTTCATACTATCCCCTCCTGTCCCATTGAGTACAGAATATCATGGGATAAAGGAATATCCTTTTCCATTATACTCTACTCCCCATACCACCCCATCCTCGTCCAAGGAAGAATGCGAGACATTATAGGCCACCTTCGTGACATAAAAAATACTTGCATTAATATGAATTTTAATTGAATAAAACAGGATATAGTCAATACATTCCTGGGAACGATAGTTACCTCCCTATCCAATAATTCCTTATGTTCCTCCATCTATTCCTCCATCGAATCCTTTAGGAGGAAAAGGACAGATTCGTAGAAGGTCAGATTCGGGAGTACGTCTGTTGGTCAGATTCGATGTAGGTCAGTTTCGGAGAAAACCATTAGTACAGTTAGAAAGAAAAAGGAAAATTATGTTTGTAGTTGGTAGTGAATATTTTTTTACATTTACAATATAGTTATAGATTTCATTAAACTCCTCCTAGTGCTTTTTGCAAGACGCGTGCTCAGACAGACACGATTAAACATTTTCAAAATGTTTAATTTGGTCTTGATAATGGGTTAATTTATTCATAACGGACACGGTATTTATTTTTTTCTAAAAATGTTGAATGTACAGACGTTTTTACTATTTTTATGTATGTATAAAATATATTATAGATTTTTTATGTTTTTATTATTTTTTATTTGATTTTAATTAATATTTGTTCTGATTTAACTCACTATGATTATTACTTTTTCCTATGACAGTACACACGCCTGAATTACCCAGAAGCTGACCTACACACAATCCGACTAACATAAGAATCTAACATATATTACAAAACCGATTTTCTATGAATCTGACCTATTCCGCCTAATGGCATCAAATAACAAACTAAACACTGACACTCCAATAAAAAACAACAACTATTATGAAGCCCATACAAATAAATAATATGAAATAAGTGCATGTTTAAAGAGAGAAGAAATGCGAGTCCCATATTTATTCAATGTACATTGTGTATTGTGTATTCATTTGTGTATACTAGTATATCATTTGTGTATTCAGAGGTTGAACTCAGACCAATAAAATAAGTAAGTTTCGTCGTCCCTACCAGCCAGTTCGCAATATAGTATCAGTAATCGATTAATATTGAGTAAACGCTCAAATTACAAGATAAACATTAGTAGAGCTCTTTTAACACGTTTGGCCTATTTGTAACGTAAACATACATATAGATACATAGTAATAAATATTCATTCAGTATTGTTTGTTATTTTTTCTAAAACTAATGAACTTTAATATAATCTTCGAGTGCGTTTAAATTTTACAGCCTCGACAAATACATAAGTCACACGAAAAATTTCCGGAACTGGCCACTTACATAAACAATATTTAAAAAGTAATTACAATATTTGAAAATGGAACTCTTTGGCTGTAGAATAAAGTTTGTTTCATCTCACAGTCATTTGTTTTTCATTGTGGCGTCATTTTAAAAATTGCGTGTCTGCATTACGATGGATTTAACTCGTGAAAATTTTAGCTGTATGATTTTCTACGATTTTAAGTGTAAGCTCAGCCAAACTGCTTTTGGCGATGAAGCACCAAGCAAGACGACAATTTATAGCTGCTTTGCAGAATTCAAGCGCGGTCGTGTCAATCTCAGTGACGAATTTCGTGAAGGTCGCCCGTCCACCGCTGTCAACAATAAAAACATCGATGCTGTGCGCCATATGATCGAAACAGACAGGCATTGGACCTACCATGAGATTTGGGCATCCTTAGGCATAGACATGAGTTAGATACAATCAATCTTACATAAACATTTGGCTGTGCGAAAGCTGTGCTCACGGTGGATTCCACACAATTTGACTTAAGCTCAAAAAACAGAACGCGTCACTTGGTGCAATGCCACGCTTACCAGATTCAACGAAGGGGCGTCAAATTTAGTATGGAACATAGTAACAGGTGACGAAGCATGGATTTACAGCTACGATCCCGAAACAAAACAGCAATCGACCATTTGGGTCTTTCAAGATAAGCCGAACCCCACAAAAATGGCGCACATGCAAAGTGTCGCGAAGCAGATGATCGCTTCTTTTTTTTAGAAAAACTGCATACGTGGCTACTGTTGCTTTGGAGAATCGTCGTACCGTGAATGCTGATTAGTACACGACCATTTGCTTGCCGGAAGTTATTGACTTACTCAACCGTAAAACAAAAACAATCGTAAACGCCGCATAATCTTGCACCATGACAATGCCAGCTCTCACACGGCCAAACAGACAAACAACTTTTTGAAGGCGAAAAACGTAGAACTCATGAGCCATCCATTCAGTCCCGACTTGACACCTTGTGACTTCTTCTTGTTACTAAAAATTAAGAACCAATTACGCGATCAACGATTTTCACCGCTTAAGAGGCTGTCGAAGAGTATGAAAAACATGTTTCCGAGGTCACCACGGAGGTGTGGAATAAATGTTATGGAAATTGGTTTATGTGTATTAAAAAGTGAATTGACGCTCACGGAGAATATTTTGAAAAACAATAAAATGATTTTTGGCTAATCATTGTAATTTTTTCTTATTCAATCCGGAAACTTTCAGTATGGCCCTCGTATTCGCAGTTCTCTAAGGAGAGGGAGATATGCAGTGGCGCCGACTCCATGGGGCCTGAGGGGGCCCGAGCCCCCTCAAAAATTCGTTACCCTTGCCCCCCCCCCCCCCCCCCAATAATTTAAGAAAATTAATAGTTAGTAGTAAGAAACCAATTATCAAACCCCGGTATGGGCCCCCCCAATATTTTTTATAAGTCGGCGCCTCTGGAGATATGTAACTAGGTTTCGTTAGGTAGATCTTCATAAATAAATTCTTCACAAATCTCTGGAATGCGCTTCCCACTGACATTAAAGATCCCACTAAAACCAATTGAAAAGATTGCTCTGGGAAGATTATTTGACACTGGCTTAGAATAAGCGTTATTATTCTAAGATTAGTGGTATATTTTCTCAGTTCATCGTCTCTACTACTGTCAGTTTTCTGTTCAGTTATGGTGTATGATTCATATTATGTAAGTATGTATATATTTTTAACTACACCACCTCTAAAAACGTGGACTCGCCATTCTGCTTGAACAGCGTGGCGTTTTAAAGCCATACATCCGCCATGCACAGGACCTCATACTGATTTGCTTGCATTATTTTTATGGCAATAGGTCGTCGAACGATAAAAAGGTGTGTTCCACCCATTACAATTTATGGGCTCCTTCTACCATTATTCATGGGAACTAAAATAGGGCGTTAGTCGCATTAACGAGCTACATCCGAATAGATATACCTAACGCAAAAAGAAATTTTCATAACATTTGCCTATGAATCTACTATTTATGAGCATGTTAAAAACGGTCTGTAATTAAATATTAAACTGTAATTAAACTTTTTGTAGAAAAATTTACATTTTTCGGAATTTTGTGAATGTGGAGAAATTTTAATAGTGACATTCCATTGTGGATGCTATGTCGATCGCGTACGAAACTCAACGTGGCGTCCTGTAGTATAAACATTCCGCGTCCTAATGGCTTTGACCCAGTGACCTTATTTGTTGGCATAAATCACGATTATTAAAGCAGAAGCGTCCTTGCGATTAAGTATATCAACACACGCATAAACCTAACCCACAGATACGATCTTTATCACAGTAGTATGTTGATTATATTATTTATATATTAAGGTAATTAATATAATCAACTTATAGGTATATTAAGAGTGGTGATAGCCTAGAAGTATCTATTCTCGACTTTCATTCGCGAGGTCGTATGTGTAAACATCGAGTCCGACCCATACCACTGAATTTCTATTAAGGTACGCATTTTAAAAAATATCTCTGGCTCGTATGTTCCAGCATTAAAAAAGATATCTGGAGTATATGTTTTTCATTACGCACCAATACAATGCAAAGTACCAATACCAATATAAGTACCAATACGTACCAATACGCACTGAGCCTGCATGGTGTTTTATGGCCCGAAACCGCCTATTGGTTTTTACTAGGGAAGGCCTGAGCCCTGTAGTGGGACGTTAAAAAGGCTGAAATCAGGAAAAATATTAAGTGGTTAACATAATCAACTTAATCAATATACAAGTATAAGTACCTATATTGCTATATATCTCTGCCAGCCCGAATTTATTTCGATAAATTATTCATGAATTTTACGATAGAACATTGCTGATTTGATATCAGCCTATATCGTCCCACTAAAGGGCACAGACCTTCCCTAATAAATCAATCCAATGTATCGAGCCGTAATCCACCACGTGCCAGTGCAGATTGGTGGATACACGAGCTCAAGACTTAAATTCTCCAGCATACGGGTTTCCTTACTATGTTTTCCTTGATCGTCAACGTAGTGATAATTTTTAAAATTTGGTAGGGACTGAGAATTTGTACCCACGACCGCACGAATATCACCGTTTTTACACGTACAATTATTTATTTGTTTGCCTGCAAAGGTGTGTCATGCTATACTTTTCTGTTTATTATTCTACAGAAGCATGTCAAGCGTAAGCGTTGAGTAAGTATTTAAATATTCTTAGATATCAATGATACCTTAAGCTTACACTTGAGTAACACCTTAAAGTAACACTAACATAATACTTATTATTTTTATATACTCCAATATTAGTATATCTCAATATAATGTAAATAATACCTACGTTACAAAGGTATTATAAGTAATCCGATAGTATTAGCTAAGTTCTCGCTATATTACCTTAGATTTAAAATAATGATCTATATACTTGAGACAAAGTTGGAAATGTCGCATCATTGGTGCGAACAGTTCGGATGATACAGTAATGTTATCGTTTTTCTTCAATTCCTGAAAGCACTGGGCATTTATTTATAGTGAGATGTGAGAGTGAGATTTAAATAGCGCTAGTACACGTCAGTACCCAAACCTTGGCAAAGCGGTCGATGCAAACGACTTTAAAAATATCTATAACTGCAGATGAAGTGCAATTTCAATAATACTTTGAAGAAATTTTACGTAAAATTAACTTCGAGTTTACGAGTTTTACGAGTTATTAACGTACAGTCACCAGTATTAATATACTTCCTATGGGTAAACCTGATCCATAGGTTCAAAGTCGCTTAGCGAGCTAATCTACGCTCGGAGTTTCTTTGCGGGATCCGAAACAAGGAAAGGCGAAAGAACTAAAGTCACCGGCATATCTCATAGAATCAGCACGATGAAGTGGCAATTGCATGTCATATTTACAGCAGGACCAACAAACAATAGGGCAAACAAGTCCTTGAATGGAAACCGCGTCCCGTGAAGTGCAGCGTGGGACGCCCTCCGGTCAGCTGGATCGACGACGTCTTGGAGAAGTTCGGCGGTGATGATTGGATGAGGAGAGCCGTAGATCGTGTGTTGTCGAGCCTTGGGAGAGACCTATGTCCAGCAATCGAGGGACATATAGGGTAATTATATGGTATTGTAACTTACCACAAGCTCATAATGATACTCGTAATTAAATGTTACGTCATATTTATGTGTAAGCGGTACCTACATAATATAGAGATCATCAGAATTAATTAAACATTCTTTATTACTAGAAAAAACTTTGTAAATCGTTCTAAACAAGTTTTAAACAAACGTCCTAAAATATTAATGATGAAAGGCTTTTGAAATTCAATTGAAAACGTCTATACTATTTCGGAAAAAACATCTTCCTGATATTTTTATAGAAATTCCATATTAGAAAGGTAATTACTTATATACCGACTGTTAAAATTAAAATGGAAAAAGGGGATAAGAACACGTAGTTATACAATTTAAGAATATACAGTATGTACTCGTATTATGTGTATATTATGTGCGAAATACGGAACAAATTAGAACAAAAAAACTGAAACATGACTACAGAACATGACTACAATATTCAAAAACTAATAACATGTGAGTAAGAGTACATAATAATATATAACAATGTAAATTATTATGAATTAGGTTAACAGCGCAGTTAGCCGAGGTTCATAACAACGCAATTCACTGAGTGTCGTGTCAAACGTTTGATTACGTATGGTATGCCTTTACTTATCTGAGGTATAAATACAGGTTAGCTGTTAGTTAGTACTAAGTTACTAACTGTACTTGCGACTTCGCTCGCTTGCACTTCCGTTTCATTCCCGCGGGAACTTTATAGTGGATCTTGATATATTTTAATGTTATTATAATACAACTGTGTATATATATAAAATCCATCAAATGTTTTCTACTTGATGCTACTAGTACTACTTGTAGGACAAACAAAAATAGACAAAAAAAATAAAAATAAACAGAAATTTATTGTTCTCGGATCTCTATTATTCGTAATGTATCTCAGGTTGACCTATTGATAACTTAATAGTTACGAGATTTAATGGTTAGAATCAAATGATATTTGAATGTGTATGTAAAAATCTCTTAACAATATTATTTATTTATACAAATTAGCGTTGGCCATCGAGACCCAACCAAAAAACCGGTTCGTGATTTACTGGTATTTTAACTAGTATAACGAGTAAGGAAAATATTAAGGATATCAAAAAGCTTTTTCCTTTTTCTTAGTATTCAAATAAAAACAAAGTAGGAAATGTTTTTACTTTATTGAGCAAAACGAACAGTGGCTGCAACTTTGTTCGCCTGAACTTTAGAGTAACCATGGCAACTCTATAAAAAACAAGTTAAATGTTAACTCGGCACATGAGCTATAACTATGCCATCCTTCATTAAAATCGGTCCTATTGTTCTTAGGTACGTGATGTGTGTTCAGGCAGACAACAACACCAAAAATTGTTATTTTGGGCTTTATATTAATTGTACTTTGCTTTTATTTTCAAACGGCTTTGTTACAATTTTATTATAAGTATGTAAAGTATATGGAGCGGTGATAGCCTAGGGGTATCTATACTCGACCGACATTCATGTAATCGTGAGTTCAAATTCTCGGCACTTTCACTTTTAAAAATCCGTACAAACGTAGAAACTCAATGGTACGGCCATTGAGTTTCTACGTATGTACGGATTTTTAAAATATTTACACTAGCTCGGTGGTGAGAGGAAAACATCGTGAGGAAAAACCCAAATGCTACAGAAATACAAACAAAATCTGGAGTATTATATGTATCCACCGATCCACACTGGACCCGCGTGGTGGATTACGATCCGAAACCCCCCAATGATTTACTGGGAGAGGCCTGTGCCCTGCAGTGGGACATTAAAAGCTGATAAAAAGTATAAGAAAAGTATTTTAATACCAAGAAAAAGGAAAAAGCTTTCCGATAGCCCTAATAAGTACTTAAAACATTGTTATAGTACAGAAACGTCAAGACAAATTCTAGTACCTAAGTTATGATTTTAGAAAGAGTTACATATTTAATGTGAGACGGAAAGTACAATGTGCAGGTTCTAGATCTAGACTATAGATGGCGCTGAAATTGTTTGCAATTTGCAACGATTATATGCAACGATAACATGTTATTGCTAACAAACTATTATTATATACGATTGTTATAAAATGCATGTGGTTTTAAAAGACGAGTACGTTATGTATGGAAAGTTAGGAACACAGAGTACCTAGTTTCGTTGCGACTAATCATATGTGATGGAATATGTGATTAGTCGTACATGTGACATGTGACAGAAAAAACACTTAGTTGGCTAAAGTGATAGAAAAATCACGTTGATGGTGAAGTCGAGATTCATTGGAAAAAGAAACAATACTGATTTCATCTAACTTAGGTATTCCTGATGCGATTAGGGATTGGCTTTCCAGACAGTTTCATTCCCGCGGGACACTAAAAGTTTTGCATGTCGAATAGAGATTGCAAGTCACCGCGAAATCATCGGTATATTTTAGAATTCAGATGGAAATAAAAGGTCAATTTTATTTTTTGTTACAATTCACAATTAAAACGAAGCCATATAATGAAAAAAAAAAATAAGTGGCTAGTGATGTCCGAGTTCTGATGGTAAACAAATGTATTTTTGCATTTTGCATTTTACGGGATCCATAGGTTTTCTGTATTGAGCACGGGATACTACTTTACCAAATTGCAATCCCTGAATGCAGTAGGTACACTATCAGGACATGACGAAATATCTAATGTTAACTTATGAATATACTCGTAAATACTGCCCGCCCTCCTAAGAAAAGGCAATAGAGACATTTTTTTATGAAAGGATAAGTGGATCGGGCACCCGCTGGATGCAGGTCGCTGCCGATAGGTCTAAATGGCGGACAATGGGGGAGGCCTATGTCCAGCAGTGGACGTCCAAGGGCTGAGAAGAAGAAGAAGAAGAAGAAGTAGGTAACATTATTTTAGGAATTAAAAATAAACAAAGTTAATACCTAAAGAATGGCTATTATTTTTGTTTTATTCAAAACTCCAAGTTTCTAGCCTGATTCTAAATTAATGAAAATTTTACCAAAATTTTTTACTCTTTTCTTGAATACCATAAGTGTTACTCGTTTTAAAAAAAATACTGTCTTGGGTTCTATAGCTTCCAAAGAGACCGCCAATTTTTTTTTTTTTTTCGATTAAGTCCTTGTACAGACTCAACCCTTATACTGTTTTATTGTATGTATAGAATCGCTGGTGATCCAAATGAAGAAAATAAAAATCAAAGGAAAACGTCAGCGTACTTTGTTTTACTAGACTTTTTTGTTGGCAAAAAATGAAACGCCGCAATAGGAATTAGGAAGTGATTGATGTTTTGATGCATCAAATACCCGTTGATGTTTACTTTAACGCGACCTACATATTCGTAGACGTGTACTCTATTTTTAACAGTATGCGTGACGGTTTGTAAAATCCGCAATAAAAACTGTCTTCGCCCATTATGGCTCGTCACTGTAGCGTGTCAAACGGAAAAACGGTTATCCATGGACCAAAGGGCCTTGCAGCTTACTGAGTACTATTAACTTTTTACCAATCAAATCGAAGGTCGACACGGCATTCATCATTGTAAAGGAAAATATTAACAAAAAATTTATCAATGGGTTTATTTGAATGTATCCAGTATAAACGTATTTAGAAAATTGCTTCTGTACTTTTAACATCGGGAAATGAAACATCCATCACACATGGTAAAAGGATTTTATTTATACTTGTAATTCGCATTTTCAACGTTGAATTTGACAAAAATAATCGTGCAGACCACGAGTAAATACTTGTGATAAACGATTCAACAGGAAATAAGGCGCACTTCGTTTTCGTATCTGAACAATATACAAATAATAAAATTAGTTCTAGTACGTCAACATGCCGTCTATCTACAGATCATAAATAGTTCTTTAGATACTTGAATAATAAGTGTAATAACAGTTATTATCATTATCTTAACTGTGAGAAACAAAGTGTCACTTATTCAGACGGTTTTTTCGTCCTATTTACCTGCTGGTACAAATAAAGTAAACTTAGGAGAGACCACGTTAAAATTTTAGTATTAGGTATAGGTTATTTATGTAAACCGCTCACGGGCGGTTTGGATTGCTCAGTATTGGAGCATTTGGAGAAACGTTTCGTCTCTCAGTGTGTTCTACCGCCTGTACAATGGGGAATGCTCTGAAGAATTATTCAATATAATTCCCACCTCGGGTTTCTACAACCGCACCTCCCGTCACAGAAGTGCGGTCCATCCGGATTTCCTCGATACAGAATTGTCGCATACTGTTCGGTCCAAAAATCATTTTATACCGCGAACCCGTAGGCTGTGGAACGAACTGCCTCAAGAGGTCTTTCCATTAAGCTACGATATGGGGGTCTTCAAGAAAGCTGTGAATAGGATTTTGCAACATCGGCGGTGTACCCGCATACCTCCTGGTGTTGCAGGTGTCCATAGGCGGCGGTAACACTTACCATCACGTGGGACCGCTTTCTCGTCCGCTTACTTCACTATAAAAAAATAATTAAAAAAATATAGTATTCAAGTATTACATTGTTATTTATAAATGAAATAATGAGATATATTCGTATTTATGATATCTTGTACTTTATTATGCTAAAGCTAGTTAGTTACAAACTAAAAACACTAAAAAACTAAGTGCAAAAACACAATCATGTTGCAAAAAATCAATCGATTTTACTCATTCGAAATATTGAGTGATATTGATAAATAGCAACTTTAATTATATTCAAGTGATGCTTAAAATAATAAAAACAGAAACCTCCAACTCACACTATTAACTGTCATTATTGAAAATATTTTATACAAAATATAGTGGTAACGGCATGAAATAATCAAAATATAAAAAAATTGATCGGTAATAATGTTTAAGCAACTTTGTTTAATATACACCACGATAACGTATAGTTAGTATTTCTGTGCCGGAGCCTTACGTCGCCTCGTATCGCCATCTTTAAAGCAATAGTAATAAATATAAATAGCCTGAACGGTCGCTTGCCTTGATTTTATTATTCCTGGTTAGCCATCTGTTAGGATTATATAATCTGTGTCTGTAGTCATGAACGGGCTAATGTACCCAAAACCATTCGGTCCCAGGCCTTAATACTAGCGTAAGTTACCGATGGATATAGGTTAACCTGTTGCTGACTGACTAATGAAATGACTATCTACGTATCAACTACTATGTCTATTTACTTGTATTCATCTGAATCAAATGTTGGTCTATTTCCGCAATAAGAAAACATAATTAAAATCTATTTGATAAATTACAAGTCGATGTTATTTTAATACCAACCCATAAATCGGCTTCAAAGCAAATGCTCACTACTGGAAATAATAATATATGTAAATAGTTATCTGTAAGAAATAGAGCACAGCTGAATGCGCCTAGAATCCAGGCTAATGTCAGTTGTCAAGTTTCTCCCTGTTCAATGCAGCCAACTTAGAGTTATTCCTCATAGAGATAAAGAAATCGCAAGGGGGATTTTTTGGAGGTAAAAATGTTTAGAAGTTTTTAGGGGTTTAAAAACATTATGTTTGTGAAGAAATCCGAAAAAAGATAAATTCATTATTTGATTTCTAAACCATGACTAATTGAATGTCGCTAGATCTTTCACTAAGTCACTGTTTAATAAGTAGGTAGTGTTTATTAAATTGGATTATTTTTCCAACCCCTGATGGTGTACTTTAAGAATTTTGTGGCAAAAACTAAAAATATAATGCATATTTTTTAACTCAAAACGCTTTTAAAACTGAAATTATTACAATTTTTTGTTTTTATATTTTGCTAAATTCTCCATCTTAGAATTACATGTGGGTTGGATTAATTCTGACTAAAGGCAGACAGTTTTTACGGTAGTCTTCTGTGAGAGGGGTGGGGGGGGGGGTGTAACTGGGCATGTCAATTACGCCCAGCGGTTGTGGGATTGCAGCATGCACCTTCCCCTTCTACTTCAAACTCACGGCTAAATTAACCCACGATCTCACGTGACTTTGTTCTGCAATTTCAGGTGAACCAGTGCGGTGCTGGTCGTGTTCCTCGGACCTCAACCACATGTGCCACGACCCGTTCATAAGCAGGGCGGAGAACTCGTACCTGTTCCAGTTGTCCAACTGTGACGCCAACACTGGAGCTACGTACCCTTATCTCACTTCTTCCAAGTCTGTTTGCAAGAAGCAGAAGAAATACAGTAAGTTCGTTTAAAAAGTAATAAAATGCATCTTAAATCACCTACGATTTTATAGGAAAAAGCCTACATCTTTTGACAAAAAGCTTTTGACGGGAACTCGGGAAGTAAAAGTCGAATCTTTGTTTTGTTATCATATAAATTGTGTATTAATTGCGGGTTTTGTGAATTAATAGTGATAGTTTATTAAACGTCGTAATTTAATCAAGGGCGCAAAATTTGTGACAATCAAATAAAAACAAAAGACTGCGTCTTTCGAGTACTTCCAAGGAATCCATCTGTTCTACTATCACTTTACTGAGCTATTCCTTACTTACTTCGAAGGTATTGTTATTTTGTTTCGTGACTTTTGTCTCATTTAGGTAGGTATAAAAAAATCTAATTAAATACTAAAATAATTGCGAGTTTATCAATGCAGCAAAGGGCACACATAATATTGTTGCATGAAGGAAGAGGGCTTAAATTATAAGTGCTATATCACATTAATGGAATAAATCTCCGTTCGCCGTAAGATTTTGCATCCGGTGACATGGAGATTGATTGAAGTTGATTGATCATTGACGCAATTCAGGATGATGGCAGATATTAGCACAGCGTAAGGTACTCAGTAAATAGGTACTCATACTACTAAGATTCGTCAATACGGGAACGGCTTCGCCCCTACTCGTCACTTTGCTGCTTAGTATAACATTTTGTCACAATTTTAGACAGGGACCTTATAAACAGACGTGTATACGCATTTATACGCCTTAAAGTGGTAAACATTTTTAGACCTCGATTGTACTCATAAACAATATATTTTACTACATAGGTATACTGCATAACTATACTTAAAGAAGGTAGGCAGCGCATCCGAGGGCGTACTAACTTTTGTCATTCTGGACTGGCGTTGGCAAGTACATAGCGCGTATGTATTCATTGGGCGATGGTATCCATTTATTTTTCCAAAAGTTAATTTAAACACCTTAGACTAAAATTTTCAATAAAATGTGATTGGATGTTACGGCTTTATTTTTCCTTTCTATAGTTGTTTTTAGTACTCTATTTTTTCTCTCGTAAAACCAAAAAAACATTAATTTCAAGGACAATCAAATACCGTATTCCCTTCTATTATTATTTATTACTATTCCATTATTATAACTAAGTACCTACTATTCATTTCTATTCAGAATTTGGGTTCGTTCCACACATATGAGTACCAGTTCGACACTAATTGCATCTTTCGTAGTTCATTTATGTACAAGAAATAAGCAGAAGATGACGTCAGATGTCTTTATTAAATGCCATCCGAATGCGAAAGCTTTATTTTTCAAAATTTTCACAAGCTCTACAATAATTCTCGACGTATTTAGAATCACATATGTAAGGGTATCATTATCCATTACGTTATCTAATTACCTACTTGTCAAACGTATCAAGTTTATACTTGCATATACCCACACGTAGTTTACCGCAATTATCATATAAAACACTGACTCACTTCTTCATTCGTTGTCCTTGTATGTTGAACGCCTACGATGCCTAGATGCAATATAATGCATTGACGATGATGCAGTAAAATGAAAAATAACAATGCAATAATCATGTTTACTCTATACACTTCAACCCATGCATTACATCTATACAAAACACACATAAGGGATCTTAAGGGATTTTAAGATCACATCTTAAGGGACACACATAATAAAGTCGTCGTTGTCGTTCAAATTAAATGGAAAAACGAGTTGTACACATCGTTGTTATTTATTTTTACTTAATCAGGTCAAAATCGAATGGCTTTATAGAATGATTCGAATACTAATAAGTAGTCTACAGTCAACTACTTTACCATTTTCGAGTAGGTGCCTACCTAAATTTTTCTCTGACATTATCTACATAAGTTCTAATATCGTATCTAACATACATGTGTTAGATTATATTTTATCTTTATCTATTACTATGTAGTAGCCCGATAAAGTTAAAATATAATCGTTTGTTCTTGAACCCACGATTGCATTCACTTAGGCTCGCCCTACGCATAGATTTAACTGTTTCATTCACCGTTACTTCATTATTAGGTCAATGATTCAATTTACGCAATCTTGGGCTCCGTTTTGAAACTAGCATCTGTCAGTTTCATCGTTCCATTATGGCTTGTTACGACTAATGAACCGAATTTCAATGGAATACTTATAACTTTTAATGCACATTTAAGAAATCCTTTAAGGTCGATTCCTCCTACGTCGCATTTATACCAAACTTTTTTTCATAAAGAGAATGTGGCAGACAAGTATACAGTCCACCTGGTAATAAGTGAGGTATTATCGTCCATAAGGACATCCGCGACACACGCCAACATCAGTCCAGTATGTCTAACATTAGCACACCTCCAAATGCGCTGACTGGGTACCTTTGGACAGGGAAGAATTGATTTAGAGAAATAATTGGGAAAATTGGAAGAGATACCATAGGATGGGATGGGAATGGGCTCTTTCATATCTCTTTCATATCCCGTTACACCGAGTTTTTACATCAAAACACTCTTCTATTGCTGTTACATTAATGCAATTACCTAATGTATCTATAAGTATTGTTAGAAGTACCTACCTACTAAAATTCTAGTTTCATTGAAACCTTGTATGGTTCAAGTAGAAAGTCAAAGAACGTGACACGCTAAAGTTTTCCCTTGATAATTATTTAATTTCCCTTGAAATTATCTTTAATCTATGGTTAAAATCTTCTTCGCCCTTGTTCCAAGACATTATGTGATTTCAATGTCATGGTAATCACAATTATGTTCAATAATAATTAATCAATAATAATTAATTATGTAATTGTCATTCTACTTCTATTGTTCTCGTTAAGACTAGGTACTAATTAAGACACTAGTAGCGCTATAAATATCATTGCACATATATAACATATTTCTTGTACCTTTCCTTTATTAATTACATGTACCTACTGAAAACATCTATAGCATTATTAATTCTATACTCGTATATTAAACTCTCCATCATGAACCCTTCTCCCCATCGAAATGGCTGAAGGCACAGATAATATAACCCCTCATCACTCAAATGGGGATTGTAATGGGGTGGTAAACTCGTCATCGTCACACTCTTGTTTAACCTCCCCAAACTTTAAATCTCCAAAAAACGGCAGCGCATCTAGACATGCGCCGACGATTATTATTTTTTGGAAATAATTTAATTGCTAATAAATAAAGGTCTCTGATTAATGTACCTACGGGAATCCATAAAACAAAAGCTGCACCCAATACGCAGACGTTGTTAAGCCCACACACGAATTAAAGATTTGTTTCATAGTGCAATGACTGAGCCAAAAGTTACTCAATACTTATTCAAAAAAATATCTAAAAGTTCTCCTGAAGTGTAGGTACTACTTGTGTATGTACGATGCAAGGAGAATTATTGTATCCAAAGCCGCTGCATATTTGTAAATAATCATATGGGTGACATATACAACTTTATCATTAGAATTAGAACTAATCATTGATGTACCTAATTAAAGAAACCATTTTATGACAGTCTTCTGTGAAAGTCAGGAGACCAATAGTGGCAGTAAGTAGATACGGGATTTTTTGTGTGAAGGCTGGTACCTATTGATAAATTACTTCCATTGGTGCAACTAGAACTATTCTCTAGCTTAGATAATTTAAAAAAATATGTTTGTTTTACAAAAGGGAGTGCCTATTGTGCCTTCTAATATGATACAATTACGCTCGACACAATTCCTTTTTATGTACACATCAGCATCACATGTACACATCAGCATCACATGTACACATCAGCATCACATGCCAGCGGTCGCTTCATCTTTGCACGTTACAATCGTGTCTAAATATATTAAATGTAAAATCATCTGCAAACATTATTTTCCCGTCCCACATCATGCCTACAACATAATGATGTCAAGGCTTTGCCTCACCCGCCCACCACCAAAGTACATTACTGTGGCCGTACGAAACAGCAAGGAAAGGCTGATAACGTTAGAGAAGGGATAGCACAGCTCACGTAATAACCTTGCTTAATGTGATTTTATCTGTCCTTCATAATCATATTCTTTTGACTAGAATTCTTCTCCGCTTTGAGAATACAATCGCTTTCTGTTAATAGTTAACGGAGAAATGGTGGTGACTCGTGGATGCACGTGGAAGCGCGGTGACGACTATACGACCACCTGTCCGAGCTCCTCGAATGGGCCTAACGAGGTCACCACATTCTGCGAGACCTGCGAATACGATGGCTGCAACGGAGCCTCTGCTATCGGAAAAACCATAGCCTTACTTGTAGCACCTCTCGGCCTACTCCTATTCAAGTAAACCACATACAATACGGGTGTAATATTTAGTGCAAGTGTACAAAGTTTCAGTTTGTTAATTGACATGTAAATAATAATTTTCACGCCCCCACCGCAACTAAAAATAACTTTACAACGATCTATACCAATTATGTAAGAAATGGGTAAATGAATCTACTTGTACCTAATTATTTTTAGTGCTGAAAAATGTAGGTATTTATGTAGGTAGAGATATATTATACAAAGTGCTTTGCTGTTCCAAGCACCAGACGTTATAAATCATCAAAGTTATGCATTAACACAATGTTAGTGCGCTCTCAATAGACATGGATGTCGCTTAGTAATACAAATCAGAGAGGTGATCTGTGTTTGGTAGCTTATAGCCTTTAGTAGACAACGTATCCTACTTTAAAACCCAAATTAAAATTACTCCAGACAAATTTTCCGGGGAATGAACTACCACCAATAATATAAATACCTACATTAAAAACATTCACGACTTACTACCTACATACCGTGTGAAGCTTTAAGTTAATAAGGTGTATGATATTTCAAGCAATTTTATCGCATCTAATAGTTTATTAAAATATCTAGTGTTAATAAAGTCAATACGAGAATCATGGAATAATTGAAACCTTTTCGTCTTTCCATTTAGTTAGTGAAATTCTTTAATTACCCCTTTTTTGACACAATAGTGTTAAGATGTATTTGTAGGTATTTTTGATTTGTAATTTGTTTGCTGGTAACGAGTGCCTTTAAAATTAACGTAGAATATATTCTTACAAATTAAGTGTAAATACTTTAAGTTGTATGCCTCACTAGATTGTTTATTGTGGCTAATATAATTATCTATCAATGTATGAACGTAAATTGTATATGCAAAAAGATTAGCTATTTCACATTTCACCTAGCAATGTATCTAATACGTAGCATAAATAACCATTCCTGAATTTTGTTAGTTACTGTCTTGTTAAATGTGTACCTAATTATAATTGAATTAACTAACAAACGCAATTTTCGAAAATATTTACCACTATTGTAAGTCGCAAATTCTAAGTGCCTGTAATAACGTAACCTTTTAGATAGGTATAACACATACCTATGGTAGCTATGTTTAACAAATATAGGCAATAAATAAATATTCATGTGTCCACATATTCATATTCATGTGTGTAAACTACGACATGGGGTTCTTCAAGAGAGCTGTGAATAGGATTTTGCAAGGTCGGCGGCGCGCCGGCATACCCCCTGGTGTTGCAGGTGTCCATGGGCGGCGGTAACACTTACCATCACGTGAGACCGCTTGCTCGTCCGCCCTCTTCTCTATATAAAAAAAAAAACATACTATGGAAAAATACTTTTCCATTTAAACGTATAGAACGTTCTATATAGCTAGAATATTTAAAAAAATATTAGATAATTTCAATTTTTAAAGAAAATCGGCCATTGTCATGAAGACTTTCCTCTTACCCCTTACATTTTTAAACATATTAGGGCGATAGAGACATTCTATGTTCAGCAATGAAATGGTCCATTCATCGTCTATTATTAAATCATTCTTACATTTATCTCACAGAAAAAATAAATAATTTATTCTCTTAAAAAGTAAATTCCTTCCCACGGACTATCAGCGAATTTAAAATCCATATCAGTTTAAACTAAACTTTAATTGTTTAAATATACAGTTGCAAATGGCAATTTGGTGCGTACGCCTCAGTATAATTTAATTTTATGCCACTTTCTACTGTATACAAAGTTATGAGTTTAATTTCAATTTGATCACTTCATCACCACTCCGTTTAAGTGGGAATTAACGCTAGTCTAAACACAATTTTACTTAGATACTGTGTCATTCTAAACTATTTCTTAAATTCACCTATTGCACAGAATAATTACCTACACTCGTATATAATTTAAGTGTTATTGTTCTAATACCTAATGTGTCATTAATGGCAAATTAGCAATGGTAATCTTGAAAATCAGCGTGCATTGCATTTAGGAGGAGGAAATTTCAAAGTAAAGATCTGGTAACGTACAATTATGTTAAATAAAGTGTAAAGGTGCTAAAAAGATAAGAATTTACTGTAATAAAGTTGGTCACCAATTTGTGTTTTCTTTTCCCCTGCTACCATACCATTAGTCTGTCTTTCCTCTGCTGGATATAAGCCTTTTCTCATCCTCCCGGAGTGAATCACTTGGTTACGCCCGACTTAAGGCCGTCTTTGCCACTCCACAGAAATTCCATTGCAGGGCAGAGAAGTCTTTATAGTCGAATGGGGCTTGGGCTTATCTTTAACAATTTACTGTAATAAAGGTCGATAACCAATTTTTTTTTTTCTTTCCCCCAATACCACACCGTCCGCTGTCTCTCGGCCCCTGGATATAAGCCTCTCCCAAGGATCGCTAACACACACCGTCTTGTACTCTTCTCATCCAGCCACTAGCGGCGACATAATACCTTTTCCCTAATGCTTGCTATAGGCATGAATTCCACTGCAGGTCACAGATCGCCTCAAAGTAAAGACCTTTTTTTACTCTAATAAAATATAGTCCACCACTTTTTTCTTTCCTCCTAATACCATACCGTCATTCTGTCTCTCCTAGTTGGAAGTAGGCCTTTTCCAAGGATCGCCACCATACACTGTCTTTTGCCCATCTCATTCAGCCACTACCATTAATTTGAGTGGTTACAAAATAGCCTGCATATTGCACAAGGTGCCTAACGACTCGGGTCTAATTTTAAGACCGAGAACTACTAAGGAGAGTGCACGCTACAATCCAACAGCCGACGGGGGCGCTACTGGGCATGTTACCCCTCTCTCACAGAAGACTACCTAGGAATATACTGCATTTCCCATTTTACACGATTTTCCTATGTAAGTACGTGTTTCGGTAGTGAGTGTGAGATGCTCTGGCATATCTGGCCCATCCCATTCCTCCCCATTTTCTCAATCCATTCTTTAATCTGCAAAGGTAGGGAGCGCATCCGAGGGCGTGCTAACGTTTGTCAATCTGGACTAATGTTGGCATGTATCGGGGATGTCTATGGATGACAGGATCCACTTACCATCAGGTGGACTGTATGCTCTTCTGTCGCCTTTTTCTATAAAACAAAATAACAAAAGCTTATAATTGTGCGAACGCTCGGTTGGTCAATACAATAAAGACAAACATTTAAATGATTAATTTATTTGAAAATACATACATTTTCATTAAAAAAGATATTTTTATATGGACGGCATACAATTTCAGTCTTATGGAGTATAAGTTGGACAATTTCAGTTTTGATCAACAAAATTGAGGGTTTTAATTGTGATTTCCACTGTAACAAATATAACATAATGGTCTATTAGACTAGAGCTGGTTTATTTAAATAAAAAAAAATATATTGCTAATTCATTTATACTCCTGTTATGTTACCAACACATTAAAATCAACAAACATAAATAAAATTAAAAGAAAATACATTGATATTATTTTTTTTACCTGGATTTCGTTATACAATTACACATGAAAACAATAGTTCTTTTTAAATTATAATCAATTTTCAAATTGTACAAAATAAGTACTTGAAATATTATAATTACTGAGATTTTTAAATGAGTGCTTTATAGTTTTTTCTAACCTAAATTTTATGATTATAAAAAAAGTGATAATAAAACGTTTCTTATTTTCTATCTATAATCCTATATACTATTTATATTCTATTCCTATTTCTATCCCATATACTCATGAAGTATTGTCATCAGAGTTAATGCGCTTAGGATTTAAATCCTTTTTGTACGGTGAGATTCAATATGTCTAGATTATAATTCAATAGAACATTATAGAAGTAACTTCTAATATAAAACAAGGCTGATGAACACATCGTTTTATCATATTTTGATTAAGGGAAGCGACAATGCGTATTTTTGCAATTGTTGACAGCAATATTATTTATTTATACATTATTAAAATTGTAAATTGTTAAAAACGGGTTGAACCCGTTTGACCGTGCGATCAGTTTTTTGTTCTATCTGATCACGGCGTAAGATTCCTGTGTGATCGCGAGATTCAATGCAACCGGCAAAATATATCTTCTTCTATCTGATCATGTTTCAGTATTTAACATATCACACTTAGTGTTTCAAATTTATCTATAAAAAAAAATGGAAGTATGCGAAGTAATCAAATAGGAGTATATATTTTTAAGTGTAGTACTAAATAGTAATTTTTCTATAAATTTTAATATTTAAAAACAGTCTATAATTTTTCAAAATCACAGGGAAGACTGTATTCACAGGAAATACTTCCGTTGAGGGTGTTAAGATCGCTTGCTCAAAATCTAGCGTAAATTTAGACGGAGAGAACTGTAATCCCATATTTGATAACTTTAAACATAATTTTATACACAGTAAGCATGGAGTGATAACAACTGACAGCAACTAGATATGAAAATATTTAATTTATTTTAAATAAATTTGTCGTTTTATCGCGCGATCACTCGGGAAAATCACGCCGTGATCAGATAGAACACGAAACTGATCGCACGATCATATCGGAACAACGCTAAAAACGTCCCATCAGGGAATACAGATGTCCCTTTACAATCGGGCATAGTAATGTCACAAATGCTGAAGATTTCTTTCTAATTTACAGACACGTGTGTCGATTTACAGTCGATAATTGAAAAATTCCTGTCCCTTATTCTTTGCTATGGATTTGAATTCTGACTAGACAGGTAAAACGCGGATAATTCGTCGAAAATAGTCGCAAAAAAAAACAGAATTAGTCATTTCACCGTTTAAAAGTTATGAGGTTGATGGGCTAATTAATTTTGGGAGCAATCAGATCTTAGCTACGGAAAGTAGTTTTTGAGGTTCGGCAGTTCATGGTGAATGAACCAGCAGTTCCAGATTCATGATGAATGCAATAGTGAATATGTTGTCAGTGAAACAACCAGGTGAAATATACTGTAAATGAAAATATACTGTAATAAAATATACTGTATAATTAGTGGTATTTTCATTGCAATTATTTTGATGATAGCAGTGACTGTAATTATTAATATAGTTCCTTGAAAGTAAAGTTGCTATTATTCTTTATTTCCTTTTACTTTCAGTTTCCATTTCCGGAACCGAAACAATGTCCGAAATAATTTCGTATACATAACCAAAACTGATAAAAACATATTGTCCCTAACAACTCTGCTTTAAATACACTATGCAAAGTAATACTTCTCTATATCATTTTATATTTTATATAGGAATGGCTAAATTCTTGAAGCTCTAATGGCCCTTCAAGAGTCACCGTAGATGTATGGTTTAGGGCGAACACAGAAGGCTCTCAGTCAGGAACAAAAAGTGTGTGTATCAACGAACCAAAAGGCTCCCCCGCCGGTAAACCGGCGGAAGGAACGAACCTCAAATTAGGGCGTTGCTTAGGGAGGGTACCACGGGATTGCGAGTCGGTGAGAAGCGCCCAGGTGAAAGTGTTGACTGGAGGTCGGTGTTTGTTCACGGTGTAGCGAGGGGGACGTCCTCGTCTCCGCCGGCGGAGATGGTGTATATGTATAACCTGTTAGTGTAATGTAAGAACTGCATTGGCAGCAGTAATTGAGTCACCGGGATCGGCTAGGATATGCTGAGAACGAAGACAGTAATGGGGAGAGGCATTCCTATTGGGGACAAAGGTTAGAGTGGCAATTAGTTGTTAGGATGGTGAGGGACTCTGTCGTAGTAATATTTTTTGTGTAATAACTGTAATAAGAGTAAATGGACTTATGATGCATCTGATAAATGATAAACGTCAAATGATTAAAATTTAATTTAGATGTAGTGGTGACGAATATTGCTTATATCAGAACAGGCTTTAAGACTGCTCCGAAGTATTGTTACAATTTTATGGATGAGTTTTATCCTTTGTAATTTTTAATGTAGGTATATAAGGAACAGGGATAGCATAGTCGGGCAGAATATGATATCAATTTATAGATGTAAAATGTCTTAAAATTGGATATTTATACTACCTATTTACAAAGTTGAATTCTTAAATTAAATTTTGTAATTGTAAAAAAATATATATTGTATCGGAATGAATCATTTTGTATGTATCAAATATAAAAAAAAATACTGCTTAAATATTAGGACATGATTTTAAATACCACAGACCATAATCCTACTAGAGCCATCAGCAAAAAAGGCACAGGTTTGAACAAATTTGAAGAATTACAACCATCCTTACTGTTACAAGTGCAGTACTCTATGAATATGTTGTATGTGCCTGTTCTCATGAGACAGAATCTTTCATCACCTTGAATGCCAACTTCTCCCAAGTAAGCGCAGTCTCTGAAGTAACGCCATTCGCCATTAACTGAAAAAGTTAAATTAAAAATCTATAATACTAGTTAGTAATAGTTTGTAGTAGTACTTGTGTAAATCAAAGTGTAAGTGATGATAGGTTAGTTCATGCACACCTGCAGTGATAATATGTAATGATATTTAAGAATAAATGTACATATTTTGCAATAAAGTGCAATTTCATTTGTGAGGCATTACGATTTTCTTCTTTTATATACATATGTCAACTCTGCTAAGCAGGATCGACTTAAAACTATATAGATCTGTGCACGACAGAATAATAAGTGCGTAGCGAAAGTGCAGTGAACGTGTATATAGAATCACTGCACATAGTATGTACGTGCTGACATCACACATCAACATCTTGGAGGAAAAAGGGTTGACTGAGGGGGGGTTGCGCAGCTAGTGGGACTCAAACAACGGAATTCTTAGAAATACGCCAATAGAGGTGTATAGGGCAAATTCATACACCTTTCCTCCGAGATCATGAGATGTTAATATGTGCATATTGTTATTATACACTGTTATCATGTAAAATGTTATTGTAAAATGCTATACTATTGTCTATTTTCTTATATGTTTGTGTTATAATGTTTTACTAATTCATGTTTGTATGTATATATGTGTCTTGCCTTCACTTCCCAAATATGTTAGGATACCTAGGTTATAGGTCAGAATGCTAGGATCACAAATAAAGCCTACCGCCCGCAGTGTGTTTCATTTAATATAAATTTTAAAAACATATAAAGTTAAGGCTAGATGGCGAAGTTTCAGTATCGGCGCCACTAGGTAGCCATACACCCTCAGTCCTCCCATACCCCTTGCTACTCAAAGAGGGAGGAAGGGAAAATAGATTAGAATCAATTAAAGGGCTATAAAGCCCGGCACTTCGCCATAAAAAATAGCCTTGTCCTCCATATAAGAGGAGGACCAACCCAGACATATATGGCTTATAACCTAGAAATTATGTACAAAGTCAGGAAGCGAATAGCATAATAAACTTCCCCAGGGAACGGGGGGATCGCTTGGGCAGCAAGCTTACTATAAAAAGGCAGGACTGCAATCACAATCAAGCCAGTCAGCCAGTTCGCCCTCATCACTCAGATAACAACCTAACAAGTAAAGCAAAATAAGCTCGCTGCCAACCGCCGCTTCCTCTGCACCCCTGTGGTTTAGTGTGAATCAGAGCAGCATTTTTATTTCCGTATTTCACCCCTACACCCCCCCGTTGGACGGCAGCGTGCAGCCTGCAACATTGGCCTTACGGTGACGTCGATCGGCGTTCACCCCCAACAAGATCATACATAAAAATTATCATTACCGGAAATTTGTGCTAAAGCGTAGTGAGGAAGTCGACGTCCTGTGCAGAACAGAGGGTGTAAGTAACAAGGAATATGACTGATAACAGAGGCCAATTTAAGTGATTTAGATTCTATAATATTTACCTTTTTGTCTAATCTTTCGGCACATGTTAGGCCTTTTGCCAGGCAGATGAGGCAGTCCTTTTTCTTGACTGCAGTCGGTAATTGGAACAGTGCTGTTATCAAACGGGTCTGCGCATTTTGGGTCGTTATTTGATCGACAATTCCAGCATTTGATGCTTAACGCTGAAGCAAAAGAAAATACGAAATTAATGATAGACCGTTTGGGTGTGACCAAAATTTGTCAACGACAAAAATTATTTACCATAGTGAACAAAACTTAGCATGATGAATAAAGAGATTATGTATTTATAACAGTGAATCATTGTGTATTAATTAATGTACTACAATGGATAAAAAAGAGTAGAATCAACAATGTCTTTCGCCTGATTTTGTATCGGTTGAAACTTGAAAATATTCCTCTGACTTTGGATAGGTTGATTGACATAACAATAAAGGAAATTTTATTTTTAATTCAAATTAATAAGCCTGGAAGTTGCTTTTTAAGCATAGACATTATCGAGAGTATTTTCTTTTTAACGTCTTCTTAATGCTGAAATATTTAATTTTAGATACTATTTTGCTCAATTTTATTTTATTCCGTAATTCTAAATAACAAGGGGTTATCTTCAGTGTCTGTGTTCACCAATTGTTCCAGTAATTCAAAGCTCTTACTGCAGAGTTGTCGTTAGACAGTTGGATAGCAATCTGTGGTTGTCGTTCGGTACTTCTTTGTATGAACGCACCTGAATATCAAAATCGAGTTGAATCGTTCATTGGTACCGGTACGTCAACGTCAAACGATTGAATGAAATGAAAAGTTTGGGTGTGTACAAAACATAAACGTTTTGTAGAGATTTTTATTTGTGTAAAAAGTCAGTTAGATTAAATCAATATGATATATAAAATATTTCTGTTATTATTATTATGTACACTGCCAGCAGGTAAGTTGAAGTTGCTTTTATTATTATTTGTACAATAATGATCGTGTATGATTTCTTGATTACTTGTACATTACTTTACATATAATTAACTTCCCGTCGATAGTTTTCAGTGTAAGATGTTACCAGTGTGCGTCATCTCAAAATATCAAAGAAGATACGTGTGGAGCGTACCAGAAGTTCGATAGAGAGACTCACATAGCAGTGGAATGTAATAGTGACGAATCCCACATGCCAGGCTCTTTTTGTATGAAACTAACACAACAAGGACCAAAAGGATTTATTTGTAAGTTCAACATACAATTATCTACAAACTGAGTTTTGAGAAGTAGTTCTTGTTAGCACCAATTAATTATTCCTATAAGAGAACTATTGCCTGTGTTGTATTGGCCGCCTTTAGAAAAGCACCACCTCCTCTCTTACCGTGGATGTCGTAAAAGGCGACTAAGATATAAAAAAAACCCTACGACAATCCCTAAGAAATTACAGCACTTCTAAAAGAGTGGGACTCACCAACCCGCTTGGCCAAGGAGGCATTTTTAGGTCATACATCCCTCATGCATAAG
This sequence comes from Sesia apiformis, assembly GCA_914767545.1. Taxonomy (NCBI): domain Eukaryota; kingdom Metazoa; phylum Arthropoda; class Insecta; order Lepidoptera; family Sesiidae; genus Sesia; species Sesia apiformis. The sequence continues at coordinate 11,451,228 of OU611963.1, read as the reverse complement.
ACAGTTTACTTGAGGAGTTTCATGTAAAGCAGTCCATTGACTGGTTATGGTTACATTCTTTAAGAAGAGTACAACATTTTTTAATGACTGCCCTGTAATATTGTATAATATGACCATAACAACCACTGATAGTATCCAGGCCATCTTATTTTTCTATACTATAAATATTTCCCAAAAAGGGAGTAGGAGGAGTAGATGACGAAAATCTCTTATTTGGTTTTACTTCTATAAAAAAATACTTATTTTTCATCTTTTCCAACCCATTTTCTATATTCAGTTTAAATCCCAAATGTAGAAAACATATTCAACATTGTTTTTTCTTCACATTGGCATGTATGCAGATGTAGCAGGGTCAAGGGTAAGAGTATCAAATAAAGCCACATAATTTCAATAAAAAAAAAAAACATTAAATATATAACAGGAAGATGTGGGTGTTACATAAGTAGACACTAATACTAATCAGCCTATATCTCTTCTCTACTGTATATAGGTCTCTCCCAAGGCTTGCTATACTCATCATACAACATCTCCATAGTAGGATCCAAAATGAGGACGTTTGCCAAAGAACTAAAGTTGGCATATTGAAGTGACAATGGGCAGATAATATTTGCCACAGGACTGATAACCCATGGGGTAGATGAGTCCTTCAGTGGAGGCCATGTACTGAGACGCCCAGTGTGGCAAGCTCTCCAGCCAGGTGGACCAACAACAAAGAAATTTGCCAGTGGTGATTCAATGAGAAGAGTTGAGGATTGTGTATAGCGGCGAGCCATAGGAGAGGCCTCTATACTAATACCAATAAGTGATAAAATCTGTACTCCTTCTTGTTCCTTTATAATTTCTCTTTACGAATACAATTGAACTCTTAAAGGGGTGAAAATTTGTATGGAAAAAAATATTTGATGGTCCTATTAACTTGAAACTTTCTATAAATATTCTACAAAATTATTATAACTACAAAATAAAAATTATCCATCTAGTGGGAAGTGGATACTGTTGACAGTGGACACCCATGGTACATACCAACTTTAGTCCAGAATGACAAACTTTGGCATGCCCCAGGATGCGCTGTCTACCTTTGTTGATGTAAGAATGGATTGTGAAAATGAGAAGGGATAGGATAGGATGGGATGCGAATGGGCTCTTGCATCTCATTCACTACTGAAACACGTATGTACATTGGGGAATTTGATGAAGTGGAAAATGCAGTACATTTCAAGGTAGTCTTCTGTGAGAGAGGGGTTAATTATGTCAAGGGCTCAAAAACAGGATATCAAATTTTATATGGAATCACTTATAGAGGCGTTACATAAAATTCAGAAGTTTTTAAACCTCTTTTTTTGAAATTGTGTTTACGTTATTAAGTCCACAGAGCGCAGCCGCAACTGCTAATAAATAAACAGTAGTAATAAAACTAATGGTTAATATTTTCAGGGGATGGCCGATGGCGGCAAGTCATTAGGCGATGTGCATCTGTAGCCGACACGGGCGTCACTGGGGTATGCAACTGGGGAGTGTACGACAATGGAGTGTACTGGGAGGAATGTTACTGCTCCTCAGATGAATGTAATCATTCATCTATTTTACAATCTTCTGCCTTTCTCACACTTAGTACTCTTTCTATGGCATTCATATACAAATGTTTATTGTGACTTATAAGCTATGTAGTGATAGGTGTGTCCGTGCCTTAGAATGTAACTTTAACCGTCCATTTTATGTAATCATACCAATTCATGCCTTTATATCATGCCCTCTTTTGTGCATAACCTGTTATTAACACAACTGGGCATCAGTTTTAAATATATTGGTACATAAATCAAAAAAAATCCTGGATGCCCAGTTCATAGCAAAAAACATTGGACTACTCATCAGATCCGGACCACGGAAATGTTGGGGCCCGTTACTGAGTTGGTACATAATCTTATAACAAATGTGATTTTTACAGACTAATTATTTTTGATTTATTACATGTATCGTATTACATGGGCCCCCTAAAGTCCAAGCTCACATACAGATGCACCTTATCACCGGTATAACACCGTAACTAACAAATAATAACCGTAATAACACCATGCTACCATACCGGTGCTACCATGAAAGATCGGTATAATTACTCATTTACACTTTCATTCGTAATGTCACAGCAATAAAGTTCATTTTTAACTGAAACTGCTTGAAGTAGTAAAGCCAATGAATCTGATATTTTACATAAAAATAAAGTCATAAAAAAAAGAAAGTGTAATTTTTTATACAAAATTAGAACTGAGGTGAATTAATGTAATGAAATTCTTGGTATATTCTTATATCTGTGCACGTCGGGAATAAGTTAATAAGTCGAAATAAACTGTTTTTCAAGGGCACAGTTCAATTTATATTTATTTATTTAACAATTTATTGTTCACACAACATGAAATAAATAAAAAGTAAGTAAAAGATGTACAAAAGGCAAGTTGCTGCGGAGATTTCTTCACCTGAATATCGAGATATTATTTTAATGCTGAAATCAATTTCTCTTAAGCTGTCGAGTATTGAAGGAAATTGTTTTTCTTGTAAACCCAGAGTGATTCAACGTGCTACGTTTTCTTATTTAAAATTGTATATATCTGGATTTATTAACTTACTCCTACCATGTATAGATATAATACATATATTTTAGTTAGAATATAAGTATTTTTTATTGCACACCACAGATAAAAATACAATAATACAAAAGGCAGTCATCGCTAAAAGCGATATAATAGGTCTTGGTGTAATCCGTCCATATAATTTGCATTCCAGAAGTTGAATTTTGTTTTTTATATAATTTTACAGTTTTATGTAAGTTTAATTAATATATAGTTTTATGTTAATTATATAATTATTGTCTTTCGTGTTGAAACAACATGACATAACTGTCGTGCTTGAACGACAAATTCTACAAAGGAACTATCAATTTTTATCTATTTTTACTCCTAGATCAACCAAAATAGAGAGATGTAGCATTACGGCCCTAAGTGAGGCCTTCGCATGGCGGTCAAATTGACCTCTTGTCAATTTAATTTGTCATTTATCGGCAAGAAACCACCAAGAACGATATTTTTGACGTACTATGTGGTCAATTTAAAAAATATATCAGAAATATAGTAATATAGTAATAATTGACAAACAAGACTTTTTCTACATAAACTGAAATAGGTATTTATTAGCGATGTAATATTTCGCGGTAAATGTGTTTTCGTAAGTAAATAAGTAAAGCAAAGACTTAAAAACGTAATTATTCTTAACTCGTTTATGGTACCGCGGGATCGCGAGTCGGTGAGTAGCGCCCAGGCACGTGCCGATACCTGGTAAGTGTTGCTGAAGGTCGGTGTGTGTTCACGGTGTAGTGAGGGTGAGGTCCTCGTCTCCGCCGGCGGGGATGGTGTATATGTGTAGCCTGCAAATGTAGTTTAAGAACCTCATTGGCAGAAGTAATTGGGTCGTCGGCAAGCATAAAACATTTCTCAGCGAGGTACCTGTATTGGGAGGTATTGACTGTACCTGCGCTAACTCGCACTCGCCTCGGGTACAGAGCGAACAAGAACTTTGGGCGACAAGTCACAAGAAATTATCCATCTATATATTTTGGTTTCATCGATATTTTTACTCTATACCCGCTTCTATATAAACGCCATCAGTTATTAAGAATATTAAAGTGTACCTACTTAAACCTTTAATTTTAATGTCGAAATATTAAACTACAAAAATATGTGTCTATTAAAAATCTATTCCAATGTCAATAATAGCTACAAGAAATAAAATTATATTAAAACACCCGATATGGAAGCCAATTTTTTATGAGTAGCTACATGAAGATGTAGATGTTTTGTTTTATTCCTCTTTTTAAGGGACTTTTATGCCTTTTCACATGTCAGTTCCATCGTACCCTAAACTTACATTCTACAACATTAAAGATGTACATGTAAGAAGAAGAAGGTACATGTTTCAGAAAATAAATTGTTCTGGTACTTCAAAATTTTGTGTTATTTGTATAGAAGAGTCCAAGAGTAAATAGACCTATTAAAAATCTTTATACAGACAAGATTTTTTTTTTAAAGGTTACCTATTAGGGGCGTAGACATAGCAATAATAATTTTATAATAATATGTATGTAGAAATTTAATGTGTACTTAGAAAGTATTAAAACTGTGTATATGAATGCACAATGGCTTACTCGTTATTAAAATCGGACAATTTATTTTTATAATAAATAGCCGATATTTTTTATTTTATCCACTACCTATTGTCATTTAAGAAATGCAATAAAACAAAAAATATATAATTAAATAGCTCTAAAATCTTTGTATCGGAAAAACATCATTTGTGCTAGATAAATTAGAATTATTTTCCGTTTTAATACCGCATTTTAGAGTGAACTTTAGAATCCTTTTACTTGAAAACGACGGAATTGGCACAATTTTTGTATTTGTAATATGTAGAAGCCCTAATAATTTCACAAATATAAAGTAGCATTTCGTATTTGAAGATAGAAATATAATGTCAGTTTTGTAGCTACGTAATAAGAGAATATCGAATAACCGAAGGAAGTCTGGTTTATTTTCAAAAATTAAAGTATCGAAAAAATCTGTTATATAATATTACCGATCTGTATCTGATCTGATCTATTATCTGTTATATAAGACTACCGATTAACAAAGTTGGTGGAACCCCTACATGGTGTGCAAAGACTCCAAGTTCCATTCAAGGCCAGCAAAGTTTTTAAAGATGGATAATATTCGATGTCGATGATGAATTTGTGTTCATGTGTATCTTAGGACCATGATACAGCTTAGACCCATGATACAGCCAAGCGTGGCCCATTGTATGTGACATATTGTGGTGTTGATTGATATATAAAAAATACCGGATTATATTTTTGTATCCCCCCAAAATGTGTATGTTGGTAACGAAAAAGAAGTCGTTTAAGTAAAATATTGTTTCTATCTAATAAAAAAAAAATATCTGGTATATTATTGTTCCTTTTTATTATGTGTGCGCTGCTAGGATGGCTATGTGTTCTTTATAAAAAGACGATAATCTTAGTAATTTGAAAAAAAAAAACGTAATTTCATGTATTGACATGTTCCAATTCATGTTCCAAGTCGAATCACGAAATTTGGCTGGTGTCAAAAAGTAATCCGGTATACATAATGGTCTTGTAAGATTGAGCATTTTCTTTTTGTTTAATGTTAAGACTTTTTGATATTATAGATACTTGTTAAATAAGTATAATTTTTATACAAGAATTAAATTGAATCTACCAACTTAAAATGTGTTTTAATAATTATACCAACATATCGAATTACATTAAATCGATTTAGTAAAGAAATCGTATTAGGTACCTACTAACCGTAAATGGTTTCCATACACAACAGTAAGTAAATTATGAGTAATCGATATTTACCCAATGCCATTGTGTATAATTTACTGTTGTGATGAGAAAGTAGATAGGCACCCGTGGGCTATCACCATTCTATTAATGCTATTATTTTTCCAATTAATATTCAAAATTTATTTTTCCAATTAATATTCAATATTTATTTTTAATTAACATTTACTTTTAGAGGCTGTACACACGTAGCAACTTTGAATCATTAGTTTCTGCAACTGGTAAATCGCTGCAGATAAATGATTGTGAAATAATTACCTACCATGAAACCTATAATTCCAGGAACAAACGTAGCGATTCTAGTTGTGGGTTGCTGCAACCGATGATAGATACCAAGGTCGATTACCGAACATGGTAACTCAAAAGTTCCCAGTTGCTGCAACTAGCAACTTAATTTTTTTCATTAGTGCCGAGAAACTGCGACGGATTATAAGAGCAGCAAGTGTTACTTCTTCGAAATCCATCGTCACGCTGGCTGTTCTTGCTTGTTTGTCGCTTGACCTGCAAACTTGATCGGAAATGGAAAGTTGTGGTCGCTCGCAACTGTGGATAGTTACCACAACCGGCAACTGCATGTTACAGTGAACTATTAATACCTTGGCGTCGAGACTCGCTGCGTCGAGCGGAAATCCTTACCACGCTTCTATTGCCTCACCGTTGAATCAGTACGGACCAAGAGAAACGTAAATAAAAATTTTGTTATTTACTTTAAATGATTTACTAACTTATAATCACAGCATCAAGTCGCATTTCAATTTGAATAAAATACTGATTGAAATATTTAAGAACAACATTACAATAATTACATTATTAGGTTGATTCTTGAAGTGGTATTCGTCTGATCCCACTGGTGCATTCTTTTTCAATATTTCTTAAATACCTATAGATACTTTCCATGAAAATAGATTTGACTATTAATATATATATCATTTAGGTACCTACTCATTTACGTACAATCATTTCAAGATCTTTTAATTTTTTACACCCAGAGAAATCCGTAATGTATTATTGCCGGTGTTACAACGGCCGGTGGTGGCATCTAAAAGTTGCTACGTTTGTACAGCCCCTTAATTATTAATATTATTATCAATGTTCCGCACTCTCTTGTTATTTGCGACTGCTAATTCCTATTAATTAGCAAGGCGTATGTTTGTTTCGGTCAACGTTCTGTGTACTGTAGGTAGGAACCTATATAGGGATATATCGTCAGGTCCTACTAGTGCAACCTACAAATTGTCGATTTTCAATTTATTTCAATTTTGTTATTAAAATCTTCAGATTTATGGACCCCGTAATTTTTATTTCAAAATTCTCATTAAGTACTTTCCGAAATATATTAGTTGTAAACTGGCACAATTGAATGATTTTTTGGATACAGTGCAACATAAACTGTTGCAAGTCAGTTTTGTGGAACACGTTTTTTGTGGAGCGCATATTCAATTTCATCTACCATTTTCACCAGTATGGAGAACGCTCCAAAATAAGATATATATTATAAATGCATTTTTTCAATAATCTGTTTATTTGCTTCATATTTAAAAAAATCCAATAATAAAGCGGTCCAAAAGTCAATAAATGATCGATTTAATCAAAAGTAAACGTGAAAAACCTGATGAACTAATAGGAACTTAGGATTTTGATGAATTCGTTTATTTTAATTCAGAAAATATTGCTGAAAATTACAAAACACATAATTATTTTGATATCATAACAATATAACTTTATTACCATGTCATTGGTTTCTCTCACCATTTCACCATGTTTCTTTGCTTCGACATAGCTTGTAGAATTAGCATGCTAAAGTGGCAATGGGCAGATCATATTTGCCTTGGGACCGAGAATCGATGAGGTAAACGAGGCCTCGAGTGGTAATCACGTGAGGAGAGATGGTTGTGGTTATAGGAAGATATTATACAGAGAGATGGCGGAACGCCCTCCGACCAGATGCACCGACGACTTGAACAAGTACGCCGGTGATGACATGATAAGAACAGCCGAAGATCGTGTGTGGTGGCAAGTTGCCGGAGAGGCTTTAAAATTAATTACAAGTATACTCGTACGTTTAAGGCGCATCTCTACCTGTGGAGTAAGGGATAGCAACCCGCTACTACAAGCGTTGAGAAATTAATTAATTATTTTATTTAATAATTATGCCGTGAATAGGATCGCTAAGTAGTTGCATTGTGATCTAAGACTCATGTCAATAGTTAAATTAAAAAGTTTCTACAAAAGATTTAATCTTTACTCTTGTGTTAAATTTTCTTTCAAAGTCCAAGTTATGTAGTGTTCTTAAATTAAATTTTAATTTATGTTTTTAAGAGATACCATTAAAAAAATATCATTAATTTAGGAATCATATTTTATTATTAATGAAAAAAAATTAAATTAACAATTTATAATTTAAAATGTCTTTTTTCATTTACACCATCCCGTTCATTCAGAGAAAGAAATCATGAAGCTAATTTTTGGAGTTAGAAACTATGAATTATTTTAATTTAGAACTAGTTTAAATAGCACTCTTGACTAAAAATTATCTCGTAAACTAGTGCAAGTAAAAAATGCATAAAATGCCAATAGTTAAGAGTAGGTACAATTGTAAGAAACACTTTTAGAAACCGTTCAATAGTAATTAAATAAGTAAATACTTTAAGATTCCAAATGTGGTTATTTCTATAGTTAGTTCAACCTTACTAGGTTGAAATCAAAGTGGTAGTTGTATCAGTTCATAAGTGTAAATATCATTACAACATTCATTTCTTCTTTACAATTCATTAATTTCTTTACAACTAAAGAAGTACAAACGACACTTTCTCAAAAACTATAAATAAACACAAATGATTAGGTATATATGCCCCGACTAATTGCCCCTACTTTCCTCTTTACTTAAAATACAATTGTATAAAATTTGAGACATATTTCTTAAGTTATGAAAAAGTTACACGCCGCAGAAACTTCAAATCGCTCTCGTGTAAAGTACAGATTTTGCACTTGTATAGGTAGGTATATAGGACCTGACGAGTTCAACAATACAAATGGAATCTCGTCTTTGTGCTAACTAGAGCTTTATATCGATGCCCTGTTCAGCAGTAGCATTGATTTTTTTGTTCACTGAGTGTAAGTGGAATTAATTAGCCATATTTTGTAAGTTACTTTTGTTCAGACAAAAAAGATCAATTCGTACATCCAAAGTGGCCGAGAACTTTAATCTTTTTAATGTACCTACTGTGGAATACGTTAGTTATAGGCGTAGGATTGTGTATGAAGCGTAATGTGTATTAGAATAAAATAAATATAAAAATACAAATATAATATAATAAATGTCCTTTAAATTATTATATTATTAGAACACATGGATTTTCTTAATTGGTAAAGCGGGAACCACTGGCCACCGTCGAGCACAGGACTACTCGTAACAAGGAAGTTAGACAGTCTGTGTTTGTATTAAACCCGAAACCGGAAACAATGGATTCCATTCATGATTCTGAGTCCACTGACGTGGACATTTTACAAATCTTTAATTGCAAACATTTTTTTTAGTGTTACCAAATTTTCATACAAATTTTCCAACAATAATGAACAAAAACTCGTTATTTTTAGAAAAAAAGATGTTACATTATAGGTACTTACCTACTTATATCAATGAACTCGGAATCATGACTAGAAACATAGTTTCATGATTCGTACGCATTCTGTATTCAAATATAATCAAAACACAGTAATCGTTGTGTCGAACACTGTAGGTAGCTACTGAACAAATGAAAGTGACATAACACAGACAATTGCCCCGAGCGGCTCGGAATGACTACTTTCAGCCCTATATTAAAAAGTTAAATTTGAGTTTAAATTGTCATCACTTTGCCGCCATTCTGAAATTAGACGAAATGTAATATTATCTGAAAAAAGGACCCATATTGTTCTGTTACTTCCGCCGGTCTACTGCCGGGGGAGCCCTTAGGTTTGTTGCTGCGCACACTTTTTGCTCCTGGCTGACCGCTTTCTGCGCTCGCCCTAAACCATACTTGTCCGGTGAGTATTGAAAGACCATGGCCACAAGAATTTAGCCATTCCGAAAAAAAGGGACTATATTGTGCCGTGTAGTGTCGGTCGGCTGTAGAATAGTACCACCCATCTCTTCCCGTGAGTACCACAAGGCGACTAATGTATAACAAAGCGAGTACCACAAGCCCTGAAGAACAACACCATTTCTTCATATATGGCAATGGTGCAATTAGACAGTGTCAAGTTTTCTTCGTAATAAACAATTTCAAAGTCTAAAACGTATCCTGTCAATGGCTAGCCCCGTCGAAGTAAGTCAGGAGTGATAGTAGGTTTACTGAGGACGAAAGGACTGAGGACTTGAAAGCACAGGAAAAACGCAGTCCCACGCTTTTATCTGATTGTCACAAACACCACGCACGAGAAACACTGAAGTTTAATTAACTATCACTATGAAATCACAAAACGCCTAATAAAACAATCAAACAAAAACTCATCATTCACGTCTCGAGTTCGCGCCAAAAGGCCCTATTCTTTATTGCTTTATCTTAAAAATCAGATATTAGGATAAGTCTATTTAAACAGAATTTTAAAAACATCAACTTTTAAGTTGAGCTGCGATTTCATCCGAGTGAACTTTAGTGAATCCCATGAGAATTATATAATGGACCTAGAACAAAAAGAACGCTAAATGTTAACCTGGGTGCATGATCTACAACTATGGCAAGTTTCATTACAATTCGTCCAGTAGCTATTGCGTGATGTGCGTTTATACGGACAGATACAAATCCCAAAATTTATTGTTTTCGGTTCTATATCATTCGTACTCTACATTGTAATCACTTTTAGAAAAAAATATTTTATGTACCGACACGGCTTTGTTATGCTTTTATTATATATAACTAGTTTATTGCATTATAAATTGTCCATTTTATCTCGCAAAAGTCCTCAATGTCATCAGATCTTTTATTTTGAATTTTGTTTCTTTTTTATTCTATTTCGACATCCAAAAGATTCCAGATGAATAGTTACAAAGAATTTTTTACACCCACTCGAACAAAGTCGTGACCTCGTTACGCTACTAAATAACATCGTAAATGGGCATTCCTCGAAAAACCGTCGTAACTACGTTCGTTGCTAAAAAAAAGGCTGTTTCTCAAAAAAATTGCTACTGAAAATGCCCCTTTGAAATACCTCGCACTTTTTATATTAAGCGAGAACTTTCGCTACGAAATGAGAAAAACGTTTTCGATACTATAGGCAGGCCACAGATTTTTCGCAATCATCACAAATTCGAAATCCTAATTTGATGCCGATTTCTTACAGAGCAAAAGCAAAAATAACATTGTGTGTAAAATTAAGAAATAAACATATAACACATCGTTTAATCAACGACAGCGATTGTTACCTTAATAAATATGAATTTAAAATGAAGCTAATTTAGCAATGAGCACTTGCTGAGACTTGAGTCAATATTCACATGTCCAAACCGTAAATTATTTTCTGTTAGGTACTTATTTTACTAACATTAGTTTTTTAAGGTTTTCTTTAGATTGTATTTACTAACAAATTATGGACTCCGTCTGAATAATAAACGAATTTATTATTTAATTTAAAAAGATCTTCTCTCACATCGATCACCTAATAAACACTACACTGAGTTTTAAACTCAAAAGTACGGAACACAGATCATATCAAATACTAACTAATTTTGCATATTTTAAAATACTTCACGCTTTCAGTTCTACGAAACTGCTACGCAGCTACAGAGAACCTACGAGTGGCTACGATGTGCTAAAAAAAGTGCACCTAGTTTTTACGATAAATATATATTATATGTATAGATTATGTAATATTTATTATTATTTATATAGTGGTATTTCTTTGTGTTTTACTTCTTGTCCTGCTTTGATTTTGCCACGTGCTATAAAATAGCTGTGGAGCGTGAATTAAATGTTGGCAAAGGAAGCCATGGCAATATTATGGCAGTGACAACTTAAAACATGTGAAAATACAAGCCTAAGCAAGAGCTTATTCAACAAGTAAAGCGGACACGGGGGACCCAACTATTGCAAATATAAATATTATTTATTTGAAATAAAGCCAGAGTTTGTCGTCAATGTTTAGTTTTTTTATAGAAAAAAAACGGCAGACGAGCATACAGTCCACCTGATGGTAAGTAGATACTGTGATCCATAGACATCCCCGATACATGCCAACATCAGTCCATAATGACAAACGTTGGCACGCTCCCGGATGCGCTGTCTACCTTTGCAGATTAAGGAATGGGTTGGGAAAATGGGGAGGGAGAGGATGGGATGGGAATGGGCTCTGACATATCTCACTCACTACCGAAACACGTATGTACATTGGGGAAATATTAGAAAGTAGGAAATGCAGTACATTTCAAGGTAGTCTTCTGTGAGAGATGGGTAACGTGGCCAGTCGAGTGCGCCCAGCGGCTGTGGAAGTGCAGCATGCACTCTCCGCCTACCACGTATACGTGTATGTAACGTATACTTAAAATATGTATTTCTGAAAAGGATTTATGAATATGAGTCGAAAACAAAAAAAAATGGTTTTCTTCTGTTTGTCTGTCTGTCCACGCATCACGCAAAAAAGGAACTAGTACATATTATACTAACTATGTTTAAGATCACGCGGACGAAGCCATCACAATGTTTCCGATTTTTTTCGTGTCATTGCTCTAACTTTAAAACGCTCTGTCGCGTTTACAGTTTTACAACCTCACTAAACACGAACGAACACATAGGCACAATTAGTATTAAAAAAACATTAAATAGATACCATCCACCTATTTATTCAAATACAAATCTTAGCGCAAAAATGTAGATTGAAGGGAACTCGAGCGAATCATTTTAATAACGAAATAATTGCACGGAGAGTGCTTGAATTTTAAAACCGCCAACAGGAGCACAACGAGCGAGTTAGTCTTCTGAGAATGTCATTTTCATTCGATCTAATGAATAAGGTTGTTCATTGAGCTTTCGCCCGCTGTCGTCCTTTCTCGGTGAACTTCGGGCGACTTCGTAGGTCTTTGTATTCAATCGCGCAATTCCCGCATTGCAGTGGATCTCTTCTGACTCATAACTTGAGTCACTAATCAGAGCGAGCAAATAGGCGCGGCATCTTTCCCCGGTTATTTTCTAACAGCAAATCCCGGTCGAGCCTTGGACATTTTCCCGTAGGCTTCAGTGCTCAGTACCCTGAAAGCTGCGGAGGGAAATTATCTCTTCGGTTGCTTTTCCCGGGCCGTTTCATAAGGAATGATTAAGTAACCGTTTAGAGCGATTTCAACTTAGAAGATAGTGATGCGATTTTGGACCTGTTTTTGGATTTTGGATTCTGTGCAGCTTTAGTGATATTTGTGTTATAAAAGAGTGATAAAGGGACAATTAGTGTTAAGACAGAAAATCAGCATCGCGTAACGCCGGAGACAGAAACGCACTTCGGACGGTAAGTTTTTTTTAATAAATCTTTTTATTGATTGTTTTTATTGATCGGTTCGTTGTTTTTATGGGAGGGGGTCATGATAATGGGTTAAAGGTTACGACCTTTGGACCGAAGCTGCGAGTCTGGGATAGCGCCTACGTTACCTAACTACTTTTTTAATAACAAACATTGCTGCCTTAGAATTTTCCTAAAACCGCTTTTAATTAAAGCAAACCTCTTGGATTAAATAAGAAAACATCATTGTAATTAACTTCTTTGTTAAACCAAATTACTATCTACTTCGTTTATTATAATGAGGTATGTAGATAGGTAGGTATTGTATTGACGTCGTGTTTTCAATGTTTCAATCACGAACCCAATAAAACTGATTATAAGGAAAATAACATTAAAACAGGAAGGAGCGCCACAAAATTTATCATTTCATTAAAATAATACCTACCATTTTACCCTCAGGACTTGCAAAGTCACTCATTTACAAAAAAATATTTGGGTATCGACAGAGATTATTTTGCTTTGAATAAATTCTTTCAATAAGAATTTATTCAAAACGATGACTAGGCATCGATCTCATCTCCTGCGTTATATATATTTATTCTGTGTAATAATGACTTTATATGTCTCAAAGCTCTCATAGACTTTTATAGATATACGATTATTTTATTCTGATGTGCCTACTGTTTCCTAAACTACGTAAACACCACAGATAGGATATTTTATTGCAGTGATTGATTGAGTCTCATAATTCCATTTAACGAATACCACTATAATTAAGTCTGTTTGTTACTCGATCACCCTCCAACAAAGCAGTCGATCGTAATGATATTTTGAATTAGGGGATATGGGACTAAGGACAAGCATTTTAATTTTGTATCCAGATCCATTACAAAGTTCCTGCTGATAATACCATTATAAATTCGACACGAATGAACTCACGAACACGGCTAGTACCTAAGTTTAAAAAAGCAAAACTCTAAATGTAGATACTCTTCCAAAGTTAAGAGCCGCTGCTAAGAAGTATAAATAATGTGAGAATGTGTTTACCGCCTACTTCTTGCCTTATTAGCTTATTACACCCACACACACTTATGCAATCGAATTAACAGCGATGACCCATGCGATATCAACGAATGAACTTTGAGGACCTTTTCGGTTGGTTGATTAATTAAAGACAAGTAGACAAAAAACAAAAGTAATTATTAGGGATTTTATTGCTCGGTTTCGCTTCCCTGAAGCGCCGAACACTACCCCCTCGGGCCAGAAGTGTGGACTCAGAAACACACCAGCAACCCGGAGCACATAGGTCCTAAAATTACTAGACGTATATTTGGACTCCAGACGCCGCAGCTCCACCTTCAGCGGTTCCACCCGGGTCTGACCCTGGAGTCTCTCTACTACGTCACGTGTAGTTACACAATAGATATAGACTAAGTTATGTCGCGCTCTTTACTGTTAACAATAATGCTGCTCTTAAATAATTGCCCCTATATTAGAAGTGCATTGAGTATGAATAAGTTGTTGTCACACAGTGGCCGACGAATTCAAATCAATTTGTACGATTGAATGAATGTGGGTTGAATCATCAAACAACACTGCACTAATAGGTATTTCATCATTGCGAATTGATCATCTCTGTCATTCATACATACTTAATAAACGAGCATTTAATGATGTTTTAAGTTTTGTGAGTAAATAATAATCGTTTCTTTTTGATACTGATATTCTCTTATACTTACAGGATTTTTTACTATTTTTTTTTTATAGACTAGTGGGCGGACGAGCAAGCGGTCCCACGTGACCAATTTGTATGTTAATAGTACTTTTTTGAAGTTCTGGCAAAAAGATAAGAAAAAGATATTACATAAAAACCTCTAGCACGTCTGGAGTTCTCTATAATAACACATTGTTTTGTATGAATCATACATTGCCATCAGCCCTGGTTTTTCACTGCTAGATATAGGTGCGCCAACACACAAGATTTCATGCTCCCCACATCAAGCTTTAATACTATCGGTGACTTAAATCATCATGCTTATAACAAATAAGTATAACACGATTACAGTTACGTAATTATATTATGTATAATCGGAATGACTATCTATAAAAAGTTTCTGATATCAATGTTCATTTGTTCATCGTATAATTAATTAAAAAAAAAGTTTTCGATTATAATAACCGTATCAAGATAATTATTATATGATTACGAAACACGGAACACTCGTGAGTGATATCAATAGCTTTGCGAGTAGGTATACACTTACTCCAAAGTGGTTCATTCTATAGAGGTCGATAATAAAGATAACTTTTACATGCACCTAACTATACTATTAATCGATAAGAAACTAGTAAACAACTTTATTAGATTGAGTATCTACTTCAACTCTCTGTTGCTATCTCAACAGTAGGATTAATTATTTCGGCTTAACTTACGAAGCAATAGGTGTCGCTGGGGGGTCCATAAAAACAAATATCTACCAGAACAAATAAAGAACGCAGATTTCAGGTAGTCTGCGCCTGACAATCTGTCGTTTTTAAACTATTTGTCGTTTGTGTTATTTATTTATACCTTTTATCGCATCTCCTGATATATCTCTATCTGTTTAACCGAAAGGTTAGCTGGTAATGACTGCCTAAAGCCATTTAGTACCATAAATGTGTAATAAAGTTTTTTAAATAACAATATATAAATAAATAATAGAAAGCAGGAACCTGTTACGTTTTCACTCAAATGGACACAGACAGTGATGTTTAATTAAATTTTAAAGACAACGTGCATGCACTTACCCACATAAACATTGTTTATAAATAACAGGAAAATGTTAGTGGCAATAAAAACATTAGCCTTCGCCCACGTCAGCGTAAGTTTAGCATACATAAACAGAGAGAGAGCACAGTTTAAACATAAACAACATATATATATGTAGTTTAGCAAACAACGAGAATTGTGTCATTTAGAAAGATATTAGAGGCTAGTGAAAATAAAACAATTCGATATCACGTATGCAATAACATATTTAATTCAATTGATAAGAAATGGTGCCATATGGTGAATTGTGACAATAAGGACAGGTATAAAATTTAGTTAGGTAAGTGAATTTTAGTTGATAAGAATATTTTATTTTTATTTATTATTAATATTTTTTTTTGTGGAAACTTTAACAATTGTATGGGCTAAAGGCCCGAAATAAATAAATTTATTATTATTATTAATATAAACCGTAGCTCTAGCCCTTTTAGCGTCCATTGCTGGATATGGGCCTCGCCATTTACATTGTATTGTGTATGATGAGTCCTGATGATGAGTATGATGAGCATAAAAGAGTATTATGATTATTGTGCGGAAATCTTTACTTGCGCGGAAATCTTTCCTACTCAGAATCAATTTGGCTTGTTTAGGTTAAGGTTGTCTGAGCCGATCGCAAAGTGTACGCTTTGTTCAGTCTGGGTAGAAAGGATTAAAGAAAGGTGTTTAAACTTTTTTTTTAAACGACGCAATAATTCTTTCTGCCCAGAAACAATTTGTTTGAAATAATTCGTATGCTAAAGCGACTAGGCCGTCGTCACGCCGGTTGAAGTCCAATAGTGATAAGGAGAAGATAAACTCTTTATTGGACACCGGTACATGTTGCAAAAAAGACAATAGATAGTGCAATAAAGAAATAATGTATTTATATACATACACACATGCGTACAGAAAGAACTAAGGAACTAGAAAAGATAAAGGAAAATACATTGCCGTAAGAAAACTGTTAATCTGTTAATAGTGTTCTTTCACGAGTCTTTTAATGCCCGAAATTGAGCTAGGTAAAGGTAATGCGGTCCATAAGCGAACCGCTTTGACAGTGGAGGAACGTGAATAGAAAGTAGAAGAATGGTCAGAATAGCTAGTGTAATGGGATAAACAAAACTTCGTTCTTGCTTTTACTCTCTATTCCCATTTATCCTTCCCTCCCTCCAAAAGAGCGAGGATGGAATAGGAGACAGAACATATACTCTTCGCCCTATTGTGTCTACTCCTTATTTCCCATCCTTCCCGATTATGCTGTTCTCGTGAAACGTACAATCACATTTTATTATTTTAACAACACTATTTTGATACAATAGAAATTAGACGATTTTAGGCCAATCGGCCCATTTGGTAGTAGACCAGTCTGCTTTGTAAAAGGTTTGTTTAAAGACACGATTGCTCGGGTCTGCACGTTCGTCTTCGCCTTTTCATTTGTCTCTAGACGCACGACGCAAGGGATTCCTTGCGGATGCCTTAGGGATTCCTGAGGCCGTTGAGTGAAGTTATTGATCCCTAGTGCGTTATTTATTTATAATTTTTATAACCCCCATAGGGACTGTTTAACATGAACCCGAGAAATGAAGTTGAGTTTTTGTTTGATTACTATAAAAATTGTGTATTGTGCATTTTGTGAGTTAATAGTGAAAGTTTATTAATATTCAGTGTTTTTTGTGCGTAATGTTTGTGATAATCAAATAAAAGCGTGAGACTACATTTTTCGTGTGCTTCCATGAAGTCCTCTTCTGTCCTCAGTAACCTACTATCACTTTACTGAGCGACTCCCGACTTACTACGACGGGACTGGACATGGACAGAATAGGTTTTAGACTTTAAAATTGTTCATTGTGAAGAAAACTTGACACTGCTAATTGCACCATTGCCATATATAAAATTTTCTTCTTCTCTTTCCTTTTTCTTTTTATATATGGCAATGGTGCAAATTGCCATATATAAAAATAAAAATGGCCCCTATTGATGGAATAGAAATTCTAATTCCATGCAATCAAAACAGGAGCCGTAAACGTCGAGTTTACATATACGATTCCGTATTCAAATAACCATTAGTCTCTGTCAACGTAAAGGTTGACGATAAAATCTCTCGTGTTTACGACGTATGTTGGGGAAGGATCGATGGTGAACAAACACAATGGTACAAACACAACTGAACAAGCAGGTCACAAGACAAAAATCGTGAAAACACAGTTTGCAAATGAAACTAAGGAGGTGTTGATTCCGAAACATTTATATTCTACGGGCTTTAACACTTGACTCGACGTAATAGGTTAGTATTCTGTGGTAATAACTACCACCGTCTTTGTTTACGCAGTAAACAAACAAAGCGGTAGTGTGTGTATAGAATAAGTCAGTGAATAATATAATAGGTCGGGGAGGACTGTCAAAACTACTTGTTGCAATTTTTTGGCCAAAAATCGCAGAATTTCTAGAGCAATGGGAGCATGACACTATCTACAAGATGGCAATAAGTTATTGATCAAAACGGCACATATTTATTATAAGTAAATATAATTAAACTTTAAAAAAATGTTGTCTTGAATTTCTATATAAAATACGAAGAAACTTTCTCCTCGACCTATTATGTAATAGTATAAAGAGTAAGTAATTTTGCAAATAAAATCAGACGCAATTAAGGTGTAATCTCATTTCCATCACCAAAATCCAGCACTCGCCCCGGGCCTATCTGAAACTGCATCCAATCCTATTTAGATACTTGTTCAAGGCGACTCCCTGAAATTAGTCCAGTGTTCTACATTCATGACTTCAACCCACTAGCAACCACCCAGCCACCACTTGCGTGAGTATAACCTCTCATGCGGACAAGACACCTTTATCCGCGAACAGTCTTGTGAATTTGTTTGACTGTGAATGAGAAAACCACAACCAATACAACTTTATCCTACCATTGGGCTCTTGAGTACTATGGGGCAATGTACCATTGCCCCATAGTAGGGCTCTAGGTTTAGGGATGCAGGGATTACTCTGCCACTTAACTACACCCAACTTTGCGCCCAACGTGCAGTTAGTGCTCTATTTACTGTGCGGGAACCGCTAACAGCTAAGTCCTCCTCTGTACAGTTTTATCAACTCAACTAAACTAAGCAGCTCGGTGTGTTGAATTAAAAGAACCACGTTAATATTCAGAATGACTCCCCTTATTTTTATTACAGGGCTTATTTACGTTTCTGTTTGGTTTAAATCCCAGGTCATTTAAAACAAACCTAGCGGCCATTACTATAACGTACTAATTTTCTTGTATAATTTGTTGTAACAATAATCTTTCCAGTATTCATCGATTATCGAACTTCTTGCGACTAAATCGCCAAGATCTGGCCGCTAATGAAAATCAATTTTTGGATCCGTGAAGATATGCCTATTGCACTCCAGTAAAGCCTTCTGTAGCAGTACCGCTTATGTTTGTGAATGTTTCATAGATGGCTTGTTTGCGTAAACAAGAGATGTTACTCAACTTCTTCTGTATTACATTAAAACACACCTTATTAGGTGTATTTTAATTACGTTTACTTATAAATAAATTGCTGAAGTGAAAACTGGGTACTATTCATTCCTGAAGAATCCCTGTATCAACTGAGCAAACAATGCATTGTGTACTTACACTGTTCATAACATTCTGGAGATGCGAAAATTATTTACAAAGTTTTCTCATATTTTGCAATGGAAACAGAAACAGTTGTCTATTTCATCACTTCGATTAAACATTGTTGTAATCGATCACCATTTTAATCACTAAAAATACGCCCTCAATATTGACTGGTATTCATCAGTCTCTCAATCCGCAGTAATGGGAGGAACGCCCAATGTTCCACGATCGGTACGGTACACGCTTCCCTGAACAATGTTTCAAAGGCAGGTACGTCAGGTAGGTATTCGGCCTAACCGACCTACTAATTAAATGATAAACGCTCCAACGAACATCTAAGCTCCATGCAGAATATAGCTGATAATAATCGTTACGCACGAAACTGAAGAGAAAAGAAAATTAGATACAGATTTGGAAAAAAAAAATTATAGAGAAGATGATAGACGATGTAACAGCTCGTCTTATTTTATTTTATGGTAAGTGATTACTGTCAAAGACATCCACATGATTTTTTTAATCGGAACACAGCCGAGCATACAGTCCACCTGGTGGTAAATGGATACTGTCGCCCATGGACATTCGTGGTACATGCCAACTTCAGTCCAGAATGATAAACGTTGGCGCGCCCCAGGATGTGCTGCCTACCTTTCGAGATAAAGGAATGGATTTGGAGAAATGATTAGGAAATTGGGGAGGGATAGGACAGAATTGGATGGCAATAGGCTCTGGCATATCTCATTCACTACTTACAGTTACTAACACTCGCCAAGATTTTCCAATGTTGGCATATTCAAGGATGATTAAGTCTGTTTTTACATACAGAACTGAATAATAGAGATGCTTTGAATAAATAAAACTTGAGAACCATTAAATAAGAGAAGAGAGAGAAAAAAAGGAAGGGCAAGAAAATATGTTGTGTGTTGCAGATGTGTAAATGCAATGTGCGTGTGTATTTACAATAGTAAAACCACAAAGAAAATATTATTTTCACTACCAGTTCTAATTGAAATAACTAACTGATTTTGTAGACGTTGCAACGGAAGGAAACTCTTTTTACAATATTTTCTTATTTGGAGAACAAATAAGAAATTTTGAAGGTTTTTGAAGGACAAATACGAATTTTGAAATTTTGAATATCTGTAAATATTATACGAACCGGAATATAATAATATTTTAAGGAAATTATAATCTCAATAATCGAATTCATTATTATAATATCGCAGCCAGTTTCCTGGATCTTATCATCATTTCAGATTTTTTGTAATTGAACTGTGTTTGAAAAAATCTTATGGATCAATCTCATGATTGAATATTTTTGTTAATGTTTCGTTTTGGAGTTATTGCTTTTTGCGTTAACAGTATAATAGGTACGGGTAATTCATAGACGTGGACGACCCATTCGGGTGTTTCCGGATTAGGCGATGGCCAATGTTTTCGTAATACATATATCTCTACATATTCAAGTGTTCAACCAACCATTTGTTCTCCAAATGTCGTTTATGTAATCAACCGTCTGATATTTCTGATATTTAACCGTCTGAACAATATTTTCCTCTACAATTTGCTATTGTTTTTTGTTGTGATACCTAAATATATACTCGTACTTAGATATGGATAAGACTCCCGTTATCTTTAGGTGAGTCTGGGTCAGATAACGTGTGGTAGCCAATTTGCAAAACAGATAATTTATTTTACAATAAATAAAAAAAATCATTTTCATCTTTTATTTTTTTACTAGAATAATATTAACGTATAAACGTTGATATTGTCATTCTTGATTTTAAAGATCTTACACATATCTGCTGTGGATTTCTCTACGATAGTCTTCCTAGAAATCAAAATTGAATTTTCTATTTCATTTCCAAGTAAAGTGTGACGCATTTCATACTTGTGTCCACGTAAGGGGGCGTCTGTGGACATTTTGTATACATACTATTGTTAATAGTCCTTTGAATCGGAATCCCATAGTATCATTGTTAGGTGTGAGTGACATTTGAAACGGTCTGCCTTTAGGTAGTGCGGCTTTGTTGTACGTATCTAAATTTATAATTCTCAAAATTATACAGCAGTTGTAGAAATATCTCATTCAGTATAGACCATATAAATAAAGAGAAGTACAGCTGTTACATTATTTTATTCGATACTTCGATAAATACTGAAGCAAATTTTATTAACATTTGATGGGGAAAGTTAAAGATTGGTGCCAATTCTTTAGATTGGAAAATAAATATGTGACATTATCATTGCAAAGGTACCTTCTCGCCGATATGTACTTATTGACCGAGGTTAAGATTTTCTAATTTAAAATTTCGATGGTTCAAGATTCTGTTTTAATAGAAACATGCTCCGAAATCTGGTTTTTATCATAAAGGAATAAAAATATGTTATTTTTGTTTAGAATACATCAAGGTCTCAATTTCTGGAAAATTAACATAACGAAAAGGTCCTTTTTTACAGATAATGTCACACATATTAACACAACAAAAAGGTCCTTTTTACAGATAATATCACGCATATTAACACAACAAAAAGGTCCTTTTTTACAGATAATGTCACATATATTAACACAACAAAAAGGTCCTTTTTTACAGATAGTGTCACACATATTAACACAACAAAAAGGTCCTTTTTTACAGATAATGTCACACATATTCACACAACAAAGGGGTCCCTTTTTACAGATAATGTCACACGTAATAACACAACAAAAGGCTCCTTTTTTACAGATAATGTCATACATATTAACACAACAAAAGGGTCTTTTTTACATATAATGTCACACATATTAACACAACAAAAGGGTCCTTTTTACATAAAATGTCACACATATTAACACAACAAAAGGGTATTTTTTACAGATAATCTCACACATGATAATATTACGTAGCAACTTAATTTCAATGCGACCAGCCCTTTCAGTATCCACTGCTGGACAGGAGCCTCCTGATGCACATTGACTCGTGCACGACGGTTGTAAGGCCTGAAAACGCCATCCTGGTCAAGCGGGTTGGCGAGTCCACTCTTTTAGAGGTGTCGCCTTTTACGACAACCACGAAAAGAAATGGAGTAAAACAAAGCCCTCACCATAAGCCCTGAGGAACTACATCATCTCTAAAAGTTTGGACTCGTCAACCAGCTTGGCCAGCGTGGCGTTTAAAGGCCATACATCTCTTATGCACAAGACAATAATGCATGCAGAGGTCCACGTCCTGGAGTGAAGGATTTTATCAATAGTTAATTTTTACTCGGAGGGGAGCAATCCAATGCAATGCAACGCAATCCAATAGCCCCTGGGCGCACTGAACCGAGTACGTTACCTCTCTCTCACAGAAGACTACCTGGAAATGTACTGCATTTTCCACTTTATGATATTCCCCAATCTACATACATGTTTCGATAGTGAGTGAGATATGCCAGATTCCCATCCCATCCTATTATTTCCCATTTTCTCATTCTTACTCCAAATGTATTCCTACATCAACAAAGGTAGGCAGCGCATCCGGGGGCGTGCCGACGTTTGTCACTCTGGACTGATGTTGACATGTCAACGAGTGTCCATGGGCGACAGTATCCAATTACCACCAGGTGGACTGTATGCTCGTCTGCCACTTTCATTCTATAAAAAAGAAAACTTTTCCACACTGAGTAGTACCGTCTGCCGCAACATTTATACACTTCGAAGCAATTAAATTGCTTTTTCTCATTTTAAAGGACTCGTTTGATACCTCTTTAAACACTCCACTAGCACCCGCTCGAAGTTAATCAAGAAACGTTTGCAAATTTTAATTTGTATTCGCAAAAGTAACTTTTACACTTTATCGCCGAGGTTATAAGGCGCAAAACCGAATAAAATTCTGTTACAAGAGAAAATTGTTTAAGCACTCTTAAGGCTTCAAGTTATTTCAATCACAAGTCAAATGCAAGTCAAATCAGTTTCGTGTTGGTTTAGCATATAGCAGAGAAAATATCAATGTATCTCCGTCTCGATTTGTTTTAAAGTACACTTATAACGTATTAGTTATAGGTACAAACCCAAATTCCAATGGTATATAAGCCAATGCAAGAGAAATAAGTTTACTTCATTTTGACTGGACTTTTAGTAGCTATCTTTACCATGTGCCTTTATTTAATATTGTTATGTTTTATATGTTATAGTTATTATATGTTATAGTTATGTTATATGTTATCGTTATAGCGATCTCTTCTCTTGCCATCTTGATCTCTTGCCATCCGACCTTTTGATGGCGAGGAGAAGAGATGGCTATAACGATAAGGCCGCCTATTGTAATGTTCGTGTTACTTACTTAAATTGTATTTTTTTAAACATAAATAAACAAACATTGTACAATAAAGAGTTTACCTATCTATCTATCTTTTTGCTATAAATAAAAAAAAACTATAAATAAGACGTCCGCTGTACAAAATATCAAATGGTTGTTCTTATACTGTAAAACAACCAATTATTTTACAGAATAATTTATTTTATAGGATATAATAATATTAGTCAGATATTATTTTGACTCATTAAATACGAATCGTGAAATTAGAAAGAAAATTGAAAGAGCCGAAGGAATATACAGACACTTACTCGGTTGTCTTATAAATATATGTATACGAGACGTTACGATGCTTTTAAGTATTACGGAGCACTCGTTTAATGACGAAAATTACGTGCCGAGTATAAGGTCGACTATGGCTCGAAGTACTAAATGACATATAATATAAGATGCTCTTTGTACAGTATCATATGGGTATAATAAACGCTGATAGCTGTTTCCAGGGCCATTTTCATTTACAAGTGGCTTATATCAATTGATACCAAAGGTAAAGTTTTAAAAGGGATGTGTCTGTAGTGAAATGTAAAAAAAATACTATTAGTACTTTGTACTAAAAGCGTCATTCCACTACGTCAACACAAAGCGTCGTTGAACATTTTATATAAAAAATCATCTTTAAAAGTGTGAAACCGGGAAAAAAGAGTTGTATTCAATATACTTTACCAAAGTACACTCAACGATGACTTGACACTTAAGTTCATACTCTTAATGAGTGGATAAAAGCAATGGACTTCCAGGTCACTAATTCATTGTGTAATGTTTTAGACTTTAGACTTTCTAAAACACGTCTAATAATCTAAATTACGAGTTTTAAAAATTAATTGTTCTCGTCACGGAAGCCAGTTCTGGTATTGATGCAGCAACTGCCTATCAATTTGTAACAGAAAGGGCAAAAGTCGCTATAGTTTGAAGAAATGTAAACAAACTTAAAACAGTGACATAAAAATGTACTGACAGTGCCAGCAAACCATTAACAATCGTCGCAGACGTGACCAAAGACGAAGACTTGAAAAGAATTGTAACGGAAACAATCACTCACTTTGCAAAATTAGATATCCTAATTAACAACGCAGGTGTAGGGGTTGATCAACTGTATACAACTGTTTGATCAACTTATTGCTAACCAATCTTCGGTCAGCCGTTTACCTGAACAATCTCGCTGCGCCACATCTAGTGGAAATGAAAGGCAATATCTTCAACGTATCAAGAATTGCAGGTATAACTGTCACTTCACCTATATCTTCAATATACGGCACGTCTAAAGCCGCTTTAGACCATTTTACAAGAAGTGTTACATTGGAACTTGCTGGTAAAGGCGTACGAGTTAATTCTGTAAATCCAGGTCCTGTGAGAACTGATTTCATAGAAAATATGGGCATAGATAAAACCATTCAGAAAACCTTTGTGAAAAAATATCAAACGCAGTTTCTTTAAAACGTTTTAGTGAATCCCAAGAAATTACCAATATGATTCTGTTTTTGGTTAATGAGAAGGCTAAAAGTATTACGGGCCCCATATATATGTGATTGATATGGATGTTTATTGGTTGGGCAATTACTGAAATCATTTGAGCAAGAAAGTAACTAAAGCTAAGGTAGGTAATATAACATAATTATGATTTTAAAAATAAAACAGTATTATTTCAAAAAAATGTCTATTTTTATTAAAAAACACAACAAAACCGCTCAACAAAAATAACCTGTATGAAAGCCACAATAAAATTGCCGGAGATTCCCGAAAGTATTCTGCACAAGGTCTGGTATGTATACAAGTACCAGATATCAGTATATGTAGCATAATCTGTTATTTTGTATACTAAAACAATTTGAAGTATCTAGAGTATACAATGATTCGTCTAATCTGCACTAGGTCTAAACGTGTTTCATTTGCATTGGTTCTGAAACTAGATAGACAGTAGTCATTTATTTTATTTATTTAAACTTCACTGTACAAAGAAACATCGTCTTTTTGTTCTATCCAAAGGTTGGCTGATAGAGAATGCCTCCAGGTATTAAGCTCGACTTTTATATGATCAAATGCAATATTTTTTTTTAAATAAATAAACTTTGGACAAAAGGCGACTTAATGCTTAGTGGCATTCTCTGTAGGACAGCTTTGATTAAACGAAGGGCGGTTCATCATGCAATTAATAAGATATAACTACAAACAATATAATACAATGCAAATATAATACCTAAGTACATTAATATATTGGTAACATATATATGTACCTAACCATTGTTTTTAACCGACTGAAAAAAGTCAAAAGTAATAAGAAATTTTGCTATCGCCTGCTGTTAGCCCATGTTGATGCCAGGTTGTAAATAAGCAGCAGCTGGATGATATGTTCTGTTTGTTCACTTATATAAAATGCACACCGCTGGCCATTTGACGGTTGATTCTGACTCTTTCTCGCTTATGGTGAACGTCGCGTGATTTGAATTCTAGGTTGATTTTTACGGTTAGAGCAAAATCTTATATCTCTAATGTCTACGTACGGTACTTTATCATTCCGTCACCTTAAAAGAAAGCAAAGTGACAGTCGTTTGTAAGATTTTATTGTAAATTCGTAATTTAAAGAGTCAAACTGGAGGCAAATCCTTGTATCAAAATACACAGATTATAACTACAATGACTTGGCAGTTTATCGAGTAAATGTGTATAAAAGCAATAAAAGTCAAGGTCAGTTATTCATTGTGTAATCGTTTCGACTCACAAACACACGCCTAAAATTTTAATTATGACTTTTAAAAATAAAGTTGTTCTCATCACGGGAGCCAGTTCCGGTATAGGCGCAGCAACTGCTATTAAGTTAGCGACAGAAGGAGCAAAAGTCGCTATAGTTGGAAGAAATGTGAATAAACTCAAGATCGTGAAACAAAAGTGTGTTGACAGTGGAAGCAAGCCATTGACCATAGTCGCAGACGTAACCAAGGACGAAGACATAAAGAGAATTGTTGATGAAACTATCTCTCACTTTGGGAAATTGGATATCCTAATTAACAACGCAGGAAGAGGTGGATTCTGTAGTATTCTTGACAAAGATCTTATACAGTTGTTTGATCAACTTATTGCTACCAATCTTCGGTCAGCCGTTTACCTGACCAATCTCGCTGCGCCGCATCTAGTAGAAACGAAAGGCAATATCGTCAATGTATCAAGTATTGCAGGTATAAGTGTCAATTCACCTACAGCTTCAGCTTATGGTGCATCTAAGGCCGCTTTAGACCATTTTACAAGAACTGTTGCATTAGAACTGGCTGGTAAAGGCGTGAGAGTCAATTCTGTGAATCCAGGTCCTGTGAAAACTGATTTCCTCGAAAATATTGGTGTAGATAAATCTACAGAGGAGGCCTTAACTAAGAAAGTGACAAATGTAGTTCCTTTAAATCGTTTTAGTGAATCCGAAGAAATTGCCGATTTGATACTGTTTTTGGCTAGTGAGAAGGCTAAAAGTATTACGGGCTCTATATATGTGATTGATAATGGATGTTTGTTGGTTGGGCAATTACTGAAATCATTTGATGAAGACTAATTGTATGTATAATTGTATATATAGACGGAACATAATTAAAATTATTCAAAATATACATTACCGAGTTTTTTTTTAATTATACTTGTCTGATTTTAACGAAACCTCATCAAATTCTCTCAATAAAAAATATCTACAAGAATGAAAATCACAACATGCATTATATACCTAAATAGATATCAATGACCTGTAAAAATAGATATCTTTATAATCCAGACAGTATAAACAGTATTGGCAACCCACAATACAGATTTAATATGCTCATAACATAATATGCTCAATTTTCTAGTACCCCTTCAATTAATATAAACATTACACAGTACTTTTAGTTATTAATTATAATTAATTAACTATAGTCAAGCAAACAAAACAAGTGCAGTAAGCAAGCATAATTACATTTATATTCTAATTACATCAAATAATAGACCTCTTATTTTTCCTTATAAAATTAAGAAAAGTAATCACCTTTAACCTAAAATAATATATATCAACCAATTTCTGTCCATTATAATGACGTACTTGTAAAAGTATATTTATACATATGTCACAATAAGATAGAAATAACCGAGATAAAGCTATGTCCCTAGTAATTCAGCTATGTCACCAAAGATAGATTAACCGAACTGGTTTCATTCTATTTCTCAGGGATATTACTATCTCTAAAACCATATATACTCTCTATATATATCACTGAACCGATCTAGGTGTATACACCTAAATCGGTTGAGTGACATATAAATATATGTATTTTTTTATTACTGTGTTAGATTAGTTCAGTGATCTAACAATGTTTCCAGACGTATCAAAACAAACTATTGAGCCAGGCTTTTTTAAACGTTTTCTTGATATTTTCTGGAGGAAAACAATAAAACTAGTTAATGAACTAATCTCCATTATTTAATATATTGTAGAAATATATATTTTTTTTAAATTGTCTTTGTTTTCACTTATAATTATTATTAATTGTATGAAGTATCTAATTAACTAAACAAAAATTCGTTTACAATAATAACTTTGATTTTAATAAAATTAGTAACACCGTATTAAATAAGATAAAATAAAAAATTGCATTCTTTTAATTAGAATTACTATTACAATTCTTCAGTTTTCACATAAAATTAAATTATTATTATATGTAGGTATAAAGTATCTAATCAACATACAAAAATTCACCTGAAATAATAATCTTTCACTGCACGAACAGAAAATTTCCGGAAAATGGCGAGATTTTCTAGATACTTTTTGCGGGAGACGATCGGAGTTAGCTGAAGCCAGAAAAACTTAGGGAATGTAGGACCCCTTTGTAATAGATAACGTTACGCTACGATATGTCGTTCTTCAAGATAGCTGTGAACAGGATTCTGCAAGGTCGGTAGCGCACCCGCATACGCCCTGATGTTGCAGGTGTCTATGGGCAGCGGTGACCACTCACCATCATGTGGCCCGCCCGCTCGTCGGTCACTTATACTATATAAAAAAATAGAACATATTACAGAACGTATTTAATATGTTATTTGACCAGAGGGACCTTGGTATTGATATAAAGTTGGTTAATTTTGATAAAGATTTTGGTACTTTATATTCCGTCGTTTCAAGATTCTGTTTAAATATAAATATGATGTAACATCTGACTTTATATATAAAGCAGTATCTTTTTTAATTTCTCTAGTTTTAATCTAGGTAAACTATCTCTTTAACCCACATAAAGGTTCCCTTATCTCCCTGCTGCAGGTGCGGTATGTTTACTGGCTTGCAAAAATATATGTAACTAAGTGATATTGGCACAATCACTGATTACTTATATCTAATACTTTATGGGAAAAAGAAACATAACAGGTAAAGATAAAAAAATTGAAGATCTGTAATATCACAACTAAAAAAACATTTTTTTATATATCATATCGCCTTGAGATAAGATAGTTCGTGATTTCATGATAACACAAATTCAGTGTCGTGTTTCTGTGAAATCAAACGGTCTTCGAGTCAAACGATATCTTTTTATACTTTGTTACGCACGACGTAACGGAGATGGTATATGCATTTAGGGTAAAGGAATGTATGTATGTTTGTGTACCCCTCTGTTACCACTTTCCTCTGAAAGGGCTTGACCGATTTTGAAGCAGTTTTTTGTCAACGTTTAATTGTACCTTGATGCATCTTTGAGGATGGGTGTTGTGGTTATAACTCACCAGGGGGCGCTGCTATGCCAAGTTTTTTGTCAACGTTTAATTATACCTTGGTGCATCTTTGAGGATGGTTGTTGTGGTTATAACTCACCAGGGGCGCTGCTGTACCAAGTTAAAAGTTATAATGCTTTATAACTTCTAAACGAGTGTACTTAGTCGATTACTTCTTTCTGAAGTGAATAATTAAAGAGGTGTATATTATATACATAACCGTCAGCATCTATCTGATGCTGAAGCCGAAGATGGATGAGGGAACTCCTTGAAATTTAGCGGTACAAAGATGGACTCATTTTTGGAGATGTTTGGTTCAATGAACAGTTCTAATACATAGAGGAGAATGATGCTGTAACCCACAGCCGACTGGGTGCGTCGGACTGGTCGTGTTATCTTATTTCAACAGAAGATAAATGTGATTAGATTTTCCAAATGAATGCCATATTCGAATGCATCTTTGTGTTGTTAATAGTCAGAGTTGTATACTTTACATATAACCGTCAGCTTCTGATGCTGGAGCTTAAGGTGGATAAGGATACTCCTTGAAATTTGACATTAGAACTATCAGTGTTTGGACAGTGTTAGGACAATTTTTCTGGCGATGTTTAGTACGATGAACAGTTCTAGTATAAAGCCGAGGACTGTGTTACAGCAAACTGGGTGTGTCTGACTGGCCGAGTTTTCTCACTCTCACAGAAGACCGCTGTGTATAAATGTGTTCGGAAGTGAGTGAAAGTTGTCAAAACTAGAGTCCCTTCCTTTCCCATCTCATGCCACCCTGAACATATTAAAAAATATTGAGGCTCTGCATTTAGGCATTTAGTAATAAGAATAAAATATTTAAAGCTGTCAAAGCAAAGCTATCTGGAATATACTAAATAAAAACAAACACGAAAACAATACAGTTCACGAAAACGAAATTAAAAAGTTTACAGAAACAATGACACAATTGATACTAAAAACGGTGCCAAAGGCCTTCAACAACTTTTTTATATAATTAGCATATAGTAAAAAGACATCTGATCCAAACAAAATGACCTTTAAGAACAGTGGCAGCAAGCCATTACCTAACAATCGTCGCAGACGTGACCAAAGGCGAAGACTTGAAAAGGATTGTAAACGAAACAATTTCGGAAAATTGGATATTCTAATTAACAACCTAGTGTAGGAGGACAAGGCAGTATTATCGACAACGATGTGATGAATTTGTTTGATCAACTTATTGCTATCAATCTTCGGTCAACCTCGCTGCGCGGCATCTAGTGAAAACGAAAGGCAATATCGTCAATGTGTCAAGTATTGTCGGTATAGGTGTCACTTCACCCACAACGGCCATATATGGTATATCTAAAGCCGATTTAGATCATTTTACAAGAACTATTGCGTTGGAACGTGCTGGTAAAGGCGTGAGAGATAATTCTGTGAATCCAAGTCCTGTGAAAACTGATTTCTTAGAAAATATGGGGTTCTTAGAAAATCTGTGCAGGAGGCCTTATTTAAGACAGTATCAAATGCAATTCCTTTAAACCGTTTTAGTGAATCCGAAGAAATTGCCGATAAGATTCTGTTTTTGGCTAGTGAGAAGGCTAAAAGTATTATGGGCTCTATAAATGTGGTAAATAATGGATATTTGTTGGTTGAGCAATCAATAAAAGATAATTTATAATTGTAGATAATTGTAACATAATTAAGTTTATTCAGAATAAAATACAATATAGTTTCATAATTGAAACTTTATTTTTTATTTATAAAAACAATAAAAATATTAGTGTGATTTTGACAAAAACACATCTAATAGAATCCTATACAACAATGAAAACAAAAATTATATCCCTTCAACAAATTCAGCATATTGCAGTCTGACTTATAAATGTAGATACCTATTTATCTTAATACGTACATAATTTTACATAAATATAATATACATACCTTTACAATTCAGTATTTTAGGCAACCCAACACGGCAAACTTTACTTATACACTTAGTACATAAAAAAATATACCGTTCTTTTATTTTCTTATAAATAACCTACACACTAAATCACTTACCCTACAATATATCAACCAACTTGTACCATTCATAATGACATTGCAGATTAGGTACTTGTAAAAGTGTCTTTTATGACTTATTCAGTTTTTTGTCTTGTTTTTGTGGACACGTGGACACCAGGTCTCAAGGTTGATGATGTTTATGTCCACATGATGATGTTACTTATTATCTCTGTGATGACTCGACTGGTGAGTGGTGTCCATCTATTTATGAATGCGACGTACATGATATTTAAACGGAAAATTTCTGCGCAAATATTAATGTACCTATCTATATTTTATTAAATATTATTTACACAAATATATTTCATAATATATGTTCTATTCTTTTGAAAAGATTTACGGGGGGGGGGGATATGGTTGAGAATAGCGCAGAACTGAGGAGGGTGGCACAGACGAAGGGAGGCTTATATTCAGCAGTGGGTGGATACAAGCTAGATTACTGATCATATCTAGTTTATTTCCTATAATATTAGAACTAGGTACTGGATTTTTCTTATAAAATTAAGGAAATGTAGATATCACCTAACCTACAATTAATAGGGGTAGAGTGCATGCTGCATTCCCACAGCCGTTGGGTGCACTCGACTGGCCAATATACCCCTCTCTCACAGAAGACTACCTTGAAATATACAGCATTTCCTACTTTATCGTTTTTCTCTAATGTACGTTTATCGTTACAAAATGAAGATCCTAATTATCCGCTAAATTCCGCTTGTTCATTTGTTGTTGGCTATGAAGGATGATCGACAGATTTATAAAATTAAATGTGATATATAATTATTTATTTAAAAAACATTATTGCACATTATCGTACAAACGTGGCATTCTCTGGTTTTATCTTATCTTTTTCTTAAGGCCGACCCTTTATCTTTTGTATTCTCGTCCCTATTTGGTCAGGAATCGCTTTAAATAAGTATCAATATTTTATAAAATATCAATCTAAGTATTTATTCACATTTCATTTTTTTCAATAATTTAGTTTTCACCATTTAATTTGTGGTTAAATTGGTTTATAAAGTTTTTTTATAGAAAAAAAGCGGCAGACGAGCATACAGTTCCACCTGATGGTAAGTGGATACTGACGTCCATAGACATCTGCAATACGTGCCAACATCAGTTCAGAGTCACAAACGTTGGCACGCTCCCGGATGCGCTGCATTTGCAGATTGAGGAATGGATTGGGAAAATGGGGAGGGATAGGATAGAATGAGAACGGGCTCTGGCATATCTCACTCATTACCGAAACACGTATGTACATTGGGAGAATAGGATAAAGTGGGAAATGCAGATTATTTTACGGTAGTATTCTCTGAGAAAGGGGATAACTTGGCCAGTCGAGGGCACCAGTGGCTGGAATTGCAGCACCCTACACTAATGCCTCACTGAGCTACCCAAACTAACCGTGCCAGCCATGTTATCAAACGTGTGTGGCGCACTAGCTTTCTATTCTAGTGTGGATCGCAAAAGAGAATACTTCGTTGCGGTTGTGATTGGACATGACAAACTTTTAGAGAGCACTTGCATTCCGCCGGATTTGCATAGTATAAGAATTGCAAATGACATAGGTGACTACTATGTCATTTGCCACCACTTATGACTAGATGAATGGGCCATCTATCTAGATTTAAGAATATAAAAGATTTTTTTTATTTTTTTATTTGTTGTCAGAATGATTTTTAATGTAGAAAGGTCTAAAGTCTACAATTTATTAGACTATTTTCAATATACGTTTCGCAAATGTTCAAGCATGTATTGTATAGGTACATGCAACAGGTATATAATTACGTCTGTGTGTATTAATTTGCATACTGTTGTTGATTGCGCCTGAAAAATACATTTCGGCTGCTAATCAATATTCCCAAGACGCTGTATACTTATCGGATGTATAACAACAGCTGTATCTGGTAAGAGCAGATACCCTTACCCATATACGATAGGTACTTAACACACGTATCAATAGCGACGTACATATTAAGACTAAGTGATATCAGTAGTTGTAGTTGTAGATGGTACATAGGTACTTTTAAATGTAAAAAATATTTTTAATCGATGAAAATATGTTAGTAGCAATAATAATAATATAACGATGAGCCGCCGTGCCGGTTCGGCCACGTTAGCATAGGCTCATCGCAGATAAGTAGTAGTAAGCACTAAATGAATTAATAAGTGATAGCAAGATGTAGTAAGTGGTAGATAAGTAGAAATTAAGTGGATGGCAGAAGTAGGGTGCATGCTGCAATCCCGCATCCGCTAGGCGCGCTCATTTGGCCAAGCTATCCTTATCTCGCAGAAACTACTATTGAATGCAACACATTGCTTCATTATCCGATAATTCGTAGTAATCCGATATTGCTTCTTAATTCGCTTCATTCGCTTCGGGTCTGGGTGTTGCACGTGTTGTATTCGTCTTTGTACGTGACTCTGGACCCACGACGTTGTATTCCTAGTGTGAGTCATTGAGTGTGACGTTATAAATAAAAATAAATAAAGAACACTTATAAGCACATTTACATAAAACATTTACATTTTCGAATCAGGAATGAGGAGATCCGTAGACGAACTAAAGTCACCGACATAGCCTCTCGGGTTAGCAAGCTGAAGTGGCAGTGGGCAGGGCACATAGCTCGAAGAACCGATGGCCGATGGGGCAGAAGGGTTCTCGAGTGGAGACCACGTACCGGCAGATGAAGCCGAGGACGTCCATCTGCTAGATGGACAGACGACCTCATAAAGGCTGCGGGCACCCGCTGGATGCAGGTCGCTGCCAATAGGTCTAAATGGCGGACAATGGGGGAGGCCTATGTCCAGCAGTGGACGTCCAAGGGCTGAAAAGAAGAAGAAGAAGAAGATTTACATTTGCGCTCGCTTTTTAAAAAAATATCTTTACTTATATAAACCGTTCGCGTCGGAACTTGATACTTCATCTTCTATTGAGACCTAACCCCCGTTAGTATCTGGTTTCACCTGAAGTAATAATCTTTTACTGGACTCACAGAAAATTTCAGGAAAAGATGGTGAGAAGATACTATTTGTGGGTAACGGTCGGAGTTTGTTGGAAACAGAAAAACGTACGGAATATAGGAACCCTTTGTTTAGGAATAGAATTTATTATTATTACAGTCAAAAAGGAAATAAAACAAACAAATAATATATTATATTAGCAAAAGGAACTTTATCGGTATGAAGTTATTTATTACCTAATATTGGTTAACATCTTGTAACTTAAAATTCCGTTGTTTCAACGAAAAAGAAACATACTCTAAGACCTTGTTTCCCCAACGGGGTCAATATCGCCCCCCAGGGGGCGTTGATATGATCCAAGGGGGTGATGGAACCTTCAAATGTACATCTTTCCCTGCTCCTTTTCCTTTATTCACTTAAATAATCGTAAATAATTTTTTTCTGAAAGTGGACGGTAGGCCAGGTTATCCAAGTTTGGAAATGCCCTAACAGTTAGAGCATGTTCCTATTTTTCATATTTTTAGTGCTTTATCTATAAAATCAGATTTCAAAATATGGGAAACCAGAACCCTCCCTTATATGAACTATTTCTTATAAAAGAGAGGTATCTCGATGGTGCAGGTTGCATAAGAGATGTAATAAAACTGGTTCAAGATGTTATGAAAATAGTATTAGCCACAAGCGTTATATTACTATCTATCTAATACTTTACCGCGACTGAGATGTAACGCGTCACGATAAAGATTTGAAGTCTTTAATATTACAATAACATCATAAAAACCAGTTTTTATATACATAATGATAAGGAATTGCTACACTATTAGAAAAAAACTTCTGTTCTGTCATCCAAATAATATACAAATAGCTATAAAGAAATAAATGTATACTCTCTTTAAGCCATCCATTAGAGAATATATACTAGATACACACAAGCACTCTAGGGTTACAGTCTAATAGTACTCTATGTTCAATAGCTCTCGAATAGTTTAATTCGTATGTGTTTTGAAAATGGAGCATTCTTAGCAATTAAACAACTTTTAACGGTTTAAATCGCGTATATTTGACAAATCGCGTAACCATAATCCACAAATCCTCGCTAGAGAGACCCGGTTCATGCCAAGAATGTTACGCGAGGCTATTGAAATCAAGAAACACCCAAATTTCAATAGAGAAGATGGTTGGCAAGTACCACCGGCTTGGGATCCAGTCATTAAATTAATTAAATCACAAGGCCAACGCAATACTGCAAGACCTCTGGACACCGTGAGCGAATACTGCGTGCATAGGGAATGTTATGATTAAAAAATTTCAGACGGTAGGTAGTTCAAAAAAAAATTTCAGACGGTAGTAATAATTTCTTAATAACTCAAGTGACAAATAAAATCAATTAGTCACCCCGTGACCACGTCCACTGCAAAGTGTTCGAAACGTCGGGATATAAATAATGTCAAATATACGCGATTTAAACCGTTAAAAGTTGTTTAATTGCTATGTATAGTAATCGCGAAAACCTAAGAAAATATTATGGAGCATTCTTATTACGTAGTACCCACTTAAATTTTAAATTTGACTTCCAATAACACGCCTCCTCTTTTTAAATATGAGTATCAAAAATGAAGTTGTTATCGTCACTGGAGCCAGTTCCGGCATAGGTGCAGCAACTGCTATTCAATTTGCGACAGAAGGAGCAAAAGTCGCCATAGTTGGAAGAAATGTAAATAAACTTAAGAACGTGAGTCAAAAATGTATTAATAGTGGCAGCAAGCCATTAACAATTGTCGCAAACGTGACTATAGACGAAGACTTAAAGAGAATTCTAAATGAAACAATCTCTCATTTTGGAAAATTAGATATTCTAGTTAACAACGCGGGTATAGGAGGACAAGGTAGTATTCCTGACGAAGATGTCATACAGTTGTTTGATAAGCTTATTATTACCAATCTTCGGTCAGCCGTTTACCTGACCAACCTTCCTGCACCGCATCTAGTGAAAACGAAGGGAAATATCGTTAACGTATCAAGCATTGTCGGCATAGGTGTTAGTTCACCCACAACCGTCATATATAGTACATCGAAAGCTGATTTGGATCATTTTACAAGAACTGTTGCATTAGAGCTCGCTGATAAAGATGTACGAGTTAATTCCGTGAATCCAGGTCCTGTGAAAACTGATATCTTAGAAAATATGGGAGTAGATAAACCTAAAATGGAATCTTTGATTAAGAAAATAGCGGGTGCAATTCCTTTAAAACGTTTTATTGAACCCATAGAAATTGCCGATTTAATTTTATTTTTGGCTAGCGAGAAGGCTAAAAGTATTACGGGTTCTCTCTATGTGATCGACAGCGGATGTTTGTTGGTTGGACAATTACATAAAAACAACGAAAATTAACTACAGGTGATTATTGATTAAGTAGTTGTAGCTAGATAGATATGATGATTATGGTTTTCAAAATAAAACACTATTATTCTAGTTGTAACGGTCATTTTTATTTATAAATGTACTAAAGACTGGTACTGTACTATTTTAACATTTGAGATTTTCGCGTTTTCCACACATATCTAGATATCTATATTTAAATTGGTCTTAACGCGACTCTTTGCCTTATTTATTCCACTCAAGGTTTCGGTTAGATAAATATGTTGGTTGGTTGGTTCTCAACGTTTAAATAGATATGTTGTTTCATTTTGTTAAAAATACACAAAGATTTCCGATAACTAAGTTGGACGATTATATAAATTGCTAACAATCCTCTCCCTATATTTTATATCACCTAACCTACCTATAACTCATTTGGAATTGAATTTGCTAAATACAGCCTAATAAGCAAAGAATGCTCAAAATTTGCCTACAAAAAAAAATGCCTTCTTATCTTAAACAGACAGATACACATTACGTGATTGAAACATTAAATAATGTAACTTGTAAAAGAAAAGTATATTTGTGGTATAAGTAGTTAGTTTTATGTATCTGTTTATTTTTATAACAGCTGATATTATAGAAATCTTTTGATAAAATAGAATTTGTGTTTTTACCCGACTGCGGATCACGAGGAGGGATATGCTTTTCACAATTATGTACGTATGTTTGTTTCTCTATTCCCACGCAGAACTTAAAACGAAGAGACCAATTTTAATAAACGAGGTGTCGTTTTCGTCTTGATGTATTTTTTTTTCGTAATGGCTAAATTCTTTTGGCCCTAATGGCCTTGAGCAAGCACATAGGTACACACATACATAGCTTTGTCCAAAAGTATTAAGCACTCTAGAAACTACGTAGATATCCAACATTTGTTACCACAATATCTATGTATATATGTATGTATATAAAAAAATATAAAGTACATAGCTTTATATTTTTTTATATCTATGTACTATAGATATAAAAATTAAACTAAGCACGTGTATAAATAAGATCTATCTCTTAAAATACAGCACTATTTCGCTGGACCACTCTTTGATTTTATTACAGCTTGTATACTTTCAGGGATATTGTTTAACGAGTCTTTTACGTCGGTGAGCACTTATTGCACCCTACTCTTGTAATGAGTAATTCAACCTTTCTTTGGATGTTATACTCACTGTATTCATAATTGCTGCGCTTCGCTATGCTCCAAACATGATGTATTTGATTTGAAATCGGAAAACAGAATAGGCCAGCCCAATAAAACAATACTTTTGTATTAATTGAATCTTCCGGGCTACTTGGCCGAGGTCTTCTGGAATCTCTTTTTCTCTTTCTTCCAAATGTTTCGTCAACAACTGCGGTTGACATCTCCAGTGGCGACTGCGTTCACTTTCGGAGAGATGTTATCTCTTCGGCTTTTCGAGCGCAATACTTTTGTCCCTAAACCATTGATGATAACTGATTTGTGACAAGAGGCATTGTCTTGCTGGAACTTTACATTTTCTAAATTAGTGTCACCATAAATACGATAATCATAACGATAATCTTAATGTTGTTTCCAAAATGGTTATACGAGGGCGGGATGATAAGTACCTGGCCTAGGAAAGAAATACTCAGTTTAACGTAAAGAAGTGGTTTTTATTTTTCGACATAGTCTCCTTTAAGCTCTACGCACTTAGTCCATCTTCGCTCCAAAGCAGTTATGCCCTCCATAAAATGCGTTTCTTCAAGGCCGGCAAAATACTCCTCTACAGCAGTTATAGCGGCATCATTCGTCTCAAATTTCTGTCCGCCTAAAAAAGTTTTGAGCTTAGGGAACAGGTGGAAGTCCGACGGTGCTAGGTCAAGCGAATAAGGTGGATGGGGCAACAATTCGTAGTGTAATTCGTTGATTTTTGCCATTGCCCTAATGCATGTGTGAACCCTTGTGTTGTCTTGGTGAAAGATTATTTTTTTTCTAGTCAAACCTGGTCTTTTTTGCTGAATACATTCCTGTAACTTGTGTAACAGATCAGCGTAGTAGTCGCCGGTAATAGTTTGACCCTTCGCAAGGTAATCTGTCATCAAAATTCCTTTCGCATCCCAAAATACAGATGCCATCACTTTCCCTGCCGATTTCACAGCTTTGGCTTTGTTTGGAGCCGAACACCCAGCTTCTGTCCATTGCTTTGATTGAATTTTGGATTAAGGTGTATAGTGGTGGACCCACGTTTCATCTGTTGTTACAAATCTTCGCAAAAAATCCACTTTATTACTCTTAAAACGATTCAAACAGTGTTGGGAGTCTTGCATACAAATTCGTTTTTGATCGAGAGTAAGAAAGCGCGGCACTCAACGGGCGGATAGCTTTTTCATATGCAATTCTTCACTCAGGATGTGATGTACCCGTTCTTTCGAGATGCTTACACTGTCAGCTGTTTCGGATAATTTCAATCTTCGATCGTCCAAGACCATCTCATGGACTTTGGAGATCATTTCTGGGGTGGTGACGCTTTTTGGATGTCCGGATCGGGATTCATCTTGGACGCTTGTACGGCCGCACTTAAATTCGGCAACCCAGTTCTTGACTGTGGCATATGAAAGAGCACTTTCACCTAAAACATTTTTTAACTCGTCAAAAATTGTTGATACCTTTAAACCCTTCATATATAAGAAACTTTATCACTGCTCTTTGTTCAATTTTATCCATTTTGTGAAAAATTCAATACAAGATTTTCTAAAATGTCAGATTATTAAAAAGTATTGGAGCCGTCGATTTCAAATTTAGAACATGGATAGCTAGAAATCTCTTTTGTAAAATGAGATATTTTTTTAAATATGTGTTCTTTTTAAATAGTTTAGGCCAGATACTTATCATCCCACCTACGTAACTTGTCACAAAAGTACATTTCTTCGACATCATCGGCAGCCATGTAGCCTCAGACCCATTATACAGCCTCCTAATTGTTTTAAAGTAGTTCGTGCACATCCTCGTTTGGCACGCACACGTGTTGGCACTCCTTGCCTACTGAAAGCTGCACATCATTTGGTATTCGAAATACCAAGAAAAATACAAAAAAAATATTATATTAATTTTTAAAATAGCTTAAATATACTTTTATTATTCTAAAACGCAACGTCTGTCCTTCGTTCTGTTCGCTTATAACTTGGGTCCTATGGAACGAAGTTTGATGCGGTTTTCATTAT
Source organism: Sesia apiformis (assembly GCA_914767545.1). NCBI lineage: Eukaryota > Metazoa > Arthropoda > Insecta > Lepidoptera > Sesiidae > Sesia > Sesia apiformis. The sequence continues at coordinate 11,411,295 of OU611963.1, read as the reverse complement.
GATGTAGGTGTTTCTTCCAGAAGCTTTTATTATACCCTTGTATAGTGCATGTACCACGCGAGCGAAGCCACGAACAAAAGGCTAGTTAGTACAAAATAATATCCGTTGCATTTGTCTAAGAAAGTCTAAATGGAGCTCATTTCGAATTTAAACTAATTGCCCTATGATTATGTAAAGAAAACTAATAAGAAAATTGTAAGTAGACATACTATATTCCTTGGAAGCGTCTTTCCAAACTGATCCAATAAACTTAAAAGTCAGCATCTACATTATTTAAATATTTTTGTTTTAAACTGCATTAATTAAATTAGTTATGTATCTCTTCAAAATTTGTATGAGACCATCATTCATTAAACATCTTAATATCTCCTTTCCAGGGTGATTGGTTCCAGGACGATTCAATTAAGCTCCTTGCATTTAATCAAGTAAGTAGCATCAGTCTCCCAAGATATAGCGCGGGGATTAACGCGAAAATAGCGAAATTTTCGAGCGGAGGTTAATGGAAGGACCCTCCATTAATTTATTATAAAGTAAACACAGTCCATTACGAATCTATTATTATGGGCAAAAATCCAGTTTTCGTGATAAGCATAAAATTTAATAGGTACGTGGCGGAAAAGATAAATTAAATAAATTAGGGCTTTTAATTAAGACGCTTTTAATTCAAAGCAAGTACAGTATTGTAGTCATGCCAACCAAACGTGTGAAGATAATCATCAGGTCAGTATACCTAGTCTAGCCATAAATATTCTTACAAAGAATAACATTAATATTTTTTTACTTTATCATTTTATTAGAAGAATTTGTAGCATTTTAGAAATAAATAGGTAAGCATTTTAAAAATATAACTTTTATCTTTCAAACGTTGCCGCGCTGTGGCCAGTTTTCGATTGAAACGCGCACCCTTTCCATGGGAAAATTGACAACTGCCACGCTTATGGAATGTTTCAGGGATTTAACATTATCATGGCGTTTAGAGCATGTCATGCCCTTTAAAGCAGACCTTAAATCATAATCGAACGGATTAAGACCGGGACTAGATGACGGCCAGTCTTCAGCTCTAATGAAGTCGGGAATATTCCTTTCTAGCCACGCTTGTGTTGAGCGAGCCTCGGGTTTATGACCTGGTGCTGAGTCTTGCTGAAAGGAGCATTCCTGGTTATGGAACAGGGGTTTACGACCTTCTCAAAAATCGTATCTTGATACACTTGAGCCGACGTTTTAATACCTTTGTTTTGTTTTATATACTAGTTTGTTTAGTATGCTTTGTTGAAGCTCAAAATCGTAACAGATTATTCAACGAGGAGTATAGTTGTTGCAATCCACGAGCAAACGCCGTCCTTATAGTGGAGACAAGTCTGTATACGTATTTATGTTTGCGTGCGGGCTGTGGTCTATACGGTTAGCATCAAAATAAATATTTTTTGACAAATTTATTTACGCCTTTTTTATTTAAAAAAATCATTAATTATGAATTTATTCAAGTTAACCATTAAATGCTTACATTACAATAACAATCTATGCCTATAATAAAATCGTAAACGAAGCCGAATCTGTACATGAAGTATTTTTTGAAAAAGTAAATGCTGTGTACGTAACTAATGATATAGAGGCCAAATAAACAATTTTTGGAATTATTATCTGATACTCTGTTTGTCTGTGTGTTCACGAAAAACTAAAAAACTACTGAGCCGATTTTGATGCGGTTTTCATTGTTTAGTAGCTTATTGGCCATAATCTAGGGTAAGTTTCATCTTGGATATGTTTCTTGGAGGACCTCCTCATATACAGAACTTTTCTTCACATACGTCGTTGAGTTGTGTATGTCCTAATCGTTTTCATACGAAATGTCACTGTCTTCGGTTGTGCCTTCATCAGAATCACCGACATTGATGACAAACTCCAAATCATGATCAAAAATGAGTCTTAAACGCGTATGTTTACCGTTTTTATTTTATTCGAAGACGGTGCGATTTCAAAAGGATCAAAGAACATTTAGAACTGTGAAAAACCACCAGATGAATCCACAACAGAAACGCTGTAGGTACCTACTCAACGCTGAAATTAATCACTGGTTAGAAGTCTATAGTGCAGATCCTTTTCGCTAACCGCCACTCTTCTTTACTTCAGAATTGTGCGTAAAGCAATTAAAATTTAGAACCATAAAATAGAGAAGATGGATTCAAATTGTCCTCAACATGGAATCCTATGAATCTAATAGCTCGCAACCAATAATTCTAATAACTGCTCGCGGCTCTCGATGTGGACTACCTACCTCTCCAATCAGCTCGTGACCATGGTTGTCGTAACCCAGAAGAAACGTCGAGTGAAATAAATTATGAAACTTGATTTTATATTTACATCTAGCCGAGTTAATATTTAGAATACTTTTTCCAAATCCGTTACAAAATTACTACGGAAATGACTATAACACGTAATTTTTGTTGGAATAATAAATAATCATTACCCTCTACAGGCATCATTAGAATTTAAACACTAATAAATGATGGAAAGACACAGACTGATTAGTAGATAAAAAACGATAACAAGTCATGTGAATCTTATCACAGATGATGATAAAAAGCAATATTATTGTCAATACTAGTAATACGAGGTAAAATCGTAAAGAGCCTGTGTTTGTACAATACAATTTTTTCAAAACTTTATGTATAAAAATCGAAACGGATGGTTTGTTTAAGGTAAGAAGAAAACGTGTCTGTTTACGTTGCATTTCTTTTCCAAACTTTTAAAAAGATATTAAAAGAAAGGAATGAATACAGACAGAAGTTGTGACGGTTGGTATGTGTAAGATGTCGATAATTGAAGAAATTTGAGAAGGAAAATAAAACGTAAAATCCATGAAACATGAAATATCTGTACATGAAAATTTTTGAAAATGTTTTCGCAGTGTACGTACCCGTAATCTATTAATGATGAAAAGTCTGATCTAACAATATTTGTAAGTTTTATATTTCTCTGCGTGACCCGTTTATCACACAAACATCACCAGATGGATTTCATTTGCTATTGAGTGTGTCGTGGATTATCATTTATCAATTAGTAAGTTTATGTACTTTTATACGGATCCTTTCTTTGCAAAATGTTAGCGGTAATTACCATCAAGTTTGTTCTTGCAACATCCAGTCATCTCTTAAAGACCTCTACGTGGATTATAGTGAAACTTAGTTACAACGAGAGTATGTGTTTCGAATCAATGTACAAGTATAGGATACTTCTTGCCCTGAACTGTCACAAGTTCGCGGGAAATATAACTTCTTTTTCATCATTTTGAAGTGGATTACGGGAACTATGTCCTGGGGAGTAACAACATGAATTGATGAATGGTACTCTCATTCATTTATAACGAAATGGTTTGGCAAGGAATGAGATTAAATAGTATGACATTAGATGCATTGGGATACGACAGAATGGCGTAGGATAAGTTACTTATTAGTACAATGTACGCGAACCGCGAGTAAAGTCAAAAACACTCCTTGTTCGATGCGCCACATATTTATAATACTTTGTATCTTATCAGGTAGGAACATAAAAGCAATGGTAGTATTGAAATTTAATTATTGTTGCAATAGTTTCTGCTTTCAAAACAAACCATTTTTTTTTAAACATGAGCTTTAAAGATAAAGTTGTTATTGTCACTGGAGCCAGTTCCGGTATTGGTGCAGCAACTGCTATTCAATTTGCGGCAGAAGGAGCAAAAGTCGCCATAGTTGGGAGAAACGTAAACAAACTCAAGAACGTAACTCAAAGGTGTATTGATAATGGGAGCAAACCACTGACCATCGTCGCAGACGTGACCAAAGACGAAGAATTGAAAAGAATTGTGAGTGATACTGTTTCTCACTTTGGAAAATTGGATATACTAGTTAATAATGCAGGAAGAGGTGCCTTGGTTAGTATACTCGACGAAGGTTTTATACAGTTGTTTGATCAGATTATTGCTACCAATCTGCGTTCAGCCGTTTACCTGACTAATCTCGCTGCACCGCATCTAATAGAATCGAAAGGCAACATCGTCAACATATCAAGTATTGCAAGTATAGGCGTACTTGCGCCTACCAATGCTCTGTATAATACATCAAAAGCTGGTTTAGATCATTTTACAAGGACAGTGGCACTAGAACTCGCTGGAAAAGGTGTACGTGTTAATTCTGTGAATCCTGGCCCCGTGAAAACTGATATTATTGAAAATATGGGTATTGATAAATCTACGTCAGATTATTTATTTGAAAACATGGCAAACATGACACCTTTAAAGCGTATTAGTGAATCAGAAGAAATTGCTGAACTAATTATGTTTTTGGCAAGCGATAAGGCTAAAAGTATTACAGGCTCAAGCTACGTGATTGATAACGGAAATTTGTTGGTTGGTCAAGTACAAATTTCGAGTAATGAGAGTTAATGGATGTGACATTAAGCACGTGTATTTCAAAATAAAATGTATGATTGTTACATATTTCATTTTCATCCTAATTTATCTCCTTATCAAATATTTTCAATTTCTATTTTAAGATGTAATGACTCATCATTCTACACTCGCTTTTAAACAAAATCATTGATTAACATCTAGCTATACATCTCAAATGTTCTCTGGCTTATTACTAAGTTTCTAATTAATTTCATATATCTTGTTTTGAACAATAATTTAATATTAATTTTGGAATTATTTTCTTTTCTGGTTACCGAATAAACTTTATTAAAACTTGTTAAATTCATAGGCTCCCGATTGTATCGTCCAAGTCGTAAAATGTCCAGTTTCATAATTACATTTTTTTTTAATTTAAGAGGTTGACAAGCACCTTTAGCGTTGATAACCCCCTGCCTCCGCCTCACCGCAGTTACATTACGTCAATAATATGTGCTGCCGCCTGTCGAAATCTACAAGTCGACAAATTTATCTCATAGAGCTATGAATGGACAATAATAGACCAAATAATTTGTTGTGGTAACTATGAATTTATTTTGTCTAAATTATTTCTACTCTTCTATTTATATATGCAGTAAAGATCTTCTTCTTCTTCTCAGCCCTTGGACGTCCACTGCTGGACATAGGCCTCCCCCATTGTCCGCCATTTAGACCTATCGGCAGCGACCTGCATCCAGCGGGTGCCCGCAACCTTTATGAGGTCTTCTGTCCATCTAGCAGATGGACGTCCTCGGCTTCGTCCGCCGGTACGTGGTCTCCATTCGAGAACCCTTCTGCCCCATCGGCCATCGGTTCTTCGAGCTATGTGCCCTGCCCATTGCCACTTCAGCTTGCTAACCCGAGAGGCTATGTCGGTGACTTTAGTTCGTCTACGGATCTCCTCATTCCTGATTCGATCACGTAGGGAAACCCCGAGCATAGCCCTCTCCATAGCTCGCTGCGCGACAGTGAGCTTATTTATGAGGCCCATAGTCAGAGACCACGTCTCGGTACCGTAGGTCATCACCGGCAACACACACTGGTCGAAGACCTTCGTAAGCTGTAAAGACGCTCGTAAGCTGACGCTGTAAAGATAAGATAAGATTATTTGTCAATCTGTTTTCAGTTGTTTGTATGAAATCTACCGAATTAATTGTTATTATACTTCTACTAAAAGACTTTTTCACGATAATAAAGAATAAAGAAATCCTTATTTGACTAAGATTACTTTAGATATGTAAGTTACATATTAATTTTTAGACATGTATTTTTTTATTGATTATTATTTTTATAAAGATGACATCAATTGTATTCTTTTTTAATTGTATTTTTTTATTGCTTACATTTTCATCCCCTACATTGGAGGTGGACTACGGCGGCCTATTGTATTGAATATTGAAAACTATTACTTATATATGGGTATATTTGGCAAGTAAATGATTAAATAAAATAACGTAGAATATTATCATGGATACAACCGCGAGACAATTATAAGTGAATTATATAAAACACAATACTTATCTGCTTTTGTTTTCGGACTAATCTGGGAATGTACTAGCTCGATATAATTTTAACCATTATGTATATTCTAGACTCCAATGACAACTACATAATTGAAATAGTATTTCTCAATACTACTTCATACAAACAGCGAAATGTTTCGTTTTATATGGAGAATAACTATTATTGCTTTGGTAAAAAGGAGTAAATAAAAATAATTTCAGATAACTTATTTCAGATATGTTTATTACAAGTGGAAATAACACAACAAAATTTTTAATTTGATACATTCTGCGACAATTGATAAAATTTGGTTAAAATTAGATACTTTGACAGCGTTAGGTTGCGGTTCTACCAAGAACGAGAAACGAAGAGTAATGAATTATTTTCTCGCTCAAGACTCGTACAAAGATAGAAATAATAGTTCACCAGTAATACTGCAAGTGTGGATCCCCGCTCTAGTTTTATCGCCCGGCGGCGATAGGAGAGCCAAAAGAGCTCGCTCATCGTTTATCATTTTTAATCGAACCGCAGCCTAAGTAAGAGTTAGGGCATTTGTGATTTCATGTGCAATCGGTATAAATAGTGTATGTAAATATAAAAATTGTAACAAAGTCATATCTGCACATTTTTTTTTTGAAAAATCCGTTATTAAAAACAATTCATTTTTGGAAAACTTTGTGTGTTTGTCTGTATGCGCCTTTCATTGTGCTGTATTTCTTCATCTTGTGATTCAACAGATATTTTCATGTGAAAATATTAGAAGGTGTTATACAAGTTATATGCTTCCGTTTAGTGGCAAATATACATACTTTATGTCTATGAATATTTTTACATGAAAGCAGGCGGCAGACGAGCATACATTATAGTACAGCATCTCATGAGAGAGGGATACCGTGGCCAGTTGAGCGCGCCCAGCAGCTGTGGGATTGCAGGTGCACCCTTCCCCTCATAAAATAGTATTCAATATATTGATATCGTTTTATTCTTATGTTTCACGAGTTATTAGAGAATTAGAGAATTAGAATAATTAGAGAAGATGCTTAAATAGTCTGCCGCCTGCTGTGATGCAGACGGCAGACAACTGGGAGTCTACATCTTGTTATGAACTTATCTTCTTGAGCCGGTGAACGTATCTTCGCTTACTTATCGGTCTAGTAGGTGCAGCGACACGCTCGCGCAACCCATTGGGCTTTTTTACTGGGACTGCCTCAAGGAAAATGTATACTGCAAGCCAAATTTCATTAATAGGGGAATTGCAGAAAAGTATTAAAATTTCCAGCGAAAATTTAATTTAAACTATTAGAAAGGCTTCGATCACGAATACTTTTAAGTGGAATCTCCGGGTACATTACCTTGCTTCATCATCACTTCAGTCATCACGGGTCTAGTGGTTGTGTATGTTTATTATATAGATACATATGTATATTTTATTATTCCTATATGTATGTATAGATTTTGTATATTATACATATGTTATGTATTTATTACGTATTATTAAATGAATAAAGATTTGAACGAAAAATAAAAAAGATATGCTCACAATTCCGAATTTTTGGGACAAATTAAAAAAATGGTAAGCTGGTAAGGGTTACCGCCGCCCATGGACACCTGCAATACCAGGGAGTATGCGGGTGCGCCGCCGAACCTTGCAAAATCCTATTTACAGCTTTCTTGAAGAACTCCATATCGTAGCTTTATGGAAAGACCTCTTGAATCAGTTCGTTCCACAGCCTACGTGTTCGCGGTATAAAATGTTTTTTGGACAGAACAGTATGTGACACCTCCGTATCGAGGAAATAAGGATAGACCGCACTTCTATGACGAGAGGTGCGGTTGTAGAAACTTATAATAATAACGTTGTATAATTAGGTAATCGATGAAGCATCTTCAATACACATTTCTATAAAAAAAATGTAGGTAGATTTATTTATTTATCAATGCAGAAGTAATTTGTACAAATGGCAGACTTAATGCAATATGGCATCTTACCAGTCAACCACCAGATCGAACAGAAATAAGAACACTTATGCGATGTAGTTATTTAAATTATATATAGTTGAAATAATAATACACACAAATAATATTTTATTACACATTGTATTATTATATAATTTTCAAAAAAATCTTTAAATATCAAGGATTTTTTTCAGAAATGCTTATTCTGATAACATATTTAAAATCAGGGACTCAAAAAACCTCCGAGTAATATTTTCTCGTCGAAAATTAGAATTAACATAGAAAAGCAGTATATTAAAAATAAATGAATTTTTTTTTTCTGCCTTCACCTTAATGTTTCTGATTTACAGTAATAAATAATAACAAACATTAAAATTAAAAATCTGTTCTTGAGGATTAAGAAATTTTGACGGTTTTTAAGCTTCATTGACTCGACTATAAAAGGTTCTAATTACGGTGAATATAGTCAATTTAGATATAAGAATATTTGAATAAGGACGTAAATTCAGACACAAATAAAACCTGTAACAATCGTATATTTTACTTCGGAACACGTACTTAATGTTAGCTATATCCATTATCTCTCAATACTACTAGTTGGTACTTGACCAATCAACAAATTTCCGTTATCAATCACGTAAGATGAGCCTGTAATACTTTTAGCCTTATCGCTTGTCAAAAACAGAATTAGATCGGCAAGTTCTTCTGGTTCGCTAACACGTTTTAAAGGTATCAAGTTTGCCAAGTTTCCAAAGAAATTATCTGACGCATTTATACCCACACCCATATTTTCAATAATATCAGTTTTCACGGGGCCAGGATTCACAGAATTAACACGTACGCCTTTTCCAGCAAGTTCTAACGCGACAGTTCTCGTAAAATGATCTAAACCAGCCTTAGATGCGTTATACATGGCATTAGTGGCCGCAAGTACTGATATGCTGCATATACTTGAAACGTTGACGATATTGCCTTTCGTTTTTATTAGATGCGGCGCAGCGAGGTTGGTCAGGTATACGGCTGAACGCAGATTGGTAGCAATAATGTGATCAAACACCTGTATTACATCTTTGTCGAGTATACTGGCCAAAGAATTGCTTCCTGCGTTATTAACTAGAATATCCAATTTTCCAAAGTGGGAGATTGTTTCACTCACAATTCTTTTCAAGTCTTCGTCTTTAGTCACATCTGCGACGATGGCCAGTGGTTTACTGCCCCTGTCACTACATTTTTGGGTCACGTTCTTAAGTTTATTTACATTTCTTCCAACTATAGTGACTTTTGCTCCTTCTGTCGCAAATTGGAAAGCAGTTGCTGCACCTATACCAGAACTGGCTCCAGTGACGATGACAACTTTATCTTTAAAACTCATTGTTAAACAATTTGAGCTTGTTTTGGAAGTGAAAACTATTGCAACAATGATTAACTTTCAATATTACCATTGCTTTTATATTCCTGCCTCACAAGATGCAAAGTTATTATCAGTACGTGCCGCAATGAGTATATTTAAACTAGTTTTATAACATGCTTTGCCCGCGACTGCGTTTGCGTGAACTTTGGGGTATTTGTAGCTAGTTCATTGTACTCCTAAGTAACATAGCCCACGTTATTCCGTCGAAGTCATTTTTCATTCTACAATACTCAATCCTATCCTATATATATATATATATAGGATATATATATATATATTTACATAACTTTATAGTAATAATTATGAAGTTATATAATTGTGACCATAAAGTAATGACAGTTGAGAATAAAAAGTGTCCTACATTGATCCAAAATATAAACTTTCATATATTGTAATTTAGTTTCATTAAAATCCACACAACGATTTTTATAATACGACTGAAAGCTTAAACTTTGCGGTTATTCCAGGGACTTATGTAAAGAAACTATCTGGATAAAAAGTACATATCCTAAATACTAAGAACATATTTAAGTATATCCAAATTTCATTAAAATCCGTCGGGTAGTTTTTGCGTCATGCACATTCGGACAAACGACATACATTGCAAATATTTTGATTTTTTGGACATTGTATCATCCATAGAGTACGAATACACTGCGATGATATATACAAAAAAATCAGGTACAAATATAGCTCATACAATTTATTTTTCTTCTCATATTTCTTTAATCATGGGCATCTTAAAAAGACTATCTGTCGCAATTTCTATTTTCATATCCGTCACACATCAAGTTATAAAAAAAATGAAACATAGAGACATTCTCTTTACGATTTTACTTATATTACTAGTATAGATAATAATATCGGTCTTTATTTCCGTTTTCGATAAGATTAACATGATCTGCTATCATTTTTTATTTGCTAACTAATCTATTGTGGCCATAAATACAAGTATTTATTGAAATTTGAACTACTTACTTCCTTGTCATAATTTTATGATTATAATACCAATTGATTATAAAGGCCATATGAATTTAGTAACAGATTTGAATTTTTATTCTAAATATTATCTCGGCTATAAATATTAGGTGCTCATCTATTAAATTACCAATCTTATTATTAGTTTCGATATCTTCTGTTCTAATTCGAATTTCAAAATAAAACAAAATGCATCCAATACCTACGATGTTCTTATTTCGTATTCAGTATTTCATTTGTTTTTCTGTACCTAAATTTTGTTCATGCGAGTGTCTTGAAAATGAAATGAATAAATTGAAAATTCGTGCTATTTTTGAATATGAATTTCGTCGCGGCACCATCGCAAGTCAGACAGCTCACAATATCAATAGGCTGTATGGACTAAACACTACAAATTATCGCACAGTGCGTCCATAGTGTGAACGCTTCCGTTCGGGAAATTTCGATCTTAAGGATGAGCCCTACGGACGACCTACGACCAAGGTTAATAATAACCATGAATTAAAGGCTGTAGTGGAAGCAGATCCACCTCGAAGTACAGCTGAGTTAGCGGCAGGGTTTGATGTTAGTGATAAAACAATGTTGGTTCAACTGCGTCAAATCGTCAAAATATAGAAGCTCTAAAAGTGGGTACCGTATGAACTGAACGAACGTCAGCGACAACAACGCGTTGAAGTGTGCACTGTGTTATTAACTGTGCAAACACAAAGAAATTTTGAATCGCATCGTGTCTTATGATGAGAAATGGATCCTGTACGATAACCGCAAACGTTCGTATCAGTGGCTGGATCCATGAGTTGCAGCACAACAATGTGCAAAACGCAAGATAACTAAGAAAAAGCTTTTGGTATCGGTTTGGTGGTCCTGTGTCGGCATTGTCCACTACAATTTCTTGTGAGCCGCTCAAATGATTGATGCAGATGTCGTCCTGATGCAGATTGATGCAGATGTCGTCTGCAGCTCCTTACAATAGTAAGAAGCTGCAGCCGATGATGGAAAAGCTGTCAACAAAGCAACCAAGTTTCGTCAATCGCTCATCTCCGCTTCTTCTTCATGATAATATGCGCCCTCATACTTATCACACGACAGTTTCAAAACTTCAAGAGCTAGACCTGGAGACTCTCCCTCACCCATTATATTCACCGGACCTTGCCTCGACAGATTACCATTTCTTTCGAAATTTGGACAACTTTTTGCAAGGAAAACAATTTGATTCTGAAGTAGCTGTCATTAGGGCTTTTGAAGTCCACGAGACTTTTACAGGAGTGGCATCAATCAACTGCCCGTGAGCTGGCGATAGTGTGTAGATAATATGAGTCAATATTTCGACTGACATCATAAATATGTTTATAAAAATAAAAAAATCCATATCATATATCAAGAATCATAATTTATTTTAGTCAACGTTTTTTTTCGGATTGCGACTACCATGGTCACGAACTGATTGGAGAGGTTAGGTAGTCTACGTCGAGAGCTGCGAGCAGTTATAAGATTCATTGGTTGCGAGCTATTAGATTTATTGATCATCGGATTCCATGTCGAGGACAATTTGAATTTATCTTCTCTATTGTTTATGTACTTCTTAATTTCAATTGTTTCACGCACAATTCTGAAGTAACAGTAATTAATTTTAGCATTTAGTACATCATATGCCATTATCGATTTATTTTATTCGTCTGGTGGTTCTTCACAACTGCGATATTTATTTGACCCTTTATACAGCCAACGTTGCGTTGACTAAAATAAAGTATGTTCGTCTGCCGCCTTAATTCTATAAAAAAAACCTAGTTACAGAAACTGATTTTGAATACAATGTAAGTAAATACTACTAAAATACATAGTCTGGCCATAAATAGAGTTACAATAAGGAAAAAAGAATTACATTTGAATTTGGAATCTGTCATTTTCATGTGAAAAATATTATTTTTTTCTCTTTTTGGCGCCAATCATTATTAAATATTGTACCAATATGAAATTGGAGTGGGGTGATAACGAAAATCGTATTGCTGTAATTGCATTGCACAAAGTAGGCATGGAACCAAATGCTTGTAGCTGAATGTTTGTGTACCAAGCTATTGGTAGGTACATTGAAACATCCTCTGTGTGTGACAGAAAAAGGTCTGGCTGTCCACGCACTATTCGTCAGACGATTAAAGCTGTGAAAGCTGTGTTAAAGACAATTAAATCAAAAGTTGAAAATCCGAAGAAATCCCATCCGCAAGCAAAAGATTTTATCCAGAGAGATAAATATAGCATCCAGAACCATGTCACGAATTTTAAAAGATTATTTAGTACTTGTTACTTACAAAAAACGTACAGGTCTTTTATTAATTGATAATTTAAAGAAAAATAGGGTTGACAAATCAAAACAACTTCTTCGACAGTACGCAAAGGGAGCTCGCAGACAAATCATATTTACGGAAGAGAAAATGTTCACCATTGAGGAACATAATAGAAGACAGAATGATCAAGTTTATGCTCATAACTCTAAAGAAGCTGGTCAATAGGGTGCAGCGTGGCCATTATCCGGCTTCAGTGATGGTTTGGTGGGGTGTTAGCTATCAACGAGTGACTGAACTATATTTTTGTGGTAAAGGTATTAAAACATCGGCTCAAGTGTATCAAGATACGATTCTGGAGAAGGTCATAATGCCTCTTAATGGTGTTGTTATATCTTGGTTTTGTTGGTGTTGTTAGGGTCTTGGTTGTGAAACAGGGGTTCCAGAACCAAGAATGGTCAGCGAGGTCAGGTCCTTTCAGCGAGACTCATCACCAGGTCCTAAAGCTAGAAAGTCGACTCATGACCACGGCTGGTGTAACCCGTGCCGAAACGTAGAGTAGGAATAATAGGTATAAAAATACCTTGGGAATGTTATGATTAAAAAAATTTCAGACGGTAGTTCAAATAATTTCTTAATAACTCAAGTGACAAATAAAATCAATTAGTCACCCCGTGACCACGTCCACTGCAAAGTGTTCGAAACGTCGGGATATAAATAATGTTAAATATACGCGATTTAAACCGTTCAAAGTTGTTTAATTGCTATAAAAATACCTTTATTATACGCATTCAGACCGGGTCTATACTGGGTCTAGAATATAAATATATATAAAATGATAATGTTAAAAAAACAATGTTTTCTTTGTAATAACTTTTATGGCTAGATTAGGTATTTATTTACTTATAATAAATAAGTAAATAAATATATTTGTATTAATTAGACTAGCCTAACGCCCCGCAGTGATACCCGCGAATTTATAATCTATGTCATTTTCCCCATAAAGGTCCGTGCAAAATTTCAGCTCCATTTGTCCACCTGTTTTAATCGTTTTAAACAACAAGCAATCAGAGATCGTTACATTTTACCCGACTACGACAAAGCCAAAGGAAGGTTATGATTTTAGCTTCAGCAGTTTGTTTGTATGTATGTATGTGCTCATCTGTTCCCTTGTAACTAGGCCTCAAAGCTTTTGGTAAATTTTATTTTTAATAATTAATTTATACTCACATACAACCAAAAAGATATACATTTTTATAATTTCACCGATCATTAGAGTTCAAATTATTTGCCAGGGTTCATTGGAATTTATATACGGATAGTTCAAAATATTTGATTACATGTTATAGAATTTGTTTTTTGTTGTTATATGATGCAAGACCATTTTTATAAAAAGGTCGCGACTTCGCACCTTTTCGCGTTTCCCTGAATTTATTCCACTGCATAGTTGTAAAAAGTTTATACCATAGTTGTCGAAAAAAGAATATGTTTAGATACAATGTAAAGAAAATACTGTATGCCGAAAAGTGTAATGAAATGAGAAAAACTCCTATCCTGTTGTACTTTTCTATTCCCATTATTCCCAATCCTGACTCCTAAATCTGTAAATGTAGGCAGCGCATCTACGGATGTGGCAACCGTATTTAAAAATATGGTTCTGTGTTATTAATATCAAAATTATTTTTTATGATATCGATGTGATACGATCTTGAAATATTGATCTTTACTTATACGCGTCATATCTCAGTCGCGATAAAAAATTGTATAGTATTATTAATAATCAAAGCTCATGGCAATTTCATAACATTTTGCAACCAATAAATTTACCTCATCTTTTTTCTAATGGACCAGCGACAACTCACCATTATTTTTTGCGATTTCAAGACTTCAAAGTAGTTACTGTTATTTTTTGTCAATCCTCATCCTAGTAGGTAATGCTTACTCTCGTATAAAAATACACACCAATAACAATGTGTTGTATTTTATAAGCTAGTAGTATAAAAGCAACGAACACAAGATTAGGTAATCAGTACAACTTCCGCATCTGCGGTATACTAGTATCATTTAGTGTGAGTAATAGGCGTATGAAATTTTTAAAGAACAACATAAGGTACGAATGTATACATTTAAAAATATAGACACAAAAAACTCGTACCTAAATTAGCGTTAGTAACAACGATATTTCATTTATAGCATAAACGATATGTTATCGTTTCAATCTCATTGTAAGACAGATAAGAATCTACGATAAACTATATTTCATCGTGAAGTAGAGAAGTATAAAAGCAATGAACTCATAGCAAACGATTCATTCTGAAATAGCTTCGGTTCCCAAAAACAGGCCTAATTTTTTTTACTATGACTTTTAAAAATAAAGTTGTACTCGTGACGGGTGCAAGTTCCGGTATAGGTGCTGCAGCTGCTATCAAATTTGCGGCAGAAGGAGCAAAAGTAGCTATTGTTGGAAGAAAGGTGGATAAACTCAAGAATGTAACTCAGAAATGTATTGATAGTGGCAGCAAGCCATTGACTATCGTCGCAGACATGACCAAAGATGAAGACTTGAAGAGAATTCTTACTGAAACAATCTCTAAATTTGGAAAATTGGATGTCCTAGTTAACAGTGTGGGAATAGTTGGCTTCATCAGTATTTTTGATAAAGATGTAATACAGTTATTTGATCAGCTTGTTGCCACCAACTATCGGTCAGTCGTTTTCTTGACCAACCTTGCTGCGCCGTATCTAGTGGAAACGAAAGGAAATATTGTCAACGTATCAAGTATTGGTGGTATGGCTGTGCTCACACCTGCCACTGCCTTATATAACTCAACTAAAGCCGGTTTAGATCATTTTACAAGATCCGTCGCATTGGAATTTGCTGGTAAAGGCGTTCGTGTCAATTCTGTGAATCCAGGTCCTGTGAAAACTGATATTCTTGAAAATGTGGGAATGGATTCATCTGCTTCGAAAAGTGCTTTCGATGATATGGCAAAGAGCGCTCCTTTAAAACGTTTTGCTGAAGTCGAAGAAGTTGCCGATCTAATTTTATATTTGGCAAGCGACAAGGCGAGAAGTATTACAGGCTCACTTTATGTGATTGACAACGGTACATTGTTGGCTGGTTCAGTGAGATCCTTGGATAAAGAAATGGATAAACAATAATTGATGAGATCAATTATTGTTTTTATTAAAATTCTTAGATGTAAATGGTTATTAAAACTATAAACTGACGATGTACCAACTTAAGTTAACACACAGTGAATGTGTGAAATCCACAATTATTACAATTACCAATTTTGGTTTTCTGAAATATAGTACTGTCATGTTTGTCTGTGTATCACAGGCCCATAGCTTCTATAATAATAATGTAAGACCCATGGTGATAAAGTCGTTACTATTTTGTCATTCATTAAAATATGAGCATTTCACAAGTCTTACTAATTTAGGTGGATAATTGTTATGTCGTGAGAAATTTATATATATTTTTTGTATGATTGATATTTTTTTATTTTAATGGAATATGGCTGTTTGCCACTTGTCATGGAATAATAAATAAATACTTGTCATGCACATTTATATACCATACCTACTTACCTGTACACGAAGTTGTTATTTAAGAATAAATGTTCTTGAAATATCTCTGAAATCTTTGTCTTTTTGTCCAGACAACTTGCCAAACCTACTTAAAAGATTTGCGATTGATAGATTTCGAAAATATTTAAGAGTTATGTTATGATCTTAGGGTGCCGAAAACGGTTACCTTCCAAAAATAATTTAATTCAACTTTTAGTCATAAGTAGGCACCCGTTTTTTTCCACTTCCCTTAATTTAAGTTATCAATAACCCATTTCTCGAACAGGATGAAACCTTGTAAAGGACCTGATCCAAAGTTATTTTATTACAAAAGTTACGAATGAAGTTTATGGCGGAAAACAAAATTAGAATAAAGTAGATTCTTTGCTTATTCATTTTTCTTTCTTTATATCATTCCTTTAATAAATAATATGATGGTTTAATTAAGGTTTTAATATTGTAAATTAAGTACTTTATATTCTAAATCGGGTGTGAACGCGTACATAATAAAGGTATTTGTTTAATAAAAGGTCAACAAATACCTTCGTATAATAAAGACCCAATTTAGAATATAAAATGTGTACAAACCGCGGAAGTTTAAAATGTTATATTGTAAAAGTTATAACTATTCTCTTTAAAATACATTTGTGTAGATATCTATACATTTAAATAAAGACGCTGGCCGACGAACAGACAGTCCACCTGGTGATGAGTGGATAGTGTTGCCCATAAACATCAGCAATACATGTCAATACCAGTCCAGGAAAATCACGTTGACACGTCCCTGGTTACATCGCCGCGCCAGTCTACCTTTGGATATTTGACAGTTGATTTGGAAATGTGGTTAATTATGAATTATAGGGAATATGAGACGGGGCGAGAAGTTTTCTTCATTCCAGTACACTCCTGATTCCTCCTTGGGGTGTTCCCATTCCTCCCGTAATACTAGTATAGGGATAAGGACACGAATTTATAACTTTATTATTACGTAGAGACTTGTACACACCTAAACAATACCCATTAAAAATTACGCCCGTTATAAAAGAAATGACATACGAATCATATGTTTTTCTCCTTTATATGTTTAGAGCAATAGGTGTATAATGACAAGGACGAAACGGTGCTTTTTTTTATAGAGTAGAGGGCGGACGAGCTAGCGGTCCCACGTAATGGTAAGTGTTACCGCCGCCCATGGACACCTGCAACACCAGGGGGTATGCGGGCGCGCCGCCGACCTTTCAAAATCCTATTCACAGCTTTCTTGAAGAACCCCATGTCGTAGCTTAATGGGAAGACCTCTTGAGCAGTTCGTTCCACAGCCTACGGGTTCGCGATATAAAATAATTTTTGGACCGAAGAGTACGCGAAACCTCCGTATCTAGGAAATGCGGATAGACCGCACTTCTGTGATGGGAGATGCGGTTGTAGAAACCCGAGGTGGGAATTATATTGAACTATTCTTCAGAGCTTTCCCCATTGTACAGGCGGTAGAACACACAGAGAGACGCAACGTCTCTCCGAATGCTGAGGGATTCTAAACCGCCCGTGAGAGTGGGATCGTCGATAATACGAACAGCACGTCGTTGGATGGAGTCAAATGGGTCTAATTGGTATTTCGGTGCGCCGGCCCAGAGATGTGAGCAATACTTCATATGGGGTCTCACCTAAGCTTTGTAAAGTATTAGGAATTGCCCAGGGGTGAAGTACCGCCTCGCTCTGTTCAGCACACCAAGCTTTTTAGAGGCCATTTTGGCCTTACTTTCCAGATGACCCCTAAATTAGACTTTGCTGGAAAAAGTTGACACCAAGGATCCCAATACTCTCCGAGATCTTAAGAGGTATTATGCTCTGAAAGCGAAGTGCTACGACAAAAGGGGTTTTTGAGGGGGAGAGTGCACGCTGCAATCCAACAGCCGCAGGGCGCACTCGACTGGCCACGTTACCCCTCTCTCACAGAAGACCACCTTGAAATGTACTGCATTTCCCACTTTATCTTATTTCCCTACTGTACGTACGTGTTTCGGTAGTAAGTGAGATGTGCCAGAGCCCATTCCCAACCTATCCCTCCCCATTTCCCCAACCCTCTCTCCAAATCCATTCCCATATCCAAAGGTAGGCAGCGCATCCGGGGGCGTGCCAACGTTTTTCATTTTGGACTAATGTTGGCATCTATCACGGATGTCTATGGGCTACAGTATCCACTTACCATCAGGTGGACTGTATGCTCGTCTGCCACCTCCGTCGATAAAAAAAAAAATCCATAAAATTTTAGTGGTGAATGCACAGACTTGCGTCTTACTGGGGTTGAAATCCACTAGGTTCAGAGAACCCCAAATCAAGACTAGATCTAAAGAGTCTTCGATTTCAGACACAAGCCTGGCGCGACTCTCTTCCACTTCGACTCGAGGGATTTTGCTTACCTACATCACCTGCAATACAGGCTTACCTAGTACATGAATAACTGCAACAATGTATCGGTTTTACTATAATATACTTTTTGATCCTAAAATTTTGTGATATATAGTAATTTGTGATATACTAAATTATTATTTAATAAACATGTTTTTCGGCGGATGCGTGCAAACTTCAAAAGGTTTAGGTAATATGAATTACCTTCCCATATTCCTATATTCTGGTGTGATATTCAATTATTTATAAATTTAAATACAAAAAATGCCTTTAAGACCACTTTTACGTCCAGTTTTCATTTTTCGCTTATATATTTTCTGTATCAAGTGACGAAAAAAAAAAAAAATTAATTTGATTTTAAGAATAATTTTAGAAGTTTGTTTTTATACACGTCAATAATGTAAAAAATATGTAATTTAATAAATTACGTCTTTTTATATGAAAAATTAATCTACTTCAAAGTTAATATAAATATACAACATCAACTCGGTTTCCTAATAATTAGGTACATATATATACCTATAACTGCGATGAAGTTTTAATCACATACAGATTAGTTACAGTTTCTGATATCTTATGATTTATTTTTCTTCACATTATCTATTGGTTAAATATATTATTGTAATGCTGATATCGCAATTTTAAATTATTTCGCAATATTTTGAAACACTTCATTAGTCACTACACATTCATACAATGTATAATTATTAATGCCTGCAATTATTAATATAATTCTTTTTAAAATTTAGATACTTGTCATAAACATAGAGGCTTTGTGTTACAATATTAATTATAAATAAATTTACAAAAAGTCATTCTTTCATTTTCAATGACACTAAATAAACCTACAAAAAGAAAGAAATAGTGTGAAATATATTGATAAAGCAAATTGTAAATTTTGTTATTTGACGAATATTCGATTATTGTTTCTAATAATAAGTAGTCGTTAGTTGTTTTAATTTAAAAAATACAGATGGGACATTATAACAAATAAAGTTCGATTTGCATTCCTTTTGATGAACACCACACCAGTTTAGTTACCTACCTATATCACCTACCTATAAAATCACCGCTGACTTGCATTTATATATTCATTTATTTTTAAAATGTAATTATTCAAATAACTCTTTACTTTTTAGAATTGCATCTGTTTGTTTTTCAACATAAACTATACATTATTGAACACAATATTTCACGGCAGTTACACGGCGCGTTTATTATTGTTTAGTACACGGTACAACAAATTGTTCAAGTAATCATCTCTTCAGTTTTTCCTTATAAAATTACTCTATTATAATCGAATTGTAGTTTCACTTCGCTTGTTTCGAATTATCCATAGTATTTTCCTCAATCGAATTTATTTCTCCAAATACATTCCTAAATTTACAAAGGTAGTCAGGCAGGGCAGGGCATGCCAATGTTTTACATTTTGTATTTACCGCTAGGTGGATTGTCAGTTTGTCAGTCACCTTCTTTCTCTAAAATAAATAGTTCTGTTTATTTTTATAACAATTAAAAAAGTGCTAATAAATATTGAGCTCGTGCCGACTTTTGAGTAGGTAATAAACTTTTGAGAAGTTATGCCAAATCAGGTAAATATGAATTAATCTAGAACAGGTATCTAGATATTACGCAACAAAAATCTTTCGAACGCAATTTGTGAGTCCGAGGTTGATTGTATATTCCCACGATGATGTCATCACTCATCACAATATCTGTGTATGAATGACTTTGCACTTTTATATCTGCGCTTTGAGATGGACCCAAGGACAATCCGATATTCTTACTTGTGATCTGTCGGAACAATGATTATTCCTTCAGGATTAGTTGTAGTCGATGATATCAGCACAGAACCACCAGCACAGCACCACGAGTTACCATGAGCTTGTTCTGAGTAGCTGAGTAGCTTCTTCGGGCCAGATTCTATACCTGAATGTAATCACTGTGATCAAAGTTTCCGATTTTCGTAAGTGTCTAATTGTTAATTATTTTTGAGACAAACTTTTCCTAATAAAATCGGCAATGAGTCATATATAGGTATGTGCAAATGTGTTAAGATCTCGGCGCTCAGTTGGTTCGTTATTCCGTCAGTAATACGAAATTAGTTATTTGTAAGTAGTCGGTGTGTATTGATTGTAACCGTAGCCTGCCTCTTTATCGTCCATCGCTAGACATTTATTATTCTTATGACATGGGCCTATTCCTGTATATTGTCCTGTGCGTAAGGTATATATGGCTTTAAAACGACACGCGGATTTCTTTTAGAGGTGGTATAGTTCATCGGGGATTATGGTAGTGGCTTTGTTATCCCTTAGCCGCCACGACACTACGCCCACGGGATGAGATGTGGTGGTGTTAATTTAAAGCCGACCGAATATGAGGAGCATTAACAACGTTAGATCCATGACTTCGCCCACGTTAGCGTAAGCTAAACTTAGATAAGTAGGTATTAGTGAAATGGTAAGCTTGCTTAATTGTTTATATTATACGAGGAGATGCATGCCCCGGTAATTGATTCATCTAAAATGTTGTAACTTCGAATAAATGGTTTAAAGATTTTTCTATGTTCATTTTATAATATGTGTAATTTATGCTGCGAAGTTTCCGACATCAATAAATAAGAAAACATTTATTTTATACGCTAAAATAACACGCAAAAACAACATAATGAGGAGAAGAACTAAACAGGCGTACGATTGGGTGCATCACAATTGTATCGATGCAAAAAATATATCAAATATATACACCGGATCGAAATTCTTATTTATATATCATTATATCACAGTATAAGTACGAGGGAGAGTAAAAAATATCTACACTTTTGCCTTTAGGGTGACAACCCTATTGGTGACTATGACAATGATGACAGATGACCTATTGGTGACAGATGATGACCCTATTGGTGGTAGGGTAAAAAGGCAGTAAGACAATACTGCCTTTTACGCATGCATGCTCAGAGTTGGCCAGCAATTCGCAGCAAACATCAAGGTCTGTTGTCAAAGAAGGTGTTGCTGTTGCTTGGCAACGCCCGCCCGCACACGACCCAGCACATCATTCAAACCATCAACAAGTTGGGTTTTGAGGTGCTGCAACATCCTCCCTACAGCCAAGATCTTGGTCCCTCCGACTTTCATCTGTTTGGGCCGCTGAGGGATGCTTTGTGCCGTCGATTTTCCACAGACATAGACGTGCAGGAAGCGGTGCAAAAGTGGTTTCGCGACCAAGCGAAAACCTTTTTGGAAGGAACACGCAAGCTTGTGAACCCCTGGACCAAGTGTGCTGGACTTGACAAGGGAGGAGACTATGTTATCAATTATTTTTGTGAAACTAAATTGTAGAACGAAAAGTGTAGATAATTTTTTACTCACCCTCTTATCATCGTTATTTCAATACCTACTATTTAGTCATTTTCAAAAGCACGATGTAATACGAGACGTACCGACTAATCAGAATTAGTCGGCGGTTCTACAGATAGAACCGCACAAATTAATTTCAGTTCTACAGACTACAGATATGTTCCAGTAATTATTTGCATAGCTCGAATGTTTCCTGCATAAGAAGTAATTAAGCGGTAAGTAGCCACCGAATAAAATTGTAAGGTATCAGAAAAGGAACGCCGAAGTGGCAAATGGCGAGAATAAACGGACAATCAAAAAATATTATAATGACTCCACGTCAAGATTTGTCTGAGTTTATATACCTCTAGACAGGGACTTGAACACTCAGATGATACTGCCTGAGTCCAACCGTTGTGTCAGGTACTTACATGACAATCTAATTCCAATTCTATACGTATGTCGAGCTCCAATTTAATCGAGTTTTTTATTGAATCCGCAAACACTGGATAAAACTAGATTTACTGTTGAACTTTCCTCTTCATTGAAAGCGAAGTTATTATAACCATATTTTTTCTTTCTGTTATAATAAAAAATAATAACATGTATACAGGTACATACATGTAGGTAATAAAATAGAATCAGAGCCGTGTCTGTACATGAAATATTTTTTGCAAAAGTCATCGCAGTGTAAAGTACCTACCTTTGATGCATAGCCCAACACAGCATTTTTTTTTATCTTTTGTTTATCTGTCTCTCTGAACGTGTATCACCCAAATACCGCTGGACGGACTTTAATGAAACTTTTTTTTTTATAGATTAGTGGGCGGACGAACAAGCGGTCCCACGTGATGGTAAGTGTTACCGCCGCCCATGGATACCTGCAACACCAGGGGGTATGCGAGCGCGCCGCCGACCTTGCAAAATCATAGTTATAACTTATATGCTGGGTTCAGTTCTTAGAGTACTTTTTATCCAGATAAATTATGAAGTTCCCACAGGAATCACAAGTTTACGCGAACAAATTCGGTGGCACCGCTAGTTAGAAATAAATTATCTATATCAAAATTAACTTTTTAATTTTAAATGTTATAATTTTCATTCTTTGTGTATCTATAAGATACACAAAGAATGAAAATTATAACTCAATCAATACCATAAGTCTATATCTCTCTGTATAAGTATCTTCCAAGACACACCTTCATACACGAACTACCTTCCACTCTCCTCAGCTACCGGTGTAATCCTTCAAGCCGACGAAGTCCGTCCGACCGAAGGATACTTAATAAAAGTATTCATGATAAAGATTTGTAGCATTAGGTATATAATTTCTATGAATGTTTCTAATACAAACTCCTATCTACAGAGAAATTGCATTCTAACAACAGAGTTCGTTTACATAACTACAATGTTAACATACTGCTAGCATAGATATGCAGTAACGTATACGAATCTTGTACTAACACTAGGTATACCTACTCGTATATGCACACAATTGGAATACACACATTTCTAACATTTTCACTGAAGCCGTTCCTGCACCGACGCCGCTCCGCATGTCACTCACCATTGTAGTTATTACATAATACATGCCACATTTCAATCCATACATATAGAGAGAAATGTTCAGTCAGACTGACTAACTGACTCATCATCGCTAAATCGAAACCGCTGCAGATAGAAATATAAAGTTTGGACAGTGCTTCCTTTTAAGACGTAAAGACTCACTAAGAAGAGATTTCTCGTAATTCAAGCGGTGAATCAGGGTGTCAAAGCTTGTATGGAATAAATATTTGATGGTCCTATTAACGTGGTAGTTCTACAGTGAAATTAATTAAAAAGGTGTTTTTCAAAAATTGTGTCAGGATCTAAAATACGGGGTATCAAATTTTGTATGGAATGAAATATTCTAAGGCGACGTGATATATTTTTAATGCAATAGTAAATATGCAGTGCTTTATGAAGAAATAGACACGTTTTTGACGTTTATTAAAATTGTATTAAGGCAATTTAATTCATGCGAGCAAAGCCGCGGGCAACAGCTATTCGTTTATATGAAGACTATTTCTTTGTCTATGTTATGCAAGTACGATTGTAATTTTCTAAATGCTGTCTCTCACCATTTATACTTCTCCCATTTCACAATGTGCATCGCTCTCTGTCAGAAAAAACAACAAAGGAATGGAAATGCAATTTAATTTATGTTACGGCTCGTGGTGCAATGTTTGTTGCCCAAAATGTTTCATTTTTAAGTAAAATTATATAAGGTATATTTATTTATAGTATAGGTAAATTGTTTGTGCTGTTTGTCGTTTAAGTTTTATACATGTCGCAGGCGGGGTAACAGGTAACAGAGGGGGTGGGGGGGGGGGGATAGAACTCGCTCTAGTTTATTTTAACTGTTACTAGTGAGTCTCTTCAATCGATAGTTAGCAAACATATCTAGCAAAAAATTTAGACGGAGACCTTCCGGTCTCCGAGTCCACCTCCACATCACCCCTTGTTGACCGGGCCGTTCCTCCTCAAGTCAAAACATGTTAATAGTTAGTACAATCGAGAAGCTCACTTGTAAGTATAATCTTTATCAAAGTAACATGGGACACTATAGATCAGTAATTTCAATGACTTTATATAATAAAATAACTCACCCTAATTAATTATATGTATACACGTAGTACACTTCTATTACTACCAATGATGGTATGATGTTAATGTAAACAAACTTTAAAAATCATCAAATAAGAGAATAACAATGAGGTATAATGAATTTAAACTACAAAAAACAGACAAGAACATATGAATGTTACTTAAGAAAACTTTTTTGGAAAAAATTATCAATTCTAGCCATTATATTTTCTTAGGTTTTCTCGATTACTATACATAGCAATTAAACAACTTTGAACGGTTTAAATCGCGTATATTTGACATTATTTATATCCCGACGTTTCGAACACTTTGCAGTGGACGTGGTCACGGGGTGACTAATTGATTTTATTTGTCACTTGAGTTATTAAGAAATTATTTGGACTACCGTCTGAAATTTTTTGAACTACCGTCTGGATTTTTTAATCATAACATTCCCTATGCACGCAGTATTCACTCACGGTGTCCAGAGGTCTTGCAGTATTGCGTTGGCTTTGGGATTTAATTAATTTAATGACTGGATCCCAAGCCGGTGGTACTTGCCAACCATCTTCTCTATTTTATTAACCATCTAACTATTAACCATCTAGTGTTCGAAACGTCGGGATATAAATAATTCTAGCCATTGTTCGATAGCAAAAGTTATGGGATGTAAATGCCACCAACCCAAGTTTAATTGATGCGTTCTTCGTGTGGTTTAACCATACAAATTATTTCCTAAATAGATTACAGAATTTGCTATTTGGTTGCGAAAACTTTAGGGACGATTCACCGCATAGCTCCTGTTACAAACTTCATAATTGACTCATACGTAACGAATCTGTAAAGTACGACGCAGTTCAACGTATGTAAGAGCGGTGATACCATATTGATATTTGTCTTAGAATTTCATTCATAAGGTCGTGAGTTCAAACCCCGATTTGAATCACTAGGTCTTTATTTAAATAGGCATTTTTATATTATAATTGAGTCGACGGTTAAGAAAAACATTCAGGAAATCCGATAATTAAAAAATCTAGAGCATGGACATTGGACCCGCGTAATGGATTATAGCCCCTCTGGTGATTTACATGTGGAGGTATGTACCCTGTTGTAGGACGCACGAGTACAAACTTTTTGCAAAAAGTTACTACAAGTTAAAACAAGTTACTACAGTGATATTGAAATTAATTTTGTTTGTTCTAGCTGAATGAATAGATTTGTTCTACAACAATATATTTGCGGTTGACGCTATTTAATAGCTTACTGAATAAGCTGATAATTATCTGCAAAGGAGTTTGTATTTGTGCGAACAGTCAACTGGCCGATACCTACTTGAATCAACATACTAAGTAAAACTACATATTATCTAATTTTCTTTTATTTTCTAATTCTGTCATGAAAGTTTAATAATGTACCTTATTTTAAATCACGCATTAATTTCAGTAGCTTGAGTATGATTATTTAAAATTGTTTATTTACGAGATAATAGAAATAATATTTTGACTTTTATTTCACAACAAAGGGCCTAGTTTTGTCTCTATTTTCGTACGACATAATATCACCAGTACGCTAAGCTCTCACAAAAAATAACATATAAAACGAAAAATAAACTTTTTTTTTATTTACCAAACGACTATCCACTATTGTATGTACATAATTCAGTCCTTAAAAACTTATAGCAACAAATCGTATACTTCAGAAGCCTAATTGGATGAGAAAACACGATTCCAAATGAAAACAATTACAGCTTTAATTTACAGATTCAATATTATTACAGCCTTTAGAACATGCCATGCTCACTGAAACGGACCATAAATCATAATCGAGCGGATTAATATCGGGACTAGATGTCGGCCAGTCTTCAGCTCTAAGAAGTCGGGAATATTCCTTTCTAGCCACGCTTGTGTTGAGCGAGCTTCAGGCTTATAACCTGGTGCTGAGTCTTGCTGAAAGGACGATTTTGGTTATGGAACAGGGGTTTACGACCTTCTCAAGAATCGTATCTTGATACACTTGAGCCGACGTTTTAATACCTTTGTTTTGTTTTGTATCCTAGTTTGTTTAGTATGCTTTATTGAAGCTCAAAATCGTAACAAATTATTCAACGAGGAGTATAGTTGTTGCAATCCACGAGCAAACGCCGTCCTTGTAGTGGAGACAAGTCTATATACGTATTTATGTGTGCGTGCGGGCTGTGGTTTGTACGGTTAGCATCAAAATAAAAGTTTTTTGACAAATTTATTTAAACCTTTTTTATTTAAAAAAATCATTCGTTATGAATTTATTCAAGTTAACAATTAAATGCTTCTTACATTATAATAATAATCTGTGCCTATAATAAAATCGTAAACGAAGCCGAATCTGTACATGAAGTATTTTTTGAAAAAGTAAATGCTGTGTACGTAACTAATGATATAGAGGCCAAATAAACATTTTTTGGAATTATTGTCTGTCACTCTGTTTGTTTGTCTGTTCACGAAAAACTAAAAACTACTGAGCCGATTTCGATGCGGTTTTCACTGTTTAGTAGCTTATTAGCCATAGTATAATCTAGGGTAGATTTCATCTTGATATGTTTTTTTTTGGAGGACCTCCTCATACACAGAACTTTTCTTCACATACGTCGTTGAGTTGTGTATATTCTAATCGTTTTCATACGGAATGTCACTGTCTTCGGTTGTGCCTTCATCAAAATCACCGACATTGATGACAAACTCCAAATCATGATCAAAAATGAGTCTTAAACGCGTATGTTTACCGTTTTTATTTTATTCGAAAACGGTTTAATTTCAAAAGGATCAAAGAACATTTTGAACTGTGAGAAACCACCAGAAACGCTGTAGGTACCTACTCAACGCTGAAATTAATCACTGGTTAGAAGTCTATAGTGCAGATCCTTTTCGCTAACCGCCACTCTTCTTTACTTCAGAATTGTGCGTAAAGCAATTAAAATTTAGAACCATAAAATAGAGAAGATGGATTCAAATTGTCCTCAACATGGAATCCTCAAATTGTCCCAACATCTAATAGCTCGCAACCAATAATTCTAATAAACGCTCGCAGCTCTCGACGTGGACTACCTACCTCTCCAATCAGCTCGTGACCATGGTTGCCGTAACCCAGAAGAAACGTCGAGTGAAATAAATTATGAATCTTGATATTATATTTACGTCAATAATTTGTGCTGCCGCCTGTCGAAATCTTCAAGTCGACAAATTTATCTCATAGAGCTGTGAATGGACAATAATAGACCAAATAATTTGTTGTGGTAACTATGAATTTATTTTGTCTAAATTATTTCTACTTTTTTATATATGCTGTAAAGATAAGATAAGATATTTGTTAATCTGTTTTCAGTTGTTTGTATGAAATTTACTGAAATAATTGTTATTATACTTCTACTAATTAATAAAGAAATCCTTATTTGACTAAGATTACTTTAGATATGAAAGTAACATATTAATTTTTAGACATGTATTTTTTATTGATTATTATTTTTATAGAGATGACATCAATTGTATTCTTTTTTAATTGTATTTTTTATGCCCTAGATTGGAGATGGACTATGGCGGCCTATTGTATTGAATATTGACAACTATTATTTATATATGGGTATATTCGGCAAGTAAATGATTAAAAAAAATAACGTAGAATATTATCATGGAAACAACCGCGAGAAAATTATAAGTGAATTATATAAAACACAATACTTATATGCTTTTGTTTTCGGACTAATCTGGGAATGTACTAGCTCGATGTAATTTTAACCATTATGTATATTCTAGACACCAATCACAACTACATAATTGAAATAGTATTTCTCAATACTAGTTCATACAAACAGAGAAATGTTTCGTTTTATATGGAGAATAATTATTATTGGTTTGGTAAAAAGGAGTAAATAAAAATAATTTCAGATAACTTATGATATGTTTATTACAAGTGGAAATAACACAACAAAATTTTTAATTTGATACATTCTGCGACAATTGATAAAATTTGGTTAAAATTAGATACTTTGACAGCGTTAGGTTGCCTAAATCCATTGTGATAACAACTTTGTGTACGTAGAGAATACGTGTGCAAACAAGCACCGCTAACCGTTGACTGGCGGACGGCTGGCCGCAACAGTGCGTAGAGGCATGCGGTGTCGGTAACCGGACGGTCAGCCGCGTCCTCTGTCCAACCGCAGCGGTTGACGGCTAACCGTAGCACAGTGCGTATGAATCTTCCGGTTTCGTATAACAATAGATTTGCGGCCTGCCGCAACGGCCAGCCGCTGACGGTTAAGAGCCATTAACCATTAGCCAGTGATAGACATTAGCCATTAACTAGCGATTAACCGGTAGTGCGGTGTGACCCTTAAGGCCACACCGCACTACCGGTTAACCGTCAGCGGCTGGCCGTGGCGGCAGGCCGCAGTACTTCCTGCTAACCGCTGGACGGCTGGCCGTTGTGGCAGGCCGCTAATATTTTTGCCATTGCGGCCCACCGCACCTCAGTATATTCTTTACTTTATATATTCAGTATATTCATTATATGGTGATTGCCTGTAATGCCAATGAGCATTTGGATAATGATATTGATGGTTATTGTAATATGAACTCTGTTGAACATTTTGAATAACCCTTATCATATCACATCTTGCATCTAATCGATTCTGTTTATCGGCATAATCTGTTGATTTGGTATTCCAAATGGCCGGACGTTCTCTAGTTTTCTAAAATAAATTTTTACGTATCGAAATCTAAATTCATTGTGATAACAACTTTATGTACGTAGAGAATACGTGTGCAAACAGGCACCGCTAGCCGGCGACTGGCGGACAGCTGGCCGCAACAGTGCGTAGAGGCATACGGTGGCGGCAACCGGACGGTCAGCCGCGTCCTCTGTCCAACCGCAGCGGTTGACGGCTAACCGTCGCAAAGTGCGTATGAATCTTCCAGTTTCATATAAACATAGATTTGCGGCCTGCCGCAACGGCCACCTGCTGACTACCTGCTGTTAACTGCTAGTGCGGTGTGGCTCTAAGAGCCACACCGCACTAGCGGTTACACCACACATTCTTAGGAATTACTGCGGCCTGCCCCAACGGCCAGCCGCTGACGGTAAACCGGTAGTGTCCTGTGTCCTTAAGGGCATTATGATTTCATGTGCGATCGGTATAAATAGTGTATCTATATATAGAAATTGTAACAAAGTCTGCACATTTTATTTTGAAAAATCCGTTATTGAAAAAAAAATCATTTTTGGAAAACTTTGTTTGTTATATTGCGCCTTCTATTGTGCTGTATTTCTTTATCTTGTGATTCAACAGATATTTCCATGTGAAAATATTAGAAAGTGTTATAGAAGTTACATGCTTCCGTTTAGTGGCAAATATACATACTTTATATCTATGAATATTTTTACATGAAAGCAGGCGGCAGACGAGCATACATTATAGTACAGCATCTCATGAGAGAGGAGTACCGTAGCCAGTTGAGTGCGCCCAGCGGATGTGGGATTGCAGGTGTACCCTCCCCCTCATAAAATAGTATTCAATATATTGTTATCGTTTTATTCTTATGTTTCACAAGTTATTAAAGCTATCCGTGTTAGGAATCCATTAAAATTTTAAGTTTTTAATTAGTACCTATACGGGTATTCAAGTTCCAAGATTTTACGCAGGGCATAATATCATAGATAATACGAATGCCATCAAAAACATGTCGAAAATTTTTGTAAAAGAAAATGCAACCCGCATTCAAATGAACATGCTACCAATTTAAATCAAACTTTAAAAATAATTTCAATATACCTATTGAAAAGTCATAAGTAAGAAGGCATCAGTAAATGTACAGAATACACAAAAAGAATAAAATAAACAGACTGGCTGAGTGATATTGAAATTTCATGTTTTTTTTATTATTACCTATTTCATCATTATTAGAACTCAGTTTTGGTTCAAATTGACAATCACCTACATTTTCATTTATTTTCATTGCTTCGCCATCACTGCCTCCTAAGCTCTGGCTATATTCGTTAATATTTTTTTATCTGCAACGAACAGAAATACTATCAAATGGCATACAGTGGAAAGTTATTTTTCATGGATGATGATGATGATGATGATCATTGATGATACGGTATGAAATTTTTCGGGCGTATATCGGTAACTTAATTACAATGCTACCAGCCCTGCACATGGGCCTCCTCGTGCACATTGTTCTGTGCATGAGGGATGTATCACCTTAAAACGCCACACTGCCCAAGTGGGCTGGCGAGTCCACTCTCTTTTAGAGGTGGTGTAGTTCCTCAGGGCTTATAGTAGCGGCTTTATTATTCCTTAATTGCCTTTTATGACATCCACGGGTACAAGATGGACAGGTACTTATTCTAAAACTAGCCGACACCACACGCCCGAAAAATTTCATACCGTATCATCATCCATGAAAAATGAGAAACATGAGAAATAGCAACAAAATATAACACATTTCATTTATTATGAAAATTAGAGAAGATGCTTAAATTGTCTGCCGCCTGCTGTGATGCAGCAGAGAACTGGGAGTCTATATCTTGTTATGAACTTATCTTCTTGAGCCGGTGAACGTATCTTCGCTTACTTATCGGTCTAGTAGGTGCAGCGACACGCTCGCGCAACCCATTGGGCTTTTTTACTGGGACTGCCTCAAGGAAAATGTATACTGCAAGCCAAATTCCATCAATAGGGGAATTGCAGAAAAGTATTAAAATTTCCAGCAAAAAATTAATTTAAACTATTAGAAAGACTTCGATCACGAACACTTTTAAGTGGAATCTGCGGGTACATTACCTTGCTTCATCACTTCAGTCATCACAGGTCTAGTTTATTATATAGATACATATGTATATTTTATTATTCCTATATGTATGTATAGATTTTGTATATTATACATATTATATATATATATATTATACATATGTTATATATTTATTACGTATTATTAAATGAATAAAGATTTGAATGAAAAATAAAAAAGAATTGCTCACAATTCCCAATTTTTAGTACAAATTTAAAAAAATCTTAATTGTTTTACTAATTTTTTTTTAATTTTATAGTGAAGTAGACGGATGAGCAAGCGGTCCCACGTGATGGTAAGGGTTACCGCCGACCATGGACACCTGCAACACCAGGGGGTATGCGGGTGCGCCGCCGAAGCTTGCAAAATCCTATTTACAGCTTTCTTGAAGAACTCCATATCTTAACTTTATGGTAAGACCTCTCGAAGCAGTTCGTTCCACAGCCTACGGGTTCGCGGTATATAATGATTTTTGGACAGAACAGTACGCGACATCTCCGTATCAAGGAAATGCGGATGAACCGCACTTCTGTGATGGGAGGTGCGGTTGTAGAAACCCGAGGTGGGAATTATATTAAACAATTCTTCAGAGCATTCCCCATTGTACAGGCGGTAGAACACACAGCTCTCTGTGTACACAACGTTTCTCCGAATGCTGAGGGATTCTAAACCGCCCGTGAGAGTGATATCGTCGACGATACGAACGGCACGTCGTTGGGTGGAGTCAAATGGGTCCAATTGGTATTTCGGTGCGCCGGCCCAGAGATGAGAGCAATACTCCATATGGGGCCTCACCTGAGCTTTGTAAAGAATAAGGATAGCTTTGTAAAGCATAAGGACAGCTTTGTAAAGCTTTGTAAGTCAATTTAGATATAAGAATATTTGAATAAGGACTTAAATTCAAACACAAATAAAAACTGTAACAATCTTATATTTTATTTCGGAACACGTACTTAATGTTAGCTATATCCATTAACTCTCAATACTACTAGTTGGTAATTGACCAATCAACAAATTTCCGTTATCAATCACGTAAGATGAGCCTGTAATACTTTTAGCCTTATCACTTGTCAAAAACAGAATTAGTTCGGCAACTCCTTCTGGTTCACTAACACGTTTTAAAGGTATCACGTTCGCCAAGTTTCCAAAGAAATTATCTGACGCATTTTTACCCACACCCATATTTTCAATAATATCAGTTTTCACGGGGCCAGGATTCACAGAATTAACACGTACGCCTTTTTCAGCAATTTCTAACGCAACAGTTCTTGTAAAATGATCTAAACCAGCTTTAGATGGCATTAGTGGCCGCAAGTACTGATATGCTGCATATACTTGAAACGTTGACGATATTGCCTTTCGTTTTTATTAGATGCGGCGCAGCGAGGTTGGTCAGGTATACGGCTGACCGAAGATTGGTAGCAATAAGTTGATCAAACAACTGTATAAAATCTTTGTCGAGTATACTACAGAATCCAGCTCTACCTACGTTGTTAATTAGGATATCCAATTTCCCAAAGTGAGAGATAGTTTCATCAACAATTCTCTTTATGTCTTCGTCCTTGATTACGTCTGCGACTATAGTCAATGGCTTGCTTCCACTGTCAACACACTTTTGTGTCACGATCTTGAGTTTATTCACATTTCTTCCAACTATAGCGACTTTTGCTCCTTCTGCCGCTAACTTAATAGCAGTTGCTGCGCCTATACCGGAACTGGCTCCCGTGATGAGAGCAACTTTACTTTTAAAAGTCATAATTAAAATTTTAGGCGTGTGTTTGTGAGTCGAAACGATTACACAATGAATAACTGACCTTGACTTTTATTGCTTTTATAGACATTTACTCGATAAACTGCCAAGTCATTGTAGTTATAGTCCGTGTATTTTGATAGAAGGATTTGCCTCCGGTTTGACTCTTTGAATTACGAATTTACAATAAAATCTTACAAACGACTGTCACTTTGCTTTCTTTTAAGGTGACGGAACGATAAAGTACCGTACGTAGACACTATGTAGAGATATAAGATTTTGCTCTAATCGTAAAAATCAACCTAGAATTCAAATCATGCTACGTTCACCATAAGCGAGAAAGAGTCAGAATCAACTGTCAAATAGCCTGCGGTATGCATTTTATATAAGTGAACAAATAGAACTTACCATCCAGCTGCTGCTTATCTACAACCTGGCATCAACGTGGGCTAACAGCAGGCGATAGCAATATTTCTTATTAATTTTAACATTTTTCAGTCCGTTAAAAACAATGGTTAGATACATCAATATATTAATGTACTTAGGTATTATATGTGCATTATATTTTAGGTATTGTTTGTAGTTATATCTTATTAATTGCATGATGAACCGCCCTTCGTTTAATCAAAGCTGTCCGACAGAGAATGCCACTAAGCATTAAGTCGCCTTTTGTCCAATGTTTATTTATTTAAAAAAACTTTATTGCACTTAATCATACAAAAGTCGAGCTTAATGCCTGGAGGCATTCTCTATCAGCCAACCTTTGGATAGAACAGAAAGACGATGTTTCTTTGTACAGTGAAGTTTAAATAAATAAAATAAATGAGTGCTGTCTATCTAGTTTCAGAACCAATGCAAATGAAATGACCTGGTGCTTAGTCTTGTTGAAAGGACTATTCTTGCTTAGGGAATAGGGTGTTGTCAAGAGGCTTTACAACCTCCTTAAGAATCATATCTTAATACACTTGAGAACACGATTTAATACCTTTCCACAAAAATATGATTTAGTCGCTCCTTGATAGCTAAAACCCCACCAAACCATCGCTGAAACCGGATAATAGCTGTTGCTAATGCGGCTATATCTATACAATCGCGCTGCCTCTTTTCTGTCTAAAAAGTTTTTGATTTTAATCACTCTGTCTCCTTTAACTGCCTCTTCCGGTATATAATATTGAGCATGTTGTATAAATTTGGTACACAGCATGCTGACGGCATTTCCTCGCCGGATGGAAAGGTTAATGCGTTGCGTGAGAAAATGGCAAACCCATTATTGGCAAACCCATGGTCGCTATTATTGGGGCCAATGAAAATATTCAGTCTATACGGAAGGTGTCTGTCTATATGCAATCTGAATACTTCCGAGGGCAAACCGTGGCAAGTAGGTAAAGTAGGGAATAGTTACTAAATGTCAAGTCAAAAGGAGAAGAGGGTATGTTAAAATCACAAAGTAAAAATAAAATGCTAACTAAAGTTTCTGGGAACTCTTAGTAAACCCTAGATTAATTATAAATAACCTACGATAAATGTTATCAACCTGCAATGAAATATGTTACTCTATTCTCAAATATTCTATTTCTCTACCAGTAGATTATTTTTATTTATTATAATTATCATTTATAAATTTTCCTCCAGTTTAATTAACACAAGTGATGAACGCATCTAGAATACAGATTTAGAATTGATTCTTTTCATACTAAGTGTATTTATATTTATAAGTCACACTGAGCCAGCCGTCAGCCGGCTTGAGAAAAGCATCTTTCCATGGATGTCTTAAAAGATAAGGGATTAACCACGCCGCTATCATAAGCCCTGAGGATCTATCAACTCGCCAACTCGCCGTGGCCAGGGTGGCTTTTTAAGGCCATACATCTCTTATGCGCAAGACAATGTGCATGATGAAGCCCATGTCTAGCACTGGACGAAATAAAGACGAACAACAGTGGTTACGGTATTTATAAATGCCAAATCAATGGTTTTACGGTCATCGTATAAAAATGTTTTTTTTTTAGATTTTTTAGTACTTACTGCAATTACTAATTATATTTAGCAAAATAGGGCACTGGCTCCAGTAGACCATTTTTACTAGTATTATTATTATTAGTAGACCATTTATTACCATAGCAATAATTTTGTCAGGTCATAAATTTATCGTTAAAGTGCATCACTCCTAATTACTGTTCGCTGTCACAAAATTATTAAAATTGCAACTTGATTCTTATTCGGCTGGTCACAAAGAAGTCTTTACATTTTACATCAACACACTAGTATGACAAGTTTTCCTTCCGTTAATACATACCTCAGATTTAAATACATAGTCAAATACATACGTACATACTAAATCTATGCGCCAAAGACTATAAGGCCTCTGTAAGAGAATAAATTAATAGACTTGTAGCAAAATCAATAAATATAAAACCTCGCATACTTTAGTAGGTATACCCATACGTTAGAAAAATGCGGGTTCTCTTGAACTCATTTCGATGCATAATTCAGTAGCTATTATTATGTAAATACACCTAGTTTTCGTAGCGAACTTGAAAAAAGCAATCTACCCCCTTGTGAATGATGTTGTTCTGTTTTAATTTTAACTACATTTTAAATGTTACATTAAGGATGTAAACGTTGCATTATTATAATTTATCTATAAAATGGTCTGAAAATGACATTTGAGATAATAAATAACAATATGTTTAATAGATTAAACATGTCACTAGGATTGAAGTTCCTTCTATATTTTTGATAAAATATTGTTTTCATAAAGTATGTCCCAGTTTGTTTATAGATGTCACTTAAAACAGTTGCAATTAGTCAATTTATGGAATCCCAAATGAACGAGCAAAGCAGTATGAATTTTAGAGCAGTGTGAAGTGGACCATGATTTTGGCAAAAAAATCATCTTTAGTGACGAAGGCCTATTTTCGTCTTGACGGATACGTCAATAAGCAAAATTGTTATATCTGGGGCTTGGAGAATCCTCATAAGATTCATGAAAAACGGATGCATCTTCAAAGAGTTACAGTTTGGTGCGGCTTTTGGTTCCACGGGATCATAGGGCCATTTTTTTAGGTATCAGTATTTAGATAGGCATAAACAGGTATCAGAACATGCTACAGGAGCAAGCTACATGCTACCAATTGGAAGATTACCTCAATCAACTATGGTTCCAACAGGACTGTGCCACATGTCACACAGTCGGAGAAACGATGACTTTTTTTCTACGATGACCCGGCGCTCAATCTTGGACACACTAAACATATAAAAATCTGCATTTTAAATGAAACCAGAATAAATGACCAAAAGAGCTGCGCAGAAATAACTAAAATAAAGATTTTTATATATTAACATTCGAACTAATAAAGGTACATTATGAAAATGTTTTAAGAAAAAAATATGTTCAGCATCGACCTCGTTTACTCTACGTAGAGCCACTTGTTGATATTTTCTCCCTTGTATAATATTAAATTACATTAGATATGTATAATATTAAATTAGATTATATGTAGTATAGGAAAATGGTTTGCTCAAGAAAGCGTGAAATGCCTTCGCCTATTTAAAGCTCTGTCTCCTCGCAAAATTCGCGCAATTTTCCGTGTTCATGAATTTAGAGCTATACTTACATTTTATCTTACATATTTTTATAAAACGCCTCTTGTGGTCTCTCAACGTGGCCAATACAATACTTTCATTTACTAATAGATATATGTATAGATAGACATTTTATTATACAAGAATACATTAAGCTAAATAACAAATTAAGTAAGTAACAAAAAAAAAATACAACAGGCGACCTTATGGCTGAAACAATTTGTTCCAATCAATATTTGGTTTGTAAGGATTTCTCTTTAACAACAACTAAAGGCTGATGCGAAATTGATATTTTAAAGAATTACAGTATTTTATACATTCTTTTACTTGATATCACTACAACTAAACTAGCACTGCCCGCGACTTCGTTTGCGTGGACTTTCAAATAGGGGTTATTACTTTATTGTACTCTTATCCTCACACCCCATTCCATCACATCCTATTCCATCTCACCCAATCGGATCCTGCCCCTTCTCATTCATTAACATCCGTGCAGTGGTTTTTGCCCGATTCGAGTTCAGACAGACAGTTAGACAAAAATACTAAAACTATTTGTCATTAAACCTAAAACTAGGCTCTGTGTCATTTACAGTGTACACTGTAGTATATATTTAAAATATTTTATTATATGTATAGATAGATAAATTATACACATATAGGTAATTAGGTACATACTACAACCTATCTTCCGTTGGGTGTCGACGACTAAGGGATAATCCTTTTTTTACGACTAACAAATCAGCTGTCACAAATTACAAACCTGTAACCTGAAGTGAACCTCTAAAAGAGCGAACTTACCAACCCGCTTGGCCAGTGCATGTGCATGAGGTGCCCCGTGTCCTGGCAGTGAATCATAAAAAGGCTGTTGACGATGACGATAACGACATCAATAAAACATATATTACACACAACATAATAACATTTAAAAAAAATAGAATTGCGTCCAAGAGTGAATTTCGTGTCGTTTCTGCATTTCCCGAATTTTTATTCCAGCCACAGACAAATAAATAGGATAAAAAATAGGTCATACGTTTCAGAACCGAGATAAGATTGAAACTAATTCAATTTATTATTAAGGGAGAAAGAGCAAATAAAGTAATAAATAGAAAGGTTATTTATTTAATAAATTCAATGTAAACCGTTTGTATGGTATAGCGATATTTAATGTTCTGCTTCCTGACTAAAAAAATACTAAAATACTATATAGTAAATTATTTATTTTGGTTGATGAATGATGATACAATTTATTACATTTCTAGTACATTTCTAGTACATTTCTAATACATTTCTAGTACATTTCTAATACATTTCTAGTACATTTCTAGTACATTTAGTACATTTCATACCACTCTGGAGGAGGTTTAGGATCACTGCCAGGATGAAGGGACATTTTACGTAAAACAATGTATCTACTCCTTTTCTTTGTCAATTTTAGTAAAATTTATTACATTTTCCACTATATCCTATTCCACCAATGTATCGTATGTGTTTCGATAGTGAATGAGATATGCCAGAGCCTATTCCCATCCCATCCTATCCTATCCTATACCTCCCCATTTTCCCAACCCTTTCTAATCCATTCCTAAATCTGAAATGTTAAGCGCATCTGGGGGTACGCTAATGTTTGTCATTCTGGACTGATGTTGATATGTATCGCGGATGTCTATGGGCAACAGTATCCACTTGCCACGACATGGATTGTATGTTTGTCTGCCGCGTATTGTTGTATGCTTGTATGCTCCTATAAAAACAGTTCCAACAAAATACCCACTTAGCGGGCGTTCCGAAGTGTTTGTAGGTAAAAAGAGCTTTTATGACCCTCGTATAGAGCCGTATCTATCTATATCTAAAAAGTTATACATATAAATGTGCATATACGTGAGTACTGTTTACATCCTTGGCCGGGCGCCGCACCAAAATATCAATTGGACCCATTTGTCGTGCCCATTGCCCCAACGACGTGCTGTTTGAATTGTCGATTATCCCACTCTCATGAGCGGTTTAGAACCCTCAGCATTCGAAGAGATGTTACGTCTCTCTGTGTGTTTCACAGAAGTACGGTCCATCCGCATTTCCTCGATACGGAGGTGTCTCATACTGTTCGGTCCAAAAATCATTTTATAGTGCGAAACCCGTAGGCTGTGGAACGAACTCCCTCATTAAGCTACGTTA
The DNA here is from genome assembly GCA_914767545.1 of Sesia apiformis. Lineage (NCBI taxonomy): Eukaryota > Metazoa > Arthropoda > Insecta > Lepidoptera > Sesiidae > Sesia > Sesia apiformis. The sequence goes on along the minus strand of OU611963.1, from coordinate 11,372,475 downwards.
TGGGGTTCTTCAAGAGAGCTCTGAATAGGATTTTGCAAGGTCGGCGGCGCGCCCGCATACCTCCTGGTGTTGCAGGTGTCCATGAAAGGCGGTTACACTTAAGTTGGAATTACATTATTGTGGTGTGGTCTGTTGTGGTGCGCTCTGACGTGACGGCGAGTGTGCATACTATTCTGTCGTTTCGGGCGCGCTTTGACGCTATTTCGAGTCAATACAGCGGTAGCCTTCGGAGTATACGCACGCGTCCGTCTACAATGTTTTCCACCGACTCGGATAGTGATGTACATATATTAGAAGAAAAGAAAGAAGAGAAGATATTGGGTTTATCCAGTAAATAGACTGAGAGGGAGTCGAAGCGAATATGAGAGGAAGACGAATATGTCCATTCCCATCCTAACCCTCCCCATTTACCCAACCCTTTCTCCAATCCATTCCTATATCTCCACAGGTAGGCAGCACATCCGAGGACGTGCCAACGTTTGTCATTCTGGACTAATGTTGGCATATATCGCGGATGTCTATGTGCGACAGTATCCATTTACCATCAGATGGACTGTATGCTCGTCTGCCATCTTCCTCCATAAAAAAAAAACAAAAAAAAACATTTACTAGTGAAAGAACTACAGAGCGATGAAGATAGATTTCATCAATATTTCAGAATGACAGAAATTCAATTCAACGTGGAAGAGTAACAGCACACATCCACTTGCTCGTTAGTAAACGCGCCGTACTGGGCGAGACTCTCAGAAACATACTGGTGTGAAATGTTCTGACGTGTAATAACAAGCGGAAACAAGCGATCGCCGTCACGATTAAATGTATGAATTTGATATACTTCTGGCGCGTCACGACACGCCCCGACACAATAATGTAATTCCGGCTTTACTATCACGTGGGACCGCTTGCTCATCTGCCTACTTAACTATAAAAAATAAAAAATAAGGATCTCAATCTTTCTATGCGATTACTGTGAACGGAATAGTATGGGTTCCAGACGGTGAACGTAAAAAGCATGGAAACATTCCTACCGCTCGATTATGGCGCAACGAAAAGTGTTCCACAGTGGGCGGGGCTTAAAAAGTGTTCCGTGGTGGGCGTGGTTTAAAACAAGCGTGCGGAACAACGCGACTTTTGTTCAGTCGCGACGGCAAGTGAGTAAGGACGATTTACCGATATTGTTTTTCGATTAAAAAGCCTTCTTGTGTGGTAAAGTGGTGTCAGAGTCATCCAGATAATCATCTCAAGGATAGTGGGATCACTTTCCACATGTAAGTACATCCAAGCACGCAACCCAATGGCAGAGCTGTTTGCTACTTATTAACAAAAGGACGTAACTATTGTAGCGTACAAGCTAGTAACAACCTCGAATCAACGCGTAAGGTTGATTTTTATGCGGATGATAGTTCAGTGTAGTATTAAATACTTTGGTTCTGTGTACGTACTTTGTATATGTGTGAGTTGTAGGGCCGATAATCAATCGTGGCTAGTATGAGAGGACTGATTCCATGTTTTTTTACGTTCACCGGTTCAGGACCACATTTGCGTACTTCAAAATGCTTCTAACCAATACGTTGAACAATATAATTCGTACATTAGTGTTGCGTATCGAGGCATTTAGCAGCTGTATTATCGCACGAGCGCGCGTGTGCGTGTTACTTGTAGTGGTGACTGTTCCTGTGGGTAAAAAGACATCTTATGACTTTCGCTGGTACTGCTAGTTAAAAAAATAAACAGGATTGACACAGATCCACTACCAAGTCGGTAAATTGTGTTTTGTAGGATCTTTTAGTAGTCTTTGTTTTTATGGTAAGTGGAAACTCACGGTAACACTAAGTGACTTGAAATTTACATTAACTAAATTTTCAACACGTGCCCGGGAATTCCAATTGTTTGGAAACAGATTATCCTTCCACTTTAATATGAAGTCCGTTGAACCGTTGGTATTTATTGCCCGGGGGATTATAACAGATCCCACCATTGGACTTAATAAATCTAATCCACATCGGCACACAAGTAATTTAGCTGTCTAGATAACATTTTGTGAGCTCATAGTTAACATAATAGCGATATTAACAGCAAGTCAATGAACTCACTGCTCTAATTGACGTTTTTATTATTTATTTATATAGCTATAAAAATTATAAATAGTCACCTCCGGAAATCATCAAGTTTTATGTGTACGTGGAGAGTCGTTCTTATTATATGCGAGGGTTAGTGAAAATTACCGACACTTTTCGTTCTACAATTTATTTACACAAAAATAGGGATTCAATACGTACATCATTTTGCAACATAGTTTCCTCCCTTGTCCAATACGCTTGGTCCAGCGGTCCACAAGCTCGAGCGTCCACATCCAAGAAGAAGGTTGTTGGTTGGCAGCGAAGCCACTTTTACACCGCTTCCTGCACGTCTACGTCTGTGGAAAATCGAAAATCGCGCAGAGTTTATGGAAGCCGAGCCCGTCGTGGATAACTTAATGGGCAGAACCCTGACTGATGTTCAAACAAGACGCTACCTAATCGATGGTAACTCGCCTATCCGCCAGAACCAGATGGTTCTTGCTCAAGCTTGCTGAATTTTATCGTCCGTGGTGGAGGTTGACCACGTCCTACTCCCTTTTTGTGCGTCACACTCGTCCGATCGCTTTTAAGATTCTCGCTTTAAGATCCACAAAAAAACACTTTTACGTGACAAGGCACTGTCCTCGTATTGTAATAAAAGTCTACGATGAAATTCAGCCCCTTTCATACCTTCCAACCAGAGAAATCGGCTCATTGCTCGTTGTTTCTCTTTGGTACAAACTGCTAGCGGAGTGGGACACGTTTACACTGTAACCGCTAGAAGACGACTGACGCGGTCGGGGCAGATGGCGCTCACATGACTAAAGTTGTACATGCATACTCTAAGCATGCATGCGTAAAAGAGGCAGTATGACAACCTTAAAGGAGTGTTATAATGAAAATGTAGATAATTTTTGACTCTCTCTCGTACATTCATAAAGTAAGATTTAACACGACCGTGATTTTTCTTATTTTTATCTTCGCTAGTGTATAGGTTCGGGAGTTCAGTTGGCAGTTCATTAATTGTTGAAGGTAGGATGTATTTCCATAATCTCGTTCCGTATACATTATTTTATTTAGATTTCTCGAGTACAACACTACGGTGCCACCCCCAGAGCTGTTAATATAATTCACCCTAATTTTAAATTATTTTTGACAAATTTTCGAGTAAACTCCCGTAAACACATCAAAATTAAGTAAGAACTCACAATAGCGACAGTTTGCCTCTTAACTGACATGTAAATAAACAATTTACTTTGTTTTATTTCTAGAAGTTTTATTCTACATTTATCTATTCCAGTAACTAGGCCTTTTTTGTGTCATGGGAATGGACATGTCACTGGAAATGGATCTCCTCGTGCACATTGCGTTGTGCATGACTGCATGGTGGATATACATGTAGTTGTACTAGCCTATAACGTCCCACTGCAGAGTCCAGGCCTCCACTAGTATTTCTCGAGCATGCGGGTTTCTTCATGATGTTCCCCACACCGGCGACCAGGTGACAATTTTTTTTTAAATTCTTATTAAGAGTTTCTACTTCTATGAGTACTGAGTGTATTCTGAGTTTCCTCGGTGGTACGGGCCCAGATTTTGAACTCAATATTACACGAGTGTGAGTCCATTATAGATACCCCTAAACTGTTATAAATAATGTAGGAAAATTTAGTAGGAAGTATTTTTAAAATAATAATGAAAAAGTCAAATGAGGCAGTACTAAAGAGGTAATCTGTCACGGCTAACAAATGGCTGCGGGAGTATTAAACAGATGTTGCTCTGGCGCCTTGTGCTGTGATCGCAATTTATGCCAGTGCAAATGGTAAATACAATTTATTTTCGTAGAGTAACAGCTGTGGTAGACGTATGTCATACACTAATATCTGACTTAATAAAATAATATGTGCCACAAATAAGTTTTCATTACGATGTCAACCCCTAACGTCCCACTAAAGGAGGCCTGTGGTCCCCTCCTAGTAAATCACAAAAGCCTTTCGGGGCATAATGGCATTCGCCACGCGGGATCAGTACGGATTGATGACTACACATGTTCCATATATATTTTTATTCTAGAACTTGCGAATTTCCTCATGATGTTTCCTTTGCCGCTAAGTTTTAAAATTCGTATTTAAGTTGAGTCTCAGTATAGGCCAAGGATTTAAACTCACGACCTCACGAATGAGAGTTGACAATAACTCCTAGGACAACCTAGGTGATAACACTGCTCTGTGGGTTTCCATTGCAATGCAATGCAATCAGCCCTTTCAGCCGTCTGAAAAAGAAACGACTTGCAAAAATGACTATCAGACATAACCATTTTGAGTATCCTCCATGACCATCTGGGAATGACAAAGGTCAGCATGAAGCATGAAAAATGACAAAGACGGGTACCCAGAATGCTCACGCCGCCCCAGAAACAACAGCGCGTGGAGTGCGCTCGCGAGTTTTTAGACCTTTGTGGTGACAACAAGGACGAAATCCTGAGCAGGAAGGACTGTTACTGGAGATGAGACTGTTACTGGAGACGAAACTTGGGTTCATGACTATGAGCCCGAGACTAAATAAGACTCAATGAATGGCATTAAAAGGGCATACCGCCTCTCAAAAAATTCAAAGTGTCTCCGTCGGTCGGAAAGCTCATGGCCACTGTTTTTTTGGATACCGAGGGTGTACTGTTGATAGACTACAAAAAAAGAGTGTCAACATAACCGGCCAATACTACGTCAGCCTGCTAGAGCAATTGAAGGAAAAAAGAAGAGTTAAATGGACCAAAAGGTGTGCTGCTTTTGCACGACAATGCGTGTGTGCACACACGAGCAATATTGCGCAGACTGCCCTTAACCGATGTAGGTTTCAAATTGTAAACCAACCTCCTTACAGCCCCGATCTAGCCTCATCGGACTATTATCTATGGCCAAAAATGAAAAAACAGCTTCGAGCAAAGACATTTGATAGTGATGAAGAGGTGAAGCCAGCGATTTCGACCTATTTTGAAGGGACGGATAAAAAAAAATTCCAGGGTATAAATAAGTTAATCGAATGTAGTGAAAATGTAATATGGTCAATGAAGAATATATTAAAAAGGAAAAATAAAAACTTGAGTTTATTTTCACACTTAGTTGGTAGTAATGGGAAAATGCATTGAAAATTAATAAATAGTTAATTATTTTTACTAAATTATTTTTAAAGTTCTTTCGAAAATAATTATTTTTACCAAAGGTTTTCGTTCCATTGCGTCACGACGCGACCTCGAATAAATTCGTTTCCAGTTTTATGCGGATCTGATTCTAGAAATTATATTAGGAACTAGGATTCAGATGTTGGTGTTAATCTAAAATCCATCTGCGCGTTTTACTACTAACTGCGTACTAAGTATGTACTAAGTGCGTTTTACTCTTTTATACAGTAGCTCTAACATTTCTTGTTTATTTATTTGGTGCAACAACAAATTTACAAACAGATCCTTATCTATTTACAAATATAATTTATAGATCATTTATTTATTTCACTGTATACTGTAAGAATTGCAATCTCTTTTTTGTATTTCATCCACTTCGTTCTTTTTAATATCACACATTTAGTATATTTCTATTTTTTTGGTTAAAGTTGGGCTGCTTTTCTGGTCGTCTGTGAGTATTATAGGTATTTACTATTCTTTGGGATGGTAAAGAATATAGCAGAGTGCCTTTTAGATTATTTTTATTATGCAGATACAATGTAAGATTTTTTTTTAACTTACAATAACAAAGTTTTTGTATTTTGTATATAATATTTAAAATACATAAAGATTATTAAAGATGCTATATGGCCAGGGTGTTTTATTGTACATAAAAACCATAAAGGGTTAACAGTACTGGCAGAATATCAGTGCTGTAGATTATCTACAGCGTTTGCTGAGTCAGTTCCATTTTATTGTCGCGGCACAGAATATACTTAGATGTATCTTTATTTAATGTACTACTATATGTACGTAACTGTGGTGTTCTGACAACGAATAAATATATCTTCTTTCTTTCTTTCGTGGAAATATGCTAGGCTCTATAAAGATTCATTTAACTAATTTAACTGGTTTGAACCATTTGATTTGAACCAAGAACAATAAATTAGTTAAATATATAAAGCAAACATAAATAAAGATAGAAATTAAATGATATGTTCAGAAAAAATACAGTGTGTCGTAACAGTGCTTGTTACGCGTGAGATTTAATTACAATATGGATCCATGGGAACGTGGACTTTAATTAAAGACCACGGGATCGCAGTCCGATGCGTCGCGTTTGGAGCGAGGCTACGTGTTTCGGTGGTGAGTGAGATATTCCAGAGCCCGTTACCATCCCATAGTAACGGGCTCTGGAAACCAGCCATCCCTCTTATGTCTCTCTAATCCCATCGAATGGAGAGTATAATTGAATGAAATTACTATCCAGGGGATTGCCAACGTTTGTCACTTTGAACTGATGTTGACATGTATTGCACATGTCCCTGTGGTAAGTAATTACTTACCTCCAGTTGAACGGCCTGCTCATCTGCCGCTTTTTTTTTAAATATCGTCATTGAAGTATATTTTTTACTGTCCCTTGGAGCGTTAACACAATTTAACGATTTGAACAGTAGCCAAAAATAACACTACTCCGTGAATGTGAGCGTTTTTACATTTTATAATCGCAAATTTCAATATGTACCTGAATAAAATATAATCATTATTTATAGCTTCCACCCAATAAAAAATCTATATAAAACACCTGAAATAATGTTTACCATATCAGAGATACGATACTCCTGAACAATATTATACAATATCCCTGTTTCTACAACAATATCAAATACGATCGTTATTTATTTACCCACATTTACTTTTATTTACCAAATTTATGTATTTATGTCAGATATGCTGTTATCAAGTTACGTATTCCACGTGATATGTGAGTGTATTTAAGAGGTTTTATGTTAATTTTTTATAAAATAAAATATATTTTTTTATAATTGATTCAGAATCAATTGGATTTTTTTATAACCGATGTAATCAAATATATGTGACATATTCTGAGAAAAGGGACCTTATTGTTGGTTGTCGATTTATCTGAGAAAAGGTCTCCTCGTGCACACTGCCATGTAAGGCCTCAAAATGCCACGCTGGCCAAGTGGATTGGCGAGTCCATTCTTCTGGAGATTGTGTAGTTCCTCAGGACATTATTATCCCTTGGCTGAGTTTTACGACACCCATGGAAAGAGATGGGGAGGTGCTAAAGCCTGTTGCTAATAAGGAGCTAATTCTAAAGCCTACACCACACGGTTATATAAACAAGGTAAAAAGTAACGTATTTTGTATTGCTTTACCTTTAAAAATCAGACGTTGTTAGAGCATGTAATTTAATAACTTTTAATAACGACATTTTAAATTGGAGTATCTTAGCCAAGTTCAATAAGTCCATAGCTACAGGCCCTTTGCTAGGATAACGTCACATATTATTTAATCCATGAAACGGATTGACTATCAAGGTCCAGAACCTTTAAATTACGAGTATATGTTATGAGCTCAAGAGCCAAATTGGTTGTCAGAAATCAAAACGTCCCTTTATCATCTTATCGAATGAGGGTTGAGTATTATCTAATCAATAGTTGCTCAAACTTTTTAATGTAGCTGCTACCCCCGAAAAGGGCCGAAAATAAAATATATAACCTCACGACCCCCTTACTAATAAGTCCGAATCATATTTTTACCATTTAATATTGGATTATAAATCATTATTTAATTAATAAAAGGTTTTTTCGTACATAAGTGCTTAATTTATCCTGACCAACTGCGACCCCCTGTATATGTGATTACGACCCCCCTGGGACTCGCGTTGAGAACCCCTGGGTTCAGAAACTATGAACTAATCGAATGATTATTGCTTAACGGATTGTTTTACCGAATGCATTATTTAAGTTTACAACTCACATGATAGATGGTATTCCTTCAAGTGATAAACACCTTGTCATAATCCTATTATCTAGGTGAATCTTAAAAGTTAATGTTAAAAAATTATTCCAGGTATCAAGTTTTTAATGTTGTCACGCAAAACGCATTCTACGATCATTCTATCGGCTAATTTTGATGACATCGAAAACATACCTAAGAAGTTAGGAGCGGAAAAAGTACCCGGTGATGTTATAGAAGCCATATGGAAAGCTGGTAGCAGTTTTGATATCAAAGAATCCAATGACAATGTTCCACTCAATATTAAACAGGCTTCTAGCGTTGCCAACAGTTTGGTAATAGCGAAGAAAATAAAAGAGTACATAACTGATCAAAAGAAAGAATCCGATACACAAAAGAAAAGGTCTACGGAAGAAACTGCTATAACTAAAGGAACAAAAATCTTTAGACTAGAAAATACTTTGTACCGTGAAAGAGCAAAATATGGACAAACATTTCCTAGTAAAATTGTTAATTTAAAAGAAGTACAAAGTCAGTCAAACAAAAAGTTTCGTTCAGATAAACAAGAAAAACTAGAGCCATATAAAAAACCAATGATAAGAAATCCTAAAGGAGTAAATGATAGCAATTACAGTTTTAAAGTAACCGTCACAAAGGTTAATGCAAACGATGAACTAAATTCGCAACCCCTTTCTTCTGTATTCAGAAGAATATATGGATTTGGTGGTGCAGCAAAAGAAAATGTTAAACCTTTAATAAAGTCATTTATTTCAATATCTAAGGGAGGACAAAACAATGATATGAGGAAATTATCTAATTTGTTTCCATGGATTAATTCCCGCAATATTACATTTGCTGTCAGAGTGGACCCGGTCAAATAAATAAATGTCGTATTTTTGTCGCAGTTTCTCAGCTAGGTATTGAAAGATTATTGAAATCTTTAAAAATATATACTATGATTTTTTTATGGTTTTATCTTAAAAATTAGGGCAAATTGTCTATTTAAACAAAATCTCGTCACAAATACGATGTTTATTCTTTATAACTTAATTAAAAATGTCGATCTATTTCAACAGTTTGACCACATTTAATTAAAGAAATAATTCAGTTTTAGCGCTACAGATCAATTGATTTCTTTGATTAAATTGCGTATGTAAGTAAACCAAATTAATTCTAACCGACCTTTGTTTCCGCGCTGCCCTCCCCAGATCCGTTGCCTCCGAATTCGTCACTGATATGCAGTAATGTTATAATCAGAGAAATCTAAATAATAAGAGAATTTAAATTTCTGTGGTTACAATAATACCTATACAAAATATTAAAAGTGCATTGAACCTTTTTAGCGCATTGTAAAACGCGCTGTAATGATTTTAGGAGAGTATACATTATCTACATCCATTTCAAGTCCCCGAGGGAATCATTTAAAAGTAACACGAGCGACGTCACGCAAAAATTACCGATGCCCTTGCATAGTGATAATTTATCTCGTGGAGTATCATAAAGCCCACTTTTTATCCCTATCCCTTACGAGTGAATCATAATAAAATCCGCATGGGAAACGTGAAAGTGTGTCAAGTTGGCAGGGTAACAAATGAAAGTACGAGTACAGTCGTCCTCCCCACTACAGTTGATGAGTTCCAAAGGGATCCGCAAAGTACCCAAGAGTTGTTCGTGATATCATTACTTAATTATTTGTTTTTCTTTCTTTTGATTCTTTCCTTTATAAACTAACTAACCTTTTGGTTGCGGATCCGCTCGCATGGAATCATACACTGGTATCTTATGTACCAAAGCCTTCTGGAAGAATTAACCTATACGACAGTGAAACCAGTAGAACCCTGTAGAACTCAATTACAAGCGAACAAACAGACAGAAGGCGAAAAGACGTTGCGTTTTATAAATATAGAGACGACCTGTTTGTTAGTAATCTTAATGATACATTGATTTAACTTTAAACCGTACTAGGTAAATCGCTGGCTCAGTTATTTTATATATTATGGCTCAGTTAAGGAACGAATTATCTAAGAGCTGTTTCCATTATACTATGGCAAGGAGTTCTTCACGAAAACTGAATAGGGTTTTGCAATCCGCATATCCCTTGGTGTTGCAGATGTTCATTCTGCTCGGTGTGCGCTCAGTTTTCTGAACCTCAGAGTACCGCAAATCCTGGTAACCAGTATATCCAATCACCATCGTAGTTGGAGAATATTCTTATTTGCAAATGTGACCGGGAAACTGTTGTGACTTTTCTAGAAACACTCACTCTAGAATATATTGTTTGACGTGCAGTTATTATAGTTTGACAAGTTGTTTAGTGCTGCTACCAAATCACAGCATGGCCCAACCACTAACGCATAGCCCATAACCCATAGGCTGATAGTATTGTGTCTCTCCACAGCTGGATATAGGCCTCTCCTCAAGGTTCGAAAACACACATGTTCTTCGCGGCTCATCTCATCCAGCCACTACCAGTGAAGTTCTTTAAGTCAATGTGGGTCCGGCTACGAACTTAACGCCACTAATAAGCGAGATAAAGTAAAAGAAATTATGTTAAAAGAAAAATAGGCTAATTCGGAGTTACTAAAATTAATTTTAAATTAAGCTTACTCTATACATTTACTTATACTTACGTAGGTACTCTAAGGATATTACGCCACTATCTCCCCCGTCACTTGTGTCGATAAATAACCGGTGGTTGTATGCTATCGACGGCTCATAATAACTTAACGGTATTGAAGAGTCGTAAAAATTTCACTTAGGACCATAAAAATGTTACCAGCATTTTATGTAAATGCGTATTATGCAGGTACCTATTCCATTTGTATGAAAATAAAGGGCACATTTATAGTGGATGATAGTAAAATGACTTCGTGCGCGTAGACGTTATTTGATTCCCGCGGGAACTTTATAATTGATCTGAATAAAAAGTACCCTAAATGTTAACCCGCCATAATAATTATAGGTTTCATGTCAAGTTTCATTAAAATCCATCCAGTGGTTTTTGGGTGATGCACGTTCAGAAAGACAGACAAATATTGCAAAAACTATTGTTTAGGGTCCTGTACTTTATACTGCAATAAGTTTTTTAGAAAAATATTTCATGTACAGACACAGCTCTGTTACGGATTTTATTCTATGTATAAAACTATCTGGTGCCCACTTCGTGTGTGTGAACGTTAGTGATTTCCGTGGGAACTCTACAATAGATCTGGATAAAAAGTATTCCAAATATTAACCGCGCACATGAGCTATAACTATGCCATGTTTCATTAAATTCTATCCAGTGGTTTTTGCGTGATGTAACAAAAATTCTAAAAGTAGCTGTTTTTGCATCTTACGTTGAGTATACTGCAATGATTTTTTTTAAATATATTTCATGTACAGACAGTCTTTTTACAATTTTATTATATGTATAGAGATCTAGTCTTTTCGCGGTGATAGAGGTGTTTATTCTCGACTCATTCATGAGGTCGTGAGTTCAAATCCTACTTAAATGTGAATTTTTAAAATATAACTATCTCCGCGATAAAGGAAAACATCGTGAGGAAACTCACATGCTCTTAATTGAAAAAAAATCTGGAGCGTAGCAATGGATAGCAGTGTAGAAATGAATTTGGGGAAAAGGTTGGGAAATTGGAGAGGGATGGAATAGAATGTTATGGGAATGGGGTCTGACATATCTCACTCCCTACCGAAACACGTTCGTACTTGTATGTACGTACATTGGAGAATAGGATAAAGTTAGAAATGCAGTACATTTCAAGGTAGTCTTCTGTGAGAGAGGGGTAACGAGGCCAGTCGAGTGAGCTCAGCGTCTGGTGGATTGCAGGATGGACCCTCCCCCTTCAAAATTGTACAGGAATGAGGAAAACTATCCGTTACTTTGTACGTAGTCGAGTTTCGGAGTCATTTGGCGAGCAAGATAAAACTTGCTAGTTAAAAGCTCGGTGTACTGAATAGAGCAAAGCAGTACTTCACTCCGGAGCAACGCTTGTCGCTTTATAAAGCTCAAGTTAGACCCCATATGGAGTACTGCTCACATCTCTGGACCGGTGCATCCAATTACCAGCTGGACCCTATTGACTCCGTCCAGCGACGCGCTATCCGAATTGTCGATCCCACTCTCACAGGTGGTTTAGAATCGCTCAGCATCCGTAGAGATGTTGCACCTCTCTGCGTTTTCTACCGCCTTTATAATGGGGAATGTCCTGAACAGCTGTTCAATTTGATGCCAGCTACGGGTTTTTACCGTCGCATCGCTCGTCATCGTCGTGCGGTTCATCTGCACTTCCTTGACACAGAGTTACTCCGTACTGTACGGTCGAAAAGGCACATTATACCGCGGACCCGAAAGTTGTGGAATGAACTAACAATTGAAGTACTTCCGTTACGCTACGATATGGGGCTCTTCAAAAGAGCTGTGAACAGGTTTCTACAAGGTCGGCAGCGCACCCGCAAGCCAGGTGTTGCAGGTGTCCATGGGCGGCGGTGACCACTTACCATCATGTGGCCCAGACCGTCCGTCTATCACTATCTAAGAAACTTTCTGTTCCCCAACCTTTCCAACACTTTTTCCAAAACTATTCCTTAATTGCGTAATATCAGTGGCGCGTCGCATCCAGAGATGTGCTAACGTTTGTCATTACGAATGTGATGTTGACATGTATCGCGGATGACCATTGGCGGCAGTTGGCCACTTGGCACCCGTTTGCTCATCTGTCACGTTCTTCCATAAAAACAAAAACTCATAAAAATAAATTTCAGACTTTTCTGTTACTTACTAAGATAATCGCAAGATGTTTGCCTAGCCATACCATACTGCCTACGTTTCACCTCTGCTGGATATACGCCTCTCCTGATACTCGTCAATTAATTATTTATCGATTACCGCCTACCGATTTAACAAAAATGTAGAACATTTATTTTATTTTTAATATTATAGAAATGTATTTTTAAAATTCCACGCATACCATTTAAATTCGGGTACTACAAGAAGAGGGTTCATTAAAACAATGTCTCTTTTAATTATGTATTCCGTTTATAAGCGGTAGTTACGGCTCACCGTTAATAACAATTTATTAATTTCCACTCTTGTTTGTCACAATTATGTAAATGCTCTTAATTGCTTTCAGTGCCGTTGTGCTTATTCTCAGCGTTAGAAACAGAATGCTGATTCTCTTACTGTTTGGGCATTATTTAGATCGCCACAATATCGTGGAAACAGTATAGTTTAAGATTGTGTGTTGTGGATAGTTTTATACTGTAGTGGATATTGTAGATCATGGATAAAAAATGACAAAGGTTGGTACGGTCTCGAATGGCACCGCCTACCTTTAGAGATTCAAGGGTGAATTAGGAAAATAATTGAATGATGAGGAATAAGGAAGTATATAAGCAGTTTTCTTCATCCCATTACTCTACATTCCTCCTTCGGAGAGAAAGATGTGATGGAATGGGGAGAAAAGAGTGTAATAGGTCAATTAGCCATCTATGTACTCTCCTCCACTCGACGGAATTGACTGGAATGGGTTGATATGGGAAGTAGTTAGTTGGTATAATAAGATGAGAGATTTCTCTTATCATATTTCCCACTTAATAGAATAACAGAGGAGACGAACTATAAGTATATAAGTACATTCAGTGTTATAATAACGACGTTATAAATACCTAGATACAATTCATGTTAAAGGAAATTTACAATAGTTTATTTATATCTTTGTTTTCTTTTCAGATCCAAGCATGATTTGAACGATCCAAGTAAGTTTTCTTCTGTTCTTATTACATCTAATAAAAATCAATACTTTTAGTTAGTATATGTACAGTACAGTATATAAGGTTCAGTATATGTAGTTAGTAAGCGAGAAACGTCTTATGTCTTAGGAAAACTTTAAAAAAAAATCTTTGCGAACCTTTTCTCAGATAATGTCACGTATGTACCGTACCTAATATGGTATACTCATAATTTACATACTGAACGTTAATGGGACAACTCCATAGGCGAACTGAACTATTTTCCTGAGATTTTGTTCTTGAAAAGGTTATTCAATACCAATGGTAGTTTTACCCCTTCACTTTCATTGTATAAGATATTCTTTGCAGGTATATTATTCCTTCAAATACAGTTATGAAAGACGTTACATGATCTTTCTCGGACAGAAAGATCTTTCAAAATCGGTCCAAGGAATCGGTGAAAGACATTTCTTATTTAAACAGGTACTTAAGTTGTTGATGTTTCCTGAAAATATAGTATATTTGATACATTGGTTTTTCCATCTAAGCTCTACTTTATCCAGTTTAGAAAACCTTAACTGAAAAGTTTTGTTATTTCTTCTTGAAATAAAAGAAAGTTATAACAAACCCCTAAATTCAGCTGCTACATAACAACTCAAGCGTCTGGAAAATATAACTGTAGCTCTAAACTCCCCCAAAAATACGGAAGTATTTTCCAGAATTACGGCAGTACATTCTGAATTTGTAGCATTTCGCAAAACAGATGGTGGTCATAGGAAGAAATAGATTGGCTATGCTCATTTATATGCAGCGTCATGAGGACTTTCTCTTCGTTAATTAACAAGGAACAATAAAAAAATCTTAGTAGATAATATCCATTTACGGTATTATATACTTTAATACTATCAGTAAGGGAATAACGCAAGAGAAACATATGAAAATTTGTGAATGCAATTCAACAATCCACTGCTGAACATGGGCCTCTTCGTGCACATTGTCTCGTGCATGAGGGATGTACGGCCAAAAACGTCACGTTGGTCAAGAGAGTTGGCGAGTCCACTCTTTCAGAGGTGGTGTAGTTCCTCAGGGCTTGTGGTGACCGCTTTGTTATCCCTTAGTCGCCCTTTACGTCACCCGCGGGAAGATATGGGGTAGTGCTATTCTATAGCAGGTCGACACCACACTGTACGGGTCAAATTAAGTCAAATTATAAAAAAGTAGATTCTGAAAGAACTTTATGGAGACGATTTGAAAAATGACTGAGTAATAAATAAAGCTAGATAGAGGTCATAACTTAGGAAAGGCAATCGAAAATCTCTCGACGAATTAGTATCTCTCAACGGCCTGAACTATCAAACCAAACGATCAATGTCGATCGACGAGATCAATTCACCGTACTTGGATCAAGCAGGTTGTCGATCGATCTAGCGTTCTATCTGAGTCGAGTTGTCGTTGGTCGGTTTTTCGAGTCAGGTCCATCGACCGGCCAGGACTACTACATCAAACGACTTACAGACTTGGAACCGAAATATCTCATCGAAGTTTCAAGAAATTAGCAAACGGAATTTACACATTGAACATGAACAATAACAAAATTTACTATTTCAATGTTTTGGTTAGAACATTGAAAAACCCACTATATTATGTAAATATCACGTACGCGACGCTTACGTTCTTATAATAAACATAAGCGTTTGTACACCTCATTTACAATAAGTGTGATTAACGAACTTGTTTGTTTACAATAAAAAAAACTGTATCTCTACTGCACAACGATAAGGAAAAGCATTGAGACGATTCTTTGAATATGCTCCATATACTTTAAGTACGATAGAACGACGAGCTCAAGTTTGTATTGAGGTTGTTATATGTTTTCTTTTTGTTGGCAGTACTTTAGAATTCGCTACGGCTCTTGCATACGAGTACCTATATGCTACATAGACCGTTATAATTTTAATGCATATGCTACTGAAGTATTATAGAATAAATATGTTACATTACATAAAAAGAAAATACCTATTTTATTTTTTTTATAAAAAGATGCTATCAACATCAGTACAAAATGACAAACGTTGAAAGGACCCCTGAACTCTGACTACCTTTAAAGATTTAGGAATGGATTTGAGAAAAGGGGGGAAAGGAAATGAACACCCAATCCTCCTTGGGAAGGACAGCATGGGATAGGAAAATAAGAATATAATGAAACAAGAAGTTTCTTTCATTCCATTATTTATTTATTTTTCAAGGGAGAGATATAGCAGTGGGTGGTTATTTTATTCTAAGCACACATAAGTAGAAAATTTAGGTAAATAAAACACACACTTATGATCCTGAATCCTCGCAAATAATAAACTAAATGTAATAATATCATTTAAGCCTGATGCAGTAATTAGGCACTACTGAATCATCACTGAATCGATGATATCTCACACACACACTTTATTTTATTTAAATTTAAAGATAGGAAGCCCTTAATGAAAGACTCTTTAGTTGAGAAGAAACGTACCGTCAGGGCTTACACTTTTTTTAAAAAAAATCAATGTGCCATTTTAAAAAAAACAGTTCACTTCATGTAAGAATATTTTGTATAATTCGTATATTATACTCGTACACTCCATTCTGTGAGATAAGATAGGACGGGATTGGGCTCTGGCATATCTCACTCACTCATTTTTACAAAAAAATATTAGTGAGGTGGCGAAATAATATTGCAGCCATCCCCTGCACTATGCAAGCCTGTGTTGCAGGTGAACAGCTTACAAAATAAAAAGGTAACATTTAACAAAAAATATGTAAAATTATAAATGTATTGAACTCAATGTTTTTAATGTGTCTCAAACACAAACATATTCAGACTTCGTCACAGGTTCGGACACTCCCTGTAAATAGACAGGATGTTGAAACTTTTTGGGAATGTATTGAATAGTTCTCATTTGCGAACTTAACCAAGATATAGAACCAAACTATTTTTATGCTAAATTTTATTTTAAACCGTTAATAAATGCGCCCCACATAAATTTCCTAATCGGTGTTTTTGATCAGCTGATCACCTCTCTGCAGATGTAGGGAAATTCTTCCGATATTAAAAATCATAATTTACGAAATATACCGTATAAATGATATAAGGTATATCATTTAATCCAAACCTCTTACCAAGTTCTAGGATAAACTTGCTAAACTGTTCGGCGAAGACTTACAAAGTCCATAGTCATGCAATTAAGGAACAGAAGAGTACTCGTAAAGCAAATTGCAAAGTACTGGAAGCTACTAATATCTGCTCAACATATTTCGTAATGTAGGAATTCATGTTGTTATACAATTAAAAACAAATATTTATTTAATTTTATACAAAAAATGTGACAAAAGTTATCTACTGTCACATAATGAAAATACACGATAAATGCCAATATCAGTAAAGAACTTAGTAATGGATTTGGTAGAATGATTAGGAAGATTGAGAAATATTGCTTCACCTGAAAAGTCAGATGTTTAAAGCATAATTCATATTGAAAAGAATCTTGAAATATAGAAACGTTACGTTAGAAATTTTTAACCAAATTTAACAAGTTCATATCGACAAGAAGATCTATTTACTTAGATAACGCAATATATTACTTATTATTAAGTATGTATATTTACCATAAGAAATATATAACACTATAGGTATTATTCGCAGCTCAGGTCAGCACTAACCTACTAATTCGAAGTTATTGATAGATGGTCAAAATCCAGAGTCACGTAATTAATAACAACGAACGAAGAGTAGTAAAATAAATTGCAAAAAATATCCAGAGGTAACGACAACAGTAGCCGCGAGTGGCATAACAATAAGCTTCCGCACACACAGTCTCCGTTAAAAGTTGATAACGTTTTCTGCTTAGCATAAAATGAAGTTTCAACGCCGACGAATGGCACTCGACAAGAGTAAATTCACTTTGACGCGTTCTTTTTGAGAGATACAGGAGAAAAATATCCTTTACTTTTGTCTTCGAATTTTGAACACCTCGTTTACTAAAACGGGGTTGTTCTTGCTTTTTACTTTAGGAGAGCCTTTTAGAACGGCTGAAAAAATACCTACTCTGTCAATTTTGAAGAAGTGAAGTACATTAATTATTGACTTGTAAAAAAAATCTTTGTTTTCGGTTAGTGTAAATTCTCTGAGTATTAGAAAATTGCTTTATACTCGTAAGTAGGTTATGAACCTACTGTTTATTGTAAACATAACCGCATAAGTTGTAAACGAGTGCAAAGAGTGATGAAGTATTCAAGACGTCCTCAAGACACTTCAAGAGAATCTCAGACTGACGCAAAATAAGGTAGAACATACAATATCGTGATTTATACATGTCCTACTTAACTAAAGTATCGACCAACTTATGTAGCGCCAACCGTAAATATGACGTTGTAAATAGAACAAGCCTATTCAAATATTCATTTTAAAAAACCTTATTTACACATTATCTTATCAAACGCAAGCTCTAGGTTTAACAGACAGATACATATTCATTCAGTTAGAACAACGAAAATGAACTTTAAAGTCACCTACCATACCCCCTAGTGTTGCAGGTGTCCATGAGCAGCGGTACACTTACCATCACGTTTACGACAACAAAATGAAACTGTAAAAGTACGAACTCTCGTTTGCTTTTGCCCCTCAATGCTTTAGTCTTTGCACGATGGAGTCCACGACACAGCTATTCCCATGGTACAGTGATTGGCGATTTCCTTAGTCCACGGTATATTGTCTCCAATAATATACCGTGGATGTCTTCTACACTAAGTAGTGTATAGGACCAATGACAGATCCCTGCACCGTTCCTTCTGTAACAGTACTTTCTTTTCTACACATCGCGCCTACTTTAACTTCATAACGTCTGTTTTCAAATAGTTTTTGCACCAGGTATGTAATAGCCCACTAACTCCACTATCTTCCAGCTTCTTAAGCGTCTTCTTTCTTCTTTCTTAGTCGTGCTCTTCTTTGGATTGGAATCCGTATTTCTTGGAGGAAAGAATTTCATGGGTAGGTACTATAAAAGAAGTATAACTTTTCCGTAATTTTATCAATTATTCTAGTAAACTTCCGTCAAAGGTATCGGTATCAAAAAACAGAACCAAACCATACATAGGGTACAAGTTCATTTTCAATGCTGTAATAATAATAACATAGTAACTCTATTTTCATATATATATTTTCATGCATTTTTTACGTCTATAAACTAACACAATAAACGCCAAAGAATGTCTGCTATATCGTGCACGTCAGCTCTTATTATGATGAATAAATCCAATATATCGCTACGAAGAGTAAAAAATTACATTTCTACAGGCGCCGGGTAGGTTTAACCATTTTATTCGTACAAAAATAACCTTTGGCAAAAGAGCTGCTGACGCGGAAAGGAAACGAGGTTATCATAACCTCCGTGAAAGTAGGGCTGTCAAAATCGTCTAGTTGTATATGACTCATATGTGGCTTTACTAAATGAGGAATGAGGCGATGCAATGATGCTTTTACATTCTTAAATTTCATTGTTACTTTGTGTTATTATCAGTTGATGATACTGTTGTGTAAATTAATATTTATTAATATGGCTTAATATGTAGGTATATCTAAATCTTATGATGTACTTACTAATGACCTACAATATTTTAACAAACGAATCTTAGTTTAACATTCCGCTGTTTTACTTCAGATACAAATTGGTTCTCGTAGAATGCAGTTACAGTTCCCGGCTAATAATAAAATGATATAATAAAATGTCCGTTGTAAACTTGAAATTTTAGGGATTTCACTATACCTACCTATTTGTATATTTTTTTAAATAGTCTATATTTGTACCTCGCTATCGGACAAAGGTCTCTCCCATTTTCTTTCAAGTCCTTCTGCCCACAGTTACCTTCGGCTACCGATTGCAAAAATCATCAGAATCGTCTCGCCATCATCGCCTTGATCTTGCTTGGCGTCTTCTCGGCGTTTATCTCTGTAAATAAAACGCATGGTCTCTCTCTCTCGCTCTCCCACTCTTTGTATACAATCAACGTCCTACTAACTATATTATAGAACTCTGTCGGTTAGTTGCCTAGATACATGTTATGATTTTAAGTAGCAACACAAAATGAACATTATTTACATTCCTCACACAAAACTACTTGGCACCCAACACTAAGTCTATCCCAGGAAATTGAGCAAAGAACACCCGTCTCTATGCTAGGCTGTACCGGATTACGCTACCAAATTACTACCTGAAATAATATTTGTAAGTGTGTTTGTAATAGATATTTAATTATTTATTATAGCTACAAATTACTTGCCTAGTAACTGAGTTCTACCTAATAAGTTGATTTTCTTTGCCATAAGTACAAATAGTAATGGGAAAAGTAATCTGGCTTGTTGTATTTTTAACATAATAATAATATCCAAAAAGATACTTAGATTTGTCCTCGACGCAGTCATCTAGACGTTACATATATATCATTGACAGTGTAAGGATACGGTTTTTTAACGATCTATACATTTAATAAATATGAAATATATATATATATACATTTAATTAAATCTATAGATATTAAATCAATGATTCCATTTTTAGGTAACTGCAGAGTGATGAGCTGATGACCCATGTCATCTTGAAATTAAAAACATTTGAAAATGACATAAATTTAAATAAAAAATACAACACGCAATAATTACAATTAGTTAATGTTTTATCTTGTACGCTTTAGTGTGCAGTATATTTTTATAAAAGAGTACAATTAATCCCAAATAATTGACTAGTTTAAAATTCCACTCCACTTATTGCAATTTGCTCGATACACAATGTAGTTCAACTAATCATAGGATTTTTATTTCTCAGAACTGTTACCATTTAATATGTTGAATTATGGGAACGCGAGAATATGTTTCGCGTCAGAGAAAGTCATAAACAGATAACATAATTATGATTTTTCGATTCTTTTAAAATGACTTTTGGCGGGAACTCGAAGCGATGCCAGTTTTTCTTTTATTGTTATAAAAACTGTGCATTGTGTGTTACAAAGTATCTTTCGAGAGCAATGTTTGTGATAATCAAAGACAAGCAATAAGACTGCGCTTTTCGTGTGCTTCCAAGGAGTCTAACTCTTCTGTTCTCAGTTCTCAGTAGTGTTTTGTTCTCACTTTGCTAACCGACTCATAATTTACTCGTACTTCGTTGGGACTGAACATTGACAAGATACGTTTTAAATTCTTTTAAGTTTAAAATCAAATAAATCTCGACATTTTGGCATAATGCGCCAATTGGCTTATTGACAATTTTCGAGAAAGCATTTTAAAACATGCGTTACATGTTGATTAAACCCTTCACAATTGCTCATTTAAAAAAAAGAACAAAGTTTCAATAAAATAAGAAACCTTTCATTATTTATTAATGTTTTCGTGCATGTGACACGTGACATCTTGTTTCTATGACGTCACATCACTATAAAACAATTTGTATTCTGGGGGGAAGGTTTAAAAATCTATATATTTTTTTTCTTTGGAAATTGTTAAAAATGTCTCCATTATCGTATATAACATGTGCAGTGTACAGAAGTACGATCAAACATATCCTCAATGTTCCTTGATTTCCAAAACCTCGAAAACAGTGGTTACAGTTAGCACGACGAGACCCAACAGCATATACAATCATATAATGATATTTAATATACTACCTAAATGTTATACATATAAATAACCGAAATTAATTACAAAACAACGAATTAACTAGATATATCCTTGTACTTTTAAGAGATATTCAAATAACCTTCAAACCTTGTTGTATGCTTAAAATTAAGCGTTTGGTTACATAACAAGGAAATCATTTAATTTTAACAAATATGGACATCATATAAAATTAAATTATTTGTTTTATACATTTACACAGAAGTTTTGACGTTTCTGATCTTAGCTGAACAAAAGTCGGTATTGGAAGCAAAAAAATTTACAATCATAAAAGAATCTAAATACTTTCGCCAAATTTGCACTATCAGCTTTAATAATACCACCTTCTATTTTGTATAGACTCAGAACAATCAACAAAATCAATTATCGAATATATCTATCAGAGTACAAAAATATGCAACATATTTTTTTGTGATGTGGCGTCACGCGATAATCAATCATGGCTTCCCGGGTTCGGATCTTGTCATACACAGATAAAAAAACTATAATTTATATAAATAAAAAATATATTTGTAATTCGTTTTAATGCAAAAATTTGAATTTATTATTATTGTTGGCCTATATGCTACGTTATCCAATATTTTTTCATAATTTATTGGTAGGTATATCTGTCAAATAGCCAATTGCGCAATATGCCATATAAGCAAAGAAAGAAAGATCGATATAAAAACAACACTCTTTATGGGCCAATACACATTAAAAAAAAACAACCTAGATATTTTCTTTCAATAGGTCTAAAGTTAGACAGTAGGGGAGAGGCGAAGCAGGTCATTGGAACATCTATAGCTCTTCAGCGACGCTCGAAAGTTTTCACAACGATACTGAATCCGATAAAATGCTTGGGAAAAAATATTTCCTACGATGGATACTTGTGAACTACTTGGGACTGTCTCAACATTCAAGTGTTTTAAGATCCCCTGATACGAACGATTATTATTATTATTATCATACTATAAAACCGAACCGCTAGTTCATTAATTGAATTAGCTATATTTTATATTATTTTGTAGGGGAAGAGTGCACGCTGCATTCCCACAGCCGCTTGGCGCACTCGACTGGCCTCGTTACCCCTTTCTCACAGAAGACTACCTTGAAATGTACGGCATTTCCCACTTTATCGTATTGTCCCAATGTGCGTACACATTTTATGTACGCATATTTTATGGGAATCTGTAGGATAGATTTACGCAATTTGTTTGTAGGGATAATAAATACATTTGAATTTTGAATCTGTCATTCTCACGAGAAAAATATGTTTTTTCTCATTATGGCGCCGATCATTATTAAATATTGTACTAATATTAAAATGGGGTGGGGTGATAACGAAAACCGTATTGTTTTAATTGCATTAGGCATGGAGCCAAATGCAATTTTTAGAACTCTCCATCCGCTTGGTATTAGCCGAATGTTTGTGTACTGGGCTATTGGTAGGTCTAGATACATTGAAACGTCCTCTGTCTGGTCTGAAATAGGTCCTCTGAAACTGAAATAAGTCTGGCCGTCCACGCATTATTCATGCTAATCAGACGATTAAAGCTGTAAAGGAGAGAATTCGAAGAAATCCCGTCCAGAAGCAAAAGATTTTATCCATAGAAATGAATAGAGCACCCAGAATCATGTCAAGTATTTTAAAAGATGATCTAGGAATTGCTGCTTACAAAAGACGTAGTCGTCATTTCTTAACTGATAATTTAAAGCAAAATGGGGTTGACAAATCAAAACAACTTCTTCGGCTGTACGCAAAGGGAGCTCTCAGACAAATCTTATTTACGGACGAGAAAATGTTCACCATTGAGGAACATTTTAACAAGCAGAATGATGGCCATTATGCTCCTTCAGTTGTGGTTTGGTGGGGTGTTAGCTATCAAGGAGTGGCTGAGCCATATTTTTGTGAAAAAGGTATTGAAACTTCTGCTCAACTTCTGCTCACCCTGTTCCATAACTAACAATGGTCCTTTCAGCAAGACTCAGCACTAGGTCAGAAGGTACACGAACACAGGCATGGCTAGAAAGGAATATTCCCGACTTCATTAGAGCTGAAGACTGATCATCATCTAGTCCCGATCTTAATCCGCTCGATTATGATTTATGGTATGTTTTAGAGAACATGGCATGATAATATTGAATTCCTAAAACATTCCATAAGGAAGTTGCCAATTTTCCTATGAAAAGGATGCGTATTTCGATCGAAAACTGGCCACAACGGTCGAAAGATTGTATAAAAGCAAATGGTGGCCAAATCGAATAAATGTTACATTTTTACCTAATACATAAAATGCTTACCTATTTATTTCTAAAATAACACAGTTTTCGGATTTTGGGAAGGCTTCGAACACATTCGGATATTAGCGATAAATTATTAGCAGATTAAACTTATAAATAGCTCTCCTATTATCATAAATTGGACAATTATTTTATTGCCCGGAAATAAATTCACTTTATATTACTACCACATATTCTTAAAACACGTTTGTCTTATAAAATATACAAAAAAATACCAACTGCGGATATACAGAGCATACACAGAATATAGATTATTTTTAATCTGCCTTTATATCACGACTTGATTTTTTTTGAAGGCATTATGCTGACGCATACCGGCTGCATATTGTCGCGTTTCCCCAGAGGGAGAGCTAAATTACGGGGGTACGACTTGTACTACAACGAAAAGAGGCAAGATTTGTTTCAATGGCTTGTTATAATTAATCAGTTAAACCTAATACAAAAATTTAAAATCAATTTATAAAAATAGTTCGGAAAATAAAGTCTATAAAATAGTGTCTGTTTCCAAATTCACGAAGCACCAAAAACTCACAGTCAAGCTACAGGAGAGGCGGCGCCTAGCAGTGCGCACGCCCAGAGTGATGACGAGCGGCACTACCGCCAGCCGGAAACAGCGGTTCACGGGCGATGGAAACCAGGCGCAACAGGCAGCGCCCAGCAAGAGCACCAGCGCCCAAAGAGCGTCGGACCAGAGCTCCAGCGGCCGGCGAGAGTAGCGGGCCAGATGTAGTGTCCCGGAACAGGCGTGTGACTTCCTCGAAACGTCTTCCCCCAGATCGCTCCCAAAACAAAAACTTATCTGTAGTGCGCCTTATATTTTCCTCTTTTTTCGTTGTCAGAATTTTAAATTTTGAAATTTTCCTTTACTCGAGCAGTCTCCAGCCAGTGCTATTTATTTAATGATGATGGGTTCTTAAATACAGAGTTTTTTTAAAAAAAAGTAAGCTATTGCAACAAATATTACATGTCCCCATTAACACGGAAACTGACACGTTTGCAATGTGATAATATTAATTGCCTTTAATATTTTGCCGCGACTATAAGCCTAGGCGATAGCCTTGTTGTATACGAGGGATCATTTAGCCATAATTCGTATAGATATTCCAGACATTCGCACCATAATAAATTTATCGTTTCAAGGGGCAATAACTTCAATACGCATTGTGTTAACAGAACTTCAAGAATTTTAATGGTTTAAGTTTATGGGATAGCCAATTTCACTACACAAACAGTTATTATAACAAAGTAATATTTAGTCTTATTTAGTAATATTTCATAAACTATATCTATACATAAAAAAGAGATGTCCTGACTGGCTGACTGATTCATCATCGCCCAGCCGAAACCGCTGAAACTAGGAACATGAAATTTGCACAGTAGATAGATTTTATTGGATACGTATCCATTAACAAAGGATTTTTAGAAAGTTTACTGGGAATTCCCTATCTAACCAGATGACAGAATGAGGTAAGACTATATGGAATTGGATACATCTCAACGTCCACGTCCAGCAAGCAATAACATCCAGTAGAATAAGGACCCAGACAATAATGCAGGAAGCAGGTACGTTGGCATGGAATGAGGAAGAACAAATGCGCAACGAGCTTTGGTAACTATCACACCCTCTTGAAACATGATGATATACAGTGGGACACGCCCCAACGGCTATGGGATACAGCATCGTTCTCGGCGCCTACTTATAATCCAAATTAATTATTAACTGGTTCTTCAAAAGGAGAATCTGTGTTTATAATACGAATAGGTAGTTACTATCTATTCGTCTGAGTATTCAATTGATTCCAAACGGCTGCAGTTTCGTCTGATAGTCTGTTTTGCAATGACAATAAGTCCGAGGCCAAATTGTTAAGGTAGCGGCTATTAGACAACCACAAATATCTTTCTATACATATAAATGTCCTGACTGGCTGATTGACTAACGAACTCATCAACGTTGAGCCGAAACATTGAAATTTAAAAACTTTCATTGTACAGTTGAACTTTATTAACTCAGTAAAGACTTCTCGAAATTCAATCCTCAAAAGTTGAAACGGGGTGGTCGAAATTTGTATGGAAAAAAATTGATGGTCCTAATGACTTGACACGTTCGGGCGAAGCCGCGAGCAATAAGCTATGTAATTTGTAAGTAGGTCATATTATTATTATCAGCTGGTATCAATTCATCGCTGATATCAACGGTTACGGATTCTGTGTATGATGCATAGATATGGGAATGGAGTAGATAACACATCATACATTCTTATGAAAGAAACCTGGTTGGCAACTTGTGGGTGGGGGCGAGGGAGGGGGTGAAGTAAAGCTGATGAGGAAGGGTTCATTAAAAAGTCGAAATTTAAGCACTTCGTAATAAGAATGTTCCATTTTCATAGAACATAGAACACTATTGGACTCTAACATGCCTGTCCTAGCCTGCTTGCTTGTTGTAACATATCCTTCATAATAGTATGTATTCTCAAGGTGATGGTACGATGCAACCAGTTACCATGCAAGTAGGTGTCATTAATTCATAAAAAAAATATTAATGAATTAATAATCATAATTATTCTAAACATGTTACGAGTAGTTATTTAAGCGTCGCACGACTGACTTACTAAGAAGTCGACACAGAAACCTCATAGCAACAGTAAAGAACCATTCAGGCGAATAAGATACTAACACAGACAGTTTCTTTTTTTACAAGACACTCAAGAAGCCGACAGACTTGTAACTCAATCCAGATATTCTAATTACGTACACACATTTTAGTTACGAGTAGATATTTAAGTATCGTACACAGAAATTTAAACATGGTTAGGCTCATGAACTTCCGAGTATGATATGACTTCGTGTGCCAACTATTCATGAGTACAAGTAGCTTTCGGCACGTGACAAAACTTCGGACGTTTGCTCTGCAATAGATAAATTTCACTGTTACAGACGTTTTGTTTTCGTTCAAGCTATCGTCGCCTACCGTAGTTATAGCTTATAGAATGCGTAGAATAGGTACACCTACTGTGTGGATATAATATAAGTATTTATGTAGGTCTCTTCAATAGTTTTCCATTATGTCCATCTTCTCGGAAGCCTTTTCACAATCCAAGTATTGAGCAACACAAGTGTTTGCTAATGAAAAAAAAAAGATTTTTTTTATAAAAATAATATACCTATTATACTTATATATCTATATAAATTATATAAAAGATACATAAAATTATATGAAATATATAAAGTTTATATAAATTTAAATTGATATAAATTTTAAAGCTTAAATATAAATCGTATACTTAGGTTAACAATTTATCATCTATAGCTTATCATGTTCAAAACTAATTAAATACCTATCGGTTTGAAAATTTAATCGATTTCCGAGCCGTAGAAAGGGTTCGAGAACGACTAGGCTAGGTTATTTTAATATCAATCCTTCATTAAATTTTCAATTGAACGTAGGTGTCAGCATTAGTATATGAAAAATATAAAATAGGTACATAATCAAAATGGTAAGATAAAAATGCCGTGTAAAATGCTTTGGTCGTGGATGTTCTCCTTTGTACTACAATTTTGCGGGACGGACTAATATAAGAGGAACGTACATGTTTAAAAATATTTTACATTCCTAGTGAGAAAAAAGGACATAAATAAAAGCAATTTCTGGGGCGTCATTTTAAGTTCCGGTTGTCTAATAAATACCTATAAGGTTTTAATACCTAGAAAGGAACACGTTTTACGCAAAGTCAATAGCGTTTTAAAATCCTATAAAAAGTCTCATAAAGAATTGTCAACGGAACAGTAAACAAGCCGTAAATGCCGGTGTCTTAGATGTCTCTTTGTAGGTATTGAAAGTAGGAAAACAATAAAAGTAAAGAAACTATTAAATATCTACCCAATATGAAAGACAATTAATATATGGATATTTTTTTGAAGTTTTTACTAATATTTTATATATGTATAACATAAAGTCCATTGAGGTAACAAATACAATATAATTTTACATATATAGTTGCTTAGATACTCTTATTCTATATACAACGTGTCATTCAAATAATGCAAAAGCTGAAAAGGGGTTGTTCAATATCGACACTAGAATCGATTCCACTAGTTTATACAACAGTTTTTTTTAACTTGTTGTTCATTTTATTTTCTTAGGTTTTCGCGATTACTATACATTGCAATTAAACAACTTTTAACGGTTTAAATCGCGTATATTTGACATGATTTATATCCCGACGTTTCGAACACTTTGCAGTGGACGTGGTCACGGGGTGACTAATTGATTTTATTTGTCACTTGAGTTATTAAGAAATTATTACTACCGTCTGAAATTTTTTTGAACTACCGTCTGAAATTTTTTAATCATAACATTCCCTATGCACGCAGTATTCGCTCACGGTGTCCAGAGGTCTTGCAGTATGGCGTTGGCCTTGTGATTTAATTAATTTAATGACTGGATCCCAAGCCGGTGGTACTTGCCAACCATCTTCTCTATTGAAATTTGGGTGTTTCTTAATTTCAATAGCCTCGCGTAACATTCTTGGCATGTACCGGGTCTCTCTAGCGAGGATTTGTGGATTATCAAATCGAATGTAATGGTTGGGTTTGTCCAGAGCATGTTCACAAACTGCAGACTTGGTCGAGCGTCTGTTCTTCATGTCAGCTATGTGTTCTTTTATCCGGATACCGATGCTCCTCTTTGTTTGCCCAATGTATGATAACCCGCATTCACAATCAAGCTTGTAAACACCTGCATCTTGTAGGGGGATATTGCTCTTGACCGGTCTTAAAAATTGGCTAATCTTCTTGTGCGGCTTGAAGTAAGTTTTAATTGAAGCTCGTCTTAAGATATTGCCAATTTTGTCAGTGATGCCCTTGATGTATGGTAAGATGGCAGGTTGTCGCTCAACTGTAGGAGGCTTGGGGCGGCTTCTGTGACGCATTCGTGGGAGTTTGTGATTGTTGCTTTGCAGTACTTGTTTCACATGCAGAAGCTCTTCCTCGAGGTGGTCAGTTTTCTGATGACTGAAATGTCAAGGAACTGAAATGTCCTTGACATTTCAGTCATCAGAAATCCTGACAACTCTCTTGGTCATACTGTGTATAGGAAACCCACCCATACAGATAAATATCTCAATGGTAACTCCCATCACCATCCATGTCAGTTGACTACCGTAGGCAAATCTTTGTTACAGAGAGCACACGGCATCTGTGACACTGACCACCTCGAGGAAGAGCTTCTGCATGTGAAACAAGTACTGCGAAGCAACAATCACAAACTCCCACGAATGCGTCACAGAAGCCGCCCCAAGCCTCCTACAGTTGAGCGACAACCTGCCATCTTACCATACATCAAGGGCATCACTGACAAAATTGGCAATATCTTAAGACGAGCTTCAATTAAAACTTACTTCAAGCCGCACAAGAAGATTAGCCAATTTTTAAGACCGGTCAAGAGCAATATCCCCCTACAAGATGCAGGTGTTTACAAGCTTGATTGTGAATGCGGGTTATCATACATTGGGCAAACAAAGAGGAGCATCGGTATCCGGATAAAAGAACACATAGCTGACATGAAGAACAGACGCTCGACCAAGTCTGCAGTTTGTGAACATGCTCTGGACAAACCCAACCATTACATTCGATTTGATAATCCACAAATCCTCGCTAGAGAGACCCGGTACATGCCAAGAATGTTACGCGAGGCTATTGAAATTAAGAAACACCCAAATTTCAATAGAGAAGATGGTTGGCAAGTACCACCAGCTTGGGATCCAGTCATTAAATTAATTAAATCACAAGGCCAACGCCATACTGCAAGACCTCTGGACACCGTGAGCGAATACTGCGTGCATAGGGAATGTTATGATTAAAAAATTTCAGACGGTAGTTCAAAAAAATTTCAGACGGTAGTAATAATTTCTTAATAACTCAAGTGACAAATAAAATCAATTAGTCACCCCGTGACCACGTCCACTGCAAAGTGTTCGAAACGTCGAGATATAAATCATGTCAAATATACGCGATTTAAACCGTTAAAAGTTGTTTAATTGCAATTGTTGTTCATTTCTAGTATATATCTATTATATACGCGCGGTTGCATTCAACGCGCGACGCCCACGCCACACGCGGTCATTACCCTGTACTGAGTAATGAGAACAACGGACACTTTAAGTAGAACAACAAGTCTTTACATACAATATTGTAACTTTTTATTTTATTTATTCCCTAAAATAACTTTATTTTTCGCAAGAACTGTTTTATAAATATTAGGTCCTTACCTATGAAATTGCCGTTTTATATTATTTTTGTTTATATGAAAATTATATAGGTATTTAATTAATCGAAGTATTGTCCAATAATATCAATACACTTTTGCCATTTCAATGGAAGTTAATTGATACCCCTGATATAGAACTCCTGGGGACGATGAATCGATGATCGAAATCGATGAATTATATGACGGCGTTTTTCACTCCCTCATTGGAGTTGAATTCTTCCTTTGTAAAAAGTTATCCAAATTCTGAAAAAAATAGAAATCAGTAGGTACAAAGTCTGGCGAGTACAGTGGGTTACGGAGAGTTTCCAGTCGTAACTTTGTAAATCTGTCTGTCGTGCAGTGTGTGGGCGAGCATCACCATGGAGACATAGAGACGTTCCGGACATTGTTTGGCTGTGTCTCCTAGGTTCACCCGTATTCTGACGAACGTTTACGATTATCATACAGATATTATCATTGAGCTCATACGATACCCACTTTCCGAGCTTCTTCACTTTCCCGATTTGACGCAAATGATACTAACTCAGACGTGGTTTGAGATGAATCCACGTCCACTAATGCTTTCAATTTTTCATTATCAACTTTAGTCTCCAGACGTCCACGGGGCTAGTTCTTGAGGTCGAAATTTCCAGAACGGAAACGATCAAACTAAAACGCACCGTCGCGTCGCGTCGCGTCGTGTGTGCGTTCCATTGGGCTGTTTGGTCCGTACACGTCGTTGATATTGCGTGCCGTCTGTGGTGCGTTGCTGCTACGACGGAACGCATATTGGAAAATAACGCGAATTTTTAACTTTTCCGTGGTCGCAAACACAACGATATCTAATCAAAAAGTCGTTTGACGAAAAAACAAATGAATAACTGATTTTGAAAAACAGTGTTATAGCTTTAAATTGAAATTAATTTGAATTTAGAATTCCAAGCCAAACACAAGATAACTAAGTTCAAAATGATCACTATGAAGAAACGGCAATTTCATAGGTAAGGTCCTAACACTTTTCCAGCGGTTCACGTACTGGCGGCGTGATAGCGGTTTCAATCTGACTCACGGATCGCGTACTTAATACGTGCTGTATTTCCGTGTTGTTTATACTAAAATCACGTATCCAATCTGTGATCCACTAACGAAATAAGACTCACTGTTACTAGACACGCACACAAACAAAAAGCCATTGTGTGCCATTTAATCTTGGGCAGGCCCATGTCCTGTAGTGGATACTTACAGGGCTGATTGAATTGCGTTGCATGTTTAAGGATCTGCGTTATTTCAGTAACATCTTGCATATTAGATAATAAACTATGACTTCTGGCTGCAAGACATACGCCTCCCCTTGTGATCGCGAGGGGAATTCGAGCTGTAAGCGGATACATGCTCTAGATTTTTTTTATGACTTGTATTTAACTATACGAAAAAAAAAAATTAAACGGGCATCAAATCATGATGGGCAAAATAAACTATTTTTTAATTACTGAAACAAACAATTATTAATTACTAAGAATGTCAATACAACGTCGGCAGAATCCTGCTTCGAAACTCCTATATCTTTAAATTTGCTACCATCGATTTGCTGCCCATTAAATATTTCTGCTAGGGACTCATTTAATTATTTTCCTTGTTTTTATTGTGCGGCACGCGGGTTTGTCAAGATGTTTTGAATGTCTTTTCTTTATATTTTGACATTTTTTATGGAAAGAAGGCTGAAAGTCCACCTGATGCTAAGTGGATATTGTCGCCCATGGATATCCACGACATACATACATTATGTAGATTTATTCCTGGAGATTTTATATATCTCTTTTGCGAGTGTTATTAAAAATTAACAATTTTAAGAGATGCAACCAAAAGCCAATTAAACATCTTCACATTGCATCCGAATTCGAGGCCAAATGTGAACTAAATCTATTCTTACTAACTTATCTTCGACCTAGATCTCTCGGTAGCGGCTGGCTAGATTTTGATATACCTTCAGAAATACATGCATCTTTATCGAAGACAATTAGCTGTTCACGACATTCGAAAACCTATTTGATTTTATTTCAGATAGAATATCCGAATCCAACCTACACAATAATTATTATTAAGTTCATGTTCCAACCTACAAATTCAATTTGCTGATTATAAACTAAAACATAACTGGTTTAGGTTACTCCGTGGACTTGTTGACGTTAAGGCACGCGTGATACGACTCACCAGCTGATAGGAAACTTACCGCCACAGGGTGATTCTTCAAAGTGGTCCATAAATCACTGACTCTTATATCGATTACAGACATACATTATACATACAAAATATCATGCAACCCATGAACATAATGAAACACACGTTCTCTACAGTAAGTTCCTACCACATGAAACGCTCGCATCGCAAACGGTTGCAATTCCAATTACTGCAAATGGACCGTTAGGTATAGTGTTAGGAAAGAATTTACAAACTAGGCAGCTGAGATATATTACACATTCTTAGCTAAGCTACGTACTTAAACATATTCTGTAATAATTGACGAGAGCAAACCATATATTCATTTTCGTTTCACTTTCCCAGGTCTGCTGGGAGAAATCTCCGCGGGAGATAAGCTTGCCTTTTGTACATCTTTCCTTTTCTTCCTTTTTATTTGTTTCATGTTATGTGTGTACAATAAATTGTTAAATAAATTAAATATCTACATAATTCAACTGGAATTGTAGTTGTATTTGTACTACTCTCAGGTAGTGCAGTTATAAGTAATTTCATTGTAAATTGACACTATTTACAATCAAGTACAATAGTAATAATTTGTTTACATGTACAATATACAAAACGTGTTTGAATATACGAATATAATATACGAAACGAATTTGTTTACAATATACGAAACGTCATATTTACGAAACTTGATAGGCGTGTAAATGTCAAAAACGCCACGATATAGTGCCGCGAGTTTAGTAGCTAACAGCGTCACCATATAGGTACTAATGTCATCTGTATGGGGATAGAACGATCAGTGGATTAGTCGAAACTATGGTTTTGATTCGATTAACTATTATAATGTTAGAGTGAAATTCGGAACCACTTTGTAGTAATAATTTTGGAGGAAAGTTATATTCATCGAAATGCTGCTAATAACGTGAAGTTATGTTCGTGTAACGATTTTTGACAAATGCTAAATTCTCAAATTTTGTTACTTCTCTAGTATTTACTTACTCATTATAATGATCATAATCTTACTTTCAACCATAAGACGAATAAATAACTTTCAAATAGTTGTTATTCAGATTGAAGTAGAAATAGGAAATAGACTACTCTCTCCGCCATTTCCAATAACCGAGCTGCGGCTTCATCATCTCGCCCGCTTCGTAATCAATCATATTTACACTCCACTTTATATTCCGCAGAAATATTACTTTTTGATACAATATTATTAATGAAATCAAAAATATTGTATATTGGTTCAACATTATTAAATAATGTAATGAAATGGCAGTAGATTCAATAGGTGTTTCCGAGAGGTAATGAATATGAATTTCGGGAATCAATTCATGACCCCTCGGAACATCCTTACTGAGATTTCGAAGAAATGTGCGGATCGCTTCCTCGAATTGTAAATTGTGGAGATCAGCGTTTCTAATGTCGGCGAAGAAAATCACTTAATTTCGCCTAAGGATGGCCAGCTTAATCTCGTTTAAGTTCATAGATGCTCAAAGTTCATACATAATATTTTGTGTTTTCAAAGTTACGTTGATATAAATTAAAAAAAGGAAACAAATTTTATACGTCTTTACATACACAAACAATGTGTCATGAAGTTCTCCAATTGTTGTTGTTGTTGTAATATTTGTTAATAAGAATAAAAAGGCGAAAGTTTTATTATGCAGATATGTACAACGTAAGATATTACAATATTATATATCTATTTCAAAATATTTAATAAGAAATTAAAGTATTAATAGTAGTATAATAGTTTAGTATTAGAACTAACTTAAAATATAATATATCAATAAATATAGTAATAAATAAAAATAATCAAAATAATAATTTCAGTCCATTATATTATACAAGGTGCTCAATATGTGCCTATATATTGAGCATGTTGTATAAATTTGGTCGCTGTGGCAAGGTACCCAACATACTGGCGGCATTACCTCGCTCAAAAACAATAAAAGAATAATTTATATAGATAGATACGTTGCTGCGGAAATCACATATCGGTGTGTACTTCACCGTCACTTACAGGATTAATTTTATTATCCGCTAGTAATATGTCACTTTTGTATTCATACATAAAAATGAGTGACTTAGTGCCTTAGAAAATCATGCGTTATCTTATATCTATAACCCTTGACTTTAATTAGATTAAATATAGAGTTGAACCTTACCACTGTACAGACTGCCATCGCGCCACATAACAATATGTATGATAACGATAACCCACTGAAACAATATGTATCATTGTGGTTGAGTAGTCACTGTATCGCAATAGCAAACAATGAGGCATGCAGTTTTACGGTTAATCAGCGTGACATGAGTGTATTTTTATCTGGGTCGAGGAAAATGAGTCCGGTCCCTCTCACTTACATCTGGAACATGTTTTTAGTACCTACTATTCCATCTGATGGTAATTACAACTGTTACTTCTAATGGCATTTTTTATCGCTTATGCCAATCACAAGGTCGGAAGGCTCGGCGCCGCTTACCATTAATTTCAATCTAAATAACAGCAAATGAAGTTCAACAAAAGATTAAATTTCATAATCATAATTTTAATAATAAGTTGGAACATTAAAAGTGGTTCTTCATGTATGTCATAAAAATAACATGAAAATCTTAAATGTTAACATGCATAAGAGTATTAAAGAAAAAATGCATAATATATTTGTTGTTGTTGTTGCATAATAGTTGTTTATACTAATTTTTGACCCATTTCATCGTCTGCACGCGTTCGAGAAACTCTACTTCTATACGAGTAAATGAACCTTTATTCAATCTGTAACAACCCCTACGTCAAAACCTTAATATGTCGGTGAATCACTAGGTCTACAGGTCAAAACATCGATGGACTATTATGTCTATTGATTAATTCCACTTTTAATTTTAATAATCCATAGAAGTTTGAACCTATACTCTGTTCGCGTTAAGAATGCAGTGACTCTGATTATTTTACCTCGACTACTATCTGTTCGCGTTAAGAATGCAGTGACTCTGATTATTTTACCTCGACTACTATCTGTTCGCGTTAAGAACGCAGTGACTCGTCACTCAGTACAGTGTTAATTTTTTTAGTAGTCGAGGTAAAATAATCAGAGTCACTGCATTCTTAACGCGAACAGAGTATAGTGGGTTCTAATGGGTAATGTGAATAAAATCAAGCATTTTTCTAAGTAAAAGCTGTATTTTGCGTGAATAAGTTTTTTAGCAAGTGCTTTTGCTTTAAGCGAATGTTTTTGATCTAAGCACGTGCTATTTAGGTGCAGCAAAGTCTTAGCATTGTGTGAATAAAAAATAATAATTACTAGATATTCTTAGCAAATGCTTCCTAAACGTCTAGCATGCCCCTTCGAGTACTTGTGTTTTAGTGATCATAAAACAACAGAACGAAATGGCTTTATTACATGTTCTTGAAAGAAAATGTTACCGTGAACGCAGAAGATGTGATTAAAATCAATTTAAAGAGTTGTATCGTTTCACTGAATCAAATGTAGACAAATCATTTCTTGGAAGATAAAAGGTAGTTAGAAAAAAAATGTGTATCAGAATCTGTCACCCATTTCTTTAAATATTATTTAAAAAGAAAGAGATGAAATGCACAAAATGGCTAGGGACACGTACTTGCGAATATTTACCACCCGCCCACTTCATTCTTTCCCACCATCATCTGCCTGTTTTCATAAAGAACTTACTTAAGTAACAATAAAAGATTATTTTTAATTTATTCATTTTTTTTTAACTTATTCTATTTAAGTTGCTCGCGGTATTCTGTTTTATTAATGCCATTAATTTATAGATTAGTAATGACCGTTCTCTATTCAATTTATTTCTGTTATTAATTAGCCAGTTACTTACCTAGCCAAACATTACAGGAATATGTAGATCCATGTCTATATGGTTATCTCGGTAGGTATGTATATATGAATACACCGTGATTTGTATTGGATATAACATTCCTTAATATGTGACAGATATAATATATGCTCGACGGTAACAATTGGGTATTTTGAAGGAGCAAATTCTTTATTGTAATTAAAATCTATTTTACATCAATTTGCATGAATGTAGGTAATTATTGGTTATTTTTCGAAAATAAATATGTTAATCACATAAGTGAAAGTAAAGTGGGGGGAGCGTTCATACTGCATTCCCAAAGCCACTGGGCGCACTCCACTGGCCACGTTTTCCCTCTCTCCCTTGAAATGTACTGCGTTTCCTATTTTATCGTATTTCCCCACTGTACGTACGTGTTTCAGTAGTGAGTGAGATATGCCAGAGCCCATTCCCATCCTATCCTATCCATTGTGATAATTATAAAATATATAAACGTAGGTGACACATATAAACATAATGCATATGTTTGGTGCATGCATTATACAGGCAGAATAATAATATACTGTATAAAACATTCATACATATAAATATGTATACAAATATATATCAACATAAATAAAAGTATTAAAATATATATCGAAATAATATAGGAAAACTTACAAGTCATTTCCAGCTTTTAAGCAAAAATTCATATTTATCCACGGACCTACCGGCGCGCCGGCGGCGTGACCTGTGGGTAACCTACGTCATGTCCGAATGATTGATTCCTTTCAAGAAAAAATCCTGACCCACTTTCCTATCCTCTAAAAATAAGTTCCTATTTGAAGGTTTGCCTAATTTTATTTGTTTGGAAGGAAATTCACAAGTTACGTTGTCATTCGATAAGTTCGAAAAACGTGCAATGATACTAACACTTCTAAGATTACTAAGACTAACACTCAGTACTTACGAGTAGAGTACTCAGTACTCACACTAATACTCAGACAAACAGTAGTTTCTAATAAGAACACGATTTTGTTTAAATATATTACGAATTCATCTGTCGCTATACGGCAATGTATTAGGTACATTTACCGATGATCTTGCCGTTTTATATGGAAAAATTGAAAGATATTTTTTTTGTATGAAAATTATATATATTATATTTAATTGAAGTATTGTCCATTATTATCAATGCACTTTTGCCATTCTAATGGAAGATAATTGATGCCTCTGCTATTGAACTTCTCGGGACGGAAATCGATGAATTCTCTGAAGGCGTTTTTCACTGCCTCATCGGAGTTGAATTTTTTCCCTGTAAAAAGTTATCTAAATCCCGAAAAAAATCGATACTCGCCAGACCATGCCGCAGTCTGACGAGTGCGGTGGGTAAAGGAGAGTTTCCAGTTCAAGCTCCTGTAACTTTGAGAATGTCTGTCGTGCAGTGTGTGGACGGGCGTTATCGTGGAGAAGCAGTGGACTAGAGCGATTGACCAGACTCGGCTGTTTGATAGCGAGCTTGTCCATCATCGTTTACATTTCCTCACAGTACTCATATGCATTATTTGTTGTACCAGATCTCAAGAAGCTGTAGTGGATAATACCGGCACAGGGCCACCATACCAGTCACCGTGAGCTTCTTTTGACTCAGTTTACATTTGAGACATTGTTTGTCTGTGTTTCCTGAGTTTACCCATTGTGACGAACGTTTACGATTATCATACAGGATCCACTTCTCACCACAAGTGACAATACAATTCATAATCCCTTCATTTTTGTGCCGGTTCGGCAAAGTAAGGCAACTTTCGACGCGTGTTGGCAGCTGACTTTCATTAAGCTCATACAGTACCCACTTTAAGAGCTTCTTTACTTTCCCGATTGCATACAAATGAATCAATATCATTATTTCACTTACGCCGAAGGCTGCTCCTAACTCAGACGTGATTTGAGATGAATCCGCTTCCAGTGATGCTTTCAATTCATCATTATCAGCTTTAGTCTCCGATCGTCCACAGGGTTTGTTCTTGAGGTCGAAATTTTTAGAACAGAAACGATCAAACCAACAACACACCGTGCGTTTGTTTTCGCTGTTTGTTCCGCACACGAGGTTGATATTGCGTGCTATCTGTACGGCGTTGCTGTCACTACAGAATTCATATTCGAAAATAACGTGAATTTTTAACTTTTCCATGGTCGCAAACACAACGATACCTAAGCAAAGAGTCGTTTGACGGAATGACAAATGAATAACTGATTTTGAAAAAGATTGTCATAACTTTAAATGAAAATTAATTTGAATTTGGAATTCCAAGCCACACGCAAAATAACTAAGTTCAAAGTGACCACTATGAACATACGTCAATTTTATAGGTAAGGCCCTAATATCTGATGGGACGTTACAATGATACCCTAGATTGCTACATATCTAGCAAATCCGGAAAACCCAGAATTTCATACTCTATCTCGTGTGAAGCTATTGAAGCTATTGTCTCGAAATTTAGTTACTGTAAAATAATTTTATAAAACAATAACTAAATATAATTCGACAAGTAATCGTGACTAAAGTCGCAAAGTCTCACGACAGTCTCAGTCACTCTCACTACACTTTACTTAAAAGTGATAACTTTTATTGCTAATTAAAATACTTATAGGTATCTGTTTTTCACATACATCTCAAAATTATGTGATGAAAATGGTAAATAGGTACATGACGTTTCTTTCTGATATAACCCGTTTATCACATTATAATGGTCTGATGTTACTCGTACAGGGTTAAAATGCCATATCGGTACATTAATTGTGGGGCAACGGTTAGAGCATTGGAAGCGTGGAACCTGAAGGGTTATGGGTCAAAATAAAGACGGATTCCAAAATAATAACAGGGTTTATTCTTAAGTGATGTTTGTTGCGAAACGACATTACAAGCAGAGAGAGCTCGAACTCGAATGACAGCGTTAAAATAAATTTGGATGTGATATATACCTATGTGTTTACTTTACATAGCTACTTTCTAACAGCTTTTAATATTGACATCTCATACTTACCATATATAAAGTAACAATACTTACTTTGATTTTTTTTAATTTATATAATAGTTCAAATTACATATATTACTATTCTTTGATTTATCTACCAAACAGTATATACAATGTGTATGAGTCCTAATTTTTAATGTGAGTAACGTTACATGT
Organism: Sesia apiformis; assembly: GCA_914767545.1. Taxonomy (NCBI): domain Eukaryota; kingdom Metazoa; phylum Arthropoda; class Insecta; order Lepidoptera; family Sesiidae; genus Sesia; species Sesia apiformis. The sequence continues at coordinate 11,333,339 of OU611963.1, read as the reverse complement.
GAGTAACATGTACTCGTACAATTATTTTGAACCCCTACACCCCCTTTTTCTTTATCTTATTTACACTGCGTTGCAATTTCTCTTCGTCAATAGTTTGACAACGTTGGGTATTTTTTCGTTTCACAGAGCTTATTTTTTATTTTGTATATAATATAAAAAGGTTTTTTTATTTTCGTATGAAAAAAAGTGTTGAATTTAATAAAGTCGTAAATCAAAACTTATTAGTTTTACGAAAAAAATTCAGTGTTAAGAGGATACGGATAGTTTTATTTAACACTGGTATAGTAAAATGAAAGAATGTGAAAATTGAAGGATATGTCTACCATTTTCATTATTTGAAGACCTAAATAGAGATAAACAAAACATATTTCATACCACTCAAGTTAGCAGATATTGCTTACAGAAATAAATAACGTCGTTAAACATAACATATACGCATAATTAACCAGAACATTATTCTTAATATGAAGAAACAAGCGGAAAAATGAAACACCGAGCGTGGAAAGAAAATGAGAAAATTCCAGGGGCCTGTTATACTGAGATCCATTTTGTGTTATCAGGTTACGTGTTGGAATTCCTCAGAGAGTGTCTTTGTTCTTCTCCTCTATATAAATAAACGTATATCGAAATTGGTCAAGTGCTGGAAGTGGAGGCCACATTTGCCGGTTTTTTTGTCGATCAAAAATTGTAGGTAATATGAAAATAATATCTAGATTTTGATAACATGAAATAAATGAAGGCGCGACTTAGCACGAACAGCAAGCACGTAAAATATTAGTTGGAAGTTTAATAAAGAACAATTAAAATACCTTTATATATATAAGTGGGCGAACGAGCAAAACGGTCCCACGTGATGATAAGTGTTACCGCCGCCTATGGACACCTGCAACACCAGGGGGTATGCGGGCGCGCCGCCGATCTTGCAAAATTCTATTCACAGCTGTCTTGAAGAACTCCATATCGTAGCTTAATGGAAAGACTTCTTGAGGCAGTTCGTTCCACAGCCTATGGGTTCACGGTATAAAATAATTTTTGGACCGAACAGTACCTATGCGACACCTCCGTATCGAAAAATTGCGGATGGACCGCACTTCTGTGACGAGAGGTGCGGTTGTTGAAACCCGAGGTGGGAATTACATTGAACAATTCTTCAGAGCATTCCCCATTGTACAGGCAACGTTTCTCCGAATGCTTAGGGGTTCTAAACCGCCCGTGAGAGTCGAATTCGACAATTCCAACAGCACGTCGTTGCATGGAGTCAAATGGGTCCAATTGATATTTCGGTGGCCGACTCAGAGGTGTGAGCAATACTCCATAAGGGGCCTAACCTGAGCTTTGTAGTTGTCGTATTTTGTAGTTCTGAGCTTAGCGTTAAGAGTTGCCCAGTACCGCTTCGCTCTGTTCAGTACACCGCGCTTTTTGGAGGCCATTTTGTCTTTATTTTCCAGGTGACCCCTAAATTCGACTTTGCTGGAAATGTCGACACCGAGGATCTCAGTACTCTCCGAGATCTTAAGATGTATGCTCTGAAAGCGAAGTGCTACGGCAAAAGGGTTTTTTGATGTAATGTCAGTGATGTACATCTACATATCTCAGTGATGTAATGGCAGCATGGTTGACTTTTTAACATAAAATTTAATTAAATTTTGATTAAAAGTAAATATAAAAAAACAAGTAAAGTAAGTGAGACCAAATCAACTAGAGACGTTCTGTACTCACAGCGCTTTCATTTTATTCTTGATGCATACGAGTATAATCTTTACCACCCCATCTGTTCACGTCGGTACGAGTAAGTGACGTAAATGGCGGCCAAGGCTAATAACAAAGTTGATACTACAAGCTTCGAGGAATTTCCTTAATGACATTATACTCTCTATAATTTGTAGCTCCTTACAACTTTCTGTATGGACCGTATGTATATGTATGTGTGCATCTATATAATATTTCCGTACGTGTATAAAGGCCTTATTTCTTTATTGCACCGTTTACTTTCATTTCGTCTACAGACTTCTCATTACCACCCAAAGATTAAGATCATTACCCTGGAAGAAATCGCTTTAGCGATAAGGCGGCCGGTTGTACTTGTAATAACTTGTAATTTGTATTTCTCTGTATGTTTTCGGTGCACAATAATTGTATCTATCTATCTCTTCTTAATGATTCACCTTGTATGACGTTAAAACAATCAAATTAGTTCCACTGGTGTTCAGCTACAATATCGAGGTAATCTGGCCGCATGCGAACTCCGCCCAATGTTTTGAATACAGCAATTGAAGTCCTGTATTAAGCAATCCAGCTGGCGAACAGTGCATTTAAAGATACAATGTTGGACATATCTGGGACGCCACTTGCTAAAGTTTTGTTGGAACGATGCCCGATTTAAAGGGGAATCTAGCACAAATACCATCGCTATTTTACAGTATTAAAGTTAAAAAGAGCAAACGATAATTAGACTTGAGATAAAATTATTTTCCAGACCCCAGTGGAGCGATTTAGCGAGAATTTTCTACAAAACTAGAAAGTAGAGACGTCTATGTTCATTTACCTCGTTACTCGGTCGGTAATTGCTTTAGTTCCTAGTAGTGGAATATAAAAAAGGAAGCGTGGTTATTGGAAAATATCTGAATTACTTATATAATTGTAAATTATTGGACATTTTGTTATAACAAGTAGCAAAACGTCTGTTTGGCACCATTAGTAATCCTAGGGCCGACAACTGCCTTAAACAACGTATCAGTTTGACTGTTCAGTAAAGCCTCCAGCTTAGTAGGTATCTTGCCATACAAAGGAGAATGCCCACGACAGTATGGAGCTCGTACCCCTTTTCAAAAATTTCGTATAGTATTAAAATTTTTATAATATGGTAGCAGCACTATTTGTGTAATTTCAATATACTTATCATATAAATATTTTTGAATACAATGTGGGATTACGCAGAAATTAATATAGGAATTAACGATTTTTTAAGTTCGTTTTTTGTTGTTTTGACAACGCCAAAACATTTAGGAAATATGCTATTTAGTTTGTTTTTGTGTAATAAGAAAAATCGTGTCTAAATATTTAGACATAAACAAGACATAATTCGATATCTACAAAGCGAGTAGTTTTTATTCAACATTGTAAAAAATATTTAATTAAATTCGAATATGTACAATAATCTCAAATAACATTCGTAAATGCTACTTTAGAATCAAAGTAATAAGTTTTTATAATCTGTGTCAATACAATTACTAACACAATTAATGAAATGATATCCCCACAACCAAATTGCTTAAATCTTTCTTACAGACTCCCTTAAAATATGTTTCGAAGTTATATTATAGTTACACTCTTATACTTCATCGTAAAATTAGATACCTATAAATGGGCATTCTCCTTAATAAAATGTTGTCAATAGGTACCTAGATATCCATTATACTACATAAAAATGTGTGTACATAAATGATAAATATGTGTGAAAAATGCGAAAATCTCAAATGTTATAGGTACTGAACATAGCTATTGTAAATTAAAAAAAAAATAATAAGTTTATTGTAAATATACTATACAATAAGTTTATTTGGAAATGTTAGGCTCCGTTTTATATGTTAGTCGAAATGTCTTAATTGAACATACATAACAAGTACTCGTTCTTGATTATTTATATTTTAAACCCATAAAAATATATCTGCCAGCTCCAAGACATATCGAAAAGATGCTGAATGTATTAATAGAGCAATTAAGGTTAAGTATTCATTGTTCATTAGATGTTAAATGTCAGTTACTGATTTAAAGACTAAAATTAAATCATTTAAATGAACAAAAAATAGCATAAGTACAATATTAATCGCATGGTTTAAACAACTATATTAAACTATACTTTTAACAACAACTACCTGCACATAGGAACCCAAAACCAGTACGTAACTCAATACAAACTATTATAGTCTTTAAATTCTAATTAAAACGAGGAAACGCTCTCAAATAAAAGGTAATTTATTTCGCCAGTTTTAAAGATTTTTGTACTGCCAGTCAGATGAGGCTTCATTGAATTATGAAAACGATCTAATTAATTAAAAGGACTCGGTGTAAATGATTTTATTCTACCCTAATTAATTTACAAGATCCTATGACGAGGGCTGAGTGAGCTGAAATTCCGTTTATTGGATTTGTTTGTTTTGGAAAAATAGGTTAAGTTTACGTAACTTCCTGTGATGTTGTTCAATTACTTTTTATGTAATGTAATACAATTTGTATTTTATGTCATGTAATTAAATTAAGTTACATGTTCTTTGTAATTGATTATTTAAGCACATAATAGGATCTATTTCATAAGCTCAACAATATTTAGGTAGGTACTATAGGACTCACATAACTGTGATTTCAATGTCGTAACACGTTAGGATATGGTCACGCAAAATCTCAAAACATTTTCTTGACAAATCACGCGTCCATTATAGTCAATTTATCTCTTAATAAATTAAACAGTGTAATTAATTTACTAATTATAGTTATTGTTTTTTTAAAGTTACTTAAAATGCTTTAGGCTTACTACGCAAATAGCAGTTACAATTATATAATTTGTGGTCATAGTAGGCACAGTTTGAACACTTCGATATATCTACAAAAGTGCAGCTTCAGGCAAAGAAATGCCAAAAATCCCACCCTATTCAAGTTCCGTGTGCATTTTAAATAAGTAAACAAGAAAGCGTTTAAAGTTACGCTTTCAGCAATTCTTGAAGAGGTCTTCATAAAAGCGCTCGTGACATTTCGTGGGGGAAATGTGACATGCTCCCCGCGACTGGAATTACACGATATAAACAAATAGTCAGTATTGGAATATTTTTATAAGCCCTGCAAATATGTCTTACCAAAGCACATACAAGGCGAAATTGTTGGTGCCAAGTCAAATTTACGGAATGGACCAGTATAAATTGTTGGAAATTCTTACGTGAGACGCATATAAGCGTTTGTATAACACGTAATATGGCATTTATTGGTATATTGTTTGTTTAATTATCGATCTGTAGATATACTCGTACCTTAGTGTCTGACCAATGATCAATCAGAATACCCTACTGGACTGACCACTCGTCACTTACGAATAGATTTCAGTAAGCATATATAACGGCTACCACAAGCCCTGACGAAGTACACCATCTCTAAAAGAGTGGACTCGCCAACCCACTTAGTCAGCGTGGCGTTTCAAGGCCATAGGTACATCCCTCATGCACAGTACAATGTGCATTAAGCCCATGTCCAGCAGAGGCTACTGAAAAGGCTGGTTACTGTAGGTATACAGTTACCTACCTGAGTCGACGAGTAAGCGTCGTCGTCTTGTGTGTGTGCTAAATTTGTTTTGTACCTTACTGTATATCTACTTATATTGTGTAGTAATCGTTGCGACCTGGAAACCTAAGCAACCTCTCATCACCTGCTAAAGTTACTGCATTTCATAAATTATAATCTCCATATCACACCAAGCGCCGCAAGATTTTAAATTGAAAAAAAATCGCTACAACAAAACAAGAGTTTCCGTTACGTTTAATCCTCATACTTATTCTCGGTGATAAAAATGAGATTGAAAGCGACCAATATACATTAATTAAAGTGAAACATTTTTCGAAGTTATTTATTAAAGAAATTCGATAATGTAACGAAATTACTTACATACAATGTCAATTTTAAAATCCTCTCATCTTGTAAAATCCACCAGGGAATAGGATCTGCCGAGATTGCCGTTCTTCGATTCCAGAAAGCGTATCGTGGACGTAACGAGATTGTTCAGGCAAAGTTACGAAACAATGATATCCAAGCGCCTGTACGGAACGTTTCATGATATAACTTTGACGGCTGTCAGTGACGGTGAAATGTAGATACCACGTACAAGGTGTTTGAGATAGGCACATTTGTACTAATAAAGCCTTTAATAAGTTTGTGTTTGATTACATAGGTATGACGCACCGCTCTATTTCCCTTTAACAAGAAAATGAGCTAGAGACAATGTTAGTACCTAACTATTCTTATTTTTTAAAGAAAGTAGCTAGACACATCGCTTTGTTCGCATAAGGATAGATTTTCATAAAGACAGATTCACATAAAAACAGATTCTTATAACGACTGAAACTATACAGTCAACCTGAGTGATTGTGATGAGTTTGGAATTATTTTGTATTTCTATTATATTAATCTTTTACAAGAAAGTAGGCTAAAGACAATGTTGGTACCTACCTTTTTTATCTTTTGGAGAAGGTAATGTATATCTTCTACTACTTTCAGTATTTAGATATTTTTTCCTTCAATCGTAACACGGGAAACACGCACGCGATGAGCCACAGTAGGGCACTAGCCACAGTAGGGCACTAGCCACAGTAGGGCACTAGCCACAGTAGGGCACTAGCCACAGTAGGGCACTAGCCACAGTAGGGCACTAGCCACAGTAGGGCACTAGCCACAGTAGGGCACTAGCCACAGTAGGGCACTAGCCACAGTAGGACACTAGCCACAATAGGGCATTAGCCACAGTAGGGCACTAGCCACAGTAGGGCACTAGCCACAGGTGAGTGTGGGATTGTTATTTACAAAATATGTACAATATGACGTTCAACATTGTACTTATATTGTTATTATTTCCCTAAATATTTCAGTTAATTTCGAACTTGGCATTAGACATTGTATTTTCTTCTTGTTACAGAGAGGCGCATTCGCGCGCGAATGGTACTCCGAAATGGGGGGGCCGCGGCGCATGTCGAGTGCGCTGCTGCTACCCTTTGCTTTGCTCTCGCTGCCGCCTTCAGATGCCAATGCGACCACCTACCGGGTAAGTGTAAACAATCCTTTGATTGTAAAATATAAACTGAAATGAGGAGTGAATACAAATCAAATACTCTGCACCAAACGTATTCATTCCTCGCCTTGCTGTCATTGCCGTCCACAGATACCATCGCGACCACCAAACTGGTTAATGTAGAGAAAGCTGATTAAATAAAAAAAGAGCCTTTTTGTAATTGTCTTGTCCACTTGAATTACGGCGAAAGTTTCTAAAAACCAAAGACAAAAGCATATTTTTCGTATTTTTTATACATTTACATAACCCTTAGCATTTGACGTGTAGTATTTATGAAAAGATATAAATATTTAAAAAAATGAATAAGAGTTCATAGTTCATACAAAAAATACATGTCTCCCATTCCATAATCAATTGTGTTGTGATCACTAATAAAAAAATAATTTGTTTGTTTTTTTGATAGAATTATTAAACACTAAACACTAAACACATTAAACACGGGCCAATTGTTGAAATTTTGGTGAAAAATTAAAAGATACCCGTGTCTATTTTTTATCATTTGTTTATGTCACGCGTTTTTTTACATCTACGGTAGAAATTTTGACATTTGTTACTAACAACACGGTTACATTACTGTAGTTGGTATGACAGTGTATATGTCGCTCTGCCATTGTGTCTTCGGCTTTCATTTGGTGTAGAGAGTAGCTCGGTAAAAAACTTTCATTTTATCAAACGATTTCATTAGAATTCACAGAACTGGTAAGTTTTAATTCAATTTAGTTTCAATATACGAATGTATAAGTATATTTGTTTGTGGGTCTCGTTGTTCATTTTGCTTTAAAATAACGAATATTTTTACATGACGTTTGAATTTGATCAAATTTAAGTTAGAAAACATGTTTTCGTTTGCATAAATATGATAATTATGTGTTATTTTTATTTAACGCGACACAAAGGAATGCATAAAGGTGTGTCTAAATAGGGTACTGACTGAAATATGTGTTTCATAGAAAAACTGACTAAAAAGGTGTCTAAGAATTTTTGTTCTTTCTGTCAAAATATTTCACAATTTTAAAAAATTAATGTATTTATATTAAGAATGCTGAATTTTAATGCTCTAACCGGTATTATGTCTATTAATGTTTGTAGGTTATCTGAAAAGATCAAAATTAATGATAAGTAGTTGATTAATATTTATAAGTCTGATTAGTTTATAGCTTTTTTTTTATAGACTAGTGAGCGGACGAGCAAGCGGTCCCACGTGAAGGTAAGTGTTACCACCGCCCATGGACACCTACAACACCAGAGGGTATGCGGGCGCGCCGCCGACCTTGCAAAATCCTATTCACAGCTCTCTTGAAGAACTCCATATCTTAACTTTAATACGATACTCCAATACGAACAGCACGTCGTTAGATGGAGTCAAATGAGTCCAATTGATATTTCGGTGCGCCGGCCCAGAGATGAGAGCAATACTCCATATGGGGCCTCACCTGAGCTTTGTAAAGCATAAGGAGTTGCCCGGGGGTGAAGTACCGCTTCGCTCTGTTCAGTACACCCAAGGTACATTGAAACGTCCTTATGTCCTTTATGACAGAAAAAGGTCTGGCCGTCCAAGCACTATTGTTTAGTAACAGACGATTAAAACTGTGAAGGAGAGAATCCGAAGAAACCCCGTCCGGAAGCAAAAGATATTATCCAGAGAGATGAATATAGCACCCAGAACAATGTCACGTATTTTAAAAAGATGATTTAGTAGTGCTACTTACAAAAGACGTACGGGTCTTTTCTTAACTGATAATTTAAAGAAAAATAGAGTTGACAAATCATAGCAACTTCTTTAGAGGTACACAAAGGGGGAGCTCACAGACAAATATTATTTACGGACGAGAAAATGTTCACCATTGAGGGCATTGAGGAACATTTTGCGGAGTTTATGCTCATAACTCTTGAGAAGCTGCTCAATCGGTCAATATGGTGAAACGTGGCCATTGTCAGGCTTAAAACAACGTATTAAAACGTCAGCTCAATTGTATCAAGATACGATTCTTGAGAAGGTTGTAAAGCCCCTTAACAACACCCTGTTCCATAGCCAAGAATGGTCTTTTCAGCAAAACTCAGCACCAGATCATAAGGCTCGCTCAACACAGGCGTGAATAGAAAGGAATATTCCCGAGTTCATTAGAGCTGTAGACTAGCCGTCCTCTAGTTCTTAATCTTAATCCGCTCGATTATGACTTATGATTTGTTTTAGAGAGCATGACATGCTCTAAACGCTTTAAATTGAATAATATTGAATCTCTAAGACATTCCATAACGGTGGCAGTTGCTATTTTTCCCATGGAAAGGGTGAGTGTTTGAATCGAAAACTGGCCACGACGTTTGGAAGATTGTATAAAGACAATGTTCAATGTTTCCTTTGTAATAATATTTATGGCTATACTAGGTATATTGAATGTGCCACACCAACGTATTAATTGCCATTAATATAATTGCCGTCCACAGATACCAACGATAAGGAGAGGATATAGGCCTATCCTAAGGATCGCCACCACACACGGTCTTCTGCTCTTCTCATCTAGCCACACCAGTAACTTTTGTCAAGTAGTCAGTCCATCTGACCGGAAGGTGTCCCGTGCTACGTTTATAGTTTATTGATTGTAAAAGGAGTTACTTTCATACGTATGTACGTAGATTCAGTGATTTATGTCCACACAGTGTGCATATGCACATACACTTGTAGATACATAATACAAATTCGCTTGAGAGCGAGCCATGCCTATCCCCCATCCCAGGATAGCCACTAGACAGTAGACAGGATAGACACTTGTTGCATTGCACTCCAAGCGTACTTGGTATTGCGTAAATTATAACTACATATATAGTATAATGTATTACGTCACACTTCGTGTGCGGCATCGACACAGTTTACTTGTAATTTATTTAACAATTTATTGTACACCCATGGGTTACTTTCCTTCTTTGATGATAGTCACGAGTTTTCTGGATCGATTTCCGCTTTGAAGAACCTTAGCATTCGTTGACGACAATGTTGACAAATTGACGTAATGTCAAATACTAAGACTTTGACGTAAATGTAACTAACATCTTTCAGTATTTTATTCTATAGGAGTGACATAACGCAATCAGGTCCAATAGATCTCGACATTAGTGCAACAAACGGACAAACAAACCTTGTCCTTTTATGTACAAATTCTGTTCTTGAAACCTTTAGGTAGGTACAGTTATAGCTACTTTTAGCTTAGCTACTCTATCCACCGTGAACATTAAAATAAAAGTGAAAAATAAAATAAACTTTATTGGTTAAGAAAAACTGTTAGAAATTCCGTCAGTGACATGAAACATTATAAATACTTACTTATTTGGAAATAGAAGACGTCCTAATGAATATTACACTCCATTAGAACATAACAGTCCTATTAATGTCTATATTTAGTTACCTATGATCATAAAAGGGGCGACGGGCTGTCTTCAAATAGCACCCTTGTCCCTCGATCGGGACCCGATGGAGTGCCTTGTACATATTTAGCTCTTGCCCTGAATGCCTGAGCACTTCATCCATAACAGGGTATAAACAGTACCTGGTACAGTCCCACAGACGTTTTTATCCGTACAGATGGAATAAGGCGCAAAGAATTGATAAAGGAATAGCTGTTTAAATAATTATACAAATATAAGTTAAAATATACAGATCAAAATCAAAATATAATGGAAAATTACTGAGTTACAGAGCTCAGAATTCGCAAGGACAGCATTACTTGACGTAACTAAATTTTAGCGTAACTAACGCGAACATTTGCTTCTTCGCAAATATTCGCAAGCTCCACATCTATCTATTTTTTTTAATAGATGTGGATTTGCAAAGTTTAGAAGATGTTTGCGAATTTTCAACGGAGCTTTTTAGCACTTTTTAGAACTAGTACGAGCCGTATTAATCGCAGGTGAAATAATCTGATTTTCGGCTCATTCGGATGGAATGGATTATGACGTCGGACCCGTAGGTCGAAAGGAGTCGTGTGGAGTAGCGTAAAAATGTTCAACGGAGTCGTGAGCGCTTGCCGAGAGCGGCCAACAGGCCAACAGGGCGATCGAGCGGCCAGCCGCCCGCGGCCGCTGATAATTTCACCTCTTTTGACACGAGACGAGATATCTTTGACACTTTCACATGACCCATAACTGCACGACTGATTCCTCAATCGATTGACTATGGTAGGTCGTGTTGTAATGTTGGCGCAATCCCGTGCCGACTGGCTGCGAATGAGGTCACAAGTAGCCGCCAGGTCGCAGCGACCAGCGAAACCATGTGTTGAAGACCTAAATTAACACCAACAAACAGCATGTTGTTGCAGCAATTGTTCTAAAATTCATTGACCTCAAATCCGAGACGGTACACATTTATTATATAAATATGTCTTATTGATGACATTTATTATATAATGTACATATTACTATGTAATACATATGTATGTCTTACGATATGATAAGTTCAGTACGAAGATTTCATACTGATCCTTCATTACATTGTGCTTCAATTCAATTAGGAATCACTTTTTATCAAATAAGACACTCGAAGCATTTTTCTAGATATACGAGTATAGCCTTCGCGATCCGGAATTAAATGAAAATAATATTTTTCTTTGTTATTGAAAGAAGGTGGCAGACGAGCAGACGACATGACAAGATTAGGCTAGAATGACGAACGTCGGCATGCCCTCGAATACGCCGAATATATTTGGAGATTTTAGAAATGATTAAGAAAAATAAATTGTGAGGGATGGATAATAACGGGATGTAGAATTTTCCTCATTACACTACAATTCCGAAGGTATGCTAAAGACGGCGAGTTAAAGAGTAGATACTCTAGGTGACAAAGAATTCCCTTTAATCCACTATATAGGGGGAGAGTACACTTTGCATTCCCACAGCCGCTGAGCACTCTCCACTGGCCACGTTACCCCTCTCTTACAGAAGAATACCTTGAAATGTACTGTATTTCCTACTTTATCGTATTTCCTCAATATACATATGTGTTTCGTTAGTGAGTGAGATATGCCAGAGCTCATTACCATCCCAATCCATTCCTTAATCTGCAAAGGAGGGCAACGCATCCGGGGGCGTGTCAAAGTTTGCCATTCTGAACTGATGTTGGCATGTATCGCAGATATCTTTAGACGACAGTACCCACTTACCATCAGATGGACTGTATGCCGCCATTGTCTATAAAAAAAACCTCAATGGGATTGAATAAATCCCATGAGATGAATAATCCCATAAATGGGATTGATTGAGATAAATATAATTGGATCACAGATTTCTCCTAATCCATTACATTTCCTACTCGCAATTTGATGAGCAATGGACTCTGACAAATCTCGGTTTATTTCTCAAATTCGAACTCGCTGAAACTTATGATTAACCTAAGTTATATTACATTTGACAACACTCCAGTATACAAAACAGAGAGGCTAGAATGATTCGTATGTTAGGTATTATAGTCAGAAATCATAAATGTATATAAGCGGTTTTTATAAATATTAAGTGAGTCGATATCTTTTACTTCGTTAGGCAAGTTGTTGATTAACTCCACTCCCCCATAAGCTAAGTTTCTTTTTACCATTAATTCATTCGGGCTTATGCGATTTGAATGTTTTCTGAAATATAAGAAATTTGTACATGTCTTTTTGTGTCTACAATGTCTGTGATTGTTTTTGTTTTTGGTATGCAATAAAGAGTTTTATCTATCTCCCAGGACGACCGTTACCACTTACCATCAGGTGGCCCACACGGCGATCTGCCATCCTTTCTATTAAAAATACGTTAAAAGATCAAATTAACAATCTAATGACGATTGATTTGCCCGAGATTACATTTTCCAATGAGGATAGATAAGCTTTAATTTGCAACTTAATTTTACGGACTTCGTTAACATGGAAATTCAGTACGTATTATTTAACGCATATTACTTTTGGGAATTTACGATCCCAGGTTTCATTAAAATGTGATCAATTGTGTTAACACCAGCATGAAAAAAATGATATTTTTCGTTGTTCCGATTAGGACAAACAATTTTCAATTGTGTTTTATACAGTTTGTTCTATACAGGCCTTTACCTATACATAGCTTCCCCGGTACTCTCATCCGCAGAATAACAGTAACAGTAGGATGAGAAACTTCTGTTATACCATTATGCTCTCCACTCGATGAAACAAGCTCTGACATATCTCACTCATTCCCGAAACATTTTACGGTAATCGTCTTCAACAGATGAGTAATTCAGTCATTTGACAGCGGGATTGTAGCATGCACCCTCCTCCTATGACCTTACTGTGAACATTTTCAGACAAACATTCTCCGTAGTCTGTACATCAGTTTCTCGCAAAGTTTCTGCTCTCGGATGTAACCGGTAATTATCCCCAAATTAAACCCAAGCGTGACAATCTCCAAACGTTTTGTTTCACTTAACGCTTCGGACCCTCCGTCTGCAGCCTATTAAGACCTAATTAGACTATTACGCCCTATTACGAGTCCTTTGTACATAAGTACCTATACCTACTTATTTTTTTTTACATAAAAAGGTGCGAACTTGCATACCTACAGTCCACCTGGTGGTAAGTGGATACTGTCTCCCTTGGACACCCACGGTACATACCAACATTATCAACAACATTTTTTTAGTTTAATTACGTTTACTTATAATAAATATGTGCCGTTTTGATAGATGTGTGTGCTCTGGCGTTATCATGGTGAAAGATCCTTTCTGTTTATTAGCTCAAGCCGTTTTGTCTTAATTGCTTGCTTTAATCTAGTCAGTTTGTTGGCAGTAGAGGCCAGAATCAATAGTTTCCGCCGGCGGTAAAAGCTCTTAATGATCGATATCTTCTCAATCCCACCATACACACAACATCACATGTTAAGCCGGGTTTTTCCACTGTCTGTGGAGCCTGTCCGTGCTTTGACCACGATCTTTTTCGCACGTTCTTGTCGTAAGTGATCCACTTCTCGTCACCAATGATCAATCCTTTCAAAAATGGTTAGGTTTCGTTTCGTTTTAACAAAGAATCGCAAATGGAAACACGGTTTATGAGGTTTCTTTCTGTAAGATCATGTGGCACCTAAATATCGAGCTTTTTCTGATACCCAGACTTTTTCAAATGACTTAAACCGTTTTGTAATCAACACTCGTTCCTCAGCAATGTCATAACTACTGATGTGTCGATCTTGCTCCACTTTTTCATAGATGACATTGACTATATTTGTAACTGGGCGACCAGAGCAAGTTACATCTTTCACGTTAAAATTTGCAGACTGAAAACGCTTGAACCAACTTTGTGCTACCCTTACCGATACCGCATTAGATCCATAAACGGCACAATTTTTTTTTGTGTCTTGTATATTACCTTTTTTGTGATACAATTTCAAAATGTAGTAAATTTCTACGTCACTTTCATTTCAGGGAAAACAATGGAAAAATGGCGGAAAATAGTTTTCTTTTTATTTATTTTTTTAATGTCAACATTTAATGGTATTACAACCAGTCAGGTGCAAATAGTACAACCAAAGACTACCAGACCAAAGACTACAGACTACAGATTACAACTTCATACGTACGAAATACGAAAAGACTTTCTCCCCGACCTATTTATTATTATAAAATGTTACGGAAACAAAAATACAGGTCGACCTATCTTCCACGGCATCAGTGACATGCCGTCAGAGCTCTTGCTGTTATCTCATTATGAATTGATATGCTTATTTATTATTATTACATTTATGATATTTAAATAATATCAGTTACTTAAATACTTAAATCAGTTACTTTCTTCTTTCACAATTAATAATCTTAACGATAAGTAAATTACCTACTACATAAAGATCCTTCAAGTACATAGACACAATGATCTTTACAAAACAGGTAGGTAGTACGAGTATCACACTTGTCAGGGAAACAATACCTTTGTCACTAGTAGAGTCCGCGTCACGTCTCAAGGGTGCTTACTTAACATACTTGAAAGAGATATAAATTCAAAGTGGATCATAACATAATGCAAGCCACACGGGAATATTAAGCATTATACACTTGTAAATGATAATACTAATTTCAACGAATAGTGTACTTTAATACTAATTTTTAAATATTTTGATAACATAATATCTAAATATGAGAAATATATATGAAATCATGCACGTTTTAAGAACCCTTACAGTAGAACCCTACTGAGTCTTCATGCGTCAACTACTTTTACGAGTTTGATTATCTATATTCTGTAATAATAATGATTCGAGCATTATTCCTTCACCAAACTTCTTGCTTCTAAATTTCTCAGAACTTATACTGGCCATTAATGCGAACTTCACTCTCTACACTACTTCATTACGCCACGCCGTACGTAGTTTCATTTTTGAATTTAAGGTCTCTGCCCACTACACCGGACCATACTATGACCGTAGTACAACCGTACCGTGCTTTTTCAATGTTTTTAAAGTAACTATAGCAAAGCTTCAAGTATTGAATAATAGTAGTTTATGAAACTGTTGCATAATGAGAGGTATTAAAACACACAATTTATCATATAATTTTCTCGACTTTGCTGGTAATAGATTATTAGTCATTTCCGTCGCCGCATTTAAAATATCGGGCGGAGTCAAATTTTCTTCACAATCACTGCTATCGGACATTTTTAAGCAAAAATAACAATATTTCCACGAAATTCAGTACAACAAAACATATGAATGGCGCCAAAACCCAAGTATACCGACCGATATGAGAGTAGATAAAAGTATTTATCTACTCTCATATCGTAAAATTCGAATTACAAACTTCAAAACGAATTTATATTGACATACTTTATAAACACAATACCGAATCATATTTATATCACTTTTTCCCAAACAAAATAATGTTATAAAATATTTTTTTTTTTTCATTACGATACAGTTTTACTTGTCTGTGGCAGCGCCCACTTTAGCGCATGCGCGGTGATATGCTGGGTTTTGGCGCCATTCATATGTTTTGTTGTACTGAATTTCGTGGAAATATTGTTATTTTTGCTTAAAAATGTCCGATAGCAGTGATTGTGAAGAAAATTTGACTCCGCCCGATATTTTAAATGCGGCGATGGAAATGACTAATAATATAATCTATTACCAGCAAAGTCGAGAAAATTATATGATAAATGCCTGCCCAGCAATACATATACAATTCCATAATTGCAACATACAAAACTTGAATAATTATTATAAATATGGTAATAAATTATTTCTTACTCTTTTAACTTTGATCTTTTATTTAGTAGGTTCAACACCAATGTATGAGATTAGATAAAGTGGTATATGAAACTGCACATAACTAGGTATTAAAACACTCGTGTGATACTATTAAAATCCTCGCCTACGGCTCGGTTTTTAAACACACACTCGTGTTTTAATACCCCTCATTGTGCAACAGTTTCATAAACTACTATTATCTAAAAACAACAACGGCTGCTAGCAAAACTCTTTTCTGACGATACCCATATATTTTGGATGTTTATTTATTTTTTATTTTATTTATTTTTATTTCGTAGGAAACCAACATGAATATGTACCTACATACTTTAGGCT
Source organism: Sesia apiformis (assembly GCA_914767545.1). Lineage (NCBI taxonomy): Eukaryota > Metazoa > Arthropoda > Insecta > Lepidoptera > Sesiidae > Sesia > Sesia apiformis. The sequence continues at coordinate 11,316,952 of OU611963.1, read as the reverse complement.
TGTGACACACAATCATAAAGATACACTTATTGTAGGCACATACCATACTTAAAAGCTAACTCAGCATGTACACACAACATCCTTAAACCTCCTAACCAAAGTAATGCGGTATTAAATAAACAAAGTAACGAAACCCAAAAGAATCACTTTAAATTTTTCTTGAAAATATTATTTTATTTTATTTTTGAAGCATGGTAGTGAAACGTTAAAAATATCTATGTCAATATTTTTACTGATCTTATTATAGGATTTTGACATTCTGTTAATAGGAGCGGATAAATTAACGTTAGTTCTTGAGAGCCTATCTGTAAGTAAATTATTTTGTTTTAGCCAGGTGTTCAGCCTTGGAACCGCTAAATGTAAATTAACTAACAGTAATGAGGAGGAAATTTCATTATTTATAATTTAAACAAAGATCTAACAAAATCATTCGAACGGTTAAAGATAACATGTGGTGTTTATTTAATAATTAATTTGCAATTATATGTAGAAATTACGGAAATTCCGTCCTTATAACAGAGGAACTTTCGTCTTAGAAACTTCTTTTGTAGTCTTTCTATTCTACAGGTGTGAATTTAATATAGTGCTGCGAATCAGTGCATTAAAGAGAGCTAGTTTATGTTTAGTTTTTCTGAAATTTTTGGCTGTGCGCATTATTAGTCCTATTAACTTAAGATATTGTTTTACGACCTTATCTATATATGGAATAAAGCTCAATTTTTTATCCATAATAATACCCAAAACAGGTATTTGATTTGCTCTCTTTATAATGTTTCCATTTATGTTGTAATTAATATTATTATATTTTTACTAAATTTAATATGTTAGCATTTTTCATGGTTAAGAATCATGCGATTTGTACCACACCAATTTACAGGCCTTTGTAGGTACTGCTGTAATAATTCCATGTCTTCTAAACCTTTTATTTCCTTATAAAACTTAAGATCGCCAGCGTAGAGAAGGAATCCACTGTGGTGAAAGCAAGCTATTATGTATATCATTAATGAAAATGTTGAATGGGATTGGGCCGAGGTGAAGTCCCTGCAGCACACCTGAATGTGCAATTAATGTTACAGACTTCACCCATCACCACTTTCATTATTTTCTATCAAATAAATACGATTTTATCAACATAAGAATCTCGCCATGAAAACCAAAGTATTCGAGCTTTATAGTGGAGTGTAGGCTTTCTCAGCCGGTGTCCATATTAATTGAATCTTCCGGGCTACTTGGCCGAGGTCTTCTGGAATCTCTTCTCCTTTTTCCAAACGTTTCGTCAACAACTGCGGTTGACATCTTCAGTGGCGACTGCGTTCACGTTTGGAAAAAAGAGAAGAGATTCCAGAAGACCTCGGCCAAGTAGCCCGGAAGATTCAATTAATATTCGAGCTTTCTTACAAACACGGAGTGGTCCACAACGTCAAAAGCTTTCGAAAAATCAGTGTAAATTTCATCTATTTAAATGCTTTTATCAACAGTCACACAATTTATCACTATATACGCATAGATTTGACGTTGTGGATATACTTCGTAAATATCCATGTTGTTTTTCTGTGAGGACTGACTTCATATGCCAATTAATGACAGGACAGATAAGAGCCTCAAAGATCTTTGGGAATATCGGCAGAATTAAAATGGATGTGTATTTTGTAATATCCTTCTTATCACCGTCTTTGAATATTGGAACTATTCTAGTTTCCTTCTAACAGTCTGGGAACTTTCCTTCTTTTAATGAAGTATTAAATATTATGTACAATGGCTTACAAAGAGTTCTAGCACATTTTACTGCTAGTATTGGTGGTATGTTATTAAAACATTCCCCTTTGTAGGCATCGAGATTTTCTAATTTATGTTTTGTACCACGCTCTTTAATAACTAATTTCGAGAATAAAGTTGGATAGTAAGTATATGTTATATTAAAATTCAGTATTTGTAGTGTTTTTATATATTAATTATTGTAACAAATGTTCATCGAAGTCTTGATGAACATCACCTTTTTTTAAGAAATTTAAAGATTGTTTCATCTAGCTAGGGACTTGCCATATTTATTAAAGAGTATCATAGAATACTCTTCATCATATAGATTTATCTTTTCGTTTAATCTTTTTATTAAATCTTTTGTATATCAATGAGGATAATTCACGTATTTACGAACATATTCTATAAGCTTTTTGTCCTTCAAATCTCACAAAACGTTTCATTTCGCTCCAATCATATGCACTATACTGAACTAATGTCATGTCAATACGGCAACAACGAATTTACAAAGGCATGCTGCCCCAACGCGGTTAGCCGCCTGCAAATACATAATTCTCACCGTGAATTTGTTGTCGGGCCGGTCAAACACGATTCGGTGTTGGTCGCCGACGGAACGCACTATTGGGCTTTGGCTCTTATTCTAAAATATATAATCCTAATCCAAATACAAGTTTCTAATCCGTATTGTGAAAACTAACTGCACTAAGTTTAAAATTTCAGTTAATACGAAACACGAACAGCCATAAACTGTAATTGTGGCAATACATTTCGCATGTGGCCCATTCTGTCATCATTACAACGCCTATAAATTTTGCACCACCACTCCGTCTCTTAATTAGGCGGTCCATTATAAATTGGACTTTTCTGTTTACTCATTTGCTCATTTGCTTGTATAGTATTTAAGTAGTGTTATTAAGTATGACATCACACTTATACGATAACAAAAGTCAAACATTATATGTCTTACCACACCTCATTATTCAAAGCTCGCGCTGGTTTAAAACGTCCGAACCAATGTTTTTTTTTTGTTTTCTTATTATGGCAATAGCGCAATTAACACATTGTGCCAATGTCAAATTTACTTCGAAATTATAATAGGGCCGTCGAAAGATTACCGATTTGACATATGTCAAATTAATGTAATTAGTGATGTCATTCATAAACGATAGGGGTGCTTCCGATACGGGATGTGATAGCGTTACTGCGTTTTCCAATTTTATCTTACATTGTTCGAAATATATTTTGTTGACTTCTTTACGCTTGGAGTTGTGTAAATATTATTTAAGTGTAGATTGACTGACTATACTTTCGGTATATAAGATCTATAAAAAATAATCACACCTAGGAATTTACACAACTGCTCAATCGTTCTGGTTGTGGGTAATTAACTATTACCTCGACTTGTGTGTTAATTATTGACTCTGCTTTATGCCGTCTATGGACACTTCGCAACCTAAAAAATTGATTTTGGATTTATCAAACTCGCATTTGGCTAAGTTGATAGTAATTCCAAATTCGCTAAAACGTTCGAAGACTTTATGCAGATTTTCTACGTTTATGTTTTAGGAGGAGGTAGAATCATCACTGCGACTAGTGCACGCAGTAGCGACAGGTGCCACAGGGGCTCTTTGTGTCACTCATCGGTACGGGAGGCTTCGGGCGCCACTGCACGCCGCACGGTGGGATTCAACGAGGGCGCGGGCTGACCTAACTGCCAATCTGCTCCATCAGCTGGGATTGGAAACTGCGGGTTAGCACCTCAAAAGATATAGATTTTCTGGTAGTTTAATTAATATATTAATTGATACACACTTTTCTATTTTTTTTGTATCTCTGATTTTCAATTTATTCCTTGCAAAACTTTTTCGCTATCCATTGAAGTCACCTATCCAATAGTTTCTGACTTGTGCTGATCAACCTATCATCATTACCTATCATAAATCTATCATTTCTGCCCTAAAGTCCATCAAATTACAAAGGTTTAATCGAATTACAATTACAAAATGTGCCCCATCTTTAAAAAGTTTTTTAAAACTTAAATTAAAACTATAAAATTTTTTATTGACTGTTGGAGCGAAAATTAATGAAAATAATTTAAAATAGTAGGGGAATACGGGACAGCCGTAGTGTAACGAGAGAGGTATGAGAATAGACGTTTTTAATCACTCACACGATATCGGCACTTGGACGTGTTGGTGAACCGTGAACCACCGCGCTCGACTCGGCAGTGCCCCGCGTTTAGTTGCATGAGACGTTTGTTGTTTTTTCGCGCTTATAAAAACATCAGGATTGTCAGCGTCCAAGTAAGCATTAAGATATATTATGTCTATGCCAATTATATAGCCTAATCCATTTTATTTTAACTGTCACTCGTTAAATTGTGATCAAAAGCCAAATTTAATTATAATTTTTTCAATTTCCAATTAGATAGTTTGCGAGTAATAGGGGCCTATGTGGCTCCCATTACCCGACATACCTATGATAATGTTTACATTATTTTTACGTAAGTACCTACGTAAGTTTTATTACATTTTCAGATGCCCCAAAAAAGAGACCGTACCATTATAAAAGCCTCTTGGACTGTAGAGAATTTAGAAAATGTCAACAGAACCCACCGAAATGGAGCCTGGTCGTTATTCAAAGTATCGAAGGAGACAGGGATTAGGCATGTACCTTAATGCATGCATACCCTACAGTACCTTAAAAAATAGATACAAATCAGCTAATACTAATGAAGGCTCCTCCAAAGTATCAGAAAATACCCCGTGTTCACATATAAACACGAAAATATTCGTGCTGACCATCTTCGTAAGATGTCAAATTCGTTTTATGGTCTTACGAAAACCTAAATTCGTAAAATATGTTACGACATGGCTTAAAAATTAGGTGTTGCAGAAAGGTGTAATAAAGCCAATAAAACTGCTGGCAAAGATTGGCTGTCTGGTTTTTGCAGCGACATCTTGATTTTAGTATCAGAAAGCCAGAAGCAACGAGTATCAACAGAATACTTTGATTTAACATAGCTGAAGTAAAACTTCAACTATCAGCTACCGTGCAACAATCCGAAGCCCATCGATCAACGCCGATCAACCATCTTCTGATTTTGCTACTATTCTGTCCATTCTAAGCCCAAACCCACAACCGCAGATCTCTAAAAACGGTACCTCAATGCAGAAATACGATTCTGAACTCTTAACAAGCACAGCGATGAAGACAGTATTCAAAGAAAATAAGAAGAAACGTAGGGAAAAAGTCACTAAAGCAAAATAATATTCAAAAGAATAAAGGAAACCAAAACCAAGAAAGAAATGAAAAAAATAAGAGCTAAGAAAATGATTCAAAGGGGACGAAGAAGAATCGTCTAATGAAGAAGTGAATGAAAACTTAATTTGCGATGATGAATTTGAATACTCAGAAGAGGAAAATCTGTGTGCTATTTGTCTAGACTGGAGTGGAGAGATGTGGTATCGTTGCAGAAGTTGCGGAAACTGCGCGCATGAAGAATACTCTGGCAGTGATTGGCTTCTTATATTTGTGCCTTTTGTTTGGATCCTTAAAGATGTCTATTTCTCTGTTCTGTTTAATAATTTAAATTGGTTATTTTGACACTAAATTGTTCTTCCTAATTAATGATTGAGATTTGATTATAGGCTCCATTTTATTAGACTGATTAAAAATTAATAGCTCCCATTTCACTGTATGTACAGTGAATGGCTCCCATTTCCCGAAGTGTGGGTTAATAGGAGCGATTGTTTTTTTTAGAACTATAATTGCTTAAGAACTAGGAAGTTATTACTATAATTTTTTTCAACTGTGATTATCTTTGAAATAAACAAGGTTTATGTTACTAATTAGTATAAACTATAATTTAAACAATTATGACTTTTATTTCCAATTTTCCTTAGTAGGCTCCAATTCCCCCACTCTTCTGTATACTTACCACCCCTTGTAGTAAGTAAATTGATTGTCTGCCCATTAGTTTAATTAAAATTCAAAATCTGTTACAATCTTCAATCGAGGTAATGTGACGACATTTACATTATTCTTTAAGTTAATTAAACATCGACTGAAATTAATGACTTTTCCTACAAAACATAGATATGGAAAACTACCTACTCAAGGTTAACCATTAGAAACCAAAATGTTTTTTTTATAGAATAGATGGTAGACGAACGGCTGGTCTACAAGATGGTAAGTGGTCACCGCCGCCCATGGACACCTGCAAGACCAGGGTGCGCCGACTGAAAGAGAGGATTTAGGCCATACTTACTTTAGTAAGAAAAAATTATCATATCACAGAGGTCCTGGTGGCAGTGTCCCAAGGCCTTGTCATGGGATCTTCTCCTTCAGAGCGTGCTGTAGGAGCAAGAGCTCTGGCATTGCGCTCTGATGGCGTAGTGAACAGTGCCGTGGCGTGGGAACGATACGGTACAGCCGAACCAGTTGCTGTAATGGCACCACAAATTGAGAAACCGCCTGATCCTGAATATCCATGGTAAGTAAGGATACTGAACATACGATAAGATAGGACTGGGATACGCATGAAGCTTAGGTACTCATAATTATTTGCCTAAATAAGACCCTACAATCAGACATCACTCGTTTCAGCTAAAATTAAAACAAATAAAGCAACAATAGATAATCCACACAATTATTATTATACTTATATATTATGTAGTTAGGTGCAATTGTAACAACAATAGTTAGTACATTTACTTATATTCATAGCAATATTATGAATAACAATTAAATTATGATTGTAATAGCTTTAATACATGTTTGTTTTGATACTAATAAAGTCATCGTTTTTAAGATTTTCCTATTATTCTCACATCTATTAAAGGGGTCTTAACGCAAATATTTGCCTTTTTTATTTTACTTACTCGAATGTTTCGACTGGTTTACACCAACCAGTCAGCTCGTAAACATATTTGGTGTAACCCAGCCGAAACTTCCAGTAAATAAATCAGGTAAATTAAATGCGTTAAGACCCCTGTAATATACACATAAATAAATTAATTATTCAGCAACATAGTAACTTCATTATTATCAACATCAATTCAAAAAATACTGAGATCTAAGGCCTCACAAATGCTCGTATGAATAATGTATCTCGATTTGAATTTCAGGTATGTATCAGCACATGAAAGCGAATCTCTCCGATCGCCTAAATTCATGCCTTCGCCTCCTGGCGCTACAATGGAAGGTTGGTGGACTTATCCGTACTACAGTTGTGAGGCTAAGCGATGGCTTCTTTCATATACAGTCCCCGTATCTACAATTCGGGGGTGAGAGTTCTTGTATTCAAATTGTGCTGATAGTAGTACCTACTGCGGTATTTCAGGAAAAAAAAAATCTATAATAATTGTTGTCCTCAGGCTAAAAGGTGTTGTTTCACTTGACATAGACATATCTAATTTGGAAATAAATCAGTGCGAAGTAGATATTGAAGATGAAAATGACAACCAAATATATTCATTTCACGGCACGCATAAATGCCCCAATGAGACTACTTACGTAAGTGATTTCAGCTTTTCTTTTTAGGACAAACATTAGCAATATTACTTAAATACGAGTATGTACTCAATAAAGTTTTTTTAATGTGTTATTATAGTGTGAATACAAACCTAATCGAGAAATTAGTGCAAGATACGCCGGTTGGGCCCGAGGGTCTTACATTTGCCGATGTCGAGATGGATATTACTCAATACATCATCCCGAAGGCTTTAATGGGTCTTTAGTTGAAGGTAAGTAATTAGGCAGTAAGTAAAATTAGACTAACTTTCCTTTTTTTATCTTCATATATGGCAATGGTGCAATTAGCACATTCTACCAATGTTAAGTATTCTTCGTAATAAACAATTATTATATAAAAGAGAACTCCTTGGAACCACACGAAAAACGGAGTTCCACGCTTTTATTTGATTATCACAAGCACCCCGCAGAAAAAACACTTTAAAGTTTAGTAAGCTATTAAATCAGGAAACGCCTAATACACAATTTTACAATAATCAAACCAAAACTCAACTTCACTGCTCGAGTTCCCGCCAAAAAATCGGGTGTAATGTCAAATAAGGCTGCATTCCGAAACATGTAATTAGCGTTCTTTGACAATCCAAATCGTCATTTATATTCCGTTTATATATATATAATCTTTTTATATTCCGTTCGTCGTTTTGTGGCCGCCGGTGAAACATTAAACAAGGGGCTAGGTCGCTCAGACTCCTATTTCGAAGGAACTGTGGACAATGACGTGATGGAGATAATGGCTGTACAGTGTGTAAAGCCATTGGTCCACACATAATAATAAAACCGCAAATAATAAAATAGAATTTACCACTGTCCAAATAAATTATAAATAAACAAAATGTTTTTTTTATTATAGCCCTTGCACAGGTTTATTTGATGAAAAAAAAGAAATAGTTTCTTTATTTTTGTATTTTGTTCCATATTTGTTTCCTTTCCATCTTATTTGTTTTTCGCTAGCGTTTTCAAATTTCATAAATAAATAAGCGCTGACGTACCGTTTATTTCTCACCAGCCACCATAGTACATAAAGCTGTGAATATGTCTATCACAGACATATCTACAGTAAAAATTCTAATAGGTACTTATGATGTTGGGTTTTTTTTTCGGAATGTCTAAATTCTTGTGCCCCTAATGGTCTTTCAAGAGTCACCGGACATGTATGGTTTAAGGCGAGCGCAGAAGGCGCTCAGCCAGGAGCAAAGAGTGTGTGCAGCGACGAGCCTAAGGGCTCCCCCGCCGGCAGACCTGCGGAAGGAACGGACCTCCGCTGAGGGCGTTGCTTTGGGAGGATACCGCGGGATCGCGAGACGGTGAGAACGCCCAGGCACGTGCCGATACCTGGTATAAGTGTTGGCGAAGGCCGGTGTGTATTCACGGTGTAGCGAGGGAGACGTCCTTGTCTTCGCCGGCGGGAACGGTGTATATGTGTAGCCTGTGAGGTTTTGTACAATGTCAGCTTATTTTTAAACGACATTTTACTTCTTCCGCCTATGAGAGGGTTGAAACGACCGAGTACAAAGGCGATTCGGTTTCGGACAATTTGTATGTGTTCTCGGAAGGTCAGTCCATCAGTGACTCCGAGATATTTGGTCTTCCTTAACCTGGGGATAGTTTGACCGAAAAGGGATATCGGGAGTGTTAAGTAGTTGTGCCATTTTGTTATCAACTCAATTTTTTATTTTTTTTCTGTATTCTGAGGTTACTAATCATTATCTTCTATTCTTTCATGTAAGTTGCCTACCAAGAGTTCGAAGAAAACGGACTTGAGAACTGGAGTGAGCCATACGAATGTGTAAAATGCCAACCAGGTTGCGATACGTGTCGGGGGCCAGAACCCTGCCTCGCCACTTACAACTGGCCATTTCGGTAAATTTGCTTAGTAAAAGAAATATTACAATATAACCCAATTATCGCCTTGCGACTTCACTGTCTGTCGGTCTATTGCATTCTTTATATACTAAAATTTGAAGGCATCTCAAAATCTTTATATGTATGTAGGTACAATAAATATTACCGTTCTTTAATCTGCAGTTTAGGGTAACAAATCTATGTAAATCTATGCCTTTATCATTGTACAAAGCAAACTCTCATTTATATACACTTTGAAGGTTGACCTTTTGAAATGGAACGTTACATGGAACAGAAAAATTCCAAATTTTGTTATTATTGCTTGACATAAACTCTCGTGGGTGGTCTAAGTGAATATCTTTATCAACAAACTAAATAGCATTTTGTATCTATTTTTTCTGTATACAAATAAGAGTCCAGCTCTGTACAACCATAATTGCTCTAAACAGATGTTATTTTTATTTTAGAAGCATATTTTCAGTCTTTTGGAATAAAATACATGTAACATATGAAACCGCTTGAAACACTCATTTTATCATTATCAGGTAGTCAAAACTTATGATATTAATATCCATTATATAAAGAAAACGTTATGCAATGAAATGCATAACGTTATGCCGGGTCGCATTTCGAAATGTGCGATTATCACTCTTTGACACTAGTTATGGTGTATCATTTTCTACGTTTATAATAAAAAAGAGTGATAATGACATGTTTTGGTATAGGCTTGTATTTACTCCTGTTCGTTTATTGTCACCAGAAAACCTAACTCAACGTAACTCACCTTTAAATTTGCTGCCCATTCAGTATTGATTGTTGATCATTTAATTATTTCGCTTTGGAATATAGTCTTTAAATGCTATTGAATGAAATAGTTTAGAAATGTATTGTTTCTAACAAGTTATGATGAGTCCATTTTCAGGATATCTCTGCTAGTGATATCAGTAAGCTGCGCAGTAATGACAGTCTTACTGACAATCTACACACGGCACCATCGCCGAGTGAAAGTATTCAGAGTGGCTAGCCCAGTATTCCTCTCAATCACACTGCTTGGATGTGCCAGTATGTATATGGAGGTATGTATTTAAGTACATTTTAAGAGAAGAGCTGTGCTTTACCACAGTTTATAACAGTAGAATGATAATAGGCTGTTATTGAAGTATGTTATAGTGTTGGCAGCAGTTGCTGAAACACATTGAAGCCACGACGCAATGGAGTCTCGCTTCCTCGCAGGCCATAATTTCACACCCAAGGTCCCCTGTATCATAGTTTATTTCAACAGTGTCAACATCTGTAGCCAAGTTATTATTCTGGTCAGCAGTATCTGGGCCCATAAATAAGCATCAGAAAGTATTTCATCTGAGTAGCTATACAACCGAGGGGTTGGCTTTAGAATATGACCGCACGAATTTAGGGTTGTTAAGGGTGGCATTTTATAGGGATAGGTCTCCCCTTTCAAACGACACCCCTCCCCCCGCGGAGATTTGTGTTTTTTTTAAATGATTTTTATGTGCGCGTGTAACGGAGTAACATTTCAACAAATAATATAACAAAAATATTCAAAATATTGTGTTCGTGCAAAAGATATAACAAAGTTGCGACAAACAATGCATTAAAAATATTGTGTGTTAAAAAAAAAATGTCATTTTTCGTTAAGAACTGCGTTGTGAAATAAACACCTAACATGAAACGGAACACATCCGCCGGCCGTTTTGTGGCAAGTGACCATTTTATTGCATTCATTCCGTTTCTGTCGTGAATTTCGTTGTTACGTGAATGTGCTCTCTGATAACTTTTAGTGGATTTTCTAACGTTTTTGGCAATTCTTCTGGACTTCGATTCTTCCTGACCTGTTTGACTTTAGCATTTGTACTGGATTCTGCGTGATTCTGATTTGGAATAAGATGACATCAGAAAATGATTCTGCACCGTCCACGGGTCGTGGACCGGCGGCGACGAGTCATTTTGACACTGACGAGTCATTCGTTAAGCGCCGAATGTATAGTTCGGAGGTGCTCGGCGGATGGAATTTGAAAAAAGTAATAATTGAATTAGGCACGCGTCACCAATGTGTAGCTTTTGCTGAGCAACACAATTTAGTGTTGACTAGTAAAAAGTGCCGGGTGCACAGACAATCAATGAGGATAGACATGGTACATAATAACAATGTCGGCTCTTTTGTTTGCAACAAGGGTACCTACTTGTAGAACCATGGGAAGAATTTCCAGAGCAAACGGAACATGGTTTGAAAAAGTAAAAATTGACTTGTCCCATGTCTTCTATTTAATGTAGGTATTGTTTTGCCCACCATTGGTCCCACGAAAAAGTGATATGGGAAGATATTTTAAAGGATGAAAACGAACACTGTATGTCTAGCGCCGTCTTTACCGACTGGTATAGTTACTGTCGGGAAGCAGTGGTAATATATCAGTTGGAAAAAGAGCAGTCTATAGGGAAGATTGGTGGTCCCGGAAAAGTTGTCCAAATAGAGGAAAGCAAGTTTGGGAGGAGAAAGTACAACAGAGGTAATTTAAAGTTTTATTTTATCCATTGTAATTTAAGAAGTTTATTTTGGTGTAGCATATTTAACTTAGAATTTTACTTGCAGGTAGGCGACTCGAGGGGTATTGGGTCCTCGGAATGATTGAGGATGGGAGCGAGGGCTTACGGCTTGAGGTCTACCCCGACAACATCAGATCGGCTGAAGTTTTGGTGCCCTTGATAAAAAAAACACGTCATGGAGGACACCACCATACATATAGATTTCCACCTATTATAACCACCTAAAAAACTTTGCGGATGTAATAGTAGAATTTGTGAATTTGTGTGGCGAAGATCAATCAATTAATAAAAATAAAAGAGATCCATTTGTTTAATTTTTAGAGGCTGTAAAGCATAGTTATAAAATAAATTAATGAATATAAATAAAATATTTTATTACTTTAGTGGGTGTCACAGAACCGAATCTGTCAACCCCGAATCCACGTGGTACTTGTCTGCCCTACCCCTAGAGTCTTTTTATAAGTCGGAGGCGCGAAGGGAGGGCAGCCCTCGCCGAAGCTGTGGAGGCGAGCATGGGTTTCTGTGCTGTGTTACGCAAGGGCGAAGGGGCTGCACTTCCCGTGGCGCCGGAGCAGTTGCAATGACCCCCTCAATTCGTGTGATGCCTTTATAAAAATCTTTTGTCATAATTTTGAGGTTAGTTTCTAAAAAACTTCAAATTAATATTTCTCAATAACTAAGCATCTCCGCGGGAGGGGAGTGGTACCAGGGGGGGTACCCCCTCCCCCCTCTTCCTCCCCGCCCTCTTCAACCCCCTTAAATCGTGCGGTCATATTCTAAATATTTATCCAACCGAGTTGCCCAGCTATATGTTTGCACTTAAGGGCCTGTAGACCGGCGGAAGGAACGGACCTCGGCTTAGGGCGTTGCTTTGGGAGTGGTCGGCGTCGCGCTACTGTCCCGCCGCCGCCGCGCCGTTACGCTCGGTGGGACGGTAGCGTGACGCTTGAATTCTCCCTTACAATTCAATACATTACAACCCGCCCACGCCCCGTCGCTGCCTCGACCCGCCTGCTGTGTGACCGCGGCTTTAAAGATATACATAGCTAATATAATTCCTCATAGCTTGTGGTAACGATTTTATTATCGCTTAGTCGCCTTTTATGATATCCACTGGAAGAAATAAGGTGGTGTGTTTCATAAAGCCGGCCGATACCGCACGCCCAAAAATGTGTATATGAATTATTTTCTTTTATTTACTATTGTATTGGCTTTGTTTAATTTTGAATCCATTTTATTTACAGATGGCAGCTATATTCCCAGTTCTGGACAGATATTCATGTATTGCCACAAAATGGACTCGCCACATGGGTTTTTGCATAACTTATACTGCTCTACTTATGAAAACATGGAGGTTAGTATAGTACGTCCACTAGGAGTTACAATAGAGATAGGTCAGTAACATGCCTATTGTTTCTTGGATTGCCGATAATAAAGGCAGTTTACCGCCGACCAACTGCGCCTGCAATTCCCGAAACAACCAACCTTGATCCTTTTTACTTGCCAACAAGTTACTTTAATGTATAATGTAATATTAGTTACAATTGTTATGTTATTGAACTGATTAAACGAGAAATATCGGAAACAAAAAAACAATTGTTCCAGAATTGTTTTAGACATACTGTTGACGTTGAATATTCACTTTTAACGCAAGAGCACATTAGATAGATTTGTCATAAATATTGATTTTGAAGATCTCAGCTCATCAGCCTCTCGATGATATTTAGTGTTCATAGTGAATGTGTAGTTAAAATAATTACAAAATCGCTCAACACAATTTTGAACCATTTACCTAATGTTTTTTCCCAAGCATCGAGACTGCTAGATAGATCTACGTAACGTAAGTTACATAACATAACTACGTAAGTTTTACTATTGTGTAAGGTCATATTTTCATATTCAAATCATTTATAGCGGAGTTATAGGAAAATAAAAAGATGTTTCACAAAACTTATAAATTGGTCCACTTTAATTTGCTGGGTAGAGGCATACGATACTAAGTGGTGTTTATAATTATAATCTTTGAATTATATCTAAACATCGTAATCATTATCTAATTTTCATGTCTCAAAATTCATTAATATTAGAGTAAGATTTATTTTTGCTGGAATGTCAAATAACTTTTTCTTAAACGATGTCTATTTCGTTCCTTTAAGTAGTCAGGTAATTTATTAAATATTTCGCAGCATTAACATAACCCATATATACTTTTACTATAATGTTTGGTCTTTGAAGTGTAAATTGGCAGTATTATATTTATTTGTGTTTTTTCATGGATACTTCCTTTCCTCGATTTTAAAAGATTTTATATTTTATTTCACAAATTTACACGTTTCATAAGTAATACATTGAGGGAAGAGTCAGGGTTTTCATGAACAATTATTTATTATCTTTTAAGTGTTGTTAACAAAAGATTTCTCAAAAGACCTTTTTCTCAAGTGAAATGTTGTCTATTCCCAGTGGACGTACTTTAATATATTTATGATGAGTGTTCTATAAACTCTTTTACTCGTAAAAGTCTCAATCTTCGTATGTTTGATGCTATATGAGAGATGTATGTAGGTAAATTACCTTGTACTAAATAACTAACTATAATTATTATGATTACTACTACTAAATAATAAATAGTATAATTATTACTAACTTTGTCTTTAGATTTATTCAAAAATAATTGCAATGTAAAGAACTTAAAATACATCATGCTGCTACATTTCATATGACAAACTATAAATTAAATAAGAAATAAATAACGCCACACTCAATGGCCCGCACTAGTATTCCCTGTGTCTTGGATCCAGAGACACAAACAAAGACAAACACACACCCAAACACGAACAAACATTTCCCTTTAAACAAATGACCAGGAATCGAACCACGGACCTTTTACACGGCAGATTGGGTCAGCACCAACTGTGCCAATCGATCGTAAGCCAATTAACTAAGAGGTTGGTATTTCAAAATTGATGTTTCTCTTACAGGGTCTCTCTCACATATCGCGTAAAATCCGCTCACAAGTTAAAGTTAACGGACAAGCAGCTGTTACAATGGATGGCCCCGATATTGCTCATCATGCTCGTATACCTCGGCACGTGGACACTATCCTCACCACCTGATGCTGAAGTGGTGAGTATACAAGGTGTAATTAAATTAATGTGAATCATTCCAAGGTTTAAATCAGGACAACATTTCATTAGTTTACGTTAATGAAAAACTAATATTAATCATGTTATTTTTTTTTAAAGAAAGACATAAATTGGAAATATCCATAAACAATAAACTGTAACCGATAGTGTTGTAATACAATAAACAAACGGCCAAACAATAAACACTTACTTATTGTTAAGTAAACGTGTAAGTTGGTACCAATGTCAGTCGTTACTATTTTCTAAAAAAAGACGCACACAAATCAACTTTAAAATGACCTATGTACAATATAACTTATAATAAATACTTAAAACAGATCAAACAGGTTAAAACACTTAAAATACTTGATTTTTTTTTTTTGGAATAGCTAAAGTCTTGTGGCCCTAGTGGCCTTTCAAGAGTCACCGGTGTTTAATTTAGGGCGAGCGCAGGAGGCGCTCAGCCAGGAACAAAATGTGTGTTGCAACGAGCCTAAGGGCTCCCCCGCTTGTAAACTGGCGTAAGGAACAAGCCTCGGCTTAGGGCGTTGCACTGCGGGGATAACGCGGGATCGCGAGTCGCTGAGAAGCATCCAGGTACGTGCCAATACCTGGTAAAAGTGTTGGCTGAGGGCCGGTGTGTGTTGACGGTGTAACGAGGGGGACGTCCACGTCTTGGCCAGCGGGGACGATGTATCTGTGAAGTCTGTGAGTGTGGTGTAAGAACCGTATTGGCAGCAGTAATTGGGTCGTCGAGGTCGTCTAAGACGTGCCGTGGACGACGGTAGTGGGGAGGGGCACTCCTATCTGGGACATAGGTGAGGGAGGTAACGATCAGGGGGTTAGGATGGTGCGGAATCGCGTCATAGTAACGTCGCGTCGGGCGGTGTCTTTCACGTATTTGACGATGGAAGGAAATTCCAAGTCCTTATGGAGGTCGACATTGCGTGAGTACCATGGGGCAGTCACGGCCTTACGCACGAATCTATTTTGGAGGGTTGGAGAATTTTGATGTTGGAGGGAGCAGCGTGTGCGAACACAACGCTAGCGTAGGTCATTATAGGTCGGACAAGCGTTTTGTATAATGTCAACTTATTTCTAAGCGACATTTTACTTCTCCCGCCTATGAAGGGGTTGAGGCGACCGAGTACGAAGGCGGCTCGGTTCCGGATGGCTATGTGTTCTCGGAAGGTCAGTCTAGAGGTCTAGAAGGTCTAGAGGAACTCCGAGATATTTGGTCTTTCTAACCAGAGGAATGCTTTGACCAAAGAGGGTTATCGGGGAAGGGGAGAGCCTAGGATTACGACAGTCATTCCTGGGGAAAGGGAAGCACATGGCTGCACTTTTCGCCGGGTTTATCTTTATTCTCCACCTCGCAAACCACTCGCCCAGGGCGGTGGCTGCGCATTGGAGGCGTAGAGAGACCATACCTAGGTTCCTATCTGAGGCGTAGAGGGCGGTGTCGTCCGCGAAGAGGGATAGCTCTATTCCGGGGATGAAGGGGATGTCGTTAGTGTAGAGCGAATAGAGCGTGGGTGCTAGAACGAAGCCCTGGGGGATTCCTGCTCTGATTGGGCGAGGGCTGGACAGAGTGCCTTCGACTCTGTAGCGAAAGGTGCGATTGGTAAGGAAGTCTCTAATGATGAGAATGAGACTTTCGGGCACCTCCATTTGGTACAGTTTATAAATTAAACCGTTGTGCCACACCTTATCAAAGGCCTTCGCTACGTCGAAGAAGACAGAGTTCTGAAGGGTCTCTTTTGATTGAGACCTAAGAGTATGTGCTCTGTTATTCGGTGCACCTGTTGGACACAAGAGTGATTGGCTCTAAAGCCGAACTGTTCATCGATATGTACTTTGAGTTGATACTCTCAGCAGGCGAGAAAGGAGAAGTTTTTCATAGATTTTAGCCATTGTATTCAATAGGCTAATGGGTCTCTGGAGGGATCCGAGCGGTGTTTGCCCGGTTTGGGGATGCCGATGACGACAGCTTCTTTCCAGGCGGCTGTTTCATGGCGGTATTGTAGATGGCCACGAGAAGAGCGATCAATTGGATCGGGAGGCTTTTGAACACCTTGTTGAGTATTCCATCGATTCCAGGAGATATCTTAATTTTAAGATTTTGGGTGTCTCTTATATTTCAGATATCGTAACCGGTAGAAAGGAGTCTCAGGGAGGGGTGGAGGTTCGACGACTCACCTCTCCGTCAATCAAATCGACATGGGACTCGTCAACCGGCTGGTGGCTAAGGGAGCATTGGGCCTCTAGGCTATCAGCCAGGCATTCGGCCTTCTCGGCATCGTCAAATGCGGGAATACCGTTCAGTCTAGTCAATGGGGGCATGGAGGCTGTATTGTGTGTTTTCATAAACCTCGCCATCCGCCAGTAGGCTGTGTGTGAAGGCAAGATCTCTGACAACAAGGATTCCCAACTGTTGTTTCTGAATTCAGCAATGCGATTCTTTACGTTCTTCTGTAAAGCTCGCATTCTACGCCTATTCTCGTCACAGGGGAAGGAGTCGTAAACACGGATGGCTGCGTTCATGGCTCTTATCAGCTCCCTTATGTCCTCAGGCAGCTCCCATCGGCGATTATTCGCTGCTGGGACCCGCCTGGAGGAGCTTTGGATTAAATCCTTAAGAATTAAATCCTTATTACCGAGTCCAGAGACCGCCGTGTTTGTGTCACCCGCACTTGTCAGGTCGTTGGGTTCGTTGGAGTCCAGGTGGGGAAAGCTAGAAGCCTTAAGGGCTTCTTTGAGCTTGTTCCAGTCAACAATAGTCTTGTCTTGGGGAGGTGGGTCGGTCTGCCGTCCTAGTTTCATGATTACGGGACGATGGTCGGAGTCTAACTCAGATAGGATTTCTAAAAATACTTGGAAATGTCGTCCATTGTTAGTGACGCTGTGACGCACAAATTCGCACATTTTAATTCATTGGTTTCCATTTTGCTAAGTGTCTCTGTATTACTTTAAATGATGTTAAATGCACTAACAATCGGATCCGCAGATTGAAGATGAAAAGGGTCGCGGTAACGTAGACGATGAACAGCGCTTAAGATTGATGCAGGGGATGGCACTCGCCTCGTGTCTCAATAATATTTCATTAAGGGTGTAGATCGTGAAAATCACCGAAAAGAGTGTTACGATTTTTCATATTTAACCTATTTACATATGATTGATATCAATGATAATTTGTATATATTACAATCAAAGACCAATAAGTATGTTCATGCTTATATTAAACTCTTAAACCTAATAGTTGTTATATAATAAACGTCAACAAACGCACAAAATTGAGTAAAAATGCAAAAACATGACTTCGTATTTTTCAGATTTAACCCCATAAATCAACACAAATTGATAAAAAGAAACACTTTTTGAACACTGAAGAAACCAATAAGTATAGCTGTATACTTCTTTTTATACCTTTACAAACAAAGACTTCCTCTTTTAAAGCCCTAAAATCTAGATATATTTTAAGGTAAATTTTTCATACACAAATGTATGGGATAAAACGTTCGTTTCATTCGTGCAATCTCGGTGGTCTGCAGCGGCAGTTCCTTTCTGTAAGTGAACGCGACACTACGCTTGTCGGCTGCAGACAGCAGAATTACGTATTGTGAATTTGTGTTTTTTGTAAAAAACTGTAAGTATAACATTTTTATAATTAATTTATTTTCAGTTAGTAGAAAGTATCGATATAATGAATGTCTGAAAGAAAACCATGATGGAACTAGATATAAATCGTAAAAAATACAATATCTACACTAATAGGTATTATAAAGAGGAAAGATTTGGATTTTTGTATGTAACGAATAAACTCAAAAAGTACTGGACTGATTTTAATAATTCTTTTATCATTCGAAAGCTACATTATCACTGAGTAACATAGGCTATTTTTTTCGCAGGACTGATTGAATTTGAGTGGCATGCCAGGGAAAAGAAAGTTTTGTACGCATTATAAAAATATGAAAGCCAAAAGATCTCGGAATAAAATGTAAGTTCCTCCCTACTTATTTATTATCGCATTTGAACAGGGTACATTACAAAGCTAATACAATATGTCATATGATTTAGATCGCCCGATTCAGACATATACCTACAATAACATGTAAATATTGGTTTGTATTATCTATATCTATACTGATAAATAAAATTGAAGTATCTGTATGTAATATCAAAATAATAGGATTTTTAAAAAAAAAAAAGGCGATACGGAGTTCGCCGGGTCGGCTAGTATTGTCTAAATATCAAATTGTGGAAGTAGGTAGGCGACAGCGCAACTTTGTCGACATACCTATACCGCCAAACAGACGCGAGGCGCCTAGCGTCTGGCTTAGGGTTGTACAAAATAAATAAAAAGTGGATAATATTGATGAATAATATTTCCAGTATTGAAAATAAAGAAAACCTTGGGGCCGAGACTCTGAGCAACAATGCTACGCGCTGTATAGAGGTAAGTTGTTATACGTAATTCTTGTAGACTTGTTACATAAATAAACAAACTACTTAGTTAGTGATGGGCGAAGACAAAATCTCAATACCTACCTATAGATTTTTCTTGCAATATTTATTATTTTCATCGAGAGACAAACACCTTAGTACCGAAATACTTCTCAATTACTTTCTCAAAAGAAAATTTACGTTCAAATAGGTGACGTCATAAAAAAACAATACCTAATGCGTAAAGAAATTATAATTTCTATTCATCAGGAACCTAATATTGTATTAATTCTTTTGCATTTTTTTAAATTTTTAATTATTTTTTATAAAAAAAATCAAGCCATTATCTTTCTTTACAGGAACTAGTTATTGAAAACGACCAAGAGGGAAAGGTGGATGAAATGGAAGTTGGGCGTAGAGTTGTAGACGTTTCTTTTTTTTTTAAAGCTCTTCAGGCCATAGGGGACCACGGTCCAATGGATTGTAAGTTAAGTTACCTCAGTATAATAGGTGAAGTAAAAGTTGGTCTGGACTCAAAACTCATCATGAAATGTAGTATGAAATTTACTGTGTGTTTGATTGAAAAGAAAGAAGATAGAATGGAAGTGAATCATCAAATTGTATCTGGTATCATATCATCTGGTGGGAGCTACTATCAGTTAAAAACATTAACTGCCGCAGTAGCCCTACCAATCATGTCACCTTCATTATACAATGAAATTAATAATACGGTTTGCGATTGGTGGGAAAAGACAGCAGCACATTCCATGGCAGAAGCTGTCAAGGAAGAAGCGGAGTACGCAGTGTCTATAGGTAGTGTTGATAAAAATGGTACACCATTAATATCTGTTGCTGTTGACGGTTGTTGGAGCAAGAGATCTTATGGTAAGAATTTTTCCGCCTTGTCCGGCGCAGCTGCGATAATTGGCATTAAAACTAATAAAGTATTGTTTTTTGGAGTTAAAAATAAATACTGCGTAGTTTGTGCACGAGCCGCAAAGAACGACAGTCAGCCCTCGGAACACCGTTGTTTCAAGAATTATTCGGGATCATCTACCGGTATGGAATCGACCATAATAGTTGAGGGGTTTAAACGTTCCATTGTTGATCACGGTGTAATTTATAATAAATTTGTAGCAGACGGCGATTCCAGTACTTATAAAAAAATATTAGATTCGCGACCGTACGGTAATTTAACAGTAGAGAAAATTGAATGCAAAAATCATCTTTTACGAAACTACTGCAATAGCTTGGAGAAACTGTCGAAAGACACTAAGTATCCTTGCGAATTGCGGAAATTCCTAAAAGAAAGGTATTTGCGTTTAAGAACGGGTGTAAAATGCGCTATTAAATATTGGGGCGATCAAAATCAGTCACTCGAAGAAAAAATAAAAAATCTTAGTGAAGATATCCTAAATGGTCCACAACACGTATTTGGTAATCACCAATATTGCAAGGAGTATTTCTGTAGACCTGATACTCGTCGAATAGAACCTGTTGGGTTGCTTCCAGCAATTGTTGGATGCGGATTAATGGACGCGGTACACATTTTAAGTAAAAGACTGTCATATCATTCTAGAAGTTTAATTCATAATTGTACAAGTAATATAGTTGAAAGTTTTAACGCAGTGATTGCCAAATTAGTAGGGGGTAAGCGTGTAAATTATTCTTCCCGTGGTTCTTATGCGGGCCGATGCGCAGCTGCTGTTGTGTCTTTTAATACAGGATCGATTCATAGTAAAACTCATGAAGTAATATTTAAATCTAGTCCTAATCCTTTGATCGCGAAAGTGGAAAATTGTAATCGTAGAATCCGTTTAATTGCTAAACCTAAATTAAGATTGAAAAAGAGCCACAGCGCTGTATCGAAAGACGCTCACTATGGACCAAACTGCGAAAAACCTGATCTGAGTCCAGAATTATATGAGAAAGCCAAGTCATCTTTTTTAGCCGATTTAAAGTTGTCTTGTGCTGAAAGAGAGGAGCTTGAAAGGTCGACCCATTTGCAAAGAAGTAGTTCTGAGTGGATGAGTACAAGGAGAAAATTACTAACCTCATCATCGTTCGGGGAAGTTTGTAAAAAACGAGAGAGCACAAGTTGTGCTGTTCTTGTTCCGTAAAATCGTTTATGGTAGTAATATCTCCAGTTTGCCTGCTGTACGGTACGGTATCGAAAACGAAGAAACCGCAATTAAACAGTTAGAAATTCAAGAGAATATTAGTATACAAGGTTGCGGTTTGTTCGTCGACGATCAATATGAATTTCTTGGTACTACACCAGATGGCATTTATGCAAACGGTTTAATTGAAATTAAGTGCCCACATTCTTTAGCTGGCATGACTCTTGATGAAGCAATGGCCAAACATACCTTTTGGGTTAAGGACAAGGCTTCCAAGGGTTATGTCATAAATAAAAATCATAACTGGTATTTCCAAATTCAGGGACAGGTACATATTACTAAAAGAAACGTTTGCATGCTTGGCATCTGGTTTGGTGCTACTGTACCTATGAAAGTTTATATTATAGAAAAGGACGACAAATTTTGGGAGGAGAAAATGGAGATGAAATTAGTTAGGTTTTATTACGATTGCCTACTTCCAGAATTAGTTGATCCTCGGCAGTCACGAAGCATGCCCATTCGTGACGCGCCCAGTATCATAGAGGCTATGAAAGAGAGGAAAGAAAGAGCTTTACGTGTTATGAAAGAGAAGAACGCCTAATGATTTTGAAAGATACAGGTAACTTAACTACCCAGCCAGTCGATTCACGTAAACACGCCAGTCCAAAAGTCGTTTTAACTTAGGAACTTAGAAATCGCCTTTTGGTTTTCTGTTTTAAACGCACTTACTTATCTAGTCTTGGATTGTCATAAATCTTCCAATAGCTCAATTACTATACAATTTCTGAGTTACCTGGTGTAAAGAATCATAAAAATTGGTTCAAAAATACAGCGAATTGAGAATTCTCCTTTTTTTAAGTCGGTTAAAAGGGCTAAATTTGCAAAAAACGAAGTGACGTCACTGCGCTACGGTTTTTATTACTTACGTGAATCGGGCAGCTGGTAACGTTTTCATTCTGATAGGTTTTGTGATAGCCATTGATTTTATCATCAAATTAGCAGAAATCAGAACTTGATCCGTAATCGAATGAAAAACCATTAGAATTTTGAACTCATATTTCGTTATTGTTTAATTACATACTTTTAATTAGTATATTAATAATTTACAAACTTCTGTTAAAATTAGTAAATAAATGAATTATTTACTAATTTTTGTACAACCCTAGCACGCTTTTGAGATAGCGAGTAATGGCGACTCATATTTGTTATTGTGTAGTAAATAAATCATTTTTATACTTGTGTTTCATTTATTGACATTTTTTTTAAAACCCTAGGATTTTTTTTAGATATCGACGAGGTGATCGTAAACAAAAAGTAAGTATTTGAGTTTACGCAATAGGCACATTTCCTTGCGTAGAGATAAACACACTTCCTACTGAATTTGCAATTATTTTATTGAATGAATATTTTACGAATTAGAATAAATTTTGGTAGTGAAATTACAAATAAATAAATAGTTGGAATTTTAGGTAAGTAGAATACAAAAATGTCAGATGTCAAATGATAGAAAAACATAAAAATTGTGTCTCAACTACTCTTATTAATCTATTAAAAAGAATCAACAGCTAGTTTCCAAAAATTCAACGTTATTGTTATGCTGTAAATATTCAAGTTCAATAACAATTTCTCAACGTGGAACGTTTGTTGCAAAACATTTTGAAAATCGCGCTCTCTAGGTCATTCATCGCCCCGTCGGATGTTACATTAAACTTTGGCGCTGCGGTCGCTCGAAATCGAGATCTCAGGCCAACAATCTACACCCTTAACTAGCATAAACAAATATTTCATTAACTAGCATAAACAAATATTTCATTACTTGCTATGTAGCAAACCACCTTATCCGAATATTCTCAATTTGTATACGCGTACCGCATTTTTGCGAAAATGCAAACGGTCTCAAGCGCTAAGCGTCACAAGATGAACTAAAATTTAAAATAAAATAAATTAAAGAAGCCGCGCGGAGCGAACGAAGCGGGCGGTGCGCACTATGAATGGAATGACTCGTGCAGCATGCGCACCGACCTCTCTAGGCTAGGTGCAATTGACATCGCGACGCAAAGCGGCCGCGCGACGCGACCAGTGTGATCTTAGACTCGTGTGACAGTGTGACCTTATTTTATTTTCGTTGCAGACACTAATGATTATTCTGAACTAAGCAGCTGTAAAAGGTTTTTAACACCTGTGAAAGCACCGACATGATGGATTTCACGGAAGAAAATCCATCCAGTAGTTTATGAATAATTATATTAAAAGTATTTCTTTTATTTTTCTCTATAACTCAACTTCCTTGTGTCATATGAAGGTGACACATACCAATTTTCCTTCTGGATACTTACCTATACATTAGTGAAAACCCGATTAAAATTTTTAAACTTACGACCTCACGAATGAGAGTCAAGAATCGATACTTCTACCCTATCATCACTCTTAGTCCCCATTTACGAATGCAAAATAATACTGGCTTCGTTAATGCAATGTGTATGTATTCTTTAGATTACAGATAACAAAGGATTGAAGTTCAAGCAGTGTACTTATAATTGGTGGGATCACAGTTTAGCAATAGGTAAGGAATATTGTTTTATTACTGTTTAGTGCTCACACCAAGCGTAATGAAAGCTGGCTTCAGCTCACTCAACGAGACATGAGGTTTGGGTTTGTGTGAGCGCACACCGATAGTGTACGTACACTGTACAGTACCAACCATTTCGACAATCCTATTGGACAACTCGGCATCCATTTACACAGATGCAAAGCTCATGTCTCCTCGCGAGGACTGTACTCGTATATATGTGAATATCCGTGGATTTCGCAAGACGACACTGCCAGGTCGACTGTCTATTCGTCTTTTACCTTCTCAAATTGCAATTGCATGCAAAATCGTTGTTTTGGTGCTGTCAGCTTCTTAATAAATATTTAACCGATTTAATAATATTCTACTAGTATTAAACTTATTCTATTAACAAAATTTAATCGGCACTTTATCTTAATTTAATCGATTTAACTTAAATTTTGAACAGCCAAATAAACTGCGTTGATTATTCGAACATCTAATCTGAATACAATTTAATCATTGTACCGAATAAATTATTGATTGACCAGATGCATTTAAACACTGATCAGACGTAATTATACTTGACTGGTTATTAAAACAATTCGGCTATCCCAAAAATTTTCTACTTAATAGGATTATTTTTTGAAAATACTACTTATTTATTGAAATTACGGTTAATATAGATATGGTAGAACTTAAGCTGCGAACAGCCAGTTAATGTTCTAATTATTGTGATTTGGATACATCTATCTACTTTTCAACTACAATTGCATTTTTATTTCTTTTTTGCAGAAAGCATACAAATGAGACTTAATAAAGTTTCAGATATTTTTCTAATATTACTAATTTTTATTATTTTATTGCATAATCAATCGCTTTTTAAAGCTGATCAGAAAAGTATTTTGTGCCGTTCGAAATATATCTATCAAAAATATTTTTTGTTAATCATTTAATTTTAAAGCAGTTTCTAATAAAAATGAGAGCTGATCCATTTTGCTTTGTCCGCTGATCACACATCGCTGATCAATCAATCATTTTCGCTTATCAATCTATAATTATAGCTGATCAAAACTTCAATAAAACAGTTACTAATTGTTTAAATCTTTATTTTATAATTTTAACTTTGTAGAATTTTATACTTAGATTTTTTTAGGTTTTATTTTATTTTTAATTATCTATTGTAATATTTTGTGTGTGGGTCTGAAATAATTGATTTATAATTATTATTACTTGATTTTCCAGGTGAAATTCTGTTTCTGCTATGGGGCGTGCGCGTGTGTTATCGCGTGCGTCACGCGGAGAGCCTGTACAATGAGGCGCGACTCATATCCATCGCGATATACAACATATTCACCGTTAACTCGCTTATGATCGCGTTTCAGTGAGTATCCCATTGAATAAATCTTACCATCATCATATCATATCTTATTATAATGAATGCATAATTATAATGAATGCAATTTCTCTAACAACGGTATATACAACAGGAGAAGTAACCATTACTGGTCACGTACTAATCCATTTAGAAGTACAGAGACGCATAATCAAGTCCGTTTTTCCTTTAATTGTTGGTGTGCGATTTTACATAATAAAATCTTCGCTATTAAAATTTACCACGGAACGTTGAATAGTGAAAAATATCAAGAAATATTGAATATGGTCGTGGATTTAGTGGATGATACCTTAAGCAATGTAAATAATGTTATCTATCAACAAGATGGTGCACCTCCTCACAATAGTAGAGTGAGTAAACGGTTTTTAGATGAACATTTTCCGGGCCGTTGGATGGGCACATATGGTCCTATAAAATGGCCACCACGTTCACCCGATATGACGCCGATGGATTTTTTCATATGGGGTTACCTTAAGGGTCGAGTTCGGGTGAATCCCAATACAACACCATACAGGAGTTAAAAGACGCCGTTTATTATCATTTAAACACCATTCACCACACGTCTTTGTCTAAAGCCACTAGAGGTGTTCTGAAACGCGCCCGTACCTGCATACAGCAAG
Source organism: Sesia apiformis (assembly GCA_914767545.1). Lineage (NCBI taxonomy): Eukaryota > Metazoa > Arthropoda > Insecta > Lepidoptera > Sesiidae > Sesia > Sesia apiformis. The sequence goes on along the minus strand of OU611963.1, from coordinate 11,291,006 downwards.
ATGGAGGTCATATTGAACATTTATTGAAGCATTAGTTCTGTTAAGGTAACAAATTGTATGAAAAAACATTTTATTAAATTTGACCAACTTCTGCTGTCCCGATTTTTTTCTTCCAATACAATGAAATGATCCTTATAAGAAACTGAGTCGATCAGCATTAAAAAAAAATTAGTCAATTTTATTCGTTTTTATGGACAACTCACGCTTGACCAAAAAAATTACTACGCCAAAATTGTTTTCACAAAAAAAGACTTAATGGTTCCTAAGACAGTTTCCCTGTATCTCTTATGGTTTCAGATTTCCCCATACTGTCCCAGTTAAAAAAAACACACTGTATACCTATATAGAAAGGATATATTGTTGGGCAGGACTTGTGAAACACTGCAACTTTGTGTAAATATTTTTAGACATTTTTAGATATTTTTTATACTATCTGTCTTTGTTTACAGTTTATTGATCCTGCCACGAGCCGGGCCGGATATAAAATACCTGCTGGGTTTTATAAGAACCCAGTTATCTACATCCACTACTGTATTACTAGTTTTCTTACCTAAGGTATGTATATAGTGTAATTATAAATTTAACATAGATATAGGATTCTTTGTTGTAGAAAGTACTGTAAGTAATGTAAGTGATTACTATCAAACGGACTTATGATATCTAAAATACCATTAACATGAGATGTAATGTAACAATACTCTTACTAGCATCAGGGCCGGATAAAGGGTGAGCAAGCGCATCCAATACGCCAGATCGAATGACTTTTGTTCGATTTTTATTCCATCGGAAATATTTCGTCGACATATTCACATTAGTTTTAACGACAGCTTATTAGTGCGATGTAACGTTAGTTCGAAAAACTTTATTACTTCCACTGCTTCTTACATCGAATTATATAAGATCGAAAGTAGTTTAAAGTAACAAACAATTATTATTAAAAACTGTGAACGAATACAATAATAATCGATCTCACATAGTGGACCCGAGCAAGCTGAACGATCCGCGAGGGACGCCGCATCGCAAGCGGAAAATTTGTTTGTTTATTTATATAAATAAACTCAGTATGGATCCAAAATACACATTAAAGTGTCAATCATTAAAATTGTTCGATCTGCTGCCACTGCAAAATCACTGCCTTTAACGCTCGCGCACATTATAGCCAGCTCGTAACGCACTGCACAACTGCATAGGATACCTATAGGCCACTATAGGGTATAGGGACGAATAAGTAACAGACTTTCTGCATTACACTATCTCTGTTTAAATTATAAGAAAACTGTTCGTTTTGCCCATAGTATAATGATATATATATACATATATATATATATATATATATATATATATATATATATATCATATATATATATATATATATATATATATATATATATATATATAGTCATATATATATAGTTATTTTAAATTTTTTATTTATTTTTAAATTAAAAATAAATAGATAAATAACATAATAACTACTGCACTCCGCAAAAACATCTTTACAATGTTTATATTCGTTTTTTAAAAAGTAAAATAGCTTCTTTTTTATTATTGCTAAATTTTTCCTAAATATAAAACAAGAAATATAATTTTCTTACAAAAAAACATGTTAATTATATTTAATTTATTTAATTCATATAAAACACAGTTAACTGTTATTTAGACACCAAAAACTTAAAGCAGAGCACTCGTCAATAAACTAACATGAGTGTTTTACGATAGCAGGCCCTTAGGCCGGTCACATACACTCGAAATTCTTCGGAATTCCGTTTCGGAATATCAATTCGAGATTCCGTATATACTTCACACACATACGTTTTTTCTGTTCGGAATGCCCAGGTTCAGTATGAGAGACGCTTTTGTTGAGTGCAGACAGCGAATATGGATTTTGACGATGATTTTCTGATTGCGATTGCATTTTTGCTTTATCTGGCTCAAAAAAGAAGAAACGCCGCCGTTAGTGGGTGCATCCCCTGAATACCCAAAGATTGCAAGATAGCCAAATGTATGCAACTTTCCCAGTTATTGTACATTTCTTTAGCAATGGCTTGCCACGCTAGGTCCTTAAGATCTCTGTTGTAGTAATCTTCGTGACTAATAGTAGTCACGAAGATTACCCACCCAAAAGCATGGGTAGCCTTCTACGGCTATAATCAAGGATTCGATATCAGACATCGTCACGTGCGCGAGAGCTCTAAAATAAACAGACACCTCCACTTACCTCGGCTGTGCGACGCACACTGACCGCGTTCCGTACGGAATTTACAAATGTGTGTAGCGATCCATACAAAATCTATGGGAGACTTTCATCCGGAACGGCTTTTTTCCGTGCAGAATTCCGAATGTATAGGCTAGGATCAGTAATTCCCATTAGGAAAAAAATTCGAACGGAAAACATCGTATGTGGTCACATACGTACAGTAGATACGTATGTGATAGGTCTATAGTTTTGTATGGATTTGCTGCGTTAAAAATCCCGAAACGATATTCCGAAACGGAATTCTGAATCGGAATTTCGAGTGTATGTGACCGGCTTTATAGACACAGTCTGTGCAAGGGCTTGGTGACTATATTTGAAAAGTCAAATGAATTTAAGACGGTCAATTGAACGTAGTCGCAACAGTCAATTGCATGTAACAAATATATGTATAATAAACCCCCTTACTGATTTACTAGCAGAGGCCTGTATCCTGGAGTGGGACGTTATAGGCTGATAACAAAAATAAAATGTATAATATATATAGCGTAGATATAAGTAATTATTAAAAATATAATATATAACATAAAATATAAAGTACCTATATATAAATAATTTAGTGTATAGTATTGTAAAATGGTAATATACAATATAATATACCTATGCATTATTATTTATGATCTCTAATATATTGTTTGTTGTTCACAATTGAGTCAGACTTATGAACAGAACGCGTGTTCAGTGTTCGGGCACTGTAACTATTTATGTACGAGTATGTTAGTGACGTGACTTGTGTGGGGCAGGTGGTGCGCGTGTCCCGCGGCACGGGAGACACGTGGGACAGTCGCGCGCGCGCCCGCGGCCTGCCCGCCTCCGCCTCGCTCAACGGCATTGGGCTCGTGCCCGACGACCCGCCCGACCTCTATCAGGAGAACGAGGAGCTGAAGGTACTCCCAACATAAAATGGGCTCTCAGCCTATGTCTCTCAACTGGTGGATATAGGTCTCTCCCAAAACTCGATTGTATACACAATCGTCGGCTCTTCTAATCCAGCCGCTTCTTCTTCTTTGGCATCTCGAATAAAACATAGGTTTGACGTTTTATTGCTATCAGAATACGTCACAGCTAATGTTACACGATGTGATGACTCTGCAAAGGCGAATGAGGTAAGGCGAATAATAAAATAACCTATTATATAAAAAAATATTATGATTGTTTGTTGTTCGTTCGTCTTCTATGCGTTCCTAGACCATTGATCCGATTTCGATGAAACTTTGGTGAGTTGTTGAGTGAGTTGGTGGTGAATTGTGTGGGCGCTAACGCCGCTAAGGTTTCTGAGCAAAAATAATTCTACCGCATTGCAACGCGTGCCGGGCACAGCTAGTTAACTAGTTAGATATGAATACATGTAAACAATAATATTAGATAAATACTTTTAAATAGATATAAGTTAAGAATAGTTAGATATAATAGGAATAGTATAAACCGCCGCATAATAAAAGTGGCGATATGTAACGCGGCAAAAAAACATCGATTAGAATTTCGGTGTTACAAAAAAATTAAATTAAAAGTGCTGTTTTAACCTATTTAACTGTTTCATAAAATGAAAATAAAAATAACTGTGAATTCTTGCGACCAGCCCTTTCAGTAGGTATCCGCTGCTGGACATGAGCCTCCTCATACATACTGTCGTGTGCATAAGGGATGTATGGCCTTAAACGCCAGGCCGGTTGGCGAGTCCATTATTTTAAAGGTGGTGTTGTACCTCAAGGCCTGTGGCAGCCGTTTAATCCCTTAGTCGCCCTTTACAACACCCACGGGAAGAGATGTGGTAGTGCTATTCTATAGCCGGCCGACACCACACGCACCAGTAGTAAGAGTGAATTATTACCAGGGTATAAACAAATAACTAATTTAAAATATGTTTCTAAAAAATATTTTCCTGTGGCAATCAGTATTAAAGTACTTAACTTGTTATTGCTTTGCTTGTTGATAGCCTAGTTAATAATAAAATGCTTCTACAGGAGGAGGTGCAGAAGCTGGCGGCGCAGATCGAGTTCATGAAGATAGTACAGATGGAGATGCACAACCGGCACCTGCGACCGCGGCCCGGCGGCTACTTCACCTGCGCCGCGCCGCAGAGTCCCATGCACCCCAAGGCTGCCGCAGCCAACGCGCAGGTACACACCCTAACACATACACACAAGCACACACTCACCCTGACACACACGAACAGGCACACACCCACCCTGACCGATACACACACACGCATCCGTACACGCAAGCTCGCACGCGCTTCTACAGGGACACAGGGGATGAAAGACACACGGTATTGCATATGTAGCAACACACTACGTGACCACGATAATTTACGTAATGCTATGTACAAAGGCCGATAGGTCTAAATGGCGGACAATGGGGGAGGCCTATGTACAGCAGTGGACGTCCAAGGGCTGAGATGATGATGTACAATTACTTCTTTACTACTGCTGTGTAAGATAAAAATGATGGCGCAAGACTAGCTGTAAACCGGACTAAACACAATGTTTTCAATGTTACATCAACATTTACCTTAATGGAACGACCACAGCGAGGAACATCATTCACATCAAAATTACCAGACTTATTAGATACAGTTTTAGGTAAAGCATTGTCTCCGTAAACACCACAAATCTCTTTTCAAGCACTAGAAGCATTCATACCCTTGTCGGAAAAAAATGTGAAACATATCTATTTTTTTCCGTGTGAACTTCCATTTTATTAAATATATTGTTAAAAAATATGAAAAGATAAAACTTTTAACTTGTAATTTCAATTTGCCGCCATTACAACAAGTCAGCTGTCTAACGGTATAATACCACATTCTCGCCATTGTTCAGTATTGCCAGAAATATAGCACGCTAAAGTCATACGTTCAAAAAGGCCGCGAACTTTTCCGACTACTTGTTATTTAGATGCTAACTCATAATTTATTTGTCATCTCAATTGTCATGTTACCAAAATAATTTGAGGTAAATTTGAGATAAAATACTATTATCAGTATGTCTATAATCTAATTAGGTGTTACTGAGCACTAAATTGTGGTTAACAATAGTCCTCAAAGTGTATAATTATCATAGATATCACAAGAAGTACACGCCTACCTACCTATAATATCTTGGACTACAACCGTTCGTCTTTGCAACAGTTTGCCACTTTGTCATATATTGCGTCTTTCTCTCTCTTTCTGCATTGTAATCGTTTCACTTTGCCGACTGAGATTAGACACGTTATATTTTTTCCATTTTACGCTTATAGTATAGCGTTTACGAAAAAAAATCTTATTTGGAACAACAAATTGTGTGTTTAATAACAGATTGGGCGTTAAAATATTAGCAGTAATAAATCGAACTCCTTATCTTGAGATGAGCAGCTAAATTAATATTTGAATGCGTAAAAATCCCCATTATTTATTCATTAATTCAATTTGCAAGTTGTAGTACATAATTAGACAGTAAAACGAATAATTATAATTAGACAGTAACTAGTGAGCAGTTACTAAAAGAAATCGGTCCGCTACAAATATTAAGATAAGTAGTAAATAAAGAGCATAAGTATTAATTATGTCCAATAAATTGTTTCCGGGTAGGATTGTTTACGCATTACTGCGTTGGCCACAATTACTGCCAAGAAAGTTTAATATTGCCCATATGGATCATTAATTAATAATAATATGTAGGTACCTATATATGTCGATTTATGGTCATGTGACCATATTCAACGGATCGATATTTCAACGGAATACAAACTATACTTATTGTAATAGTATCGGTCGCGTTTGTTTGTTCATGTATGTCGGTCATTCTTTGAAATAGTAAATTTTACGTAAGCATTTAAATATTTATTTTATTTTTACCAACAGGTATAAAAATAATCAAAAATAGTTATTTGATACTAATCTCGCAATTAGTTATATTGGGGTAAGATTTGCTAGTCATACGATTATATAGCGAATTTCGATGGTAATAGCTTTGTTCGCGGTAAGGATTCAGAACTAATTCGGAACTAATACTGAACTAATTTGGAATCGTAGTAGAGCGCATGCTCGGTTATAGACCGATTCGTGATTTTTATTTCCGCGAACGATTTCGGAACCAAACTGCGTACGATCTACTGTCATCGGCAGTGTTACCAACTCTCAAAAATATTTATCCCTAAAGCTTAAGTCAAAAACCCCCAAAATCGCCCCAATTACTTAGAAATCCCCCTAAAAAAATATATAATAAAAGAAAAAATATAAATTACAAAAATGCAATGAAATTTCTTTACCTTTTAAATCTGGATCTGTTTCCCAAATCTACGTGTACTTCTGACTGTACATTTTTTTATTTTTAGTTTCTTTAGGCATCATTAACAAATTGCTTGTCGGCACAGCAGTACAACAACAAATCGAATTAAACAAGTAAACAATAATCAACGTACATATGTATAGGCACAATAACCACCAGTCACCACAGAGTAGTTGTAATATATTTGTACTAGATGTCGTTAAGTCGCTAGGTCAACAAATAAATATGATTAGCTATTATAGTTTGGATTGTCCCAGGGCCTATACTTTCACATAATATATGAAAAATATATATTCAAAAAAATATATGAAGAGTCAAAAAATCCCTAAAAATATAAAACCCCTAAAAAAACCCATTCCACTTATTTACCCCCTAAATTTGGGGGGAAACCCCTAAGTTGGCAAGTATTAAAGTGGACCCACCAAAACACATTACACTTATTAGAGTATTATAAACAAAACTAACCATATTTTATTTAACCCTTAATAAATTAATAAAATTTATATTTTATTTAACTATTTAACCAGTTTATTAGTTTCTAACCAACTGAATATAGCCGCAGCATGTATGTCAAATGTCGTTAAGTAAAAACTGCGCATGTCTGGAACTACGGATTCTTGCCAAAGTTATAGAACTGATAGAACTGATTCTGAACCGATCCTGAATTGAGTTCGACGGTTCCGCGAACACAGAACTGTAACTAGAAATTCTGAATTGTGTGTTCCGCGAACGGCATTATTTGAACTGCGCATGCGTATAGTTCCGAATCAGTTCTGAATCCTTACCGCGAACGAAGCTAATATCTCGGTAACGTAAAACTTTAGGACATATTATATAACATTTTTTGTTTGTCTATGCATCACCTATCGATATATATATATATATATATAGGTTTCAACGTGCGACCCAGTTTTGAAAAAAAAAATCAATATGACGACTTGGGACTAGGATAGGCACGGCACAGTGGATAGGTTTTATGACATACGAGTCGTACGTATCGCACTAAGGTAGTATTTTTAGAAATCTTACTGGGAAGAGGGTTAAAGATGGGGGAGAAGATTATTATGCAATGCCTGTATCTTAAAGAACTATTTAAGCTTGACATTAAATTTTGCATATAATTTTTTCATTTAAAATAATTAAACAAGTGTATTGGCGTTTTTTGATATTTTTGACTTGGAATAAGGTTCTCGACGCATTATCCCGTATTTTTTTTCCAGGATGAGTTTTAAAACAAAAATCAAATAAATAAATATAACTTACTGAAACAATGAAATTGTACATTCCAGGAGAATACGGAGTGGTCGGGGCCGGTGTGACTGGTGGCGTGGAGCGACAACGGCTGGTCGTGGCCCGGGCCCGCCGCGCGACGCGTACTCACCGCCGTAGACCCGCGACCGCCCGCTTTCGTATGATTTCACTCTCATTAAACTTTCATACAGGATGAAATATAAAATACCGGGTTTGACGACTTATGTCCAATTTGATAATTGTCCAGTACGTAATTACGTCCAAAACATCAATTGTTTTTGGTTCAAACTGAATATTGTCCAAACTGAATATTGCCCAATCTGAAAACTGTCCTAACTGAATATTGACTTAAGAAATAAGTCGAATTGGGTAAATATCTATTAAAAGAGTTAAAATTATTTATTTTTACTTAAACGCAAACAAAATGTATTCTCAACATATAGAATTAAATGGAATAGAAGTTCATTATTAAATTATTCACATGCCAGTCGTATTAATCGTATTTTTAATCCACCAGTGCTCTCAAACCGTAATAAAAGATAACCCAAATTTTTAAAACATGTTATCACATTGGACGAATTTCCTTTTGGACATATCTTATTTTGGACAAATTTATCTAGTGTACGTTTGTCGTTGCTTACGTATTATTAAAATTACGTAATTACATAATTGACGAAATTACGTATTGGACATAAGTCGTCCAACCCAAAATACTTGCACCCTCTTAACACTGAATTTGTTTAGTGAAAACTAACAACTTCTGTTCTATGACTTTTTAAAGTTCAACATTCTTTTTGACACAAATCACTCACGAGACGACGTATCTAATAGTAGCGTTTCGATTAGCAGCTGTTTATGTATGGACTGCGCGGCGTCGACGTTCGTAACAGCATACATTGAAGTACTACAGAGTAATAAAGCCAGATAATGTATTAAAAAAATAATAATAATGACAGAAAAAATATGTTATTTTTAACAATATAAAAACAGTGTTAAGAGGGTATACATAAGCCGGAGATTCACTTCAGTCTTCAATGAACAAATATAACGGTTATCTCCGTTTATTACACTCCAACGAATTATTAAACTTTTTATATAATTTTCGTTTTGTCATTCAAAGGTGACAAACTCCAACGCTAAAAATAAATATAAAACTGTTGTCACTAATTTCAAAATGATATTTGTCATTTTTATACACAGTCTATTGCTATAAATAACTAAAAATAAATAAGGCTGGGACCATGAAACAGTTTTATAAAGATGGTCTACCTACACAATTCAGCCTTGTGATTTCACTTCGGTCTTGACATCATCGTAAGTGTAGTCTTAGGCCAATTACATAGGCCGGTCGCGTCAAATTTTTGCCGGTCGAATTTTCTTTTCAATGATCCGTGCGCACGCTCGGTAGGCGATTATGTAGTCATGGAATCAAATAGGAAAAGTATTTTGTTGCTATAATAACTTCTTTATATCACAATAATAAAAAGGGTATTTTTAAAAAAAAAAAGAATAATATCCTATAACTGCAACTCATTTATTGAAAGGTATGTTCGTAACAACATATTGAAAATTTTGAAATGAAATCAAGTTTTTTAACTATTTTATAATGTCAATTACAACTCTTTGATGAAATACTTATTATATAATATAACACACCCAGTCTGTATAGAGACCCTATACCTACTCCTGTGAAACGTTTAGCTATCACTTTAAGGTGTGTATTCCATTTATTAGTTACTAGCGATGGCACCTATGACTTTAACCGCGTAAAATTCCTTTAAATATTCAGTCCAATAATTCTCTAATTTCATTACAATACATTTGATACGAATATATATGACAAGATATTTAAAGTAAGTCATATACTTAAATTATTATCTTTAAAAAGCGATATAAATTTTTCAAAATGTGCATCCGTAAATTATTTACTACACGTTCTATATAATGGCGGTTCCGAAGAAAAGTTCGCAAGAATTCCTCTATTATATTGTAACAAATGGCATGTTAGATCGATCTAAGTCGACGAAAATCATAACTCGATCTAAGCTAAGCACGGTCTCGATCTAAGTTGTCATTTGCGTGCTTTAGAACTGTCCAATAATAAAGTGACAAACAATGCTACCGTTGCTTAGTTTAGACTCGATCTAAGCACGTGCTTAGAATCGTCTATTTATCTCAAATTATCTCGCCAGTAGTGTGGCGCTTGCTCAGATTCCGACCGCCGCACGCGACACGCTGCCCGGTCGGAGGTGGTCACGAGCGGCCGACCGTAAACTATGAACGCCTCTCAACATTCTCACCGACTCGCAATCCCGCGGTACCCTTCCAAAGCAACGCCCTAAGCCGAGGTCCGTTTCTTCCGTCGATCTACCGGAGGGGGAGCCAGGAGGCTCGTTGTTGCACACACTTTTTGCTCCTGGCTGAGGGCCTTCTGCGCTCGCCCTAAGCCATACATGTCCAGTGACTCTTAAAAGGCCATTAGGGCCACTAGAATTTGGCTATTCCGAAATAAAAAGCCTTCACAGATTCATAGAAGTTAGAACGCTCGACCGGCCCACGCGACCGTCGCAGGTCTATGTAATTGGCCTTATCCCACTGGCGCTCGTCGCTCGTCGAATTTCGCTATAGCGCTCGTCGAATTCAAGCTATATAGTTAAATAATAATTGTATTTTAATTTGGCTATTAGCTAAAAAGAATTAGTTACTTTATTGTTACATCGCAATGCTGAAAAAAATTCCTTCACATCAGGTGTAGTGAAATTAACCTACCTACTGTATTAAAGTTAATTAGTGATGTGAATTGTTTCGCGAGAATGTGTTCTTATTATTAAGTCTTTAAGATACTATTCATTCTATTGCTAATATAATTCAACTCTTGTGACGTCATTGTTACACGAAGCAGAATAAGGAAGGAAAATTTTATAATACGGAGTAAAATAAAAAATACCTCTCAACACTGAATTTCTATCATTAAAACTAATAACTTGACACATGATTTTCTTTTCATTTCACACATACCTACTAAAAGAAAAATATTTTTCAAATACTTTCAATTCAAATATAAAATCATACTTATACATTATTAATTATATTAAAATGCATTCCGTTCCACAAAATGTAATGTTGCTCTTTTACTAAAAAATCCAACAAATATGTACATGTTTTGTAATTTTATGTATTATATTTATAACATTAATTTGACATATTAACATCACGTGTCAAATCTCAGTTGGCAAAACGACACGAGTATACAAATGGCAAAACAGCTGCTCCATTCATAAACAGCTGTTCCATTCTTAAACAGCTGTTAATCGAGCCTCTACTATTAGAGATATCTACATCTATATAAATCCGCGCGAGATACGTACGCGGTACGAGTGAATAGTTTGTGTGAAAAAAAATGGTGAATTTTAATATTAGAACAAAAGTTGTTAGGTTTCACGAAATAAATTCAGTGTTAAGAGGATGCGGGAATTTCTTATTTAACTTTGTATAAGAACTACTTTTACTTAACTTATTTTTAATAGTCCCCGATTGTTAGTCATTGTCGTAGATAGATAAAAAAACATATTAAAGCAAAGAGTATTTGTATTTACATATTGGACAATATTGCCAATGATGAAACTAGTCAATCAATTTAGATGAAGGCACAACATAATATTACCTATTTTTGCCAATTGTTTTATTGTTTATTGTTGGTTATTGATAATGGTTAGCACAGCTAGCGCAGGGTTCACTGTTTATTTAATACAAACTAACCAAGGCTCTGCTAACATCAAAGTTTATAGTGTCGGACAAGTCTTGGCTTGGCATAAATTCAAATATGCTCGTGAGGGGGAGTGTTGGAAATGAGTATTTCTCAATCCCTCGCATAAGACTGGTGATGGGTACATCACTGTTGTTGTGTCACATCACTAGGCTACACGTTATTCAGTTATTATTTTTTACTGACCGTCGTTTGTTCTCTTACTATGAAAAACATGTTTTAACCTTGTAATAAATATCTAATATATTTTGTCTATTATGTCTCCTTAGTTTATATTAAATAAACAATGAACCCTGCGCTAGCTGTGCTAACCATTATCAATAACCAACATTTATGGTTTATTGTTATGACGTAGCTATTTATAAAAGTTGAACACATGTTCATTATTAGAACCGACAATAAAAAAATTGCAAATGTTACTTGTATTAGTAATTGGGATAAAAATAAACAAGAAACTTTATTAAAACATAGATATCTAAGTCATTTATTTTTTAAAATTAGATGTAATGTCATTTCATTATTCATTAGTTATTCTTAAAGATTAGGATTAAAGAGACATTGTAAATATGGATCAGAATAAAGCATAAATTCTAAAGTGTTGTACATAAAACTCATTAGTGGTTACGTACCTATTTGTTATTCTTTTGTTTTATTTACTGTCTGTGATAATAATAGATGCATGATTTTAAACAATGATCAGTGTTGTAGTTATGAATGGTTATGTAGTTATCAAATTTTTATAAATTAAGTGATATTAACAAATCTACCTTTTGTTTACATATAAGCCGCGGTTAAGAGTTTGGCAAATGAAACATGAGACAACACTATAAGCAGTGGCGTATTTACCCTAGGGCCATGGGGGCCATGGCCCGGGGCGGCAGGTCAGCTTTGGGCGCCTTTCATAATCGTTACCTATCTTTTATTTTATTGCTGTTTGACTTGACTTGTCTGAATAAATTTAAAAAGCCTACCTAATTCCCATATAAGCGAAGAACGTTTGAACAGTTTAGCCATCCTTAATATAGAAGTTGACATAACAATATCCGTTAGTTATGACAGTGTCATTGACGAATTTGTCAAACCAATTTGTGCATGGCAAAAAAAGGTAAATATTTAATAAATGGTGTTTAATCTTTTGTATGGCCCGTTTCATTATTCAAAGATATTTTTTTTTCGTTAATTTATGGAGCGGCAAACCTTATAGGCCCAGGGCGCCAAATTTTAAAATACGCCACTGACTGTAAGTATATAAAATTCTTCAATCAGCAACATTTATGTATAATAAATAGAATTTATAGTGTACCATAAACATCTTGATACTTATGTTTTATTATATTTACCTACTTAGTTCTATTCATATTTCTAACGTTACAAAAGTAGTTGCTAGTGCCTGAAAACCACGAACCGGTTTGTCTAGGTAGTTTCCTTTATACATATTTAATAATTTTACAGTTTTCAAAAATGCACGGTATTCAGAAAAAAAAATTGTTGAAATTGAGGTAGGTACAAACTATAAAATATTAGGTGTGGTACTTAATTTTAAAGGTTTATTTTTATTGAAAACAGTGGTATATTTTTAGTGAAAAAAATATATTAGGTACTTTAATCAAAGTATTAACCATCTCTGTTTATAACTTTTTGCGGGTCCGGCTGAGAATGTCCGATTCTGATATGGCCTTTCGTTTTAGCTTAATCTTAAAATAACTTTTTCCCAAAATGACCGATTTTCAAAATTACTTATTCCCACAATGACTGAAATTAAACTGTCATATTAAAGTACAATCGTGAACAAAAATATTTATTTTTCTGAGCCTTATTTTTTCAAACACTTTTTACTAGCGCCATTTTGGCGGACACTTTCTTTTTGCATTTGTCCAGAACGATATCTACTTCATTTTTATTGTAGTGTGAACGACGCGCATGAAAGATCGACGAATTATTGAAGGTTTTTTTTTGTTTAGCGTGACTGACGTCATGCACTCACTCCTGTTAACACGTCTGCCTGCACATGGAAGACCCAGATTTGTTATTATTAGCAAAATTATATTTATGGCCATTGTGCATAGGTTTCCCTTTTTGATTTTCTATACCTAAATATTGATGATTTGTTTACTGCTTCCATTTCCTGGTGTAAACCAAAAGCCAAAATAACCAACGAAAAACCAAAATAATTTACCAAATAAATATGAAAATCAGTTTATGATAATGAAAGATAATCTATAGTCGGATTTTTTATTCGAGTCAGGGATATGAAATATAGAACTGTCAAACAGTGAAATTTGTACAAACTTTATTGACAGTTCTACATGTCACATCCCTGACTCGAATAAGAGACCCGGCTTTAGGATAATAGAAAGTCTTTATATAGAAACCATATAATTTTCAGGGGTCAGTCAGATACTTGTCCTAACTCAAAATGAGTTTGAATTATACCTACACATGAATGTAATTGATTGAAGGTACTTACGCTGAAGTTCATGTACAATTTTAATTATATGAAATTTTTTGTAATTGAATGTACCTACCATTTCTGTCAATCATTCTAAATTTCAGGTATTGTGGGAATAAGTGAATTTGAAAAACGGTCATTTTGAGAAAGTTATTTTAAGATTAAGTCAAAACGAAATAAAGGCAATATGGAATCTGACATTCTCATCCGGACTGCTTTTTGCCATCTTTATACGAGAAAATAGATGCCGTGGTGAAATAATTGATCATCTTTCATTCGAAAATTAATTCATTCTCCGACCCATTTTCAGACTTCTTCATAGACATTAAAGTGGTGTGCAGTTAGGCTATGTGCCATCGACCAAAAAGAATGAGTCAGGAGCAATGTCTGGAGAATACAACGGGTGAGGTAGAACATCCTAGCTAGGCACTTAACTCATTTTGAAATATGCAGCCAAGCGCCGTTGTGCAAGAAAAGCCTGTCTTTTAGCGTAGTCATGGCCGTGTTTTTACTTCAATGCTCGGTTCAGTGCAATTAATTCTTGTCCATAATAATCAGCTGTAATCGTTTCACCAGGTTTTTAGCAGCTCATGTTACAATATGTCCTTTTGATAGGTACCATAAAATTTGCAGCATAATTATTACGCCATGAATACTTTGTGTTGGCGTCGGTCGATGTTGACGTATTGGTAGTGGTTCGCTTTGTTTCTGTACAATTTGATAGGTTTAGGATTATCGAAATAGATCCATTTCTCATCGCCAGTCACGATTATACGGTACGCAATATTATACGCTGCGTACAGTGCGATCAAAAAGACACTTTATACCGCGAACTCCAAAATGAACTGCCATACGAGTTTTCTCCATTACGCTACGATATAGAGCTCTTTAAGAGAGCTGTGAACGGCAAGGTCGGCAGCGCAAGCGCAAGCCCCCCGGTGTTGCAGGTGTCCATGGGCGGCGGTGACAACTTACCATCCTGGAGTGGCAGTTTTAAATTTGTTAGTTATGAAAATAGTTACGATCATTTCCTTAGTACTAGTAGGGGATTTTGAAATTATTGTATAGGTACTTTATTGTGTTTAGCAAATATAGTGTTCTTTCAATGTCCTAATAATTTAGTAGAGCCAAGCTCATTCTACTTCTATGTTTGTAGTTTAATTTACAGTGTTATTAAATTAATGCAATACCTACTGAGACCCTGTTTGTTTAGAATTTCGTATAGATACTTGAATAATAATTTATTATGTTCTTTTAAAAGTTTCCACACAGTATGATATGTACCACAAAATTATACCTTAATATAATATGTGGCGTGAGCAAAGGGACATTATTGAATGTTGTAGATTTTCTAACTAAAAATTTTGTCGATACAAGATTCTGTTGAAATAGTAACATGTTCTAACATTTAATGTACAAGATAAAGCTATAAAAAACATTATTTTTTAACATTTGAGTAAAGTCCCATAATTTATTGTTACAATTTATTATGCTAATGTCAATTGCAATGCTAACCTAATTTATTAATAACCTGTAACCCTATTTTAATACCTTTGTGATAATAATATTGTAGCATACGTAGAGTATATTTCATGAGAATATTTTAACTTTGGAATCTCTTTACATTTATTCTCACATTTCATGCTCATTGTGCCAAATTGTAACATTTAAATTAAAAACGTTATTTTTATCAGTGATTTATTTTGTTTTGGTAAAAAGTGTATTTACTAAATGATAATGTAACATTGGGTGTTAATATTAAACAATAGAATTGGTGTTATGAATATTGTTACTCTCTGGAGATAGGCTAGGGAAAGATATTCTGTAAGAAGTTCTGTTTTTATATTAAAATTAAAATAACTGTTGAATAGTGTTTTATTTTGTGATTAAAATTTTCAGTATTCACTGCAGTAGATGGGCCTCCTTATGCACATTGTCTTGTTCCCTTCTTCCCGAGGGATGCTTCTTCCCGCGAGTGTCGTAAAAGGCGACTCAGGGATTACGAAGCGCTACCAGAAGCCCGGAGGAACTACACCACCTCTAAAAGAGTGGACTGCCCAACCCGTTTGGCCAGTGTGACGTTTTGAAGCCATACATCCCAAGAAACACAATATACATTGATAACCTACAATCTTTATCCCTCCCTCTACTTACACAAAAATGCAGTATGTACAAATTTTTGTACCTACTGGGGGCTTGGGGTGAAGCAGCTTAGGACGGAGTTCATTAAAAAAGTAAATTTTAAACTTAAGTACTACATAATAAGAATATTCCATTTTCGAAACACATTAATTAAATTCGAAAACTACTGAACGTAGAACACTATTATACTATAAAGTGCCTGCTCTACAGTGCTTGTATACTGGCGGTTATAGTCAATTAAGTCAGTTTTTGCTCAAAAACTGATTAAGTCACAGTACCATATTTTTACATTATCCATCGTCTGGAAAGCACGTAAGTCATTAGTCACCAGTTCACCCACAATAATCGACTGTACTATGTAACTTGTGTTTTATTAACACATCAAGCGGTGACAAAAACACTTAGGTATGTAAACTTAAAGATTATGACTTAGTGGTTATCACATTCCAGTCTAGTTATCTAGTGTTCTCAAAATGATGACGGAACCATCATTACACAGCAAAAATACATTGCAAAACTGATTGCACTGTTTGCAAAACATTGGAAAATGATAAAAGTAAAAGGATAGGTCCATTAGTATGCTTTAGACTTGACAAAAGTGAAGAGTGCATTTTTTATAAAAGTTTAGGAATATTCTAATTTGAATGTTTAAATCCAAAGAATAAAATTTTAGACTGTAATAGCTGTGATGAAACAGAATGAAAATTCTATTTCCGAAAACAACTCGGAAAGAATGCATATTGCAAAACAGGACAAAATGTTTGACACATTATACAGAATAATGGTTTGTTTGGCTTCCATAGAATTCTCACCAAAGACTGGGTCAACTAAATAAATCAGAATAGGTCTATGGTATCATATATAAAAGTGTTAGAGTATACTTTCATATGGTCTAACACTACCTATAGTATTCGGTGCTTAAAAACTGGACTGAATTGGTACAAAGACAACGCCATTCAGCATTTTTTCAAGCTTTTATTTAACTTCACCTGTTAGTTAGTATGTTTGGGACAAATCTTGCAAGCCTTTGAATCACTTCCTCTAACCTTACGACTTTGAAATATTGCAGAGCTATAGAAATAGAATAGAAATAACCTGATGCTGCAGCCAGGATTGTCTCGTCACGAGGGCACTCCTCAACGGTTAGTAGCACGGACACGAAACTTTGCATATACGTTTAATTTCGATAGCTAAACATGATCTTCACCATGAACTGTTGCTGTAGCCAGGATTGTCTCCTCATGAGGGCACTCCTCAACGATTAGTAGCAGAGATACATAACTTTGCATGTAGGTTTAATTTTGATAGCTAAACATGATTTACACCATGAACTAATGCTGCAGCCAGGATTGTCTCCTCATGAAGGCACTTCTCAACAGTTAGTAGCATGCACATGAAACTTTACAAAACAAAACATGACTTTCTACCGTAATGATGCGTTACTTGAAATGGATAGACAGAAATATTTCTAACTAAAAAGGTGTAAATAAAATAATATAAAAAAAAGATCTTTAAGAACAAGCTTTTTGCAAGCCTAAACAAATAAAATAAGTTTATATTAGATAAATTATTTGTTCTCAAGAAGCTTGTCGCGAAATATTCATAAAAGTAGGTACCATTTATAATAATTCAATATAAACTTATTTTATTCGTTTTAGTACATGGCTTGCATACAATCTTGTTTTTAAAAAACGTTTTATTTATGTATTTTTTTTTAAATCAGTGTTCTGTTACAACAGCATCACTGGGCAATAATTAAAGTAGTAAAAATTAGCGAGTTTATTGCATATATGTATATATATATAATATATATGTAACTCGAATCTATACCTATATGTATCTAATTTAATACTATATTAAAATAAAAAACATTGGGACAATGTCGCAGACAATGTAAACAGGTCGCCCATTGTCGCATATTGTATTTATGTTTGAATGGATTATTATATTGTTTACTCCTTTTTAGTTTCGAATTTTTAGTTTGAACACAGTTTTATTTTAAATAATAGATGCGACTACCCACATATAGCATTTTGGAAACATTGTTATAAAGAGACCGGGCAGGTGAATTGATATACCTAAATTGATAAATATCACGCTGATTGAATAATAATATGGTAATAAAATATTTTCTTCCATGAGTTTTTTTCAATGATTTGAAATATATCTTCTGGTAATTTTATGTAGGTTTATTGCAAAGTTATTTATTCTATTATCGGTACTTTATTTTATCTATCGCACAGACTGACATAAAGGCTGTCTTGCATCACTGAAATAATCTGTCAAAAGATAACATCAGCTACAGTATGCAATTTCAGAACAGAATTTCATTTACCTTTATCGGTTTGCCATACTGTAAGTTCAGCATTTCACTGCAGCAAGTCAAATCAATTAGTAACAGCGTTTTGACTGAACGATATACTCTGACCTAAATTCAAGCTCAAAGGTAATTGGGGCAGCTTAGCTTATAAATAAATAATAACCTAAAGGTGCAAAATGCAAAATTTTGAAATGAAAAGGTGTAAAAATAAATATAACCAAGATACTTCATAATGAACATGTGTTAGACCAAATTAGAAGTTTAAAGGTAAATAGAAGTTGTAGAAGGTATTGAATGCAAAATTTTAAAAACGTAGTTTGTTTTGGTACTGTTTGTCCACACTGACAATCCCCACTGGTGGAGACAACGGGAACTGTTGACAAAAGTGTTTCCATTTTCACATTCCATGTTCACTGACATCAGTGAACACAACGAAAATTAGTTTTGTGTTTAAATTTTCGTTGCTATTATTACGAATATACCCCTATAATTGTTACGAAATATCCTAAGTAAGGCCAGAATAAAAAAAAAACAATTAAATTTATATTTGTGATTTTAGTGACAGATTTATGAAATTTTAAATATGGTAAAAATAAGATAATTTATCATGATTCAAGACTTAAATTGTGACAATTGTGATTATGATTAATTAAATTATATTTGATTATTTGATACTAAAAGGAATACGTGGTATTTAACCATTTATAAAAAAGATTTTATACAATTTAGATTTAGTATGTGCAACCGAACGAGCCGTTAATCGTATGTGGTGGCAAGCTTTGGGAAACATAGGCTGACGGCATGCTATCTATTATAAGCGTTTTTTCCCCCATTGATGCTAATAGCTAATAATCTAAATTTGCTCTTTGTTAATACGTTACATTAAATGTATGCCTTAGATAGCAATACTCTAATTTCTTTTAGGACCATATTGTCGAAAAAGCAAATAATCTAGCAAAGTAAATTGTCCAAAATGTAAAAAATCTAAAATATATTTTTGTAGGTGAGTACTCACAGCATACACCAAGCTTGCAACTTTTTGTGTACTAAGATACTTAATTATCTCTGTACATATCACAAGTTTGTTTGTGTAATTTAGTAGGAAATAAAGAATTCATTCATGATGCTGATGTGCAATTCCTTTTGTTGCAGTGAATGTGTTATTGTTGCAATTTAAGGTTTTAATTTAAATATATGGTTACTGTGGCAATAAACAATGTAAAAAAAATATTTTTTATAGGTGAAAAATTTCAATTACATTATAACGTTTTAACTTTTAACCCACACTAATCCTCCCACTCACCATCAGATAGTTTGTTCGGTATACAAAAATTTCACAAATATGTATTTCAGAGGTTTGATGATTACAGTATAGCTACAAAAATAGATCTACTTTCTGTTCAATTTTTTTTATAAATTAAAACCGAATAATAACACTCAGTACATTTATAATATTGTTGAATCTAAAGTCATTCATCAAACACATCATCAATATCATCATTCTTCTTCAAAAAAGGAGCAATGGCACATAAAAAATCTGTAGCACTTTGAATTGTCTTCATGTTATCATTCTTGTCCACACTCTTTCGAATCAAATCCAAGCTTTCCATGTCCTTTGCTCCCATTTCATAAATTTTTTCCACTGACGATAGTTCTTCATCTTCAGCTTGCAGAAAGGCCTCCATTAAAGCACCCCGTTCAACACGCTTTCTCAAAGTAGCAACTTCATCTTTTAACTTCACATATTCTTCGTCAGAAATCTGCTCAAGTTGAACCTCGTCTTCGGGTAAGAGAACATGCGGCGGCACTTGCAAAATCTTCTCAATCTCGCCGTCAATGATCTCTAGTGAAGGGCCAGCCCGCTCACAATATAAACGAATCAACTTATTACACGAATGTATTAATGTTGCTTTGTCAGTATCATTGAGATCCAACGCCTCTTGCAAGTATGATTCCATCTCTTTGATACTGGACCTTACTTTCTGTTCAACCATTTGTCGCATAGCAATTTTGAGTCGTTGTGCGCCAAAACCAAAATGTTGAGTCTCATATTCTTCTTCGGTACCACCAGTCCAACGGCTTGTTTTGATCATATTTGTTTAAACTTAGAAAATCAGGAACAAAGCTAACTTAAAAACAAATGCACATTAAGTTCAAATTTGAACTAAAAATGCAACTTAAACGGTAAAAAATTTAAATGTTAGGTTTGTGCGATTTGACACTTGACAGTTAACTGACAGTGACAGCACATGGTGTGAAACGACGAAATGACGAAAAACCGATAAAGTGCGCAGTCCGCCCGGTATAATTTGAGTCACACATCTCAAATTCTTATTCAGTACCACCAATTCAACGATTTGTATTGATCGTATTTGTTTAAAATTAGAAAATTGGTGAGAATAATAACCGAACAAAAAAACTCAAACGAAATATTTTAATGAATACCGACTCGATTTGTTTTTCATGTGGATTTTATTTCACTTGGGCGACTTGATACTCTTAGGCTTGTTAATTGCTCAGAGACCACGTCAAGGCATGGCTAAATGTTTGTCATTCTAGACTGATGTTGGCATGTATCGCGGATGTTTATGGGCGAAAGTATCCACTTATCATCAGGTGGATTGTATGCTCGTCTGCCGCCTTTTGTCTATAAAAAAAACCATAACTTTTCTTCTGATATTTACGCGCACAATTCACCCTTTACTTCATCGATCTTGTTTTACTATCGACACTTACTATCTTACTATCGATCCGACACTTCTTAAAAAGGGTACTGTAGTATTTGTTACGTTTTTATTATATCTATCTGTTTACGGTAATACTGGTCATTGTATATTTTGGTAATTGTAAAAGGATTCCTGTTATTATTACGGATTTGTCAATAATTTGTAAATAAATGATAAATTCATAAAAACGATGAATTAAAGTTATCAAACTGTTATTAAAGTTATGAATTAAACGAGATCAAACACGGTAAATAAGTATAAAAACATAATAAGTAAAATGTCGTGTGGGAAGATATGAGAGTTGAGATGTTTTTCGAGGCAAACGAAATTCCAAATATCTACCTCTACCGTACCATCGCTTATTGCAAACATAGGGGATGCTGCTTACGAATTGTTGATCTATCTGGTTAACCCAAAGAAACCCAGGGATATGTAATATGCTGAGGTTGTACAATTTTTGTGTGATCAGTGAACACTTACAGCCTAACCAGTCAGTGATGGCGGAGATATTTAGTTAAGGCAGAGAAAGCAGGATAGATACGAAAACATCTTACAATAATCAAGCGTCCTACAATAAAAATTCTCTTAAAGTTGTCACTTCACCAACTTCCTCGATGAGAATCTTGGGGATCAATTGGTTTGCGGCTTCAAAACCGATGTGGTCCGGCAAAGATTATTTGCCGAGGATAATCTGAGTCTAACGATGACCATCAAGCTGTATTGTTCATGGGAAATAGCAGAGAGAGACGGTTCTTGCATCCAATCTATCAGTGTCATACACGGCGGTAGCACGCTCGACCTATCATCGACCATATGGGTAGTGTTACAGGTTTTTATCTCTTTCTTCAGAATGGCTAAATTCTTGTGGCCCTAATGGCGTTTCAAGAGCTACCAGACGGTTTATGGCGAGCGCAGAGGGCTCTCAGCCAGAAGCAAAGTGTGTGCAGCAACGAGCCTAAGGGCTCCACCACCGGTAGACCGGCGGTAGGAACGGACCTCGGTTTAAGGCGTTACTTTGGGAGTGTACCGCGGAATCGCGAGTCGGTGACAAGCGCTCAAGCTCGTGTCGATACCTGATAAAAGCGTTGGCTGAAGGCCGTGTGTGTTCACGGTGTAGCGAGGGTGACGTCCTCGTCTCTGTTGTAGTCTATGATTTGTTTGTCTATTAAAGGTACTTTTAGTCTATGTCCTTCCCTTTCCGGCTCCTCTCGTGTCATGACTATAAACGATGTAAGACGTGACGAAATAAAATGTGATAATAAAACTATTAAAAAGTCTTAATCAAGAACCCAAACAGAACCCCAAACATGGTGTCAGAACTGGTCTCAGCAAGTCTTCGGATCAGTAAGTCCTTAAATTAAGAATAAAATGTCCGACAAAGCATTCGTCACGCAAATTAAGTCGTTGTCCATACAAAATGGCGACAACGCTTCCGAGAAATGGAAAAAATGGAAATTGCGATTCGAAATTTTCGCAGACGCTAACGAAACAGCAAAATTTCCACAAGCCAAGCAAACTGCAGTATTATTAAATGCAATTGGCGACGATGGCATCGAAATATTTAATAGTTTTAACGTAGACAGGACAAAAACAAATGTCGACGAAATTTTGAAATTATTTGACGAAAAATTCAGCCCGCATGCAAATGTAACAGTAGAAAGATATAACTTTTTCACGCGATACCAAAAACATGACGAATCGTTAGATGAATACTTAACAACATTAAATAATTTAGCAGCCACGTGTGAATTTCAAGACCTTAAAGACGCACTCATCAAAGACATGCTAGTAATTGGTATAAAAAACACACATATCAAGGAAAAACTTTTGCAAGAAGAAAAATTAACAACGGAAATTGCCATGAAAATAGCTAAAAGTCTGGAATTGTCACAAGAAAGATCAAACAAATTGAGTCAAGACACAAAAACTATTAAAGAAACTGTCCATATAGCAAAGTCATCGTCAACTGTCCAAAGAAATCGGTCAAGTCAGAGAAACTACCATGCGTACAGAAATCAATCAACGGATCGATACTGCAGAAATAAATCGCCCAAAAATAAAAACTGTACAAAATGTGGTCAAATTCATAAATATAAGTGTCCAGCAGAAGGCAAGACATGCAATAACTGCAAAAAGAAAAATCACTTCGCCAAATATTGTTTTTACAGAAAATCGGAAAATCCAAGTCGTAAAGTGAGTAACATATCCTACCACGAAGAATCAGAAAATATGTCTGATCATTTTGTCATAAACTCAATTGATAAAAGTAACCTTAAGACTAAAGATTGGCAAATAAATGTTTGTTGCAATAATTATAAACTCAAATGTCAAATTGATACAGGTGCAGACACAAATATCATCAGCAGGAAAGTATTAGATAAAATTATGAGCAGCACGCACTCGAAAATCAACATTTTTAGAACAAATAATAAAATCTTTTCTTTTTCAGGACAATTAGTGCCAAATTTAGGTACTTGTTTACTTAATTGTGAATTTGAAAATGGATTATCGACAAAACTTTACTTTGTTGTGGTTGAATGTGATTGTAATACAATTATTGGTTGGGATTCATGTGAGAAACTGGGTATTGTCAAAAGAGTATTCGGAATTTAAGAAAGGTCAGTACAAGAAATTCTTTCTAAATATGCAAAAACATTCGAAGGTCTTGGTTGTCTACCATATAAAGCTCATCTAGACATTGATAGTTGTATACCACCTAAAGTTTGTCCCGTTCGTAGAATACCTTATACTTTAGAAGATCGTCTTAAAGACGAATTGAAGAGTATGGAACAACTTAAAGTCATAGAAAAAGTAGAAAAGCCAACAAAATGGGTGAATTCTATTGTCTTAGTCGAAAAACCTAACGGAAGGTTAAGAATTTGTCTCGACCCTAGAAACCTAAATGAAGCAATCAAGAGACCTCACTACCCTTACCCTACATTTGATGATTTAAGATCTAAAGTTGCCGGTGCATCAATTTTTTTCAAAATTAGATGCTAGTTCAGGTTATTGGGCTATAGGTTTAGACCCTGAGAGTAGTGATCTCTGTACTTTTAATACACCTTACGGTAGATACAAATTTCTGAGATTGCCTTATGGAATTAACTCTAGTGGTGAAATTTTCCATAGGACTATGAACGAATTGTTCGGTGATTTGTCAGGTATAATAATTTTTGTGGACGACATCCTTGTTTATGGAGCCAATATAGAAGAACACAATAAAAGACTTGAATTACTATTCAAACGTGCTTCTGAAGTCAATCTAAAATTTAATAAGTCTAAATGTCAATTCGGTATGTCTGAAATCCGCTATGTGGGTCATATTTTTAATAAAAATGGTGTGTCACCTGATCAGTCAAAAATAGAAGCCATTTCAAAAATGTCAAGTCCATCTAATGTCAAAGAATTACAAAGATTTCTAGGCATGATAAACTATTTAGGTTCTTACATACAAAATCTAGCAGAAGAAACTTCTCTTCTGAGAGAATTGCTAAAAAAGCAAAATAAATGGCAATGGTTAGACCAACATGAACAACAGTTCAGAAAATTAAAGTCATTACTATGTCAGTCACCCGTATTAGTCCATTATGATATAAAAAAATCTATAAGATTGTCTGTCGACGCATCCCAAAATGCAGTCGGTGCTGTAATCTTACATGATAAGCATCCAATAGCATATGCCTCAAAGTCATTAAATAAAAGTCAAATTAACTATGCTCAAATAGAAAAAGAACTTTACGCTATAGTATTCGGATGTAAGAAATTTCATCAATACTTGTATGGCAAACCAATTTATGTCGAAACAGACCATCAACCATTAGTCACTCTATTCAAAAAACCTTTAGGAGAAGTTCCTACAAGATTGCAAAGAATGATGATAACATTACAAGCTTATCACTTAATTGTCTCATACACAAAAGGCTCAGAAATGTATATCTCAGATACCTTGTCTCGATCACCAGTCAAAGAAACTAACTTAAATCAAGAATTAGTCAGTCTAGAAGACTTAGATTCAAATATTGATATTCATATTAATTTATTGACATCTAATTTAGCAATTTCACCTAAAAAACTTGACAAAATTTTAAGTCATATTAGTCAAGATTTAATTTCTCAAAAACTTAAAGAATATTATAAAAATGGATGGCCCCATTGTAAAGAACGTTGCGACAAATTGGTATTACCTTATTGGAATATCAAAGAAGAAATTCATGTGATAAATGAAATAATTTTCAAAAATAACTCTGTCATCATACCTATGTCAATGAGATCAGAAATATTAAACATTTTACATGAAGGTCACCAAGGTATAGAAAAAACTAAAAACTTAGCTAGACAAGTAGTCTATTGGCCTAACATCTGTCAGGATATTGAGAATAAAGTCAGACAATGCGAAACATGTGCAATTTATTCTTCAAATAAAACAAAACAACCAATGCTGTCTCATGAACAACCTTTATTTCCCTGGCAAAAATTAGCAACAGATTTATTTGAATACAAAGGTAATAAATATTTATTAGTGGTCGATTATTACTCTAACTACATAGAAATCGCAAACTTAAAGAAAGATAGTAGAACGTCTAATGTCATAACACACTTAAAGTCTATTTTTGCATGTCACGGTATTCCGATGCAATTAGTCTCTGATGGAGGTCCACCGTACAACTCCACAGAATTTAAAGACTTCTTACAGGAATGGGATATAGAACATATCGTTTCAAGTCCTCATTTTCCAAGATCAAATGGGCTAGCAGAAGTTTCAGTTAGAGTAGTGAAAAATATACTAAGAAAAAGCAATGAATCGGGATCTGATCCATACATCGGATTGTTGCAATACAGAAATACACCTAGAGGTAATCTTAATTCGCCTGCACAGCTTTTAATGTCTAGAAATTTACGATCAAAACTGCCTAACCAGATAAAAAACTTAAGACCTAAAATCGTTAAGCATTCAGAACACTCAGAAAAGAAAGAAAGCAACTTATTAAGGACTAGAGCATATTATAATAAAAAAAATTGCAAAACCTACCCAGAGTTTCACATAAATGACCAGATTTATTTTAAGAAAAATCCAAGAGATATTATATGGACAAAAGGTATTATTGTGTCTAAAACAAAATATCCAAGATCATTCATTGTCAAAGATCTTAATAATGTAACTTATCGTAGAAATAGTCATCATATTCGCTTCAATTATAAGTCATGTAAGCAAAACTCAAGTCATAATTATGTCTCAAAGTCTAAACAAAAGAAAGTTAAGTTTTGTGAACCTAGTTCAAGTCTACAAACTTATAATGTTGTAAATCCAAGTCAAGAGATTCATAAGTCGGAGTCAGAATCTTTTAAAAAGTCAAAAATTGTAAATGAAGAGGATGATAGTTGTGTATTTATCTTCTTTCATGAGTCAAGTCCAACTTCTAAGTCACAGAGTGAAGATTCTGAATCATTCTTATCGGTAGAATCAGGTCTGGAGTCAGAAAATGTATTAAAATCTCCAATATTTGTCAATGTCGACGAAAGTGTAATGTCTTCCTCGAAGGGTAATAACGACGCTAGTATAGCTGAAAGACAATGCACTGATGGAAAATATAGTTCGAGAGGTAGATTATTAAAGAAAACACAGAAATTTGATTTGTAAAATTAATGTAATTGACGACTATAAACAATTTGTGTACAATTAGTAATAGGAATTAATATAGTAAAATAATTCAGTCTGGACATGCATATAATCACTAATTCACTTTTATTCAATTTAATTTTATTGTTTTACAGTAATTTGTCATTTAATATTGTATTGTTTTAATAACGAAACTTGTTGAAAAATATGGTTATAATTTATGTCACGGTGTCAATGTAAAACCAATGTGTTAAATAATATTTTTTCTTTAGAAAAAAGGGCATGTTGTAGTCTATGATTTGTTTGTCTATTAAAGGTACTTTTAGTCTATGTCCTTCCCTTTCCGGCTCCTCTCGTGTCATGACTATAAACGATGTAAGACGTGACGAAATAAAATGTGATAATAAAACTATTAAAAAGTCTTAATCAAGAACCCAAACAGAACCCCAAACAGTCTCCACCGGCGGGGACGGTGTATATGTGTAGTCTGTGAGTGTCGTATAAGGGCCGCATTGGCAGCAGTAATTGGGTCGTCGGGGGTCGTCGGGGGTCGTCTATGACGTGCCGAGGACGACGACGACGATGGCAATGGGGAGGGCCATTCCTATCGGCATCATAGGTTAGGCTGTCAACTACTAGGGGATTGGGACGGTGAGGGACTCTGTCGTAGTAGCGTCGGGCGAAGTCCTTCACGTACGGTATTTGACGATGGAGGAAAGTTCCAAGTCTGTTGCATAAATTATAATCTGTGCTCTAGAATGATTGTCTATGGTTGTGATTAAATAGTCTATGGGTTCTCCCAATAAATGTCCTCTCACGTGCAATGTAAATGTAACACAGAGTTTTATTTAAACAATTAACCCAGCAGCCCTGCACATATCTAGCAAATATGTGACAGTGGCGACGAGGATAAAAAGAAAACAGTGAAAGTTTTACGTGTTACGTCCGTAAACTACAAGAAAGATAGTAGAATAATTTCGTCTTGTTACGTCGGACGAAATTTCACAAAATGGCGGCTGCTGGGCTCTCACTGCCTGAGTTTTCAGCTGCAAAATGCACATTTAAGGTGTACAAACAGGTGTTTGAAAACAAAATGAAGATCCACGAGGTGGATGAAACGAAGTGGTCACAATATTTAATCTCGTTTATAGGTTTTGACATGGTCACGTTGCTATCAGAACTCTGTTTCCCGAAAACACCACAGGATAAAACGTATACTGAATTAGTGGAACTTGTTGAAAAACACTTAGAGCCACAGCAATCAGAAATTGCGGAAACATATAAGTTTATGAAACGAGAACAGTTGGCAGACGAGTCGATCTGTGAGTTTGTGGCGGCATTAAAGAAAATGGCACAGACGTGCAACTTTACCACACATTTAGAAAGATGTCTAAGATAAATTCGTTCATGGATTAAAGAGTGAAAGCATAGTTAAATGATTATTTGGTGAAGAAAATTTAACGTTTGCAAAAGCAGTGGAGATAGCAATGAGCATGGAGCTGGCAGAGAAGGGAGCAAAATTAATAACTGCTGGCAGTTCTGGGCAAGAAAGCTCAGACATACACAAAATAAGTGAAAAACAGGTGAACATTAAATGTCATTGCTGCGGGAAGATGGGGCATGTAAAACCCCAATGCAAATTTAAAGAAGAAGAATGTTTTAAATGCCACAAGAAGGGGCATATGGCAAGTGTTTGCAAAGCAAACAGTAACAAAACTTTCAAACCCAAGAGGGTCCATGAAATTACAAATGATGAAGAATTTTCTGTTATGCAAGTTAGTGAAGTACAATTGAATAGTGAATCTGTGGGTGATAGTTATGATTTGTCCAGTTTATTTCAGGAAACAGAGAGTCAATTAAATATTAACAAAGTGGTATCAATAGATGAGAAGCTTCCAAGTCCTTGGTATATAACTTTAAAAATTAATAATGTAAATATATCATTTGAAATTGATTGTGGATCAGATGTCCGTTAATGCCTGAATCTATGTTCATAGCATCCTTTCCTAATTTAAAATTATTTCCATGTAACCTAAAGCTATCAGGATATGGTGGTAACAATATCACTGTATTGGGTAAGACAAATGTAAATATTAAAATTATAAATGAAAAATACTTAGCAACATTGATTATTGTCAAAGAAGGTAAAAAGCCATTGTTAGGTAGGGATTGGCTGAGTGCTATGAAAATTGATTGGCAAACTTGTATGAAACGGTGCAATTTAATTATTCACCAAAATTAAATTAACAATTTAGTAGAAAAATATAGTGATATATTTTCAGGGGTTCCAGGCGAAATTAAAGGTACTGTAGGCACTTTAAAATTAAAAGAAGCTAATATTAAACCCATTGCATTTAAACCAAGAAGAATAGCTTATGCTGTAGAAAATTTAGTTAAAAAGGAGCTTGACAAGTTATGTACCGAAGGTAAAATGTATAGAGTGACAAATAAAGAAACAGGCACATGGGCTACACCCATAGTGACCATCATTAAAGGACCTCATAATATAAGAATTTGTGGGGATTACAAGGTAACAATAAATCCATTTTTGGAGGTACCAAATCATCCAATCCCTGTCATTGAAGACATTTTTGCAAAATTAAATAAAGATGATCAAAATGTTAAAACAGTATTTAGTAAAATTGACTTAAGAAGGGCATATATGAACAGGCGAATGGATGAGGAGGCACAAAAGCTTATGACAATTACCACACCATGGGGGTTGTATAGACCAACGTTCATGATGTTCGGTATGTCACCTGCTCCACATGAATGGCTAGATTTTATGGATGAACACTTTAATATGCCAAATGTATATTGTTTCATTGACGATATTTTAGTTGTAAGTAGTGATGTGGATTGCCATTTAAAAACTAGAGTGTATATTTCAAAAACTTAAAAATGTAAATATTAAAGTAAATAAAGAGAAAACTGTGTTGATGTCCCCACAATTAGAGTATTGCGGGCATGTGATTGATAAGGAAGGCATTCACAAGACACCAGGGCACATCAAGGCCATATTGGAAGCAGCACAACCTAAAAATATTAAAGAATTACGTAGTTTCCTTGGCACTATTAATTTTTATCATAAATTTCTAAAGAATGCTGCTGAAAATTTAAAACCTTTATATACATTACTAAAGAATTCATAAAAATGGGTATGGTCTAAGCAACAAGAACTAGCGTATGAATGGGCCAAGAAAGCTATTGTATCAGAGCAAGTATTAATACATTATAATCCAAAGCTACCAGTTGTATTGAGCTGTGACGCTTCCAAGTATGGGTTAGGAGCTTGTTTAGCTCATGAAATTAGGTTAGGTAATAATATTGTTGAACGCCCTATTGCTTTTGCAAGCAGAACACTCAATGAAGCAGAAGTAAAATATTCACAAATAGATAAAGAAGCCTTAGCCATTATATGGGCAGTTAAGAAATTTGATTTGTATTTAAAAGGTAGAACATTTACATTAGTTACTGACCATAAACCACTGATATCTATATTTAATCCAAATAAAACAGCTGGTAGTATATATGCAAATAGAATGACTAGGTGGGCATTAATTTTATGTAATTATAATTATGATATAAAGTACAGGACTTCACAACATAATGCTGCAGCAGATTTTCCATCTAGGTTGCCAATTAAAAATAGTAATGAGGATAAAATTAATCTGGAAGGCAACATTAACAGCATTGTATTGGATAATCCACCTGTAACTTTATCTGAAATTGACAAACATACTCAGAAAGATCCCAATTTAAGCAAGGTTTGTACTTACCTAAGAGAGGGCTGGCCAAAGTTGATTAATAGAGAGTTATGTAAATTTAAAGGCAAAGAAACTGAGTTATATATAATTAAAGATTGCATTTTATGGAGGGATAGAGTAGTTATACCTGACAGTTTAAAGGATAAAGTTTTAACTGAACTAATAATTGTGCAGGTTGTATCCAAAATAGGAACTTACTACCTATCAAACCTATACATAGATGGGAGTGGCCAGAGGAGCCATGGAAACGTATTCATGCTAATTTTGCTTGTCCATTTTTAGGGCATATATGGTTAATCATTGTAGATGCACACTCAAAATGGCCAGAAGTAGTTAAAATGAACAATATTACCTCCAGCAGTACAATTAAATGTCTACGTAGTATTTTTGCTAGATTTGGTCTACCGGAACAAATGGTGACTGATAATGGTCCACAATGGACATCTGAAGAGTTTAATACTTTTTGTAAGAATAATAATATTAGACACATATGTACTGCACCTTATCACCCAGCCAGCAATGGCTTAGCAGAAAGGGGGGGTTCAAACCTTCAAAAGGGCCATGTTAGCATATAAGTTTGATAAAAATTGTTTAGATCATAGTATACAGCATTGGCTATTAGCTTATCGTACAGCACCACATGCCACAACAGGCAAGGCACCGTGTGAGTTAATGTTCGGTAGAAAACTCCGTACACGTTTATCTTTAATAAAAAAAGATGTAATTATTCCTCAGCAGTTGATTTGTAAGAAACCTGTAAAGCAATATTTGCCAGGTGATAAAGTACTGATTGCATCATATGATAACTCTCAAAAATGGTTAGATGGTGTTATTGAAAAACCAGTAGGAAATGTTATGTATGATGTGCACACTGGCAAAGGCATACTCACCAGGATTGTTGCTCAGTGTTTGCCTAACTATAGTGTACCTAATGAAAGTGTATTGGAGCAAGAAAAAGAACCGGAGAAATTAGAAGTAAATAAGCCGTTAATTAACAAAGAAATACCAAGTAACATTGCTAATTCTCCTATTCTAGTGCAGCCAGAAGTGCATAGAAGTGCACGTACTCATAAGCCTGTTCAGAGACTTGATTTGTAGTAATTTAAAAATTTAATAAAAATTACAAGAGAGGAGTGTTGCATAAATTATAATCTGTGCTCTAGAATGATTGTCTATGGTTGTGATTAAGTAGTCTATGGGTTCTCCCAATAAATGTCGTCTCACGTGCAATGTAACACCGAGTTTTATTTAAACAATTAACACAGCAGCCCTGCACATATCTAGCAAATATGTGACAAAGTCCTTGTGGAGTACATTGCGAGAGTACCATGGGGCAGCCATGGTATTCAGCCTTACGCGCGAATCTATTTTGGAGTTACAGGTTGTGTAACTGAGGCCAGACTGTTCCCCAGGTCATTCAGGAATAAATGAACATATCTCACCGTTTTATAAGATTTGCGGTTGGCATAATCATTGCAGTGATGATTGTCAATTTAAAAATTACACATGTAATATTCGTAAATGTTGCGGGCACTTAAAGTGCATGTAAGATGGGCGGGACAAGAGAGAGATGTCAATTATTGTGCTGCAGCTGGAGACTCCTAAGCGGTAGAGTACCAACTCGAACTAGGGACTTTCTGCACAGCAAGTAGGGTCACTGCCAACTACGCCAATCGGTCGGTCAATATAGAAGGAAATCAAAGAATTTTGTACATTTCTTGAAATAATTAACTTATACATCAAACAGTATGTAAATAATGTAAGATTATTTACAATTATGGATGGAAATAGATTGGTAGGTGGAAGTTCGGGACATTTTTGTATGGAGCCTGGCATACTTACTTTCCGCCATTTGAAAAAGTCTCGATTTTGCGGCCACCAAACAAACCAAAATAAAAAAAATATTTTTTTTATTATTATTTATCATTTAGAATAACAAAACTTAAGAGGTAACATTCTAAAAACTACGAAAGTTTGTCTAGAATGCCGATTCTGCATACAATCATAGACATTAGCAGGTAGTTAGACAATTCTATTGAAATTAATGCAGTATCTACTTAAACAGTCATACCAAACAATCTACCCTCACTAGCTTCATAAAGTCATAATAATACTAGTTATAATTTACTTAGAGAGTGCCGTTTTAATTTATTTCTTAAGTTATTTTCGTTAAGATCGTTTTAAAACTAAGGATCCACCTCGTATAAAAATCTGGGAACTAGATAAGAGCTGGTCCACTGTCCGTATGCATTGTTTGCTGAAGTAGTTAATATTTTTTGCTGTGATGTGTTAATATCTTCTCGTCTCGGTCCTGAGATAATCAAGGTAGTACCTAAATTATAATTTTCAGTAATGTCTCGGTTTCTAGAAGTTTTTTTAATCATTTGAGACTTTGGTGAGAACCCGAGAAGTGAAATTGAGTTTTTTTACTATTTTACCCATTGCACTATACCGATAGTGTCACGGGAGAGCAAAATTTCCCATTACTGGTAGTGCCAAGCAGTGTGTGCCACGGTAAACAAAGGTAAAAAATGTGTATTGTGGGATTTGTCGTTTAAGTGCCTAGTGTTAGTGTATAATATTATATTAGTTATAATTAAATAAAAGCGTGAGACTGCATTTTTCATGTTCTTCCAAGGAGTCCAACTCTGTCCTCGGTAAACGTACTATCACTTCAATAAGCGACTTCTAGCTTGGACGGGACTGGACAATGACGTGACAAAAACAATAATTCTGTTTTATTAAACGCTGGTGTGACGTCGAGAGCCGAACTCTTTGGTCGAACTGCTAATTTAATCCTTTTGAGCGATCTTTTTTTAGGTTTTATAATTTTCACCAAGATCGATCTTGTCACTTTTCTAGAGTAGTTTTCATTTTATTAATTCACGCTGTTTTTATTTTAATATTGTTATGGCGACGTAGTAGTAGTCTTACAATTATTGATGTTACAAACGTTAAGCTGTACATCAATTAAATAGAGAATATTCCCAAGATCCTGGTTTCTCCTCATTGTAGCTCAAGTTATGTCGACCAATGGCTATGCCAGTGTCCACATAAATTATATATTGCTTATACAGAGAATTATTAAATTATTAAAGAAGTATTATTCGTTTCTGACCTTATTGATTTTTTTTACTTTTTACCTATAATTTATGTATAATTTTTCTGTCGTTACATGAAGGTAGCTTCATCTTTTGGCACCGACAACAGCGCCGTCTGTCCTAAGTGTCAGTAAGTGTTCATGAGTACGTACAGTATTTTGTTGCGGGTATTGTGATTTATTTACTATTATAAATGTAATACCTTCAATATTGTTCTTTCGATGCTAGTGTGGATTATGTGTATTGTGTAAAAGTTTAGGTAGGTAACAGAAAAGTGAATCCTAGACTTCCTAGACGAGAGTTCTCAATTAACTCTTGTACTAGAATTATACTCTGATTACAGACTTTGTCGTGTCAGTTTCATTGTATTTTTCTACTTTTATTACGACTAACGTAATATTTTGTAACATGTGTCTTTTATTGCCTTAATTCTCATATCTCCCTTATCTAAGTATTGATTATCTGACCCAACTTGCATTTTTATAAAGATCTGTAGATTTAGACTTACAAAAGTAACTACTGAACTCAACCAATGTAGTAATAAATTATAGTAAACTGTAATCGTGTAGTGTCAGTGAAAGAAAATTAAAATACAACAATAAATGTATCATCATCAGACTCATCAGTTAAGACAACAGTATCTATTTATCTTTATTAGGCAGTTTCCATATATCTGGAATACATGATCAGGTCTCGTAAACACTTGCAATAACATTGATTCAAATGAGTTCACCACATATTTTATTTGATTCTGTTGCTGATACCTGTTCCGCATTGCATTATTAGTAACCCTCTAATATTCCGAATTTCTGACTAATTCAAATTCTTAAGACCAATTCCTACGCTGCACACCTGCACACCAACTATGAGGAAGATCTCTCTTAATATCTGGTGGATCCAGGCTATCTGTGCCGGAAGTCCCCCTGACCATATGTCGTAGCGTGGAGTTATAACTACTTTGCCATTCTCTTGCAGGCTGAAGTGGTTGACTTTTAAACATGATTCTTTATATGGATGGATCCAGTGCAGATCTTCAACATTCCATAGAGTAGATTATATGCAACTATAAGTTCACTAAGCTTAGTACTTGTCTAAGCTTAAAAATTAGTGGCACCAAAAGGAAGATGTGAATAATAATTCATAAATGACTGTCAAGAATAGGTACTCTAAGTCTATTATCGTAAATTAAGTAATGTTTCCTTGTTGTTGTAGCCATGCCCCCTCCACTAAAAAAGAATCTGGATATACCAGCCTTTCAATTTGAGGAATCAGAAGCCCAAGGACAAATAGCAGGTAAATTAATACATTTTTTTAATCTAACTTCGTTTATTCAGTACCCGACAGATTCTTTATTCGACAGATTCTAGTTTGAGCAGATCCTGGGTTCAATGGAAAGTTACAGTTAAAAGGTTCTCTACTCGAGAACCTTTTTTGAAATCTAGAACTGATTTAATTCTCCTTTTAGTACATACTTACAGGCCACTTTAATGTCTACCATAACATAAGCCTGTCTCTCTACTGCTGGATGGATTTATAGGCCTCTCCAAAGGACTGGACTAAATAGTGTCAATGTCTAAGATATGATTCATTATTTGTGTTTATATTGTTAATAATAATCCTAAACAATAGGAGTGGAAATTACTGATAAATAAAATGCTGTAGTGACTATATGTATGTATGCGTAGTTTATTTGTGATCATTCACATATTTTGGTACCTTCCAACACAGACCCGTAAGTTCAACAGATGTGTCAGCAACTCGTGGCTGTGTTCCAAACTATCCACATTTGTGTGTAACTCTCCCTTGTTGTCAGAGATTTAAACATTCCGGAGCTTTCCTGCTGCGGAGGCTACAGTGTATGGGTTATAGTGCTTCCTTAAACACTGATGGATGGGCCTCAATATCATTTCTAGTTGATCACTGTGTATGCTGCGATTGGGCAGTATGCTTAATTCTTTCTTCCGACTGTTGGTTCAGGAATGTTGCAATCCATAGGTTCTGTCTCAGGATGATGACCTTCCAGGTCATCTAATTGAATGGATGTAGTCTCTGCAGTATCCTTGACTGTATTTGTGGTTGTAACCACTTCTGGGAGGAAAGGCTTGTTCATATGTACTTCCCTATTAAATGTATCATTCTTCTCAACACAAGTAGTCTTCCTAATCTGATCCACATGTCTTTCGTGCTTCCTTCCATCAACATCTATCTCATAATGTAAATTTCCTCTTCTCTTATTTATAACTCCAAACCGTTTGTTATTGTCATAGAACCTTATTTGTACTCTCTTTCCTACTTGAAATTTTTGTTTACCAATCCCTCTGTAGTTTCCGTACTATTTCTCTCTGTATTAATATCTCTTTTTACTAAGTCTATCTTTGTTCTGTATAATCTTTTAAACATAATTTCTGCTGGGGTCACTCCCATATTCCTGTTCTCTGTTTTTCTATACTGCATTAGAAATTGTGATAGTTTGTCCTGTAAACTTCCTCTTGTGTAGGATGTAAGCCATTATTATCTATGGTATGTCCCAGATATGTAATAGAATTTTGAAAGAATTGACATTTCGTTTTGTTCATTTGTAACTTCACATTCTCGTAGCTTTTCAAAGATGAGTTTTATTCTAATTAATAACTCCATGTATATACATCCTTGAAAGGCAATGTCATCACAAAAACATGCTATACCTACCAGGAAATCCCTGTAGTGTTTCGTCCATGTAATGTTGTCACTGGTTAGGTGCAACTTTAACTTCAAACATTAAACAGTTAACTTTGTAAGTTCCTTTGCATGTACTTATTGCTTGCATCTCAGCTGTGGGCGAGTCTGTTTTCATGTGTAAATATGCTTGATTTATGCCTAAGGTACAGAAGTATCTTCCTCCACTTAGCTTTGAGAAAATTTCTTCAATTCAAGGAATTGGATAATTATCATCCACTAGATTATTATTCAAGTTAGCTTCTGTAGTCTGCACATAGACGTAGATTACCATTAGATTTGATAACTGGAACAATAGCTGTACCCCATTGAGCATATGTAACTTTCTCCAGAATTTAAGCTTTTTCAAGTCTGTCAATCTCACTATTAACTTTCTCTTTTAGTGCAAATGGTTCTAGTCTTGGCTTCAAGAAAACATTTTCTTTTAATTTAAATGAAGCGTTGTAGTATTTTATTTCTCCTAATTTTTCTATAAATAAATCCTCGTATTCTTGGAATAATTTATCTAATTTTTTTTTATATTCACTTTCTGAAATGTCTGATTGTTCTGTTTCCAGCTTTTGTATATTGAAACTTAAATTCAATTTTCTTATCCACTCTCTGCCCACAACTGGTTCTACTTTCTTATTTATAACAAAAAGTATGTACCCATGTGTATATGTATGTGTATGTACCCACAGGTTTTATTATTTCTCCTGTGTAAGTTCTTAATTTGATTTTCGTTTGCTGTAGGTGTAGATTACAAAAATTCTTATAGTATTCTGTAGAAACATGTAGTTACCGCAGTACCAGTATCTAATTCCCAGGAATGTATTTTTCCTTCTAATTGTAATTTTATATTGAATTTATCATTTTGACCGCTTGTATTGCTTGATATACACTATGTATTTCGTATATTTCGCTATCACTTTTACCATCATATCATATTCCAACATTGAGACTTGTTTTTGATCTCGGAAACAAACCATGTCTAAGTGTCTTTTAGTGTTACATTTTTTACAGCATAATTTATTCTTAATTAGACACTTATTTGCCTTATGATGAGGTTTTTCCGCAACTGAAGCATTTTATTTTAAATTTTATTTTAAATGTATGTATATTTTTATTATTGAATTTATTGGATTTTATATATTTTTGCTTCTTGAGGGTAATTTTGATTATCTCACTCTCATTATGTGTATCTTCTCCCATTTGTCTGCTTTCCGATTTAGAAGTTTCTATTGCCATGGCAATTTTTATGACATCGTCTAACTTTGTTTTGAAGATTCTTGTAATAATTTTTCCATTGTCTTAGAGCAACGCAATCCTAAAATTGAACACGTAATCCTCTAATAAATTGATCACGTAGATGTGTATCAAATGTTGATTGTTTGCAACCATGGCAAATGAAATTACACTTCCCCCCTATCTCCTTTAATCCTGTAATTCTATGTAATTTGCATTAGATTTGTGCTCATGTTGCACTCGTAGACAGAACTTATGCTGTTGAGCGACTTCCCCGGGTTCCGATGAGATATGATTTTTCAAAATGTGTATTAGTGCTGCATAAGTTTTCTGTTCTGGTGTAATTGGGGCCGCAAGATTCTTCAGTATTTGGTAATATTTAGGGCCAACACAATTTAGAAATATTTGCAATTTTGTTCTGGGCTCGGTGACGCCTTTTAGGTTAATATAATTTTGCACTCTTTGTATGTAACAATCAAATGATTCATTTGGATTAAACAATTAAAAATTTCATTTTTTAGTGTAGTGAAAATTTAATTTTTAGTTATTTAATGAAATGATTGTTCTTGTTATTATTTAAATATAATTCCAAATAACATATAGAAAAAAGTAAAACAATTAAATAAGAATAATATAAAATAAAATAAAGTTAAATATATTTTTTAATCCGCATGTACTTTATCAAATCCTAAAACTTGTCCAAACTAGGATCTGTCGAATAATGAATCTGTTGAGTACCAATAAAAACCCTAAATTTATACACAACCCTAGGTACACACACAAGCCTTATTTATTTTTAATGTGGAATATATGAAACACAAAAACTACTGAACTGATGGAAATTATGAAGTTATACTGGTTTTAATCATAATTAATTATTATCTGTTTGCCTTTTGCCATGATTAAAATGTATTCATTCAATCTTGTCTAGTAATAATAATAATCTATCTATATGTAGGTAGTAATAATATAATAAGAGTGACTTTATTTTGTTTGTTTCTAAGTAAGAGGTAAAACTCAAACTACTGGACCGCTTTTGAAAATTTTGTCACTATTGATTAGCTAAACTAATGCACATTAGGGTGTCCCTTATATGGGTGAAAAAAATTTTTTTTCGGATATCGAAATGCATACCCCCCAATTCTTTTTAAACTACCCCGACTTACTCAAATACAAAATTTTATCTTCCTACGTCAACATTAACCCGTGCCGACAGCGCTCTGAAGATTTTGAAAATTGCTGTTTTTAACGCTTTCCGTTATGTAGCTAAATCAATTGAAATATTTATATTTTAGAAAAATAATAATCAAAAAGAAATTTAGTAAATAGGTACTTATTTATTAAAAGAAGATAAAATTACAGATCAACCAGGATATTTTCTTTTGAGGGTCTCTTTTTTACAGTCTGGATACAGATTTCTATGCTCTTGCACACAGCATAGCAAAAATTGCTTTTGTTCTTCCTTTGCAGTGATCAAACCATGAAAATCTTGCATAAGTTTTATAGCTCTTTCAGCTGTATCATTAACTGCCCTTAAAGGAATAACCTTTCTTTTTGCCTCTAAATAGGCAACATCTTCTTCCCACGTAGAAACGGGTTTCTGGAGGAAGTTCTCATCAATTTTTAATCGAGAAAATAAATTTGTGCTCTTGACAGACACAAAATCACTTAATAATTTTCCTGCAACAATAAATAAGGCAGTATTATTATCAGTTTAGTGAAAACAGTGTAAAAAATAATACTATGTATTCCCACTTACGATACAAATAATCAGACATATCTTCTTTCGATGGAATATATCTCTTCCCAGAATCATATAAACTCTCTCTTTGTAAGTTCATTACAATGTTTCTCTTGGTTTGTTCATCAACTTCATCATCAAAGAGTGATAAAACGGCAATTTCTTCTGACAAGTACCAAAGATGTTGACTAAACTTGCTCAGGGCTGCTTTGGAAATCAATTTGTCAACAGTTTCATATTCCTTAAGCCTCTTTAAAAAGCACAAATCTTGATTTGGTGCCTTCACCGCCAGACTACATCCAAGCCATGGTTTCACATATATAACCGCAATGAATAAACAAACGTCTTGAAGTGCTCGTTTATCCTTGTCGCTAATTTTGAGCTGGAATTGCAACAAAACATATTTTTAAAGAGTAAATAGCTCTAGCCATCCACCTTGCTTGGTGCATCGCTCCGGGAGGTCGGATTTTAATTTTTTTCTCATTATCTCCTTCTAAGAAAATAATAGATAGTTCAATCAGTTCCCGATAATCGTCACGTACAATGGATTTTTGCAGTTCTTGATTATAAAATGTCAACAATTCTTCTTTGTTGTATTACAAAAATGTTGTGTGACGATATCGGTGTATGTTTCAATAGCAGCAGGATTAATAGTTTTCCAGTTATCTCTAAACTTTTTGAATATTGGGATATCAGGCCTACTTGTGATTTGGTGGATTTTTGTTTCAAACACACATTTTAAACCAGTTCGTAAACGTGATGGCGGCAAGCAAAGAGTACTAATTCCCTGTCTAATTTTTGTTCCAAAAGTACACAAGCTCCTTTCAATCGCCCTGATTAGACGCAGTTGTATCACAGCATATTATTTGTACTTTGTCATCGAGGTTCCAGTCATAAAGTGCGTTTAACACAGCTTTAGCTTGATCTTGACCAGAAGAGCTCTCCAGTTTGGGCACAGCCAGAAGTTGTTCCTTTTCTCCAAATGAAATAAGTATTGGCAGGCGTTCTTCTTTAGAACTTCTCACGTCCAGTCCAGGTAATAATTTCCCATCCCAGTGAACGATCACCATTTCAGGCATATTATTCTGAAAATCTGATTTTATAGATTCCGCTCTATCTTTTCTACTCTGTGTGCGAATGCGTTGAATGGACGATTTGTTTATCGGGAAATCATCACAGCTAAGATCTAGTGCTTCTACTACAGCCTGAAGTATATAGACAGAATCCCTTATGCTTAATTGAAATCTATCTAAAATTGCATCTAACTTAGGCATGATAAATTCTTTCCTTCCTCTTTTTGTAGTAGTTCCAGAACTTACCGTTTGAGATGTCGATGGCAAGGGTTCCTCAAGGCTTTCATCAGAGCTGGTAGGTTGATCGTGATGTCCTTGCGTTTGTATACAATCTTGTGTAGTAAGAGATGACGATAAACTCTGGGAACACATTTGCTCACGTCTTTTTTTTTCTTCTTTTAATTTTCTCTGTCTTGCCATTTCTTCTTTCTCAGCTAACTTTTTGTCTACACCCGCTAAACATCCTGGACGCCCTGGTTCTCTTTGTTTTTGTAAAAAGATTTTATC
The DNA here is from genome assembly GCA_914767545.1 of Sesia apiformis. Classification (NCBI taxonomy): domain Eukaryota; kingdom Metazoa; phylum Arthropoda; class Insecta; order Lepidoptera; family Sesiidae; genus Sesia; species Sesia apiformis. The sequence goes on along the minus strand of OU611963.1, from coordinate 11,250,085 downwards.
TTCCTCTGTTTTCATCCGTTCCACAGCATCGGCGTGTGCTATATCGAATAAATTATCTAAATTGTTTTGAAAGTCCTCCTCACGGCGCTCGTAAACATTATGTGTTTTTTTGGAATTTTTTTGCAACTCTCTCCAAGCATGGTGAAGATCCACAAGTTTTAAGTATAGCTCTGGTAGAGATTCTAGCTTTTTCCCAAAATATAATACACTCTCGAATGACGAGATTTGCGCTTTCACTAACAGTCAATTTAACTTCGCGAATGTTAGAAAAAAGTACTGCAAGAACTTGACGTTTAGACGGTAACTTTGCGCCTGTTATTTGATAATTTACCTCACCAACTAAGAAAATACTTTTTTTATTGCTTCTTAATTCCATTGCCATCTTCTAAATGTAAAACAATGCGTGTTAATCACGAGACTAACTGAGAATAAATGACAAATACCGCCAGTACGCGCTGCTACTTCCGCGCAACTTGTATGAACATGATTCGATGCAAGTCGGCACGGGTTATCGTACTCCAAATAAGGTTAAAATTTATTTCCGAGTGTTTTAAGAGCAAATGAACAAAACTAAGACCTATGCGTTAGAAAATAAAAACTTTGAAAAATAAGGGACACCCTAATGCACATAGGTTATATTTGATTTCATTAGGCTTATTTGAATTTGGCACAGTCAGGGCAGGTCCCTAGTAATAGAATAATTTTGTAGGTCAGGTTAATCAAATTCTCGTTCTTCTGACCGAAATCAGTTTTTAAGTTGTTAAGGCTGCAAGCAACAGTTAGTTTTGTATAAAATGACTGCCTTTAATCAGAATGGATCTAACCCACATTCATGTAATATAGTTTTAAGATGCTAACATTATACAAAATATAAAAATAATATAGTTATGAAAAAAATGTGATAAAGTACATTATAGGATTTCCAAAGTTTTAATTTAAGTCTTAAAGGCGTTTTGATTGAAAAATATGCACTAAGTATACATATTTCGTTTATGTCACAAAATTCTTTATTATGAAAAAAGTATTATTGTAGGTTGGTTCCATTCTGATTAAAGTCTGTCAAATCTAGTGTTTTTCTTTACTTACATAATCCGTACCACCAGCTAGTGACTTCACTGCTGGATTTAGCAGCCTCACAGCTAGCAGGATTCACTGCCTCTACCAAGGGTGCCACTACAGATGGTCTTCTGCTTTACTCATCCAGTCACTACTAGCGACTTTCTTCAAGTTGTCAGTCTACTTGGCTCGAGGTTGTCTCATTATATATTTCCCGGTACACGGTCTTCCATTATAGGACTTTTCTACCTCAACGGTTGTCGATCTTGCGGTATATATGGCCCGCCTACTGCCACTTCAGCCAGCTGATCCTTTGAGCTCTGTCAATTAGCTCTTCATCAAATTTCTTCACTGCGGATTTTATTCAGGAAAGAGACTAACTGAAAGAGCTCTTTCCTTCGCTCCATGAGCAACTTTGAATTTGTGAATCAGGCCTTCCGTCAGAGACCACTTTTACTTACATAATAAAGAGTTATCACAATCAGATCACATCACACTCTGAAGGGTTACTTATGGTTAGTGTTTCAAAACTGTCAGTATTAAATTATTAATGTTATGTTAATGTATTCAGTAAGAACTGAAGATGATGGAACTCAAGACAATGCAACATATATTGTAGACGAAGAAGGCCGTTTCTATTATCATGCCACAGAAGGTGGCACACAAAATTTGGTCTTCATCAAGGCAGAAGCTGTTGAGAGTGGGGTAAGTTGTCCAATGAATGAAGACCCTTTTCAAACATGATTTCAATAGGTTATATGATTATGATTTAAAATAAAGATCATATGGGTTTCTTATTATTTACTTGATCTTTCATATTCAGTTTTCGTACTGATGTCGCGTCTTCAATATTATTTCTGAAACTACCAATTGATTTACAACAACCTTTATACCTATTTAAATTATTTATTTTAATAACGATAGTAATAATAACGCCACACTAACCCAAAAACAAACTGCTGAATGTTCGACTGGGATTCGAATCGAGGACCTTTTGCACGGCATGTAGAAGCACTATCAACTGGGCTTATCATTTTAGTACCGTAATTGTAATCAGCCCTCATTATTGTCTATTGCGGGGCATGGGCCACACATGCACAATGTCTTTTTTTGTCCACCTGATGGTAAGTGAATACTGTCGTCCATAGACATCCGCGACACATGCCAACATCAGTCCAGAATGACAAACGTTGGCACGCCCTCGGATGCGCTGCCCACTTTTGAAGATTAAGGAATGGATTGGGAGGAAAGGTTGCAGAAATGGGGAGGGATAGGATGGGATGGGAATGGGCTTTGGCATATCTCTCTCATACCGAAACACGTACGTACATTGGGAAAATACGATAAAGTAGGAAATGCAGTATATTTCAAGGTAGTCTTCTGTGAGAGAAGGGTAACGAGTCGAGTGCGAACAGCGGCTGTGGGAATACAGCGTGCATCCTCCCCATACAAGTGCACGTGCTTGTGCACGAAGGATGAATGGCCCTAAAAAGCCACACTAGCCGAGCGGTTGGCGAGTCTCCTCTTTTAGAGGTGATGTAGTTCCCTCGGTCGCCACGACACCACACCTAATTTATTTACAGTCGTTTTTGTTAATAGTAACTATTAGTCCAGTCGCTAGTACCTTAACCTGATGGGTGGAAGATCTCTGGTTTTATTTCTGGGCAGACAAACATTTTCATCATATCAAATAAAACTGGAACATATTTAAAAACAAAATGTTCAACTTTGTGTCTTTCTATGTAGATTTACACGAGAAGGAACCATACTGTGTGTGGCATTATTTGTTTATTAATCAATACTGTTATTTTCACCCCATGGAATCTGTTACAGGTTGTGTCTCAGTGTTACTTTGAAATTGTAGATTGCTCATGATGTTACATATTTTTATGTCAAAATACCAATTTCTTGAACTTTGTATGACAAGAGTTTGTTTGTAAGAGGTAATACAAGTTTGGTTTAAACCAAAGTCATAGATTCGTGAAACTAACAAAGTTAGTTAGTGCAAACAAAGTAGTCATAACCAAAGTTCGTGAAACTCCATGGAAACCTAGTGTCACTTATTTTGTACCTACACTTAAATCACCAGTAAATTTTAGTGATGGAAAATCACTCACCAATGAAACGAAACTCTCCATTGACTGGGACTTTTGACACTTATGACGAAGTTATATAATTGATTATAGTGCAATTAGGCATTTTTGTATTTAGTAACAACTACGAGCAGCGGGAGAAATGCGTATCTATTTCTCTATAACTAGGGTAAAAAATGAAAAAAAAAAAATTTGCAAACAAATATCCAAAATAAGTCATGATTTCAGGCTTTAGGAAAGATTCGTATACACTTTGTTTAGTGACGTTTCTTTTCCAGACCCTAACTGAAGGTCCACAACAAATGGTGATTGGTGACGAGGCGGTCACGTTACTTCCAGAGCCTAGCACTAGCGAAATCACCTACGTAGTGGTCGTTCAACAAGAGGATCAACATCCTGACGATGCTGGTGAAGAGGTGTGACATTATTTTAATTCATTTATTTGAGGAAGACATACAGTAACATTGAATAATTAGTTTAATAAAATAATCGAATCATATATTAAAAAAGATAAATGGTGTAGAACCTATATCTGTAGATACACTACAATTATCTAAAGAAGTCCCATCGGCATATTTTCGTTTTAGTCGACAAAGCTTGTTTTTACACATAGAGTTATTAAAACTACTAGACTTCACTTATATAAAGATGCAATTTTACATATTGTATGACGTAAGTGGTCACATTTCGCGTGTTGAGTGTGGCAGAAAAAATATATTAAATCTTTACATTAAATCAATGAACAGTAATAAAAAAATAATTACTTAAAAATAGGACAATGTTTGTTGACATGTCTTGTCTTGTTGACTGTTTGTAGCTATCGGTTATCAACTTTGTATTAATAAATGATGTCCTTATCGACCTTATCCTAGGTACTTCCTTTATCAGTGTTGCAGTTTGTTGTCTTTTTTACTTTGTTTTCCTGTTATCATATAATAAAATTGACGAGTACTTTATTTCTCAATAAAGACGAATAATAGGAGCCTAATATCGTTCTTTTCTATAATAAAAATAAATGATAAAAAGAATAGCAATACCTACATTGGCTACATTATCATGGCCACTATAAATATAAAATGCGGTAAACAGTGGTAAACGTGTATAAATACTTTTGTAAAGAAGCTGTTTTTTTTAATTTTATTTATAGAAAAAAGACGGTTGACGAGCATACAGTCCACCTGATGGTAAGATACTGTCGTCCATAGACACGATACATGCCAACATCCGTCCAGAATGACAAACGTATGCACGCCGATGCGCTGCCTACCTTTTCATCTTTTTCCTTTTCAGGAATGGATTGGGAAAATAGGGAGGGATAGGATGGGATGGGAATGGGCACTGGCATATCTCATTCACTACCGAAACACATACGTACATTGGGGAAATACGATGAAGTACATTTCAAGGTAGTCTTCTGTTAGAAAGGGGTAACGTTGTGTGAATGCAGCGTTCACTCTACCCCCCCAATTTAAAATTATTTAAGTGTAATGATACTGTAATGTGTACTGATTTATTTAAAAAAAAACTGAAAATAATTATTATCAGAAAGTAACAAAAAGAGTTGCTGGAAGCAATGGGGATTTCAAGAAAAAGTGTAATGAAATTTTTTTAAAAGAATATGACGAAAAGTGTATTGACGAGCCAGCAAAAACAAAAACTCAAGGAACACTAAGCAAGAAATATCATTGGAAGCTAGATGATTTCAATTACAGTGTAATACGGTGATATATGATTTCATTCCTTCCTTATTCTGAACTCACTACGCAGAAAGTTAATAGATAACATCGATTTCAAAGGATCGATTTAGACTTCGAAATATCATTTGAGATATGGATTTCAGATTTAGAAAAACAGAAAATAATAGAAAAATTTTGATGAAAGAACATGTCATTCGATTAAAAAGAATAAAATACCTCAAACAAATTAGGACTTTAAGAGCTGCTGGTAAAAACATTGTTTATACAGATCAGTTGTATATTCACACGACACATACTAAAGGAAATAGTTGGACAAATTCAACCAATAAACGTTTGAAACAACCCATTTCCAAAGGTCAAAGATTTATAATTGTTCACGCCGTTAACGGAAGGGGCTATTTTTTTTTTTTTTTACAGAGAAGAGGGCGGACGAGCAAGCGGTCTCACGTGATGGTAAATGTCACCGCCGCCCATGGACACCTGCAACACCAGGGGGTATGCGGGCGCGCCGCCGACCTTGCAAAATCCTATTCACAGCTCTCTTGAAGAACCCCATGTCGTAGTTTGATGGGAAGACCTCTTGAGGTAGTTCGTTCCACAGCCTACGGGTTCGCGATATAAAATAATTTTTGAACCGAACAGTACGCGACACCTCCGTATCTAGGAAATGCGGATGGACCGCACTTCTGTGACGGGAGGTGCGGTTGTAGAAACCCGAGGTGGGAATTATATTGAACAATTCTTCAGAGCATTCCCCATTGTACAGGCGGTAGAACACACAGAGAGACGCAACGTCCCTCCGAACGCTGAGGGGTTCTAAACTGCCCGTGAGAGTGGGATCGTTGACAATACGAACAGCACGTCGTTGGATGGAGTCAAATGGGTCCAATTGGTATTTCGGTGCGCCGGCCCAGAGATCCCGGTCCATATGGGGCCTCACCTGAGCTTTGTAAAGCATTAGGAGTTGCCCAGGGGTGAAGTACCGCTTCGCTCTGTTCAGCACACCGAGCTTTTTAGAGGCCATTTTGGCCTTACTTTCCAGATGACCCCTAAATTTGACTTTACTGGAAATGTCGACACCAAAGATCCCAATACTCTCCGAGATCTTAAGAGGTATGCTCTGAAAGCGAGGTGCTACGACAAAAGGGTTTTTTTTAGCGGTGAATGCACAGACTTGCGTCTTACTGGATTTGGGTTGAAATCCACTAGGTTCAGGGAACCCCAAACCGAGACTAGGTTTAGGGAGTCTTCGATTTCAGACACAAGCCTGGCGCGACTCTCTTCCACTTCGTCTCGAGGGAAGTTGGCGCGGCCCCTGTACAAGGCGTCTCCAGTGCTGTCATCCGCATAGCAACGTATGTCACCAATTTGTAACAGGTCGTTGATATGCAGAAGGAACAGAGTTGGAGACAGCACGGAGCCTTGCGGGACGCCAGCGTTAATAGACATGGTGTCGGAGCAGCTACCATCGATAACGACTCTGATGCTCCGTCCAGTCAGGAAACTGGCAACCCATTCGCATAGTCCCTGGGGTATCCCGAAAGATGGTAACTTGGAAAGCAGCGATTTGTGCCATACCCGGTCAAAAGCTTTCGCAATGTCTAGGCTTACAGCCAGAGCCTCGCCTCTACTCTCAATGGCGTCAGCCCAGCGATGTGTCAAATATGCTAAAAGATCACCAGCCGAGCGATTATGGCGAAATCCATATTGACGGTCGCTAATCAGCTGGTGATCCTCTAGGTACCCAAGGAGCTGTGTGTTTATAACACGATCCATCACTTTGGAGAGGAGGGAGGTGATCGTTATTGGCCTGTAGTTGGCCGGGTCGGTGCGGTCACCCTTTTTAGGCAACGGGTGAACATGAGCTACCTTCCATGCTGGCGGGAAGCTTTTTGTGGAATATGAGAGCCTAAAGAGTCGCGTAAGCACCGGAGATGACTCGGGAGCGCAAAATTTGAGCACCACCGCAGGCATACCATCTGGCCCACTCGACTTTCGGATATCAAGAGATGCTAGAGCTCGCCGGACTTCACGCTGGGTGAAGCAGATTTCTGGCATGGCGCTTGTGCACCTCGAGGTGAGGCACCTCTATCGTCCAGAGTCGAGTTTGAGGCGAAGAGACTGCCCAGGAGATCGGCTTTCTCCTTCGCCTCATGGGCCAGTGAGCCATCGAGTTTCCGCAGTGGTGGAAGTGACGACTGACAGAAGTTATCCTCGGCAGCCTTAGCGAGCGACCAGAAAGCCCGACTTCCAGAAGGATAGCTTGCTAGTCGATCGCCAATTCTGCGGATGTGCTCATTCCTTGCCCTGACAGTGATCCTCTTACTGCACCTCGAGGCAGCGTTAAATTTCTTCTTCAGGTCGGTGGTATTCAGATCTTCAGACACCTGCGCTTTGGCCCAGGCCCTGTATGCAGCCCGCTTATTACGGCGGGCCTCTCTACAGGACTGATTAAACCAAGGTTGGCTCCGTCCGCCTACGGGTATCACGGAACAAGGAATATAACATTCCATGCCCTGCAACACCACGTCGGCAACGGAGTCTGCACAGGTATCCGGATCACCCGACGAGAAACAGAGCTGCCCCCAGGGATAAGAAGCGTAAAATTCGCGCAACCCATCCCAATCTGCAGACTTGTAGTGCCAGACATTGCGCGTTCCCTGAGAATAGGTCGGCGCGGATTGTTTAGCTGGCACAGCAGTTCGAACGATACAATGGTCTGATGATCCTAACGGAGCATCAACAACAACATTGTAGTCATTCGGCCGCGTAGTCAGCAGGAGGTCCAATAAGGAGGGAGTATGGCTCTCGATATCAGGTATCCTCGTGGGTGAGGACACCAACTGCGAGAAACCATAGGTCAGGGCAAAGTTGTGGGCTGCTCTCCCTGCGCGGTCGGTTATTCGGGATCCCAACCACTCTTCGTGGTGAGCGTTGAAATCACCGAGGACCACCACTTCCGCGCAAGGGAACTGCTCGAGCACGCTGTCAGTCGTCTCTTGTAGACGGTCAAAAAACCGAGTCGTCTCCGTATCACCGCTGTGGGACCTGTAAAGGCAAGCGTAGACTTTAGTGGAACATCCATAATCAATACGCGCCCAGAGGTCCCCGTCTTCAAAATGGCTGAGGCGGCGGCAACAAACATCCTCCCGGACGTACATGCATACCCCGGCACGTCGCACAAAACAGTGCTCCAGTTTGTAACCGGGGTAATGAAGATATGATGTATCGGCCGGACAGGAAATCTGTGTCTCCGTCAAGAAAAGTAAGGCCGGCTTTGCCGTCTCAAGGTGGTAGTGGACGGCGTCGATGTTACTATGCATCCCTCTGATGTTGCAAAAGTCCACTTGAAACGTGGAACTTGAGGGGTGGGCCGCTGAGTAAACATTGTACTTTTTCTTTTTCTTGGCCATTGTATGTGAGTAAGTGTGAATAGGGGAAAGAAGAAGAAGAAGAAAAGGGGGGACGGAGAGAGAGATGGTTGCATGCGGATCAAAGGACAAAGCACGGAGCAGAGAAAAAACCAGGTCACAAAGGTTGTGTGACTTGCTGGCACGGGGTACGGAAGGGCCCCCGGTCCCCCCCGGGGGCAGCAGTCGGGTTCCACTCCGGTCCCCTCCGGCACAACTGCTACCCCAAGGGGTTTTTCGCGTGCGGCGGGGCAGCCTCCTAGGGTGGAGATTAAAGTAAGATCCCCAGGCTCGGGCCCCCTACAACCCGCGGGCGGTCAGCGGACAACCGTTTCACCGGGTCTCCCTGATCCCCGCGCCACCATGCCACGCCGATGCACGTCTGTAATTCTCCGCAACCGCTGGTCCTCCTTTCCACACGCAACAATCTCTCTCTCGGGACGGCTTCTTCCGCTCACCGCCGGAACACGATGCGGGCCTCGCGGCTAATAGGGCACCATTATGGCGGCGGACTCCGACGGAAGGGTGGTAGCTATGCCGACGGAGTAACCCTCCCACCGCAAAAAGCGAACGCCATTGCCTCGTTAGTTAACAGCAGGGTGCACCACTAGCAGGTGAGGTTGGCTTAGGCTCCAAAGATGGTAGGTGAGCCTCTTACACCCCTTTGTACCTGGTGCTCTTTTTACAAACTTTTTACAAACTTTTTATTAGACCAATCGGTAGACCTTGAGAGTGATTACCACAAGAGATGAATTCGGAGAAATATGAGAAGTGGTTACGAAAGCAATTGATACCTAACTTACCGCAAGATAGTGTCGTGATTGATAATGCGTCTTTCCATAATAAATTTGTAGAGAAACCACCTAATTATAATACCATAAAAGGCTATATGGTGGCGTGGCTACAAAGGCATCATATTCCTTTTATTACAGATGCCAAGATGCCTAAACATTATGACATAATAAAACGTCACAAAGGAAACTGTTCTGAATTTAATGTTGATAAAGTTTTTCAAGAATATGGACACACCCCAATTCGTTTGCCACCATATGATCCGGATTTTAATCTGGGCCCAATTAAAGGGATATGTTGCCTCTAAAACATAGAAATTAATAAAACCACTGTGAAGAAGCTCTTAATAGAAAAAATACGAAGAATCCGAAGAAAGAACGAAAGTCTGTAATCACGCCATTAAATGTGAAGATAAAATTCTGATACAAGAAGAAAAGCTCTACATATCTAGTTACAGCTTTATAATTCATGTTTCCGATTCAGACAGCGAAAGTGACTATAGTTGATTCTGAAGATTAATAGATAATTTTATAATCTATCCAAAATTGAGTGACTGGATTCGTAAATGTAAGTAATAACTCTGTATATTCATAAGTCTACTGTTAACAAACTACTATCAGGGTGTAGAGGTGTCATCACATAAGATGACTTCTTCCAAACTATCAGATATTCTATTAAAAGGCAGCAATGTACTTGCATTGATAAAATTCGAGATATGCCGATGGGACTTCTTTAGATAATTGTCATATGTATGAAAGTTATATGATATGACTTTCGTCATATTATATGACTCATATCTTAATTATTAATTACAATATCTTAAGTAGAATATCTTATTGTACAAGCAACCAAGACAAAACCGCAACTCATAGATGTTAATATTGATAGGGTAAGTACATTTTATAATTCTACGAGTTGTTTATACATTATTTCATTAAACGGAAACATTACATCAAATGTCAAAATAGCAACTTATTTGTCGAAATAGCAAATGGTCAAAATCACAAGCTATTATAGCATCGGAGCATTGACAAAATAGTAAATTGCCAAAAGTTGCTTCAACATGATTTAACTTGAAAAGTCATAAAATATAAATAAGAAAACTGCGGTTAAAATAAAGAGTTAAAATAGATTCTTGATAATCTGCTTTTAAGATGAATTTGCTTTTTTGACAGTTATCTATTTTCTCGTTATGCTCGGAATCTTTAAAAATTTGTCATTTAAAATATTTTATTTATACAGCTACTATACCTTATAATATAGCAGGCTTACATTAAATAGCGCCATTTTTTATATAAAGTTAAGGCGGCAGACGAGCACACAGTCCACATAATGGCAAATGGATACTGTCATCCATAGACTGTAGACATCCGCGATACATGCCAACGTCAGTTCAGAATGACAAACGCCCCGGATGCGCTATCTCTCTTTGCAGAGGAATGGATTTGGATAAAGGTTTGGGAAAATGGGGAAGAATAGGATGGGATAGGAATGGGATCTGGCATATCTCACTACCGAAATACGTACGTACTTTGGGAAAATACGATAAAGTAAGTAGAAATTGAATTACATTTCAAGGTAGTCTTCTGTGAGAGAGGGGTAACGTGGCCAGTCAAGTACGCCCAACGGTCGTAGAAATGCAGCGTGCACTCCCCCTACACTAGTTAATTAGCATTAACTAGTGTTAAAATCAAACGATTACGGGATCTTCATAACAATTTGATTAATAACAATTGGGCTAATTCAAAATCGATGTCTAAAAATATTCTTAAAAAGAATTTTATGTTGAAGAAGAATGTAGGATTTAAATTGCATTTTTTTAACGTCTCTGTTTTTTATTATTTATGATCAGTTATCGATTTTAAACGTTCTGTTAAGTTTGTTCTCTAATATATAAAGAACTATATTGTTCATGATGAAATTAAAATGTCTATTTTGTGGCAACTACTTGTGCCCACGAGGATGGTGTCGTCTGTATATCGAATGTTATTAAATAAAATAAAATGGTTTTCCATTTATAAATGGGTACCTATACTTATCGAAATTTCCAAGCGTTTCAGAGAAACTTTCCTTTGCGTATATATGTATTAAAGAGCAATGGTGACAGTGTACACCCCTGTCCCTATCACAGTGCGCAACCACGTAAAATCTCGATAACAGCTTTCAATTCCTGTTCCACATGAACATTAGCAATCTGTCGCCAGTAATACTTTTAAATGATTGTTATATCTTTTGTGTCAAGACCCGTTTTCATAATAATATGAATGAGTTTGTCATGACGTACCCGGTCAAATGTCTTCCCATGGTTGATTAATCAAATATAAACGCATTGATTCCCAGCAACGTTGAACCAAAACTTCATAACAATAAAGTGCATCACCAGTGCCGAAACCATTGCAAAAACCAAATTGTGAGCCTGCTATATTTGCCTTGATCTGGTTGTATATCCTATTATTATGAAGAATCTTTAAAAAGATCTTTTAGACATGACTCATCAGTGCTGTCTGTGGTTCCGTGTTCACTGCACTTTTTGGCGTTGCTGACTTTCGGAAGAGCTACAAACGTCGATCATAGCCAATCATCTTCAATATTACCGCGATTGTATATGACGTTAAAATGTTGAACAAAACATCCAGATTTGTATCACCTAGTAATTTTAAGGCTTCACTTGGGCTCCCGTCTGAACCTACAGCTTTTCCGATTTTTGTAGCTCTTATAGCATGCCTAATTTTATCTTTAGTAATAGGCGGTCCAGTTCTATCAGTTAAATCTACACATATTTTTGTTCTATTATTATGAAACAGCCTTTCAATATACCCCTCCCATATTCGAAGTTTCTCTTGCAATGTGATGGCGTATTTACCATTGTCGTCCATTGTAGCAAAGTCCACTTACATATAGAAAAAGATCTAGACATCTACAGAAGTGGTGTAAAAGCATAAAAGTGTACCAAATCTCGATCATCTAATTCACTCTCGTTAATTCTTTAATTTATTTCAATCACTGTAACACACTAACGCAGGACAAAATAATATATTTAAATTAAACAATAAGTTAATACAAGTCTTAAATCTTCTCTTCAGTCTAGTATGTGGAAAAACTTCTGTTATAGATATTTCCAAAAATATACACGGTAGGTTGTAACGTTAGTTTGTTTTCTTTTCTAAGAGAAATTTATACGATATTTATTTAATGAGTTCATTTTTTTTTAATTCATCAAGTCTAAATAAATTAAAACGCCAAAATTTCTATAATCGAGCCATCAACCACCCAGATACAAATATTTAGTACAACCAAAGAGATTTGATTAATTACAACTTCATACGTATAAAATACGAAAAGACTTTCTCCTAGACCTACTATATATACAATTTATATTAATAATAATATAATAAATACTCTTATTGCATACAAATAGTTATTTATTACAAATAATAAATGACAGAATACAATAAGCGAACTTATCGCTAAGGCAATCTCTTCTAGGCAACCCTGTATTATATACTTGTTCATTCCATCTCTGTAAATTTTGGTTGATCGATGTGTTGTAACTTCATTTCTTGTTAAATAAATATTATTTATTACTATTATTTTCATTGGAATGTTTAAATACAGAAGATGGGCGGTGAAGAAGACTCCCAAAGAAAAGACGTATACAAGTTTGAGAAAGATAATGGGCAATCTGATCAAGAAGAAAGGGGAGACGGTGAAGAAGAGGATCCACCGTTAAAGCTCAAGCTCACTCGCAGCAGCATGGGAATGCGCAGTTTCTGCTGTAATTTATGCTCCTACACCACCCACCGACTGTAAGCGACTAATCTTTTTCTTACAGCGGTTTAACCACTCGGACTTTTGATCTTTTATTATTAGACAATTGGCCTTTTATTGTTACCTTCTGTTTAAAGTTTAATAAACGACTAACGGATTAAGGGTGCATTTTGGTAAGCAACTTTACAGATATACTATACATTACATTTTGGTAGTCCAGGTACATTTCCTAAACTAACAACACCCAAAATGTCTACTTTACAATACGACAACTGTATAATTCCCAAAACTTCTACTTTTGATTTCCCAAAACGTCTACTTTCGATTTTCCAAAACGTCTAAAGTAGTATTTTTTTATTACCTAGAGTAAACTGACTTTTACTGGGTTGCCAATTTTTGATGAAATAAAAATAATGTAGTAACAAAAGGGTTGACTTCAGTCACTTACTCAACAGATCCCCAATCAAAGTACTATTTTTTTTGTATTAATTGTATGTTTTAATAAAAAATCTCCCAGTTATATGTTTAGTAATCAACATAAAAAATATTTTGATATTTAGTGAAGACGATGAGGGAAGTATTAGTGGATCTCGTCAATACTCCCCTCTAGTGTATTTCGAGAGATTAAACTTGATTTTATGCTGTGAAATAAATCTTTCTAGTAATAACGTACTCTTATTTCGATCTCTTATAAAATACTCCTATTTTGATTTCGTATAAAACAGATCATAGAAAAGTGATAGAGGTTTTTAGGGACTAAACTAATAAAAAGACGGTCTTTATTCCTACCTGTATTATTTATGTGGTCATGAGGAATTCATAAAATGAAACAACCATGCTGTTTACATATTTTTTATTCGTCATCGAACATATCACTGTCGCTGTCAGTAACATTTATTATGTCAGAAACATTTATCGATCACGTGGTCGAGATGGCACATTTTATTCTATGAGTCACATAACTACTCCATCTTTCTACAGTCACTTGTTTATGTCCTGAATCGAAAAGACTTTTTACTTCTGTCATTTTAAATGTTTTGTTGTTTTTCGGAACATTCCCTTTTGTCTGCGCCATAGCCACCTCAATGGGATTGAGCTCACAATGGTAAGGGGGTAGGCGTAAAACAACGACACCGTGCTCCGCTGCCATCTCGTCCACAGCATACTTGTCGCAGGTTCATGTTTGTGTTGCTATACGATGTCTATAAGAGTAGCTTTTACCATTCCTGCTTCAAATTGGATATTCTTGCTCATCAACCACTCTTGTATTCTTAGTTTAGTCCAAAACGTTTAGTCCACCGAGTGGTATGAGACATTATCCATCACCATTACGGAATTGCGTTAGAGTTTCGGCAAATACCCCCCTAAGCCATTCCTCAAAATCTATTTTTAAAGAATTATAATTATCTAAACGCAATGAATTATTTTCTATTAATAATGAATTATTTAGCAGATTAATCGTTACTACGTCATTTTTCTTTTTGACTTTTGTTTTTAATTTAATGTTTGTGTGAGTGAGCTGATTCACAACTGAACTGAACTCATCATTACAATTATCTAAATATATAAACATGGTACACTATAATTATCAAAAAAATGTCCCACCGGCATATCTCTGTTTTAGTCGACAAAGCTCGTTTTTACACATAGAGTTATTAAAACTACTAAAAGACTTATATGAACTTATATGAAGATGTAATTTTACATATTGTGTGACGTAAAAAATACGAGTGTACTTCTGATTTCCCAGAACGTCTACTTTTAAATTGTCCATACAGATTATTAAGACTATTATGTCTCAACATGACGTCACAGTCCGTCAAATAATAAAACGGAGTGCTCGCGTTGCGTGTATGTAAACAGTGGGCAGTTGTAAAATAAACAACAGTATTAAATTGAAATCCCATTTGAGTTATTGTGTACGTGAGCACGTGCTACGTGAGTGCTAAGGTAATACTCTTTAGGGTCCTTTAGTTTGAAAACATTGTTATATGTATATCGACCTTCGACCCCACACCCTTAGATAAATAATACTTTTAACTTTATTATATTTGTTACTTCATTTAGATATTATAGTTCAAGTTTCTAAACTCACTAGTTAATAAGTTACGACAGCATTTTTGTGAACACTTAAATGTACCATTATCCCCTCCATATCCGACCATTTAAAAACCTTCCTTCGAGAAGCAAAACACATTTCTATATCTAACTCCAACGCCGGTACTCTGTAAAAATAGTTTTAGCTCTTATTAATAAACAGAGACCGGATTATATGCATTTGCATATCCATTTGCATATTTTCATATACCTAAAATCTATGTGATTTTAGGCATATGAAAATATGCAAATGCATATAATCCGGTCTCTGTTTATTAATAAGAGCTAAAACTATTTTTCTATCTAAAATCTAGCGATGATGCATATTTTCGCTATATTTACAATATTTTTCGGTAGGGTAGTTAAGTTTAGTAGTTGTCAGTCCAAGGAAGCATTTACCGATTCTAGTATAAAAAAAACATAGCTGTGATTAGCACTCATTTTTCCCACATACCTGCGAGTATTAAAAAGCTTGAAACTCAAGGTTTGGCGTTGACTGAATCTATTCAGTTAATGAATAAAATCCGCCAAATGAACTCCGCATTGCCAGAGGTATTCCCGCGTAAACTTAAAGAAAGGTTTGAAAAAATTTTAAACAATATCCCAGGCTTTGAACCATTGTGTCAAATTGATAGTTTTATTTAGGGGACGGGTGAATTTTTGCCAGAAACAATAAGTGCTAACATAGCACCCAAATTCAAATACGAACACCCAGGCTTTGAACCATTGTGTCAAATTGATAGTTTTAGTAAGGGGACGGGTGAACTTTTGCCAGAAACAATAAGTGCTAACATAGTACCCAAATTCAAATACGAACATTTGGAACAGTACACTGATTGTTTACGTTTACAAGAGCAACAAAATGTTAAATAATTGTTAATTATCGTCGAATATGTTATTCAACAACTTACTAATTGTTTGCTGATTTTGCAATAAAAAAACTAAAAAATACTATTTTTTTATTATTTAATGTTGCATATTTTGACACTTCATGCATATTTTAAGCATTTTTCGTGCATATTTGCATGCACGAAAAAGCTTTTTCATGTTTTTATGTTTTTCAGCTTTTCTTCAAGCTTTTTATGTTGCAATCCGGTCTTTATTAATAAATATTAAAAAAAAATCTATTCTGCCATTTAATGCGTAACAACATCCACTTGCCCAAAACGTCCACTTACCAAGTTTATTTATTTATTAGCGGTGCCACTTTGTATGCTAAAACACTCTAACCATTTACCTCAATAGTTTTTGTATTTAATGCTTTGGGTGTGGATATTTATTCTTCTACCGACAAATATAAATAACTCGCGCTTTCACTTGATATTATCCCGTTGTTTTACTCTTATATCTAGTGATATCCCAGATATTCCGAAAATACCGAATCTTGGGAGAAGCCTGTATCAAAAAAGTGTCAAACACTTTATTTTATTAATCCATTAACCGTTACCAACCTTTATATCGTCCACTGTTGACCATGGGCCTTCTCATGCTCATTGACTTGTGCATGAGGGATGTATGACTCTAAACACCATACCGTGGTTACCAATTCTACTCTTTTAGACGTGGTATAGTTCCTCTGGTCTTGTGATAGCGGCTTCCTTATCCCTGAGTCCCCACTCACGACAGCCACGGGAAGAGATGTGGTGGTACTATTCTATAGCAGGCAGACACCATACGCCTTATTCTTACAATTTTGTCCAAACGGGATTATTATACATCGTGTTATTATATGTGATCACTTGTGTGTTATGTTTTTGTTCAGATATCTGCTCGTGCGGCATACGAACTCCCATTCGGACAACCGCCCGCACAAGTGCACCATTTGCGAGCGCGGCTTCAAAACGCCGGAGTCCCTCCAGAATCACCACAACACCCACACAGGAGTCAAACCACACATCTGCAAGTACTGTACCCATCCGTTCACAACATCAGGTAAGTCTTGGAACTGCAACTCAGTTGGTAGGGGTTCTTAATAAATGAATGAACTTATTCAAATTATGAACGAACTTAATGTACCTCGATTTAGTAATGTCATACGACTCATACGTCATGTCACTCCGAACAAATCATTTGATTTCTTGTGAAAAAGTGGTTTATATCATCTGTAAGTTTCACGAGTAAAATGCTACATGCAATAAATATCTAATGAAGTAATGTAAGAATACATGTCTTAATTGATTGTAACATAATTAATTGTTATTGTTTCGACACTGTTTTCAATTATTTAGGTTGTAAACAAGTGTTATGTTGGAAATTAAGGTACGATTTACACCGAACGACGCGCGTCCGAAAGGATGCGCGCGCGCATGCGTCGGCAGCCGACCGTGTCTGTCGGAATGAGAAAATGCGCTGGATTCCGGGCGCATACGCGCGCTCCGCCGGCATGCTCCCACATCTTTTGTTTTGTTTTCATAATCTTTTGTTTTCACTTGTCACTATAATTACGCGAATTAACATCATAAAGACATTCATATTTCTGCACTAAACAAATAAGCTTTACATCGGTACCCATTATGCAGTAATGACGTCAGTCAGGCTCCCAAGCGCACGCCACAGTAGCAGTAGCTAACTGCGATCTGCGAAGTGCGAAATGCGCGCGGAGCCGACCGGCTGCCGCAGAGTGCGCGCGCACCTGACCGGGTTCCAAGATGTATAAGTTCCATTCAAATATGAACTTTAATTACGGTATAGACACTATGAATTCCCTTTACCGCGTTTTAAAATGCGCTCCGGCGCGCCCCCACGCCCGCCGTTCGGTGTAAATCGTACCTTAATTTCCAACATAACACTTGTTTACAACCTAAATAATTGAAAACAGTGTCGAAACAATAACAATTAATTATGTTACAATCAATTAAGACATGTATTCTTACATTAAATTTATGTCTTAGTTCTTAGTATATTAATAAATATATTCTTTAAAAACTCAAGTTGCTATTCACTATGTAACAATTACGATAATAATCGCGCCACCTTCAGTTCATAAATAAATAACAGATCTACGACAATCTGTAACTCGTGGTTACAGTATTGCGCCTGAATTTTCATGTTAGCATTATTAATTTATTACTATTATTACATTATTAGTGTTTATAAAGTATAAAAGAATTAAAACAACTTATTATAACTGCATTGCTTAACCTAAATTGTTCCACAATGAGTGTATGCGACGGATTTAATAGGAATATTATTTATATTGACGGAGAAAATATCCTGTAGGTACGCAGTGTGAACGAAAATCCCACTATTTATGTGTAAACATAATATCCGCAAATTTTAAAAAGCTCTCAAATTATGTGAAAAGCTCGTGGTTATTATGCCCTAATTGACAATTAGCAAGGCCAAAAATAAATGATAACACCTCTTGGGACGCAACCGGTATAGATTCCAGATATTCATAAATAACTTATTCGAAAAGTTATCTTCGCAGTGCCTAGCTTATGCCGATGATATTAAACAATTTTGCAACATTTATGCTATCCGGTACTGTAGAGTTGCAAAAGGATATTTTTTATTTTTAATATAAACAAAGTCACACAGCACTTTAGTAAATATTTAGACAAAATTAAACAGTATGTTTTTAATGCCAGTATGCCAATAACGGACTTATTTCTTCTTACTTAGAATACTATATTTATTCTAATTCAATATGGACATGTGCAGAGAACAACTGCATCAATAATGCATTCATCAAACGATCAAGCAGGGACATGAGTGTATATAAATTAATAATGTCTTATATTTATAAATAAAAGTATATAAATTTAATAATGTGAGTGCGCGTGCATGTGTGTGTGTGGGTTTGTGTCATGCATATAAACTGGTATAGCTCGTATATACATACGAGGCGAAGTTCAAAACTTTCCGGCCTGACAAAGAAAAAAGACACTCAAGTTCATGAAACTACATACTTTTATTTTTCAATATTTATCTTCGTCTATTTGAACACACTTTTCATATCGTTTAATTAGCATTTCTATCCCAGTATAAAAATAGTCAGATGTTTTGTCTTCAAAATGGGCGAAAACCGCAGCGGGCACTTCATCAGTGGAAAATCTTCTACCCCTTAAGTTCGCCTTGAGTTTTGAGAACAAATAAAAATCACTGGGAGCCAAGTCAGGACTATAGGGTGGGTGGCGATATTCACTGGATTTGCACTTTAAAACAGCAGCTTTCGCAACTGCATTGTTGTACTGCAGTGGACTGCACTGCAATGGACGGGTGCATTATCATGAAAAAACCGCACACCTTTGCTTAGTTTTCCACGACGTTTCTACTTGATTGCTTGTCGTAATTGCTCTATAAGGTTAGCATAATAGCTTCCAGTCATCGTAATTATATAAGTCGTAAGTCTATAAGCAATATTCCTTGACAGTCCCAGAATATCGAAGCCATAATCTTTTTGGTGGACCGAGTCACCTTTGCCTTTCTAGGCGGTGCTTCACCAGAACGACGCCACTCCATCGACTTCCTTTTGGAAAGGGGATCATAGTAAAGAACCATAGTTTCATCCCCAGTAACAATGCACTCCAAAATGTCTTTTCCGTTTCTCTGAAAAGCCTTAGAGCGTCCTTAGAGCACGCTACTCATTCAGTTCGCTGCACACTTGAAAGAAGTTTTGGCACCCACCTCGCACTAACTTTTTATTCATATGAAGATGTTCATAAAGGATTCTGAGGACTGTAGTTATTGAAAACCCTGTCATTGCTGTGTAGGAAGGGGGGCGGCCAACAGCAGTTCGTCTCTGTGAGGTAGTTCCTGTTTCTCGAATACGATGATATGTTCTACTGATCGCAGCTTCATTCGGAAGATTCCGTTTAGGAAAACTTATCGCGTATTCCCGACGTGCTGCGGCGGCTTCAACGTCAATAAACCCATAAATGAAGAGAATATTACTCTTCATTACAAAACCACGGTTAGCGAAACCCTGTTTTCGATAATAGGAGATCGTCAAAACTCAACACTGAGGAACTAAGGACAGCTACGACTCAGCGGATGAGAGAGATGAGGTTCTACGGTAGTCAGTGACAGACAAACGCGTGCAGGAGTAACGAATAGTCGAAACAGACTGGCTTATCAGTAAAAATAATATTTTCACCCCATTAAAAAAGATTACTGGTAAGGTGTTGATCTTAGACCAATAACAACGGCAAAAATAAAGGAACAATGAGCGCAGTACTTGAAACGGCCGTTTCCTGGAATTGTCGGATATTCTTTGATGTTTGTATCTCGTCGGTTAGCTTGTCTTAGACTTGACAAACTACATTATCTAAAGAAGTTCCATCGGCATATCTCGGTTTTAATCGACAAAGGTCGTTTTTACATATAAAGTTATTAAAACTGAAAATACAATTTTACATATTGTATGACGTAAGTGGTTAAATTTAGCGTGTTGAATATGGCAGAAAAGTAATATTAAATCTCTTTGCATTAAATGAGCGCATGGGCAGTAATAAAAAGACAATTACTTAAAAATAGAGGCTTATGTTGATGTTTTTGAGATCACCTCAAATCCTCAAAGGCGTCCGTAGAAAAAATGAACAAGTACATTTTGATGACATTCGAGAAAAATGCAGACAAATATTACTTATTTTGTTAAAAATGTTGTTATGCCTTTTCTTCTTAAGAGGGCAGGAATAGAATCATTTCTTTATTTATAATGTTATTAATAAAAAGATAATTATTTCAAAATAGAACAATGTTTCTTGACGTGCCTGGTCTTGTTGACTATTTTTAGTTATCGGTTATAAATTTTGTATTAATGAAATATATTTAATAGATTTCCTTATCGACCCCATCCTAGCTACTTCCTTTATCTGTGTTGCAGTTTGTTATATTATTATATTTTACTTTGTTGTCCTGTTATAATTTTAATAAGCCTTTTAATTAATCTTCTTAAATTCATTGAAATAGTAAGTTTCTTTCGTTTCCTTTATACTTTGAGAAGTCTTGTTTTTACTGCTTCGAAATCTACCTTCAAGTTACTATCGTCCGGGTTTGATTTTAATTTACTCCATAGTTTGTTCCTTTTAATAATTCCATGTATGATAACTTTATTAATCCAGTCTACTTTAGGTGGATTAAGTGTTTTAGTTTTAGTAAATTTAATAGCCATCACATAAGCTTTTCACATAACTATATTATAGAACGAATAATAATCATCAGTCAGTCGTTTGTCTGTTTGGCCGTGTGAGAGCTGGCATTGTCATGGTGCAAGATTATGCGGCGTTTACGGTTGTCTTTACGGAGTTCGTCAATAACTTCCGGCAAGCAAATGGTTGTGTACCAATCAGCATTCACGGTACGACGATTCTCTAAAGCAACAGTAGCCACGTGTTAATTTTTTCTAAAAAAAAGAAGTGTTATCTGCTTCGTGGCACTTTGCACACGCGCCACTTTGGTGGGGTTCGCCTCATCTTGAAATACTCAAATGGTCGATTGCTGCTTTTTTTCGGGGTCGTAGCTGTAAATCCATGTTTCGTCACCTTTTACTATGTTCCACACCAAATTTGACCCCCCTTCGTTGAATCTGGTAAGCATAGCATTGCACCCAGTGTCGCGTTCCGTTTTTTGAGCCTCAGTCAAATTGTGTGGGATCCACCGCGAGTACAGCTTTCGCACAGCAAAATGTTTGTATCAGATTGATTGTATCTGGATGCCTAAGGATGCCCGAATCTCATGGTAGGTCACATGCCTGTCTGTTTCACAGATTCGTGTTAACAGCCGTGAATGGGTGACCTTCACGAAATTCGTCAGTGACATTGACACGACCGCGTCAGTATTCACTGCTAGACATGGGTCTCCTCGTGCACATTGTCTTATACATGCGGTGTGTGGCCTCAAAACATGAAGGTGGCCAAGCGGGTTGGCGAGTCCACTCTTTATCACCCTTTAGTCTGTTTTTACGACACCCACGGGAAGGTTGGGTGGTGCTATTGCTATAGCCAGCCGACACCACATGACATAATTTTAACATCTATACTATCCTAATTAGGCAGAGGATTTGATAGCATGCAAATTGTAATATTTAAATCCTATTTTGTAATTTTGTGAGTTTGTGTGTATGTGGAGGGTAATCTCCGGAACTACTGCACCTATGTATTTGAAAAATTCTTTCACCATTTGAAAGATTCCAGATGGACATTGGCTATATATTATGTGCAAAAAAATTGCCGGGCATGCAACGCATGCCTAGCACAGCTATTTAATAATTAATAATTTAACAATTAATAATTTTAATAATTTAACATTGTCATTTATAACAATTTTAACATCATGATTGTTATGTAAATGGGTTACTCACGATTTATTATTTATTTATTATAGCCGATACCTATTTCGGTCCAGTCACATGAAATGTGGTCGCGGCCAGACTGCGGTGGCGGGTGAAGATGTTGCTGTGGACAGACAAATCTGTCTGCCCTCCGTCGTGTTCGCTTTTGATTCACCTGCCCACACTGAACTTGTTTTTGTTGATTAAGTTCCTTGCACACTATACTAACAATATAATCACACACACGCGAGTTTGAAAACGCATCTACTTTTCTGGGTTTGCAAAGTTCAATCACTGGGTCCTGAACCCCGTATCACAAGTTTAACCTAGTTTGGAGTTCAAGGTAACAAGTATTTTCTATAAACAATTATATTATATAATTATATTATTATTATATCAATAACACCTTCACCCCCCCCCCCCCCCCCCCCCAGCCTCGTCGCGACCACGGTTCATGTAACTGAACCGAAATATCGACTATAATAAATAAATAAATCGTGAGTAACCCGTTTACACAACAATTATTATGTTCAACCACGATAACAAAAGTTTATTTTTTTAACATTCTTTTAGGTGAATTGGTGCGCCACGTACGTTATCGACACACACACGAAAAGAAACACAAGTGCACGGAGTGCGACTACGCATCAGTGGAATTGTCAAAATTACGCAGGCACTTCCGCTGTCACACCGGAGAGCGACCCTACCAGGTATACTACCTTTCTATTGAAGAAATTTACTTTCAATGAAAGTACTTTAAACAAAAGTTTTCAGTAAGAAATGTACAAAATACATAATATTTATTTATTTACTCCTTCTGCACTATATTCTACCGTGGCAGATTTAATACCTTAAGGCATTCTCCACGAATAGTGCAGAAGAAATTAGAATAGTAAAGCTTAATATATTGGGGCTTTACATATGAAATTGCTATTTGTTTATTCCTCTTTATTCCTCACAAATAGAGCAAATCTCAAAAACACTGGAAAAACTTTGACACAAAGGTCAAAGTTTTTGATATAGTAACAGGTGATGAAAGCTGGATCTACTGCTATGAGCCTGCAACTAAGAGACAATCTCCGCAGTGGGTCTTTCCTTTCGAAGAGTGCCGACGAAAGTGAAGAAAGGACGCAGTGCTGAAAAGAAGATGATTGTTCCCTTCATTAGCAGATCGGACCACTTTGCTACTATAACTTTATAAAATAAAAGAACAGTAACTGGTATGTGAACAGCCACTCGCCTTCTGTTTTGGAAAAAGTCAAAGAACGACGCCCACGAAGCAGAAAGATCCTTCATCACGACAATGGCCCTGCTCACTCCGTTAGACAAACGAAACAATTTTTGAGTAGTGTAAATGTACAGTTAATGGGTCATCCGCCATGAAGTCTCATCTCGACCTTGTGCCCAGTGACTTTTATTTATTCCCTAAAATTAGGAATAAACACAGCGGAATATGTTTTATGAATGCAGAAGTGGCAGTAACGGCCTTCCAAACGGCTGTTGAAGAGGTGCCTAAAGAAGGGTGGGCTGAATGCTTCACACAATGGTTTCATCGCATAAAAAAGTGTATGGATTGTGTATGGAAACACGACTTTCATGTTTATATCTGATTTCATTGTAGAGATTCTACAAACTTTCAGTGTCACCCACGTAGGCTGTTATTATTACGAGCCTTCCTTATGTCAGTAGGGAGCGATGATTTTGTTAGTATTATTTTATTATACTATGATATACTCGTACCTACACATTTTCCATACGCACTACGCCTGCCTTTCTGTCTTAGACCTATAGACTTTTCCAGGTCTTCTGAAAGAAATCTCCGCGGGAGAAAAGTTTGCCTTTTGTACGTCTTTTTCTTTTTTAATTTATTTCATGTTATATGTGTACAACAAATTATTAAATAAATAAATCAAGTACCTTCAAGTGTATTACACACATGACGACCAATACGCAAAATGACCGATTGTACGCATAATCAACAACGTGTACGCATAATGTACGAGTGTGTGAAAGTGCGAATATTATTAGAAGAAAAAAATATCGACATATATAGATTACAACGTATTATTATATTGTCAAAACAAACATCTTATATTATTAAAATGACTACATAAAGATTATCTTTCTTTTTACGCTTGAGGAAAATTTAAGATTATTTATTACATTGCTTGAAAACAGAAATACTTGGGCCTTTCTCACTACCTCCAGATCAGAAGGTATCAGAAAGTTAGTTTTACTTTATCGGGAAGTCAATATCAGCTAGATTTAATTGGCAGATAATTTATATATCAGGTTGTTAACAGTTATTTTATAAGGATCCGGTGAGAAAAGATTCAAATAGAAACATTTATTTAGGTCGATTCACATCTGCACACACCGTACGTGGGAGACACGTACCAGCACAAACACCAAAAAATAATATTATGATTATTATCTATGACCGTATACCATAGATAGAGCGATGATAATAGGTTAGGGGTATCTCTACTCGACTCACATTCGTGTGATAGTTCAAATCCTCGCCCACAGAGTTTCGACTTTAGATTTTTTAAAATTGTTACTAGCTCGACGGTGATGGTAAACATCGTGAGGTAATCCGCATGCATGCTCGAGAAATAAAAATAGTCTGGAGTATATGTATACCCCAATCCGCACTGGGCCAGCGTGGTGGATTATAGCCCGAAATTCCCCAGTGGTTTACTAGGCGATCTACAGTGAGACATTAAAGGCTGATTGATATAAGTACATGTTCACGTCTAGCGTACGTAACAAGAACGTGTTCGCACAGACACGGGCCCACGTCGGCCGGCATTCTCGGCGAGAATACGAGTGTAGGATGTGCTCACTGCAGATGTGAAAACTTATGTCTGTGATGTCTCCGACACGTTACGAGCTAGACATACTGGTAGATGCGACCATACCATACCATCAGCATATGTTTTTCCACTGCTGAATATAGCCCTCTCCCAAAGCTCGCCACCACACCCGATCCTCAGCTCTTCTCATCCAACCACCACCGTCGAACTTCTTCAAGTCGTCAGTCTACCTGGCCGGAGGGCGTCACACACTGCCCTTCCTGATACGTGGTCTCCACTCGAGGACGCGTCTACCCCATCAGTTATCGGTCCTGCGGCAGATATTACCTGTCCATTTGCATACTGATTCTGTGAGCTATATTACTTCAGTTCCTTGGCGAATCTCTTCGTTTTAGATCCTATCCCGCAAAGAAACTCCAAGCATAGCTCGTAAGTGATTTTGAGTTTATGAATCGGGCCTGCGGCAGATGTGAATCAACCTTTAATCAAACTGGGAACAACTATTCATTATGCATATTGGTCGTAATGCCTGTAATCGTTTTAATTGTCTATTCACGTGGCCATGTATCGTGTTCGTATCCCACCGGCAGTGTCCTCACTGCACGTACGCCTCCGCGGACACATTTAAGCTGAAGCGGCACCTGCGCACGCACACTGGCGAGAAGCCCTACAAGTGCGACATCTGCAACAGATGCTTCACGCAGTCCACATCGCTCAAGTCGCACAAGTGCATACACGACGGTAAGTTATGTTATGTACTCTCCCAAAGCCCGACACGATTTATATTTTATTCCACAAGTCCCCTCTATACATTTCCAAGGCGTTGTCAGGATTTTATCCAGGGTAGGGCAAAGGCAAACAATTTTGCCTTTGCCCAATGAGGGGGAGAGTGCACGCTGCAATCCAACAGCCGCTGGGCGAACTCGACTGGCCATGTACCCCTCTCTCACAGAAGACTACCTTGAAATGTACTGCATTTCCCACTTTATCTTATTTCCCTAATATACGTACGTGTTTCGGTAGTGAGTGAGATGTGCCAGAGCCCATCCCCATCCTATCCCTCCCCATTTCCCCAACCCTATCTCCAAATCCATTCCTATATCCAAAGGTAGGCGGCGCATCCGGGGGCGTGCCAACGTTTGTCATTTTGGACTAATATTGGCACGTATCACGGATGTCTATGGGCTACAGTATCCACATACCATCAGGTGGACTGTATGCTCGTCTGCCATGTTCGTCCATAAAAAAAAAAAAATCCAGTGTGGGGCAAAGCAAACAATTTTCTTATAATTTAAATAGAGGTAGTGTAATGCAGAAAGTGTGTTACTTATTCTTCCCTGTTGGGCAAGCGCCCCAACCTGCCTCACCGTAGCTACGCCCTTAACCCCTCTAGGGAGGAAAGAAGACTTGAAGGCAAATTTTGTAACTTAATTATTAAACACTTCATCCGTGACATATTTAGTCAATAAATTTTAATTTTGTTAATATTAGGTAGTTGGATAAATTCACGGCCTTTTTATAGTGAAAATAATAAAGACTTTTTTTATATTACATATATTTATTTAACGGAATATTGTCCATTTAATTCAATATTTCGCCCTTTTTCTGGCAGAGCCATCCCATGCGCTATAAAAATTTTGGGGTTTCTGAGCGATAAACTGATTTAAATGATTTATTTATACAGGCTTCTCTTGAATGTAATTTTACTCCATTTAAAGAATTTTGTAAATAGCGGAATAAATGATAAACCAAGGTGCTATGTGTGGACTGTATGGAGGATGCATTAAAACTTCCCAGCCAAGGTCCATCAATTCTTGTTTAGTCATCAAAGATGTATGCGGTCGTCGAGCATTGTCGTGATAGAAAACTACACCTTTTCTATTCATTAATTCTGGGCATTTTTCTTCAAGTGCTTTTTCAATTTTACTAACTGCTGACAGTAGATATCAGAATTAATCGTTTGACCCTGTGGCAAAAGCTCATAAATCATAATACACAATGTCTTTCGAGTCCCACCATACACATAACATGACTTTGTTCGGAATGAGTCCTGGCTTTGGGACTATTTGTGATGGCTCACCTCGCTTAGAATTAGATCGTTTTCCAACATTGTTATCGTTGCTGATCCACTTCTCATCGCCTGTTATCAATCTCGTCAGAAATGGATCGATTTCATTTCGTTTTAGCAACATCTCACGTATGGAAATTCTATCCACCAAATTTCTGTCATTTAAGTCATGCAGAGTTAAAGTCAGTTTTTGCAGGTGATCCAAAACTGTTGAGTGGTAAATGCTAAACTCTTCTACAATTTGATAACTGCTTATCTGTCGATCTCCTTCAAGTTTTTCAATGATAACATCAACATTTACCTTAATAGAACGACCACAGCGAGGTGCTCCTCTAGGGTATGAATGCTTCTAGTGCTCGAAAGGAGATTTGTGGTGTTTACGGAGAAGATACTTTACCTAAAACTACTGTAAAAAACGGCTCAGTCGATTCAGGTCTGGTAATTTTGATGTGAATGATGCTTCATTCACATCAAAACACATGATGTAGTTTTAGGTAAAGTTCTCCGTAAACTCCACAAATCTCCTTTCGAGCACTAGAAGCATTCATACCCTTGTCGAAAAAAAATGTAAAACATATCTAATTTTCTCCTAATTAATGAACTTCCATTTTAAAATTGTTAAAACACATGAAAAGATAAAACGTTTAACTTTTAATTTCAATTTGCCGCCATTCCAAAAAATCAGCTGTCATACGCTATAGGGGAAAGTCCTCCAGTACCGGCCGGCATCCAGTACCGGTCAGTTGCAATTTCCAAAATTCTACAATAGCTGGGCAGTTATCGTCATTTAAGTAATACGGTCTCACAAGTGTATGCCTCGCGCGGTGGCGATCTGTCGCGATCGGCTTACTGTCACTGCGAAGATTTGTGTTGCGCGCAGTGAACGTACGATACACAACTAAAGTTCCGTGGGTGATTGCTGTAGTTTAGACGACGAGCTCGAGAGAAGTCAAACTGGTATGTATTCATTATTTATATAGCTATTATAAAATATGTTTTACTTCGAACTTTATGCTTACATTCTTGTCTGTGGTCGAACATAATATTTTATTCCGTTCCCTACAGTACCGGCCACAAAATTGTCCTCCAGTACCGGCCACTGTTTAAGTTAATTTATGTGTGGTTTTATTTGCTTATAGGTACACAAAGATGCCAGACAATAAAAGTGATGGTGAGATGAAGAAAAAGAAGGGCACCTGGGATCCTGCCAATATGCATAAAGCCGTGGAGAAGGTGCTGAATAATGAAATGTGTTGACATTGACCAATCGGTTGATAATTTTAAAGTAATAATTACAGAATTGTCACCGGTTCCTGATGCTTCGAAAAGTAGAGCTACTGCATGACGTCATAAAGCTGAAAGAAGTGAAATCTACACAAGTTCTCCATACAAAAAGGTGCTAGAACAGAAAAGAGCAGATAAAAGAAGAGTTGAGTCAGCTAAGCGGGGCAAGAGTTTGCTTTCAGGACAAGATGTCAGCAAGAAAGGCAAGAGTTTGCTTTCAGGAAAAGATGTTAGCAAGAAAGGCAAAAAAACAAAAAGAAAACCAGAGTCCTCCCCACAGATCGATTCAGGAAGAGACAATTTGTCCTTTGTGCCTTGAATCTCATGAAGAAGATTGGATACAATGTGGAAACTGCAAGATTTGGGTCCATGAGGCTTGTGCAAACATATCAGAGCTGTTAAACCAATATATTTGCGATTATTGCCTCGTATAAATGTTCATATTTTTACTGGCCGGTACTGGAGGCCAAATTTTTTTAGTTTGAATTTTCTTTGTTTTGGAATTTTATTAATAAAGTTGACTATTTCTAAATATATCGATATTTTATTATTTTTATTTACAGCACAAGAGTTCCTTTACTAATATCAGCAGGTATTACAAATGTAACCTAAGGGATTTTTATTTTATTCCAAATAAACCTTAGGGTGACGGTACTGCCGGACTCTCCCCTATCACTTTCACGCCAGTGATCAGTGTTGCCAGAAATATAGCACGCTAAACCCAAAAAGGCCGCGAACTTTTCAGACTACCTATTATATTATTTAATTTTAATTTAGATTTGCATGCCAGTATGGTAAAACTTCTCAGACCATTTTTTTTTATCAGACATCAGAATAACATCCATGTAACCAAGTTTTACGCATATGAATTCATTCATTCATCTAAAGTCAACATAATAACACGGGTCTTTCAAGAAGTGCGCTTTAGTTTTAAACATAAATAAAACAAGTTGTATAATTGATACCGCTATATATATTTTTATTTGGAAGGTATATAGCATTACATAGCATTAATTATGGAACATGATATCGGCCAAATGGACGCCGCGGCTACGTTGAGTGACACGCATTTGGTCCAATTTTCGATGACTCGATCGCGTAAATCGGGCTCGATTTCATTATTGACGCGGGTCATGTTGGCCTTTAAGGAATTATTTTTTTGTGGTTGATTTGCATACACCTGGGGTTTAACGTAACCCAACTAGAAAAAGTTTAAGGGCGTTAGATCAAGCGATCTAGTTGGCCAGTTGATGTCGCCGCCTCGCGAGATAATGGAGCCTGCGAACTTCTCCTGCAGAATGTCCATTGTGGCACGTGGCGCCGTCTTGTTGCAACCACATATGGCTAATGTCCATATCATTTAACCGGGATCACAAATTATTGGTTAGCTTCACCCGATACCTGTCGCTCCTTGCTCATTTTGGAAGAAGTAAGGACCGATGATGCCTCCGGACTAAAATTCACACCAAACAGTGACTGCATTTGACTGAATTGACGCTCTTGAATTTCCCGTGGATCCTCATCCATCCACATTATTATCACGCACACTGTCCCGAACAGCAACAATGTTTTCGATATACCCTGCGTTTCGTTGACGTGCAGGAGATGTTCGATCGGCTTCTTCGAATTTATTGATTAGACGTGGAATTGAGGACTCAACGGGCTAATTATTCTGACCATAAATTCCACGTACGTTCTACGAACTGAATAGTCATTTTAATAGTAAATTTTATTGATTTCCACGCGTTGTTGAATCGTGTAATTTTCCATGATTAAATGGTGAAACTCAATAAACGTCACTGTCAAATATGACAGATATATCTTTTTAAATATGGCCCTATTGCGGGCTTATAAAAATCGTGCGCCCCTTTTGAAAGACCTTTTATTGTAATAAGTAATGGTAAGACGTCCATACAGTTTGGTGACACTACTACGGCCTCAGGCCATTGAGCAGTAACAATGATAAGTCTATGATTCATTTCTTATACTAGTGGAGTCGCCGTATATTTTGAAGCCGTATATATTTGAGTGGCTAAAGTATATACCCCTATATACGTATATGTTAAGTCGCCGGTAGTGGCTGGTAAAAAGCTGCTGGGTTGGTAATAGTGGTAAGAAGAGCCGAAACTAGCATGTGGGAGATGCCCATAGTCAGCAATGGAGAGATGCAGGCTGATGGCATGACATGGTATGCTATCAAATAAGACTGAATACTCGTGCTTATGTATATACGTGTATGTGTACAAATGAAATGATAAACTTGTCTGCTTGTATAATAAAATAAGAAGCAAATCATGTCATTGTGAATAATTATAAATATACAGTTTCTCATATGTAGTTATATTTAGGCGGTCGTTAAATTCGTTACTCGTCTAAATCTGTACTTGTTTAATGTGCTCTGTACATACTGTGATCTATGAAATATCCTGTATCCCTTTTCTTACGTATGACGCTGTCTCTATCATCAGGTGATGAGATCGGATCGTATGTAGCGCCCCATAAAGTTTGTAGTCACCAATATCCTTTTTACTCATTATCCCTTTTCTTACGTATGACGCTGTCTCTGTCATCAGGTGATGAGATCGGATCGTATGTAGCGCCCATAAAGTTTGTAGTCACCAATATCCTTTTTACTCATCGATATAGGAATAGACTAGATGACACATCATACGTTCTTATCACAGAAACTTCTAGAGGGGGTGAAGCAAATGAGAAGGGGTTTATAAAAAAGTAAAAAATTTGAAACTTAATTACTACCCAATAAGAATGTCAAGTATCTAAATTAATTATAGAGCCATCCAGTGTTCGGTAGCAGAACTAATAAAATCTGACAAAGAAAGAAAGTAAGAAACAATTTTTTTATTGCCACAATGTTGTTTAATACAAATAAATACGAAAACTAAAATAGTAACATAGGTACTATTAATAACTTTAACTACGTGATTTAACGAGTATATTTACATATTTTATTTTAAATAAAAAAGATATATGGTAGATACGCTTTTGATCGATGGTGAATTTTTTTTACGAAAGCTTCAAAGTTATAGTTTTTCAGAGCGGCAGTCTCTAGCAGCGTGTGACGTCGCGCTCTTATTATTATTGCTCACATCCATGCGGTTTCCGTTTTTAGTATGAACTCCCACTTTGGATACGTCGGGACATTGTTGTTTATGTTTATAGCATTTTTTTATATGTTCAAAATGAGATATAAACAAAATAAATAAACATAGTCTATTTTGGATACAGATATTTTGGATTGTACCTAAATACAAAAAACCGAAGCTTCCTTTCCTATGCCTAAGGATCCAAAACTAAGATGAAGATTGGGCTAAGATGATAAGAGGTGAAAATCAATCAACTGCGTGTCGGAACATGCTAGATAGAATAAGGGATTCTGTAGTCTTATAAAAATTGAATCCTGAATAAAGTCATTTTTTTAATATTTTAAATTATTTGTGTAGTCACCTACTATTCAGTTTCTCTGCAACCGTCTGTGCATTAACTTGGTGGTTATTTCTCTTGATACTTAACTACATAGTGATCACTGCACGGCTTGTACCTTACTCCAGAATCATCTCTACTAACTTGACACATGTACAAAGAATGGCGCATAAAAATAAATGAAACTAAGTCTGCCCATGTTACATTTACCAATCGCAAAGCTACATGTCCTCCGGTGACTCTAAATAACATACAATAGCAAGAAGCTGCTCTTCATTGACGTTGTCGCTGGCAAATTGGTCAGATGCAGTCGCCGTAACTTTCCGCTTCCTGGATAGACTACAAGAAGGCATTCGAGTCGGTCCCCCAATTATGACTCTTGAGGATCCTCGAGCTGTACCGAATTGACGGTGCAGTTCGTCTCCCTCGACACATGTATGGGGCAGTGGAGTACGATCCCTAGTTTTTCAGGCGATCGAATGACGACTGCGGATATTCAAATTCGGATAAGCAGTCCGGGCCTTGCACGTCAGAACGGATGTGAGTGTCTTGTATATTGAAGCGTTATTTTGATACATCCGCGGTAGCTTCACTGTTCTGAGCTAAATGAGTAATAAATAAATATAGGTCTTGCAATAGGATATTACAGGATATTAGTTCAATTTTAGCGAGGCGTAATGTAATGACATAGTTGTTTTCTTCTCAAACGAGCGGGTTCTGAGCAGGTATGCTGTGTAATTCTTAGATAAATCGATACAAAGAATGTACGTATGGGTTTTTATGTCTGTAATGTACCTTCTGTTGTGTTTAAATAAATAAATAAACTTAAAACTTCACACGCCAGGAAAATAAAAAAAGGATATTGTGAAAATTCGAAGAAACTTAAACCCAATATAAATTTCTTGGTAAATCCTGTTACTTGAATATTTTTTAATTCATAAGTCATAATTTTCAATTCGCTATAAATAAAAGTTCGTCGCAGTCGTCTAATAGCATGTTTGCCTGGTGCCGGATTAGATGAGTCCCGAAATTAGACTACCTCGGTTTACTAAATTTGACAAATTTAAATACAAATTTGACTAGTAACGAATTTGATGATCAACTAATAAACCGTTATTACGGTTTATTTATCATTTATTGTTATTGATTAATATTTTTTTTAATATAATGCGATCAAACCTTTCAGTATCCACTGCAAGATATGGGCCTCTTCATGCACATCGTCTTGTACATAAGACATATATGGCCTTAAAACGCCACACTGGCTAAACGGGTTGGCGAGTCCACTCTTTCAATCCAGGTGGTGTAGTTCCTCAGGGCTTCTGGTAGCGGCTTTGTTATCTCTTAGTCGCCTCTTACGACACCCACGGGTAAAGATAAGGTGATGGTGTTCTATAGTCGGCCGACACCACACGGCACATTAGTTAAACGTTATAATTTATTATCCATGTCCAGTGTCAGTCAAGCCGGTGTACAAATGTGACCTTTGCCCCTCCAAGTGCGGTCGCCAGACAGACCTGCGCACGCATATACAACGACTACACAAATCCGACAAACCCCTCATATGTATGCGATGTGGCAAGTATTTCCCGGATAAATACTCCCACAAAATGCACAAAAAGGTAACTTTTTTTTTATAGACTATAAATTTTATAGCCCACTATAAATATTTTTTTATTTATAGTGGGCGGACGAGCAAGCGGTCCCATGTGATGGTAAGTGGTTACCGCTGCCCATGGACACCTGCAACACCAGGGGTATGCGGGCGCGCCGCCGACCTTGCAAAATCACATCTCTCTTGAAGAACCCCATATCGTAGCACGTGGTACTAGTACGATAGTACAAGTTTAATTTTAGGGGGTAAGTGCACGCTACCCCCGCTGGCCTCGCTGGGCCCCTAATCCAACACCCGCTGGACGCACTCGGCTGGCCTCGTTACCTCTCTATCTTGTCAGAATTACCTTGGAATGTACTGCATTTCTTGTAATGTACTTTATCCAATTTCCCAATACGTACGTGTTTCAGTAGTGACTGACACATGGCAGAGCCCATTCCCATCCCATAATATCCTATCCGTCCTCATTTTCCCAACCCTATTTTCCCAAAATATTGTCACTCACTACCCAATATAATGAAATAGATTAAGTATTATTGGTGGCAGCAAAGTAGACACCGACAACTGTCAAATACAGGTTACTGCACTAAATCCTGAAATGCTCCAATAATTGTGTTTTATGGGTTGAATATATAACTTTATTGCACATAATATTATTTCTTAAAATATAGCAACGCATAAAGAGTTCACTATATTTTTATTTAGTATTTTTACATTTTAACGACATAGAATATGGAAAATTAAACGAGTCTACATATACGTTAAAGTATATGTGATTTCATTTTTTTGATTCTAAAAACTTTCAGTGTCACCCACGTATACCTATTTTTTTTTATGGACGAAGGCGGCGACGAGTATACCGTCCACTTGATTGTAAGTGGATACTGTCGCCCATATACGGATGTATATGGGCGACAGTATCCACTGGCAATACGGGCCAAAATTAGTACAAAATGACAAAGGTTGGCACGCCCCCGGAAGCGCTGCCTACCTTGGGAGATATAGGAATGGATTTGGAGAAACGGTTGGGAGAATGTTTTTTTTTTTGATCTAGCGCGTTTTTCCGAAAAGCATGCCAAGAGAGCATTGGTAACACTGGATAGTACTTCTCTATCTTGACTGTGACATGTCGTTGTTTCTCTTACAAAATACACTAGTATTTACACGATGCCAACACCGTGCCAGCGATACTGGCACCAGCTACTGTAACCGAGTAATCCGTTATTATTTTTATTTTATGATTGTCCGTGTAAATCTGCCATTAGTTACATTTTATGGTTATCCGTGTAAATATTTATCTATTTAAACGGTTCTTAACGCGAATGGATGACCTTATTTATTTTACTCGACGTTTCGGTTGGGTTCCACCAACCATGGTCACGAGCTGACTGAAGAGCGGGGTAGTCCACGTCGAGAGTTGCGAGCAATTTCATCAACTACCCACATTTGGTTTTCATATTCCGGAAAGTTGCGGCACACAACACTCACAATATCAGAAGCAGCATCAGACGAAATATTGTGAGGTTTCATTTTATTAAATTTATTAATCACTGGATTCCATGTCGATTTCCCTGTTTTTTTAGTTCAATTGCTTCACGCACAATCCCGAAGAAATAGTGGCGATCAGTGGAGAGGATTTTTGGACTATCGAGGATTTCCAGTGATTGATCCCAACGTTGAATACATGGTCCGCTTTTGCCGATTTATTGCCATGGTCCGCCGTCTGGTGATTCTTCACCGCTGCGAAATGTTCTTCGACCCTTTCTGCCACGGTGCACTTTCTTTAATCTATGTAGGGACTACCACAGCTGCAGTCTATCTTATAGACACCTCGCATCTGATAGGGTATTACATCCTTTGGTGTGCGTAGGTTTTCACCTACTTTGGAGGACGGTGTATGTACTAATGGAGTATTTTCATAATGGCGTTTCAACTTTGTCCGTCACTCCTTTAACATACGGCATAAACGCCCGTTGTCTGCTGGCTGACCCCAGGATGTCTTTCTCTACGATAGCGCCGTGGTTGCCTTCCACTCACTTTATATCCATTTCATTTAACTCCCGAACAATGTAACTACTCATACTATAAATGTTCAGGCTCACAGAGGTCTTGTGCTCTAATATTCAAAGAAACCGCTATTGATTCTAGTTGTCGAGGGTGGTGATGAGAGGAGGCATGTGGATATCTATCGGTGTGTGTTGATTTTTTGTACACAGTGTGGGACAAGGACCATCTTCTCTAACCATTATTTTAACGTCTAGATACCCTTAAACTCTTTCTCCATTTCATATTTAAATCTAATTTTTTTAAGAATGGAATTCACGTGTTGCATATATTTTTCTACTTTCTTTGATAATACTGAAGGTGTCGTCAACATATCTTTTCCAAAGTCGTACAGTGTTTGGTCCAAGGCTGAAAGCCTTTTCTTCAAAATGTTCCATCCAAATATGGGCAATAACTGATGCAACGGGACTACCCGTAGCGACATCGTCTACCAAGAGATAGTACTAAGTTACTGACCTTGGTATAGGAAGTAATTGCCTTCCAGACCGTTTAAATAGATAAATATGTGTGAATAACGCTAAAATCTCAAATGTTACATCCGTGTAAATCTGACATTAGTTACATTTTTATGATTGTCGCTGTAAATCTGCAATTAGTTTAATTTTATGATTATGCGTATAAATCTGCAATTGGTTTCATTTATGATGTCTCCGTAGACACACGTAGGCGAAAAGTGTTTCAAATGCGAGCTATGTCCGTACGCGACGACTACAATGCGACAATTCAATTCGCACTTATGGAAGCACATGGAGCAGAAGCCGTTTGTGTGCGATGAGTGCGACCAGTCATTTAGGTAAATATAACACTTTTTTTGGTACTATTCTACCTCTTGGTTTTGAAAATAAATAGATATGTTAAGCTAACTGTTGTATTAATGTCAAACACGTTTATAACCATTTTGATGTAGCATGGAGCGGCTGTTTTTTTTTCGGAATGGCATTATTCTTGTGGCCTTTCAAGAGTCACCTGTCATGACATGTATAGTTTAGGGCGAGCGCAGAAGGTGCTCAGCCAGGAGCAGAGTGTATGCAGCAACGAGCCTAAGGGCTCACCCACCGGTAGACCAGCGGAAGGAACGCACCTCAGCTAAGGGCGTTGCTTTGGGAGGGTACTGCGGGATCGCGAATCGGTGAGAATATGGTGCGGCTGGCTGTCAGTTGAATATGACTAGTGATGTGCGGAACTTGAGTCGAAACCATCTTTTACGTTTTCGATTTTCGTTGTGAACTGTTTGTAATGGAATATTCGTTAATTAATTGAAAATAATAAGTTGTGATATGTTTATTTTCTACAAAATATAATATGATAACTTTTATTTTACTACACGTAACTATTATCATATTAATTGTTTTACGCGAATGCTATGCAATATGTAAAAATATTTGTTCGTATGTCTATAATAAATAAATATCATAGTGTCGGTTTAACATAAATCAAATTATAAAAATCTCTGTGTTTTCCTTTCTGTCACTAATGATAATACTTTAAATCAGTCGTGACCAAAGGACAGGTCAAAACTCTATTAATATAGACATGCGCGATATGTCAGTGACAGCCGCCATTTTGTTCAGTACAAGTGTGAATGCCTTGTATGCTGCCTGTGTCTTTGTACGATTCAATTGTTATCAGTAATTAAGTTACTCGTATGTTGTCTTTTCGATATATATTTTTATTGACTCTTTTTGTTATTTTCCTTTATTTTTGTTGCGCTGTGAAAATGCCCTGTTCTGGTTAGCCAAGCTCGTGAGTTTGTGGTTCGCTTAAGCCGCGTATCATTATTAAACATTTTAAACATTTGTTTATAAACATTGTTTCAGAAACAAAATCTACGTGTTTCAGAAACAAATAATATTGTTTCATAAACAAGTGATAATTGTTTCATAAACATTTACGTGTTTCGCATTGTTTCTAAACACGTTTCACTGCTCCCGCTCCGCGAGCGAAAACATTTTAGTTGCGCAGCAAATGTTTACTGATGTCGACGTGTCCGTGTCGTGTTTAGAAATATGGATTTAGAGTGGGACAACGATAAAATATTAAAATTAATTGAATGATACTAATGTAAAAAATTGTTTTGGGACGCGTCTAATAATGACTACAAAATTAAATTGAAAAAAAAAATAACGCTTGGGAAGAAATTTCAACTGCTATAGGCGTATCAAAAACTGAAGTGGAATCAAAAATACATATTTTACGTTCTCAGTTTGCTAGAGAAAAGCAAAAGCTGGGCAACAAAAAGAAGACTGGACATTCTCATAAAATTTCTGACATCCTGATATCCCTCTTTGTGAAAGATAGAAACAACGTAGATGTTTCTGAAACAACTAGAAGCATTGTATCTGAAACATTCTTTCCTAGTGAATACGTGGCTTTACGTGACCACTTCGAAAGGGAGCCAGAAAAAGGTGGAACAATGCTGCCTGTATCTCCACTTTGCGAATCAGTTGCGGAAGCTTTGTACATTGGACGTAATACGGTTACACGAATAACAACAGAAAAATATGGAAACCACTATATGGGGGAGAATAAGTTTCCACGCCTAATAAGAAACGAAAGAGGAAGGAGCCTGTAACGTGGATAGATGATTTACTGCAATACCAATTAAAAATGAAGACAGTAGAAACTCAGATGTGGATTTAGGCGCTCCGGACCAGTTATATCGTTGAATTATACCAGTAAGTAATGGTATAAGTGCTAATAACCTGTCCCACTTATAACCCTAAATGGTATAGGTGGCACTAGTTGAGATCAATTATACCATTATTTAATTTAACTACCCTGGGTAGTTAGTAATGTAATGTCCTATACACATGTAATCTTAGTGTACGCGCGCAGTGCCGGCGGGGTGGGCAGCAGGCGGCGCAGGGCGATTCCGCTAACCGCCCCCCACCCAACCACGGTTTTTTTTCCACGGGAGGAGACAATTAGAGGGTTGGGATGGTGTGGGATAGCGTCATAGTAGCGTCGGGCGGTGTCTTTTATATATTTGACGATGGAGGGAAGTTCCAAGTCCTTGTGGAGGTCAACGTTACGCAAGTACCATGGTGCAATCACGGCCTTGCGCACGAATCTGTTTTGGAGGGTTTGAAGAATTTTAATGTTGGAGGGAGCTGCGTGTGCGAACACAACGCTAGGTCTGATCTACCCATGACCACGACGTTCATGTTTTTGTTTTCCACAACAACTTCGCTCTCTATATATTTAAACCGTTCTTCGATATTCGGCCAAAAGAGGTAAAACTGTGCATAGACTAACAATCTTCCGGAAGTATGAATCCTTCGTCAAACCTAGGCTTTCA
The DNA here is from genome assembly GCA_914767545.1 of Sesia apiformis. Taxonomy (NCBI): domain Eukaryota; kingdom Metazoa; phylum Arthropoda; class Insecta; order Lepidoptera; family Sesiidae; genus Sesia; species Sesia apiformis. Next base: position 11,211,313 of record OU611963.1, on the reverse strand, counting down.
GCTCTTCTCCATAACTTATTTTGTTAATGATAAAAACAACCGTCATGATCAATCTGAGGAAAACGTGGCTTTTACAGCACTAATGACAGATTGCTCAAAGTCCGTAATTAATTTCGACGGCTCCCATTCGAGTATTTGGGACTTGATAAGCTCGAACATGGTAATGTAAGTTTCTTTTTTTTATTGGTCTAAAAACAAGTTTATGTGTGTAAATCTGTATGTACGTATATGTAATAATGTATTATATTTATTTTACCACACCATCTAAATTGTGTCTAAATTGCAAGAATGAAATAATCATATTGGGCAGGGTATTTCAACATCTACTGCATCCGTAAAAGCCGCAAATTTACTGACACCTTCCAATTTTCTCTTTCGCCTGGAGATGATAAATTTAACCATGTTGTATGACGGTATTACAGTGTCTTGAGTGAAGTGAAGCCCACTATTTTGGATGGAGATGATACAGTTTTTTTTCATAAACTGATGGAACTGTATCGTCAATAGGTGAAGCAGCTCTTTGTATAATGGAACTTTAACAATATTTTTTTCATTTAGTCTTTATTATCTGGAATACAATTCGATATGATCGCGTATTTTTTGTACTTTTTTTTTATCCTAAAAGTTATGTAATAAATCCATAAGTTTTACAAAATATATGTAGGCAAGCCAAAATAAATAAACGTCTAAAGATTTCTAAATAATTTACGTACCTGTGAAATAGTTATTGATCCCCTACATTTAGTTTTTTGATAATATTTGCATCTCCACAAACTATTCCCATTTTTATAGGTGACATGATAATAATATTGAAACCCATTAATCAATAAAACGTTTCCACCGCCACGCTTGATCATAATAATATCGTATTCAGCTTTTTAATACATTATCAACGAAATTTATTTAAAACTAGCTGTGCAATGCGTAATTTCTTTTTGTCAGAAACCTTCGCGGTCGTCAAAGTTTCACCGAAATTTGATGAATGGTTAAGGAACGCATAGAAGACGAACGAACGAACAAACAAACATTATTTTTTTATATAATAGACTAGCTGTGCCCGGTATGCGTTGCAAAGCGTAAGAATTTCTTTTTTTGTCAGAAACCTCATAGCGTTTTGTAACTGTTTATTATTTTATAAAATATAAACTATAAAATATCAGCTTTTTATTTGAAGTAAACAATTTACATTCTGTATATGGTTATATTCTGTGGGACCCGTCACCCGCATCATGCTTCGTGACAATTTGTATACTTAGTAAGTTTTTGATCGTTTCGGTACATGCCAGTCCATATGTCAAAACACAAAACTTAATAGTATTTTTAGAAATCGTTTTGACACCTTTTCGCCCAGAGCCTAGCATTACCCATTTTTTATAGCTCATTTGTTTCTCTTTTGAATTTCCGGTCATCGGAAATTCAGCGCCCCTGCAAATTTGATGCCCTGGTCGATCGTCAACCTCGCGCTGTCTTAACACCGCCATTGTATCTATGACTACATCTCCGTATTTTGGTTGATTGATGATGTAATGTTCTGTCCGTAGACAAAAGCAACTGCTCCGCCGCCACCAGAACCTGCACCATAACCCACAATACGTGCCGAAGCCTCCTAAAGAGAAGACTCATGAGTGCCACGAGTGTGGACGCACGTTTGCGTTCAACGGCTACCTGATCCGCCACCTGGCCGTGCACAATCTGGACTCTGGCACACCGGTGAGTGTAACACACGCATGCGCAAACACACACATACACACACACACAACCCGAGACGCAGATACACACAAAACCCACCACACACACGTGCGCGCACTTACACACAGTGAGAGACCACTCAGGGAGGGAAGTTCCAAGTCCTTGTGGAGAGGTGCACATTGGGACAGTACCATGGGGCAGCTACGGCCTTACGCACGACGATTTCCAGGCGAACGATTTGCGCAATACTGTTTCGCTGAAACAGTTACCTACGGCGGAGGCTCCTGCATGATGTGGGCTGGAATTTCCCTACAGGGAAAAACCGATCTCGTTTTCGTGCCTGGGGAAGCCGAAGAAGAGTTGTGGAAGAGTTTCCGCTATTAGAAATGCTGCAAAACACCGTGTTTACTGCTGTACGTTTCAAGAACAACTGAATCACAACACGGGCACTGATGGCCCATGCGTCACCATCGTGGCGACAGGCTCACCCCAGTTTACTACTTGTATTCTCTTATTATTTAGATTTCTGTGGTGGTGACATTACTTTATTAAAGTAGCAATCCATACAACCGTTACTGTGACATCATCGCCTACATAATATTTTCTTAGGTTTTCGCGATTACTATACATAGCAATTAAACAACTTTGAACGGTTTAAATCGCGTATATTTGACATTATTTATATCCCGTGATGACGTGATGACCACGTGGACGTGGTCACCCCCTGACCACGTCCACTGCAAAGTGTTCGAAACGTCGGGATATAAATAATGTCAAATATACGCGATTTAAACCGTTCAAAGTTGTTTAATTGCTATCATCGCCTACATTTCACATTTATCACTATGTCCTAGTTCTTTGTGAAAAAAGAACAATTCTTTTATTCTCTCTTTATATATTTCCAGAACATAGCGGAAGTGAAGTCTGAAATGGACGAGAAAAACGTCGGTATGATCATTTTATTTATTTATTAGTTGGCTTAACAACTTCGGCTACCACAAGCCCTGAGGAACTACACCACCTCTAAGAGAGTGGACTCGTCAACCCGCTTGCCCAGCGTGACGTTTTATGGCCACACACCTCTCTGCACAGGACAATGTCCTTGAGGAGGCCCACGTCCAGCAGTGGATACTGAAAGGGCTGGTTGCATTGCATTAACAACTTTGACTACACAAGCACCGAAGAGCTTTTATTCAATATTAACACACTAGCTACACTTAACTACAGTGCGTCAAAAAAGAGTATAAATTAGGCCTAGTATCAGTAGTCCGGTTGACCGGACTGTTGAGACTTTTCAGTCTCAGTAGTTCGGTTGCGTGCATCAAACGAACGTCTGAGCCGCTCTTATAAATTACTTTCATTTTTTTTTAAATAATTTTAGCCCGAATTTTTAATATTAAAAAAGAACACGTACATACGTGCAGTTACATTTATTTTTTATATTCATATTTCATTGCAGTGCAGTGGAGTCGCATGCTCGCTCCTTGCTCCACCTTGCTCGCGATCTTATAGCATTGACGTTATCATATATTCATATTTAATGTTACAAAAATTTTGTGTTCAATTAGATCAGTCGATCAAACAACTTTCGTTCTGTAGTTTTATTAGGTACTCACCGTGCAGTAAACATTTTACATTGACAGTGACATCTTGCATTGACATTATTATCCCTTTACATCTTTTTTTTTGGTCCTCCAAGAAAATCTTTTTATCTCTCTATTTCGTACATTCGTTGAAGAGAGTTGTATCGGAGTTTTCGTTGTCGCATGGGTTCAGTGTTGCATGTCAGTGTCATCCAGCATAGCAGGAATTCATGCAACAGTCACAGAATGCCAATTTTAGGACATTCAAAATATTTTGTTACAATATTTGCATGGACGAATTAAATGAAAAATGGGAAATCGAGAAGTAATTCAAATCCTTGGAAGTCGCGATGGTATGCAATTGATAAATTATACTTGAAAGTTGACAACCCATTAGAGGGAAAACCCTGCAAGTATTATGCTGAGGTATTAGAGTATGAAAAACAATTTGAAGGTCTGAAGCGTAGTTCAAATAGAAAATTAAACACGTCCATACAAAGATGGCCAAACATTTATATACCGGTTTTTAATGACAGTAATGGCCATTGGGTGGCCAGCATTCATGGATTTATATTCTGAGTCTATCCATAATAATCCTGCTCTGACGAAATCCCAAAAATACAGCATCTGAAGGGCAGGTTACGTGGAGAGTCTGTAAAGCTTATACAGCATTTGCACATAGCACCAGAAAATTGTGAGATTTGCTGGGAATTATTAAATCATAGGTATAATAATAAGCAGCTTCTATTAAATAAATCAAATATTTATGTGGCAGTCTAATTGTCAAACACAATCTACATTTGAAGGCTGTATTACACAAGTATGGAAACGATTCACGCCATACATAAGTTAGGCGTCGATACATCTACATTGGACCCTATGTTAGTTTACATTTAAACTTGATTATGAATCATATTAAGACTACATACAATCTAGATCAGATCCGCGGTTGAACCGCACGACAATGCACGCACGCGGTGCTCGCATCAACATCAACAAAGGTCATCAACGTCGAAACGGATATCAGCAACTTCTTTGGATTCACCTATGTATCTGAGATGCTCTATACTCTTGCCTCGACTTTCACCCCGTACTATAATGTACTCGTGTTTACAATAGCGACACTTGCCAATGTTCCCCGTAATAAGCAAAAAAAGCTATCGCTGGCGTATCGCCCCAAACAGCCACGTCGACATCGACGTTTTTTTATATGTGACTCTTTAAAGGCGGCATAAAAGAGAGGGGTTTTCGACACAAAATCTATTATATCTCAAGAACCATTTAAGATAGAGACATGAAGTTTAGCATATACTAATAAAACAATTAAACACGTCTATCGGCGTTTTTTGATATTTGACTTGGAAGGGGGCATAACGGGACAGTTTTCTACGCATTATCCCGTATTTTTTTTTCAGGGGGAGTACATTACTTTTAAAACAAAATCCAAATAAATAAATATTTCCTATTGAAACAAACTAATTGTACATTCCAGAAGAACACTGAGTGGACGGGGCCGATGTGACTGGTGGCTTGGAGCGATAACGGCTGGTCGTGGCCCGGACCCACCGCGCGCCGCGTCCTCACTGCCGTAAACCTGCGACCACCCGCCCGCCTTCGTTCTGGATATGGAACATTTGATCTGGAAATAGAAATACAACACAAAGAAAACTTCTGTGGTATCTTAGTCGATAAGAATAGTAGAATAAGATTTATAAAATATTGTTTAGAAATAGTAAAAGATGTTACTATTAGAAATAAGAAATAACCAAAAACCTATGAATATGAATACATAAAATATCTGTGTTAAATACATATAAAATTTATATTTATATACTGCTGAGTCAAATAAGTACTAGGAATGGTTCAATAAAACAATTGGTTTAATAATCCAAATTTATTTTGTCGCCTTCAAAGTAGGCTCCATTTGATGTGATATATTTACACCAACAAATGATCATGTAGTTGAAACACTTCTTGTAGGCACTTTCCGGTCTGACCTTCAGCTTCTTCAGCGATATTTGTCTTGTGGCATCAATGGAAACAAAACTTCTTCCACGAAGCGAAGTTTGGGAACAAAAGAAGTCACACTTGGTCATTATATCTGGCGAATTCGGTACTTGGCCGATGACATTCGTTGAGATTTTGGTCAAAAAATCGCGGTGTTCTTTTTGAAGGAAATTTAACTTCGAAGAACAAATCGTGCCGCGACGCGTTTCAAGCCTAATACATCAACTAAAATGGTGCGAACGGAGTCATGGATTCGTGTCCAGGTTACATAGTATGGTATGAAATATGGAGAAAAATTACATTCTTCCCTACTAGGAGGGATTGACCGGTAGGGATAAATGAAACAGGTGGATTGTACAGGTACGATTCTTATCTAAAGCAGGGGTCTCCAACAAAGTCCATCAAAAAGTTTCACAAAGTCCCAAGAGCCAAGACCAAAAAGCTTTCATCTCCGGAACGTCAAATGGAAATGATTAATTTGCATTTCAGGGATATTTTTAAAGAAAAATATAAAAACTCATCTTTTTCTGGAATTCAACAAGTCTTCCACTCACACAGTTTGATCAGTTGCATAAAGCTCGTGGCTTTTTTTTCCGCTTTCGGAACTACTTATGGATCTGTGTGAAAAGACATTTTCCGAAATGAAATACACAAAAAAAATCTACAGATTCAAGTTATCTCATTAAAATTATTATTAAAATGTTTAATATTATACTTTAATACTAAATTATGTATGAGAGTGGTTGTGTTCTTTAGTGAATAATAACATTTGATTTTTTTTTTGCTTTATTATAAAATAAAGGTAAGTGGGTCGGATGCCAGGCATGTCCAGCTCCCTGCCGCGGGCCGGATTGCAGGAGCTCGCGGGCCGGTCTTGGCCCTTAATTATGGAAAATAATACGAAATAAAATAGATAAATAAATGAATAAATACATAATTACTGATTATGTTCCTATTTTCACAATAACTGAGACTGTTTAGAAAATTAAGAGTTGACCAAGAAATTATTTTGGACACGAGACTGATTTATGTTACATTAAGACCTTGTTTTGTTAATATAATATTATATTATCTTAAATAATTTAATGTGATTGATAACTTTAAGAGTTAAAAGGTCTTAAAAATATTGAGACTCATAAATAAATGTGATTTTTTGTGATTTTAGTTAAAGAAGAGCTGTTTAGTTTGTTACAACTTAATGTTGGCATTCATAATGTTATTTATGGTTGTAAACCAAATAAAAATTAAACTAATATTCTCACTTATACTAATATTCGAAAGGTTTATTCTGTACCCTAGTGTAGTCAATAAAGTAACACAATCAAGATCTATATGAAGCGCACGATCGTCCTTAGGTAAAACCCAGAGGTCACATTCGTGACGTATGTTTTTCTCAAATGGTATGGTAGGCGAATTATTAACTATTTTTTTGGATTAGTTATCAGTATAATAAACTCAAAAAACTAGAAATTCTAAAAAAATCCTACAGAAAAAAATCAGGCTCGAAAGGCCTATTGCGTTTTGATTAGCCCCTGTTTATGTATAGTGTGCGGCGTTGACGTTCGTAACGGCGTACAGTGTTATAGTCTTAAGATTTTTTTTATTACTTATTAAATTAAAAAAAGTTTTAACAATAGAAACTGTATACCCTTATGTAAGAGGCTCATGCATACCCATACATAAGCCAGAGATTCGCATCAATGAACGAATAACAACGAAAATTACTTCAGACATGGTAATTCGAGTTCCCGCCAAAAATTCTCTCATTCTACTTCTGTGTCTGTAGTTTCATTTACATATTGTTAATAAACTAATGCAACGTGAGAACATGTTTGTTTGGAATTTCGTATACTTTAATAATCATTTAATTAGGTTCGTGACGTTCATGTTGTTCATGTGACGTGAGCAAAGGGACCTTATTTTTTTATATTAATGTTACTATTGTCAATTTCAATGCCAACCGATTTTTTTATTAACCTGTAACCCTTAATTCTTTTGTGACAATAATATTGTAACATACAAGAGTATATTTCATTAATAATAATTTATTATTGAAGATATTTTTTACTTTGGAATCTCTTTACATAGGTATAGGTAAGTACCTATTTATTCTCATATTTCATTATTATTAATGATAATAATGAAACTCATTTTCATATTTCTATTATTATAACGTATTTTTATTAATGATTTATTTTGTTTTGGTAAAAATTGTACATATTTACCAACATTGGGTGTGTAATCAATATTGTTACTCTGCGGAGCTAAACTAGGCAATTAATTAATTCTTTAAGAAATTAAGAATATATTAGAAATTAAGAATATATTAGAAATTAAGAATATATTAGAAATTAAGAATATATAGAGGATATACAGGATGTTAGTGACATGCTATCGAAAATTAAAATCAGGAGTTCAGTACATGATACTGAGTCTCCTGGCGTTGGAATTTTTCGTTGGTCTTTTCATGATTTCCACGATTTTTTTTGTGCATTTTATTACTAATTACAGCATGGTATCACTTATGTAGTCGACTCAATTCGAATTAAAAGAAAAAAAAAAACAAATGACGATATTTAACATAAATCAGCAATGTAGGTAATTCATATCTCAATACACACGCGATTTGACACGATCATGTTTTGCGGCCGAGTTCAAAAACAGGTCAACAAACTCAGTCTAGTAATACCTACGTTACTAAACATAAAACTGGAGGCGGGCGCGCACTGGTGCTAGAGTGACGTAGTACACCGTAGGTACGTATTACGGCACGTGTAATCAATTAAATAAACAGATGTGCACCTGTTGAATACTACAAGTTACTTATTAGACTTTCATTAATAAGTAATAGGAATGTTATTTTCTTTACATCCATCGCATTCCAAAAAAAAAATTATAATTACACTACCAAACGTTTTAAATAAAAATTGTTTATAATTTACAAGTAAAGTATATCTTTTTTATTTTCAAGTCTTCCTTAGTAAGTATTTTTGCAAATATTTTTATTCACTCTACTTACAGGAAAAACTGTTATCGTACCTACATTTAATTGCAAAACACCAACGATATTTATTTGGTGGAATTTAGTCCGTATTACTTTTTAACATGTCACATCTACATTTTCTAGTTTTTGACAATTTCTTAGTCCTTTGATATTTGCTGCTTCGAGCGCAATTTAGTCAATTTCTTAATTTTCATTTTTAGTTCTCGTTTGTCAGTTGACAAATTCAAACATTTACTAAAAAAAAAAGAGTGCTCGAGTGTTATTAGGTAGTGAAATTGAGTGTAAAATGTCTCGTAGTGGAAATGGATTACATTTTAGTGCTCGTGAATGTGGACAAATGATTATGTGTTGTAGCGAAGCACGTGGGAACGCACAACGAGCCCTCCGCCTTTACAGGAGCGTTTTCCTACTGCTCGCCACCCAGCAGACAGTCGTGTGATAACCAGTACATACCAACGTATCCGTTGGACTATTTTCTTTGGGATTATGTGAAAGACAGAGTGTTTGTGAGTGAATGCCATTCTGTACTTGTACGTACGTACCTATGTTGATAGTGGAGCCGCTTGTCTGCACATCGTTCGCAATACATTGCGCGCTTTAAAATTACATCATCGGTAACCCATCATTGTCGACATGAGGGGTACGTGTGATTTAATAATAGATATTATTTGTAAGCTTTTCACAGTTATCGATAGTATGTCCCTTACACCCTGTATAATTAAGAATATAAGAAATTAAGAATATATATATATATATATATATAATATATATATATATATATATAAATAAATAGAAAATATTCTTTAAGAAGTTCCTTTTTTTACATTAAAATAAAAGTAACTGTTCATGTGTTTTCTTTTGTGATTATAACAACCTCATAGTAACAACACTGTGTTACTGTGCCATTTCAGTATCCACTGCAGATATCTTTTTTCTGTTGTCTTCGTCTGCCTTAGAAGAGCATTTCATTTTGTATTCGCCTATATTGCCACAAGGTGGTTTAGAAAAACTCGTGCTGCAATAGTTTCTTTTTTTGTTTTTGATCTAGAAACAAGACAACGGTATTGTGCAAGTTTCTTTGCTTTATTACTCAGCCACTCGTTGACTCTTGCAAGACGTTTTCTCCTTTTCTTTATATTTTTATTGTCTTCTTCTTCGATCAAACTAACATCGCGCGTGTTCAACTATTTCATCTTGGTTTTTGGGTATATTTTGTAACTGCTGCAGTATTTGTTAAACCATTCTCATTCCGTGTGATTCATGTTCTACCTTCGTCGTTATTTTAAGCAGGTAGTTGGATTGGCTGTTGTACTTTGGCTTGGCAGTTACCTTCTAATACTTAAAGGTTTAATAACCCTTCAAGTTTAATAACCATTCAATAGATTTCAAGCATTAATAAGGCCTGAAATCTATTGGGTTGCAATTTGGACAGAGTCTGTAGAACTAGAAGATCTCGATGAGCCGCCTCAAAATAAATATAAATGAAACAAATAACTTCTTTAAGTAAAAGTGGGTAGTTTAATAAACAATTGCCATTAAAAACCTACCTGAGCGGTTATTAGCATAATTTACTTTTTCTTGAAAATTTTCATTATGTACCTACTAGTTTTACTAACTTTTTAGCGCGACTCTTTAAATCTCAGTATTTTTTTTTATCCTGAAATGAAATATTACTTTGATAAACAATTTGATAAACTAGTTTCATTAAAATAATAAAGTAGTATTAACTGTATTAAACAAAAAAATCTGCCAAAGATTGGGATTAATATGGCCCTAAGATGTAATGTGATGGTACTATATTATTCACTATACATATTTATTAAAAAATGAGAAATGTAAAAAATAGTCATATCATATTTCGGTACGGCTATTTTCTATTATCCACATATTCCAGACAATAATAACAAAAAAGAGCCATAACATAGGATACAACTATATTCTCTTCAGTAAAATCGTAAGCAAGAGATGAAGTTGGGGAACATAGTTATCACAATTCATAACCTATGTTGGAACTCTTTTTTAGATTACAAAATTTCTCAGCTTAAATTGGTACCAATCCGACAACGCAGATGTGTAATATTGCTTTGCACACTCTTCTATCTTATACGATCCCTGAAATGCAATGCAAGTTTCGGTTTCAGAGAAACTCATGACCGCTATCCTCGTTCCGCTGAAAACTCCACACTCTGTCTTTGGTTTCATGACTAATTCCTTCGCCGCTTAGGCAATAAGACCCTGGAAATCGCTCCCCACTTACATATGGAAAGCTCTTAATAAAAACAGTCTCAAGAGGAAGCGTTGGGAACACTACCACCGAAATTCACAGAGCTAATGGTATTCTTCTCCTTTTTTCTCTATATTTATATTATATGTATGTATATAAGTATTGTATTTACGTGTGTATTATCTTATTCATATGTATGGTTAATATTTTTAGTACCTATGTATATTTATATATTTTGTCGTATAAGTAAATTTTCAATGTATTATTATATTATTATTATTATTGATACAGATGAATTAAGCTTTAATATTTAATATCTTCTGCACCTTCTTAGGTAAATGTTTCTCTTTTAGCCCACCGTCGCGCGTCGACTGGTAGACAATGCCTTATTAAGGCATTAAGTTCGCCTCCGTACAATATCGTGCAAGAGTAAATAAATAAACGTGCCTCCCGCATTTTTCAATGTGTGGATTGGTTATGCTGTATGTATTGAACTAATATTTATAAGATAATTTTAATAACTGTATTAAACGTTAATAACAGTTTTTTTCTGGTTTAGGCTGTTTTTTTTATAAATATTATCACTTTAACCCACTGATTGACATAGGTACTAGAATATTTTGCACTATTTTTGTAGGACCTTATATATTTAGTGCGAACTTTAAAAAAGCCAGTCTGCCCCCTAATGAGCTACTGACAATAGGGACAGGCCGAGCCAAAAAGCTTAATCTATCTCCGTCGGGGACACACGTCGGGGATAGACCGGAACAAACCATTAACTCCGGTACAGGGTAATGACCGGGTGGCAGCACGCGGCGCGGCGCGCCCGACGCGCGTAGTAGAATACAACTGCGCGTATAATATATATAATATATATATATATGTTTCTTTGTTTGTCCCGTATGCGTTCCTATACCATTCATCCGATTGCGATGAAACTTTGGTGAGTTGTGCGCACGCCCGCGAAGGTTTCTATATTATCGCATTAAATTGAAGAGCACGCGAACGAAGTCGCGGGCAACAGCTAGTAACATAATAAAGTCGTAACAGAGCGGTGTCTCTACATGGAATGTTTTTTTGGAAAAAATCGTTGCAGTGTATGAACGACACAGAACCCAAAACAAGCATTTTTACATTTTTAGATTTACAACCATTCTGTCTGTCTGAACGAGCGACACCCTAAATCTACTGGATGGATTTTAATAAAACTTGGATAGTTATACCTTATGGACCGGGTTAACATTTGGGGTGCTTTATATCTAGATCGATTATACAGTTCCCACGGGAATCACAAGTTCACTCGAACGAAATCGCAGGCACCGCTAGTGAACAATAAGTTCTGAAAAAAAAACCTATTGTGAAAACTGGTACATTCGATTCTGCTCCCGACACTGAACAACCTGATTTCAATTTTTGCATATGCACGTTGTATATGCGGATATATATACACAGCATGTATCTGTATATATCTGTGACATAAGACATTTGCCGAATATTTAATTATTCTGAGCGTGCGAGGGGATTTTATTAGATACATTACTAATTTTAAAATCGCCGTGAGGCGTACATCAAGCACCTTTTCATATTTTAGACTATCTTCAATGTAATCATGGTACATTTAGAAATAGTGTAATAGAATCTAATTCGATATCAGCCTATAATGTCCCACTACATGACTATAATTCCCCACGATGGCCTGGTGCGGATTGAACGCATGTTTTTTTTTTAATTTCCAAAGCTGTCCGTTTCCTCACGATGTATTCCAGCACCACCAAACTAGTGATAATTTATAAAATCCGTACGTAAATAGAAACTTAGTAGTAGTGGTTGAGGATTTTAATTCACGACCACACGAATAAGAGCCGAGAATACTCGTAGATGCCCCGAGGCGATCACACCTCTACTCGTACCTATCTCTAGATTACACTCGCAATTCAATCGGACAGGATCGAATGAGGTGAGATGGCAAATAGAATCTGGCACATTTGTATGTACGGACATTGAAGGGAATAAGGCAGAGCTGAGGAATGTAATTATATTTTACGATAGTCTTCTGTGAGAAAGAGATAGATATCTTGGCCAGCCAGGTGCGGGCTTTGGCAATGCAATCTGCATCCTCCCTCTACAATTAATAATAGTATCATCGCAATACTATTAATTGTAGAGGGAGGTCAAGCTGTCTCTCCACTGCTCGCTACCTCATACAGGGGCGGATTGAAGCCTCATGAGGCCTGAGTTAAGGTTTGCTTCAGGGTTCTTTTAAGGTAGAAAAACTCAACGTCCCCAAACTTCCAATAACATATTTAGGTCCTTACCTATGAAATTGCCTTTTTATATGAAAAATTCAAACTATTGTTTTTGTATGAAAATTGATGACTCTGCTATAGAATTCCCGGGGACGGCAATCAATGGATTTTCTGAAGACGTTTTTCACTGCCTCATTGGAATTTAATTTTTTCCACTGTAAAAATTATCCAAATTCCTAAAAAATGGAAATCAGTAGGGGCATGGTCTGGAGAGTACGGTAGGTTGTTGTTTCATAGCGAACCTGTCCATCATCGTTTGCATTTTTTCACAATACTTACACATTGCATTAATTGTTGTGCCAGATCTCAAGAAATTGTAGTGGATAATACCTGCTTAGGACCACCATGAGCTTCTTTCGACTCAGTTTACATTTGGGACATTGTTTGTGTTAACGACGGAATAAATGAAAATGTAAAAAGCTAGGGTACTTGCATATGTATAGCTGATAGTTTCGCTTGTATAGTTGTTTCTCTTTAGTGTCTTATAAATGTATGAAAATGTATGAATATCTCTTAATATCGTTAGGTTTACACTATTTGTATAATGTCCGTTTTATAACTATGTATTGTGTAATTGATATTAAAATGATCCCTAGTGTGTCTTTTATTACCCTATTAGGATAATTATTGATGAATAGGGTAAGTAGGGCATGCTAGGGATAAGTTGTGGGCGCTATGGCGTTCGGGGAACAACTGAGCGCTCCGCCACCTTTTTTTTTTTTTTTTTTTGTTAGGAGAGACAATCAGGAAAAATCCTGCATGGGACACCTGGTACCATCTAGTCTGGCTGGGCCAGCCTAGGTGGTACCAGGTAGTGTCGGACTCCTACCGACTAAAAAACCTGATTGCCTCAACATCGTGTATGTATAGTTCTTGTGGCCCTAGTGGCCTTTCAAGAGTCACCGGTCGCGTTGATGTAGGGCGAGCGCAGAAGGCGCTCAGCCAGGAGAAAAATGTGCGTTGCAACAGCCTAAGGGCTCCCCCGCCGGTAAACCGGCGGAAGGAACGGACCTCGGCTTAGGGCGTTGCATTGGGGGGATACCGCGGGATCGCGTGTCGGCGAGAAGCGCCCAGGCATGTGTCGATGCCTAGTGAAAGTGTTGGCTGAGGGCCGGTGTGTGTTAACGGTGTAACGAGGGGGACGTCCACGTCTCGGCCGGCGGGGACGGTGTCTGTGTACTGTGGTTTGTGTGGGAACCGCATTGGCAGCGGTGATCGGGTCGTCGGGATCGTCCAGGATGTGCCGCGGGCGACGATAGCGCGGAGGGGCACTCCTGTCCGGTATGTAGGTGAGGGAAGAGACAATCAGGGGGTTGGGATGGTTTGGGATAGCGTCATAGTAGCGTCGGGCGGTGTCTGTTATGTATTTGACGATGGAGGGAAGCTCCAAGTCCTTGTGGAGGTCAACGTTGCGCATGTACCATGGTGCGGCCACGGCCTTGCGCATGAATCTATTTTGCAATTTTTGGAGGATTGCAATGATGGAGGGAGCTGCGTGTGCGAACACAACGCTAGCATATGTCATAATGGGACGGACGAGAGTTTTGTACAATGTCAACTTATTTCTAAGCGACATTTTACTTCTCCCGCCTACGAGGGGGTTGAGGCGACCGAGCACAAAGGCGGCTCGGTTGCGGACGGTTTTGACGTGTTCTCGGAAGGTCAGTCTATGGTCTAGAGTGACTCCGAGATACTTGGTCTTCCTGACGAGAGGAATTGTTTGACCGAAAAGGGTTATCGGAAGAGGGGACAGCTTAGGCCTACGAGCGTTAGCCCTGGGAAAAGGGAAGCACATGGCTGCACTTTTCGTCGGGTTTATCTCTATCCTCCACCTCGCAAACCACTCACCTAGGGCGGTGACTGCGCGCTGGAGGCGTAGAGATACCATACGTAGGTTCCTATCTGAGGCGTAGAGGGCGGTGTCATCCGCGAAAAGGGCGAGCTCTATTCCTGGGGTGTGGGGGATGTCGTTAGTGTAGAGGGAATAGAGCGTGGGTGCTAGAACGGAGCCTTGTGGGACTCCAGCTCTGATTGGGCGGGGGCTAGACAGAGTGCCTTCGACTCTGTAGCGAAAAGTGCGATCGGTAAGGAAGTCTCTGATGATGAGAATGAGACTTTCTAGCACCTCCAGTTGGTACAGTTTATAAATTAAACCGTTGTGCCAGACCTTGTCGAAGGCCTTCGCTACGTCGAAGAAGACAGCTAGGGTTCGGAAGGGCCTCTTTTGATTGAGACGCGGGAGTATGTGCTCCGTTATTCGGTGCACCTGTTGGACACACGAGTGCTTGGCTCAAAAGCCGAACTGTTCGTCAATGAGAAGCCTTTTTGAGTTAATGTAACTCAGCAGGCGAGAATGGAGGACTTTTTCGTAGATTTTAGCCATTGTATTCAATAGGCTAATGGGTCTGTAACTAGAGGGATCCGAGCGATGTTTGCGCGGTTTGGGGATGCCGATGACGACGGCTTCTTTCCAGGCGACTGGAAAGAGATGATTTCTCATGGCGGCATTGAGGATGGCCACGAGGAGAGCGATCAGATGGATCGGGAGGCTTTTGAACACCTTGTTGGGTATTCCGTCGATTCCAGGAGATTTTTTGATTTTGAGATTTTGGATAATCTCCTGGATTTCTGTTACCGTAACCGGTAGAAGGGAGTCAGAGGGGGGGATGGAGGCTCGACGCCCCACCTCTCCGTCAACCGTGTCGACGTGGGATTCGTCCACCGGCTGACGGCTAAGGGAGCACTGGGCCTCCAAACTGTCGGCTAGGCATTCGGCCTTCTCTGCATCGTCAAATGCGGGAGGTCCGTTTGGTCTTGTCAGTGGGGGAAACGAGGCTGTATTGTCTGTTTTCATAGACTTCGCCATCCGCCAGTAGGCAGTGTGTGATGGCGAAATCTCTGACAACAGGGATTCCCAACTGTGATTTTTGAATTCAGCGATGCGATGCTTTACTTCCCTTTGTAAGGCTCGCATTCTACGCCTATTCTCGTCACAGGGGAAAGAGTCATAAGCACGGATGGCTGCGTTCTTGTCTCTTAACAGCTCCCTTATGTCCTCAGGCAACTCCCAGCGGCGATCGTTCGCCGCTGGGACTCGCCTGGAGGAGCTTTGGATTAGATCCTTAAGGTGGCTGCCGAGGCCAGAGACCGCCGTGTTTGTGTCATCCGCACTGGTCAGGTAGTCGGGGATAGAGTCGAGGTGGGGAGAGCTGGAAGCCTTAAGGGCTTCTTTCAGCTTGGTCCAGTTAATAATCGTCTTGTCTTGGAGAGGTGGATCGGTCTGTCGTCCTAGTTTCATGACTACGGGGCGATGATCGGAGTCTAACTCGGAGAGGGGTTCTATCGAGTTTAGACGTAGGGTAACGTTTTTGAAAAGGGCAATGTCAAGGACGTCGGGTCTGTGGGTAACAGTACCAGGGTAATGAGTTGGCGTCATTGGAGCTATCACGTCAAAGTCGAGTAGGTCAATGAGTCTGTAAAGGCGATTGCCGTTAGTGGTGGAGGTATGACTATTGAAGC
This sequence comes from Sesia apiformis, assembly GCA_914767545.1. Taxonomy (NCBI): domain Eukaryota; kingdom Metazoa; phylum Arthropoda; class Insecta; order Lepidoptera; family Sesiidae; genus Sesia; species Sesia apiformis. Next base: position 11,194,981 of record OU611963.1, on the reverse strand, counting down.
TGGGGTGCTTACAATTGAGATCTCCTGCCAGGATGACTGAGTTACCTAAGTCGAGAAGCGACTCGAGATCAGTCCTGAGCAGTGCTCTGTCGGGGGGGAGATAAACAGATGCCAGAGTGACAGGTTGATGACCTGTCATAGCTATACGACAGACCGAGGCCTCCATGTTAGTCAGTGGAGGGGTAGGAATCGGAATGCGCTCCGCCACCTGGCGGACGAATATAATATTTATAGTCCTGAAGCGGGGGACGGGGTTACGTAAATATGTCGCGCAAACCGCGCACCCCGTCCACTCGAAACCGAACGTTATAGCGTCATGATCTTATTAGATCCCTCTTAGGTTAATTTACATCCATTAAGTATCTCATAAGAATCCTATAAGAATGTGTATAATGTATAACTGTGTATTATGAATAAATGATCCCCCGCGGGGTAGCGGGAGGGGTACACATGTAGAAAAGAAGAAGGGGAAGCCAAAATGGAATAAAAGACGAACCATTTTGGGCTTCCGGCATTCCGATCAGCGGCACCACTCCGAACACTACAAACGGTCAACCAAGTGACTAGGACAAGTAGTAGAACAACAAGTACCTCTGCCCCCTGCCCCCGGCTCTGCTGATATTATCGAAGAAAAGGAAATAAGGCGTTATTATTGTACAACATCCCTATATATACAGTCCACATCCCCCGGCGACCTATAAGGTTGTAGGACAATACTGTCCTCGATCTGTTGAAGAGATCGCAGTAGACAAAAGTGTCCTCAACAGTTTGGCTGTGTCGCCTGGTGCCTCAATCATTGTGACGAACGTTTACGATTATCATACAAGATCCACTTCCCATCACAAGTGACAATACGATTCAGAATCCTTTAATTTCATTCAATGGCGATTCAGCAAAGTAAGGCAAGCTCTACCAGTGTCCTCACTGCACGTACGCCTCCGTGGACACATTTAAGCTGAAGCGGCACCTGCGCACGCACACTGGCGAGAAGCCCTACAAGTGCGACATCTGCATCAGATGCTTCTCGCAGTCCCAATCGCTCAAGTTGCACAAGCGATTACACAGCGGTAAGTTATATTATGTACTCTCCCAAAGCCCGACACGATTTATATTTTATTCCACAAATCCCCTCTATACATTTCTAAGGCGTTTTATCCAGGGTGGGGCAAAGGCAAACAATTTTGCCTTTGCCCAACGAGGGGGAGAGTGCACGCTGCAATTCAACAGCCGCTGGGCGCACTCGACTGGCCACGTTACCCCTCTCTCACAGAAGACTACCTTGAAATGTACTGCAATTCCCACTTTATCTTATTTCCCTAATATACGTACGTGTTTCGGTAGTGAGTGAGATGTGCCAGAGCCCATTCCCATCCTATCCCTCCCCATTTCCCCAACCCTTTCTCCAAATCCATTCCTATATCCAAAGGTAGGCAGCGCATCCGGGGGCGTGCCAACCTTTGTCATTTTGGACTAATGTTGCCATGTATCACGGATGTCTATGGGCTACAGTATCCACATACCATCAGGTGGACTGTATGCTCGTCTGCCACCTTTGTCCATAAAAAAAAAAAAGCTTCGACGTGTGTTTGCAGTTGACTTTCATTAAACTCATACGGTACCCACTTTCCGTGCTGATTCACTTTTCAGATTTGACGCAAATGAATCAATATCGTTTTGTTACTTACGCCGAAGCTGCTGGTAATTCAGACGTGGTTTGAGATGAATCCGCTTCCACTATTGCTTTCAATTCGTCATTATCGACTTTAGTTTCCGGTCGACCACGGGGCTTGTTCGTGAGGTCGACATTTCCAGAACGGAAACGATCAAACCAAAAACGCACCGGGCCGGCCATTCGTTTGCGGTGCTTGGCCCATATACTTCGTTGATATTGCGTGCCATCTGTGTGTTGCTACCATACCACGACGTAACTCATATTCGAAAATAAGGCATTTTTTTTCCATGGTCGCAAACTCAACGTATAACGGAAAAACAAATGTATACTATATGTTGTAAATGTTGTAATGTTTGTAAATTTATACTTGATTTTGATTTGAAGAATGTCATAGCTTTAAATTGTAATTAAAACCAAATTGAAATTCCAAGTCAAACGCAAGATAACGCAAGATAAAGTGGTACAAAGTGGCCACTATGAGCAAACGGGGTGCTTGGGTTTTTAGAAAACAAACTCGCTCCGTTCCCTACCTAGATGGGCAAAGCTTTAGGCACTGCATGCGAAAGTAACTGTAGATTACCTATTCAGCTTGTGACAATTTTTCTTCGATATTTAGTCCTTTGAAAATAAAGCTGTCGTTTGTCAATAAGAGGATAAAGCTGGAATGAAAATTGATTTTGTTAAAAAGTCCTCTTGTGTTCCGTGGGTTCCGTTATATACATATATAAATATAAGGTGAGTTGATACTTTTTAAAAATTTGTAGCCGGTACGAAGAAAACTGCATGACAATTATACCTGACTGCTTGAGTTTACTTCATACGCGCTAGGGCCAGTGTAATATTTAGGTTTGTAGGTAACGTGCCTCTGCACCTGCACGGTCAGTATCGCGCACGCTCGCGCTCATGTCTATGTGTGAATACGAACGTTGTTCGCCATCTCGCCATTCTCATCGCAACCGCTTTGCGGATCGCAATTCACTTCAGTGTAGTTCATCCGTTCACTGTTCAGTAATAACGTGGAGTTCGCGCGGCGAGTACGTTTTGCTTTATCGCAATCAAAACATAACCTCAAATCATTGTTATCGTGAAAACTTTCATTGTTACTTTTCAATTAGACTTTTTGTCTCAAATCGGGAAGTGCGCGTGCTGTATTTGGGACCTTCTCATTACAAATTTTCAAAGTGTTTCCAATTGTGTTTATCGGAGTCGGCTCGCGTGTGTACTGTTTACAAAGTTAGTAGTATTGTTTGATTTTGTGGTGATCGGTTTGTACCAAGTTTGTGCGCATTTCAACCGTGAACTTGTTGCTGTAAACGAGGCGCCGTTGAGGTGAGTCCTTGATACAATGACAATGACTACTCGTATTTTGTAATGACTTAATGAATGATGAGTGGTAATAGGTTATCGGTTAATCTTATCCGTTAATCTGTACTGTTGTTATATCGTTAATTACTATGGTGTTAGTTCGTGCGTAACATCGCAACTTCTCATGTATTTGTGTGATTATTAAAATATGTGTAGTTGGGAAACGATACATTGTTCATATTATTATTTTATTCTAGGTATACGGATATATTTTAGCTGTCGCATCTACTACCTGTTGAATGCTATGTTATTTTGATGTGTCTATTATTAGTTCCCCTTGGTAAGGTTCAAATATCTTTAAACATAATTTGTTTTTACCCACTGCTAAAATGTGAATATTGTGTGATTTATTAATTACATTGTATTAGCATGATACAGTACGATCAATATAAAAACAGGTTTTAATGTAAATCATGTTATGATTAAACTAGATCTCACATGTATTCCTAAGTCTACTTAGTATAGGTACCAATTTTTTTTAATAATATTATTGTAACCGGTTCTCTCAAATTTTATGGTAGTCGGCGGTTTCACTTAAACGTTCGTTCAAAGTCCAAACGACTGCAAACTAATTTCAAAATAGGTACCTAACTACAAAACAACAAACCAAACACTTGCACTGCAGTATTTATTATAGTTATTAAACAGCTAAATAACCACTTTATTTACAACTGGTGACCCATCCTGAATTCGCTCAAATGATACAACAATATTAATGATTACCTAGGGAATCCAAACCATTAGACCACAGACCAAACTATTTATTCTTATGCTCAAACAGCCTATGTCTATCTGCATTAGTTAAGCTTCCTAAAAGTGAATGAATTTTCGAAATCGGTGTAGTAGTTTTTGAGTTACGATATAAAAATCTTTATTATCATAAGAAAATGTTCACTAACAACGAGGAAAAGAATGTAATTAAATAATTTACATTTTTTTTCCACAGCCGACAATATGCATAAAAAACCTATATAAAAAAACAAGCATGGAGTATTAATTTCTACAAAGAGGAACCGTCACTAAGGAAAGCAGTTTTTAATATGTTAACCGTTACACCCTTATTCCCCTAGGTAATAAGTAGTTCGTATACCTAATAGTCGTAGTAGTTCCTACATTAAATAGTTCGTATAATAATTATGTTTTTCTTGCCATATCCCGTTCTAGGACCATGGCAAGGTTAGATTGTTGGTATTTCTTTATGCGAATTTTTTGATTCTTTAGGAAAACGTAAATTGTAGTGCACGTTTCCAACCAGTATCTTTCTAACAAGGACACATGTGTTATACTTGTATATTTGAGTAAAATTCTATAGTTTAATCTCCCTGGTTAGTGTTTTTGTTTGTTAAGTAGGTAGTTGTAATTAAATAATAATTTCATCACTTTCTTTTTGGGTAATTTGTATGTCTTTTAGGCTAGTCTTGGTAACAGCCCCACAACTAAACAATGTAGTCCAAACGTGGTTTTATTAGTGAATAATAAACTGTGTAACAAACTTGTCGCGGTAAACATCTGACCACTTTACGTAACATTCCACTGAGTGACGATATTTTTCATTTCAAACGATATCTATGCGGTTTAAAAGTCAATTTGTTTGGTATTCAAAATTAGGACCAAATTTTCTTGATTCTTTTTTTGTTATAGTTTCTTTATTAATAGTACTTAAATGGTTCATAATTTCTTTTTTATTTTCGGCAGAAAATATTTTCGAATTGTTTTCGTTATATTAATAGATAAAAGATTGTATTGAAACCCTACAAGACAAAAACAAAATAACTTATTATTGAACGGCTAGATAACCACTTTATTTCCAACTGGTGGACCCATCCTGACTTCGCTCGGGCGACACTACAATATTAATGATTACCTAGGGAACCCAAACCATAAGAATACAGAATTTATTCTTATGCTCAAACATAGCCTACGAGGGGTGGCTGATAAATAATCTACCTAAGTATGAAAGAAAAGACTGCATAGGTAATATGGGTAGTATAGTCTCCTCCGATAATAATACACTGGTTACATTTGTCAATAAGTGACATCAATGCAATGCAAAAAATGCAATGCAACCAACCCTTTCAGTATTCACTGCTGAACATGGGCCTCACATTGTTTTGTGCATGCGGGATGTAAAACCTTAAAATGCCACGCTGCCCAAGTGGGTTGGCGAGTCCACTCTTTCAACACCCATGGTACTCTTCCATAATCGGCCGACATCACACAGTGACATCAAACTATCAAACAAATATTTGTTCATAATGATCATTTACAGTGGCTTTCAAACTCCTCATCAGTCGAAAATCTGCGTCCTCTTCATTTTTCTTTCAAATTTCTAAACATAAAATAGTCACAGGGGGTCTAGTCCACTATAAGGCGGATCATTGATTTCTGTGTAGTCTTTTTTATTTAAAGCCGACTGCAGCCGATTGTGTGGACTGGAGCATTGTCGTGCAAAATCAAGATTTCTTTATAAAGTTTGCCTCTTTTTTTATCTTTTATCACAGTTTATGCTCGCAGTTGGCCTAGCAAGTCGGCAAAGTAAGCAGTATTTATCGTAGTATTTTGTTGGCAGGTAATCTATCGATATAATCCTCTCCACATCCCATAAAATGGTCACCATTTGCTTGCCGGCCGATGGTCGAACCTTGAATTTCCATGAAGGCCTTTATCCCTTAAATTTCCCTTGTAACGATTCTTGTTTGCTTTCGGGGTCCCATTGGCGAATCCAGGTCTCATCACAGCTCACTATTCTTGAGATAATCTCTTCCTCTCTATCTTTAATCACGTTCAAAAATGCCTCACTACTTTCGACGCGTAGCTGTTTGCCAAACGGCGTCAGCATTGTGGGCACCCGTCGAGCGTTTATCTTAGACATTCCTAAATGTTTATGAATAATTACGTGAACTCGTTCCTTGCTAATTAATGCCAATATCTCTCACAATCTCCCACTATTTAATTCTCAGATCTGCGAGTATTAATTCTTTCTTCACTTTACCCACAGTTTCTTCCGTGACCGCCGAAACAGGTCGTCCACTGCAGGAATCATCTTCCAAGCTCTCACAACCATGTTTAAACTGCTTTGACCAAAACTTTATAACGAAATCAGAAGGGCATGAATCACCAAATACATTCAACATGCGTTGTCTGATCTGCGAGCGTATTTCCCTCTTTGGTTAGGAATTTAATAACTGCTCGGTGCTTAATCTTAATCATTTTACTATATTCCTCCGATTTGTTGAATACAATGAAGTCGCAATGTAAAGCCAAACACTAAAACAAATGAATGCGGGTATTTTAAAAAAAAGAATAAACAAATAATACGATGCCAAAGTGGCCAGTATCCTTTTGGTAAATCAAAGTAGATTAAGTTCAAGTTCAAATTTAGCTTCAATTCAATGAATTTTCAAAATCCGTCCAGTAGATTGTGAGTTTACCTCATACGTACATATAAAAAAAATAAAAATTAACAGCCTCTGTTTATAATAGATCGTATCCATTCGAATTGAATTTTTTTGTTATAGAATAGATGGCAGACGAGCCGGCGGGCCACATGATGGTAAGTGGTTACCACCGCCCATGGACACCTGCATCACCGGGGAGCTTGCGGATGCGCTGCCGACCTTGCAGTATCTTGTTCACAGCTCTCTTGTAGAACCCCATAACGTAACCGAAAATCCTCAGCTGGCAGTTCATTCCACAACCCGTACTAGTCTACACACAGCTACTGTATGTCAAGGAGCGGATGAACCGCACGACGATGACAAGCGGTGCCATGGTAAAAATTGAACAGCTCTTCCTGACATTCCCCATTATAAAAGCGATAGACAACGCAGAGAGACGCATCATCTCGAGCGATTTTAAACCACCTGTGAGAGTGGAATCATCGACAATTCGGATAGCGCGTCGTTGGACGGAGTCAAAAGGGTCCAACTGGTACTTGAGTGCACCGGCCCAGAGGTGTGAGAAGTACTCCATGGATAGAAGGAAAGAGAATTGAAAAATGTGATACCTAACTTTTTTTTGATAACTTTTTTTCTCCCAATGTAAACAGTTTTGTATAAGCAGTCGATGTCAATTGAACTCGTCATATACCTAATATATGACATCGTTTTTATTATATAATCTAATGATTACAAATGAACAACAGTAATCAATTGTAAACAGTTTAATCAACGGCTCTTTGAAACAGAAAATGAAAAAGAAAGAGCATACCATAATACGGTGAGTTAGTCTTTACTTCACCCTAAATTACAATCATGTTCTACATTCTAAAATACAAGTTTCTAAATGTCAGTATCATAAGCCTTTCTGAGATATCGATACCATTGTATCATTAGATAACTTAGAATGAAGGTCAAGTATCCCAGAGGAATTAATAATCTTAGGAAAATTTCAAATAAATAAAGTCTGTGAAGTTTACTTTGTACTACATAAGTCTCCATATAAGACGTTGAGAGAAGAATTTATTGATAAAGACAATGGTCTGAAATGTCAGAAATTTGTTGTTTTTTCTCTTAAAAAAAGACAGAACGTGAAGGCGAATAATTGTAAAATTCAATTTTTATTGATTGATTAAAGGAGTGAGACACAAATATAAATAAATAATGAGAGAAGATTCGCACCATGAGAATAAAGCATTATTTCACCTTTCAAGTACTCAATAAATATGATAAAGTCGTCTAAATTCATGGTAGAAGTATACGTAACATTAGAATATATTGTACATATAATATTTTACTTCTAACAAAACCTAATAAATATTTTCAGTGGTTCGAAATTATCTGAAGACTGAAATTCCATTAAGATCTTTCCGATAGGCAAATTGAATTGTACGTAAATCTATTCCGAGTTTATTTCATTGAAGAGGATAGTAATCGATAACTGATAGAGTTAAAGCCGCCAGCGAGTAAGATTGCTAATCTAACTTTGATAATGTATGTAGGTACATATGTGTGATTTTACTAAATTAATCACCCAGTTATCAGATATTTCGTATATCTAATCAATCATTCTAAATGTTTGATAATAATTTTAAGTTGATTTTAATAAGTCGCATTTTATTGTATGGGGAAGGTGCAAAAGAAAAAAAGAAATTGCATTTTACGTCAAGTTCAGAAAAGTTGGAATATATTTCACATTTGAACTCTTTTTCGCCGAGAACTTGGGAACGACTTGATAATATTCGGATACATATTTCATGTTGGAATACTGAATGTATTCGATATAGGTGAGGCGACGACCATTTTTTTATCTAGACGTCGTTGCAATAACTATCTAAATGTTTCTCTTATCTCCTTCATTATATTATTTGATTAGAGAATAAGAGGGCGGGCAATCACCCGAGAATCTATAATAAATGTAGGTAACGTAAATTATAGTATCTGTCTATTTGATTCTATTTCTGCTAATAATATATGCATATAAAAATTTAATCAAGAAATAAATGTGAATATATAAACTTAGAGGCTTCTCGGAAAAATCGTTTAAGACGAAACCCACCTACTTGATAATAAGCATTATTATTGGTAATGAATTTAATCTTATGATAATAGTTACCAAGGTAAATGATAAGTCTTATGATCAGTAGAAGATAAAAGCTGATGTGATGATTGATCCGAATCAATAAAATACATCCTATAATCAGCACTCTTGGGATTTCCATCATGTTTTCACTAGTATTATTTAGCAGTACTTTTTGGGTACATTTTTAAGATAAAATCTTTTTATCAATCACGAAAAAAAATAAATGAAAAGAAAAAGGTTTATTGGATTTTTTTTTACAGTGTCGTAATTTTTTATCCATTGAACCGATTTGGCTCATGTACGAACTCACTGAGATATAGACTCAACTAACAGGAACAGGAATTAACGAACAAAAGTCATTTAAATATATATTAAACAGGATAGAGCTTAAAACACTGCCCCTGGGGCACTCCGAAGGTAATGTAACTTTAGACCTGAATGTTGAACCTATTCTGACCAACTGCTTACGACCAAATAAATAACTGGAAAACCATTGTAACGCGGCACCAGTAATGTCAAGGTGTTCTAGCTTTTTAATCAGTATGTTATGAGAGACTGTATCGAACACTCGCTAGATTTATGAAAACTGCAACAATTGTCTTCTATGTTGTTAGTTACGTACTCCGTTACATTTGCAATAGCGGAACTAGTTCCGGTACCTTCTCAAGAACCATACTGATTATTTAAAAAAACTGTCCTTACAGAATGGGTAAAGCCGCACTTTCACGACTTTTTCAATTATTTTTATGTAGTGGATCGCAGCGAAATTGATCTATAATTAGAGAAGTCTCCTAAAACTCAAATTTATAATTGAAGTGAGGGATGATAGCAATATTTTTTTTTTGTCTTAAATATTTTAGAAGTGAAATCACTAATTCGAGATGAATTCGAATTCGATGATCGATATCGATGATTTTACTAATTTCATTATTATTAGTTGGTTTCATATTCATCTTTTTTCTTTCGATCAGTTGCGTCGTTTATAATTTACCAGATCTTACTAACATTACCTAATTTGGCTTGAACTTTTTTCTGAAAATATTTTTACCTATCATTTTTTATTGATCCATTACATATTTTTCTTCATTGTAAATATTAATCGAAAACATTGTTAGGATTTAGTTTACTAATTTAGTTTGCAGAATGTCGCGTTTACGGATGCAACAAGTGAGTTCATATGTAATCCAGGGTTTAAGTTTCACGCTCTTATGACTTGTTTTACTGTGAAAGGATGTGTTTGATTGTATGTGACTTTATAATATATTATTGAAAGTAATGAATGCCTTAATCTTATCGCGGGTAGCCGTATCAATTCCAACTACCAACCCGTAGTAAATTAATAGCGTTAAATGATCGTATCTTTGAGGATGACCACCACCACTGTTTATATTGAAGTCACCCATTAAAGTTATGTTTTTGAATGTTTTAAGACATTATCAAGAGATTCCAGAAACATAGTTACATTATGACAAGATGGTGATCTGTATAAGGCCAGTATAATAGTGTTATTACCTAACGTTAGTTGAAGACAATTTGCACCCAGCAACTCAACCTCCCGGCAAGTGAATTTAATTTTATCTTTGATGGAAACAATAACCCCGTCATCTTGTAAAATATTAATTTTAGTATTAAGTGATGACTTGATAAGTATCCAGAAAGAGTATGCAATGAATCACGACGTTTTATCCAGTATTCTGTGAGTATTGGGACATCAAAACTAATATCGAGTAGGTCCACTAATAATTGTAGATCAGATTTACCAGTCATTTATCGGTTTCTTTTTTCATGCTTTTGATGAATCGTGAATCTGGTTTGTGCTCGTCCACTTGACTGTTCGTTCGTCTGTAACATTCTTTCTAAAGGATCTATCTATGGTCATTCGACTTCAGTTCTTCAGTCAATTGAATTTTATACGGATGCATGGATGAAGCCTCATGTTCCGACGCATAATTCGCCAAGCTGAAGTCGCAGAAAGACCACGCTTTTGCGCACGACGATAAATTGACTGTCTCGGATTCTCACGCACACTGTCTCGAATAGCATCAATGTTTTCGATAGACCTTGCGTTTCGTTGGCGTGCAGGAGGTGTTCAATCGGCAACTGACCCGATTATTTAAAATGTGTTGATTAGACGTCGGATCGAGGACTCATCAGGCCGATTATTCTGACCATAAATTCCACGTAACGCACGGACTGTTCCACGAATTGAACAGTCATTTTGATAGTAAAGTTAAATTATTTCCATGCGTTTTTGAATCGTATAATTTTCCATGATTAAATGGTGAAGCTTCATAAATATTACTATCAAATATGACAGATATATCTTTATAAAGATGGCCGCTATATGCTTTTAGAAATCGAGCGTCCCTATTGAAAGGCCCGTTATAAAAAATGATGTGTACAGTACACAGCATTTTTTATAACGGGTCTAATTTACTCAAAACTCGAATAGAGTTTCTAAAAAGTTTATATTACGCCTCTAAATACCTGTGAGATACCTTATTTAGTTACATGTGCTTACATGTGTTGTATAAATACTTTTTTCGTTTTCTACGATTTCCTGTCTAACGCATTCCTTGGTCATTCGGTGAGATGTGTCTAAACTGTTCCTGCCACCTCTTGCACCTTCGCCTATGTCCATTTTCTTACTCATCGAAATTATTTTGATCATGCCTATTTTTTACGGCCAATTTTTATCGTATCATACAAAATTGTCTCCTTTTCATCGTAAAAAACGATAGAAATTTCTTAAATGTCTAATACCTGTTTCATTTCTGATAGGTAGATGTTTAACAGTGGACTGCAGCGAGCTGACTATGAACTGACTAATATGTACCTGTGATTTTTCTTGGCTGTCGTTGCTCTCAGCAATAAGTAGTAAATTTTCATCTATGCACTAGATTTCGTTACACCTTATTTATGGAGCTCACATAACAATATTTTCACATGTTTCTAGATGACCTAAATCCGATCGAACCCGTGCACGTGTATTTCGGGAGTGTCAACACCACACATGTTGGTTGACGTGTTCTTTATTACTAAAGTTATTAATATTTGTAATTTATGCTCTCCGACTGTAACACGCTATTGATGTGACGGCCAGTATGTTAATAATGTAATTTATGTAAATTTTTATGTATATCACAAATATAAATGTAATAAACATTTTTAAAATCGTAAATACTCTTTTATATATTAAATTTTCTCTTGTTTTTATGAGTAATAATGCCGTCCAGTGATATTTTTAAAAATATTTGGCAAATATTGCGATAATGTTTAACGCATATTATGTATAATTTTCGGCCGTGTGATGTGATGTCGTCAGTCTTTAGAATAGCATCAAACCCATCTCTTACCCTGGTTGTGATAAAAAGCGAATAAGGGATTACAAAGACGCTACCATAAGCGCTGAAGAACTAGATCAACTCTAAAAGAGTGGACTAGGCTACCCGCCTAGCCAACGCGGCGTTTTAAGGTCATACATTCCTCAAGCACAAGACAGTGTGCATGTACAGGCCCATGTCCAGCAGTGGACGATACAACGCCTAGTTGCGGTATAACACAGTGTGAGACACCCTCCGGCCAGATGAACCGACGAAATTGATGAAGTCTGCCGCCTGTATTTGGATGAGATCGAGTGCCATGACGAGCTTTGGGAGAAGCCTTTATCCAGCAGTGGGGACACACTGGCTGATGGTACGATGTGTATTATCTATATATCTAAATAACTTATCGACTATTCAAACTATGCACTGTCCACTTTGTTTTCCTTGAAACTATCAGAAAAATCCACGTAATTGAATTATGTTAATCATGCCGCCCCCCCTATGGCAGAAAAAGTAAAACGGCCCCAAGTTCCCGGCGGCTCCAGTCGCAACACCGGCGTGGACGACGGGCGCTGGTCGAGCGCTGGAGCCAGGGGTGCTAAGAATCTCCGGGCGGGATTCCACCGTCGAACGACCAGGGCTTTTGACATGGATCACCGACGTAGGTTGTCACTGGTGACTTACAACACGCGCACTTTGAGGACAGACGAGAAGATCGCTGAGCTGGAAGAGGAGATAGGCAAGTTGCACTGGGATATATTGGGGTTATCAGAAATCCGAAGAGAGGGGGAGGACACGATAACCCTGAAATCCGGCAACTTGTTCTATTACCGGGAGGGCGACCAGCAGTCCCAAGGTGGTGTCGGGTTTATCGTCCACAAGTCCCTCGTAAATAATGTTGTAGCCATCACGAGTGTGTCGAGCAGGGTCGCGTACCTTATACTCAGAATATCCAAGAGATATTCGTTGAAGGTCATACAGGTCTACGCACCGACCTCGGCACACCCGGATAACGAAGTAGAAGCAATGTATGAGGACATTAGTAGAGCCATACATGCTTCGAAAACACACTACAATATTGTTATGGGGGGATTTCAACGCGAAACTGGGCAAAAGAGGCGACGATGAGTTGAGAGTGGGGCAATTTGGATGTGGGCACCGGAACCAGAGGGGCCAGAGGCTGGCCGACTTTCTTGAGAAAGAGGGACTCTTTATGATGAACTCTTTCTTCAAGAAGCCGGCTCATAGGAAGTGGACCTGGATGAGCCCCGACGGTTCCGTTAAAAATGAGATAGACTTCATTATGGCCACAAAGAGACAAATACTCAATGATGTCTCCGTGATCCACAGGGTGAAAACCGGTAGTGATCACCGAATGGTTAGAGGCACATTGAATATAAACGTCAAGTTAGAAAGGTCCCGCCTGATGAAGTCTACGCTCCGACCTACTGCTGCCCACATACAGAATCCCGAAAGCTTTCAGCTTGAACTGTCAAATCGCTTCGATTGCCTAGAGGATTGCGTTGCAGTGGACGATATCAACAACAGGTTGGTAGAAACTGTCCATACGGTGGGGTCTAAATTCTTCAGACATCGTCGAAGAGATGGACCCCAAAAGCTCACCGACCACACCCTCGACCTCTTGGCGGAACGACGTTCGATGACACTGCAGACTCCTGATGACGCGGAAGCATATCGGCAGCTCAATAGACGGATTCACCAGTCCTTGCGACACGACATCCGTCTCTTTAATACTAATCGTATTAAGGAGACGATAGAGCGGAATAAAGGCTCCAAAGTGTTCGCAAGAGACTTATCTATTGGGCAGAGCCAGTTGACGAAGCTGAAGAGGGAGGACGGCAGTGTCACTTCCGACAAACAAGAGGTACTGAGGGAGATCGAGAAGTTCTATGGACAGTTGTATACCTCGGTCGCTAAACCTGTTGGCAACTTGGCCAAAGACCCAAGAGCCAAGTTGACCCGACACTATACCGAAGACATCCCGGACATCAGCCTGTACGAGATTAGATGGCCCTCAAACAGCTTAGAAATAACAAGGCGCCGGGTGAGGACGGAATCACTTCAGAGCTTCTGAAAGCGGGTGGAACACCGGTACTGAAAGTCTTTCAGAAGCTCTTTAATTCCGTCTTGCTCGAAGGTATTACGCCGGAGGCATGGAACAGAAGCGTGGTGGTGCTCTTCTTCAAGAAAGGTGACAAGACCTTGTTGAAGAACTATAGGCCCATCTCGCTTCTGAGCCATGTTTATAAGCTGTTTTCGAGGGTTATCACGAATCGTCTCGAGCGCAGGTTTGATGACTTCCAGCCTCCCGAACAAGCCGGTTTCCGAAAAGGCTATAGTACCATAGACCACATCCATACGCTGCGGCAAGTTATACAGAAGACCGAGGAGTATAACTTGCCATTATGCTTAGCGTTTGTGGACTATGAGAAAGCCTTTGATTCGATCGAGACTTGGGCAGTGCTACAGTCCCTCCAGCGGTGCCATATTGACTATCGGTATATCGAAGTGTTGAAGTGTTTGTATAACAACGCCACCATGTCAGTCCGAGTACAGGAAGGGAGCACGGAGCCGATTCCATTGCAGAGGGGTGTGAGACAAGGAGATGTTATCTCTCCGAAGCTCTTCACCAATGCGATGGAAGACGCTTTCAAGCTCCTGGAATGGAAAGGACTCGGCATCAACGTTGATGGCGAATGCATCACTCACCTTCGATTTGCCGACGATATCGTGGTCATGGCAGAATCGCTGGAGGATCTTAGCACAATGCTCGGAGACCTCAATCGAGTTTCCCAACAGGTGGGCCTTAAAATGAACATGGACAAGACGAAAATCATGTCGAATGTCCATGTCGTGCCCACCCCAGTTTCAGTCGGGAGCTCGATTCTCGAAGTTGTCGACGAGGACGTCTACCTAGGCCAAACGGTCCAACTAGGTAGGTCCAACTTCGAGAAAGAGGTCAATCGACGAATCCAACTCGGCTGGGCAGCGTTCGGGAAGCTACGCAGCGTCTTCTCGTCCAAAATACCTCAGTGCTTGAAGACGAAGGTCTTCGACCAGTGTGTGTTGCCAGTGATGACCTACGGCACCGAGACGTGGTCTCTGACTATGGGCCTCATAAATAAGCTCACTGTCGCACAGCGAGCTATGGAGAGGGCTATGCTCGGGGTTTCCCTACGTGATCGAATCAGGAATGAGGAGATCCGTAGACGAACTAAAGTCACCGACATAGCCTCTCGGGTTAGCAAGCTGAAGTGGCAGTGGGCAGGGCACATAGCTCGAAGAACCGATGGCCGATGGGGCAGAAGGGTTCTCGAATGGAGACCACGTACCGGCGGACGAAGCCGAGGACGTCCATCTGCTAGATGGACAGACGACCTCATAAAGGTGGCGGGCACCCGCTGGATGCAGGTCGCTGCCGATAGGTCTAAATGGCGGACAATGGGGGAGGCCTATGTCCAGCAGTGGACGTCTAAAGGCTGAGATGATGATGATGATGAATCATGCCGCCTTTAACATATAAAAATACTTTTCGCACTGCCGTTTATGCATTTTATCCCGTTACTCTCCTACTGGAAATAGTATAAAGTGGTATGGCCATTGCATAATATATTCTTTATGCCTCATCCTTCCCATGGTTGCTGATGTGGATTTGTGAATGCGTCATTTTTAACTGATGTTAACAAATGCCCATAGTAGGGAACCTAATGAGGCGGACCGTTCGTTTGCTACTTTTTTATATCATCAAAAAATAAACAATTTCGGCAATATGTATGTTTATGTACAATTGTGTATATCTATTACTGAAATTGTAATTATAGGTCTACCGGAATCTCATGGCATAAAAAAAAAAGTGATTTTCATATGGCAATGTCAATTATCACCTGTCAAATCAAAGTACGAGATTTGTCCACCGCTGCTGAGATTTTGTGATATCTTCTTGACAATTTGTTGTTTTTGTGAAAATGTCGCCACTTCGACTTCGACAAGCGAGAAATATTGTTTTCAATGTGTATAGTAAAATAAAGGAAGAAGAAGGCGTAAATCAAACTCAATCTTTGATTTTAAAGCGCGTCGTAGAGTTGACCGGTAAGTTGGACCGAGTTGTTTTGATACTTTTAGTTTATTTTATATTTTTCTTACTTAATTGTAGCTTCTTTATAGGGGTTTCCAGTACTACTATACGCCGAATCGTAGGTGAGGGCACATCGAATGATGGTGTATTTTCCACTCCTGGTAAAAAGAGGAGAGGGGGGGGGGGGGGGGAAGAAGAAAATCAACTTGGACAGTTTCGATTTAGAGTTGATTAGGAATAAAGTAAATGAATTCTATACAGTTCGGAACGAAATTCCAACAGTAATGAAACTGTTACAAATTCTTCGACAAGATATTAATTTCAACGGAGGGAGAGAATCTTTGAGGTAAGAAAAATATTAAGTAATAATCCCTCTCACTCTCACTCGTAAGAGGAGGCCTGTGCCCTGCAGTGGGATATAGACTGACGATGATGATGATGAATGACTAAGCTTTCGTTTGAGTAACATGATAAATTTTATTATTTTTTACAGACTTATACTTAAGGAGATTGGTTTTGAATATGTTAAATGCCAATCAAAAAGGACCATTTTGATGGAGAGAGATGACATAAAACTACAAAGATACAAGTTTTTGAAGCGTATAAAGGAAAACCGCGAGGCTGAAGAGCATAATAAATTGGATGTGATTTATTTAGATGAGACTTACATTCACGGTTCATGTTCTGTGAACAAGTGCTGGTAAAGCAAAGATATTTCAGGTCTATCTAAAAGTATTTCACTTGGAGCGAGGTGGATCATTGTAAACGCTGGTGGAGAAAATGTCTTCGTACCAAATTGTTGTCTGGTGTACAGGTCAACAAGTGTATCTGCTGACTATCACCACGATATGAATAAGGACAATTTTACAAAATGGGTGACAGAGAAGCTAATTCCAAATCTGACAAGACCTTCACTAATTGTTATGGATAATGCTAGTTATCATTCCGTACGGATGAACAAACCGCCCACACAAGCCAATCGTATCGCTGATATAAAAGAATGGCTTCGTGCAAATGATATACATTATGATGATCTTTGGCGTAAATGTCAACTACTTGAAGTAGTGAAACAAAACATGTCTGCGCCCTTATATGAGATAGATGAAGTATTAAAATCGCACGTTCACGAAGTTTTAAGGCTCCCACCTTATCATTGCACATTGAATCCCATAGAAATGATTTGGGGTATAATGAAGCAAAAAGTTGCTGATAAAAATGTAAATAGGCCTGCAAGTGACATTAAATTATTAACAGAAGAAGCTTTCTCACAAATTGGTGCAGAGGAATGGCGAAAATGTCGTGAACATGTAAAGAAAATTGAAAACGATTTCATCGAGCAAGATAGAATGATTGAAATGCTGGAAGAGCGATTTATAATAAATACCACTCTATCTTCATCATCTGATGAAGAACAAGAAATGCAAGTGGAGATCTTGGAATCGTTTTCTAGTTCTGAATGAGGTGTTAAGTTATTAGTATGATTTAAATGATATATAATAAATTAGTACATAAAGTAATATACGATTGATTTATTTTTCATGACATATTTTCCTATGTTAAGAACCCGATGTATAACAACATTCTTCATACACGTACCTAATATACTTCATGTTCATTAATACTAAAGACATAAATAAAAATTAAACAGTATCAAGATCGTTTAATCCAATTTCCCCAGTATTGCACACAACAAATTTTTATTTCCCCATTTGCCATGAGATTCCGGTAGACCTATATTATTGTAGCGTGAATTGACACAATCGATTGAAACAATGAACAAATTGCTATATCTGATTAGATAAATAAGTCTCAGTCGAAAGGGAGGGTTCGCTATTTACCGTTTTGGAAAAAAGTATTGTGACAAAAATTGTAAAGCTTTACGAGTTGGGATCCTAAGCGACAACATATATAGGTATTTAAGTGTGTAGATTACACATTGGTGTAAAATTTATTTTGAGACTTTTAAATGTCTATACCGTTGTAGTTTTTAAATTACTGAACCGATTTGGTTCATCTATGAAATTAACGAGATATACCCAAAGTAATTTTTCTTTGGACTGACTGGAAGTAATCTGACAAATAATCTTCTTTTTTCCGAAACTCTAGTTGTGGTCTTCGCAATACGTACAATTCTTCGTAAATAATCCTAAGTCCACATTAACCGTATTTTAAAAAAATATATTTTTATAATATTAGTGAAATCTATTGAAGTTTTTATTTGTTCTAATATCGTAACAACTGCTGTTAAATGAGGTGTGAAAACAGCTAGGCAAGGTTAGCAAGTGGAACGCACAGGTGTATTATATACCTACTTCTGCGTGCATACAAGAGGTATACTTCGATACTTTGGTATACTTCGATATATTATTTTAACCTATGTACATTAGCCATAATATTTTCTCGATTTCGCCGTAGTTCAACATTTAGAACTATTATATCAGGTATGTTGATACATAAAGAATTTGTCTAAATATATATAGTCCCTCTCTGTTTATAAGCTCTGTACTCCTCCGATTTTCTTGCGATTTTTCTTTAGTTTTTGAAGTATTTTATTTCTGACTTTTTTTCCTTAAGTCCAGTAAACCCTTATTTGGGTTGTATAAATATGTCATTCTTACTTTAAAAAAAATACTAATCATAATAGATCTTTCACGTCGCAGTGACGCTACTTGTTACCGTTTTGGGCCGAGTAACCCTCACTTATAACGATTTTTATGTTAAAATCAAATTGCAAGCGTTCAAAGCCGCGTGTAAATGCCAGTTTGTTAATAAACTTAAATCGATACTATAAAGATAAACATCACGTGACATGTTCTCTGATAAGAAAATTGCGTTATATACATAGTAGGTACCTACACTTAATCCGTAACATGTACGTGGATATGGCTAAAGTAATTTGTTGTAAGTACGTTTAAATAAAGCGTCTGATCACTTCCAAGCCTTATTATCTCTTTTTATGGGATTTGTAATAGATTTTCGGGGACGGAATAATTTGAGCAATTTACATGAATGAAGCAATAGATTTTGTTAACTGTATATATTGTGCTTTGAATTCACATTTAGTGACATTAATGTCGATGGCACGCACCAGTCGAAACAATATTATATCGGTGGTTGAACGGTAGGTTGCTACTTTTTTTTTTTTTTTTTTTTTTGTTTATAGATTAGTGGGCGGACGAGCAAGCGGTCCCACGTGGTGGTAAATGTTACCGCCGCCCATGGGCACCTGCAACACCAGGGGGTATGCGGGTGCGCCGCCGACCTTGCAAAATCCTATTCACAGCTCTCTTGAAGAACCCCATATCGTAGCTCAATGGAAAGACCTCTTGAGGCAGTTCGTTCCACAACCTACGGGTTCGCGGTATAAAATAATTTTTGGACCGAACAGTGCGCGACACCTCCGTATCGAGGAAATGCGGATGGACCGCACTTCTGTGACGGGAGGTGCGGTTGTAGAAACCCGAGGTGGGAATTATATTAAACAATTCTTCAGAGCATTCCCCATTGTACAGGCGATAGAACACACAGAGAGACGCAACGTCTCTCCGAATGCTGAGGGATTCTAAACCGCCCGTGAGAGTGGGATCGTCGACAATACGAACAGCACGTCGTTGGATGGAGTCAAATGGGTCCAATTGGTATTTCGGTGCGCCGGCCCAAAGATGAGAGCAGTACTCCATATGGGGCCTCACCTGAGCTTTGTAAAGCATAAGGAGTTGCCCAGGTTTGAAGTACCGCTTCGCTCTGTTCAGCACACCGAGCTTTTTGGAGGCCATTTTGGCCTTATTTTCCGGACAGGTTTGGACAAAGTCACTATAGTTTGACCGGCTGGTCAAGCCCATAACATATCGTTTGTATACATATACCGTAACCAGACCCTTTTTTCTTCCACTGCAGTTTTGGGGTCTGCTGGTCACATTAGAAAGAAAGAAGGAACGTTTATTTCACTAACAAAAACTTATATAAATATTCCCTCTTACAACTCCTGTAGTTATCACGATTTTTTGTCTACACACAGACTGCACGCTTATGGAACTCCTTCCTACTCAAAACGAGATAGTTCTTATAATATACGTGGGACCGCTTGCTCGTCCGCCCACTAGTCTATAAAAAAAAAAAATAGTACTTGTCTATTTCATAATTGCACTAAAAGTAATTTTGTATAATTATAATATACTGTACTTATGTATTCCTTTATACAATATTATAATATGCCTTTATACTTTATAGGCTGATACAATTACAATTATTATTTCAAAATCCAACTCTTTATTGGGATATTTTAGAAGGGACTATTCAATAATCGCATATATGTTTTTATAGGAGAGCAGATTTGCTAACATAATTATAATATGAGTAGGTATATGCAGAAATTTACAGATCACAATCCAATCCTCTTTAGGGAAATCTATAATCTAAAGTTTTTCAGGAAATGCTTGAGCAAATTTTGCTCTGGGATGAAGTCCCCTGAAATGTTATTGTTTTTATGCAATTCTCGACATCTTACAAACAAACAATTGTCTAGATCTGTTTCTCTGTTTGTACTTGCACCGATTGTAATACGAGTATGTTATCGATTTGCTACCGCTTTTTACCCATTCGTGTTTTCTAAATATGAATTAACTTTTGATAATTTTCAAAATATTTTGATATTGGCATTTTATGACGAGCTTCATTACCAAAACACATTGTATCCAAAAATAGACGTTAAGCAATAACAGTTTCGACAAAATGGCTGTCGTCGTATCCCTAAAATCGAGCTCATACTACCCGTAAACGAGCGACAACGCCTTGCTAAGATAATAAAACGTATTTTGCTAAGACACTTCCTATTAGAACGGCGTCAATGTTATGGCGGTAGTTAAAGGTTGACCCTTGTACTTTTGGGAGTGTATTGTATACGAGTATAATGTAATACGAGTAAAGACTGGCAAACAAGGCATGATGCAAGAAGAGTGGCAAATAGGTTGTTAACTTGATTTTGTTAAATATTTTTTGTTCTAAAACTAGTATGAAACTGGAACATAAATTAATGCAGAAATAAATTAAATTCCAGCCAACTCAGAAAGTTTTTCGACAAAGTGTTTTTATCTATGGAACACTGGCTGGTTTTGATGTCAATTAAAACTATGACTATCCATAACATAAAAACAAAACATTCCAAATTCAAATTTCCATTCATATTTTTTTACGAGCTGAATTAAGATATCGTATCTCATTAAAAAATTGATATTCGACGGAATCACTTCAGTGCTATGATTATGTATGATTTTAAATGTTCTTTAAAACCTGAAGATTCTTTTAATAGACTTCAAATGACGTTTGCAGACAAGTGCCATTCTGAGGCAACTGTGTATCTTTGGTACAATGAATTTCAGCGTGGTTGATAAGTTTGGCTAACGAAGAAAGAAGCGGTCGCCCTTTAGCAGCTGTTATGGTAGAAAACGCGGTGGCAGTGAAAAATATAATTTGTGAAAACAGGCGAATTACATATGAGGAGATTGCAGACTGGATCGGGCAGGGTGGAATGATCAGCACACGTTCGAGTGCCACACCTTTAACGCTTACCGGTAGAACATGAACATGATTTTTGTGTTATCTATGTTCATTCCGAGACCGACGCGTCGCGATGTTGCGTTAAGACCGTTCAGCATTCAGTCCAAATCTTTCAGCGATTCTACCGAATAATAAGTATTTACCAAAATTTCTCATTTGTATTAATGTGCCCGATACACGGCGCTTTGTATATTACAACCAGCCCTTTTAGTATCCACTGCAGGACATGGGCCTCCTCATGCACATTGTCTTGTGTATAGGGGAAATATGGCCTTATGCACTTGTGCCATATCATATGTAAATGTAAAGTAATATACTTAAAATAGTAATATACCTTATATTAATATTACTTTGCATACATATATTGTTTTTCAGCAAAAGTAAACTCACTCGGGAAAAATGTTACTGCATCTAGTATACGAGTAGTATACGAGTATATGTATTTACGAAGCTGTAACATATGAAATATTTTATTCTTATTATTTTGTTTATTTCATTATTATTTTTAATATACTCTTCGTAAAGTCGAGGTTTACTTAAACCGGGTAAATTAAGCATCGTGAAAATCACAGACCAGATACGCACCACTTTCAACATCCACGATGCATTGAGTAATCCAAAAGGTTTTCCATGGTCGTGGTCACGACTCTCAGTAATGAGGATCACGATACAAGGAGGAGGAAAGTTGAGAACAGGGTGAAATTGTGCAAAAAAATAAGTCAAAAACCACAATACTTTATAACATATTTTTTACGCGTAAAACAATAATATTTCATAAGAAGTATTTTTTACACGTGAATATTCTGAAAATATATGATAATTTCTTTGGAATGAGTTTATTTTAAACGTAAAATATAAACAAAAAGTGCGTACTTCGAGTAGTTGTATCATTTGGCACAAACTATAGATAATATGCTCGCGTCGAAACGTGGATAAAACAATCCCTAAACAATGCTAAGTATGATATGATGTAGGTATGCTACAATTAAAAAACGAAAAGTGATAAGTTAAGTTGTGCCGGTTTACACAGGACACACAGATTTATTTTAGTTTTTTATACATTTATTATGCTAATTGTGTATTAACAAATCTGATACTTGTTTTTCCTTTTGAATCTAATATAAATTTTATATTTAACCCATACATAACGACTTAAAGACGATTCAGAAGACATATTCAGAAGACATATTAGATATTAATTATTATATGAGATACAAAAGGAAAATCAAATATCAAGTTGTTCAACAAGATCAAGTATCAACATGCTCTGTTGATACTTGATCTTGTCATATTGCTCTGAAAAGAATTTCTATTCTACCGTTGTGTCATGATTTGTTTATCCATTATACGTATTTACATGTAGGTACAGTAGTCTCACATACAAATATACACGCGTTGTCGCATCTGAATTATATTGGAAGGACCCATTGCTACGCAAACAAATATGACAAAAATTTTACTGCAGACGCGCTTAAAAGTTTAAAATAACTATAGTATACTAGTTTCAAAACAGAAAATATAAAGTATCGAGTTAGTTTTTTCCGAATAAAATGAATGGTAACAACCTTTTTTTTATGAACGAAAGCGGCGGACGAGTATACAGTTCACCTGATGGTAAGTGGATACTGTCGCCCATAGCCAACATTAGTACAAAATGGCAAACGTTGGCATTCCCGGATGCGCTGCCTACCTTTGGAGATATAGGATTTGGAGAAAGGGTTGGAAAAATGGGGAGGGATGGGATGGGAATGTGCATTGACACATCTCAGTCACTACCGAAACACGTACGTACATTAGGGAAATAAGATAAAGTGGGAAATGCAGTACATTTCAAGGTAGTCTTTTATTTTAATTTGCCGCTTTTTTATTTAATTCCACGACCGATTAGCCCTTGAGGCAACGAAACTTTATGTTAGAAAATCTTAATCAAAATCAGTAATCCATACCAACAACGAGGTCCATTTGTCCAGAAAACGTCACATAATTATAATATATTATATATATCGTTTGGTCTTCATATTTTATTACGACAGTGTCGTTATCAGTGTTTACAAACATTGTGACAATGATAACCTTGTAACGTAGTGTACATATGAGTACGTTTAGCTGATAAACATCTTACATTATTTCCTATGAGATTTAGTAAGAATTAATTATTCAATCGTTATTGTAGCGATTAACCAGTTAAATATTTTTATGTAAATGACTTCGCATAAATCTGTTTGCGATGTTTAGTCTTCGTGAGAGTTAGAACAAATCGACTAGTAGATAGTGAGTGGTACAAATCTAGTGCAGTATATATTCGTAAATTAAAATATTTTTATTTAAAGTAAATAAATTAATATTTTGAAGCATAAAACACACTGACTATATACTAATACGAACATAGAAAAGACTAGCTGCATACTAGGGATATTCAGATTACGTATTCGTATTGGCGAATACTGACTAATTTTCAAGTTAGTAGGGCGGCAAAATGACATAATTATAAGGAAATTCCGTGGGACTCACTCGGATTATAGCAATACCTTCTACTTTTTTTTTTTTTTTTGTTAGGAGAGACAATCAGGAAAAATCCTGCATGGGACACCTGGTACCATCTAGTCTGGCTGGGCCAGCCTAGGTGGTACCAGGTAGTGTCGGACTCCTACCGACTAAAAAACCTGATTGCCTCAACATCGTGTATGTATAGTTCTTGTGGCCCTAGTGGCCTTTCAAGAGTCACCGTCGCGTTGATGTAGGGCGAGCGCAGAAGGCGCTCAGCCAGGAGAAAAGTGTGCGTTGCAACAGCCTAAGGGCTCCCCCGCCGGTAAACCGGCGGAAGGAACGGACCTCGGCTTAGGGCGTTGCATTGGGGGGATACCGCGGGATCGCGTGTCGGCGAGAAGCGCCCAGGCATGTGTCGATGCCTAGTGAAGTGTTGGCTGAGGGCCGGTGTGTGTTAACGGTGTAACGAGGGGGACGTCCACGTCTCGGCCGGCGGGGACGGTGTCTGTGTACTGTGGTTTGTGTGGGAACCGCATTGGCAGCGGTGATCGGGTCGTCGGGATCGTCCAGGATGTGCCGCGGGCGACGATAGCGCGGAGGGGCACTCCTGTCCGGTATGTAGGTGAGGGAAGAGACAATCAGGGGGTTGGGATGGTTTGGGATAGCGTCATAGTAGCGTCGGGCAGTGTCTGTTATGTATTTGACGATGGAGGGAAGCTCCAAGTCCTTGTGGAGGTCAACGTTGCGCATGTACCATGGTGCGGCCACGGCCTTGCGCATGAATCTATTTTGCAATTTTTGGAGGATTGCAATGATGGAGGGAGCTGCGTGTGCGAACACAACGCTAGCATATGTCATAATGGGACGGACGAGAGTTTTGTACAATGTCAAAACACAACGCTAGCATATGTCATAATGGGACGGACGAGAGTTTTGTACAATGTCAACTTATTTCTAAGCGACATTTTACTTCTCCCGCCTACGAGGGGGTTGAGGCGACCGAGCACAAAGGCGGCTCGGTTGCGGACGGTTTTGACGTGTTCTCGGAAGGTCAGTCTATGGTCTAGAGTGACTCCGAGATACTTGGTCTTCCTGACGAGAGGAATTGTTTGACCGAAAAGGGTTATCGGGAGAGGGGACAGCTTAGGCCTACGAGCGTTAGCCGTGGGAAAAGGGAAGCACATGGCTGCACTTTTCGTCGGGTTTATCTCTATCCTCCACCTCGCAAACCACTCACCTAGGGCGGTGACTGCGCGCTGGAGGCGTAGAGATACCATTCGTAGGTTCCTATCTGAGGCGTAGAGGGCGGTGTCATCCGCGAAAAGGGCGAGCTCTATTCCTGGGGTGTGGGGGATGTCGTTAGTGTAGAGGGAATAGAGCGTGGGTGCTAGAACGGAGCCTTGTGGGACTCCAGCTCTGATTGGGCGGGGGCTAGACAGAGTGCCTTCGACTCTGTAGCGAAAAGTGCGATCGGTAAGGAAGTTTCTGATGATGAGAATGAGACTTTCTGGCACCTCCAGTTGGTACAGTTTATAAATTAAACCGTTGTGCCAGACCTTGTCGAAGGCCTTCGCTACGTCGAAGAAGACAGCTAGGGTTCGGAAGGGCCTCTTTTGATTGAGACGCGGGAGTATGTGCTCCGTTATTCGGTGCACCTGTTGGACACACGAGTGCTTGGCTCTAAAGCCGAACTGCTCGTCAATGAGAAGCCTTTTTGAGTTAATGTAACTCAGCAGGCGAGAATGGAGGACTTTTTCGTAGATTTTAGCCATTGTATTCAATAGGCTAATGGGTCTGTAACTAGAGGGATCCGAGCGATGTTTGCGCGGTTTGGGGATGCCGATGACGACGGCTTCTTTCCAGGCGACTGGAAAGAGATGATTTCTCATGGCGGCATTGAGGATGGCCACGAGGAGAGAGATCAGATGGATCGGGAGGATTTTGAACACCTTGTTGGGTATTCCGTCGATTCCAGGAGATTTTTTGATTTTGAGATTTTGGATAATCTCCTGGATTTCTGTTACCGTAACCGGTAGAAGGGAGTCAGAGGGGGGGATGGAGGCTCGACGCCCCACCTCTCCGTCAACCGTGTCGACGTGGGATTCGTCCACCGGCTGACGGCTAAGGGAGCACTGGGCCTCCAAACTGTCGGCTAGGCATTCGGCCTTCTCTGCATCGTCAAATGCGGGAGGTCCGTTTGGTCTTGTCAGTGGGGGAAACGAGGCTGTATTGTCTGTTTTCATAGACTTCGCCATCCGCCAGTAGGCAGTGTGTGATGGCGAAATCTCTGACAACAGGGATTCCCAACTGTGATTTTTGAATTCAGCGATGCTATGCTTTACTTCCCTTTGTAAGGCTCGCATTCTACGCCTATTCTCGTCACAGGGGAAAGAGTCATAAGCACGGATGGCTGCGTTCTTGTCTCTTATCAGCTCCCTTATGTCCTCAGGCAACTCCCAGCGGCGATCGTTCGCCGCTGGGACTCGCCTGGAGGAGCTTTGGATTAAATCCTTAAGGTGGCTGCCGAGGCCAGAGACCGCCGTGTTTGTGTCATCCGCACTGGTCAGGTAGTCGGGGATAGAGTCGAGGTGGGGAGAGCTGGAAGCCTTAAGGGCTTCTTTCAGCTTGGTCCAGTTAATAATCGTCTTGTCTTGGAGAGGTGGATCGGTCTGTCGTCCTAGTTTCATGACTACGGGGCGATGGTCGGAGTCTAACTCGGAGAGGGGTTCTAGCGAGTTTAGACGTAGGGCAACGTTTTTGAAAAGGGCAATGTCAAGGACGTCGGGTCTGTGGGTAACAGTACCAGGGTAATGAGTTGGCGTCATTGGAGCTATCACGTCAAAGTCGAGTAGGTCAATGAGTCTGTTAAGGCGATTACCGTTAGTGGTGGAGGTATGACTATTGAAGCTGGGGTGCTTACAATTGAGATCGCCTGCCAGGATGACTGAGTTACCTAAGTCGAGAAGCGACTCGAGATCAGTCCTGAGCAGTACTCTGTCGGGGGGGAGATAAACAGATGCCAGAGTGACAGGTTGATGACCTGTCATAGCTATACGACAGACCGAGGCCTCCATGTTAGTCAGTGGAGGGGTAGGAATCGGAATGCAGTGCAGAGATCTTCTGTAGTAAATGAGGGTGCCGCCTCCTCGGCTGGCCAATCTGTCATTACGTACAATGTTGTACTGGGCGATTTTGGGATCGCGTTTGCTAGGTTTCAAGAAGGTCTCTTGCACTAGCATTATGTCGATTTGATGATTTCTGAGGAAATCTTGGATCTGGGTGCGTTGGGAGCCGTAGCCGTCAGCGTTGTAAAACGCGACGGACAGGGAAGAGGGCTTTATTCGAGCTGTGTTAGCCATTGGAGTTCTTTTAAGAGAGTTCAGGGGCAGGCCTTGAAGAGGCCGAGGACGCTAAGTACGTGCTCGTACTTAAAGACAAGGTCTAGACGGGCTAGAGCGTCTCCGTCAGTGGACCTGAGCGCTTGGGCTAGGTTTTTAATTTCCTGAGGGTTTATGGCCCCTAGGAAGCGGCGGACTAGAGCCAGGTCCTCCATTAGCCCAGGACTAGCCTGGCTTTGGAAGGAGGTGGCGTTAGGGACGGGTTTGGGGGCCGGCGCAGGGGCGGCTGGAGTGATCCTCCAAGATTGCTGCGCGGGGGCGGCTGAAGTGGTCCTGCGCCAGGATTGCGGCGCAGGTTTGGGTGGGAGCGAGGGGAAGCTCGCGGGTGTGAGCACTGCGGCTGGGGTGGGTTGCGCAGAAGGCGCGGGGAATGGTGCTTTAGTTTGCACCGACATAAGGGGGGCCATATGCGCCTGCGTAGGAAAGCGCTTGGCGGGGGGTGGGGGTCTAGCGGGGACCCTCCTGGAAGGCCACCGCGGCGCTTTAGGGCATCCGCGATAACTCGCGGGATGCCCCAGCTGTCCGCAGAGGATACAGCCAGGGGGGTCCTCGGCGCCCTTGGGACGGGTGCAGTCGCTAGTGCCGTGGTCACCCAGGCACTTAACGCAACGGGATTTCGCGTAGCAGTTACGCGCTGCGTGGCCATAGTATTGGCAATTGTGGCATTGCCCAATGCCGCCACGCTTGTGGGGGGTCTCAAAGGAGAGACCGGAGAGCCCGCAGATAGTGCGGGCGTCGAAGATTTGCTTCCCCTCGGAGGTGAAGGGAAGGACAACCAATACTAGGTTGAAAGGGGTTTTGTCTCGCCCCTTGTATAGCCGGTGCACTTCCAGCACTGGTAGGTTTTGGGATTTGAGATCCTCGAGGATCTCATCTTCGCCCAATTGGGGAGGGAGGCCACGGACCACGACGCGGAGTCGACGCTCCTCTTCGGTGGCGTAGGTGTGGAAGGAGATTTTCTCCTTCCGAAGATAGGCAGTTAAGGACCTGAAGTCCTTGGAGGAGGGGACCTGGACCTTAATGGCCACAGCTGTGTTGGT
The DNA here is from genome assembly GCA_914767545.1 of Sesia apiformis. Taxonomy (NCBI): domain Eukaryota; kingdom Metazoa; phylum Arthropoda; class Insecta; order Lepidoptera; family Sesiidae; genus Sesia; species Sesia apiformis. The sequence continues at coordinate 11,166,521 of OU611963.1, read as the reverse complement.
TGCCTTTGTGAAGGAGATTTTCAACATCTCCATGGCGGCGCGGACGTGCTCCCAACGGGCCTTGTCTTGGACAAAGACAGGGGGTGGGGGCTTTTCGGTGCGGGGGACCGCGGGTGGGGGCTGAGGGGTGCTCTGGCGAGAGCGGGAAGCCGCGCCAGGCTGGGCTACGATGTCCGACTTAGCGGACTTCGGGGGTGCAGCGGGGGTGGGGGAGGAGGTCTTTATGGACCTTTTCCGTTTCTTGCCGACGACGGTGAAGCCGTCGTCGGAAGATTCGGCTGGGGAATGTTCCGCCTCAGATGCGGAGTCGGAATCGGAGTCGGAGGGCTGGACTATGTCCATGTCCTCCTGGGAGGTGTCGGATTCATGCTCGCGGGCAGAGTCGGGGGACGCGGGGCTCTCGGATGGAGCCGCTGGAGCCGCGGGTGCGGGTTTGGAGGTCGCGAGGGCTATTTTCGCGCAGAGGGAGTGAAAGTATTCCGGACTGGAAGCCTTTAGATGCGCAACTATCACTGCGTCGCTCAGTAGCGACGCCATAGCTGGCTGGGGTGGGGGAGAGAGAGGGAAAGAGATAGCGTGCTTGTCGCTATCTCTGTCTTCCCGGGTAGGTACGCCCGGGGTTGTGTAACCCTCCCTGCGGGTGAAGCAGGGAGGTGAGTGCCTACTGGTGAGCCCTAAGCTTGTAATCCGTCGCCAATCTTATTGTGCGACGGAGCCCTACGGGGTCTAGAGCGAAGGGTGTAACACACCCGCCCGACTCTAGGTGCAAGCTGTGGAGGGAAAACAGAGACTAGGCCGACTAGGAGACCCCCCAAGGCCGGTTTGCTAGCTCCCGTCCAATTGACTGCCTCACCCTGAAGGGGCTCGGCGGGTGTGATTGGGTCAACACCCCACTCGGTTCGTTGGCACCGTTAGGTTACCACCGAGGACCACGAAACTGTGGGTTTTCCCAGAAGGGGCAAAACTGCAGTTGCGGAACTGCAGTGGTTTTTGGCGGAATCAGCCGCTGCCTTGAGAAAGGCAACTTTTGATTGCAATCGCGGGCTTCAGCGCTACGGCGCTACGACGGCAGCTACGACGGCAGCTACGACGGCGGCGGCTACGGCAAGCGCAGCGGAGCGGGGGACGTCCGATCGCTAGCGCGATCCGGAGCGGAATGAATAAAAAAAAAAGTATACCTTCTACCTGCAATAGCAAAATCTTTTATATCGTGATCTGAGCACCTACGAAAAAATGGATGTTGCTCTCCTAGACTGTGGAGGGGGGAGTTATGACGTCATCAAATGGCCGCGGATGCTGAACTTCTATCTTTAAATATGTCGAGAACTACGTAGGTATCCGATTTGTGAAGTATCATATGAAAGCTATGTAAATTGTGAATAAAAACTTTTTAGTGACTTAATAGCATAGATATTATATAAATATAAATATTTATAAAAATATAATTTTTTCTCTCTTTGTCTCATTATTTTTAATATAACAATCAATCGACTCATTTTATGGTAAATAACATTTGATAGTAAATTGTTCCTACATTATTGCACTTTCTAATAAACTTTAATCATAATAATACCGTATAAAATAATAGAGATACGTTATTTTTTGTAATGCGTTGTCTACATTTCTATAGACGAAATGTCATCCTTCACCTTTAGATACCTCGAGAACCACTTAACCGATTTAAAAATGACATCATCGTGGGTTGTCATCAATTAGTTTTTACATCTAAAAATTTAACTGGATGTAAACCGAATGACTGTGACCTTTTAAATATATTTTTTTTGCCAGAAAATGCATTACAACCACAGATATTGAGAGATAAATAACGCAAACTGTCCGTCATTGCGTTCCCGCAGTTGGCGTTAAGCTCCTACTTCTCGCACTATTCGTTCAATCTATTCCGACCCGTATCGCTAGCACCTCGTAGTTACAAAATACAAAAAAGCCTATTTGCTCTATAATCAATATTACAACTATTTGGTATCACTTTAAATTGATGTAATAATAAATATAGATATTTAAATTGAATTATAAAAAACTATGTTTGCAAAAATTAAGTAACAATTTTCCTTAACAAAGTTCCGGAATTTTCAGAAAAAGGCAGTCCATTAAAAATTAACAATTAAAATAAATAGAAATTAACATTGAATGCTGGAAAAATAATCTCATATTGACGTAAACATCATATCAATGTTAAGGGTGTAGATTGTTGGCCTGAGATCTCGATTTCGAGCGACCGCAGCGCCAAAGTTTAATGTAACATCCGACGGGGCGGATGAATGACCTAGAGAGCGCGATTTTCAAAATGTTTTGCAACAAACGTTCCACGTTGAGAAATTGTTATTGAACTTGAATATTTACAGCATAACAATAACGTTGAATTTTTGGAAACTAGCTGTTGATTCTTTTTAATAGATTAATAAGAGTAGTTGAGACACAATTTTTATGTTTTTCTATCATTTGACATCTGACATTTTTGTATTCTACTTACCTAAAATTCCAACTATTTATTTATTTGTAATTTCACTACCAAAATTTATTCTAATTCGTAAAATATTCATTCAATAAAATAATTGCAAATTCAGTAGGAAGTGTGTTTATCTCTACGCAAGGAAATGTGCCTATTGCGTAAACTCAAATACTTACTTTTTGTTTACGATCACCTCGTCGATGTCTAAAAAAAATCCTAGGGTTTTAAAAAAAATGTCAATAAATGAAACACAAGTATAAAAATGATTTATTTACTACACAATAACAAATATGAGTCGCCATTACTCGCTATCTCAAAAGCGTGCTAGGGTTGTACAAAAATTAGTAAATAATTCATTTATTTACTAATTTTAACAGAAGTTTGTAAATTATTAATATACTAATTAAAAGTATGTAATTAAACAATAACGAAATATGAGTTCAAAATTCTAATGGTTTTTCATTCGATTACGGATCAAGTTCTGATTTCTGCTAATTTGATGATAAAATCAATGGCTATCACAAAACCTATCAGAATGAAAACGTTACCAGCTGCCCGATTCACGTAAGTAATAAAAACCGTAGCGCAGTGACGTCACTTCGTTTTTTGCAAATTTAGCCCTTTTAACCGACTTAAAAAAAGGAGAATTCTCAATTCGCTGTATTTTTGAACCAATTTTTATGATTCTTTACACCAGGTAACTCAGAAATTGTATAGTAATTGAGCTATTGGAAGATTTATGACAATCCAAGACTAGATAAGTAAGTGCGTTTAAAACAGAAAACCAAAAGGCGATTTCTAAGTTCCTAAGTTAAAACGACTTTTGGACTGGCGTGTTTACGTGAATCGACTGGCTGGGTAGTTAAGTTACCTGTATCTTTCAAAATCATTAGGCGTTCTTCTCTTTCATAACACGTAAAGCTCTTTCTTTCCTCTCTTTCATAGCCTCTATGATACTGGGCGCGTCACGAATGGGCATGCTTCGTGACTGCCGAGGATCAACTAATTCTGGAAGTAGGCAATCGTAATAAAACCTAACTAATTTCATCTCCATTTTCTCCTCCCAAAATTTGTCGTCCTTTTCTATAATATAAACTTTCATAGGTACAGTAGCACCAAACCAGATGCCAAGCATGCAAACGTTTCTTTTAGTAATATGTACCTGTCCCTGAATTTGGAAATACCAGTTATGATTTTTATTTATGACATAACCCTTGGAAGCCTTGTCCTTAACCCAAAAGGTATGTTTGGCCATTGCTTCATCAAGAGTCATGCCAGCTAAAGAATGTGGGCACTTAATTTCAATTAAACCGTTTGCATAAATGCCATCTGGTGTAGTACCAAGAAATTCATATTGATCGTCGACGAACAAACCGCAACCTTGTATACTAATATTCTCTTGAATTTCTAACTGTTTAATTGCGGTTTCTTCGTTTTCGATACCGTACCGTACAGCAGGCAAACTGGAGATATTACTACCATAAACGATTTTACGAACAAGAACAGCACAACTTGTGCTCTCTCGTTTTTTACAAACTTCCCCGAACGATGATGAGGTTAGTAATTTTCTCCTTGTACTCATCCACTCAGAACTACTTCTTTGCAAATGGGTCGACCTTTCAAGCTCCTCTCTTTCAGCACAAGACAACTTTAAATCGGCTAAAAAAGATGACTTGGCTTTCTCATATAATTCTGGACTCAGATCAGGTTTTTCGCAGTTTGGTCCATAGTGAGCGTCTTTCGATACAGCGCTGTGGCTCTTTTTCAATCTTAATTTAGGTTTAGCAATTAAACGGATTCTACGATTACAATTTTCCACTTTCGCGATCAAAGGATTAGGACTAGATTTAAATATTACTTCATGAGTTTTACTATGAATCGATCCTGTATTAAAAGACACAACAGCAGCTGCGCATCGGCCCGCATAAGGACCACGGGAAGAATAATTTACACGCTTACCCCCTACTAATTTGGCAATCACTGCGTTAAAACTTTCAACTATATTACTTGTACAATTATGAATTAAACTTCTAGAATGATATGACAGTCTTTTACTTAAAATGTGTACCGCGTCCATTAATCCGCATCCAACAATTGCTGGAAGCAACCCAACAGGTTCTATTCGACGAGTATCAGGTCTACAGAAATACTCCTTGCAATATTGGTGATTACCAAATACGTGTTGTGGACCATTTAGGATATCTTCACTAAGATTTTTTATTTTTTCTTCGAGTGACTGATTTTGATCGCCCCAATATTTAATAGCGCATTTTACACCCGTTCTTAAACGCAAATACCTTTCTTTTAGGAATTTCCGCAATTCGCAAGGATACTTAGTGTCTTTCGACAGTTTCTCCAAGCTATTGCAGTAGTTTCGTAAAAGATGATTTTTGCATTCAATTTTCTCTACTGTTAAATTACCGTACGGTCGCGAATCTAATATTTTTTTATAAGTACTGGAATCGCCGTCTGCTACAAATTTATTATAAATTACACCGTGATCAACAATGGAACGTTTAAACCCCTCAACTATTATGGTCGATTCCATACCGGTAGATGATCCCGAATAATTCTTGAAACAACGGTGTTCCGAGGGCTGACTGTCGTTCTTTGCGGCTCGTGCACAAACTACGCAGTATTTATTTTTAACTCCAAAAAACAATACTTTATTAGTTTTAATGCCAATTATCGCAGCTGCGCCGGACAAGGCGGAAAAATTCTTACCATAAGATCTCTTGCTCCAACAACCGTCAACAGCAACAGATATTAATGGTGTACCATTTTTATCAACACTACCTATAGACACTGCGTACTCCGCTTCTTCCTTGACAGCTTCTGCCATGGAATGTGCTGCTGTCTTTTCCCACCAATCGCAAACCGTATTATTAATTTCATTGTATAATGAAGGTGACATGATTGGTAGGGCTACTGCGGCAGTTAATGTTTTTAACTGATAGTAGCTCCCACCAGATGATATGATACCAGATACAATTTGATGATTCACTTCCATTCTATCTTCTTTCTTTTCAATCAAACACACAGTAAATTTCATACTACATTTCATGATGAGTTTTGAGTCCAGACCAACTTTTACTTCACCTATTATACTGAGGTAACTTAACTTACAATCCATTGGACCGTGGTCCCCTATGGCCTGAAGAGCTTTAAAAAAAAAAGAAACGTCTACAACTCTACGCCCAACTTCCATTTCATCCACCTTTCCCTCTTGGTCGTTTTCAATAACTAGTTCCTGTAAAGAAAGATAATGGCTTGATTTTTTTTATAAAAAATAATTAAAAATTTAAAAAAATGCAAAAGAATTAATACAATATTAGGTTCCTGATGAATAGAAATTATAATTTCTTTACGCATTAGGTATTGTTTTTTTATGACGTCACCTATTTGAACGTAAATTTTCTTTTGAGAAAGTAATTGAGAAGTATTTCGGTACTAAGGTGTTTGTCTCTCGATGAAAATAATAAATATTGCAAGAAAAATCTATAGGTAGGTATTGAGATTTTGTCTTCGCCCATCACTAACTAAGTAGTTTGTTTATTTATGTAACAAGTCTACAAGAATTACGTATAACAACTTACCTCTATACAGCGCGTAGCATTGTTGCTCAGAGTCTCGGCCCCAAGGTTTTCTTTATTTTCAATACTGGAAATATTATTCATCAATATTATCCACTTTTTATTTATTTTGTACAACCCTAAGCCAGACGCTAGGCGCCTCGCGTCTGTTTGGCGGTATAGGTATGTCGACAAAGTTGCGCTGTCGCCTACCTACTTCCACAATTTGATATTTAGACAATACTAGCCGACCCGGCGAACTCCGTATCGCCTCTTTTTTTTTTAAAAATCCTATTATTTTGATATTACATACAGATACTTCAATTTTATTTATCAGTATAGATATAGATAATACAAACCAATATTTACATGTTATTGTAGGTATATGTCTGAATCGGGCGATCTAAATCATATGACATATTGTATTAGCTTTGTAATGTACCCTGTTCAAATGCGATAATAAATAAGTAGGGAGGAACTTACATTTTATTCCGAGATCTTTTGGCTTTCATATTTTTATAATGCGTACAAAACTTTCTTTTCCCTGGCATGCCACTCAAATTCAATCAGTCCTGCGAAAAAAATAGCCTATGTTACTCAGTGATAATGTAGCTTTCGAATGATAAAAGAATTATTAAAATCAGTCCAGTACTTTTTGAGTTTATTCGTTACATACAAAAATCCAAATCTTTCCTCTTTATAATACCTATTAGTGTAGATATTGTATTTTTTACGATTTATATCTAGTTCCATCATGGTTTTCTTTCAGACATTCATTATATCGATACTTTCTACTAACTGAAAATAAATTAATTATAAAAATGTTATACTTACAGTTTTTTACAAAAAACACAAATTCACAATACGTAATTCTGCTGTCTGCAGCCGACAAGCGTGGTGTCGCGTTCACTTACAGAAAGGAACTGCCGCTGCAGACCACCGAGATTGCACGAATGAAACGAACGTTTTATCCCATACATTTGTGTATGAAAAATTTACCTTAAAATATATCTAGATTTTAGGGCTTTAAAAGAGGAAGTCTTTGTTTGTAAAGGTATAAAAAGAAGTATACAGCTATACTTATTGGTTTCTTCAGTGTTCAAAAAGTGTTTCTTTTTATCAATTTGTGTTGATTTATGGGGTTAAATCTGAAAAATACGAAGTCATGTTTTTGCATTTTTACTCAATTTTGTGCGTTTGTTGACGTTTATTATATAACAACTATTAGGTTTAAGAGTTTAATATAAGCATGAACATACTTATTGGTCTTTGATTGTAATATATACAAATTATCATTGATATCAATCATATGTAAATAGGTTAAATATGAAAAATCGTAACACTCTTTTCGGTGATTTTCACGATCTACACCCTTAACGTAAAATGTGAAAGAAAGCAAAATAAGTGAAACATTTTACACAGCAATTAATACATGCTCAGATAATAAAAAGGACACTTGTGTTTGTATTACAGAAATCGCTTTGTTATGAATCGGTCTTTATTCGATGATTCGATTTAAATAAACACAATCCTCTTTATAGACGATACCTATCAATACAAAACTGTGTTATTCAAGGTTTACAACTTAGAATCAAAGTCCATATTGATAATATAAATGACTTATTGATAATTAATCAATGAATACTATTTTATGTAGTGGCAAAAAAATAATAAATAATGCAAGTATAGAATTGAAACTCGCGCGCCGAACGCGTTCAGGGTCGCGATAGATCGCGAGCCTACAATTTTGCCTCGTATCATACAAGCCGTCAGTCAGAGTCCCGCCCGCGCCGCGCCGCCTGACGCCTTAGTATTTAGTTGGAAACTTATAACTAAATAAGCCTTGTGTAAATTAAATCTAAGATACCTAAACTTATACCTAAGTATCTACCGTACCTACTTATTATCTGTAACATTTTTGTGTGCCACTTGTGTACTTTAAAAAATTAAATCAAGCAAACCCGGTGCTAAAACGTGTATAGTAAAACCGTCAACTACCTTTGCGCATATGCACACCATTTTGAATTGGACTTTGATAAGAATAAGATCAAAAAAAATGTCTTCAGGACTTTAACCAAAAATGGCGTCATACTTTCGCACGCTCTCATAGTGTGTCTACAAAGGAGATTCCCTTCTATACTTGTATTGTATTATTTACTATTCTTATGATAGTAGGTAGATACAATGGTGTTGTATGCAAAGCTGAATTCCCCGCGTTCCTAAAAATGTAGCTGGCTGCATACTCGCAATGATGTGAATACCTACATACATTATATGAATAGGCAATGGTTTGAATAGGTACGTACGTCTTTCATACATACGTACACACATTCGTATGAAAGACGTAGGAAACAAATTGTTTATGTTTTAATCTATTATTCCTTTTTGTGTTTTCCTAACAATTTTGTTAATAATTTCATCTCTAGAGGCAAAATTAAATGCTTTATAAATAGTTGTTCCGTAATTTAGTATTTTTAATACTATCATTGCGATTGGACGTTACGTAACTACGTCGCACGTTACGTAACACCGCATTTTTATTGTATTTTTAATCCGATTTTCTATCGAGTAATGTATGTAAATTGTATTATGTAAATCTTTCCATCGGAGAGATTTATTCATTAATTACTAAGGTTGCTGGGGAATTAACGGTCCTGTGTTCCTGCCGAGGTCTTTTCGTAGGTTTACAGATACCGTTGAGCGATTGTCTATTTGTTCTGTATGCACGATCCGTAGGATTGATCGAGTTAACTCGATCGGAAAAGTAATTCTCGTACAATTGTGAATTCGTGAAATGGGATACTTAATCGATAGCCGTGGAAAACTACTCCTGAAAAGTATTCACCTTTATCTAATTTGGATAAGTATATTAAATACCATAGATATACTTAGTGATGTCACCCTTTTTTTAACATCGCATTATAGGGCACATGCATTCCTTAGTAAACCAGTGAGGGATTTACTAACGGGCAATAATTCGCCACGCGGTGGGCCCAGTGCGGATCGGATCTACATGCTTCATTTTTAAATATACCTACTTAATACTATAGTAATACTAATTACTATAAGTATAGTAATTAAGTATACTTAATTACTATAATATAAATATACTTAATTTACTTAAATGATGACGGATACCTTTCAAAAAAGAAAAGTAATTAAATGAGCAGCAAAAAGTACTGAATGAGCAGCAAATCGATTGTTGCAATTTAAAGGTGGGTTAGGTTTAGGTTGTCTGGTGTCAATAATGAAATAATAGTACACCTACGTCCACTTGGTGATGATATTTTTCATTAAGTATTTAAAATTATTAAAATAGGTTGTTTTATTGATCATGATTTGTTGCTCATTTAAAGTATTTTTTTTCTGCTCGTTTTAATACAAAGTTCTAAAAAAATACATTTTTATCTATTACGGGTCTTAACGCGAATGTTTACCTTATTTATTTTACTCGACGTTACAGTTCAGTTACACCAACCGTGGTCACGAGCTGACTGAAGAGGCCGGTAGTCCACGTCGAGAGTTGCGAGCAGTTTCACCACATTTGGTCTTCATATTCCGGAAAGTTGCCGCACACAACACACAATATTAGAAGTAGCGTCAGACGAGAAATTGCGAAGTTAAATTATACTCGTATTAAATTTATTAATCACTGGATTGTGACCACGGTTGGTTCAACGCAACCGAAACGTCGAGTAAAATAAATAAGGTAAACAATCGCGTTGAGACCCGTTTAAATAGATAAATATGTGTGAAAAACGCGAAAATTTCAAATGTTAAAGTACATTTTTGTTGATATTTACAATTTGTTTGTTCAACAATGAGGTAATGATTCTTAGGCAAGTTTCAAACGCAAAATTTTACGTAAATTGTAGTCGAGCACTTTTTTGGCATTTGTTAAATTAAATGGTTTAATCTTCTAGTTAATTGTAATTGGCCAACCGATTAGCACAGTTGGTAGTGACCCTGGTTGCTGTGCAAAAGGTCCCGAGTTCGATCCCCGGTCGCACATACATTTGTTTATTAAAAAAAAAGACAAATGTGAACATATATGGTCTGGGTGTGTGTTTGTCTTTGTATGTGTCTCTGGACACACGACACTGGGAATCCTAGTGTGGGCTATTGAGTGTGACGTTATTTATTTATTATTATTTATTTAATTTAACCTTATTTAATTGGATTTATATTCATCCAAATATCATTTAATTTTGTTTATGTATTTTATAATACTCGCATGCCTTTGTGTTCAACTTGTATGTACCGGTTAAAGTATTGCACACAGCATGTTGAATTTATAAGTTTTTATCAGTTGTATTTTTCTTGTAAATGCTGTTGGTGTATCTTGTAAATCAATAAATATAATATTGTCAAATTGTAATATTATATTTAATTTAATTTAGTCTTATTATTGTAGTTTTAATGTTACTGAATAGAAGCAAGTTTGACAACCATTCAAAACGGGAGCGTTCTTCAACTTTAATAAAGAGATGTCATCGCCAGTGCCACTGTAAATAATGGTTCTCTTTGAATTGCGATTTCAGATCCATTATTAGATAATCAATTTATGTTATGATAATTATGTTACCCACAGATCGATGAAAAATATAATTGTTATATAGTTTTTAACAAATCTAGTCATTTTAAAACGTGACAGTTAAACTATACACAAGTAAGTAATTTAAATTAAATGTTCAGATCATAATAATATGAGAAATAGATACAATTTTCCGTATGTTCGGTGCCCGCCAGATTCTAGTTTGGACGGATTCTGGGTTCGACAGATACTTTATTGGACGGAAATTACAGTCGAATAGAGAACCTTTTTTGACACCAAGAACTGATTTAATTCTTCTTTGAGTACATACTTACAGGCCATTTGAGTGACTGAATAATACCATACCATCAGCCTGTGTAATGCCGTACTAAATAATGTCCAAATATAATTGTTATTATTTTGTGTTTATATTTTTAGTAATCGTAAGAAATTATTATGATTGAATAGCATAGTTAATTTAAAAAAACGGGTATGTCTGATATAAACGAAGTTAAGATTTATCGGACAAGAAAAAATCTGTTGAGGAGTGCTTAAACAGACTTGCGAGATTAAACATATCAAACTAGTATGTTTGAACATTACGAAAGAAAAGGAAGAAATAACGGACGGGAATGATTAGGAAAGAAACACATAAAAAAAAGAAGGATTCAAAACTATTGAAAGAAAAAATTAGATTTAAATGAAACATTTAAGAATTGCACTTTCTAGTGTAGTAAAAAAATTAATTTTTAGTTAATGAAATTATTGTTTTTGTTATTTAAATATAAATCCAAATAAAATATAAGATTTAGATATGTATTTATAAAATAAAAACAATATAAAATAAAATCTAGTTTATTCTTTATTCCGCATGTACTTTGTCCGAACCAAAATCTGTCCAAACTAGAATCTGTAGAATATCGAATCAGTCTAGTACCGAATGAATGTTCGACAGACTATGCTGTCGAACAATCAAACCTCTATGTCCGTTTAGAAGTTTTGGCGTGACGCCAGAATAAACACACAAAAACTTTAAAAATATATTATTTGTTCCAAATTAAGTTAGTTAGTTAAATTGTCTGTTACATCCATTTTTGAAAAATATCTTCAATGTATAGAGTTTGGCCACGAACGATTTTATTTTATTACATACTTACAAATACCTATATGATATTATATATGTAATAGCTGCTATCGCAAACCACTCGTTTAATAACAAAACGATGATAATCATTCAATAATTATTGCTAAGTAAACTGCATACGACCAAACGGAGAACGTAATATGCATTTAAAAATAGGATGTAGCGAAAATCTAGGTCACTACTGCCTTAACAGGCAATGATAAGTTTAGTATGTGAGTCAAGCGTAAGGAATTTAATTTATGTAATGTGTACGTAGTAGAACATTGCCGAGTGTCATGTCGTCTTACTCGTATGCTTCGAGGAGTGTTTAGTTAGTGTACCAGATTCGTGAACAGCAAGGTCGAAGTCAGGATTGTATCCAGGGTGGGGCAAAGCAAACAATTCTCTTATAATTTAAATAGAAGTAGTGTAATGCAGAAAGTCTGATACTTATTCGTCCCTATGCTCAGGCGCCTCAACATGCCCCACCGTAGGTAGCCACGGTGAATAGGCTTAGAAACTTCACTCAACGCGACACTTATCAAGCAATATGTTTTTTTACGGTACTTAGACATGTAAATATGTAGTGTTGTAAAAAAGAGCGTTCGACGCTTGAGCGCTGAATGAGCGCTAACAAACTCGACTAGCGTTAAAGGCTTGTGAGCGTTATAATCCATATTTTTAATGTTTGATGGTCTTAAACCTTTGTAGTAGATCGACTCTAAAACGGTTAAGGTTAAGGCACTAACACAGCGCGCTGAAGTCTTCAGCGCTCGTTTTAACAACACTTTAACGCATATGTCATCCATAGGTTATTATTTATTATAACAACCATGATCATGAGCTGACTGGATAGTCATTTAATCATTCAGCTTTTTTGATTTAACTCACTCCAAGGTATAAACATCCTCTCTTTCATCAGTATCACACACGGTCAGCCAGGTCAGTTCTCATCCAACCACTACTGGCGATCCGATATCTTATGTAGATACTGTATATTCGATATGTAGATTCTTATTTTAGATTCGATACTGTCAGATTTTAGTTTCATGAATGTGTTCTCACCTGCAGTGGCAGTAGATATGGTAAAACTATAAATAAGAAGAAAATAAAGTAAATAATGGCTTTCTTATAATATTATGTAGGTTTCATTTAAATTATTTCAAAATTTTTATTCACTCTATAAACGAACATTCCATCTGTGGCTAATTGTAATGTAAAACACATAGTCATCCACTGTTTTCCGTTTTAAGAGTTATTCGTTTTTTTCTCTAGTTAATTAAAGTTCCGAGAGAAATATATGAAGTAGTGGAAATGCACCTTTGAACTACAAACATACTTATCTTTATCATGCCTATATGTCCAGGTTTATTTATATCTCCAGTATGGTACAGTATCCAACTTAGAGATTAAATATAGGTACTTAAGAGGTGGATTAGCATCTATCAAAACAAAAAAGGGGAAAATATTTTTCGATGCTCGATTATGATTACTTGCACGAATAACAACAGTACTGTTGACGAGGCTTATCAGTGTGTTGACCTTTTTATCTGATGAAAGTGAGTGCATTGTTTTTGTTACACCTACACGACTTTTCTTATTAATTTTTAAATATTACATTTTATTTTTATTGCGAAATTCAGAAATAATATTCAGAATTTTCAGAATAATATTCAGAATTTGCAGAATAATATTCAGAATTGAGGTGTAAGTGGCGGAATGTCAAATCTTTGACATTTGCAAGCTTTTTCCTTTCTTTTTCAACATTTCAAGGGGTCTACTCCGAAAACACGAAAAACGAAGTTTCGTCCAATATTTCAGCAGATTCCTACCACGAAAATATTCACTACGATATATCGGCCCGAACGAACTTAATTTGACATTTGAAACTACTCTCATCGCACGAAACAACAATCGAAATATAGATTTTGGCAGGAGATACTTGGAGGTCAAACGTCAAATTTGACGATAACAATATCTCACCTTTTAAATAATTGGTATTACACAATATATAGAGCTACGAACGAAGGAAAGTGAGAGTAGGGTTATAGCACTTCGTTCGTTGGAACTTCGGTCGGGCCCAAAACATCGGAATCGTAAAATCAGAGTAGACCCCCTGTTTCATTACGTATTTAAAGTGTTTTCGTTTGTTTGTTTATTTCTTTGGAATGATTGACGTTTTCCCGCGTAGAATGTTTATCAACAGTGGGATGCTTGTTTGTCTCTAACATTTGGTGAATATTTTGTTTATCCTACGTTTTTGTGTTGTAAAGTTAATCATTATATATACAACCATATTTGATTCTAAATCACATCGTTTTATAGTTATATTCGATTATGCTTATCAAATTATTGATCTTATTACTCAATGAAAATGGTGAAAATAAGTTTGGATACGTAATCTTAGTTCATATTAAAATATATAATAAATCTATTTACACAAAGATCAACGATCAACGAAGGAGGAAGTTGCAACTTGTACTTAATTACACTTTTACAGTTTGTTTGTAATATCAGAATAATAAAGTTCACTAAAACTGCTATTTTCTTTTATCTGGAAGCATGTAAAGCGATAAAGATTAATGAATTAATTGTTTCTTTTGTTTGTGTGACTCATTATCTATGTATGTATTTTTGGTAACAGCGAAGTAAAGCGACCATTGATGTAGAAAATTCAAGATAAACAATGAGTCGTCCAAAAAGGGCATTTCAAATATAGAACCCGAGTCATACAAACTTTTGTATATTTACAATAATTTCCATAACTTTATAAACTACTTTGTTTGTAGTATCTTTTCGCTTTTGAAGTGAAATAAGAGTTACATTTGTTTATGAATAATTTATGTAATTTTGACTCCAGTTGATGCCCAATATTGGATTTTCAATATTCATTTGGTGAATTTACTCCGCTCCGTTGATATTCACTAGAAAATACTAAGAATTGACTTTGTTTAAAAAAATATTTGGAAAAATGGCTTCATATAAACTTAAAATGACAAGAAACTTAAATTATAAGCCTTTGGCGTAAAGCAGAAAATCACTTACTAAAATGTGCGTAATTTGTTATAATGTGCTCGGCGACGTCTACTATATAATAATTATATAACACCGCATCCCACTTTGTAGTACACATAATTGAGAGGTCGCCAAATAGTTGAAAACGTGTACCAAATTGAGAAATGTTTTTTTTTTTCGGTATGGCCAAAATTATTGTGGCCCTAGTGATCCTTTAAGAATCACCGGGTACGATTTGCAGTTAGAAAGAAAATCTAGTTTTACTCGTAAATTTAGAGTTCATTTTATGGTTGGTCGTGTTGTGTCGGCCGGCTTTCGAATATCATCACCAATGGGTGTCGTAAAAGGCGAATAAGGGATATACAAGCCCTGAGGAAGTACACCGCGTCTCTCAGCCATACATCGCTCATGCGCAAAACAATGTGCCGAAGAACTCCATGTCTAGCAGTGAATTGCATAAAAGAACTGGTCACGGAACCATACAATTGTGTGTGTGGGGGGGGGGGGGGGGTCTTGAACAAGTTTCGTGAGGAAAACTTTTGGCGGTTCCGTGAACTTTTCTCTCGTGTTAACATCTCTACCCAACAAAATTTGATGTTAGGTGTAGTTTCAAATGCTAGTCGAAATTATCAAAATTTATTGTATTAACTAGCGACTTCGTTCGCGTGAACTTTAGAGTAGGTCTTGTTTTACTTTATTGACCTTGATGATGATTACCGTGAGAACTCAATTATAAATCTGGATAAAAAGTACCCTAAATGTTAACCCGACACGTAATTTTCATTTCAAGTTCCATATCAAGTTTCATTCAAATCCGTACAGTGGTTTTTGCGTGGTTCATACACACAGACATAAACTGTTAAAAATGTTGTTTTGGACTCTATATCATTCATATATATTTACAAACATATTTTATGTACAAACACGGTTTTGTTACGATTTTATTATATGTATAGATATAGATTCCTTATTATTTATTCCATTTGCCAGCATGTTCCAGTTGAACTCATGTTTAACAGTGTCACGATTCTCATTATGAATTTAGAAGTCATCATTAGCATCTAAGAATCCTCCGATTAGTTTCACACAGTCATACATACACAAGACTATTTAAATAAACTCCTTATCGTCTCATATTTGTGACTGACACGTGTATCCGTTAATCACGAGGGCAGAGCTTAATGCATCTGTACACAATCCTTATCAACGCGTATACTTTATCAGCTCAATGTGGGCGTATTTAGATAACATCAATGGTTTGAAGAGATTTATTTTATCAACTAATCATTGAACCAGTCAACAATAACTTTGACAAACTTTACCCATTACTGTGAAATATTGTAGTTACCCGAAGCTTTAGTTGGGATTATCCTGAGTTCTGTTGTTTCTATTTTGTATTAGGGTTGCCCCTTGTCAAGTCAAGTGTCAGGCTTAAGAATTATGTTATAGGTATTGGAATTCGAAGTGAGGAGTAGTTACTATATCAATACATCTTCAGGACATAATCACTTGTAGCAAAGAAATTTGTAGCAAACCAACTATACCATCAGTCTGTCTCTCCACTGCCTAAGACTCTCCTCCCTCCTCCTCCTCCTCCTAAGCCTCCTCCAAGGTTCGCCACCACACTTAATCCTTGGCTCTTCTCGTTTAACAAAACTACTGGGCCTTTATTCGTTTGGTTTACAAAAACAATAGTTTTTGTAATAAATATTAAAACAATAAACAAATTGATAGTGTGAAATTTGGAAAACATTAATATTTATCACACTCGATTCTTTTTTATTTAGACCGCTTCAGGGTATAAGCCTCTCTTACCTGCCATTTGACTTTGTCTTGTGCTAGTTGCATCTATAAAAAAATCACTTTAATTTTATTAAATAATTACTTAAGCATTTTTTTATACAAAGAAGGTGGGAGACGAGCAGATAGTTCAAGATAGTAAGTGAATGTTGTCACTCATGGCCATGTACGATATATACCAACATCAGTCAAAAATGACAAACGTTGGCACGACCTCGTACGAGCAGCCCACCTTTCGAGATTTAGAAGTGGATTAGGAAGGAAAGATGGAAGGATGGGGAATAGAGATTATAACGAGCTGAGAAGTTCACCAAATATCGAAAGTATTTAATGACTTGAAATCTAATTTTAATTAGCCTACCTCCAAATAACTGAGGGAATATGTACATATATATATATATATATATATATATATATATAAATATATTCAGTGTTGGAAAAATCATAAAATATATATGGTGTTCCTTCTCGACAACTTGATATATTTCCTCTTGTTTCATCGAGTTATTGCCTTGTTTTTATGATGAATTGATGAAACAAAAAAGGCTATCGTGCTAATAATAAAAGAGAGAATAATACCAAGGAGAGTGGCGCGAACATATCAGAATCATATAAAAGTAATCCAATTAGTAAATTCATACACTTCTAGCATTTTACTCAGACTACGTTACAAATATTCGGTATCGGTATTCAGTATCTTTAACTACATCACTATCTTTAACAAACAAAAAGTGAAACGCGACGTAAACATTGTAACAGCGCGTCAAGGATTGAAAAAATAATATTTTTCTTAGTTATTAAAGAAAATTTAGGTCTCCAAACAATTATGTTTAGTGTGAAATTGCCTAACTCTGTCATTTTCGCGTGAAATTTGTTTTGAGAGCGCGTATAAAATAAAATATTTTTGTCGTAATTTGTACAACACTTCAAAGTTATCTCAACCAGACTGTTTGTGAACTGTCAAATCGGTAATCTTTCGACGGTGTAACTATAATTGCTGGTTTTTAACAATATTTTTGAAGAAGACTTTTTGGCGGGAACTCGAGAAGTGAAGTTGAATTTTTGTTTGATTATTGTCAAAATTGAGTATTATGCGTTTTGTGGTTTAATAGTGATAGTTTATTAAACTTCAAAGAGTTTTTCGTGCGTGGTGTTTGTGATAATCAAATAAAAGCGTGGGACTGCGTTTTTCGTGTACTTCCAAGGAGTCCTCTTCTGTCCTCAGTACGAGTAAACGTGAGCGATTCCTAACTTACTAACTTGCGATAGTAGGTTTCTACTATCGCTTTACTGGGTGACTCCTAACTTACCTTGACGGGAGTGGACATTGACAGGATACGTTTTAGACCTTGATTTTGTTTATTACGAAGAAAATTTGACACGGGCAGAATATGCTAATTGGACCATTGCCATATATGAAGAAAAAAAAATTCTTGGAAGGCTAACTTTGTTATAGAATGAAACTGAGCAGACAGTGGAAGCTATCGCCCATGGACCTCTGGATAAGGGTATATTGGAATAAGGAGTTTCTTTATCACTCTCCATTTGATGGGATAGAATAGGATGTGATGGGAAATATCTCACTCACTGCCGAAACACGTACGTATATTGGATGAAATAGGATAGGGATCTGAAATGTATTACAATTTATGGTAGTCTTCTATGAGTGTGTCATTTACCAGTTTCATGAGTGTGTCAGCGGTTGTGGGTTGTGCCCGCTCCCCCTCTCAAAATAATATTAATATCAGTTATTGCAAATTTCAGTTACACACTCTCCATTATCTTGGTTATCTCGGTCATGTCAATAACACTTAACATCTAACTGCAGCTAAGTGCCTATTCCATATTGATAAAATACGTGGTTAGCAGTTTAATATACATACGAGTATAGCGAGAATAGCGGCTTACCAACCGCTTGGTTCTTATTAAGTTTTTACATGAATACATCGTATATGGTATGATTAATGCAATAATATAATTAGAAATATTAGAAAGAAGGCAATGAATTTTAAAGTAAGTGGAATTCTTAAGCTGCAATATTTTTTTAAATAATTTTATATTCGTAATTCTAGAAGGAAAGTTTAAGAATATCGAATATAACATGATGTTGCACGTTGCAATTTCACAGCCGCTCCGGGCGCACTCGACTGGTCACGTTATTACCCCTTTTTTATGGACGAAGGCGGCAGATAAGCATACAGTCCACCTAATGGTAAGTGGATACTGTCGTCCATAGACAGTAACAAAACAATTATTTTACTTGCAAATACTAAAAAGAGACAAAGTTTAGAACTCACATAACTCGCTTATATAATGTAAACAATTATTTATTACTGTTTGTCTGAGTCTGTGCCAGACTGTGATTAATTTTGGCACTTAACATTCGTATGGTTCACTTTTGGTACGAAATAAATAATGTTAATGAATGCTGGTTTATATGTATTTCAATACCTATGACATTTCCATTTAGTTAGTAAAATGGTGTCTGTCGGTATTTATTTGTTTCTAGTTCATATTAATGGTATCCTTCTTAATTTTTTTTTAAATTCTTCATCATCATCATCGTTACCGCTCACGTCGTCGTTATCTACTTCAACAAATTAAAGGTTTTAATCAAATAGTATGATGCAATTTTTTTTGATACAAAATCAAAAAAAATACTTATTTTATTTTTTTTCATCCCTGTTTGCTTATATTATAAACTAGCTGGATCTAATTGTGTTTAATTGTAATTCCATACAAAATTTGACAGTATGTATTTTAGGCACCAGACACAATTTATAAAAACGATAAAACACGTTATTAATAATATGAAAATTTTAACACCCGTTTTTACCCCTTTAGGGTTTGAATTTTGAAAAATTCTTTCGCAATAAATCTTTACGTCACAAAAGGAAGCTTCTCTCCAAATTCTATGTCCCAAACTTCAGTACCTACTTTCAGTACCCAAACTCTGCGTTGATGAATCAGTCAGTCAGCCAGTTAAGACATTTCATATCTAACAAGTATGTTAATTTAGGATTATGAAAAGGAGTAAACACTTGAAGATAATCATTTCAGGAATGTGACTCATGTTTTCACGAATGGCTTTTGTCAATACGATACATGTGCAGTTAGCGTTTATGATGTCGTAGCTCACGTGTTTTTTGTCATGTGAAACTAATGTAAACATTGTGTAAATCATTCGTGAGTTACTTACCGTTACCTGCTGGAGATGGGCCTCGCCATGCATATTGTCTTGTGCATGAGGGATGTATGCCCCTAAAACACCAACCACCTAAAACATTGTGCAGTTGCTCAGAGCTTATTTGTTATTTTATAATAGATATGATTTGTTATTTCTTAATAGTCTTTTACAACAACCACGGGAAGAGATGGGGAGTGCTTTTGTAAAGTGGGCCGCAGCACACGGCTTACCTGGTGGGGATACGTTGTGTATGGTAGGTAACAAGTAACGAAGTTAGAGTGCACCGGATGTCGATGCCCTATCGGCCGCGTGAGAGAGAATACGTTGTGTCTTGTCGGCAGCTCGAGACAGACTCTTCCCTTGTCGGTGGTTTTTCTTCGTTCCACGAGCAATTTTGTAAAGTTACTAGGAGCACAATTTAAGTAAACAAGAATCGGGCAATTTTTCGAGGGCAATTTTCCCTTGTCATAAATTTTCGGCACCTGCAAGGAACACTAAAAAAGTATTCTGAACAATATATCATTATAGAAAAACGTGTACAGATAAAAGATGACCATTTAAAACTCAAGCAATTAGATTTTTCAAAGTATAATGTTGTCGGGCAGTAATGGAACACATAAACAAAAGAAATTGCAACTAATAAAACAAAGGAAGTAAAATAGTGTTTCTGGACGCGTGCCTTAAGGATACAAGGTTTTGACTTGAAAATTAAGTAATGAAACCATTCTAAAACTAAACAAATGTGTCTGTGTCTGAACAAATCAGCAAAGCACCCTTAAAATGGAATAATAAAACAATTCGAGATCTTATCTTAATTAATTTAACGTAGGTGTGTGTGAAATAGTATAAGTAAGACTAAGTAAGTGTCTAAGTAAGACTGCTGCCCACGCACATCCGAGATTCCTGCCAACATCAGTCGAGAATTATAAATGTTGGCACGTCCCCATATTCAACGAGCAGCGAGAGAATAGGACGTATATCGGGATGGGGACTCATTACACTTCCTATTCACCCTTCGGGATGAGATGGAGAGCAAAGAGTATTATGGGATATCGAATTCCGTTTATCTGATTTTACTCAATGAGACGAGATGGGATTAAGTGGAATGAAATAGAAAGTAGAACGAATAATGAGATGAGAGACTTACCTTATCCCATTATACACTTGGTATTGCGGCTTTGAAACAGCACCGCCCAATTTATTCTCGTGAGTGTCGTAAAAGGCGACTAAACGACAACAAAGCGGCCACCACAAGCCCTGAGGAACTATACCACCTCTAAAAGAGAGGACTCGCCAACTCGCTTAGCCAGCATACCGTTTGAAAGCTATACATCCCTCATACACATGACACTGTACATGAGGAAGTCCGTGCCCAGCAGTGAATAATGAAAGGGCTGCTGATGGTGCCTCTTAAATCGATGGGATGGAATAGGAAATGGGCTCCGTCATATTTCACTCGCTCTTGAAACACGTTAGTTATATTTCTTCTTCTCTTAGGAGAGAGGGGTAACTTGGCTGAAGTGGGGTTACTCCGAGCGGTTGTAGATGCACCATGCGCCTTATCTCGCTTAATAATTAATAATGGTGTAATAATTATTGTTTAAGTTATCAATTTATGAAACGTCTGCCTATCTTCTACCCGTCTACTCCATTTATTGAGGCAAGTCCTAAATATACGAGAAAAACATTTAACGGAAAAAACAATCGTATACACCTGAAGATAATTACATTTAACCACGCAAACTTGTTCTCCTGGTAGAAGTAGGCGAAATTATGGAATATTCCTTTTAATCTTGTATGGTGAAATATATGTAGACCCTTTGATAAAAGTGTAATAAAGTAACTATAGGTACTTAATTACGAGTTAATTACTTAATTAGCACAAGTCTGATTCATAGAACATGATTACATACATGGATGGCACTGGTTCACAGCAATTTCTTAAGAAGCGTCATGTTGTAGGAGGTACACAATAAGATACAATGTTTACAATACAATGCAGCAGTGCGTTAGCAATCTCTATAATTTTGTTATAGGTTTGTTTCTTTCCAGCTAATAATGACTTTGAAAACCGTCAAGTGTTGCATAAACAATTTTTTTAATAAATCACGTGATTTTCATGACGAATATCCACTCATATAAAGCATAATTATGTACTTTTAGACTTTATCCATATGACCTACTACTTTGACATGTAAATCTGTTCCCATTTAATGATTGATTTATTAACTAATCCTTCCTAAAAGTTGTAAGGATGTAGGCTTCCCATAGCAGGTTCCAAGTTTGATAGACTTTATACTTAGATTTCCAAACTTTGTGTTAATTCCCCACTTTAATTCAACTTTCAGATAAGAAGGGCCGAAAGTTTACATAACTTGTCTGATGGTCTCATACACATGAGACCACGCGGTCTCTTAAACTTAAATTTGTAGCAAAGAGAGAATTTGTATTTTACCCATGTGGGTACTTAAACAAGTCGCATTTGATGTGGGCCGTTTAATAATATTTAATAATATTTTTGACTGTCTCATGGAAGCAATAAACTGTAGCCGGACTAGTTCCAATTAATGTTACATGTAGTGTCGACTCGAGGACGCATTACTCTTTTCCTCTAGCTCAAGTAATTTTTGCTTGCATTTGTAGTAATATGCAATGATTTGAGATCAACTCCATAGATGTTTACCGTCAGCAATATAAGTTTAAGTAAGCTTCGTTGGCGGCTCCTGATCATACATGCATGTATTCTGTTTAAACTGTGAATGCTTCAAAACTGCATTCGTAAGACGAATTCTTGACCAGTAGTGGCATGTATTAGTCTTATTTCTAAGTAAACCATGTCTCTCCCCTGTTGGATATAGGCCTCTCCCAAGGACCACCACCACACACGGTCTTCAGCTTTTCTCATCTAGCCACTACCTGTAACTTTCTTCAAGTCGTCAGTTAACCTGGTCGGAGGGCGTCCCTACGTTTCCCGGTATGTGATCTCCATTCGAGGACTCATGTTACCTGCCCACTCCCACTTCAGTTTGCTGATTCCTTGAGCTATGTCGGTCGGCAACTTTATTTTCTCGTTTAATTTCTTCGCGTCGTTCCTTAGGGCTTTTATATTTCCCGAGATGGAAAAGAAACCACACAGCACTTAATCAACTATTTACTATTGGTCCGACACCTATTCATAAAAAAATGAAGACGTTGTCTTGTCGTTGAGGATATGATTGTGATGATTATACAGTAGCTTTTGCGTTGAAAATTCTACAGTTGCCGATCTCTTGGGCTATCTCTTTGCCTCAAACTCGACACTGGACGATAGAGGTGCCTCACCACAGTCTATCTCAAGGTGCACAAGCTCCATGCCGGAAATCTGTTTCACACAGCGTGAAGTCCGGCGAGCTCTAGCATCTCTTGATGTCCGAAAATCGAGTGGGCCTGATGGTATTCCTGCAGTGGTGCTTAAATTTTGCACTCCCGAGTTGTCCCCGGTGCTTACGCGACTCTTTAGGCACTCATACTCTACAAAAAGCTTCCCGTCAACATGGAAGGTAGCTCATGTTCACCCTTTACCTAAAAAGGGTGACCGCACAGACCCGGCCAACTACAGGCCAATAGCGATCACCTCCCTCCTCTCCAAGGTGATGGAGCGTGTCATAAACACACAGCTCCTTGGGTACCTAGAGGATCACCAGCTGATTAGCGACCGTCAATATGGATTTCGCCATAATCGCTCCGCTGGTGATCTTTTAGCGTATTTAACACACCGCTGGGCTGATGCCATTGAGAGTAGAGGCGAGGCACTGGCTGTAGGCCTAGACATTGCGAAAGCTTTTGACCGGGTATGGCACAAATCGCTGCTTTCCAAGTTACCATCTTTCGGGATACCCGAGGGATTATGCGAATGGGTTGCCAGTTTCCTGACTGGACGGAGCATCAGAGTCGTTATCGATGGTAGCTGCTCCGACACCATGTCTATTAACGCTGGCGTCCC
Source organism: Sesia apiformis (assembly GCA_914767545.1). NCBI lineage: Eukaryota > Metazoa > Arthropoda > Insecta > Lepidoptera > Sesiidae > Sesia > Sesia apiformis. The sequence goes on along the minus strand of OU611963.1, from coordinate 11,142,838 downwards.
GCAAGGCTCCGTGCTGTCTCCAACTCTGTTCCTTCTGCATATCAACGACCTGTTGCAAATTGGTGACATACGTTGCTATGCAGATGACAGTACTGGAGACGCCTTGTACAAGGGCCGCGCCAACATCCCTCGGGTCGAAGTGGAAGAGAGTCGCGCCAGGCTTGTGTCTGAAATCGAAGACTCTTTAGATCTAGTCTCGATTTGGGGTTCTCTAAACCTAGTGGATTTCAACCCCAGTAAGACGCAAGTCTGTGCATTCACCGCTAAAAAAAACCCTTTTGTTGTAGCACCTCGCTTTCAGAGCATACCTCTTAAGATCTTGGAGAGTATCGGGATCCTTGGTATCGACATCTCCAGCAAAGTCGAATTCAGGGGTCATCTGGAAAATAAGGCCAAAATGGCCTCCAAAAAGCTCGGTGTGCTGAACAGAGCGAAGCGGTACTTCAAACCTGGGCAACTCCTTATGCTTTACAAAGCTCAGGTGAGGCCCCATATGGAGTACTGCTCTCATCTCTGGGCCGGCGCACCGAAATACCAATTGGACCCATTTGACTCCATCCAACGACGTGCTGTTCGTATTGTCGACGATCCCACTCTCACGGGCGGTTTAGAATCCCTCAGCATTCGGAGAGACGTTGCGTCTCTCTGTGTGTTCTACCGCCTGTACAATGGGGAATGCTCTGAAGAATTGTTTAATATAATTCCCACCTCGGGTTTCTACAACCGCACCTCCCGTCACAGAAGTGCGGTCCATCCGCATTTCCTCGATACGGAGGTGTCGCGCACTGTTCGGTCCAAAAATTATTTTATACCGCGAACCCGTAGGTTGTGGAACGAACTGCCTCAAGAGGTCTTTCCATTGAGCTACGATATGGGGTTCTTCAAGAGAGCTGTGAATAGGATTTTGCAAGGTCGGCGGCGCACCCGCATACCCCCTGGTGTTGCAGGTGCCCATGGGCGGCGGTAACACTTATCACCACGTGGGACCGCTTGCTCGTCCGCCCACTAATCTATAAAAAAAAAAAAAAAAATACATATTGAATGTATCATGCTCGTTAAATGTTTGTTTGTTTAACACCATATGTTTGTGTAACATTGTCGAGAACCGAGTCAATAGTGAATGAAATTATCGCGAATAATTCATACCAATATTTAATTCTTAATAAATCTATCCTGATGCGATAGCGTATTCCTTTAAATATTTTTGAAAATGTATTTATAGATATTTTAATGTATAATACAATGTTATACAAGAAATACTGACAGGTGCCAAAACGCTTGTATTTTCGAACCCTAAATTTTATACATCTAAGTCTACCTAAATAAATTAGGGCGTAAAAAATATATTTGGACATTGATATTAAGTGAAAATTCTTTCCTTTAATTTTTTTTGGAAACAGTTTTTGTTTATTTGCATTTGTATATGTAGTCAATATATTCGAAATATCGGCGCTAAGATATAGGCAATAGAAATTGCAAATGATAAAGGAGTTGCGACTCGTCTAACCTGTTATATTACCGTACGATACTAGCAACCTACGAGTATGTCTCTCTGCTGTCCTGAGCTTGTCATTACCAATGATCTTCAGCTATTCTCATCCAGCCACTACCGACGAACTTTTTCAAGTCATCGGGCAACTGGGCATCCATTTTATGGCCTTTTATCTTCCAATGACAACCAACTTAATGACAACAACTTAACCAACTTAAACTTATTATTTTAAACCTTATTTTACAATAGAATAACACGGTTCATATACATCAGTGCAGTAGGTACATTTAGAAGTTATTCACCCGTAAAATGTTCGTAAAACCCAATGCTTTTACGCCTTTTTTTACATCGGACATTGCAAAGTTTATAGGTGCTATACTTTCGCATGAAAACGCAGAAAGCTGACAAGAATGTATGATATAAAAACATCTCATTCGTATAAATAAACATATGAAGGGGAGAGTGCACGCTGCAATCTAACAGCCGCTGGGCGCGCTCGACTAGCCACGTTACCCCTCTCTCACAGAAGACTACCTTGAAATGTACTGCATTTCCCACTTTACTATATTTCCCTAATGTACGTACGTGTTTCGGTAGTGAGTGAGATGTGCCAGAGCCCATTCCCAACCTATCCCTCCCCATTTTCCCAGCCCTTCCTCCAAATCCATTCCTATATCTCCAAAGGTAGACAGCGCATACCGGGGCGTGCCAACGTTTGTTATTCTGGACTGATGTTGGCATGTATCGCGGATGTCTATGAGCGACAGTGTCCACTTACCATCAGGTGGACTGTATGCTCGTCTGCCGTCTTCGTACATAAAAAAAAATATGAAATACTAGACTCGTGTGTGGATGGACTGTTCAAAAAATGACAATCTGGGGCTCAAAGTTTTTTCATAAATTAATAATAAATTAATTAGTTTTTTCATCAATCTTGGACATTTTAAGATGTCAAAAAATCTACCAATTGCAGACGACCTTCGATATTCGAATAACTGTAGTTTAACAGCTGGCTGGCAGTCCAAATGCAGTCCGTTTGTATACATACACCATATAGCTCTATTAATTCTTACGCCGTGCTAATACTTACACTTCACTACATCCTTTTCCATTGTTTTTATGTGTGGAATACTCAAATAACAAATTTTATTATCGGAATCAAAGAATCTGGCACCAGGAAGCAACAGGCTATGGAATTATTCCTCGATTTACATACGACATTGCATGTTATTAATGTCTTATTGACTTAGCCTATTCATGCATAACAATGGGCCGTCATAATACTGAGGTCTTCCCCGAATTTTGTATTCAAATGAGCTGATGTTTATATTCAGGTTTTCGGGGTCTCTAAGAGGGCGGGATTACGGTTATGTTTTCCGAGGATCTGTGGAATATTCCGCGGCGTACCTATGGATTTACTGTGGGTAACACCTACTTTATATTTAAAATGGGTAGTCTAATCTTTTGTGCTGGAATTGTGGACTTAGTTTAACTCGCGAAGGGAAGAAAAGGGAGTATGTGAGGTATTATTACTGTTTCTTATCTACCTATACACAGTCTTTTATTGAGACGGGTCGGTATGAAATAGTCTGAAATAGAGAAATTTGTTCTAAATAACCATGGCGTCCATTTTAGAGTAATTATAAACTGCATTCAAATATTTCCAAAAAAACTCATACACAATCGGGAATCAAAAATGTTCATTTTCTTGAAAAAATCGTCAGTTATTTTACTGTTCCAATTGATAGTGTAGGTTGTAAGTAATAAACCTGGCTAAGGAACTTTCTAATAGTTTCAGACTTGTCCATACTGACCAGTCTCAATTAAGGACCCTGTATAGACTCGCGTGCACTACAGTACTACTAATTAAATACATAATTCCGGTCGGCCATCTTCGTATGTCCGACCATGACCAAACGCTAAGAGATGTATATAATATAGAGTGGTTAAATATGATCTATGAAATAAGATCGGCTGTTTGTTTCTCATCATCTTTTCATATTTGTTCGGAATACGAAAATTACCGACCGGCATTATTTAATAAGTAGTACTCTAAATAGCACAAAAGGCCACGGCTTCATTTATACAATTTAATATATTTAGTTTAGTGGAACATCCGTGCACGTTTTAGAAAGAATTATTTATTTTTGCTTTCAGTTCAGTTGGCTGTTTACATTGTAATACAATGCAATGCATGCCTCAACCGGCAAAGCAAATGCATTTTGGTGCACAATTATATGCGGGTGAAATTAACATCTAATTTAAGTCATGGTGTACAGAGAAACCAGTATTGTAACATCATACGAACGCTAGAAAACATTAAAATCGCATATATAAGTATATTTTCTATCTTTGATTAAAATTTTTGTTTCCTCTCCACCCAAAGGTTGTCTTTCAGAGATCGCTTTTATCGATAAGACCGCCCTTTGTTCTTTTAATATCTGTTATTATTTTATTTAGTTTTAGTATGCAATAAAAAGTTTATCTATCTATATATAAAAAACAAAGGTCGAAAGATTAAGAGAAGATCAAAGGGGGAATGACGTGACTTGTATGTAAAAAATAACTTTAACTTAACATTTTCGTATTTCGACTTAATTTTAATTTCAATAAATAAAAAAACAATTGACTGTCCGTTCACACGGCGACGATTGGTCTCTTTTGCAGAATCGTGATAATAACGAATCGTTTTTTTTTCAGTTGTTCATAATCTTCTATGAACGGTGTAAAGAATCGTGAAAAATGACGAATCAGTCCGAATGCGACATTCGGTTTTGTCGACAAATCAAGAATGCGGAATACGGTAAAAAGACGGATCCGTCGTGCAAAACATATGGAGATATACGAACGAGTTCACACTAGTCGTTTTTTTGCCGAATCGGTTTTATTGACATTTCTGATATACGGCTTTTCTGATATTTGTGTCATGTTCCCTTAATCCTTTTGAAAACTTTGTAGTATATGATTAAAATAGTTTTTGGCTCGTCTTGACGTATCTGGCTCAATGGTATCCGAAAGGTTCCTACACGAGATCGATGGCTCACAAGTGGATGCATCCAGTGTCTTCAGTCGGGAACGGCGATGGTAGCAATACAAAATCATGGTAGTATTTACGTCCATCTTGTTGAAAGGTAGTATTAATACCAATATTGATACTGTCTTTCTAAAACAAATGTGATGTTCACCCGAAAAGTCCAGACGTTACTGTGAACATCACATTCGTTTTAGACGGATTGTAAATATTCACGATCCGGTGCGCCATGTGAACATATTCATTCACTTGGACCTCCGTGTAAACGGGGCGTGACCTGTAATGATAATTTCCGAAGTGGTCCGACGTGTACGTTGAAGACTACTTCTCTCGACTACTTTGTTCGATTCATAGTGGAATCTTTCTATAATATCGGGTATAATAATTACTGTGAGAACTGAGGAAACTATTGTTGTGGGAATTCCATTGTTATCTGTTTATTAGATGAGATTCCATTCGAATCGATGACTCTAAAAATTAATATACTCGTAATAAGACTAAATCTTGTATTGTGTATATTTAAAATAAATTGTCCCTCGCGTCCCGGTATCACCACGGATTCCAGCTGAAAATCAGCGCTCTGTCATCCATCACACAGGTACACACGCACACAGGTACACACGCACACAGGTACACGCGCCCATTCAGGGCAGTCATCGGACACACGGACAGCAGACTAGGTTACTAGCTATAACATTTCTTGCTTTTCCTCACTTTTCTAGACTTCTTTGCTGTTTTGTGTCTATGTATGTGTTTGTACTTTCCTTTGTAGTTGTAATGTAATGTAACTATAGTCTGAGTAAATGCCTTATCTATTTATACCATATATTAGCAGAAAGATTCCAATATTTATTGCGAGTGATGCACCTCTTTTGTGTTTCTCTGTTTGCCTAAAGGTTGTCTGGTAGAGTATGCCATAAGGCATTAAGTCCGCCTTATATACAATATTTTTATGCTATAAATCAGGATTCGTAAAAATCAGCTATTTATAATATGTAAATATCAAAATATCCGATATATATCGGATATATAACATGTATATAAAAAAGACGCGACTGGTTACTGGTTCTGTAAGTAGTTTTAATATATCAAAATTGTTAAATGAAACATTGAGTTTAATTAATAGACTTATTCATTATAAAACAAAACAAAAAATAAGAGTAAAATTAGAGTAGTAAAAAATTAGTCTTTGAGATTAATATCAGTCTACTTCAATATTCAACTAAATTATAATTATAATCTTTAGTGTTGCATCATTGGCGGTGGCAGTGATCATATTTTTTATATATTGATATATTATCATATTATTTATGTCAGTATAACAATTTTAAAGCGTGGGATCTGCCAAAATTCTAGCTTTGACGATAACTATCAATTGATATATATCAATATAAATATAAGTTGATATATGTATATCAGCGAACCCTGCTATAAAGTACGAATAAATAATAAAAAAAATCATGTTTGATTACAACCGCACCTAAGAAATACCATATCAAAACTGTTTCTTCGTAACAAAAGTGGACTCGCTCCATTATTAATGAGTTTTCAAAGTCTGCATTGAATTCGAAAAAGTTAATAACGGTAAAGTCGAAGTTTGATAGGGCACGACAGCAAAATGGATCGGACTTGTTCAAACTCAATATTTCGAAAGTAATCTGATCTGTATTGTTTTGGGAACGATCTCTTCTTTGATTATGATATAGAATTTTAGTTCCGAATTTTAATAGAACTTTTTTCTATCTTTGCTGAGATATGGGAAGTTTATTTACATACCATAACCAGGTCTTTTATTGTTTATTGCATGAATATGGGCCTCCTCATGTACATTGTCTTGTGTATGAGGGATGTATGGCCAAGCGAGTCCACTCTTTTGGAAGTGGTGTAATTCCTCAGAGCTTGTTGTAGCGGCTTTGTTATCTATCCCTTAGCATAAGAATAATAATACAGTTATTATTTATTCTTATACCCTTAGTAGCCCTTTACCACACCCACGGGAAGAGATGAGATGTTGCTATTTTAACACCGGCTGGACACCACACGACTGTTATTAAATATATACGTGGAATAGGAGAGGTCTACGGCGCGACATTTAATTGATTAATTATGTTGGCAGTAGTGAATGAATGGCGTGTGATTGGTTAGAATGATAGTGAAGTAGAGTGAAGTACGAAAGCGAGACGAGTGTTCTGAATGGTTGAATATGACGTTTGTATGTTGGATGTATTGCAATATGAAAATAGAAGATGAATGAGAATAATAAGTATGTAAGAACGAAGACAAAAATAAGTTGTTGTGATATTATTAAAAAAACATAATAAAAGAAGTATAAAAGTTTACACTGGTTTGGCTTTTATCAAATTCCACATACATATCATTGTTTCATAAGTATATTGTAATTATAATTGATCATGCAGTTATATATTGATTCCATATAGTTTTTCCTATATATCTATCCGATGCTAAATGAAAAAAATAGCAAAAAAAGTAGAAAATTAGTTGTACACTTTTCTACCTGATTTTCCAGTTATACAAATATACTTTACTAGGCATTGCTCTTTTCTCGCATTTGCAAATTAATTGTCAATCACGTGTCTTGGAAAGCGATTGCTTTGTACATACACTAGTAAAACGAAATTAATCGTTTCTTGGGTTTACAATCTACAATTTAACGTTAAATTTTAATTTTGAACGTAAAATGTTTTCAGTGAAACATTATTTCATACGTTCTCAGAAGGAGGTTTATTATGCATACAATTGGCAGACGACATTAGTACTGATTTTGGGGTACGAACCTGATCTAAATAAAGATGTAAATACTCGTATGTCGTTTTTAGATTGCTTTGATCTAAGTGTTTAGATAGGTAACTTATGAACTTCGAATTTATATCAGATAAAATCAAGTAAAATAAATTATAAACTAGTAAAACTGCATGTAAAATAAGTTCAGCGTATGCAAATAAAACAGAATCTTTGCTGGAACTATTTTTGTTCATGCAGTTTTTGCTTATTTCACCTATATTGTTTTATTTGTTATTTCCGTGCGTTTCCACTAGAAGTTAAACATTGTCCCCTTTACCACGTAAAACAAACACATCTATAAAATAGTGTACAATGTTTCTTTAATAGGTTTTCAATCAATCTGATTCGTTAGACGCTTGCCTAAACATTGTTTTAAAGCATTTTCTATCTTTAGTGGTGACAGGGAGTCTATTTCTATTACGACTTCGTTTATCGACATACCTACATTCCAGACAGTTTATGTTGACGCTGTTTGGAACATTTGTCGCTGATACTATTCTGACATTTACCCTATTACAACCTTTATGTCAGCGTGACACCAACGGTACACCTGCCGACTGGTACAGTGTTTTTTTTGGAATGGCTAAATTCTTGTGGCCCTAATGGTCTTTCAAGGGTCACGGGACATGTATTTTTTAGGGCGAGCGTAGAAGGCGCTTAGCCAGAAGCAAAGAGTGTGTGCAGCAACGAGCCTAAGGGCTCCCACGGCGGTAGACCGGGCGGAAAGAACGGACCTCGGATTAGGGCGTTGCTTTGGGAGAGTACTGCGGAATCGCGAGTCGGTGAGAAGCGCCCAGGCACGTGTCGATACCGGGTAAAAGTGTTGGCTGAAGGCCGGTGTGTGTTCACGGTGTAGCGAGGGTGACGTCCTCGTCTCCGCCGGCGGGGACGGTGTATATGCGTAACCTGTGAGTGTAGTGTAAGAACCTCATTGGCAGCAGTAATTGGGTCGTCGAGGTCGTCAAAGACGTGCCGAGGACGACGACGGAAACGGGGAGAGACTGGTACAGTGTACAGTTAAGGTATTTTTTGATAATGTACCACTGCGACATACAATCGCGACCGAAGATTGCACGACCCATCATAACAACTGCTTAAGTATAACTGGCTAACTGCTGCCTTACTGCTAAATATTCATTGAGTTAAAGCAAAGAAAATAAACTTTAAAATCACAGTAATAATTCGTTTATGAACGTAAACCTAGTTTGTAATCGTGGAAACGCTCGGTTGGTCAATGCTTTATGTAAACAAACTAGTCACGTTAAATCGACACTACACTTCGACGCGTCGCTACGACCGCAGTACCTTCCGTTAGAGCAGCCATGTCAAACTCATAGTCACTGGTGGGCCAAAAGCATGAAGACCGTGGACTAGGTGGGCCGCAAATCCTAATCTTTAAGGAAACAAACTACTGAAAATCTTAACGAAAAAAAGTACTATTATAGGACAAGTATATTTATTAATTATTTATTATTAATTTATATTAAGTATATTCAGGCTGCAGGAAAATGCTCAGTGGGCCGCATGTTTGACATGGCTGCGTTAGAGTATTTCGTTTATTTATTTTTTCAAACGATACGTAGCATTGGTGTGGTCTATATTCACAAAATGACTTGTCGAGGGTCGTATAAATTCAATGGTCAATTGTCTTAAAATCGTCATTACTTGTGGTCGTATATCGCAGACGTACGTTACCAAACTATACTTAAAAGAATACATTGAGACGGTTTCACCGACGCAGTCGTTCACTAATGGAACCGTTACGTACGACGCATGAAACATCCGTAATTTATAATTATATTAAACGTATCTAAAACGTAAACTTATTTTATTTTGCTTAATTGTGAAATAAATAAGTTATCGAGTAAGGTATATAGTAGATAAACATTTAAGATCTGTTTAATACGAGTATATGAATATAATGTTGTTGTATGAACTGCCAACTGAGGTTTTATAATAATAATAATAATTTATTTATTTGCTCAAGAATGCGGGTACATATACAGGTCTTATGATAACTTACACAATCCTTACACATTCTTCCACGTAACTGGCGTGCAAATGTTTACATCCAGTTTACATTAAAAAAAACTACATCAACCGCATAATTTTTCCACTAAGCTACGAAATGGGGTTCTTCAAGAGAGCTGTGAATAGGATTCTGCAAAACTGGCAGCGCACTTACAACTCCCTGGGTGTTGCAGGTGTCCATGTTCGGCGGTGACCACTTACCACCATAATTATGGTCCGGCCACCCGTTGTAAACTTTTCTATAAAAAATATTGTGTGTAAAGCGCGTAAATCTCTAAAATTACAGACATCGGTTTTACGAGTCGGTGCGACGCTATCGCGACTGTAGCAATAGTGCCAATTCCCAGCCATTGCTCGCCGAATAATCAGTGTTCTGTAATATATTTATCCAGGTTCGCGATATTTTTGTGCATTTTCCGATATTTAAGGGAAAATGCATCGTTAAACAAACCTCATATAAGGACGCCTCTCCTCCTATCAAAACAATTTCAAGGGACAGATGTGTACAATGTCTTCATTCCTGACGTCATACGTAGGGCAATGTCAACCTTGCTTCCCTCAGTTTGTGTCCAAGGGCAGCACAAGGCAGGATCTAAGTGCTAAGTTAAACTTAATGAGCCAAGTGGAGATTTACCGCACGCTTGCTCTACTTATTCTACTTATCCCTAAAATTCTTGCAGCTATTTGTAGCTTGCGTAGGTGGAGGTTTTGAGTTGGAGACAATATCAGCGAATGCTTATTGTCAATTTTGTTTAATACATTCCGGTAACATCTCACAATTAACTCTTGTTTTTTTGTTTTTATTTTTGCGAATCGTATGCGCTTAAGATTCTGTGACATTGTGTCACTGTTACTGACGATAGAACATCCGTAATTTATAATTATATTAAACGTATCTAAAGCGTATACTTATTTTATTTTGCTTAATTGTGAAATAAATAAGTTATCGAGTAAGGATATTTGATATCTTTCTGACGCTGACGATAGGAAATAATGATATGATATTTAAAGTTTATTACTTATTAATTTTCTTTGATATACTTATGCAGTTAATTAAAGTCGATATATCGAATGAGCAATCCGGTAGTATTTACAGAGAACATCGTAGACGTTTCTTTAGAAACATGAAAATGAATGACCTTGAGTACAAATTACGACTGATTTGATAAAATACATTTTTCAGCCGATTAGATTACATAATCGAACTTATAATAAATTAGCAAAGAAGAACGACGTGCCTGATATCTAAAGATATCAGAAAATCTTATAGTTTCAACAATTATCTTAATTTATTTATTTTCCTTGTCATTTTATTCTGTTATAATTATATTTCATGCGTATATTTGTATTGGTATATCGATGATGTATAATACTAATAGATTGTGGTGTGTAGGCGCAGTGGACACTTTTGTAATTAATATACTTCGATTTAATATATATAAATAATTAAAATTGAATCAACGATGCTCCCATCCGGACCTCAAGGTCGTTTGGCATATTATTTACATAGGTTGTGTACTATGTACTTCCTAATTATCGGGACTGTCGGACCTTTAATTTGTCTCAACCTGAACCCATACCGAACACCCTACACTTACATAATATACACGACTAGTTTCATGAGCTGACTGAAGCGGCGGGTAGTCCACGTCGAGAGCTGCGAGAAGTTTCATCAACTACCCGCATTTGGTCTTCAGAGTCCGGAAATGTGCGGCACACAACACTCACATTAGCGTCAGACGAAATATCTCGAGGTTTAGTTTTATTAAATTTTAATCACTGGTTTCCACGTCGAGGACAAATTGTATCCATCTTCTCAATTAAAAATTCTATGTTTGCATTTCCATGTGCAACGCAACCGAAACGTCGAGTAAAATAAATAAGGTAAACATTCGCGTTAAGACCCGTTTAAATAGATAAATATGTGTGAAAAACGCGAAAATCTCAAATGTTACATGTATAATATATTAGTATAATTTGATGAATTTCATGGCCTCCGCTCAAGACCATTCACTAACCTACCATTCACATATCTTGTGCCATTAATATATGTAATAAAGATTTCTAAAAAGGTCATTCTCAAACAGTATTTCTAAACCTTATTTATACCTTACCATCTTTAGAAGTTTTGACTAGCTGTTATTGGATTTATTTGTGAAAAGTAATTGGTAATAAATAAATGATACCTATTTGTAAATTGCTTGTATGGTTACCTACTAAAAATTATGTTTTAACAGAACAACATACTCGTATTTAACAATAGAGTCAATTAATCTTTAGTCTCGATATCAATTTTAGAAATTGTTATGTGAGGTTGTAGTAAAGATCTGTAATAATTATTGGGATGACCTAGAACCGGCGCAAATTCAATCACTATTGAATAATTACCGTGCCGCCATCATAAGGCCTCGCGTAACCCAAAGTGATGCCCTCATCAAGTGAGCCTCCATTATTGCTTTAGACGAAGCAATCTCCTTGTAATTAAGTTTTAAGTGTACCCTGTCATATTAAGTTTGTGATGAAGTTGGTAGCGCTCCTTTGATTGATTTACATAATCGTAATAATTTATTTTGCAAGAACACAGGTAACAATATATTTTATGCTTATATCAAAATACTGCTATAAAAAAGTATTGAAATACAATATGTCGGCCTCAGCTCGTGCAAGAGATAGCCGAAAATATAAATCAAGCCTATCGTTGGAAAGTGGAGGTTATGGACCACGCACAGGTACCCCAATGTTCGGTGCCGAGCGAGCGAGGCGGTTTCGGGAGCGTCGCAAAGCTGCCACAGCACGCTTAGTGAACGACGCTGACTCCGCGAGCACCTCTACCTCTGCTGTACCTGTACCAATGGACATAACGAATGAAGATACCGGCGAGATAAAAACGACTCGCCGACATAGACGTTTCACGTTAAACCAACTGTCGTGTGCCCCGCACAGCCCCACTCGACTTTTTGATGAAACAATTTGCACTAGGGCAGCTATACTCTAAGTGTGTTCCGCGGAACCCTAGGGTTCCGTGATACCTCTGTCGGGGTTCCGCAAGAATTTAGAAATAAAAAAAACAAAACACCTCTCTCTGGTCGCTCCGCGGCTGTGCGGACTCCGCGGCCGCGCGGAGACAAAACGCTATGAATGTTATTTATTTATTTATTTGTATTTGTATAAGCTTGTGTTACATTAGCTGGTACAATATCTCATAAGTTTGGTCTCAACAATTTTATACTTGTACAACGCGTTCGCTCTAAGTTTGCCGGTCTGTGGAATGCGCGTACCCTCCCCCACGTGACAACAAAACTTATAATGTGTCATAGTTTTACCCAAATATCTAACGTACACAATTTTTATTGTTACAATTAAATAAAAAATTTCGAACGTCATACACTCATACCTATCGCCAGCGGCAAACTTAAAACGAGCGGGTAGTATACTTGTAAGCGCTCAGTCTCTTTGATAAAAGCCGCCTCTGAATTAGACGCTATAGTTGTCAACTAGCGACTTTCGTCTCTAACTTCAAAGGATAAAGTCGATATTGTTTACAACGCTATTTTTAAATTTCTGTTTTTATTTTTGCTTTTTGTTTATCAAAGGTGCCGACTCGAGTATTTTCGAGAATATTTGAGATCGAGTCTAGGACTAAGTATAAAAGCGGCGATCGCGCGTTGGCGTCGTCAGTTGATGATTAGCGTTCGGAGCGATAAGTTACTACCTACTTACAAGCTCGCTAGCGAGAAACTAGTGTTCATTGTTTTACTGCCTGCTGTATTCTGTTGTCTCAGTTTTATACATTTCTTCCCTGTAGGTTCTAAATTTAGTCTCTTATACGCAGTAACGATTGTGCATTATTTAAACCCCACTATCCTGACTTGTAACATTATAAATAAAGAAGAATGGAACGTTGGCTTAAAGGTGTTAAACGTGTTCCAACAACATCTTCTAATGACGCTGAATGTTCAAAAGCAATGCGCGCGGAGAATTTAGCAATCACCGATCCAGAAGATGATGCCACGAGTGCCACGACGTCAAGCTCGACGGTTTCAAAGACGAAAAAAAGGAAGTATGATGAATCTTATATCAGTTTCGGATTTGTTGATTCCAACGGCTCACCTCTCTGCATGCTCTGTAGTAAACTGCTTCCTAATAGTTCCATGGCACCTGCCAAATTGCGTCGACATTTAGAAACCGTACACCCCGAGACTAAAGACAAGAATAAAGAATTTTTTGTTCGCAAAAAAGATCAGTTATTAGAAAGTCAAAAAAATATGATGCATGTAACACAAACTACCAACGAAAAGGCCACGGAGGCATCATACTTAGTTAGCTATCGCATTGCACAAGCAGGTGAAGCGCACACTATCGCTGAGAAATTAATAAAACCATGTGTATTAGACATAACAAAATGTATGCTTGATGAAAAATCTGCAAAGCATCTTTCTACTGTTCCGCTATCAAACGATACTGTTTCACGACGAATCCATGATCTGGCAAGCTACGTCAAACAAGAACTAGTTACACGTCTACAAAATACACGATTCGCTTTGCAAATGGACGAGTCGACTGATGTCGCTGGTTTGGCTATCCTGCTGGTTATTGTGAGATATCCATATAAAAGTTCTTTTGAAGAAGACATGCTTATGTGTTCATCGCTGCTTACAAACACTACCGGGGAAGAAATTTTTAATAAAATAAATATATTTTTTGAAGAACATAATCTCAGTTGGAACAATTGCATTGACATTTGTACAGATGGGGCCAAGGCGATGACAGGTAAAACAGCAGGAGCAGTGTCACGAATGAAAAATAAAGCGCCTAATTGTAGTTCCAGTCATTGTATTCTGCATAGACAAGCACTTGCGATGAAGCAAATGCCGTCTAATCTAAAATTAGTTATGGATGAAGCGGTAAAAATAATTAATTTTATCAAATCACGACCACTACAATCCCGATTGTTCTCATTATTGTGTGAAGATTATGGCAGCAAACATAAAACACTGCTGCTCCATACAGAAGTGCGATGGCTGTCTCGGGGAAAAACTTTAACAAGGCTATTTGAACTTAGAGCCGAGTTACAAATGTTTCTTTCAGCAGATACTTCTTTTAATTTGAAGGACCGTTTGTATGATAAAACTTGGTTGTTCCGATTGTCTTTTATGGCGGATATCTTTCAAAAACTTAACGAATTAAATTTATCGTTGCAAGGTAAACAGACAACAGTGTTTCAGGCCTATAATAAAATATAACTGCTTTTAAAAGAAAATTAGATTTTTGGATCATTTGCATTGGTAAGAAAGAAATAGAAAGTTTTACGTTACTCAGTGAGTTTGTTAGCGAAAACGACTCAGAAATGTTTGAAGATAATGTGTTTGAAGAATTGGTCCAATATCTCAGTTCGATGCGCGCATCTTTTGAAAAGTATTTTCCCGAAGAACACAATACAAAAATTAAAGTGAACTCCTGGATTCATAATCCTTTTTTACCCAACTTGGAAAAGCCTGAAAACATGTCAAATGAGATATATGAATCTCTTTTAGAAATGTCATCAGACACAAGTATGGAGTCATTGTTCAAAACGACGCCTCTTAATGATTTTTGGTGCAGAATCCAAGATGAATATGCAATGCTTGGCCAAATGGCTCTGGATATTCTTCTCCCGTTCCCAACTACATATTTGTGCGAAACAGGATTCTCTACCTACGCAGCCACGAAAACAAAATATCGCAATAGACTGGACGCCGAAGCTGATATGAGACTCCAACTTTCTTCCATCAAACCTGATATCAAGCAATTGATGAAAAATAAAAAACAGTTTCATACCTCCCACTAGTTAGATTTTTTCTTTTTTAATGTTTTCTATTATTGTCCTTACCAAGTGGTGAAGTAAATAATAATTAGTAACTGATACATTGTACTTTTATTATGCTGATTAATATAGAATACACTTATAAAAATAATTGTTTTATTGTAGGGTTCCATCAAGTATTTTGCTTCCCAAAAGGGTTCCGTCATTTAAAAAGTTTGAGAACCACTGCACTAGGGTATGCGAAATGCCAACGATGGCAACAGAATCGCGACGTCGCTACGCGGCGCGAAGCGTGATCTTAGAATGCGTAGTTCTTCCGGTGACATCTGTTAGTCGTCATCGGTTATGGGCTTTTTTAGATAATTTATTTGGACACTAGCATAGCCATTGGTCCATACACAGCAAATAATAAAACACAATTGTTTTTATCACGCCATTGTCCAGTCCTGTCGAAGTAGGAGTCGCTCAGTAAAGTGATAGTAGGTTTACTGAGGACAGAGTTGGACTCCTTGGAAGAACACGAAAAAACATTATGCACTAACACTAGGCACTTTGAAGTTTAATAAATGATCACTATTAAACCACAAATCCCACAATACAGAATTTTTACAAGAATCAAGCAAAAACTCAATTACTTCTCGGACTCCCGCCAAAAAGTCCCGATCGTGGACTAAACGACCGCGTTCAAAAACATGGCTAACAATAAAGCGGAGCGCACATATACTATTATAACTTATACTTGTCTAGACAAACACTTATTAATGGACCGGACAAATAATATTATTAAGTTATCAAAATGTATTTTATTAACACGTATTGAATTTCAGTATAATGAAATCAGTTTGACATATGACGTATCTATTTAAATTATAACTTATTTAATAGACTAAAATTTTTGAGATTGTTTAAATTGCGTTTCTCAGTTAAGTGAATATAGCTATATTCTTTGGGAAAATAAGTTCTTAAACCTAAAAAAATGTATCGTTATCAGTATTGTCTGTACAAAGGATATGTTACGTAAGGATAAAATGACAGCGGTGGAAAAATGGATGATGGAGCGGATTGCTGTAACAAATTATAGGAGCTAACGGGTTATTCTGGATCTTAAAAACATGATTGATGACTTGATGCGACCTTCGGTGATTTTAACCACATAGCAGGATTAAATATAAGACAAGGACTATATTTAGATAAAAACAGAACTGTTTAAACGACATCTTTATATTTCTTCAGCATCAATGAATTAAGTTTATAATTAATTATTATTGAGACGGCTTCTGTGACGCATTCGTGGGAGTTTGTGATTGTTGCTTCGCAGTACTTGTTTCACATGCAGAAGCTCTTCCTCGAGGTGGTCAGTGTCACAGATGCCGTGTGCTCTCTGTAACAAAGATTTGCCTACGGTAGCCAACTGACATGGATGGTGATGGGAGTTACCATTGAGATATTTATCTGTATGGGTGGGTTTCCTATACACAGTATGACCAAGAGAGTTGTCAGGATTTCTGATGACTAAAATGTCAAGGAAAGCTATTTATTGACCTCAGACTCCATAGTAAATTGGATTTTATCATGTAAAGAGTTTAAATGATTTAGGAATGCAGAAACATTATTTTTGGGGAGGACGGCAAAAGTATCGTCTACGTACCGTTTGTAGATCTTCGGCATAGCCACAGCTCTGGTGAAAGCCTTCTCCTCGAAGTCTTCCATGAAAATATCGGCGACAACAGGGGAGACTGAAGAGCCCATTGCTACACCATCGATCTGTATGTAGAATTTATTATCCCAGAATAGGTAGCCAGATGTTAGGCAGTGTTCTAGTAGTTCTGCATATTCTATGGGTAGGTCGTGCTCAGTTAGTTTTTTCTTGACAATTTCAATGCAATCATGTACAGGTAAGCATGTATGCATGCATGCATGGTAAGCATGGTCACAAACTCCCACGAATGCGTCACAGAAGCCGCCCCAAGCCTCCTACAGTTGAGCGACAACCTGCCATCTTACCATACATCAAGGGCATCACTAATTATTGAGAGTTGTAAATTAAATTTGTAAGTATTATTTTAAATAGAGGAATTAATTTTTTTACTATAATTCATAATTTATTTAGTAAAACACGATAATCATAAGATGGAAAAAAATAACAAGTTCTACATGTTTGGCATAAAAATGACATGCAAAATTTAAATGTAACATGCATAAATGAATTTAACATAATAAGACAATTTACATAATAAGAGTAACATAATTAATATAGAAGTATCGAAAGGCAGTTTTAATCACAATTTCAAATATCAAATGACCAAACAATGTAATAATTAGATGGAAAATCATTTATATGTATAATCTCAGTGATATACATTGTCAATGTCAATAAATACTTAAGGAGCGTATTCTCTAGTCTTATAAAGATTTTGTTTTTTTCACAAGCTTTTTTACGTTCTAACCGATCACTGGCGATTTTCGAATGTAGACGATGAGCGACCGACATCGTCGCGATATCGCTGCGATTTCATCGCGGCATCTTCATGCAGAAGACGTTCGCCGATATCGCCTACGCTACGCTTATGTGATATGACTCTTATTTAGTTTTGTATACAAAATGATCAATATTTTTCAAATCAAGAATCAACGTTATTTTAAGCATAAAATAAAAAAAAATTGTACTTACATTTTAAAATCGGTTAATATAGTTTCTAAGTTTAGTTTTATTTTCTTTATAGCAAAAAATAAAACCACGGTGCAAGAAATATCTGTTATAGATTACGATTGCTTATTTTATATAGAAAGCCCTTGCAAGTAAACAGTTGTGTAGTAGAAAGCAGTGTGCGAGAGAGAGGCGAAATAAAGAGGTCCGCTAGGTTATATTCAGTGCATAATATATTTGCATCAGCATAAAGGATTAAACTAATTTAACAAGCTACATTAGAAAGCGGCTGCAGAAGCAATACAAGCTCATTGTTTTAAACTCGAGAAGAGAAGTTGAGTTTTTGTTTGATTAATTGTAAAAAATTGGATACCACTTTGTGATTTAATAGTGATAGTTTATTAAACTTTAAAGCGTCTTTTATGTGTAATGTTTCTGATAATCAAATAAAAGTATAGGACTACGTTTTTCGTGTGCTTCCAAGGAGTCCTCTTCTGTCCTCAGTACGAGTAAACCTGAGCGATTCCTAACTTACTTCGTCGGGACTGGACATTGACAGGATACGTTTTAGACTTTGAAATTGTTAATTACGAAGAACACTTGATACTGGTAGGAACCGAGCGTTCCCACAATAATTACAAAAATTTTTTTGTGTCGTAATCAAGTCATTACGGTATATATTATCAACCTGTCTCTCAAATGCTAAATATAGACACTTTTCTAAAATATTAATCTCAATACCTGTTAAATTTATTCCAGATTTTATATGTATAATAAATTAATTGCTCACACTGGCATTGCTGATTGGATAGTTGATAAGTACGTTTAAAAGCCAGTCTACCAAAAAGTCTGCTCAAAACCAGTTCAAACCAATTATTTTCCTTCAAAATGTAATTTTTACCGTAGTAAATGATGTTAGTTCCACTGAGCTAGATTTGCATATTTTTGCAAAGAAACCGAAGTTAATATGCTAGTAAACACATTGATACATATGTATGTATGTACTCGTATGTTAAATAAGTATCATTTTTACCTAATGTCTGATGTTTACGTACGTTAAAATTGTTTACTGTGGCGTTCAAATGCAGTCCGTATCACTATCATCTAACATACAAATACCTACCGATGGGTCCTACGTATGACGTAATATGAAATTCCTCTGCAGTTTATAACGTTTCTCAACTCAATTGAAGTTGTAAAACTTTATAAAAACTTGTCAAGTAAGCATATTATACTCCATTAAAATACCCTAAAAGGTTATAATATATTTTTTTAACTACATTAAACATTATGTTACATAACACCTTTTTTATTACCTACCGTAATAGCAGGTAGCTGGCGTCCATGGACGGCGGTAGCCCACTTATCATCACGTGGGCCGCTTGCCCGACCGCCACTCTTTATATGATAAAAAAAACACGAAAATCACTAAAACTAAAAATCAGAAAAAATGCCAGTTTGACACTGGCCTTTATACGTAGGACCCTTTGAAGCAATAACTTTCTGTTACGTTCACTATAACCTTTTTGATGAAGAATGCTCTCGGTATTCAAAATTATTTTTATTTTTAATGGAGACTTTTATATCGCTCAGACTCACTAAATCGAACGTGTAAATTGTACCTTAAGGAATCCAGTAGTTTGTAATTAGGTCAAAGGAAAAGTACCTACCTACCTATATAGTCACTATCGTGTTTCCGGGCGTCCCACATCTAGTACGTGACATCGATGGCGGAAATACCCGTACGGGTATAAGTTTTGTTTGCATTCGCCGAAGCTTATCAGTCGATATTCAGATGTGTACTCGTGGTAATTTGGCAAGAACGGTCGGTTAGATCATCCTTATGTCGTGACTACTTTACAGTGGTGATAAGGTTTAAAATGGAATGATTTTTGGGTAGATTAACGTGTTTCGACTTATTAGTATTTGCTTATTTAAGTATAACCTTTGCTTCGGGAACATTATTTGATACAGAGTTAGTGGTTTATTTTCTTAGTTCATCTTTTCTACTACTGGTAGTTTTCTGCTCAATTTTCATGTATATGAATCATACTCGTATTATTATTATGACGTGCTTGTCATTTCTTTCATTTTTTTATATAGCAGGAAGGCGGCACACGAGCAGACACTTCATCTGGTGCTAAGTGGATACTATCGCCCATGGACATCCGTGATACATGTCAACATCACCTGAATGCGCTGTCTACGTTTGGAGAATTAGGAATGGACTTGGAGAAAGAGTCGGGAAAATCGATAGATAGGAAGGGATAGAAATGGATGCTGGCTTATCTCACTCACTACCGAAACACGTACGTACATTGGGGGAATAGGATAAAGTGACACGGCGCAAATCTAACAAGCTGGACTGTAAATACCTACTCTTGACATTTCAGATAAGATTATGCGTTAATTCGATGTGAAATATGCGCAAAATTTCATTCGAGCCGATTGAGCATTCATTGAAGTAGAATATAATAACAAAATACTAAGAAAATCATTAACATATATATCTCATCACTACATACTAAAAATATGCCAAGGCTACCTGAGTGAATATTTGAAATGACCGATTTAAAAAAAAAAAAATTTATGACGATATTTATTAAAAATCGGATAGATTTTTGAAAATATATAAAGTCATTGAGATGTCAAACACTTGAGGGTTCCGATTCTGTGCATTAGTTTCATAGATATGGAGTCGTGAATGATCTCAGGGAGTTCCCTGAGATCATCACTACCGAGTTCGGTAGTGATCTCACCATACTCGTAATTACCATGTGTGTAGATAGGGTTTGATTAGACTTTGATTCTTACTTGCGTTGAACCCTCTTCAGTACTGTCTTCGACGACGACAATAGTCGACGACTGGGTTTTCCGTTTCTAAGAGAAGAAATGCTTATTACCTACCTTCTCTACATCGATAACCTCAGGTTACTCGGCCACGTTGGCCCCATAAATTGGTTGAACTGCTAAAGATCACGGACGATTCTATCAGAACGAAGCCGATAGATGTGCGGTGCTGCATGTGGAGAGAAGAAGTCGTTTGATATGATGGAGACGATCTATGTCGGCTCCAGTCGGCTAAAGATCCTCTTCAAAACATACTGGAAATATTTCTGTATTTGCATGTTAGAATTGATAGAAGTAAAATGTAAAACAGTAAATAAATATGCAACTTATTTTGCATGCGCCTGACAAAAAGTTATGAACAGCCGATTATTGGGTGCTAATAAGACCTTAGGTTATAAGGCCTTCGTTATACCCGTTCTAGTTTGGCCATGGCCACGCTACAGCCATGACTCTACGGGATACTTCACCGAAAGACATCAGATACTTCTTTTCGTCTTTTACTATATATCCAGTGGTAATAAGGTGGTCTAGGCCTTTTGGCATTTAGAGCAGAGAAAATCTTATCACAGATACACAGTAATTTCTAAAATGTAAATAGAAAATATTTCTGCACAACTGAATATTTAATTATTATAATAATTTATAGTTAGGCTTATTGAGTTTTGCAAGGGACATAAACATAAAATTTTAATCATCACCGTATTGCTGTCGTTATTACAGTGTGCTTAAAATCCACGGGAAACCATGGCAATTACGAACACGATAGTGACAAAAACAAACATTTTTGAAAAAATCTTTTATTAGTGAAAGGTACTAGATTTTTTTCATATTTTTTCCCTTCAATCAATCGGAAAATTCAATCAATTTTTCAATCGAATTTTCCTATACTAGACTGTACAGTTTTTCATAATAAAACAAACATTGTATTTGTTGTACTGTAATATATTAGTCGTTGAGCATGAGAAAGTTGGTCTTGTGACAGCCACGGAGATGACATTTTCATACTTTGAATGCATAATTTAATAACTAAAGTTTAGTTTAGTTATTAAGTTAAGACTTTAATGGTTTAGTTTCTATTAATTTACTGTAATGTATTTACTTCACATTGTTGCCCCCAGTTGTTAAAATCGTCATAAACAATCTGCAAAATAGTTATATGGCTAAAAGACGCAAAAATATCTCAAATCAAATATTGGCCCACCTGTTGAATATCGTTCACAGTGGGAGGACTGCTTCAATTCAAATTTAAATTCTTATTTGTACAATGTGAGTGTTATTACGAGTAGTACATTCGTTTGTTACATTACCGTTCCTGGTATGCAAATATTTAATATTATCATACATATTATTCATTAAGTAACTAACAAAACATTAGCGCCTATGTTAGTACGAGTGTCATCTTAATATTTCAGCAGTGTGTGTGTCATGAACTTTAAAAAAACTATAACCGTACAAAATTAAATTAAACAAAAAAGATTTATAGTTTTGTATTGAATTCAATTTTTTTTTTAGAGACTAGTGGGCGGACGAGCAAGCGGTCCCACGTGATGGTAAGTGTTACCGCCGACCATGGACACCTGCAACACCAGAGGGGTAATGCGGGCGCGCCGCCGACCTTGCAAAATCCTATTCACAACTCTCTTGAAGAACCCCATATCGTAGCATAACGGGAAGACCTCTTGAGGCAGTTCGTTCCACAGCCTACGGGTGCGCGGTATAAAATAATTTTTGGACCGAACAGTGCGTGACACCTCCGTATCGAGGAAATGCGGATGGATCGCACTTCTGTGACGGGAGGTGCGGTTGTAGAAACCCGAGGTGGGAATTATTAAACAATTCTTCAGCTTTATTTAAATGAGTCTCCATAGAAAAATTACTGATATATTCCATGGAAAAATGTATTTAATTATATTCGAAACTGTTTAACTTTTTGGTCTTTTTCTTTTGTCATATGAAGTGGGCATTCTTTTTTTTTAAACGTCAAGGAAATGTGTCATAATTTATCGATGTTTTTAAATTTTATTTTTTTAAGTTCAACGGTCTTCCTTTTTTCTAACAGGGTATTATGATTTGTTATAAAAAGGTGTATTTCGCTACTAAAATAATATCCTATAGTAAACTACAATATATATCTGTACCATATATACAATATGTAGATATATATCTAAATAAAAGATAAAAATACGTTTGCATTAGTCTTTCATTAAAGTCTTGACATTTGTATTAAATATTTTTCTTACTTTGGAATTACGTCTCCTTTATAAAAATTCTAAGCAAGAGTCTGTGAAAACAAACGTTTTCTCTTTAATTAAAAATTTATCCAGACAAGTCTCCATGCGATGGCACTCAGTTTCACGACTCGTGCGGAAAATTGCCTGTCTCTATTTAATGAAATCCGACAGTAAGAATCGAGAGATAAAAAATACAGATGTTAAAGAGTTTCAGCACTATTAAATTCTTAAAGTAAACGCACTATGAGTTATTCTCAAACAGTTGCTCCTCTATATGTCTATTTCTTTAATCAAAATAGATGGAGCAACTGTTTTCGTGACATACAGCGCTTACACTAATTGATTATTCGCGAACTGAGTGCAAAATTCATGCGAGTAAGCACTCGATTGAATTTGTATGACGTAAAGAAATCCATGATTGGATTTTTATGGATTTGTGTGATTTGTATTGAAGCAGTATTCGTATTGGACTGAAAATTTGTACACGTTTGCTACAGCCTATTGCTACAGCTTAAATTGTTAGAATTCGAATTGCCTTCATAAGGCTATTATAATACTTGGTTTGCTACACGGTCTGTGAAACTAATGAATGACACAGTTTCATCATCATTGTCAATCTCAGTTTTATTTATTCAGTCCACTGCAAGGTATAAAATCTCTTTGTTACAGCATTTGTCTCTATAGGGCGAAGTTTGACCGGTAAAATTTTTACATTTTTTTACACACTACATATTTTGTTTGTATGGACAGTTGTATATAACGTCCCCTACCGATATATACCAATGTGCGCCGCGGTCTAAATGGCGGTAGAAAACGCAAACAGCGTCCCAATAACTCGACAAAACAGAAAATAGGCATTATTTAGGAAATGAAATATGTCTTGAAAGAAATTTTCATCTAAAAAATTATAGGACCATAACAAGTGAACGCTCGAGTCAGCTGCCGGGGGCAATGCCCGCGCGGACTTTATCCCATTGTTTTTGGTGAGAAAGTTGGCAAGTTCGTACAACAAATAGGTGTTTTTACAAATTCATACGAAAACAATGGGACACTCAAAGTAGCTTCCGCTTTGTTCTCAGTTCACAAAGACGTGCAATAATAATTTAATGTTTGACGAAAAAGGTAAGATGTTTACGTATTTAATGTACTAGACGTATAATATAAGCTGGATCTACTGCTATGAGCCTGAAACTTAAGAGGCAATCTGCGCGGTGGGTCTTTCCTTTCAAGAGTTGCCGACGAAAGTGAAGAAAGGACGCAGTGCTGAAAAGACGATGATTGCCTCCTCCTTTGGCAGATCGAGCCACTTTGCTACTTTAACTTTAGAAAATAAAAGAACAGTAACTGGGGACTGGTGTGTGAACAGCTCGTTGCCTTCTGTTTTGGAAAAGTCAAAGAACGACGCCCACGAAACAGAATGATCCTCCGTGATTTTGTGATATGATTTTTATTTATTTCCTAAAATTAAGGATAAGCTCAAAGGAATACGTTTTATCAGTGCAGAAGTGGCAGTAACTACCTTCCAAACGGCTGTTGAAGAGGTGCCTAAGGAAGGGTGGGCTGAACGCTTCACACAATGGTGTCGTCGTATGAAAAACTGTATAGATTATCGCGAGAATTCTTCGAAATGCAATAAAACAACTTCCACCTTTATATCTGATTTCATTTTTTTGATTCTAAAAACTTTCAGTGTCACCCACGTATACCTATTTTTTTTATGGACGAAGGCGGCGGACGAGCATACTGTCCACTTGATGGTAAGTGGATACTGTCGCCCATAGACATCTGCGATACACGCCAACAATAGTCTAAAATGACAAACGTTGGTACGCCCCCGGATGTGCTGCCTACCTTTGGAGATATAGGAATAGATTTGGAGAAAGGGTTGGGAAAATGGGGAGGAATAGTATGGGAATGGGCTCTGGCACATCTCACTCACTACTGAAACACGTACGTACTTTTAGGGAAATAAGATAACGTGGGAAATGCAGTACATTTCAAGGTAGTATTCTGTGAGAGAGGGGTAACGTGGCCAGGCGAACGCGACCAGCGGCTGTTAGATTGCAGCGTGCACTCTCCCCCTGCAAAATCTACTATATCTACTATAATTGAAATTAGTGGCACGGGCGAGCATATCCCCGCGAGAGACTTGTGACGTTTAAATACCTGCATCTTAATATTCAATGATCCATAATATGATTAACATATTGTAAAGTCATCTTATTTCGGGTCTTTAAAATTAGTCACGTCATAATGGCGAATTGCTAGTGAAGAATATGTTGCTAAATACATTCGCTACGGCCACTGTTCTGATTCTCCATGCAAAAAGTGTTGCATACAGAAACAATGGTAACTTAGATTGCATTCTGGACACGCTTATACAGGCCTTTTTATGGAATACGGGACAGACGGATATACAGTCTACTAGATGAATTAGGCAACGACCATCGTCTGCAGGTCCATCCTGCAATTACAAGGTTCCCCCCTGTCGATTTTGGATTTTGTAATAGATTTCACGTATGTTTTATGACGTTTTTTATGTTTTATTTTATTTAAGTTGGTTAGTTAAACAACAAATGTCCGTTGATATAGGTAGCATATCGAACTGCATACGTAATTTTACTAATCATTAAAATGATCTCTGTATGGCCCAACAGGACATAGGCCTCCCCTAGTGAATGACTGGGGGGTTTCGGGCCATAATTCACCACACGGGCCTACCTATAGAGATGTTGTAGATGTGGAATTGGAGAAAGGGTTAGGAAAATGGGAAGGGATAGGATGGAGTGGGAATAAACAGACCCAAACTACTAAATTTTATTTGATTTCATTCTACCACATTTCATTCGATCTGATAAGAAATGCGCTACGCAGTTTGTTTGCGCATTTAAACTTTGAAAATGATTGGTCTTTTCCGTTTAGTTGGTCACTCTTAGTCGAGATGTAAGGCAATTATTCCAAAATTTGAAAGTCATAACCTTCGCTATCGGAGATAGTGTAAACTTCACCAATCTATGTTAGGTTCATATGGTAGAAATGGTTTATAGTTCTGTTCGTAATTTCTAGAGAGGATATGTGACCAACAGTTATAGGCTGATATCGCTGTTCAGTCACGATCGTACCTTGAAATCCGACTTCTAAGATTAAAAAAGTTATTTGATATGCGTTGCAAAGACAGGGAGGGACCCAACAGGGAGACGTTTCATAAACGGTTAGTCCCATGTCATTTACAGACCTTTTCATTTTGTGAGTATTTGACAGCTATTGGATATAACGCCACCCTCAATGCATGGAATATTTACGGAGGTGGTAACATAGAAACTTCAAAGTTACTATATTACGTATCTAACAGGAAGTGCACGATACACTGTCCACATCTGTCTTGAGAAATGATCGTGCCTTTACTCAAAACGCGACTGGTATTATGTGCACTTTCTGTGCTATTAATAGCAAGTTCTTCGGGGATGATTTTGATTGTCTTTCGGAAGCGTTATCACTTATTGAGTTATTGTGAAATAGCTATTTATGTAAGAATCTTGGTCAAGCCCGTCTCTGTGCAGCTTGGTTCATATTCTGACAATTTCATACTCTATAGCGACGAATCTTTCATTATTTCATTACATTAATGAAAGACATTAGTTCATTTGATATTTCGCAAAATAACGTCAGATTCCGTAAATGAAAGAAAGTGCAAATATTAAAGAAATATTTCCATTGTCTTCACTAGTTTATTAAGTCTCGAACAATAACTTCTATCAAGGGTCAAATAAATTTCTCTTACATACTCTGGTAATAATAGCATTCATGGAATGCCAAGCAATTTTAACGCTGAACGGTCATATATCATATAGTTATATAGTGTTCAACAGTGTATGAGAGGGTATAAACACTGGGCCATTGTCAGTTTAATTAAAACCTAACGCTGGTATATAATATATTGGACTCTTGATACTCGTACAGGATACGAGGGGCCTAAAAATTGAAGCAGACAAAGTCGTGTCGAAATTATACGTTTGGGTAAAAGTCACGTACCTATTAAGTGCTGATGAAATGTTCCTTAGTGTCGTAGAGATTGGGTAAGATACGAAAATTGATAGTGATAATGATGAACGAAAAGATCTATGTATAATATGAAAGATATTAAACAAGACAGAACAATAATTAAACCAACGATTTTCACTTGCGCCATATTTTGATAACTATTTTATGCGATGTAACGATACTATTAAATTTTGGTCACCATTTTGCTATATTATTGCGCCATTGTACTGTACAATACTTGCATATAGTAAATATAAGTAGGGTTACCAACACTGTGTTGCGAGAAATCGTCAATTCGAATAACAGGATTGAAAAAAGCGGGGCTTACAAAAATTTTGCCTTCCTATTTGTAGAATTGATATTTGTAGAATCGGCAATAGGGGAAAGTTTATTTGAGTAAGTAGATAAATTATTAAACCGCCATAAATATATAGTGATGATTGGCGAACTCGACGTGATTCTGTTGAGTTTGCCTTTGTATTCTTACTATATACATAATATAATATTACTACGTACTTAACTTTTACAATTCCAATCGCGATATCTCGTATAACGGGACAATTTAGCGTCCCATATACACCTTGTGCGGGACGTCTCGGACGTGACGTCCCGGCTCTCGAGAGACGGTTGGCATCCCTAATGGCCGCCACCCACGATTTGAACTGACATTCCTAGTATGAAAAACTGACAGTATTTATCCTGCACACAGTCAGTTTTAACTGTCAGATTAAACTGTGCTATGAAAATTGTCAGTTTTGACTGATCGTGTATGGCGGCCATAAATATGTGTGTACACATATGGTAGACAACATACATAATATGTAGGTGCTTACATGAAGTGTGTAAATTAGAAGGAAATTGGATATGCGGATATAAGAGGGTAGTGGGCGAGGATTAAGTCGAGATAAAGTAGAGTAACTTTAAAGCTTTGCTATCGTAAACATAAGCTAGATAAGAATACCGAACTAGTCGCACGAATTTCAAGAACTTGTGAATTCATCGCATTAGCATTAGATCCACATTTCAAACTTTACGTTAAATGGAATTTAATTTAAGTTTAAGTTTTGGTTTAAATTTAATTTCAATCTTTGACGGGAACGGTATAAGCACCTGTGTGGGCATTTAAAAGTAGACATGTAGAGAATGATGCAGAAAAAAGTCTTTCATTTTTTATGCATCTTTGAAAATGTTTTAGTAATTATACTATGATTATATACATATGTCATTTATATCGTAGTAGGACTTTATTGATGAGTTGATTACCTGTGTTTGACAGAAGTAATTAACTCGGATTACGCACAAATAGGATCTTGAAGATAATACGAAACATTGTTGGTTGGTAGGATAATACGAAACAATTACTACTCTTACGAATGATAATTGTATAGCACCAATTTTATTATTACAGGGCGAATTTCTATAAATTGTCAGTGTTTTCTGTTATGTTTTAACGAATCTATTTTTTAGTCTGTAAATAGATCTATAAATAAAGTCTATGTAATCTTTTTGTAGCGGAATAAAAAGTTATTCTTATTAAATAAGTCACTAAGAAAAGTTTGACATCGAATTTCCTGCACTCCAATATTTTTCATTGTTTCGTTTGACCTCGGTTACTTGTCGATTTCCCAGGTTTCCATCTCTGGCTTGATTAATTTCCCCTTACTTCGGAGTGAAGGAAATTGCCTGATAAATGGGTATTCCTAGCAGCAGCTTTGTACAAATAGTATTTATTTATTGTGGTTACAGTTTTTTGTTGTTAGTTTCGTTGCTCTAAGTCATCATTTCTCAACCTTTTCAGTGTCGCGTACCCCTAAAAAGGCCAAGAATAGAGTAAATAACCTCACGACCTTAACTACTAATAAATAATTAGGTCTTAATTCTGTTTTTTACCGTTTAGTTATTATTTAATTATAAATAATAATTAATTAAGAACGGGATTCCGCAAGATAACATTTGTGATTTTCGCATTTTTCACACATATTTATCTATTTAAACGGGTCTTAACGCGAATGTTTACGCGCGAGTGGTCACGAGCTGAGTTTAAATAGATTTAAATAAGTGAGTTTAAATAGAGACCCGTTTAAATAGATAAATATAATTCTGCAAGGTCGGCAGCGCACCCACAAGCCCCCTGGTGTTGCAGGCGTCCATGGGCGGCGGTGACCACTTACCACTATGTAGCCCGCCCGCTTGTCTGCCATCTATAAAAAAGCATGTTTCGTACATAAGTCCATAATTTCTCTTGAGAAAAGCACTAACAACACTAGTGATCGCCCACTAGTGATTTCGCCCACACTAGCGTAAGTTTAGCGTAGATAGGCACTCGTGGGAATTAGTTATTAGTAAACATTGCTAATTTGGACGCTCCTGCAGCATTAACACTAAGTGTGTTTCGATTCATAGGACTTGTTAATTTTTGCTTAGTATTGTAATAGAAGTGTTATTTATAGGTCAAAGGAATTAGGAATTTTATTTAGGCCAAAGTTCTTTTAATGTGTTCATTCCACTCGCGTTGGATTTCACCCATTACGCCGGTTATCAGGCGAAATGTTCGTAATGGAGCCGCGGTTTTACCTCGTGAAACCTAACCGCGGAGTTTTATACTTATTCTCGATTATAATTTGCATTTATTTACATTAATTACTTTCAACGAGAGACCTTATTAATACTTTAATCAGTTTGTTATGTATAATAGCAGCTTTTGGAGATGTTGCGTTGAATATAAACATAAAAACATATAATGTGTACTACTTACTTTTAACAATGTTTTAACATTAAAACTCACGCAAATGTGGTGTTGCTTTTTAACACGGTTTTACACAGGTACATCATCCTTACACATGCTCGCACCAAACAGGCAAACATTACGCTTGTATGCATTCACGTTTTACGTAGACATCTGTAAACATTAGTATTTTTACACAAACACGTGAACACTTACACACCCCGGCCGAAAGTAATACACATCGGCTATGATCGGCTAGCTTCGGTTTTGTAGAGCGTCATCTCTGTAGTGTGCCGATACGTCCCTGACTTGTCAGTCGTCGTACAAGCACACGATAGAGACGTCTCTCTACAAAACCGAAGCTAGCCGATAGTCTCTTTCTAAAGGCCGATGTGTATTACTTACGGGCGGGAAGTGTACACGGGACCGTAATTTACGGTTCCAATAAGATACCCAATACAGTGAACACACAAAACGAAGGGACGCAATTCCGTAAGTAAATCGGTTTTCCGAACAATTGGCAATTCAATCGATTTCAGGAAATAGTATAATGGAATAAGCTAGTAAATAACATAATGGGCTATTTCACGTTAATAAACATGAGTTTATTTGCAGACTTAATTGGAGGACTGCAGGAAACTCCTCTACAATGTTGTTTACAACAGGGAAGGCGGCTCTTGTCACACGTCTTGCTTAACTCATTTATTTTCGTGTTGCTTACTATTTTACGGCTATTCTTTAGTATTTAATCTGACCGACTGTACAATCCAGCAAAAAATAAGATTGTGTTGTATATCAAGTGACAACGATGAAACTATATTAAAGCAGTAATTTTTCACATGGCCTTGTCTTGCCTATATAAAGCATATCGGGATTTTGGGAATATAATTTTGGGAATTTTTGTCTTATTAGGTGGATTTCGAAACTATTGCAGGCATTTTGTACCTATCAAAATGAAATTAACGCAAACGCAATTTCGTAGATAAGCCAAATTCGTTTAGTACTTCCCATATTATAGTAGTTACTCGTAAAATAAATTTTGTAACAAGTCTAAACTACTATATGCAGGTTGTATCCAAACCCTTCCAAGAATATTATAAACTTAAAGATTTTATTATAAACTAAACAGAACTTATCGTCCGCCATCATTCTATAAAAAACACTTATTATTTATCTATCTATACATATATTGTAATAGAATTGTAACAGGTCCGTATATCTGCCAGATTTTTTTTGAAAAAAATCATCGCCGTGTCCACAGAGCGTGTACACTTTGTACGTGTAGTGTGTTACCTAAACAGAACCTAAAAGAGCCATTTTTACAATTTTTGTCTGTCTGTCTGTCTGAACGCGCATCACGCATAAGCTACTGGACATAATTTAATGAAACTTGGCTAATTGTAGCTTATAACCTGGGTTAACATTTAGTGTATATTTTATCCCGACCCGTTGTAAAGATCCCAAGGGAATTATCATTAAGTAGGCATGTAGGTATGATATCAGCCGTTATATAAAAACCACGGAATAGATTTTAATGAAACTAACTATAATGATAGTTTAACTCATAGGATGCTTTTTGTCCCCAACTGATAAGTTCTCTCGGGAATCATTATCGCGATGCGTCGCCTGATGAAATCTTATAGCAATATGTGTATGCAAGGAGGAATTATAGTCATTACCGGCGTCGTTGAGGTTTTAATTTTGGATCATTTAAATTCAAATACAGTGGTGTGAGAGCCCCCAGTGAACTAACTTTATAAAACTTTAAACTTTACTAAACCTTATAATTATAAATACATCTAAACTTTATACATCGAACTATGTACATTAATTTTATTAAAGGTTTTTGGCATAATCCTTATCCATCAGGTCAATTGCAACCACGCCTCTGTTTATTGTATATTAACTTTGTGGCATGTTTATAATTTCCCCTGTTCACCATTGCAATTCAGAATAACATAGGTCCCCACACTAGGTATAGCCTGTGTCGTGAGCCATTTTGACGGAGCTATAATACTGTAAAGTGGATTTATAATCTTATTATTATATTACTATGTGTGTGAGTGTGTATGGTGAGTGAATGTGTGTGCATGTTGTGTGAAGGTGTGTGTTTGTGTGTACATATGTATATGTACGTGTGTGGCAGACAGTATGTATTTGGTTATTTATTTTCTCTATTTATGATATCTTAGTAAATACTAAGATATGAGCAAATGCTCGGTGTCATGGTATTCAAAGCCAGCAAGCCACGCACTGACTATTCTTTTAGCTTGTGAAATAGTGAAATGTTGTATTTTACAGGATTTAATGATTTTATTATAAATTAACGGATGCAGGAAAGAACTAATGTTACACATGTTATTTTCTCTGCAACATTAGTGGAACTCAGTCGGAATACACGTTTAGCTAACATTGATGGGTATTTGGGTGACTTAAGAACTGACCGGTGTGTTAATATGAAGGCTCTTAGATTAAGCAACGACATGTACAGCAGAATATAAAAATAAAGTAAAAATAAAATAATGTATTCATACGTAGTGACAACAAATAAACACAACTACGAGGGTGGTGCTCTTATAACATTTCTACCCTCCAATATTAATACTCTGCTGTACGTGCTGTCATACCACATCACTGTCACTGTCCTGTCAGTCTGCCATGAATCTTATCAGAGTTACATACCAAACTTTGGCTACCGGCTAATAGCCATACTTTACGTTTTCCTATGTTTTAGAAAATTGTATTGCTTAACCCTAGGATGGTAACACATTTTAGTGAAGCGTAAATGGTAACAGGGGTGACAGGTCACCCCTGTTGATGATTTATAAAACAAACCACTATTTATATGAAAAATATTTTTATTATAAATTAAACAAACAAAAGGAACTTTCTTCTTGAGATCAATCAGTATTTAAACACAGTTAGTATAACAAAATAAAAATTTAGTGTCTTAGACAGAATCTAAACAAATTTCCTTGCGATGTTCAGGGCAAAGGGGCTTTTTACATTTGGTGCAAAAAAAAATTACTTTTTTATCTTTTTTTCTTGGGCATAAGCCACACCTAGCTTGCTTCTGCAATTTAGCTGGTGGTTCGCCTACAACAACCTCTTCGGTTATAGTTAGAATCGTACGTATATTACTTGATATTTCACGAGGTAAATTTGACAGTAAACGCCGTTTCATATGTGATTCAGCCAACTGCAGCGCCAATTTTTACAGGAAGTTACCTCTGAATTATTGGCTGGTGTGTTGGGATGCTTGGCCTGTACAGTATCGTTGCATTGATACCTGCTTGATCTAGCATTCCAAAGAAGAACCTGAGAGGCCATCGTTGTGTGCCTCTAGCAATCGAGTAGTTGTGCATCATTTTATCAAAAATATCGAAGCCTCCCTTTGTCGCATTGTAGTCGTCAATTATGACATTTATGACAGGTTTGTTTGTTCATGGATTTATTTCTTCTTTATTGTGTATAGTTGACAACAATATAACTGACTTGTTAATCTTTGGAGTATACGAGACCAACTCACGTTTTCTCACGGTCAACTGCAAATTGAGAAGACAAAGCTGATTTGTTCTTGTTTGATAAGAAAGAATGTGATATCTCACGTTTATTTTTACGTAAAGTTTTAATACAGTGGTACGTCATCTTCATGAGGGCCGGAAATAATATCGCCTTCTGACGCATGCATGGAAATGTTATCCTCACATTCTGAAGCCTCCTCATCTTCCATCACATTAATTTCACCTTCATTATCTTCAGCAATATCATTCAAACAACGTTCAATCTCTTCATCGTTAAGAAAAACCATTGTAAGCTCAAAAAAGCAATAACTCGTTTGGCATACGCAAACAAAAATACACACGTAAATAGTAACAGGGGTGACGCAACACCCCACACGTACCTGTAACTCTGTAACGGCGTCCTTCCACTGCTAATGCGCGGCGGCTACTGATTACACTCGAAAAGACGAGAGAATACGTGAAATATTAGAGCGAGACAACAAATCACTGTCGCAATATCGGCGCGGGATTGTTCGTCTGGGGTGTTGAGACACCCCTATTACCATCCTAGGGTTAAGAATCCAAGGACTGTAGACATCCGTCTATCAAATTTGAGTACCATGTTTCCTACCATCACACGATTTTCTCCCCTATTCATTGTTATAATTTTGTGGAAGCGACAAAGCTCGTTGAGATTAAATAGAGACTGGGTTCGATACTATCATGGCAAATACCAATAAAACAAAAAGAGCCATTAGTCAAGTGATAGTTATAATACATACATCTATACATCGTACAGAGCATTAAATATTTAAAATAATATAAAAAAATATATATATACACCTTTTTAGTTAGAAATATTTCTCAATCTATCCATTTCAAGTAACGCATCTTGAGTACGGTAGAAAGTCATGTTTTGTTTTGCAAAGTTTCATATGCATGCTAATAACCGTTGAGGAGTGCCCTCATGAGGAGACAATCCTGGCTGCAGCATTAGTTCATATAAAAGATCATGTTTAGCTATTAAAATTAAACCTACATGCAAAGTTATGTATCTCTGCTACTAATCGTTGAGGAGTGCCCTCATGAGGAGACAATCTTGGCCGCAGCATCAGTTCATATAGAAGATCATGTTTAGCTATCAAAATTAAACGTATATGTAAAGTTTCATGTCCGTGCTACTAACCGTTGAGGAGTGCCCTCGTGGGGAGACAATCCTGGCTGTAGCATCAGGTTATTTCTATCACTTTAGTGTATTGTCATCAGAACTGAACAAGCATGCAAAATTTCAATGTCATAAGTTTAGAGTAAGTGGTTCAAATTTGGCTTGCAACATTTGTCCCAAAAATACTAACAGGTGAAGTTAAATAAACGCTTGTAAAAAACAGACGGTGTCCAAAACAATATTTTCCAGATTTTTTCTCTCTGTGTCTGTTTGAGCTTCACCTACGTATAGGCCTTATAAAGGCGTTTAATTTTGGATCGAGTGTAGTATAATGAGTATGGAAAAAGATAACTACGGCCCAATGCAGCAGAATGTAATCAAAAGTCCATGCGAACGAATTCGCGAGCGCCACTAGTTATCCTGTAAGAGAGATTCCTACAAGAATTTCATTATTGTTTTCGACGAGAGATATGAAATATATTTTTTTGTTTCATAGTTACTCGTCTCAACTTTCATGGAAATTGAAAAGGAAACTATTAGAAATTTCTTATCTCTGCACGAGATTATCTTAACGAGGAAATATATAAATTAAGACATATTTAGTTATCTATTTCATGTGCTGGATATGTCTCATGCACATTGTAAGTACTCTTTATTGCACACCATACAGCGAATGTGATACAAAAGTTCAATACAAAAGAAGGAAGAGAGTGTCTTGTGTATGAGGAATGTATAGCGTTAAAACGCTACGCTAGTCAAATGGGTTGACAAGTCCACCCTTTTAGGGGTGGTGTAGGTGCTAAGTAATATTATCATGTAAAATTAAACGAAAATTCTTTCAACAAATTATTTTCAACGTTTCCGCAATTTTAATCAAGGTTTTGTGATGAATCGTACAAAATTCAACGGCTTTGTGAGATCTTACATTGTTGGTATATTACGTGTATAATAAATTTCACGTACCGAACACAATACAATTTGCCTTACATTCATTTCCACTTTCAGGTAACTTCGGGATGTAAATGCCGTTGGCGGATCAGATCCTCTTAGGCAGATTAGACTTTTTGCAATTCGAATGAGAACATTTCCTAATTATTTTCAGTATCTAATCTAATACAATTTAGCTGTGCAAAGATTACAAGAAAAGATTACCGCAGTTTTTTTAAATAAAGACTTCTTGGCTTTACGCTTTTATCTTGATCAGAAGTCTATTATAAAACTTAAAACTATCATATTATAGAATGAATAATGTAAATTTTGATGCTTGTTCTTCTTTTTAAGGAGCTCTTTTCCGGATTTAGTCGATCGAAGCGACCTTTGTATTTTATAGGAGCTTCTCCTCGGGGCATTCCTCGGGGCATGAACTCTACTCGTGCCACCCTAGTTCCTTCCAGAAATCTAGTATTCTTCTGCGCTTCTGGGCGAGTATGCTTCTCATGGTGTCCCTGGATTTCCGAAGATCTTTACGCCTTGTGATGCCATATGTGTGCACTACAAGAGTAGGACATGGGCAGGGCCGGCTTTAGGGGTGTGCGACCGGTGCGGCCGCACAGGGCACGGAGGCGGGGAGGGCGCCATCACGAATTGGTGCGCTGATCACAGTCAGACGGGCGCAGACACAAAGAGGGGGCGTTTTTAAATTTTGTATCATTTTTTTGGAATGATGACGTATTTTTTTCGACGACTAATGGGCATCGAAACCTTGATGGCGCTAAGCCCAGAAAGATGGGCACAGACACAAGGAGGGGCGCAATAGAATATCTTACACAGGGCGGCGAAATCGCTAAGACCGTCACTGAACATGGGATGGCGTTTCCTCTGCTTCTATGCATCCACTGCATGTGGACTGTCTGTGACACCTAAAATGTAAATATGTTTATTTAATGGACAGTGTTATACTGTTATACGAAGGATACCTCTGCTTTGTTGGAGAAGGATCCTTGTTCGTCATGGACATGACTTGGGCATGGCTTCTCGCAATTGTCTTGTAGTATATGTGTGGTGGATGTACAATTGGGTGCTATAATCATTGAAAGACTGATTTGATACCGATACCGATGATTTTGATACCAGTCAAAATTTTGATACGGGTCAAAAATTTTAATTTCCTTTCGCTATCGACCGCTCTGTCTTCGGCGATTGACCGGTCGATCGCGATCGACTTGTTGGCCACCCCTGACCTAGAGCATTGTTTCTCAACTTGGGGGTCGCGACTCCCAGTGGGGTCGCGGATGATCAAGAAAAATTAAGTAAGTACTTATGTAGGAAAAACCTTTTAATAATAAATAATAGTGCCCGAGCCCATTTCCATCCTATCCCTCCCCATTTTCCCAACCCTTTCTCCAAATCCATTCCTATATCTCCAAAGGTAGGCAGCGCATCCGGGGGCGTGCCAACATTTGTCATTTTGGACTGATGTTAGCATGTATCACGGATGTCTATGGGCTACAGTATCCACTTACCATCAAGTGGACTATATGCTCGTCTGCCGCCTCCGTCCATAAAAAAAAATAATGATTTATGATCGAATGTTCAACGGTAAAAAACATAATTAGGACCTAATTTATTAATAAGGGAGTCATGAGGATATTTACTTTATTGCCTTTTCAGTGGGTCGCGACACTAAAAAGATTGAGAAACGATGGCCTATCTTGGCTCTTTATGACTCTGTGAGGTAGTGAGTTTCACATGCCTGTAGGTCTGTTAATAGACTGGAATTGTAAAATGGCATCCGTTAGTTAATATTTTCAAAACGATCATTTAAAGCCTTAAACTATTATTATAGTCTTAATTCTATACAGACTGAGAAATATGTTACCTATATTCTATTAGCACACGGCTATTTGCAATTTAGCGCTAATTTCTTCGCAAATTTTTTTTCAAGTATCAAGATGCACAGTGTTTGTATTAATAGTTTCCTTATTTGTATTTGAGCTCCTAACGTTCCCATTATTATATTAGTACTTCAAGCAGCTCCCAAAAAGTCGTCAAAAGTCGACTAGGTGACTACGACGAGGTGACCACCTGTTTTTATGTGGATATGATAGCTTTTGGATCACAGATGAAGGATCTACCCGCTTTTATTTTACTATTTTATGTGTGAAAAATCGGCTTGAAAATGAGTTCTAATATTTTTTGGGTTGCTGAACCCAAATCCGGTGTCAAAATTGTGATACACCCTCTTTATCCTCCGTAAATTGCACTAAATACATAAAAAAATAAAAGAAAAGCGGGTGGATCCTTCATCTGTGATCCAAAAGTTATCATTTCCACATAATAATCGTAGATTGGCACCTCGTCCTAGTCACCTAGTCGACTTTTGACGACATTTTGGGAGCTGCTTGCAGGACTATAATATACGAGGGTAGGCTGAAAAGTAATGCACACATGCTTGTAGAACACGAACAAAAACAAATAGGAAGATCGGGCAAAAAGTACATTAAAGTACAATTCCTTAGCTTCAAAATCATATATTCATTTTTCAACATAGTCACCATTAAGACTAACACATTTCTCCCAGCGTGTAAGAAGTTTTTTCATTCCGTCACTGAAAAATTCTTTCGACTTTTCTCGAATCCAGGACTTGATAGCTGCCTTCACCTCATCGTCCGAGGTGTAATGATTACCCTTGAGGTCTCTCTTGAGTAGAGGAAAAAAATAAAAATCGCAAGGCGCAAGATCGGGGGAGTAAGGAGTGTGTGGAATCGGTCCAAACTTCAGGTTTCGCAGAGCGTATCGTAATTGTTCAATAATGAAGCCGACGCGTTCCTTGGATATTCCGATATGGTTTGCGATACGCTTTTGAGTCATTCGCCGGTCATTTTGAATCAAATCGTCGACGAGTTTGCGATGTTTATCGTCTGTGACAGTGATCGGACGTCCGCTGCGTGTTTCATCAACAATTATGGCTTTTCCAGGATCGTAACCACGAAATTTTTTTACTCATCGATTTACAGTAGACCTATCAACAGCATCGTCACCATAAACAACCTTTAAACGACGATGAATCTCAGTAGGAGTAACTTTTGCAGCAGTTAAAATTTCGATAACAGCGCGCTGTTTAACTCGCGTTGACATAGCACTAGAACACGTCTCCATACTTCCGTTACTCAAAATACACTGGACGAACGCAACGAATTCAAACTGCGCACGTGTATAGAGGAGGAATGTTACATCTACATGCCACCTGGCGTGTTTCTGAACGTCATTTCGTTCGCATTCTACAAGCATGTGTGCATTAGTTTTCAGCCTACCCTCGTAGTAACCTGTTTGTTCATTTTTACGGTAAAAATCATCAAAAGTTCTAGCTAATAAATAGTAAATGATAATTTAATCGAACCAAAGCCTTTATTTAAATACATAAATATAAACCAAAATATAAACCGTTATTAACCCAATGCCGCTTAAATACATATGTATCAGATAGGATTGATAAGTACGGTTAGGACTTACCGATATATATAACTAAAAGATTAAAAATAATGTTTCATGAGAATACTTATTCCAAAATTATTCAGAGTACCAATTGGGTCAAATCGTCCCGCATTCAATTTTAACGAGCTAACGAACAACAGCATTTTGATAAAATAACATTTTAATTGCAGCAACGTGACAATGAGGGGAAAGGTCGACCCATTTGTCACCCTTATTTTAAAGCGTTGTACGCGTTGTCCCTTGTACGCGAAATTTATTTGATAAAGTAGAAATATGTTATCGAAATGTTAAATTCAGGGTGTAACGTATTACCATAACAATAATAAATAATACTATTTCCATATGACCATAAGAATTATCATAATTACCATAAGAAGAAATACCATAATTTGGGGTGTAAGAGACTCACTTGCCATCTTCGGAGCCTAAGCCAACCTCACCTGCTAGTGGTGCACCCTGCTGTTAACTAAGGAAGCAATGGCGTTTCCCTTTTTGCGGTGGGAGGTTACTCCGTCGACATAGCTACCACTCTTCCGTCGGAGTTCGCCGCCATAATGGTGCCGTATTAGCCGTGTGGTCCGCATTGTGTTCCGGCGGTGTGCGGAAGAAGCCGTCCCGACAGAGAGATTGTTGCGAGTGTAAAGGAGGACCAGCGGTTGCGGGGAATTACAGGCGCATAGGGGTGATATGGTGGCGCAGGGATCAGGGAGACCCGGTGAAACGGTTGTCCGCTGGCCGCCCGCGGGTTGTTGGGGGCCCGAACCCACTTTAATCTCCACCCCAGGAGGCTGCCCCGCCGCACGTGAAAAGTCTCTTGGAGTAGCAGTTGTGCCGGAGGAGACCGGAGTGGAACCAGACTCCTGCCCCCGCGGGGCGACCGGGGCCCCTTCCGTGCCCCGCGCTAGCAAGTTACACAACCTTTGTGGCCTGTGCTTTGTCCTTTGATCCACATGCAACCATCTCTCTCTCCGTCTCCCTCTTTCTTTTTTTTCCTATTCACACACTACTCAATGGTCAAGAAAAAGAAAAAGTATAATGTTCACTCAGCGGCCCATCCCGTAAATTCCACACTACAAGTGGACTTCTGCAATATCAGAGGGATGGATAGTAACATCGAAGCCGTCCACTACCACATTGAGACAGCAAATCCGGTCTTACTTTTCTTGATAGAGACACAGATATCCTGTCCGGCCGATACATCATATCTTTAATACCCCGGTTATAAACTGGAGCATTGTTTTATGCGACATGCTGGGGTATGCATGTACGTCCGGGACGATATCTGGTGCCGCCCCCTCAGCCATTTTGAAATCAACGATCTGTTGCAAATTGATGACATACGTTGCTATGCAGATGACAGCACTGAAGAAGCCTTGTACAGTCTTGTATGCCTTGTCGAAGTGGAAGAGAGTCACGTTAGGCTTGTGTCTGAAATCGAAGACGCTTTAGATCTAGTCTCGATTTGGGGTTCTCTAAACCTAGTGGATTTCAACCCCAGTAAGATCCAAGTCTGTGCATTCACCGCTGAAAAAACCCTTTTTATTGTAGCACCTCGCTTTCGGAGCATACTTCTTAAGACCTCGGAGAGTATCGGGATCCTTGGTGTCGACATTTCCAGCAAGGAGGAATTTAGGAGTCATCTGGAAAATAAAACCAAAAGTTACAGAATTAGTTTGAGTCGTGTTTTGACCCACACCCTACACCCTGCGCAGAGGTTAATTTCGAACCATTCTAGAAACATCTAAGAAATGTTTGAAACTTCTACATATATATATATCCGGCCTTTAGTATCAAGATTTATTATCAAGAGAAGAGCAGCCCATGAATATGTGTATCGATGCAAACTCGATTTTTCTATTTCTTCTTCAAAATTTTAACTATAGAAATATTTTGTGTTCCTTTGGATATTTTTTATTAAAATTACCACGCCTTGAAAGTTAATTGAATTTAGCAAGAAGATGTTAATTTTCTTGTGTTAACATGCCTCGAAAATTCGAATATGTTTTTCTGATGTTTGAAGTTATGCGAATTTTCATAATTATCACTATTTACACTTCGTAGCTGTTACATTTGCGCACGACATTGTAAAAAGGAATATTTTAATATTTAACATATTTTAAACTACATTAAAATTTATTC
Organism: Sesia apiformis; assembly: GCA_914767545.1. Lineage (NCBI taxonomy): Eukaryota > Metazoa > Arthropoda > Insecta > Lepidoptera > Sesiidae > Sesia > Sesia apiformis. The sequence continues at coordinate 11,101,944 of OU611963.1, read as the reverse complement.
CTTAAGAATAAAATATTTACAAGTCCTCGCAATGGATACTATCATACTACGCACCTATCGGAAAGTGTATTGTGGGACGCGCTCCTGCCAGGTAGACCGCCGACTTGAAGAAGTTCGCGAGAGGCGACTGGATGAGAAGAGCCGAAATGAAGAGCCAGCAGTGGCCAGGATAAACTGATGGTATATGGTATGGAGTAAAATACTAATACGGTAACTGTTACGTGCTTCCGTGGCGGTGCGAAATGTTGCCCACATTACAGTGCCACATATCTGTCAGATCTCTGATTATCACATGGTCCTTGTGTTTTTGATGGGTAATTTTAGGATTTTTTCCGAAACTACCCATCCGGAAAAATAATTCAAAAGTTTCTGAATATGTTTCTTACCATCTTCAACGTTTGGAAACAATTACGATAATTGCTAATTATAAGTATTTTTGTGCTAGGTAACCCCAAGAAAGACTAAACTCGCCAACTGGCATTTTAAGGCCTTTAGACCCCTGACTTGTACATACGAGTATATTGCAAGTGGATCTTTCTAGGCTGATATCAGCCTACATGTTTGATGTTGAATACTAATATTTATTTCTGTTTGTATCTTTTATTTTAATACTTCCTCTTAAATTTCATATTCTTCAATTCAGAAACAGTCCCATAATAAAAAAATATTGTAGGTAAATCATTTCAGGGAAACGGGAGTAATTTGAATTTTATTTAGACCCTCGTTTATTGTTTATCGAGTTCATAAAACCGTTATACTGTATCGAAGTGGCATTTATTCCGGGCGTTTCCTTATTTTTACGAGAACGTATTCTAAACATGTCCGTATTTACATTCGGTTGCTATGTGTTTTTATTAATAGAGATGTTAATTCAGAAAATTGATATAAAATAATCTTGTGTCTTTAAGAACTTGTCGCAATTTAAATGTTTTATCTAAAATTACGAAATAAATTGATCGTATGGTGTCGACCTTCTTTAGAATAGAACCCCATCTCTGCAAGCAAAAAACGCCCTTATGTGTTTGAATTGAATTGAAACTTTGAATGCTACATGAAATCAGGATTCCATATATTTAAATAAAATTAGTCTTGTTATATAATTCAATGCAAATAATAATAATACAAGCAATAAACATTAATATATGAATACTGGAAATAAACAAAGCACTAAGTGCCATTCTCTAAAAACTCAGGAAAACAATAAAACTCACATAAGTATCTATAATCATTTGTTTTCATTTAACATTGAATTTTAATACAAACTAGGAACATTTTTATGACCCTTTATATTTCAAAAATCTAATAATTACGTTTTAATGGAATAAAAAAGGACTTATAAACATGAAATATTTAGAAAGGTTTAAGTCTCTATTGCGTTGCAAAAAAAAGGCACTAAGTCAGTATTTTATTATATCTAAAAAGGCATCATGTTGAAACCACCAAATTGTGTTCTTTCGTTACTAGTGATGTGACATAAAGAAATTTCTACCATTCTGCAACTTAATTATTTTTGTAAAATTGCTTATTTATTTAACAAATTTAAATAAAATGTTTTGTGTTCTTCTTTTCTGAGATATGGTACCATTGTCAATAAATCGTTTCTTTTTGCAGCACTAATTTTAGAAGAACAATTAAGTTGAAGAATGTTAATGGAATTTAAATCGTGTAAAGTTTTATTTCTTTTTAAGATGTTGATAACTTTCCAAGGTTCAATATCACTTAGTGTGCTACGAACTTTAACTTTATGTAAATGCTCTTTAGAAATTTTAATCCACTGTGCTTTGGAAATGTTCATTTTATCTGTGTTAATTATGGTATCAGCAGCTTGGTGAAAGTCGAAAAAATCCTTTTCCTTCATTGGAATTACTTGAAAATACTTTTCTCTTGCTTCTGTAATCATTGTAATTAAATCTTCTGGCACCATTGGACTACATACTTTTTTACGTTTTTCAATTAATGCAAAATCTCTGTCACAATTCAAATAAGAGTGACCCGAAATTAAATATTTATGTTGTACTTCATCAAATACATTCAATTTTATGAGGTAAATCCATAATAAAATAATCATTCTATTTATATTCTGCCCGCAACAGTTATCACTCCACATGATTAATTTCCTTTTGGTGGTAGCATTATTACGAAAGACATTTAAAATACACGATGCGATTTCGTTCCCACCTCTGCCTGTGATTCCTTCGTGCCATAAACACATATAAGCATCGTTAGTATCACCGATGTGGAGACCAAAATTGAAATTTGAAAGTTGACGAAAGTTATGTGTTTGTGTAGGTGTTGATAAAACTTGTTGTAAGTCCATTGTGGTAGTGCATGAAAAACTACCTGGCATTTGTGACCTTGCCATATCTGCCTTTAAGCAATCCATTGCTTTGTTTGCCTTGGCTTGATGTAGTTGTAATTTCAAAGAAGACTCCTTGTCATTAGCGCTAGCTTTTACTTGAGCTGCCAATAAGTCACAAGTCCCACAAGTATCTGTCCGTTTTCTACCAAATTTTAAATTAATAAAATTCTTTTTAAACACAGAACTGTAAAATTTGTATGTTACAATAGAATCAGGGTGCAATAGTCTAAATGCTTTGAAAAGTCTATTTAGATTTAAGTCTGGACTTAAATATTCTTTTTTAGATCGTGCTCTACCATAATGAGACTCTTCACGAGGAAATGTATTGACATGTTCTTTTATTCTTTCGATATCTTCATCTAGAAATTTTCTATTTTTTATTTTTTCCCCCCTCTTTTCTACATAAACTAACTCCCCACTCTTCAGTCTATTTATTAAAACGTGTACTTTGTTTTGTTTTATCCCAAAAACAGATGAAAATGTTTTTCTACAAACTGGTTTTAGATTTCCTCTGCCATCAGGTAAAACATATGAGACGGAGCATTGACGTCTACAGCTTTTTGGATCATTATATTTTCCATTTCTCCTCCTTTTTATTTCTAATATATTTATTAAGCCCATTAAATACGATCCCTGTTTTTCAGTTGAATCGAGATGATAATAATCGTTAAATAATTTGAGTTTTTGTTGGTATAAAATTTCGGAACAATTTTTTTTACACTTGCATACAACCTGAAAAAAATACGATTTTCAATTAGATGTTTATTTTAAAAATTACGAAAACGTCGCAGCTCCTCACGTACATATTTGAACAAATTTTGATATAATCTCTTTTTTTTAAGTAAAAACCGACTTCAATTTCTTGCACGTCGATTCGTATTGAGAACCTCCTCCTTTTTTAAAGTCGGTTAAAAATATAGGCTATCACCACTAAGTATATATATGTAAAATAAAATAATATTGATTTAAACGTCTTTTTAAAATAATTAATACTTTATATTTTGCGATCAAGCACATCACTATCACAGTGTAACAATGAGATCGGTAAAATAACCTAGAAACATTTTTAAGATCTTACCTCGTCTCGTGGAGGAGTAACGGAAGGAATGGTTTTTGAAGACGTTGATATATATTCTTGTCCTTTAGTTTTTAAACGTTTTCTTTCTGTATTTTTGTTTGAACGCAGCGTTTTTCTTTTATTTACATTGTTAGAACGAGATGAATTTGCCTCACCGTCCCCCATTTGGAACAAACTGACGTTAGTGAGTATGGTCCTTAGTGCCTATTTTCAATACATCGACCGTGGCACATAGCACTCACACAAACTTCACACAGGAATATTAACAAACTGTATACTCGTAGGCTCTTACTGATTTATTTATGATATTGGGCATGGCACATAGTACCGGAAATCATTATTAGTTTAAAAACTAAATTTTTGGTACTTAGTGCCTTATTTATTTCCAGTATTCATATTATTCATAATATTTCGGATATCTAATACATATACTCGTATTATGTACATTTATGTATATTTTTACCATTCACTTTTCTATAAATATATCTAACACTAATCCAACACTAAACTAAACACTAATAAATCTAACACTGAGTAATAGTTAGAGTAAATAGTTATTTACTAGCGATGCGCCGAGTACAAGCTATACCCAGTATCGAGTATTATTCGGTTTTATGTTTGCCGAACCGAGTACTCGCCCGACCGGAGATTCCCCGTCGTCGGTCACTTGTTTTTGGCTACAAATTATACACCGAACTTTGTTGTTAACGAATATAATTATTGTTACAATGTCACGTACTAAGAGATCCTTGAATGTTTAATAAATATATCAATCTTTAATGTTACTAAGAATGTGTTCTTATTACAACAGAATTTCTTTTTGTTTTAGGTTGGAGTTGTTTAAGCAGATCCGGTGGAGAAGTTGCGCTGGAGGAGTTTTCATCAGTACTGGAGGACGAGTAAGTACTTATTAGCTACTAACAGTGCCAGCGACTTCGTTCCCGTGAACTTTACAGTGATTCCCGCGGGAACCCTGTAACAGATCGGGATAAAATGTACCCCAAATGTTAACCCAAGTCATAAGCTATATAGATAGCTTATGACTTGGGTTAATATTTGGGGTACATTTGGGGCATATAACTATGCCAAGTTTCATTAAATTTTGTCCAGTGGTTATTGTGTGATCCAGACACAAAACAGTTTTCAGACAGACAGACAAAAATTTTAAAAACGATTTGTTTTGGGGTCTACAATGTTTTTTTCCAAAATATTTCATGTACAGTCATGCCTCTGTTAAGGTTCTATTATATGTATAAATTATAACTATCTATCTAAATTCAGCCCCGTAAGAGCAGATTTCAACTATGTCGGACCGACACATTGATCATTATCGGACTATTTATTTACTAAAATTTAAAAAACACCTTCGTTACCTTAATTTAGTAGTGTACTATGTACTTACTGTGTAAACAATAGTCATAAATCTGGATATAGGCCTCTCCCAAGACTAATGTCAAGGCTAAGTTAATGTCAATGACAATGTAAACAATGCCCACTTAAATTTAGGCAAAGTTAGCAAATAAGTGATTATAATCGATATTCCCCAACACTGGTTGAGCATTGTCGACATCTGGTTAAATCGGGTAAAAGCCAGCAGTTTGACACTCTTCGGAGTCTGTCCAAAAGCGATGTTCAGTATTGGAATTGGCCAAGCGATGTCTCTTCACATCCTTTGGAGTTTGCCCGTGACAGATTAAAATACAAACGTTCAATGATATCACAATTGTATTGCTACTGTATTGTTTGGCATTGACGCAAACATCGACAATTTTTTCTTTTTCTATATGACCATGTGCACCGATGCAGTTGCGCGCCTACGAACCTTGTAATTGATGCAAAAGTCGTCATTTTCATAGGCCATATGAAATTTCTATGAAAGTTTGTTGGAATTAGTCGCGATAGCCTCTCTTAAGTTTAAATAAATATTTTTGTAGCATATTTATTTAATTTGCAAGTTGTAAGTACATAATTAATGTCTAACAACACCCTGTTACCCTAGCAGGAGTACAACAAATGATGCATGAGGTATATCTATTATTACTTAAAATTACATTATAAATTACTAGAAAATTGTTAATTATTAATTCATTATTATTATTATTTAATTTATTATATACATATTATTTAATTTCATTTGATAGATACATATGATATTATAGTTGCATCATCATGGATTATATTCGTTATTACTGTACAGGCCATATACGAGTATACTTAGTCTGGCCATATACTGTTTCAATAAAGAAAAAATAAATAAATTACATTTGAATTTGGAATCTGTCATTCTCACTTGAAAAAAGAAATATTTATTTTCCTTTTGACGCACAACATTATTAAATATTGTACTAATATTGAAAAGGAGTGGGGTAATAACGAAAACCGTATTGCTGTAAATTGCATTACACAAAGTAGACAGGCAGCCAAATGTAAAATTTAAAACTCCACCCGCTTGATATTGGCCGAATGTTTATGTACCGGGCTATTGGTGTTATGTACATTGAAACGTTCGTCTGTTTGTGACAGAAAAAGGTCTGTCCGTCCACGCACTATTCATACTAAACACGATTAAAGATGTGAAGAAGAGAATCCGAAGAAATCCCGTCCGGAACCAAAAAAAATTATTCAGAGAGATGAATATAACATCCAGACATGGTGTCACGTATTTTAAAAGATAATTTAGGATAATTTAAAGAAAAATAGGGTTGACAAATTAAGACAACTTCTTCGGTGCTACGCAGAGGGAACTCACAGACAGATCTTATTTACGGACTAGTAAATGGGCACCATTGAAGATAATTTTAACAAGCAGAATGGTCGAGTTTATGCTCTAGAAAAGCTGCTAAATTGGTCGATAGTGTGCAACGTAGCTATTATTCGGATTCAGTGATGGTTTGGTGGGGTATTAGCTATCAAGGAGTGACTGAACCATATTTTTATGAAAAAGGTATTAATACGTCGGCTCAAGTGTATCAAGATACGATTCTTGAGAAGCTCGTAAAGCCTCTTAACAAACTCTGTTCCATAACCAACAATGGCCCGGCCCTTTCAACAAGGCTCAGCACCAGGTCATAAAGCTCACTCAACACAGGCCTGGCTAGAAAGGAATATTCCCGACTTTATTAGTACTAAAGACTGGCCGTCATCTAGTCCCGATCTTAATCCGCTCGATTGTAATTTATGGTCTGTTTTAGAAAACATGGCATGCTCTAAACGCCATGATAATATTAAATCCCTAAAACATTCCATAATGGTGGCAGTTACCAATATTCCCATGGAGAGGGTGCGTGTTTCAATCGAAAACTGGCCAGTGTTTGTAAATGATGACCATTTCGGTTTAACGTTATATTTTTGAGATGCTTACCTATTTGTTTCTAGAATAACATAAATGTTTCTAATAAAATGATAATGTAAAAAAACAATGTTTTCTTTGTAACAACATTTATGGCTAAACTTATTATATTGTCAGCATGTCATAAAGCATTTTTTACAAAGAAAGATGGCCACTTTTGGCGTGCTTAGATGGTCTCAGACCAAGTTAGACACCCTGGATAGAAAAGTCCACTCAACTATGTGTCTCCACAGGATGCGCCACCACATAAGGGCCTGTACCTCGGCCGACTATGCTTCCGCCGCGCGCCGGTGGTTATGTCGTCTCATTTTTGAGATATGTACTTGTAAGGCAGATATCTCATTTCCCCGGTACTTTAGAGCCTTGTTGCCTTAATAAAAATTGAAGCTTATGTGAAAAGCGTTCATTTGGTAGTCATGTGGTTTTTATTGGATATACCGGCCAATATGAAGCATAATTCTTTGGCGGTTATCAAATGAGAGCAACAACAAAGATTGTGCAGTCAAGCAGTGGGCAGACCTTACATTAGTTTCTATCATTATACTATCTATGACTCTGAAAGTCCGTTTACTACGTACCAAGCCGCAACATAGATGCCAATAATATTTCTTTAACATCGAAAATAATGTATATTCAATGTAATCGTGAAAAAATAGAATTTCCTTCGAAACGCCATCTAGCGACATTTTACATGACTATGAAGTGTGCCGCACACCCACGCCTAAAGCCCGGGATCTGTCTCATGATTCATGAATAGTTTTCACAGTTTCAAAACAGTTTTCACCATTGGCGAAGGATGTCGCTAAACACGTAAACGAATTTGAACTTTACGAAAACTTTCCAAGAAAACGTAAAAAGTTTTATTGGAATAATTGAATTGAATAATTGATAGAATAATTGTTTTATTGGAATAAAGTTTAATTGAATTTTTTACTCGATGGCATCACGTAAGTCTATCACCTGAATGGGATTATATATCATCAATAAGTAGAATCATCTGATTCTATTCAAGATGTCCATTTCATTTATCTAGGTAACTACTGGTCCGTTGTACGTAATTAATATCGTGTACTAATGATCGCTTATCGTGTTGTGCTCTTTTCATGACGCGTCATCAGTTGTAATGTCCCTATACAAAGAATTCAACACGCATTTTTTGTTATCCCGAGCGAACTAAACTAGGCTGTTTTCAGCCCATGCAAACGAAGTCTCGGGGTGAATTTTCGAAGTCATCATAGAAAAGTAATTAAATGAGCAGCATAAAAGTACTGAATGAGCAGCAAAAAGTACTGAATGAGCACCAAAAAGTAATGAATGAGCATCAAATAGATAGTTGCAAATTTAGTTGGGTTGGGTTTAGGTTGTCTGATAACAATAAAGAAATAGGTCGTCTGTGTCGACTGGATAATGGCATTCTTGGTACATAATTCAAAATATTTACTGCAGTTATTAATGTTGGTCATAAATGAGTCACGATTTGTTGCTCATTTAGTATTTTTTCTTGCTCGTTTAAATATTAATTAATTACTAATTAATATTAACTAATTACTTAATCTAGTAATTTTATAATTTTTCAGGTGACGGCTTCAAGCTGGCTTCGTCGGGCTCGGGTAGCCCGGCGCCGCCGGTGCAGTGGCGGGTGCGGCGAAAACCAGGTAACATAACGTACATTAACACAATGTACATACATATTTAGAGTAATGTTCCGTGTTTTGGTTAGGAAGAAACAAATGGAATGAGTGTAGTCTCATTTGGAACGATAACTTAAAAGTAAGGGGTTTTCAGGAAAAAAAAAACATATTTTTTTTTCTACTTTATCGAACATGTTACGTTGCTATATGCTATAACTATAACATATGCTAATGAAACATTTAATACACAAACAAGCGATTCACAAACTCTTATGAGATATGCGCAATGGTTGAATATACTGAATGCTGGTTGCTTTTGTGGTGTTAGTAAGCGCAAAGTGTAGTAACCGAGTCAAGCGATAGATAGCAAAAGGATCGGAGGCCCCAGTATTTGGAGTGAATTTGAAACAAAAGAAATCACAGAGATTTGTAAGGAATTGAATCGCAGAATCATTTTTCGAAAGTTGCATTAAACCAGTAGAATTTCTAAGGAATTTTGAAGTAAAAAATTCAGTAAGATACAGTACGCGAAATAGTATTATTAATTTATTACAGACTCACATTAGGTATATACACTCTACATTTTAAATCGCGCATACCATTTAACCACTTAACGTAGCAAGTGTATAAGACCTTAGTGCCTAGAACTATATTTGATTTATTCAACACGTAGCAGATATGAAGATATATGACTTGTACCTTAGAAAAATTGGTATTAAAAATAGTAAATCAATATTCTCGTAAAATTGAAGATATTAAACCAATGTCCGTTCCTTTCAAGCCAGTCACGAAGATGACGCAATTCCATAAGTCCTTTGTAATAATTAAACAGTAATCCATGGAATGCAATCCATCTTCCCGATTGATATTTTTATATTTCTTAATTTCAATCGCTTTACGTACAATCCTGGAATAATGGTTCAGTGGAGAGGATTTTTGGAGTGCAGAGTTCTATCCAGCCCGTGGCGAAACGTCGAGTAGAAATAAAAGGTAATCAAAAACCTTTAATTATACGCGTTCAGACCCGATTTACAATATAAAATGTGTACAAAACGCGGAAGTTTAAAAGTTACACAGGTAACAAAAGTTACAAAGTTACAGACGAGATTCCCAGAATGTTTCTACAAAAGTACTTTTTTGGATGGACAAACACAAAGTTTTATTTTTTAATAAAATTAAGTTGGTAAAACCCTGTGATTAACAAATATCAGTAGCATCGTAATTCGTAGGTAATGGGTACAGTTACAAATAAAAACGTTCATATTTCCGTAAGCACTTCAATATTGTACAATAAATGCATACTTATTAATTATTCTGTGGTTAACAAAAGGCACTAAATAGGCAGGCAGCCAATCATCATGAATAAAACAAACTATTGTTGAACACCTAATTGAATACCTATTAATTTTTTGAATAAATAATTTTAAAATGCTAAGAATGTCTATACAATACGATGTTCTGTACAATCCAAGTTTCCCAAATTATCAGAAATCTAAATTTAATTTTCTGGGTGATACTCAGGTCCGTTTTCTTCGCTCTGCCGATAATTCTGTTGGGTTGGGTTGGGTTGGGAGACTTGGGTCTCTTATATAAATTAAGTTTAACTTATATAATATAATTAACTATTAATTAACTTATATAATTTTAAATATAATTAACTTATCCTATTTGTCGTTTAAGATTTATATTTATACCTTTCAATGTATCTCTCTGATCAACCAAAAGATTAGTAGAGAATGCTTTAAGCCACTTTAAGGCATTAAATGTCATCACCATGTTGACGAAGTCCCGTCGCTTGGGACTTTCTTGTCACCGGGGAATCTAAACGTAACCCGTAACGATAACGTTACGGGTTACGTTTAGATAATTACGAGTTATCGGGTTACGATAGTTACGTGACGCAAATAGATATTTGCTAGCAGCGGTTTGCCGCTCATTCCGTATTTTTTGTTGCTCATTTTCTCAATATTATAATACTCAATACTCAACTCTACCTTAAAATGCCTACTGAAAATTTTCAGAAAACTTTAGTATGATAATCATATTATAATTGTTAGTCGACTTGGTGAGCCATAACGACTTTGTTAATAAAATTAAGTGGGTAGTAGCAACTGCTGTTAGTAATATTGCCAACAACTTTACTTGCGATGTCGTAGTATAACTGAACAATCTCAGCTGGCAGTTCACTCCATAACTTTCGGGTTCGCGGCATAGTGTCTCGTTGAGGCACTGCACTCAGCGACTCTGTGTTAAGTCAAGTCTATTCGTAGCTTAGCCTCTTCTTTTATAACATAATATGTTATAGAGGCTTATCATTGATTGTAGCAAAATTGTTGATTCCTTTCACTAATAACTCTTTTATTTCCCTGTTCTTATACGTCTTTTTATTTCTGTCAATATGCTTTTATTTTTTAGTTAATTTTATTTATTTATATTCTATTTAATTTTATACCTATTCTAAAATACAAATTTTGTTTTTCTATTGACTCGTGTTGATACAGCCACCGTTGTGCCATTGAAAAAAAACATACGATATAATTTTAATTTTAATAAAAAAAAATTGTTATATACATGCCAGAATTTAGAATGATATACGTCACAACTTACTTTTCTCCCCAATTAATTGTTTCGACATTGATTTTTATTAGTATGTAACTTGAAATTAAACAAAACTTTATAATAATTAAGATTTAATTATAAAATTACGATTTTACATATTTAAACCTTAGAAATCACAGTCAGATATCTTTTGTTATTGGAATTTTTTTTCGTTCTTGTGGAAGCATTTTTGTCGTCTGCTAACACCCAGAAATGTAAGAATTTCGAGGAATTAAAAATCGGACCATGAACAAGCCGTCAATATTTATTTATTCTGTGGTACGAATAACATACTTAGTAACATGTAATACTTACAATGTAAATTGTAAGTCATTCAGTCAGTATTAATCCATAAAATCTGAACATAAAGTGTAGTAACAGTGATAGTTAGAAAGTCGTAAAAAAGAGCCGTCGACCTGGGAACGTATGTTGGAATTATTACAATTTTAGTACTACTTACTTAAATTGTAGCATTGTTAATGCAACTACGATGTTTTAAGAATAGGTTATTTGGGGACTCATATTCCTGCCGTGCATGTATATATCGTCGAATACTGTAAAAGATCATATAGCCGACTTCGCTGGAACACAATTGGTGTGTAGGCAGATCTATCTCCCCGTGGAAATCCTAGTCATACATTCTTTGAATCATATATTTAGCTGAGTGTAGGAAAACTCTAACGTTTTACGTTCATCCCGACACTATGACGTGATAAACACTCCCGGATACGGCGATTTCCCAGAGTTCCTTTTCATGAATCATAAAACTATTTATCTATTCTCTGGAAGATATTAATGTTACAATAGTGGTTTACTGCTTTTCCTTATGCATTTTACGTGGGTGTTACGGAATTGCAGTGAATTTTATTTCCATTTTAAAAAGACACATTTTATTAAATTAAGAAAGTGTTTTTAACAGCGATTGTAGTAGTAGTGGCTTGGTTATTTATCAACGAAAAATATATTTATCGGCTTTGGAAATTGATGTTTTATCGAATTGATGCCTTATTCGACAACTATTGACGAAACCAAACTTGTATTCAAAGGAATATTCCAAATTCATTAGAAAATTAGCTCGATAAGAGCATCATTTTTGTGGTGGGCACACACGTGACCCGCTACTGCTATCTTTGTCACACACCCGTAATGACACCTCAGATAATTGACGCCATTGTTCGATATTGCGGTTATTATCTAAGATTTCCAAGTCATTTATCTCAGTCATTTTTCAAGATATTTTTAATTTTGATTTCGCGTATTGACTTCTAGTATCTGATATTGTTGAATTATATCTCAATTATTTAATTGTTTTTCGACATATTTAAAAAAACACGTTTTTAATTTTTCGGAATGGCTAAATTGACCCTAGTGACCTTTCAAGAGTCACCGGTCGTATTTAATTTAGGCCGAGCGCAGAAGGCGCTCAGCCAGGAACAAAATGTGTGTTGCAACGAGCCTAAGGGCTCCCCCGCCAGTAAACCGGCGGAAGGAACGGGCCTCGGCTGAGGGCGTTGCATTGCGGGGATACCGTGGGATCGCAAGTCGGTGAGAAGCGCCCAGGCACGTGCCGATACCTGGTAAAAGTGTTGGCTGAGGGCTGGTGTGTGTTGACGGTGTAGCGAGGGGGACGTCCAATCTCCGCAGGCGGGGACGGTATATCTGTGAAGTCTGTGAGTGTGGTGTAAGAACCGCATTGGCAGCAGTAATTGAATCGTCGGGGTCGTCTAAGATGTGCCATGGACGACGGTAGCGGGGAGGGGCACTCCTATCTGGGACATAGGTGATGGAGGTAACGATCAGGGGGTTAGGATGGTGCGGAATCGCGTCATAGTAACGTCGGGCGGTGTCTTTCACGTATTTGACGATGGAAGGAAGTTCCAAGTCCTTATGGAAGTCGACATTGCGTGAGTACCATGGGGCAGTCACGGTCTTACGCACGAATATATTTTGAAAAAAAAAACGTCTAAACACATCTACAACCCATCTATCTGTACGTCATCTACATGTGATTAAAATATTATATTTATTTCCTCTCTCCCCAAAGATTGTCTGGTAGAGATTGCCATTAGCGATAAGACCGCCTTTTGTGCATTTTATTTTTTAACTGTCTACTTTTTACTTTTTAATTTTTTAATTGTTTTGTTTTGGTGTGCAATAAAAAGATTAATCCAATTATAAAAATGAAATAAAATATTATTTTAACATAATTTTATATTTCATTTCAAACTTAGCTTTGATTGAATCTCAAACAACACTATAAATTATGAATGGTGAGACACCATTAATAATGATTGCTGCCTCCTTCCTCCTGATCTCGGCTCATTTGCTCACGTTCTCGGGTGGATCTAGTGGAATGCAGGAGTAGAAAAGGCAATAGCAATCATCCAGTAACGCCAGATCCACTGGGTTCTGAATATAGAATTTGAACGGGAATCGCGGGGTTTACGGGAACTTCATGTGAGGTCCAGGAGCTACGTCAGATAGACGTCTTGACGGTTGCGATGCTTTATCACGTCAAGAACAAAATCGACAGCCACAGTTATACGGGTAGTTAGTAATACGGGCCGGGGTTGAACGAAAGTCTAGAATACATACCTTAAGGCTACGTATCGCATTATAATAGCTTTATTCTAATTCTCCTTCATTAGAATTGCGTGCTTAACAAGTTTTGATATACATATTTATTTAATTGTTGATAATCCAGATCAATTAATCAGCTTAATAACAACTCACTACACTTATACATGCATTAGAAATCAACAGGAATATTAAGAAGCAGTTGCTACTACTATGCCAAGGGGCCGCAACTCATCATAATATGCTACAAAAAAACAGCGGCTTCTTAAATGTTAAAACATTCTTTGAAATGTTAAAAAACTTCGCGTGTTACATCGGTGGTTATCAACACAAAGCGATAGGAACCCAATGTCGTTATAACATTTTAATACCCACCCACAGTGTATAGTCCGAGCCAACGTAATAGTCATCGCTTCTACAGAACAATTCATACTGGTAATTCCTAATGGAGTCCCATTTAATAGATAGCCATCTCGTGAATACTCGGGCATTTTAGCAATCCTCTGGGTAATTTTATTACGTGTTACATGTCTAATACTCGTTGCGTGATGTACCCGTTTTCTTTGACGTCACTAACCTTCCACGAAATGTTTTCGAATATCCCTAATTTGACAGTTCCGTCCTTCGAAAGTTGGGCTTTTAACAAATTTGTTTGTTAAAGGCATCGTCTTAATGGATAAGGGCTCGTAAAGGCTTCGTTGATATTTAATTGCTTGCCCTAGTTGACGTAACTCGGTTAGGTCCGCTATAAACTTCCGACTCGACAGTTTCAAAACGCGATTCATTAGCGCGATTATCGCATACTCGTATCTTGTTTTATTCATAATAATGTAATACATTGTAAACCGGCTGACTCTTATAAAATATTGGCATTGTATTAAAAGTAGCAGCAAATATATAGCAATTTGGTCAGCTATAAAATATATCTATGGCAGCAAAAATAATTACTCGTAGGTTGACAGCAAATCGTTATCGGCTTACAATGTTTTCAATGTCAGCAGAATATTACTATTTTAGACAGCTTACTTACTTACTATTAATTAAAATAATTAGGGAAGACTGCCAAAAAATACATAATATCATGTAGGAATTTATAATGTGTCATTAGATTAAGAGGATTAATTGTACTACGAATAGGCATCTTTAATGTTAATGTTTTGATACATATTTTTTAATTTGTCCAGCAAATAATGTAGTAAATACAAATTATTACCTGTCCTATACCTATTGGCTTTGACCGCACTTCTTAAAATCCATGAAATGATGTCAAAAAATACTAATTGCAAATTGTAATTAACAAAACAACCTATTTTTGAATCTTCTTCTTCTTCTCAGCCCTTGGACGTCCACTGCTGGACATAGGCCTCCCCCATTGTCCGCCATTTAGACCTATCGGCAGCGACCTGCATCCAGCGGGTGCCCGCAACCTTTATGAGGTCGTCTGTCCATCTAGCAGATGGACGTCCTCGGCTTCGTCCGCCGGTACGTGGTCTCCATTCGAGAACCCGTCTGCCCCATCGGCCATCGGTTCTTCGAGCTATGTGCCCTGCCCACTGCCACTTCAGCTTGCTAACCCGAGAGGCTATGTCGGTGACTTTAGTTCGTCTACGGATCTCCTCATTCCTGATTCGATCACGTAGAGAAACTCCGAGCATAGCCCTCTCCATAGCTCGCTGTGCGACAGTGAGCTTATTTATGAGGCCCATAGTCAGAGACCACGTCTCGGTGCCGTAGGTCATCACTGGCAACACACACTGGTCGAAGACCTTCGTCTTCAAGCACTGAGGTATTTTGGACGAGAAGACGCTGCGTAGCTTCCCGAACGCTGCCCAGCCGAGTTGGATTCGTCGATTGACCTCTTTCTCGAAGTTGGACCTACCTAGTTGGACCGTTTGGCCTAGGTAGACGTACTCGTCAACAACTTCGAGAATCGAGCTCCCGACTGAAACTGGGGTGGGCACGACATGGACATTCGACATGATTTTCGTCTTGTCCATGTTCATTTTAAGGCCCACCTGTTGGGAAACTCGATTGAGGTCTCCGAGCATTGTGCTAAGATCCTCCAGCGATTCTGCCATGACCACGATATCGTCGGCAAATCGAAGGTGAGTGATGCATTCGCCATCAACGTTGATGCCGAGTCCTTTCCATTCCAGGAGCTTGAAAGCGTCTTCCATCGCATTGGTGAAGAGCTTCGGAGAGATGACATCTCCTTGTCTCACACCCCTCTGCAATGGAATCGGCTCCGTGCTCCCTTCCTGTACTCGGACTGACATGGTGGCGTTGTTATACAAACACTTCAACACTTCGATATACCGATAGTCAATATGGCACCGCTGGAGGGACTGTAGCACTGCCCAAGTCTCGATCGAATCAAAGGCTTTCTCATAGTCCACAAACGCTAAGCATAATGGCAAGTTATACTCCTCGGTCTTCTGTATAACTTGCCGCAGCGTATGGATGTGGTCTATGGTACTATAGCCTTTTCGGAAACCGGCTTGTTCGGGAGGCTGGAAGTCATCAAACCTGCGCTCGAGACGATTCGTGACAACCCTCGAAAACAGCTTATAAACATGGCTCAGAAGCGAGATGGGCCTATAGTTCTTCAACAAGGTCTTGTCGCCTTTCTTGAAGAAGAGCACCACCACGCTTCTGTTCCATGCCTCCGGCGTAATACCTTCGAGCAAGACGGAATTAAAGAGCTTCTGAAGGACTTTCAGTACCGGTGTTCCACCCGCTTTCAGAAGCTCTGAAGTGATTCCGTCTTCACCCGGCGCCTTGTTGTTTCTAAGCTGTTTGAGGGCCATCCTAATCTCGTACAGGCTGATGTCCGGGATGTCTTCGGGATGTATTTTTGAATAACTGACGTAAATTACTATAATCTACGCTACTCCACTCTACAAAGTCGACGGTTTCTGCATTGTCACGAGATGACCTAAACCCAACCCACCTTTTTGCTATTATAGATTCACTGCTCATTCTGTTCCTCATTTAATTATTTCTCATTGGTGGCATTATCTGCCGCCGTATCATCATACTCTGCTTCACGAAGTCTGATGTCCAGAGATAAAAATTGAAACTTTATGTATTATTTGAGAGTCCCAAGAAAATTATAGTTTCCTTAAATGTTGTCAGAAATACGCTTTTCTGCTGAAAGCAAATAGAAGACAGAAAGAGAAATAATGCAGCTAAGTATATTATATTTGCTGGCAAGTCACATTTTTGAGAATGTATTTATATATAAATTATGCTAATATTTATATATATATATATGAAATTTGGTGTGCATTTTTGCTTCTCTTTTCGGATTATTCTGAAACTAACGGGATGTATACGGGATAAATTATTTGTTGTCATTAAATTTTCTTGCTGACTATTATTTTAATTGAGTGCAGTATTTTGTTGATCGATCATTTATCTGCTGCCATAAAAATTATATCCCGAAAATATTATCAACTCTGATGCCTCATTTATTTTTTAATTTTATTATGTTTGAAAAGGGAGGATTTTATTATATTTATTTATTCAGAGATGCACCTGTAATTCCACAGCCGCTGGGCGCACTCGACTGGCCACAAAAGACTGCCGTCAAATGTACGACATTTCCCATCCTATTCGGTACTTGTTTCGGTAGTGGGTGAGATATACCAGAGAGCCCATTCCTGTTCCATCCTATCCTTCCTTCCATCTTCCCAACCATTTCTCCACTTGCATTCCTAAATCATTAAAGTTAGGCAACGTATCCCGGGGCGTGCTAACGATTGATATTCTGGACTGATGATGGCATATATTTCTAAGGGTTTCTGCGGGCGACAGTGTCCACTTACCACGAGGTGGACTGTATGCTCGTCTGCCGCCTTCTCACTATAAAAAACATATTACAGAAAACAAAGCACTTAAAATTATAATTTACAAAGTCTAAGACCTTTTTCTATTTTGACAATTATTAATCAGTAAGTATTACGTGTGTGAACAAACATGAGAGAGTAGATTCTGTCTCTCCCTATTTATATTTATTTCTATAACTTATTATAACAGACATAATATACAAAAGAGGGCCTTGATATCTTATGGTATTCACTACCAATTAATTAATTAACCTTTGGGCGTTTGCACAATTAATAAAAAATATTAAAAATGTTTCCTTTTGGTTCTAATTATTATTATACACATGTCAGCACAATAAGTTTTAAAATTCATATAAATGTAATATAAGTATATGTATAGATGTATGTAAGTAAGTGTCTATATATTTTATTAATGTACACCTTGATTATATTTTTTTAATAATATTTCCATTATTTTGTTTATGTATTTTCCTTTTGGTTTTCTCTCTCCTTGACTGCCCCGCCCCTCATAATTTATATCTTTCTTCTCCTGAAGGATGGCTGAAAGACAATGCCATAAACCATTAAGCCGGCCTATTGTACTTTGTGCAACAAATGTCAAGTAATAATTAAAATAAGTGCATATGATACATAACACGTACAGGATAGTAATATTGTACAAAATTGCAGAATCTTTCGACGCGACCTTACTCGTATAGCGTCGCGAATTCGCAACCGTGTTAGTAGCTTAAATCTCTTTTCCAATTTATTCTTACCCTTTCAGCAACATAAATTTTACTTGATCGATAATGCACGTTGTAACACTCCTATTATCCTATAAGTATAGCAAAGTTAAATTAGCATAGCGAGGTTTATAGTCAGACTTTTTACCGTTTGATGGTACTCAATGCTTGAGGTTAAAAGCTCGAGTCTAAAACAGTTAAGGGTAAGATTCTTAAAGTTCTTTAGAGCTGACTTAGTGCTCAAGCGTTTGAGCGCTTAGCGCTCATTAGCGGATTCCCCTTTAAAACTTTAAAAAAGATTTCAAGGAGTTTTTATTTGTATAGATATGATAATGACATCTCATGCAACCCGTCAACTTATAAAAGTGTAATTTGTATTTAAATAGAGCCTAACGTCTATAATATAATTTAAAGCAATTCAAGCTCATGTTTCTCTGAAGTGTAACAACCTTAGAGTCGTTTCAAAGTTGCAACACAATCTAACAATAATTTTATGGATCTTATTAGCATTAGCTTTTATACAACTTGTCAGACTAGTAAATGCCTTTTTAAAATAACAAAAGGGATTCAAATATTAATTAAAAAACTTTAGATATTGTAGTTTTACGTTTGCTTAAGACCGCGGCTTTTGTGTGCATTGCCATTTATTCCTCTGAAAAGAGATGCTTTTACCAACCTTCTATAATGCCATCTCTTTCACACTCAAAGCAATTTTAAATGTCTTTTGACCCCTCGTCTGTATAAAGGTTCAACCTTAATGTAAAGGATAATTGTAATTAAAAATTACAATCGGCGTATTTAAACCAGATTTAAACTTAAACAAGATGTGTTTGTGTTACTTAATCCTCTTTTGTATCACAATCTATGTGTTAATGTGCCATATTGAGATGATCATAATTTATATACGTACTTATTTATTTATGTGAATATGTATATTTACTATTTTACATTTCGACATTTCGGCTGGATTACACCAACCATGGTCACGAACTGACAAGAGAGGCGGGTGTAGCGTCGAGAGCTGCGAGCAGTTTTATTTTAACTACTCGCATTTGATTTTTATAATCCTCTGCTCTCGACGTGGACTACCTGCCTCTTCAGCCAGCTTATAACCATGGTTGGTCTAACCCAGAGTACAATAAGAAAGGGTAAAAGTTTTTGAGGGGGAGGCAGTGCATCCGGGGGCGTGCCAACGTTTGTAATTTTGGACTAATGTTGGCATGTATTGCGGATGTCTATGGGCGACCGTTCCCACTTACCATCAGGTGGACTGTATGCTTGTCTGCCGCCTACGCCCATAAAAAAAGGTAAACAAGCGTTTAAGATGCGTTTAATACAAAAATATGTGTGAAAATCGCGTAACTTTTAAAGATCATAATTTATATGCCGTCAAAAATACAAGTATCAGTGAGATCCAAAAATTTCCGGCTTGACATATTTCCAGATCTCTAAAAAAAATTATACGTCATTGTAATTGTCGTTTATCTAATTTGTGTAGAGTTTAACCCTCATTACTTTTGATTTCTCGACTCTTAGAACAACAGTTAGTCGCAAAATCTTTAAAATGTTTAAACTGGAATATCGTTCCGTGATTAAGTTCTTTACAAAGGCAGGTGTTAGCCCGATCGAGCTCAAACAAAGGTTGGGAAATAGATCCATCATTTTCCACAGTCAAAGATTGGTAAACAATTTCGTTTAGGACGAGAGTCCATCGACGACGAACCTCGCTCTGATTGAGTCGTTGAGGTACTCACTCCAAACATCAAATTAGTAGAACAAGAAGTTCTGAGCGACCGACGGCTAAAGACGAAAGAAATAGCAGCAAGAATAGGACTTTCAAAAACTACAGTCCTTAGGATTTTTCATGAAAAGCTTCGTATGACTAAGGTGGATGCCAAAACTTCTTTCAAGTGTGCAACGAAGTGAACGAGTAGCGTGCTCTAAAGAACTTTTGGAAGCCTTTTAGAGAAATGGAAACGATTTCTGTAAAACGTTCGTTGTTACTGGGAATAAAACTGTGGTTCTTTACTATGATCCCCTTTCCAAAAGTAAGTCGATGGAGAGGCGTCGTTCTGGTATCCACCGCCTAGAAAGGCAAAGGTGACTCAGTTTACCAAAAAAACATTGTGGCTTCGATATTCTGGGATTGTCAAGGAATATCACTTATAGACATAAAAGATTGTAAAGGACATACTACGGTGACTGGAAACTATTATGCTATACTTATAGAGCAATTACGAGAAGCAATCAAGCAGAAACATCTCGCATAACTAAGCAAAGGTGTGTGGCTTCTCCATGACAATTCATCCGTCTACGTCGCCGCGGT
Source organism: Sesia apiformis (assembly GCA_914767545.1). Classification (NCBI taxonomy): domain Eukaryota; kingdom Metazoa; phylum Arthropoda; class Insecta; order Lepidoptera; family Sesiidae; genus Sesia; species Sesia apiformis. The sequence goes on along the minus strand of OU611963.1, from coordinate 11,081,456 downwards.
TGCGAAAGCTGTTGTTTCAAAGTGTGGCTTCACGGAAACTCACCACCCACCCACAAACAAATAGTAGTCACTGGGAGCCAATTCAGGACTATTCCTGAATTGGCTCCCAGTGATTACTATTTGTTCTCAAGGCGGGCTTAAGGGGTAGCAGATTTTCCCCTGATGATGAAATGAATACTGTGGTTTTCGCCCATTTTTAAGATAACTTTTGACTATATTTATACTGGGATAAAAATGCTAATTAAACTATCCGAAAAATTTGTTTAAATAGAGGGAGACTATATTGAAAAATAAATATAGTTTCATGAACTTGAGTGTCCTTTTTCCTTGTCGGACCGGAAACTTTTGGACCTTCCCTCGTACATTAAAAATACATAGGACGATATAATAAACCTACATAGATTTATCACAAAAGCTTTATTTCCATAAAACTGTAATATATCCGAAAGCCGCATATGACTCAAGTGACATCGATTTGACAACGGTTAGCCCTTGTTATACCGGAGTGGATGCTTATTATATGATATATCGTCCTTTATACAGCTATATTTCAAAATGATAAGCTTGAGATATTTTTTGCTTGGGTTAACCCTTCATTTTTTGCAATGCTTCTATAATGACACTACGCTTCACTACACTCACTTTTGTGCTTCTACGCTGAAATGTAGAAACAGAATAAATGATCGATTATTCGGTAGCTACTAGCTATATTAACTTTTAATTTCCCCAGCTAACTTTGCCTCCAAGCAGTCTGTACGGTTTCAGGCGTGCGGGGCGAGCCAACTCGGGGTTTGCGCAAGCGAGCGGCACACTTATCTTGTTTGTCTATAGCTGATATGTCTCGCAGCTCATAACTTACGGGGCAATATCATACCATTACATCTGCTTGTCTCCACACTGCCGGAGGCCTGCCACCTTAAGCGATTTTATATTGAAGCTTGTCATCAAATCATCCAAAGTCTTGAGACGGATGACCGCAAATGTGGAAAGGATATTTTCAACTATAAATTAAATAATTAAATATCAACTAAACAGTGAAATAAACTTTCTACACACTCCATAACAGTTTTAATAAGGTTTTAATAACAGGTTATGATTTTAATATTGGTAAAAAAAATATTTACTAAAATTGCCACTAAAAGGTGGTATGAGTACGGAAAAACTGGTTTAGTAGTGTATTTGTAATTTAATTAAACACTAATGATAATTTTCATTGATGTTTGTGATTTCTATTGATGAATAATAGTACATGATCATATCGCATTATTAACTTGTTTCATTTCATAAAAAAAAACTACCGATTTGTACCGATTTTCAACAGGCAACACTACCGATATTCTATTCTCACTTTTGCAACACTGCTTTAAGGAGTCACTCCACTCCACCCGCCCGAAAATTAACCTGGTTAATTTACCCTGTACGTTATCTTCATTCGAGGATTCGTCTATCCTATCGGATGTCGATGAAAATTTTAATTTGATTTTTATCTGAAATTTCAGCTCAATAAGCCTTATGTTTTTGTTTTATTTATGCAACAATAATAAATACATGAGATTTTTGTACTTTGTACTTATTGACATTTTTGTAATACTAAAAAATTACAGCGAGCCGTTTGATACGACAATATTTCTGGTTGAAATAATATCGAAAGTTGACGGAATCATAAATAAGTCGAAGCAGTGCTACTTTGTAAAGAACTAATCGTTTTTGTGTCGCAATAAATATATAGGACCCCTCAAGACCCTCAAGCCGCAAGCCACTTGACCGCCAAACGCTTATAGCAGCGAGTTCTCAAATTAATTGAAGCGGCGGCGACTGAAGTTCGCATACTTCGCTGAAACAATGTGTTACCTAATTCGCATAGTTGTCAACTTTGCGGAGGCGAACAATTAACACTTTGATACAGTCAACAACACGTTAAGCTCTTTATATCGTTCCATTCTAGCCCTTATAACTAGCCCATTAAAAGTGCCCATGGGTACACGTCGACTTGTTGCCGAACGTATTATGAAAACGGTTAGGGGTGTTTGCTTAGTTTGCGCACCGAGAATTCATTGTAATGAGCTTATTTTAGAGTTGGGGCAAACATCGATTATTCGATATAATTAAAAAAATAGAAATAAATAAATGAATTGTACATAAATATTACAAATGGGTGTCGTGCCTACCATCGATATGAGAATACAGTGCCCGCCTAATTAAGTAGGTTGATAATTTATAGTGGCAGAGAACGCATTAAAAGCATTTGACTAAAATAAATAAAAGTAAGTTCTATAATAGCTTTGTTCGCGGTAAGGATTCAGAACTAATTCGGAACTAATACTGAACTAATTTGGAATCGTAGTAGAGCGCATGCTCGGTTATAGACCGATTCGTGATTTTTATTTCCGCGAACGATTTCGGAACCAAACTGCGTACGATCTACTGTCATCGGCAGTGTTACCAACTCTCAAAAATATTTATCCCTAAAGCTTAAGTCAAAAACCCCCAAAATCGCCCCAATTACTTAGAAATCCCCCTAAAAAAATATATAATAAAAGAAAAAATATAAATTACAAAAATGCAATGAAATTTCTTTACCTTTTAAATCTGGATCTGTTTCCCAAATCTACGTGTACTTCTGACTGTACATTTTTTTATTTTTAGTTTCTTTAGGCATCATTAACAAATTGCTTGTCGGCACAGCAGTACAACAACAAATCGAATTAAACAAGTAAACAATAATCAACGTACATATGTATAGGCACATAGGCACAATAACCACCAGTCACCACAGAGTAGTTGTAATATATTTGTACTAGATGTCGTTAAGTCGCTAGGTCAACAAATAAATATGATTAGCTATTATAGTTTGGATTGTCCCAGGGCCTATACTTTCACATAATATATGAAAAATATATATTCAAAAAAATATATGAAGAGTCAAAAAATACCCCTAAAAATATAAAACCCCTAAAAAAAAACCATTCCACTTATTTACCCCCTAAATTTGGGGGGAAAACCCCTAAGTTGGCAAGTATTTAAGTGGACCCACCAAAACACATTACTCTTATTAGAGTATTATATAAACTTATTTATATAAACAACAAACAAAACTAACCATATTTTATTTAACCCTTAATAAATTAATAAAATTTATATTTTATTTAACTATTTAACCAGTTTATTAGTTTCTAACCAACTGAATATAGCCGCAGCATGTATGTCAAATGTCGTTAGGTAAAAACTGCGCATGTCTGGAACTACGGATTCTTGCCAAAGTTATAGAACTGATAGAACTGATTCTGAACCGATCCTGAATTGAGTTCGACGGTTCCGCGAACACAGAACTGTAACTAGAAATTCTGAATTGTGTGTTCCGCGAACGGCATTATTTGAACTGCGCATGCGTATAGTTCCGAATCAGTTCTGAATCCTTACCGCGAACGAAGCTATTATCAGTTTTTCTTTGCTTTGTAAACGCAACTATCTCATTAGCGACAATTATTTTTTCTGTAGAGGCGCCACTTGAGTCTCTATAATCAAGTAGCGCCTCTATCGGTCGTACTGAACGTCTTCACATAGAAAAAAAACATATTCCATAGTAAAATAGTAGACGTGTACGTACGTGGGAGTAACGTTTGTAAACGATAGAAAATTACTGTAAGTGTTTGTTCCTCTAATTTTCTGTAATCTCTATCATTCTGTAAACTACATCACTGTTCATTACTGCTTGCAAAAGATAAATTGCACGCATGCATACAAACACACACGAATAAATAATCATCGAGTAAAATAATTATCATTTATTGTTGATTTAATTACTACAACAAAATATACAATGGTATGAGGTATATATGGTAATCATTAACTCCATTGTTTAAATAGGCCATGTTGGCGTTTTGACTCACTTGTCCTTCCTAGATGGTTTAGCCTCCTATTAAGGAAATCAACGAAAGCACCAACTGTTTACCCACGAAAACAGCCTTGCACCCTACACTTATGTCATCGTAACGTACTATGTAAACTATTCACGGAGTTCCTCAAAACTATACACGTTTATCATTACAGGGGTACAAGAATGGAGTTGTTGCAAAACTTTGAGAACACCTTGTTACTTGCTAAAGTGGAGTATGTGGGATATGGTTTCTTAAAACCATATCCCACATACTCGTAAAATGTAACCTTTGATGTATTTTTAGTACATTTTAACGTTGATAGCCTAGGGGTATCCATACTTGACTTATATTCGTATGATCCTGAGTTTAAAGTTCGTATGTACCTTTGAGTTTCTATTAAAGTATGAATTTTTGAAAATTATCACTAGCTCGGCGATGAGGAAAAACATCTTGAGGAAACCCGCATTGTCGAGAAACTAAAAAAAATAGAGTATGTGTATCCATCAATATGCTCTGGGCCCGCGTGTTGAATTATGGTCCGATACCCTCCAGTCATTTACTAGGAGAGGCTTGTGCTCTACAGTGGGACGTTATAAGCTGATATCAGTCAATCGATATTTTAAACTCCATCAAGATGGAAAAATCAGCTGTTTTTTGTTTATCCTTTTATAAGAAGTAATCTGAATAAGCTAAAACAATAAAAGATGTAATCTTAAAATCAGATACAGGTGTTACTTTGCGAAAGCCTATTATGCAATGTATTCATGAAAAACATTAAGTTACTTTTATTCTATTTATCGCTAAGTACCGGTACAACTTATACATATATCTAATGTGGTACGCGGTTGTGTATGAGGTATGAGTTTAAAGCGGTGATAGCCTATGGAGAGCCTAGGGTAATAACCTAGCTAGGGGTATATATTCTCGACTCTTCCGAGTTTAAATTCGGCCCTAAGTTTGCCCCTTTCTACTGAGTTTCTATTTAAAATATTGATAAGCTCGCATGTTTCAGGAGTTAAGAAAGTCTGGAGTATGGTCATTGTGTAATTTGTGTAATGTAATCAATTGAAACAATTTAGTGTTCCACAGGGAAGTTTGCTGGGTCCGTTGTTATTTATTAGTTATATAAATTACCTTCCCGAAATAACCAACCACCCATGTATCATAATTGCAGATGGCATATACTAGATTGTGGGTGGTTCAGGCAAGGATAAAATATAAACATCGGAAATAAATAATGCTATAAATAATATTATATCATGGCTGTATACTAATAATTTACAAATTCATTTAGAAAATACAACTTATATACAATTCTGTAATAGGAAAAAAGAAGACTTACAATTAATGAATAAATATAATGTTATTGCTATAACAGAAAATAAACAAGCAACGGTCTTTGGTTTAGTTCTAGGTAATAATAATTGCAATTGGAAAGTACATGTGGCCAGAGTATGTAGTAAACTAAATAGGCTTGCGTATGTCTTGAATAGGCTGCGTAGAACAGCGTCACAGCAACCAGTGCTAACTACGTACCATGGCTATGTAGCTTCAGTTCTTAAGTACAATCTAATAATTTTGGGGAAATAGCACAGATATAAAACAGAATTTATATCACAAAAAAAATGCAGACGTGCTATTTGTGGTGTTAATAAGCCCTATGAAACATGTAAACCATTATTTAAAACTTGAATATACTTACACTACCACCGATGTTCCTATATGAAGTCGCAATGTTTGATAAAAATATAATAACATGTCAAGCATCACAGTAAGGTAGGGTCGCCAAATAACCTCTCCTTTTTATTCTAGGCGTATATTTTAAGTAATTGTTATGCGATGTGTGTAACAATATATATAACTGACATTATTTAATGACATTGACAATGTACATATAGCATTGGCGTTCTATAAATGTTTTTCTCTTGTTATTTCATTGTTTTGCCATTTGATATTTGTAATTATGATTGACCGACTTTCGGTACTGACTCTTATATTAATTATATTATGTTACTTTTATTATGTAAATTGTCTTATTATGTTAAATTTATTTTTTGAGGGTGAGTGTGCACGCTGCATCCAACAGCCGCTAACGCGCTCGACTGGCCACGTTACCCCCCTCTCACAGAATACTACCTTGAAATGTACTGCATTTCCCACTTTATCTTATTTCCCTAATGTACGTACGAGTTTCGGTAGTGAATGAGATGTGCCAGAGCCTATTTTCATCCTATCCCTCCACATTTTTCCAAGCCTTTTTCCAAATCCATTTCTATATCTTCATAGGTAGGCAGCGCATCCCCGGGGCGTGCCGACGTTTGTCATTTTGGACTAATGTTGGCGTGTATCGCGCATGTCTATGGGCGACAGTATCCACTTACCATCAGATGGACTGTATGCCCATCTGCCGCCATTTGTCCATAAAATCATTTATGCATGTTACTTTTAAATTTTGCATGTCATTTTTATGACAAACTTCTGTTTTGTTTTTCCATATTATTGTTACCACGTTTTCGCAAATAAATTGAGAATTATGAAAAAAACATGATGTACTATGGCATACCTGTGCTCTGGCAGTGGGACCTTAAGGCTGCGGATTGATGAATATACATGCTCCAGACATTTTATTTTTAATTCGTTACTGAGCTAGTGATAACATTTTTTCTAATGATGAGTGATAATAATTAATAATTTTATAAAAATCAGTCCTTAAGTATAAGCGACAGCGCGGAAGTGCGGTTTCAAGTAATCTTATGTCAAACAACATTATGTTGATAAGTACTTATCGATAATTTTATTTTATTATTGTAAATTAATATACTTCCATATAAAATAATTTAATTAACCGCACTCCCGTGCTGTGCCGTAGTAGAAATTCAGTGGTACGGGCTGAGCTCGCATCTTCACGAAAGCTCTCATCCTAGAATAGATATTCCTAGGCTGTCACCGCTTTTGATATTGTAGATTGTACAAATAACTATATTATGGGTATATAGAACTTTGAAAAGTAAGTTATGAAATTCGTAATATCCCAACAAAGCAATTGAAGTATAAGACAAACGAACAGCCGTCATCAAATAAGTGCGTAAGATGATGAATTGAGAGATTACTCGTATTGTACCGTAATCCTGTGGAAGCCCTCTCTCGGTTCATTGTGCGACGGATAATTTATTAATGATGAAGCCTGCAGAGTCCCGAACTACCAGTGTGGATGCCATCAATCATATAACCACCGAAATTAATTACATACTTACTCCTGTGTTTAGCGCGCAAAACTTCGCTCCATTATGTTTAACATACTTTATGATTGTTTCCCTGAGTAACTAAATACACCAGACGGTACAATATAGTGGCATTACAGTGATAAGTAGGTATATAATGTATAATATAATGCCTATATAATGGGGAGTGTTCTAAAGAACTGTATAACTTGATGCCATCTTCGGGTTACTATCGCACTGCTCGTCATCATGTAGCCCGCCCGCTCGTCTGATAAAACTATATCTAATCCATAAAAAAAACAAAGACACCATATTCCAAGCCACCCTTGAGTAGGAGATGTCTGTAATGTACTGGAATAACTTTTCAGGTATACACTTAGATAGGGTTAGATTGTTTGCACAATATACAACAAACTCTAATAACATAAGATTTTTATAAAAAAATGGATTGTCTGCTTTTCCCTACGGGTTTCTTTAAGGGATTCTAGATATTTCAGTGAATTTTAAAGAATTTTAAGTAGTAGTTGTTAAGATTCTTACATAGAATAATAATTGCAGATACATATATATCATGTAGCACTAATTGTTTCCTTTCTTTGTAAGCAGAAATATGGAAGATTAAAAATAAAGTAATTGAAGACTTGTAATCGAATTGAATTGAAGTAATCGTTGGTATTCTGTTTGCACAAAATCTTAATATTGTCACATGAGTCCATAACTATTTGGATAGAATCGGGTGAATTTTCTTTGTGGATAGGTGCTCCACATATTATTCCACCCAATCCCATCCCATCGAATGGGGAGTACCTATAATGGGACGAGCAGAACTGCATCTCGTTATACTATCTATTCTCCATACTTCCCAATCCTGGCTCCTAAATCTCGCAAGCTACACGCCACACTCGTAGATGTTCCTCCGTAGATGTGTATCCACATACCACCAGATAGAATGTATTCTCGTCTGCCGCCTTTTTAAAAAAACAGAATCTCGTAAACATGCGCCATTCCAGTCCAATTTGTCCAAAATGTAAACAAACATGGCGGCTTGAGGCTTGAGACACGGCCTTAAATTATATGGTAAGGTGATAATTGTTTACATATTCATAATTTGATGTATCGAGACTGCACGTCTGTCTTAGATTTAAAGCTAAATATATTTCATTGATTTGGGTTTTTTTTCAGCAAATTAGTTTGATTTGGAACGGACTTTTTGTTAACTCTTGTGCTACAATTTTAATAAAAAATAAAACAATATTTTTCAACATAACGGTTTAATTTTTCACATTTAACCAAACGGTCGACTGGTAGATAATGCCTTAAGGCTTATGGCATTAAGTCCGCCTCTGTACAATACAGTGCAAAAAGAGTTAATAAATAAATAAATGTTGCTATGGACCAGCTTTGACTTCTTAACATTGCGTCTTCACTCATCTTAACCAATATTTCGTACCATCGTTAATCGTACGTAGGAATGTTTTGAGGCAAAGAGGTGTCTCAAGATCAGAATAAATGGCTCTACGTCACTCCGGCCTGCCACTGCGATAAGATATATGTACGCCACGTTATTTCTTTTTTGCGACATGAGTTTCTGAATGTTCACTTCGCTCCCGTAAGTGTGAAACATTTAAATGAATTATCCAAATTGTGTGAGTACCGAATGGAGCGTCCTTCAGTAAATTTACTTTGTCTATATTTCAGAGGGAAACAATTAAAGAGGATGCCTTTCTAAATTAAACTGTCAGAGTTCTCCACAATTCACCGAAAAGACTCAATTTATATACCTATGTTAAGAAGAATATTATACGTTAAGAAAATTACTCGATTCTGCTGGCTATTACTTTATTTTTGGACTCGGTGAAAACAAACAAGTACGTAACGCAATTCTCAAGTTACCAGTAATATTTGTTTTCAGGCACAAATAAAGAATTGCACTCACCTTAGAATGAAGTTTCTTGTGGGCTTCCACTTTTTTCTTATAAAAAAGAAGACAGCAGAAGAGCACAGACAATTCACCTTGTGGTAAGTGAATACTGTCGGCCAAAGGCACTGTGATGCCAACATTAGACAAGAATGACAAATGTTAATTCACTTCGAAAGCCACAGTGAACATTTAGGAGTGGATTTGGGAAATGGTTAGGGAGGATATAGAATAGAGTATAGAGGGTATACGGGAATGAACAGTTTTCCTCATCTAGTTTGGCAGTTTTACATTGCCAATTCTTCGTTAAGAAGGTAGATGGTATGGGGAAAGGGAGATGAGGCGGGATGGAATTAGATAGGATCGGATAGGGAAAAAGAAATGTTATGGGATTAGAAATTTCCCTTGTCCCAATATATTTGATGGGATGTGTTAAGATGTTCAATGGACTCTGGTTGCCATGTCTCACTCATTCCTAAAATACATTAGTAGATATATTTCACGACAGTTTCTATGAAAAAAATCTTCTGTATCATATAGTAATTAATTGAAATGGAAAAGTCATTGATAAAGGTCGAAAATTCCACGATCAACCTACACATGAATATTGTAATCGAGCAGAAGTTGAAACAGCGAATCCTAGAATAGCTTAGACATTATTTCTGCGCAGAAATAATGTCTAAGCTATTCTAAGATTGGCTGTTTCAACTAAATGAACGTTCGTGTGTTTTTTTAAATACCAACCTTTGTTTTTGTAAAGTTAATAATATCTTTACTATGATATTATCTATTGTACAATGTAATAAATAATTTTGCTTTTTTAGATATTAGCAGAGTGGCGCAGTGGAAGCGTGCTGGGCCCATAACCCAGAGGTCCGTGGATCGAAACCACGCTCTGCTATAAAGTTTACTTTAAATCCTTCTTTTGATTTTTGTTCCTTTTATCTTTGTTAGTGGTTAGTTTTATAGTTACTTTTTAAATAAGAATACAACCTGTTTCTGACTAAAATAATAACACTAATGTGTTTCACCTCTAATTGGCTTGAATGCATCTATACGAGATGTATTTTCTCATGTCAGTGCCTCAGTGTTATTAATAAATAGTTTTCTAATTAATTTATTAAAAATAATTAGAGTTATAAATAGATTAGCGTTAGCATTTTAATAAAAGTTTCAATAATTTCTTGTTCTTCGAAAATATATTTTTATAAGTATTTTTTTCTAAATACACAAATACATTTAGTAAAAAATGGCAAAATTATTATAAAAAGTAAATAGGTGTTACTTACTGAGTACGTCTAAAATTAAAACTCGAATTTTATTTAATTTTTCTTGCCAGTGACTTTAATTCCGATATGCACGAAACAATCTTGTCTTATCTTGTCTGAGACCGCTGTTTTTTTAATTACTGTGTCAATTATAACATCCACACAGAGCCATTTCAGATTTTTTCACGTCCCAGATTATTCAAATTCTCTATTTTCTTACAATATTTTCTTTCATCGCCGAGTGAAAATAATTGAAAAAATCCGTGTTTTCTTTCATCGCCTAGTTAGTAATAATTTGAACTCATGACTTCATGAACGAAAGTCGAGAATAAATTAGGCTATCATCGCTGTACATTTTAATAAAGAATACATACATTAAAATTTTTCGAATTACACGTGTTACAGTGAAATACCATCAAAATCCCTTACATGAATAGGGTTGTGCGCAGTCAGCAGTGCATTCGCATACTGCCCGGTTTTGCAGGTATACACAAACGGCGGTTACCACTTGCCATTTGGTTGACCCAATTTCGAGGAGTTCATTATGATTTCTTTTTCTAACATCATTATTTTGAGATAATATGTTGGTAGGGAGAAACGGGATGATTTACGAAAATCAATAAATATTACTTTTTACCCACGACGGACGGAGCGGAGGTGGTACGAGTATATGCATTTGGGGTAATAGAAAGTATGTATGTTTGTGTACCCTTTTGTTACCTACTACTTTTCTCTGAAACTGCGGGGACGGATTTTAAAGCGGTTTTTTGTGTTTACAAAAAACCGCTTTAAAATCCGTCCCCGTATTATAAAAAAGTTGTTTATAACGTTTGTTTAATCGTACCTAGTAGCATGTTTGAGGATGGGCGTTGGGGATCTAACTCACCTGGGGCGCTGCTGTTATTATTTTAAAAGTTGTAATGCTTTATAATTTCTAAACCATTGCACTTATTCGAATACGTTTTTCTGAAGTGAATAGTTAACGATATGTATATTATTGTGTAATATATGTATATTATTGTGTATATATATATTTGTATTGTGTAGATGTGTATATTAGGTATTGCGTCAAAACCATCAGCATCCGATGCTGAAGCAGAAGGTGAGTAATGTAACTTCTTGAAATTTGGCATTTACAATGATGGTGTTTGGACTCATTTTTTGAAGATGTTTGGTTCAATGAACAGTTTTAATACATAGAGGAGAATGATGCTGTATCCCACAGCAGACTGGGTGCGTCCGACTGGTCATGTTATCTCATTCCAACAAAACATTGATATGTACAAACGTGATTATAATTTGTAAATGAATACTTTTATTTTAATGTGTATTTGTGTTGTTAATAGTTAAAGATGTATATTTTCAATATAACTGTCAGCGTCTGATGCTGGAGCCTAAGGTGTATAAGGGAGGGAACACCTTGAAATTTGGCGGTGGGACTATCGTGTTTGGACAATTGTTTTGGCGTGTTTAGTTCGATGAACAGTTTTAGTGCCAAGGGAAGGACGATGCTGTATGTAACAGCAAACTAGGCGTGTCTGACTGGCCGAGTTTTCTCACTCTCACAGAAGACCGCTATGTACCTACCTCCAAACGTGTTCGGAAGTGAGTGAAAATTGTCAAAACTCAAGTCCCTTCCTTTCCCATCTCATACCATTTTCCCCATCGGTCTCGTTTTCCTCATTCAATGGATTGAGGAAAGCGAGTTGGACCCGGTGATATGAGATATCCTATTCTCCCCATCCTTACCAGTCCTCTTTCCAAATCCATATTCTTAATTCCTAAAGGTAGACAGCGCATCTGCGGACGTGTCAACTTTTGTAATTTTTGACTGATGTTGACATGTTACGCAGATAATAACGAAATACACAGATCACAGGCGCGGCTTCGCGTGGAAAATATTCCACATAATGAAATATGGTGTTGTCTTTTTCACATTTTAATACCAAATAGACAAAATGGTGTGGGATCGGATTGGATAATATAAGATTGGATGTTCAAGTGCATCCAACTAGTCAGTTGAAAGTATCCTGTTCAACTAGCTCCTATACCTACTACGAGTAAAATGTTCCAAACGAATTAAAATGTTCCAAACTGTAAGATTTAGGGTTAAGTTTTTATTATGTTGCTAGGATAGTGTTTTGTTATTTTGTACTTGACATTGTATTTACTGGAATAAACGTTGTTGAGAATCTATACATCCTTATTTATCCCCTGGGCTCACATATTTCATTAATGTAACAAGTATTTACTTATTATTATATTCTAAACTCTTCACGAAGGCACTGAGTAATGTATCAAATTGAATCGTAATTAATTTGTTATTAAATCTTTACACGAGAAAAGGGTATTACAGTAGTGAACGGTCTTAGAGAAACCTATTCCCGATGATGGTTGGACTTGGATTCATTTAAGGAAATAAGTATTGTTAGGTATATATTCTTAACTAAACAGCTGAAAATAAAACGACAAAAATAGTTTTTGTTGATAAAACCCCCGACAGTTAAAAAACTAATTAATTAGTCTCTAAGTAAAAGAAACAAGATTTTTCATTACGCACGACGACGGTGATAGGCTGTTGTCAGCACTATTGCAGATTGTCAGCAAGACTGCTGACTGGTTTATAATTTTATTTTAACTATTGCTTTTATTTTTTTATTTTTAACAAGATTAAAGTATTTAAGTACAAAGAAATTACAAAATTAAAGCACGGTATAATGGAACAATTATGTGGGATATAAGTAAGATTAATTTATATAGTTTTTTAATTTTCGTTACATATTCTCTATTTCGTACAAATAGTCATCGAACAACGATTACTGCAACAACAACGATTTTGTGTTTAAAAAAACTCGAATACCTGATTGTAGCAATCCATTCGGTCTAGATGTTATTATAGCCTATATAGATCGTAATAACTTTCTGATTATTAATAACTCACAGAAACACCTCAAGCGTCTTTTATTATTGTTAACTATTGACCTAGTATCAAAGTCAATGTTGTTAACCGAATTACCTCGAGAAGATAACCTATAAATATTCAAATTACGTTTCCTTGCGGTGCGCTCAACTGGATTGGAGAGACATTGTTTGACAAATGTTTATCAAAATCCAATTTGTCCGTTTTATTAGGGCCATATTAATCAGAAGATTCTGAAAAGCAAAATATCAACGTTGCTTAAGACTTTATTTTGATGGTGAAGTTTTTAATGAGATCTTTCTCATATATCATTTCAGGTGTGTATAAGGTAAGTAGATATAGTGTATAGTAATATACCACTATATACATATAATTAGATTACATTACAACAAACCTATATAAATAAATGCCATACGGTCAGTCCACATATTTTCACTGATCGATCTATATCGACCTATGTCTTTGCCGAGACTCGCTACCACGCACGATCTTTCATTTAACCACCACCGGTGAGTAGCTTTAAGTCATCAGTCCACCTGGCCAGAGTGCGTCCCACAATACGCTTTCCGGTACGTGGCAGGAAGCGCGTTGTGGAACACATTCTTGGCAGGGACATAGTATCAAGATATTAGGATAAACAAAGATAGTGCGATGTTACGTCATCATTTCTCTTTTTATTTTTACAAATATACAGACCGATAAAGGATATTATATACACAACCATCTTTCACGTACACGTGTCACACGAGAAATGGGTCGTGTATGACACAACACTGAGAACCGGATAACAAATAGGGCTAAGCTTTTAAGCCCCGCATACATGAAGAGCGTGTACATATTTATTTCCAAAATTAGCAATTTCATAAGACTGCATCAATCATCCCCTTATGTGGGAGAGGCAAAGTTAAGTCGATCGTGACATGGATATATCACTGACGTTGTTTTTGTTCGCTTGGTATATGGACGAGTATTTTCGGCATCCAAATACTTCGAAAATCTATATATGAATAATAAGACATCCTGTACAGAAATAATTATATCCTGTATAGAAATCTGTTTTGAAGAGAAGTGCTGTTACAAAGAAGCCATTGACAAACAATTTATTTATATTTATGACATTACAGAAAACATGGGGTCTACTCCGATTTTACGTTTCCGAAGTTTCGGGTGTGACCCTACTCTGACTTTCCTTCGTTCGGACCTCTATATATCGGATATTTCCGATTATTTAAAGGTGAGATATTGTTATCATAAAATTTGACATTTGATCCCCAAGTATCTCCTGTCAAAATCTATATTTCGATTATCGTCCCGTGTAATCCGAGTAGTTTCAAATGTCAATGAACTACCGAAATATCGATCGAAACTTCGTTTTTCATGTTTTCTGAGTAGACCCCTGGAGTCTGGCTAATGAAACATGGTGCAGGAAGTGCGCTAAATTTATTTTTTAACACGTTATTGCATAAAGTACAATGGGCGTTCTTAATGCTAACTATAGCTGGCATTGTCTTCCAGCCAACCTTCAGGAGAGGAAAGATAATAATGACGGCGCGGCGGCCATTGCAATCAGGCAAGGAGAAAAGCAAAAGAAAAATAAAAAATAAACAAAACGAAATGAATATAATAAAGGAAGTATTATTAAAATAAATGTGTAAATTAATAAAATACACACATACATACATACATTACATACGAACATATATATATAATACATATAAATACCAAATTAGTACGTATTATTGTATTATTATTATTACTAATAATAAATTTACTGCCGAAAAAGCAGAATAACGAATTAATTTTTGTTTTTCTAGTTATCGAAAGTTTTGTTCTAGTTATGTCCAGTTCGACAAACTCGACAGTCAGACGAAATTTCACCCTTGTTCAAAGTCTCTACCAAATTTAAAACAGTTTCAAAAAATAGCTTAAACGACTAAAGCACAGAACTTTTCAAGTTAGTTTCACGTACAACACAATTAATTTTAAAAATCGTTATTTCCTTTTTTATACGTGTTCACTATCTAACTTGTTTATTAAATACCGAAATAAAATTGTTGCAAATATAAAGAAATAATAATTGAGAACTACCATCTTTCATAAGTCCTTAGAGACTGTATATGGGTTCTTACGTGATTGGTTTGACACGTGTATTCGGGTACGGGGGTGTTTCGCCGAATATAATATTTGGAAATGAAATCAATTAGGTATCAATATAGATAGGCACACAGGTACATCTGTATCTATAGAATTAGTCCATGAATTAGTTATTTCCTAGACATTAAGTGCCTAGGGTTTCCTGGAGCGAGCATAATATCAACATCCTCATATCTTCTGTCTGTCTGTCGTCTTTTAGTTGTTTGAACTAATAATCTTAGGAAATACATGTAAAATTTGCGGTTTTCACCATTATATAAGGGTGCTAAATTCATTATGCTAATTAAAGTGATTTGGCCAATCTTTTCCCATGGGTGTCGTGATAGGCCACTAAGTGATAACAAAGCGGCCACCATGAAGGCGTGAGGAACCCTGAATGAACCCCCTAACCCGTTTGGCCAGCGTGGCGTTTTAAGGCCACACATCCATGTTCAGCAGTGAACGGTAACAGCGCTGGTTCGGTCACGGTTTACGAATCTAACCGAGATATAAATGCAAACTATTTTGTGCCGTATTTCATTTCAATCGGTTAATAAATGCGTCATGCAGTTAGTTCAAAAGTTACACTGTATCTCTGATATAGATGTTTTATGATCATCTTAGTGATCATCATCATCATAGATGTGATGAAATTTTTCCAAATTTCGAAATTTGTTATCTTTAATAGGTATATCGAAAAACTCTTATAACCGCGACCGTACTGACAGATAACGATCATAAATTAAATAAACATTTTTTCATTTATCGATTTATTCTTTTGCACTACATTATACAGAGGTGGACTTACCTTAAGGCATTTTCTACCGGTTAACCGGTAAAGCGGTTAATTATTATGCCTATGGGCCTATTAAATTAATAATAAATGTATTTTTTTGTAACGAATAAATGTAATGAGTCCTTTTTAGAAACATTGTACTTTGAATGGACAGGCTGGAAAAAAATATATCCTCCATGGCCATATATAGTAATAGGACTACAAGAAAACAGCCGCAAATAGCTATAAAATAAGGACTAGAATCGATTAATTTTCGTACATTTTGACTAAATTACTGACTGTACAAGTGTCTACGTAGACTACGTACATACGAGTATATGATACGGACGCCGCACATATTATTAAAGCTCGTGTTTCACTTTCACTTGACGTAAATTATATTTTGTTATTCGTCCTCTTAAATGAACCATTTGCTTGTAATAAGAATGAAAATCCATTTAAGCTTGCCATTGTTGTTCTCTGAATATGAAATACGAGTTGCGATTTACCGCGGTGAAGGGTAAAACTCTTTATGCAAAGATTATTTATATGTACATTTCAAGTGAAACATATTGTTTTTTATGTTTGAGAAATGCGTTTTGTATATCATTTTTTCTGAATACGCGAATCTAAGTTTTATTAAAAATAGATTACTGTATATTTTCACTAATGATATGTAACTAGTGTACCCAACTAGCAAAATAACATTGATGGCAAGTGATTATGGTCACAAATAAATGGTATTAAAGATGTATTTGTTGTGATAAATGATTGCTCGTGGCAACCGCACAGTTATAACTATAACACAAATATGAAGACTGCGATATAACCGCGCTAAATCCTGCCTGTATAAACGTGTTATATAACTTTTATAGGACTAATTTTTGCTAGTTGGGTCCATATGGCGACTGTTCTTCTTGCATTTCCTTTTTCTGTATTTATACCAACTAATTTTTCGATATCAACCTCTAACACCTGCGGGACCCAAGGCAGGCTCTACACTACTGTAGGTGATTGCAAGTCTTTTCGGGCCAGAATTAACTATTGGATCCAGGGCCGTCTTAAGTCTATTCTGCGCCGGGGTGCGGGAGTGTATCCTAAGACAGTCAAACATACTATTGTGTATCCTATGACAGTCAAATATCCTATTGTGTATCCTATGACAGTCAAATATCCTATTGTGTATCCTATGACAGTCAAATATCCTATTGTGTAATTGTTTACTATAGCGTTATATTTTTTCATTACCTTTAAAAGGTGAGCGCCCGGGGTGCACCGCACCCCTTGCACCCCCTGGTAAAGACGGCCCTGATTGGATCCTAAAAATGCACCGGATTTTTTATTATTCTTGGACATATGGTTTTCTTGCGATGTTTTCCTTCTGCGCCGAACTAGAGATAGTTAAAAGAATGTACGATATACGAGTATAGATAGATAGATAAAACTCTTTATTGTTGAACTGTGATATTATGAGAATAATAAGGATAGCATTTGATGCTATCCCGTCTTGTCCTGTTTTCTAATCCAGTGCTATGGAAGATATACGATGAGGTGGTATGGTACGCTATTCCCAGGAGCAATTTCCTCCCGCGTTTGACGTAGGATGGATGGATACTGAGTGGCTGCTCAGTATGTATGCACTGTAAATATCGTATATACATACGATTGTTTGTGTAGTGTGTCGCAGCCTTTGTGAATGTGAAGATCAAATGTGGGTAGTTGATAAAACTGCTCCTCTCCCGCCTCTTCAGTCAACTCGTGGCGTTGGCTGGTGTAACCCGTACAGAAACATCGAGCTGGAATAAAAGGTAAACAAATACCTTTACTATACGCGTTCAGACCCAATTTTGAATATAAAATGTGCACAAAACTCGAAAATTTAAAAAGTTATATCGTACATACGAGTCTACTGCGTGTTTATTCACTGTTTGTTTGGTCGTAGTCTCTACTGGTATGCCGGTTCTTTTGTGATTGCATTCTCATGCCGTCTCTTACCGTGTTCCTCGTTCATTAGGAGAAGTCGGGTTTAGTATTATGGAATTGGATAATGATACTCACTAAAGTAGAGTCAATTTAATAGGCCACTTTTGACAAGTGTCAAACTGGTTGTCATAGTGAGGTAATCTAACAGAAATTATCGATTAAAGACAAAAATCGATTTATAAGTCGTAATATTAGTGAATCGATTTTAGTGTTCATAAAAAAATAATTCTCCAGTAATATTTTTAGAGTATACACAGCATTAGAAACCTTCTACACATTCCACATGACCTCAAAGTTAAGTGTAATTATGGGAAATATAATGAAACCAGTTTATATATGTAATCAATTATTATTTATTAGTTGGAACTATCAGATTCGTTGAAACTGCTATCGTTGCTATTATTATCAATTCTTAAATCACATTAAAAATCTTCCATTATATTTTTTTTGTTTTTTCTACTACTTTCTTCCAATCATCTTTGGAAACATTTGTACACGCAGTTTTTATTAAAAATGATATTCCACCAGAAAATAAGCCTGCTTTTTTTTATGAACATAAATGTTTTTTTCTAGATGGATACTCTTCACAATAATAAATAACCATAAATGTGGTTGCGAATTGCATCGGCATTAAAACTATCGACATAGACAACTGGCATAATTCTTTTCCTATTCTTCCTATTTCTTTTTAATTTCAGATATAGTTTTAATATATTAAATGAGGTATAGATATATTAATTTAATTACATATGTATATATTTTTAATGTATTTACTAATTAATAATTGTATTTATTTAAATTATGTAAATTATTTAATAATTTTATTGTTCTCTTAATTTGTTTATTTATCGTAACGGTAATTTTCTTCGATATTCCTTTCTCTCTACAAGTTACTTCGATTATAAAGATCACATCCCTATTATTAAAAAAGAAAAAATGTATACAGGCGTAACCTTGTAGTGGGGTTCGAATTTCTTGAAATATAAATTGATAATGATGTTTAGCAACCAAATTAACGTTCGAACTTATTAAATTTTGATATAAAAAGACAAGATTATATTTTTTATTAAAAGTGTTACATATTTTTAGTGTTCAGTAATGCATATATAAACTTAAATTGATTTATGGGACCGATGCAAAGTTATATCGTCACAAAGTCAATTAAATGTCAAAAGTGGCCTATTAAATTGACTCTACTGTATACCTCGTTTTTACAAGATTTTATTGAACTTTTCATGTTTGTTTGTTAGTTTGTTAAGGTATAATTTTACATTTTAACCCACTTCTACTTCTAATTAATTAAATGTATTGCTAATAAATAAGTTGGTACGAAAATCTTGCGACAAATTTTTAAATCTCACCAAAACATTAACAAATAATAATAATAACTTGTATGTTTATTTTCTTCATTTTGGTGTATAAAAGCTTATTTTTAAAATAGTTTTTTACGTTTATTTCCCAGTCCTTTATCCATGTCCCGATTAATCACCAGAAAGACAGCTATGTCAAAGTTACTCATATTTGACTAATTTAGACATGTAGGTAAGTATCGCAGATATCTTTGAGAGAAAATATCCGCTTTCATTTCGCGGACTGTCTTATTGTTTTTTCTTTCTATAGAAAAAGTTTTTTTTTTCAAAGAATAAAAAATGGGCGGTCTTCACTTAAGGCCATCTTCACCTATTCACCTATTTTCTTTTATTATAATACGCAACGTCACTAAGACCAACGTGCTAATTCCCCTTTTTTTGACGTCTATGCCTGATCCCGATTAATAATTACTGTCATTTTCTTCCTTTTTACGAGAACTCGTTTTTTTACTCGTACACGTAAAACATATTATTAACACGAGTCGGATAATATCTCTTCAATGTAGTACGAGAGATTAGTGTTTACAAATAAAAAATCTAGTTCGTTTTATTATTATTTTATTACCCTTTCAAAATGTTTATTGTACAGAAAATATTATCTACTGTTATGTAATTGGCCCTCGGAAATAAACTATATTGGATAATGTTGAACGTCATAGTGACCTAACTATGACGCTCAACATTTCAACATGTTACGATACGATATGAGTTACGATACGAGTATTTCCATAATCTTAGATTGTATAATCCTATCTCGAAATAAGTTCAAACTCCAAGGTAAAATGAGACTCCAAGATTCAAATCTAGGTAAAATAAGACGTATAAACGTATTTATTAATTTATTTACTTTTTGTAAATTATTACAAAAGATGGATTTAATTCAATCAAATGAGGTTGCAAATGCAATCTGGGGGTAAAATATTTTTATCTGTAGCTGGCCTAAAGTTTCTGATGCACTTGGTTAAAGAGTTATTTATAGATATCGATCAGATGTTTGTTTGCATAGTGCCGCAGGGGTCGCCAACCCATAGCCCCACATCCAAATGACACCGTTCCCAAAGCGAAGAGCCAAAAATACACTCGTTCATTCAGAAAACCGCCAATTCGGAGCAATCCCGAAGCGACCGTGGAAAATTTCACATCCGGTATACGATCGGAAATTTTAAACTACGTCAATGCAAAATAAACTTTAATTACTTACGTGAAACGTCCAAATTCTTTTGCGGCTATTTGGAGCCTGCAGAAAATAAAATTTACGCGAAATGCACTCGAGATTGGTTAAGCGAGAAGGTGTGAAAATGATAGAGTGAAATATTCAATGCATTGGGGAATACGAAACGTACTACGCTAATGGAGGGTGGTTTTCAGTACTTACAAACTAGTTTGATAGACATAATACAAGATAGTTGATAATAAATATGATAGTTATATACTGAAACTTAGTAACTTGGAACAATGTATGAGAAAGTGCAAAATTTCATCGAATGTCCTTTGAGACTGTATTCTGTGTTTGTTAAATAAAGGTTTTATTCATAGCCCACCTGACAGAAAGTGGCTTTCGCTCCTTTTTGTCTCCCAGAAGTTTAGTAATATTTTTGTTATTTTGGATTTTAATAATTTCTTAATTAAGATCGCATAAAATAATTACGACTTGTTGCCAAGGCATTGTAACTAAAGATGTATACAACTATAATTATAATCTTCTACTGCAGGTTTCATTTGTTTCAAAACGAGGGGGTTTCGAGCCTAATCTATAATGTAGACCTTTTGTGAACCTTTAAGGGGATTTGTGGATATTACACATGTTCCAGCAATGATAACCTTAGGTTGTAATAGTTCATGCAACTCACCACTGCGCGTCAATCTTGCTTGCTAGTGTTTGTGTGCGAAAAGTAACTTTCACGTCAATGTATTTAAAGATGTGTTGTGAAGAATATAAGGTCTCTTTTTATGCACTGCCACTCACTACTACAAGCAAGGCAGATTATGTGCGCTCATGATTTGCAAGAACTATAATATATCGATCGAGCGTTAGCATAAATGCAAACTCCATTGCAGTTCATTATCAACTTATTCAATAAGCGGTTAAGTAGCACCAACCGCAAATATAACCTTGTAGAACCAACCTAATCATTCAGTTAGAGCAACTAAAATGACTTAAAATCACTGCTATAACTCGTTTATGCACGTAAAAGAAGGCCATATTTGTGAACATGGCCAATGCGCTAACCCTTACCTATATATTCTTGACTCATACGAGTGAAGGCTTCAGTTGCAACTTAATTTCCACTTCCTTACCGCTCGGCGGTGTGGGAAATAATCGTGAGGAAATCTACGTGCACGACAATTAAAATAAGATGTATAATAATCCCGTTCGGGCAAAATTGTAAGAATAAGGCGTATGGTGTCTGCCTGCTGTAGAATAGTACCACCACATCTCTTCCCGTGGCTGTCGTGAGTGGGGACTCAGGGATAAGGAAGCGGCTATCACAAGACCAGAGGAACTATACCACGTCTAAAAGAGTAGAATCGGTAACCGCGGTATGGTGTTTAGAGTCATACATCCCTCATGCACAAGACAATGTGCCCGAGGAGGCCTATGTACAGCAGTGGCCGGTACAAAAAGCTGGTTACGGTAACCATACCATACCATCAGCCTGTGCCTCTCCACTGGTGAATATCGGCCTCTCTCAAGGACCGCCACGGTCTCTCTTCTCATTCAGCCACTCCCCACGACTTTCTTCAAGTTGTCAGTCCACCTGGCCCGGAGTGCGTATCACACAACGTTTCCCGGTACGTGGTCTTCGTTCAAGGACTCCCCCATCGGTTATCAGTCCTGCGGCATATATGGTTACGTATACGGTATATTAATTGAAAATCAATTATACATTAAGAGGATATCTTTAAAACGGCTGGATATCAATGGCCAATCGTTACTCGTTACGTTCACAATGTGTAATATAACGCTATATCTCGGTGATTTAGGAGATGGCAGAACCGCAAATGCGGTAATTTGCAAGGAACCGTTCGCCTGTCGTGATGGGGTCTTTAATCTTCCAACTCGCTCGTCTTGCGGAGTTAGGGCGGACTCACACTGGGAAGAATTCCTATGCCAGTTGTTACGTAAACATTTAAAGAGTTTTAGAGCAATGGTGATATCAAATAAGTTAAAATAATCGTAATGAGTATAATGCAAGATTTGGGAGAGACCTATATGACGTTATCTGAGCAAAGAGACGGGCGTAACAATGATTGTATACAGATACATTACGACAACATTGGCCATCGGCTAATCCGGAAACACCCGAACGTGTCATCCACGTCTTACGTTGGTTAAGATTTTCCAACTTCAAATTTATTTGTTTCAAATACGAATAGAAACATGTTCTAATATCTGATTTAAAAGATTAAATTAAATAATTAAATTAAATGATGGCAGCGGATGGGCCAGGTGTAGGTTCTCTGGTGGCAATAAAGAAGTCTTGCTTAAAACTTTTGCTTTTATATACTCGCAATTTTACCTTTCTCATTCATACGTTACTTTTTATAGAAGGAAAGAAAGAAAGAAGTGGAATACCTTGTAGGACATAGCTTTATCTTCATCTTTGTTATGAAACTATTATTCTATTTGCCTGTCTATCATTTCTTCATCATTCCACACGAAATTCACATTGTTTAGTGCGGGGTAGACGTGAAATTCTCCTCATTGTGAAATCAATAAACTGTATTTTCCTTAAATTTTAATAGAACTAATTTTAGTATCCGACGAAGAAACTCATAAATCCCGTAACAACACCAGGATAAATAAAGAAAAATATAGATTCAAATGATTAAGGAAAGTTAATAGGAAATTTTCAAGGAAAATGAAAACGATTACGTACGATCGTAGATCAAGAGCGTATTTACAAAGTCGTTGAAAGCCATCTCATTAAGCTTTTAATTGTTGCAACCGATCCTTCCTCAAGGCAAAAAACGTCCTCAAGAGGAACGTAGCTTTACTTTTAAGTAATGTAACTTGAGAAAATATCGGCGATATTTCATTAAAAGTCGCTATGAAGACGTGTGCCGGAGAACTTGGATAAATGACACAAATTTATTTAACCGTCATTATTTCAAAATCCCCCTGGCGAGACGAGTAATACCGTCATAATTTATTTAAAATTTCATATTACACGGTTGGAGATCAATGACAATTCTAATTGGAAATTCTAGCTGCAGAATGAATCTTAAATAATAATGATTTATTTTTTATAGAAAGATAGTGGCAGACGAGCAGATAATCAATCTGATGGTACTGTCGCCCATGGACATCCGCAATACATGCCAACATCAGTCTAAAATGACAAACGCTAGCGCACCACCGGCTGCGCTTACCTATCTTAGGCGATTTAGGAGTGAATTTGGAAAAAAGGGGAGAGATAGAGTGAGATGGTATGAAATAAAGATTCGAATTACGCAGAAACAAAACTTTATTCAACCGAACAGCAGGCTCGTCGGGCACCAACTACTCGTCATATAACAAAAACATTGGGTCACCACTTATACTCGTATGAGTACACTTCTGTGTCTCTACACTACTCCTCCCTTTACAAACTTCTGTGTATCTACACTATTATCTAATATACTATACTATCTACTCCTATCTAATATGAAAACAAAGGATTCAATAAGATATGATATCTGAGATTGCATCTAGATAAGTATACTAGATATGAGTAGGTACTCGTACAATATTATGTTCTCTCTGTGTTATGATAATTAATATAGATTCCTTAATTACAAGATCCTATATCAGATTATTTTTATAATAAACTTATTTTAAATTGTAGAGCCATCGATTTGTTTGTAATTATCTCGTAAAAATTAACACGAAGATTTAATACTTTCTCCAAGATATGAAGGAAATATACCATTTTATTATTTTTGCTAAATTTTTGGGCAAAAAGCTTTATAATCCACGATTAAGCTGTGCTGCAGATTTAAATATAATGTTGAAATTGTTTAAACATACTTAAAACTTGGCTCTATTTTTCCACAGGCTGCCAAAATTGCATGAACAAAAATTTGTTTCTCATCTACGAGAAGCTTTTTGGCATACCCATTGAACTTTACTGCAGTGAAATTTTAAAAGTAAAAATTCCAACATTGTTTTACAGTATCACTGACTGCTGACCCACATCTTATAACTCACTGTCCCGATTTCACATGTTTCCTTGCCAAATAATCACAACGAAACTCTATTGTGCTACAATGTCTTTTTAACTTTTTAAAAAGAATATGCACAGTAGATACATTATTTTTTGTTTTTCTTTTTTCGAGTTTTGTGAAACGTTAGAACAATACTAAGTGCAATATATTTTTGTAACTTTGTTACCGTCTCATTGCCGTACTATACCATACTTGAAGAAGATTAATACGCAAAGCCAATGACTTTTAATTTTCATTAAAGTAATGTAATATTCCAATTAAAAAAAAATTGTATTATCGACGCTGTTTAACTATGTTAACACTATTTTTTTACTACGTGTTTACTATGCTGTTTATAACATTGTTTAGATGCTGTTTTCGTGTGGTCCTTCCTACTCGTTCGAAGATTTCTATAATACATCCAATCGTAGTATTACAGTCTTCAAAAATCTCTAGCGCTCAAAGTTTGTTTGGAAGAAACTGTTTTAGCGATAAGGCCCCTGGTGTTTATTTTAGTAACTTATATGTGACATTATCTGAGAGACTTATTGTCGGTTCTGTCCCAGATATTGACTTTCGTGAAGTCTTTAAAAAAAATATAATTTTTATTGATTTATCTTTATGTCAGGCGTTAGACACATTTCGATTTAGACTGAATCTTGAAATAACGAAATTTTATTTCTTTATTTTATTATTCCGTCAGGTACGAGACTCATAATGATATAATGTGACAAGGTAATAATTTTTAGTTGGACAATTTTTAATAGTCTCATCCCGACAATAAGGTCTTTTTGTTCAGATAATATCACATTGTCTGTTTGCTACGTGCACCAATAAAGAGTTACTAATAAATAAATAATCATTTCTGTCTGTCGTGGGTAAAGGGGGATCAGAAATTTTGAGAAATCTTTACGGATATCACGAAGTCACGGATGATGTCGAATACTTCAATTAATTACGTAACCTGACTAGAAACAATTATTATTATTATTGAACTAACCAGAAGTGTTTGAAATAATTCATATGCTCTTTATTTATTTCTTGTCGGGACGAACTAGTTAATCCTAGACTAAATTGGTTGTTCCTAACCAGGGTTCCTAAAAATCCGATATTTATAATACATATCAAAATATATGTATATAGGCTGTCCCATAAGTAGTGGACAAACGGATCTGGAGACGGGGGGGGGGGGGGGTTACGACCTATCAGATAATATAAACTAAATGTAAATCAAACTGACAGTTAAAAAGTTATGGGCGTTTTTCTAAAAAAAATCTCTTATGAGTAGTATGAGAAATTATGAAAATATTGAATAAAGCATGAACATTTTTTCAAGATTTTTTTTATGTTAAGGGATAACAAAATAATGTGGATTTCTCATGTAAATGTTTGTTTACGACTTTCCTTTCGTTACATTAAAAAATAAGATATTTTATTTAAAAAAATCTTAATTTCTAACAATTTCAGGGTGGCGTTTGACCGACGCCTGTGTAAAAAAAATGTACTGCACATGTTTATCCCATTATTTTTAAAAGTTCTACAATTCATGCCGATCCTAAAAAGCCAGAATACTGTAGTCTAAAACAAACAAACATAATTACTTTTTGGATGAACATTTGAAGTGACCCCCCCCGTCTCCAGAATCCGTTTGATCCACTACTTACGGAACATTCTGAAAAAAGACGCGAATTTCAGTTAGTGGTTTTAATGTGTTAAATGAAACGTTAATTGATTATAAAACAAAACTGACAAAAATTGATTATAAAAATAAGAGTAAAATTAGAGTAACAAAAAATTTGTCGTTGAGATTAATAAAATCAGTCTTAATCAATATTCAACTAAATTATTATAATTATTATCTCTAATGTTGGATCATTGGGCAGTGATCATAATATTTATTTATGTCAGTATAATCAATTTAAAACCCCAGTCAGGTCTCAGGCTCAGGTCTATAAGAGGGACATCATCTTCTGGCTCCCAGTCCACTTGACTCTCGGACTCTACCTTAACCTCAACCTCATTTATTTCTTCTATGTCCGCATTGGAACTGGGATCCCAAACCCAGTCCATATTATATGTTGGTGTACCATGAATTCTTTTTTGAGAGTTGTACAAAGTCTTGAAGTTGGTCCATACTTTGGGCTCTCTCGTTTCCTAATCGATTACGTATCTTTGACTGTACCAGGCCGAAGGTAGAAAAAATTCTTTCGAAACCCGCCGTTGATGTCATCACCCGCCGTGGCCAGTAATTGTCCACAAAGTGTTTGGAAACCTTCCTTGCCTACACAGTGGAGCCATCGAGGATCGTTAGTGTTCATGTCTAGGACCTTCCACCATTCCAATGGTCTGTTTAAATTGTGACCCAAAAAGATAAACATTGATGATTGTGTCATCAATGCTGTCACAATGGACATGTGGACTGGCTGCAGTTCAGTAAAAGCTTGGTCTCTATGGTCGTTGCTCAAATGTTTGGCCAGGAATGGTGGTCCAATATATTAGCTAAATAATGGACAGACCCCAACGCCATTTATCACCTCTAACTTGGAAGAAATTTTTAACATGTCGTGTTTAATTTTCTAGATCTTTCTCAAGCCGGTGCCATATTTCTACAGCCACTGATATTGATGTCCCATCCCTTCAGGTCCTGTCTGAACGTGATAGTAGCTGAATTGCGTTGTTTGTAATGTTATATTATATTGTTGTTTGCACGTTAATATTTTGTCAATTTAATTTTTATTATTTTGGTATATTTTCACCAATATTCCTCGATTGGTAAGGTAAGACCGAATACAGTGTGTCGTAGTATTCCATCGGACGGTAATGGGCATCGCCATCTTTTCACCACCGGCATTATTATGAACCTTGTGGTAATTGGGTAATTATAAGGTTTGAATTATAAGGTAATTATAATTTGAATACGGTGAATCCCCGAAACTTCTATGAGATTGCCACTTCGGTAAAAGTAATTAAAATTGTAGTTTTTTGTCAAGTTTTGCCAACTTGGGATCTACCAAAATTCTAGTCTTGACGATAAACATCCATTGATATATATATATAAATATCAATATAAATATCCATTGATATGTATCAATATAAGTATTAATTGATATATATCAATATAAATATCAATTGATATATTATACATATATCGTGATATATATCCGCCGATTTTTTTTTTATAGAAAAAGTCGGCAGACGAGCATACAGTCCACCTGAGGGCAGTGGATGGACATCCGCGATACATACCAACATCTGTCCAGAATGACAAACGTTGGATACGCTGGATACCCCCATGGATACGCTGCCCACCTTTGCAGATTAAGGAATGGATTGAAAGAAAGGATTGGGAAAATGGGGAGGGATAGGATAGGGTGGGAATGGGCTCTGGCATATCTCACTCACTACCGAAACACATACGTACATTGGGGAAATACGATAAAATAGATATATTTCAAGGAGTAGTCTTCTGTGGAGAGAGGTAAGGTGGCCAGTCGAGTGCGCCGAGCGGCTGTGGGAATGCAGCGTGCACTCTCCCTCTGCAAAATCATATATATCAGCGAAATCTGTTCCTAACACGTACCATACCATGTATGTGTTAGGATCAAATGTATGGATCCTATGTCTCTCCATGTAAGATAAGGTTTTCGACGTGATCCATGATTTCGTAATATCCCTAGGGACTTCGCCAAATCCCTGATTTCGTTTTCTCTGCGACATATCTTCTCAATGGCATGTATTAGGTACTTTTACCTATGAAATGACCGATTTAAATGTGAAATTGAAAAAAAATTTTTTGTTACTAAAATATTTATTATGTTAGTCGAAATGTTGACCCACATTATCTACACACTTTCGCCAGCTCACGGGCAGTTGATTGATGCCACTTCTGTAAAAGTCTCGTGGACGGGTATCAATGAATTCTTAAAAGCCTTAATCACAGCTAATTCAGAATCAAATTCTTTTCCTTGCAAAAAGTTGTCCAAATTTCGGAAGAAATGGAAATCTGTCGAGCCAAGGTCCGGTGAGTATGGTAGCTGAGGGAGACTCCATATACAGCTATTGAAATTTTAAAAATATTTGAATTTTAAAGTGTCGTATGAGAAGTGTGAGGGCGGGCATTGTCATGAAGAAGAAGAGGAGATTAGCGATTGACCAAACTTGGTCGCTTTGTTGCCACCTTTTCCATCATCATCTGCAGCACATCTGCATCAATCGTTAGACCGGCTCGCAAGAAACTGTAATAGACAATACCGGCACAGGACCACCAAACTGATACCAGTAGCTTTTTACCAGTTCTTGCACTTTGGACATTGTTGGGCTGCAACTCCTGGATCCAGCCACTGATATGAACGTTTGTGGTTATCGTACAGGATCCATTTCTCATATGCGATGTGATTCAATACTCCTTCGTTTTTGTGACGCTTCAATAACACAGTGCACACTTCGACGCGGTGTTCTCGCTGACGTTCGTTCAGTTCACACGGTACCGACTTTTCGAGCTTCCTTATTTTGTCAATTTGACCCACATGAACCAACAATGTTTTATCACTAACATCAAGCTTTGCTGCTAACTCAGCTGTACTTTGAGATGGATCTGCTCCCACTGTAGCCTTTAATTCATCGTTATTAACCTTGGTCGTAAGTAAACCATGAGGTCATCCTTAAGATCGAAAGTTCCAGACCGAAAGCGTTTAAACCATCGACTCACGGTGCGATTGTTTGTGGTATTTGGCCCATACACAATATTGATATTGTGACTTGCGTTGGTGCCGCGCCGAAACTCATATTAAAAAATAGTACATTTTATTTTCAAGACAATCACATGACTAAAATTTAGGTACTTACAGAAAAACAAACGAAATACTGATTTTGAAATAAGAACATCGTAGCTATTAGATGTATTTTGTTTTATTTTGAAATTCGAATTAGAGCAGAAGATATCGAAACTCAAAGTGCCCAGTAATAAAATCGGTCATTTCATTGGTAAACACCTAATCTATCTACTCTGTTATCGTTCGCTTGTTATCAAGCGAATATTGGGGATACCGGAAACTTTTTTCGTTTTCTGAGTATTCAAATAAAAACAAACTAATTGAAAAGTTTGTACTTCATTCAATAATAAATATCTATGGTGCTAGGACACTCTGCTATCTATCAGCTACAGTAAATATTCCTAAAATAAATTGTAGTCAGGGGGCGTGTGGAGCATTTAAGGTTCAGCCAAAAAAATGTGATAATTCAGAATTGGAAGTGAGGAGGTCCAGGTGTTTGGTCAGGTGTGATAGGCGGATTAGCTCCATTGGCCGTACATTGTTAGGTTTTGTCTAATCCTATCTCCTATTTTATGAACTAAATCGAACTGAAGTTACAACCGCTCCGGGTCTATATAATATGTCTGTACAGTCAGCAAAACGACAATGTATCCAAAACCAATTGATTCTAGCTGTTCTTACTAGTGAGTAAAGCGCTAAGAGCGCTTTACTCTCTAGTGTAAGTTGATCTGTTGCATCCTGTCCACGTTTTTCGAACTCGGATACGGATCAAGTAGCTACTGATGTATTTATCCGTCGTCGGGTAAATCAATTTCCTACACCATTTTTTCTCTTCATGTGTTGGGACTTGGGACATAAATAGATTTAGCGAATGCTTAAATTGAAATTCTGAAAGCGACATTCCGAATGGAAACGTTATGTGACAGACCTTTCCGATATCTATGTTCAGACTTGTACAATTGGAGTTGTAAATATAATCTTGTCTGTAACAAAATTTGCCTTATTTTATTATCTTGTGACATTCACAATAAATGTGGAACATAAGGGGAGAATAACTATACAACTGTGATAATAAATAATAATAAATGTAGATTTTATTTTTGACTTTTTGCCAATTAGGGTTACTCGTAAAATGAAAGATACAATATTTATATTGTATGTTATAGTTTTATATATTTTAAGACGTTTAAACTGTAACCAATCGAATGAAAGAATTGTACGTTTATTAAGTATCTAGTCAAAGATGTAGTTTGATAAGATGTAAGGAAAGAACTATTAACCTGAGGCGTCAAAATGTATTTGTTGTAAATCTAGAATATGATGTACTGAATAAATAGAGATTGTGTCGATTCCTCCAAGAGTGTACCCAGAGGGTCTGCGCAAGACAAAAACAAATTGGACAATTATCTTGGAATTCTTATCATCCTTATCCGAATTGAGTCATTGGCAGGAATTTGAAAAAACTAATGCTAATTATTATGATGCTATATGACCTGAAGTTGTGAACTCTAGTTAGAATTCAGAATGTAAAATAAAACTTTACGTATTCAAATGGGGTCATGTAGCTTCAGCGTTTTATTTTAACAATAAAATAAACCACGAAACCCATTTTACCAATCCATTTCCACTCGCGCAGCTGTATCTTGTTTCTACCACTCGCACCTCCATTTACGATTTTCCCGTTACGTAAATTATTTACGTTCCTAGTACTGCACTTACCACAATTCGCTATGTTAACATTGCAATATAAGCAGTGAAATATTTGATTTTCAGTACCGATGTTTTTGAGGTTTACACTATTCTATTCGAATCGTTCTAATTACTGTCAAATGACAATAATATCATCCAAATATAAGAAATTAGGCGAACCTTGCGGCTCAGTGGAGCACAAATAAAGAAATCACCTTGAATTGAATATCTAATATCACATTTAATTGTTTAAGTTACTTTAAGAAATGTTTTTGGAATAAGTAGTTTACTACAGTTACTATCAAATTATTGTACTATGCTAAATTGAAAATACGCTTGCTTCCCTATAGGTAACATTCATTCTTCTTATAACATTTAATTTGAATATGAACTTAAACGACTGGTTATCTTTAATTAAATCCCATTTAGAATAGACTGTATTAATTTATTTTGAAATCCAGCTCATTGTAGGAGTTAATTTGTTGAATGGAAGGAATGTTCCGTCGCCCCTCTTAACAGTGCATAATCCCATTAAAAATCGTCCAAGAGTTAAGGTACAATTTGTAATTTACTTCATCACTTTCATATTATACGCTTTAATTGTAGTGTTACTAGTAAGGACCAATATTTTATTTTAATTTATTGTACCGATGTTTATTTTTAAAACTTAACCCAAGAGGACGGAAAAGCTTTGGCTAAAGCTCAATTCGCAGCGTAATGAGAAGTTTCAATTTAAATGCAAATTTTAAGTTTTATTCTTTGTTTAACTAATAGAAAATTGCACAACTCAGCCATGCGATTAAAAAATATATTGAATTGTCAAAATTAAGTAAGATAGCTTGTGCTAAACTTAAATTTCAATGAATTTCGTGATTTTCCGATCTTACTTTTGGTCATTTTCCTGTATCTCTTAGAAGTTTCACAATATCGAGTTCAATGACCAAAATTCCTTTTATTACATTCCCATCCCCATATCCCAAACGTAATAAATGATCAAAGTTGATACACATACAGCAGGTATTTCCGTTTAATATCATAATTCAAATAGAAAGAGAACAACAAATCAAATGGAACACAATACGGTCACTGATCCAAGGACTCCAAGCAGTTCGTCAACCTTTCTATGTTGAAATCTAACCTAAAGAAACCTTCATTTATAAAAACTATTATGGAAAAGTTTTACAAGTACGAGTACGAGTGAGTATAGGACAAAGGACACGAAATAAGGGGATTTTCCTCTAGAGATTCCTTTACTAGAAAAGAAAGTTGTTTTTATATTTTCTATTTTGTCTAACAACGAGCTTCATGTTCACGTTTTTGTTTTGATAAAATGTGATTTTTTTCTGTTTCAGGTAGATATTTTGCATATCATACGAGAGATCGATCGGTTTTATTTATGTAAGTATCATATTTTGATTTAATGAAGTTTAAGCTATCGATGTTCATCTGTTTACACGTTAGTTAGACTATGTTGCACAACATTGTCAAATACTGTATCATTGTTAAAATATTAAATTATGTTTATTGAATCAGATTTTATAAATTCGTTGTCCAATTTAAGTACAATTGATACTACTTCACTTTGAACATCATAAATTGTTTCGTTTCCTGCAGCGACTTCAATTAGTTCATTCATTATTTCTCGTGTAAGATCGTCTCCTATCGTGTCTGCTGTTGATATGTTTCCAACGCGTGACACGCGGCTCCAGCTGTGTACATCGCGTGTGCGTAGTGCGTCTCTGGTACACACGACCACTCGCCCGTTGTGTTTATATATGCCGTTGCAGCGTGGCGTTATGTTTTTGTGCTGTTTATCAGTTTCGGGTTGCGTTTGTGTGAGCTGTATGAGTAGCAGCATTGTATGTTTGCGACGGGATGTGAATGTATGTGTGCGTTATGGCAGTGTGGGTGTTCCTGTGTTAGCGCGAGGCGCGGCGGAGCGCGGTTGGACGGCGCCGCCAGTCGACTACTGAGCGTCGCGGGGCTGCCGCGCACTTTACGCGTCGAGCCCAACTCGCGATCCCAGTAACTTTGTACACTGGAAACTTTTCAACACAATTTTCATTCGCCACCGAAGTTTGCACATTGCCACCGTTCAGAATTTCTCGTCGCGTTGTAAAGTAAAACGTGCGAACGATTAGACACGCACGGTGGCGCGTGTGTACGAGTCGGTCGGTCTATTTTTGAATATTCTCTAAACGCTTCACCGCGAAGTTTTCGAAACGCAGTCCATCGGAGCCGGGTTAACGGCCGCAGTGTGTGCAGCACGCCTGCATCACATCAGGTCTCTGCTGCTTGTGTTTTTGTTGACGGATAACATATTTTGTGTTGTTAACCTCCGCCGTTGAATCCGAGAAACGTTATCTGTAAGTATGACCCTGGTTGATTTACGATACTAGCTGTTTGTTTATCCATATGTTCACTTGTAAGGTTTACTGAATCTCATTGGACAAAAGAATTTGCATTTGTCTACTTGTTGATTATCCATAAGTTCCTTAACAAATGCTGTATTGATAATGTAATGATACTTGACGAAACTTGTACAATAAACTTACTTCAGAACGTATTGTGTATATGAACCAAGATCGTCGTATCGATGACCATGGATGTGTTGAGAATACGTGTATGTATACAAACACACGTAGTGTGTTCTGTTGTATGTACTTAACTACACAAGCATATTACGAGTATCCTATACCTACCGCATGGACTCGGTTTACTGTACTGCGTACTGCGTAGCGATTGTTTAATGAAATGTAATGAAGTTAATGATGATTATATTATCGCTAGAATTTGTATGGAATATTTTCGAAAGGCGGGGAATACAAAGTTCTAATCATTGTCTGACTGTTTGAAATAAGAATTAGGGTTACAAATCATCGATACTAAAAAAAGACATACTAAAAATGACATATGTTTAAAATATACTGTTCCTGATATGTACGAACTGGATTGTGTTTCCAGATGACGTGATAGTTTCAAGACAACAACAATACAGTAGTACTATACAGCTAAAAGATATGTTATAATTATAGATTTAAACGAACGCCGTTGTTAAATCACTAATTAATAAGCTTTAGGAGCATATTGTCCAAAAAACAAATTGTCTAGCAGGGCAAATCGTCCAAGAAGCAAATCGTCCAAAAGAAGTGATGCTATAATCTAATCAAATATATTTTCAGGTTCAGAGCCAATCCATAAAATTTAAGGGCATAAATGAGACTGAATTTTAAAGATTGGTACACAATCTTAAATATAATAATAGTATTAATAATAGTTCCTTAGGCCGCGATTCCTTTTATTTCAAATTACCTATAAAATACTGCAATAACTATAACCGATATTTTATAAATATTTGGATAAAATGTTTTCAATCAGATTGTCTACAAAATTGATTGTAATTTTTTTAACATATCTAATGAATTAAATACCTGTCTGTATCTTGCCGATATACAATTCATATACAATCTAGATATTGTTATTATTTATTTTAAAAAATATAATTTCTGACAGTTAATTCTTAATTAATACTGTTTGAAGCTTCTGGATTTTTTTCCGGATTTCTGAATTTAAAGCTCATCCTCAACATCAAAACATTTAATTATCGTCACCATAATTGCTATAATTTTCTTACTTGGCCTATCTATAAATCATCTGACTTTTTTATTTTTACTTCAATAAAACTGTTGGTAACATTCACGTAATTTTGTCTTGCGACTTCTCGAAACAATGACTGATTTGATGGATTTTACTTACCAAATCATTTATGAACAAATGATTTCAGTCTTCCCGACAATTTCCAAAGTCCAAAAGATTTTATAGACAGAATTTAGTAGTGCTCTTTGTGTTTTTTGTAATCATTTATAAATGCATTTTTATGTTAAATATAATATGTAAATTTGCGCACCATTATTGGCAAATATATCGATCCGACTATATATTTACCACCTTTACCGCATTGCAAATAAATAAATTCATCATCATTTTCTCAAGCTCTATATTCGATATCCTCAGCTTATATCCTATCATTGATCTTACCAAGAACTAACTATTTCGAAATCCTCATCGATCCAACTGGAGGAAGGATTCCACTCGAGCATTTGTCTATTGAAACTATTGTTAATTATATCGGTCGGCTACTACAGGGATGTAGATTAAACAACAGTACACATTATATACATGGCATATACTATTACAGGTATGTATTACATGTATTCTAGTGTATTTATAACGACATCTAAGAAAATCTTTCGCGCAAATGATAAGGACACATTCGTAAATTTTATTAGAGTACTGTGGGCCTTAGCTTGTCTTTTGGTGGAAATAAAGTATGTACAATATATCTCTGTAGAGAATTTGGACATTACTTAGTATCGGACTTAAATACTGTTCTTTACAAAACAAAGATACAGTATATAAATCTGACAAAGATATTTTTTCCTATAGACCCAATGTAGGTTCAGGTTTCCAGATATTGAAACTTGGAAAGTAATATTGTTAGCCTTATATTAAGAATGGGATACTTGAGCTAAAGAACTAAATGAAAACTACGAAATTTTAAGTTAGAAAATCTTAATAAAAATCGATTAGTTCAACATAGATAACGTCACGTATACAGTTTTTCAAAAATATCTGTAATGTTTAGGTAGAACGATAGAGACATTATACAAAGTTGTTCAGTGTGTATGGCTTTCTTCACACTCATCAAGTCGTCATTCTAATATTTCGACATTACTTTGGAAAGTTACCCGCGACATTCGAGTCTTCACCGACGACTTCTAAGAGCAGAAAATTGTTTACTTGCGACTGACGATCGTAAAATTTGATCACAATATAAAATTTTGCTTTGACGGTAAAATTTTCTATCTGGTTTTATTCTGATCTCAGTGTTCAATTCAGTTTCCGTGGTTTCTGCTTACGTGATTGGACTAGATCTTTCCCGCATTGAAGAAAGGCCATAATAGGTTTCTCTTCTTTACAATATTCTCTACTATCTTCCTTTCTCGTGCAAGCGTTTATTATGTCTTTTCTAGATATGGAACTTTCTTGTTCTCACTTGCAAAAAATCCCCCTTACAACTTCTGTAGTTATCGCATTTGCTTCTCTATAGATGCTGCACGCTTGGGGAACTCACTCCCGTACAAATTACGCCATGGTTCTTCAATCTCTATCTTTAAAACACGTTTAATAAAACTCTACCCATTTCGTAATTTTTAAAAATGTTTTATTGTTTAAATTATGTTAATGAAATGTTGTTTTAAAATATGTTATAATTACATAAAATATGTGTATTTGTGTATATATTTTTATGGTCTGCATTTTATTTATGTATGTTTATTTTTTTTTTTTTTTATTTTTTTATGCATATAGTAGTAATCTTTTCATTATTATATGAAAATGTGTATTAATTATTTATTAGCTTATACGCTGTATACGACACTACACATGCCTGTTCTTTTCTGACTAAATGTCACACTATCTCACTGTCACAGATCTACTGGAAGAAAGTTCGACTGGAGAGATAAGCTTGCTTTTATACAATTTCTCTTTAACATTTAACATTATATATATATATATATATATTGTTTTAGTGTTTACAATAAAATATGAAAATAAATAATAAATGAACTATATAAAAACCTATTTCTATTTTAACAAAATCAGTTATTACTTACATAAAATATTACTTATATCA
The DNA here is from genome assembly GCA_914767545.1 of Sesia apiformis. NCBI lineage: Eukaryota > Metazoa > Arthropoda > Insecta > Lepidoptera > Sesiidae > Sesia > Sesia apiformis. The sequence continues at coordinate 11,044,647 of OU611963.1, read as the reverse complement.
ATAGTTACACTACCATTACTCATCTATAATAATGCGAATGTCCTATCCTATCGCATCTTATTGTATCTGGCCTAAACTATACGATAGTTTCGACAAATCTTACTTTGATTTTTTTCACTATCTTATCGCTTAATTACGTGGAATTCGTTTTATTACCTTAAGTATGAGAGCACGATAAAGAGATAAGTGGATTTTTGTCCACGTTACAACTTTTAACACAAAATGAAGTTGATTTTTTTAGTCTTAAAATAATTTGTAGAACAAGACACCTCACTTCTTTTTCTTCTGTGTTCTTCAAACAGGCAAAATGTATCACGATTATAAAAATATTGTATGTATCTAATAGTAATAGCACTATCGTCCTGAAGTCTGTGGCGATCAAGCATAATACATTGTCGTAGCCTACAGGCTATACAATAGTGGCCTATTTCAGAACGTTAGACTATCCGGAGACTTCTTCAGAAAGTACGTCTGGGAGTCTGACGTCTTCATATTAAAATATCATTTGAAAAATCTTTCTTATATCACCCAAGTAGTTACTCGGGTTGATAACCTCATTTTCAAATCTCATACATTTTCCAAAAGCTATTTCCATCCTCCTCGATTGATCAATTCTGAATAATAGTCATTAGGAAGCGATCCAGTACAATGGAGCCAAATTATTTGGTATCGTGAATAATTTATAAATCACCATAAATTATTTCATTACATTTTATAGGCGGCAACTTCTGTTATATTTTCATTTCAATACGCATTAACGAAGTCCTGGTCAAAAACCTCGTAATCAGGAATATTGTCAGAAATGTTAATAATAAATGTTGAGGTAAAAATTTAATTTTGGAGATATCGTTCGTGATATTCTATTCATACTTCTACTAAGTAGACCAAATTACTGAAGAGCTTTCAAATGATGTTAATTTAAATTGTAATAATGTATAATTTAATAGAAATTGTAGGCAATATCTCAAGGCCGTAATTACGCCTAAAATGTTGGATGTATCTAAAAATTTCTTCTATTTTATTATAACTATAGCGACTAAATAATTAGTACTCAATAATAATAAGGATTCATTAGTCAATAGTATTTTTGTTTTAGGCTTAAACAAATTTAGTCAGACTTTTTTATTAGTTAAATTTCATAAAGATTCTAAAAATTACATGACTTATTTGATCAGTATTAGGTTAAAAACAAATAAAATACTAAAAGTAGAAAAATATACGAGTTAATATTTGATGATGTTCATGATGAAAATATGTCGTCTGAGATATGAAACTTCATATATTAACCATGTATTATATGCTAGATTCTACTCAATAAATTAAAAACCTACTGCTTTTTATAAAGCTTTGCAGGTAAAATGCATTATCAAACGTTGTGAATAAATCAAACACTGAACGTTGTGACGTTAATGTTAGTGGTTTCTCAAAGAAATTACAGGCGGATAGAACTCGGTGTTTGCTACTTGACTACTTAAGACAATAAAGTACTCGTAGAATTGACCATTTGATACAGACCCATTTTAATTGACCGACTGATTAGTTTCATTAGACATGTGTAAATGTTTGTGCCTGTTGAATTTTACTATTGTTGCTATTGTGCCTAAGCGATATTTAATGATATTTAGTCAAATTAGTTAATTTGCCCAGTTCTAGAACTATACTAATTAGTTCAGGTGGCTTCACAAAATAATAACCCTGTTATTTATTAGTATTGAAAACACAGGGGACGTCTAATGATTAATTACGTTTTGTAAAGTCTGCATGCAACGAAATATAATAAGCGTGCCACAGTATCCAGACACACAGCTGTTGGCTTTGGCAACGAATGGCAGAGCTGTCCGTTATTTTTTAATTCATATTAGTTATTTTGCGATTCTGTGTGAGATAACACTACAATAAAAGGGGTAAATAGACGGGACTATATACATTTTGAAATGACTTCTGAGGGTAAGATATACAAAAAAGTTATAAATTTTTCACCTCTTTTCTATTATTAAATATTTTTAAATAGTCTCTCATAGAATTTTATTAAATCCCAAAATATAAGTAACTAGTGCACGGTGTTTGTTTTTCGATTTATGGAAAAAATAACGACAATCGATTTAATCCACCCACTCTCATATGACCTGTGGGCTGGTCTGATCAATATTTATGTAACTATATTATATAGAAAACTATTATTTTTTTCTATTTACTATTAACGTTTTTCTCGTCTAATCAAAGTAAATCCAGGATTAAAGTATGTTTATAATTCCCTACTATACTTGGTTCACTACAGACACGTGATATTTCTATGTATTTGATATATTAAAAATGTTCTAAACAATATTATATCCGTCGTAATAATGCGAGATGACATGCGATCTTGTGTAATTTAACAATACCGTATTGTAAATTTTCCACCGCTAGAAAATTGTTTGTTTATTCGCAAAACAGTAGTTATCTCAAGAGAACACTCTGAGCAATGAATCTACATAAAGAGGCACTTTTAATTTAAATTGCAAGAATAATACGTAACATTATCTGTGATAACTTGATAAGTGACCTTATTTATTGTTGGGTCTAGCTTGTTGGTATGACTTTATTGAAATCATAAAAAAATGAAAAAATAATCTTGAAACTACTTAATTTTAATTTAGAAAATTGCATTTTTTTGTCGGGAACTCGAGATGTGAAGTTTTTCCTTGATTATTTATTGTAAAAATTGTGTATTATGCATTTTGTGGTTTAATAGTGATAGTTTATTAAACTTCAAAGTATTTTTCGTGCGTGGTGTTTGTGATAAATTGACAATCAAATAAAAGCGTGGGATTGCGTTTTTCGTGTGCTTCCAAGGAGTCCTCTTCTGTCCTCAGTAAATCTACTATCGGTTTACTAAGCGTCTCCTGAGACTTTGACGAGACAAGCTTGACAGGATGCGTTTTAAACTTTGAAATTGTTTATAACGAAGAAAATTTGACACTGGCATAATGTGCTAATTCCACCATTGCTATATCTGCAGAAAAAAATACGTTTATAAGCACGTTTAAAATGCTATAAACGCTATTTGCGAATACGAATAGTACCTACCTAATCTACTGCGTACGCTACGCATTTGGAAAATGAGTAATTAATTTTTAGTTAGTTTAATATAAAGTTAGTAAGTAATAATAATTTATAGTTCATTCAATAAGTTTTTTTTAATGCGTTAACTGTAATACAAACCTTGATTCTCAATTTTTTTATGGAACTCCTCGTTTATCTACTTACTCATGCTAGTATTCGAGTATTTGGTTAGAAACGGTCAGATACGAAATTAATATTGGAAACATCCCTAATACTGACGATCGATGACAGTAAAGAATCGCTTTTAAAAAAACTCCAGCGGACTAATAAGAAATATGTACACATTTGATAAAATGTGCACATTTTTTCTCCAAAATGCATCTAAAACTTTTGTTTTAATAAAAAGCTCATTTTTTAACACCTTATTAAACCGTTTAGACGGCATTTTAGTATGAAGTATTACGCTCCGGGTCTTCTGCGAACTGTGTCGAGGTGTGTGTCGGCCTCTATGCCCTCTCAAGTCTACCGCTATCATCCATGGCGTATCTCTGGCGCCTCTTAATTGCCTCAGACTAATAATTATCAGTTCGCGTGCCTCACCCCTCCCGGCTGTACAATACACACACACAAGTACGAGTATAACGGCAGAAACTATGCAGACAGTAGGTCATCTTAACGTCTAAATAACTTCCGCGCAATCGGATCAAGGTTTGTCAGTCGATAAAGTCGTGTTACATGAGAGCAAAAGCATTTTGCTCATTATGCCGCAGTAATCAGCCATCTCTGATTATTCATTTTGGTATAATCGTACTTCATATTCCTCATCCTGCCCAACCGCTTTTCAAAATTTATTCCTAAATGGCTAATTGCCTCAGTTGATAGTGACTACTTGCTTTAAAAAAGCTCCCGGGTTCGAGTCCCGGTCGAACATTCATCTGTTTAAAGACAAATATTTGTTTGGTTCTGGGTGTGTGTTTGTCTTTGTATGTGTCTCTAGACCCACGACACTGGAAATACTAGTGTGGACCATTGAGTGCGGCGTTACTAATTCATTATTGAAATTTGTAATGGTAGGCAGTGCATTCGGGGACGTATCAACGTTTGTCATTCTGAACGAATGTTGGCATGTATCACCGATGTTTATAAGCTATTTACCATCGGGTGGACTGTTTGTTCGTCTGTCACCTTCTTCTCATAAGAAAAGGAATCATATGCAGGTGTTGGTTTCATTTACGATTTTCATTTCATTCATTTACAGTCTGTTTGCCTGTGTGTGTCCATTTCGTGCGTTTGTACAAAAGATCTGTACTGTTCTGTATCTTGTAACAGAAGTATCATAATGACTACAAGTGTTAGAACTAACACGCACACATGAACAAATGGCACGTGCTTCTAGCCATGGTCACGCGGAAAATATTATGGAATTACGTATAATTATAATTACGGTGCTCTTTGATTACGAAACCAAATAGTATCGTTCTATTCGTTCGACATCGATTATAATCGAAACAATAGAATGGCATAATTGGATACCGATCGCCGTAAAAGTAGTTGAAATACCCATTCTATTGTACCGTCAGAATAAAAAAATAATCAACATACTTAGATATTATTTGTCTGTCCTCTCCAATGAAAATAAATTATATTAAGATTTTTCACAATAAATTACAACACTTTTAAATAAGTGAATATACATTTTATGTAACATTTATGCTTCTTCTGCTTCTCTAAGCGATGCCTGAAATACTTGCAAAATAAGTATACATAAATAAGACGGAGAATACGAAAAAGAGAAATCATATCCGGGAATAAAGGCGGACGAAGCCATCAGCCGTCTTTTGTTTATGGAATATTTTGTTATTGTTTACGTGAATTCTCTCGAGGAAAACTAAGATTAAAAGCTACTAAAGCATTAGTAAGCCATGCCATTAATTCTTAAGAGGGTGAACAACCTCTGTCGCACTCGAAGACGCCTTGTCTGGAATAGCAATTATTGCTACCTGAAACTCAACTGTGGCTCCGACGTTTGTGTTAATGGCCAAAGATGTAAACTGTAAATGAAGTTTTATTTTTTATGGTTTCCCATTTTAATTTTTATATTTTAACTGGCAACAAAAATAATATTGCGTCGTAGATGCAGTTTTGCATAAAAAGTTAAAAAGTGATTAAATTTATTGCTTCCTTTTCGATTGATGCTGCTGGCTAACAATAGCCATGTAGAAAATCGACAGTTTATATTTCAATTTGTCGAATTTCCACATGCTTATTGTTAAATAACAACTATTTTTAACTGAACCATTAACCAAATCGAATAGAATTCCAAAAAAAATGATTTTTTTTTAATCGAATCTAAATTAATATGTTATACTAGCTATTCCCGGGGCTTCGCCAGTTTTGTTTGGAAAGGATTTGCTCTCTCTGGCAAAACTAATCAATTGTCCGAGATAAAAAGTATCATAAGCCCTTGTCCAGACTAATTTCTACCAATGACAAATGAAACTAATTTCTACCACCGTATAGTAGTCAAATGCTTGTTGTTTTTCTTCAGACTACCTCTCTGCCAAATTTCGTTGAAATCGGTTTAGTAGTTTAATCGTGGAGACGTAACAAGGATGTGGACAGTATGTAAAACTGTTTTGGTTTTAAATCACATTAAGTTAAATAAAATCAAATGAATACATCATCAACTTAACATACTTGTACAATAATATTATTGCGTAGTAAAATTATTATACAAATATATAGAAAACAAATCACGTCAAAATAAACTGCATAACTGGAACATCTGCCTGATGTAAATATTCCTTAAAATTTACCTTCCTTTCTTAAAATTAATTTGCTATGCGTATAATAAATAGCGCTGCCCGTTCGCATAGACATAAGAATATGTGTCGTTAGCTCGATTTCCGTGGAAACTTAATTATTGATTTAAATAAAAAGTATCCTAAATTATAACCTGGTTCCTAAGTTATAACTATTATAAATTTCATTAAAATCCGTCCAGTAGTTTATTCGTGATGCGCGTTTAGACAGACAGACAAAAATTCCAAAATTGTTGTTTTGGACAATACTATCTCAACATTAATTTTGTACACTACAACGACTTTCTTTAAATATTAAATGTACAGACATAGCTTTGTTACGATATTCACTTACACATGCTCACATGACATATATATTGATCTGATTCGAAGGAATATTTCTCATCTATCTTTTTATTCATTTGAAATGTGAAGCATAGTATACTTACTGTATGCGAAGCCAGACTTGTTATTATTCTCATTAAGTAAAACTCGTATTAGGTTTGGGGTAAAATTCCATTCACTCTGACGCAATGTCCGTTTGGTGTAATTAATTTTAGGAGTCCGCTTTATTGTAAACTTTATTATCAGTCTTGTGTATGAACGCAGAGTGCTGAGCTTGACATTGTCGGAGATCTGTTTATTAGGTGGAGTTTGTTTTAGTATTAAATATTGTATCCTATAATTTGTTTTTGCAATGTACCTAATTGCAATATAGAACATATGTGACAAAAATTTACAAAAGGGACCTTATTGTCGGTACTAGTTTCTCAGATATTGAGACAATAGTGAAATCTTAAAAAAATAATATATTTGTTTAAGGATTTGTCTTAAAAATCAGATACAGCATGTTTCTATTTAATCAGGATCTTGTAACAACGAAATTTTAAGCTAGAAGATCTTAACCATAATCAATAAGTCCATGCCGACAATAAGGCCCCTTTCTTCAGATAACGTCACAGAAGCGTCACAGTTCATTGTAAGCGTTTAGGATGGTATTGACATAAAGGCGCATTTCCACAAGGAGAATTTCTCGAACACGTGTAGAAGGTATAATCGGTCAAGATTTCAAGAATATGCTTGCCTATTCTGTACAACTGTTTTCATCATGTGATTACTGTTATCATCGAGTTTTTATCATCATGTGAACAGTTTTAGACGAGAACGTATGAAGTTTGCTCGCATACGAGAATCTTATACAATATTTATTTCCTCTCAACCCAAAGGTTGTCTGGCAGAGATCCTTGGCTAGTGCATGTGTTACAATGTCTGTTACTGTCTTTTGTTTTGGTGTGCAATAAAAAGTTGTTTCTCTATCTATCTATTCTCACCCGAACTTTTCGAGAAAAACTGTCCGTGTGTAAATGTACTTGTGCCTTGTCTTGTGCATGAGCGATGTATGGAAGTGTTGTAGTTCTTCAGGGCTTGTGGTATCGGCTTTGTTATCCCTTAGTTGACTTTTACCACACCCACGAGAAGACACTGGGTTGGTGCTATTCTATAGCCCGTCAACTGTGACGAATAAAATTGTTAACAGTTGTTTTACAATTCGAAGAGACATCTGTAGACATTTTTAAGACTAAAGAGTTTAGCCAGCTCGAGACAGCTTAGTTTGAACTTGTGGTTTTAGACTGTTGTGAGACCGTTTCTTTGCTACAAATAAAAATTAGATAGATTAGAATTTTAAAAACTTGTGAAAATTTCATGTTTTTTTAATATACTACATATACTTGTATTTTACTAATTTAAGTTCATCTTAAAGTCTAGTTTATCATCATATCTATGTATATTTAAGGCAATGACTGTATTTCTATTCTATTTTAGACATGCCGATTGCCGATACTTTATGCTTTTTCAAGTATTATCCATAGCCGATTTTCGAATTCTGTCAGAGAATTCGAATTACATACCGTCGTTTTCTGTAACGGAAAGTCAAAAAAAAATTTCTAGAATTTTATAGAACATATGAAGCCAGGTAGGTAAATCATATAGGTACATGAATACAGTGGCATTATTGTACGCCGGTACAGTTTTCTTGCATATTTGACCTCGAGTTATCGCGACAAGCCTCCTCCGTCATGTAATACCTACCGACAAGAGTCATCTCTTATCGCTTATATTGCGGTGACGTGGCTGTATCGTACCGGTTTTAATGTTTATTCCTCCCATTTTCAAATGTTGTTTAGATTATTTGCAACTTTGTCTTGGAAATGACATCTTCTGATTTATACATACGAGTATATGAGTTCAAACTGCTTAATCATTCAGATGACAGCGTCAGACATAAGTTCAATGGAACCTATTATTAGGTATCTTAAGTTATCACTTAAATCGTCAGAACAGAATTACAGTAAATGGAAACATAATAGGGGTTAAAGTATGAAATTGCCGTTTTATAGTAATAGATACTTTGAATTGATATAAAACCTTCATGGTGTGAGATTTTCGAGTGAAACCTTTTTCACATGATACCTATGAGGTTCCTGTTTTAAAAAATGTGCAACATTTGATTTTCGACTTTCAATTGTTTTTTTTTATTCAGCTTAGACGGGAAAGATGGATACTTCGAAAATCCGAGTAATCTTTGAATACGAGTTCCGACGCGGAACTACTTAACGCCGCAGAAACGGCTCGCAATATCAATGCTGCGTTTGGAGAGGAGACTGCTAATGAACGAACCGTGCGTTTTTGGTTTAAATGGAATGGAATGGAAACTTCGACTTGAAGAACGAACCACGTGGAAGACCGCCACAGGTCTTCCACAGACACCACACAGGTGAATAACGCTGAATTGAAGGAGATGGTGGAAGCCGATCCGAGTCAAACTACCCAGGAATTAGCGGCATGGTTTAACGTTACCTTACCTATAATATTGACTCATTTGCATCAAATCAATAAGATAAAAAAATAAGAAAAATAGGTGCCTCATGATTTGACTGATCTGCAGAAAGAAACGCGTGTTGAAACTTGCGTTGCCTTGTTGAATCGGTACAGAAATTAAGGAATATTGGATCGAATTGTGACATGTGATGAAAAGTGAATTCTTTACGATAACCGAAAGCGAAAAATGCAATGGCTGACCCCAGGTCAAACGCCGCCCTAAGGCAAAGCTTACCAATAAAAAGGTAATGGTAACTGTTTGGTGGTCTATTCATGGTGTTATTCACTATAGCTTTCTCAGGTCTGGTCAAGCAATAACAGCAGATGTTTACTGTGCCGAACTTCGAACAATGATGGCGAAACTAGCAGTGAAACAGCCCCGACTCGTGAATCGATCTTCACCATTATTGCTCCATGATAACGCAAGACCTCACACTGCACGAGAAACCGTTGTAACTCTACAGGAACTGCAGTTAGAAACCATACGTTATCGTCAGTACTTACTTACCATACCTTGCTCCAACGGACTACCATTTTTTTCGTGATTTGGACAATTTTCTACGTGGTAAAACATTTTCTTCCCAAGAGGCAGTACAAAATGCTTTCACAGTTTGTCGAATCTACATCCCCAGAGTTCTATCGCAAAGGCATAAATGAACTTCCGATTAGATGGCAACAATGTATAGATAATGAGGGTAAATATTTTGATTAAATAAATATGTTACATTTTAGAAAAAAACGAGTTTTAATTTTTCAGTACAAATCGGCAATTTCATACTTTAACCCCTAATATTTTTGTTATTAAAGGCAAGGTTGTTTTTTAATCTAATCTTTCCTAATCTTCCTCTATAAAATGAACCAGAGCTACAAGTAGTTTAAAGAATGTTGGAACAAAAATATTCTATCTTCGAGAATTCATTGACTCGCAAATAACGCATAAATCACGACTTATATAAATCGTGTTCGTCGGATATTGAGAGCTACGTTGTAGCCACGTTTCCCTGACAGGTCTATTTGCCTGCGGTATTAAATTTCTTGGCAGATTACGGACGCCCTATCAGCACTTAGTCTAGGAAACCCCAACACATGTTTAGTAATCGAAATCGATAGCCACTATCCATAACTTGTTTTAAACTTTTAATCACGCGACAGAAACTGCGCATTTAATATAGACAATCAAAAATATTGCACTGTAGAGCACTAAAAAAGAATATGTCATTGTTCGGAACCCATAACGTGTCTATAAAACGTTCGGAACGACATAACAGTGTCGTTTGCAATCGTAACACACAGGACCACACGTGCGCCCACATCTCATTAATTCAATCGATATGCCCTCACCAAAACATTATGTTGCTAACACCATCATACTACTTTATTGCTTTGTAAACCGGTTAAATTCAGATGCTTATTAGCTCTTGAAGATTGTTTAGAGATTTCAACTAGTTTTTATATTTGGCCGGCTGCATCTTGCTATTGTTAATTCTGCCAGTGGTCCTTTCAAAGCAGTTCTTCTTCTCTCTGTGTTAGAATATGTGTTTTTTATCTACAAAGTTTTTGGCCGTATCTGTTTTTTGTGCCTCTTGGTGCATCTGTCGAACATTATAAATGCATTAGCGTGAAGACACGCTTTGGTTGGTATTCAGTGTTAGAGTTTTTGTCGTTTATTCTCCCGACGCTAACCGAGGGCATGACCCCGCGCATGACGTCACTCTCCAGATGAATGAACAACCCTATTCTCCCTGTCTTCCCCCAGTCAGTTTCATACAAGCCATGAGGTCCAATATCGCAGTCGTAACATCTGACGTCCCGTCTCGAATTTTTATTTTTGTTCGACAAGACGAGGGGTTTTATTAAAAAATTAAGACGTCATCTTGTATTTTTTACGGCTTAATAAATTCAGTTATTGTGTTTAAATTAAAAATGTTTTCGAATGTTTTCTTAGATGAAGCGTCGGATTAAGCTTTTAAGACGGTTAACAATAATATAATAACTGATTTATTCTATAATTAATTATGAAACGAAACTAGATTATTCACAAGTAGTGGAGTCGCCGATTATTGAAAGGGCATTTAATGTTAGAATGCGGTATGCCCGTTGAAAATGATTTGTCATTAAAATGGAGAAAATAAAATTGAAAGCCTTTCGATTGATTTTTAGTTGGTTATGGAGAAAAACTACTTGACACCGGGAGTAAACTAAAGAGTTGCTAAAGAGGAATAAGGGGGCTATCTGTTTTGTTTTACTTTTTGTCAATTACAAATACACACGACAACCGTGTTCGTAAATCGTACAGTTCAATTACGGCAATTATGAACCTAGTTTGGTTCGATGCAAGTCTTGAACAAGTCCCATGTTTGGCACGTCGTGAGTCATACAATTATGTTACTGCTAATGTCTGAAGACGGTAATTGTCGTTCACCGGCAAAAAATTACAATCACCAAAATTGCTAGTGAAGGATCGAAACGTTTCTTTAAACTTATTATCTATTTGAATAAATCCGCTAATAAAAGTGCTTCTAGACTCCCTTGTTATGTCGTATTATCATGTTGCCGGCGCATGTATTGTGGGTTTTTTATCACATTCACTACAATAATAAAAAGATAAAAACACATAAAATACAACAGTTCGCTACTTATCCTGTGTTGATAAGTTTTTCATCAAAACGTCATATATACTTGTATTTATATCAGCCTATAACGTCCCACCGCAAGGCACAGGCCTCCTCTAGTAAATTACTGGAAGGTTTTGGGCCGTAATCCACCACGTGAGCCCAGTGGGGATTGGTGGATCACGGTTATTTCTGGAACACGATGTTTTTTCTCACCGCCGAGCTAGTTACAATTTTTAAAAATCCATACATTAATAGAAACTCAGTGGTACGGGCCGAGGATTTGAATTCACGATCACACGATTGCGAGTCGAGTATAGATATACTCCTAAGCTATCATCTAGGCTAGGCTTTTCACCAAAATGTTGTAGTAAATGTCAATCGCCGCTGATAAAATACAACTATTTCGGTCATTCATCATCGCGTCTAGTCAATGTCAGCATTCACTAGTACGTGTCGACATTCGCATCGTATTGAACATTTACTATAGCATATACACATAAGTCTAGTTAACCGATGGTAAGAGTCGGTCAGGGCCGTGTTAAGAGGAAACAATCGAAAGAGATCCTGATCTGGCAGCAAGAAAATTGCGCTTTGATGGTGCCCGTACCCCTTAGAAATGTTTGGAATATGTTTAACGTGGACAGCAGTGTTATGTGGTATTACTATTTTCTTCTATTTATATTAAATTACATTCCATTTCTGGGAATAGGAGCTCACTTTGAGTTAGGAGATAGTTTAAGTAGTTGCTTAATGAGAGGAACAGATCATGTGTGGTGGCCGGTGGCCAGCCTTGGAGGAGGCTCATACTGGAGAAACACATGCTCTATGAGTCAGATGGCTTGAGCCACGATATAAGCAAGAGTTCATGTGATTATTTACCAGTTTTCTCCAGGTCTTTCTTCAAATTCACAGGTTATTTTGTAGGATTTAGCCTTCTCTCGAAAGGCTATAATAGTAATTAATCCTATTGAAAATTATAATTCCTAGAAGAAGGTTTGAATACTCTTATCAAACCTATTATTCACCTTGAATATTTATTATATTCACCCTGCAATTCATGTAAATCCATGGTGGATATCTTGTGCGGTACAAGATGGAAAGACATGTGAATGCAAATTCGATATAGTCTATACAGCTTATATAGCCTTTGGCTATATAATCTAGCTATATGGCTTTGGCTACATAATTGGCTTCTTTTGACTTTTTACATGTGGCTTTTCAAGACCGTAAAGAGTATTAAGCAACGAATTAGATGCCTTCTCGACCTGTACTCGTACGTTTCGCATAGCAACTATTGTTTAATCTTTATCATACCTCACCTTAGCTACGTAACAGAAACTCTACCCACACTACGGGGGGCTAAAGTGCTATGACGCGGTCCTGGCCACCGCCTAAAATGGAAACAACATGGAAGCCTATCTCAACTCTTGTTTCTTGCACTAGGCTTGTTTTTATGTGTGGTTCATTGTCCGAGCAATTACTTACAAATATATATACATAGATATCTTTATGATAGTAACAAATATTGTTACAGCGGTTTTATTTAACATTTAACACTAATCTGATCAGTGATCACCATTTATTTTCAATAGACTAAATTATAATAGAGATAATATTGCGGTTGTAATTATAATAACAAAGTTAAGGTATGTCGCGCCGAAGGAAATAAGTGTTCTGATGTTACTGAGGTGCTACCATTGATAAAAAAAGGCTCCATTCGATCCGATACCATTACGTCTGTATCGATCCAAACCTTGTATCGTATTTGTTTGTATCGATCCAAAATATCAAGGTCTTGTATCAAAATATATGATGTTGTATCAATACTTGTAAATATCGTATCGGATCGTGCATCCCTAGTCTGATCGATCAATCAATAATTCGTTCGGTACAATGATTAGATTTAGATTATGCAGATTAGATTTCCGAATATAATCAACACAATTTACTTACTTACCTGTCAGAAATTTAATTAAATCAATTATTATATGTAGCAAAAAAGTGGCGATCAAATTTTGTTAGTAGAATCATTTTAATACTGGTGGTATATTATTGAGTTAAAAATTATTAAGCTGATTTATGTCACTTAGCAAATAAATTAATTCATAGGTCAAGTAATGTGCTACCTACATATTTTAATCTCATTTCCTACCAAGATGTCGTTTCCGGCCTTCTTACAATACAATTTAGTTCCGACTTGAGCAAAACCGTGCATAACCTATGTTTATACCAGACGGTATGAAACGTGTTGCTTTCATAAAGTAAACGGAAAAGCGATAAGGCCGTCCTTGTCATTCAAACGCAACTGCACATGTGTTTGTGTGGAAATGTATGTGTATGCCTTGACCTTCCGCAGCCGGTCTGTGACCGCATGCTAAACAAGACTCGACGACCTACGGATACCTTCGCAATACAATAGGTACATGCTGTAAAATGTTCTAATTTGTCTAACTTCTTGTCTCCTTTACACGCTTCCCTACTGTGTTTTTTCACGCAGTTAGTAATAAATCAACAACAGAAGACATATAACGAAAATTGAGAAGAGTGAGTTCAAGATTTATTAATCAATTATTAAAACAATTAGATTTTAAAATCGAATGTTGCAACCTTCAGGAAAGGAAGTAGCGTGAATATTAATGCTACTGTGAAAATACAAAACGTAGAAGTACAAATAAATCAATATGGATGTAAATCACTAGGGGGTTTTGGGCCATAATCCACCACCCGGGTCTGGTGCGGATTGGTGGATACACATACTACAGATATATTTTTATAGCATGCAGGTTTCCTCGCGATGTATGTGATAGCACGTAATAGATTTGTTCTTTGAAGAAATTCTTAAACAATTTCAGAAAGCCTGAACAGCGTTACGGAACTGCTTTTGTTTCATATTTTGACCTTGTGGAATGGCTAACCGAAATACATGTTTCAAAAAACTGGTTCCACCTGTTTTTTTTCCAATACCTGATATATCGAAATTCGCAGATGTGTTTAAGCGAAACATGTTTACCACTTTTTAAAATTTAGTTAAAATTATCATAAAATATCTTAATATGTTTGTCGTTTCATATCATATACATAGTTTTAATTTTGTTTTCCGACTCTCAAAGAAAGTGTACCTACGAGTTATGATTAATAAGTAACACTGACACAGACTCTGGTATTTGAATAAACGATCCCACTTTCATTAGAGGTTCACAAAAAATGTGCCGACTTCCGGTTCAAATAGCTTTTTTGTTTCGTTTCGTGAGTGACAGCGAAAGCAACCTCGCATTATGGAACACTACTCAACTAGTATTCAGTGTGTCTCCACGGAAAGAGCATCTAATATTTCGTTCCCATTATTTTTGTTGTCATCCTGGGGAGGGGTTTTAACTACAGTTTTTTGTTTTCTTCTTTGCAGTTACATTTGTGCGGGCCACACGTGTTTGCTCGCGGTGTGATGACTACGGGTGACTTTCTTTTGGTGATTTTTCTTTATGGTTCGGGTTAGTGGCTGACGCCTCGATTTTGCCAGTCAGTGCCAGTGTAGTTAGTGTTTTAGTCGAAAGTGCCAGTGATGTGACGGTCTATGGAAGTGTCAGGGTGTATTCGGAATGTTCACGAAACACGGCAAGGCCCCAGAGAGGTGGCGCCATCCCTCGCATAGGAGTTCGAAGAAGAAAAAGCCACCCCCGCACACACCCTGGAAGTTATTGATGAATTGCCCACTCGTTAGGAAATGCTTTGGTATAGTATTTTTTTTATTTTTGTTATTTTTCACTTATGTTTTGTGTTGTTTTTTTCTTTAGGAGGAAACGTCGACTTAAAATTATAAATCATTGAAGATTATTATTCATTATTCCTATGTTAAGCAATTCGATAAATTAATATTTAATCTGTGAAAAATTCTCTATTGGCTTGCGCATACTTGTATCTACAATTCACTAAATGCATGAGCTATGCATATAGTGAAGCTAAGCTATGCTAAGCTATGCTGTAAATGCTATACATAATAAATGCATGCATAATAAAAATGGCATAACTAAATAAATGGAATATATCAAGTACAAAGATTTTTCTTCAATATTTTATTAAATCAAAGACTCTTCAGAAATTTTGAAATTAAATAAATAGGTTATAGTACCATGAATTATATACACTTTTATATACTCTATAGATTTAGCTAGATATAGGCGACGGCAGTCATGATTCGGCAAAGAGCAAACAACAAATATATACTCGTATATTTAAGATAACAGGTTTTAATTTATTGAACAGTTCCAGGTACAGGGCTTGATTTAAATTTACATGTAGTTTTTTGAGATTTTTTTTTTAATATTTCCGTTTTAATACTTTTTGAGTTATGTTTGTCTTCTTTGTTTTTGTACTTAAATCCCGATGTTTTAATTCGTTAATGATATCGTATTAGTCTGGTTAGTTACTAAATATACAGACTTGTTTTACAAAAAATGATTTTCTAACGCAGAGACCGGTTTGTTTTGTTAATTAAAACAATACATTAAAATGAAAATTTATGTATTAAGATACATAAATTTTCATTTTAATGTATTGTTTGACATTTAATTTTTATCGAAATTATGACTTGTCGTCATTATCACAAGAAGGGTATTTTGATGTAAAATGGATTTTGTCTCATCAAAATTTCACATTGGCACTAATTTATTATTTTTCTTTTTTTATTTCTCATTTGAAATCAACATCTCATTTAGATCTGGCTCTTGAAGCAGTCGTATTGTCTTCGTTTTTAGCGCAGTATTCTTTGCAATTATTATTTTCTGCAAAATTTTGCAATTCATTGTTAAAACTTTTAATTATAATTTGTTTCTTTATTTATCAATCAGAACATCAATATATAAAATCTTGAATAGTAGAAAGTCGAAAGATAGAAGGTAATTTTGTAACCATAATGAATGAATACATAATTGTGGTTTTTTTTCGCTTTTTTCGCTCAAGTATTGTAGGGCTGTACTGTGTTTAAGCGTATCGTTTAATCTCTGACGAGCTGGCCGATGGGCGATGAACGTACCCGACCTTGCGGCGGCATTCCGCTGGCATCCCGACTGCCGACCGGTTGTTAGACCAGCTGCCTGACTAATCCACCATCTCAATACACTTTATATGGCATTGTCCGCTCTATCTTCTTTTTTTCTTTACATATTTTGACGATGTGATTCTCGGGCAAGTCTCTTTGTCAATTTCACAACTTGTACCTATAATATAGTTTTGTTACATTTGTTCTCGTTTAGAAGTTTAACTTCACTTACTCGATTGAATCGGCACTGGTCAACAGTAAATATAAATAAAAGGATTGAGAGTGGAATTTTCTATTGCAGTCGTTGTCTAGTGTCCCTACGGACTTATATTTCCGTATGTTATTATAGGTTCTTTCTCTTGTAATTGTACCATTAAAGTTTTTATCTTGAAAATTGACGATAGTGATTTTTAGTACCTAAGATCCTTTGTCTAGATTATTACAATTACGTAACAAAGAAGAATAAATTATTTTCTTAATTAATCACGAAAATGATGTTAAGTTTGATATCGGCGAGATTAATGGAATCTGTATTAAATTTCAAAGTAAATTTATTCACGTCAAACAAGATGCTGCTTGCGAAAAGTAATAATTACTGGCCTTATTATGAGTCATGTCTGTGGACTAATCTAGCGATTGGTTAGATGATCCCACTTGTTGCTTTGGCAATGACAACTAGTGTCCGTCAGGAGTAGTTGTTTCATTACTTTACTTTAACCACAGCCTCTGATGATTTTAAGGGTAGTATAACCTGACAGTAAGTAAGCTTAGAATTATACATACGAGTTGGGTTGGGTAACTCCGGAGTTAATGAATTAAAAGAGTTGAATCCGCGAGCGGACTAGAAACTTTAGTTACTCCACCGAACTGTTACTAAGTCCGAGGAGTTATTTAACTCCGAGGACTTACTTATTCTTTTGACGTTGTGTTTTTGGTTGGATTGTGGAGCGACCTTTTTTTTTAGGATAGGTGTATCAAAAGTGAAATCCCTTAATTGTTTCATTTACTCCTTACTACTCCGATCGTCGGAGATTTTAGGATAGGTGTATCAAGAGTGAAATCCCTTAATTGTTCCATTTACTCCTTACTACTCCGATCGTCGGAGATTACTCCTCGATGGCGCGACCTTTTTTTTTTTAGGATAGGTGTATTAAGAGTGAAATGCCTCAATTGTTCCATTTACTCCTTACTACTTACTCCTTACTTCCTTAATTATGAAGGGGAGAGTGCACGCTGCAATCCAACAGCCGCTGGGCGCACTCGACTGGCCACGTTACCCCTCGCTCACAGAAGACTACCTTGAAATGTACTGCATTTCCCACTTAATCTTATTTTCCTAATGTACGTACGTGTTTCGGTAGTGTGAGATGTGCCAGAGCCCATTCCCATCCTATCCCTCTCCATTTCCCCAATCCTTTCTCCAAATCCAGTCCTATATCCAAAGGTAGGCAGCGCATCCGGGGACGTGCCAACGTTTGTCATTTTGGATTAATGTTGGCATGTATCCCGGATGTCTATGGGTTACAGTACCCACTTACCATCAGGTGGACTGTGAGATTACTCCTCGATGGCGCGACCTTTTTTTTAGGATAGATGTATCAAGAGTTAAATTGTTTAATTGTTCCATAGAGCTTCTTTTGTTCCTTGTGCTTGATTACCCAGCACTAGCATCGATAGTGATTACGTAAAAGAGTTAAGGAGTTACTAAGAGGAGTTGGATTCGCAGGCGGAGTAGGATTAGGTGGGTTAAACTACTTCGAAAAGTCTTGATTACCCACCACTAATACGAGTACTTGTACCGTACTTCATGGTTCGCACCAGTCACCAAATTTTATTTTTCACGCCGGTCTTTGCCATGTGACGCAAAACGCCACATGCACTAATATTGAAATGTTAATTGTTTTTTGTTTCTTCTACTACGACCCAAAATATAAAAACGCGTTACATATGCGTAGCGCACAATACAGAAGAACGTTCTGTTACGTAACAATCATCAACTGGCCGTGATTGTAAAAAGAAAATCGAACACAAGAGTTAAGAAGCATTTAAGTATTACAAAGATCACCAACGGTCGACAGGATTGAAGGTGATCAACGACATATCCCTATTCAGTTTTTGAATTACTATGACGATACTTAAATAATTTAATATCCGTCAAGTACATCCTTATTCAGTTTTTCACCTTCCTATACAAAACACCAGTTAGATAATAATGTTTATCTAACTGGTGTTTTGTATAGGAAGCCGTGCCGTACGATAGAATTCCGAACTAACCGTCATTATTTGACGTCTGTGTCTATTATTATTGTGGTATGTGGTATAGCACAAGATGCACAAGATAATGAGCATAAGGAGGCCCACACCCAGCAGTGGATACTGAAAGGGCTGATAGCATTGCATACATTGTGGGCTATTTATGCGATGAAGCTAATATTTTGTTCGTGAAAACTCCCCTGTAGCGCTTGCAGAGGCAGTCTCTCATAATCGCATGTTTTATGTGCGTGAGACGCATTCAAGCATTTGTATAAAGTGTTCATACTGTTTCTTGTTAATTATTGTGTTGTAGTTTTGTAACTAATACCAGTACTTGGGCGTCCTTAGCAAGACCAGAGGAACTTTAATGAGAATTTAATGGTTTCGCCCCTGCAAATTTATTACTGTTGGCGCCAAGAAGCGGTACCTACTAGGCTTGCTATGTAACTTGGCGCCTCTTGATTTATTTCTGCTAAACACTGAATTTTAAATTATCAGTCTGCTCTAGAGTCGGATAATTTCTGCTTTGTACAAAACTTACTTATATTTTTATCGATATCTCTCGATCGATCGATATAAGGAAGAGAGAGTCCTTTGATCATTGTTTACCTTCCTGTCATCCAGTGCTAATAGTAACAATTCCTAAAATAATTCAGTAAAATTTGTTATATAAACGCGAAAATAGATCTTTTACTGAAATTTGAAGTTGCAATGACGTAAAACATCGTCATTCCTAATGAATCAAAACAAATCTATTCCTAAATCTTCAAAAGTAGGATAATGAGCATCCGGGGGCATGACAACGTATGTCATTTTAGACTGGTGTTGGCATGTATTGCTAATGTCCATGGGTGACAGTATCTAGTTACCGTCACGTGGAATGTCTGCTCGTCTGCCAACTACTTTCTAAAAAACATTGTAAATAATGTTGAGATAGAGATAAAAAATCCATAATAAATATGCATCACTTAAATGAAAATAGTGACATTACATTAGCGAAGTAATTTATCTTTCAACGTTTCATATGAAAAACAGTATTATGGGTCTTTGTGCCTATAAAAGAGCATACCTTTCCTAAGTAAACATCAAAGGAAATTGGTCCCCACACGTGACTGCCAAAGGTTTCGTATTGTGGCCACATTATTGGTATGGCCTAAACACATTATCTCTGCTTTTATGATCGAGCTGGTCCATATTACGCGGACACGTTTTGTTTGTACTGTCCATAAATTCTCGTAAAAAGTCTGAAGCATATTGAAATAGAGCCCTAATATTAATAAGCTTCGTGAAGCAGAACGAGGCTCATTCATCTGAAGCGAATGAAAAGATCGTAAGATGAAGTGTCTGATTTAATATAATAGAAATAATTAAATGAGCAGCGGGAAATACGGTATGAGCAGCAAATCGACGCGGACGGCAGCAAAGGTTTAGATTCTCTAGTGAAAATAAAGAAAAATTGTAGGAGTTGCACGTAGACTTAGCGATAACATTCTTAGTAATTTAAAATTATTTATTTCAGTTATTCAAAAATAGTTTAATTTGTTGATCGTGATTTGCTGCCCATTTAGTATTTTTTAAATATAACTGCTCATTTAAATACAAGCCTTTGTAATTATAGTTATATATAACTTATTAGTTTTGTAGCGATAAGATTATCAGCAGACAGTTTACTCGTTAAACATCTCAGCTGACAAGCTGATGTGTTTAAAAACTGTAGAGTTTGCACTGCGTAGGCCAGCCAGCATGGTCTTGAAAAGTATTCGCATTGTTAAGACATGACCTAGGTTTTCAAAAATCACGACAAACTACTTAGACCATATTTATAGTATTCCAGGGAAGGAAGAGTTTTTTATGAACCGCAATTAACTAGACAATTGAGTAATTCACTTACAGAAGTTGCTAGTTTGCCAAAAAAAACAAACTTTACATAAAATGGAAATTACTGTATTGAATTATCTGTGGTCACAAGTTCAGGAATTAAATAAAAATAACTTTTTATCAATGATTGAAATTGGGTGTCGACTTAATCCAGTAATAAATTCAAATAGCGGTGTTTGCAAGTGGAGTACTCAATTGTTCGTTTAGTTTCGTTATAAAATATCATATATCTTGGCCTTGGAGATGGAGATACATTTGTACCTATAAAACTGCCGTCTTACTAATAAATCAGAAGCTTACAAAGTTATGAACACCATAATTTCGTCAACTAATACATTCTTGGCGCGTGTACTCTGGGTAGACGACGATTTTTCCCGGATGAATACATTAGACTAGTTTAGTATTCGACGCTGGATTTTTAGATTGCGTTACCTTGTCGCCTTGAGGGGCTCATTGCATATTGCATGCCGTGGACACGTAATCAACTGGAAAAGACTGATTGGTGTATCCTTTAATTTGGATGAGATATCTTTACATAATTTTAAACATTAAAGAAACTGAATGCAATAAACGGTCATCTTATTTATCAGACTCATAACAAATTGAAAATTGATATTTGCTCGGTGCTAATTTTATTTTTAGTTTGTGACCTTTAGTTTGTACTCTTCCAAAACCATTGTATTAATATTAATATGTTTGTATTAATGTTTGTATTAATATCTACAAAAAGACCTAAACTGAACAGAACTCTGTAGACCTCTAGTTATAACTCAGTAACAAATGACAGAATCGTGTCGAATTTAGTTAATAACTTATAATTATTTACGGCTTGGAAGTATTACGTTGACTATAATAACATTGAAGGCCTCTAAGTCCATATAGATACATACGTATATGAACCATGATTTCGTTTATATGAGAAAACAATTTCTATTCTCCTTCGGATGCATACATGACCTTTCACGAAGACCTTGCGATTATTTGTTAACTATTAACATTGTCATGTCAACGACTCGTATAAATATCTTTTTATGGGTATAACATTTTCGTGTATAAACACATTTAATAACATTATTATCAAATTTGTTATTTGGTAAGCAATTTTTTAAATTTGCAAATTGACAATTAGCTTATAACTTATAATTCAACTTACGTAACACTGTCAAAATTAACTTTAATTGTGTAGAGGGATGATAAAATATAGTCTATTTAAAATTGGCTTATGAAATTCGCCCGTGTGTATTTGTACGCTGTAAACGCATAGGTTCAACTTTAGTGTGGGCAGCAGAATCAAAAACGAAAAAATGGACGGTGCACAAATTCTTATCTTAGTAGCAACGACACCTTCACCCACCACCGCAGCCTCGCCGTGACCACGGCTAATGTAACAACCGAAATATCGGCTAATATATAAAATAAATAAAAGATCGTTAGTAATCCATTTACATAATAATTATTTTGTTGAAATCCACTATTAAAGCTGTGAATAGGATTTTGCAAGATCGGCGGCGCGCCCGCATACCCCCTGGTTATGGCTTCCAATCCCGCAGGCCCTTGCGGGATCACGGTATAAGCGGGATCAAAATTTTTCAATGGTGCGGGATCTCGGGATAACGGGATCCCGCATTTTTCGATAAAAATGGTTAAAAGTAAGTAATAAAACAAAGCACGCTTAAAGTTTTAAATATTTATTAGAACCAGTACAAAAAAATTAAGAAGTTACAGGAAATTCACTTCACATTTTGGAAGTGTTTTCGGAGGAAACACAACATTCCCAACGTGTCGTCAGCCAAGCTACTTCGTATCTTGTTGGCAAGATAACCGGCAGCAGAGAGCGCGCAGCGTCCTGCGTCAGTGTCCGTCCGAGCGATAGCGCTCAGGAAAGGACTCGTCCGTAATAATTTTCAATCCCGCGGATCCCGCACTTCTAATCCCGCAGTGAGCGGGACTGAAAAATCATGCGGGATCTCGGTATTTCGGGATATCGGTATACCGAGATTGGAAGCCCTACCCCTGGTGTTGCAGGTGTCCATGGGCGGCGGTAACACTTACCATCACGTGGGACCGCTTGCTCGTCCGCCCTCTTCCCTATAAAAACAAAATAAAATAAAAATAATAGCGTATGTCTGTAAGAAATATTTATGTGTTTCATAGTCTTCAAATTTGAGCTATTAAAAATATAATAATAATAAGAAACTTTTCTGTTGCTAATTTCTATATTGACGTTTGGTTTGGTGCATTTGCAACTGTAATATCATATTGTGTGTTCAATAGATTTATTTGTGTTGTTCTATTATATAATCGCTAAATTCATCGCTTTCTTTTTTTTAAATTCTTATCGTATCAAATAAAAAAAAAAACTTCTTTTAAATCCATTCATACCAGTAAGTTGGGCTCTGAAATAGAACATTTTCTTCTTCGTTAACTCTGCGCAGGGGGAATTTTTCAACACAAACGTGCAACATTGGAGAATGCAATCAGCGACTGCATACAAAGTCCGGGGTTTTTATTAAATTCTGAATAATGGATGATTTATAACTTTCTGTTTTAAGATACTTTGTAATATTTCCGATATTGAAATATTTATAGCAATGATTTTAGAATATATAAGTTTGGTAACAGGTTTTTAAAGTACCTATTAGGTATGTACGAATATTTTAAAAACCAATCTATCCTTATTACCTTATAGAGTGCAGGCGTACCTTGTTATTTAATCACTGGGGGGTTTTCCGGCCATGATCCACCAAGCGGGCTCCACTTGTATTGGTGGGATGACACACATACTTTATTTTTTTGAAATTACATTTCTAGGAAATAGCAGAGGTAACGACATTCAAATTTTGAAAAAAATTGCGAACCTCTCAAGTTACCAGCTGAATCCTAAACTGCAATTAGTTTAAAATTTATTTACTCGTATACCAATACTCGTATTGGTCTAGACTCCCCCCCCTTTCTGCACCTTAAAAAATTCAGACTGTATATAATGACCGATATGACTGAGGCGAAATCATTTACTTTGGAGAGCTCAGGAGAGAGCACTAGAATAAATCCAGCGTTGCTATATCTATATCAGCATATAACGTTCCACTGCAGGGAAAAACCTCTCTAGGCCAGTTTCAGGCCATAACACACCACGCGTACCCAGCTCGTATTGGTTGATACACATGCACCAGACTTTTTAATTATCGAGTATGCGCGGTTTTCTTAACGATGTTTTCCTTCACCACCGAACTAGTGTTAATTTAAGAATTCGCACTTAAATAGAAAGTCTGTGGTACTGGCCGAGAATTTGAAATTAGAACTTCATGAATGTCTTGAATGGTGTCGGCTTACTATAGAATATCACTACCCCATCTCTTTCTGTGGGTGTCGTAAAAGGCGACTAAGGGATCAGAGCGGGTGCCACATGCCCCGAGGAACTACACCACATCTAAAGGAATGGACTCGCTAATCCACTTGGCCTGCGTGGTGTTATAGGGCCTTACATCCCCCATGCACAAGACAATGTGCATGACGAGGACCATGTCCCATGTGCATTGCATTGCATTAAATGAAAGTCGATAATTCAATGGCAGTTTAGACGAGAGAGCGTAGAAATAGAGAAGACAAAGGTAGACATTTGTGCCTGAGCCTAAATCACGAGTAAAGTTTAGTGACTGAAACCACTCACCGATGAATCGAAAACATCTCCCTTGACTCCCTTCACCACTTTTAACGAATTTTTACAATTGATTATAGGGCAATTAGATATTTTTGTCTTATGTAACAACGACGAGCAGCGCAAGAAGTAGGAACTTAGCGCGACACACAGCTTCGGGACACACAGCGAGGGACAGTTTGCGTTATCTATCCCTCCCTCTATATCTCTGGGAGAGGGCATGTACCAACCTTAAATATAGTTCGTATTTCTTTTAATATAGAGACTTTTTCTTTTGCAATATACTCGTAGTATGGATGTTGTTTGTTGTTCGCGGCCCACACACGCCTCTGTAATTATATACAGTTTAGCAGTATGAGGTTAGTAGGACTACTCTCGATTCTTGAGAACACTATGGAGATTCGATACGGATCGATGCAGTCTCGATTACAAACAGCAATAACATATCAGCGTGGCTACTATGGAATGGCAGAGCAATTTAATTGTATTTAGGGTCTACAGCATTCTACAAATGAGTAATTTCGTAATCATTTTGGATTCGGTTAAGACTTTGATGAAGATTTTCCAATTTTAAATTTCGTTGTTTACATGATTCTGTTTAAATAAAAATTGCTCTAACCGAAACTTAACCCACATTTTTGCTCATCGATTTGCTGCCCATTCAGGTTATTCTGTTGATCATATAATTATTTGTTAATCACATAACTATTTGTGATCATATAATTATTTGTTGATCATATAATTATTTGTTGATCATATAATTATTTGTTGATCATACGAGTATAATCGTTTGTTGTTCATATAATTATTTGTTGATGATATAATTATTTTCTGATCATATAATTATTTGCTGATCATATAATTATTTGCTGATCATATAATTATTTGCGATCAGATAATTATTTGTTGATCATATAATTATTTGTTGATCATATAATTATTTTGCTGATCATATAATTATTGCTCAAATTAAATTCATGTAAGACATTTATGTGATATATTTAAATTATACTTACATGTTATTATAGTGGGTACCAAATAAAATGTAGATCTTACTACGGTAACATTTTAGCATTCAAATTACCCCATTTAAAATTTTAACGCTAATGAAATATATATTGAACGTATGCCTGCGTAGGTTGTACCAGATATTTTGTAACCAAAGAAGTCATTAATTACAATTTGTGTTGCAGTCCGCTATAACACAAATTTAAATTGTGTGGCCTACGCCATTTGTTCCGTACATTAAGTGAAAGCGTTCATTCATCTTTTAGTAATTTATGCATGGTCGACCAAATACTAAAGTGTGTCATCAACTTATCAGTCATCACTCATCAGTCAACTAGGGCGTGCAATGTGTCTCATATTTTGACAAATGGTAGCTAATAAAGCCCATGACTGCGCGAAGAGGAATTAGACCTCTTTTTATTAACAAGCCCAATATTTTCAACTCAGTTATTTTAGGTTTCTCTTAAGATTCGAAATTTACTTAATTCGGAAGTATTCGGTGTGTCCACATGGCTATGATATAAACATTTGTAGTTATTGATGGGTCGATTAATCTGTATCTGTATAGCACCCATTGTGGATTACAGCCAGAAATCAGGATTACAAAGAGCAGGAACAATTGAAATACTTTTTACTCGGTTGTGGCCCGCACTTCACTATTCTGACAATTCAGTATCAGACTCAATGCTGTCGGGACCAGATTACAAAAAAGAAATCTAGTCCCCGACCATTTTGTTTCTAATACTGCATTGTCCAAATAATGAAGTAATATAAAGCACAAAAGAAACAAAACAGTTAGTGTAAGCGATAAATATGCAAACTTCCTTGTTTTTGTATTTTAGTTTATTTCCGTGTATGTATTGAAATGGGTTCATACAGGGTTTGGGCGCAGTCGGAATTTTGTTTTTAAATAACTAATTTATTGTATACAAAATGTATGTAGATGCAAAATTATTGAGATACAATATAAAGCTGAATGGAAGCTTGTAAATATGTGCAACCGAATAGAAGTAGGAGAAAAGGCAGCAAAAGCGCATGTGAAAAAATATTTTGGTTCCACTAAACAACACATTCATAAATACATACATCCAAAACACACGCCCATATTTTCCGGGAGCTTTTAGTGCTTTGTTTAGACTGTTTTCAATAGCAAATCCAGCGCGGGTTTCATTTTTAATGAAAGTGCCGAGATCGCTAGAAAATCGCGAGATCGGGTTAGTAGAAAACTTTGTGTACTCGTATAGTTGAGGATTATTCTATACAGAATATAACCGAACTTCTACCAAAGTCTAAAACTATGGATTCTTCTCACGAGTCTCAGTTAATTGGCAATAAATGTTACGTATTTTTTTTTGTAAAAATATTACTTTGTTGGGCGTCGTATTTAGCAAATCTGTATGGGAAATTGGATATAAACTAAAAAAAATAGACTTGCAAGAATCGATTCTCAAAATTTCCATATCAATGAATTCGATATAAGTATTCTTGTAAAATATTTACTAATCATCATTTAAGTTGAGAATGCCTCCAGGCATTAAGTTCGCCTTTTAAACGACTAAGTGCAATATTTTCAGGAACGAAACCCATGGTTTCCGATTTCGGGAAAGGTTAAAGCCTAAATAATTTAAGTCACAGTTTTGCATATATGTATTAGTAATTACCAGTTTATATTTGTGAAGATTTCAATATTAATTGATCTTCAATTTTCCTATATTATCTAGCCAATTTTAAGCTAAATTCTAAAAAAAAAACACAATTGCTTTAAATTCAAGTCGTTGCTTCAAAGCTCTTATTATATTTTGATGTTTCATATTTTTTCAACTGCGTACACGAAATAAATCAAATCTGAATATAAAATTAATGTTATTTACGGTCCCAGCAATTATTGTCCCGGTGTAAATAAATTTTTATAATTAACAACCATTTATTAAAGTCTACAAGGACAAATTGCTGTGATGTCCTTCGAATTTCGTGTTTGAAATTTGATAGTCATTATTTTTCGCACGGTTTTTCTCTTGAAAATATTTTTTTTCGGTGGTATACGTATCAAATACATGCGAATACCCGTTATATTATTTTTAACGCAGCTTTGTAATACACAATATTTTTAACACACATAAATATACTGTACTTATTATCGCTTGTATTACTACTTTCTTCTTATTCTAATAGTATTATTTCTCCTAATAAATTTAACTACTTTATGTGTATTGTATCTATATATACCGTTGTATATATAGTACATCATAATATATAAAGCGTAAAATGAATGACATACGAGTAGATGTTTTCTTTTCAAATGAACGGGTTCTGAGCACGTATGCTGTGGAATTCTTAGAGAAATCGTTGTCGGTTTTTATAACTGTAATGTCCCTTCTGTTATGTTTAAATAAATAATACATACATATCATAAATCTATGATTATGATATGTATGTATTATATAATTACGTATACTGTACACCATCTATACCTGTGAATAAAATATTTATTTTCTCTGCACCAAAAGGTTGTTTGGCAGAGATCGCTTTTAGCGATAAGACCGGCTTTTGGTAATTTTAGTTTATTTCCAATGTCCAATTAATCTTTTATTGTGTTAGGTTGCGCAACAAAGTGTTATCTATACTATATACCGAACTAAAATTTAAACCATATTTGCCTCGTATACCGAACTAAAATTTAAACCATATTTTTTCAGTACATGTTTCATAACCGTTATTGATAATCTTATTATCCCAATACACTTTTACGGAACCAATATTCAGGAAGAATATTAAGGTAATAAATAGCTCGGTCGAATAATAAATGGTTCCTATTATAAAGGATATTATGAAAGAGTTCGAGCGTCCATTCAAACCATTCAAGTGGGAAAATATCTATCAAATCGAGGCTCCTTACAGAAATAAGCATAAAATGTTTTTATAGTCGTGATTTTATATTTTTACGCAGGTTTATGTAGTATTACCCCGCGGAATTATTTTGTTTTTCCGGTAGAAATTTTAATAGGAATTATTTTATGAGTTTTCTATAGAAAGAGAGGCACAAGGCCCCGACAGTAAATGGGCACCACCGCCCATTTTTTACATGCATTAGTACAAATATTTTGTCCACTTGTTACCGAATTCCCTTACATAGAGCAAACATGGTATTTTCTCTAATTAGAAATTTAAAAGCGTAGGGAAACAAAAGAACCTCATCGGTTGCAATCAATAAAGTGTACCCTCAATGCCAAATTGGCAAATTCTCCTTTAAGATGCCGGAAATGTTCCGTAGTCTTTGGAACTAGATAGGGAGGCCCCTCCCTATCTAGAACAGCAAACATACGTCACTATACTCTGTTCGCGTTAAGAATGCAGTGACTCTGATTATTTTACCTCGACTACTATCTGTTCGCGTTAAGAATGCAGTGACTCTGATTATTTTACCTCGACTACTATCTGTTCGCGTTAAGAACGCAGTGACTCGTCACTCAGTACAGTGTTAATTTTTTTAGTAGTCGAGGTAAAATAATCAGAGTCACTGCATTCTTAACGCGAACAGAGTTTAGTGCACGAGTAATTTAATTTGTCCAGCAAATTGTGGTAGTAAATCGATAGCGGCGTATATAAACGTACAGTATCGGGCAATATACATATTGTGTATAAAGCACGTTGTAAATTAGAAAGGGACAATCGGTTAATGTATTGCTATTGTATTTTTTAAGGGATTGATTTTAAATTTGGTTAAAATGTAGTTGGGTTAAGTTTATAGATGGGCCAAATAAATCAGAGCAGTAGTTTCAAAGTTACAACGGTGTAAATTATTCAAAAAATCTCATAACTATTTAAGTCGTTGGATACAATTCGTAAAATTGTACAACTTTCATCTAAACATTTTTTTCTATAACGTACGGAAAACAGGTTAATTAATATGCCTTCCGACTAGTGTCCGTCATGACTTTTTGTATTTAAATTTATTTTGTCATAATTAATAATATAATTACCTTAAAGCCACCGCTCTGTAATGTCTTTGGCCCTCTCCATCCATAAGGGTAAGAATCGTGGCGGAAGGCGGATCCGTTATCCGTTTGCCGGTTAAACATTGGATCGTGTGGTGGGGATCGGCTGTAGAATAGCACCATTCCATCTCTTCCCGTGGGTGTCGTAAAATCAGCCTAAAGATACAATTCCGAACTCTACCGCAGGCTGCAGGCAGCAAACCGCAGGCGGCTCTACTGGTTTCTATAGTTTTCTATGACCCTTTTTCGGAACGCAGCGCTCCTCTCGCCTGCCGTCGCGGCAGTAAACCAGTAACTCCAGTGTCTGCCGGTTGCGGTCTAGTTCGGAATTGTACCTTTAAAGATAACAAAGTCGCTTCCTCAAGCCCTGAAGAACTACACCACCTCTAAAAGTACTCTTTTAGAGCAATTCCACTGAATTGCCAACCCGCTTGGCCAGCAGCGTGACGTTTTAATTCCATACATTTCTCGTACACGAGATAATAATGTGTATGAGGCTACCCATGCACAGTAGTGGACGACAAGAGGACTAGTTACGATTTACGGTACAAGTTTACCTAAACCCCGTAGTGATTTACTAAAGGAGGCGTGTTCTCTGCAGAGTGGACCGTTAAAGGCTGATATCTAAACGTTTGCCAATACCAGTGATTCTTGTTCAGAATTTTATCTTTAAATTATGAATACGGTTTCTAATTAATTATAAATGTTATAGATTCCAGTTTAGTCTAGATTTACGTCAACAGTAAGCTCATTTATTGTATATTGTGAATAGTTAATGTATTGTTTTGATCGCTACCTATTGGCATTTACTGGTGACGCATCGCCAATGCATTGTCTGGTTCACTTCTGCATGCACTATTGATAAATACCATACGCACACGTTATTGTATGATATTGCAACAGTTTGACATCATACAAGTTATTAGTATCCAGTATTTAAGTTTCTTTTGCTAAAACTTACGAAAAATTTAAGGCGAATTTTTTACGGTTTTTTAATTTTGAAAGCATTTAAAATGATTTTACAGATATAGAATGTATAGAAAGTATGTATTCCCGCTGTTATTAACACGAGGTATTCTATTTTAACATTTAATGAAATCTGTCCCAATTAGACGTTTTAGTTGTCTTTGACGATCGCCACTTCTTTTTTTTAGAATTTTTTCTTTTATGAGGGTTGGATGAGGTTGCACATTGAATCTTCTAATGTCCCACAAGACCTCCTAACTCTGTTGACCAGTCAACCGGTTCGTTGACTGATGCGTGTATTTGCCAGAGGGGTGCGGGGACAAAGGTGCGGGGGTGGCATCGATTCGCGATGATTTACTACCACAATAGAAGCAACGAACAGTAGTAAAGCTAGAAATAATCACCCACGCACGAATTTCGGAGAATAGGCATATTAAATTCGCACTACTAGAAGCCAGGCTATGTTATTATTTTCGTTGGTCGATATCAAAACTGCGTCCCAAAACTTGCGATTATCGTTATTTGACGATCTAAATATGGTGCACGTTTCTATCTTCATAATACAGAAAGAGATGCAGCATAATTTAGATTGTAAAAGATAATCGTGTACTTTATCATCGACCGTGGCCCAATATACGGAAACGGGATGTAGAACTTGCAATTCAGAACGGCGTTTTGTTATTTAAATTGCACAAGACTTCATAGATATACATGATGTATAGGTATACACAGCCCACTTTTGTGTATGAAATGGTTTTTGGGTGTTTATGGCAATCTACCTACTGTTCAATAAACTATATTGTGTTGCTACTACTACCGCCATTCATGCCTTCACAGCGTGTACATAATATTATGACTATTAATCAATGACTCTTTTTTTGTACCGAACACACGACTGCCGTTTGTTTTCCGTAGTACTTTCGCCTTCTCGTCAAGAAACGTTTCCAGAAACAAATGACTGCCGCTAACATAAAAGCTTGAAAAATATGGGTTACCAAATAAATGTTTGCTGGGATGACAAGAATATTTTACCGTTTTGGCTGACCGTACTTTAGTTGTTGACGTTACATTTGTTGCTGTCTATCCAACGGATTTACCTATGATTCTAAATCCAAGGATGACTCGACACGAATTTTCTTCTGAGAATGGACTCCGCCTTGTAACCAGACATTCCAAGTACAACTGTTCATAATACTCTGAAACCCGAGGAATGTGGAATAAATCAAAGATCAGGAATTGTCATCATAACATACTCGTATTTGCGACTCTTTCGTGTTGGATGTATATAACTACTGTATCTTGGAAAGGCGAGGGTGCACGCTGCAACCCCACGGCCGCTGGACGCACTTGACCTTATCTCACCCTTATCTCACAGTAAAATGTACTACATTTCCTACATATCCTATTTCCCTAATATAGGTACGTATGTGTTTCGGTGGTGAGAGAGATATGCCAGAGCATATACCTAACCCATTGCATTCTAACTTTTCTCCCCCCTATCCCATTGAATATAATGGAACAAAAGTAACTCATTATATTGTATATAATGGACCAAAAGTAACTCATTATTATATTATACTCTTATCTCCCCATGTCACTCCATCCACCCCAAGGATAATTGGGAGATGTAGTGGGACGAGGAAAGCCTCTCGTCGCGTTATACTTTCTGTTCCCTTTTTTCCCAACTTGTATCTTATACTTGTATCAGCTAGAATCAGCGTATATAGTCCCACTACAGGGCATGTTAGCAAGTATCGCGGAAGTTCATGACCGACAGTATCCACTTACCACTAGGTGGACTGTCCCCTCATCTGCCTCCTTCATTCAATTAAAAAATCTAACTACTATCACATATTTTCGTCTGCCTCTCTACTACTCATTCCTTCCATAGTTTATTTTTATGCGAGGAAATAGTTAATTTAAACTTGTAAAATATATCTTCTCTTAGCGTTCATTTAAAAACGGCCTTTAATGTGGACAAAGGAGCATTCCGACGGACATTTAGCTAAGCTGTAAGCTAAACAACAATACGTTACCAACTCCCGCTGTTGCTTTTAACAAGATTAAAATTTGCATAAATAACGCTTTTGTTGTTGAGAGGTGCGCAAATAAATTTTGCGGTCAACGGTTCTGATGAGACGGATGGTTTTACACAGAGTAAAATGCGGCACACAGAAAATACTTAAATTTACATTTGCTTAAAAAAGGCGGTGGAGAGTCTGAAGAGATATACGCTATTTTTCGTGTTAGACCAAAGGTGTAGAACTTCATAATGTCTATTCAATGCTATGTTGTCTGCATGTATAGACGTTGATTATATTTTTGTCATTTTGTCAAAAATTTGCGACGTTATATTTTGAAACCTATACTGAAAGGATTTGGCAAAAAGAGGGAATGTTTTCTGTGTTTTCCTTTCACATTTTCCCTATGACGATTTTTTGTAGAAAATAAAACAGGAATTTATTTAATTCAGTAGGTACAACTTATTCTATTTCCGCTGTATATTTTTTAAAACTCGATTACATTTTGTTATTTAATATAGTAATCGAGTCGTGCAGTGTTCAAATATTAAAACGATGGAAGTATTTATCTTTTGCTAACATTTTGTAAATATAATTTAAACTCACAGATAGTCTGAACGTTCATTAAAAAACAATATATTTCAAATTACTGTATTATCCGGTTAAAGAAATTATATTTATCACAATCTAAAGTTCAGTTGTTCACAAGTTAAAGGTATCAGAAACTATCGATGTTTCTAGATGCTTTCGAAGATCTATCTATGTAAAGCGCAGTCCGTTTTACGCCAAAAGTATTTTTTCTGCATGAAAAATACATAAGGTGTTCACAAAAATCGATAAGGTAATTGCAGTATTATTCTGACATGATTGCGTGACTAATATAATGTTACACAATGTCGAGAATTGTTTTTATTGCTTTTAATTATTATCTTGAAGTAGTTTTACTGTTAAAAATTACGATAAGTTGGTTATCTAGAAATCCTTTCCTGTCACAACATCTAATGAGCATGTGTATCACGTCTAGGCGATGATCGATAAAATGGACATCCACAGCTGTTAATTACCTTATCCATTATTTATCGATTATTGCGCATTATTATATCTATGAATGAACACATGGATAATCAACGTCTGTTACTTAAAATTATTTGTTAGGTACATGGATTTCAATTGAAAAAAAATAACTTTATGAACAGCTAGTATAGACAACCCAAGTGAAGCATTGAAGTGAACGACAGATGTACCTAAACGCAGTGTATTAGTGAAGTGCAAATGCAGTGTCTATGAAAGTAGGTATCGAAATGTAGATAGTGGCTGCGCCGTGTCGAGGCGCGCGGATGGAGTCTAGAGCGAGGTAGCGCCCGCATGGGGCAAGCGGCGAGCATGTGCCGCCTCCATGGATCATGTCTCCACCACAAGAAAAGTACGTATATCTGATAAATATTACGCAAATTGTGCTACTACTTTTATTTTTAGGCAATAATTTAAGCAACACGAGCTATTCACAGAATAGACAGACTTTAACGAACCTTATTTGATCTTTGGATCAGTTTGAACACTTGTACAAAAGTGTAAACTATATACGAATGGCACTGTGAAAACCTCGGTATTCCTAGAAGTTTAATTAATACTTAATTGCTGGACATGGAATTGACAATGGTACACAATTTCTGCATCTTTGAGTGGAATGAGATGGTGAATATTGCTAATGATCTGATGAAACGCTCAATTAATAACTTAGTATTTGTGATGGCTACTAAATTTTATATAAATATTCGAAAATGTGGTTTGACAACCACAAAATGCCGACTTCTCCTTCATATAGCGTTTTTTTTAATGAAAATATGATACAAAAAACATTATGAACGTTCTAAATACTTGTAAAATATTTTCTTATCTTTTATGTACATTTATACCCATCACTAGTGTAAACATTGTATTCTGTAAAGCTTGAAGATTAATTTATTATCTTAGGTCTTTCTTTTTAAGTCGACTTTACCACGTGCCTTTTAGATAATAACATTATCACTCATGTAGTTGTTAGGCTTTAGTAAAATAAGGTATTTGCCTCATTTTGATAAATTAAAATTAAATAAGTGTCACTAGATAGTCACTTGTCATGGGAATAGATCCGTAAAATCAAAATATCTTGAAAAAATAATGAGTTTATGGCTTAGAAGTCACGAGTTAGAACAAGACCGCAACTACTGCGCAGTCAGTAATACATTCATGCTTACAATCACACGTGAATAACAGAGACGGTGATAGTTCTCCACCTCAAATATTCTCTAATCATCTACATATATGGTAATTTTCTGATGAATTTGTAAAAAATATTTTTAATATAGATTAGTTTTATTCTATAGTTTGTAAAGAAAGACTATTTACACAGAAGACGGGGAGAGTGCACGCTGCAAGCCAACAGCCGCTGGGCGCACTCAACTGGCCTCGTTACCCCTCTCTCACAGAATACTTCCTTGAAATGTACTGCATTTCCCACTTTATCATATTCCCCAATGTATGTGTGTGTTTCGGTAGTGAGTGAGATATGCCAGAACCCATTCCCATCCTATTCCTTCCCACGTCCCCAACCCTTTCTCCAAATCCATTCCTTCATCAACAAAGGTAGGCAGGGCATCCGGGGGCGTGCCAAAGTTTGTCATTTTGGACTAATGTTGGCATGTATCGCGGATGTCTATGGGCGACAGTATCCACTTACCACCACGTGGACTGTATGCTCGTTTGCCGCCTTCTTTCTATAAAAAAAAGAGGTACGGGAACAGTTCATCCTATGAACAATTCTGCAATTGTTTATAGGATGATAAAAACTCAATGTTAACAGTGATCACGTGATAACAGTTGTTTATACTAAGCAAGCATATTCTTGACCGATTTTCTCTTCTGCATGCGTTCGAGAAAGTCCTTGTGTAAATGAGCCTTAATCCACAAAACATATCAATTTCAACTACAGTCAACTACCGTATTGGATAGGTGTTTATTATTAGAGATTTTAAGATATCTCTCTCTCTCTCTCTCTCTCTCTCTATCTCTATGATTGTACCCTCAACGTTTAGGATCGTGACTCTGCCGACAAAGCCTGTCGACAGTCGTCCTCTATGTGTTACGATCTTTGGCGTCATGGAGCGCCTTATTCACTGGAACATTGACTCTACTTGGCTACTTGGTCAGTCCATCGTATAGGGCTTCGCCCTCTTGGTCACTTGCCTGCTACTTTGCCCATTATCAACAACTTTTCTAGATTTTCTGGGCCTCTTCATGCTATAGGGCCAAAGTATTAAAGCATCCGGCGTGGGCATTCAGATGATAATCTCTATTCATTATGCATTTTTAGTTCCTTTAAGATGGATACATTCGTACGTCGGGCCGTCCAAGGAATCCTGATTTTAAGATATATTTATCTAAATTGTTGTAGTGGTAGTCAGATAAAACTGTATTAAAATGTTTTCGTCTTGAATATTTTATATAATTTCCTACTGTGAATTACCGTGGAAATTCAATTCAATTCACAATCCACAAACGATGTTAGCCGAATGAGTAATTGTTTCAAGTATCATTGACTTTAAACGATCTATTATGAAAAGAGCCGTGTCACGATACGGAGTGCCTGTAACCACATTACCCACACAATATTTAAATTGCACCGGTCGGGTGCCGCGGTCACATCATTAAGTAATTCACACTTCCATGTAACTCTTGGAAAGGAATATTCCATTATGTAATAATGTTAATGTAGTAATAGTTCGCTTTTATCATACTATTATATCAGCGATTATTTGAAGTCTGCAATTAAGTGATTTTAAAGTAATTTTTAAAGTAGAACTGTAATTAGGTCGTAAACAATCGCCCATACAATTACCTACAAACAAATTAGTAACGTAAGAGGGCTGCTTCTAAATATATACTCTTAAGTTTATTATACTAAAACATATAATTTAGACACATGACATCACAAGTACACACGTTTATACACAACAACACGTACATATTTATAACATCCAATATATACCTACATAATAATTAATAATAACAATCACACAAAATATACGTAGACTCCTGAATTTCCTACGATTTCCTGCAGGTATGTTTTGTGATGTGCGTTTATTCGAAACGTTATACGCTTAAGTTTGGCTGCATTCGTGTTGCTTAACAAAAATTTGTTTTTTAATTGGATATAGACAATGATTCGTGTAATTATTATTCAAATAAGAAGTGTTTGTTTATTTTATTATATATAGCAGCAGACACGATAAATATCAAGAGCGTTGGAGGGTAGATTATTAAGTGGACTGTAAATTTTGGGGGTTTTATTTATTATTTTCGATTAATTGCCGTAGCCGTACAATAATAAAGCTTCACTGACCTGAAAGCTGTCTGGTGCACCGAAGTCTTCTGCCGGCGCCGGCCCTTGGTTATCCTGTGTTGGCACTTAATGACACTAATGCACGCACAATAAGGGATTTAGCGTAATAAAATGGAAGATTAAATATAGTGTTGCGGGAAATTATATTTTTTATTATATTTGCGGTAATTTATGCAACTTCACGGTAGGAAGTTTTGCGTATGTATTAGGCCGAACGTCTCCGCGATACCTCCGCGATGCAACTGGTCCGTCGTCGTTCACAACGACATCTGTCTATATTTTTGACACCTCATTGACACTTGCTAATAAATCAATGAAACTAGTTCTTGACAAGCGGCGGCAATCAATCGCTCGTCCAAGGGTAGTTGTCATGAAGAGAAATACGAGGAAAGGAAAAGGAAATGAACTATGCTCATGTTGTCTGAAAGTGATAATTAAACTGAACTCTCAAAAAAGAGCGTTGTCTAAAGTTCCTATTGATAAATAATAGAATTAATTTAATTTATCGACTAGGGTCAAGAACTAAATAGTAGCATTTCCTAAGATTTCACGGAGCTCGCTTAATAGATGTTCGTACGTCAATCTCTATATAGCTCTAGAAGTACTAGTAAAATTTACTATTTCAATTTACTACTCAAACATTACAAATTACACCTCCCATTTCGCAATCATGCGATAATTGAAAATGTATAAATCTATTTTTATAGATCTATTTTCACTTTTCCACGATCTTAAACCAAGTGATATGATTCTGTAGTTATTAAGATATATTTCATATTTTTCGACTAAAATAAGGTTCAGTGGCTAATTTATACACAACTTGACAACAACGATTGTGTCTATTGTGATAGTGATTTATTAGTATCCTTCAATATGAATGATTCAAAAGAAGTTGTTCTCTCACTAGACGTCCAAGACAATTATTTTCAACACCTTCGATGTCACGGATAAACCGTTCATCGTTCTCAATCTCTTTTTACCTTTGTTTTGTAGTTCCTTTATGGCTTCCAAGCCTTTCAAGCGGCAGTGTTTCAAAGTAACTATTTGAATTTTAATATTTCAATGCTTTGTTCACACGTTTGCTGTTTTGTGTTTTTAGTATGCCTACCTAAATTTGGTGTTTGTTTCGAAGTGCAATGTTTATAGTATACGTTTAATCTACTTGCAGTAAGAATCCTGTTAAATTAGTTTAATAAAAATATAATTAGAACAAATCAACAAACAAACAAGGTAAGTACCGTAGGTTTAGAAACATTTCCTCAAAAATAAGAGTCGTAAATCATAAGCCCCAAGGCACGAATTCTTATTTTACTTGAAGTAGCTAGAAGGCCTCTCTTTATCCTTGTCTTCAGGAAAACTGGAGTGACTTAAATAACTTTTTTTATTTATTTGCCCTGAAATAAATCTTGTACTCGTATACTTACGAGTATATCTTGTTTTCGTATAATTTCCTAATGTGGACATCGTCCGACATTAAATATTTCATTTAAATAAGTCTATAAATTTAGTTAAGTCTCATTTTATTTATTTATTTTAAACCACATAACAAAAATAGTTATACAATATAACACATACATAATAACATCTGCCAAACTGCAGAGGAATTTGTCGGCAGAAATGATTCTGCTGACTTAAGTATTTATATGTTTGTCTATATTTTCATTCAAGTTCAATTCATTCATTCCCTTGCTTTATTTAAATTTATTTTATTTGAAATATTGTTTTATTGAATATTTGTCCCTTGTTTTATTTAAAATAGTGTTTTCAGTGAAATATTTATTTTTCACTTACGTGTATTTACTTAAATATTGCACAACGCAGAGAGACGGGACCTCATGACAACAAAGTAAACGGAATATTTAGAGTTTGGTCTCAAATCTACATAAAATTGGTGGCGCCGTAACATAAAATCTCTTTTATCTAATCTCAGCTTTGTTTATGTTTGCAGAAGTAAGTAGGGTTGTATTGTTACTGAGATGGACGATGTCTATTATAATATATTTTATGTAAACGACGTTTTAACAGCTTTTACCATACTCATCAAGAATTCATTTTGAATAGATGAATCGCATTTAGGTCACGTAGAATTCGGGAACATATGTGAAAGTACCATCGGTATGCTAGTACGTATATTCCCCTATTGAAGAAAAGCATCAACATTATTCTGCAATCGTGTGACGCAATTCTAAAATTTATAATAAGTATTTGATCGCGATTATATTTCTATCAATCTTTAGTATTATCGTTCCATGTTGTTGTTTTAATTCATGTTGTTAGATTAAATATCAATAATCATCGATGATTTCAGACAAATGATTCTCTACATTTTGTTTCTCGGCAAAATCCGTATTTTTTTCGTAAGACAAATTTTTATGCCAGCAGATAAATGACCGATCAACAAAATACTGCACTAAAATCAGCAATAAAATTCAATAACAGCAAATAATTTATACCATGTTATGCAACATGTTAACTACAAAATAATCCGAAAAGAAAAGCAAAAATGTTTACCAAATATTATATACGTATCACCATAATTTATTCAAAAATGTGACTTGTCAGCAAAAATCATGACTTGGCTAACGGCAAATTTAATATATATATATATATATATGGTTGCATTATTTCTATGATGTCTTCTATTTGCTTTCAGCACAATTATGTATATTTAAATATACTTCTGGATAAATTATTTTTTTTTAGATTCAGAAATAATATATTGTAGTTTCAAGTTTTATGTCCTAATATTTGATTTCGTGAAAAAGACTGTATTATGGACAGTAACATTATGGAAGCAAAAATATACCCATCCCATAGGTCAAAAAAGAAAACGCAATAATCCTTAGAAAAGTAAACCAGCTTTGATTTTGCAATAAAATTTGTTTCTTGTTTCTTTTATTAAACGAATTAACGAATTGTTAGTTTTATTAAACAAATTGTTTATTTTATTAAACCTCATTCTCATTTCTTGCCTCTTATTTATAAAACTTAAATAAACGAGAGAAAATACTGAAAGAGCGGCTCAACAATAATAGCAAATTGAAAGGTGCGATAGGTTTAGGTTAGATTTGTGACAATAAAGAAGGGGAAATAATTATTTACGCGTTTTTTAAACATCCGGGCGGTTACACTGGGCAGTGAATAATTAATTATTATTTAAGAGGTGAAATGATTGATTGGGCATTGATTGATGGCTCGCCAGTTCTCTGTGTTCGGTAAATGTGGAACGTCATTCTGGTTGTAGTCTTTCCTACCCACAAACGATTTGGCTGGTCTATGTTAGAAGTCTGAGACTCTAACGAAGCCTCAGGACATCGTGATTTTTTTTTAAATTTATTACAAACTATGTTATTATGTTATGTTATTTATTTTCTACTTATCCCAATATTTGTAGCGCACCGATTTCTATTTAGTAACTGCTCACGCGTTACTGCTCAATTATTCATTTTATCGCCCAATCTAATTTTTATTCATTGAAATATTTATTGAGTTTCGTTTCCATTTTTTACTGCTCATAAATTACTGCCTTATCTGTTAGTGTAAACACACAATTGGTTTTTCATACTGACCGAAACTAATATATCACCGGCCCTTTAAATAATAATCCTGAAGAAGTAGGAGGAACAGTGATTCCAAATAATTACTTTAGTTACTCAGTAATGGGTTGTTTTAATTTCAATTGACTTAATGATTTTATTATATTTTTATGGAAAAAGGCGGCAGACGAGCATACAGTCCACCTGATGGTAAGTGGATACTGTCGCCCATAGACATCCGCGATACCTGCCAACATCAGTCCAGAATGACAAACGTTGGCACGTCCCCGGATGCGCTGCCTACCTTTGCAGATAATGGAATGGATTCGGAAAATGGGTAGGGATAGGATGGGATGGGAATGGCATATCTCACTCACTACCGAAACACAAACGTACATTGAGGCAATTAATTTAAATTGTTTTAATAAATTTCATTTTTAACGATTTGTATATTAAATGGTTCTTGTTTGTATATATTTTCATGGATTTAAAAAAATAATAATATTAATTATTATTTTATTACTATTTTATTTACTATATTATTATTAATTATCACGATTTGCTGCTCGTTTAAATATAAATATTTTCAAATAACTATTTTTTGACAACAAATTATTGATTTTAAGAAGCATGGTTGAAGCTGAGTAGGTCATAATTTGCATTTATTAATTCATATTATTTGCTGAACAAATTAAAAAATAAGAATCCAAATATTAATATTATACATACCTATTTTGACTTTAATTGATCCTCTTAAACTGATGGCACATTATAAATTCCTATATGATTTTATTTTTTAGCTGTCGTTCATAGTTAACGGCTGCCTAAAATAGTAAAATTCTGCTAACAATAAACGCATTGTAAGCTGATAACGATTTGCTACAAACCTATTATGTTTGCTACCAATACGTATTTTATAGCTGACCAAATTCATATTAATTTGCTGTACCTTTAAATACATGCCTTTATTATTTGGTCATTTAAACTATTTTTCTAAATTTTATAACTCCGTTACTTATTTATCTCAAATATTGCTCTACCATTGTAGCGATTATCATTATCATTAATCATTTATTTAAACCGAATGTCAAAAGTAAGGAGAGGGAACGGGAAGTAATTCGTAGACTCATTTGTAGGCACTCCTCCCTCTGTCCGTGTGGAAATTATTTGTTTTATCAATAATAATTTCTAATTAGTTTTGTTCGTCACCTACTCTACGATACGGGCTATAACCTAGTGTGTTCAATTCGCTTTAAAGATAACATTATAACGTCGAACTTATATACATCGATCAAAAGACGCATATAAAAATCAGATCAAATTTAAATAACCGAAGATAATAATAATATGCTTGAACTCCTGCGCTGTCGACTGTCATGGATTAACAAATATATTATAAATGTAGGTATGTAAAAATCGTGATAAACTTTTTTACGAATAGAAAGCGAGATTTTCGCGAACACGCGATATCAATGTCGACTTTTTATATGTTGTTTGGAACACTATTACAAAGGTGTATGCCATAATTCAGTTGAGATTGTTTGAGAAGGTGAAACCTAAAATGACTGAGGTATTTACTGTATAAAGAATTTGAACTTTATTAATTTCATCAATTTTAACAACGATGGAGATCAACTTTAAAATTGATGAGAATCTTGCAGTGTCTTATAAAGATTTGCCTTAAGACTCAAAATTCTTTACGTGATTCATCTAGATTTTTAGCTCCCCAAATGTCCTTGGCTTATAGTTGACATCCGAAGACAGATGGTTCCTTGTATTGTATTCTATCCTTTGTCACCTAATCCTTTTGAAATTTCTGTGTTGTTAAGACTGTAACAATGGCTGTACACAATTTATGGCCATAATCTAGGTCATTGCTTCACTCTTTGCGGTTCAATTCATGTTTCACAGCTTAGCAAGTTGCATAATTAAGAGTTTACTTCCAAACATTTATGGTTCTCTTAAAATCTGATACTTTCATAATAGGGATCTTTTTTATTTATTTTCAATATATAGTGAGTTAGCACGTTTATAAATTATTTTTAACGATGCTATAGAGAGATATAGCATTGATTTTATAACACGAAACATTCAGAAGGAAAGTATTAATGACATGATCATCAATATTGATGTATGATCATTGCACTGTAAAACGTTTACAGACCCAGTGTCACGTGGATAGACACAGTTTACTGCGTTGTAAAACATGATCGATAATCGGAAGAGTTTACTGCCGGTCGTATAGTCGTGATCGCTGTGCCCACTTGCTATATCGAGAAATTTATCATCATTATTGCGGTTTACGGCCCTTTTACGGGGGTTTTAATATATTTTCCGTATCTGTCTCTTCCAGTGTTTCTCTTCGGCCTAGTTATCTATAAGTTATGGAGATCAATGAATAATAGACATTTATTATCTACTTTTTCATTTGTCACTAGCTATGCCCGGCCACGCGTTGCTGTAGCTGCCCAACAGATCGTGCTTACCCTGTTTTTGGGTAAAAAGCATGTTTTTGCCCTATGATAGGTCTATAAAAACATGCGCGTATTCTAATGCAACATTGTGTCAAAATTTCAAAGCAATCGGTGAAGTACTTACGGAGATTTAAGATTTTGAACAAACGAACGTTTACATTTTTTTTATTTATATAGATTAAACTGTTTATAACGAAATTCCTACTTGAATAACAAAACTTGTTGTTAACTAATTAGTTTCATTCAAACCGAAATTCTTTATATCCATTCACTTCGATATCAGAATGTCCACAGTTTTTTATCTATTCATTTGTGACAATGATATATTACTATGTAAGTGGTTAGCTAGCTGGACTTAGTAACTTCTAGAAATATAATACAATGATACTCCAAATGCTTCAGGACCATAACCTCGACGACCTCTTAAAAATGTTGAATTTCCAAAATGTTGAATGTCCACAATTCTGATTTTTAATTTCCCAGAATGTTGTTTTCCTAAAAGGTGTATTTCCAAAATGTGATTTGTTAAATTCGTACTGTAAGCAAAAATAATGATAGAAAATAGCGAATAGAAAATTTTACCTAGAAAGAAATAACAATTTCGAAAAACTTACAGAACAAATCCTATATGTGTGTTTATGGGTTTACAGCTGTGTTATATGTGTGTTATTTTATGTGTTTTTGAAGAGCTTTACAATTATTATATTATAAGTGGCCAGTATACAACAAAGAAGTCGTAATGTTCCAAAAGGCTAAACCTGACTGACCGGAGTCCGGGAAAACGACATAAATCATTAACATTTTGGGAAATCAACATTTCAAGAATTCAATGTTATGATATTTTCTTAGGTTTTCGCGATTACTATACATAGCAATTAAACAACTTTGAACGGTTTAAATCGCGTATATTTGACATTATTTTTATCCCGACGTTTCGAACACTTTGCAGTGGACGTGGTCACGGGGTGACTAATTGATTTTATTTGTCACTTGAGTTATTAAGAAATTATTTCGACTACCGTCTGAAATTTTTTGAACTACCGTCTGGATTTTTTAATCATAACATTCCCTATGCACGCAGTATTCAAAGAGGAGCATCGGTATCCGGATAAAAGAACACATAGCTGACATGAAGAACAGACGCTCGACCAAGTCTGCAGTTTGTGAACATGCTCTGGACAAACCCAACCATTACATTCGATTTGATAATCCACAAATCCTCGCTAGAGAGACCCGATTCATGCCAAGAATGTTACGCGAGGCTATTGAAATCA
Organism: Sesia apiformis; assembly: GCA_914767545.1. Classification (NCBI taxonomy): domain Eukaryota; kingdom Metazoa; phylum Arthropoda; class Insecta; order Lepidoptera; family Sesiidae; genus Sesia; species Sesia apiformis. The sequence goes on along the minus strand of OU611963.1, from coordinate 11,000,827 downwards.
AGAAACACCCAAATTTCAATAGAGAAGATGGTTGGCAAGTACCACCGGCTTGGGATCCAGTCATTAAATTAATTAAATCCCAAGGCCAACGCAATACTGCAAGACCTCTGGACACCGTGAGTGAATACTGCGTGCATAGGGAATGTTATGATTAAAAAATCCAGACGGTAGTTCAAAAAATTTCAGAGGGTAGTCCAAATAATTTCTTAATAACTCAAGTGACAAATAAAATCAATTAGTCACCCCGTGACCACGTCCACTGCAAAGTGTTCGAAACGTCGGTATAAAAATAATGTCAAATATACGCGATTTAAACCGTTCAAAGTTGTTTAATTGCTATTCAATGTTATGGTCCTAAAGGCTCCAAGTGTATGATGATCTATTCAGTTTCTTTTACTTTTCCTTGACATTAATGGTATTTTTTTTATAAGTATACGTAATACTTGATCGTGTTTGACCTCACTTTAGTTGCAAAATCATAAGTCGATGCACTCTATGCACATTTTGTCTTAAATCTCTTACGTCATACCTACGTCATTGTAAACTACGAAGTTCGTTGAACCACTGTTATGATCTTGAATATGATGATAAAATATTATAGATAAGTAGTTCTTCTATTGTTTCATTAATAATATTAGTGGTTGTCAACTTTACTAAAGACCTTTTCTTTGTATAAATCTTTAATCTGTTGGCCTTTTTGTTTGAAAACTGGTCAGTCATTTTACAGCCTTTTATAGGAATCGACGGTGGAAAGAACTTTACCGACATATTTTAAAATGTAATCATTATGTTGATATAATTTATAACATTTTATATTAAATGCGTACGTCGACTAAGCCTGTAAGTACTTCACTGTCGAATCTTGCTTTTAGACTTTCTTTTGTAAATTCTTCCTGAATTCTAGTTCACATTATTCTTAATATTTTGTTCTCTATTTCTAAGATTTTCCACCAAACATTAAAATAGTCATAAAATGGTGTCTATAATATTTATATTTATTATCCTTGGTAAATAGTTATTTTATTAGTCTTAGTGTTGTATCACCTCGTTCTAAAATTACGACCAAAAGTCATCTAATACGAATAACCCATTCAAAGTAATTGCTACTAATTCAACTTCTAGGTACTATATTAATTAAACTGTATTATAAAAATATGTAATTAGTGTAGTGGAATTAGAAAGCTACAATAACATTGGCTATATGGCTAGACTGATGCTCCGTTCCATTGATATAGAAAAATGATTTGTGTCGCAGATGTTACTAGATATCAAAGGATACAATCTGGAAGTAACCTATCGAAATTCAGTCAATAGTTCTTACACGATGCTATAACAAATGACAAAATTTTTGATATTAAGACCTAGTATATACCACTCAACTATTTATTCTAAAAATATTGATTATACATATGATGGGGCTTCCAAGCAATAAGTGTCAATCTGTTTCATAGTTAAGGGCAGATTATAAAACTGGAAGATTTTCCTAATCATATATAAAAATCAATATTTTTGGTAAAAAATGGAGTTAGTAACAAAAAAATCGAATTTAAAGGATTAAAATTTGTAATTTGTTTGTTAGCGTATATTATATTTTATCGTTTTCTATATTTCCTTTTATGTGACATATAAAAATAAATTAGAATTTAACGAATAGGTTGACAACGTAATACTAGAAAAAATAAAAATTCTTCATAATTTACACACGTCGTCCTTTGGTCTTTTCTAATAAACTTTGGTCTCTGGGTCTCAAAAGTTTTTTGTGTTAAAAAACGGCATACAAATATGTTTGTAGCATGGAACTGTAGACAATTAAGCATATTATGTATACAGGTATACTATACATATATCACGTTCAGCGCCAAGGCACCCACCAGGTGCAAAAGTTATGTTTTTTGTTGTTGTTTTATTGCAAAAATTGCTTTTACTAATCCGAAAATTACCTGTAATTTTGATACCCCTATTTTTTTTCTTCCGTTCCTTGTAATTTTGATGATGCACGAAATGGTACAGATGGCGTTTGTGTGGGGTACAAGTCTCGTAAAAGCCTACTTTCTGTACAATGAAGTTCAGGAAGAGTTCAGGAAGTAAGTCGTTGTAGAGATGCTTGAACAATATACTACGCGAACGCATCAGAAACAACAAATAACCATTGCTAGGTGTTAGTGTGAAAGCCCGTCGTCAACCACATACCTCTTAGTAGACAATATTTGCGGAAATCCAAGATTACAAAGGTTGCTGTGCAATCTGCGTGAAGAATGCCAAAGTGATTGATGACAAGATAAAATATGACTATGAAGCACGGACTATTTCTAACGTTCGCAATTGGTTTTAGTATCGCAATTATTATCTATCTATACCAATATAGAGGTAAAATTGTGTGTTTGTGGATATGTTGGGGGTAATCTCTGAAACTACTGAACGGATTTCAAAAGTTCTTTCACAAATAGGAAGCTACATTATCCGTGTCTAATATAGCTATATTTTATTTTGAACCTTATAACTTATAAGCTTGAAATTTGAAACTTATAAACGGAAGCGAAGCGAGGGCGGGTCGCTAGTATTGTTTAATACCACTTAAATTATTGTCGTAATTGTTTTAAAAATGCTCATAATAAATAAATAATGAAGTCGATTGTACGTAAAACAAAAGTATTGTTTTACGTTATTTAGTAATATTTTTGTCATTTTCCATCATTTCTCCAACCCACAAACACTGGCGTATCTCCACTACTGATTCGTCGTATAAAATGTCATCGTATGAATCGGTGTTTAATGTATGATACCGGCGGCCCTTGAAATGTCAACTGCGCGTGTATCTCTAATGATACACCGGCCTGTAACTAAAATCCTTTAGTATATCATGAATTGGTGTATCACACTGGCGGTGAGCGTGATATTCACAATGAATAAAATCCAAAAATTACATTTTTTCACCCTACTTAACAACAACTAGAAGTCAGCAAACACCTTAGTCCCCTTATAGTTAGTTAGTCGTACCACGCACACATAGTGATAACATCTACGATTTTATTATTAGAGTAGATAATAATAAAATCATTGTTGTTAACAGGTAGATGGAATTTCTCAGTCTAGCCACAAAGCAATTTAAACTTGCACCAAATTGGCTGCGGTGAAACGGTGAATTAGCGATCTCGTAATTACATACATCCAACTTCATTAAAATTTGTTAGTGTAATTAAACGATGAACTCCGTACCATATTTCTAATGGAGTATACAAGCAGTGGCGTGCATTGGTTTTGAAATAAGATAAACAGTAGTGATAGCCTAGCTAGGGGTTTCCTTACAACGTTATATATGTATTATAGGAATCGACGGAATACCCAACAAGGTGTTCAAAAGCCTCCCGATCCATCTGATCGCTCTTCTCGTGGCCATCTTCATTGCTGCCATGCGAAATCATCTCTTTCCAGTCGCCTGGAAAGAAGCCGTCGTCATCCCCAAACCGGGCAAACACCGCTCGGATCCCTCCAGTTACAGACCCATTAGCTTATTGAACACAATGGCTAAAATCTATGAAAAAGTTCTCCATTCTCGCCTGCTGAGTCACATTAACTCAAAAAAGCTTCTCATTGACGAGCAGTTCGGCTTTAGAGCCAACCACTCGTGCGTCCAACAGGTGCACCGAATAACGGAGCACATACTCCCGGGTCTCAACCAAAAGAAACCCTTCCGAACCCTAGCTGTCTTCTTCGATGTAGCGAAGGCCTTCGATAAGGTGTGGCACAACGGTTTAATCTATAAACTGTACCAACTAGAGGTGCCAGAAAGTCTCATTCTCATCATCAGAGACTTCCTTACCGATCGCACTTTTCGCTACAGAGTCGAAGGCACTCTGTCCAGCCCCCTCCCAATCAGAGTTGGAGTCCCACAGGGCTCCATTCTAGCATCCACGCTCTATTCCCTCTACACTAATGACATCCCCCTCACCCCAGGAATAGTGCTCGCCCTCTTCGCGGATGACACCGCCCTCTACGCCTCAGATAGGAACCTACGCATGGTCTCTCTACGCCTCCAGCGCGCAGTCACCGCCCTAGGTGGTCTACGCGGTCGCAGGTCTACGCGATGGTAGTATTCCGTTAGCGTTTCGTTAGGTCGCTGAAACATGGATTGTAGCTCTAGATTCAAATGGGAGATAGTTTTAACGTTCGAAAATCTCTCAATTAGAATCTGTTTTAGGTCATCCCAACGGTTGTGCTGTCTACAATGCACGTCAGCTGCGCTTGTTCCGGTAATATTATTAAGGGTGTAAACTAATAGCATGGGCTTCTGATCTTCGGAAGCTAGTCCGAATGCTGCGCTACACGACCTGACAAACCTATAGATTTGTTCTGGCTCGCTTGTGTCGAATGGAGGGATTAATTTTATTAGAGCGGCCATGTCTATGGGCATAATATCTAAGCTAGTCATGGGTTTGGATTCTTTAGACATTATAGCGTAATAATTGAATTAAATTTATTTAGTTTATTATAATATGGGGGTGAGTAAGTACCAAATAAGGGGAAGTTTAGTTTTTTTTAGACTATGTATAAACATAATAGTGTAAATATAAAATACACGCATAAATAAGAATTATAAATTAAAATTCGATTTAGGGTATAGGAATATATATAGGATATTGAGATGAATAAGTATTTGTAGGAAAATGGATAGATGTTGAGCAAACGAATTTAGACCACTTACCACAATAATAATATCTTCAGAATGTGCATGGTCCGGCGAAGTGTTTTAAAAGCCTGCAGCTATCGTGGTCACCTCCGTTGGCGATGTTTGTCCTGGAACGCGACCTCGTTGAACTTCGTCTTGATGCTTATCCTACCGACTGCGCCAAATTTGTTACGTGGTAGTGATGAAAACTTGCTTTTTAAAAACAACACACTATTTATTTACTTTCTTAATACTAATTTACAGCAATATGTGGAATGCAGGAGGAGGATGCTGGATCGAATTGTCCCGGTTTTTGGAGAGCGGGTGTATATATAGGGTCGGTGTGTAGGTTGGGATAAGGAACAACTCATTTACTAATTATGTACTAATGTACTATTAACTAAACATATTTACTTAGCTTATAACTATTACAAAAATAAGGGTTGCCACTACATACTAAGGGTTGCCACTACGTAACACATGGCCATTACTGAGAATCGTTGCGAATGCAAAATGAAGCTGACATGAAGCTGACACCCACTGAATATTGAATATATACCAGGAATGTGTGCTGTACTATAAATATTATTCTGGTAACGTAATGTGACACTGTCTTGGTAACAATCGCGGAAGCAGGTGATAACGGCGACCTCAGTGCTTATGAAAGCCAATTTATGTTAGGTCGCAAGGCTGGCATGGATCTTCCAATCTAAATGTGTAATCTAACATATATCCTACACAGAATCATCGCGCGAGCAACTTCACTGTGCGATTCCAGTTGGAAACTGCCGGCTAGTACGAAACAGTATCGGCTAGCGCAATCTTACTGATGAAGTCGTGAGATGTTTCGCTAATGTAAACATTTTGCATGACCAAACATAACACTTCGGTGTTGTGAGCAGGTGAAAAACTGTCCCGACTATATGTAGTCTAAGGCGACTTCAGTGCTTATGAAAGCTATGTATATTCTAATATTATTAGATTAGGATATTTCCTAGTTTCATCTAAATGTACTGACACTCTTTTTTAGTTCACACAGTACAGCCTAACGATAAATCTGCCTCGCCCGCTGTCGTGATGTTTTGGGTCATAATTACTCTCTTAGTCGTCTTGAGATTTTAATTCAAAGCGCTTAGACCCTGTCTTTCTTAGACCATCAAGTTTTAGTTCATTGCAAATGTTCGTAAGTAGTTACTTATGTTAAAAAAATGTAGACATGTCAGCATCGATTACTACCGTCGGTGTCTTTGGGAAAATTTATGAGAAAAATATTGGGAAAATTATCTCTACTGACATTTTTAACACAATCTATTTTAGACAGTTGAAAGTGAAAGAGATTTACGATGCAGCCACCTTTCTACGTTTTGCATTTAGTATTTGTAGTATTGTTTAATATTTGTTGCTCGAGGTCTCTTATAACTAGAAATGTAAATCTTATTTTGACTTAATTTTTATCTAAAATGTTTGACTGAGACATGTTTCGTAACATTTTTGCTTGAATTGCTTTACCAGAACGACATGAATCCGATGCTAGGTGCTAGTAATTTATGACAATAAAAAATTTAAATTAAAAATTAAAAACAATTCGTATCAAGATGTTTGTGTTTTTTATGCCATTAATTTTTTTCAATTTATATTATCATTTTAATAAACTTTGTTCTTTCTTTTTTATTTATATTATAACCTAAAACTTCATCAAAATTATTATTTTAGTTTGCAATATCGAGTCGAGCGAAACATTTCCATTCCATTGAACTTATGCAAAGTTCATTTTACATTGCACAAAATTAGATTACACCAATACACAGTAAAAACCACTAAATGGTATGCAATGTTAGTGCTATTCCCGAAATCCTACGTTTATCCGTGAATCATGTCGTCAACACGGGTTCCTGCGTATGCAATATTACGCAAATTAGTATTTAATGCTCTCGCTACAACACAACATCAGTTCACAATTTAATATGAACATACAAGATATTTCATACGAACATTTTCCTAGAAAGACTTTCGGCTCCACGACCACCATTCCTGACACTACCAACAAAATGCGTAGCACACGTAATTTTGGTACTTATTTTCAAGCGTTCATACTGTTTCTTTTAACTATTATGAGTTCTTTGAACTATGAGTTATAACTTGTAAATTTTGTTCGCAACACTGTTTAATAAAAACACAGCAGAATAGACCGCGGTAGATTTTTATTTCAAACTTTTATAAATAACTTATTATGTGGACTGTTAATAAAAAAATCTCATTCTTTGTGATGTTGTATTTTAAACATCGATAGCCTGGAATATTACAGACATTAAAAACGAATGAAAGTTAGAAATTACAAAAAATAAATCCAGTATAACGGATCGTTCTGAAAAAATATTTGATTTCAAGATATTGAAATTTTAAAGGATCTGTTCCCTTATTTTTTTGGTGCCATGTTGGCGGGTATACAAGAACTTAGAAACCTCCGCCTAGCAATAAAATATCCATTTGTTCATACTCGTATGTTGTTGTTGCTCTTTATTGAACCTATAATACGAAAGGAATACGAAAGTGCCAAGAAGCATTCTGTTGTTGGTGATAATAAAATTGGTTGTCCAGTAATATTACCGTTCATTCTCTTATTGTTTTTAAGCTGCTCATTTCTGATGGAACGAAAAATCAGGCATATATTCGTAAATTGTCTCTTGCTTTGCGGGCATTTTAATAAAATTCCTCGTATTCATCGAACATTTAGGGAACACGCGCAGAAGCACAGCGCAATAGGATAACTCGTAATGTAAAATTAATTTCCTGTTAATATTGAACAGCGTTTTATGGGATATAAAAACAAGCAGCTTTTACGAGCTCGTATATTTGAGCATGAAGTTATCGGGGGGCAATACACTCGTCTAAATCGATAAGCTATCGTACTCACGCACTGGTGTGGTTACGGCTTTGTGGTGATAAAATTCAATATCGAACTATGACTGCTTACACCCCAGAATCAGTGTGGTACTTGTGGTAGAAAAACTTCAAAAGGAGTATATCACTGTTTGTATATTATTTGCCTGCTGTCACATCTAATCTGCACCTAACCGCAAGCTGTTTTGATGTGGGGGTAACCGTGTGTGTCCACTGACCGACAAACATTGTCGCCAATACTCTTTGACTTGTATTTGTTTTTATGTATGACTCCATTTAGCGACGCCACATCCAAATACAGTCTTGTTACTATGCAACGGACACCGTCGCAGACTGTATCGCGTGGATTACAAAATATAATGCAGGACTCCAATGGAAAACTGCCAGCATGACGTAGTCTTATTCCTGAAGTGGTGAGAAGTTTTATTAGTGTAAATATTTCGCTCGACAAAACATGATAAGCGGTGCTGCTAGTAGGTGCAACATTGTCGCGGTTGTAGTTTAAACGTAAGGGCTCTCAACCAAGTTCTATCTACAAACGAACAAGTTATGTTACTACAGATAATCAAAGTTTTTATTATCTTAAATATAATAAATTTATTATTTTATACTTAGAAGAAACCCTCCTGCGTTCATTTTTTTTCTTTTGGAATCTTGTGGCTTTTCTTGTGGCCCTAATGGCCTTTTAAGAGTCACCGGACATGTATAGTTTAGGGCGAAGGCACTCAGCCAAGAGCAAAGCGTGTGTGCAGCAACGAGCCTAAGGGCTCCCCCACCAGTAAACCAGCGGAAGGAACGGACCTCGGCTTAGGGAGGTTGCTTTAGGGGTGGGGAGGGGGGTACTGCGGGATCGCGAGTCGGTGAGAAGGGCCCAGGCACGTGCCGATACCTGGTAAAAGTGTTGGCTGAAGACCGACTGCCTACGTCCAATTTCTATATAAACATAAATTCAAACTAAACTAAAATTCAAAAATCATGTAATTTTGCATATTTACTGCATATACTAACTGGTTTGTTTGTTTCGTTTTATGAATTACTGTATTGACGCCGTGTAGTCGTCAGACGTGAAGTAGTCGGGACCAAAATTAGTTATTTCTACAATTTTTTTTTTGTAGGATCTTCAACATAATGTCGCCGTTATTTTTGAGATTAGTGGAAAGATACGCGGTAGGAGAACCGATTGTCTAATGAGAAAGAGACGGCATTTAATTTACTGCTGTAATTCGACTAATCTTAGTAACGTTACTCTACATGTCTTGTTATAGAAAAATAATGCATTACAAATTCCACAATAGTTATGATGTTATGACGTTAGGAGTGGATGACCGAGAAGTGGGCGTGTGGGATGCCCTCATGCGTCACACATGACTCATGAAACTTAACTGGTTTCTATCCATTCTACACGTTTATGAGAGGATTATCAATCAGCGTTATCTTGTGACGTCATTATTAAATGCGTAAAACATGGAAAAATCTGTTACTATGTTGTATTTACACAATCCTAATAAACCTTTCGAACCTTTGAGAAATGCAAGTGGATAACCAGAAGTGTGATAATAGAAAATGACATCAGAAAAATTATATGTAGGTAGGTTATGTATCTATTAAATATTTTATGATAAATTCAATGTCATACAAAGTGCTAGAACTATTTATTTAAACATAATTATATATGGGACTTTCAATTTATTCCTGCTGTGCTCAGATATTAATTACACATTATTTATCGTCAACTTTATTGATAAATATTTTTCGTATTTACACAAGAGATATGGTACTTTTATTTTATAAAAAGAAGACAATTGCAAGTAAAATTATTATCTTGAATTTTTAAACAACAATTTGTACCTGTGCCAAGAGTTGCGTACACAGTACGATGACCTCTATTTGGGTCGGACTATGGTCGGACACCAGTTATGTCAAATACTGTATTGTTATGTAAGCTTATGACTGTTTCAAATTACAATCGTTCATTTTTTTATAAACTTAGTCATTAGGTGAAGACGTGCTTAAATTAACATTGAGATTTTCGCGTTTCTCTCACATATTTCACACATATACGCGTTCAGACCCGATTTAGAATATAAAGTGTGTACATAACGCGAAAGTTTAAAAAGAGGTATTTTAATTATCAGGATTGGGAGCATAACGACTAGATCTCAAGATGACCACGTGATCAAAATCTCCAGTTTGCATATTGACTAGAGATCAAGAAGACTGGTATCAGAATGACTAGGTTGATAGACGACTACGTGATAAAAAGTGTCCCTAAATGGGTCCCAAAATGACTAGATTGTGTATTATTTTTGCCATTACAGTTGTCTATAGTGTTATTTAGTGTGCGTTGACACTAAAAGAAAAGGGAAAACCGGGAATTTGTTTCAATAGCATGCATATCACTAAAGGTAAAACAATTTTGCAATCTAGTCATTTTGTGACCTAATCATTTTGGAAATCTTGATATCTAGTCTTTATGCTCCCGACCCAAATATCATTTAAATAGGTTTAATTGTGATACTGCATCCTATATTAAAATCATCTTACGTACACACGTCAAAATAAGTAAGTTTGCATCTAATAAGACTGTTCAGAGACTAGGCACTCAACCAACTCAGCTACGGAAGCTATGAGAGCCGTCAGTAAAATTTTGTTACACATTCAGTGAATCGGTTAACGTCGTATCCATCTTTGTGTGCGTGTTTTGTTGTACGTAATGAGCAAGGCCATTTGCCTGCTAACTTATCTATTTTACCATGTGTATATTAATTCGATGAGTGAGGCATATATAACAGAAGATAAACTTCTATTGTAGATTGTTTCGTTGTGACTTCAAAATCAGTCCAAAATATAATAATGACGGTGTCATGTCAGTTATGTTAGACACATTATTTTATTTAAACTTCATTTTATTAATCTATCTCTGACAGTCACAACTACTATACAATACAACTATACAACTACTATTCGACAATCTACTTCACAACACCGCTGGCTTGTTCAACAGGATTATTAAGTGTTAAATAACCATTCTAATAAATATTTATATTATTACATAAATAGGTGGAATTCAACGCAATAAACGACTAAATCTTGTGTTATACGCGAGGAAAATAATGAAATAATTTTCCTGTGCTGCTTATTATAACTAATATTACATTAATGTTATGTACGGTAACTCTATATCAGAGGTAATTTCAGTAGCATTATAATCGCGAAGTTCACTTGCTAACAACACAATTATTAAGTATAGAATATGCATATTGTGACATTCATTATACATATATTGAGTTAAAATATACCCAGATAATTTATATAATACTATGTTATATTGTTGGTATAAAGGATGATAGCTATTTTATGAAAATAATTAGAATACTATCGTATTTCATTGAACTATGTTTCATTCCTTGTTGGTATAATTCGTTCGTGAGCCATTACTTGTTTTATTTCATTAGCACTCTCTATTAGCACCGACGTTGTTGGTAGACACAAAAATAACTCCTTAACAGGTACAGTGGCATCACAATACAAGTGTTATAATGCAAACACACGAAATGTAATAATTAAACTTTACTCACACAGACATCAGGGCGTTTATGACTCTCCGAAGAAAGTACTTGGTGTCAAAGACGATTTCGATAGCGCACTTTACGTTTGTATGCACAATGTTACAATATACAATTTTACGTACTTGTTTCAAATAGTGGTAAATGTTAGGTCTTACATATAAATCTTAAGATTAACCAATGTCAGTTAGTAAATGTTAGGATTGAGAGAAAATTTTTTTTTCAGAATTTTACCATTTGGATTTGGCACAAGCTAGGATTTACCAATGACGATCGGTAAAAGTTGTTGTTGGAAATAAAATATGGTAAAGAAATGTATCTATATCGTACAATCTATTTTGTTATAAAACACTCGGATAACAAAAACACAAATACAGAAGAGAAATACAGTATCTTTCTAAACGTGCGTACACGTTGAAAGTTAACAATTGAATAATAAAATAAGTGACTAATGAACGGGAGCTATGACGAGGAGCCCCCGCTGCACACGACTTAGCTTGAAAACGCGGCATAAACGTCCCAGTATTAACGGTTTTCAACATTAGGATGTGTCTGAGGTAATACCTAAGATTTACCAGTTAATACTGGCAAAAGTACGAACTAAACAACTGTTTTATAAACCTTCGAGGTTTTATCGTTGCTACTTGGTAAAACGTAGGAATCGCCATTATTTGGGCTTTTCATCATCATCATCATCATCTCAGCCCTTGGACGTCCACTGCTGGACATAGGCCTCCCCCATTGTCCGCCATTTAGACCTATCGGCAGCGACCTGCATCCAGCGGGTGCCCGCAACCTTTATGAGGTCGTCTGTCCATCTAGCAGATGGACGTCCTCGGCTTCGTCCGCCGGTACGTGGTCTCCATTCGAGAACCCCTCTGCCCCATCGGCCATCGGTTCTTCGAGCTATGTGCCCTGCCCACTGCCACTTCAGCTTGCTAACCCGAGAGGCTATGTCGGTGACTTTAGTTCGTCTACGGATCTCCTCATTCCTGATTCGATCACGTAGGGAAACCCCGAGCATAGCCCTCTACATAGCTCGCTGTGCGACAGTGAGCTTATTTATGAGGCCTATAGTCAGAGACCACGTCTCGGTGCCGTAGGTCATCACTGGCAACACACACTGGTCGAAGACCTTCGTCTTCAAGCACTGAGGTATTTTGGACGAGAAGACGCTGCGTAGCTTCCCGAACGCTGCCCAGCCGAGTTGGATTCGTCGATTGACCTCTTTCTCGAAGTTGGACCTACCTAGTTGGACCGTTTGGCCTAGGTAGACGTACTCGTCAACAACTTCGAGAATCGAGCTCCCAACTGAAACTGGGGTGGGCACGACATGGACATTCGACATGATTTTCGTCTTGTCCATGTTCATTTTAAGGCCCACCTGTTGGGAAACTCGATTGAGGTCTCCGAGCATTGTGCTAAGATCCTCCAGCGATTCTGCCATGACTACGATTGACTACGTTTGGGCTTTTAAAGTAACATAAATCGAGATATGTCGTCGCTGTGTGTGTTGCGTGCTAAACATTTTCAGCGTTTGCGTGATGTTTGGTTATACATAATTGAAATACGCTTGTTTATCTAGTAATCGCAGTTGCCATCGCGTTTTGTTAATTGAAGGCCCGTACGTTTGCTTTTCACTAATTGAAACTGACAGGGAGCACGTGCGAACGTATAGTTACATATAATTGGATAGAAATTGACTGTGTTTAAGTAAAAGTCTACAAATGCTGAGTCTTCGACATACAACGTAACTACTGTTTTGTAAGACATCTTGGACCATGGACAAAAATATATGATAGGTCGTACAACACTGTCTAGTTTACTTTGTCTCAAACTTTAAAGTTCCGATTTCTAGACCTTGCCTTAGTTGAGTTACTCGTTGGATTTTGTCGACGTTTTATTACGGTAGGTACTTGTGATATATATTTTACTTTTGTTTTATTTTATTAAAAAAAACTTTATTTCACTTAGCCGTTCAAAAGGCGAGCGTAATGCCTTAAGACATTCTCTACCAGCCAACTTTTGACCAGAGAGGCACATTGAGAGATGCGATGAGAACAAAGTCCGTACATACAAAAGAACAGAATCGATCTCAATTTCCAAAGACTAAAATTTTAAGGTAATCAGTGCATCTGGGGAACGTGCTATAGTTCATCATTCTGGACTGATGTTGGCATCTATCACGGGTGTCCACGGGCCACAATATCCACTTACCACCAGGTGCTCGCTTGCCGCCTTCTTACCATAAAAAAATGTATCGTATAAGCCGCTGCATATATTGAGGTAATCGCACATCTGTGGTACAAACACAACTTCTTCGGATAAAACATTACAAAAGGAATGTATAAACAAACATTGGGAATACCAAACGTTATGGTGTTTTCCAACGGGATACCGAGAATCACAATATTATCATTGGTAGTTGCGAGAATTGTCTCTTTAGCTGCTAATTGCTTTTAATAAACAAACGGGAATTAATTATTCCGTTTCATAAACGCAGTATATCTTCATTTGCATGTCTTTAATAATCATTTGAATAACATCTATTGTTCGGGACATCCCAAACATACAAATAATTTTATACAAAATTTTTATATTGTTTAGTTTCTGAACATAAATCCATCTAATTTTATTGTGTGGCAACACTAATCGCCCCTTTTTTCCTCTCAACATTAGAAGCGTAACTTGTCTGCATAATTAATTCTAATAAAATGGAAAAACCAACAATTCTCGCATGTGTTTCAATCATACATCTATTAAATGTAGTTGTAAGCGTATGTATATAACATCTATGGAATGTATGAAGGAGCGTTGAAATTGTACAATATAATATATTTATATTTAAGCTTGGTAGCGTTTAAAAATTAGGTCGTTGCAATAAAAGACATTGAAAATGCGATTGATATTATTGTTATTTTTAAAAATATATTTAGGTATTTCTGCTAAAAACCCATATTCAAGATGGTTCAGGAATAACATTTGACTCCGCCAAAACCAATACTCAACCTGATCGAATAGCCTCAATCAGGTAATTTTCTCGGCTGAAAAAAAACTAGTTTATTACAAAAAAAATATCAAGCGTTATCAGTAGAGTAAAAGTACTTGTGTAATGGATTTTTAGTTTCAATACACGTGATATCATTCGGAAAATATGAGAACAATACTTGCTTCTTCTCAGCGTATGTGTACTGGGCGTTCTCGACAAGTGGCAGCATTGCTTTGTAGAGTTATGGAAATGCCGACACCGTGACCCTCGTCTCGCCGGGCTTTTATGCAAACAACGTCAGCGGCAATGTATTCAATGGCAAAAACTCCACACTTATGCTCAATATATTTTCCGAGGTTTAGATACTCATTTCAGTATCTAATGCTCGGTATATAACCCTACTACATTCCCCAGTAATTGCTGTGTCATTCCATTATTTTTTTAAGTTTTATTACCTGGGTTTTGTTTTTTTAAGTTTCTGCGTTTTAGTCAAATTATATTTATCTAAGACATGTGTCATATGTGTTGTCTTATATACCGCAACATGTTTAAATTTCTTTTCAAAAGTTTAAAAAAAGAACAAAGACCGCGAGCAGTCGAATTGGCGGGAATGAAAATCAGATACCTACTACTCTGTATTGTGGATGTTATGTTCTCATAAGTTTACCACAATTTTAAGTTGTCTAATAAACAACGAGTACAAGTTCGTTGGAAGGTGAATTAGATTTAACGCCACCAGACATAGCTGAAGAAGCAAACTTCTGTTTCTTGAATTAATTTGTTTATTGTTTCCTCGCAAATTAGAGAAAAATACTATACAAGTCTCGTCCGAAATAGCAATTAACGGCCTCGTTTATTTAAAAAGGACTCGTCTTCGCCTCGTCCTTCTAATATTACTCGGCCGTCAATTGCTTTATTTCGGGCCTGGACAGTAATGTACTATTATTTATTTGAACCGACGCGACGTTACATTTCAGTTCATAGAAACCAACAGTACATTCAGTAAAATGTTTCACTAAGAATTTCACAGCATACTTAGAACCCTTTTATTCCAGAAGAAAACATCTATGCCACTTCGTCTCCTAAATATTTTGTTAGTATGATATAATGTGAACGACCATATTATTAACATGTCTCTGTCTGCTATTAAAAAGGCTGTTTTCAAAGGATCATCACTACACAAATATGAAACGCCCTCCGAGTTCATTAATGTCTTGAAGAAAATGTCCATTTATGTGCTAAGAAAGGATCGGTAGATTTTCATTGCTCTTATGCAAATTTTAATAACATGCATTGTAGGTATAAATATTTAATTTAAAATATTTAACCCCGTGACTACGAGCATCCCCTATGCCCTAGCACCAACATTTGCATATTTCAATTACTTTCCAAATTTCCATTAAAATAGCGAAGACCCGAAAAGTTCGTGCCTTCCCGGATTTTTTTTTTCTAATTAACTTTAATCATTCACATTTTAACATGTGAAGCTTGTTGAAAGTAACTAAATAAAATGGAACTGAATGTAACTTTGTTTCAGCTAACAAACATGTACACACCCTACCTCTGGACAATGGTTACCTCTTGGAATCACGAGAGGTTTTGAAACCTGTACTACTAGTAAATGCTAAAATATAATCATATTCACGTACAATTGTCAATTACTCTTGTATAATTAATACTATTTTGATTTGTCATGTTTATACGATTAATATTCCCGTAATTTTTTTCTCGTTCGGTTTGTGATAGATACTTCGTTAGGTATTTATCTTGAGAATGCTTTTTGATCCCATTACAAATTTGCCCATAAAGTGAAAATAAAAACTAATTTGTTTTCCATTAATTCGTATAAGTCTGCCACAAAATCAAAGGGGCTAATACAAAAATTTTAGCGAGTCAGTGCACAGGACCTTTATTAAATAATGAAGACTAAACTTTTTACTAAAACGTTATTGTGTCTGGCGAGAGCATCCAACATTTTTTCTTTGTATAAGCTATTCCATAATCCAGTGAATATGTTTAAAGAATACAAAAAAAAGTATTTGTAGTGTGCTTGGTGAATTAAGATATCTTCATTTTATTTGAATGAATATATTATTAAAGATAAATAAACCTAGCACGTTTAGAATGTAATGAGCTAATTTTTATATTTATTTCTACGTACTTAGAATCTTTTTTCGTTAAATATACAGTAGGCGACAATATACTCGTATAATTATGATACCCCATAAATAAAGGGACAGTCGGTTTTTTCGTGGTGTAGAAAGTCTACGCCGTCATTCTCCATCATAAGAGGTCTTGTCAATCCCACAAGTCGTCGCACGAAATACAAATAAGCATATTTACCTTCACAAAGTACATACAATTTACAGTATTTTTTTATTTTATTAGATAAAGGTGGTAGACGAGCAGACAGTCCACCATCCATCTTCGTGGTAAATGGATAGGTAATAAAAGAAAGGAAAACATTATTAGTTTAGGTGCTATCGTCCATGAATATCTGCGATACATGCCAACATCGGTTCAGAATGACAAACATTGGCATGCCCCGGGATGCTCTGCCTACCTTTGTAGATTTGATTTGAAAAACTATAAGGAAAATGGGGAGGGACAGGCTTTGGCATATCCCACTCACTATCAAAACAGCCAAAAGTACTTTGGGGGAATAGAATAAAGTGGGGAAATTCAGTACGTTTTACAGTAGTTTTGCAAGACAGTTGTAATTTAACCAGTTGAATGCGCCTGGCGGTTGTGGGATTGCAGGTTGCACCCTCCCTCTCCATAAGAGATGTGAACAACAAATTTCCACTTGCCATGATCCCGACACATTTATAATCATAAATCGTCTCATACATGTTCGTAGGTTTTGGGAGTGTTCCCGGTGTGGGAATTGTGATGGCTATAACTGTCATCAAAACATTTTACTGCTGCCCATTATTTACCCGGGCCAAATCGTTAATTGGCTAATAAATAAACACAACGATAAACATCGGGAAACATCCATTAACCTGTATTCTAAACTTTATACGACACTACGATGGTATCGTGTTAACATCTCTATTATGATACAGGATATTACGTAACATCCATAATAATCCAGCCGCTGTATTTACAAACTGAGAGACGACTCAATAAAGATACTTGCAGTTTAGTCGCACGATGCTAAAGACAGCTAAACAGAACTATTCAGAAGTAAACACAATTATTATAGAATCCGAAAACCTCGCGTTCCTTTTTGCTAGAGCATTACGCAAAAGTCTTAATAAATTATGACGGCTTTTCATTGGATCTATCTTCAGTTCATTTTGTTTATTTCGATCAGTAACAAGTTTCAATAGTATACAGAAATACGAAATTATGAAAATTTCAACGTAGTTGCGGGAACCGACATAAAAGTAATAGCTACTTTTTTAACTTTTTAATCCGAAAATTGAGAGAATCTTCGCTTTTATTTATAAGTTTAATATCCGAAACGGGCTCGAACCTTCTTACAGGCGCTTTCAGTGTCTATTTACGCTACCCTAATGTTTCCCAAAGAGCCTTTACATCTAAAAGGAAAATGTTTGAGCAACCGTTTTTGAAAAGTATTAAATATGTTATTTTTAACAACACATTAGTTATATAAACTTCGATATTTGTTTTATTCCAAGTATATAACATTACAATATAATTGTATTGTTTTGTTTTCCTGTGTTGGGCAAAAGGCCTTTTCTCTTTTATGCCAGACGGTTCTGTTTAGTGTTGTGCTTCACCGTTTCATTTGTGTATTTAGGTCTTGCCGCCATCTTCTCGATGCCTCAACGTGGGTGTCAATGTTGTAACAACTACTCGGTGACGATTTTTGTTCATCTTTCCGCATGCATGAGGCAAAGGTACCAAGCTCAGTTTCATTTTAGCTTAACGGTCATAGCACAAACATGCGTAATACCGCAGTTCGGTGTTCCTAATGCGATCAATTCTTCTTATATTCGCTATGCTACGTTTCAACGCCAGTTGGCAAATCTTTTGTATGAACTACTGAGCTTTAATCAAGGGCCACGTTTATGCACCATAAGGTGGGGTATTATTATGTATACATATTTATAAAAAAATAAAGTTTACCTCAAGTTTTTGAACGCAAAATACCTGGGTACTTACCTAATTTTTCAAATATTTTATCGGTTTATACGGAAGTCTATTTTTGGTGGAGAGGCTTCTAAAAAATATACATCCAGTAGTCGAGAGACATACTCGTACACTGATGGAGTCGTATGTATGAAATTGGTCTATTGAATAACTGCTGCATTTGTTACCAGCCCGCATTTACGAGTATTATCCAGAAGATAACTGTTTCAAATTAAAAAAAATTAAAAGTATTATAAAATTTTCGTAATACTTAGGAAATACATATAACATTTAGGCGGAGATATGATTAAAGCACAGACTATATAAAAGTACAGACGGTGTGTCAAGGAACAAGGAACTGAAGCAGCCTGTGTGACTACATATTGTGTATGTGTCGCGTGTACTGACACACAGTCGGCATAGTTTCAGTTGGTCACTGTATTGAAAGGAGGTGTTACGTAATATATATATATATATATATATATATATATTTTAAAGTCTAAAAACTCATCAGCAATAATAGTTATTTGTTATACAAGAGTGCAAAGTTGCTTTTTAACCGCGTGCTCAATTTTGATGACCGAGCAAGCGAAGGATTCTAAAATTAGAATTAATCCTGAAATTAAAAATTAAAATTAAAAATTAGAATCCTGAGCGTTAGCGAGGGAATCAAAAGAGCACGAGGTGAAAAATCTTTGCACTCGAGTGCAACACGTAACTTTTCATCCCCCTATCTCGGAAAGAAAATGGCGCGCGCAAAGCAAATTAAAAAAAAAGTACACTAAGAAGGTTCCGAGTCTGAGTTTTTAACAAATTAATAAAGGTTGTATGATAAATTCGGCACCATGGAGGTAGAAGTAAATAGGTTTAATGATGTTTTGAATTCACAAACTTAGTGCCCACGATGTTCTAAATTCAATTTACTTTATCCTCTAGCGGATAAAAACGGCTTTTGCACTCAGATATTGAAGAGCAAAAATACTCTTTCCGAGATAGGGGGATGAAAAATATATTACGAGTATTTCCAATTAGCGGTGCCAGCGACTTCGTTTATATGAACTTATGATTCCGGTGCGAACTTCATAATTTATTTGGATAAATAGTACCCTAAATGTGCATTTGAGCAATAACTATACGAAGTTTCATTAAAATACATCCAGTGGTTTCTGCGTATATGAACTTGTGATTCCGGTGCGAACTTCATAATTTATTTGGATAAATAGTACCCTAAATGCGCATTTGAGCAATAACTATACGAAGTTTCATTAAAATACATCCAGTGGTTTCTGCGTATATGAACTTGTGATTCCGGTGCGAACTTCATAATTTATTTGGATAAATAGTACCCTAAATGTGCATTTGAGCAATAACTATACGAAGTTTCATTAAAATACATCCAGTGGTTTCTGCGTATATGAACTTGTGATTCCGGTGCGAACTTCATAATTTATTTGGATAAATAGTACCCTAAATGTGCATTTGAGCAATAACTATACGAAGTTTCATTAAAATACATCCAGTGGTTTCTGCGTATATGAACTTGTGATTCCGGTGCGAACTTCATAATTTATTTGGATAAATAGTACCCTAAATGTGCATTTCAGCAATAACTATACGAAGTTTCATTAAAATACATCCAGTGGTTTCTGCGAGATGCGTGTTCAGACGGACACACAAAAATTCTAATAATTGTTTTTTTTTTGCTCTCTATATCATCCGTAGTGTACACGGCAATGTCTTTATTTTCAAAAAAAAATTAAATGGTCATACTTGACTTTGTTACGACTTTATTATATTTATGTATAAGTAATTTGAAACTGCTCCAGAACATTCTCGTACATAATTCGTAATATTAGCTAGCATAGATTAAGTTGTATGCTTCAAATGGCTAAATTATTGCGGCCCTAGTGGCCTTTCAAGAGTCACCGGTCGTGTTTAATTTAAGGCGAGCGCAGAAGGCACTCAGCCAGGAACAAAATGTGTGTTGCAACGAGCCTAAGGGCTCCCGATAGCGTGTTCGTGACTATTACCTATGTTACTTGGAGGTGTACGACCTTTACAATTAACCTTTACCTGTTGATAGTATGTGTTGTATAATAATGTTAAAATAAATTAAAACATTTTATTTGTGTATACTAACAGGTAGTCGGAAACGTTCGCAGCCTTTTTGAACGTATGACTTTACCGTGCTATATTTCTGGCAACACTGATCACTTTTTTTGTAATGGCGGCAAATTGCAATTACAAATTAAAAGTTTTATCTTTTCATATTTTTTAACAATTTTAAAATGGAAGTTAATAAGTTAGATAATAAGATAATAAGGAAGTTAGATATGTTTTACAATTTTTTTTCGACAAAGATATGAATGCTTCTAGTGCTCGAAAAGAGATTTGTGGTGTTTACGGAGAAGATGCTTTATCTAAAACTACTGCAATAAAATGGTTCAGTCGATTCGGGTCTGGAAATTGGGTCCATTCGACTACCCAGTCGAATACCCGAGATACCGATCTCGGTCTTAGAATTAGTCAGGGTCGTATTTTATTTTATTGTTATTCTATTATGGTAATTTATGTTTTATAACAACTTACGACCAGTGTGTGTTGCCAGTGATGACCTACGGCACCGAGACGTGGTCTCTGACTATGGGCCTCATAGTCACACACTCGCTGGCCTGTCGCACAGCGAGCTATGGAGAGGGCTATGCTCGGGGTTTCCTTACGTGATCGAATCAGGAATGAGGAGATCCGTAGACGAACTAAAGTCACCGACATAGCCTCTCGGGTTAGCAAGCTGAAGTGGCAGTGGGCAGGGCACATAGGTCGAAGAACCGATGGGGCAAAAGGGTTCTCGAATGGAGACCACGTACCAGCGGACGAAGTCGAGGACGTCCATCTGCTAGATGGACAGACGACCTCATAAAGGTTGCGGGCACCCGCTGGATGCAGGTCGCTGCCGATAGGTCTAAATGGCGGACAATGGGGGAGGCCTATGTCCAGCAGTGGACGTCCAAGAGCTGAAAAGAGAACAACTTATGCCGTTTGCATAGAGGTTAGTTTCCAAATGCACGGTCTAAGCAAAGAAACTGTTCTGCGAAACTACTAAGTGTTTGAGAAATGGCATAAAAGTAGCCAAAAAGTTGGGATTAGAATTTTGAAAGGTCGGCGGCGCTCGCGCATACTCCTCTTTCCGCATCTTTGTGGTTTGGTCAGGTGTCCATGAGCGACGTTGACCACTTACCATCTCATGGGCTGTTCGTTTGCCACCTCTATAAAGAAGTAATTTAGTCGTGCAATACTTTATATATTCGGACGGCCGATTAGCTCAGGTGTTAATTGCCCTTATCTGCCGTCCAACATTGGTCTTCTTATTGACTCTCGCTTGGACAACTATTTGTTTAAAAACAAATGTTGTTTCCTTTTCTTTTTTTCATCAAATCAAAATATCAAAACTCATCACGTCATATTATGTCCCGTCAAACTTCGTAAAAGTGAATGTATTTTTAAAAGTCGGTCCAGTAGTTACTGGGGACCTTTTACATAAAAACAAAATAATCAAACTCTCACTCTCTCATTTTAATATTATAATCAGCGATAATATTTCATATATTAATCATTAATCTAATCAGTATACATAACTATACAAAAGTAATAAGTTATACCTTTTTATATTAATTGAATCTTCCGGGCTACTTGGCCGAGGTCTTCTGGAATCTCTTCTCTTTCTTCCAAACGTTTCGTCAACAACTGCGGTTGACATCTTCAGTGGCGACTGCGTTCACTTTCGGAGAGATGTTATCTCTTCGGCTTCTCGAGCGCAACTGACTAGACGACTGTGGCGCACCGGTATTTATAGTGGGCGAGGGTAGTTGTGATTGTGTGTGTACCGATGCATCGATATTTATAGTGGGTGAGGGTAGTTGTGATTGTGTGTGTACCGAGTCTGTTATTTCCCCTCCCCCAGTCGTAGAAGTTTTTGTCTCTCTTCCCCGTGAGCTTGATGTCTTCGGAGTACTGGATACCAGATATTACGAAGTCTTAGATTCTCTTCTTTTTTGTTAAAATTGTTGGGATGCTTGTAGATTTCAATAGCTTCCCTATTGAGACGGGAATAATAATGATTCCCGGTTGACAAGATCTTTGTGTCCCTGAAGCAGATTTCGTGGTCCCCATCCGACAAGGCATGTTTAGCTACGGCCGACTACTCAGTCTCTCCTCTTCGACAATTGCCTTTATGTTCTTTAATGCGGGGTATTGACACTCCGTTTTGTTGTGCCTATATACACTGACCCACAGGAGCATGGTATTTTATATACTCCAGTCGAGGACAACGGATCTCTGGGATCTTTGACTGATCTGATGATATTTCTGAGTTGGCTCGTAGGCTTGAAAATGGTCCTCACGTTTTTCTTTTGTAAGATCTTGCTGATGCGATCTGTTACGCCTTTTAAGTAAGGTAAGAACGCCCTGCTTCTCTCTGGTTTGGTGTCGATATTGTCAGCTTTTTGGTTCCTCTTTTTAGTTTTTGCACCCTCTTGATTTCGGAGACTGTGTATCCGTTGCTTTGAAGGGCTTGGCTTTTAAATATATCACTTCCGATTGTAGATGTATCGGTTCACAGATTCGTTTCGCTCGGTCCATCAGCGTCTTCATCATTGCTCTCTTTTGTTTAGGATGATGATTGGAATCTTTATGTAGATATCTGTCGGTGTGGGTGGGCTTGCGGTAAACTTGATGTCCCAGACTGCCATCTCCATTTCTGCTTACCAGTACATCCAAAAACGGAAGCTTCCCATTGCTTTCTTTTTCCATGGTGAATTGGATTCTTGGATGGATGTTGTTAAGGTGTTTCAGAAAGAGTTCGAGCTCTTCCTCCCCATGACTCCAGATCACAAAGGTGTCATCCACATATCGGAACCAGCACGATGGTTTTCGTAGTGCTCTTTCCAGTGCAGTCTCTTCGAATGACTCCATGTAGTAGTTGGCTACCACAGGACTCAATGGACTGCCCATCGCTAAACCGTGAACCTGCTCGTAGAAATTATTGTTCCACTTTAAGTAAGTGGTGGTTAATACGTGTTCATAAAGAGACACTATATATAAGTGTATATTGGCACTACAAAACGGAGTGTTAATACCCGCATTAAAGAACATAAAGGCAATTGTCGAAGAGGAGAGACTGAGAAGTCGGCCGTAGCTAAACATGTCTTGTCGGACGGGGACCACGAAATCTGCTTTAGGGACACAAAGATCTTGTCAACCGGGAATCATTATTATTCCCGTCTCAATAGGGAAGCTATTGAAATCTACAAGCATCCCAACAATTTTAACAAAAAAGAAGAGAATCTAAGACTCCGTAATATCTGGTATCCAGCACTCCGAAGACATCAAGCTCACGGGGAAGAGAGACAAAAACTTCTACGACTGGGGGAGGGGAAAAAACAGACTCGGTACACACACAATCACAACTACCCTCGCCCACTATAAATATCGATGCGTCGGTACACACACAATCACAACTACCCTCGCCCACTATAAATACCGGTGGGCCACAGTCGTCGAGTCAGTTGCGCTCGAGAAGCCGAAGAGATAACATCTCTCCGAAAATGAACGCAGTCGCCACTGAAGATGTCAACCGCAGTTGTTGACGAAACGTTTGGAAGAAAGAAAAGAGATTCCAGAAGACCTCGGCCAAGTAGCCCGGAAGATTCAATTAATATGGACACCGGTCGAGAAAGCCTACACTCCACTATACCTTTTTTATGAAGATGACTGACACCTTTTTGAAACAATATTGTATGGAATCATGGAATTTAAAAAAATGACATGATTAAATGTCATAACGTCTTAAAATAA
This sequence comes from Sesia apiformis, assembly GCA_914767545.1. Taxonomy (NCBI): domain Eukaryota; kingdom Metazoa; phylum Arthropoda; class Insecta; order Lepidoptera; family Sesiidae; genus Sesia; species Sesia apiformis. Next base: position 10,976,751 of record OU611963.1, on the reverse strand, counting down.
TATTTCATGATCGCCTATTGAGTTTATTTGTTAATTTGTAACTAAATAGCCATGAACAGTTTCTTTGGATGTTGTAGTAGGACCCAAACGAAAGTGCCAGGTATCGCTTGATGTTCTTACTGGAAATAGAATCTCAGATTATGTCTTCAAAGGCTATTAAATGTCACGCACCAGTAAACGTTGACCAGTAAACGTATTTTATTTTATTGAACTTCAAGTATTTAAGGAACTTGATGTCGTCTGTAACTGTTGATGTGATCTGTGCGCAATGAAATGGATAGTAAGCATGCCGGAGAGTAGCTTTGTAATCAATCGGCTTCGTCTAACAGATAACTGGTTACTGTGTCATCAGAGTCTATACACTGTCTAGGATTATGTACTCTGATGAAACTTGAAAGTTAAACTTGAACTCTGAGTGGTTTTAAGAGTTAACTATTTTACTTCACGATCACAGAAGAATACCACCATCACGTTTCGGAAATTTGTCTGTTTGTTTGTTTTTTCATCCTGTTCGTGAAAACATTATCAAATCGAGAACATAATAACGTTTTACGTAATAAAACGTTTCTTTTATAATACTAGTATTTGTCCAATTTAATCGATATATCCGAATATCGTTAAATGCACATGAATCAGTTTAATACATTTATGACGTTGTCCTTGAACTTCTTCCAAAAAGTCCCCCGAAGTGTCATCTGCGCCATTGAACAGCACCATTCCCATCCAATCCTATTCCATTTTCCTCATCCAGTAGAATCAAGATGCGGTAGTATGATAATAGTTTTAGTTTTGTTTTGAAATACGTCTTTAATAGATTCATCCAGTGCCATTCTGTCCCGCTTTCAGTCCCATGCCATGCATCATCAACTATAATGAAGGAAGTAGGATGGGCTGTTTTGAGATTTAATAATGATAATTAATGAGTTGAATGACTATTCCTTATCTTATGTAAAGTTTTTCCAAATTCTGATTCCTGGATCGCCAAATATAGACAGTGCATGTACAGATGTAATAACGGTTTTATTATTTTTATAGATGTTTATATATTACTATTAAACAGATTATATTTTACTATTAAACAGTCTACTTGACTACTACTAGCTTCAAAGTAAACTTTGCTTTGAAAACATACAAATGCTGTACTTCTCTAACAACTCAGCCACTTTGTCAAAGCACCACTAGCACTCCACCCGCTGTGAGAGAGCTAGTTTACCGACAGTGCAATAGTCAACTATTTAACCACGCAGTAAAATTAGAATACATTACTTTTCTGCTCATACATCTACCACGTGTAACGTGTTCCTTAACGGTCTTTCTCCATTGTTGCAGGTCTACAGCTGCGGAGCATAGAGGAGCCAGCGGGAGGCGCGGGCGGCGGCATGCCCGCGCCGACCTGCTACGACGCGGAATGTGCTCGCACCGAAGCCTGGCTCGATGAGAACCAGGAGTTCGTGCATGACTACTTCTTGAGGTTAGTTTTCACTAATTAACAAAGTCGATGACTCACCAGGACACCGGAGAGGCTTGTTCTGCATTTGCTCGTAGTAATTCTAATGTAAGCTGTATAATGTTCTGTTATGTGTGAGCCGTAATATCTGAACTTGACGTGCAAGTTGTACGTGGCTACGTAAAACAACTTTGTTGTTTTTAAGGTTTAACTAGAAACATGCTCTGACTCTTTTTTAAAGATAAACCTAAAAAAACATTACGTTTTTTTATAAGTTTTACTAGTTTCTTTTAGACTACCTTCAAATGTACCTACTGCATTTCTCACGTGTTTCGGTAGTGAGTGAGATATGTCAGAGCCCATTCCCATCCCATTCTGTCCTATTCCTCCCCCATTTCCTAATACTTTCTCCAAATCCATTCCTTCATCTCCAAAGGTAGAGGGCGTGCCAACGGTTGTCATTTTGAACTGATGATAGCATGTACCGCGAATGTCCATGGCCGACAGTATCCATTTACCACCAGATGGACTATATGCTCGTCTGGCGCCTTTTTCCTATAAAAAGGTATTAAATATGAACCAATAATGAGGTCCTTTTTCTTAGATGTTGTCACATTTTAAATATTGTATTGTTTTTGAACTTTTTATGCACGAGAAACTGATATACTCAATAGAGTTATAAGTTATAAGACAAGGTAATTCTGTTACTGTACAATATGTTACTGTTTTATTGTGTTTTTGTGTGCAATAAAGAGTTTTATCTATCTATCTATAATAATAACAAGCTATAATACGTCCTAAAAGGGTTTACGTCAAATACACGTGGTTTCGTATTATATTCTTTATTTCGGCTTTAAGAATCCTTACAAACATATATATGTAGAATGTCTCAAGCCTTTTATTTCGAGTTCATCCATCCCATTAGTTTTTTCATCGCATCGCTTGCTTGAAGAATTACCCATAATTGCAATATCCGTAGTATGACAAATTGTATTTAACTTTTTACCCTTTGTGTAGATTTTGCCATGTAAGGCAAGAAATGCCGCTAACTTTCTTGCTAATGGCACTATTATCTCCTGGGTGCGTGTAAGAATTTTAAAATCCGCTACATAAACAGAATGGAACTCCAAAAGGCTTGTTTATCATGCGTTCTTAATATGAAATAAGGTTTTTCAGTTGTTTGAGATAATTTAGCTCGATAAGCGCTCGAACACGAAGGCAGCGATAATGAACCTTAAGAACCTGAACAGTTTTAGACTCGAGGTCAAGGGTATAAGGGTAATTGCACTATAAAGGATGATTCACGTTACACCGTGCCGGGGCCGGGCCGTGTCACGGACGGGGCACGGTCAAAGATCTATAGTATACTTTTGTATGAACCATGTCATACTACACCGGGCGGGCCCGTGCTCCGGTTGGAGCACGGCGTCAAAATGTCGGTGGGTATTCTTTTCGCTGTCCCGCCCCGGCCCGGCCACGTCACGTCGTAACATGAACGTGTTCGCCAGGCGCCCGGAGGGCAATCGACGACGGACTATAGTGAGGTGAGCAGCGCAACTGCTAAACGGACGACGATAAATTGCTAGAATGTGTGCACAAGTACCCTATGGTTTATGATATGACTCATCACAAGTATCTTCTTTTTGGATATCTTCTTTTTGTAGTTCAAATTCGTGTTTCCAATACTTCGTCATCAATAGCAATTGTAATAGCTGCTAACTCAAGTTGTGAAAATTGCATTATAAAAATACACGTCTTATTATCACTCGAGCGAAAAATGGAAAATAATGAAAAACTGAAAATAATTTCTTATTATCGAATGGACATCGAATAGATCGACACTTGACAACACTCGGTACATACGCGAACACGGTGGAAACGTCACGGACCGTGCCCGTGCACGGCCCGCCCCCGGCACCGTGTAACGTGAATCATCCTTGACGAATGACTGACTCGGCCGGCGCCCGGCGCACGGTGGAAACGTCACAGCACGGGCACGGCCCACCCCCGGCACGGTTTAACGTGAATCATCCTTAATGCTCACAAGCGTTCAACGTTCGAGTTATAAAGGTTAATTTGCGCTCTCTCACAGCTCGAGCGATCAGTGCTAATTTTTACAATAATTCTTAAGATACCTACTTGCCACCAATCCCTGAAAATCATGATGAAAATATATTTAAAAATAACTAAGTTACAAGGCTTAGAAGTCACAAGTTAAAAAATGACAGACTACTGTGTTAATGACGTCATTACCACAGTAGTGTCATTAAAGTCATGTGTGACTTTAACTCATGTTTGACTCAAATATTTTTGTGCTCATATTTACCTAATTTTTTAATGATTTGATTTTTTTTTATATTAATTTGTTTTCCTTTCGTAACTACAGAAAAAGCCTTAAAACATCCGTTTATAGTCGAGTACTCTATTGCAAGATTTCATTGCACGATGTAAAATGACTGACAGTAAGATCTCATAATAGGCTCCCTTCTACAATTAAGTCTAAGCAATATTTCAAGTTAGTCGATTTTTTCTATGAAAAGGAATTCGAAAGTGTTCATAAGAAATAACCTTTTCTAATACCACATTAGGTGAACATTACGCTTATCGAACGCTCATACACATTCCTATCCCGCCTCGTAAAATTGGTTTCTAGCCACTTGGCCCTATAAATGGAATTCCAAGATAAAATGGAAATAATGGTTTTCGTAGAAATAATATTAACGGAACTCTTATGTGTAAGCGGTATTAAATTAAGCCTCTTTGCAGAGCAGTCAGTCACGTAGAATCGTCTCACAATATTATAATAAATAGTATTTCACCTTCATAAGAATTCGGTGCACGCACACAGATACAGACTTGTACGGGAATTCTACATGGCCAACATATGAAGCTTTGTCTACATCTTAATTATAACTAGGATTGATATTGATGAGGTCTTCGAATGGAGACCATGTACTAGGAGTCGTTGCGTGGATTGAATGAAAAAGTAACATAGAGAAGTGACTGAATGATAAGAACGAAAGATCGTGTATGATAGCTCGACCTTGAGGGAGGAATATATCCTGTTCTGGACATATACAGACAGTAAACACATCCAGTAGTGGCAGTTATGGTTGCTGTTTAACATAGTAGCTGTCACCATGCACGTATACTAACTAACAGATAAACGTTATCGCTAGTTTTGTATGTTGTCCGGATGTAGTGTTGCTAAAACTAGTCGTAAATGGAAACACAATTAAGACGTACACAATTATATGTTGGAGACAATGATTGTCAAATATTGGATTTAATTGAAACGTGATCATGATCTGCTATGTAATCATAATTTTGATGTTAAGGAGCACAGCACAATTCATGGGTATCTGTCACTGTTTCCTCGCTACGCTACCTCGATTACTTTGGTCATATCTATATTACATACGTAGATATCTGTACATGCCTCTACGGCTGTACATGAAATATATTTTTCAAATTTTTTGAAAATAATACTTTTTTGTTAAATATGCAGACACGGCTTTGTTACGATTTCATTATATGTATAGAAGATAGATTAGCTCCGATTGCCATCTGGAATTTGCCAGTGGCAGTGGCTGATATAATTTTATCAGTGTCCGTGAATCCTACCGAAAATACCGCACTGTATCATTACACTGTGGTTTTACCACAGATAAAATTATGTACAGAGTGGATGATTCCCGAAAATAAACACATGATTTCAATGAGCTTATGCTAATGACATTTAAATGTTGTGAACCAGTAGTAGGTACATGTCTTTGATCATCTAAGTGATGTTGGCAGGAGTTAAGTAATTATGCTAGAAAATCGAACTGTAATTACGAAAATTGTGTTAAATAATTTACGTAACTTTTACTTACTGACCTTTTCCAATCGGCCACCACTAAAACCGCCAATACTGGTGACCGTTCGGACAGAGTCATAATTTTATTCCCATTGACTGCCGGTGCTGGTTGACGGGAAAAAAAAACAAACAATATAATTGTCTAAATATTATTTTATACTAATAAAATATTTTTCTTACATTGTTCGCGTGAATTTGTGATTCCCGTAGGAACTCTCTAATCGATCTGAATAAAAGGTACCCTAAATGTTAGCCCGGCACATAAGCTGTAACTATGCAAAGTTTCATTAAAATCCATTCAGTAGATGTTGCGTGATGCACGTTCAGATGTCTATCTGTCTGTCTACACAGCCAAACATTCTAAAAATATTTGTTTTGGATTTGGCATCACTGCAACGATTTTTGTAAAAAAATATTTTATAACACGGCTGTTACGATTTTAAAGTAAGTATAGATAATTAAATATTTTAAATTTTACATTAATTATGAATCCTATTCACTCGCGAGTCGTGACTCCATTAGCATCAACCAAAATTAATACACCAACATTAATTAATATGGAATTATGTAATCTGCGTATTAATTATCCGTATTGATGTATATTAATTATGTTTTTTGTATTGAACATAATCGGTACTGAATGTTAATGCTTACAACATTTCGTATTATTAAGCATTACGAACGTGAGCTTAAACGGATCCTGTTTGATTGGAGGATTAAGTTGTACGTTACAATAAACACATTTAATGCTACGGGTATTCGTTTCATAATAATCCATTTAATGTAGACATGTAATTTGTTATGATATATCAGTTACGTGTAATTTAACTCCAAGGCTTTGTTGTTGTTGATTTAAAAGAAAAGATTGGTAGTATAATATATAAAATAATATATAAGATAAGATAAGGATATATAAAATTTTAAATAAGAAGTTATACAACGTTGTATCACTTAGAAATTACATTTTTTTAATAGAAAGACGATAAACGAGCATGTAGTCCACCTGATGGTAAGTGGATACTGTCGCCCATGAACATCTGCGATACATGCTAACATCAGTCCAGAATGACAAACGTAGGATGGATTTTAAACGTAGGATTTTGGAATGGATTTGGAGAAAGGTTTAGGAAAATGGGGAGGGATAGAATGGGAATCGGTTCTGACAATCTCAGTCACTACCGAAACACGTACGTATAATAGGATAAAGTGGGAAATGCATACATTATACGTTAATTGAAAGTACATTGGAAGATTTTTAAAAATCTTTCAATACTCGATACCTGTTTCTGAGTTCAACATTAAAATGATATATCGAGATTTAAACCGAAACACAGACATTAAAACTTTAAAAACTATGCCCTTGAAAGACAGTTGATTTTCACTTGTAAACTTAAATCCATAGCATCCATTATATCCATAGCAGGCATAGCAGACTATGCCTGCTATGGATATAATGTTTACAATTGATAAACCAACAACCTATCAAACTATTATAATCTTTGACCTTAAATTGTTCTCTTTTGTATTCGTGGTCCTATGGGGCTAAGCCACGCTTGACTGGTCAATAAAAAAGCCAAGTTACTTATTTATAGAAATAAAAAATAAAGAAAATAAATTTATTTGTCACGACAGACAGCACACATAGATTTATTAAAGTGGCGATTAAAATACGTACTATTATGTACGTATTTTATAAGAAGTAAGAAAATACGAATGTAAGAAAATACGCTTCAATTAAATCAACTTTATGCGTATTAGATAACGCCATGATGAATCACAAGCATCAACCGATAATAACAAATGAGGGTGACAGTTAGAACAATGTTGATTCTAAATTTGAATTTGTTTTGAATTTAGTTCAAAAAGTTCGTAATAGCATGGAGTTCGTAAATCTGTGAAAAAATATTTGAGTGCCATAAAAGCGTTCCATATTTTAGTTTCGTGTAACACGTATCGACATGAAATTCAATTATGGAACACTTTTTAAATGATTTGTGCACAAGTAAATACTTCGACTATGATTTAGTACATTGTATTCTCCTATTGCATGAAAAAACATTTTATTAAATTTGACCAACTTCTGCTGTCCCGATTTTTTTCTTCCAATACAATGAAATGATCCTTATAAGAAACTGAGTCGATCAGCATTAAAAAAAAAATTAGTCAATTTTATTCGTTTTTATGGACAACTCACGCTTGACCAAAAAAATTACTACGCTAAAATTGTTTTCACAAAAAAAGACTTAATGGTTCCTAAGACAGTTTCCCTGTATCTCTTATGGTTTCAGATTTCCCCATACTGTCCCAGTTAAAAAAAACACACTGTATAATAAAGTAAATAAAAAAATGTTACCATTTGACCACTTTAATCACCTCGCTTAATAACGACTCAGTCTCGTTTTGTCCTTTAGGACAATTTATTCAATTTATTGAAGGAATAGAGTTTTACAACTATCGCGAAAATTGTCACTAAGCTTGTTTTGAGAAAATTACAGTCATTGGAACGTGAATTTTCCGTCGCCCCTCTAATTGAAGTGACTTTGATGACCTAGCGACGTCGCTGGTTAATTCTACCTTGACTATCGTAAAATAATAATAATTGAGTTTAATCTTGAAGCAGACTTGAGTTAGAGCAAAAGTTAAGTCTCTACATACGTGTATTTTGTGAAACAAAAATAATCCTTCAGATATAAATTATAGTTCAACTAATATTTTGAGGAATGGAAATTAAAAATAATGGAAATAAATAAAACCATTGTCGAATTTTAAATGAATTGATTTTTATTTGTTTATGCCAAGAAATTGTAGCATTAGTGAGGATGTGAGTTACGAAGCGGAGACCTGTGCTAAGGCTACATAATTACAAAATAATGACGACAATTATACTTAGTATACCTAATATTAATGTTAACTTTGTGTAATGTAAGTTCCTAAAATGATTAAGTTCAGCTATCTTAATGCAGCTGATTTATATAATTTTGAAATTGGGTGTATTTTGAAACCATCCGGATAATTTTTCATAACTATTATATCGCCGCTGAGCGTGAATAAGTTGACAGCTCGTTTTGCAAATTAATCTGATTTATCATAATTTGGGCTACAGGCCGTCTTTATCTATGGCGTGAATTATTCATTATCTCGAAACATTTGACATTTTTGTTTTACCACACTTGTGAATATTAATCGACTTGCTCCAATATCAAAACAGGGGGCCAATTCTACTAATACGTACCGTTTGTGTATCAGTGTGAGTTTTAGTCAACGTACGACTTTCATTTAAAACCGTATTCTACTGTCATTATTAAACGCACGGAAACGAACAGTACGTTTAGTTGCAAACCGTGCGAAAACCGCTCTTAGAACATATCGACTTATTAAGTTATCCTTATTACCTAATTTAATATCAAAACAGATTATATTGATTTATCAAATTATTACCGTAAAATTTAACAACGATTTTGCCACATGGTATTACTATATAAATCTACTTAGATACTTTTCTTACATGAATAATTTGACAAGTCACCGGTGTGTGACTGAGCAAGTCAATTTTCTAGCAGACCATAAATTATTTAGCAATCTCTTTTAAATCGTCTAAAAGAAACACTAATTCAGTTATAAGAACAGAAATACAATTAAAAACGAATTTTGCATAAAAAAAATAAAAGTATTCCCCGAAAAGTACATAATTTTGACTTATCAACTTATTCACGCTCACCACGGATATTAGAAACACTAATTCAGTTATAAGAACAGAAATACAATTAAAAACGAATTTTGCATAAAAAAATAAAAGTATTCCCCGAAAAGTACATAATTTTGACTTATCAACTTATTCACGCTCACCACGGATATTAAGATTAATGCTTTTCTAACTTAGTTCCATTTAGAGTCAATAACGTGAATATTTAATTAGGTACGCCTGCCTATACTCGTAGTAGTCTAGTATTGAATTAACAACTCTGCACTCGTTAGCGTCTAACTTCGGAACTTGATTTACCAGTTGTGTCTAACTCCTTTAACGTTAATTCTCCTTAACGTTTGTTAGTTTGTGTTCTCAGTACGTTAGAATGCGATTTAACTTTGCATTCTCAACGAATTAGGCAAATTGCGTACTTCTTTAGCAAAAGATTTGTCTAAAAAGATGGCAAGTTAGACGTGATTGAATTGAATTGATACGCTCTGTTAAGTAGGTATATAATGAAAGTTTCATTAACTTTAGGCTTACTTTAGGTGATTTTTATACTTTGTTTCTAGAACAATAATACGATATCTATGTATGTTATTTATAGTATGTATCGATTTGTGTGTATATGTTAATGTAAGTATAATAGTTTAGTCTTTCACGTGAAAAAAATAAAAAATAATATAAATATTTGTATTTTATGAATTAAAAAATATCTTATTAGATACAATACTTGAAACATACATAATAATATATAAAACTATATTTTAAATACTTAATTAGACATGAAATATTAATCGTTGTAAAATAACTCTAGTTTATTAAAAATATATTTTAAATTAAATTATAAATAAATTGTAATATTTTCAGAATGAGCAGTTGCGATAATTCAATCTTATGTTATTAGAATTTTATCTACATTCAAGTCTTTCTCCTGAAATCAGAAATACCCCATCTACTTTTCCGTTTCACATTTCTCTATATCAGGTTGTCTGGAAGCGATCGTATTTGCAATAAGACGTCTTATTTCATTCTTAATATGTAATTTTTGTGTGTGCACATTATGTTATTTCTATTTATTTAATAAAGAAAAAATATTGAATACTACTTGACATAATATTATTCATATTCGTATAATATGACTGGCCTATGATCGTTTGATGCGAACATATTAAACACATCAATCAAAACACTGATTACAGACCAGACTAGTCGCAGATAGTTAAGATGGGACAATGAGGAAGTGAACAAGGAAAATTTACTGATGGACGTGACGAACATGACATAAACTGGGGTTATATTTAAAGTTATGAGTAAAGCAGAGCATACTGCTTACATGCAGAATAAAGGCATAAATGTTGGCTCTTATCGGAACGAAGGAGAATTTTCGACCTTGTTCGCCGGAATGTGTTTCCCGTTGCGTGATCTTCGTAATAAAATAATTTGAAACGAAATCAGCTTAACTGATACACGAGCTACCGTAAGCGTTGAGCCGCTACCGCCAGCGTGGCGTGTTAACGCCGTACAGCTCTCACGCACAAGACAATGTACATGAGAAGGCCCGTGTCCAACAGTAGACAACAAGAGGGCTAGTTACGAGTGAATATTTTGACATTTTCTGAGATATATGTATTGTCAGTTACCTTATTATCTTATTACCTGGGTTTCTAGAACCGAGATTTTAAGTGCGACTTGTAATCTCATCTCATAAACATAGAGTATCTATATTGCTGTATCACAAAAATCAGCTGTTAACGGTATGTAGCTATTTAATTAAACAGAATATTGAAACAAACTTTAACAAGTTTCCCTTGATCAGATAATGTCACATATTGCACAATCACTACAATGGCCACGTGAGATATAAAAGTAACATTTACGTGTGAAGCCCTGAAAGTGTGATGTTCTAAACAGTGTTATTGCAAACGTTAGAAACCTCAAACCACAAGTATAAGGAAATACACAGGAATGTTTCAAGGACATCGAACCCTTTCTCAAAATGGAAATTCTTGAAGCGGCATTTGTATACGAATAGAAGGGAAACGCCACAGACGTAATAGTTGTCAACCGTTGTAATTACATTCTTGAAATGTTTATTATACAGAATAGACGTTGAGATTGTCCAGATGTTTTTGCAGCACTTAGACGTCATAACTTCGGTACTTATAAAGCTACAATTGGAGAAAAAGTTATGGAAATTATAAATGTAAAGACGGAATTTAAGACTATAAGAATAAGCGGAATATAGCTGGATTTATTTTTCACTGCGACCCGATGAAAGCTGTATTTTCTTTCTATAGTTACAACATCGTATCTAAAGTTGTATCGTATCTAAACACCGTATCGTATCGTGTCGTATCGTATCTATTTATAAGATGTCCAAAAAACTTCCGAAACCTTCCAAAAAGCTAAAAAGAAAATCGAACTGTACATTTATTTGCGACAATGTTAAAATAAATTAAGCTACAATTAGACTTAGACCGATGACTAAGTCGCCGGTAAAGGAATGAGAATGAGAAGAGCAGAAAACGGAGTGTAGTGACGTACTTTGGGGGAAGTCAATATCCTGACTATAAATACAAGAACAGCAACGTAGAAAAACTTGATTTTGAGCTGTTTATCAAATAACAAACATGGGGATATGTTTCTTTCTTCCAATCTTATCATTTTCTAGTACAAATGGTAAAGTAAAAAAGTTTACATGCTGTTTACAGTTACTAGTTTACAGTCTGTGATTTTGTTCACAGACTGGACGCTGAACTATGAACCGAATGGAAGCTATGAGAGCCGTCAGTAATATTTTGTTGTACATTCACACATTGTTGTACGTAGTGAGCAAGGCCACTGGCTTCTAAACTTATTTATTTTTCCGTCTGTACCTCTTAGCCGATAGAAGTTAAATGTTGTCAAGTCGTTGTGTTGTTAAGTGTTAATCCGTACTTTTGTCAACAGGAAGGCGACGCGGCAAGTGGTGGATGCTTGGCTGGTGTCACATGCGACGCCGCCCAGTGCTGAGCTCGCGTCTCCATCGCGCGCCGGCTCGGGCTCCGGTGCTACAACACCTGTCAGGTATTGTGGTCCTTAGTGCGCTATTAGGCTGTATTTAGTGTTTGCCCGACTTTTAACGCTAGCAAAAGTTGAACGTAATTATATCAAATAGTACATCACTTATTTTTTTATTTTTTTTTAAAGGAGATTACTGACATATTAAAAATAGTAACAGTAAGTATAACAAAAAGGAGTAGATTTGATATTTTTTAATCTATACAAATATTGCAAAATTATGCTGTGTTGATGAACAACGACGTCAGTCGTGTAACCGCGTACATGACGTACGTTGTCTGTACGCTAACGTGCTAACAAAACAAAAAGACAAAAAAACAAAACAATTCACAACAAATCATTTGACAAAAGCTAGTTGACCCCCCCTTACTATGTACTGACATCAATTTACCAGTAATAGACTACAAAAATATAATCTAGGAAACAAATAAAGTATAAAATCGGAAACATACATAATTATATAAACAAAGGCATCCAAATATTGGAGGTATATAACATGAGGTATCTAAAATAATCTATTTTGAAAATAAGACAGATAAATTTAAATAAATTGTGTGTAACTATAAGTTGGAGTAGATTTTATTATTTTACGTCTAAAGCGGTGAAAATTCTGGTCGAATAAATCAATGGAAGACTGTTCTTTAACAGCTTCGTCAAAAGATCGACACATGCGCACAATTGTATTGAAATAGGAAGTGTTGTTCCTGTGTATGCCGAGATAGAAAGTGTTTGATGTACAATATTACGGATATATGTAACTCGAATTCCTGTGTTAAAATTACGATGTTCGAGAATATGAGAATGTACCAATGTACCAACCACAGTAGTACCACAAGAATGTACCAATGTACCACAGTAGAATGTACCAACTTGTGCAAATAGATTAATTCGTTGATTTTTCGTCGACGCGTCAACGTGGAAATCCCGAAATGTGCCTCCAGTTTTCGTAATTACTAAGTTGCCGTTGTTGGATATCTTTGGTATATGGATCATATCATTCAGCGCTGTGCTGACGAAATGACCGATAATCCGTATGCGCATAGCATAATTACACACGTGCGCATAATACCAACACAGCATCTCACACACACGTCCATTCGGTTAGTCACGTTAAAGTAATAACTGAAAATTAAAAGAGAATAGCTAATGTATTTCTCATTTCCTTAAGATGTATATCTTCCTTTTTTAGTAAGATAAAGTCTTAAAACAATATATTACACTGGATGAAACTAACATCTAACTACCTACTCAACATTTCGTAAATACATCCCATTATAGTGAGTCATCTGTTACCATCTGCAAGTCTGTAGCGTCACTAATGACTTGAGAAATGAATGTATCTAGCCACCCTTACGATATGTTACCCCATAATCAGCGACCATTTACCAATGGTGGCCAACCGCTTTATACAAGCAGTTATGCAATGATATACGAGTATGTGTAAAACATATTTGTACACTCTTGGGCTGCGTTCCAAAACGTGTAAAAATCGCTCTATCGTAATGTAATTATGATGCATTATTTTTATCTTCATAAAGAGGCGCAACTAAAGAGATGCAGCATGATTTAGATTTTCACAAAAACGAGTTTCCCACGTTTTGGAAACGTTTGGTAATTCACAACTATTATTTCATACCAAGAAAAATAATACGACAATTACAATTTACAATTTATTCTAGAACAAATTGCAAATAAAATATACAAATAATTTAACACATGTTTACCGATTTTCCAAATTGTGTCAGTTAGAAAATGCCGGATGTCAAATTTTGTATATTACATAATCACTTAAATATTCTATGGCGGTGTGATATACTATATTTTTTAATTCTTTAAATCCAGAAAGCATGCTGTATTATATGAATAAATAAACATTTTCTACTGTTTTTTTTTAAATTGTATCAAGGCAATTAAGCCCACGGGAGCGAATGCTGCGGACAATAGTTAGTAATATAAACGAATTGGTTACACTTTATTACGAACTGTGAATGTAGTATTATTTTACTGAGAACGTTGAATACTTCATCGATTTAAAATATTTGAATTGTATTTTTCTGACGTTTTCAAATTAGGGCAAGTCACGGCAGTTTAGTTTGGACTAACATTGAAATTCATCACAGCATAAATGCTTAATGTTTATAAAACATTAAGTCCGTCTTATTATGTAAAATACATGTGCAATAAAGTTTAAATAAATGTTTTTTTCTGGCGTAGCATAGTATGAGTGACACAATGTTAAATTACGCCCAAAGCTTAATTACATTAGATTAATACGTTAATTTACAGTAGATAAATCGCATGCCTCTCAACAATCTGATTTTAACAAACTGACCTCTTGTAAAATTTAATAATAACTTCGATGGGGATAAAACTGTAAGTTATTTGAGCTGCCTATAAATTGAAGGCTCAATTTTAGCTAAAGAAACATCTTTTAAGGGTTCTAAAAAATCGTCGCGACCAACTTTTAGACATCTTAAGCCCCTTCGTTCATTATCGTAGAAACTTTGTTCGAAGTCTTCCCTCTGAAATCTTGAGATCATTTGAACGATATTCGTGTCTTCACTGAAACCAACTTAACCATGTTTAACTTTCAAATAACATTTACTCGTACTTAACTCGAATTTTAAGGAATACGTTAATTTTTTGCTATTTATCTTCTACGATAATCTAACTCCTCACTTGTCTTCAGTTTTGCTCATCATTCTTTATCTACCTAGGACCTAGATGAACGCTTTATATACCTTTGTGAAACACTAAGGAACGATTCACATTATCGTAGGTAACATTTTTGATGTAGTCTGAAATTGTTTAAAATTTAAACCTGAGATTTTCTATACATCTAGACTCTTGTTATTTCATTTGACCGAACTAATAGCATTTATTACGTAAAACCATTTTTTTTTTTAGAAATATCTAACAGTAAATACTATATTTACATCCGTAATCACAATCAACGTACACATCCCGGCCAAGAGTAATACACATCGGCTATGATCGGCTAGCTTCGGTTTTGTAGAGCGTCGTCTCTGTCGTGTGCCTGTACGACAGAGACGACGCTCTACAAAACCAAAGCTAGCCAATAGTCTCCTTCTAAAGGCCAATGTGTATTACTTTCGGCCGGGAAACGTAATTAATGAGAATTAAACGATCTATAACATTATAATTTCTAAGTACCTAGATTTTCTTTAGCCAAAAACGATCTTGATTATTCGCTCTAGCCATGTTGTATATGGATTTGCATAGTTAGGGTATCCCACAGCTCTACTTTAAATTTCATTTTACTCAAAGTGTAGCATCTCTATTAACTCTAGACGCTTTGAGCAGACAAACTTCAACATTTGCGTCCAACAAACACCAAAAATACATTTTTCGTCTGAAATATGACATAATACAAGTTTATTTTAACAAAATGGCGCTTGGCGATGCCAAAACTGTTGTAGCACGGTATAAATAACAAAACAGTATGAAGTCTTACTCGAAATTTAAATAAAATTTACCTGAAATCAGATACGCATTTATACATCACACAAAAAAATCTATAATTGGACTAAGGACTATCTAAAAATCTAAGGTCGTCAGACCTAAAGAAAGTCGCTTGTAGTGATTGGATGAGACACGTACCATACCATTAGTTTATATATAACCACCAGTGTAAAGATACAGGGGAGACGGCGAGCTTTGGAATAACACCATTCCATTTGTTCCCGCGGCTGTCGTAAAAGGCGACTGAGGGATAGCAAAGCCGCTGCCCGCTACCACAAGCACCACCTCTAAAACAGTGGACTCGCCAGTCCGCTTGTCCAGCGTAGCGTTTCAGTCTTACATCCCTCATGCACAAGACAAATGTTCATGAGGAGGCCCATGTCCAGTACTGGACGATAAAGGGCTGGTTACGGAGAGATATAGGCTGTGGTATGTGTGATAGAAGTATGATAGAACAAAGTAATTATTTGCATTGTTTTTCGCACAATAATGTTAAGTCACCCCGTGACCACGTCCACTGCAAAGTGTTCGAAACGTCGGGATATAAATAATGTTAAATATACGCGATTTAAACCGTTCAAAGTTGTTTAATTGCTAAATAATGTTAATTACCAGAGAAGTGACAACGTGCGTTTTTTTATTAAATTTCCAGTGCTGTTTTTATATTTTCTTTCCGTTTATGGCTCTATTGTGGTTGTAGTAAATATACTTGGTACTTGTGTTTGTTCCGCAAAACATTTGTCCATTTTATTCCCGCAGTCTGTACTTTATATTGGATGACATAACTCCATTCTGTAGTTTGTTATTTGATAATGTCGAAACTGTTCGCCGTATGTGGGAAGTAGATTTAGTTCTTGACGAAGCTATACGCTAGACTGAATATTATTGACCGATGCAGTTTATTACTTTGGAAATAAGAACGAAATATAAGAAACGAATTACTATTAATTTAAATTCTTTAAAAAAAATTCAAAGGATGTCTATTCTCGACGCACACTAGCTTGTATCACTGAATTTCTACTTAAGTGTGAAATTTTGAATTGTTACAACTCTAATGTTAAGAAAAATATCGTGTGATGTGTTTCTCACGCATATCCAAATATAAAATAAAAATTGGAGCATGTCTACCATATAATGTCTACGAATTCGTACTGGAGCCCCAAGATTAAAAGGTGGGAGGCCCGTGCCATGCAGTGGAACGTTATAGGTTGTAACACTGAAATAGTGATTATACAAATGCTAATGAAAACAACTAAGAGGTCAATCGACGAATCCAACTCGGCTGGGCAGCGTTCGGGAAGCTACGCAGCGTCTTCTCGTCCAAAATACCTCAGTACTTGAAGACGAAGGTTTTCGACCAGTGTGTGTAGCCAGTGACCGGCACCGAGCACCGAGCAGCGTCTACGGCACCGAGACGTGGTCTCTGACTATGGGCCTCATAAATAAGCTCACTGTCGCACAGCGAGCTATGGAGAGGGCTATGCTCGGGGTTTCCCTACGTGATCGAATCAGGAATGAGGAGATCCGTAGACGAACTAAAGTCACCAACATAGCCTCTCGGGTTAGCAAGCTGAAGTGGCAGTGGGCAGGGCACATAGCTCGAAGAACCGATGGCCGATGGGGCAGAAGGGTTCTCGAATGGAGACCACGTACCGGCGGACGAAGCCGAGGACGTCCATCTGCTAGATGGACAGACGACCTCATAAAGGTTGCGGGCACCCGCTGGATGCAGGTCGCTGCCGACAGGTCTAAATGGCGGACAATGGGGGAGGCCTATGTCCAGCAGTGGACGTCCAAGGGCTGAAAAAGAAGAAGAAGAAGAATGAAAACAAAAATCAATCTATTGTATTGCTTAACTTTTTTGATTGATAATAATAAAAAGTTTATTTAAAACGTAAACAGTAAACTAAGAAGATAAGTATTGTATTAAAAGATAATTTAAACGCACTTGGCCTTTATTATGCATTAAATGTATAATAATATAAAGGGGTCCAGTTTTAAAAGTCATCAATAAACGTAAACGTCTCTTTTCGGTCTTATTACCAATAATAATATGAAATGCGGCCTCTAAAAGGTTAATAATTTATTATCGTTAGATATAAAGCGAAATGTACATTTACTATGAGCATTCATTAGAACAGTAATATATTATTTTACAACACAATAAATTGATTTAGTTTTTCTTGGTAACTGTCTTTTTCAAATTGAATCCATTACTTATGTAAGAATTGAAACGAATGATCACATACAACTGTCAACTGTTTCAAGTAACTGACGGCCCCTTCTTTTCAATCTACAGCACCGTTGTCCCATATCATTCTTAATTTCAACTCATTCGTCTACAACATGATCTCTTTTAGGTCCCTTTCCAGGACACACCCGAATGTTTCCCTCAGTTTTTTCGTTACGTTTTATTTTTACTATGGATGTGATTAATACGAGTTTTTATCGGCATGTATTTAAACGGGCAACAAATTTATAGCAATTTAGTCAGCTATAAAATATACCTATGATACCTGCCATAGGTTAGCAGCAAATCGTTATCAACTTACAATGTTCTTGTTGTCAGCAAAATTTTACTATTTTAGGCAGCGATTAATTAGGGACGACAGCTAAAAAATTAAATAATGTTGGAATTTATCAGATTGAGATTAAATTAAAATTAAGATTAACATCAGATTAAGAGGATCAATTTTACTAAAAATAGGCACCTATGTTGTTAACATTTCTACCCTTATTTTTTATTTTGTCCTGCAAATAAATGTGAATTAGTAAATGCAAACTATGACTTATTATACTTCTACTGCACTTCTTAAAATCAATGAAACGATGTCAAAAATGCAAAATGAGCAGCAAATTATAATCAACAAAAGAACCAATTTCTGAATAACTGAAATAAATTACTCTACTCTACTCACAACGTCGACACTTTATTTCTGCATTGTAACAAGAGAACCTAAACCTAACCCAACTTTTTGCTATTATAGATTTGCTGCTCTTTCACTATTTTTGTTATTTAATTATTTATAATTGGTAGCATTATTCACCGCCGTACAATAATACTCTTTTGCGAAATCCGATATCCAGATATAAAAATTGAAACTTTATGTATTACTTCAGAATCCTAAGAAAATTTGAAAGTTTCCTTAAATGTTGTTAAAAATATATTTTTGTGCTGAAAGCAAATACAATACAGTATAATGCACCTAAGTATATTATATTTGCTGCCAAGTCATGATTTTTGCTGCCAAGTTACATTTTTTTGAAAACGTATACATCTATAAATTATGCTGAAGTTTTTTATTAAGTACGAAAAATCTAAAAATGGTAATTATAAAATAATATAATCACCTAAAACCCATTTCCTATTTATTTTAAATAAAAAGTTCACCTTAAATTTGCAGTTTAAAGCTTTTTTATAGCTCACCTTAAATAAATACACACACGCACATACACACTCGCCTTGCGCACGCACACACGCACCCGTACCTACCAATGCAAACACTAATCTATAATACATGTATAATTAATAAAAAAAATCACCTATTACTTGACATACCTACTGTTTTTAAATGTCAGTGTAATCTGTATTTGGCCATTAACACTAGGAATATATAATATTTGTTAAATAAGTTACATAAAAGGCTGTAGATTACATAAATAAATAAATTAGTTGATGAAACTAGCTATTCATTTTTGTTTTTCTTTTCGGATTATTCCAAACGTGATGCAGACGGGACAAATTATTTGCTGTTATTAATTTTTTTTGCTGACCAGTCATTTTAATTGAGTGCAGTATTTTGTTGATGATCAATGACCAATTATTTATCTGCTGCCATAAAAATTATATCCCTTTTCTTTATCTCACTCGTTTAATATCTCTGTTCATTTTAATGCGAGTCGTGATTTACTCTGACACATCAATCTTTTTATTATTCTATACTAAAAAGATATTCATTTTGACAGTTTTGACAATACAATATTTCATACAAGTGGACATACGTGTCTGGCAATTATTAAAATTAATTACTGAAATCGATGTTCCAACGCGCAAACAAATTGTTATAGTGTTAATTGTATATTGTAATTTTATGATCTAACTAGGTACTAGTTGTAAAACACGGTGTTAGTCTAGGGAATATATATAGGGAATATATATGAATCGTGAATATTCACGATTCACTTTCGTGAGTTCGAACCCCGGCCCGTGCCATTGAGTTTCTATTCTTATTAAATACGGATTTTTAAAATATTAGTAGTTGGGCGGTGAAGAAAAATCATGGTGAAAAAATACCATGGTGAAGAAACCCGCATTCTCTAGAATTAAAAAAAAAACTGGGCTATGTGTTATATGTACCAATGGTATTTAAATTCGAATACGTACCCCGATTATAAACTTTCCTATTAAAATTTTAAGCCATTTGCAGCTAAAGGACCTTACACATTTCACACAGAATATTCTACATTTATTATTATAGCTAATGTTGAGATCTAAACTGCCATCACCTAAAATCCAGTTACCAATTCGCAGAAAGATCTCAGCGCACGAGTTCGAGCGTGGCGGTCTCTTGAAGCCGCTGGTGACGACGGTGGACGGTACGCCCACATTCCTGGGTGACCAACCTCCGCACTCCGTGCCCTCCCGCCCGCAGCGAAGATCGAGGCACGAACTTAGGCAGCTGGATGAGAAAGAACTTATATTTGAACTAGTGAGTATTAAATATAGAATTAGTACTTAACTAACAGGAAAAGACACCGTGGAAGAAAATGTATTCGTACATATTGGTATTCTGGTAACCCGTACCAGACCATCAACTTATGTTTCGCTAGTGCTGGATATAAGCATACACAACCGCGAACTTGCAGACACTACCGGCGAACTTCTTTAACTCGTCGGTCCGCCTGGCCGGAGCGCGTTCCACAGTGCGTTCCACAGTGTACGAGTACGTGGTCTCCATTCAAGTACTCGTTTACCTAATTGTTTATCCTGCACCATATTACGACCCACCAAATACCACTTCAGCGTGTTGATTCTATGAAATCGTATTCTGGTGCAAAATACAAAAGTTTTGTCTCCGTTGATAATATTACTGTGGTAACTTTTTGAGTTCACTTGCTTAGATTAATAAATTGTTTGAGGTTTTTCCAAGTAACTTACGGGGTAGTAACGACGATCTTCGGTATTGAAAAGAAGTTTTGTGATATAACATACTATTTTTAAATTTTTAATCGCGTTGCTTAAGAAACTGCTGGATTCTGGCAGCAGATCAAAGAGCAATATTGTAAAGATGGGACCTCTCAAAGACAAAAGCTAACAAACATTCGCACCATACAGGTAAATCATACAAATGTAAATCTTTAGAGTCCTCTCGAAAATAGTCGTTCACCATTAGGTGGTAAGTCGTCTAGACTTTATACAGGTCAACTATGTTGATATTATTTCTTGTTAGGATTCATTTTCTACCAGCGATTTGAGAATACATACTAGATATATTATACAAATACTTTAGGACGGGCACGTTAGAGTCTAATAGTTTTCTACTCGGTATGTTCAGTAGCTCTCGAATTTAATTAACTTGCAAATTTGACTTTAAATAAACTCCTCCTCATCTACTTTACCTCTCTCTAGATGGTGCCAACCAAGTTTCTTTGATAAGAACGTGTGATGTGCCATCTAGTCTATGCCCATATCGATGTTTTCTACTGAATAACATTTCATTGAAACTTTATTATCATATGTAAATTTGGCACGTATGGTGTGACTCTCCACAGCAAACGCCCATTGTTGAGTAATAAAACATAATGGAATGATGTCAAAAATGTTCGACATTCTTTTTAGAGTCCATCCATATGCAGAAAAAGTCCTCTATTTTCTTTGGACCGTTACTAACTCATTTTATTTTATTTTTTATTTTATTCAAAAGCTATATTTGGCAAGGGAATTATGTGGATACTCATCATTCATTATTTTAAATATAGGAAAATGTGAATGTATTTCTTTGATAGAGCTGGCAATAAACGGCTAACTGCACTGCTAATAGTTTATGCATTTCGCGTTTCATATTATTGTCCACGTCTTTGCCCGTTCGGAGCCCAATATTTTGAGATCAACTTATCTTAAAAAATTCGCCATATTTAAATAAATATGGTGAGTGAAAGGGTCTTTCGATAGCTCACGAGCATATGATCCTCTTAACCCGCTAGTTAGGTGTCCCTATTGGCGTACATACTTTGTTTTGAAATTGTCATGTCCACAATAAGCAGTGATACCTTATTTTGGACCACATTAACACGCTCTTGAGAACATAGCCGCATAGCAACCACTCCCAGGAATTCAAATGTCCACGTCGAATAGTGGGCACGTAAAACGGAATCAGCTACGGGCGCAATGAAAACTAATCAAACAGATCGTACCTAATTTCTCTAACTAGCTGTGTCACTCTATGGTTTGCATCAGATGGGACGGCGACCTAACTGATACATGTTATACGAGTATAATTATACTTAATTACAGTCTGTTTCGTATCGCAATAAAAGGTGTCGTTATTTATCTAGATCGACTATTTTATTGAAAATAGGATTTAGTTGTCCGTCTGTCTAAAATTTGCCAGTCAGAGGTCATCTTATATCATTTATCCAAAATTACGGACAGTGACCAATGCGAGGGTGTAACATATTACATAACCCTTGTGTTGTGTACTTCAGGTAACTTATTTGCGAGTGCCATAACTGGCGATAGGTTGCTACAAACAGACGTTAGTTTTTAGCTATTCTTTCTATAAAATATTCTGTTTGGCGGCGCAATCAACTAGCTACCACACAGATTAGTGCGAAATACTGTTTTCATAAGTCCCATTAGAATGACAATTTATGAAAATAGAATCGGGTGTTGGTTAACATGTGTACAATTAGGCCTCTCGGGCCCGAGCAGAGGTCAACGCCGATAAAATGGCGGGCCCGTCTTGATAATTAAATGTAAACACAACCACACAGATATAATATTGGAATGGAAAAGCCGCGGGAATTTCAGGTTGATTAAAACATCCACGCAGTGCGAAATATATGTAGATGCGGTTATTGTACGTCAAATATTACCTTACCTATGAAGCTATATGCTTTAGGGCTTACCTATTAAATTGCCGTTTGTTCATAGTGGCCACTTTAAACTTAGTTATCTTGATTTGACTTGGAATTTCAAATTGAAATTCATTTCAATTTAAAGCTATGACATTCTTTTTAAAAATCATTTATTCATTTATTTTTCCGTCAAACGACTTTTTGCTTAGATATCGTAGAATTTGTGATCATGGAAAAATTTTTAAATTCTGGAATATGAGTTCCGTCACGGCAGCAACGAAGCACAGACGTCACACAATATCAATGATATGTACGGACTAAACACCGCAAACGAACGCACGGTGTATTTTTGCTTTAATCGCTTCCGTTCTGGACATTTCGACCTCAAGAATAAGGCCCCGTGGACGACCGGAGTCTAAAGCTGATAATGACGAATTGAAAGCAATAGTGGAAGCGGATTCATCTCAAACCACGTCTGAGTTAGCAGCAGCGTTCGACGTAAGTGAAAAAAACGACATTCATTCATTTGCGTCAAATCGGGAAAGTGAAGAAACTCGGAAAGTGGGTACCCTATGAGCGTAAAGACAGTCGGATGCAAACTCGCGTCGAAACTTGCCTTACTTTTGTTGAACCGGCACAAAAATGAAGGGATTCTGAATCGTATTGTCATTTGTGATGAGAAATGGATCCTGTGTGATAATCGTAAACGTTCGTCACAATGACGGCCCACGATCCGTTACTTGTAAACGTTATGTAATTTTAGAAACATTTTTAAAAGAACATATTACAGAGATCATGACCATTAAGGCTCATTGACACAAAGATAGTTTCTAGAACACGTTCAAATTCAAAAATTTTATTTCGTTAGCATTGAATTTTATAGATGTGGTGGAGGTCCCCTTTTAAGTATAAGAAATACCTGTGTCAGTGTGTAAGAAATACTCGCTCTTCCATAACAAGTTACATCGTTAAAATATTACATGATTACAAAATACAAATTAAAATACAAATACAAAATTTAAATTTAATTAATAGTGTCGAGGTGTTTGATGTGTGTGTGTTGTGTGTATGAGGGTGTGTGCAAGGGAAACAACTGTTATCATCATGTGATCACTGTTATCATCTAGTTTTTATCATCATGTGAACAGTTGCAGGCGAAAATCGTATGAAGTTTGATCGTATACGATATTCTCGCCCGAGCCGTTCGAGAAACTCTCCTTTTGGCTACTCTCACTCATTTACTAATGAAACGTGTTAGAGAGATTTCGTGTGACTTTTTGGCGGGAACTCGAAAGTGAAGTAGTGTATTAGTTTGATTATTATAAAAATGTGGCTTTTGTGATTTAATAATGATTGTTTATCAAACTTTAAAGTGCTTAATGTTTGTGGAGTCAAACAATGTCCCAAACTGAGTCAAACTAGTGTAGTGTAAACTGTGTCAAAAGAAGCTCATGGTGACTGTGTTGTGCCGGTATTATCCACTACAGCTTCATGAGCTCTGACACAACAATTAATGCAGATGTGTACTGTGAAGAACTGCAAACGATGATGGACGAGCTCGTTATCGAACAACAGTCTGATTAATCGCTCTAGGCCACTGCTTCTCCATGATAACGCTCGCTCACACTGCACGACAGACAGTCTTAAAGTTACAGGAGCTTCGGCTGGAAACTTTCCGTCACCCGCCGCACTCGCCAGACCTTGCCCCTACCGATTTCCATTTTTTTCTGGATTTGATTATTTTTTTACACTGGAAAAATTTCAACTCCGATGAGGTAGTGAAAAACGCCTTCAGGGAATTCATCGATTCCCGTCCCCAGGATTCTATAGCAGAGGCATCAATCAACTTCCATTAAAATGGAAAAAGTGTATTGACAATAATGGACAATACTTCGATGAATTGTATAAATATACAATACAATATAATTATCATACAAAAAAAAATATTTGAATTTTTCCATATAAGACGGCAATTTCATAGTTCATAGTTTCTCAGTGTAACAGTTTTGCTGTTCTGTTCATTAAACTTGATATGTCTTTGTGTTCGTGTCCCAAACGATATATAGCTTGAGCTTATACGACACACATATATATATATATATATATATATATATATATATATATAGCTTGATATATTTTGAGAATTAAAAATCTTTAACCAGTTTTATGAATATTATTGTTAAATTAATTATTAGGGACTTGTGATAACCACTTATCGTATACATAAATTATTTATTAGTTGCTTTTCTATTTTACTACTTGTTTCACATTTGACATCTTAATTTTTTTATTGATGATTGTATGACGTAATTTCAAGGTTGCCCAAATAACACAAACATAACAGGTAATTGTTTGTTTTACATGTCTGTTGAACACGTGGTATTAACACTTTTTTTTCATTATGGAGTCTGATTAGAGTATTTATCGTTTAGCAACAAACGTTTTTAAATAAGAAAAGTGGTATACGATATCTGCAAATTGCAATATGCAATATATTCCTTATCACTCAAGAATAATAAAAGTTGGTACGCCCTCGGATGCGTCACTCACATTTAGGACTGGATTTGGAAAAATAATTCATTCCATTCCACTCTCCACTTATCATTGGTTAGGAGGAATAAATAATGTACAGTGAAGTTTCTTTTGACCCCTTATATTCTTTATAAGACGATACAGATTTAAATGGAATTCTACATACCACTGATAAAACTCAATTATCAATAGGAATATAAAAACAAAAAAGTCAATGGGAAATCTATAATTAACAAAATAATTGTATTTTATCGATGGTACGTAGAGTTATTTGTGAAAAGTACAAAAACTTAAATATCTCGGAACCTATAAACTTTTGGCCAGGGTATGTGATAGTGAAAAATAATCGTTACACCCCATACTATCACCTCCTCAAAGGAAATGTTCTATTTACCAGTAACCCTGTACATATTTCCTACCCGTAGGGAATGGGACGAACACTTACTCGAACACGTTACATCTCACGACAGTCTTCTGGAGGTGGAAGGTCCATGTGGAATTTCCACATGGACTTTATTGATGTTTCCTTTCACCAATTTTAATGTGAGTCACTTTATTGCTTTTCATCTATAAGAGAATAAATGCATCCTACAAGTAATGATATGTATTGTAACTTTTACGTTCGTGGTAGGAAACATCGATAAATAATTTAATGTTTGTCGCATTTGCGTCTTTCATTTCCGTCTTTCAGATACTTTGTAAAAAACTTTAGTCCGGACAACTAGACGCGTTTCTCTGTCTTCGAACTATTTCAAGTTGCGTTTGTAGTCACCTTATACAGTCTACATTGGGACTAG
Source organism: Sesia apiformis (assembly GCA_914767545.1). Taxonomy (NCBI): domain Eukaryota; kingdom Metazoa; phylum Arthropoda; class Insecta; order Lepidoptera; family Sesiidae; genus Sesia; species Sesia apiformis. The sequence goes on along the minus strand of OU611963.1, from coordinate 10,950,808 downwards.
TCTAATCCAAGAACCGTCTGTGAAACCTCTATACAGGCATAAAAATAATAATAAATAGTATTATTTACTATTCTAATGATACAGGGTTAAATAAAAAATACGTGCACCTCGACACTGAATTTCCGTCATTCAAACTAACAACTTTTGTTGTGCGACTATTTGCGAATTTGATATTTTTTAAAATGTAATATTTTTTACGCTACTTTTTTTTTCGGAATGGCTAAATTCTTGTGGCCCTAATGATCTTTCAAGAGTCACCGGACATGTATGGTTTAGGACGAACAGAGAAGGCGCAAAAAGTGTGTACAGCAACGAGCCTAAGGGCTCCCCCGCCGGTAGATCGGCGGAAGGAACGGACCTCGGCTTAGGGCGTTGCTTTGAGAGGATACCGCGGGATCGCGAGTCGGTGAGAAGCGCTCAGGCACGTGCCGATACTTGGTATAAGTGTTGGCTGAAGGATTTTACGCTACTACGAACGGCAACGCTACACACCATTCATAAACAGCTGCTAATCGAACCGCTACTATGAGGTACCTATATCAGTCTAAATCAATTGGATACCAATTGGATCCATTTGACTCCATCCAACGACGTGCTGTTCGTATTGTTGACGATCCCACTCTCACGGGCGGTTTAGAACCCCTCAGCATTCGGAGAGACGTTGCGTCTCTCTGTGTGTTCTACCGCCTGTACAATGGGGAATGCTCTGAAGAATTGTTTAATATAATTCCCACCTCGGGTTTCTACAACCGCACTTCCCGTCACAGAAGTGCGGTCCATCCGCATTTCCTTGATACGGAGGTGTCGCGCATTGTTCGGTCCAAAAATAATTGTATACCGCGAACCCGTAAGCTGTGGAACGAACTGCCTCAAGAGATCTTTCCATTAAGCTACGATATGGGGTTCTTCAAGAGAGCTGTGAATAGGATTTGGCAAGATCGGCGGCGCGCCCGCATACCCCCTGGTGTTGCAGATGTCTATGGGCGGCGGTAACACTTACCATCACGTGGGACCGCTTGCTCGTCCACCTACTTGTCTATAAAAAAAAATCAGTGCCAGTGTTCCGCATATTCGTATTCGTTATAACTTTCTAATATTCGTATTTGCCATTTTCTAAACGAATACTGGAATACTAATCGAACAGTAAAACCCAATTTGAATAGGAAGTAAATGAGACAAAAAGAAATATTACGTAGCTGATTTTTTAAAACCAAATAAAATCAAAATGTTTATTTGTGGATTGTAGGTAAGTTTTCCATATCCCGCTCTTTGGACATACAAATAGAAATAAATTAATAAAATTATATAATAAATCACATAAGAATACTAATCAATAATCCTGTTTTAATTAGTACCTAAGTATTTTTTTAATTTAATTAAAATTTAAGGTACTTTAGATTAAATCAAAAAGGTTTAATCTATTTTTTTATTGAATTAAAAAAAATACATATAGCAAAATTTAGGTACTTAATTTAAAAAAAAAATCTTAGAACATAATTGTTTAGGTCGCAGGAAAGAAATTCGATTGAAATTTTAACATTGAATGTTAAGAGGGTAGGTATTTTTTATTTAACCCTGTTTTTTATATGGCCCTTCATTGCTTCAGACATCCACGTTGTTGCTACGTGTTGCTTCTCCACTATTCATATTAATTGCTTCTTTTCAAGTTCCTAATAAGCTTTACAATTGATTTAACTGTCTGAAATCTGGGCAATAAATACTTGAAAACTTAATCTCGAACTTAGAAGTTCTAGCGTTGTTTGCTTAGATCATATTTATTATTATTTATAGTTCATTTTTATTGTTTTATCTTCACTTTTATCAAGTTTATATTTTCACGTTTTATCAAGAACGAAAAAAGCCAAGCTATATCAGCTACAGTATACAGTAGCGTACTGTCACAATATAAACTGATTTGAGTTAGTTTAGCTTGAAATATTTTAATACTTGGTTTTAACTGCAATAAATAAAACTGCTATACCGTTTCCAGTAACTCTAGTTCTGCGTGCATACTGTACACAGTGGCAGCCGTCAACTCGCCCGCATTTGATAAACGGGCCCCATACATGTCAGTGCACATACACTCAGCTCCCAAACCGATTAACAAATATTTGCTTTTCGACATGATCGTTAAATAAAAAAAAACAATTGATTAGATACTTAAACAGCTCTAATTGATTTCGATATTACGTTTCTTCCTAAACCTAAGCGTTTCTTTTTCCAAAATATTGTGTATGCAATGATTACTATTTACTCTAAAGACTCTTATACGGAAATATTGGAGACTTTGCGAGCTAATTAAATTTCTATATTAAGCTTTAAACTTGTCAATTATATGTACAACTAACATGTTTAAAGCTAGTTTTAATTCGATCTACAAGATCGATTATTTGTCCTACATGTGCCATATTGTCACGTGCGACTCTCATGGTGTGAACGTCTAAAATAACTATGTATGTAGTATATAATTTAGCATGTGGTGCGTGTGTGATACAGAATGATTCATGAAATGATGCAGCTTTTTAATTATATCAAGTGTATACAGTGGGTTTGCTTCATTAAACTAGCTTATTAGCATTTGAATGTTTACGTAATGTTTCATTGTATTGTAAATTGTACATTATTTACGCTCTCTAACGTTAACAAGACATTCTTAAATCGTGTACTTTAAAGGGCTGTAAGTTACATGCTGTAGGGAGAGAGTGTACGCTGCATTCCCACAGTCGCTGGGCGCACTCACTGGCCACGTTACCCCTCTCTCACAGAAGACTACCTTGAAATGCACTGCATTTCCTACTTTATCGTATTTCCCCAATGTAGGGTATTTATCCCAATGTCTATCCCTCCCCATTTTCCCAACCCTTTCTACCAATCTATTCCTTAATCTGCAAAGGTGGGGCACCGCACCCGGGGGCGTGCCGCCTGCGTTTGTCATTCTCGACTAATGTTAGCATGCATCGCGGACGTCTATGGACGACAGTATCCACTTACCATCAGGTGGACTGTATGTTCGTCTGCCACCTTATTCTATAAAAAACATAAACCACTGTGAACAGAGGATAAAATTATTATTATAAAAAAATCTGACATGTTTAAAGCTAGTTTTAAATCAATCTACAAAAATCGATTATATTATCGACTGTTTGCCCTACATGTGTCATATTGTCACGTGCGATTTTCGTGGTGTGAAAGTGTAAAATAATTCGCTATGTATAATTTAGCATGTGGTGCGTGTGTGATATAGAATGATTGATGAAATGATACAGTTTAGTCCTCAACCAATTACAAAAGTAGGCACAAATTAGTTTCAAAGTAATATATCGTTACTTCTTTATAAAAAAAAAACAATGATTATACGAGAATTATTGCTAAAATTGTTAGACTTTCTTTCAATAACGATCCCAAATGAGTAGAATATCACGGAATTGAACTTTGAACTACTTAATATTTTTTAAATATTTCTTTTTTAATTTCATAATTACTTTATATATTTAATTTAAATAAGTATATTCATTCGTTATAATTTTAGCCTATAGAAGACTATAAAAGTAGATGAACCAAATAAAAAAAAATGCAGATCCGTTTAGTACGCGTACGTGTGGTGGCATTTTAAGTGTTGTTGTTCTAATGTATCGTCTACGTGAATTAGTAACACGGTTAAGCATCGAAAATCACTACATTCTTAGCGTCTGTTACCAGCCAGTTGAGGTATCTTATTTATTTATTTCAATGGGAAATTCAACATGTTATTATATACACGAACATAAAATAAATATCATACATACATAGATGTCACGAAAGGTATACAAAATTTCCACCCGTATACACCCCCTAATTTGACTTGTTGCCAACCGTACTTTGTGAAATCTATACATAATTATAACAAAATCATAACAGAGCCGTGTCTATACTTGAAATATTTTTCCAAAAGGTTATTTCAGTATAAAGTATATATATGTGATACAGAGACCAAAACAATATTTTTTGGAATTTTTGTCTGTTTGTTTGTCGGAACGCGCATCATGCAAAATCTAGTGGATAGATTTTAATGAAACTTAGTATAGTTATAGCTTATGTGCCGGGTTAACATTTAGGGTACATTTTATCCTGATCCCTTACAGAGTTCCCGCGGGAATCACTTTAAAGTTCATACGAACGAAGTCATTGGCACCTCTAGTAAAGTACTCGTAATATGTAACAGTAGTAACCTTGCAACTATTACAGATCGCCGAGTCGAACATATTTATTGTGCGAATATTTAAGTAGTTTTTGCGTCGCCTCGTCCGCGATTACGTGGGAATTAGATCAGACACGTGTATTGTTTAAATAAAAACAGTTTTGTAAACGTTGGCGCCTTTTGTTTCATGCGTTTTTATATTTGACATAGGCACGTGTAAGTTTTGTTTCCTATAAATTCAATTGTACACGTGTATGGCGCAGTTTGCTCTATTATTTAATAACGTAACGTAAACAAGGAGAAACCATCGCGTGGGGTCTGTTGAAAACCCGTTTGTTTTTACACATTGACATTAGCAATTTAGCAGCGCTGCTAAATTGTGCTACTAACTCGTCAATGTCCTGTAATATCTGTGCCCGTGTAGCAGCGAAATGGATAATAATCAATCCGCGCTCAATATCAATCAATATCGCGAATCCGACAGTTATGGAATGAACTGCCTGCTGAGGTTACCCCACTAGGCTACGACATGAGCCTGTTCAAGAGAGTTGTGAATAGGATTCCACAAAGTCGGAAGAGTACCCAGAGCTCCCCTGGGGTTGTAAGTGTCCGTGAGTGGCAGTGTTTACCATGGTTTTGAACGCTCGCCCGTCTGCAGTAAGCAGAAGAGGCTCAGTTATTTGAATTCCATAACCAAATAATACATACAATACACTCTAAACGATAGAAGAGATGCTTCTATCGAGATTCTTCTAGAAATGCGAAATCCTTATTTATGAAATTGCCGTTCTATATGGAAAAATTCAAATATATTTTTTGTATGAAAGTTATTTTTTTTGACATAGACATAAATTTATTTAGACATAGACATAACTTTATTTCGACACGACAATACATAATAAAAGATAAGAAACAAAGAAATTACACATAACAAGAAATAAGAATGAAACATAAAATAAACAATACAAATAGAAAGACTGATTTTATAAGATAAGATGGCGCGGACAAACTACAGCATTGGTTTTCAGTGGAGCCATTGAAGATGCACGGACAATGGATATAATTGGGTACAATAAGATAAAAAACTAATATACAAAGATAAAAAAAACTAAAAATCAAAGATAAATAAAAAGCTGTTATATTAATTAATTAATCGAAGTATTGTCCATTATTATCAATGCACTTTTGGATTTTAATGGAAGTTGTTTAATGCCTCAGCTATAGAATCCCCGGGGACGGGAATCGATGAAATCTCTGAAGGCGTTTTTTACTGCCTCATCGCGAGTTGAATTTTTTCTCCTGTCAAAAGTTATCCAAATTCCAAAAAAATGGAAAACAGTAAGGTCAAGGTCTGCCGAGTAGGTACGGTGGGTGACGGAAAGTTTCCAGTCGAAGCTCCGATAACTTTGAGACTGTCTGTCGTGCAGTGTGTGGGCAAGCATTATCATGGAGACCTTTGAGACATTAACTGTGTCTCCTGAATTCAACCATTGTGACGAACGTTTACCATTATCATGCAGGATCCACATCTCATCACAAGTGACAATACGATTCATAATCCCTTCATCTTTGTGCCGGTTCAGCTAAGTAAGGCAAGCTTCGACGCATGTTTGTGGCTGACTGTCATTAAGCCCATACGGTACCCACTTACCGACATTCTTCACTTTCTCGATTTGACACAAATGAATCAATATCATTTCGTTACTCACGCCGAAAGGCTGCTGCTAACTCATACGTGGTTTGAGATGAATCCGCTTCCATTATTGCTTTCAATACGTCATTATCGACTTTAGTTTGCGGGTCGTACACTGGGCTTGTTTTTGAGATGGAAATTATCAGAACGGAAACGATCAAACCATAAACGCACCGTACGTTGGTTTGCGCTGTTCGATCAGTACACATCGTTTCTATTGCATGCCGTCTGTGCTGCGTTGCTGCCACGCCAGAACTCATATTCGAAAATAACGCGAATTTTAAACTTTTCCATGGTCGCAAACAACGATATCTAGCAATTAAACAACTTTGAACGGTTTAAATCGCGTATATTTAACATTATTTATATCCCGACGTTTCGAACACTTTGCAGTGGACGTGGTCACGGGGTGACTAATTGATTTTATTTGTCACTTGAGTTATTAAGAAATTATTTGAACTACCGTATGAATTTTTTTTTTTTTTTTTTTAACGATATCTAAGCAAAAAGTCTGACGGAAAAACAAATGAATAATTGTTTTTGAAACGAATGTCATAGCTTTAACTTGAAATTAATTTGAAGTTGGAATTCCAAGCCAAATGCAAGAAACTAAGTTCAAAGTGACCACTATGAACAAACGACAATTGCATAGGTAAGTCCTTAATAATATAAAACACTTTGTAATTATTCGTGTTATTAAATTCAAATAACTGAGCGTCTTCTTCTTGGTTTGACTGTCTATGGTTGATAGTCAAGAGTGTTGAAATTAAGTGTTAAGATGGCGCTCTAAAAAGATCATTTGTAATGCGTTTATACATCATATTAAGGCAGTTTCTTTTACGACATAAAGTGATTGAAAATGAGAGTTTTGACCTAGACGCGTAATTCGGCAGCGCTATTGAATGATACGATTGTTATTTACGGGTATGATAATAATATGACCAATGAATCTGATCAATGAATCAGTTGTCAGACTGAATCTCGCTGGTTAAACGCTACTGTCTAAAGTATTTTGTTATTTGCACGAAATATTTTTTCTAACAAGTGCTCGACGTTCTATAAAATTGTTTTAACATTGCACCAATTCCCTTCTTTGAACAAATATCCCGTATAATTATAAAATTATAATGAAAGCGCCTGACTGCCTGAAAGCGTTTAACTTCGGAAGGGATACCATAAAATATTAGTGTGACTTACCTCAGATTAAACGACCCTTATCTTGAATGGGACAAATTAGAAGTTGTGCCCATTTTCTGTACTTGATATTAACGTTGAGTGCTTTTTGCAGTCGCCAACCATACGTTAAATAAAGCCTTATTTGGAAGGGGTAAGTGGAGTAACTAACTAACGTAATTTTGCAATTAAACAACTTTTAACGGTTTAAATCGCGTATATTTGACATGACTTATATCCCGACGTTTCGAACACTTTGCAGTGGACGTGGTCACGGGGTGACTAATTGATTTTATTTGTCACTTGAGTTATTAAGAAATTATTACTACCGTCTGAAATTTTTTGAACTACCGTCTGAATTTTTTTTTTAATCATAACATTCCCTATGCACGCAGTATTCGCTCACGGTGTCCAGAGGTCTTGCAGTATGGCGTTGGCCTTGTGATTTAATTAATTTAATGACTGGATCCCAAGCCGGTGGTACTTGCCAACCATCTTCTCTATTGAAATTTGGGTGTTTCTTAATTTCAATAGCCTCGCGTAACATTCTTGGCATGTACCGGGTCTCTCTAGCGAGGATTTGTGGATTATCAAATCGAATGTAATGGTTGGGTTTGTCCAGAGCATGTTCACAAACTGCAGACTTGGTCGAGCGTCTGTTCTTCATGTCAGCTATGTGTTCTTTTATCCGGATACCGATGCTCCTCTTTGTTTGCCCAATGTATGATAACCCGCATTCACAATTAAGCTTGTAAACACCTGCATCTTGTAGGGGGATATTGCTCTTGACCGGTCTTAAAAATTGGCTAATCTTCTTGTGCGGCTTGAAGTAAGTTTTAATTGAAGCTCGTCTTAAGATATTGCCAATTTTGTCATAAATTTTGTTAAAAAAAAATAAAAAAAATAAAAAAAAAAATAAAAAAATAAAAAAAAAAATTCAGACGGTAGTTCAAAAAATTTCAGGCGGTAGTAATAATTTCTTAATAACTCAAGTGACAAATAAAATCAATTAGTCACCCCGTGACCACGTCCACTGCAAAGTGTTCGAAACGTCGGGATATAAATCATGTCAAATATACGCGATTTAAACCGTTAAAAGTTGTTTAATTGCAATGTATAGTAATCGCGAAAACCTAAGAAAATATTAACGTAATTTTGTTTGACTGGTTTTAACCACGTCTAATTTCGTTAATTTCTTTGCCTACTCAATAAATAAATTTAGAAAGATAGGTGTATATATGTAGATAGTACAATTTATTCCATAGTGTAATAACTACTTGTAAATAATTTAACATGATATGTTTATACCGCATCCTCGTCGGCAATGTTTAAATCGAAAATAATAATTTTATTGAAGTGAACGCCAACGGCTCCAGACTGTATCTATAATACGTAAGTATATAGTGTTTACGATGCGCACACTAGGCGCGCACCTGCCTCGCGTTACGCGAAAGCAGCCCGAGGAATGTGCACTCGGGCCCAAATGTAAACTTACTCAATAACCACCACAATGGTGGGTAAGCACAATAATAGGATATACAGGCCTCACTTACCCCAGGTGGTTTTGCCCACGCACAAATCTGGAAAGTGTTCCTACGCTAGTCCCTACTAGACGTGACCTATCTTAGTGTGATTGAATAAATAAATACATAAATTCCCAATAAATACTTGTGTAGTAATCCAAGTCTCGTCCTGTGGTGAGCCGGTGGCCGCTATCGTTCGGCAACTCACACCCGGCAGCAAATCACCTCGAGAAATCACTCCAAACCACAAGCACAATCACACCCAAACAATTCCAACCAAAACACTCGCGTGGCACAAGGATATCGCGAACAAGACCTATTAATAGGCGCGAATATCAATAATCAACTGTCCGAGACCGCGGTGTGAATTTAACTCAATTTAACTCCTGCTCGCCGCCGAGCGCGTGTTACTACTCCAAAATATCAAATTCTCAAACCGCCTTCAATATGGCGGGGACAAAAAAAATGTTGCTTCAAAATAATCAATATATGCGGGTATGCAAAGATGCTCGCGCCAATTCCAAACAATCCCCCGTCCCGAGCCGAAGTATTCGGGTCGCTAATCAATGGGTAAGCGGGATAATGTCGCGACGGCCCGCTTCAAAATAGAATCGCCCACCAAGACCTCGGCTAACCTGGGAACACCATCAGAGCCCGGAAAAAGGTTAACAATGCGCTCCCGGCGCCAACACAAAGGCGGTAGGTTAGCATCTTTAACCAACACGAGGTCCCCAACCTTCGGCGGATTCGTTTTGTCCGTCCACTTGACGCGCTGCTGCAGAGTGTGCAAATATTCAAGGTGCCAGCGTTTCCAGAAACTCTGAGTGAGTTGCTGGAGCAATTGAAAACGCGACAAACGAGAACTGGGCACATCAGTCCAAGGGTACTCTGGCAGAGCGACGAGTGGCTGACCAATCAAAAAATGGCCCGGCGTTAGGGCTTCCAAATCATTCGGATCCGACGAAAGTGGGCAGAGCGGTCGAGAGTTGAGGACGGCCTCAACTTTCGCAAACACGGTCGCGAGTTCCTCAAATGTGAGAATCGTCTCACCAATAACGCGCCTCAAATGGGTCTTTGCCGATTTAACTACGGCCTCAAAAATTCCACCCCAGTGCGGACAAACTGACGGATCGAAGCGCCAGGTTATCCCACGGAGGGCCATCTCACGACCCAAATTCATTTTCTGCTCTTCAAGAAACTCATACACATCCCTTAAGTAGTTATTGGCCCCCTGAAAATTAGTTCCGTTGTCGGACCTAATCAAGGTAGGGAGTCCCCTACGAGATACAAATCGGCTGAGGGCCGCTACGAAGGCTTCTGTGGAGAGAGCAGACACAACTTCCAAGTGTGTGGCCTTAGTAGACAGGCACACAAAAACACACAAATATGCCTTTACGGATTTGGCATTACGAAGCTGAGATGACTTCACCAAAAAAGGACCAGCAAAATCCGTACCAACCGTAGCAAAGGGTCTAGACTCAGAGACTCGGTCCGCGGGCAAATCGCCCATCTGGGGTTACATGGTAGAAGCTTTAGTTCTGTAACAAGACATGCAACGAAAAATGACTCCCCGGACGAGTCGTCTAGCCGACAAAATCCAAAATTCGCGTTGCAAAATCGCCAACAGTGCGTTACAGCCTGCATGGGAGTTCTTGAGGTGTCGATCCATCGCCAGCAACCGCACCAAATGTCCATCTTTCGGCAAGAGAAGAGGATGGCGGACACCATGAGGCAAATTGGCATGTCTAAGCCGACCTCCCACGCGCAGTAGACCCGAAGGATCCACAAAGGGATTCAATCGCACAATAGCGCCTTTTAATTTAGCGGGACCTTCCTTCATAGATTTTAACTCTGAAGCGAAGCTAACAGACTGTACTATGCGAATCCAATTCAATAGCGCTTCATGTCGTTCCTCAGACGAGATGAAGGCTGACAACAATTTATTCTGTGGGTTTTTAACATTGTGACGCCAACGTCTAACCCAAGATGTCACATTCAAAAGTTTATCCAGTGAGCTGTACCTGGCTAGCAAAACATCGGGATCACATGATGATTCCGCTGCTTCGCTGCTCCCGGCACCATCGGCCACTGGTAAACTTACAAAGCCTATCGCAGGCTGAACTAGAGTGATCCGTGAGGCCGGCCAAATTGACACTGGTCCCTTCAGCCAGTCCGGACCCCACCACAACGGATGTCCAATAATCTCTAGGGCTGAGCATCCACGTGATGCACAATCAGCTGGGTTTATATCGCCAGGGACATGTCGCCAAATCAATCGAGCTTGCGACGCCTGGATCTGGGAAACACGGTTCGCCACAAACACCTCCAAGGTGTGAACAGAAGCTCGCAACCAACAAAGCACAATTTGACTGTCTGTCCATGCAAAGACGTCTACTAACTCTACGGAACGCCCTAGAGTAGCGACGACATGATTCAAGAGACGAGTCAAGAGAGTGGCGCCTGACAATTCTAGCTTCGGTATTGTCATACGCGAGCGAATAGGCGCAACCTTGCTCTTTGCTAGAACCGGCGAGACCAAAACATGTCCAGCAGCATCCACTGTGCGTAGATAAACAACCGCTGCATACCCTCGCTCGGAAGCATCACAAAAGCCATGAAGGCTAGCTTTATATTTTCCAGACGGAAGGAAACGTCTGGGCAAGGAAACCCGATTAAGAGCTGGGAGGGATGACACAAACTCTAGCCATTCCAACAATAACTCTCCATGAAGAGGCTCATCCCACGACAATTCAGCAGCCCATAATTTCTACAAAAAACATTTCGCCCAAAAAATAACTGGACTGATCCAATCGACTCACCAACCAAGCTGAGACTATACAACCCTGGGCACCCGAGTCCAAAAGGGCACGAACAACAATCGAGTTGCCCTTCGGGTCCCATACCCGCACAGAGACCGTGGGCAAAAGGATGGTCTCTGGGTTCTCAGCGTGGTGAGCTGCAAGTCCCTAACGGGAGAAGTTACGGAGTGAGGGCTCCCTCCACGAGTGCGGCAGGGGACGATAACTGTCTACCCTGCCCTTACCGCGACGACCCTGCACAACATGTGCGGATGAGAGGGGGGCTGCAGCCTGCCCTCCCAGGCGAGGCGGACGCCGCTCCAACCCCGGTCGCTCCAACAGCGGGGGGGAGAATCTCCGGTTGCGGTAGACTGGTGAGTACTCCGCAAACCCAACAGCGCCTCTAGGGGGTGGCGAACGCCTACCCCCGCCCGTAAGGGCTCGATCCTGGGCGCTGGACCTGGCAGGACTGTCACCACCAGCGTGAGCACCCGAATGTCGCTCAGCATCGCGAACACCAGCACCCTCCTGGTTGCGGTTCGCACACAAAATGACGTGGTGAGCACCACCACATTGTCCACATGGACGAGGCTGAGGACACTCTCGCTGGAAGTGACCCTCCAGACAATGATAACACAATCGCCTCTTCTTGGCGATGTGTCGACGCGCTGCTACGCGCAAAGCCACAAATTTGTGACAAGCAGTCATCCGGTGGCCGGAGCGCTTGCAGAATCTGCAAGCCACGGACTCCTCTTGGGAGACCCCATATCTCGGCCGTGACTGCTTATTCACCGGCGGACCCTGCGGTCGGGCCAGTGGTCGCTCTCGGCGAACGCTAGTCTGCGGCATCAAGAGAGTGGAACCCTCCACGGTATCCACCCTGCGACACTCGTCTTCGAGGAACCTTTCGAGTTCCTCATAGGAAGGCAAGTGAGTGGAGCTGTCCCCACCATATTGTCGCTCAAAGCGCAGCCGCATCTCCAAAGGCAGTTTCGCCAACACAATATGGAGCAGCAAAAAGGACCACTGGTCCACAGGTAAATCCAATCGCCTTAAGGCGTTAACAGCCACCAAAACCGGGTTAACAATATCTGTCCGTAAGGCTGACGCACAGGCAACCTTAGGCAGGTTCAAAATTTGCCCCACATGGGTGTCAGCCAAAAGTCGCACGTTGTGGTAACGGCGCTTCAACAAATCCATGGCTGTCGAGTAGGTGCTGTCATCGACCTTCAGGTGCTGTACCAGGCCTAGAGCCTCTCCCTGTAAGGAGGCCAACAAGTACGCCATTTTTTGAGCAGCTGACAGGTCGGTATGGGAGTCCACCAAACTGTTGAACATCCCATAGTAGCTCAACCACTGGTCCAAATCACCGTCAAAGGTGGGAAGGTTGAGCGTGGGGAGACGACCCAACAAGGCGTGGGGTGCAACAAGTGAATCCCCACCAGAGGGAGCTGAGATGTGGGAGACCGCCTCATTAATTGCGTCCACAAAATCGTAAATCTGGCCAAAGTCCGCTTCATAACGCTGCTTCTGCTCGTCCGGTACAGGCGTTTCCAAATTCGCCATAAATGTCAAGCCCTCAGCATAACTCCTATCTAACGCCACCAAACGGGCCGGCATTTCACTCGCCCGGGCGAGTAAGGCTTGCTTCCGGTCCGGGCGGTTGACCATTGCAACCGCAGAAGAAAACCATCTCAGCTGCGCAGTCATTGCGGACTGATGTGTGGAAAAGGTCACCTTGACAGACATGTCTACACCTCAGGACGCACGCAATACAAAACAAAAACCAAAAATAAAAAACAAAAATAAAAGCAAAAAAAAAAAAAAAACAACAATAACAAAATAAAAAAAACAAAAAATGCAGTGGAGGCACAATAAAAAACAAAAGGGGTGCGTATGTGTCTTCAAGAAGGTATAACCGTCCAAAATATTAATTAAGACTACCTGACAAAATAACAACAAAAAAAAACAAATTAAATTATCAAATTAAAATAAACGCAACCAAAAATGTACACGAGCGTGGACTCAATATAACCACAATGTCCAGCTATCAAAAAAAAAACGTGAAGCGTTATATCCAAAATAAATTATTAACGCGTGTGGGTAACTAGCCAGCTACTAACGTCGCACGCGTGGATTCAAAATATCTTCAGAATACCAATTATACGTAGGGCCTAGCCTTCAACCGTGAACGTAAAATATGAAATCAAAACAAACTATTTAAATCAAATTACCAATATACAAACAAGACTAAAAAGGTCATCAATATTAACTACCTACCTAACGGTATTATCAATGTCATCAATATCACGTAACGGTATCAAGCCACGCTCTGCTACCAGATGTTTACGATGTAGCAGGAGCGTGGACCCAATATACGCAAGGCCCTTAACACGTGAATTTACAATTATCAAAAAAATGAATAATGACAAAAAACAAGAATGGTTGATAACGGTATCAACCACGCTCTGCTACCAGTTGTTTACGATGCGCACACTAGGCGCGCACCTGCCTCGCGTTACGCGAAAGCAGCCCGAGGAATGTGCACTCGGGCCCAAATGTAAACTTACTCAATAACCACCACAATGGTGGGTAAGCACAATAATAGGATATACAGGCCTCACTTACCCCAGGTGGTTTTGCCCACGCACAAATCTGGAAAGTGTTCCTACGCTAGTCCCTACTAGACGTGACCTATCTTAGTGTGATTGAATAAATAAATACATAAATTCCCAATAAATACTTGTGTAGTAATCCAAGTCTCGTCCTGTGGTGAGCCGGTGGCCGCTATCGTTCGGCAACTCACACCCGGCAGCAAATCACCTCGAGAAATCACTCCAAACCACAAGCACAATCACACCCAAACAATTCCAACCAAAACACTCGCGTGGCACAAGGATATCGCGAACAAGACCTATTAATAGGCGCGAATATCAATAATCAACTGTCCGAGACCGCGGTGTGAATTTAACTCAATTTAACTCCTGCTCGCCGCCGAGCGCGTGTTACTACTCCAAAATATCAAATTCTCAAACCGCCTTCAATATGGCGGGGACAAAAAAAATGTTGCTTCAAAATAATCAATATATGCGGGTATGCAAAGATGCTCGCGCCAATTCCAAACATATAGATTTCAATAATAAGATAATAATGGTTTATTCCTCGGGGTACCACTGCCTGGTCCCACTGGTGGTACCCCGAGGAATAAATCATAATAATAGATACATTATTTATAAATATAAATATTATATATAATTATTATAAGATACATAATAGTTTGCCAATGATTTTTAAATATGGCTCATTTATTTGACCCAGTATATATTATTAGGTAAACTGTAGGTATCTTTTTTCAACAATTATAGATAAACAAAATAAAATAAATACAAAATAGAATAAATAGCAAAAATAATATGCTTCACTTATTTGATCAGTTCTAGAGAATTTTAAGCAAATTATAACAAATCGGCGTTATAAATACGGACCTACGGCTTTCTAACGTTTTATTTAGTAAATGAGGTTTCTACTTAGCAATAATATTTGGTCTGAGATTATTGGGGCGGTCACGTTTGCCCCAAATCGTCGATAATTAATCATTTCGTGTATCTACCGGGAGGCGGACAAATTGCCGCTCATGATCACGTGATAACGCTGCCGCTATTAAAACACATCTGTGATAAAGGGAAATATGGGGTAAGTCATTATTGTCATTAGGTATTATAGACGTTAAATTATACTATCATCATTACGCATGGTTAAATGGATTAGATTACGACATCGCGTATAGTGACGTGTTAACGAATTAAAGGCGTAAGTAAATAAGTGGAAATCAATCAATCAATAACGTGAAAGCTGACACAATTAACCACTGGGACATATTGCACTTATTTATTCTGAAGGACTTATAAAGGTTGTTTCAACAAGAACTTGAAATTCATATGGCGCGCCATTTTCGATTGTCAATTGTTCTGTCAGCCATATTTGGTACTTTGTTAATTGAAACATTGACATTTTTGAAAATGCCGCGCTACAGTTTGGAAGAACGTTTATTAATAGTGAAAATCCATTACAATATTTAGCAAATAAGGTAACAATTTGCAAGTTACGTGATCATTTTGGTGTGCATAATCGATCGTCGCGGCCCGCTATTGAAAATTTAGTCCGAAAATTCGAGCGGACGTTTTCATTGAAAGATGAGGGAAACCTTACCCGTCATCGCCCAAAAGAATACACGAAAACATGGCGACTGTGAGTGTCAGTGTCGCGGAACAACCAAACACTTCTATCCGGCATCGCTCGCAGGAATTAGACCTCTATCATAGCACCTGTCCAACGAATTTTGACTAAAGATTTACACGTTTGTGCTTACAAAATGCAGCTTACTCTAGAACTGAAGCCTACAGACAATAGACAGCGTAGGAACTTTAACAACTGGACCTTGGAAGAACTGCAAGTTTATCTTTAGTGACGAGGCTCACTTCCTCCTCAACGGCTTCGTTAACAAGCAGAACTCCCGGATCTGGGAATCTGGGATCTGGAAAATCCTCATGTTTGATACTTGAGCTTCCGATGCATTCCCAAAAAGTGAAAGTTTGGTGTGCCATGCGGGCGAAAGGGATCATCGGACCATATTTTTTTGAAAATGAGGAAGGTGCTTCGGTGGCGATCCCTATTTTGGCAAAAATTGGATGAAATGTACATAACTGACATGTGGTTTCAGCAGGATGGTACCACTTGTCACGCTGCGCGCGAAACAATGACGTTGTTGCAAACCAAGTTCCCATGTCGTGTCATCTCGCATTTTGGAGATCAAAACTGACCGCCAAGAAGTTGTGATTTAACTTGCTTAGATTTCTTTCTGTGGGTTTTTGCTAAAAAGCAAGGTTTGTATAAACCACCCTGAGACGATTGAAGAACTCTAAGAAGAAGTTGAACGCCAAATTAACGAATTCCCGCGGTCCTTACTCGGAACAAGTATTCCGAAATTTCGTCGAAGGAGTCCATGCCTGCCAACGAAATCTCGGCGGCGGTGTTTTTCCATATATTCAAAATTCAAGTTCTTGTTCGGACACTAATTAATTTTATCACTTTCTAAATGGACTGCTTATCGTCATTTATTATCATCACGAAAGACAAAAGTTTTTTCGTAGTACTTGAAAAATTATCACACCCAACTTACGTCTGGTGCTATGGAAATGCTCGTCATCGCTACCAGTTCCAATTTTAATTACAATGTCACAAGCAGTGAAGTAACTGTGGTGTTTATATTATACAGTGCTATAGTGTTATCGGTTTTGTAGAAACCTTCTTGATTACTTAAATCCCGTTCTAATATCCCGTTTTAATTGTGTCCTAAGAGAAGCGAGTGTTCTTCATACCAAGGATGATAAAGGATTTTCAATTTAAATCTCTTGTAATTAATTTTAGTAATGTTTTGCTTTGTTCGATGGTATTTGACTGTTGTCTAATGACAATAGAACTTTCTGGTACATTTATAAGTTCATATTTCTATATATTTATTTTATATTTTATTCTTTTATTTATATTTATTTGTTTTTCCTCTTACTAGTATATATTCTCGGTATACGAAAATAATACTTAACTTGCTGTGTAATAAATATAATATATAGGATATAATTATATATTGTAGGTTTATATTGGTTTACACATCGGATACTTACTTACTTAGGTTACTCATAGCGGATTTGGTGGAAATGTAGCTTTGATTCGTTTTCTTTAAATTTGTACTAATAGTTAGTAGATATTCATATAAATAGGAAATCAGTTATAACATTATTTTAATAAAAGAGTTTTCACGATAGCTAACGCACACATTTACAATTTATATTCATATAAAAACACTCACCTTGCTTTAGTTAGACACTGGAAATATCTATTTGTAAAATATATCAGCGAATTCTGTAAATAGCATGTCGTACTCCGAAATACTTCACGGAAATTAGTTCGGAAATCAGAGTCGAAACTGAGTTACGGCTTCTACCGACCGACGTGGAGGCGGTAAGTTTGCTCACATTCCCGTTAGTGATGGGAAGAACATATCACCAAAACGAAAAGAGAGATAAGAATTAATTTGATCTAAGAATATATATCACTCATCTAGCTCAATAACTCAATTAGCTAAGTGAAATATATAGAGTGATTGGGATTGGACAGTTTGTTCGCAGAACTGTAGGTAGTAAGGTAGGTAGCAGAACTCGCAGATCTTACTATCAAAATACACAATTTTAAGTTAGCAATATAGCTTGTACTCGCTATATCACTCTCCGCGCAGCGCGAGCGAGTTCAATTCAGCGATTACATTACTTTATCTTTTTAGTGAGTAAACTAAATTGTATACGGATATAGTAACAGCGACGGTGAGCTGGATAAAGATTGATTCATAAGAGGTGAGCTAGCTCATTTTTATATCCCACTCGCAAGGTACTCATCTCAAGTTCCCATCTTTAGCTAATATAGTCAATTACTGTAGTAAGTACTACTTCTTGATATTTACCCTTACAAATACGCTCACATGAAAACGTAGCATTCAGCGACACACTCGTATTGTCGCTGATTATTTTAAGGGCAAGCGATTACTATAAGTTTCAATAGCGACGACATATGAGTTGTATAACTTTAACAAAGCAATGTGAATGTTATTATTCGAGTGCATGCTATAATTTGACCACTTTTTAGGACTTGTGAAGATGAGAATTAATTTACACATAACTTCAATTAACACACAAAGCGGGATCCCTATTTTCAGTAGGTTTGCCACCTTTTTGGAGGAAATATAGGATTTTTTCGATAAATTACTAAAAAATATAGTACCTACTTTCAGGAAATCCGGGAAATTAAAAAGTAAGGTTTATTTTAATTTTTAAATTTTGTTCTATTTTATAACTTTTCTTGTGTCATATCCAAAGAATTTCTTTGCTGCGTTGCTTTAATTCGTTTTTTAAATTTTTCATGATACACATAAAAAATAATTATCCTATTACCTTCTGGATATTTCACAGTTTTGTTGAATACATGCAATATATGACTTATAAACTGAAAATAAATTTCAATGATAATTTGGGTGTCTGATTGATTTAAAATATATTTTGTAATGTTGTTGGACAATGTTCCTCTAGCTAGACTATCGAAATAGATTCTTATGGGTAACCAATTGAGCAATATATTATCAAAGCTCGGTGTGCTGAACAGAGCGAAGCGGTACTTCACCCCTGGGCAACTCTTAATGCTTTACAAAGCTCAGGTGAGGCCCCATATGGAGTACTGCTCTCATCTCTGGGCCGGCGCACCGAAATACCAATTGGACCCATTTGACTCTATCCAACGACGTGCTGTTCGTATTGTCGACGATCCCACTCTCACGGGCGGTTTAGAATCCCTCAGCATTCGGAGAGACGTTGCGTCTCTCTGTGTGTTCTACCGCCTGTACAATGGGGAATGCTCTGAAGAATTGTTTAATATAATTCCCACCTCGGGTTTCTACAACCGCACCTCCCGTCACAGAAGTGCGGTCCATCCGCATTTCCTCGATACGGAGGTGTCGCGCACTGTTCGGTCCAAAAACTATTTTATACCGCGAACCCGTAGGCTGTGGAACGAACTGCCTCAAGAGGTCTTTCCACTGAGCTACGATATGGGGTTCTTCAAGAGAGCTGTGAATAGGATTTTGCAAGGTCGGCGGCGCGCCCGCATGCCCCCTGGTGTTGCAGGTGCCCATGGGCGGCGGTAACACTTACCATCACGTGGGACCGCTTGCTCGTCCGCCTCCTAGTCTATAAAAAAAAAAAAAAAAAAACACAAGGTAATATAGATAGTCACTTTGTGCCTACATGGCTTTTATTCATGCCATTCCTCGTTGACACCTTTGTTTAACTCTTCCCACCTCACCGCTGAAGAATAATAAGAACAGCTATATTTTTTAAAAATTATTTTGTCAACATCATGTGATAGAGAATTCATATCAAACTTCACCGTGTTGTGTTGTCTTCACCTACCAGGAACAACTGTTTTCATATTAGTGAACAATGAAAGTTGGATTCCAAAATACGCATTTTTGATACTGTGATGTGATGTCACTGAATTATATATTAAGTTGTCGATGTTTATTTAATACTGACATATTAAGAATAAAGCATAATGGCCCAACAATTAAATCGCGTGAGCGTTCAAACATACAATATCGCTACCGTATATCTATACTGTGTACGGTTTCAAACTCATATTTCGGACAACAGCTATAATTTAAGAAACGTGATAAACTTTGGTAAAAGTCAATTACTTACCCATTTTAAAGGTCACTTATCTGTATCATAAATATGATGAAAAAAGCACATTAACAATTACTATATTTGTGATATCTATTTATTTATATACTTTATTGTACACACATATGGTAAAAATAGTTACAAAAGAAAATACATACAAAAGGCGTGCTCATCCTCTAAGGAGATTTCTACCAGCAAATATATTGATAATAATTGTACATATATAAATTTCATCATCTTAAGAAAATCTGTCCATAAGAGCCAGTGAAATTACTCGTACATACCATATACCACTGATGAGAATTTACAGCACAATTTACCACGTACATTGTGGATTATCGAATCGAATGTAATGGTTGGGTTTGTCCAAAGCGTGTTCACAAACTACAGACTTGGTCGAGCGTCTGTTCTTCATGTCAGCTATGTGTTCTTTTATCCGGATACCGATGCTCCTCTTTGTTTGCCCAATGTATGATAACCCGCATTCACAATCAAGCTTGTAAACACCTGCATCTTGTAGGGGGATATTGCTCTTGACAGGTCTTAAAATATGTCTTAAATCTTAAACTATGTATTGATTTAATTTAGGAGGGCGAGAGTAGACGCTGCAATTCCACAGCCGCATTTCCCACTTTTATCCTATTCCCCTCATCTACGTATGTACTTCGGTAGTGAGTAAGATATGCCATTCCATCCTATCCTAACCCTCTCCATTTTCCCAAACTTTTCTCTAAATCCTAAGGGTAGGTTCAACGTTCAGAAAAAATATATTTGTTACGGTGTTTTATTGCTTCTATACGTTAGCATTCCGACTTTATTCTTATGTTAACATACATGTGAGAAATTCTGACTTGGTTAACACTTCTTTTTACATATTGTTGCATAATCCTACTGTATAAAAATAGTTATGAAAATGTAGTTTAAGACCCTTATGCTCCTGACAATAAGGTTTGTAAGCCGTATTTTCACTTATCTTCATGATATGCAAAAACTATAATAAGAGTGGGGGGATGTTTGAAATGTAACAGAATTTTATAAACTCGTGTCTCGAAGTAAGAATAGATAGATAGATACACTTTATTGTACACCAAAAACATATAGAGTAATACAAAGTACAAGTTATCAGAATTACAACCGGCGGCCTTATCGCTAAAGCGAATTCTTCTAGGCAATCTTAGGGTGGTGAAGAGAAGTTAGTAGAAGAAATAGAGGTAGATGGTGCAATAAGGAAATAATGTCTTTATATACATACATAGATACATACGTACAGAAATATAAAGATAATAATGGTGTGATAACATGGAATAATGATTAATATTGTAGTACTGTGCCTTGCATTAAGTTTATATAAACCGACAGTACGATTTGACACCAAAAATACAGCATAGACACCGATTGTACATGATTAATTACAAAAGAAGTACATAATTTATAAAATTATCTATTCTTTTCCTCAATCCACTTTTAAATCTTCAAAGGTGTGCGATGCATTCAGATTATCCAGTGTGCCAAAGATTATCATGGACGACAGTATCCACTTACCACCAAGTGTATTGTTTGCTTGTACCACCTTCTTTCTATAAAAAAAAACCCTGTCTCTATTGTTGGATATAGGTCTCTCCCCCACCACGCTCGGTCTTCCGCTCTTTTCATCCAGCCACTTTCTTTGTTTTCAGTCCCCCGCTACATTTGTCGGTACGCTGTCTGTTTCCACTCGATGAATCGTCTACCCCATCGGTTATCTGTCCTGCGACAAATGCGACCTGCTCATTGCCACTTCAGCTTACTGATCCTTTGAGCTATGTCCATAACTTTAGTTCGTCAACGTATTTCTTTGTTTCGGATCCTATCCATTAAATAAATTCCGAACATAGCTCATTACACTGTTTGCTGAGTGGCTTTGAAGTTGAATCAGGCACACTGTCAGAATCCACGTTGCGACATATCGGGCAGAATACGGATATAAAAAATTCACGCAATATATCGGACGTTTTGGTGACTTGCTTGCATTTTTTTCTTTTCAATATCATCACCGTACATCGCATATGTATATTATAAATAATGTAAATATAGTTCTCTATATTTATATTATTTACTAAGTTCTATTATTAAGGTATTCTATATTTATTAAGGTCTGTAATATTTTTTATATTCCTGACAGTTCTTTTAAAACTTGGAGCTTGTGTAGGAGCAACTGGTAAGACATCTATCATCTACCTTACTATCAGAACTGTTGCGATGCAAATTAGTCATAGACTAAATATTAAACTTGTTTGCGGTTCCTTATTACTGCAGCCGCTGTCGTCTTGACACCTAAACAAACTTTGCCCAAAGTAAATTGCTTGGCCAGACCGTCTGAAGAGACTCTAAGCTAATACACCGGAGTGCTATTGAAATCTGTTGGCAAGTACAAATGTTACTTTGTGGGCATTTCAATGCCGAACCTAGAACTGTATATATAGAGACT
Source organism: Sesia apiformis (assembly GCA_914767545.1). Lineage (NCBI taxonomy): Eukaryota > Metazoa > Arthropoda > Insecta > Lepidoptera > Sesiidae > Sesia > Sesia apiformis. The sequence continues at coordinate 10,928,695 of OU611963.1, read as the reverse complement.
TCTGTGTCCCTTTATTTACAACTTCATTAATGTCGTAGATATTTTGTGCAATGTTTAAAACATCTACAAAATATCTAAAGGAACTTCAAACATCTAAAGGATGTGAGAGTAGCAGTTGTTTCTAATTTCCTTCCTGAAGTTAATCGGCCAATTTTCTTGGCTCAGAAAAAAACCCTTTACAAGACAGATGAAAGCCACAAATTATCCTGTTACATGCGCGAAGTTACTTCATAAAATTAGAGCCATTATCTGTTGGACATTTTTTAGGGAACAAATAAAATTAGTGTTGCAAAGCAATGACCAGAATATCAAATTAGCTGCGTTGTGTGTCCGACATTAAATTAAACCTAGTGTCTGACGACCTTCTACTGAATGCTTTATCGTCCCTTTCGTTATCCCAGGGGCATACTTAATCTAACCAAGTGTGGTGCTGAATCCAGTAAGCGTTTGTAAATTAGAAACTTTATATGTAGGGCTTGAAATAGAAAGCGAGGGCCGAATTTTGGAATGCCTATCGCTCCTTTAATTATCTCTGAGATGTTATACCTATGAAATATGTTATACCTCTCCTTACCTATGAAATTGCCGTTTTATATCGAAAAATTCAAATATATTTATGAATGTTATGTCATGTAATTTATGTTATTCAGATAACAAATGAATAACCGATTTAAAAAAGAATGTCATAGCTTTAAAGTGAAATTAATTTGAATTTGGTATTCCAAGCCAAGCGCAAGGTAACTAAGTTCAAAATGGCCGCTATGAACAACGGCAATTTCATTGGTAAGGCCTTAATATAATCTTTTATTTTATAGGCGACAAACGGCATGTAAATGTTAAATGGATGCTGTCACTCATAGACATCCGCGACACATGCCAACATCAGTCCAGAATGAAACACGTACGCACGAGTACATTGCTTGAATGGGATAAAGTCGGAAATGCAGTCTAATTATATTTTTTTGGTTTTGTCCTAGGTGAAGGATATCTGCAACGAGCTCGAGGTACGCGTGCTGTGTCACAAGATTCTGCAGAACGTTTCGATATTGTTGGATGCGGACCGGGGTTCTTTGTTCCTTGTACAAGGCGAGAGAGCCGCCGCGCCGCAGCCACAGAACGGGAGGTCAGTCAAATACAAGTATACTTCAGGCGTAATAAAAATATGTTTTTTTTTATAGAAGGAAGGAGGCGAACGGGCATACAGTCAACCTGGTGGTAAATGGATACTGTCGCCTATGGACAGTCACAATACATCAGTCCAGAGTTACAAACGCTGGCATGCAGCTGGATGTATTGCTTACCTTTGGATATTTAGGGATGAATTTGGAAGAAAGGTTGATGAAATGAAGGGGAATAGGGTGGATATGGGCTTGGCCATATTTTACTCGATACTGAAATATGTACATACATTGGTGGAATAGGATAAAGTGGGAAATATAATATATTTTACGGTACTCTTCTGTGAGAGAGGGTAACTTTTCTAGTCGAGTGCGCTTAGCTGCAGCGTACACTCTCCTTACATTTATGTTCAATAGATGAAGACACTTATATCATTCAATTAATTCTTTGCCTACAATATTTTGAAATTCGTGCAAGAAAATAGGAATTGTAACAGACATTTTATTTTTGAATCCATTCAGCAATTTTCGCGCACCAAAGTCACATAAGAGTTCGAAGTGCGTTCCATATATACATACATATATGCATATATATACATATATACACATATATATACATATATATACATATATACGTTTCCATTACCGTGAATAAAATCAACGAAGTGTTCGTCTGCAACACTGATCAAAGTATTAAAGGCCGTCTGATCTGAAGAGATGTGCCTTTATATTACAAGGTTAAAACTGATTGCACTACTCGTTACAAGTAATTACCACTCATATGTTGTCAGAATCCTTTCTAATGTAGGTAACCGTAATTAGCAAATACACTTACGTTAATAGCGTTGTATACAAGTGTGTTTTTACACGTAACAGAACAATGACTTGATGAAAAATAGACTGCCTTGTAATGCTCATTAATTCATGTGAAGGCATCATAGAATTGAATTAGTGGCTACACTTTCCTTTTGAATTTAGTATAAATACTTTGATAGCAAAGCGGCTACTACACGCCCTGTGGAACTTCACCATCTCTAAGCGAGTGATCTAACTAACCCGTTTGACCATCGTGGCGTTTTAAAGTCATACATCCCTCATGCACAAGACAATACCCATGCGGAGGTCCATGTCCCAGGAGTGGATGATAAAAGGGCTCGTTACAGTATAAATTGTGTCTTACGTCACCTTTAGTGTTTGACAGTTTCATGAAAAGTTTTGCGCAGTCTTCATACGTTCCTATATATCTAAAATTATTTTCAAATAGACTTTAGATTGTATTGTCTTCGAAGTACGGCAAGCCTTAGATGCAACTTGACTCCACGGTAATTTGAAATTATCTCCCCAGAACTAGTTTACGTCGCTCTTGAAACAAAATATTTAAAAAACAGTATGTGTTCATTGTTCGAAGGCTCGGAAAAAGTAACACGCACACAGCGGCCATATGTATATGAAATGTTATTGGAAACGACTTTCCTAAATGCAGAATACAATTTTCAGCAAGAGGTTACTCCTATCTTCCCGATGTTACCACGATATACGCCTTAGAAGATCCCATTCACAGAATGACACACAGACTCAAAATGCCCCATTCACAGGAAGTGCCATTCGTAGAATGTCCCAGGCTTATGACTTTGTTCTAGATATTTTGAATTTATGTTTGATAAAATTGATACACAACGGATCACAAAATATTTTGCGCATTGGTGTCGTTTCAAGACATACCTACTTATGTACTCCTAATTATCATTATTCTAATAATTGAATATGCCCATATTCAATTATTTTGAGAATAGGTCTCGATTTTCTACTCTATGTTTCCTTTACTGTGCACTCTAGATGCATTAGAAGTGATTTCATTTCCCCCGTGCCGTCTTATTGTCAGTGGACGTTCGTTATTATTCCTAGCGTCTAGCTGTTGCTGTGCTATTACCCTTAATGTGAAACCAGGTAGTAAACCATAAATGAGAACGTGAGAGCAATACTCCTACGGGTAACGCCTCTTACTGCCCTCCTTTCTCGTTTTTAACTCTCAATATCAGCCTATAAAGACTTACTGGTAGGCACAGGCCTCTCCTAATAAATCCCTAGTGGATTTCGGGCCATAATTCATGCGGGCCCAGTGTGCATCGGTGTGTACACATGCTCGAGATTTTTTTTAAATTCGAATACGCGAGTTTCTTTACGATGATTTCTTTCACCACTGACCTAGTGAGCTAATGTCTTAACTTCTACCTGACTATTAATATGAACTTCTAAACGTGATATCAGTTTTAAACATTTCAAATTCCCATCGAAAATATCAAAACGTTCGGTGTAACGACTACAAAGCGAATACGCACGGTTACATACACGGAATCATAGATATAGACAACACAAGTTCGTGTAATTATATGGAACCTATCCGTTTCGCGTCACAAGATGTTATAATTTATTAAATATATTGCCATTTATTGTTGTTTCCTTACAAGTTATATTAAGAAATGCTTTATATTTTTACCGCATCAGCAGCCTATAACGTTCCACTGTAGGGCTTCCCCTAGTAGATAATCCACCACGTGGCCCCGGTGCGGATTGGTGGATCACATACTCCAGATTTTTTATTTTTTATTTCTGAAGCATGGGTTTCCTCACGAAGGTTTACACCAGATTATTTATCTTATAGAAATACGAGCATCTAACAAAATTGAAAAATATTACATGCGAAAGTTGAAATATAGAATATAGAATTTTATATTTAATATTTGCTTCAAAAGCCTTTATATTTAATATATGTTTGGTCGAGTCTAAAATGAGTTACATGTTACATAAACACTGCCACTCCATTATGCTGGGACATACCTAATTATGGTCATAATTTTATTTTTATATCATTTATACGATGAAAATGAACCGAGAAAAATTTAATTACGAAAAATAATTTGTAACATTGAATCCCTAATCATTTTGTAATTTTGGGATAGGACTTTACTTGTGGGCGGACGAGCAAGCGGTCCCACGTGGTGGTAAGTGTTACCGCCGCCCATGGGTACCTGCAAGGGTTATGCGCATACCAGGGGGTATGCGGGTGCGCCGCCGACCTTGCAAAATCCTATTCACAGCTCTCTTGAAGAACCCCATATCGTAGCTCAATGGAAAGACCTCTTGAGGCAGTTCGTTCCACAACCTACGGGTTCGCGGTATAAAATAATGATGAAAATTATAAATAGTATAAAAGTCATAGGTACTATTTATAACTTTCAACAAATTAAGTGATAAATTGAGTCCTATTAATACAAATTTAAACATTTTGAATAATCTGAAATAAGAAGTATCAGACAGAGAACGTCTAATAAAAAATAATAGGTACTTACTCAGCTTCATGTCTATCACATCGTACACATTCCCAATTTACTTCTATGTAATAATATTCTCTTTGTTTCATACAAATGGTTATTACATGTGCACATAATCTTTAAACGACAGAATGCAATAAGCGACTTTATCGCTAAGGCGATCTCTTCCAGGCAACATTATACTCGCATATACAGTTGGTGAGAAGCCATTTGATTTATGTAGGTACATCAAACATTAGATTTCATGCATTCTCTATTACAGACAACTGTATGCATGGACTGTATGAATGGGAGTATGCATACGCCTTACATTTAATATGGAATAGTTTGTACATAACATTATGCCAGCAACCTCATGTCCCATTATGAACATATTTAATGTATGTTAAGGGGTCTGCATATCGTTCAATTCTAAAGTTATGTTCCTTATAAATTACTATAAATAGATGGCTCATAAATGACACGAGAATGTTATGTACTTCACGGCTTTAAAACGTGTGGGAAGTTTGATGACTGTCAAGGTATAAACGTTTTCAAACCATTATATCACATTATGGTCGCACATAAAAAAACGACATTTACATTTCATTAAAATAATAATGAAACGTAAAACCTTAGTTCACGCTTTTTCTCGAAAAGCCTCTAATCTAATCTTTTTTCTTTTCATATATGGCAATGGTGAAATTAACACATTCTGCCAGTGTCAAGGTTTCTTCGTAATAAACAATTTCAAAGTCTAAAACGTATCCTGTCAATGTACAGTCCCGTCGGAGTAAGTCAGGAGTCGCTCAATAAAGTGATAGTAGGTTTACTGAGGACAGGAGAGGACTCTTTGGAAACACGTAAAACGCAGTTCTATGCTTTTATTTAATAGTACTACTTATTACAAACATTACGCACAAATAACACTTTGAAGTTTAATAAACTATCACTATTAAATCAAAAAACGCACAAATACACATTTTTTCATTATAAATCAAACAAAAACTCAACTTCACTGCTCGAGTTCCCGCCAAAAAGTCCGAAACAAAAATTAGTCTATCATGTCATGTCACATAATAGACAGTAATCTTTCTTTCGTCTGCATTTTACCGCATGAATTAAACTTTCATGCGGAATTAAACTTACATTCATCCCCAGGATAAGGAGTCTTTAAGAAAAAATAAGGTTTCTGTATGTTGGCAGCACATAAGCTTTGTTTGAGAGATGACCGTGCCAAACCCACTAATCCGCTTATTACTCCTGCTATCGCCTCAATTAGTTTGTTTGTTCATACAATAAGTAATAATAATCAAACAATAATCATGTTTAAATAATATTTTAAATATTCTAATAATATTTATAAATATTTAATGTAAAAATATCTCTAGGAATAATAATTCCATCGGTGTCGGTACAGTTTATTGTAATCTATTCCGTTCGTTTGCAACATTCAAAACATCTCTACTCGTATATGTTTAAAGGACGTCTGTCTTTGTTCTGTTTATTCACAGTCATTTCGTGATCTACTGTACCCATTTTTTAGTAAAAAAAATTGAAAAATGTGATAAAATTAATAAAACAATTTAATAAATCAATTTATCAAAATAGCTTCAATAAATACCAAAGGGGGATTATTTTTGGCTAAATTTTTAGTGAAACAAACCATTAAAAATAAAAGAGAAAAAGAAATAAGCTGAAATAGCGTTGCGTAACCGCAGGTTAGCCTGCCCAGTGCCCGCCATGAACGTGTCTACGTGAAAAACAAATAACGGTTACGGTATTCCGAGCGTCATAAATACATGATCAATTGATCATTTAAACAATGAATATATCGCAATAAGATAGCGTAAGTCAAGGTTTAATTAATGTCTAGTGATTTTGTTAACGTAAAGCTGTCATTTCGCTTTTAGGTTAAATACTAGATCAAATTTAATACTATATATAGCGTTACAATGGATTTTTATGTTAGTCCACATTATTAGTGCTTTAGAATTACTGTTTTTTATCAAATTCTTCGAGCGTAGGTTCGACCGGTTGGTTGACGGTATGTTATTGGTGAGTTACGTCAGGTACGTAACATTAAGACATCTTGGTGTAACAAAAGCATTATTATAAAATACATAAGATTATAATTACACAATATATTAATTATATACTATATAATCATATATAATATAATATTAATTATAGAATTATATATTAACATATATTTAATTAAATTTCAGGATTATAAGTGAGAACAGCGATAGTAGATGCCTTTTCGTTTCTTGACTGTTACAAATGTCAGATATTTATGTTTGGATGACCATTCGGGGCCATAAATCCACTGCCGTCTCAAAACACAACAAAACGAACTGGGGGATTTGTTACTAAATTTGTATTTCAGTAACGACCTTTCACCCAAATAATATTTAACATTTACCAACGTTTGCAGAGAACCATAATACGAGTGAAATGGTGTAGGTGGAGAGACAATTCCTTTGTCCGTTTTCCACATTGCATTACCGCGCTTAATGTGGACTCTTTTCCTGACATGTTTTTTCGAGAGATACTCGTACCTGCGTAATTACTAAGCATTAAATTAAAGTCTATACATAATATAATAAAATTGTGCCTTGTTTTCTGAATAAAATTCATTGCATTATACGCTGAGTCTTTCTTCTGTCTCAACATGTCACATTATGCAAAAGCCATTAAACGGATTTTAATGAAACTTTATCATATACCCTATACCATATAACATAGCTATAACTTTTTACCATAAAGCATAACCAGCCCTTTTTTCCGTCCACCGCTAGACAAGGGCTTCCTCATCTTCATTGTTTTGTGCATGAGAGATGTATGACCTTAACCACACTGAATCAGCGGGTTGGCGAATCGACTCATTTAGAGGTGGTAGGTACAGTTCCTCGAAGCTTATGCCAGCGGCGTTGTTATCCCTTAGTCTCTTTTACAATGCCCATGGGAAGAGATGGAGTGGTATTGTTCTAAAACCGTAACCACACGGCCTTATAGCTTATTGTCTGGATTAATATTTAGGATACTCTTATCAAGATCCATTACAAAGTTCCCGCGGAACCATGGTTACGTAAAACATCAGTCGTAGAACATGTAGAAACTATTGAATGAAATTCAATACAGAAAACTAGCTTCAAATTTATTTTTATATCCAACACGCATGAGTTACAAGTTTTGTTGTATGAATTATTTCACTTCACTATTTTTTATTTTTATATTCTTATAGGTGGATTTGTCATAAAATATTTTAGAGCGTTATATAATAAGAAACGACATTTTAATAACAGCTTTTGCGTCGTCCATATTTTAGTCGTGAATATCTGCCATGAGTAAGTAAATAATCCATGCATTTGGACATAATATTGAAACATGTTTTAGGTTTTAATATTATAGTGATTTGAATTGTGTTTTTGAGTCACAAAATTATTATCTTACCGAAATTATTTAATATAAGTAGTTACGACAATATGGAGCATACCCACCCATATGAATCCCTTTTTGATTCAGCATTACAATATTGACGTTTTGTTGATTCTTCTTCTTCTTCTTCTTCTCAGCCCTTGGACGTCCACTGCTGGACATAGGCCTCCCCCATTGTCCGCCATTTAGACCTATCGGCAGCGACCTGCATCCAGCGGGTGTCCGCAACCTTTATGAGATCTTTATGAGCAACCTTTTTGTTGATTAATATTGTACTATCTCTTATAAGAAACCCCTTCACCGTCGTACAAAAGGTTATTCTAAAAATTATTATTCCTAAAAATTATTCGAAGCCTTTTTAAAAGCTTTATAAATCTTGTCGTAAGCTTTATAAGTCTAAAAGTATTGCCCTTGTATTTTGCGATTTAATTAGAATTATATTAAAATAGTTTATGTAACAGAAATTGATTGAGAATTTATCTTTAACTTTATTGCTGTATAGATCTACGACGACTCCATAGGTTTCCATAACACGTTTCTCACACAATCTTATGCCCTATATGATATAAAAGATTGGGTCATCTTATCGAATAAAAAGATCTCTATCTACTCTCGTTATGAACTTTGCTTTTGTGGAAATCATATTTTTCATGAATCTAAAGCAGAATTTGACTGTAAGTGGTCTGCAAGCTGTTATACGCTGGTTCAATAAATTGAATTTATTAAATAAATTATTGTAAACGCCGAGCCGCCATAGTAGACATTTTTGGAAAATATTTCAAAATTTCCCATGAACAGCGCCAAATTTAACAAAAGTGCAATAGCCTAAAATTTAATAGCTTTAGTAATATTTTGGTGCACTAATAAATCGAGTACCGAGGAAATATTAATGCGCCTCTGAGGTAGTATATCACAATAACTCCGGAGAATATACTCGTTGCATAGATATTGTATTCCTCATTGTTAGCAAAGGACTATGCAGCTGCGCAATGCGACTAAAGTTTCATTTCACTAAATACACCTTTTGACTCTGTTTGAGTCTCAAATTGTCTGAAATTGATGACCTTTGCAGTAATAAAGCTGGAAAGTAAAACATGGTACAATGATTGGATAGGCATTATTTATATGACAACATTTTTTGAATAGTAATTTGAATTTATAGTGTGGTATAAACATCTGTATACTTGTTGTTTCTTTGTCTAATGATTGTATAACACCTTTATAAATACACAGTTCGCATAACAAAATTAAATATTGATAATGTTGAAAGTGAGGTAACTATGGAATAATTTAACATTAACTGTATTGTAGAGGTTACTAGGTTTTGAAAATGGAAATAAATAATTATAAAACAACAAACTATTCAAAGTCGCGGTAAAACGTTTAAAATAACCATACTAAGATATAGCCGTAACTATTTAATCTATTTCTGCATCCATTCATGATTCAATTTCGTATTACTACACAAATAGTGTGATAAATTATTAAGTTCATTTCTTCTATTTAATAATAACGGTTTAACTTTTCTCTTAAATTTGCTGCTTCTGTATCATATTTCGTCTGCCAGATTAACAATGCTGCAATCGGGGATTTTGCAAGTGGTATAATGTATTAGTAAACTACATGTAGTTAGTTAATCATTACCAAAATTTACGTTATGTCACAGCTTAACCAGAGTTGTATGCAGTGGTCGTATTACAACAGCAGAACAGACGATTTTCAGTGGTTAATTATTCCACCGTGTGGATTTTGCTGTGCAATGCGCTAGACACGAAGAAGATTTTGAATATAGAAATCAAGCAACATCTAATATATCTAATAATATTCACAATTCATAATTTCCCTTTACATATATATTCTCGTTAATTCCCTAGATTGAACGGACATGAATTCATTGCCATAATAAAATATAACGGCTCCTTGTTGGAACATCAGGCGACAGAAATATCTAGCGAATAAATTTTAACGAGCTAACTTTTTCTTATGTACCACTGTTTTACGCTGATTATATCAAAGAAGTTTCAGTAATAAAGTTGCAGGTTAGAGCCTATTTACGCTTGCATTTTATACTTCTGCGTTTCATTGAGTAATCTACATATGCTTATGTAAGATCGGGCCTGTAGCTCTGAGGTATACTAACTAATTTTATTTTATTTTTACTCAGGGCCACTAATTTTATTAGTACTAACTCGTAAAAAATATCACTCGTTATTACACGGAATCATGAAAAAACTGAAAATCTTTTCGATAAATAAATTATATTATAAGTACAATTAATCAGTTTGTCACCGATAAATCTTACAACTTTTGACTTTTAGTTTTGACGATTTTTATCAATATGTTAAATCTATAAATGGTAGATAAAAGAGCGATTAATAATAAAGTTTTTGTATGCATTAGCAGTGTGGATATTGTTTAAGATCACTTTATTCTATTATTATTTATTATCTTGTGGATAATAAATAATCTGCATATAAACTGTTTAAATTTAACTTTAACTTTGGAGATTCTAATATTCGTAACACAATATCGACGCTTTGTGCGTTCAACATTAATAATAAGAAATACTTTATTTTCAACAATAGAATACAATAAAAATAACGAATCGCGCACAAAACGCAAGTGGGATTCCACTAAAATTGCCAAACGAATCTTAATAATGTTTAAGTCGAGAATCCGGCTCTCAAGGCCGTCCCCCAGATGGGACAGAAAAAGTTAAGGGTTCAAGGGGGTTCTTTATTGAAATTCAAGGGTTCTTACAAATTTGCCACTGCCGGCAACAAGTTTCGGGATTTTATTGACGCAGGGGAATGGCCGAGAAAACGGAATAGTTTAACTTCGTAAAACGTTGCTAGATTGAATACTGAGGCATTTAATGAGGGGTTTTAAAAATAGAAATGTTTGTTCTCTGACAGATTGCTTAAATTCCTAGACACGGGCCATAGAAAAATACCAGGACAATTCTAAAAATTCCGGAGACCTGGCAACGTTAGTAGCCGCCCTGGCATGCCAGGGATTCGGTGTTTTGTCGACCGATATTAGGCATTGTGTTGTTGCCCATTTAGGACAATTGTGCCTAATTTTGTCTCTCACCCGGGGCCGCCCGGGGGACACGTGTAAGGTGCTGAGAGTTGCTCCTTAAGACCCGAGTTGCCTCTCCATTTCATTGTATTGCATATTATTACAGTTATTTACTTTAAATAGAATAAATAATTTAAAGGTTAACAAACAGGATTTACAAATTTTAACAGGATTCTGCAAGGTCGGCAGCGCACCTTCAAGCACTCTTGTGTTGCGGGTGTCCATGGGCGGCAGTGACCACTTACCATCATGTGGCAACATACAAAAAAATGGGACAGGCTCTAAGTAAGCCTAGATTTTGTCACCATTTAGTTTGTGGACCCGCCAGCTATATATTTAATGTATTGGCCAATCGAGAGTTCACACTATTATTATTTTTTGCGTTCGTAACCGAGTTATTGCGGTGATTAAAGTCCATTTTCATTGCTGTAAGTGAATGAATAGGTTTGTTTGACATGGCGTTGCCTAAAAGCTTATTGAATAACTGTTTTTTGCTTGTCATTTTATTTTCACAGTCACAAAATCAGATTACAGAGATGTAAGTGCTTGAATGACTAATCATCTACATTGAAATACATAGCCAAATCTTACAATGAAATTTATAAATATTTATTATGGGATTTATAAATTTGAATTCACTAGATGCAGTTTTAGAAATTGTATTCGTATTATAAAAAAATATTCTTAATTTAAATATTTGTATGTTTCTTTCTATTGTTAACTGTGTTTGCGACACAATACGTCTTATCCCCAACATTTGTTTATTTTATGATTCAATGGTATAGGGAAAATTTTCATAAAAAAATCTTGCACAGTAGGAAAAATAATAAATTTAATTATACGTATATTTGTCTTATCGAAAGTAATACTAATTTCTTGACATCTCTACTGCAACTTGTCCTTCAATATCTAATAGTAATAATGCAAATGATAAAGAATTTTAATACGTAATCAGTGATTTTGGATCGAATGGAATAACTTCATTCCCTCAGTCCCCTTCGTCACAACCTTCAAGGTTAAGGTCAAGGGAGCGGAAAGGGGAAGGAGGAATGTGCCGGAAAGGGAATGTATCGCAAAACGGAATTCACGATCTTCGAATGTTGTTAAGGATCTGCTTGTTCCCCACAAATGCGGTTATTGTCATTTTTTATTGGTTATATTGAGTTGAAACAGTGCCGATAGGATTTTGTATCGAGTAAAATATGCAAGGGAAATGTATTGCGTAGTTAGATACTTCCATTCTATACAGTGTCGGATGTATTTATTTAACTAATGTCCCTTAGTAACTGTAATTGTGAAGATTCCTAGAGGAATTAATAGTTCAGAATATTTATAAAAGGCCTATGTAAATTCCAACAATGATAAGAATGCATGACGCTGATACTCGTAATCATGTCAAAAGAATAGACATAATAGTTCATTGAAATTGATTATTATTTTATAACTTTTATATGTGCAGATGAATTGTGCTGTTTAATTTCCACTGTACCCGCTTTAATTTATCCCATTTAACCAATACGATGAACTGGTATAGGATGCACTAAGGCATTATTAAGTCCGTCTCTGTACAATATAGTACAAAAAGAATAAATAAATAACACGTACCATTACGATATTTTGATTCAGCTCGTCAAAAATATGCAAGTAAATTGAATTTTAAATGTTTTGTTTATATGTTATAGATAGTCATAGTTTTAAGTGGCATCAAAAGCGGCTAGCGTTCCATAGATAATAACATTTAGTCGCAAAACCTTCTGTGTATCCTGGTACTTTAAAAAAAAACTCGTTACAAACGGTTACCTCGACGTGACCGGTTGTGTCAAAAATAGTTGAATTTGAAATAAGTAGTAATTTGATACTGTAGTGACACAAAATGATGCTGAGACTGAACAATTCCATAGAAGCGTCGCTGGTTCAGTGATAGAATGGCATGCCCACGCGGCCGGTTCGGGTTTGATTCCCGCCCCATGGCCCCATGCTCATGGTTTTTACCTCCTATTTTTTCTTGTTTCTATTTTATTTAACATTCCCGCTCAAAATTCCTTCTTAATGTGGATAATACTGAAAATTGAAAAAAATATATATTGAATTTATTATTTCAATATTGTTTCTAGTATATTTGACATTATTTATATCCCGACGTTTCGAACACTTATATCAAATATACGCGTCAAATATACGCGATTTAAACCGTTAAAAGTTGTTTAATTGCTATGTATAGTAATCGCGAAAACCTAAGAAAATATTATTGTTTCTAGTAGTCTATACTGAAAATTATGTTTCCGAATTTACAGTATAATAAAATCACATGCGTTTGATTATAATATTGTTAGGAAGAACCATACGGTAGTCCCTCGGGATTCACTTATTATCTCACAGACATTCAGTTATCTTGTTTCTACGCTGAAATTAAGTTACAACATGTGTAGCGGCACTTAGGGCCTCCCTAGGGATTTTATCGTATTTGAGTGGGCTCTTAAAGGGCGTCCCGTCGAGTGTAGGATTCCACCACAGTATAACGAGGAACAGTATCTCATCTCTAGTCACACTCTCTGATATACACTTCACGCGGACGTGTAATGCTGATATGATTTTAGATCAGCTTTCTATAAACATTCACATTCTGACGCCACCTATGTAGTGTGCTTCAGAATTTGAAGTGTTTGTGTTTTTTTTATGGACAAAAGACGGCTTCCAGTTGATGGTAAGTGAATAATGTTGTTCATAGATATCCGCGATACATGCCAACATCAATCCAGAATGGCAAACGTTGGCACAACCCCGGATGCGCTGCCTACATTTTTAGGTAAATAGGAATGCATTTGGAGAAAGGGATTCAGCAAACGGAGAGAAATAGGATGGGATGGGAATGGACTCTGGCATAGATTTGAGATCACTTCCTATCGAAACACGTACGTACATTGGGGAAATAGGATAAAGTGGGAAATGCAGTACATTTCAAGGTAGTCTTCTGTGAGAGAGGGTTAACGCGGCAAGTCGAGCGCGCCCAGTGGCTGCGGTAATGCACCGTACACTCTTCCCCTCGATAAAGTGTTACTGTTATAATTTTTATAAAGTTATGTTACTGTAAAAATCGTTGCATACCTACTGTTTACTCTATTTACTATTAAAATCTGTTTTAAAATAAAATATAGACACCACATCCACGTGTTTGCTTTGGTAAGATTAAAAAACATTTAGGACGTATTCTGGGTGACAGCTGTCAAGATGTCAAAACAGTTTGTTTACTCTAGAGATGGACATAAAAATGAGATGGACTTTTTTAATACATGTTAGTAGATAAACAGCAGATTTAATCATTTTGCGACTGTATTTGACTGTTGTCAACGATCTTTGAGTCTGCAGTGAACGTAATTAATTGTTTTATTATTCAATAACTATTTAATTATTTTATTAACGAAATTGTGAAAAAATATACTTAAAATTTTTACATTACGTTTTTTTGTTCAATTTTTACATTAGATTTGTCACATGTTTAATCTATGCTATTTGTTATCATAACCATAAAACATCGATACCTATGTGTATTCACATATCGATGCCATAAAATGACGTATGTGCGACGTATATTTTTAAAGGAATGTACATTGTATGTTATACATGTTAAAATAATTGCACTGTAAAATGTTGTTCATATAAATAAATATTTTTAATTGTGTTACGACGGACAATGTTTTACGGATTATGATTCCTTTGGTGTCAACCAAACCATATGAAAAAGGAGTCTAATGTAATGTAAACAAATCTTTAGTATAATTAATTACCTTAAAAATAACTACCTACCCTTTTAGCTAACTCTGGCTGAGATAAGTGCGTTGCTAAGCAAGATTGTGTTTTTTTGTTTATAGAGTCAGTACAACCAATTTTGTTTAGACCAAAGCAGATGAAACCATGCTTTATATACTGCGGTTCTGTGTACTAATACAAAAGGTCGTCGGCATTTGATAGTTCTATGGGGTTAGGTATTTCAATAGTTTAGCCGCTTGCCCTATTGTGGCCATTCCCTTAACATTTTTGTTTTTTTATGCTGAAACTATTTTTTATGAAACCTATTTAGAAATATTAACTAACAGAAATGCTTTTAATGTAATAGTGTTGCACTTAGCTGGATATTTAAGTGTACTTCATCATTACACTTAAGTTATAGGAACGTCTCGTCAAAGGATCTTTACGTGTTGGCCCCATGTCCACATGCAAATCTCCCAAAGGGCCGGGTGTTAAGCTATACGAGTATGATTTTTGAATTTCAATTGTTCTTTTTTTGTATTTCTGGCCCGGTTGGGCCAAAACGCACTTGAATGGATTGGATGTGTTGGACACGTGAATTTTGGAGTTAAACCATACATACGGAGGTAAACAATGATGCGTATATACTATACTTGTAATAGAGATCTAATGCTCAAGACAACGTAGTATTTATTAACTACGCTTCTTGTTCAGAAAAATGCACAGTTCTGGTACCAAGCAATTTACGGAATCTTTTCTAGCCACCCTGAAAGTGATTAATAGACAGAGATACCAATAGATTATAACAAATGGAATTGTATGTTGAAAGCACATTAGTAATTGAAGCAGAATGATTGAATAGTAAAACTGAGATTTATATTTGGATAAAAACAAATAAATTGTAATGTACTATATTAATGTGTAGGCGAGCGTTATCATGGAGAAGCAGTCGACTAGCTAGAGTGATTAACCAGATTCGGTTGTTTGATAGCGAGCTTGTCCACCATCGTTTGCAGTTCTTCACAGTACACGTCTGCATTAATTGTTGTGCCAGATCTCAAGTGTCTGTAGTGGATAATAACGGCTCAGCACCACCATCACCATGAGCTTCTTTAACTCAATTTACACTTGGGACATTGTTTGGCTGTGTCTCATGGGTTCAACCGTTGTGACGAACGTTTACGATTATCACACGGGATCCACTTATTATCATAAGTGACAATACGATTCAAAATCCCTTCATTTTTGTGTCGGTACAGCAAAGTAAGGCAAGCTTCGACACGGGTTTGCAGCTGACTTTCATTAAGCTCATATGGTACCACTTTCCAAGCTTCGTCACTTTCCCGATTTGACGCCAATGAATCAATATCATTTTGTCACTTATGCTGAAGACCACTGTTAACTCAGACATGGTTTGAGATGAATCCGCTTCCGCTATTGCTTTCGTCATTATCGACTGTCTCCGGTCGTCCACTGGGCTTGATTTTGAGATGGAAATTATCAGAAGGGAACTGATGCATCGTGCGTTCGTTTGCGGTGTTTGATCCGTACACAACGTTGATATTGCGTGTCGCCTGTGCTGCATTGCTGCCATAACGGATCTCCTATTAGAAAAAGGGGAATTTTAACTTTTCCATAGTCGCAAACACAACGATATCTAGGCAAAAAGTAATTTAACGGAAAAACAAATAATAAGAATATTTTTTTTTTAAAAAGAATGATGACATTAAGTTGAAATAATTTTTAATTTATATATAATCCCAAGCGAAACGCAAGATAACTAAGTTGAAAGGGGCGACTATGAACAAACGGCAATTTTATAGGTAAGACCCTAATATTTTCTACTAAAATCAAACGAGAAAAGACCCGACAAAAGAGAAGCAAAAGTACGTGCTCTGAAAGTTTCAGCTTTAACTAAAGTTGGCAAGTCTTAGAAGTTTCCTTACAGTGATCCTCGCTCGACGCAACGACACGGGCATTATTCTCTCATATCCCACACGTTATTGTTGCGTTATTCAGTTTCACAGGATGTTATTTTCAACTTTGATAGTATTCTGAAAACTCATTTGCTTGTTTGCATATACTATTTAGTTTTCATTGCATTAGTTCGTCGTTCTAACACTCTGTGTTCATTTCACCTAACATTCGTTAAAGCGAACATTTGCAAAGGCAATATCAGAGAAGTGTTCATAACTCTATAATGCTCGCACTATGACAAAGTCCGAAGCTAACCAGCTGGCTAGATAAATTGGAACTTTGTCACAGCAGTATTTTATTGTATCCCGCAGACTGTATCATATTGCACCTCGATTTATCCAACCACATGCGTTAGTCTTGTCTCGGTTTTATTAAAAGAATTCTTATTGCTTTCTTGTCGATTGGAAGCATTCCCGTGACAAAGGAATTCTATTATGCCAGTCGCTTGTCTTGTTTATTCGATAATAGTGAACAATATAGTGTGAAATGTTATCTTATTTGTTTTAAAATTAGTGTTCAGTTTAAGACTGTTATTTCTACCCATAATTTCAAAACTTAGATGCTCTCTGAGATACAGCTATGTTTATTTAGGCAATATTTGCTTAGTAACATAACGCGAATACATTTAGTAGAGATTGGAATATGTCTAAACAACTCTCTACAGTTCCATTAAATTAAGAGCAAATAAAGAAATGTTGATTAAACAAAAATATATATATAATAACATCAAACAAACTGTTATAATAAATATATATAATACACGTTTAAAAACTACTTCATTACTTTGCAAAACATCTTCATTAGTTTGTATAATAAAACTGCTCTGTATACCTCTACCCTACAACAAATCCTTTGAGTTTTTTCATTTCTTACGATTATTGTTAGAGACTTGTTATAAAGAAAAACCGCTTCTAAAATAGTATTCAGACATTTATACACAAATCAACAAACAAAATCAAATATGAATACCGTCTGCTCAGAACTCAGCAGAGCGCATCAGTTTTAATTAAAATTGAACATGCCATGTCAGTTGTAAAAGTAAGGTTTGCAATACACATTCAATCAGGCACATTAAATTTTCCATGAACGTTGTACTGAAGCGGCCATTTGTATAATTTCAGAGTTCCGTGGTAGAGAGGGTTTCACATGACTCTCCTGCAACCCAAACAGACAAGCAAAGATTAAATCTTACGACGGTTATGTCAAATTGTGTTTCAAAACGAAATACGACACTCATTAGCATGATTGTGAAACGAAAGTCTCACGCACAGTTGTGGGACGACTGTTTAATAGAAATCTTCCCTATGCGACGCTGCCACTTTTCGCTGATAAAATCAAAATCTAAAGTGTATACAAATGTGTGTCTTCCTCTGTACAAGGTGAATAATTTTGTCATTCAAACCTATAAAGTCGATAATACCTGATTTTTTTATAGAAAGAGGGTGGCAGACGAGCATACAGTCTACCTGGTGGTACTTGGATACTATCGCCCATGCGCATCCCAGTTATACGCCAACATCACTCCAGAATAACAAACGTTGGCAGGTCTCCGGATGCCCCGTGCCTACCTTTGGAAGTCAGGAATGGATATGAAAAAAAGGTTGGAACATGAGAAGCTATGGGATAGGATGGGGTGTGAATGGGCACCGGCATATTTAACTTATGAAGCTACATGACCATTGACCTTAATTTTTTCTCTTTTTGTATTAGTGGCCCTGTTGAGTTAAACCGCGCTTGACCAGTCTATTTAAAAAGTGTAACAAATGTTTAGAAATATCAGTCATTCTCTCCCTATTATTATTCTTTAATAATTGATCTACTCAACTATATTTATATTTTGAGTACTGAACTCCTAGACTTCCTAGAGTTTATCATTACTTTTGTTCAAATTGAACTAGCGCACAGGAATTCTTTGATAATGAGGTTTTATTGGTTATCCATCAATGAAGCTAAGCAGCTTGATGAAGTTTTTAATGTAACACTAGATGTAAAATGGTTTCTAAAGATGATATCTCTTGTCACCAGGTGTCTCGTATCAAAGCTGTTCGACGTGTGCTCCAAATCAACCCCTGAGCAGATGGAGCAGTTGGAGGAGATACGCATCTCATGGGGCAGCGGCATTGTCGGTTACGTTGCTGAAAGCGGCGAGCCTGTCAACATACCTGACGCTTACAAGGTCGGTCTAATTTTAGAATAGATTAGGAATTTAATAGCTCATATAAAAATCTTAACCTTTAGCCGTGTGATATCTGTCGGCTGGCTTTAGAGCCACCACCACACCTTTTCCCATCGGTGTCGTCAAAATCATAAGGGATAACAAAGCCGATACCACAACCGCTAAGGAGCTATACCAACTCTACAAAAGAGTAGACTCGCGAACCCGCTTGGCCAGCGTGGCGTTTTACGACCATATATCTCTCATACACAATGTGCATGAGGGGGCATATGTCCCGCAGTGGACGAAGAAATCAAGGCTGGTAACGGTTATAAACTTCTAATACCTCTTATAAGTCCCAAAGCATTGACCACTCGAGCGCGGCCCGTCTATCCGTGGCTATTACGCGTAATGGAATGGAGAACAATTGAAGGTCATGTAAATATAGTGCCATGTAGAGATAGTGACCAAAGACCCAATTTACAGTGACAATTGTCAGCCCAAATTCAGACAATCCTTTTATAGCGTCAAGTTTCTAACTACGCTTAAATTCGTTAAATCACTCAGATTCATTAACGTAAATTATAAGTCAAGTAAGATATATGGGGTACTCAGAGCCAAATTTAAAGTGTTTAACGACTTACAGTGATATCGTTCTTTGTAGTTTATTGTGCCATCGCTGAAATAGAAAATGGTGAATATTTTTATTATCATCTTTATGTTAAAATTAGAAGCTAGATATCTTGAAAGACGTTGCTTTTGTGTTAACTTCTATTAATTTATTATTCCAAGAACTCTCTAAAAGACGTACCAAGTTGTTATTGACAAAGCGTCTGATTAAAAGTTAAATTGAAATTTCGCGTAACAATAATTTTCCTTTACTATAGTTACTATTATTTACAATGTATGGATCCCAGTAAATATAAGTTTACGATATTGCGTAAATAGTCATTTACGCCTGATTTGTTACTCTAATACAGATTGTCATTTGTCCCTCATTTGGTGAATGGATTAAGCACTCTATGAATTGGTTTTTATTACTCATGAGGTGCTATTGATCAAAATTCATGATCTTCTTCATAACGACTTGATGCACACGTGTGTACTACATTGTCGTATCTGTATACAATGTCGGTTACAATCCGTCATACATACAGAAACATCGTGTCTGTGTGTATGACGAGTATATACACAATAACCTAATAAAAGTCTTCATAGAAATTGCTCCTTTGGTATGTCGGTAATTAAGGTAGACTCGCAAAGGTTTCCCTAATGAAAATACATTTTCTCTCATAATGAGCTGTGACAAGAGCGCGCTAATTAGAAGAAATATTTTCTGCTAAGCCCCGCCTCTGCAACGTACTTTCTACATACTGTAATGTAAAGTAGAAACGTTGCATATATTTTTTTATATTTTTAAACCTTTTTAAAACGGATGTCGAAAACCGTTTCTAAAGCCTGCAGCCATTTTAAAATACCACGCCTAATGAAAATTACAGAGCATTTAAAAACCTTCGTAATTCTTGAAAGAGTGTTTTATACTACACATACGACTTTGTAGAGTAGGTATTTGCGCAGTACAGGAATGGATTTAAGGATTTCTGCAATGGCGATTAAAGCTCCGCAAAAATTCCACTAGCAAGGTTTTATATATGACCATACCCCGATAACTAATTACATTATGATCAAGCGCATAACTGACACAAAACTGGATGCACAACAGAAATATTTAGTAAACTTCGGTTTGGCCAGCCACATCCGAGCACACACCAAAGCTTGAAGGGGCCGTCTTCGTCGAAATAGTTCACGTATCATTAGGAACATTCCCTTATTTAACTTCCCTTCCTGTACGTGCTTGCGTACATGTCATTCTTTTGGTCTTTAACTTATTTATAAACGAATTCACATCAATGACGAGTGCTATTGATCCACAAGCTATTTTTGTTTGTTTTTTCTACGTAATTTCAATCGTTCAGTGAACGTCTATAAATGTTCGACATACCTACTGCCTATTAACATGAGCTGGGATGTACAATACTTGGTAATAAGAAATTCAGATATTTTCGTTTTTTTACAGCAACTTACGGCTTCAACGCCCGTCTTCTCTACAAGATACGTGACCTGCCCATTTCCATTTAAGCATAACGATCATCCGAGCAATGTCAGTCATTCACGTTCGCCTTCTGATCTGACTGTTAGGCACACGATCTCTCAGATAAATTGCAGGAGGTATTTGCAGGAGGTGTGCAGATTTCCTCGTCACGGTCCACCACGTTATACGTTACCGTATTATACGTTACCAGTACCTATATGAAGTAAAACGTAAATTGGAAGATTTGTTCGTAAAATAAACACGTAGGTACGAACACAGAGATCGCCTTAGCGATAAGGTCGCCTATTGTATTCTGTCATTTAAAGGTATGTCCACATGTAATAATTATTTACCATATATGCAATAAAGAGAATTTATTATTATTATAACCATTATCATTAAAAGAATTTAATTCGAGACTCTTAACTAGTGCTTATATGGTAATCAGTGTAAATGAAATACCCACAATTCTTTGCAACGAGTTACGCTCTCCACTTCCGTATAATAAGCACTAAAGTTGCACTGTTAATTTCTTACTTTGCCTGCAAGTGCAATAAACGTTAACAATGAACTTGTACCTGTTATTGCACTACAGTTTACGGTTATTTCTTGTAACATAGTGTAGTGTTATGTACTTATCAAAGCTTCTGCTACTGAAGATAGTAGAAAAAATATAATTTTAACTAATATAATTTTAATTATAATAATGTTAAAAATGCAGAAGATGGGCATGTAAGATTTTTATTTCAAAGTGAATTCTCTATAAGACGATAGTCATATTGAAACGAGTTTCGACCCACCATCAAATTGGAATAAACTAGGTTCATATTTTTATTGAAAATAATGGTTTTATTTTGTAAACCAAAAATTTAAATCGCACAGAATAATAAGTGCAACTTGCTCTTTGTCTCAAATTTCATATAAATAACCTATTAACTCCGCAACTTATAAATATAACTGTTACTAACTGACAACATTGTTAACTTCTTATGTTCTTTAAAATCACGATCATATAGAAGCATTTCTGCTGCTTCTGCTATAGAAGCACTTATAGAGGTGTATATAATTATTGAAGGCAAAGGTGATTTATACTGCTAATTCTGTAGGAATTCTAACACAAGATTTCAGCTGATTCCACGAAAAAGGAAAATTTAGCCAAGATTTTTCGCCAAGTACAGAATGGTAGTGAATAACTAGTAGTCAATAGTAGAAATGGAAGTAAACTGGGATTAGGAATACTTATACCAAATTGCTTTTTCAACACAGGAAGAATATGATTATGTCGTAATCAGAACACAATAAATATACGTAAGCATTCCGGAAAATGTTCCAGTCACGAACTAATATAAACAACCTCATTTAGGGTCCGGACGTCCGGGCTCTCTCCGCGGCCCTTCTGGATACGGGTGTAAACCGAGGGTCAAATAAATGTTTTAATTTTTCATTCCTCTCGCTATTTACCGTTCTCTTCAGTATAGTATAAAACGGAATATTGTATCTTGTATACGAGTACAGTTCGGTTGTTAGGCTATAATTCGTCGGCGGATCTAAACCTTAATTTTATGAGGGACGCGTGGCTAGAGGACAAATGAGTATGTACGAGTATTTATGCTCAAATTTCAAAAGTTATTGCTGTATTATGTCAATCAAACAACCTTCGCACAATTAAGTGTCAGACTTGGGCTGTACAATCGTAGATAATAAAATTGATACTACATATATTATACATAATATAAATATATAGGTAGTTAAAATAAGGGGAAAGTGACTCGCGGGATAATCTGTAAATCCGTTAGTGAGCTGCAAGTACATCAAATATTTTTCTATTGAACGGATTTTAAATACGTGCGTTGATCATTTTTATTTTACTCGACGTTTTGGCTTGGTTACACCAACCATGGTCAGGAGCTGACAGTCAGCTCATGATCATACGCATTTAACAGTGGCGTGCATTGGTGTTGAAGCTAAGTCAGTAATAGTGGCAGTAAATAGTTTAATCGACTGGATAATAGTCTGATTTAACCGATTGTAAATTGTCAGGAGCAATACAATAGGTCACACTGAAAATTTCCGGAACTGGCCACTTACATAAACAATATTTAAAAAGTAATTACAATATTTGAAAATGGAACTCATTGGCTGTAGTTAAAGTTTGTTACATCTAACAGTCATTTGTTTTTCTTTGTGGCGTCATTTTAAAAATTGCGTGTCTGCATTACAATGGATTTAACTCGTGAAAATTTTCGCTGTATGATTTTTTACGATTTTAAGTGTAATTTGACAGCTCAGCAGAGCCTCGCTTGGCTTCAAATTGCTTTTGGCGATGAAGCACCAAGCAAGGCGACAATTTATAGCTAGTTTGCAGAATACAAGCGCGGTCGTGTCAATCTCAGTGACGAATTTCGTGAAGGTCGCCCGTCCACCGCTGTCAACAACAAAAACATCGATGCTGTGCACCATATGATCTAAACAGACCGGCATTTGACCTACCATGAGATTCGGGCATCCCTAGGCATAGGCATAAGTTAGATACAATCAATCTTACAAAAACATTTCCCTGTGCGAAAGCTGTGCTCGCGGTGGATCCCACACAATTTGACTGAGGCTCAATAACGGATCGCGTCACTTGGTGCAATGCCATGCTTACCAGATTCAACGAAAGGGCGTCAAATTTCGTGTACAGTCATAGTAACAGGTGACGAAACATGGATTTACAGCTACGACCCCGAAACAAAAGTGCACACGACCACGACAATACCAGCTCTCACACGGCCAAACAGACAAACATTTTGAAGACGAAAAACGTAGAACTCGTCATCGCCAGAAGAGGCTGTCGAAGAGTATGAAAAACATGTTTCCGAGGTCACCAAGGAGGAGTGGAATAAATGTTATGGAAATTGGTTTATTCCTATGAAAAAGTGTATTGTGATGCTCACGGAAAATATTTTGAGAAACAACAAATTGATTTTTGGCCATTCATTGTATTTTTTTCTAATTCATTCCGGAAACTTTCAGTGTGGCCCTTTCATCCACACAACATTTGTTTTCACCCGCGGCTTGCCCCCTTTGATATAGCGCAGACAAGTAGCACTGAAATTAACACGTAGCACCTACTTGTATATTTGCTTATACAAAGTGATCACCTCTGGCGTTTAAGACCCCATTAATAGGTAAATACGAGTACCCATATATAAACGTGAAAATCCTAAAAGAGTTATATTATATCAAAGCCGGGGAGGCTTCTAGTGACACCGACGTTTTTAGCCTAGATACATTTTTCGACTTCGACGAGTCCTCACGCAGAATGTTCATGTACTTACACAGTTAATTGATGTTTCACATGCACATGTAATGTAATTGTAGGCATTTGCAGACATGTTTTCGCATGTCCGTTTGCATGTCCTGGGTGTGCCACGAGTTTAATAATAGTATGTAACGTAATGTATGTTTGTAAGAGCCTAGTTAATGATTATAACAAACTTGTAGCTGTAAGGAACTTCGTTATCGTACCTCGTACCACAGATGTGCTGGATACGCGAGTTTGTTTAGGCGGTCCTCAAATGTTACGGGTTTGACGACTTGTGTCCAAATATGATAATTGTCCAATACGTAATTTCGTCCAAGCAACGACAAACGTTCAATACTAAATTTGTCCTAAATTAAATATATCAAACATGAAAATTTACCAAAATTAAAAAAGACCAATACAAAATTTGTTCAAAAGGAAATTCGTCCAATGTGGTTATATTGTTTTAAAAATTTGGGTTACCTTTTATTACGGTTTGAGAAGTTGTGGATTACAAATATCATTAATTAAAAACGATTAATACGACTGGTATGTAGATACATAATTAATTATTAAAAATTATTTTTGTTCCATTTTATGTTAGGAATACATTTTGTTTGTTTAACTCATTAAATTGATATTTACCCAATTCGACTTATTTCTGAGTCAAAATTCAGTTTGGACAAAAATAAATTGACGTCTTGGATGTAACAACATATTGGACAATTATCATATTATCGTTAATGGGACAATTATCGTCAAACCTAATGCTTCACCTACTGCGATGCTAGTTAAAATTTGTGGCTTTTTAAGACTTATACATCCCTCGTGCACAAGACAATATGCATAAGGAAGCCCATGTCCAGCATTGTACGATAAGCCCTATGGTTACGGTATGGTTACGGATATCGAGTATGAACAATTACATCAAATGACTGACAACCATTATTCAGATCGGATTTAAGCCGGTTACCGGATCCTAGTGTAGGTTGGCCCAAGATCTTAATGATGGCGGAGACTAATAATAATTAATAGTTTCATCAATAGTGTGATCAATTGTTTTTAAATATACCGTACTATGTGGGTAGTAGCTTTCTACTAGCCTGTTTGGGTAGTAGCAGAAAAAACAAAAAAAAGTAACAAAAGCAGCTGAAAAACCATGTTTCTTGACTGTGGTACTGTTAGATAGTTTCAATTGTCAGACCATCAGGTTGTCTCTCCAATGTCTTGTTTCTTTTTGTAAAAATTACCTCTAAATGAACTGTTATATATTTCATACAAATGTTTCAAAATATGTGCTCTTTGTACATACATTTTGTGCAATATTTTTGTTTTAGATAACGGTTATCAAAAGGTTCGTTAAACGTATCATGTAACCAGTACTAAATTCTTCAAAATAGCAACACATACTTGTAGTATTTTAAATGGCCTTTCATGCAAGAGTATGGCAAATATCGTAATAATGTAAGACCACACATCGCCATCTTATGAATTATATCCACAAAAATTTAAAGCTCTACACTTATTTCGGTATTCTGGTCACGTTTGTTTACGTCGATAGTTTATAAACGAGTTATCGATGAACAACATTGTGGATTTACTGTGTTAGCAATCTTTCGACTTTTATACTGAGTTGATATAAGAAACGAAAGACTGTTAACTCCAATAACTAGGTATATTGTTCAGTCAATAAACTTCCTTATACTCAAACGAAATTCTTAATAGAAAATCAAAAGTAATTTTACATAACATATCATTAACTAACCATTATAGTGTGAGTCTATTTTTTTAGAATAGACGACTTTTTTTAAAGAATATATGGCATACGAGCGGGCAGACTATATGTTTGTAAATGGTCACAGCCGCTCATGAACACCTGCAGCACTAGAGAGCTTGCCGAACTTGCAGAATCTTGTTCACAACTCTCTTGAAGAGCCCCATGTCGTAGCGTAACGAAAATATCTCAGCTGGCAGTTCATTTCACAATTTTCTGGGTCACGGTATAAAGTGTATTTTTGATCGCACTGTACGCAGTAACTCTATGTCAAGGAAGTGCGGATGAACCGCACGACGTTGACGTGCGGTACGATGGTAAAAATCCGAAGTTGGTATCAAATTGAACAGCTCTTCAGAACATTCTCCATTATAAAGGCGGTAGAAAACGCAGAGAGACGCAATATCTCTACGGGTGCTGAGCGATTCTAAACCACCTGTGAGAGTGGGATCGTCGATAATTCGGATAGCGCGTCGTTGGACGGAGTCAAAAGGGTCCAGCTGGTACTTGGGTACATCGACCCAGAGGTGTGAGCAGAACTCCATGTGGTTGTCTAACTTGAGCTTTATAAAGCGACAAGCGTTACCCCGGAAATAAGTACTGTTCTGCTTCACTCTATTCAGTACATCGAGCTTTTTACTAGCAAGTTTTGTCTTGCTTTAAAGATGATTCCGAAATTCGACTTTGATCCCAAAACTCTCAGAGATCTTGAGAGGAATGTTCTGAAATCGAGGTACCACGACAAATGGAGCTTTCTTAGCGGTGAATGCATAGACTTGTGTCTTGCTGGGGTTAAATTATGTAATTATATAAATGGACTTATGTAATTATTATAAATGGAATATGTGGGCCCTAATAACTATACGTCTAGAAAATCTAATTAGTAATGTAATAATAAGTCTAGGCGCGTGATAATTACATTACCAGTGCCTGTCTCACTGTAGAAATAATAAACAGTAATGATCTTCTCGCTGTACTCGGAATATCTACACTCGGTTACAAGTGTTACATTACAACACATGTTACTGTTTCTATAACTGTCACTTTCGCCTAGCGAGTTGCGAGAAATTATTTTATTCAGACGTTTTAGTGAATATTTTTGCGATTGTAAATGTTACCTGTAGTGACTACTATAGGTATAGAATATCGAACAGCGCCTCTGGCAGCTGTATTGAGAAACATGACATCTTCGTACGATATTCCCTGGCTTTTTCTAGTGATGTATTCCTGATTTCTAAACTTTACTTAGGTTAGATACGTGTTATTTACTTAGGTTATTTAGGTTAGGTTATACCTTTGCGTTAGGTACGTGTTTTTTTTTCTCTGAAGAGAATCAAGCGGTACGTCTAATGGACATATTGAGATTTTCATACAGATGACATATGACGTTTGTAGGTATATTTAATTTAATTAGGAAAAATTATAATTGGGTATAAACCTTTTATCTTTATCTCTCTGTTTAACCCAATGATTAGCTGGTAAAGAGTGCCTTAATTAAAGGGTTAAGCTACGATAATGTGCATTATTTAAATTTTTGTAAATGAAAAAATAATAAAAATTCATATCGCGTACGCTGTAGCAGTGTTTGCAAATTAGAAACAAATACATTAGGACCTCAGGAGAAACAGTGGACTCGAACCCGCAGTGGTGGTGGTAAAACATACTACAATTAGTATTAGTAGGGTAATAAATGTATACGGGGCGCAAGCTGCTTTATTACCAGTTCTCTGCTACAACGGTTCCTCACAACAACTTCTAAACAGCGTGTCTATGTGTGTGCGTAAAGTATGATATAATTCTTCATAAAGAACAGATACCGTTTGTTATTTACCAATATGTGCCTCTGCCGTTACATGCGTGAACATGTTAAGTGCTTTTAGTATAATCGAGTTCGATGTCGACGATATCTCTCCTTCGGATCCTAGTTGGAGTGCCTTGTATTGTACTTAGCTAACTTCATCCAAGTACATTAAAGTGAAATGCTGTAAGTAGAAACGTGTAACTTTTCTGAAACTTTTCTGTACCTATTACCATGGATATTGAGATCGTTTTATAATCCAAAGACTTGATTAATGTCTTTATATGAGGTGTTTTATACTATTTAACCATTTATCCTTCATTTAACTGATAACTAACAGTAACACCTTTTAATGTTACTTAGAATAGGTAAATAGGCAAGGAAAGTTGTAATCCGCGGCCATAATGCTAGAATTTTCAAAACACGTAAAAAATTACTACATGGATATTTGTATACGCAGGTACAAGATGGTGTGCCGCACATTTTAATAAATTACCTACCTTCATCGACCCTCGAGGTTTTAATGTTTACCGTAAACATTAATTAAATTTGGAATAACTAATATCACCTTAAAATACAAATAACCAAGTAACGGTCTACCGTCTTGCATTTATTCTGTATGTCATTCTTCTGGTTACGATTAGCTATTTAAGTTATAAACTAAAGAAAATATTTTTATGATATGTGGCAGCCACACAGTGTTATGTTATGAACTTTAATTATTTTTGGAAACATTCAATTTATTTCACCGCTCCATAAAAATGAATATCAAGGACTATTAGATATGTATATATGTAAAAAATCCTTCTTAAGACCCAATATGCAAGTGACAACCCTTGTCAATGCCACGCACGACGTCACACGATCTTTTTGGGATTATTTTTTGACTGCCTACGGTGGGACGATAAGAATGTTAATACGGAAAATATTGCATCAACATCCTATTTTTAGAAATTTTCTATTTACATATTTCACTATCGGATGAAAATTGTATATGGGTATAAAAAAAACTCCCCTTTATACTCGGGTATGCACGTGACACCCCTTATGTCAACTCCACGCACGATCTCACACGAGTTTTTTGTGAATTCATTTTTTACGTCGAGAGCCGAGATACACGATAAGAATGTCAACGTAATTCGACTCTCCCTTTATTTGAGTTTTCCATTTGATATATTTTTTGATCAGCACTGACGAGATAGACGATTTCAATCGGTTGACGAGTCTGTGCCAAGTATAAAGTAATCTCGTTAGAATGTAGACCCTTCCTCTTGTTTTATTATAATTTTTATATCTTTCAGTACTTTTAACTCAAGCAGCTCACAATGAAACAGTAAGCGGTGTGTAATCTTTTATAAACTTTAGACAGTTAGTTACTAGACGAAGTTTTCTGATTGGTCAGTTATATTAATATATTCACAAAACAAAATATGTCGAAATGTCGATTGTACAATCACATTATGTTTTAAAATCTTTGTTAATGTGTTTGTTTTGTCATTTTCATCTCTTGACTACGATGTTATAACGAGGAATGCCCAAGTTCACAGACAACACTATGCTTTTACTTATGTGCTGTCAAGTTTTACATTTGTAGGTAAAAATATAATAAAAACAAACGTGTTGTATAGTTTATAAATTCGGGCTGCAGTGTGATCAAAGATTCAGCACTGACTTCTCAGTGGCGTGCGAGTAGGTTTAAGTAAATGAAGGGAATCAAAGTTTCTCAAATCCTGAAGCTTTATTACCTTACGAAGGTTTACCGTACTCACTGTCCCGCCTCGTGAAATATATTATGGGAAAAACAAAAAATGAAACGGTAATACCCTTTTACGAGTAGCCATTAAACAATGACAGTACCAGGCTGTTTTCAGAAATGATGCGGACGATTTGTCGTGAAAGAAACTGGAAGGGAAAAGTTTGTGAGCACAAACTTTTTACCTTCGCGGTTTATGCTTTATTCTGACTTTATGGAGTCATCAGGATAACACGATCGCGGCAGTTCGTTGCAAAACGGTTATTAGATACTTCCAAAATATATGGACTGATCGTTGACAAGAAGAGATTTAAAATATACCATTTTGCATTCAATGATATTAAAAATCTTCAACTCGTTTTATGGTCCTCATTTAACTACACAGCATTTAACCGCAACCGATCCTTTTGTCGTCCACTGTTGCACACAAGCCTCCTCAATCTGGCTATTTCACGGGGGATGTATGGCTTTAAAATGCCACGCGGGCCAAGCGTTTTGGCTAGGCCAGTCTTTTAAAGGTGTACTCCTAGTTCCTCAGGGTTTGTGGTAGCGGCTTTGTTATCCATTAGTGGCTTTTTAACCGGGGGTACGATATATTAATGGCTTATTAATGTGATGTGTTCATAAATCTTGTTTCATGTAGTATCACACTTCATAAAAATATTATGACTTACATTGTGTAATAAATTACATATAAACGGGAAACATAACAATATGTGTAGACTGTATGACATAGCGATCGCGTCTAATTAAACAATAGTGTCTCTGCTTTTTGATAAGTATAGTTCAAACGCTTTAGTGTTATACCTTAACGAGACGAATGTATAAATGGTACAAATGTACAAATGAGACTACAAATGGTAAACTTGATAAGTTTCCATGCAATAGACTTTGTTCACAGAGTAGACGCTCAAATATCTCAGCTACGGAAGCTATGAGAGTCGTCAGTAAAACTGTGTTACACATTTAGTGAATAAGTTAACGTCATATCTGTCTATGTGTGCGTGTGTTGTTGTATGTAGTGAGCAGGACCAATTGTCTACAAACTTATCTATTTCGACATCTGTACATGCTGTGGCATTTGGAACCCTTATGGTAACTTCAAAAGCGTTTTCTTTTTAAATCCAGTTTCATTCTGCTTTTGTTCTATTATCATTTGGATTAAATAATAGTCTAGACCTCCTAAAAGTATACGCAATAAATTAGTCTAAAAGGTCTAGTCTATGTCGCATAGACGTTTGGAGTTAGCACATGTGTACCAAAAGGCACATATTATACATATATTAAGATACTTAAAATATTTTTATCCTGGGTTATTAGTATCTACCATAAACATTACAATTTCTGTTTCGGTGACGTCTATCTATAATTTGGAACAATTGGGTCCACAAACATTTGTATGTATTTTTGAGTGTACTATTCAATACTTAACTTTTAAAATTCGTTTGGCTTGACAACAGCCTTTTAGTTTCGAAACCAATTTGGCAGACATGTTTCATTCCGTTCACGTCCTGCGGTCAGATCTGTGCTTCATTTCCACTTTTATTATTCATTTTCTCGTAAAAAATCCTTTCGTGCCACCTCCGTAAACTTTCGTCATAAGATTTGGTGTTATACGAGTAATACTTTGCATATAAGTCTTTGCATATTTCATAATACCCTCGACATTTCAAATTGAATTTTTAATATTGTATCATAAAGAATATTTATTATAAGTATCGGGTTTCGAAAAAGAAATGAAAACTAGGGCTTCGGTCTTCTATTAAGAACATTCGGCACAGTTTTATCTCTTACCAAAGAAAATTTGAAAGTTATATTTATCCGAAATGATTTGTGGAAATCAAATAATATATACTTAACATTGCGGTATCCACATTCTCTATATTTAATCCTTCAGATAACCTTTACCATTCCTTTTTGACGGAAAATTGCTTTTAGGACGTGTGTGGGGTGAAAAGAATTACGCGCAGCATTAGGAACCCTTTCAAGAAGTCAACGTGTTTTAGGCATAATCAGATTTTGGAGGCAAGGTAACCGCTCCGCAATAGAACAATTTTCTTTAGGAAAGGTGATCGTGCTACAGGTATTTGTAGAAACGTGACTCATAATAAATATTTACAAGGTTTATATGTTTTTTTATACTTCTTTGTTTACACAGAACAGAAGTAGATTACAGTGTATAAAAGCCAATGCGTACATTACTTATAATGATTTGTCTAAAAACTCCACAGCATACCTGCTCAGAACCCGCTCATTTGAGAAGAATACATCTATGTTTTTTTTATATTTAATGGACGCAAATGGGTAAGCGACCCACATGATGGTAAGTGGCTACCGCCGCCCATGGACACCTGCAACACCAGGGAGTGTGCGATCCTTGCAGAATCCTATCTTTCTTGACACAGCTTTCTTGAAGAACCCTATGTAGTTCGTCTTGAAGAACGGCATGAGAGGAAGACCTCGGGAGGCAATTCGTTCCACAGCCTACGGGTTCTGGGCAAAAAACGATTCTTAGACCGTACAGTGCGCGACACCTCCGTATCAAGGAAATGCGAAACCCGAGGTGGAAATCATATCGGACAGTTCTTCGTAGCATTCCTCGTTATACAGGCGGTAGAACACGCCGAGGGACGCAAAGTCTCTGCGGACGCTGAGTGGTTGCAATCCGCCTGTAAGAGTGGGTTCTTGAACAGCGCGTCGTTGGATGGAGTCAAGTGAATCCAACTGATACTTCGGTGCACCGCCCCAGAGATGTGAGCAGTACTCCATATGGGGTCAGATCTGAGCTTTGTAGAGCGCCAGACGTTGTCCCGAGGTGAAGTACCGCTTTTATTCTGTTCAACACACTGAGCTTTCTGGAGGCCATTTTAGCCTTGTTTTCTAGATGACTCCTATATCATCACGCCTCGCTACGTGACACTGGTGCATTATGTTATGTATAGATGGTTACATATATTGAGGAGGAATAAACAATTTATAACAAAGTAAAATAAATAATGCGTGTGGTAAAACCTTTGCCAGATTAATTTCAGTTTCAGACACGCACCTGCCCAAAGTTTGCTCTTCTTTTTGGGGTAATGTCGGAAATTGCCGACAATGTATTGCCGCAACGCGGCAAAGTTTCACTTAATGGATGGAACGTGATCATTTTCCAAATTTACAAGTAATATTGCTCTATACTCATTAGAATGTAATGACCCTTCCTTTATAGCTTTAGCTTTCTTTCCTTTAAGAACGAACATGAATCCATATGGTTCATTGTCCATATCCATATGACTCCATAGTCAGAATTAACTTTGATAGCGTTTTCATACCATACAAATTTTAATTCCAAACTCCATTTCGTTGTCACGTGTTAATTGGACGAATCAAGTGATCATAATTTTCGCAGAGGATTTATAAACCAAAATATTCCTACGGTAAAATTAAATTTTTAACGCTAGCAATCCACGTATGTGCAAAACTAATATTTAAATGAGTTTTCATTAAAGAATATGATCATATAATTCACAAGGCTCAAAACATATTTTAAAGAAAGGAAGTGACTATGCTCCAGTTGTTCCGAACCAAATTCAAGAAATTTCGACAACATTAAATCACTACTCAAACACGCTCGAAGCGTGAAAAATGCCTTATCGGAGAAAAACGGTCCGAAAACTTCGATAAGATAGTTATAAACAAGAAATGGCAGAAATCATATTTAATCAGTCAATGTCTGTCACAATATTCATTAAATTTTCTAAAGATAAAAATATCTTTTGAATATTTTGCTTTCGAAAACAACTAGTTGCGGTGCGTTTTACATGACTTTGGTGGGATTTTATCACGAGTTTTCAGAAATATATGGTCGAAGAAATTTTCATCGCTTGTTAAGGGTCTATTAAGTGTAAGATTGTTTATCTATCAGAGAAAAAATAATTTATTGTCTTGTAAACACAATTTCAACATGTTTATGATTTAAATATAAAATTAATTGTAAAACATTTCAAAATGGTTTAAAATTGAAATGTCTTGTGCATTTGCCGACTGTATAGATCATAAATTATGTATCTCATGTTTCCCGCACTGTCAATTATGATCATTTCGCAATTTCGTACAACTTAGAAAGACGAGCTTAAAATGAAATAAAAATCTTGTATGACATGTTATTAATTCGCATACGAGACTCGAGATATTATGTGATAATATTCTATGTCTAGCTTCCCAAAGACATTTTACGTTTAATATTCCTTCGAGATTTTTATTGTATAGTGGTCATTTATCAAAGTACATTACTCGTTTTAATAGAACCCGGGAACAATAGAAGCCAACTTGGCAGTATATACCATATGGATGTTACAGTAGAAAACTGTAATATGTTCGAAAACATTTTTCTAGTTGGATTTATCAGATAAGTAACCGGTTTGATAGATTGACAAAAGAAGCTGATTGCTTATTCACTGATTTGCAATGGATTTTGGACATTTTTAGGCACTCACTACTATGCTACAAAATAATAAATTATAATACCTACATTGTTCTTTAATATATATTATTGTTTTTTTTTCTTTTTATATATGACAACGGTGCAATTAGCACATTCTGCCAGTGTCAAGTTTTTTTTTGCAATAAACAATTTTAAAGTCTAAAACGTAGATTTTTTGGTGGGAATTCTAGAAGTGAAGTTGAGTTTTCGTTTGATTAATGTATGAATTGTGTATTAGGAGTTTTGTGGTTTAATAGTGATTGTTTAATAAACTTCAGCATTTTTCATGCGTGGTAATCAAATTAAAGCGTGGGACTGCGTTTTCCGTGTGCTTCCAAGGAGCCCTCCTTTGTCCTCAGTAAACCTACAATCGGTTTACTGACTTACGACTCGTGACTTACTTAGACGGGACTGGACATTGATAGGATACGTTATAGACTTTGAAATTATTTGTTATCAGAAAAAATTGGCAGAATGTGCGAATTGTACCATTGCCATATATGAAGAAAAAAAAGTCTAATACGTATTCTGTCAATGTCCAGTTCCATCGGAGTAAATCAGGAGTCGCTCAATAAAGTGATAGTACAAACTTCAAATATTATAGTAGCCCGATAGTGTAATTGTTAGGCGTTACTGTAAAAGAATAGTCACGAAAAGGCAAAAAAATCATTGATATAGAAATTAATCCTTAGCAAGCTATTACGCGATCTGGCTGATAACAGTAAGTTGTAAGACAGTAAGACTACAGTCAGTGTAAGTTGCTAAAACATACAGATTGTATACCTGATCCCGTTTAATCGAAAAGCCGGAATCTCTCACAAAATTTTAATACCTTTATAGAAAAATAACGTATTTTGTATTCTAACCGTGACATGGATAAACAACTATTGTAAGCCG
Organism: Sesia apiformis; assembly: GCA_914767545.1. NCBI lineage: Eukaryota > Metazoa > Arthropoda > Insecta > Lepidoptera > Sesiidae > Sesia > Sesia apiformis. Next base: position 10,893,800 of record OU611963.1, on the reverse strand, counting down.
CTGTCACGATAAAATTAGTCTGATTTATATTGTCTAGTAGTTCTTTGACTTTTTTTTTACTACAATCATGACTAGTGTGCGCTGTGCTTTTTCGACCGTGTATGAAATATGTTATTTTTGAGCTTATATTATTGTAATGTTTATATGAAAATTGTATGTTTATATGGGGGAGAGGAGTCCTCGGGAACCGGCCAGGTGGACTGACGACTTGAAGAAAGTCGCCGGTAGTAGCTGGATGAGAAGATCCGGAGACCGGAGTGCTGGCGGTTCTTGGGAGAGGCCTATATCCAGCTACAGGTTGATGGGGATGGCATATATAAAAAATATATTTATATGCTTTATATGACTGTATTTATTGAGATTAAACTACTACTGTGGGATCAGCGATAATAAAAGGGGATACTCACTGTTTTTATTTGCGTTGTACTAATAATAAATTTCGATTTAGTTACATGATCCGTGGTCACATGAAGACCGTCAACCCTCCGTGTTATTCGTTTTTCATTATGCTACCCACACGGGACTGACTTATTTTGGTTCATGTTGTTATTATTATTAATTATAACGTTCAACAACGAATTAAGGTTCTTGAATTCTTCTATCATAACCTATTATAAGGGTACCTATTAGGATACCTACTTACCACCGTATGTGCTGGACGTCTGTTAAAAAAATAACCTAAATAAAATAAACAAAAAATTAAACGTCACAAAAATAAATATGGGAATCGACTGAAATTTCGACGGAAAATAACGTTTTAAAATAATTGCCGAAATGTAATTTACCGTGATAGACACAAAGAAAACGGAAAAACGAAAGGACAAGAACAATACAGAGAATTCGCAAACAAGAAGAAAAACTGGCAAGTTAAAAGGGCGATATAAAACTGTGGCATCACTCATCCGCTATATGCATTCATTTTCCACTCATTCTGTCGGCTGACCTGCGTTTAGTTTCTTCGACAATCCTCACCACGTATGTAATTGAGATTGAGAGACACGTGGATTGAGAGCTAGCAAAAACCGTATTCTCCTCATTACATTGTCCATCACCTGTGTTCGCTGTCATCGGTTCTATAAACTAACCGCGCAGTGTGTATCAGAGAAACCATTTTGTTTTTTCCTAGTTCCAAATCAACGTATAGGCGCAGTCAGCGGTCTCCCCTTGAGTTTTATTCATGGATACCAATTTTTCAACACGAAAAAGAGCGGTTTAATTTATCAAAGGCTGATACGAAATTTAGGCGTGAAGATTTCACTTGTGTAAGCTCTTTTAGTTGTTGGATGGATTTGAGATATTACAGTTGGGAAGTTGGGAGTTGCGCGATAAGCAATACCTATATATAATTTGCGTTTTTGCAAATTTTGTAAAAAGATTGATGAATGAGGTAATTAATTACAAAGGAAGATTCAAATCTTTATTATCAATAATAACGTTATTATCAATTATTATCAGTAAAAAAAGTTTTAGTAAAAATACATCTAGTATATTTATATATGTATGAGTAATCAACTGATATTTGGTCGTATTGTATAATTTTGATTATTACATTAAGTTAATACTAAACATCTAAAACCTTTTTTTCCTTTCTAACTAAACCCAAGTTCTCGCACACGCGATGGAAAATGCAAATATGCTTCGTTAAAACCAAGAAAGAAAACGTTTTAATTTAGTCTCAAGTTTTATCCGCTCGTGTAAGCCGAGCTCTTAGAGTCTAGTCTGAACAGTACGCTATCTTCACAATAATACCAAAAAATTACTTTACGCACACATAGAAACCGTTTTTTCGTTGCGTACATAATGTCATTGACCATTGATAATATTGTCCACATCCCACCGAAGCGAGAGGTTGTCCTCAGCAAAAACACGACACTCAATGGCCCGCACCAGGACTTCCTGTTGTCGTGGGTCTAGAAACACACACATGGACGATCAAAAACCATCCAGATCCGAACAAACATTTTGTCTTTAAACAAATGGGAATCGAACTCGGAACATTTTACGCAGCAGGCAGTAACGGCCACCACCAAAACCGCCGCCACTGGTGGCCGTTAGCACGGAGTCATAATTATTGTATTCCCATCGACCTCAGGTGGTGATTGATGGGCATATAATATTTTTTGGAATATCACACTAAAACACAACTGCTAGGTGGTGTTAAAAATGAAATAACCTCTTACATATTCTTTAAAAATGTGAAATGAAGCGAATTACATTTTTTGTATTATATAAAAATTAATGAGATTGCTTAGATATCACATACAAACTGATGTGATTTACTATGAAAACTAGTAAAACTGATTATTTAGATTTAAGTACAGAACTAATTAATTGTCATTTAAAAAAATATTTAAACAAAATTGTTTCAATCTATAAGAAATGTTCACTTATATAAGTCAAGAGGTTTAATGTTTGTTTCAAATTAATTTTATTTTGTTAACAGAAATATTGTTGTTAACTTTTATTTAAAAAATCAATTTGTTTATTAAATTACTGACTAATTCTAATGTTTACTATATAAACGTTTTTTTTATTTCAAATCATAAGTTTTTAAAAAATTATTTTGGTTCCCGCGCGATTGACTCCAATCCCGCAAATGTACTGCGAGATTGCGATCTCTAATTACAATACTCTAGTTTTGGTGGTGTTCGTTGGGAATAATCCAATCAATTAATCGAACTTCAAAATAATTAGTAACCTTTATTCTCGTGAAACAAAGGATTTTTTAAATTAAAAATATTGCTAACATCTTCTACTGATCGTGTATTTCCACCGTTGGTAAAATTGCTGAGATTCGTCAGAAGCAACGTATGCACATAAATTATCCTCAGTCCACCGCTAGATAAATTGTTCGCTAAAATCTCGCTAGTCTACAGATTTGTGCTAGATTTTCCCAGATTCTTTAGTTCCGTGTGTTTTACGGCAAAAAAAACAAGCCGTTAGATAGCCTTGCGTTCTTGGAAGATACACTGAAATCCTGTTACAATTAAGTATAATTACAATTACACTGTTTGTGTGAACGGCTTTAACATCACAGGGGGGATTACTAGTATCTTCTTACCTAGAAGTAACAAAGTAACAGCGTCCTATGTTTCGTGATGCTGTCGTTCAGTTACATAAGGTTATTTTAACATTATTTTGGTTCTGTCTAAAATAGTGTCTATTCATTGTTACTTTTACTTGAAGTTGTCACAGTTTATTTACTCTTATTTTTTCATTCCGTCATTTCATAATATTTTATACTTGATAGTCCACTTGATAGTAAGTGGATACAATCGCCCACATGCATCCTCGTTGTATACCAATATCGGTCGAAAATGACAAACATTGGCACCTTTACAGATTTAGGAGTGGATTAGGGAAAGTGATGATAAATTTCCTCATTCTAGTAATTATGGTGGGTGAGGGAGTCTCCAGGTCCAGCTCTTGAAGTTTTAAAACTGTGGTATGACAAGTTTGAGGGCGGCCATTGTCATGAAGAAGTTGAGATGAGCGATTGACCAACCTTGGTTGCTTTGTTACCACCTTTTCCATCATCGTCTGCAGCTACTTACAGTACACATCTGCGTCAATCATTTGACTGACTCGTAAGAAACTATAGTGGACAATACCGGCACAGGACCACCAAACTGATACCAGTAGCTTTTTCTTAGTTATCTTGCATTTTGGACATTGTTGGGCTGCAACTCCTGGATCCAGTTACTGATACGAACGTTTGCAGTTATCGTACAGGATACATTTCTCATCACAAGTCACGCTGACTTTCAAAAATCCTTTGTTTTTGTGACGGTTCAATAACACAGTGCACACTTCGACGCGTTGTTGTCGCTGACGTTCGTTCAGTTCATACGGTATCCACTTTTCGAGCTTCTTTATTTTGCCGATTTGACGCACATGAACCAACATCGTTTTGTCACTAACATCAAACCCTGCTGCTAACTCAGCTGTACTTTGAGATGACTATGCTTCCACTATAGCCTTTACTTCATCATTATTAACCTTGATCGTAGATCGTCCATGGGGCTCATCCTTAAGATCGAAATTTCAAGAACGAAAGCGTTCTAACCATCGACGCACGGTGCGATCGTTTGTACTGTTTGGCCCATACACACTATTGATATTATGAGCTGTCTGATTTTCGTTGGTGCCGCGACGAAACTCGTATTCAAAAATAGCACAAATTTTTAATTTTACTTGCAATATGTGGCATACATCTGAATAAAACTATATCGAATACTATGTAGGTACACCTTTTAATGACATCACTGGTTTTCCATTAAAACTGGTGCGGAACTACGGCCGGATATGCTTGAATTATTCCCGTTCTGTGCGAAATGAATGAATGTACTACGTGCCGACTGAAAAATACTTTGAATACTCGCGTGTTATTCCGATGAAGTCGGCGTTCTTTGTGCATTCCCATGCATATTAAATTATGCATATGATTGGTTTATCCATAGTAATGTACAAATATTGCAGATGCACTAAGATATAGCTTGATATTGTAACGAATTTATCGCGGTTTGAAAGAATCAGCTCACGGGTCTGCTGTAAGAGATCTCCACAAAAGATAAGCTTACCCTTTTGTACATCTTCTATTATTTAATTATCTATTTAATTCTTTGCATGTACAATAAAATAAATACATGAGGGTAAAGTTTAGTGCATCTTTAATGTTCTGATTTTTAATGTATTATATTTAATTTTAATTTAGTTTTTTAATTTTAATAATAATGTTTTAATGTGTAATTCCAATGTTGTGACTAGCGTTGTACGAGAAACGACGAACGTTGAGCGTTCAACGCCCGAGCCCTGAGTAAGCGTTGAGTGACTCTAACATTAAAGGCTAGTGAACGTTAACGTTCCAAATTTTTAATGTTTGATGATCTTAAACACTTGTAGTTAAAACACAAATCTAAAACGGTTAAGGTAAGGTTCAATAGCACTAACTTAGCGCGCCAACGCTCATTTTACCAACACTAATTGTATGAAGTATGTATGATCCGATGTACACACATCGGATCGGTATTGTATCGGTTCATACGATACAATCGTATTTACCAAGATAGATCAGGTTAACTAAATGTGAATGATTTCAGAAAAATGCTGCTGTAATTTGGCATTTTCGATACAGTATTTCCTCAAACCACGACCGCTTAATATTTCGACGTCGTTTTTCCCTTACTATCATAATCCCTACCGAAATTCAAGGTCGCGATCCCTTCCAGATCCATCACGGCTAATTATCTACCCGATGCCATCTCCAGCATTGTGACGTCACACACTGGCCCGCCTCCAAAGCCGTAACCTTGCCAAGACTGGCAGTTCATGCGTGCTCACGTATCCTCTGTTTATGAAAACAATTTACATACAAATGCCACTATATGATCGCAGGAGATAGAGTATAACTAATTTTTGCCAGTGTAAACACCGTGTAATACAATTTTAAACCGTATTATTTCTACAATAGGGATTCTATTATATTTTAAATTAGTTCTGGTACATTATAATGAATAGAGCATTGGGTAGAGCGCGTTGTTGAATTTTGCGCTTGTTTGACATACGTTTCGCGCACCAACTTAACTGGAAAATTGACATTTACTTGTCAAACGTTGCCCTTTTCTATTTCACGCATCATTTGATTATGCGATCACGCTATAAACAGCGATAATGTAAAAGGGATATTCGCAAAATTCTGCGAAATTGCGTGTTCCCAAACCTGACTTTACAGACGTTTACGTCCCTGTTAACGCCTTATTGGGAAATTGTGACAAGTAGGTTATACGCATAGATAATACAGACTAAATTATCTACATATTACACAACTTCCAATATATGTACATCACTGAAAAAAGTAGCACACGATCAGAAAAACCAACTGATCGTAAACCATGGATATCCGTGATGAATATGCGATGGATATCTGTGATCCATGCAAACGTCAGTCAGTGATCGGCTTACCCGAAAATGCGCAACCTATCTGTGTGCATTTTGTTATCAGAATTTGGAGATGGGATTTCTCAATCTCAATCCCTGAGAGATTTCCATGATTAGATGGATTGTATAAAATGGGATGGAATAAAATAAGATGGATTGGGAAGGGAAACGGACTCTAGCAACTCATTCATTCTCGAAATACATCTGTACATTTAACAGCTTTTTATAACTGAAGTAATTTAGTCACTGTGGGAGGAAGCATCTCCCTCCACCGTATATGGTATTACGTATACGGGGGAGGGAGATGCTAGATACAACGGCTTCTAATTATTTAAATTTAAGCAATTTAAAACTCCGAATTACTGTCTCTAGTACGAGCCCGCCAGCGTACCGTGTCCACTTAAAACTCTTGTATTAATCAAACCTTGTAACAACTCAAATGCGAGCACACGTTTCTCGATCGCAGGTGTACTTAGCATCGCAACGAAACCATTCCTGATAACTTTTAACACAGTCGATTTATTTAAATTAACAACATGTCGTTAAAATGTTTATTGTAACATTGATTAAATTTAGATAAACCTGGGTATTGTGTATAAGTTCCCAGTTTGGAATTATATTAATACTTCATATATTCCTTTCAATGAAACATTATATTTGGCTTTTATAAAAAAATCATTTCTAAAGTAAGTCTTAAAATTAACTCTTACTTTCCAACGACTAATGAAACTATACGAAATTCTCTGAAATCCCATTCTCATTCATGTGTGTTTAATATACTCGGAACCTTGAAATTTCTCGCATTGCCCAAACAATTAAACTCCTACGGCTTACATATGTATTATCACAAAGGTAAAAGGCTATAATAACCCCCTAGTACAGTCAAGTTATACAAACAGGTTCCATAAGTTATTAGTGATAAGGATTATAATAGATTGGTTTTGTATAGTTTTATGTGAGACTAAAGTGTTGATTGTAATCATAAGTCAGTCCATTTTCCTAGATCCCTAGTGAGGCAGGCACTACGGTGGAAACACTAGAGTTATTATCATAACAATATCGAAGGCTACAGGAAGTAGTTAATGCTTAGTGGCAGGCATTTTTCCAATGAATATATTACAAGGAAAACATACGCGTTAACTAGTTGACGATGTCGTTATGGAAATTTTCTTATCTTTCCGTATCCTGAAGATAGTTTGCCAAGAGCTTGAAGGTGGAAGTAATACTTTTTAATGAACTACGCATATACTAGATGATGGCAATAGTAAGTGTCATGTTTCATTCAAGTATCAGTCAACAAATTAGTAAGGAAGCCCACTTTTTTCTGACTGTCAAGGTAAGCAACGTTTTTTTTTATCAATTTTAGGTGTCAGAAGTATTCTCGTAGACAGAATCATCAGTTAAATGGCGGCCACAAATCGAAAGTGAAGAAACATTCCGTGACAAAATAAATGCGAAGTGATTTACTTGAGTGCACACGACGCGTGCGGATAAAATCGTTTTTGTGACCGATGAAGTAGTGAGTAAGCCGTGTCACAAGGAGCTGACAAAAACCAAGTGCGTGAACCGAATGATATGATTCGAGAGCAAACGGGCCCCATTGAGTGCGAAAACTGACTTAAGTTTAGCATTTACGACTGCCAAAAATTTATTTTCCCCACAACAATGAAGTCAACCCTAAACTAAGTTACGTAAGTTTAGTTTTGCTTGTAGAAATGTGTAGATACAAGTAATAGTATTTGGCGAAATAAATTTATAGAGTGAGAATTGGAGGGACGCGAACATTTGTAGACAGAGAAATAAGAATAAGGGACGCGACGAAATTGTGTATATGCGAGCGTGATTTGACTGAATAACAAAGCATCCGTGAAATAGTGACGTGTGTCGGTTCTCTGATAGGTAAACGTATCTGATGGTATCAGGGAGATTTGCGATCGGATATTACCGAAATATTATTGATGTTGTAGTTTAACATTTGTAAGTCAGGAGTTTATCTGAATACAATTTGACTTTTTGATGTTTTGATTTTATACATCCTGTTGGACTCGTTGACAATACTTTTCCGTATTTATACATCAAGATAAAGTATACCGATTACCGAATTACCGAATACCAACACGTGGTACTTTGAAAAGTGTTTCGTGAATGTAATACTTTTCTTTCATCTCTCATTACCTTTTCCACAAAATTCTACATTTTCAAAATCGACAGCCGGTAAATATAACTTTCTTTAAAAAGTTAAAAGTTATTTTTAAAAAGTTAAAACGGTAAATTATATTTACCGTTTTTTAAAAAAAAACAATACAGATATAATAATATTATCACCACCTATAAAAATCTATGAAATTAACTGCAACATCAAGCTTGCTGTCTGGAGCAATCATTAATATTTAAAAAGAAATGTGTTTAAAGTGTTTAATGGCGCCTCCGCGCGATGCTTATGACATGAGCGATAGAAAACAATTTATCATCAAGTGGCTTGCTTGCCATATGAATCAGTAAAGCTACGAGTAGATAACAATTAGGAAAGGACTCGTATTATCATGTTGACCATGGTAAGCAAAGAATTTGAAGAAAAAGTACATACTCCTGAGAAAAATTCAATCTCTTGGCCGACGATAATTGGATGACAGTTAAAAATCGTCAATCGATATTGACCTTTCCCATCTGCAGAGCATAAAATCGGTTGGCGATTTAAACCCAATCTGACCGGTTGACAGGCGTGTGTAATGGATAGTACATCTCAATATAATCTGCTCTTGGCTTGCGTCCATACTAGTGTAAGTGGTTTTTCACAGAAGTGTGCACACATTGTATTTATTGGTCAAGATGCAGTGCTCATTATATTGTGATTTTTTTAAATTAATCTTTAATGCATCATTTAATGTAACCATAGTATTATCGTCATGTCCGGTAACTCTTAAAAGGTCCCAGAATTTAGTGAACTCCAAAAGAAAAATATTTTTAGAAGTAATGTTTTATATAACTCGCAAATATCTTGAGGTTGTAGTAAAATTGTATTCCTATATTTTTCTTCAGTTTCTCATGGGGTTAAATTTAGCGTGAAGTTCAAAGGAATTTAAACACAAACAAACAAACACTTTTAAAACCTCACACTCTTGGAATAATTAAAGCGGCGAACATGGAGGACAGTTGCGGTCTGCGGCCGCTACCGTACCACTTTGATTACGTCCTCGGTTCCCGTCGTCCGACGTGTCTTTATTAGTGCGTTGAGGACAAATTAGAATACCTTTTAATAACTTGCGTCCATTTTCGCAATTTCCTGTTTCAGAATAATTATTATAAATATTATTTACAATAAATGTTTTAATGTCATAGTTCGGATCCCATTATTATTATAATATAAAGGGCTTTAATTTTTGTACACAAACGCTGACCTTCCTAAACAATATAACCGTTTATCAACTTAATTATTAAAATAAATGTCCATTGTTTCAGGACGAGAGATTCAACCACGACATCGACCAACAAACGGGTTACAAGACAAGGTCACTCCTTTGCATGCCTATTAAGGACATCAATGGAGAGGTCATCGGAGTCGCTCAGGTAAATAATTTATGTTTTTAATAATTAAAAGTTTTAATTATCCTTGTTTCCAGAGAATCGGCGGACAATGGCCAAAGTAAATTTACACTTTTGAATTATGCTTTCCACAACAAAAACGCAGGAAATGAGGGCACGAAAAAGAGATAAAATTAAAAAAGTTCCCAACCCCCTAACGTAGTAAATTATAAATATTCTCAAGTTATTTAAGATTGCTTTTGAAAATGTTGGCACAACTTGAAATAATTTCGGGGCGTTCGCCCGTTGCCGATGGTTCGGAAAAGAGAAATAAATGGACACGTCAAGCGTAAATAACTGATGAAATTCAGTGTGATGATTGATTTTCGAGTTTCGCTTAATGCATTTTCTTTTTAATGGTGGTTCTTTTCTAATATAAAATGAATAATGATTGTTTGATGTTTTTGGTTTTTCTTGACAATTCTTAAATATTGAAGTGAATAATAAGCTTTAAAAATAAAATCTTTCGATAATTTAATAATTTAATGGATAATGATATCAGTACACTAACTTTATTGCGACTACATAAAATTGGCAAGCGCTGCCGTATTCATAGACATCATGTATGATGGAGCCATACAGATCGTATTTATAATATTTTACTCGCAATGATTAGATCACTATAAATACAGTAAGCATAAAACTGTTTTATCTACTAACAGGTGATAAACAAGCAAAATGATGGTCCTTTTACGGCGAATGATGAGAAAGTCTTCGCCTCTTACCTCCAATTTTGCGGTATTGGTCTCCGAAACGCACAGCTCTATGAGCGGTCACAGTTGGAGGTGAAGAGGAACCAAGTACTGTTGGACTTGGCGCGGATGGTGTTTGAAGAACAGAGCACAATCGAACACATGGTGTTGAGGATACTAACGCATACACAGAGCCTCATACGATGTCAACGAGTACAGGTAAGCTAAATAATATTACCTCTATGTGATACAAATCGTTGTAAGATTGTAAGATGTCTTTGCCCTTGACGCCGCTCATTATTGATTCTACATAATTTATTGATTTACATCACTTCTTTTGAGGAACCTTGTTGCTCTGCAGTTGTTTTGTACCACTAGTCTGTCTAGTAGGTACTGCCATGTTTCATATAAATATATAACTTTTCTTAATTTAGTACATACGGTAGGCCATATGTTAATAATATGTATGCAGAGATAGCTAAAACGTTTACAAGTGCATTAACTTAATAGGAAAGAGGGTTGGAATTGAATCGTTTTTCATATTTTTTGATCCCATTGATTATTTTTATAATCATACATATATTTCCCTGAACGTAGGATTGTGTAACATTAACGGTACTTAACACTAATGTTAGAACACTACAAGTTATTTGAATACCGCGTGATTCAACGTTATGGCAGTTAATTCCGATCTAGAATTTATATATTTATAGTGTTATATTTCTATTGTTTTATGTCATACTCTTTAAGCACCAAATATTCCATATCCACGCTAATCAGATTAATTGTATTAACAGATTTACCTGAAATATTTCTACGTAATACAAATTAAAATGAATCCCTTTTCGGAGGAATTTTAGGCTGTTCATGAATAAACATCAAAATGGACAAGGGGTCAGTAACATTTGTTAAGTCACACGAATTGTATTTACTTTATCAATTCATCAAAATCATCTTGGCGGAAGTTTTGGTTCTTTATATACCTACTTCATGTTTTTATTTATTTCAATAGAGGGATAAAATTAAATTCGTTCACAAAAATACTGACTCAAATGTATGCTGAACAATTGTTTTTGACTACTTACTACTACTGGTCTACTTAATATAACTATTTACTAGTCGTAAGAACGTTTATCACTGGCCAATATGAACCGAATATTGGATATTTTTCATTGTTTGTATTCTTTGGCTGTAGTTTTTAATATTAGCGAACCTACCCAGATGACCTAGCTGTTCTTAGGTCGGTCGTGCCACAGTGTTGCTATAAGGAAAATTTATGATTATTGTTATCTTTATTTCCATTTTGTATTACTCCATTCATTGCTAAAATACATAAACAAGCCGACTATAGACCATTAGTAAACAATGTTCCTATTGATAAATATTCAATGTAATCAAACAACAAAGGCAGTCATTGCAGCGAGCAATTACATTAACTCAACGTCTTTGATATAATAGAGGAATGAGTTAATACTGTGAGACATTTGTCAGGCGAACATCGTTCCACGATAATTACTAATAGCATAAAGCACAGTAGTGAGTTATTACTAATTATTTTTAATAAATTTGCCCAATTTAATTATTGATAAAAAAATATTAATTAGTTTAATGATTTAAAACAGTTCTTCCATAAATTATAAAGTTTCAATACCATTCCATACCATCAGCCTATGTCTCTCCACTGCTGTATATGAACCTCTCCGAAGGCCCGCCAATCAATACCAAGTTTCAATACCCTAATTAAATTAATATATTTTTTACTAAAGGATTTTTTCTCTCCTAGTACTACGATTAGTGACTACTGACAGTTCCAAAAGAAAGAGGTTGGGAACAAGGTTACGTATTGTGTACACATTATTACAAATATCGTTTATTTTTAGATATGTAGGTCCATGTGAGATGAGTTTTATAACTACCAAAAGAAATTTATAAAAGAAATAATAAAGTCTTATTATAGCAGTATCCACGTTCTGATGTAATATCGAGAAGGGAATAACGTAAGAGATATTAATAAATGTGGACAGAATAAAAGCCAAATTACCCAATCGCTGCAAAATTAAGGCAACTATAGTGCATTCTTGAAATGCTCCGGTGTCTGAAAGCAACGTTAAATATTTCTTTAAACCCGTTTGTTTGATTGACTTACCTCCCGCGGTGCTTTCATTTTTCGTTAGTCCACATTTCCGGGAGTATTTCATTACTCGTCTCTTCTTTCAATTCCTTTTATTCTTGATTTTTTAATGCATCTCTATCTTTTTATTTTTGGTTCGCTGTTTGTTTACTCATAAGTATCATGTAGATGTTTACCTCAGGTCATACTGCAATATCATGTTTTTACGAGTATGCATCAGTGACCCATATCATGTGTAATGAAAGAGTAATTACGCCGTAAGTGGATAATCTATACGCAATGTAACCGCAACTCCGAGATACGTCTACGATAATGGCGCCTGTCCGTTTACGGCTGTAGCTAACGATGGAGGTGCATCGTTGGAACTAAACGCAGTTAATCAACTAGTTACTATGTCGAGGCTAATACGACGTTGTTTGTCATTGATTGAGCTTAGTGTCTACAAAAAGTGTAGTAGTGTAATTTGGAGTGGATGAGTTCCGATACATAATAAATACATTCTTTTTAAGAAAAAAGACTAAGCAGGCAGTCCATCTAATAGTAAGTGGATACTAGCGATAGTATAGGGCGACCTCAGACATCCACGATACATGCCAAAATCAGTTCAGTATGACAAACGTTGGTACCTTTGAAGATTTAAGAATGTATTTGGAGAAAGGATTGAGATAATGTGGAAGGGACATGTCTCACTCACTACCGAAACACGTACACACACATTGAGGAATCGGATAAAGGCCGAAATGCGATACATTTTACGGTAGCCTTCTGTTACATTTAAAACTCGTAGCTACTATTTATACCATAAAGGAATCATACTGGAATCGATAACACTTCCAATATCTATTTATGGAAAAGATAAATTATGCGGACTTGTTGTTTTGTATAGAATTTATCCATTATACACAGATACCTTCGGGCAAAGACATTAATGCATAGGTCCCATAACTCCAATGCCTATCTGACGCCTGTAATCTCTGTTTAATCGACACCATAATAATGATTGAAACGTCGCCTGGAGGTGGCGCCACCGTACAATCGAGCCAGCAGCTGAATGCTAATTGAAATTTATCTTGATCTGACAGAGAATTTGTTGAGCACATTTATTTAATTGTTTTTTGTTCGCCGACAGATCTTTGGCCTTTGTGCTTGTGCATAGCTTTTGCCAAATGAATTTAGATTCAGAATCTGAATGTGAGGTAGGTCGGTGAAATTTGGCAACCATCTGTAGTGTCTCTGAAGAGTATGTCATAGCCCATTTATCAGGCTTTGTTTATCCTATTAGTTACTGTATCGAGTAATGTTTTGTAGTTATTGCCTAACATTCCGTGCCAGATTTCAGTAATAATAATTGGCGTTTTAAGGCCATACATCCCTCATACACGACAATGTATATGAGGAGGCCCATATCCAGCAGTGGATACTAAAAAGGCTGGTTGCATTGTATTGCAACGCTTTGTGTCAATAAATCGATATTTGACTTCATAAATGGATATAATGTTCTAACGAAATGTTAATCCGTAGTCTTATAATTAATCACTGTTGTTGATTATTTAGTTGCTACGTTTATTAGTTCAAAATCTTTATATTTAATAGTAACGTTAACATATCACTTAATTAGTTGTAAACGGTAAGTAATTTTTGTATAGAATTAAATGCTGGGAATCAATTCAGAGCTATTTCAATAATTTTGTCTTTATTACACTACTCGTCTATGTCTAAGTATATATGTACTAAATATTCAATTTAATTTCATATTGTTCGAGGTGACAAATGTTCACTGGTGGGCAGTATATGAATACGTGTGGCCAAACTTGTCTCTTATATCGCATATATCAAGATAACGCTAATGTTTTACTATTGCTTTTGGCACTCGTTCCGCCCCACTTCTTGGCCGATACTTCGTATAACGTACTCCGAGTATCTTCAACATGATTGTATCGGTTTTTTGGGTCTACGCCAACATTTGACTAGATTTTTTATTAGCGATGTAAGCCTGCCTAATTTGAAATATATGGTTCGTAGTTTCGACATTATCGCTAAATTGTTGCATAACTTATGTCCTTATTAATTTGCTACTACGTGTGTTGGAAGTAAAATAGGATTAAGGTTTGTTATACATATTTTTTTCTTAACAAACATTTTTGTTGTTAAGATAAAAATTAAACATTTTGTTGAATTGTTATTTATTTTAAGAAGATTGTAAAAAAAATTAAAATTGATATTTTTTTTTCTGTTATATTAGAATATAACTTGCGCTCACAATTTGAAATTGTCCCTTCTAGTCTTCGATTTTAACATTCACAACTGTAGTCTCATTTTACAGTTTTTCTCTACCTCTGAATTTCTGAAATTGGCTTGTCTTATCTAAATGGATGTTTCGATAAACATTCTTAGTAAAGACTGAATTTACAAGAAGTAAGTTTTCTGTTTCTACACTCAACGTTTTTTTTAACTAATCACGCGACGTAACCTTGCCCCTATAAACAATAATCTAATTATTAAAAATTATTCTTTTACTAATGATCGTTATGAAATTCTTTTTTTTATTTCCAACATTTTTTGTTCAATAACCAACGAATCGCATTACTCACTCGTCATTGCAGCTTATCAAACCGTTGTGGATGGAGCGCGTGTTTAATCGTCTATGAACCACCCTTCCGTTTAGGAGTGGAATATTTGAGATCGAGCTTAGAGTTATGTAATAGCTGGGATTGTGGTGATATATTGTCGTAATTATAATAACCGTCTTTGTTTTATCGAATTCTATATCAGCTTGAGTTTTTCTTTCAACTTTTGTCCTCTGAAGCAACTTCAATTAAACTTATAACATTTATCAGTCGTTGGAGCAATGGGAATCTAATTCATTTTCAATCTTCATATTGTGAAATATTTCAGTAATATTGTTCAGCTTATACAAATATACAGGAAATTAACGAGTAAATGTAAAATTGTCTGAAATAGACGCTCGACGCTCGTCGACGCTCGTGTGGAACTATTCCGCTTCTAGGTTCCTTCCTACCTTTACAATAATTTTGATGATTTAATATTAACAAATTTACAAAAAAACAAAATATATTCAACTTTAGTAAACAATTAGATATTATTATTAACCTCATTGTTGACGTAAAATCTAATAATTTGTAAAAAATGACGCTAGGACCCAGCATCGTTTTCATTTAATCATTTAGAAATATAAATGAGAGTAATTTTAATAATATAGCTTCCACGACGATTTTAAATCTCTCTCTATCTCATTCTATATCTTGCGATGGAGAAGAACCCCAAGGAGAAAAGTTTGATTATCCAGGAATTACAGCATCACACTAGAGTTCAGTGTTGCCATAGTTACGAGATGTTAAGTCGTAGTAGACTTTAATTTATTTAGCATATACACATGAAAGTAAATTAAGTTTTCTTAAGAGCATGTTCAGCCTACCAACACGGCTTTAGAGCGTTGGTAATGGTTTTGGAAACAACAACAATGACTTAATAACAATTTCACGGCTCGCTGTAAGCAATTTCGTTTTGAAATAGCTACGTAATTGCCTTAAAGTATCTAACAATTACAGTCTGGGAATGTCTACTGATTCCCCAGTGGATTATTTACTCTAAACAGTAATAACGCTTTTAATTTAGTAATTTATTTTAATTTAGACGAAATTCATAATTATCCTACTGCCAGGCATCTACCGTTGATATCAACAAGTCCAAAATGATTAGGACAGTTTTACTTGTTGTAATACTATTGTAAATTTATGTAATTTATTGTAATTTTTTGTAAATTGTAATTTATATATCTATATATTTTATCGATAGATACGTTTTATGTACCTGTTGTAGTATGTATAGACTATTTCATGTATCGACTTCCTGTGTGTACTACTTGCATCTTAAAAAGAAAATTTGATGTTGTTTATGAACCTTATGCCTATGCCAATAAAGTATATAACAATTACTAGCAAACTTATTTCTTACCTTATGTTTAACTTAAAGATGTCAAAGTGTCAAAATGATACTTTTTCATTTTAATTCCTCTTCCATTATATTCCATATTTTTTAATTTCTTCGAAATCTCCCTAAACATAAGAAAGACAAGAAAATAATAATGCTATTGATATAATTTGGCATTTAGTTTTCGTAGATCTTATGTCCGTCTATTTCTCGAATTCTAATCGATAACAATCGAGATTCAATGGCATATCGGAACAACCCAGTGGGTTGTTCACTGCGGCGAACTTCCTCGATAAACCCACAACTCGATCCCAAGTATCGTATATCTTAATTATTATTATTCGTCTCACTGCTTCTTTGATAAACTTAAAAACTGGACGGAATTTTACGAAGTACAATGATAGTATTTTATGCTTATTTACGATAAATATTTACATTGTTTCCCTACAGTTTATGCTAAGTTGTTTTTCTATCCACTCGCTGCTATCAAGCGTTTCTCATTTTACACAGATTTTAATATTTGCATTAATGGAACAGAATAAGGTCTCCTATACACCGTTACTTACTTATCCTAACAGACCCTAGCGATAGAAGCACGTCTGCAACCTGAAAACATGTTTAGTGATAATGTATAAGGCCGCCTCTTGCTTCTGTACAATATGTTGTTATGTTTAATGTAATTAATTAGTTACAACAGCAATGCAACGAAGAATTTTCAGTCATTTTTATTCATTCGTTCATAATATACGATAAAAACAACTGTCAATGCGATATGGACTAAAGATTATCTCTATGGAAAAAGTTTCAAAACGATGTTTAAAATTTGTTGAAAAAAATTATTAAAAACAAAGTATAAAGCAGCGAAAACATCAACTATGTGAGTTTTTCAAAGGTCAATAAATATCAATCTTAGAATAAAAAGAAAGTTTAGCCAGAATTCGTAGTTTCAAGGGCCCGGTCCAACAACATGTCGTATATATAGAGCGGTACAATTTTTTGTTGTAATATTTAAACCATCAATTTTAAACTGATCCATCTACGAACTTAACGGAGGTATAGACCTAAATTACTTTTTGTGTTAAATTTACTTTCAATCGACTAAGAATCTCTCCAGTTTGTTTACATTTATGTACCTATATATAAAATTTCAAATAACACATTATCTTAACAGTTGTCTGTTTTTGTTCACAATTAACTATTCTATATACCCACAAAGTTTCATTCATTTTGGAGAGTTCAGGTATGGAAATTTCCCTAACTGTAAGTAGGTGTAAGAATTTCAGTAAAATATACCAGTTACCTAATAACATTACAAAAATAAACCACTGAACAACGTACAGATATGAATGGGTGACATTTTTAGAAATGCCAGCCACAGTGTGAAAAGGGTAGCATAAGCTCTAATGAGAACGGAAAACGGCCAGTATTGACCAATTCCAACACCTTTGGGAAATAGTGTGAAACCGTTTCGGTCCCTTCAATAGCTTCTATACATATAGCTAAAACCTGTTTCCATACATATATGTAAGTCCCTAAACTGGTAAATAATATCTTTAGCTATAATAGCGATTGTTATAATAGCTATAATAACCGTTCGGCCAGGGTGACTGACGACTTAAAGAATTTCGCCGGTGGTAGTTGCATGAGCAGAGCCGAGGATCGTGTGTGGTGGCGAGCCTTGGGAGAGGCCTCCAGCAGCATATCCAGCAGTGGCGAGACATAGGCTGATGGTATGGTATGGTAATACTGATAATAATAGTTTTATAGTTCAATATTGGTGATATTAATTTATTTTTATCACAATTCATTATTAGTAGGTAGTAGATGGGATGGGATGGTAGTAGATAGCGTGGGACGCCTTCCGGCCAGGTGGACTGGCGACTCGTGTGTGGTGGTTCTTGGGAGAGGCCTATATCCAGCAGTGGAGGGGCACAGACTGATGATAGGTTATATATGGTAGTAGAAAAATTACTTTCAAAAGTTTGCATTTTACTCTTAAGTATTTCATATTTAATGAGTCAGACTCACTGCGTGTAATACATAAGTATTGTTTAACATCATATTATCTTTGTAATGTGTACCGTATATCTCTTCTATAAGCAATAACTAGTTACACTGTTGACATTTAGCAGGATCTGTTGAACTTAGAAATGCGATTTCTTGTGTATATTTGAAAATGCCAATGCTATTTCCATGCAAGGTTTTCAATACATATATATATTATTCTTAATAAAAATATAAACAAATTACTAACACGTGAATTATAAATATTGCTAATACACTCAGATTATTGGGATATTACCGAATACATTACATTTGTAGATCGTACCAAGTTCCCTGCTCACAAACATAAAATACTCGTATTGCTTTAAAATTATACTTGGGAAACTTCTAGCAATACACACTTCACTGCATTGTACATTCCTTTTCTAAAGCATTCCTTTTCATCTTATTCATTTTAATGTTAATTTCAATTCATTTCATCTGAAGGGAGAGTGCACGCTGCAATCCAACAGCCGCTGGGCGCGTTCGACTGGCCACGTTACCCCTCACAGAAAACTACCTTGAAATGTAGTGCATATCCCACTTTATCTTATTTCCCTAATGTACGTACATGTTTCGGTAGTGAGTGAGATGTGCCAGAGCCCATTCCCATCTTATCCCTCCCCATTTTCCCAACCCTTTCTCCAAATCCATTGTATATATCTCCAAAGGTAAGCAGCGCATCCAGGGTCATGCCAACGTTTGTCATTTTGTAATAATGTTTGCATGTATCGCGGATGTCTATGGGCGACAGTATCCACTTACTATCAGGTGGACTGTATGCTTGTCTGCTGCCTTCATCCATAAAACAAAAATGTACTCGTACGACCACCAAAGAAAATTATTTTAAGAACACATATTTGGGAATTTATTTTAAGAAAGCACCGATTTGTTCTTTTAGGCTATTGTAGGAGTTTATTTATCACATACAATAATACTAACGTCCATTTGTTATTATAATTAAATGTTTACGCAATCAGAATGAAATCATGTTCAGGATTCTTGTCCTACACATCAGAGTAACACATCGATGACGTACATCCGCTCATAACGCGCAAACGCCTCCCCCTCGGGATTGCCCCAGGGCAATACTTTATTGGATCATTTCCAAGGAAAACTCGATTATTGCGAGAACAATGTGCAGAAATAACGCGAACAAACTCCCATAATGGAACTTTGGTTGTTCTTGTGAAGTAGGCTCGAACATACTGCCGTAGATGAAATTCTTCGATATTGACGTCGTCGGCACAAGAAAGTCGTTTCTCCGGATAGTATTTTCACTGTTAAATAATTCAATTTAATTTCAATAGCTAAATTTTATTTGCCACTTAATTAAAGTTTCATGACTTTTGTCATAGACAAATTCTATAGATAGATCTTTCACGCAATTGATCTTTATTCCCCTAAATGTGTGTGAAAGGATAGATTATATTCGTATGGATTGGCTTCTCCTCATGTGTGGTCACGAATTACGCTTTATCTACAATATACACTGCAGTTTAGTACCTATTGTTATTTAAGTTAATTATTCAGCTTATTACAATTAAGAATAAAATTTGCATTGAAATCGGGTCGCAGGAAACCATTAAATCGGTTGCTGAACTCGTTTGAAGTTTGCCTAAACTGAAATTTCGTTTCGGACCCAATTACCATTGTTTGCCAAGATAGAACAATATTGAAATTTAATTTCACTTTGCTTACTTAAAAGGGCAGTTTTTCCACAAATGTCAATACAGTTGGGCCACACCAAGGTTGTATTTAATTCATTTAGCGAACTGAAAAGCACAGAGAACATGACGTGTTCTCTGAATTCTCAAATAGGTATTTGTATGTATTAGTCACTCTGGACTGATGTTGACATGTATCGCAGATCTCTGTGGACGACAGTATCCACTTACCATTAGGTGGACTGTATGCTCGTCTGCCGCTTTTTTCTATGTAAAAAAATAAAATAAAATTTGATGCTCATTTAGTATTTTCTTAAATAAGCCGAAGAAACACCATACTAACTTTTAAATTTAGTAAAGTTTATTAATATACTAACTTTATTTACCACATTATTAATAATTGGTTAATGCAGGTTTGTTTATTTGTAGAACATATTACCGATGTTATTGGTACCGAACAATAGTTAATAAATCGAATACTTCATTATCAAGAGATTCTGCTATCGAATACTTCATTATCAAGAGATTCTGCTATGTCCAGCCTTTATGATTTTACATGATTATATAGTAGATTGTTAACTAAGGGATGAAAGGCACCCATTTCTGACGAGATATTTTGGAGTCGAGTCGAGTCTGAAATGGGTGCCTTTCACCCGAATTAAACACTATACTTTTTATATTATTATATATGTACGTAATTTTTCATACGCGCCGAAAGTAATCTATCTGAATTTGCAAGGGCGGATCGTAATAAGAATCAATACATCTTAACGGTCAGTAGAAGAATGAAATATATTTTACGACTCGATGTAATGTGTTGCAAACGATCTCTACTAACGTCTTCTATAACCTTATATCGACTATTTTCATGCAATGTACGTACTACGCAGACAGTTTAAGACGTTCTAATGTTTTATTACCGTCGTATATGGAGTACAACTCGTATTTGTTTGGGACGAATACAGATTTACAGCCTCTGATATTTGAAGACATTTAACATGAAAATAGCTTCATACCTTCAAGGGCAATTTCGATTTTCTTTTTACAATGGTCGTCATTGCTTTTTTGCTGAACTATCGACTACATAAATAGACTTCGTCCTTAAAATTATAGCTTTCTTTAATGCCAGTAAGTTTACCTTTTACATTTAATATACAACTATTATTTTCGCGGACATTTTAGCGTTTAGTTATGGAGAAAAGATTAAATCATTTTATTTATTTATCATTAATACACCACCCAGATGTGCCGAGACATAAATGTAGGTTTATAGTATGTAATAACATTGGTCAACAGTGCCTTTGTTGCCCTTGATATGGAGAGTGATTCTAGGAAGATTCTAGATCATTATCAAATTACAATTGATTTTGCAAGGTCGATTCCAGTTTATTAAATAATCGCCATTTTTATATTAAACTGAAATATAAGTGGTACACACGATAAATTATATATTTTTTTATTTATAATTATAGGCATACGCTGCGGTTGTGAGCTGTAAATAGGTCGTATTTCTTCATTGTGGGTTTTAGAACAATTTACATTCTAAATTTGGATAATCCCGTGATTTAAGTAACAAATGGTTTTATTCAGTAACAAAATATTGAACGGGGTGAAATATTATTGATAATCCCTATAATGATTGACTCTTATAACGATTGTAATAAAATTTGATACAGCAAATAAAGCAAAGATTTTATTTTATATTTTTATTTTATTTACTTCATTATAGACATTTATTACAGACTCAGACATTTAATTAATTGCTTTAACATTAAATTAAATAATTTATTAGATTAATTAAATGATGTAAATATCACAGAATAAATTATAACGTTAGCTGCTGGATTTTGCAAGTCATAACAAATTGACAAAACATGTGGGACTATAATGTGAATTTATCTATTGTAACAACTATTATACCATTTTTATGCATATATATATTTGAATTTGAATTTATGG
Organism: Sesia apiformis; assembly: GCA_914767545.1. NCBI lineage: Eukaryota > Metazoa > Arthropoda > Insecta > Lepidoptera > Sesiidae > Sesia > Sesia apiformis. The sequence goes on along the minus strand of OU611963.1, from coordinate 10,871,838 downwards.
CGGTTGAAACCTTTAACGTTCACTACGCAAAAGTAGCCATCATCGTGATGATTGTTGGGCTCTTTCCAGATCATAGGGATCTAACCCTGCGTATTCTTGTTTCTTCCACAAGCACAAAGACTCAACACAGGGTCTAACCTTATGAGAAACCCATGATTTATCTTGTTTTTCAATTCTTAGTCCGAAATAAGCAGTAGAAACCTCGTTCACAAAATCTGTAATATTTCGTCTCTGCTTTGCTGTTGTGTATCATGTTTGTTTTGTATACCTATGTATCGTAGATGTAGCAAAATACATCGGGATAGTTTCGGCAATTTCTTCGTGTTGAACTCATATTTCTACGGACAATTTTATTTATAAATATCGTATATAAAATAGAATCTACATTTTGAACATAAAACATTAGTAACTTACCAAAAAGCACGTTGTGCGTCCGTCAATCTAGCCCAGAAACTAAATTAATTGGAGTAGAGTGTAAGAAGAACTAAGGACACGTGTTCAGCCGTAATGAATGCGAATTGATTGCCCTTTGACATGTGAACAGAGTTAAAATACTTAATATTATTAGGAATTTTAGATCTATTTACTTAAATAACATAAAAAACCAGAGCCACTCTAGTACATTAGTACATGATAATATTCGTGAATTGCATATTATGGAAGAAACGTATCGCGCATACATTCCCAAAGATAACATAGGCAACAAAAACATTTTTTTTTTTGTTGTTGTTTTTTTATAGTCTAGCTAGTTATGCACCCTACACTTACGCATAACATCCGCGTCAGCAGAATCTGATTGCAACATTGTATAAAGGACATACGTGTCAAGAGTAATCTAATGCAACGTTGCAATAGGTTGTTTATTGTTTAGTCTAAGTCGCCCACCTGCGAGTGGACCTTATACCACAAGAAACCATTGTAGAATATTTAATAAAGAACGGTCGTACCGTGAAGACATGTCGTCTTTTTAAAAAGTCAATCCCTCGACTCTCAAACTTGACTAGCTTATTTATGAAGCAACACCCTCGCTACTATATTATTTATGCACCACAGAAGTTAATTTCTTGGGAGAATTGTATAATAAAACATGTAAAATAAACTGTAATAAAACAACAAGAGTATTGAAAACAAAACCGCAATATTCTGCGGAAGCAATACGACGAATTGCTACTTGAATACTAAAAGGCTGCAGTCATTCGTTCTTTGTCCCACATCTGAGTAGCCAACTGTTAAGATAATTTAAAGTCAAATGTTCTGTTTCAATCTGTTTTATTCAAACCTTTACAGCGTTTGTTTAAAAAAGAAACTTAATTTGAAAAGGCTGTGGTGTCTTTTCTAATTGTTGTAGTATAAAAATTAGTGGAAAGTTACTGTTATTTTGCATTTATGTTTCTGTGATCTCATTATGTTTACTTCATATTCTGTATATTTTAAGCACGCGACGTCCGAAATATGTGTCTAAAAATTACTTTCTTAATAATGTGTGCCTTTATTTTTATTATTGGATCAAAATTTATTGATACTTCTCTGTCTCTATTAATTATTGTTTAAAACAGACATCAACTTGTTATTTTCAAAGACACTTTGTTATAATATGTAATAGACTAAAATCATATTTAATACAATAACTTAAAAAGCTGCAAGCTCAGATGGAACTATGGTAGTTTATTTTTGAATTGTTAATATGTATAAAGTAATATGTATTTGAGTAATTGTATGAAGAACTAAACAAAACACAGGAAGTATTAATTGTAATGTAATACATGGATTAAATAATTGAACCCAATCAGAATGTTTTGTTATCGATCACAAACAAGTGAAATAATAGCATTGTTCCTACAATACAAGTGAAACTTGCGTAAATCCTACACCTTTTAAACTTTATTATTACATAATGTCAGGGCATTAAAGTGTATCATAAATTATTGTCTGTAATACTAAGGTAATTAAGAATGCAATTGTGTGAAGGTTTTAATAAAACTAGTTTAATAGTTTCAGATATTACGTATCCCACTCAATTCCTCTCTGCCATTAATGACTGATTTGATTACTCTCTAAATTTAGATACATTTCGCAGATAACAAATGTAGGTAGGTACCTAATATTTGAAACTGCAGCAACAATAGTCATTGTTTTCACTTTCTATAGGGGCCCATATTGTTATTATTACTTTCTGAAATGTAAATTTCAAAGAATTTAATATTAAAGATTTCAAATGTCTTCGTTATCTATTATAGGTGTTATTAGTCCACGAAGCGTCGAAGGGCAGTTTTTCACGAGTCTTCGACTTGGAGGCCGGCGATGAGGCAGAACCTGGCACTCCAAGAACCTCTCCCTATGAGAGCCGTTTCCCTATCAACATAGGCATTACCGGCTATGTAGCAACAACTGGCGAGGTAAGGAAAAAAGTTTTCTTTTTGCAGACAGTGAAGTGTCTTATTTTAATTAAACTACGATTTCTTCATATAGTCTGTTTGTAGTTATGTAGTTGTGTATATGGTAAACACGGCAATCATGAAAGAAATAATTAATTAAAAATTAACCTCCTATTTATAACAGTACCCGGTGGCTCACGTGACATGTCCTAAATGAGAAAGCGACAATCATTTGTACGTCTTTGTAATGTGTCTTCTCCGATAGTCACGGTCGTGTAACGCTTCGTCAATTAATAACAAGAGTTACATAATATACATGTTACGGTTAATGTTGGGTGTGTGGATAAACCTAGCATTATTCAGATGAGAGTTTTTGATAAAAACCGAAATTCAACAAGAATCTTTCAAACCAGGTAAGATTAGGTTAGGTAGCTTTTTAAACGACTGGAAAATTCTTTCTAGAAGAAACAATTTGTTTGAAATAATCCATATTATGGTTTATTGATTTATTGGGCGTTTTTCAATGCCCTTAGATAATGCTAGCTTTATCCACATATCTAACGTTAACCGTAATATATACATACACAACCGGAAATAGCCGAATACAACGAATCATCTTTTTCTCATTCAACGATTTGACCTCCCTAGTTAGTATTCGTCAATATATATATGGCAGTATATATAGGTATATAATGTGGCCTTTTCAAGGTCTTTAGGGTATTTACATTTATATCAATTTTGTATTTTTTTACCTCTAACTTATTTTTATCATCTTATTTATATCAAGGCCTCTTCACCAAAGTACAACACAAGCGATGTAAAATTCGCCGCTCGTATAGTATTAGATGAGAAAGTTTTAGACGACCCGAGAGACTTGTTCCTTCTAAAGCCCGACCACTAACATGAACTACTAATTACTATAGTTTATAATCCTGAAAGTTAAAGAGAAAGTTCTTTCGTCGCCCACGATAGGCATAAATAGAGAAAACCGACTTATCCCAAATTTCGCCCCGAAAACAGGTGACACACAAGTGCTAAAGGTTACACAAGCCGTTGCCTAATTGTTTTAGCAATCGCGTTAATAGTTTTGTGACGAGTTATTTGCGTCAACTGTATATTAATTGAGTGTTTGTATTCGATTTAGGGTTACGTGTCGTTGTTAACCTCAAAGGTTAAGGACACAAGACCTATTTTCGTGTTCAAATGTCTTTATATTATAGGTCGTTAAAAGTTAATAGGTATACATTAAATGCCTATTGATTATTAAATTGTAATAGGCATTAATGGTACTATGCTTACCAAACAAACCTCCCCTTCAACAGCTGCAGTGCTAAAGTAAACAAATAAACGATAACTTACAAGTTTTATATATTACTGGTATTTTACTGCCTATTAAGGTTTCTCCACTATGTTACGACGTGGGACTCTTCAGAAGGATGGACACTGCATTCTAGGGAAGATGCAGGTGCATACACCTTAATGTTGTAAGTGTCCATGGGCGACGATGACCACTTGCCATCACCTCTTCAATAAAATAAAATAAGAAAGATATGATTTAAAGAAGATACTTATACAGCCCTTTAACACTGGTTACTTATTATTCTATTATTTTTTCCCTTCTCGTTCCGTAACCATAACCAGCCCTTTCATCATTCACTGCTAGACATGGGCTTCCTCGTGCACATTGTCTTGTACATGAGGGATGTGTGGCCTTAGAACTGCAGAACTGGCCAAGCAAGTTGGTGAGTTCACTCTTTTAAAAGTGGTGTACGGGACCCACGGAAAGAGATGGCGTAGTGCTACTCTAAAGCCGGCCGACATTACACGACGATCTACACATTAAGCCATAGAATATAGTATGATAACCTTTTTTTCAGACCGTGAATATAGCAAACGCATATCTAGATCCTCGTTTTGATCCGTTGGTCGACGAGGGCACGGGCTTCAAACACAACACCATACTATGTATGGCGATCAAGAACTCTGAGGGAAGAATCATTGGAGTTATTCAAGTAAGTGTACCTTATCTATCTTTATACATATGTATGTATATGTTGATACTTTACTTTAATGGTGGTTGATTGACAGAGAGTGAGTTGAAATGTGAATGAACACCACCTCATATATTTAGAGATATGCTTTTAAAAGGTCAATGTTTAAGTTTCTTTATGATGTTTAAAATGAAATACATTTACTATAACTATCTATGTATTTATCATAACTAATATATTATATTGATAAAGTTTAATTGCTGTTTAACAATTACAATTACACAAATAACAAATTTATATTAAACAAAGGACATCATTATATCTGGCATCATTTTTTTTGGATGCGGCCCGCAATCGTATTTGGACGATCGAAAGACTATGTGAAACCTATTATACAATGATATACAAATGGGTATACAAATGATTTTTGATTTTAGGTAACATAAGAGTTACATCCATTTCTTTAGGTTTATGTATGTGACTTCGTTGTTTAGATAACACAAGAGTTATATCGATTCTTATAAACAAGTGAAGGACTGTAGATTAGAGTATGATTTTGGAATAATTAAATAACCGGGCAAGAGATTTTCGGAGACGCATTAATGGGGTTATCCTTCTATGAAATTTATAGGGAGCTAATTACGAGTTAATATTTGGTAGCTCATATCTCTTTATTTTATTGCAGTATTTAGCTCTTTATTTTTAGTGTCAGTGAACATTATCATCATCCATGAACCTATTTTATCTTTTATCTATTCATGCGTCTACAATAAAAAATGTAAAACTATTATATAACTACATACTAATAATAAAAAAATAATCAATGTTTATCTTATTTTACCTAAAATAAAAAAGTCAATATAATTATTATTTTACTTAAAATAAAAAAATCGTTAGTGTACCATTCGAATAGGTTTTTCAGAGTCCTTCAATCCTCCAAATATAATTACTGCCCCCACTAAAAAAAAATTATGCCAGTCACTTGTATGTAGAAATAATGATGTCCTTGTTTTTCAATTTAATAAATAATTGATGTTTTAAAATTGCTATATCTCTTAGGTGTATAAACATCCTATATATCACAAAATATTAAAATTATACATTAATTTACATTAATTAATTACATATTACATTAAATTATATCTAAAATTTTATACTAATGAGGAATTTTAAAATATACTGCAGTATTTTCCTATCAAATTCATAGCCAGTCAATAAATTACGTGTAAGTAACAACTTTATTTATATTCTAATCGTTGCAACTAGGCTATAAATAATTGCAAAAGCTTGACTCTAGTAGTAATTTATTAATATTGTACATTAATTGGTAATTATACATGTTTATTATATAATATCCTACAAAATTACATAATATTGAACATAATCTTTGATTACTAATTAGACTAAGAAAATACATAGTCATTGAGACAAAATCAACATTATACGACAAATACTCGTTATGAGTAACTTCAGAAAAACTCAAATATAATACTCAAATAACTAGATATGTAATATTATAAAAATCATAAGACTTCAAAAGACTTCAGCTTTCAGTCTCTTCGTTTTACCTCGAGCCGAACAATCGGCTAGAGGCGAATCGAAGAATAATTCAAATCATGTTCACAATATTTTTTGCTTTTCATGTATATGTATACCAAGAATGGGATTGATGTTATGAATTGAAATTAAAACACTGAGACTTACAAAATATAGCTAGTTTTCAAAAGTTAATTTTAAATATAATATTGTTATACCGGTAGCCGCACGAGTAAAAACGAGCAAACGAGTAGTTGTGCCAAACAATTGTAACGAGTACAAATGGATAGCGCACTGCGGCTGGCATGCGACAGTACGTGAGATCGTTACCAAAACAATAAACGAGATCACGCACACAACTCTACTGCGCTACTACTGTTATTATTGTTATTAATTACTTTACCTAATAAATCTTTCACAAATATTGAAATTGTTTCTCTAAGCTAGAAAATAAAGAAATTATTTTGTTGTTTGTTTTTCGAGTGTAAGTTTCTCTGTTTTGTTCTTTTCTCTTTATTTGCTAGTGTTTAACTTCGGGACATAGAATTAACATAATGGTGGACAAAAACGTCAATATACGACAATAATATAGTATTTTTACTTGCTACCTAGTTACATGAAACTCAATAAATATGATTTAACGGAGTGTTTACTGTGGATCTTAGTAGCTGGAGTCTGGAAAATGAAAGTGGAACGGCGAATTCAAAAAGAATTAATAGGTTATCACCTAAAATATTTGGAAAAATATTTTTGTTATTTGAATTCAATAATAAATTAGCCTAGCACATTACTTTTTATTAATTTGCCACGCTTTTTCAGTCTGACCTTTCATTTGACGGACTCTAGATATTTTGTGATTATTTCAATAATTACAAATACTCGTACTTATTTGTACTCGTAGTAAGTACCGTCAACTGGGGTGACATTGATTAAGTTTCGAGAAAAAGACTATTAAAAAACTGTAACGGTTAACTGAAAAAATCTGAAAAAAATACATATTGATGGGAAGATACTGCAGAGTAGGTATTAACAATATAAAAAATATGCACTGAGATATAGATTCTGAGATAAAAAAATGAAAACTCCGCTATCAACTTTGTACGTGATGTGGGGTGACTATGATACATCTAGTTTTTAATTCGAAACTAGAAAGTCACCCTTATAAAGATCACAAATATGAAATAAAAAAAATACTCCGCCTCATAACTATTAAGTTATGGGAAAATTAGATTGTGGGACGAATTTGATTAAAAGGGTTTAGTTGATTTTGCATCTGGTATGTCTTTTATTATATTATTATGGTAAAAACAATCAAAAAAGAAAAAAAATACCTGAAAATTGTCAAAAATCTTTATTTATGTACCCTTAATAATAATAAAAAATCCTAAACTAATCTCAAAATCAACAACATCTACTTAACTTTATAAGTTACATGAAACTGCAAAAAAATAACTTCACAATAATTAAGGCTAATCAGACTATCATTGAGATCAATAAAATATAAAAAATGGAATCAACAGTCTTATAGACATTAGGTTGTTACTCTTACTGGCTACCTAAAGTTCTAGGACATTAACATTGACGGGGAAAACGTATAAAAGGAAAAAGTTGTCTCCTATAATAACCTTTCGGCCATCAAGCTTATTTGCATGTGGCAAATAAGCGGTTGTAAACCAATCTCTGAAAGTTGGGCCATCAATCCAGCCACTTTGAGTTCGATTGTATCGTGAACGTCTGCTGCAACAAGACTCAGCACAGCAAGGTTCTCCTACAATACCTCGTTCCTTCCAGGTATCATAAAGGTGGGTACTTTTATAAATCACATATGGAAGCAAGAGTGTCCCACCAGCACTTCCACATACCATGACAGTTGTGCAGCTTTTTGAATGATTCAGAGCACGCTCGGGATATTTTACTCTCTTCCTATAGATACATCGCTTCCTACCAGGGTCGTCCGAGAGGTTTGACTCATCGTAATTGAAAATATTACTCGGTAGCACATTTTCGACTTCTTTCTCCAAATGATCAAAGTATTTATTAAGAATGTCGCGATCTACTTGAGCTTTTGCCATTTTAATGTTGCTTGCATCCTTCTGTCCGAATTCATCTTGGTGTCGCTTTAATACGCTCATGGCCCAATCCATACCTGGCAAGTTATTTGCAAACTTTTTGACAGTTTTACCCTGTCTATCTAAAAACGCCTTGGCAGTCATGCGTAAATCAAATGTCGCTAAGGGAAAACCCCAGTCCGAGCATGTAGCGGCTGCTTTTAACATTGATTTTTCTTCTTCAAATGTGAAAAATGTTTGACCACCAGCAGGCCTCCCATGCAACCCCTTGTGGCGATTATAAAGCGTTCCAAATGGAATATTATACGCATTAGAAGCTGCGCTGATGGCCATTTCGCCATCGGTGATTTTCTGGAGAGCTTCTTCCACGGTCTCCTCTGTATAATTTTTATAATTCCGGGTCCCCAATGTTTTCTTATACTTTCGCACCATCCTCCATTAGATTCTAAAAAGAAAAGTACGGGTGAAATTGATAATCAATACAAAACTCTAGACAATTAATTACATTCCCAGAAGGGGTTACTTTGATAGCTATCAATGTAGCCCCGTACCTCCCATCAAAGTCACCCCACATACTAAACACCTCAATGTAGTCAAACATGGCAGGCAAGTACAGAAAATAAAAACGGGTTTAGATTAACAATAAAACAAATAATAAGTCAATTTAGTATCATGTATCTAGATTCAACAGATTACGCTGCACATTTAGAGTTATTCAGAAATGTATTTTTTGCCTTATTTCCCACTGAACTTTAATTATTTTTTCTAATCTAATGGAATGTTCAAGCGCACAAAACATCAACTGACAAGATGGCCGAAATGTCAAAGTTGCCAGAATAAAAAAAAATATAAACATCAAATTCGCCCCTTCATTTGAAAGTCACCCCAGTTGACGGTAATGCCCCTTGGGTTATCAACACTTATCATTATTACTATAAATAGCTGGAAACATAATTTTGATACTTAAATTCAATAATAAATTAGCATAGCATATTCTTTTTTTAATTTGGCGCCCTTTTCTAGTCTCGATTTTCCTTTGCCAGACTAGTCTATTTTGTGATTATTTCAATAATTAACAATTACTCGTACTCGTATTCATTTTTTATTTGAATACATTGGAAAGTTCCTTCTAATTTGACTTGCAATTTTATAAACCTTTCATTGTATTCATTTTGTCGGTAGTCCCAACGGTGAAGCAATGCATTTTTAAATTTAAAATTGAGTATTCCAATAAGAATTTATTTCATATGTTGATTCGTTGAAATTTGCGCACTGCGGCAGTGTTTTACGAACTGTATTTTTAAACGAATTTTATCTCAGTACGCAAGACCGGATTCCCGTTTTATTTTCAATGTGGTGGAAATTAACGAACATTTGGCACAGCCGAACCCACTAGGATTTTCCAAGACAATTCTATTCTTACGATTGTATTTTACTGTCATGTTTAGGACCATCACCAGTTTAGAATTTTACTACATCTCAGCTAAAGATGGCTAGCTTTGAAACCAAAGCACTAATAAATTTTCCTCCTGACCTGACAAGACCGAGTGACCAAGCTGGACTACCAGTAGTGTCGTGGGGAATTTCTTTTTCTCTTCTACACTACCCAGTAGTCTCGTGGGTAAATTTGAAAATGGTGTGATCCTTCTTTCCCCACGACATTACCAAGGCTACAGTTTCCAATAAGATTACTGGTCAGTAGTGTAGAAGGGAATGTAGTGACTGATGGTTTGGTAGTGTTGTGGGTCAGGAGGGATCAGTTGCGAAATTTATATCTATATCTCTTATACCTGCATATAATAGAATTGTAACAAAGCCGTACATGATTTTTTTAAAAATAGTGATTGCAATATAAAATTAGCCTGTAATGCAATTAAAATGCAATATGATATAGAGCCCAAAACAACAATTTTTGATTTCTTTTTTATGCCTTCTTAAGGGTCTTTAGAACGATTTACTATGATTTATTAAGTCTACAAAATTTCAATGACAACTTCATCGATGAACTTGACACGTCGTAATTGTTATCAAGGCGATAAAAGAGCGCATATTTTGAGGCAATAACGATCGTGACGAGACATGGCGAAGACGATAAATAAACATTTACTGCCTCTTATAATTCAAGGATTATGATGTCTAAAACTGAGACATTGTAACATATTTAATACTAGCAGAGCCCACGACTTCGTACGCGTAGACGTAGTATGTGCGGTTAGCTTCATTTCCGTGGGATTGGTTTAAAGGACCTTATATGTTAAATTAAATAATATTTATTTATTTATTAGGTTTGCCAATATTCTTAATTACATGCGATTAAACTAGGCGTAAGAAAACTAATAGACATGAATAACTATTTACAATTTTTTATATGCTATAACTATTTAGTTTCATTAAAATTTGTCAAGTGGTTTTTGCGCGATGCGCGTTTAGGCAGACAGACTAACAGACAGTTGCGATTTTAATATATGTATAGAAAATATATATAGATTAGATTTTGTGACTGAGGCTAAAAATATTAAGTGAATACGCACAAACCCAAAATAAATCTGTTGACATTAAAATTAGAAATCTAATATAATTAATGGTACGTTACTGTTATTTATAACGTTGTTTATTTTACAAAAAAGTACCGCTACCAGTGTCCATAATTTTTATTAAAATACAATTCTCAGAAATGGTTAATTAAACGAAATTTCATATTGAAATCAACGAAATTTTTACTAACAAACGTCAGATGATCGATAAATAAAGACAATACTGAAAGGCATTGATTCATTGATACCTCTGAATATTATTTTTTCGATTATAAACTTTATTTGCGTTCTTAAAGGACTTATTTTGGTGATTTTATTCATAGCTATAACTGAAAGTTTGTTCTACAATGTTGCACTTGCTTCTGGCGCCACCTAGTTGCCTATTAAATATAGGCTCTTAAACGAACAGGATTTTTTTTTTTAAATGAGGAGCAAATCATGATCAATAAAACAAACTATTTTTAAATAACTGAAATAAATAATTTTAAATTATTAATAATGTCTACTTACAAATGTCTAATAATCTATTCTGTCATTTATTATCTGTGCACATGTAATAACTATTTGTATGCAATAAAGAGTATTTGTTATTATTATTAATGTCATTACAAAGTCGACGGACTCCTATTCCTTTATTATAATATAATAATTGTTTATTTGCCAGAATGCGAGATATTGGCAACATTATATTTTAAAAGCAGATGCTACACAATCCACTGCTGCTATCCAATGCTAGCAAAAATTGTCACCAGAGATTTGCTGCTGGGTTAAATTTGCTTTAAATTAAAGATTGTCTTTAAATTCAATTCACTTTAAATTAAATTTGGTTGTCTTTAAATTTAATTAACATTAAATTAAATTTGATTGTCTTTAAATATAATTAATTATAAATTAAATTTGTTTGTCTTTAAATTTAATTAACTTGAAATTATATTTGATTGTCTTTAAATTTATTTAACTTTAACTTTAATTTGATTGTCTTTAAATTTCATTAACTTTAAATTAATTTTGATTGTCTTTAAATTTAATTAATTTTAAATTAAATTAAATTCTCACCAGAGATTTAAACTTGCTGCCCGTTCAGTAATTTTACTGCTCATTTAATTATTTCTCTTGAGTATGAGTTGAAAATGAGTTGTAAAGGAGTTTGTATTTGTTCGAACGTTCAATTCAATTGATGACTTATCAATATTACATTAAATCTCAGTTTAGAATAATACATAAGCGGAATTGTGTAAACATTCAAATACAAAAGATGATATCGAAACCCAATTTTGATATTATTCTGTAGTGAATATTCTCGCAGTAGCTATTGTTTTATGACAAATATCATAACGAAATCAAGTTGCGATATTTATTGGTGGTCTAATTGGTTAGACTATCAATAGATTTCGCGATAGACTCTAACCGCCGCCATTCAATTGATGACTTATCAATATTACATTAAATCTCAGTTTAGAATAATACATAAGCGGAATTGTGTAAACATTCAAATACAAAAGATGATATCGAAACCCAATTTTGATATTATTCTGTAGTGAATATTCTCGCAGTAGCTATTGTTTTATGACAAATATCATAACGAAATCAAGTTGCGATATTTATTGGTGGTCTAATTGGTTAGACCAGTGGTTCTCAAACTTTTTAAATGACGGAACCCTTTTGGGAAGCAAAATACTTGATGGAACCCTACAATAAAACAATTATTTTTATAAGTGTATTCTATATTAATCAGCATAATAAAAGTACAATGTATCAGTTACTAATTATTATTTACTTCACCACTTGGTAAGGACAATAATAGAAAACATTAAAAAAGAAAAAATCTAACTAGTGGGAGGTATGAAACTGTTTTTTATTTTTCATCAATTGCTTGATATCAGGTTTGATGGAAGAAAGTTGGAGTCTCATATCAGCTTCGGCGTCCAGTCTATTGCGATATTTTGTTTTCGTGGCTGCGTAGGTAGAGAATCCTGTTTCGCACAAATATGTAGTTGGGAACGGGAGAAGAATATCCAGAGCCATTTGGCCAAGCATTGCATATTCATCTTGGATTCTGCACCAAAAATCATTAAGAGGCGTCGTTTTGAACAATGACTCCATACTTGTGTCTGATGACATTTCTAAAAGAGATTCATATATCTCATTTGACATGTTTTCAGGCTTTTCCAAGTTGGGTAAAAAAGGATTATGAATCCAGGAGTTCACTTTAATTTTTGTATTGTGTTCTTCGGGAAAATACTTTTCAAAAGATGCGCGCATCGAACTGAGATATTGGACCAATTCTTCAAACACATTATCTTCAAACATTTCTGAGTCGTTTTCGCTAACAAACTCACTGAGTAACGTAAAACTTTCTATTTCTTTCTTACCAATGCAAATGATCCAAAAATCTAATTTTCTTTTAAAAGCAGTTATTTTATTATAGGCCTGAAACACTGTTGTCTGTTTACCTTGCAACGATAAATTTAATTCGTTAAGTTTTTGAAAGATATCCGCCATAAAAGACAATCGGAACAACCAAGTTTTATCATACAAACGGTCCTTCAAATTAAAAGAAGTATCTGCTGAAAGAAACATTTGTAACTCGGCTCTAAGTTCAAATAGCCTTGTTAAAGTTTTTCCCCGAGACAGCCATCGCACTTCTGTATGGAGCAGCAGTGTTTTATGTTTGCTGCCATAATCTTCACACAATAATGAGAACAATCGGGATTGTAGTGGTCGTGATTTGATAAAATTAATTATTTTTACCGCTTCATCCATAACTAATTTTAGATTAGACGGCATTTGCTTCATCGCAAGTGCTTGTCTATGCAGAATACAATGACTGGAACTACAATTAGGCGCTTTATTTTTCATTCGTGACACTGCTCCTGCTGTTTTACCTGTCATCGCCTTGGCCCCATCTGTACAAATGTCAATGCAATTGTTCCAACTGAGATTATGTTCTTCAAAAAATATATTTATTTTATTAAAAATTTCTTCCCCGGTAGTGTTTGTAAGCAGCGATGAACACATAAGCATGTCTTCTTCAAAAGAACTTTTATATGGATATCTCACAATAACCAGCAGGATAGCCAAACCAGCGACATCAGTCGACTCGTCCATTTGCAAAGCGAATCGTGTATTTTGTAGACGTGTAACTAGTTCTTGTTTGACGTAGCTTGCCAGATCATGGATTCGTCGTGAAACAGTATCGTTTGATAGCGGAACAGTAGAAAGATGCTTTGCAGATTTTTCATCAAGCATACATTTTGTTATGTCTAATACACATGGTTTTATTAATTTCTCAGCGATAGTGTGCGCTTCACCTGCTTGTGCAATGCGATAGCTAACTAAGTATGATGCCTCCGTGGCCTTTTCGTTGGTAGTTTGTGTTACATGCATCATATTTTTTTGACTTTCTAATAACTGATCTTTTTTGCGAACAAAAAATTCTTTATTCTTGTCTTTAGTCTCGGGGTGTACGGTTTCTAAATGTCGACGCAATTTGGCAGGTGCCATGGAACTATTAGGAAGCAGTTTACTACAGAGCATGCAGAGAGGTGAGCCGTTGGAATCAACAAATCCGAAACTGATATAAGATTCATCATACTTCCTTTTTTTCGTCTTTGAAACCGTCGAGCTTGACGTCGTGGCACTCGTGGCATCATCTTCTGGATCGGTGATTGCTAAATTCTCCGCGCGCATTGCTTTTGAACATTCAGCGTCATTAGAAGATGTTGTTGGAACACGTTTAACACCTTTAAGCCAACGTTCCATTCTTCTTTATTTATAATGTTACAAGTCAGGATAGTGGGGTTTAAATAATGCACAATCGTTACTGCGTATAAGAGACTAAATTTAGAACCTACAGGGAAGAAATGTATAAAACTGAGACAACAGAATACAGCAGGCAGTAAAACAATGAACACTAGTTTCTCGCTAGCGAGCTTGTAAGTAGGTAGTAACTTATCGCTCCGAACGCTAATCATCAACTGACGACGCCAACGCGCGATCGCCGCTTTTATACTTAGTCCTAGACTCGATCTCAAATATTCTCGAAAATACTCGAGTCGGCACCTTTGATAAACAAAAAGCAAAAATAAAAACAGAAATTTAAAAATAGCGTTGTAAACAATATCGACTTTATCCTTTGAAGTTAGAGACGAAAGTCGCTAGTTGACAACTATAGCGTCTAATTCAGAGGCGGCTTTTATCAAAGAGACTGAGCGCTTACAAGTATACTACCCGCTCGTTTTAAGTTTGCCGCTGGCGATAGGTATGAGTGTATGACGTTCGAAATTTTTTATTTAATTGTAACAATAAAAATTGTGTACGTTAGATATTTGGGTAAAACTATGACACATTATAAGTTTTGTTGTCACGTGGGGGAGGGTACGCGCATTCCACAGACCGGCAAACTTAGAGCGAACGCGTTGTACAAGTATAAAATTGTTGAGACCAAACTTATGAGATATTGTACCAGCTAATGTAACACAAGCTTATACAAATACAAATAAATAAATAAATAACATTCATAGCGTTTTGTCTCCGCGCGGCCGCGGAGTCCGCACAGCCGCGGAGCGACCAGAGAGAGGTGTTTTGATTTTTTTATTTCTAAATTCTTGCGGAACCCCGACAGAGGTATCACGGAACCCTAGGGTTCCGCGGAACACACTTAGAGTATAGCTGGGTTAGACTATCAATAGATTTCGCGATAGACTCTAACCGCCGCCATTCAATTTCAGCTGATCAACAAGTTCGACGAACTGTTGTTTACAAAAAACGACGAGAACTTCGTGGAGGCATTCGCCATATTCTGTGGGATGGGTATTCACAACACGCATATGTACGAGAAAGCAATCACAGCTATGGCAAAACAGAGTGTTACACTTGACGTGAGTACATTTAATTTAATAAAAGAAGTACTTATCGTCTTACTTAGTCTATACCACTTTATTGTAGGCATGTATTTAAACAGCCAACAAAAAAAACAAATGAATATTAAATCAAGATTCGTGTGATCGTAAGTTGAAATCCTCGGCCCGTACCACTAAGTTTCTACTTAAGTAAGGATTTTTAAAAATTGTCACTAGCTCGGCTGTGAGGGAGAACATCGCAAGGAAACCACCATGCTCCAGAAATAAAAAATAAATGAACTGAAGTACGTGATCCACCAATCCGCACTGGGCCCGCGTGGTGGATTACGGCCCGAAACCACCCAGTGATTTACTAGGGGAGGCCTGTGCCCTTCAGTGGTACGTTATAGGCTGACATAATAAGGATGTCATCACAATGTCGACGGAATCCACTCCCTGTTTCTTTAGAACTAAAACCTAATCCATCTTTAAATTCGCTACGATCGGTTTGTTGTCCGTTCTATATTTTTTTTTGCTGCTAATTTAATTATTTCTCTTCATTATATCTTTAAGTTTACGGTTGACGATTTGTTTTTGATAATTATGATTACTTGCAGGTATTAAGTTACCATGCGTCTGCTTCATTGGATGATGCACAGCGGTTGCGAGTAAGTTTCATTATTTATTATTATTATATCATAAGCATCTGGGACGGGGAGGGTGCACGCTGAAATCCCACAGCCGCTTGGCGCACTCGATGGGAATGGTACCCTGCGTTCAGGACATTGACGTAAAATTACATAACTTATTTAACCACACCATACCAATGGCCTATGCCTTTCCACCGCTTGATATAGGCCTCTCCCAAGGACCGCCACCACACACAAGCTTCCGCTCTTCTCATCCAGCCACTACCGGCGACTTTCTTCGAATCGTCAGTCCAGCTGACCGGACATTCCATGCTTATTTCTCCACTTTATCTTATTCCCCCAATATAGGTACGTGTTTCGGTAGTTATTGCGATATACCAGAGCCAATTACCATCCATCCGAACCTATTCTTCCCAATTTTACGAACTCTTTTTCTAAATCCATTCCTAAATCTCCAATCGTCGGCAGTGGATCCGGGAGCAATACATGCTAATATCAGTCCAGAATAACAAACGTTATTCTGGACTGATATTTGCATGTATCGCAGATGTCGCAGAGCGACAGTATCCACCAACCACGAGGTGGACTGTCTGTTCGTTTGCAAACTTCATTCTATAAACAAAAACTATATTAGTTGAAGATAAATCAAATGTATTTTAAGACATACCTCCTGATTTTTTTAGTAGATTAATGATATTTAAAAATTTTATATGATTTTGTTATCGTGGTTGAATATAGTAACTGGACCGAAATATCGGCACAAAATAAATAATATATCGCGAGTAAGTCGTTCACATAACTATTAATATTGTATGATTTTCTTTCAGTCACTAAGGATACCTTCATCAGCTCACTTCAGCTTGCACGACCTTGCATTCGACGACATCGATCTCTCCGACGACGATACGCTTGCAGCGTGTCTCCGGATGTTCCTAGATCTCGATTTTGTAGAACGATTCCATATAGACTACGGAGTGTTATGCCGGTGGCTCCTAAGTGTGAAGAAAAACTACCGAAATGTGACGTATCACAATTGGAGGCACGCGTTCAACGTTGCTCAGATGATGTTTGCGATTTTAACAGTGAGTATTTCGAGTATAAGCCCACAATGTAACGTCTCACGTTATAATCACAAAGAGTTCTCGGGTGATTAAGGACATTATTCATATGCATCCACCCATCCATCAATGCCTTTGACGCAGAACGTCCCATTCGCAAAATGTCACGCTTAAAATATGACTCATTTGCAAAACGTCCCGTTCGCATAATTGTGACATTTTCAAAATATCACTTTGCATTATATGCATCCACCACACGGGCCCAGTGCAAATTGGGGCATGTTTATGCTCAAGAATTATTCGATTAATTCTTGGGCACGCAGGATTTCCGTTCTTCACTTCGGATTTTTTGGAAATTAAAAAAAAATCTTTTTATTAAAAAGTTATTGTTACGAGACACGATTTCAACTCATGACCTCACAAATGTGAGTTGACGACAATTTTATCTAGCCTATCATTGTTCATATAATCATTGAAAACAATTTAAGAATATTAATATTCAGTACTTATTAATAAACATAAATGAATCCGCATTCAAAACCATCTAGATAATGGGTAGTTTAACAACTAATTTTCGTATCTACCTGCATTACTGTACTGTAAAATTTAATTTTGTTTCTGTCTTTATCATAATGTTGTCAATTTTCAGGAGACTCAGTGGTGGAAAATCTTCGGAGAGCTCGAATGTTTGGCTCTAATAATCGGCTGCTTGTGCCACGACCTTGATCATCGAGGGACCAATAACTCTTTCCAAATCAAGTTAGTAATAATAACCGTACCGTACTGCAACCAGCACTTGTATCGTCCAACTACTAGAGTTGGCTCTCCTCATTCACATTGCCCTTTGCATAAATTATGGGAAACCAACCACTCATTGACGAAACGGGACGTCTCCCTTGACTTGGTTCAGCACTTTCAACGAATTTTTACAATTGGTTATGGCGCAATTAGGTATTTTTGTGTTTTGTAACAAACAACGAGGAGCAGAGCGATAGCCACGGATAGCATGCGTTATCTATCCCTCTATATCTGTCCCTCACAAGGATGCAGGATAATTGGAATTACCCTGAGATGCCCTATTTGTTTTTCTCAGGGCTTCATCACCACTAGCACAATTGTACTCAACATCAACAATGGAACATCATCATTTCGACCAGTGCCTAATGATTCTCAACTCGCCCGTGAACCAAATATTAGCGCATCTGTCTTCGGACGACTATGAAAGAGTCGTCAAAGTGCTTGAGGACGCTATACTCTCCACCGATTTGGCTGTATATTTCAGGTAAAGAATATTCTGGTATTTAGAATATTACGACTAGTTTTCTTTATTTTATTTGAGCAAGATTTAAACGACATCGTCACCCAAAGATAATAAAATTACGAATTTGAAGGCGCTCGTAGTATGCGCATTGCTAACATGCGCGCATGTTACTGGACCATGTAAATAAATAAATAACTACACACTCGATGGCCCACACTAGGATTCCCTGTGTCGTGGATCCAAAGGCACACACAAAGACGAAGACAACACGTGCAATATTCAGACTAGAACAAACACCATTCTTTAAAGAAATTCTTGGCCGACCGGGAATCTAACCCGGACCTTTTGCACAGCAGACAGGGTCCTGCCAACTGGGAAAACATGTGTCGTCAACGTGTCGTACCGTAACATGGTAACATGGTAAATGTTTCGTAACATGGTCGTCAACATGTTTCATATGTACATGAAAATTGAACATATTTTTTTAAATTACCTCAAAACGTATCCCACTGTAGGGCTAAAGTCTTCTCTCACGTCTTACATGACCCGCTATTCAATGCGCTTTACTTGCTCCAGTTAAATTCGACGCAAAGCGCCTTGATTTAAGAAATTTTGATTTTATATTCTTCTTTATTATTTCTTCAACGTTCACATAAAATTTAATAAAAAAAACTGGGCGAAGACCTCCCCTCTCGTCCTCCATAACCCCTTATTTAATGCGTTTTACTTCAGTTAAATGCCCCATGTACAGCGTTTTGATCTAAGAAATTTTGGCTCTTTATTATTTTTTCCTGGAACGTAGTCTGGAAGAGATGGCTTTAGCATAAGACCTGCCTTTGTATATCAATTTATTTAAACTTTTTGTCACTCTCTGTATTCTTTGATGTTCAATAGTGTACTTATTTACTTCTTTTATTGCTCCCATAAGTAAGTAACAAATAAAAATATCCATTCCAGCAAACGCAATGCCTTCATTGAGCTAGTAAGCGAAGAGCGAGCAGTGACTGTGGCGTGGAGCGAATGCGAGAACCGGCGTGGTTTGCTGCGCGCCATGCTCATGACGGCGTGCGACCTCGCGGCCATCACCAAGCCTTGGCCTGTGGAACGACGGGTGGCGGCATTGGTTGCTGGAGAATTCTTCAGACAGGGCGACTTGGAGAGACAGAACTTGAATTTGACACCTATTGTAAGTAATTCATCGATTGCTGCGTTAAAAATGTCAACGTGAGACATTTTGAAGTGAGACGTGTCAGAAGCTGTATATATGTATTTACTCTAATGCCTTATATCAAAATTAAGACAACTGCATTCGAGATTTCTTGATGTCTCTTGATCTCATGTGGATAAAAATCTGCATTTGAGAATTAAGTAAATAAAAATATTATTGATACTGAAACTAAAACTTTTAAATTTCAGGATATAATGAACAGAGATAAAGAAGACGAACTCCCTGCTATGCAAGTCAAATTCATTGATACCATCTGTCTGCCGATTTATGAGGTAAATATTCACGTATATTTTTTGTATTGGTACGAGTATCTAATATATCAATAAACACTTATAGTGGGGTTTTGTGAAAGGGTTCCAACTTCCATATAATTTATCGACTTTACTTTTATTGGAGGCTACGCGAAAACTTATTTTAGTAATTTGACAACTCGTCTACTGTCAAGAATAGAAAAGGCGCGACCATCCCGCTATGGGTGCGGCGGCAAAATGTTCAGCGCCAAAAAGGGCGCGCAACATGCTACGAATCACTGAATCTGGCTTGTGGGCGGATAACACGACGACTACGCGCTGTACACTTATGTATACATTAGAGTTCCTTGCGTCATGGCTGCAGAAATACACAAAAACGAATACAAACTAATAAAATTAATAATAATTTGTTAGTAATAATAAATGTTCCCCCGACTAAGAGCTAAATGAAATCTTACACAGCGGACAGGGACACTACTGACTAAGCTAATGATCGTCATTTTGTGTCATATTAAAAGTTTAGACAAAAAAGATACCAAATTGCTATAGATTAGATGGATTCCATCCTCCGCCCAGCCAATCAGTAATGTGTTTCGGTGTAAAGATAATAAATAACAGTCCAAACGAGACGATTCAATATGGGGCGGAGTGAGTTCGACCCACAAGCTATCGAATCATTTAGATGCGCAGTAAGTACTCCGTATATTTGGGGGGTCGTCTTGTAGACTAGCGGATTTGGTTCAATAGCACATCAAATCTACTGAGAGAGATCCTCTCATTGCATTATATTCCCAAATCTCATTCCATCCGTTCCACAATGAAAAGAATGAGATGGGATGAGAGACGGAAGGGAATATTGAAAAAAATAGGATGTGATGAGAGTAGGGAATGTAATAGGACGAAACGCTTCTCTGAGCAGATTTGGTGCGCTACTGCAGGATATTGTCAGGAATGTAATGGTATGAGAGACTTCTCTCTCGGGCGATTTAGTCTGCTACCTTTGGAGATTTACGAGTGGATTAGGAAAACATCATTTTCCTAATCCAAAGGTAAGTGGCGCATACGGGGGCGTGCCACCAACGCTTGTCATTCTTAACTCATGTTTGCATATATTGTGGATGTGTATGAGCGACAGTTTTCATGTCAAGTTTCGTGACCAGGTGGACTGTTCATTCCACAACCAGGTGGACTAAAGAAATCGTGTTTACCTTTCCAGGCATTCGCAGTACTGTCATCGTCTTTACAACCGATGCTCGATCGAGTGAAGAGCAACCGCGCGCACTGGATCGAGCTCGCCAGCAACGACAAGAACACCGGCGAGAAGTTTGACTATGAACATATAGATAGGAACGACAAGTCCAGTCTCAGCTCACAGAACGTTGACGATACTGAAAATACTTATGAAGGCGACAGCAGTGGTGCCGTGAGTCTTTCTTCTGAAACTAACTCTAAATACGAAAACCTCGAGAACCCTGTCGTAGGCCTAATATGCAATAATGTGTTAACAATGCCTAGGGAACCCACGAAATTCTGCCATTTAAATGACTAGACTAAAAACGCTGCATTAAAAAAATTACTGCAGGTTTTGTAAATTATTACAATTTTATCTTCAGTTACTACAATATCGGAATTCAAATGGCATAACGGGCAAACCAGTAATTTTGAGAACGACCAAAATACTATTCATAGACAATCCCGTGTAACTTTATTATTTTTTTTAAGGGCAAAAAAGACAAACAAAAACTGAAATACGGATCAAGCTACATAGGATTTTATAAAAAGAATATGCTTGTCAAAAGTTGTAATTTTTATCCTTACGGTATTTGACCGAAGTATTTGTTTTTTTCTAACTTGTGGCCAAGTATATGTGTATGAAAGCAGGAAGGCGGGGATTACCCCCGGGGGGTTGGAGTAATGGTACATTTTCACATGTGTGAAAACGATAAAAATATTCTGTTCCATTATTTCTCTGTGACCGTTAGCGTTAAGAGTGCAATCCTGGTTTTTTAATAAATCTATTTTGTCAATAGACTCGTTTCAAAATGGCCGCCGTTCATTCATTGTTTTCCCGCGATCCTAAGATAAACTGTAGACAAAATTGAGATCAATTTACAAAACTTTTCAGTGTAGTATAGAACCTTATGAAAGGCCAATAGAGTCGGATCGTCCAACGATTGTAGCTTAGATACATTTACGTTTTAGTATCTGAACAGCACAAGACTTAATGATAATTTTTATATTGTTTGTACAGTTGCATTTTAGAATTGAATTTTATAGTTTCCATTCATTTATAATCATATCATTGCTGTTGGTCTGTAGAGGTATGTAGTATCAGAGAAGTGTGATATTTGTGTAGTAATATTGAAGTCGAATTCGATTCGTCTAACTAACGCATGGCGTAACAGTATGTGACCATTCATGAACATTATTGCATTTTTTATATGAATATTTGAAGCCTGCAGTCTAATTTTACAAGGCATTGTTTCGTGCTGAAATTGTCGAATGAATCGAGCAGGTGTATGTAGCTTTACAGTTTGTATAAAAGAGACACTTAGCGAGTACAATTTATGTAAATTGTTTTTATTACCTCGTTCAAATTTCCCCACAGAATGATACACAGTGTCGTGTACATTTTTGGTGTAATTGAAGATACACAGTACCTTTTATATTTTAAATTGTCATTTAATAATTAATCATTTGAAATGAATTTGAACGTTATTACAGCAGAGTATGATAGGCGTTGAGTACATTTTCGATATCATTAAAGGGCTTGCGAGACGGTCCAACTGTTTGAATAGGACGTAATTAAGTTTGACCGTGTATGATTGTTAAATCAAACATCAACATTAGACTATATTATTCTAGAATAAAAAACAACGACGTTTGACGTTCTCTGCAAACAGTCCTCAAACTGTTTGATGAAATAGATGTGTACATGATTCAAATTTGACTGTCTCGGAAACTCTTAGAGATACCAAACGTATTTCTTAAAGAGAAATTTACTTTGAAAATACTAACTATGGGAAATGTACAATGTTTATTACTTAGTTCAAGATGTGGCGTGCTAAATGAATGACCAAGATACCAAAAAGTGTTATTGTGCTAAATTATTGTTTCTTTCTATACTGAGTATTAAAATTTGAAATAATTCAATTCGTACAATATTTTAATCCTTGTTGTTCAGTGAATGCTGAAGTAACAATTTAATGTGCATATCTAAATTTAATTTTAGATACACGTATATTATGAACTTTAAGGATACAAAATGCACAATATTTATTGTAAATAAATTTAATGTTTGAAATACTAACAAATTGTAATGTTATTGGTAAGTACTTATTATGTATTCGGGTTCTTGTAGATGAATGTCTATAACAAAAAATATTTTTTCATTGACACTTGAAATGTTTTACTGTTTTTCGTCCATTTCAAGGAACATTTGCCTCGCACTATTGATTTCGACGCAATCAGACATACGTACAGCAAATGACACAGCTTAGCCACACTACACTATACAATCTTGAATTTTAAAAGATATATCAGAAAGTGTACTAATTTGTGTAGGTTATTTCATAAGCTGTGTTAATAACTGTACGTGAAGATCCATTCCAATTATTATTGACCTTAAATTCGTACTGTTTGTGTCGTCCAATAAAATATAATGTCAATTAAAGGTGTAGTCAGGTTTGTGGCGTTTGTTGAATCCGGCGTTTATTTTTTTAACTATCAAAAAGATGTATAGGTACATCATATATGCGTATATGCATATACATAATATTCGTGAATTTAAAAATTGCAAAAATTATCAAATGTTGGTCGCTATTAGAGTCTGAACAACGATTTTGAAGCTATTGTCTAAAATTTTTAATGTCGCTGTAAGTGCTACGCTTTTTAAAAAGTAGTAAGACCAGAAGGTTATCATATTTAAACAATCGATAGATCTTTTTCCGATTTTATTATCTCTGGATTCTATTCCTCTTACAAGATTATGACCAATTTCCTCTGCAATTTATAGAAGTACATTTAAAAAATATTTTGTAATGGAATTAACTCTCTATAAGCGTTAGATAAATACAAGAAAAAAATCTCAAATTTATTGTGGTAATAAATATGTACAACGTTAATTATAAGATTGCTGTAAGTATTATTAGAAAGTAATTAGGAAATTAATAATTGTAATTCACTAAATGACGAGTTGTGTGGTGTGTGAATATGGAGGTTGATTTGTTCCAAACAAAAATGTTATTTATTTATGAATAAACAAATTTTGAAATATTTTCACTTTCATTTGAAATAATTAAGAATGTCAATTGCCATCACTAAAAATCGACGGACTCATCATTTCTTTATTGTTACCAGAAAATTTAATGTAACCCACCTTTAAATTTGCTGCCATCGACTTTCTGCTCATTCACAATTTATTTTTGCTGCTCATTTAATTACTTCTCATATAAAAATACAAGAAATATGTGTGAAATAAGAGCAGAAATTGAGTAAAAATTGAGAGCCTAAACAGAGTGTAATCGAGCCTTTCCCGAAGCCTTAAGTTAAAACACGAATTATGCTCAAGATTCATTTAGGTCAATGACTAGGTTACCACACAAAGGTTCCCTGGAAGAAATCGCTCTCGCGATAAGCCCACTGTTTGTACATCTAATTCTACTACTTCTGACTCTGTACAAACCACTGTGTTTTTTAGAGTATTATTGTATTGAGCATTTTTGATAACTAATTTGATAGATTAAAAAAAAATCAGATACTGTATTTTTATGTTTCTCTTTTGTATGTTTTAGCGTGTATAATAAAAGTATACATATTTATCTAACCATTATGACTAACTATTTCATGTAGGTAAACCTAGCATTTTATGGGCTTTGTATTTAACAAATACATATGAAAATTTTAGTAAAAACTCGGATAAATAAGCCATGTCTGATCGCTAGTTTTATTGTAACATCATAATGATGTTAGACCAGATCACGCATGCATGCTGTATTTCATAATTTCATTTCCTGCCTATAGACCGAACTCGTTAAACACTATTTTTGATTTTTTTTTGTTAACATGAAAAACGAAGAATAGACATACCTAGTTAACATTGTATGTGACAAATATAGTTGTATATGGGCTAATAAATATGTATCAACGGACACATAAACTGCATCAAAGTCCTGGATGACTTTCGAACTAAACTTTTTTAATATAAGTATAACCTTTATTGATTTAACCCTGCCGCATGCCGCTAGCTTTGAAAACAATACATAATGATACTTAAATTACATATAATTGCAGCTACCTTCGGACAGTTATATAATAGAGGATCATTGATTTCCATAGTTTAAGGCCATTATGATTGCTGTAATTCTGGCCACTTTTAAATTATAAAAAGTCACTAAAACTAAAAAGTAAATTTAACCTGACGTTTATTTCATCTTATTATCTATATAACCTCAAGATTCAAGTGACTACTTTTATACATATTTTTATCGGTTTTTACTATATTTTTCATTTTTATTTAAAAATGCCACTGTTAGATATAACAAAGCCGGCAGTTATCGTATTTCTCAAGGAGAGTTATGAGAAAGAAAACCGCATAAGAGTAAATTGGGTTGTGAAACATGGTGAAAAGTTAAAACAGGCGGCTACACTCACAAGGGAGCCTACTAATTACTACGAGGAGGATGTCATCGCACATAGCATGATCGAAGGTTTGCCCACTATAACAAGAGATCATGTTATCGCCGGTTATAACAAAAGAAAGACGCCAATACGTGACGGGGTATTCGTACCAGGCGTGAAACATTTAAAACACGGACATTCCCTGGTAGACGTTGGTCTTGGAGACATAAAAGAGGATCCAAGGCTAGCACGACCTGACACATATACTAGTATTGACCCCATAATGCTTCCTGTTGATCCGAAACTGAATAAAATAATATATAAACCTAAACCAGAATTCGGAAGGGTACCTTATTTAGAGAAGCGGTCGAAAATTCGTCCCGAGAGAAGATATTACTTCTCAGAGTGCAATAGCTGGGATTATGGCTGGAGAATGGGTGACACTAAATTGCGCAACGACCGTAAGTTCGGTAGGTGCTGGCATCTGACGAGAACTTTACGTACTCGCGTCGGCCCACAGCCCGACCCGCCACACTACAAGTCTTCAGATGTTCCAGGTCCATCGAAATGTAGCAACTAAACTACGGTGCGGTGCGTTCTTTCATGGGCAAACTTGCTGAAGCGTAATCTATCTAATTCAAAGGTGGCGCTGTGTTCTGTTTTTGAAAAATGTTATTTTGTAATCCGGCTGCTATTTCTATATATTTAGTTTAATAAAATATTCATAGACAAATCTACATTATTTTTATTAATAATATAATAACCATAGTTGTAGAAACTAGTTGGCGGATCGAGATACTACTTGCATTAATTTTATGTTATAAAAAGTTGCAAATGAGTTGGGGTAAATATGCAACAGTAAGTATATTATGATTATTATGAAGCTTATATGATACAGTCTTCCTGGGTTTTCTAGTGAACATTTTTCTATGAAGCCAAATATTCTATGTCTGCTGTGTGGATTATATAATGGGTTGCTGAATTCGTACATTGGATATAGATAGCAGAGTAGGTATTGTTAATTACTATTTACCATATCATACCAGCAGCCTATGTCTATGCACCTGCTGGATATAGGTCTCTTCTAAGGCTCACCGCTACCATACATGATTTTCGGCTCTTCTCATCCCGCCAATATCAGCGAGTTTCTTCAAGGCGTCTTGGTCCGCCTGGCCGGAGGTGCTATCCTCGAGGCGAAGTTACATGTAGATTCAATTGAGACGTAGAAAGATGAACTGAATATACCTACCTCGTATCAGTTTTGTGCATTTCACATAAGCAGACAAGCACAGCTTACGTTTGTTTTATTTTGATGCCTACCTACTGCATCTACTGTTATGCTGTTGTTTACCTAGTCTCAAAATCAAAGCACGGCACTATCTCGTTTCTACACATTTTGCTTACTTCGCATCTTCGCTTCGAATGTCTGGGAAGTTTGTGTATGAATGTATTGTGTATAGGTCCAACATATCAAAATACAGTCGTAAACAGAAAAAATATAAATAAAATATAATACAAGCAAAAAATAATAAAGGCTTTTATTTTCTTAAGAAAAAATAAATTATCTGAAAGAAAAATAAAAAGAACCAAAAACTAACCAAGGACCCCCCCTCTGTGGGTAAAGGCCTCCTCCAGGTTTTGCCGGTTTGATCTATCCTGTGTTACGTTTATCTAGTCTTCCTAGCTATTATCTACCCAGCGCTCAAGTGGTCTGGATCTCTTTCTTTTTCCACTGGAACCTATCTAAACCACACAAAAACAATGTCAGTCAAAATTGTAGATCAAAATTCAACCCTAATAAAATGAGTTAGCATTCCCGCCAATGTTTTCATCAATAACACTGCGCATGCATGTTTCTACCGCATACTTCTATCACCCTCACCCTTGCTTAGGAATAAAAAGGTGGGACGATAACCTCAAAATTGCAAGGGCATGCGCGATACATACCTACCCTTTGGGGAGTTAAATGTACGCTACTTGTTTTCTTGAGTTACGGTAGTATAAATTGAGACATGTTTCATAATGCAGATTCATACTGCAACACAGCTAAAAAATACTGTTAAATTTTTAACAACTGTGATTTAATTTAAGTTAGAATATGTTATATCGAACTGTAGTATGTAATCACGAGTGTTATCGATTTTATAACAACATTAGAAAATTAGGGTAATATTGAAACAATTTGTTACATAAATAAATAGCCACTTCAAATATCAGCAAATAAATAGTAAATGGTTATTATACTGAGGTGGTAATAGTGTGGTGATAATTGATAAAGGAATAAGCATTGCATGGAAGTAAATTCTAAACTGGTAAGTATTATCGATTATAAACCGTGAACAAAACTCGTATTTTACACGATTTATACGTAAATCGTAGACCATATCAATGTTTTACGGTCATTTAGATACCTAATTCGAGTATTTTAATTAGTGGTTATCGTGTATGTATGTATGAACTTATATCTGGTCTAACAATATTATGAGGTGGCGTCTGTCGATCAACTCACCTATTTTAAATTTTGATTTTACGTTGATTTTGGATACCTATCTATAATAAGGGTTTCTATGCTTTAGTCTGATGCTCGTTATTATCTCAACGAGCAAACTAGGCCTGTTTAAAGTTCGTGTATCTATTTTTAAATAACGTTTGCCCGCGTTTACACCATGTTTACAGATTCGTGAAAATCGAAATAGTTCGGAAGTGATTATAATCAGACTGGCTGGAAACTTAAGAGTGCGGTGATTAATTAAAAAAAATAAAATACGACCATATAATCTAAAATGTCATAAAATTTAAAATGACGGTTCAATGGTCAAAACTCCAAATGGCGTTTATCGAACGACATCCGAATTCTAATAAGTGCTACGATGTTGAATACAAATTTTCATAACTATTCTATTCTCCATAAGGAGAATAGATTTAGATAAAACTTAAATAACATTAGCACTAAAAAAGAGTAGTAACGTACAAGTAATTGTGAGACATAGACAATTGTTTTCAAGGTAATCTACTTTGACCTTTATCACTCGAAACATAAGTATACCTATGTATAATTAGCTAGAAACAATAGTGATATTATATGTTGGTGATAAGTGATGACAACAGTGTTATATTGCAGCATGTATACTTATTGACGCTAGCTTCTATGGGGTATGTTATATTAGATATTTTATCTGAGGTAATGGTGTTAGCCATGACACGACACTTGAAATAGCGGCTTCTGAATTATTGTTTTGATTCAATGCTATCAGTGGCGTTTTTATTCCGTCGATTTATATAAAAATTTGATTCTTAGGGTTCTGAAGAAATCAAGGAATCCCTTAGTTACAGTTTTGTCATATACGTTGGTCTAGTGTCACTCTGGAAATTTAAAATTATGTTTTTTAACAAAATACATAATTATACCTATCTCCGAAACCGCAACTGAACAAGCCCGACATTCGCTTGTCCGTTTTATTAATACTTATTAGTTCATTATTATATTAAACGTTTTTTTTTAACTGTACCAAAAGTTAATATAGCCTGTACCAACCGATCTGAAACGTTACCAACTATTTTCCTACGTATAGGTACATGTTGCGCGCCAAAAATGCCAAAGATTGTTGTTGAACGAAGTCGCTTTGTAAATTTAATATTTTTACACTCGTTCTGTAACATGTAGATCATATTATTTTAGTAAAATAATGCAGTAATATACAAGCCGTTATCATAATCGTTTAATGTTCACGCGCCGGTGGTCGCCAATTTGCGGCAAACAATTATTTATACGTTAAAAGTAATCAAAATATTGTTTATTGTACATATTGTGTGATTTTTCAAGTGTTTGTTTGACGTTTATTTTTGTCCGAAGGTTCCACGGTGATTGAAAATTGATCCTGGATAACATGTCAAAACGTAAGTTTATTTTATTAAAATCTATACCTACATAATAATAAAACAGTAAAAGGGTCGAACTTAGGTACAGACTTTGACTTAATTTAAAAATGAAATCAGGCAGTTTCTTCTAATAAAATTAGAAACTACAGAACCCAAAATAGTAGTTTTTGATTTTTTTGTTTGTTTGTATGTTTGTATGTAGGTATGTATTTGTTTGTTTGAACATCACGTAAAATTTGGGGCAGACATGTCGGAATATGGATAAATGTCCCAAAAAATAAAGAAAGAAAAAACTGAACGGATTTTGATCGGGTTTTCACTAATGTGTAGTAGCTAAGTATCATCTTCACATGACACAAGGAAGTTGAGTTATAGATAAAAATTATATTATTTATATGTAGTTATAGATGAAAATTAAAAAAATACTTAATAGAATTATTCAAAAACTACTAGATGGTTTTTCATTCTAAATCCATCATGTCGGTGCTTTTACAGGTGTTAAAAATCTTTAACAGCTACTTAGCCTATGCGAATGTAACCGCGGATAGAAGCTATCTATATATATCAAAATGGATGTTGGTATATCTGAGATTAATAAACTTTGACACCGTTTGACCGATGACCATGAAAGGAAAAGGTTTTTGTCATGGAAAAGGTTTTTATGCTATCCACTTTGATGTAACTCGCTACTAGATGGCGTTGCGGCAAATCAACTTCTATACCGTTCAACCGATCGTCATGAAAATTGGTATACATAGATATTTGAGCACGGAAAATATTTTCGAGTTATCGACTTTGTTGTAACTCGCCACTAGATGGCGCTGCAGCACATCAACTTTTATACCGTTCACTCGATCGCAAAAATTATATCGACGGCAAAACAATAGGGAGGTAAATAAATATACATAGGCAGAACAACGTCTGTCGGGTTTTGCTAGTATTATATAAAATTAGGGTAATTACAAGTGTGCAAGTAGAAATGCTATTTAATTGTACCTATATTTATACAAACCAAGTTTACGATTTTGTAAATAATTTGTTCTTTGTTTTTTTCAATTTTCAATTCCTAGTAGGTCCTTGAAAAAAGCGACGTACATACGTGATTTAATCTTTTTGACATCAGTTTTGGTTCAACTACAGCTAAACATTTTTAATTGTCTCATAATATTTTATAAAGCTACTGTGTGAATGACTTATATAGACAATACACATTTCTACATAAAGTATTTGAATGTAAGTTCACCATAATTATAATAATTAGGTAATTACACAGTCTTCGATTATATTAAGAAATTACTGTGTTTAGTATTTTTTTATCGTGATTAAACCATATAAAAGAAACGTTAATTACTGAAACGTTAAATGCACCACACAACAAATTAAATCAATATATAGCTTAACACATTTTTCTGGGTTATTTTTCTTTTTCGAGAGGTGGGGTTGAGTTTTTGTTTGATTACCTACTATAAAAAAAATATTTATTGTGGACTTTGTGGTTTAACAGTGATAGTTTATTAAAGTTCAAAGTGTCATGTTTGTGTGTAATGTTTGTGATAATCGAATAAGAAGATAAGACTGCTTTTTTCGTTTCCTTCCAAGGAGTCCAATTGACCTCAGTAAACCTACTTATCGCTTTACTGAGCGACGCGTCGCCATATTTTACTTTAAATTCATTTACACGTGATATTGGCCAAATAATCTTCACGCGTGAGTCGACGACTGATACTGCCATCAAACTGAAGAAGAAGAAGAACACATTTTCTGTAATATATAGGTATCTTGTATTTGTCTTAAGTGTATATCAGGGTCTAAGGTCTGATTTTTAATACGAGATATTTACATAAACAAAGGGGAGACCATTCCAAAATAGTAATACCGATATATCAAATAGTAACTTACCGATTTGTGGCAAGAAACAAAGTTATATTTTTTTGGACTTTCTATCGATATATCTGAATTAATAAACACTAAATCGTAAACTTGGTGTAAACAACTGTCATGACTACAAGTATTACTACCAAACGATTTTGTGGTAATTTGGTTTTTCATGACACTACCATCACTGCAGATGTGTATAACATTGGTCCTTTTTTAAGTAATATAATTAAATTCTAAATAATTATTAGCAGGTTCAAAGTTCATTTTAATACAGACATAAAAATATTGAAACAATCACGCCAGGTCACGCCGCTCGCTACGCTACCGGACGCCATTTTGTCACTCGGCTACTGATATCAGTCTTGAGTGATCGAATATGTTCCTTGCTCTGTTTACGTTGTATTATTATTGAGTTTACGTTTGTTTATTGAGAGTTATGCACCCTACACTTACGCATATCATCCGCGTCAGCAGAATCTGATTGCAACATTGTATAAAGGACACGTGTCAAGAGTAATCTAATGCAACGTTGCAATAGGATGTTTATTGTTTAGTCTAAGTGGCCCACCTGCGAGTGGACCTTATACCATAAGAAACCATTGTAGAACACTTAATAAAGAACGGTCGTACTGTGAAGACGTGTCGTCTTTTTAAAAAGTCAATCCCTCGACTCTCAAACTTGACTTGAGTTCTTCTTTGGTTTGTTTGTTTCGTTATTGTTATTATTCTTGTTAAATTTGTTTGTTAATTATTTCGGTGTGTCTGTGTGTGATTCAAAATAGAACCTCAGCCAGGTTCTTCTACAGCAAAAGATACTCTATCCCCGGCAAAGAAACAACGTCGAACCGCTGTGACAGCTGCAGAAAAAGATATGATCATGAATGCTTACTGTACTTTAAAAGTGCAATAGTAATAGTTTATTTTACTAGAAAAATAACCATTTATACATACATAATTCAATATTGTGGAATCATATAGGACAGATTTATTCTGATTAAAAGGATCTAGTAATAGATAATAAAAATAAGTTATATTTAAAAAATCTTCCGATAAGAAAAATGTTCATTATATCTGAAATGTCAATTTGACAACTGCGTTTCTTTGTTTACATAAATATTCTCGAATTAAAAATCAGACCTTTAGGTTGAATTCTGTACTGACAATTTTTATCAGTGCAAAATATCTGCTTCATCTCCCCTAGAACCTGGTTCGCGCTTTCTAAGCTATGAACGTATGTTGTGTCATCTAGTCTATTCCCATATCGATGGCGTAGGTATACGCGCCACTCTTTTGCAACTTTGGTGTTTGACCTCCTTTATAAATAGATAACAATACATTAGGATATTGAGTATACAATATGGTACTCTAAATGATTGGTTGTTGATAGAACATTAATTAATTAGGACAATTTCTTATCGTATCGACGTCGCCAAGCGAGCCAGAATATCTATATCTACAGGAATTATATATTATGTTATATTATAATCATTAATCTTTTTAAATAGTTTCCGCAATTTAGAGCATTTTTTTAAGTACAAGATGGATAACCAGATTAATATGAAATTTTTTGCAAACGATTAATAGACCGCAACTCAAAACCTTTTGAATTCAAAAGCATTTCAATTACTTCACCACTTTCACAGAATTATTTATAAATACTCGTATGTATGCTCAATCTGTAGTAGACGCACTTAATTGAAATAGGTTACTTCCAACAAATTGACATACATCGTAGGTCATGTTGCATGTGCATCCGATTTTTTTTTAAGTTCTTTGCTATAGGTACGTCTAGTTTAACTATCGATTCTTATAGGATATTCTCTGATTTGTGGAGGTTTATTAGTTTTATTACATTAGTTGCATTACTGATTCGTTTTTCCTTTTGTCAGCAATAAAATTCTTAAATAATAATTATACAAACGATAAAGTCGTAATATTTTTCCATACGAAAATGTTTCCATACAATAATGTCGTATGTTTACTTATGATAACATTTAGGTGAATGTTATTTGCCTTATCGTATTCTGATATTCGAGACGTTTATACCCACCCGTACACACCTGCGTAAGCAAATTGTACATGACCGACTAGACTGCTTTTGATGTTGTTAGGTTATTATTTTTTTTTTTTTATAGAGAAGAGGGCGGACGAGCAAGCGGTCTCACGTGATGGTAAGTGTTACCGCCGCCCATGGACACCTGCAACACCAGGGGGTATGCGGGCGCGCCAAATAAATATAAACAATCGTGCCAACAAACGTATCATCCGTGACCAGCCCTTTATTCGTCTACATGTACATGGGCTTACTCGTGCACATCGTCTTGTGCATGAGCGATGTATGGTCTTAAAACTCCACGTTGATCAAGCGGGTTGGCGAGTCCACTCTTTTAGAGGTAATGTAGTTCCCCAGAGCTGGGGGTAGCCACTTGGTTATTCCTCAGTCGCGTTTTACGACACCCACGCGAAAAGATGGGGTGATGATATTCTAAAGCCGGTCGATATCACACGGCCGACTTTATTACACAACATATTTTTTATATAAATAATATATAATAATAATACAACACTAAACGTAGAAACGTAGTGTGGGACGCCCTTCGGCCAGGTGGACTGACGACTTGAAGAAAGTCGCCGGTAGTGGCTGGATGAGAGGAGCCGTCTTCCGTGTGTGGTGGCGGTCCATGGGAGGTCCAGCAGTGGAGAGACACAGGCTGATGGTATGGTATGATAATACAAGACTGGATGATTAGGATGTCGTAGATTCATAAATACACTTCTCTGTCTGCTCATACAAAAGCTCAGAAGCTCAGAACTCAAAAAACGTAATTGATTAAAACAATTATTTCGAAATATAATTTGTCTCGATAACTTTGTTCAAGCGGATTCGAATATGGGACCTTTTGTACAGCAAGTAGAACAGGTTTATTTTTGACTTTGCTAAGCAGTTGTCAAAACTTTCTTTAAAATTATAACTTTTTATAATAATCTTTTCTATTGATATTAATTGTAGATTGCATATGGATTTTCCTCCGTGTATTATCCAGTGGCTTAGCTATCGTAGGGCGGTGGGACCGTGTGACGGGGCTCTAAAGTTCAGGAAGCCCTTGGACAAACCTGAAGCTTCTGTTATCCAAGTTATTTGTTTTACAGAAATTATAAACATTCTATTCAAAACAATTCACCCGAGAGTAATGAATGAAAATATGGAATAGGTACTCAAATAAGTATTTAAATAGAACACGTAACAATTAAGATGTTTTAGCGGAAGTTGATTTTTTTTTGTACCGGCCTATAACGTCCCACTGCAGGGCACAGGCCTCCCTTAGTAAATCATCGGTGGTTTCGAGCCGTAATCCACTACGCGGGCCCAGTGCGTTAATCTGTTAATGTGCGTATCTCCCAGTTAATCTGCATCAAATCTTTCTAGAAAACATAATAACCGGGTTAATTCCATTTTCCAATTTAGTTATTATCTATCATGAAATCCATTAATTTCATTTTATGAGCACTTAATGTGCCCCTAGACAGTTCGTCAATAACCCTATGACCTTGTCAACATTAAAGACTGAAGTATTATGGTTGTAAAAAAAGAATAATACCTCCATTCTTATACAATGCTATAGCTTATTGATATCGCAGGAGAGTTTAGCAAACTGAAACACATACTAAAACTTCCGGGTTTAGTATGTGAGCGTCCATAGATGTATATCTTTTGTACCTACATTAAAGGCCACATTTGCAAAACAGGTACACTGGTGTTTCATACTGCTCAGAACAAAATCTCACAATACTCAGAAAGCAAAACGACACAGTTTAGATTGTTAAGCTAAGATTATATTAAAAGGGGAATAAGTTTTGTCTGCACAATATAGTCCTATTATACCTATACTATGGTCTTATGAGAACTTTTATTTTATTCCAATAGGCATGATTTATAACTTTTATGAAGCATTCAATACTGGAGTCACGAATACCCAAAAGTTGGGGAATGAACTGCCAGCTGAGGTATTTGCGTTACGCTACGAAATGGGACTCTTCAAAAGAGTTGTCGATAGGTTTCTGCAAGGTCGGTGCGCACCTACAAGCCCCCTGGTTATTAGTGCACATTGTGTTCGTTTTCGAAAATTAAACCAAAATAATTTTAGAAAGAACCTAAATTAGTTATTATTATTTTATTTTATTAAATTAACTAATAATTATTAAATGATAATTATAAAATCTACAGACTTTATTAAAGAAAGTAATTAAAACCTAGCGAATAGGCAAAGTAATCGCACGAATTTCCGGTTAGCTGGCGCAAACAGATGAATTTGTATACATATATGATAGTCCGATTGATAGCAGTTTTTAATAGCATAACCACAACGTCATAGAAAATGGTATTTACATGTCAGTCGTGTAAAATCAATATATTTATCGCCTGACACTTTATTACTAGCAATTATACACATGTCGTAAAATATTGAATCGCAGGTAGATGTAGGAAAGCACGAGTGCCAGGGTCATTTCAATTTTTACGGTATATATGTTATTCAAATAATAACATTTTTTTTTACATAAAATGCCGCACTCAACGACTCGCATTAGGATTCCCTGCGTCCCGGATCTAAAGACGTAAAGATGAACCTTGTCTTTAAAGACATGAGTGTGCAAAAGACCACGGGAGCTTACAACGCAAGCAGGTGGTTCTCGATCAACTTGACCATACTTAGGTATAGTGAAGTTGTAGTATAGACGTACATATATTTACAGAAGATCACTAATTATGCAAAATTAGTAAAATGTCGTTCCGTCGACAATAAGCGGGAAATTGAATAAAGAATGTTACGCTAGACGTAGGTCTTCTATACGTTTGATAGGTCTAAACCTATTTTTGAACGGAATCTATGTTTTTTACTACTTCGAGATAGGTTCGGTTTCACTATATAATATAATAGATATAATCACTATATTTCCTACCCACCTAGATGGGTAGGAAATAGGTAAAAGCTAACAACCTAAGAAGTATTTATTTTTGCACTGTTAGCGTTTATGAGGGGGAGAGTGCACGCTGCAACCCAATAGCCGCTGGGCGCACTCGACTGGCCACGTTACCCCTCTCTCACAGAAGACTACCTTGAAATGTACTGCATTTCCCACTTTATCTTACTTCCCTAATGTACGTACGTGTTTCGGTAGTGAGTGAGATGTGCCAGAGCCCATTCCCATCCTATCCCTCCCCATTTCCCCAACCCTTTCTCCAAATCCATTCCTATATCTAAAGGTAGGCAGCGCATCCGGGGCCGTGCCAACATTTGTCATTTTGGACTAATGTTGGCATGTATCACGAATGTCTATGGGCTACACTATTCACTTACCATCAGGTGGACTGTATGCTCATCTGCCACCTTCGTCCATAAAAAAAATAATAATAATAACGTAGTCGCTTGAATAGTTTAGTTAGACACTTCATAAAGTGGTATCTACTTGGTAACAGGGATATGCCTATAGTATATGCCTATATTGCTGATTTGAGCTAAACTTAATATTTCGGCGAATCGCAAGAAACCATTAATATTATTTATTTACAAAGATATATCAATTTTTCACTTCTATTCATACGTATGTTTTTTTTTCTCTAGTTCGCGAACAACCTAGATGGGTAGGAAATAGGTAAAAGCTAACAACCTAAGAAGTATTTATTTTTGCACTGTTAGCCATTGTTTTTATTGGTTCCACGCGGTTTAAGAAAAATAACTTCAAACTTTATTGCAGTGCTTTTTATTATTTCATTTTACGTTTATACGCCTTATGGATAGACGTACCATATCGCCAACTTAAGTCTCTCCGCTACTAGATTTAAATCATCATCATCATCACATACAAACTTCAGCCCTTCTCATACAGTCACTACCGACAATTACGATAGACGTAACAGGTATAAAAGTTGTAGGTAACGGTCCATTAAAACAATCGTTGAAACCTTTCTAATTATCCCTCAGATTTCGCTGATCACCTATCGCACATCACGATAGGCGGTCATTGCACTTGCAATTATAGCGCAGCTTGTGGCAGTGAGAGCGCAGTGGGTCAACGAGACCCGCACGGGGTTTGTGTGTCAGCACAACCAGCCTCCAGCCGCCAATGCAAACGGTGAATAAATACATAGACCTATAAATACTTGGAAGAGTATCAATTACGAAAATTCGGGGTTTGGCGACTTATGTTCAATACGTACCTAATTACGTCCAGAACATCAATTGATTGTTGTCCAAACTGAATATTTAATAGTCCAAACTCCAAAGTAAATACTGTAGTTCAAACTAAATATTGGCATCCATATTAACCTGCGTTTTCTAGGATTTAGGTCTATATGAGGTCGATTAATATAACATTGTAATCTTATTATGTATTCATATAACTTGATAATCTTAAGAAGCTTTAGTTTGACCAATAAATATCTACCTATATCAGGTCCATGTTTAAATTGACTTTCGATTCTAAAATTAGTTTAATTTTACAATTATTCGCTACATTATGAGTTGGTTCTAAGATCCTAAGTTTCCGGGTAGAATTTGATGTTATTAATGCCTAATTTCGGTTCAAGTCTTGTTATTTGCAACTTACGAGTAGATTCCACGTCACATTTTTTTATACTTAATCATTTTCTTATAATTATGAGGAATCTGATATGTGCTGATTTTTTATATGTTTTGCTAGTGACCCTTCGACATGTTAATCGCAGATTAAGTATAGATTTTTTTTGTATTTTCTTCTATACCTTGCTCTGTTGGATTGCGTGGCAGGTACTATGCACCAAATGTACATGCATGCATTTTGCTGGTTTAATAATGATTTTTTTTGTAAATTTACGAATTGGGGTTTTCGTAAACTGACCCGAAACCACATGTGCCAGGTAATGGGATATAATAGGTTTATAAAATAAACATTTTACTTAATCTAAATTTGAGCCTCCAACGGGATAAGGACCCTTTCCCAAATATACAGACTTAGTTTTATGGTAAAGTTATTTGATTTTTTTTAAATCATAACCGTACCAGCCCTTTTTTCGTCCACCGCTGGATATGGGTCTCCCCATGTAAATTGTCTTGTGCATGAGAGATGTATGGCCTTAGAACGCCACACTGGCTAAGCAAGTTCGTGAGTCAACTCTTCTAGACGCTTTTTACGACATCCGCGGGAAGAGATCGCGTGCTGCTATTCTACTATTCTGAAGCGGGCTGAGACACGGTGTGAACGATGAACGACGGTGTGTCGCCCACCACACGGCCAACATTATGTAGCACCAATTTTAAAATGTTCCAAGATCGAACAAGATTCCAAGATGATCATCATTATGGGCTGTCATAGATTTGATGTAAAATCAGAACTTGCCCTGTGCTAATTAATAACTCTAGCTAGTGTATTTAGTTATACCTACTCAATTCTAATTGAAATGCATAGTTAAGCATTTTAATTATATTTCAATTTGGATTCTTCATTGCTTCATTGAATATACTTATTATAAAATACTTAATTTCTCAAAATGCACCAGCCACTTCGATAATCTTTATTTCCGTAAAGCGTACGACAAACCAAAAACATGAGATGCAGCGGTCGTCGACCTCTCTGGTCCAGTCCTGCCGCACAAGAGATATGATTCGATAGATAACTGTACTGATATTTTTTATTGCCGCTAAATCGAGGTTATGCATTTGACTCGTGATCGCGTGTCGTTTGAGTACTCATCTGACTATTTTTTGTTGGCAAATAGAGGTTATCGTAATAGATTTAACTGTTTAAATATGTAACGTGTCAGTTCGTTCTTATGAAACAAACGTAGCAACCATATCAATTTATTTTATTTAAAATTTACTACTATGTACGGAGATATATGTACTTATATCTAGATATATATCATGATACATTGGTGTTAGTTTCGAACTTTTGCACAGAAATCATTACATATTATGTCAATGTTGGATGTCTTATTTTTCTTCTTGCTTGTAGAAAATTTAATTACAATTTGTGTATATTTCTAAAAGAAATTTTATAATTTTTAAATATTTACTTTTGTATTTATTAATGCTTTTTATTAGAAAATTTACTTGTTATTTTATTTGACTATTTTGTTACTGTCCCCATTACAGGACAATGAACTCAATCACTCTGCTCCTCAAAATCTTAAAATGTGAAATAATATTATTGTTTTCAATTCCTCTAATATTAAATTCATTTTTTATATCATCTACTGAATTCTAAAAACGGTTCCAACAACGGTACAACCCCTTTTATTCACTTTGCTGAAATTGACGACAGCTTGTTCTTTAAATAGTGCATTGTCATCAGTTTAATACAAGTTGTTGTTTATTACAGTTATTTTAGTCACGTGTTTTGTAGAAAACTGACCATGAAGGTGCATTTGAGTGTAAAATTTATAATTTAGGTTCTTAAACCGCGATGTTTCAACCCATGATTAAGATTACAAAAAAAAGTAGTTCATCGATAATTTATTAAAAAAACATCTCACAGATTTGAAGAAGATATGACGATTGAGGACCTCATAAATTTGCTAAAAAAATTGATAATATTCTTTTGTATGGTAATACCTACGAGTATATAAAAAAAGAAATTAATGTCGCAGAAACTAACGTTAAGAAGCATAGAGAAATAAAAATAAAACCCGCTGAGCAGTGAATAACGAAACTGGTTGAGTATACGCAAAAAACGAATACAATAAAAGTCAATATGACGTCGGAGCGATGAACAATGGTCAATGCGTTTTTTGTTCGATTACCGAAGAAATAGGTTACAAGCATCACATAACTGCGCATGACACAATACAACTCGCACAAGTTCAGTACGTTGGCATCGCGCGAACAAACAAAGAATTAGTTGGACAGTTGCAGAATTGGGTAGGTAATGTAATGACAGAAAATTTTAAATAATGTTTAAAATGGTCATAATACACTCATAATAAATAGCAGTCCATACCACAATATACTCCATCCACCCGACGCTACGATGATAAAGTCCCTCACCATCCCAATTCCCTAATAGTTGAAATCCTAACTTATGTCCCCGACAGGAATGCCCCTGTCATTATCGTCGTTTTCGGCACGTCCTAGATGACCCCGACGACCCAATTACCGCTGCCAATGCGGTTCTTGCACTATATTCTACACAGGTATACCGTCCCCGCCGGCAGAGACGAGGACGTCACCCTTGCTACACCGTCTACACACACCGGCCTTCAGCCAACACTTATAGGCATGTTATACAGGTATAGGCACGTGTCTGGGCGTTTCTCACCGACTCGCGGTCCTGCGGTAGCTACCCAAAGCAACGCTCTAAGCCGAGGGTCCGTTCCTTCCGCCGGCTTACCGGCGAGGAAGCCCTTAGTCTCGTTGCTGCACACACTTTTTGCTCCTGGCTGAGCGCCTTCTACGCTAGTCCCAAATTATATAAAACTCTTGACTCTTGAAAGGCCATTAGAGGCACAATAATTTAGTCATTCCGATAAAAAAAACACAATATACTATTAGCCAAAGATTTTTGTCAGTTTTTGTTTCTCCACCGCTTGATATAGATAGGCCATTCCCAAGGCTCCCCAACACATACGATCTTCTGCTCTTCGGTCCAATGCAATGATGTTGTTCCAACTAGATTAGAGAGTGATTAAGTTATTAAGTTTTTAGAGTGATTAAGTGATTAAGTGATTAGAGTGATTAAGTTTTCATCTAAACTATTCTTTGTATTATTAAGCATTATACTTATTATTGATTTTACAAGTTTAGCCGTTCATTACCATTCAATATTATAAACAATATCTAAATATTTCTTTATCATAAGCTGGTCTTCATTGTCTGCATATTATGTAATTGATTAATGAATCAATTGATTGGTTAGTTAATCATCTTTTAATTTTAATGAGGTTAAAATATTGTCTCTTACCTATTCTTTCGTTAAGCCTAATGCTATTTTTGATCGTTTTTCATTTGTTATTTTTTCTGTCAAATCTCCAGCAAAGTATTTCTACATTACTATTTTTTGTTATATACCTACTTCATTTTCCCAAATCATTGTCATTATATCAGCGATGATTCCTATCGCATCTGCAGGGACTATGATCTTTGGTCGAGTGTAGGCGCGACTGGCTCCATCTGCCGCTGTCCCGTTACTCGACACAGTAACCGCCGTGCAGGAGATTAATGTAACTCGTCTGCGCGCGCGCACACCGCAATAGGGGGCTGTATGAGATTATATGAGTAATACATAGTTTAATAGAATATTGCACGTTAGCTAATGTTGGATAACCTATTTTAACAGTTGTAAATAGATGTAGAGAATTAATCTATACAGATAATCTAATCTCGTCAGGTAATCTTTACCAAAATATCATTGATCCCAAAATATTCTTTTGAGTACAATATTTATAAGTATACAGTCGCGTTACATATGACATAATACTAAAAGTGCGTATAAAAATGCATATTGTATTTCTTTGAGGAATATACTCATATTTTGCAATTCTATGTAAATTGCATTTAATACTATCTTTATAACATTGCCTAACTTCTTTTGAAGCTAAAAGCTAAAACTGCACCTACTAATAGTTAGAAAATATGTTTTGTTATATTGTAACATTTTTGTCAATATGAATCAGATCTTCGTTTTTGTCCAAGTATGTAATCACTAATTTAATACGAATAATTACAATATTTCGGCACTATATCACAAAACGTGCGAAAACATAGCAAATTTTCACGCATCATACTTCTACTTCTTGATTCTTTTGATCTTTAACTTATTATTTTCAAAATTAAATTTATATTAATTTAATTCAATAGCTAGTACAATAATTATTGTTGGTTCTTAAATTACATCATATTTTTTGAACAGATAGTCAACATCAGTTCGTCAACATTTATTTTAACTAGTATTGTCTCATCAGTTGAAGCTATTACGAGATTTTATTTTTATTCGCGGTCCCTAATAATAAACAGAGCGTTATTTTCGAACGGATGAAGGAATGTTAAGCCACGTTTAGATCAGTGTAGGTGCGTGGTGTGAACGCAGACGCTGCGTAGACGCGAGTCAACGCAACGCAAATGCTGTGCACGCAGAGTGCAAAAATAAGAGAAAATAAAAATCATATTTCACTACAAAGGAGAATAGAGCGATATTACAGCGACACTACTATGCATATGAAACGTTCTTGTTTCTCGCAGAAGTCGCAGAGAACTTTCTATCAGCACTGATGGTTGAAAGAGCCGCAATCTTCGCCATAATTTACAGCATGTCGGTCTTCCAATGTCTGCCACTGTCACGCAACGTTACACAATATTGTGTTACGAGAGATTCATTCTCTAGTGAATACTACTCATGAATTGCTACACCACGCTTTACGTAGTGACTACGCTAATGTGCCCTTAGCTTTAAAACTGACGAATAGTCGCCACTTGGCAAGTCTGTCAGGTAACGCTAGTGCGAACGGATTTTTATCACTTCGCCAACAAATGTCAGGGCAGACAACTTACTCAAATTATTGTAATAGTTAATGCACTTTAAAAGTGTAAAAAGGTAATTTTATTTTTACCTGTCAAGTATGTAATTATGTTGTACGGTTCAATGACCGGATAAATTGTATTCGTAAAACAAAGACATTAAAGATCTACTTTAATAACAATCAAAGCATGTGGAGCTTTATGGAACAAAGAAAATAAAGATGACCTAGTGGAATTGCTAATTACACATTTTATTTTTTACCTAATGATCGACTAGTAGAGATTACCTTAAGGCGTTACGTCTGCCTCTGTACAATGTAGTGCAAAAAAGTAAATAAATAAATGAAGATCTTTAAACATGTGTTCCGATTTGTAAAGCGTGAATATTCAGATAAGCTACAAAAAAATAATAAAGTACAAACAATCAAAAACAATCAAAACAATCATGTACAAAAGCAATGAACGAAACAAACTTAATAAGTATAAAGTGTGGTTAATTTGTGATTGAGATTTTCGCTTTGTTTGTCCTTTTGTGAGATCCGTGTTTTCAACTTTACTGTAACAAAGGACAAAAGGCATTGCAGTTGGGAACGTAATTTTTATTTTAATGGCAAACTCGTTGACCTATTTTAGACCTGCTTTAGGTTAGCTGCAATAAAAGTATGAAAGATTGCCAACAGTTGCGGATCTACTTAGAACTAAGCTACGAGTAAGCTTCTTTATACCTACACTCTTAATTTAGTACGAGTAGTATTACTATACTACTCGTACTATGTACTCGTATAGTTTCGTACTATGTACTATCCATACTGATACTTGCCACAATATATTAGGGCTTTACCTATGAAATTGCCGTTTGTTAATAGTGGCCACTTTGAACTTAGTTATCTTACATTTGGCATTTAATTCCAAATTGAAATTAATTTTAATTCAAAGATATGACATTCTTTTTCAAAATCAGTTATTCATTTGTATTTCCGTCAATTGACTTTTTGCTTAGATATCGTCGTGTTCGCGAACATGGAAAAGTTAAAAAAGCGCGTTATTTTTTAATACGAGTTCCGTCGTGGTAGCAACGCAACACAGACGGCACGCAAAATCAAAGATGTGTACGGACCAAACAACGCAATCGAATGTACGGCTGTATTTTGGCGTTTTTGGCTTGATCATTTCCGTTGTGGAAATTTCGACTTTCAAAAACAAGCCCCGTGGACGACCGGAGACTAAAGTCGATAATGACGAATTGAAAGCAATAGTGAAAGCGGATTCATCTTAAACCACGTCCGAGTTAGCAGCAGACTTCGGCGTAAGTGACTAAACGATATTGACTCATTTGCATCAATTCGGAAAAGTGAAGATGCTCGGTGAGTACCGTATGAGCTTAATTAAAGTCAGCTGCAAACACGCGTCGAAGCTTGCCTTACTTTGCTGAACCGGCACAAAAATTAAGGGATTCTGAATCGTATTGTCACTTGTGATAAGAAGTAGATCCCGTGTGATAATCGTAAACGTTCGTCACAATGGTTGAACCCATG
This sequence comes from Sesia apiformis, assembly GCA_914767545.1. NCBI lineage: Eukaryota > Metazoa > Arthropoda > Insecta > Lepidoptera > Sesiidae > Sesia > Sesia apiformis. The sequence goes on along the minus strand of OU611963.1, from coordinate 10,827,647 downwards.
AGACACAGCCAAACGATGTCCCAACCGTAAATTGAATCAAAAGAAGCTCACAATGACGGTATGGTGGTATTATCCACTACAGATTCTTGAGATATGGCACAACAATTAATGCAAATGTGTACTGTGAAGAATTGCAAACGATGATGGACAAGCTCGCTGTCAAACAACCGAGGCTGGTCAATCGCTCTAGTCCACTGCTTCGACAGGAGTTTCAACTGGAAACTCGCCGTCACCAGCCGTACTCGCCAGACCTTGCCCCTACTGATTTCCATTATTTTCGGAATTTGGATAACTTTTTACAGGGGAAATAATGCAACTCCGATGAAGCTGTGAAAAAGGCCTTCAGAGAATTCAGCTATTTCCGTCCCCAGGAGTTCTATAGCAGAGGCATCAGTTAACTTCCATTAAAATGCCAAAAGTGCATTGATAATAATGGACAACACTTGGATTAATTAAAGATATAATTTTCATACAAAAAATATATTTGATTTTTGCCATATAAAACAGCAATTTCATAGGAAAGGAATAGAAGTACTCCATTCTTATCTTCGAGGCAAGTTTTCTCTTTCTCGTTCTTTTCTCTAACCAACCTACAAAGCTGTTACATTTCTAAACTTATACCTTAAAGAAGCTTACCAAAAGAGTAGTCCATCCCATCGAATAAGTAGTAAGTATTTCGTAATTTACTTCGTATTCGGTGCAAGGAATTAGTAGTAATTCGGATAAAGGAAACCTTTTATCCCACTGTACCTCCTCTTTATCCCTCCCCCATTACAACCCCATATGACCTGAATTAATGTGTTTTGATTTATTGACAGAATTTTACTTTTTTTTTTGTTTTTTTTGGGAAAGTTAATGTTTTTTATTTTGTTTGTTGTATACTCGTATGTTATTCATGGCATATCCTATTAAAATGGATAGGATATCCCATTATTTTTTTGCATTTTCAAGTGATTTTTTCTTACATTAGTCTCGCGTCAACTATGGTTATTTTATTAATATCCGACGAAAATTAAAAATGTATTACCACAATTTCAAATTACATTAGGTATGATATTAGAGTTCGCTCTCTTGCACCAAGTATGAAAAATCGAATATATTTGTTTTGGAGAGATTGAAATTTAAAGTCCTTTGTATAATAAATAGCCTTTTCATTATATTTTAACTTCAATAATCAAAATCTCATAATATCTCAATAATTGTTATGTAAACGGGTTACTCACGATTTATTATTTAGTCATTATATTAGTTTAAAAATCTTATGTAATTATCTCAATGTCGAGCTCTTTATTTCCTCCATTTAATTAAAAAAAAGGATTAAATAGACTTCATTTTGTGGTACTTTCAAAATATATTTTTTTATATTACACTTTTTTTTTCAGCAATACAATCGGGGCACGGGTTCTTGTCTTACCTCCCCTTAAGTTCATTATCATTCTTTTATTATGGCACTAAATTACCACAATTTTCCTTCTCTGTTTTGTTATATTTTTTTTGCGAAATTGCTTGAATTCTTTGTGCGTAAAAAAGACTGTAAGCATGTTGAGTTAGCTTATAAGTATACTTGGTACAAATTCTAAATTAGTGTATGTATCATATAATGTTTACTATGCATGTGTCCAATATGCATATCATTCTGGCTTCCTATTTAGTAAAAAAGTAAAAATCTGGCAGGCGACGTGTCAGAATATAAAATATAAATGCGGAAATTGTATCAAGCCTGCTCAATTCGTTATGGATACGAGTATATGACTGACAAGGTAGCAATTAAAAAATATTTTTAGCAACAGTCTCAGTGTTATGAAATATACATTTTCTACTTGATTCATTAATATGTTATTTATTTTAACTTTCCGGTCTAAGTTAGAACCTATAGCCCTTGAAAATTGGCTATAGCCCCTTTCCCTTCAACTTCTTATCCCGTCTTCCCATCTCTCCAATCTAATTTCTTTTTCCTAATGTAATGGAAGTGGGATACGAGAGTACGAATTACATCTATTTATTTCTATACTGTCCCGTTGCCCATATCCAGTGTAGAGTGCTATGGATTGGGTAATGATACATTTACCTATTTTATCAATTCTATTTTTAAATCATTAAAGGATGTAGAATGGAAATGAACCATAGTCCATTGTGATTAAGAGAAATCTCTACTCCATCGACTTTCCATCTAATTTTAACTTCATCAGCTCATTACATTATATACTCTCTACTCTTTGTCTACCTCATATTATTATCATTCCCATACCGCCCACTCACCCCGAGGAAGAATGGGAATGGGAAGGAATGGGACTGACGTTGGAATGTATCGCAGAAGTCCATGAAGGACTTCTACATATTCACTTACCAGTCTTACCATCAGGTCTGTCTGATCGTCCGCCACCTTACTTCTATAAAAAAAAAGTAAGGAGCGCATCTGCAATCGTGCTAACTATTGTTACTTTTGACTAATGTTGCCATGTGTCGCAGGTCTCCATAGGCGACAGTAACTATCACTCGAGCCGCCTGCTTGCTTGCCATCTTCTTACCATACCATACTATCAGCCTGTGTCTCTTCACTGCTGGATATAGGCCTCTCCCAAGGACCGCCACCACACACTTTCTTACCATATTCTTACATATAAAGAAATTTAAAGAATGCTGAAATGTTCCGCAAAACTAGTCCATTATTAACATTTCAATGTTTGTTTTAGCGTAATTGTGTTGCTCACAAAAGTGGGCCAAGAGTGGCTCACTATGTGTTCTCTCGCCAAAGCTTGAAGCGCGACCGGTTGGCAGGGCGTTGACCCAGCAACCTATTGGCTGCTTACCCCGCACATTTCGCTATTTCGTTGTATTAAAGCTATGTTAATATTTTATACGAAGGCGCGAATGGTAGAACCGGCTTTCTATTGAGCCAAAGTTTGTTGTGTAAGGACTAAATACAAAGTCTATGAAAACATATAATACTAGCGGTATCTTCGTATAGTCCTATTCATAGCTTAAAGGTTGACTGGGAAATAATTCTGGAAAGCATTAAGTCCGACTGTTTTATAACTTTACAATAAAGAGAAAATAAATAGGATGGGATGGCGATTGTGTCTTTCTTATGAATATGCAAACGTTTCGGTTTATTGGTTTATACACCGTGTATAAACCGGTTATAGTAACACCGGTTTATAGACCGTGTATGTAGGCGGTTCTTAGGAAAGGCCTATATCCATCAGTGGAGAGACACACGCTGACAGTACGGTATGGTACACCATGTTATGTATTCTTTGTATAGATACACTTTGGATCTTAACCCATTCCGACGAACAGTGGTGTCTCGCGTCGTACGGGAAAGATGCCAATATTTATTGTATTTCTTCTTGAAACACTGTATGATATAACAGTCGTGCTTGACATGGATCGCGGACGAGGAACATGTGAATATTTCTGCCAACGAGCTATCAAATTGTAATGTGACTACGAAAATTGTATTTATTTTTACATTCTTATCATTATAACAAACCTGTGATTTATGAAGTCAAACCAACAATGATTTAATGGACCTATACATATCTAAATAGAAGAAAAACATATTTTAGGTATACATGTCTAGGTATAATAACTAAAGCTAATTAAGTTGTAGATTAAGTACACATATTTACTTGTCCTTTTTTTAAGTGTACCGCGAATCCGAAAGTTATGGAATAAATTGCCCTTTGAGTTATTTCCACTAAACTACATAGTACAAACATGAGGCTCTTTATTATGGCTGCGAATAGCATTCTGCAAGTTCGGCGTGCACCCGCATCTACCCTGGCGTGGCAGGTGTTCAGGGGTGGCGGAGGTGACCACTTACCATAAGGTGGCTCGCTCACTCGTCTGTCATTTCTTTTATACAAAAAGATAAAAATCAAACGTGAATCCTGAAACTTACTTTTATCACCAACTCATATTTTCATCCTTCCAAATTGTCCAATTTAACTTCACTAAAAATATTTCCGAAACTAAACGAATTATAAATGACAACACTAGAATAAAATTCATAGCAATTTGACTCCCAAAATATTATGCAAATGACATCCGGATTTGGTAAAATAAATCAAAACCTCTCATGATTAAGTATTTATTTTATTATATTACTTTTTAAGCATTTTCGCAAGTCAGTCTTATAAAATGTTTGGTCAATTTATGTTTAGCGAATATTAATATCGATTGCCTATATTATCATGTTATTTTATTTTCTGTATTTAGTGTAGGTTTATTTAGTTTGGTGAGGTACACTCATGAGCGTTTTGTTAATATAAGCACTCATCCGGGAAGCCCAGTGTTCTCTACATTGCCTGATGCATGTATTTGCTTGTTCTTGGTATTTAGGTCTCGCTGAAGAAAATCGAAATTACATTATTACAACTTTGATTTTATTATTCGAGAAAGGTAACCTTATTGTCGGTTCTAGTTTCTCATTGAGATCTTAGTGAAATCCTGAAAAATAACACTTGTTTTATCTTAAGAAGTCAGATATTTTAAACAAAACCTTGAAACAACTTTTCCAGATAGAAAATCTTAACCCAATTTAATAAATACATACGTATAAAATAAGGTCTCTCTGCTCAGATAACGTCACATATTTCATGTATGTGACTCATTTTAAATATGCCAATTGATTAATTTCATTAAAGAAATAGCCACCGACTATCAATACGTTAGACCTTTAGATATCACAGTTTCATTCACATAACATTGTCAGATGAAAATCAAACAATATTTGCAGTTTTACTAGCTCGTAATTGGTGTCATTGAATATCTGGCATCCGAATATACATCCGAGTTCATAAATCGGGGTCCTTTTTTGTTGTCTTTGTTTTCCTTCCTTTTGTATATCTAACAGTGGAGAGATATAGGCTGATAGTATGGTATAATACAGTAGTTGAGGTGTGCTTCTCTTCATAAAAAAATCTCCTATTATACAGTCCATTTCTGTTCCAAACTTCGCATAAATCCTTGTGTTCCATGAAAAACTACACACATTCATGACTCGCATACAATTCCAATCGGATATTTTACAATAGAAAATACAATGGTACAAAGATTTGAATACAGAAATGCAGAACATCCTTCGTTTTATTACGTGTAAAATCGAAGTGCCCATTGAAATCTGCCTGTATAGCTGGAAAACAGCCATCATTGTTGTTTGAACTTTGCCTGTGGGGTTTAGTAAACTCAATCCTTTTTATATTCATATTAATCGTACGCACCATATCGCTGTACCTACGACCTACGTATTAGTATCGTAACCGTTTTTAATGCAATCACGATTGCAGCAATGCAAATGTGTCATGTGTCTAGAAGAGACTATTGAACAGTTTGTTAGAATAGCTTGGCAATGTTCTATACTCTTAATACTCTGCAATAATTTAATAATCATTTTATTTTTTTAATCTATGTATTAAATATTTGTTGCACATCAACGACAACATCAAAACACATCAAAAAGCGAACTTAATGCATTGAGGTACATCAAAAAGCGAACTTAATGCATTGAGGTATTTTCTTTCTTTGGGTTGATCAAAGAGGTTCATTGGGAGGTGCGAGAAAGATCTAAATGTGACGGTAATTAAAATAGGTATATAATATACATATAATATATACCTACACATATACATATATGTATTTAAGAACAAGTAAATACATACAAAGTATACACGAACCTGAATACGGATAAATACACATTATTTTGAATAAAATATCCACATAAGTTAGTTCAAGTTCGGCAGATAGCAAAAAAAACAAAATTATTCTGCATAGGCATAACTGCATACACGAATGCAGTGCGGCTTTTAGATTTTCTGAATTTTATTAACAAAATACTACTTACGTTTGCCACTCGTCGCTTGACTTTTTGTGCGGGAACTCGAGAAGTGAAGTGTATTTAGGTGTTTTGTGGTTTAATAGTGATAGTTTATTAAACTTCAAAGTGTTTTTCGCGCGTGGTGTTTGTGATAATCAAATAAAAGCGTGGGTCTGCGTTTCTCGTGTGCTTCCAAGGAGTCCTTTTCTGTCCTCAGTAAACCTACTATCGCTTTACTGAGCGACTCCTGAATTAATTCGACGGGACTGGACATTGATAGGATAGGTTTTAGACTTTGAAATTGTTTATTACTAAGAAAACTTGACACTATTTGCACCATTGCTATATATAAAGTAAAAAACTAGTCGCTTGTTTGTAAGTTAAGAGTGTCAGTTCTTAGCAACATTTTGCTTCTCTTCGTAGTTCGCAATATCGCGTTTGTATCACTGCAAAAATGTCAAGTGTGCATACTAACAACACGAGTGCCCGCTGAAATGACGTGCCAACTAGAAATGGCTGCTTTCGCATTCATCGCTCGCGTAGAACTGCAACATGCAAGTTCAAGGCTGGTCGACTCTTTCCCACTGCATGTGCATACACATTAATTCCGCTCACAGCTCAACTACCACCATTGTCTATCACTCGGGTTCAAAGACCTCATAAAGGACTAATGACACTATTGTAAGGGGTTAAAGATCCTTTACACGACATGACCTGATCGCCGATTGGGTCAGGCTATATCTAGCAGCAGACATCTGTAACCTTCATTTCAGTGTCACTAGTCAATTTCCTCGGCCAAAAAATAGTCGTAGTCTGTTGTAGATCTTTGTACTCGACCGGTCTGAAATTAGGCTGTATCGTCTGTAGGGTCTTTAAGGCTTACAATTTCTTTATGTTCAGCCACCAACTGAGGATTTCAATTGTGAAGTTTTACAGCGCTGTGGTTAGAAGTTAGTGCCCTATTCACAAACCATTAGTGTTTTAGTTTATTATTACTTTTCATTGTGGTTATTTGAACAACGTAGCTTTAGTTAGAAAATTACTGCGTTCTTTTCAAGTGAATATCGATAAGTGTGGCTTGTTACTATTAGAGAACGATGTTATAATATTATATGAAGTGATTATCTGTTGAGAAATGCTTATGGTATAACTTCACTAAATTTCACTAAAATTTCACGAATGTAAAATGTACTGACATGTTCCTTGTCTTACACTTTTTTTCGATGTTGCAGTGTTCTCTCTTTGTCTCTTTCAATGTTCTCATTCTCTTTGTAGTGTTTTACTGTTTTACAAAATATGACTGGCTATTATTGGTCAACGAAATACGAAAGTAGTAAAACTGACATGACATGAAGTGTATCTTAATCGTTTTACGTTTAATATTGTTAATCGGGTCTCAGTTCTATCCAATGATTAATTGCTAGTGATTAATTGATTAAGAACTCTGCACTCCAAAAATCCTCTCTACTGAACGTCACTATTATCCCAGGATTGTCCGTGAGCGATTGAAATTAAGAAATATAAAAATTTCAATCGGTAAGATGGACATGAACTGTCGTCGACGTGGAATCCAGTGATTAACAAATTTTTGTGTAGTGTCGTAGCCTTCCCGAATGTGAAGATCAAATGTGAATAGTTGATAAAACTGCTCGTAGCTCCCATTCGGAATTACCCGCCTCTTCAGTCAACTCGTGACCACGGCTCTTCTAACCCGTGCCTTTTGTATACGCGTTCACATCCGATTTACAATATAAAATGTGTAAACAACGCCAAAGTACAAAAAAACAATATGGGAGCTTGCTATAGCGATGCCACGGCGCGGCAGTAAACCGTGAAAACTGACGGCGAGCAGTATTGACAGTCTATGGGAGTATGTTAACGACATTGGACGTTTTCACTGCTTCGTGACGGCTTATCTGTGCTCATTGGAGTTTTGTGTTATTTTGATTATTTTTCCTTAGCTCATCACTTATCTTATCGTTGGGTTATTTGGGATACATATTGGACTTTAGTCTTACAATTGTATATTCCGTATCATGTTTTGTACGTATAACGTTGCCGTGTATATATAAATAAATAAAAATGACACAAGAAGTCTGCACCTTGAATACGCTAGCCGTGCCGTCACCGGCCGAAAACCGTGTCGTGAACAAGCATTATACTCGTAAAGTTTGCGACGCGGCGAACTCACCGTACCGTAGGAGAACCGTGTCGTTAAAAAAAGGCTGATTCTAGTTCTCCCTACCTACCTACATTTAATGTAAGAACTTGGCTACAAATATTAAGTTTCCATTATAAAATTATAGATATTATAGATTATAAAATTATTAGATACTAGCTGTTGCCCGCGACTTCGTCCGCGTGGACTTTAGTTTATAAACACCGTCTTTATTCGACGTGATTCTTTAAATTGATATAACATTTTTATTTATGAACTTATTGAAATAAAATAAACACTAAATTTTAAGTGAAGCTTACCACAATACATTAGTGAAAACAGCACTCAAATCGGTTAAGCCGTTTCTAAGATTAGCGCGCACAAGCGCACAGACAGACAAACAGACAAAAATTCTAACAATCATTGTTTTGGGTTCTATTGAGTTGATAAAGGCCCCCAATAATAGTTTTTCTCATATTTCTCTCAGACAGCGATCAGTTACATTTTTATTATATGTATAGATATTGTTAGATTATTAAATATTCCGAAATAACTAATAAACGTTTAAATTTACTCGTATGCTCCGCGAGTTTATAGTCGATTTCTCGAACACCTGATCCTTTAATTAAAGCCACGGGCCCAAGGTTGCAAAACTACAGGTGCTTATATTTTATTCATACAACATTCACGTATTCTGATGAATGGGAACATTTATCCTTACAAATATGTAAATAAGTGCTTTGAGAATCTCCGATATTTACCTGGCGATCGTCATCGTCCGGCGTTGCGCCAAACATAATGTGTTTAAATAGTGCATTTGCAAATATTAGCACACTGCGGCCCCGAACGTCCCTTTAAGATAACGATGACTCTTTATTTTAGGGAAAAGCACCACAATTTTATAGAGAAACCGGATAAATACGGTACACTGATAATAAGGTGTTCGCTATAGAGGAAAGAGGGTTCCTATAGACGATAGCTATTCACAAATTTATCGCTGCGGACATCATGCCGGTATACCAGATAGAATCAATATTGTCCCTCACAAGGATGAAACTACGTCTAGTTGTAAAACTGCGAAGGTCGCGCCCGATTGGAAACACTTTCATAGAAATACAGGAAATAAGTTAAATAGTTAACTTAGGTTAACTCATTGTGTATCAATCAAAAGATTAAGTAATTCGATATCAGTAAATAACTTCCTACTGCAAGGCATAGGTCTCCCCTTGTAATTATGAGTGGGATGGTGTGGTGCATTCACATCCAGCAATGTTCATTGGATGCGCGTGGTCAATTATAGTCCGAAATCTCTCATGATTAACGAGTAATTAATTATCCACTCCATCAGGAACTTACTTTTCCCATGAGGAAAAGTAAACTTTGAATTTTTATTTATTTACGAGTATAAGTGAAATCAAAAGGTTTCACGTCAAATAATGTACGGGGCAATTATTCCGAAATAATACATATTTCCGTGCTACTTTTACTCCATACTGGATATATAATACTGGATACAATGTTTAGTATAATGAAAACATGAATTTCGTGTTCAACGCAATATGTGAGAATGAGACGACATTAAATGTAAACTCTATATTCCCGCGGGGGTCTGCAGCAGATAATGTGACCTGTCTCGGTAGCAGGTAGGGCTAAAGTTAATCATTAAGATGTCCACGCTTTCACATGCTAGTAGACTGAACTACTGAACTGTTTCTTTTTTGCATAAATTTCCTTATTTTAACCTCCATTAAATGCCATTAAATTCAAATGCCATTTACAATTATTATCAGGTCCCAACAAAATTTCATTAGAGATGTTCACGCTGTAGCAATGAAGGTCTGATAGCTACATACCTATTTTAATTTCATAGTCCGTATCTAAATACTGAAGCAGGAAGTACTTTACGCGTGCTTGTCTGTTTTATTTTTATTATTGGCAATGGAAGTATCGATCGATATATTTTGCATCCCTAACGCCAATTTGTTCGGTCCAGTTCGATGCTCTTGTGAACTTTGCGTGCGGTTGCATTGACATGTGATGTTTACATTTATGGATGTAAACGTCGCTATTTCGTAAGAATTGCACATTTGTTTTGACTTTGTAAGTGGGAATGGCAAATATTCGTAAATATTACACCTGTTAGTGACTGCACCTATTGTTTAGGTATATTTTAACTTGTTATGGAAGAGCAGGGTGTCCTGAGTCAGGTATTTCTTATATTTTAAAGGAGACCCCTACTACATGTATACAGAAATAAACATTTTTAAAGTTTTTTTTTAATTTTAGAAAAAAAAAGGAAAAATATTGAACTTTGAATGTTTTGAAGGCTATCCAAATTGATTTCTATTTTAGTCCTAATTGTAGCGTATTAAGTTACTGGTGTATTGAATTACCTAGTGAAATTAAACAATAGGTTTGATAAATTTGTTTTTTTTCCTTTGTTACTGTTCAGTGATCAATCAATTTTTGATTGATCTAACTAGTATTTAGCACTCGACTATTCGCAAGATTAGTGTCTTAAAACATTTATTATGTTATAAAGCTATGATAAATGTTCAGCTAAATTATATTTATATGAATAAACACTTATATCCTGTACCAAGTTTCATTCAAATAAAGATTATTATTATTAAAACAAGACAAAATTACGATAAAACAAATCTGGATTCTGTAATGTTTATTATACTTAGAAATTGTGTAAATTTATAAACTAGAAAACGTGCGTATAATGCTACGCATGCACCCTTCTAACTAGGGTAGATAAAACCTAACGACAACCAATATTTTGACGTAAACTAGGCATTCATTTACATGTCGGAACCCGCATATTATTTACGACAGTAACCTTTTATATTTAGTGCCTATTAGTGCTTAGTTATCTATCAATCCACACCGAGCGCTGATATTTAGTGCTTAGGACAACAATTTTAAACTTCCACAAACATTTACATAATTGCAGATCTACATTACGAAAGTTTGCAATAAATGTTTCACATTCAGAAACTATGTCTCTAATTCTTCCAGAATAGTCCGCAATTACGTTTGCAAATGCGTCTATTTGCTTATTTTGCTGGTAGACGTAAAGGCTTTAATAGTCCGTACATATGGAAAACAAGACAACAAAACTAAACTGCGGTTAAACCTAAACAAACTGTCTAATCAAACAGCTCAGAACATAACTGCCCGGAGCTATTACGAATAGAACATGGATGCGATGATATCTAGATTCTCTAGCGCTGTCCAGTTCGCACACTATCATCTAATGTGAGACATCTATAGTAATGTCGATCATATCACTGTAAAAGCTAATATAGAATGGCAGGCTGGCTCTAGACTAATTATCGGCGATAACTTAGCCCCGGGTGTTGTAAGCAATCGCCATTTTATGCTGGTGAAAACGATTTAGAAGGTGAAAGGTGAAAGCGGTTCGTATATTGTGACGTATTTACGGATACAATGGAGCCGGTTGGATCGTAAATAGGATCAGAGTTGCGTTGGTGCAATTGAACAGCACTGTTAGTAACGAAGGTAATGAATGTATTTGATTGAAATTGCAGCCTATCACTTGCCATGAAATTATTAGAAACTGCGTTTACAATAATTGATTAGAAACTTGACTTGTTCTTTTTTATATAAAGAAAGTATCCGTCGAGTAGATAATTCACCTGGTAGTAAATGGATACTGGTGCTCATGGACAACCTGGGTACGCCTCCGGATACAAATTATTTGAACATTTATGAATGGATTTGGAGATAATCTGGGGAAAATGAGGAGGTAGCTAAGGTACTAAGGTAGCATGGGATCGGAATGGACTCTGGCATACATTGAGGGAAAAGGATAGAGCCCACTTTATCCAGTGCTGAAGTCCGCTTTGAAAGAGGGGTAACTTTGTCACTCAAGTGCGTTCAGGAGCTATGGGATTGCAACGTGCAGTCTCCCTCTTTCCCATTGTAATCTTGTCTCCCAGGTAATCTTGATTTTGGTACAATTGAAGTCGGGTGTATTTCAAATATTGTTTATTTATTGCTCTGTGTTTCAAACTTTTTTCTGTTCTCTATGCACTTACTAAATCAATTTTCAGAGACGATTTTCAAGGTTCTGAAGAATATTAATTCCTAACAAAATTAACATTACCAATCTACCTAACATTCTTTCTCTTTATGGTTTTGTCACAATAAATCTCTACAAATTATTATCCAATAGGCTTTCAATGATTTCTGTAATAGTAACTTAATAATGGTCTATTTGATCTTGATTGTCTTGATATTTGAAATTTGATTGTCCCTCTCGCTATATCATCGTCATAATTATGTTGTGATATCTAGATATACATTCACTACTATGCAAAGGCGCTTTTTTTCTCAAGCCCAGTTCTAAAGTTTAGTGAGACTGGAAGATATTATTTATTACACGTTCATGGAAAATTTTGGTAGAACTTCCACCAAACTGGCACCATGTTCACCGCCTCCAAAACTGGTCACCGTCAAGCCGCACCGTTGTGCCGGTGTCAGCTCAAAAGAGAGAGGTGGCTAGGAAAACAGGGGGAGGTAGCACACGGCATCATGGTGGCGCATTGTCGCAGCGGACAGCCGTCGTAACGGCCGCGCGTAAACCAACGCACGCGCACACTGACCGTGTTAACTTCGAAGTATCAAGTGACGATCGAAGCATTCGCGACAACCGATTCCGAAGTAACAAGTGACGATCGCTGCATCTCGATAACCGATACTGATGTAACAAGTGACCATTGACGTAGGAAAACAGTGTTTACAAACGCTGGGTAAAGTGGTTGTTGTAAAGATGTCGATATCACTCGTGTTTTGCTTGTGTTTGATTTCCGCTTAGCTCTCATATGATTGTTCATGACTTTCATAACGTAAGCCGTTTTATTGAATCCGATCTGATGTTCACAAGATAATCTAATTATTATGAATATAAATTTGCAAATATTTCACTTTTAGGTCTCTTGACTACATTTATCCGTCTGCATTTATTAGCCTACTACGCAGAAATGCAAATTATCTCGCAAAGTAATTTTCTTTTGCGATAATATTACTTTAGTTTTTTTTCCATTGTCTCTTAAAGGGTTCGGCTGGCTGGTTCTACCATTGCTCCTAGGGGTAAAACGAGCAATAATAATCGTATTACTTGAAAATTCCACGCTCGAGCTATTATTTTAATAACATCTGTAGCACAAGAAGCGATAGCCGAACGTGCCTAAGGCGATCACGATTCACGTTCTATGGCAGAAATTTGATATCCATTGTGCATTTGTGGGTCAAATAGATTTGCGTGTGAGGAGCGTTGATCTATTATTTATTTCTTATTTATCTAGTAGATATAGCCCCCATAAAAAAGATGGTACTGCTTTATTAAGATATTTGTACTCAAATTAAGTACTTGCTTTAGAAATATTTGATATAAATTTATTAAAAATTAGGAATGAAGTATAAATAATTTCAAATTGTATTTATCTCTTTGGGATAGGTTTAATTTTAATTTACAGCAACAAAGTTGTCGTATACGAGTAGTAACAGAAATGTTATGAAGGGTACAAGTTGGTACGGTTAGCAACAACTTACCCTATATTCAAATTTTTTTTTTCTATAAGTGGGCGGTCGAGCAAGCGTTCCCACGTGATGGTAAGTGTTACCGCCGCCCATGGACGCCTACAACACCAGGGGGTTTGCGGGTGCGCCATATCCATTTGCTAACATGAACTTTATTTGCTAGTGAAAAAGGCTAACATCGAATACTTTTTGATATGTTATCGTAATGCTAATACGAACTTGATACTTTAAATTAACTATGAATTATGTATGGGATGTGATTTGAAATAATGATGTGCGTCTGGTGTTGGTACGCCCAATTCTGGTATAGTTCTTTCATCTCAAGAAGGCGAGTTACGCTTAGTTGTGGTTGTGCTCGTATATGTACATTGTTTTAGTGTGCGTAAACTTGAGAACGCTCAGTCGAGTTCCCGACGCGATGCCGCGGCGCACACTAAAACAATGTACCTACATGTACGAGCACAACCACTATTAAGCGTAACCCGCCTTCGTGAGATGAGAGAACTATACAATTTATACCACATCAAACATATAAACACTAACACTGAAGGTGGTATAGATTTGTTTGCTGCTAGATTAGGTTTCATAACATGACCGAGCGCATAATCATATCATCTCACGATAGAGTCAAGTTATAATTTATACATAGGTAACATAGATGTTGTAAAGATCTAGAATATAGCAGGTGCATTGCCTAAGGCTATAATGTCGTACTCGGTGTTTACTCATATAGTTAATTCACAAAGATAAATCGCTTTACGGTCTATAATTAAAAGGGTTTTATTTTAATTTTAACTTATGTTAAAGATTCGATGACAATGTTCTGAAGTAAAGTTAATACCTAATTAATAACTTGTTATGGCTAACATATGTTATGTACCTAATGCCGAAGTAACTATTGGATACATAGCAATAGATAAAATTAGTTGTTGGTCCTTCATAATCTTTTACCAAATCGACTTCAAGCAACGTTTATCATTCTTGACTGATATTGGCATGTATTGCCGCGTTATTGGGCGACAGTGTCCACTTACCATGACATTTATTTTTTCTATAAAAAAATTACCTTAATATTTTTTGGACCTATGTCATCTAAGTGAGTATCATACACATAATATTGAAGAGATCATATAAATTGGAAGTAATTGGAATATGGCCATAGATTCTCTGCAACACTAACTGATACATGTCACATATTTATGGTGTAGGCATATAAATAATAACAATAGATACATATTTTTTTTTATATCAGATGACTGTAATCCATTTTTTGTTACTAACAAACTTATAAACGATGTTAGTATTTTTTTTAAAACTATAAACTCCTTACGAGGTCACCAGATCGGATCTCGGTAGATATAAACGCAGTTCATTGCTCCTTTTCGACCAAAATCCAAACCCATTGCCTCGCAATCGGATAATCTAATTTATCTGATAACGCCTTCAGTATAGCGTAGATATTTAAATTTCCGACAATTTTGTTTCAGTCTACGTTAGTTATTACATTTGTAATTGTTTTCGGATTTTATTTTTCATTTATAAATCTATTAACACTAAAAGAAGAATATTAAATTACTTACAAAAAAAAACAAAGACTTTCTTTCCATCATGCGCAGTGACCAAAACGGCACACGAAATTATTTCATTACAAAAGCACTCATATTGTATTTTAAAGACATGAAGCAATAGCATACAACGACATTCCTAATAATGCAAATATTACTAAATATAGCGCCCACTTTCCGAGAAACACTAGAAACGACTTGGTGCCGTTTAGTACTGGCATTTGAAAGAGGAATTGGGTGGCACAAAAGAGATCATTATTGTCATTCTGAAAGAACCTTTCATACGAGTTGAAGTTTGTAGTAATTCTAACGCGGTAAAAAAGCAGAGTACAAATGGGCATATGTCTTCTTTTTCTTTTGATTGCCTCTTTAATGTGGGTTAAAGTGGTAGCGAATGTTAATTGAATATTTGCTTATAGTTTGTTCCACCAATTTCGTTCTAGTTCACTCTCTCGTGTTTAGAAGATTTGCCTTGCTGCTGCTTACTTTGACCTAATTCGTCAAGTTCAGTCCGAATTATACAATTTAGATTCATCAGTACTCTCTCTGTGGCGATGCACATAATCCAACAGCCATATCATCTGCAATAGATACGGATGAAAAAGTTCTACTTTTTAAGAGTAAGATTTGTTATATGAAGATTTGTTGGTCTTTAAGTTTATCATCAATTTAACAAGTACAGTAAATCCTTAAACAGTACATAATGTGCAATAGTAAGTAGTCCCACTGTGCGTGTAGACGTGACTCACTGTGCCGTGGGTGTCTCATTAGTCATTACGTATGCGCGGGCGCAGCGCCTAGGAAGTGCATTCGTGTACGTACACTTGTACCTACTCGTGCGAAACCCAGTATTGGAAACGTATATAAATCAATTGTTTAAAATGAAAAGTGCCTTTATTGGATTTATCATAAATGGACGCGCACTACTCTCGAGTCTTGAAATTGTTGATTGTCGTAAAGTGTTTTAAGATCGCGAAATATAAATGTTCATCGTTTGACGTAAACATCATCTACTTATAAAATGACAAGGACAAAATTTATTAGGGACTCTATGAAGCATATTTATTTTAATTTACAAAATTGATATGATTCCTTGGAAATTTGAAATTTCACCAACAAAACTTGATTTACCAATCGTCACTTTCTTTGATAGTACATAAATAGTGTCGTGAACAGAATAGTGATGGTCTAATTTGCATCAACACATTGTAGAATGATGCATAGCGCTATTTGAATGGCAGCGTAATAAAGCGATAAAACATAATTCGGCATTAAGGTCTTTAATGTGTTTATTTTCAGATATCGTGATATTTACAATAATAACATCTTGTCATCCGTTGTCATCTTGTCAGAACGTCATCCGTTACTAAGGAAGCAAAATGGAAGAAAAAGTCTATCAAAAAATCGTGTCCGGTTTGTTATATCGCGTCCCCTTAACGGTAAATTTCACTACAATGTGACTATAAAGTAATTAAAACTGTTCGCTTTGCCCACGTAGCGCTTTTTTAACTGTAACCACGATTCTCATAAAAAATGTTGGATGTCGAATTCGCGACCTTATCAAAATACGCTGCGCCGCGAGTTCGTCGACCCACGGTTTGTTATTGGGTCTACGCTATATACTGCTATCGCATCTATCGTCTATCAAAGCAGTGACAGGCATAGTAGGTCGCACATCTCATCTGCATTTGAAAGCATCTAGTTATCCAGTAACGTTATTCTGACTAATTGGGAGCGTTATCGTGATGACACGAAATTTAACGTTGCGAGGGTGATGACACCTGAACGAGGCCTACAGTAGAACAAGTTTTGGTGACAAGCACGTAATTTTATTGTTTCGTGAACCAGATCGAAATGTCAGAACAACCGTTAAGCGTGAACGCGCCATAAGCGGAAACGGTGGATTCCTGCTTGTGACAATGTCGCATTTACTCCGGTTACCAAGAGATCAGTATGCAAACGGCGTCAGAAGTTGATGACTCGTTAAAATAAATGATTTCTAATGTACTGAGCGAACTAATCAGCAGTAAACTGTTATACTTCAACAAGCCGTGTTGACAAGCCGTAACTCAAATGGCAGTGGCCTTATTTCTGCCTCAACTGTTCCGGTGCAACCAACGTATGTTTCTAAACCCAGGCCACATTATTTTGATCGAAAACCTAATAAATAATGTGATTGATTTCGTAATCGTACATTAATGCATATTATGCGGCCCAGTTTTCGCGATTTGTGATTGTCGTTTTATGAAACATGGCTCGTAATTCATCGTGGAAATTAATAGTTGGATCGGTGGTTATTATAACGTGATTTACTATACCGCCTACGTTAATACTTGGTACCATATCGGTACATTTGGTACTTTCGAATTATTAGGTCAGCGCCGTGTCGCGCAGTTGCCGCAAGGATTAGAAGTTATCGCTTGGCTCACAACCATTGTTACTATGGTAGGTACTATGTAGAGAGGACATGAATGTTTGTACAGTTAACTTAGAGATAAATCTATCGTTTGAAACAGCTTCGCAATCAAATACTTGGTAACAGTTTTATTACGCAGTTACATAGAAATATTAAGCGTTAACGTAGTAATGAAATAGTAAACAGTGGTTTCGATACATTAATACATATTTAATCACAATACAAAGTCACGTATTGACTCAATAAACTAAAACCAATACGAGTAATATTGTATTGGCTGCCCCATATGTAATAGATATTTATAAATGTAATCAAACAGTCAACAAATAAAAGTAAACTAAAATAAAATCGAAAGAAAAATATCATTCGTACTTAAAAATTTAGTGCGCCAATAGCAAATATTTATAGCCCGTTTATGACCTGTTGTAATCAATCACAGCATCTCTTTAGGAGTACAACGATATATTAAAATTGCATGTAATAATGTTCTGTCGAACAATAATTGAGGCAATTGTATAACATAAGTAATTGGCATATTTGAAATGGCCATAAAATGTTGAACGTAAATCTGTAAATCTCATTCGTGGTTCGTAGCTCTGTAATTGAACGGTCAGGTAATGACCAGTGCAATCTGTTGTAGTTGTAATCTTATTTCAAACAAACGCGACCGCAATGCTTTATACAAGTTGTTGAGAAGAGAATCATATTTTAGGATAATAAAATATAAACATTATACAGTAACATATACAAATAGAGACATATGAAATCAAAGCAAATATTCGAATGCAAAGAGATGATGATTTATTAAAATGTAATTTTATATCGTAGGTATAGTCTAAATCAAAATTGTCCAAGCTGTTTTAATTATCTAATGGTAAATCTGACGAGACAATTCAGTTATACAAATCATTAATCGTCTGAAATAACAAAATAAGGGTTGCGCTCCAATGAGATGGAAAACTTCGTTGCGATTTACTTCAGTGGAAGCACAAATTGCATCGATTTCCTTAAATATTTTACGGATATTGATTGTAACAATAACAACGCGCTAGAAACTAGGCAAATACGAAACATACACATTAATCGATCAAATAATAATCGAATGTTACTTTCATGGTACCAACAAGATAAGTTGTTGGACAAAATCAGTAGTTAGAATAAATTCAGATATCGACTGGCAGTGTTAATGAACCTCCCAAGGCCAAAGCCTCCTCGAGATAGCTCTATAAAACCTTTTAGTTTTATGGATTCCGATTCATTCCGCAACAAAATTATACGATATCGAATATCTTTACGACAATCGAGCTGCGTATGTGTATTTATATTATCGAGTAATGAGATAAGTATAAACATTTTAAACAATTCAGGCGACACGAGGTGTGTCCGGAGCGCCAAGGAAAATGGTAATGTGCTCGGCGATATGTTGAATTAAAAATTTTATTTACGCAAATAAACAAAATGGGAAGTGGAAAGTTTAGTTTTAACGTGAAGAAGGACAAAGTAACCGTGGACGGGGCAGCCAAGACTGAGTTTAGTGTTAAGGAAAAATGTCGCAAAATACAGAAAAAACTAAAGAAGACTGATAAACAGAAGACTGATGTAGACGCGAAGGAGAAGACCATTTGGTGGAATCAATGCAGCAGCTGTAAGTAGCCACTGAAAATTAAATCTTATAAAAGAATTAAACTATAACACATATTTTGATTTTTTTTGTTAAAATGGTTAATAAAAAAAATTACTAGAAAAGGCTATCTGAAGCACCGATTAACTAAATTTTGAGCTCGAAATGACTCATGAATGCCACTCTGATTTTTTAAAGTAGGTATTTACGTGCGCTGAATCTAAAAATCATACTCATTTTGTATCCAGACGTCAGGATTTTAAGCTACAAAAGAACTATTTTTATTAAAAAAAAAAGCTATTTTTTTTTAAATCTAATATTTTACATTGTAATAGCACGTAATTAATTACTTCTTCAAAGCATAATAAGAAAATGTTACCTACTTTATAATCTTTATATCCCACCCTAATTACATTGCCGCATTAAGATAACATCAGAATTATATTTAGCTTATCCGAAATCGTAGTTAGGTATAAAAGGCTCAAAACTTCCTGGATTCATCTTCTGCACTTGTAAAACAATAAATAGGTTTTGGCAAATATCCTAGAGAAAATAGGAAAAAAACATTTATTTACATTTACATTAAAATCTTCAGTACATTTTCACACTACAATAATTACGGAATCATGTTCAGCATACCTGAAAATATAAAGAAACATAGCTGTTAATGTGTCAAACCTCACCCAATCTTTGAAGAAGCAATTAATGACATGCTATTAAAAGGTAAAAATATCGCTTTTTAAAAAAATAAGTCGTTTCGTAGCTTAAAATCCTAACTTCTAAGGGTCAAAACGAGTACGATTTTTGGATTCAGCGCACGAAAATGCTTTAAAAAATCATAGTGGCTTTCATGAGACATTTCGACCTCAAAAGTTTGTTAATCAGTGTAATTGATGTTATATCAGAATGACTGTGTGTAAAAGGATAATTAAGTAATTAATTGTTGGTAAGAAGAAGAAGAAGAAGACAACAAAATGCACGTTAACATATTTTATGATTTAAAACTGCAGACGTGACTGATTTCACGTTTAAGTTTTTGTAAGGGCAAGAGGTATAACCAAGGCCCTTCAAGGGCCGTTGGTTTGCTACGCTCTTTGAATTTACAATGAAGGGAAATTAGAGCATCAAGGTTCAAGCTTTTGAAACCAGCCGGTACCTCCTGTTATGCGACAATGCATTGAGGCCGATAACTCGACCTCAAATGTTGCCTTCGTATCATATGAGAGCCCTTCTAAATCGAAATGTTTCGACATTGACTTTTGCGATTCGTGCTACCATTGGCCCATTGGCCCTAATTTCATTACAAGTTTCGAATTCATTACCAAAATTTCGTAACGCATTTGAAAGTTCACCGGTACTTTCGGTACTGGTAGCTCATAAATCATGCGTTCGATTTTCATTATTGCTAGTGCAAAGAAACAGACTAACTTACATAGAGGCTTAATGAATTTTAATTTTATAATCTTATATATATTTCAAAAAGTATTTCATTGCGAAAACATATTAGAGAAATGATAGTTCTTAAGAAAGAGACAGTTTCTTAAGAAATTGTCCTTGGCATAGAGTCTTCAGATAACCCTTCTTAGTACGACTCAAGTTATTTTAGCTTCGCCATGTGAATTTAATAGCTTTTTTACTATGTCAAATGCTCGATAATTGCGTGTTATAACTGCCGTCATTCTAGAAGTTTCGTTCGAGAAACTCCTTGTTTAAGAAAGACATGTCATAAACGACGTAAAAGTGTGTCAGTGGAAAGTGCGAGAGAATCCCGAGAAATCTTTGCGCTAATGCGACGCCGGCGCACACGCTCCCCTGTTTCCACTTTCTAAACTAGCTAGACTGCGTGCAGTTTATAGTTCAGGAACTGTTAGTTGCATGAAAGTTGTCTTATTGACATTTCCTTATAGAGAAACATAATTACCGTACCTATACAAACGTTCACTTAGAAACCTCGCGGTACTTTAAGGCTTTATCGACCTATCGTAACGTTTTCATTGTTTGTAAAGCCAGTTTCAAATCAGGTACGAGTATAATTCTTTGTTCTTAAGCTACATTATGTTCTTCTTTTTGTACTTATAGGCTTCTGTATCATTAATCTTATCTCGTCCTTGCACTACCATAAGTTTCATGATTCTACACTGCATATCGGAAAATATTTTTTGAAAAGAAGGCGTCAGTCTTCATTAGTCTGGCAGCGATTGACATCGAAGGTCGTAATCAGGTGGTCGTTATCGAAAGTACCAGTTCCTCAGCAAGTCTTTTGTTAAGTATTAATGCAGGCTGTCATTATCGTATCGCCTTATATGGACCTAACGAGTTAATAATCAGACAGATAGTTTGTCAATTCAGAAATATTAATATCTTGTTTACGATCAAGTAAAGGTGCAAAAAGCTAAAAACGCGTTTCAATTCAAAATATAAATTACGCAAAAAGAATTTAAAGAATACAATTAAAAGGACATTTAGAGTAGATATTTTTAAAACTTCGTCAAATAGTTAAGGTGTACCTATCTATTTTTACTACTGGCTATGCAATAAATCCTTTTAAATATTTCAAGGGACAGATTCCTCTGATATCTTTACTTTCGTACGCAATATTTATGAATTTTGCCGTCTTAATATTCTAGTTTAAAATCATCAGATTCGTTTACTTATTCGTTTCGTATACTTAGGTAAAATACATTTTCTTTCAATATGTCTAAGTGTAAAATAAAACAATTTGTCGTATGCTTCCTACTTGACTTATCTGTTTGTTTACTAATAAATTATAAGTGACACTTGAATTATACGTAGTAAGTCAAGTGTGACTATAAGGGCTTCAAATGTCATACATTAGACTCAAGCGTATTAAACTCGTATGTGTTAAACAGGTAACAAACGCGATTACTTTAATAATACTTACACCCAAATTTTATTTTTAAATTATTTGCAACATGATAATTGTCATTACGTATATTTTGTTTACAGTGAGTGAAATCGATCAGTACTTATGGATGGTAGGTGGATCAGCGGGCGCGCTCGCGCTAACGGGCGTCGCAGCCGCTTCGGCCTTCTACCTCAGCACGAGACCGAAGCCCGAAAAGCCTCTTGTTACTCTTCACGAACAGAGCCTGCTAGAGCCCGTGAGTAAATATTTGTAATAGTTTTCTTTTTTGACTTTAATATACGTAGCTTTTAAAGCATCATGTTAAATATGTTATGTGAGAGCTTGCCACAAATAGAGGAAGACTAATGTACGCCGTGTCCCTAACAGTAACTGATACCTACTAACAAAGGAGTAAAAATTATAAAAAAATGAATGAGAAAATGATTAAAATTAAGAAAGATTTTTTATAATTTAGGTTCATAATAAGCAATTGATTGAGATAGAGGAGGTAGGGTTCAAGGTAGGGGAAGAGTGCATGCTGCATTCCCACAGCTGCTGGGCGCACTCGAGTGGCCACGTTACCCCTCTCTCACACAAGACTACCTTGAAATGTACTGCATTTCCTACTTTATCGTATTTCCCCAATGTACGTACGTGTTTCGGTAGTGAGTGAGACATGCCAAAGCCCATTCCCATCCCAATCCTATTCATTGCTAAGTGGTATTTTTGAGAAGTGGTCATGATGCGACTAAACGTCCCAGAATATCGAAGTCATAATCATTTTGGTGGACTGAGTCACTTTTGCCTTTCTAGGCGGTGCTTTACCAGAACGACGCCACTCCATCGACTCCCTTTTGGAAAGGAGATCATACTAAAGAACCATAGTTTCATACCAACTAACATAGACGCCAAAAAATCGTTTCTTTTTCTCTGAAAGGCACGCTACTCGTTCACTTCGTTGCACGCTTTAAATAAGTTTTGGCACCCACCTCGCACTGAGTTTATTCATATGAACATGTTGATGAAAAATCCTAAGGACTGTAGTTTTTGAAAGCCCTGTCCTTGCTGCTATTTCTTTCATCTTTTCCCCTTGGTCGTCAGAACTTCTTCTTCCACTAATTTGATGTTGTTTGGAGTGAGTGCCTCAACGCGTCGACCGGAGCGAGGTTCGTCGTCGATGGACTCTCCTCCTAAACGAAATTGCTTACACCAATCTTTGACGTGGAAAATGATGGTGAAGAATCCTCGTACTCGTTATCCAACATTTGTTTGATATCGGTCGGGCTAACATCTTCCTATGTAAGAAACTTAATCAAGGAACGATGTTCCAGTTTTTTAAATGTTTTAAAGATTTTTCGATTCCCTATTCTAAGAGTCGAGGAATCAAAACTAATGAGGGTTGAACTCTAAAAATTATTCACGAATTAGAAGGATAAATGACAATTACGGTGACGTGTAATTTGTTTTTTTTTTAGTCATCTAAAAATATGTCAGACCAGAAACTTTGGACCTCACTGGTAGGTGTACAAGTATGGATGTAAGCAGGGTCATTTTGTTCTTCATAATTCTTAGACTACGAGACTGTTTTCATATTTGTTTTGTCTAACAGGAATCTTGAGAAATAAGACAATATACAACAAACACAACGCCTACTTATAATTGCATAGCAATTGCAACTCATTGGCTATTTGATTTCAAGTTTTATCAATTTTCATCTCTTGTCCACATTTTACATTTCTTTTTACTAATAAGGCCTAAAAGGATTTATATCTAACACTGATGTTTCCCGAAATTTACTTGCTTTTAAAATTTGATTAACATATTAATGTAAAAAATATATTAATAGAGAGGTTCAATTGGGTAATTTGACACGGTGATTATTACAATACTAACTTTAATGGGGTTGATTCTTAAAGATATTTTTTGTGATACTATATCGTCTTTACGGATTCTTCTTTATCCGAGTTTAGTAATAAAAAGTGTCTCGGATATCTTACTTATACTCAAAAAAACATTGTATTCACACTGATTATCGGTTTGTTTTCTCTTCAAATATAATTTAGTTTCACCAACAAACACTGGGAAATATTAGTCATCGATACTAATTAGACAGCAGAAGAATTTATGTTAGGTGTATATAGATAAAGCGTTAAAGAAGTGGACAAATTTAATACCCGTTTATCCTGATTTGGGCGAGTTCATAACCGATAAGGTTAAGACTTTGTTTCGATTCTTTAAATGAAGGTAAGGTTAATGATCGATAACAGTTTGAATCTAAAACTACCCGATTTGATAAAAAATTGTGTACCTAAGTGGTTTTATGGAATGAAAGACAATAGGTTAATATCCAAATCATAACAATCTAGCAAAGTTACAAATACGTTACTACTCAAAATAGAAATTATGACGAAAGGGAACTCCTTTATGCCACAGTATCAAAGATCAAGTTGTGCTAATCCAAACTGCTACGGCTTTAGAGTTGGCAGAGCGCATCTTCGAGCGGTATTTTTAACTCATTGTACCACGAGCAGCTCTGCCCGCTGCTCTTCTGTCAGTGTCTATATGTATCTAGCGAAAGTGACGTGAATTCGTAACACTCGAATCACCCCCAAGTAATAAACTTCTAAATTTGCGCGTCAGCCATGTGCAACAAAATCATTTAATCAACAAAGGGACACACTTCTATTAAGTGGGACTAGTGAAATGCAAAATTATGTCGCAAATTTTATTGGCTACAGGATGATGATGATTGCGCAATGTAAAGTAGCTTTCTAAAGCAAAGTTTGAAATTGGTGCATTTTAGTTGTGATAATTTAGTTGTGAGAATGGCTTGCTGTGACTGCTGCATCGGAGTTTCTCCGATTCGACCTCCAATAAACCTGAACGATCAATCGGAGTCTCTCAGAGTAAGTAATACATACTTCGATGTAGTCAAAGAAACAACCGACAATAAATATGCAAGGTTGCGAGATTACAACTTAAAGCATTTTAAACGATGCCTACCGCTGTGCCATTAACATCGACAGAACAATTATAAATAATGACAAACATTGATGGTTATTTAAATAAATTTATTGATAAGAGTTAATTGAATGACAGTAATACAATGACAAAAGGAGCGGCTGTAGATTTTAGAGGTTTATGTAAACAAGGTAATAAAGTTAATTTGTGTACCGTGTTTAAATCTGAAACATTGTAACGTTATTCACCCGTGCCCGTGCGATAGTTGGCACTGCTCCGTAACATTTAGATTCCAACATTCAAAGATGCGTTGTCGAAGATTCGTGGGTTAGGTACCAATTAGAAATAGATGCGAACTCTTCTAGATCTCACTGTACTCCAATTTATCAATACCATACCTATATCGCTTCACTGTTGCACATCGGCGTCGCTCAAGGCCCGCTGCTACTCTACATGGTTGTCCGCTCTACTCATCCAGTCACCACCGGCAATCATCACTAGCTCTAATCAAAATCCCTCTTTTACTGAACGGCACATCACAATACTTAACTCTTAATTCTTTGTGCACACACTGACATAAAGTTGTTGAAATTAAAAATTGTTTAAAGAACAAGTCAATAAAAATTAAATGTTATTCTAGAACACACTTTTTTTCCAAATTGGTAATAAATACGTAGTGGATTCCATCAGAAGAAATACAATTAAAAAAAACTAATAAATGCCCTGTGTTCGAGACATTAATAAATAATAAAATTTATTGTAAGACTCCTATCATAAAGTTATAAATAACTTACGTTATTCACACATCAATAAACTTTCCGATGTGCAGTTCGTAAAATCCTATTGATCATCTGCTAGTGCTAACCTTTGCTCTTATATATTATTCTTCAACACATTTCGCAAACGAATATAAACTTCTTCAACATGATTGATGATTATCAACAATAATAATAAATTAAACCTTCTATACGGTGTATGTATTGGTTTGCATCGTGAACTGCCGCTGAAATCTTTCCGCTTGTTGTAGCTGGCGTACATTTGTTTTTATGTTAAGCTAGTAATACAGATATAGGTGCCGATTTGACTACATATGGGTACTTCATTTAGGTTTTGATTTCATACATGTCTAAGTACAAGCAGAAATAAAGCTTCAACTTTC
Source organism: Sesia apiformis (assembly GCA_914767545.1). Classification (NCBI taxonomy): domain Eukaryota; kingdom Metazoa; phylum Arthropoda; class Insecta; order Lepidoptera; family Sesiidae; genus Sesia; species Sesia apiformis. Next base: position 10,801,512 of record OU611963.1, on the reverse strand, counting down.
TAATAAATTATAGCTGCAGCAATACAATGTGAACGTAAAGGTATACGAACCAATGGCCATAGTATTAACGGTAAAGCATTGTAACTGGAAAAAGGGTATTTACACATTGTTGCATAAATTGTTAAATAATAATGAATAGAATTATCTGCACATGTTGTCTAATGAAACTTCGTGTTTATCTAAGTTGTCAATCGAAACATATTGTAAATGAAAAATATCGCAATTTCAAATCAAGTACTTATGAAAAGTAAGTAATTAATGCGTATAAAGTACATAACCAACAGCAGTTCCATATTTTACTTAGCGGCAGTCGACCACGTCTAAAAGTGTTATCGATTCCGAGACATGAAGAGCCTCAACAAGTTCTAGCTAATAACGCTATTCAAATTGGTTTTCCCATAAATTGAGATTAACTGGTGACATGTGTGTTTTACGATTACACCCACTATGACCTAGCGACAAATAAAATGTAACAAAAATGCCAAATTTTATTTAAAAAGCCGCCATACGTCACGTATGTTTTTATGTTTTGGCAAACAATCCAGACGAGTCACGAGAACTTATGAAAACACATAGATACTTACTTTAAAAATGAAATTATATTAGAAAAAATAAAAATTTGTTGAAGGTGTGTCGTTTTTGTTCTTTTATCTTATGTTGTCTTCAATACTGCCTTTGGTACAATCCTTTTAGAATTGATTTTTAGAACTTTTGATGCATTTTATAGCAGATTAGTTTTCTGGGTCGTTTAACTTAATATATTTTAACTTGTTGAAATACATCTTAATTGAATGTCAATTAAAAAAATATAGTAGTTTTCATATTTAAATATAATAATTTATGCTTATTTAGATGTATATAATTTAGATGTATGTAAATAAACCGAGGAATGTGCTGCGACTCATATAAAATAATGGTTTCCGGGCGTTTAGAAAGTAAATTATGTACTATGATTTTATATCAAGGAATAAATGAATAAAAATAAATAATTTCCTATTTTCCTACGATGATATACATAACAATTTTCTTATTATATACAATAAATAATGTATGGTTGATGATTTAGGGACATTTATCAAATTTATTTTCGAACTACATTCACTTCCTTTGCTTTATTATTATTACAGATTTCTTTTGTATTCTTTAAATTTAATTGAAATCTTCAAATGTGCTTTTGAAGATTTTGTTAAATCAGTAAAGTCGTTGAGCAGAGTTGCTTCACGAAAAAGCAATTAAATGGCAATAACTATATCGTGTTGATGTAATCCAATTTGTTTGAATTGCTCATAAATTTAGTACACTTCTATTTTGAATATAAATGTGTATACATTTGTGTAAACAATCTAATAAATACTTTCAGTGATATGAACACAATAGACCTAATTTTTCTCCCAGTTATCCATCCTATCCTAGTATCCTAGTAGTTATTCTAGTGAAGGACGAGATACCACTATCGGTACCATAAAATCTGTTAATATAATAATTGAAGTGTTAAAACGTGAATAAATGGATTGCCATTTGTCAAATCGATGTTTCTAATTATTTTTTTTATTCATATTTACAAATATTATTACTGAGGTATTAAATTAGAAATAATACATTATCGTTGAATATTACTTATTTTTAAAATTACAGTGACATTTATAAGTAGTAATTCTGTTCTAGTTGGAGAAATACCAAGGTTGAAAAAGTTTTCGCAGCCCTTTGAGACACAGTGATGTGATACGCGTGTTACGAGGAGTTGTAAACCCAGTAAGGCGTTGTCCCGTGACAATTTTGATATCTTGCCAAATTTTACGAGCTGCCATCGTAGGTGACGAGTGATGGACGTCGTTATATGATTAGCTGAAAATTTGTAGTCATTACTTAATTGCACGTATCATGTCTTAGATGTCACTCACCTGTTGATTAGTCATTTGACTACCTACTTGAATATCAGTACTTAATAGATAAGTAAATATGGAAATGTTTAGTAATTAAAAAGATATTCTTTAATATTGTAATGATAAAAGTACAAATGTAATAATTATTACAGCGATACTAAGTAAAGCACAAGACTAAACATTAGACAGAGAAGATTTTTAAAATCATCCAGTTGAAGGGTTTTATTTTTCTTTATAACAAATTTCGCTACTAAACAAGATCGCAATGTTAACGCCTAGGTACTCATTAGGCGGAAATAGGACGCTTGCCAAGAAGGTCTACAATGTCAAGTATTTCGAAGAGATAATATTTTAGTAGTTTAAAAAGATTGCTGAGTTGTCCAGAAATGTCCTTCTCCATGGATTTGCGAGAAGATTAATGGTTCGACACATTTGTTGAAAAACATTTCTTTCGATGTTTATCTTAGATATTTACCTAACCATATAAATTTATATATTTTAGTAGGTGCTAAAGAACTGAATATATAAGATTATAAACTTGTGAATGAATACACAATATAGGTCGTATTGATAATATTATTATAATTGCACTAAAATGAATTGCTCAAAGTCAAATAATCGCACTATATTTCTAACATTAGTAACGGTCTACGCTAGTGACTCCAGAAATAACATGGTCATAGTATGTCACAACATTTCGGTATAAATACTCAGTCGTCGCAAGCAAATTTTTCACTTGGCACCGAGTGACCAATTTCCTCTTGACCTTGTAAAACTCAAGATCAACTCTGATGTTACCCACATTTTGTTTTTCATATCATTTTAATAGAACACAATTTGTAATAACAAAATTAATTCCTATTTTCCATTCAGTTTTAAAAGAAATAATGTTATTTGTAACTGTAGTGACGTTTATATGACTGCTAGGTCTCGTAATACTACTTGAAATTGTTATTGTTAGATAAAAAAGTTAACTCCGAATCAACGCATTCACGTGAAACTTTTGTATCTTTTATAGTAAACATAAATTTTATATGTAGTATAGAAATTTAAAAACAATTTTTTAAAATATGCAACTAACTCCATAATTGAATAACCTTACACTTAATAAGACACTTCGTGTTTACTCTTATGATATAACATTTTGAGAAACAATTTCATTATTTACGCTCTACCAGTATCTATCAATTTAATTTTTCTCCCACTTACTATGACTTATTCTTTTTTCCATCTAACATTGTATTACAATGATATACCGTAACGTGTAAGAGTGCTTCACACTTAACACCTGAAGTTATGATGCGGAGTTTGTGAGTCAAATATGTCTTTAGGTTAACGGAGAGTTATTTATCTATGCTTTTAGTGACACTGTGTTGTTTTTGAGAAGTCACTATACAGTGTACACTATTCATACGCAATTGTCACTATTCATACGAATATTGTATAGTACACATAAACATATGTAAGTAGGTCACTAGTTCTTCAGGATATGTGACAATTTATACCATTATAAGAAATCTGTGTATAACCGGTGTTTCTCCTCTGTTGGATATAGGCACACAAGCCACACTAAGTGTTCTGCTGTTCTCATTGTATGGATTTTAATGTGGCTACAAGAAAACTTTATCTCTTGTATCATTAACACAATAAATCATTTTTAGAATTTATACGTCCGCTCGGATGAAAACGCGAATGTGTTATTACTAATAATAAAATATGTAGTCATAAGTTTTATCTGCTTTAATAACAGTCCGTGTAATCCTTGTGACAAAGTCTGTAATGCGATTATGGCTGATTGTTGTTCCGTATGTTACAAGGATTCATATGGAACGATGACCCCACAGTGATTGTAATCGCTAAAACAACTGTTTATTCCATTTTACTTGTTGTTAGAACACATATAAACCTCACTTAGTATTATTGGAATGTGCATACTCGCTATTTATATATAGTATATATTTATATTTATATATAGTATATGTTTATCATATAATTGTTTAGGTATGGTAAGAAAGTCATAAACCGAGAAATTTTTCAATCAAATGTCGCTCCCAAAGTCTCTGTAAATTATCAGAAAGGTAATTACAACATTGTCCTTTTCCATTTCAGGGACCTGAAATGGTTCGTGTGTCAAAATTTTACAAAGACGCTAAAAATGGTCGGTTCCTTCGCTATCTTCACGAGGATACGCGCACACTTTACGAAACTTTCCGACGAGGCGTCAAAGAATCAAGTAAGTGCAATTTATTATCAATATCAGTCGATCCACTGCATGGAGCAGGCCACACCTTGCGATGACAAAAGGTTTCGAACGATAAGTCACCAGTAGGATATTTTTTTAATTCACTGGCTAGTCTGTTTCCTCTTCATGTTTTCTCTCATTACCGAGCTAGTGAAACATTGAAGAATCTATATTTATATAAAAATTCAGAAGGTTTAGACGGGGGTTCGAAATCACTATCTAACGAAAAGTCGAGAATCAAAATACCATATCATAATCTACATACCTAGTCTATCACTGTTCTTCATCAATTAATGAATCATACTATATGTAATAATGTAATAAACTACAGTTTAAGGTATCCATAAGCTATATGTACCTATATTTAACTTGCTACTAAAAAAGGTAGAATGGATTGATTATGTATAGCTTGATGACATGATTATTTATGTGAGACTATTATTGCGAGCAAAAAGGAATAAACAATGTTAGAAAGGTATTCGGATGCAGGAATGCATTTCTGAGAATATTTTTAAGAATAGAGCCATCTACCCGTATCTATATTCATGAATGTATATTTAAACATAATCCAGACAGTTGTTCAGGAGTTTATAATCATCAGTAGGAGATGATTAATGTTTATTGTATATTATTGTATATCTATTATTGTTGTATATTATTATTGTATATTATTGTATTGTACATCAATATTATTGTATATCTATCTATGAAAAGCTAATTACTGTGTCAGTTAACTGATACACCACAGGCGACGAGAGAAAGCCGAGGTTAGATATGTTATTGATGAGTGATGACAGAATAGAATCTAAATCTTTCTATGTTTAAAGTTTTAATCTGAAAGAGTGTATTTGTAACTAAACGCTTGAAGCGTCTTGCGATTGAAAGTAATAAATATATCGAGAGTCCACATATTTTTTGGCTGTTAAAGTTAATTATTTGCCTGTAGGGTATGTTCCATTATAAGAACCATTATAAGTACACAAATAGTTATTAGTTTCTCGTATATACCCGATGTACGCTCAAGTGCAACACGTACTCTTGTTGCTTGTAGGTAACCTGTATTCGTTTTATAGCCCGGGGACCGGACGCACCCACAAAGCTATTTCACACACAATTGCAAAACAGGGAGTGCCCCAAGGTGCAATTCTAGGGCTCACCTCACTTCCCTTAACATTTCCGCTCGTTATCGATAAATACGATAATACTCATGTATTACACCTACAATATATTGTTAGCATGTGCAAACTTTATTTAAGAACTTGTTTATACGGGTACAGTTAAAATAATTATGTAGCACTTGACTCATCGGGACAGTGGAAGTATAATCACAGGGACGAGGTTTTTTAATACTTTCTCATCGTAATGGAATTAAAAATGCAACATTGTCACTTCAATATTCTCTTATTAAATTTAAAAGCTTGAAACATTCGATTTATCTTACTAAATGTTACAAATTAATTTTAAAATAAGGCTTATTAAATGAAAATTTTATGTCTTCACAGATAATGGAAACTGTCTTGGTTGGCGTGAGGGACCAAACAAGCCGTACATGTGGCAAAACTATAATGAGACTTTGCTGCGGGCTAAAAACTTCGGATCCGGCCTTATATGTCAAGGTCTTATTCCTGGGCAGAACACCTTCGTAGGTGAGTGAACAATTTTGTTCCCACGTTTAAGCGTGTTATGTTATAAAGTAATATAAAACACTTACATGCAAAACTTGAATCTCTCAGGCTTTAGTTTCAGTCATAGCATGACAAGTGACATTATTATTTTTTGTTGAAGAAAATATTCCTATTAAAGATTTAACGGATTATTCAACTTGTATATCATTGAATTTATTCAGGTATATATTCACAAAATTGCCCAGAATGGATAATGGCAGAACAAGCTGCCTACTGCTACTCAATGGTCATAGTTCCATTATACGATACTTTAGGAGCGAACGCATGTGCCTTCATCGTTAATCAGAGTAAGTAAATTAATAATATATAAATGTTACATAATAATTCATCTGGAAGTGATTTATATCAATTATAATGTGCCGTAAGTTAAATGATTAACTTTCCTTGCGACGACTGGTCCAATCATATATTACGTAATTATTAAAAATGATTAAAAACCATATCCAAATTCTCTGCTTTTAGCGGTTCTTCCACACCATCAAATCATGAATAAAACTAAACTAATAAAATTATAAATTGTTGTAATTACAGCTGAAATGTCAGTAGTTGTGTGTGAAGACGACAAGAAAGCCAATCTTCTACTCGATCAGTCGCCACGATGCTTGAGGAAATTGATCACAATCAGAGAGGTGTCTCCGTCAACGCATCAGAGGGCGAAGAGTCGGGGCGTTGAAATCGTAAGGTTCAGTGACGTCGAGGTTCAAGGAGCACACAAGGATCATCCCTGTGTTGTAAGTGTTGAATATGGTTTTGTAACATAGAAATTAGCAATAAAGAAAATCAGTTAAATAGTAACAAGTTCAATGGTCACAAAAATAAACGAGACCTACTCATTAGCAGGAATCAAGTGAATATGATAATAGTACAGCTGAGTGCGTAATGCTGTGTATATATTGATTTATTACTATAATCTAATGTAAATTTCCAGTGTCAGTAAATTATCGTTACTAAGTAAATATTCATGTAAATACAAATAGTATCACTTATATTATATTACTTATATTATATATATCACTTATACTTATATCAGCTATTACTATGAGAAGTAATTGCATTCTTGAGATTGTGAAATGCAGTAGTGAATCTTTTGGCTCTTATTGATAATATTCAAACTTTGTTATAAAATAACGATAATCATTCGATTTTCGATATTTTTATAGAAAAATAAAAATTATTAATAAAATTCAAGGCGGTTTCTTTTAATTTCTTCTAGCCACCGAAACCGGAGAACATATGTACAATTTGCTACACATCTGGTACAACAGGCATGCCCAAAGGCGTGATGCTGACGCACGAGAACGTGGTGGCGTCGATGTGCAGCGTCATCATGCAGCTTGGAGAACATCGGCCGTCCAAACATGATATTATGATCTCCTTCCTACCACTCGCCCATATGCTTGAGCGGTGTTGTGAGGTATTATTGATCCTAATATTTAAACAAAGACATATATACCTACATACATATTTAAACACACACACACACACATATACATAACGTCGAGGTAAATAAATAAGATATATTAAAATTTAAATAGATATATATGTGTAAAACGCGAAAATCTCCAATGTTATATTAATCTTAATGTTTTAGAACTTTTATTATAATATGAAACGCACAAAGTTGCGACTTTCACCCATATTAACCATATAACGTCGACCAGATGTCAAGAAACAAATATCCAAAATGACAAATATGTTATATAAATCCCTCAGCGTTCAGTCGCGGTCGGAAATATGAAGATGATCGATCGGCGTTATTTAATTAGTAGTACTATTATTTCACTTATAATCCATCGTTTTAGCAATCGTTATTTACTAATAATAAGTAATTGAGCTGTATAGGTTTCCTTGATTCAACACCAATTCTTCGTGTATATATTTCAATTATAACATTAACACAATTCTCATAATCGTTATTTGATTAGTACTCAATCACAATAATTGTAAGGAATTATACACCATTTATCTCACCTACTTTTATTCGATTAACTATGTATTAAGAATTGATGCGCGCAAAATTGATCATAACCGAATAGATGTATAATTCCACTTAATCATGTCACAGGAAATATTAAAAATAATTTTTATTGATGACATCTTTCCAGAACGCTCTCTATATGGTAGGCGGAGCTGTAGGTTTCTACAGTGGTGACATTCGAAGACTAGGTGATGATCTAAGTGCTTTAAAACCCACGATGATGCCGGCAGTGCCTCGACTTCTGAACAGATTATACGATAAGGCACAAGCGGAAATTTCAAACTCAAAAATCAAGAAGCTACTCTTCAACATGGCGTTGTCAGCTAAGGAGTCAGAGTTAAAAAGGTAGGTTAGGATTAGAAAGATTTAGTAAACTTTCAGTTAGTAATTTTCAAACATTGGAGATGAGCTATTAAATAGGTATTTTAAACGGCTCTCAACGCAACGCCGGAATCTATCACTGGGTAGAACTCTATAGTCCAAAAATTCTCTCCACTGATCGCCACTATTACTTCAAGATTGTGCGTGAAGCAATTAAAAGCAAATTTAAATTTAAATGGAGAAGATGGATACAAATCGTCCTCGACATGGGATCTAGTGATTAATAAATTTAATAAAAAAATTCGTCTGAGACTAGTTCTGGTATTGTGAGTGTTGTATACCGCAACTTCGGGACTGTGAAGACCAAATGCGAATAGTTGATGCAACTCTCGATGTGGAATTACCCGCCTCTTCAGTCACTTCGTGGCCATGGCTGGTGCAACGCAACCGAAACATCGAATAAAATAAATAAGGTAAACATGCGCGTTGCGACCCGTTTAAATAGATAAATAATGAAATGGTGTTTGCAAACAATAGAAGTTTCTTTAATGTCAATAAGTCTTAAAAGTCAATACTTAAAATGCGCAACTACCTTACGGAATTTCGAAAACTGATTTTTTTACTTCCAACTAAGTAGAAAGATGAAAGCTATGACAAGCAGTTTGGAAGCAGTAGTAAATCCACGATTTATGCATTTTTCAATATATAAATGTGAATGACTATTTTGCGTGACTTTTCCTAAGTTTAGTTTTCATTCAGCACCCCACGGTGTACTAGGGAACATCCTTTAGATTGGTTGTTCCCGTAACAGACGTGCAGATTATTATCGTACTATACAATAATTGTACTCACTACTGAAAATCTACAAACCAGTTGATTACTATTAACGAGATGTTTGTTACACCTCCGGCGGCTGGTTCTGCATTGTGCTATGTCGGCCTGTATATAGTTTTCTCCGCAGTGGTGATACATGTGGTAGGGTCAGTGACACAGCTACTATACGTCTTATAATGATGTACACTCAGTATGAATGAGTCTTTAGCAATCTCACTTTCCTCCAAAAACTGGAAAGTTTTCGTATTATATGTATCAGAAGAGAGACCAAGGAGAATCCACCTCGACTCTCATTCGTGAAATTGTGCGTTCAAGTAATCGGCCTGTACAATCAAGTGTTTACTTAAAGTACGGGTTTTCAAAATTATCACTAATTTGACGGTGAAGGGAACATCGTGAGGAAATCCGCATGCTCGATAATCAAAATCTAAAGCATGACTATTTACCAATCCGGTCTGGAGCTGTGTGGTGGATTATGGCCTGAAACCATAATGTTGATTTATTAGGGGAGGCCTGGGCACTGCAGTAAGAAGTTAAGATATTAATGATCACATTATTATTACAGGGGCATAATTCGTGGTGATTCTGTTTGGGATAAGCTGGTGTTCCGCAAGGTGCGCGAGGGCATGGGCGGGCGGCTGCGCATCGTGGTGGTCGGCTCTGCGCCGCTAGCTGGAAACGTCCTCACTTTTGCAAGATGCGCCCTCGGCTGTCTGGTAAATATTAGTCAAAGTATAATATTTAGTGTAATCAAAGTATAATTCACAACCCGTAGTTTGATCTGAGAAATCTTACAGAGATATTTTGCACATAGTTCGGAAGCATTTTTTTTCATTTTTCATATTAGTGAGCGAAATATAAAACCTAGGTGATAAAAGTCCAACCGTTAGTTAAAGGATGAAGATATGAGGGAAACTAGGTAATTTGTGTAAAAATAATGACTGCAAATGTAGTACCCGTACTACAGTACCCGGCGATATATACGGCATTCGAGAACCAGATCTTGCATGATGACATTTAATTATATTTAGTTCTATATATTAACATACATGACCCCGAATGGCGGATAAATCATTGTAAACTGTCGACTGTCTCTCTCTCATTTATGATATACCATATACATATATCGTTGAGTACAGTGTGATCCGGAAATATAACAATATTTTCGTAGAAAACAGCACAATGTCATCACATGAAACCAGAAAGAAGAACAGAAAATCTCGGGTTAAACCCAACATGACAACAGTGGAAATATCCTGAAATGGATAGAGCTTGAATCATTTTAAATTAAAATATATCTACGATTCCATTTGAAATATCAAGTAAACTTAAAACCTCACACAATTTTCATTCCTGTTCAAGAACTTTCAAAACAAACAAATCTAGAGATTATATTCGTTCTTGACATTTTGAAACAACACGAAGGCCGGATAATAATATTCCCGAAATATCATTGCACCTTCTACAACGTCATTATACGAGTTTGCTGAAGTATTTATGGCTAGTTGCACTATTTGTTACTACTAAAGTAACTTAAGTTAAGTACTGCAGTTTCTTATAATATTTTAAGTGTTTCATGACCTACCTATTTTAATTTGCTTCTTTTCGATAAGACGACTGAAGACATTGAAGTAGTGGCTATGTTTACTTACGAACGGTGGTCGTTTGGGGTATCAATTTACATTCCTGAAGTTTGAACCCTCGAAACACTGAGTTGCGGTAACTATTCAATTATCATTAGCTTGGCGTTGAAGGAAATTATTCTGGGGGAATTAACTTGCTCGGGAACCACAAAAAAAAATAGGTTTTGTGTATTATTGACCAATCCGCACTGAGTTGCGTAGTCGATTATGATCTAAAACTCTCCCTCCCTATTGTAAGAAGAGTGCCTTGAAGTAGGACGTATAAGCTGTTACTGAAATTGTAGACAATAGGTACTTCATGTTCCCTGATTTCTATTTTACAATACAATACGGGTGAATATCAATCGTAATAATTCTAGTCACCTCTTTCTTTTCATCAGTATCGTTCATCTTTTGTTATTGTGAAGTAATTAATAATACCATAACTATCATTGTATAAAAGGCAAGTATTCAAGTTAAACCCTAATTACTCTTTTGGAGGATTTCGGACGAAATTCCTGGCAAGAATATGTCATTAACTTCATCTAATGAGTGATGATAACATTAAACACTTCATCTATTTGTTGTTAGGCGTAGTAAATCTGTTATAAGTATCTTTATTGCTTTGACATGAGCGATAGGTAAATCAGGTCTAATTGGTTTATTTCACCAATTTAGACCTTTAGGCGAAATTGGCGGCTACAACGATAATGATAATCTGTGAAGACGCAGGTACTATGAGATACATAATGTCAAATTTGATGTTATCCAAACAATATTTTATTACAATAAACAATATTACAATATCCAAACAATAAACAACATAGCTTCATAGTTACTTCGGAGTATGTATACCTACATATTTATTGCAACTTCTGGCCTTTCCAACTAATTTGAACTGGTATAATTTCTTTTCTGCATTTCAATAGACGGTTTGAAAATACAAATCGAAATCGAAATCGAATTGAGCATTGATTTATTGATTATTTGAATTTTAAATTTATATATAATATATATATATTTATATATATATATATATATATATATATATATATATATATATACATATTTATAAATAAATATTTTTTTTATAATTTGTTTCAGATAGTAGAAGGCTACGGTCAGACGGAGTGCACTGCGCCGGTGACTCTAACAGTTCAGGGCGATCACGTGCCTGAACACGTCGGGCCTCCCGTCGCTTGTTGCAAAGTGAAGGTAAAGGTTTTGAAAGGTTTTAACTACACGTATATTTATCTGTATTTGGTAGATCGGGGGGTAAATAATAGCATGATATCGTTTCACAGCAAACTAATAAAGATAAGCGATAGTCATAGCGATTGAGTTTGATGGCTCATCTAACATTGAGGGGTCTATTCAATAGATAGATACAGGAACAAATACAAAAGCGAGATGGATACAGTGAGGCCATTTCTTATCTTATCAATTGGAAAGTATAATGGGACAAGGAAAGTCTCTCATCCCACTATATTCCTTAGTCTCTATTCCATCCAATCCTATTTTGCACTATCGAATAGATGTTGGCATCTATTGCGGACGTCCTTGGGGGGCATCATTGACTGTGGACCACCACGTGGACTGTGTGCTCCTCTGACACCTTTCTTAAAGCAAAAGGAGTCTATTAAGAAAATAAATAATCGTAATTACGAGAAAATCAATATCGTATTTTCGTATTGTATGTACGAGTATCGACTCTTATCTATTTTGTATGTGTGTATTCGCATTTGAATTCTTAGCTACCTCTAGTTACGTCTGTATAACAAGTTTCAATTAATTGCGGATTGACTTGCTTGATTAAAAGTTACTGTTAATATCATTGATTTATGCCTTCAAATATTTAATCCCTATTAATATTACACCATGAAAAAGAATACTTTAAAATTAAAGTACCTACTTTTTGATAATGCTCAATATCTAATAAATGAAAAAAATATTAAAATCTTACATGGTGATTAATTTGAAGAGAAATCTATTTAAATAATTAAAATATATCTAATTAGTGGAAAGAAAGTACTGATAATGACGCTAATAATGATACACTTTGTATAAAAGCTAGTGGATGTGCCCGAGATGGAGTACTACGCGTCGCAGGGCCACGGAGAGGTGTGCGTGCAGGGCGCGAACGTGTTCAAGGGCTACTTTAAGGAGCCCGAGAAGACGCGCCAGGCCATCGACGAGGCCGGCTGGCATCACACTGGCGATATCGGCAAGTGGCTGCCGGTACGAAATATATTGTGCTCCCATAATTTTTTCAGTAATTCTTGATGAACACCATATTTTATTATTGGATTGTGTCGTTAGTTGATGGAAAAATATAAATTTAAATATAAAAATATAACTTTAAATATAAAAATATAACTTTATAAATATAAATGTTAATTTTAACTTTTATTTTATTAGTATACGTTTATCATTCTGGGTTAGGTTGGCATGTATCGCTGATGTCCACGGGCAACAGTCTCCACTTACCACTAAGTGTACTGAATGCTTGAGGTTTGCAAATAGAGCAGTTACAAAACGCTAAGTGTTTAATAATCTTACAAGTATTGCTCACAAATAGATCAAAGGCACATGTAAATTGTAATCAACCTGGAACACATATGTGAGATATATGGGAATATGTGTCTTATGCTCACGTAAGAAGACTACTTAAATAAGCCAAAATATAATGATCTAAAATATAAGGATCTTTCGAGAAATAATATACCTTTTCTTTATGGTAAAATAAGCACATTCTTTCTCATTACAGAACGGTACCTTAAAGATTATTGACAGAAGAAAACACATATTCAAACTGTCACAAGGCGAGTACATAGTTCCTGAGAAGATTGAGAACATTTACATAAGGAGTCAGTATGTGGAACAGGTGTTTGTACATGGGGAGTCCTTGAAGGTAAGGAATTCAGGTATCTTTTGTGAATTGGGTTTTAGTTGTAGGTAAATACGAGATTATTTACGTGACAGTAAGGTGATTAGATGATTAGACGTTCATGGCATCTATAACATAAAACAGCGGGAAGCTATACGGACTGAATAACTTGACCACTTCTGAACACGGCAGGCTGCATAAGCAATCACAAAAGTGAGATATGGGAGAATGGGAATGGGAGGGAGATATGGAAGAAAGGGAAAGAGCACGCAAAAGGGAGATATTAATCACAAAAAAATATGTATTAGTGGGCTAGGTCTTACTAGATATAGAATAATTTGGTCTTACTAGACATAGAATAATTCTATTATGTCTTTTTTTATATAAGGTGGCAGAGAATCAGACAATTGGCTTGATGGTAAGCGATGCATGTAATACATGATGAACATTGATGCATCCACAAAAGCTGGGAACGTTTTTACATTTGGAACAAGAAAATATTTCTATCGCTTACTTATATTGTCATTTCTTTATCAATAACGCTCCGAACAATTATTGAAATCGGTCGCAGTGCACCGAATTAATTCCCTTTATTATAGCAAATAAGACTTTCTCGAAGGTTTTTTAAGGCTATTTCTAGAGGTATAGCTACAGGTGCCTCATAAAGTAGGCACCGAATTCGGGAACTTGCCGTTTGTCATTCTAAACTGATGTTGGTATGTATCGCGGATGTCCACGTGCGACAGTATCCACTTACCACCAGATGGGACTGTATGCTCGTATACCGCCTTGTTTCCATAAAAAAGAAATTCAAGTGTCATTTTACCCATTCTAGAAGAGAAGTAAACAGTCACATTTTTGTTCACAGTCGTGCGTGGTCGCGGTAGTGGTGCCAGACGTGGACGTGGTGAAGTGCTGGGCGCTCGAGAACGGCATCAAAGGCACTTTCTCAAATCTCTGCGAGAACGAACGCGTCAAGAAGATCATACTCGATGACATGCTTCAATGGGGCCGCAATGCGGGACTTAAAACTTTCGAACAGGTATGTTAACAAAATTACATTTTTTCTAAATAAAAGGAAGGCGCAGACGAGCATATAGCTTACTTGTTGGTAAGTGGACACTGTCGCCCTGCGACATGCGGGATACATGCCAACATCCGCCCAGAATGACAAACGTTGGCACGTTGGCATATGTAACAAATATTATAATGAAACAAATATTAACAAGTAATATAATGAAAACACCATAATTAATATTATTCTTGATAATTTACCGATACGTGGCCTCCTTGCAATCACTTGTCTGCCTCATCACTTGTCGATCCCGCGCCAGATAACTGTCTTATATGTGCATGTTAATGGCAAAAACTGTTATTGTCAATATAGATATCGCATACAACAGCAGAAAAGTCAATATTTATGGAACATTTACTATTAACACTTACATCCCAGATTCATATATGTTTTATTTATAGGTGAAGGACATATATCTGCACCCGGATCCCTTCTCAGTACAGAACGGACTTCTCACGCCGACGATGAAGGCAAAGAGACCAGAAATTAGGAGCTACTTTAAACCCCAAATAGAAGACATGTACAAACAGCTTGAATAACAATAGCATTCGCTTTATACTCTATAGAGGTTAGACATGTTTGTTGAAGGACACAACACACAAGCCTCATTTATACTAGGACAGCTCGGGAAAAGTAATACGAATTGACTGTAGCAACAAATATTTTACCGATTTGTCAAAAAATAATAATATTGAGATATGTCTTTGTGTAAAAGAGGCTCTTTGATTTCACAATCAATATGTATTGTTTTAATGAGATGGACAGCCATTATTGTTTTTAATGTTTTTACGAATCCCAATCATAAATAAATAAATAGGTAAAAATAAATAGGCGCCTTTTAATCCCCCGTGGGGGTAATAATTGACTTAATTACAGGTACTAACACATTAATATTAATCTTAAATGGGTATAAATCTATAGAAAACATAACATATTATTTTACACGAAAAACACTGTAAAGATATAATATAAAATTCCTAATAAAAACAAAATGTAACAAATTAAAAATTTTAATGAGTATTTTCAGCATATTGTAAAGTTTGGTACATTTTTAAAAGTCCAGATATTGATTGTATATTCGCCGCAACTTTAATATTTTTGTATATATTTACAATTAGCAGAGAAATGGTTTCCAAACAGTATTCTACTTTTCTTTAGAAAAATACTTTTCAAGTTTAGTGACAAAGATTTTGTGACGAATTAACATATAAAAAAATGGGCTGTGGTGAAGAATATGTTTATTCTGTGGCAAATTTACAACTGTGGTAAATATACAGGAACCCATTTGAACAATGTTATAATGTGAAATATAGATTTAAGAGAGCTACTTACAATTATATAAAAGTCTTCGTGCATGATAGGTATTATTTGATATAATTATAAACTCAAAAGTTTCAATGTGACGTTCAATCTGAGTACAGGAACCTTATTGTTGGGTTTTTCCCGGGCGGTCCGATCAATCGGACCAGTGGGAAATTTTAATCCCGTTTGTCCGACTGACCCCGTTCATATTTATTGTACAGTTACATAAGGAAATTCTAAATACTCCCGTGCAAATTTACTATAATGCAGTAACTAAAATGATAGAAGAGAAATAGGAGAAAAAATAAAATAATTAGCTTCACGTTTGTTAGAATTAGAATGCGAGTTAGAATTTAGTTTTGATTTATATCCATGGTAACTTCATGTTTCTATGTATGCGATATACCATTTTCATAATACTAATTTTAATGGTAACTGTACATAATTTAATATCGGACGGAGGAATGGGAATACGAATTCCCATTCGTTAGAGTGGTATGACAAACGAGATTAAAACTTCCTACTGGTCAGATTGATCAGACAATCGGTCGAACCACCGGGAAAAATCCTTATTGTTGGCTATTTATTAAGATTAATGTTCTTAAGATTTTCCAAACTTAAAATTCTGTTTGAACACAAACACTCTGTAACATCCTATTTTTAAGACATAGCAATAAAAAAAATTAATATCTGGAAAACTAGAGCCGATAATGAGGTCCCTTTTCTCTGATAATGTCACAAATGTACCACAAGTATAGTAACAGGTCAGTCAATACTTATGGATAATTAAATACGCTTTTAATAAGGGTCAGTTTTGAATGGTTTTGGATTAGCGTGTTACTGACCGTACATAAAACGCTTTTAGTGGTCCGACTCATTAAAACAATAAAATTATTTTAAGTATATAGGCGTGTGTCGTAATCAAACTCTTTTTACTATCATCCAATCACACTAATGTGTTCGTTGTAATTTAATCACTTCATTTTGCTATCGCTACTACATAAGTTTACTAAAAGACGTACTTTTTTTTCTTTATTTTAAATAATAATTATAGATATATAAAATGATGTCGCAGTCGTCGAAACAAAATTTTATGAAACACAAAACATATGATAGGTAACATTAGATTTGGTTGATCACCATAAATACAACCTTAAAAACACGCACGGATGTATAGAGCGGGGTTTAACCGATTATAAAGTCACTTTGCAGCTCGTAAATAACTTTTTCAATAGGCGACTAGATAGCGCTGATTGCAAAAATAATGTTCTGAAAGAGACCTATTTTTCATATTATTATAAAACATTTTTCAGCCGTGGCGATTATTCTCTATTAAATTATGAAGATATCTAGAAAATGTAGTCGATCGATTAACATACGAGTAAATATGAGTTGAGAAACACATGCGTGTGATTAGCATAGTTCAGTAGACGACGTTGCAACGATTACAGTTTTTTTGCGGGTCATGAACAACTTCTTCATTAGGCGAATAGATAATGCCAACTGCAAAAACAATTTTGTGGAACAATTTCTTGCATATATTTTTTGCAGTTGTCGAGAATAAATATTTAAAGTATCTGACATGCAATATTACATTTGGTTGATCGGTCATCATAAATTCGACTTGAGAAACACGCTTGGATGTGTAAAATAGCTCCGTCGAAGATATTCCGACGATTACAAAGTCTCATTGCAGCTGATAAATAACTTTTTCAAATGGCGACTAGATAACGTCAACTGCAAAAATAACGTTATAGAAGTACCTATTTTTGTTTTTCAGTTAGAACAACAATATTCAACAAAAATATGATTGTGCCTCTATTCAGTTGTTATAAATATCAATCGGTATCGTAGCGACTAAAGAAAACTAATATAGTAGACATATATTTAATTTTTCAGGAGTTTACTTGAGTAGGAGAAGAAACTCTAAATTAAAATGTAAGTAGATCGATTTTTTTGTAAATACTACTTGTATATTTTTCTCAAAGGCAATAAGTAAGAATGTGTTTTTGAGCAGTCAATTAATATTAGAATCACATTTTCGACTGGTTATCGTCTATTAATAAATCAGCAGATAAAGGTAACATGATCAATGACTAATCGATAAATCCATTCATACGCCATCTTGAATAATGTTTATCTTCAAAACTATACATTACCGTCATTGGTTAGAAAATGATAAAACATTTTAGTTGCAATTGATATAAATTCAAACAGATTTATAACAATCAATTTTGATAAACATTAAATCCGTTAAGAAGTTTTTATACGTAAATATTTATGAATAAAAATGCCATAGAAAATGCCAATTAGGTATACAAAAATTGCAGTTTATATAAAATAATATATTGTGACGTCATCTGAGCAATGGGGCCTTATTGTCGGTATGCACTTATTGATTTGGTTAAGATTTTGTAACTTAAAATTTAGTTGTCACAATAACAGTTAATCGTCCACTGTTGGACGTGGGCCTATGCTCATGCCTGCACATGCTCTCCTGCATGAGGGATGTATGGCGCTAAACGAGCTGCACTGGCTAAGCGGGTTGGCGAGTTCATTATTCAATGGTGGTGTAGTTTCACACGGTTTGTGATAGAAGCTTTATTCCTTAGTCGTCTTTTACAACACCCACGGCAAGAGATGTGGTAGAGATTCTAAAGCTGACAGACACACAGCCATGTTTAATATCTATCTAATTCTGTTCTTAGAAAATTTTCTATTTGAATAGAAACGTGTTTTAACATCTAATATATAAGAGAAAACAAAAAAAACAAACATGTTACTTTTTAAAGTTTTCAGAATTCAGTCTAGGAAACTAGAATGAGGTTCTCAGATAATGTCATAATAGATAAGAGTTTAGTACCTAACTACGGAGCAGTCCTAGCGAGAGCAATCATGTGCTTATGAAATTGTATTTATATAATGATTTATGTAGGTGTTCCAGAAGTGAATGGACCTAGTTCTTCAAACGAAATGTAAATCCTGTTGTGATAGTATAATAAATCATTGTACATAGATGGCTTGTTACCGAAGAATTGTAAAAATAATTCGCAAGTAATATACAAGTTGTACGATTCAATTCTTAAAACTTGAACCCATGAATTATGTTTATAATTCATATTGAATTGATATAACGTTTTACATATTTATCTGTAAAAATATATTTTTTTGGAGCTTTGAATTTAGCGTACCTACAAGCACGAATTTATCAAAAACCAAAAAGAAACTATTTTGTTTTGCAAAATCGTCGGAGTTACCAAAATAGGAACTGGTGGGACGCCGTAAGGACGCCGTTGAAATGTCCAGTTCACCAATTCGTTTATTAGCTATCACGCAGACACCGTAACCGTAACCAGAATTAGAAACTTTTTGTCGGGAACTCGAGAGTGCAGTTGAGTTTTGTTTGATGAGTTGTAAAAAGAATGTGGTTTAATAGTGATAATTTATTAAACTTCGAAGTGATTTTTAGGTGCGTAATGTTTCTGATAATCAAATAAAAGCATAGGACTGCGTTTTTCGTGTGCTTCCAAAGAGTCCTCTTCTGTCCTCAGTAAACCTACTATCAATTTACTGTGCGACTCCTGATTTATTTCGACGGGACTGGACATTGACAGGATACGTTTTAGACTTTGAAATTGTTAATACCAAGAAAATTTGGATTTGGGCAGAATGTGTTGACTGCACCATTGCCATATATAAAAAGAAAGAAAAAACACCATTAGCATTATAGCATTCCTTTTAGCATCCACTGCTGAACATGGGCCTCGCGCACTGGTTATGTATAGTTTTAAAACGCCATGCTGGCCAAGAGGGTTAGCGAGTTCACTCTCTCAGAGGTGGTATAGTTCCTTAGAACTTACGATAGCAGATTTTTATAGCCCTTGGTCGCTTTAAGACGCCACGATGGGGCGTGAAGGTGATGGGGTAGTGCTATTCTAAGCCGATCGACTCCACAGGGCACAGGAAACGTGTGTAAACCAGTAATTATTTTCTATTAATGTCTTGCTGAAAAGATTTAAATTTAGAATTGTACCGAGCGGCAAGATAGAAGCAAGAGTGCGAAAATTAACATCACCATCAGTCAATTTGGCGTTCAATTCAATCAATTCAGTCAAATGATAACCATAAAGAATTCGTAAAATTTTCATTTTAATAAACTCATAATCATGAAAGGTATTCATAGATTCAGGATTCGGGAATTAATCGATTGCATCCGTTACATGAAATTAGCTGTTGAAATTCACTTCATTTCATGTATGTTAGATTCTACTTAACTAAGAAATGAAACTAAAGAAAGACCTAGGTCCAATCGAAAGAGTGAATCAAAACACAATACACATAATAATTAGCAGAGATACTCTAAAAAGGTTATAGTGAACAAAATATGGTAATTACATATATTATATCACTACATATACGCGATGGCTAAGCAACATTTACTGTAGAGTAAGTAGAAAATACTCAAACTTTGTGCCGTGCCTTCTATTATAACACGTTTAGTAGTTCAATTAAAATAAATACGGTCACACTTAAATGTAGAGGCAAGACACACGGTGTTTCAGTTACTTATGTTATACTCGTAAGTGCACGTTTGTTGTTAGTTTCTTTTACACAAGGAAATTATCTTAGAAGATAATTATGTAAGATGATGAAGAAATAGGGAAACGTGTCATTTAGTTATTATTTAGGGAAAATAATGGTATTGTCATACCTTACTGTACATTATATGTCATAGAATTTAAATGAAATTAAATAAGAGAAGAATTATTCAATTTTAGTTCATATAATCAAGTAACATAATAGGTGTGTCCTTGTGTAAAAGAAATTTCTTTGTTGTGTATGAATTTGTTTTGCAATTTTATTAGAGGGCAATTCTCATTGAGTTTATGAATATAGCGCAAGTAATGTACTGGGCAGCTGAACACATTTTATTCTAAACTATATCAACTACCACACCCTATAGATGATAATTTTTATAATCTATCATATATGCAATTATTATAGTAATACATGCTTTGACCGAACGTTATATATTAAGTTTCATGTTGTTCGAACCAAAATTTTGTTGTTATTGGTGCAAATAGTACACAATAATTTATTTTTCAATAAAATATAAAATAGTGCACTGGTTTTCATTTCACTCTTTGGTTATTAGAACACGATTTTATTATTAGCTTATGGTGGCGGGAGAGGTCTACTTATATCTATTAATGCACGTATTAAATTAAATTATACAGTTAAGTTTCACGATAATCTTTCCTTTTTAATTTACTCCGTACGTGAGGGTTTGTTAAAACTATTTATTAAGTTAAAATGATCATTGTACAAATTTTAGACAAGTCCAGATCTAGACGACTAACAAGTAATACGAATCTCGAAATTAGATGTGTAACAAAATTGACTAGTTACCGACGTATTCGACGACCACCTAAACGAAATATTTATTCGTTTGTTATCAATTTCGAACGACACCACTGAACCGTGAGTTCCACTAGTTCCATTGCTTAGTTCCATGATGAAACTAGTGTTTTTTTTTAGGTCGGTATCATAACATCTAGATCTCATAATAACCAAATCTACATCACATCGTGAATTGACTAGATGTCAATATGAGTAGATAAACTGGATTGTATTTTATTTTAGGAAGTACAGTTGCGTTGGTATGGAAATGAAATAAAAATGCTTTGGAACAGATGAAATAATAGTACATTGTTACCCTAGGGGTGAAAGTGACTTATTTCAGTCCCGAGACTGGGTTTGGTGCCCGAGGGCAGCGAGGGCGCCAATAGGTCGAGGGACTAAATAAGTCCTGAACCCCTAGGTAAACATTGTGCTTTTCATTACGAATACAAGGAAAGTAAAAATAAAACTACTAATTAGCAAAATAAAAAATGAATGAATTTTATTTCATAAATCAACAACTTTGGTGAGATATTTATTTAAAGTTTATGGTGACATTAGAGCAATTATTTATAATTAGTGAAATGTTTTTTCCGGGTATTTTCATATTTGATATTTTCTGGGATACTTGAGTTTCCGCAGTATCCAGGGATTCTTGGGTGAATAACGCTCACCCTAGGGTGTATTGGGCTATTTTCACTTCGCTCCACAGGCAACTTCGGACCTACTTTCAGAGTGTGAGTAATGAAATATGCATTTATATTGCTTCCGCTCTGTATTGCCTGATTCCTAAATTGTACTTACCCCCTATTGAACAAATTTCAAAATTATCTTTTCACTAAATGGCTTTGTTCATGAATGTTTGGTAGTCATAATGTTTGACAGAAATGGTACCTACATCCGAAAAGAAAATTCTTTTGGTACTTACCTAAGTAAATATTCTTTATAAAATAAATGTTCTTTATTGAACAGTTCTGACTTCAAACAATATATTGTCTGTTTAATGCGACTGATATTTGAAGATGAAGTGGCCAGTATTGACTGTAATAGGAAAGATAACAATAAACACAATGTATCATTTGATATAGTTCACCGTACGTCATATCGAGATGTAGTCAATCTGAAATTTAGACCATTTGAGACCTAGTAAAGTCGAGATACAATCAAATTGAGCTGTAGTCAAATCGAGATCTAGTCATATCGAGATTTGGTCATAATGGCTACCTAAATATTTCGAGAAAGAGCCGTTATGATACCAACCCATTTTTATCTCCTAGTAGGTCCATGGAACTGAAATAAAATAAGTTTATAAAGAAATTTATTCTCAGTGAGCTACGGTACAGTTTTATTAAAAAAAAATGAATGCGTCAGTAAAATACGAGTATACAATTAATATGAGTTTATTTGAAGTTTAACAAACGAAATGATCTATCAAGACAGTGTCAACAATATTTGTCGCCTAGTGGAAACACGATAAGAACACCTATCCAACTAATCAGAACCGCAGGTGAGTCGTCTATCTTTAAGCTCCAATCTTGACGTACAAGGTGGCCAGTCCGTTCACAGTCACTGGACAATTTCAAATTACTTTGGTCAAGTGACAATGGAGACTATTCATAGTTATTAGAAATTATTTCAGATGCAAGGTTACAATAACAATAATGCTATAAATAGGAAAAAACACTTCCGGTAAATAAGGAAGATGCTACGAAGGCCTTAGATGGACCTCGTAATTGCGCGTTACTCAGCTATTTCCATCTTACCGAGGCACGCGAAGATTTATGATGGTAGCAGATATACTTACATAACGTGAAATATACTATACTGACTATAGATGTAGGTAAATCAATGTTGCCTTTAATAAAGAGCCTTAAAAATGGATTTGCCTTTTACAATACCTTATATTATAAGTTATAACTTATCAGTAATAATGATACCCCTTTATATTAATAATACATCTTATACCTAAGTTTACGAGTACCTATGTGACGTGCAGAGCACGGTAATGGTCGGTAACAACTCATTGACTTGAATTAAGATTTTCTAACTTAAAATTTCGTTATTTCAAGATTCTGTTTAAATAAAAACATGCTCTAACATCTGATTTTAAGGTGAAGCAGGAAAAATCATGTGCTTTTTTTAAGATTTGACTAAAATATCTGGGAAACAATAAATAAGGGTTGTTTCCTATGATATTTTCACAACGAAGAGATAGATAAATATATTATATCGTACACCAAAACATGCAGAGCATTACAATCGGCGGCCTTATCGCTAAAGCTATCTTCCAGAAAACCTTATCCGTGTTAATTGCCAATTTACTCTTAGATATATTTGCTCCCTTAAGTTTCTTTCCTCAATGACATTTACTTTTCGTAGCATCTATCAAAACGTGTTGACATTAATTACTTTTCGTGACAAGACAAATCTGAATAAGTTTTATTAGTGGACTTGTACCTACTTTTAAATACTTTTTTAACAAGTAAACACAATGATCGGTGGTCTTGCGTCCATAAACTTGTTTGAAGTAGTTTAAATAAAATCTTATGTACGTTATTATTAGATCACTCAGTTTCGTCGACTCCTACGCACCTTTTAACTTCGCCAACGCAAATATCCAGTTTTTACAGATAGATATCCGTAGCCGTCTTAGCTTTAATGTATTTTTCATATTATCAGCCCACTTTTTTCATAATTTATTCACTGATAATCATTTTTGTCTAATGGCTCATTTACACAAGGAGCATTTCTCGAACGCGAGTTTCTCGAACGTCGGTCAAAAGTTAGTATAAACAACTGTTATCATAATGTGAACAGTTGTAGGCCAGAATTGTATGTAGTTAGGTCACATACGACAATCGTATACAATATTCTCACCCAAACCGTTCGAGAAATTATCCTTATGTAAACGAGTATGGTGTATGGTAAGTATGGTGCCAAAGCAACATAAAGCATGTTCAATGAAAATAGCTATGATGATTGAATCTGACAACTAAGTAACCCCTATCTACTTGTGATAAAAAAAATCCTTGCTCCGATCCCCGGTCGGATAAACATTTCTTTAAATACAATTGTTTGTTTGAGATGAAGAGTTTGTGGTCTTTTTCGTGTTTTCAGAAATGTCTAAATTTGTGTACAGGTAGGTATTCGACTGCTATTCATTCGTTTTTTTAAGGCATAATAAGACTAATTTGAATAATAAAAGTGACCAAGCTTAAATAATTTTAAAAGACTAACGAAAAGAGTAAGTACTCACAAAAATGTTGTGAAACTTCATTATAATATCTATTCAAAGCTAGGTAAATGCAAGTCGAACATAAACATTTGATTACTTCAACTGCTGTTTTAGCAGTCAGTCCACAAGATTATAATTTTTTTTGGCTTTTCATTGAGGTACTCATAGTGGAAATAAAAAACTACACACTGTGGTTATGTGATTCATTTTGTTACGTGTTTCGATAGGGATAGCAAGCAAGCCTCTTTTTGTTGAAGATGTCTGTTGAAGTGTGGAGATGTCTTGTTATTGTAGATACGATAGGTTTTCTTTTCCAATTTTCTATATTTTTTTTATTTTGTCTATTACTTAAAATGTTTATTACTTTTCTTCTTCATATAATAAAAATAGGTATTGACTGCCATCTGCCGGCTAGTAGCGGAAATAAAATACTTTTAAAGTAGTTGTAGGTATATTTTTTCCATACATTATTTGTTGCATTTTTTTTTTTATTGTAATGCGTCATAAAAATGATAATGATTACTCAGTAAAACTAGTTATTATCAACAAATATTTGCAATAAAGAACACCCCGTAATTTGCAATAAAGCCCCTGATAAATATATATACACTTCCATTAAGCAGTTA
Source organism: Sesia apiformis (assembly GCA_914767545.1). Lineage (NCBI taxonomy): Eukaryota > Metazoa > Arthropoda > Insecta > Lepidoptera > Sesiidae > Sesia > Sesia apiformis. Next base: position 10,776,422 of record OU611963.1, on the reverse strand, counting down.
CTGCAATTAATTTTATGTACCTGGTGTGTTAATTTAAAGTTATTGCTAGATTAGTGACGTTGCAAGTAGAGCGCGTTCATTCATATTCACAACGCTGCTCGTTTTTATTTATACCTTAATACCGCTTATCGGCGCATCGTGCCGGAGCATACACTGTTTCTGTTTAGTTCAGTTGGCATACGGGCAGCTTAGTAGCACCTCGTTTGTTACGCGTGCTGCCCTCTACCATCTTGTCGTACTGCCAGTTCTGTCTCCAGTGACCTTGGTGCGTCGGCCCGCGCTGTTCATTGCCCACGAGACGCCAAGACGAGTTATGCTCTTCAAGCACTTACTTCCCTACATAATGCTACCCGGACACAAAAACCCGCGCTCCGGGAGCACTGCCGCGCGTCCCTAACCGCGCAAGCAGGTGGCACTATCATCGATTGTCACCTGTCAAAATGCTGTGACGTGAACAAACCGTGATCCAAACCTCTGTGTATCCAAAATCATAGTGCAATGAAGCTTGTAAAAATGTGGAAGACATTTCGTGACCGACCCGGTGAGTGTTGATGCTATTTGTTGGTGCTATTTTGAGGTTATTTAACGTATGTTTTGATCGCCGGCTACGCGGTGCGTCAAGCGAAGACATGATCGCTTGATAGTCATTATATTACACCAGACAAAGACGTGATCTCTGTACGAATTCTATTAATAGAACTCTGTGGTATGACGGTTAATCAGCAGTTTGCCCGTGGTTCAAGTGCAATTGCTATTTCATATTTTAATATTTCTACTGTCGTTTTTAATTCAGCCAAGATTTTCATGTTAACACGACGAATAGTTACACAAGTAATGTGCATTCATAGTCAATAAAAACAGGCAGCGACGGACATTCTATACCACAAGAACCATGTTTAGTTAATTATCAGCGTAGGTAATTATTGTTAGTGCAAATATTGCATAGATAAATCCAAATGATGCAAAGCATTTTTAAAAATTACATATTTTTAAGTAGACGATCTAACCAGGCAAGTGTAAATACTTACTTAGTATTTAAAAAAATAGATTTTAATTCTTTGTACCCGCCACAAATGAGTTAAAACAAAAACTAGCCTACCTATCTCAGATTCATAAATCCCCCTATCAAGAGTGAGTAAGACACACGATCCATTTAAACGTATTAGAAAATTTACCCTCACATGATTTTCTAGCCAGTCTAAATTAAAAGTCAAATTTATACCTTCTTCTGATTGTTTTTAATAGATTACGAGGAGATATGTTTAGTCAACAACGCCAAATATTTTTTTATCATTGATAACAATCACGAAAAACATGCTTAAATTACGCGTTAGGTTTAAGGAACTTCCATATCTTCATTTAATTAGGTACAGATAAATCTCTGAAAGGCATGTTTATATAATTAAAAATTTTAATTAATTATTTATAAATAATAAAAATAATTTAAAAAAAATACAAAAATAACAGTTCATGCCAGCTATACTACATCCGCATATGGATGCTTCATCAGATATGTGTAGATCGTACTTAAATTCAAGGTTTTTCTTTGTAATTGTGTACTTCCTATCCACTCGCCGTAGATAAAATAAAAGGCTTACATTATCTAATTTTGGTAAAACACTTGCAGATTTTTATTACGAGATATCGGTCCTATCATGTGAGATCGATTTTCATTTATCTTGACGTCACATTTATTTGGCGGCTTATAAAATACAATGATAACAATATTACGAGTTGAATTATCAACTTACACTGTCACTTTATTAAACTGTGATTTATCTGTTTTTGTTCCTCTAAAATTATATCACTTCATTTCCTTCCTACTGAGATGATATTATATTGGAGACTATGAGGGAAGGCCTAAAATTAAGAAACGCTACATATCAAATTAATAAAACCCCATCTTCACATGAAATTGTAGTAAGGAGAAGAGATATAAACAAATTATTTTAGGCAATCTTAGATCAACAGCAACAAATTCTCTGCTAGGTTGGTAATTTGTTCACAACTTTACATTTTAGTAGCCGGAATAAGTAATTATACTCAGCCCAAGTAATCCAAAACACTTTAGAGATGCGTAAAGATGTTTCTTTTCACAGTTTGAAGTAAAAGATAAGGCAAAGATCTTTCTTATGGTAAAAGTAAATGTCAGTTCTTTAGTATTTATATATACATAATTATATTATGTAGTCCAAAAACACACTGGGAATACCTAAAGGTGTTTCTTTTGCACTGTTTGAAGTAAAAGATAAGATTAAGGTAAAATTAAGTGTTAGTTTTTTTAGACTACTAAACAATTTGTGGCATATTATCTTATTGACCTGCACCTTATATTTTCCTAGATATTAGAGTAATCTTAAAAAAAAGAAAGCATAATCCTTATTGCTGTATCTTAAAATCAAATGTTTACAGCATGTCAAAACGTAAATATTAAATGTAAATTAAAATTTAAACGAAATTTTAAGTTAGCAAATCTTAACCAAAGTCCACACCGGTAGTAATGTGCCCTAAAAACTGTGAAACAAACCAAAATCTTACCAAAAGCCTTCTCATAACGGTAAATAAAAATAATTTAACGGACTTTTCAAAATGTGAACAGAAATAAAACAAGTTGAACCTGTGTTGTTTATTTATGGCGCACTGTCCGGTGTCTAGTTGGGTTGCCACTTTGTGGAATATACATATTTCAATGTATTTCATTAAATCGAAAAAATAAATTATAGAACTAACTATGAAGTCAAAGAAATACCAAGTATTTATTTTTAAGACTACTTTCAAACCTCTTTCCAAGGAATAAAGAAAAGGAAAAGGAAAGGAAAAGAAGAACAGAAAAATGTAATATTTAAAATGAAAAAAATGTACCTTCTGTATGTATTTAAGCTTAAATAAAACAATACCTAAGAAAACTAAGATGATGAACAGCATACGAAAATGGAAGAAAAAAAAGATGAATCACAATTATTTTGATAATGAATCTTAATTCTTTTCTGTGTTGTCTTTCTGAAATATTATCCGCTGTAAGTACTCACAAATGTTATGCCAGCGATAATTTCAGTAGAACATAAACAAAGATGTCATGATGAGAATGCAAGGTCAGTTGACCACTTTCAGCTCGTCCTAGTTAGCTGCAATTACAAAACACAATGTGGAAATCTATTTCTGATTATCACGAAGTTTATTGTAAACTATTTACAACCACAATTTTCATCAAACAACGATTCGCTAAATCTTGAATTATTTAACAGGAAGATGAATTGGTGAAACAACAAACAAACCAAACGTAATACCAATCGAAACCAATTTAATAAATCTGCAGGTGAAGCAACAGATAAACAAGTAGACTTTCATTATTGGAATAAATTTTAGAATTGGATAATATACACTGATAATTAACAGACAAGGAATAATTTACATAATGATACCGTCTAATGTTGTTAAACAAATGAATACTCTTCATGAAATCATAAATTATTTTGTGACTTTGATTAATTTAACTTAGAAAGAGATATTATTGTACGTATTAGTACTTTTTTATAGAATAGATGGCAGACCAGCGGGCGGGCCATGTAAGTGGTAAGTACATGATGGTACGTGATCACCACCGCCCATGGATTCCTGCCACACCAGGGGGCTTGCGGGTGCGCTGCCTACCTTGCAGAATCATATTCACAGCGCTCTTGAAGAGCACTTGAAGAGCATGTCGTAGTGTAACGGAAATACCTGAGCTGGCAGTTCATTCTACAACTCTCGGGTTCGCGGTATAAAGCACTGTATTTCACCGCACTGTACACAGCGACTCTATGTCAAGGAAGTGCGGATGAACCGTACGACGATAACGAGTAGTGTGGTGCTAAAAACCCGAAGTTTTTTTTATAGAATAGATAACAGTTGACATGCAAGTTGAACAGTTCTTCCATTCCCCATTATATAGGCGGTAGAAATCGCAGAGATGCAACATCTCTTCGGATGCTGAGCGATTCTAAACCATTTTTCCTAGATATTGAGGCTTTTGTCTTTTGCTTTATCTTAAGTATCTGACGTTTGAGTATGTTTCTATATTAAGAATTTTGAAGCAAAGAAACTGTAATTTAGAAAATTTTAAGCAATGACAATATATAATACCGACATATCTTATATATCATGTCTTGATATGTTAATATGAGATACATTAACATGAGATATTTTTCCTTAATAAATGTTGCGTTTATTTTAAGCTTATAAATTAAATATCTAATAATTTCAGATTACCTCTTAAGGTCGGAAGTTATTATTTCCACAGCCTTGATTTGATATTGGTTTTATAAATAGTTGAATATTCTCAATGGTTATCAAGGTTTGTTGATAAAGGGTGCTGAAGCGTTAAAATTAAACTGTTTCGATTGTTTACGAATATTTTTATCAGAGCGTTTTCTGAAAATGGGATAATAATAAATGATTTCTATTTAACGTGGCATTAAGTTCAATCGATATTTTAACATATTGCGTTTAAGTTAGTCTTCAGTTTAGTTTAAGTAAATCTAGATGTTATCTGAGAGGATATAAATAATAAATAACAATTTACACATACATTGATATATATACCAATATCAGGGTTGTAAAAATCCGATATTTATAATAAATATCAAAATATCCGATATTTGATATCTGATATAACTATATATCAGATATACCTATATCATGTATATAAAAAAGACGCGAATTTCATTATGTAAGTGTTTTTAATGTGTCACAATTGTTAAAGGAACCTCTGAGTTTGATTAATAGACTTATTTATTATAAAAAAAAAATAAGAGTAAAATTAGAGTAACAAAAATGGTCTTTGTGATTAATAATCAGTCTACTTAATCAACATTCAACTAAATTATAATTATTATCTTTAGTGTTGGATCATTGGCAGTGATCATAATTTTTATTTGTGTCAGTATACCAATTTAAAAGCGTGGGATCTGCCAAAATTGTAGTTCGGAGGATTAATATCAATTGATATATATCGATATAAATATCAATTGATATTGAATATCAGCGAACCCTGACCATTATTATTTTAGTTATCATACTATCATATCAGCCTTTGTCTCCACAGCTGGGTATACGTCTATCCCAAGGACTGCCAACACACACGGTCTTCTCCTCTTCTCATCCAGCCACTGCGACCTTCTTCAAGTTGTCAGTCTACCTGACCGGAGAACTTCTCATGCTGCCTTATCCTATTATTATAGTGACTAATGCGGGATGTAAAAATTTCTCTGTATACTAATATGTCAATGGGAAAAAGTCATAACAATATTCATAATTTATTTGAACATGTTAGAGATCATTCCACGCCATGCCATCAACTTATGGGCAATTTTTTCATGTCGTCGCTTCATCTGGTCGAAGGAAGTTCCACACTGCACCACCCGGGGATGTTTTCATATAGATTTTAGAAAATTATAATTTTGGAAACCACAGAACCGGAAACAATGAGGACTTTATTCAAATGTCACAAGATATTCCATTCTATTTGAACTTAAGAAAAATAACTGTTACGGTTACCTTTTTTATTTCTGATTAATTTACTTGTTTGATTAATTGCAAGCGTTTGAGGTATCTGTATTTTTTCCTTAAAAGTTGCAGATGGATCGTTATGGTGCATAATTCGCGCGTGCTTTATACATATATGGATATGATAATGTGTTTCCAATGTTGTAAACCGGCTCCTTTTTCGTTTAATGTATATTGATAATTACTTCATGTAGCTATGGAAAAGCTTTTAAGAATCTATACAAAAATATTATTAATGATAAAATATAATTGACTAATTAGTCGTATCACCAATTAATTAAAAATGACATAGTAACTATTTATCATATCCATTTAATTTTACAAACAGGAACAGCATAAAAATATGTCGATGATGTGACAAAAACTTAAAAAAAAATTGGTACTGAGTTATCAACTGGAGCTCAAAAACATAACTAACTACTCACGGATATATTCGGGAAATCGGGGCTAGAGAAATGGGATCGAAATCAAAATATAAAATTTTTGCTTTGAGTTTGATTCCTATGATATTGTATGAATGAATAATGCATGTATGTAAACTAAATAATGTAATTCTCCACAAGAACACGTGACTTGAGTAAATATCAACCATTCGAGGTATTGTCGTGAATAGAATGGCGAACAGATATTGTAACCTTTAAGTGCGACTACATTTTTATACTTAATTAATGTGCAGTTATAAATAAACGAGGACTAACTAGTTATTTTTATTTCATTTATCACTTACTGAAATGCGTATTATAATAATAAACTATCTTTACCTATACTCAGATATAAAACTACAAGAACAAAACGTTGAGATTAATATCTTCGTATGATAAAATATGATCTTTAAACAAGTATTCATGATTTCACTAAATTACATACTACATGCTTATAAAGACAAATAAATCGGACAAATAAGTGAATTAACAAAGTAAATTTTACCAAAATACGTTATTTTTAGTGTAAACAAATGTTAGCAAAATATGCTCAAACAAAGAATGATGACAAAGATCATTTCATAGATGTTTAAAGAAGAGTAGAAGATCGTTTGTGGTATGGTATTATTAATTGACATAAACTGATATCAAACAGAGAGTATTATGACTTTAGTCCGAGACTAACAATCACGGCCATTAGTTTCAATGTCAGAATAGTAGTGGAGATTTATTTGCGTGAAATTACGTGTTATAAGATTCGTATAATTTCTCTACAAAATAAGTATAATGAACATATAGAAACAAAAATATATAAACATAAATTTATAAAATGGTTTTAATATGTTTTTGCTACACTACACCTTACAATTCAAACTACCAAGGGTAAACTAAACTATCTTCGTAACTCTTTGTGGGCGATTGTAATCTGTTTGTTCCTCAAATACCGACTCTTCATTACATGGATTAAATAATCAATTCATTTTAGCACTTTTTTAACCTATTTCACAATTCAGTATTGATTCATTTACATACTAAGACAATATGCCCAATTTACTTCGATTCTTTACGCAATGATAAGATTTCGAACACGTCGTTATTTGAAATTTCAGTAAGCAAGACCACGGAGTGTTTTAAATTTGTTACGGACCCGGTCATTTACATTCAATCGTTGAATTCGGAAAACTCGATATTATTATGTATCCAACGTCGCTGGCAAATCCTTGATCAATATGAATGAACATAGGCCTGTCGTTGTAGGATTTCGAACAGGACTATAAACCTTAGAAGTGGATTGGTCGATTGGAAATTCAAATTAGGCACGTTTACCCCAACTCTTTGTGTTTGTTAAGTAACGCACGTAGCTTAAGCGGATTGTGAGAATTTTACTTCTACTTTTATTTGATCTAGCGTGCTCTGCGTGTTTAGAAACATTAACTTTAATTCATAGTTCATAATCAAATATTAACTTATTTCAACTTTAAGCGTCAAGTAATTGTAATTAGTGATTGATTGTGCTTATACTAGTTGCAATATGTCTAGCGTTATTGTTATCTAAGACCAGTTCGAAGCATTGAAGACAAATCTTTTTCTCACCACTTGTACAACTTCTTATTTTAGTTTTATTATTACCCTGAATATTTATTAAATACTAACATTGACTTTAACTACTAACACTACTAACATCCTGCACGAAAGTTAATTACAAATTTTATTAGTGGGACTATTAATCACTTGTACATTTCGAAATTGCTATTTGGAAAGATTTTATGCTTAAAAAATTTCCTAGCAATTAAATATTTTGCCACCACACCCATTTATATGTGTACATTGTGGCATTATGCCAATAAAATATCATTTAGTTTATCTACCAACTAAGCACTTCTGGCTTCTAGACAGATTTAGTTCCAATTGAGAAATAAATTTAAATAATTTACTGCTTTGGCTATAGATGAAATTAATAATTACACTTTCTGACTTAATTCTGCACAACGCAACAGCTATTAGCAATTTAGATAAAGTATTTTCCAAGAGGTTTTCATTTAGATTTGCCTGCTAAACGCGTTTTTGATTCGCGATGACCAATCTATCTATAAAGCTACTTTCTATAAAGTCATTCGCATACGTAGTTGTATCCGAATGACTGGTTTCGTCAAACTTGCATATTTCAACGTTGATGACTACCACAAGATAGCCCTGAATCACACACGTGTTGATGATATCAATCCACATATTCTTGTAAGTGTACCTACTCAATTTGCATTAGATTTACTGACGCTATTTAATCCTTATTTTTTTATTTAATCCATACCTCCTGCTTCTTGAATATCCCATTTTACAGTTTTTGTTTTTAGACTTTGATTTTTTATGAACTTGTAACGTAGATGGATTGTATTTTTGTTGCTGAACTTGTATCCTTGAATGCAACTAATTTACATTGCCAACATTCATTAAAATATAATACTGTATACTTAATATATACCTACATAGTAAACAAGACTCGTAACTTTAGCTTCAATGTATGCGCCGTACGCGATAATTATTTAAATTCTGTACCACATACAAGTATCATCAAATATACGCAACCAGTTTAAAGTAGAATAGTTACTACTGAGCGATTTACTTCGATTTAAAAATGTCACTAAACAGCTTCTAATACTGATACTAATATTGTAAAATACTTGTCAAATAATTATAATAGTTACAAATCGTGAAATGCTTCTTATAACTCTGTCGTCTAGAGGTATCTTTGAAAACGAAAATATCTCATTAACACTAGATTATCATTTTCATGTCTAGTACATTCTTTCATGTCTACTCATATATATTTCTCGTATTACAGTTTAGCATTATTTTTGAATTCATGATAGTATATTGATAAAAAATTATATCTAGACATTATCTAATGAATGTCTAGTGTAGTAAATCCAGTTTTACTGAATGGATTTACACGGTTTTTTTTATTAATTTTCCAAGACTTGTTTAAACTAAACTTGACAACTAAGATTTAAAATGTTTACCCCTTTGTAAAGGGTCACTAATGATTTTAGCTTCTCGTCTGGTGCTTCGACTGCTTTAGATCCGATTTCACCGATTGAATTATACAAATTTGATAGCTCTTGTCTTACTAAACCATAATTGCTCTACAGAGAGATAGAAACCACATGAAAATCGTTACTATATTAATACATTATTATTCGTATGCTGCGCTACAGGTGTGTTTATAATAATAGTAGACGATTTACATAACAAGTTTATTTGTCGTTTTATAGACTTGGTAATAAAAAAATACAGCCTTCCTTTTAAAAAAGATGTATTTGTGATTATGGTCTGCTAACATATTTCTACGACTCAAACAAAAATTTTCAAACATTTTGATGTGAATTATGGCCCTTACGCACCCATCTCAAAGTAGACATTTACAATGTAGTTAAAAATTACAGAATGATATTATTATGTGCTTTAATGGCTCGTAAACACTAAACACATCGTAAACCTGGTTCGAAATTAAACTGCAATGAGTAAGTACGCATAAAACTACAAGAAAAGGGCGTAGCACTAATTTCGGAGCGACTATTTCCATTCTGGGCTATATTTGGAATCACCGTGGTATAATATTATGACCAGTTTAGTCAAGTTGGGCTAGTTATCGCTATGCCTATCCCTGGGGAGCTATTTTTAGATTCGTTTAGTCACGCATCGCAATTTGCGTATCATGCGATACGCTGTGTCAGATTCTCTTACAACACAATGTGAGTGACTATTAAATTAAACGCTGTGTTGTCTTGTTGGAAAATGAAGTCAGCACGGTTTAAATCTGTAAGGCCGTCGCGTCGGTGTGAGTATATTAACAATGTGGGTGTAGTGCGTTCCGTTGCACGCGTGTTACAGAAGACAATAACCTGCTAAATGCAGATGTTGATATGTTTGATGCACTGAGCAAATTACTCTGTAGTTTGATGCATTCATGTTATTTGTAATTTCATAAACACAATTTCAGGCATCATACATTGACATGTTAATCATTTCTTACACACAATTATTTTGTTAATAGGACCGACTGGTACGACATTTTTAATAAGCATTCAAGATGGGTTATTGATTTTTTTATTAATTACCTACTTTAAAACTTCCTGCATATTTTTTTTATTAATTTATTTCAAATTATTCGTTTGTTAATATAGAATATAAAATCTAAAAAATAAAATTATTATTTTTAATCAGCGAAATAATATTGGTTTATTCCATCTAGTCCTACTAGTAGTTCGATGATCTAACTGTTTGAACATAAATATTCCAATTTATTATACTGGCTAGTCGAACCATTTTTAAATTATGCACGATAAGTGTTAAAAATAGATTTAGTTTCCTCATTCGTTCGAAATAAACAAACATTTAGGTAATCATAGGATTATGATACGATATGTTCGTAATATTTGTATATATGCGATGCATGACCACAGATAGGATACCTGAAGTTTATACTACAAATATGTAGAAATAATAACATTTGGCCTTATTTGAACAAAAAGTATATCGTCGGTATGAACTTGATTTTGGTCAAGATTTCGTTATGTCTATAAATTATTATTTAATAATGTGAAGAGCAAATGCGGCTAATTAGTGACACTGCTTAACTGAATACCTAGGTATTCAGTGACCATAGTTTGTGCAACCCGACCGGAACCGTCGAGTAAAATAAAATAAACATACGCGTTGAGACCCGTATAAATGGATAAATATGTCAATATTCTTTTGCAACAGAAACATCCTCTAATGTTAGTTTTTTAAGACAATTCAATAAAAAGAGAGAATTAATTAAAAGAGCAACAAAAAATACCAAATGAGCAGCAAATCGATGGCAGTGAATTTAAAGGTGGGTTAGGTTTTGGTTATTTGTCGGCAATAAAGATATAGGAGACCCGCACGCCATCCACTGATAACGATTATTTCATATAAACCTAGTTAAACAGTAAATGGAATAAAAAAAAGAACTACTCTATATTACAAAATTTCATTCCTTTTGGAGAGTTTGGTATTTATGGAAACTTTGTTTGTTAAAGTTAAAACGTATAAAAATCTGTTCATCTATCTATAATGTATAGCTGCGGGTATATATACTCCTGTGAAACATTCCTATTCGGTAATGTTATCGTTATCAAAAGAATGTTTCCAAACCGGTTTGACTTGACTCGTCTCGGTCTTATTTCTACTTCGGCTATTTATTCTTTGCCAGATTTAGAATCGAATAAATGATTAATCGATGTTGCTATCGTGTTATACGTACCTAGTAATGATGACTGTAGAATGATTCGGCATATGGTATCAGATGAGAAATTTCGTTCTGGCGATACACATGTATCTATAGCTGATGTAAAAAAAAGTTTTTTAAATGAATATTAATATGAGAGGAAAAAAGTAATCCAGTTTTTTAAATGCAGATTTGTACATTTATTAATTTCGAAAAGATTAATTTATTGGTAGGTAGGTTATATGGCAAAAATAGTTTAAAAAAAGTAACTAGTACTTTTACTAAAAAATGCTCTGAGAATTTATTTTTCCTCGACGTATAAAGTTTAAATTTTTAAGTGTTATAACTTATGATATAACTTTATATATCTTTTACCTCTCGATTATTAAAGATATATAATATAACATATATACTCGTAAATAATATTGCATATTGATTTATGTGAACTAAATTGCACTAGTACAAAATATATATAAAAATGGCGGACTACATGCTATACGGAATCCTATATCAGTCAATTACTAGATTAAATATTAGGGCCTTACCTACGAAGTTGCCCTTTGTTCATAGTGGCCACTTTGAACTTAGTTATCTTGCGTTTGGCTTGGAATTCCAAATTCAAATTAATTTCAATTTAAATCTATGACATTCTTTTTCAAAATTTGTCAAATTTTGTTTTGTTTTTCCGTCAAACTAATTTTTGCTTAGATATCGTTGTGTTTGGAACCATGGACAAGTAAAAAAATATTTTTTTTTTAATATGAGTTAAGCAACTTATTTTAAGCAACGCAACAGACGGCACGTAATATCAACAATGTGTACGGTTCAAACACCGCAAACGAAATCACGGTGCGTTGGTGGTTTGATCGTTTCCGTTCTGGAAATTTCTACTTTAAAAACAAGCCCCGTGGACGACCGGAGACTAAAAAAGACGATAATGACGAACTGAATGTAACAGTGGAAGCGGATTAATCTAAAACCACATCTGAGTTAGCAGCAGCCTTCGGCGTAAGCGACAAAACGATATTGATTCATTTGCGTCAAATCGGGAAAGTGAAGAAGCTCAGAAAGTGGGTACCGTATGAGCTTATGTACCATAAGTCAGCTGCAAATTCGAGTCGAAGCTTCCCTTACTTTGCTGAACCGCCACAAAAATTAATGAATTCTGAATTGTATTGTCACTTGTGATGAAAAGTGGATCGTGTGTGATAATGACAATCGTAAACGTTCGTCACAATGTTTCAAACCAGGAGACACAGCCAAACAATGTCCTAAACGTTTCCATGATAACGCTCGCCCGCACACTGCTCGAGGCACGACAGACAGTCTGAAAGTTACAGGAGCTTCGACGGGAAACTCTCCGTTACTTCTTATTTATTCCGTTTGCTCCATTATTGATGTCCATTTTTTCGGAATTTGGATAACTGTTTACAAGGGAAAAAATTCAACTCCGATGAAAAACGTGCAGTGAAAAACATCTCCGGAGAATTCAGCGATTCCCTTACCCAGGAGTTCTATAGCAGAGGCATCTATCAAATTCCATTAAAATGGCAAAAGTGTATTGATAATAATGGACAATACTACGACTAATTAAATACATATACATATAATTTTCATACAAAAAAAATAACTTGTTTTCTATATTAAACGGCATATTATTCATCGGTAAGGATCCTTCCTTTATTCATTCAGCTTATTCCTTATGGAAATGCTTCCGTTGATTTGTTTTTGTAGGTTTCTCCTTTTGATTGTTTAGGCGCTTTATTATATTTATATTTTTTATGTATTTTTTTATATTTATCTATAGTCCAATTTATAATTCCAGGGAATTCTGACATTTGTCATTTTATGTCCAGTTGTTTTAAACATTTTTTTGTCTAGTTCTTTCTTAATTATGTGATATAAATCTTGTATAAAAACCTTTTATCAAGCCTATAAGCAAAATTAAAATAATATACCTACTTGCGTTTTTGCAGTGTTCGCTAAATCTATATCTATACACACCTATAATAAAATCGTAACAGGGCAGTGTTTTAACGTAACATTTGATATTTTTTTTAAAAGTCGTTGCAGTGTACTTAAATAATAGAGAGCTCAAAACAACAATTTTTGGATGTTTTTTGCGCATCACGTGAAAACCATTGAACGGAATTTAATGGTACTTAGCATAATTATATAGTTCACGTGCTGGGGATAACGTTTAGTGTACTTTTTATCCAGATCCATTATAGAATTCCCACGGGATTCATTTAAGTTTACACGAACAAAGTCGCAGGCACTGCTAGTATTATATATAATAAATTTATGTTTACTAGCAGTGCCCGCAATATTAGAATATGTATGGTTAGCTAGATACCCTTCAGAACTTTGTAATAGATCTGGATAAAAAATACCCTAAATGTTATAAGTTACAACTTTATTAAGTTCCAGCAGACAGTCAGACAGATACAGACGACAGAGAGACGAACAAACAGACAGCCACAAAAATACCAAAAATTATTGGGCGTTGGTATCATTAGTACTACGTTATAAAATTACACTGCAAAGACTTTTGTCAAAAAATATATAATGTACAAACAGGTTACGATAAGTTTAGTACGATTTCATTATATGTAAAGATAAAGATTTTCGCTATACAGCCAATGTGTACCTTTGAAAAAAATATCAAAAGTAACATTTTTAATTTTAATAAAAAAGGTTTGTCACATATGCCACAAGTTAGAATGATACTTGTTGCAATTTATTTTTCTCCCTAATTGTTTCGTCATTGATATTTATTAAAATGTTTAACTTAAAATTAAACTAACTTTATAACGATTAAGGTTTAATTACAAAAGTACGATTTTACATATTTAAACCTTAGAAACCACAGAAAAATATTTTTTATTTTATTTTAACTGCTTACCTTTCTTGTGGGCACATTTTTGTCTTGTGGTAATACTAAGAAACGTTAGAATTCCATCGAATTAAAGATCAGAGTATAATAATTCGATAACTTTTGCAAATAAAGTGCAAATATAAATATAATTGCAAATATGTAAAATAAAGTATCTACAGTTAAAATACATTGCATTTGATTATATTTCAACTTTGCGATCATTTACTTTACTTACTTACAGTACTTCAATTAAAGTACAATTAATTTTATTGTCGGTAGTAAGAGTATATTTAAAGTACATTTTTACATAATACTTTCGATCTTGACAGATATTGTGGCCGCGTCAGTACGTGACACGCCATAGGGTCGTGTGCGGTGGCGGTCCTTGGGAGAGGCTTGTATGCAGTAGTAGTGAGACACAGGCTGCTGGAATGGTGAGACATATTACACTGGTGTGACTACAAGTCCGTCGCCCATACTTAGAGTTACTTTTCAGTGCATCAACACATATAGCAACAGCAGATATTATGTAATATTAGTATTTTAATTTAGTATCTATGCAAACTTACCCGTGTACCGCCCGATATCAAAGCTTTGCGAATGGTTAAAGCGGGCGCGCGTGTTTTAATCTTATCTGTTGTTCGGTTTAAAAATATATCGCAGAAATAACAATACGTAATGTTCCTCTTTCAAGTTCGATAAGTTTCACGAAGATTCGATAATTTTTAATAATAGCTCTAAAACTAAATTCACCGACATAGATCACAGAATCAGCATGCTGAAGTGGCAATGGACACGTCATAATTATTTGCCGCAGGATTGATAACCGATGGTGTAAACGAGTCCTCGAGTGGAGGCACACTGTGGAACACAAAGGTGCACCGACGACTTGAAGAAGTGGTGGTTGGATGAGAAGAGCCGAGGATCCTGTGTGGTGGCGAGGTTTGGGAGAAGCCTATATCCAGGCAGAAGAGACAGAGATACTGAAGGTAATAAGCCCTTGCAGAAACCCCGGTCTCTAAGGGCTGTTATAGTTCAAACACCATTACAGGTCAGTAGACACTTATTCTGAGATGTAAATAGGGTTTAAGTTGATTATTTTTTATTATTAGCTAGCAGTGCCGGCGACTTCGTTCGCGTGACCTTTAGAATGATTCCCAAGGGAAATCTTTAATGGATCTGGATAAAAAATACCCCAAACGTTAACCCGGTACATGAGCTATTACTATGCCAAATTTCATTAAAATCCGCCAAATAGTTTCTGCGTGATGCTCGTTCAGACAAAAATGTTTATTTGAGCTCTACATCAATCGTACTATTTTTTTCAACTTAAACTAACTTAACGGATTTAAATATTCTATTGTACAATATTTCAATGAGATTGTTATTTAATTATTGTTTATTATTATTAATGTTGTAGCATCGTATTATACAAATCGAAGAATTATTCCACTCCTGTC
Organism: Sesia apiformis; assembly: GCA_914767545.1. Lineage (NCBI taxonomy): Eukaryota > Metazoa > Arthropoda > Insecta > Lepidoptera > Sesiidae > Sesia > Sesia apiformis. Next base: position 10,760,870 of record OU611963.1, on the reverse strand, counting down.
ACTCTAACCTGTCCCATTTTAAATATTTAGACAGCCTAGGGGTATCTATTCTCAGGTTTCATTCGTGCGGTCGTGAGTTCAGATCTCAGCCCCTACCATTGGGTTCTTGCACTAGCTAGACGGTGAACGCGTGGTGGATTATGACTCAAAATCCTCTCGTGATATTGGTGAGGGTCTGCGCCCTCAGGGGTACGTTATAGACGACTTGACGAGTAACATTACGTATTACGTCTTATAGGTATTATGTCCAGGTATTGAAAATTTTAAAGGTGAATTATTCCAAAAATCTCCACAGAAAAAAATGGTACTGCGAATCATTACTTTGTTTAAGCAAATGATTAAATTAAATTCTTAAGAATTTTATTTATCAAAAGACGTGAATTTTCATTAATACCCAGTTTTTATTTATCTATATGTATTGTATACATTTATATTTTGTCATAACTCGCCATCTATATCATTTTTATTCAAGGGAAACTATTCCTTACCTCAGCCTTTTCATAGTTCTGCTACTAGACGGTAGATGGCCTAGCTCACGGAATGGCAACTTAATTTTTTGATTCTGTCTTTTTATCTTTCATTTCTCTATAAAGTATTTTTTAACATAATTTAAACTACAAAAGAATGCATCGAAACAAATTTTTAATTATTTCGATAATTAAACTTTCAAATACAGTAACAACGGTTGGCACCACGCTAACGTAAACAACGCCAATGGGTTCTAGAGGTATTAATTCGGGCATTTATTTTTGTATAATTCTCTGGAAGATTACATTACCTAATGGTCAACAGGACGTTTTACGAAGTTCGATGTTCTGTTCCAAATGAATGCTCTAGCTAGCTGGTCTCACTACTACGAGTACTCATGCGTACGGCTACGTTAAAATCCAAAATTCGCTTTTTGACGATTTAGATATGGTATATCTATTTTTATCTTCATAATTCGAAAAGTGACAGTATGATTCATATCGTCAAACAACAAATTCACACGTTTTGGATCTCACCTCAATATTTTTTTAATTGTAGGCACTTTGTAGCACCTATTTGCTTCGGGATACTTTTAAATAATTATTCTTTGGAGTGAAAAGGTTATGCATAGGTTGCTTGATAATGTTTGTTATACAGATATTATGTACATAATTTTTTCAATATACCTACTTTGTTTAGGGGCTTTTATGCATCTCCATAATATGTAGCCTAAACTTAACAATCTCAAAAGGAAAAGGAAATCAACTTAAATTAAAATCAGCTACTAATAACAGACAGACAAACCTGCACAGTAATTCGGCAGCTTTTGAATTTGGTTCTGCTAAAATTCTATTAAACTCACCTACCTACATCCATTCTGTTTAGTTTGAGAGTATGTACAGACGTGAGATATAGAATAGACATTGGAAAAATATACCTATATAATGACATTAATTTGTACACCTACCTGTATATAGTAAAAATATATAATGAAAAACCATGAAGGTTTACCAACCTAATTACTCAATATACAAATAGCCTACCTACTATGACCCAAAATGTTCTCGTAAAATAACTGCAGGGACTTCCCCTTTCCCTTCCCTTTCCTATGCCTTACAGTGGACTCCGCTGGAAACGGAACGGATGGTAACAAGAGCGAAAAGACAGATATTACGGACTGATATCGAATAAATATAAACCTTGTATTGTTACTGCTTATTTATTTTTAATTAAACGATTATAAAAAGAATTAACCATTCAACCTGCCCTCTACAATGATACCCGGAAGGAAATCATGCTTCAATGGTTTAGGATCGACCTTTTTCACCAACCACCGGTAGTATAAACACGTGTTAAAGTAACGGCCTCGAGTGCGCAAATGAATTGCCAATTGGTACTGTGATGTTGACGCGTGATGGCCCAAATGGCAACCGGAGACAATTAACGGTTTTAAGTTCCCACTATTACCACAGATTATATAATCTTTACTACTACTATTACTGTCAGCTTTTGTTGCATTGAAATCCCGACTTTCGTCAAACTTTCAACTTTTTCAACTTGAGTTGATTTTTTTGCTACTTTACCATGCTTTACCTACATAAATACAATACAGTTGTGGTTATAAAAAATACAGTAATACCTATTCAGTATCAGCCTATAACATCCCACTGCAAGTTCCGGAGGATTGTAATCACAAGGGGGTTTCTTGTCATAATCCATCCATTCGGTGGATTAGTGAATATTGCAATATTCTACAGATTTTTTAACTTATTATTATATTTTTTTAACTATACTCACGATATTTTCCTTTACCTCCGATCTAGTCGAAATTAAAAAAAACATACTTAAGAAACTGAATGTTACCGATTGGGGTTTCAAATTCACGACCTCACGATTTGAATCTGGAGTAAAATATACCCTAGGCCCTAGACTGTGACAGCTAGGCTATCGACCTCGGTTACGCATTTGCATTGATATACGTCGCCATGTCATTAGCAATAGGAAATAATATTTCAGCAAGAACTTTTTGGTGCATAGACTGGGAGCGTTTTTGTTTTTTACTTATTACCTTTTAAATGCATTGGTAGGAGTCGTCTGAAAGATGCGAGTGGTCCATGTAGTGACAGTTGGCGACAACAGACGTAAACAGGGACTAAACTGTTACTCTACAGTAGTACCAATGGAATAATGCCGGTCACTCGTCTTCGTATTTTTGACCGTGACAGAACGCTGGGATATTGTATAAGAGATTGTATACATCCTACCTGAATCGAGCCATTCTGCATTTTCCATTTTGATGGCCTAAAAATTTTTTTGATCGATCAAAAAGTTTTTATGCAGTTTTGATGCTGCATTCAGTATGCCATCATTCAGAACCATCATTTCAGTATGCTGTTGTTCCAAATTTGAATTTAAATTATTGAATTTGAACTGAGTTTTAGTACAACAAGTCGTGTGTCCGCCTTTCTCATGGGGAAGACTTGTATTGGATTATTGAAGAAAACAATGGTTTACATAAAATAATCGTTTATTCAGTAACTTGTATTGCCTCTAAGTCCGTTACGACAGCCGTCATGCAATTTGGCGTGGAATCAATCAACGTCATTATGACGTGTGGTGGAATGTTCTCCCGTTCTTCCTCGATGACAGTTTTCATCTCCTGCAAGGTTTGCGGAGTTGAGTGGTGAGCTCGAACACGCCTCTTTAGGTCATTCCATAAATGCTCTATGGCAGCGATGGCGAACCAATGGCACGCGACAAAATAATTTGGGCACGGCATTAATTAAGGAATTCAGGTACCTAATCGAAACAATTTATTTTTTCGTCTACATTTGAGTTCATAGTAACAAAGTTCATTATGAACGAGGCTACTGGTGCCGGAATGGCAACATCAGAAGTCGCACTAATTTTTTCTTTCATTTAAATCAACATAAAACTGTTAATTGCTGCACAAAATGTATATTTCTAGTTGCAAATAAAGAGTTTTAAGTTGATAGTATTTAGTTTTTTTTTCGGCATTAATTATTAAGTCAAGATTATTTGACGGCACGTCATGTTCTCATTAAACATTTATTTAGAAAAAATGGCACTTAGATCAATAAAGGTTCGCCATCCCTGCTCTATGATATTCATATTTGGGCTTCTTGCTGACCATTTCATGACTGTGATACCTGAATTATGAACGTTATGAAGGTATTCCCTGACGATTCCTGTAGTGTGCGCTCTTGCATTATTATCATGCATAAAAGTGAAATCTTGGCCAACAAACCCATTATATTATGAGTTACATTACATGAGTCTCTAGCCATCGACGAATGTAATGGTCGCTATTTAGTGGTGGCAGCCGTGATCTCGTCACAACTTGAAGTCCAGTTTTGCCTTCCGCATAAATACCTCCCCAGACTGTCCAAGACCCCGCCATAACTCACTTCTCTTCAATACAGCACTGCACAAAACGCTCTTCTTGTCTTCGGTACACCTTCCTCCTTCTATAATTACCATATAGCATAACCTTGGATTCATTAATGAAGAGTATCTGGCTCCATTGACCATTGAGTCCAATGCAAATGTTAGCACGAAAACTGTAGGCGCGCCATTCTGTGAGCTTGTGTCAGTTTAGGCCCATTGTGTGGCTTATGTGGTTTTATATTACGTTCTTAGGGTCTCCTTCTAACAGTCAAAGCGCTAACAGCTACTCCACGAAAGTCTCGAAGCTGTTTTTGGATCTGTACTGAGGTCAGGTGACGATTTCGAAACCTGGTCGTGAAGATAAACCGATCTTGTCTTTTCGTTGTCACTCGAAATCGTGGTCCTTCTGGACGGTGAATGAAGTCGCAGTCTCTAGGTATTGATGGTATTCTCTTTGAACAGCAGAACAGCTTAAATGGAATTGTGCACTCACATTTCGCTGACTAAGCCCAGACTGAAGAAGTGCCACAACTTGCGCGGCTACTTCAGGCGCAGGTATCCATAATTTTAAGGCCAAAACCGGTTCAAATCTCAGGAAAAACACAGTAAATTTAAAAAAACTGCTCCAATGCAAACTTTCTACTTCCTTATTTTTTCATAACAATGAATTGACTACGCTTTTCTCTGTGGTTCAAATTCGTGAATTCAAATTTGGAACATTAGCACACCAAAATGATGGTGACTATGCCAGCTTCAAAACTGCATAAAAATTTTTTGTTGACTTAACATTATTTTCATGTTTCTGGCCTTTATACATAAAAATGCAGGGTGGCTCTATTCGGGTGTCCTGGAGTGTATAATCAACCATACATTGGTGGAATGATTTATAAAACTGGACTTCGATGTTTTTTTTTAATTTTCTTTCCTTTTTTATAAGACACTGCTAGGATAACCTAGATTGATTTAATTGTAACTGAGCAATCATGCATCATGCAGCAATAAAGTAACATCGTTCATAAAATAATACTGAAATGATTGTGAAATAAGAAGATTGCCGATCACCATTTTTTAATTAGAAGTACTGTTCCTATATTATATTTTTCTCTTTTACCAATACCTGTAGGGTTTTCAGGATGTGTCAAGTGTACTGAAACCATGGATTCTGCTCATGATATTTTAATCGGTTTCATTTTCAAAGATGAAACCGGACAACTTTAATACTACCAAGGATTGTTGAGAGAAAGAGTAAAGGATCTCTTCCACTTTTTAAACTTTAAACTAAACTCATCTCACAGTGATTTGTCTTAAAGATGACAGAAGTAGAACAATTGGCATTTAGTGGCATAACTGCATGGAGCCAGTAATACTCGACATTCGAGGAGTTCACACACCATTTCTAGTACTGGCTACGAGTATCAGTCGTGGTTGCGCAATCCACATCCTTCTACTTTGTATCCTGTTAAATCCTTTTTCTGATTGATTTCTGGTAGACAGTACGATGCACTGCCTACCTTCATGATGATTCAGGAATTAATTGAGATGTGCCAACGTTAGTAATTTTTGCTGGTGTTGATATACTTTGCAGATTTATATGCCATCAGGCGGTTTGCTCGTTCGCCCTTTATTTTCTATACACATTAAATTAAAAAACGTATACATGAAAAATAATCGGAATTACCGGTAAGAGGACTAAGCGCCACCAATAAGGCTGTAAAGAATGATGAGGTTTCAACATTTACTAGCCCCCACTAGTATTAATAAATTGTATACTTTAATGGGTAATTATTAATAGTTCATTTTACTCTTATGACATTAACATTAATTGCGTTTAGCGGTGACTTTATTATCTGTAACCGATACTACTCATATGAGTATAAAATTTTAATTATTCTGAATGCAGTCTTTAAAAATATGCTACTAACCGTTTTTTGTTTGTACAAATCACTTTCGCTTATCGTTCGTCGCTCATACCGCGTCTCAAGTAGTTGTAGCTGGTAAATCTGATGGTCTGCGACCGCTGTCGCCGCCTCAATATAAATTTATTGCCTACAAGACTCTGTCACGTGCGCTCGTCCCCAACTAGATAATATACAACTAAATTCTTCCATTGTAAATCCTTGTTTTAATCAGAAACGCGTCAATCTCGATACAGTTCAACAATCGTGTGGAAATCTGTGATTGATAACGATAAGATTCTTGGATTTGTTAAAAATATCTGAGTGATATTTTAGCTGTGAAATACAGTGTGTGAGAGAAATTTTCCGTTGTTGTGTTTAAAGGTTTTCGTTGTTTACTTTAGGTAAGCCAAATGTTTTGTTATTCTTTCACATGACCCCCTTTTCCATTGGTTTTATTACTGTTATAGAGTCATCAATATACGACAACCTATTAGATTTTATCAATGTACCGGTTATGACACGCGTTAGCAATAGATAAAACACTACTTGTAACATGCATTACTAGTAGATAAAAAGTAACATTGCCTATTTATTACATCTATAATTTTAATGCCAGTTTCTCCCAAAAAGGTATATGTCCCATAAAGTATATTAATACGAAATAGTCCTTTAGTTCGATATGAGCAGATCGTAAAATAATCATTAGATTTTTCAATACCTCATAAACTCTTAGGACAGTTACGTCAACTTTTATAGGCGTAAAGTCCATTTTGAGTTAAAAATATATATCGACAGCTTAGATTAATTACCTATTTAGAAATCTCGAGTTACGTTTCGATCTCAATGCATTCGATTGTTCTAGAATTCACGTAGGTTAGCAGCTGTGTTAAATAATAAATTAATTCAAAGATAAGGGAGCTGTTATCAATCTATGTTTTTTGATATCGATATAGGTAATAGGTTACCTAAATTAAAAATCTAAGTTTAGCGATGAGTTCGAGGTAAATGACCGCTATCTTTTAGATTAGATATTAATTTATAACAGGTTACTGAAAATGATATATTTTTTCTCAAGTTGCATTCATTATCTGTCAATATTTATCATTTGTAGTTTTTCACCTTTTCGCAACTGCAGTGGAAGATTTTTCCTATCAATATTTAGAGGAATATCTTATCTATTTTATGACGCTGCAGACTCGTTGGTCGTGGCTTATGTAGAGTTAGTTGCCTTTGCCGCCTAAAAAACATTAAAAATGTTAATGCATTATCAAGTATTTAATAATATTGAGTGTAGTAGCTGCATTAACAATTTCTTTTTGTTATTTTCTCTATCTATTTCTAATCTGCTTTGCTCATTACATTATCTTGGCGGGTTTTCTATTAAGATCGGGTTTTTTTACCATATTTTTATAACAAAACTAATTTATCTGTTCCAAGTAAAGACTCTTCTATTGTCTTCCCGTTTCTCTTAACTTGACGAAAGATGTATCTTTCCACTGCTGCATATAAGTTTCATCCAGGCTTTTCGCAAGGTTCGCCATCATACACGATCTTCTTGGGCCCTTCTTGGCCAACGAACATAAACTTATAATTTTTACTCAACTGTAATATCGACATAGCTCCTTTGAGCGATAACTGATAACTTTACTGCTACGAGTATGTCCACAATGTCAAAAAAGTTTTTTGGTTACATTATCCTCTTTATGTTTACTTGAAATTAAGAGTTCACTGTCATTTCTGCCATATCATGTTTTCTTATCATCTCAAATTTATTTTTAGCCTGTCTTATAAGATAAACTTGTAATCTTTCATTATCATTATTTTTATTCTCAACGATACTGTTTTATATAAGTACCTTTGGACTTGTTGTATGGTGGTTTGATGGATTGAATTGAATTACATTAGCACACAAATATAATTCTATTGAAATTAATGTCGTAATATATCAGTTTATAATTACTATTAAGTACACTTTACATATGTTGTACTTAACTTTGATAATTTCTGATATAATAAATAATGATAGGTGCGGGGAGGGGGGGGGGGGAGTGATAATGGTTGTAATGATAAATAATACTAATATAATTCATTTGTAATCATAGGTACATATACGACGGTCCTAAATAATCTGATATAAAAGCAATTTAAGTATCTTATTACGAAATAAAATGAACACGCATAAAAGTATATTCTTCAAAAGGAAATTAATCTAATATTTGGAAAATTAACTTGAATACATGGAATGACTCATGCAGCAGGCAAATACTGATATTGAATGCAATGCAATACAACCAGCCTTTTTAGTATCCACTGCAGGACATGGGCCTCCTCATGCACATTATCTTGTCCTTAAAACGCCACGCCATCACATGTGGTAGCGGCTTTATCCCCACCATCACACCCCATTTCTTCCCTCTTCTCTTCTCGGGTGTCGTTATTGAATAAGAGTTCTGAAATAACTCCAAGTAATTAATTTAATAATCCGTGTATGCGTATGTAATACACCTAGTTGTATACACAATGTATGAATATCACGCGGTTTCAATTACAGACCACTCGCTAAACGAACGCCCGTATTCGTCATTGTCCTCTCGCTGTTTACAACTAAAAAAATCCTTGTTTCAAATATAAACACATAAGATTTAAAATCGAATGACATTTGTTTCTTTAAACGCAAAATATTGGAATAGTTGTTTAAGACTGAGGTGCAAGGCGAAATGATTAGTCAGACTAAATGGATTTTAAACCTTTAAAAGTTCACTTTGACGCACAAAGTTGAATCAGCATTAAGATGTTTTTGTCGCCAACCCACTTTTTTCAGATGTGTTTTTCACTCGAATTTTGATCAGTGCCCATGTTATCGACCACTTTACAAAATTAATAAGTTTGGTTCCGTCTGCTTTTAGTCTAATACTGAATTGTTAAAATAGTAGAGTAATTCATAAAACAAAACAAACAAGCCAGTTACTGTATTCAATAAATGTTCAGACTTACTCGTTTCATTGATTTAAGCACGAGTTAGAAACAAGCGGGGTTTTTTTTGTTTCTTAAATCATTTTCTAATTTAGTATTTCATAAGAACGTTTGCGTTTATTAATGATAATGGAGGAGGCAGAGCCTATTCTTGGAATAAGATATATACGTCGTCCTAGTGTCTCGTACACTCACACTTTGAATAAATAGGCGTTTGTATATGTTGGTTTTATTTACTATAATCAATACTAGGTCATCTTAGATCAGATACAGAATTTATTGTTCACGATTTCTTGTTGAAGGTATTGCATGAGTACGTATGTCTTTTTTGTAGAGATGAAGGAAATAAAACCAAGTAAAGCTAACCTTGAAACTAAACATTGTGGCGGGAACGTGAAAGGTAAAATAAACTACGAACCGTGAAATAAACACTTCGTACAAACAAACACTACTTACTATACTATACTTCAGTACTACTATAGTATAGTAAGTTTATCTCTTAATATACTATAAGTACGGATAGTACGACCGATTGGCTGAAGTCTGAATCCCTAAATTTAAGTATCCATAATTTCTATATTTACCTACTTTATGGATAAATGAATGCTTCTATTCCGGTATCCCTAAAAAGTGTAAATCTGGTATTATATATTTACTATATTTTTTAAACTTTTTAAAATTTTAAACTCATTTTCAGGACAACAAAAATTAAATTTATATCTCTCGACAACTTACATGACATCAGCGTGAAACGAATAAATCGCTACCATTAATAAACATTTAATTATTGTATTGTGACTCGTCAAAAATACTCTTATTCAACATGTTTCAACCTTATGGTTACTTGACACCTCAATGAAAGAGGTGTCAAATGACCGTAATATATAAGAGAACTGTCTGTCAAAAGATGACCTTTCAATTTCAAAAAGAAGTTCAACCTACCAAAAATCCAGCGACAGAGCGCCTTACGATACGACTTTAGAAAGAAGCACAGGATTCAAATTCACGATAGCTTGCCTATTATGTTTTAAGAATTTTCCATTTTAATATTATTGTACAATGAGGTCAATCGATGAAACCATGAAATATGACCAAAGACAATCTCACAAACTTGTGACTAGGCAGTTCATTCTCCGTAATTAAAAGATAACCTCGTGTAAATAACGCCACTATTTGTTCCTCAATCAGTACTAGTTATTTTGAGTTCCGTTGGTTCGAACTGCAATTTCTTTATTGGTAATGATGGCCTTACCTCTTCAAAACTGTTAAGATCTACAGATTAGGTAATTGTTAGCGATGTTTAATGCTTAATTAAATTAGTAAAATAGCTTCTAGAATGTTTGACGAACATATAAAATCCATTTTGTCATTAGAAATTGAATTTTAAACTTCAACTAATACATACCTACTAATACACACTTTTATTAAAATGTTAATTACATATCTGTGACGTGCTTACTGTTAACATCAGTACATATTCGTGAGAGAATTTCTTAAAACAAGTGCATACTTACGTATTTATAAACGCTTACCTACTTCATTGATCTTGGACAATGGTTAGTCACGATAAAAGTCCCTCACTTGAAAAATAAATACACTGTTGCAATTTACTGTTTTATCGTTTACCCGAGTCTTTGCCACTTCAAACCAGAATAATCTGTCAGGATAAAATATAAGTAGGTACCATATACTTGAGGTAAAAACGAAATCGCCCCAGTAGATACTGAGATTAGCGTGAACAGAGACAAACTAAGACAGAGACAGACGTTATTCTTTTTATATGTAGAGATTTCAAGCTATCATTCATACACGTACAATTATAGTATTTTGACATGGCTAGATTGGTCTGATCAAAATGCGGGCTTATTGATTTGTGCTCTATATTCAATGTCAAACTTGTCACAGTTGGAGAAATAAATCTTGTATTTGCTAAATAAGTTGCTATAAAATAAATGTGAGATCATTTGAGATTTTTGCGTTTTTCACACATATTATTCTATTTAAACGGGTCTCAGCGTTAATGTTTACGTTATTAATTTTACTAGACTTTTCGGTTGGGTTGCACCAACCATGGTCACGGGCTGACTTAAGAGTCCTCTCCACTGATCGCCATTATTCTCTAGGATTGTGCGTGAAGCAATTGAAATCAAGAAACGTAAAACCTATCGAGAAGATGGATATAAATTGTCCTCGACATGGAATCTAGTGATTAATAAATTTAATAAAATTAAACCTCCCGATTTTTCGTCTGACGCTACCGATATTGTGAGTGTTGTGTGCCGCCACTTTCCGGACTATGAAGACCAAATGCTGGTAGTTGATGAAACTGCTCACAATTCTCGACGAGGACTACGTGACTACTGATTCTTCAGTCAGTTCGTGACCACGGTTGGTGCAACCCAACCAAAATGTGGAGTAAAATAAATAAGGTAAACATACGCGTTGAGACCCGTTTAAATAGATAAATATAATGTGAATACTTCTTGATCGCAAAGATCTAACCAAAGCTAAGGTTTTTATGGAAATATGTTGTTATGGTTATGTTAAATAGAAAATATGTTTATTTTTGGCCTATCATCATGTGCAAAGTTTGGCCGCCTCTGTACATCAATATGTAATCTCATCCCGTTTCCCCCATCGTCTTATACTCCTTTTTGTTTCTCTTCCTTCCCAATTCTTTTCAAAGGTTTTTCTGAAGTTTGTTTATCGACTTAAATATTGCTGTGAACTATCGGGGTCACATGTTTGATTGTATCTACTAAGAGATCTTAAGATCTTTATAGTTATGATATGATTACATAAATATTTGAGTATTTCTTAATCCTCAAACATAAGCAGTGCAGCTGTGGATTTTTTGACATTTTTGACCGATGTTGCCAAATATGACAGTGTTTTATCATCGGGCAGACTGTCAGTCAGTTCATCTACTACTAAAACTTATAGCCATACATACAGATTCAAACTGTGATTCATCTTCACCACATATGTAGTTATTGGAAAACTGTGAACGCAATTTAATCCTTCACAAAAACAGCGAGTTGTTTAGCACCTCTGTTATCCAAGGAAGTAAAAAAATAACAACTAGGTGTAATGAGGATAACTCTTTAAATTTTAAAATGAAATCATTAATCCTGAATATTTAAACTCTTACAAATTAAATACATACCTACCTAAGTGAGTATTGAATATTAACTTACGATTAAGTGAGTTATGAACAAATGAAATACGATTGGGTGATGCTATTTTCATACCTTGACCATTACGTGTTTTCCTGACATTATGACAGAATCTACACCTTTGTCGTTCAAAACGGACATACTTCTTCCTGTATATGGTTGTATATAGTATAATTGACGTTTACAGTTATATTTCCCTATCAAATTGTAAGTATTTTATCAGACAGTTTGCGTTGATTGATCTGTCATTGACATCGCAGATTTATTAACTTTAACCTCTAGACAATCGCACATGTTACTAAGATGAATGTTTCATTCAACGTTCCTAACGCGACCCAAATTCCAGTCCGAACTCGTTGCATATATAAACCTGTTCTGTTCAATTACTTAATATCAGGTCCGGGCGTAGAAGTCCCTAATTCTGACGCGAATAATCTAACTACTGCAGTATTGACATCTACACTGAAAAAATAGTTCTGTATATCATACTATATAATGTCGTATAACAAAAAAGGACTACTTTATGTAGTCACAAAACTGGTGTGCCCGTAGTGAAAACTTTTGTATGCACATAATAAACTTTATACTACAGCGTATTGTCAAATTTTACTATATAAAAAATTGTTAATTACATCAAACTACATTTGTGTTGCTCGTAAACACTTTTTTTATTTAGTCAGTTTTTATGTTAGCCCAAGATAAAATTGTGTTACATTTTATAAAATTACCCTCTCAGTGTAGTAGGTACTCGTACATTTTAAGTTCTTAAAACATAATTTTATTAAATTAGTGGAAAGATTGACCAAAAGATAAAATTATATCAGTAATAAATAATATAATAATAACAGAGAACCGGAACGAATACTTTGAACATTCCAGTAGAAAATAGTTAAAACTAATAAATTTTAGGTTTAATCGCCTAACTACAAAATTACTCTTAAGCTATAATTTCACGAATTACTGAAATGAAACAGTTTGCTAAATACTTAGCGTCTCCTCAGACGAAAATAATTAAAGCAATTAACTCCAAAATAATAACAGACTAATTGTTGTAACATTGCCCAATGGCTCCCGACTCTCGAAAATACCGGAATACGGGGCCAAAAAAAGCTTGATAAAATACCGAGATCGGATTTTTAAAAACCGGCATTTTTTATATTGTTGGTGTTTACGTCATAAACATTATAACATTATTCTCACATTATGCCATTCACAGAATCTACATCATTGTCATTCAGAACTGACATACTTCTCCTGTATATGGTTGTATACAGTATAATTCACGTTTGGAGTTATATTCCCCTATCAAATTGTACGTATTTTATCAGATATTTTGCTCTGATTATCTGTCATTGACATCGCATATTTATTAACTTTATCCTCTAGACAATCGCACATGTTACTAAGATGAATGTTTCATTCAATGTTCCTAACGCGACCCAAATTCCTGTCCGAACTCGTTGCATATATAAACCTGTTCTGTTCAATTACTTAATCTTAGGTCCGACCACGGAAGTCCCTAATTCGGACGTGAATAATCTAACTACTGCAGTATTGACATCTACACTGAAAAAATAGTTCTGTATATCATACTAAAATTTCGTATACAAAAAAGGAACACTTTATGTAGTCACATAACTAATGTGCCAGTAGAGAAAATTTTCGCACATTGTATTTATTTACGTTATAAAGTACTATTTTATATTTATAATTGTTAAAGCACTATTTTCGTTAGTAAGTTACTTTTGTAATCATTTGTGCTTCGAATTGAGCGATAAAACATTAGATAGATTATCATGTTTAAGATCTTATTAGTTAAATTTAAAGAAAAATTAAATCAAACATTAAACTTTTCAAGTGTAATATGTGATTTGTAAAAGACTTATTTTCAGTCATTATTACCGACATACTCGTAACTATTTGTAACCTATTATTATAAAGCAGCTCAAAAAATTAATAATATTTTTATTTTATTATTTGTTTTATTTTTTATTAAAAAATACTTATTATAATACGAATTGTCGTACGACTGCAGTTTGGGGTTAGGAGAATAAAAAGTATTTTTACCACAAAGCATCATTTATTACCTGACAACATACGTTTATTTCATTGCTCTGCTTTTTTTTAATTTAATTACAGTATTTTTTGAAAGTATCGGTATGGCTATTACCGAGTAATTTTGTACCACAATTTTAAGCGTGGCTTAAGTAGATAAAAATACCCCGATAGATTATTTCTGTTTTTAATCAAGAAACACTTGATTAACAGATATTTTTAAGCATTATCGAACGCTGGTATTTGCAGTTCAAGCCTAGTGGATTTGGACTAGAAGACGATTTAAGGCCAGGTAGGCTCGTAAAAGTGTTAATGCTGGAAAACGTAGCTCGTGTTGAAAAAAAACAAAAACTGACAGGCGTGTTACCTACCAACAGTTAGAGAAACTCTTATATATTCCTGTAGTAAAATTCGCGGTCGTGTCGAATGGTGTAAGATCATGATAAAAAAGTTAAAATCTAAGGACGAGATTTCAATTGTAACTGATGACGAAACCTGAATATATTACTATGTCGTGCCAACTAAGTTACAGAGCAAGATATGGATTTTTGAAGATGCAGATACAATGACGCCAGTTCGAAAATCAAAGTCTGTCGGTAAAAGAACGATGACTGTATTTTCTTAGTAAACAAGGACTAGCAAAACCTATTATGCTTTCTGGGCTGAAGACAGTCACAAGCTCATAGTACACTCGTACTTGTGTCCTTCAGCTGTTTAAAGAGTTACAAAATCGACGGCCAAACTCGAGACCACGCGCCGGCTCATAGAGCTGCCACTACCACGAACTATTTGATAGCGACCGGAATATAAATTTTAGAACATCCTCCCTACAGTCCCGATATCGAGCCCTGTGAGTTCGGTTTAATTCAGTAAAACTGTGTATAAAAGGCCGCAAATTCTTAACAGAGGAGCAGTTGATAGGAGCGTTTGAGGAAGAACACGATTCAATTCCTAATGAAAAATGGAAAGGTTGGATTAATGAGTGATTTGAGCTTATGAGAAAATGTATTAATTGACAATATGTACCTTGAAAAAATAAAGTAGTATATGAATACACAACAAAAGTTATTAAACAACTTGAATAACCAATAATCTTTTAGCGTTGAATTGTGAGTAAATTTTAGTTTAAAATTGGTCGTAACACTTACATATTTATAGACACCACATATAAAGTTTTGTTACTTCTGTTTGAATCAAATTAAAACACTATTTTTTTTTGTTTTAAGCCTACAATTCCTTTTTTTTATAATAATATCGAAAATACCAGAATTCCAATATTCCTAATACTCGTATTTAAATATCGTTAATACCGGTTTTGGTAAATGGGGGCGCTATTGCGATCGTTACTATTGGCCCGCCAACCAATAGAGTGTTGTTAATTACAGTTAATTCTGAAAAAACGCTATTTCACTAAACCGTCGTACTCCACAGACAACTCGTAAATAACATAATTGTGCTTGTGACAACCCTCGTGGCGAGGAATTGAATTTAATTGACTCTGATCTAAAAATAGACGCAGTTGATAACCCTATATCTTTTAACTGGAATGCCAGTTCAGGAGTAGGGTTGGCGATCTTCAAATGGACTTTGATTGAAAATTAATTGCATTTGATTACCATAATGTGGTATTCATCAATGACAACATACTATAAATAACATTTTATTTTTAGTACTCCTGGTCTATATTACCCCGAGGAGAATAATTTTGTTGAAATGTTCAATTGTTATCATCTAATAATTATAAGTGCTTTCAGGTAAATTATACTAATGTATTCATTATTAATTTTCCACATAAATTATAAGTTAGGGCCTGTAAACGATCTATTAAATAATTATTTGAAATTTAACTCTGAAATAAAACCAGACTAACATAAAAATAATTGAGTATTATATGTCGGCATGAACAAAAGCCAAAACAGTATATTTTTGCACCTAGGTGATGCAACCATTTTTCTGTACTTACTATAAAACGTATATAAATTCGTTTTCGATTCAATAGCTGTACCGATTTTATTTTAATATACTGTTTTATTTTAAATATGGCTTATCTGTCAGGAACATTGTGATTTATTAGAAGCATATTTTGACAAAATAATGTTCAATTTCTTGGTCTTGTTTCAATGTTTTGACCTTTGAGAGAGTTTGTTTTGAGTTTTGATCATTGACCCTTTCGATTGGTGCTAATAAATCTTTAAGATTTAGGGTACATTCCCTCAAGGACCCATTCGTTTGACCCATCCTGTACCATTTACCATATTTACCTTACCATTTATACATATATATTTACCATTTGAAGATTTATTTGAATTGTTTAAATCTGACGGTTAACGATTATGTGAATACATAAGTATTCATTAGACTGAAGCGAAATGTAAAAAAAATGACATTTCGTTTCCCATACTAAATATGACAACCACAAAGACCAAATTAACACAAGTGGTATCTTGTTTCAGAAATAATGTCTTCATTAAAACATGAGGCAAAGCAACCTCATGTCTTTATGTCTTCATATCATACAATAAAGCTATGTATTTGAAATCTAGAAGATACAGCCACTAATAAAATTGGAGCAAATTATATTTAGACCAATTACTGTTATAAGCTGTTTAGATTGCATTTATTGCCCGACTAAAATCGATCGTTATGTTGTACTTGAACAATTATGACCACTAAAACATAATTTAATATCAGCTGCTGGACCGATTACAGAAATCGAGAATACAAATTGCTCTTAGAACTTCATGTGTGACGCGTTAACATTTATAAATCGTAAAAAGATTTAACAAATGTATAATTCCAAAGATATTGACAGCTAGATACATGTGATTATCATAAGATATTAGTTTATAGTGTAACTTTTGTGTTCACTACGTTTTATTATTATCTTGAGTTAATAATATATTCCAGATCTCAGTACATTAACGTTTTAGTGTGCTTTCTTTTTACTACTTTTCGAAGAATTCCGAATAAAAGTTGATGTTACTGGTCAGTCAAGTCCTCGAGATCACTCAGAAAAGACGTGTGATCGTCAGAGAAAGAGTCGATATTGATGGACACGTCCATCTATAAGATAATCTGGATATCGAGGCCTTTGTGACCGTGACTAATGTGACATTTCGTCCTATCTCAAGAACGGGTATTATTGTGTGCATATGAGGTACCTTTTATTGTGCCGTTAGTACGCTTTATGTACACCCACCGGAACTGTATGTTTGAAACGAAATAGAAACACCCACTTTATCTAAACTGGGGTAAGGTTGCTTAACATTATAATATCATTACCATTTTACCTTTTATTGTTTCGAATATGGCCTTTATTCGTCGATATGGGAATAGACTAGATGACACATCATACGTTCTTATCAAAGAAACCTGGTTGACAACCTAGAGGGATGGTGAAGCAGATTCATTAAAAAGTTAAATTTGCAACTTTACTACTATGTAATAAGAATGTTAAATACATACGAATGAAGAATTCGAGAGATATTCAACATAGAACACTATTAGAGTGTAACGTGTCTGCTCGAGAGTGCTTGTATAACATATCCAGTATGTATCCTTAAATTGATGCCTTTATTCGATTCGTTTCTGACAAACATGTCACTTTAGACTCAACATTCTTGTTTGGTTTAATAAAATGCCATTGTAATAAAAATATGTAACATCAGCTACTGTTCGTATAATTTAGTACAATTTTCAAACAGAATAATTTTAAAATATGGTCAAACAAATTATATATATGTATAAGAATAGAGCGAAATTAAAGTTATAGAAAATGAAAACACTGTCCATGACATAAGTGATGATTGATTTGTTCAATTAGGCCAATTTGAATGCGTATTTATAATTATAGTTTTAATTTCTAAAAATAGTCACTATAATTTGTATTGGCTCGTTGCCTTGCATAAAACGTTTGAGGCTTATTTTCTTCAAGATCGTCTTTTGTTGACACAGTTGATATTGGCGAATTTTAATTTTGCATATCTTTCAAATTATTTCTGTACTAATTGAGGTTCTATCATTGATAATAATGTGAAAATACATAAATAGATCCGTAAATCAAATGGTTTAAATAGGTGCCTAATTAAGTTTGTGAAAATTTCATATTATAAGCATGTAATTATACGTACATACGTAACATCTTGAACTATTCACTTATATATATTAACAATTTATGTTTAAAATAAGACACATGTTTGATTTCATCAAAACTACTCACCATTATAATAAGATATAAAAGTATTCTTGGACTGTAAAAAGGTTGATGCTTGAGGTATTTTTTATTATCTGACCCATTTCTTCATAATCCTCGTGTGATTTAGATCCATTGGTTTTCCTCTTTCGCTAGTATTTATTACTCATAACTCATAAAACAATAATGGTACGTCATATTCTACCTAAATAATAATTTTAATTTTTAATTGAATATAATTAATGAGGAAATTATTAATACCTACTCGTAGGTAAATAAATGAGTGTCCTCCATGTTTCAATCTCACATGACCGTTGGATCAGCGTTTCTTATTCTTCTCCTCGATTACGCTCTATCAGCGACATCGTTGACAGACACTATATTTAACCTGTATAAAAGTATATTACCTTTATAAAAATAAGACCATTTTCCTATTATTTCGAATTATTATTAGTTATTTCGATTCTATAATGAAAGTTATATAAGTAGGTAAAACAAGTACATGCATATGTCATTGTAGAAAAATTTGTGACATAATTTGAAATATTTAACATTCCCGTGTTTCTTATTGTTTTCTAAAAACAATTTAGAGAAATCATCAATATATTATCTATTATCCTTATATTATCTATTACTATCTCAGCTTATCTCTCTTTAAACTTAAGAAATGTCAAGTATCGAGTACCAGATTAGATATAGTCATGTGGCAGACGTTTTGCGTATAAATCAGGTGATCATGATTTATCTCTGATACAAAAGCATTAGAGAGCTCATCACACTCTTGAGCTATGTCAGTAGTCGATAAACTGAAATACACTTCAACACCCTGAATATAAATCTATATAAACTATTTATTTATTAAATTTCCTTCCAATACATTTTCCAATTAAGTTTTTCTTTCTTAAACTTGATATCTATCTAATAAACCTAATGCAAAGCACAGACTCTCTCTTACGATGACAAGGAATTTATGAGATTAAGATGGTACATTTATAATGTACTATAAAAATGTAAATAATGATTATCCTGTGGAAATGCTAATGAAAACTATAATGTTACAGGGCGTCGCCGTGGCTCGCGGGGCTGACGGTACGGCAGCACGGTAGCGGCGTGCGAACGTATCTGCATTACATCGTTCGTCCGCGCCCGCGTCGCACGACTCGCACGCAGTGAACCCACGCACATCCTGCGCTTCCTGACTAACTGTGATCACAAACCGTGCAAGCAAATTTTAGTGTCAGTGGACAAAACAAAGCGTTAAACACTAAAAACAAGTGAAATCCCTGGTGGTGTTTCCGTAAAGTGCTCGGTAACCGAGTGAATGCGCGTCTGTTTCGACACCCTCTGCTTTGGATCGTCACAGCGAGTAGCTGCTGACGATGAGCCGAGGGTTGTAGTGCATACTGGTGGAGGAGCTCTTACCGTGGCGCCCACGGTCAACGGAGATAGACGTGCTTTAGACGAAACTTACAGAGAAGTGGAATTTAATGGAATAATGGGGACTCCGAGCGGGATGAATACCGACTCGGAGAATTGTGTTGCTAATGCAACGGTAGCAAATGATATACAACCTCTTATTGAGAGGAATAGGGAGTTAGAAGCGTTGTTGAAGCAACGCGAACAAGAGATGCTGGAACTGCGCTCGCAGTTAGACAAACTGCAGAGCGTGTTCCCTTACCAGCAGTACGCCAGATCACGTGGACCCAGGAAACACAGGGCCCAAGGTATCTCAGCGGAGCCGCAAACCAGCTCCTCGTTACAGGATTTGACGCATCAAACATTCCCCACCTACGACAAGAGCGAAGCGTGAGTATTTTTGTTATTATCATTAACATAAGCTGGCAGCAATTCCTTGGCAGTTTGAAATAAATAGATTCGTATTAATATGATTTTGTAGAATTACTGATTATAAACAACACTAAAGACATATCTCAAACATTTTCACTATTTAAAAAATATTTGTGTAATGTTTATTTTGACAAACTCAAGTCCGATCAAGACAAAATGAAATGAGCTTGTGAAATTCACTGAATCTGTCAGTGAATCTGTTGAATCTGTCAACTATGCTATGCACAATGCAAATAAACCAAATTTGGTATCTACCATTATCTATCAAATTAGGTATCATTATGTTTGAGCCGAATCCGAAATGGTTTTCATATAATTCGAAATTATACAGCTTTTAAGTTAAACAAAGAATAATAATTATGAATTGAGTTTTGAAAAATTCATTTTCTATTGCATATCAATAAATATGCTTCATTGGCATTTGTGGTTTACATAGTTAATAATTCCTGTTTACAATTTTTTTTTTAATTGGAGTATTTAATATAAACATTTTCAATATTCTATTTTTTATAATAACACATAAATGTGTTATGCAGTTTAGTCTTTATACTAAATATATATTATGACGAATTACAGAAACATCAATTCTTGCTATTTATCAAACAAAATTTTTAATTGCTCTCTTATTGTATCCTGTTCGGTTAATTTAAATATTTACTTGCTTAGTAAACTTTTTAATAAATCGACGTAATACATGTTAGTATTAAAGTTAACAATTCTGAACAAATCACGTTTAACTATGTCATTGTTTGTGGTTTTAATACTCCTAAGTTCTATGATTCTCCGATGTTTTGGAGAATTATTACAACATTATTTGTGTACTAACCAATGAATAAAATTATATGCTAAATGGTACAGCATGATGTGCTCGTGACCGCTTGCCAAATAAACTTAACGTGTTAAAACCGTGAATATTTTCATGATCACTCATAGACAGAACAATATATCTTAGAATTAACAAGTAGGAATGAAATGATTCTCTACTCGTACACCGCTTTTGTAAACACTAGGGATTGAATTTCGTTAAAAATATACTTCCAGTACATTAACAGACAGTGCATTAGTAACTTGAGTATGAAATACTAATAGTTTGATATTCTCTGTTGTCACAATATGTCTTATTTATTGTTATATTTTGGAAGAAGGTGTGTCACAGCCGACTGAGCGATTCGGACTGACCACTTGGTACTCGTATTACTGTACCTCGAATTGCATACTTTATTCCGAGATACTTTATTGCCTACTCTATTGCATAGATGTGGATCACGCGTTCGGGTGTTCCGGATTACCCGATGGCCAATGTTTTCGCAATGTATTTGTATCTCATTATTATAATAACACCAAAGAATTAGCCAAACATTTCCGATAAACAACTTTGTACAAAAATATTGAAAAATATATAAATAGGTATGATTCTTATTAAATGTTCATTACCGCATTCTTATATAACACTTAAAAATTAGCCAAATATTTCTGATAAACAATCAAAGATTTTATTTAAATAAAAATAATTTCGACAACGGCGTCTACAATTAATTATGCATTGATAAATGTTAACAGAAATAATCTCAGATCTTTAGTCGTTGATAAATTCATAAATTTACCTTTAAAGGAAAAAGTCTCGTCTGTCTGTTTTTCTGTTTGTTTGATTGCACTGATCTCTTGGTCTACTGGTCACAATTTCTCGCGGTTTTCTCTAATGTGTGAGGTATTCGTTCCGGATGATTTTATTTTATTGTTTATCAAAATCGCGCCCTTTATTTCAGCCCCGAATCATAAATATTGGACACGACCGAGATGCGCCGCTTACTTTTCGAGATTTAGGAATGAATTAGGAAAGTATATAAGAAACTACGAATTAGGAAACACCATCTCTTAATTAGTTAAAGCGTTAGTTTCGTCTAACATCAGATTACTTGTTTAGTAAACTTTCTAATAAATGTTATATCGAAGTAACAATTTGGATTAAATTACGTTTTGAAAGCAGGTGTATAAAACTGAGTTTTCATCAGTTCTCAATAGGTGTAATGGTAGATATCATTTAAATGATCAGCGTTTAATTCGAGTTTTGATTAGCGATAATTACAGATTGATAAGCGTAAATAATTGATTGATCAGCTATGTGTGATCAACGGACAAAGCGAAAACGATCGGCGCTTATCTTTTATTGTGATAAAAGATTAGGTAACAAAAAATAAATGACCGGCTCTGAAATACAAAAATAAAAATACCGATTAGACAACGATTCAACAGAGCTTTTTTGATCAGATTTTTAAAGGAAAATTCTCTGAGAACTTTGTTATGTGTCATCTTTTATTGTTGATTCAAAGGTGAAATAAAAACGCAATTGTAATTGAAAGTTAAATTTAATCAAATGACAATAATAGAGTGAACAAAATTCTAAACACTAATTTTAATGTAAACAGAAAAATGATAAAACGTAAGTATGTTTGCAATGACAGATTTTAACCCATAAGATGGACTAATGCGGGTGGGGAGGGTGCACGTTGCAATCTAAATATAAAACATATATTTATTTATTTTAATTAATTCAGTTATTTTACTTACTATAAATAAGTATGTACTACATGTACATACTAAACATGTATATCTAAATAAGTATGTATTACAATTATATCCCGACTAACTGACAGATATTACACGCTAATGTTATGAACTGTCTCAGGTGCCAGTAGGTACTTTCTCAATACGAGGATATACCTACACATAACAAACATATATAAGATAAATACGATAAATATATAAGTATATTAATACAACTTTAATATACCTTTAAACTTATCAAACACTGTGATAATAAAAATAAACCAAACATTTTAAATTATAGTTATATTCTGGAAATACATATAAAGTCAACCTTATATTTTTTTCAGATTATAAACTTGACTTCTATTTTTAAATATGTATATATTGGATACAAAATACTTTAGTACTCTCCATACTATTAGTATTCGCATCGTTACAGCACTTTAGTCGCGATTACCCAAAAACCAAGTGGTAATGATGTGATGGTACATTGAATTTCAAGTTGTCGAATTAGTATGCGCAGGAGCATCATGCGGGAAGGATAGTTGGGGTAATTGCGTATCCTTCATTGGTAGCATATAGCGCATTGATTACGTCATGTGTGTATCAAATTTGTACGATGTTCTGTACTCTTTATGTAGTACAGTTTTTAGTAACATTTGTTCCCAAAAATTACACCGTCCGACCACTTTTATAAGACTCAAATTTTCCGAACAGCTACGTTACTACGCGATGCACTCGGCTCAGTCTTTGATAAAGTGTATGTAAACAGTGAAACTGCTCTATATGACGGATCGTTTGAACTAATCTCCCGTGTTTACTTGTATCTTGCGATACTAAAATTAATCCACAAGGTCCGTGTGACCTTGTGGATTAATTATCCAATTTGGTAAAGTGATTGTGAAATTAGTAATTGAATTATGATCGATAATGATCTTATACAGTAACTGAATACTGCTAATGGAAATATCATTACGTCAAAATACTTGATGGCACGTGGCGGGCCGTCAAAATTTATATCTCAATTTTCCATACAACATAACATGCAATGTAATCAGCAATGTATCCACTGCAAGACACGGGCTTCCTCATGCATTGTCTTGTGCATAGGGGAGATATGGCCTTAAATCGCCTCGCTGTCCAAACGGATTGGCGAGTCCACTCTTTCATAGGTGATGCAGTTCCTCGGCGCTTGTGCTAGCGACTTTGTTATCCCTTAGACACATCTTACGACACCCGCGGGAATAAATTTTCCGTACGTTTTAAAAAAAACTCTTTTGTGTATATTGATATGAGCTTTGCAATTGGTTTTGAATTTTTTGGAGACATTCAAACCAAAAATATATTTATGTCTAATTTTAATTTATCAGCTAAGAAATGCGCCCTCCTGTCTGTTTACAAATTTCGTTATATCTCATCATCATCTTCATACTATATTAAGCTCAGTGATCATTGTGCCACCCCATTGATTTCCGTTTCGCTAACTACCCTAAAAATGCAAGGCCCTTTTTGATTTTTTTTATGGTGAAGGTGGCAGACTGGCCTGTGGTCCACATGATGGTATGTCGCTACCGCCGCTCATGGACACCTGCAACACCAAGGTGCATGCTGGTGCGGCTGCCGGCCTTGTAAAATCCTATTCACCATGCCATCTTGAAGAACCCCATGCCGTAGCGCAGCAGGAAAACCGCAGCAGGCAATTTCTAAATGAATTTATGAATGCATCCAGAAGTATCTCTATAGCGCAGAAGATTTTGCTTCATGTAGCTACCGCGTTCCCGCATCACAGTAGGAAATGAGCTGGTGTCACAGCCACCATGCACGCTCTATATAGAGGACGTTTATATTTATAGACTCTATATTTATCTATATATTCTATATAGACGACTATATAGAGGAGTTGTTTCTATAATAATATTACATAAAGATGTTTGTTTAATGGACAGTGTCCAGTGACTAACAACATACGTAATCCTTATCTAGTAGACGAAGTTATTCCGTGAGATAGAACAGATGGCAGATGAAAGCATTTAAATGGTAAGTACATGATTGTAAGTGGTCACCGCCGCGCATGGACATCGGCAATACCGAGGGCATGCCGGTGCGCTGCCGACCTTCCAGAATCCTGTTGACAGCTCTCTGGAAGAGCCCCATATCGTAGCGTAACGGAAAAATACTTCATATTATTTATCGCAATCAGTTTCTAAGTTGAATAAAAGGTAACGGAAGGATAGGCTCAGTTTCTAAAGGTATCACATCACAGTCTCTAACAGCTAATTTATTTGCTTGTTCGTTGCTTAGGGATCCACTGCGTCCTTTAATCCGTATTGTAGCGTCACAATGTTATACCTTATATTAGGTAATCGGATAAGTTCGCGGCCTTTTGATAGAGGAAATAATAAAGACTTTTTTGTATTACATAAATATTTATTGAACGGAATATTTTCCATTTAATTAGTCTATGTTTCGCCATTTTTCTGGCAGAGTCATTATCTCATCGCTGATTAAAATTATTTAAATGATTTATACAGCCTTCTCGTGAATGTAATTTTACTCCATTTAGAGAATTTTGTAAAGAGAGGAATAAATGATAATCCGAAGGTGCTATGTCTGGACTGTATGGAGGATGCAATAAAACTTCCCAGCCAAGGTCCATAAATTTTTGTTTAGTCATCAAAGCTGTATGCAGTTGAGTATTGTCGTGATTGAAAACTACATCTATTTTATTCATTAATTCTGGACGTTTTTCTTCAAGTGCTTGTTTCAATTTTACTATTTGTTGGCAGTAGACATCAGAATATCAGAATTAATCGTTTGGCGATGTGGCAAAAGCTCGTAGCACACAATGCCTTTCCAGTCCCACCATACACATAATATGACTGTTCGGAGTGAGGCCTGGCTTGGGGATTATTTGTCGTTTCGACTAAGATCCTTTTTGAACATTATTATAATATGTGATCCACTTCTCATCGCCTGTTACCAATCTCTTCAGAAATGGATCGATTTCATTTCGTTTTAGCAACATCTCGCTTATGGAAATTCTATTCACCTAGTTTCTGTCATGTAGGTGATTCAAAACTATTAAGTGGTGCATGCTAAATAAACTCTTCCGCAATTTGATGACTGCTTATATGTCGATATACTTTAATTTTTTCAATGATAACATTAACATTCACCATAATATGACGACCATGGAGAGGAACATCATTCACATCAAAATTACCGGACCTAAATCGACTGAACCATTTTTTTGATACCATAAATGTTGATAACATCAACATGTTAGCATAATAAGACGACCACGGCGAGGAACATCATTCACATCAAAATTAACAGATCTGAATCGACTGAACCATTTTTTTGATACCATAAATGTCGATAACATCAACATGTTAGCATAATAAGACGACCACGGCGAGGAACATCATTCACATCAAAATTAACAGACCTGAATCGACTGAACCGTTTTTTGCAGTAGTTTTAAATAAGGCATCTTCTCCGTAAACACTACAAATCTCTTTTCGAGCACTAGAAGCATTCATACCCTTGTCGAAAAAAAATGTAAAACATATGTAATATTCTCCTTATTAATTTCCATTTTGAAATTGTTAAAAAATATAAAAATGTAATACTTTTAACTTAAAACCAGAGGTCGGAATTAGGTAGTGTGATTTATGTACTTGCAATGGATATCATAGAGCAAAAGAATAATATGGATATTCCTCAAAACCCGGGATTTCAGTTTAAAGCGCATTAAAAATCCGATATTTAGATTAGATAGAATTGTAGGTTAATGTTTGTAAATATAAAAACTGAAACTGAATGTTAACTTAATGTTAATCCTTGATATATTAAGTACAATTAAATAATTTTGTTTTATTTATTTTATCTTTGAAATATCAATACAACCCTAAAAACCATCACGGTACCTTAAGATAGTAAATAAATATACTATTGGCAATAAAATACGGTTCCCGGGATTATTATTCAGAAAATCCCAGAAATATCCATGTTCATATCAACATTTCGTTGCAAGTAAATAAATCACACTATCTAATTCCGACCTCTGCCTATAACTTCAATTTGCCGCCATTACAAAAAGTCAGCTGTCAAACGGTATATAACTTTCCCGCCAGTGATCAGTGTTGCCAGAAATATAGCACGCTAAAGTCATACGTTTAAAAAAGTCGCTAACTTTTCCGACTACCTACTCGTATTATAAATACGTATGAAGCTCTGCTATGTTTCCATAACAATTTGTTAGAAATTTAAATATACCATCTCCGGCGGTTCAAGGTGATTAGATAACCTCTTTGATAGTCGCTATCATTGTCTCATCTCATATGTATGTGGGTACAGACATTAAATTTTAGGTAGTACGTGTACTGAAATATAAATCACTAAAAATTCATTCATGGGTAGTTCGTGTCACCTCTAAAACTAAAAAACGTCCAACGAGTTTTAAAAATAAATCTCCCACTCTCTAATATATAACTGATACGTTGTAAAAATGGTGTTTTTGTGAATATATGGAACTTTTGATTATAGATTCGCTTTCACTACACACGTTTTGTTTTTTATTTGATTTACAATAATGTCGATTTCTATTTTTTATGAACTACTTGGACTTGGATGTGTGTACTATTTCAGTTGGTTTTTAATTCTAAATATAAGTATAAAGTAAATATTTACTATCTACTCCAATACCTATTTAATTCATGTCAAACGTTTTAATTAGATATGCAAATACAGAACTTGACGATGAAATATTAATATTCGCAATGACGTTGATTAAAATCATGATTATCATTGCTTCCATTAAGTAACTGATTTAATTATGTCCCTAAGGTGTCTCGCATACGTTATTATTGCATTTATTTGTACTCAATTTGCTGAGCAATTACAACGTTAGAACTGACACAAAATAGAAACACGATAATTTTTACTACATATCTATCTTAACAGTTGTAATTACGTCTAACGAGGGATAAGATTGAATGAAGATAATAGGTTATCGTTTTTAGAGATAGTGCATAATTTTACATATGTTTGTGTAACACGTTATGCTTTCCGTTGTTATGTCACTTTGAGTTTCATTGTCAACATTTCAGACGTAGCTATTGTGATTCAACACGAGATATTATTGTGTCTTCCACGTGCAGAATATATCGAGTGATTCTATTAGTTCACTAAACCGTAAATCAGACTTTTTATCGTACACTGCTGGACATGCCCCCCCCCCCCCCCCCCCACAACCCTCATGCACATTGTCTTGTGCATGAGGGATGTATGGCCGTAAAACGCCACGCTAGCCAAGCGGTTTGGAGACTCCACTCTTTGAGGTGGTATAGTTCCTCAGAGGTTGTGTTAGCGACTGTGATATCTCTTAGTCGCCTTTTACTACACACACGGGAAGAGATTTGGTAGTGCAAAGCCGGCCGACACTATGCGGCCATTAAGGTATACATAAAGGTATTAAAAACTTAATATTATTTTTGAAGGCCGAATCTGAATTAGGAATAAGACATATTTCTGATAAAATTGTGAATTCTTATTAGCGTAATGAAGAATAAAATTAACTTTACATTGACCACATACTTCATTTCTGACAAAAACCCAACATATGAACACCCAGCTAAGGAAATTGTTCTGTAATTGAGTAGGAAAGAATTGTGCCACGTTATTCAGGGGAAGGAAGAGGCATCGGCCCTAAATAGACAATTAGAGCTAAGGCCGAATAACCAAGAGGATAACGTAATGATGATGACTTTAATCGCTACATTTCGGCAACCTAGATCTTTCCTACGTTTTAAATCTACAGAGTACAATTTATAAAACAACTAATGGATTTGCCGATTTCCAGTCCATTAGTTCTTTATGAGAAAAGTATTTACATATTAGAAATTTTCACAGTACACGATATTCTTGGCGCTTAAAACAATAAACTTGTTTGTGTACAAATATAGAAATAGGTAAAAGTTTGCTTTCCGACTATCCACAAACGTCCACTTAACTAGCAATTTAGTGCCCGCATTTTTATATGGTATGGTTGAGATTGATTTTTATATACGATGGTTGCTGTGTACGATGATTAAATGCTATGGAGAATGTAATGTTCGGAGTAACTTTGAGGGATAAAATCTAGAATAAGGCAAAGAACGATACTAACCGACATTGTAAAATAGACAAGCATGCTGGTAATAAGTTTATCATACATGTCGCAGTGCTGACAATTACTGGCGCATAAGAATGTTCCAATGAAGGTCACGTGGCAAGCGTAGCTTGACACGACCTCAGGTTTGATGGACCGATGACCTGAAAAGTGTGTCTGATGGAGGCTGGTTGAGGAGAGCGAGCAATCGAATATTCTAGTGCATCTTGGCAGAAGCCTATGCCCAGCAATAGATAGACAGAGGCTGATAAAGGCTGATAGATTTCTGTAGGCAAATAAATCAATTGCTATAATAGCTGTATTCTAACTATGTATTATACAATTTTTAGCAACCTTAAAGTGGATTAATGATGAAGTAAGAAAACCCGTAAATTTGCAGTTGCAAAAGTCAAATAAGATATTTTGAAATGGTAGTGAAGGGATACAGTATTACAGACTATTAAAATGCAATCATATTGAAATGCAATCGCAGTTTTATTCAACTTCGGCAGGTCATCGTCGTAACTAATAGCGCAAAAAGGTCTCAACATGAAATCTGGTAATGCGTGTGAAAGTGCTGAACCTTAATGAAGTAAATAAACTCAGTAAGATGGAAACTCAACCTGCGTGTACTCAACGTGTCCCCAACAAGGCAGTGAGAGAAATCTTGTTCTCAACATGGACCTTTTACGTCGAGCTCACGTATCTTCCTACGTAGGTTGAACTGTGAACTTACACTTATTTCGAACTAGCTGTTGCCCGAGGCTTCCTTCGCACTAAGTGTGGCAAAATTATCCTATGTGTTCATCCGTTCTACGATTACATACGTGTCTTTTGCTGCATAGTTGTTAGGTAACAAAGAAACTAACATATTTTCGCATATTACGATTAGGATAATTGTTTTTCTTTTACGAAAATCTTGTGGATTACTCGTATATTCTTGTAGTTATTTATAGAAACTGGATACTGGAAAGTATACTTGTCTCTGTATAACTGATTATGTCTCATCAGACTTAAATTTGAATTTTACTTAAAATCAAAAGAACATCATCGCATTAGTGACGGTATCATCATCTTTGTAATGTGTATAAATCATCATATCTTTAGCATTTCATGTAAGAGTTGGAACATATTAATTCTTGACTCATATAGAGGATATTTATGAATTAATTTTGATTAATCCAAAATTTTCATTTGAGACGATATTTAACATTAAATATAAAAGGTAAATATAACAGCCAGCAGATAAAATTAAAATCCATTAAAGGATTAAATTAAATTCCATATTATATTTGTCTATTCCGCTACATTCCTGAATTGATAAATTCAATGTGATCTATATCAAACTCATTATATCAAAATCAAGCATTGTGGCATTATTGTCCATTAGAACTATGGACTGTTATGATAATTATTAATCGATTAATATTAATTTTCAAAACAATTTATTAATCAACATTTTTAGTGATTAGGTTATAGGTGTAATTTTATCGTGATACAAAATATTATAATGGAATGAAGGTGGTGAAATTGTCGCCCTTGGACATTTAACATGCGTGCCACAATCAGTGAAGAATGACAAATGTTAGCACGTTCACGGATTCGTCGCCTACCCTTTGGATTGCTTTTATTTTATTTACTATATTTTCGAAAGTAGTGATCACACTTCTTCATAACACTTCCTACACCTACACCTACACTTCTTCATAATCTCTCTAAAAGGCAACAATAAAAAACTAAGCAAACTTAACTAAGCTGAAGTACAGAAATACATTTTTATAGCGTTTTAACCGAGATCACATGGTTCACATGAAAATGCGGTTTGGAATTCTAAATTGAATATAACTACCTTGTATATACTTAATTGTGGTATAGATGTGTATATATATACATGTGTGTCTGCTATAATCATAATTTTGCATATTAATGACGATTAAACATGGTTTAGTGGTTAAAAGTAATAGTGGTTTCCACGATACGCTGTCTTTGTCTTGTACAATAGACGTTTTTTATTTTAATCTATTTCAAATATCAGCTTTTTCTAGTTTCTTTTAAAATGAAACAAATGCTTTCTTCCCATTTACCATACCATATCATCAGCCTGTATCTCTCTACTGCTACATAGTTATAGGTCTCTCCAAAGAACCGGTCTTCTGCTCTTCTCGTCCAACCACTACCGGCGACTTTCTTCAAATCGTTCATCCACCTGGACCGAGAGCGTCCCTTACTTTACTACCCTTAGCTTCATTTACCGGTATCCCATCGGTTATCGTTATTGGTCCTGCAATAGATATGGCATGCCCACTGCCTCTTCCGCTTGCAGATTCTTTGTGAAATATCGGCAACTTTAGTTCGAATTTTTTCGTTACGGATTTTGTCCAGCAAACAGACTCCAAAAATAGCTCTTTCCATCGCTCGCTTAGTGACTTTGAACTTATTATTAAGCCTATTGTCAGAGACCACGTTTCGGCATCATACGTAACTAGCAGGACGCACTGATTGAAGAGTTTAGTTAAACATTTCATTGTGATATAAGCGATGAATAGAGGTGACGCATTTTGCCAAATGTTGTTTTCATTTAATAAACAAAATTGTTAAAAATATTTTATGGAATACACTATTCGGCTGAACTGTTAATTTTGACAGGTTGTGTGCTCTTTTGAATCTGGTTATTAAAGAATTTCTCTTGCAAAATGTATGTCAAGTGTGCTAGTTGTATGAGTGGTATGTTTTATTGTTCAAGTACCGTGTGGCGAGAAAGGACATCTGGGTTGTAACTTTTAATTAAAATGTAAGGATATCAACAGCATTACAATGTGTATGTGGATGTTTTATTATTGCTAATTGGTTTTTAATTTTACGCTAAATCGAGCAAGCAATAAGTGCTCCAGTTTTTATATACGTACTACCTAATTACTTGATTCGATTTATACTTTTATGCGTTGATTTTATGGCGGTATTACGAGTATAATTAATAAGCTGCTTGCTTGGTTTGTTCTTCATACTTAAGAAGCTCCTTTGTTAAAACATGAAGGGTGTGATTACAAACTTAATTTTCCGAAATGCAATCCATACTCCTAAGTTCTTGTTTTCTTAAACAATAACTTGTTCTTGTATTCTTATTATATCGAATAATACTTATAAATACACTATTTCTTTATTACATCATCTACATTTATTTATTTAAGAGTTCGTATACAGACTTCTCCTTACCACCAAAAATATGCCTGATAGAAACCTCTTTAGCGATAAGACCGCCGATTGTACTTTTAGTTACTTGTATTTTGTGTTTCTCTGTATGTTTTGGTGTACAATAAAGTATATCTATCTATCTAAATCATAAATGTAGAATATTTGTACTCCATATATTTATCACATACCACATTTTCTAATATGGTATATAATATGGTGGGAATTGTAGAAAAGGAGGCACAGAATTACATGTACCTGGGATCTAACTCCGGAGGCTGTGAGATAGAGACCCGAAGACTATGCACCTTCACAAAATTTACCGTGGAAATACCGCGAAACATCTAAAGCAACAAACATAAGCAAACGTACCAGGGGGTCTACTCCGAAAACACGAAAAACGAAGTTTCGTCCAATATTTCAGTAGATTCCTACCACGAAAATATTCACTACGATATATCGGCCCGAACGAACTTAATTTGACATTTGAAACTACTCCCATCGCACGAGACAACAATCGAAATATAGATTTTGGCAGGAGATACTTGGAGGTCAAACGTCAAATTTGACGATAACAATATCTCACCTTTTAAATAATTGGTATTACACGATATATAGAGCTACGAACGAAGAAAAGTGAGAGTAGGGTTATAGCACTTCGTTCGTTGGAACTTCGGTCGGGCCCGAAACATCTGAATCGTAAAATCAGAGTAGACCCCCTGGCTTCGTCTCATAAGATAGGTATGTAATTAATTCAATCACGAATAAAAATTGATGCCTTGATGCATCTCTGGAGATGTAATGCTGGAGACGGTTATTACGAATACCATAGACCACATAGACCTTTCCTACATTTCTATCGTTAAGGAACTCCATATAAAAGTAAGGCGTTCGTCAACTGCAAATACGGATTCTTAAGTACTTCGCTCATATCTCCCAAAACGAAGATTCAATGGTACGTCTAGTAGCTTAAGGAAGAATATAGGGCTACGATCATGTGGTCGATTCCACATATGTTGGACGGATCATATAAAATTATTGGAGCGATGTTTCTTGGTCCAGTGTTGCTACTTTTGCTGTGTTGCTCTCAATGCTACTAATACAGCCCGGTGAAGAAAATTTGCGAAGGTTACTGTTACCGTCAAGAGTGACAATAACGTTCACCCACCACCATCATCATGACATAGATCATATAAACGGACTGTTAGGTAATAATCAATAAACGGATGCAGCCTGCATGAATGTATGAGTGGTCGTAAACTTTTCTATTGATCGTAATGGGATGGAAGCGATTGGCATAGTATGACTGCATACATATGCGTATGTTGCGTGTACTAACACTCAGTCGACATAGTTTCAAAAAGTCAGTTTATTCAATGGCGGCGTTACGTCTCTACTATTCTAAAATCTATGCATCACGACGTCTGCGCCTTCTGCGCTCGCCCTAAATCAAACACAACCGGTGACTCTTGAAAGGCCACTAGGGCCATAAGAATTTAGACATTCCGAAAAAAAAACGACCTCTTTGTGTACCTACGACCCAAAAATTGTAGGGGGGAGAGTGCGCGCTGGATTCCCACAGCCGCTGGGCGCACTCGACTGGCCACGTTACCCCTCTCTCACAGAAGACTACCTTGAAATGTACTACATTTTCTACTTTATCGTATTTCCTCAATGTACGTACATGTATCGGTAGTGAGTGAGATATGCCAGAGCCCATTTCCATCCCATCTTATCCTATCCCTCCCCATTTTCCCAACCCTTTTTCCCAATCCATTCCTTAATCTGTAATAGTAGGTAGCGCATCCGGGGACGTGCCAACGTTTGTCACTCTGAACTGATGTTGGCATGTATCGCGGATGTACGCTTGTTTGCTGCCTTTTTTCAATTAAAAAAAAGTATAAGTATAAAGTATACTTTTTTAATAAAATGTATATAATATAAAGTGAATAAATTGGAATCGTGTAATATCTGATCATGCTCATGTGGGTAAATATTTGTGGTAATATTTCACCATTTCTTAAATACTTGAATACTTGCGAAAAATACTTAAAGTATACTTGCGAGTGCTTGTACATCTTTCTCAGCCACTTACTAGTAGTACTTTACGAAATCTCTAGAACACTTAATGAAGTGCGCACACAAGCGCATAATGGTGTTATTATAGTAAACGCATGCATCTAGTTAGAGACTTTCATTTAAAACAAGTTTTATATTTAGATGTGCTGTTAGAGTGATACGAGTCGTATGTTCTAAAAATATAGCAGAAAGCTGCAAGCTAGCAACTCTTGGTGTTTAGGAACAGTTTAATATACTTACTAATACTAAACTATTCTTTTTACTTTGCTCTTTAATCACTTTTGTAAATGCACTGTGGCACCGCCTTTCTCAAGGTGCATCACAACCTTTCAGTCATTCCCCTTTCAGTCGCCACTTATGGCGGACGTTCCACGTTGCGCTTACAAGTAAGAAGAGATGATAATGATAAGTGATTATTGCGTTTATCAAATTTACAAGATGTTCAAAAAGACTCACTAAATAATATGAAATCAGCAAGCTGAATCGGCAACGGCCAAGCTATATGTAGAGCCTGCCCATTGTATAGATAACCGATGGGGCTAACGAGTCCGCCAATGGAGACCAGGAAACGTAGCGTGGGATGTCCTCCAGCCAAGTGGACCGGTGACTTGGAGAAAGCCGCTGGTACTGGCTGCGTGAGAAGAGCAGAAAACCGTTTGTGGTGGCGGTCCTTTGGAGAGGCCTATATCCAGCAGTGGAGAGACACAGGCCGATGGCACGGTATGGAATAAGAAATCGGTTAGAATTGAAAATTGATAATTAAAATTTAATAAATAAAATACGTAATAAAAATAATTTCATATAAATAGGCAATATAATAGGTTTTAGAATATTATAATAAATACATTAATAATAATGGAGATTTCTCCGATAACTACCAAACCTTTATTTAAAAATAATGCAATTCAATGCACTGCAACCAGCCTCCTCCACGTTGTCTTGTGCATGTATGGTCTTGGGATTCAAACAGCATGCTGGCCATGCGGGTTGACGAGCTCACTCTTCTAGAGGCCTACCTCAGCGCTTGTGGTAGCGGCTTCGTTATCCCTTGGTCGCATTTTGCGACATCCACGGAAAGAGATGGAGTCTTATTATTCTACCCAGCCGACACCACACGGCATAAAAAATACTAATCGCAAATTAATCGAATAGCTTATGAGGAATGTCTCGTTTCTGCTGAATAAAAAAAATTGTTTTAGGTAATGTTTAAATGGTTAGATATAAAAACATTTGCAAAGTGAACAGACTCTCTTCTGGCCTTGTTGTAAACGTCCAGCGCAACTCATCTGAAACTGGTAGTAACACGTTTTGTAGAAATTAAAACCGGTTCGATGTTCAGGAGTGGGTAGAAGTATTCTAAAAGTTACACCTGTGGCTATTTTAACTACAAGTGCTAAGAGAATTCTTACAAGAAGCACGTACATAAATACTCAGATTAAAAATATTTGAACGATAATGGACTTGAAGAATATGCCTGTGACCTTTTTGTACTGATTGATACTCATCATTACCTGTAATGGAATTCGCTTATAAAACACAATACATATATAATCGCATATTTGTTTAATCACCTAAATAATATCGTCTGTTCATAATCTTTTTTTTTTTCGTCCGCTGCTACCATGGGCCTCTTAATACACACGGTCTCGTGCGTATGGAATGTACGGCCTTATAGCAGCTCGCTGATCAAGTGGGTTGACGAATCCACTCTTTCAGAAGCGCTGTAGTTCTTCAGGGCTTGTGGTAGCGAATTTGTTACCGCTTGTTACCAAGCCGGCCACCATCATACGGCCAATTAATTACGTAATTGATAAAAATACTCAATGACATACAAATAATAATAAATATTTCAAATTGACACTTGAAAATATTAACGGCGAGTATTAAGATTTAAGAAAATAAATAAGCCTTAAAACCACTTTATTGGTTTAGGAGCTTAATACATTGTCTATTCTAATATATAAAGAAACTTTCTTTATTGGTTCTTATTTACGACTACTGAAACTAGTGAAGTTTTAAAACTTCAGTTCTGAGGTTCTTCTATTCAGTAGTTCTAAAACTACTGAATCGATTTTAAAAAAATATTTCACATTTATGAAACCAAGATAGATTTGTAAATTTTTAATATTATTTATCTTATTTATATGTACTTGTTAATATGTAATGTCAATTTTGTGAAAAAAACAATACAGCGGTCCCAGTGCATTATACCACCTGAGCGAAGGAAGGGCAGCTTATAACCTCCAACAGTTTAATATACTAGTAGCTTATAACCTCGTTGAAAGTTGAGGAATGTTTTTTATTACTATTGGTAATTCTAAACATCGCACCTTTTGAAAGTGTATCGGAAGCAATAAACCTAGTGGCATTAACAGTTGACAAGCGCCAATGACATAAGATACATAAGGTCAGTGACACTAGTTTAAATTTCTATCATTAATATTAGCTTTTATAAAAATGCTTTCATCATACAATGGTACATTCATCATTTTCTTTCGACTCTTTTCCTTTTACTTTGTATTTAGGACTTTGCCAATTATTATTCTTTAATATTTCTTCGACTATGTTCGATTGAATAAAACAATGAAACGTATAAAGAAAGATTTTATATCTCGTAGGCACATTTTGTATAAAGGTTAATAAACGGTGCATAACTTGATTGCCGCTGTCAGTGAATTTAAACATCAAATGACAGACTAGAGAAATATCAAAGTGGCGATATGTTATGATTGATTGAAGCACCTCTCTCTCTACGTTTTCAGGAATGTTACTCAATTTCACCAGGCCGGTTCCTACTTCCTATTAATAGAATTGTCAATTCTTAAAACAATTCAACATATAAGACTCACGTACAAACTGATAAACGACTTCAATATATATTCCACGAAATGCGTCGGCATTTCGTGGATTGTCGAATCATTTAAGCCGGCCCCTCGGACCAATTTACTTGGCTACATACGAGCACTAAAACTAACAAACATATTTTTTAATGCAATTTGATTTATTTATATATGACACCTGCTAGTTAAACTAAATACTTCTGTAGAACTACAAGAATTCAATTATTTATTTAGATAAATACATTTTATATATAATAATAGCGATGATAAAATTTAAGAGAGACATAAATTTATTTAAAATAGAGGTCATGACGAGTACTGTATCTAAGAAAAATAAAACTAGAACATATGTCTGTAAGTTAACGAAATATTATATAGTCTGGCTGGGACGAGCTACAGCCAGGTGGACTCGAGTTACTGACTAACTTAAAAAAAGTAGTGCCTGGATGAAAAGAACGGTAGATCGTGTGTGGAGACGAGCCTTGAGGCAGGCTTATATTCAGCACTGGAGAGACATTAGCTAATGGTATAGGCAGACATTTTATTTGATCTTTTCATATTTAGTCTCTCCTCACCGTGTGTATTCTTTACTATTATTGAATATCAAGCAACCGTTCCACTGTTTTTGCCTCTTTACCATTTAAGTACTTTTTAATTCATTACAGTGAGTCTATCACTCGTAATGTTCACATAATATCTACCTTTAATGGTACTATCGAGCCACAATTAACGTGAGGAATTTAAGTTATTTTTTCGCAACATTTTCATTAATGAATCTTATTAGACTGTATTGAGTAACGAACGAGATTCCACGGTTTTGACGTGATTGGACATGTTTATCAAATGCAACGTAGAACAGATTGCTTCGCGTTTCAGGGTTAACATTTTCATTCATGTTTTTTTGATTATGTTAGTATATATTTAATTTTCCTGGTAATAATTGTTCCAAACAATTTTACGAATTGTTATTATACACGTTTCTTAATATTTATAGACTTTAGCTACACGTTGTACGGAAAGAACATTGTTATAATATACACCACTAATTACAACATTCATTCGCTTAATGCTCTCTGATAGTTATGCGGTCTTACAAAGAGAACAATAACAATACAGAATAATAATACCTAATTAAACAAAAAAAAAACGTATGTATAATAATATATGTATATATGTATATATAATAATAATAATATATAATAATATAATAATAATAATAATATATAATATAATAATAATAATAATAATATATAATATATAATAATAATAATAATATATGTAGTTACCGTGACTTTACTAAGGGAACTAAACCATTCTGTATTCATTAAAAAAATAAAAAAATCAGAAAGAAGCATTTGATTTATCTAAAATATTGAATAATATATAGGTATTCAGTAGTCTATAAGCCGCATTTCAACCCAGTAACGCTTGTTAAAATAATTAGATATGCAATTTGTATGCAATATCTGAAATGTAACGTTTGATATTTTCGCGTTTTTCACACGTATTTATCTATTTAAATGGGTCTTAACGCGAATGATTATCTTATTTATTTTACTCGACGTTTCGGTTGTGTTGCACCAACCTTGCACCGAGCTGACTGAAGAGGCGGTAGTCCACGTAGAGAGTTGCTAGTAGTTTTATCATCTACCCGCATTTGATCTTCACATTTAGAAAGGCTGCGACATATTACATTAACAATGTCCACGGAGGTATTCAACGATATATCGCAAGGTTTAAATTTGTTAATCACTTAATTCCATGTCTACGACGTTTATGTATTTCACCTTTTTTCGGTAATTTTTCGGTAAATTTCTAAGTTAATAATTTTTATTACATTATCGACTTTGGTTAAGATTTTCTAACTTAAAATTTCGTTGTTTCGTTGTTGCGCGCAGCTCCCTTCCTGGACTACCCACCTCTACAGTCAACTCGTGACCATGGCTTGGGTGACCTGTGCCGAAACGTCGAGTAGAAATAAAATGTAAACAAAAGCCTTTAATTTCACGCGTTTAGAACCCACCCGATTTACAATATAAAATAAAACGTTCTAAAATTTCGTGTCAACTTGCACTAATTTGAAATTTATATTAATGTCTGTAAAACCATACTAAAGATTCGTACGAAAAAAGGTAAGCTTAAAAAATTTTTAGGTAAATAATTGTAATCTTTTAATAATTGGTGCATATACATATTAGGTATCATAAGTAGAACAACGTTGTCAATCTTCGTCTTTTGTGGTTGACGTAAGTTGAAACTATTAAATATAAACTATTAAATCGATAAACAATTCGGTTCCTATCCATTACATTAAGAGTTCTTGAAATCGTACCCGTTTCCACATGTGCCTATGCACATCGACTATGTATATACATACATACACACATATATATGTGTGTATGTATGTACCTATGTATATGGACTTGGCATCTATTTCAAGAAGTCACTACTTATACATATACATTACACTAATTATTTAAAAGAATGTTGTTATTTTTTTCAAGTTGGTTATGTAACCATGTTTATGTTCAATTTACTCATTCTTTTACTTTTTCTATGAAATCTTTGAAGTCGGTTTTTATTGTATAATATTAATAATTGGTATCAATTAATAACAGTAATACAATTATTATCAATATACATAATATCGTTTATATATTTATTAAAATAAATGAGGTATAGGGAACGTTTAGCAATTATTGGCGTTAGTCAAAGACCATGGCACGATCGACGACCGATTAGTTCAATTAGTCACTACTAACTACACACACATACTACACTTGCTTGCTGCTACACATGTCACTACACACTTGCTGCGCAAAAGGTCTCGCGTACGATTCCCAGTCCGACATTAATTTGTTTAAAACATATAATATGTTTGTTTGGGTCTGGGTGGTGTGTTCGTCTTTGTATGCGTCTCCAGACCCTCGACGCAGGGAATCATAGTGCGGAGCCATTAAAGGTGGCGTTATATTATTCATACCTATCTGTGAACTTTACCAATGGTGGTTTTCTAATAACTTTCTGATTTACTATTCGGTTACTTGAAAATACTACTTTTATACTATACCGAAATACTACTACTGCAATTTATGTTGACGTTTTTATATTACTCATTACATTTGTTACTCGTTAAGTGCAATTATCATTATATTTTGTCACGTGACCGGCTTTTTATTTAAAGCCTCATTTGATGCCTCAATAACTGTCGTTGATACAGACACCGTCTTCATGAATGTAGATCGATTTGTTATACAGACAGCCTTATATAACTTCTTTAACAACTGATAATATCTTTAGCTACATCTCATTTAGCGGCGTTACTTAAAACGCCATTCAAATTTCAACCTTAACTGTGACATTATAATTGCGACATGTGATTGTCGGAGTGGCACATTTAATTGGCAACGGTCTACATTTAATATTCGGACCACCGAAATAAAAGTGCGGCTTGAGACAATTACTCCGCAAGCATAAATTATATGTAATTTACCAAAAAAAAAATCTCGATGCAGTTGAAAATTATGTCTCAAGAATGAAGTCGAAAATCTTGAAGTTTTATTGAATTCCTTAATTATGTGATACACCCAAAATCGGCGCGCTTATTACTTTGATATTTACAAAAATAATATACGTCTTTGAGTTTAAAGGCTACACGTATGACAGTAATTTTTCGGTTATTTGAAAATGGTCGTGAATTTCGATGATGTAATAATGACGTTTTTTCTTTTTACTCATCAAAAGTGAAATGAAATATTTTGACGTAATGCCACGGAATATATTATATGTATTATAAGGAAAGTGCACATCTGTAGTATATATATAAATTATATATAAATGTGGTATTCCCAAATAGAAGTTAAAATAACTAGTAAGTATAATATTTAATTAGACATTCTCGTAATTATAAGAGTATAATTATTAATTACTATTCAAAACGCATACTCAAAACCCTTCACTGTTGGATATATAGTTCTTTCTCCGCATATCCAGCATGCAGGGGGAGAGTTCCCACTACCGTTGGGCGCACTCGACTAGCCACGATACCCCTCTCTCACAGAAGACTACCTTGAAATGATTTCCTAAAAGTAAATGATTTCTTACTTTTCGTATTTCCCCAATGTACGTAGGTACGTATTTCGGTAGTGAGTCAGATATGCCAGAGCCCATTCCCATCCTATCCTATCCTATCCCTCTCCATTTTCCTAATCCTTTCTCCCAATACATTCCTTAATCTGTAATGGTAGGCAGGCAGTCTATGGACGACAGTATCCACTTACCATCAGGTAGACTGTATGCTGGTGTGCCGCCTTTTTTCTATAAAAAAAGAATCCGGCAGTTTTTCACGTTTTAATTTACTTGACTAGACAATGATTATTGTCCCTTAAATATATTAAAACTTGCTGTTGTCCGCGACTTCGCTCGCGTGGATTTAATTATGTTTAATTGTAATTGACCGACCGATTGGCGAGTCTGGGTGTGTGTTTTTTTTTGTCTTTGTATGTGTGTGGGCACATACAGCGACACAGGGAATCCTAGTGTGGGCAATGGCCTATACTCAATGGAGTGTGGCTTTATTTATTTATTATTTTATTTAATTCAAAATTTGACAGGCTGTAATTTAGCCCCTTGACACAATTTTGAAAAACGTTCAAACCAATTTTACCCTTATTTTTTACCCTTATATTATAGGTATTTATACCAAGTGTCAAGTTAATTGGACCATCAAATATATTTTTTCCATACAAACTTTGACACATCGTTTCACCCCTTTAGGGGTTTGAATTTCGAGAAATTCCGAGAAAAGAAAAAGGAAGCTACTGTCCAAAGGACAATGCCAGAATTTCATAGACCAATGCCCTGACGAGTGCATAGATAAGTTATATGTCAAATTAAAGGTCGTATTTAATACAGTATAATAGTACATATTTTATTACATAGGAAGCTGGGGTTTTCTTTTTATTACTGAAAAGAAGAAAATATGCGCCTGATACATTTATATAGCAATAAGACTATCGTAATAATCGAAATGTTTATTTTAAGTACTAATATTGAAATATTGACTTTAAGATTGTTATTTACTTAAATGTCTACGTAGGTTGGTAGAGTTCAGACTCGTTCTTACATTTTTAAACCATACTTATTCGCCGAATCGCAGCTTGCCTGTACTGAAAGCGTGTTTGATATTATATATATATATATTATATTATATATATATATATATATATATATATATATATATATATCAATCCCATGGCGGATGCGGCTGTGTGAATGCCATTGGACACCATCAATATCAATCTCTGTACTTATTTATTCATCATACATTATTATATTTATTAGGAGTGTCAAGGACTTAAAAACCACGACCATGTAATAAGATGTAGGGGTGAAATAATAAAAAATCGTAGGGGTACGTAATAGTTTATTTAGAGTTTAGATTTTTTTTACAATACAACTGTGTTAATAAAACGCAGTATTTTAGTAAAACTTTTTTATTAAGTAGGGACGCTGATGGCCTTGTGACCTCTCCAGCTACACCGGGTGGAGGGGAGGACGTTGTAGGTAATCGGCCTCGGCTTAGATTGGAAGATTTAATAAAATGTGTACAATATCTCGAACAAGTAATATGATATTAGTTTCCAATAACAAAAACAACAATACATCACAACAACAAATACAAAATATACCTAGTCAAGTTTCGGGAGCAAGAAAAATGCTTTTTAAAAACTAAAAATAATATATTAGTTTTAACTAATGAGATTGAAGACCAAGTGGCCAGTAAGCTTGATGCCAGTATTCAACTGCTAATTTAATTAAATCTAACTTACAAAGTAATATCTTATGGCTACATCCTAAATGCTAACCAAGCGCTAGGTTCCTAGAACTATGGGTTCGGCCGACCATCCGGTTCTGCTGACCTAGCGATCAACAGGAAGGGCTTGGGTGACGTAACTACCTCGTTTGCCATCACCCATCGAGTCAAAATATTATTTATTATTGGCTGCAGTAGAAGTACACGATGTCTTAGTAAGCGATCAACGCACAAACGACAATTTAAGCATCTCAACATTTTGTACGAGTATAAAAAACTATCACTTAAAGTCCGTTATCAAGCCGAGGGTCGTTACTACTTATTTGTCGTTATTTGTTTTTAGAAAAATTGGAAAAGTGAATACTTTTATAATTTTTCTGTAGAATCTGTGAACAGAAAAAACAACACATGAATTTTGACAATTATTCAATTCGCGTGTTGTGAACGATATTTGTTTCGAGTCTGAAATCGATCAATGGATCCTACGATAACAATTATTTCGAATCGATTATTTTTGTGAAGCCGATTTCGTTACACTTATTGCAGCACGTTTATTAACCAACTCCATAAATGTCGCTAAGTATCAATCGGCCTATAACTCCACGCCAATCTTCCTTTTTTATATAATCTAAGATTCATGCCGTTTTTATGAATCGATTATTTTCAATTCGAAATCGAATGGTTGAAATCCATTTTCATAGAGATGCGTCCCTAGTTGTCAACTGATATATAACTGCGTAGTATACTTTACAGGAAATCGTTCAACTTTTTATTTCTTTTGGGTTCTGAATCGTCACCTTCTTTCAATAATTATTATATGCCACATTTCCTCTTAAATTAAGATATAATTTTCTATATATATCTTTTTTTCGCACTCCCCAGGGCAAATTTGGGCATTGTCCTTTCTTTCTTTTAGCTTAGGCGGTTTCGTATCGGCGTTCATGAGTTAGTCAGTCAAACATTCAGTCAGTCAATACCTGTATATTATTACATGTATTTATATTCCATCTCCCACAGATACGAAATGTCCTTCTCGTGTAATCTATTTTGTATCTAAGGCATTTCTTACCGGATTGAGCCTCTACGCTAAATGCAGTATGGGAATGTGATTTATGCATGTTGTCATGCATTAGTTTACGTTACCGAACAGTTTAATTGGGTGCATTGAAACGTAAATCTATTAATCATGTCTGCAAAGCTAACGAATGTACATAATACACTGTCAACGGTGGACGTGACGTGCGTTCATCGTGCCGATTAAATCTACTAATAATACAATCGTGCTGAAGTTAGGGCGCTAGTTTGAATACTATTTTTAAATAGGTTTTCGCCGTGCCTTTGTTCACTTAGGGCATTTCGTACGAAAATTATCGTGCTTTGTCGTGGCGTTTTATGAAATTTGGTCATCTTGTCTCACAGAACTCGCTACTTTACATTACCCTCTTTTTTCTTTTTTTACATTTATAAACATTGATCAATTTTTTCCACAATTTGTTTGTGGTGCTTGGGAGGAGCTTTACATGAGCATATTGAATAGAAAACAGAAGACAAATATCACACAAGCAAGCAAAATAAATGTACTGGGTCGAAATAATATCTGCTTAACGATTTTATTACCCTATAGGCGTAATTAATTTTACCCACTGCACGAAGTATTATTATATTTAGACATTAATATATATTTGACTGGTAGTGTAATTATTTGACTTTACAGTATAATATTTATTTACAGTGAAGCTAGAAGCTTTTTTTT
This sequence comes from Sesia apiformis, assembly GCA_914767545.1. Classification (NCBI taxonomy): domain Eukaryota; kingdom Metazoa; phylum Arthropoda; class Insecta; order Lepidoptera; family Sesiidae; genus Sesia; species Sesia apiformis. Next base: position 10,716,478 of record OU611963.1, on the reverse strand, counting down.
TACTTCATACACAGACTATGTATAAACAATTGTTGTAGAAACCGATTCTTAGCAGACTGTTCCGTCTTAGGTGTCTATAGACTTTATGAAATGCTAAATTTCAGCAAGTGGCTATAACATATATATTCCATTGTTTCATCTGGTGAATGCAATGGTTAGAAAAGTTTACAAGACAACTTGTAACAGTAAATGATACCAATTACGAGTACAATCACAATTTATATTAGCAGTTACGGCGCAGGTCTCCGCGCCCCTAACATCATATATTTCTTAGTTTTCATAATTTCCTTTTTGATTCATCCTTTATTTAATCACATGATGGTCAGTTAGTCCGTGGTCAGTTGTGCTGATTAAACGTAATCTGATTATTTTGACTAATTTCAATTCATTAGATCAGTGCCTCATTGTCTACATTTTTTTTAAAACAGTTCTGTTAAAGAAAAATGCTATAATTTAAATAATAATAATAATTTACATCGGAATTCTCCATAGTGTTAGTAGACATTTTTTTATAATAACATTAAATAATATTAAATTAGGTTACATATATGATACATATATATTTTTATATTTACATTTGAGCTCTTATCTAAATCCATCTAAGAGTTTTGGGCTTTAAATAATAAGCAAAAAAAAATTAGTATCTGTATTAAATAAAAAAATATTGTAAATTAAAATAACGATTTGTATTCAATAATAAATGTGATTAAAATATTACTGTATTTCAAACACAAAAAATATTTGATTTCCCAAATGGAACGGTGATCGTTCTCTGATGGTAGCCAAATGTCATATTAATTTTCAGAGATTATTATGTTTACATTTGCAACTCGTATCAGTGTCGTTGCGTTTTGAGTGAAGGTGTTGGTCAGCCTGCCTAGTAAGTATCTACTTATATACCTTCGAATCGAGCGTTGTGCACAGACATTTGTGCCCACACCTACTTTAGGCCCGGAGTACAACTATTACAATTATGTTAATTTGGACACCTAATAGATGAAAAAGATGGATTTCGATGTTTTAGGAAAAAATAGTCCGATATTTGAAAGTCATAGTCTCTTCAAAAGTCACCGACATAGCTCGTATAATCCCCATGCAAAACTGACAATGGGCGGGTCATATTTGCCGTAGGACCGCCAGCCGTTGGGGTAGACGAGTCCTCGAATGGAGGCCACGTTCCGGGAAGCGCAGTGTGAGACCACCTACTCAACCTACACTGGGAATGGTGGTTGGATGAACCGAGGATCGTGTGTGGTGGCGAGCCTTGGAAAAGGCCTATATCCAACAGTGGAGACATAGGCTGATGGTATAGATCTCTGCAAAAGGATTTTGCAAGTTCAGCAGCACACCAACAAGTACACCTGCACATATACTCGGTGTTGTAGGTGTCCATGGGCGGCGGTGACCACTTACCATCAAGTGACCCCGCCGTTCGGCTGCCATCTATTCTATAAAAACAAAGTTCATCGGAATCTCCCAAATAGCCAAAGCTATAACCATAGAAGAAGAGAAAAGAAGTTAGAAGAGAAGTTACTTTTAACAAACTAATTGATATCGCGATAAATATGTAGACAAATATATGTATACAAAATAGACATATAGACAAAATATATGTTGTGCTAGTCCTGTATCCTAATCCTAAGTGCCAATTTAGAGTATTTTTTTTTTATTTTTATGGATATTTATATTAGCAATGTACCTATATATTTATTCAATTCATTCTTAACTCTTCTGGATTGAGCAAATATTAAAATTTCAATCAAACAAGAAGTGTTCCATTTCTATCATGCAGTAATTATCGCTACACAAACATAAATAAGCTTAAATGGCGAAAGCCATAGAGTTTTGACGGCGAAGCTTAAATGGGAATCGGCGGGACATGTAGCCCGTAAGTCTGACTCGTGGTGCAGTAAAGTTCTTGACTGGAGGCCCTGGGACAAGAAAAGACCTATATGAGATGGAAGGACGATATTAAGAGAGTGTCGGGCAGCAACTAGACTCTAACTGCCCAAAACGGAATAAGTGAAGAAAGTTGAAGGCCTACACCGGCAACTGGTTGAAGGCTAAAGAGAGAGAGAGACATAAACAAAATCGCCCAAAAATGCTTGGATTTTTAATACAAATACCATTTTTCTTCGGTCTTGTAGTCTAAGCTTAAATGCTAGGTAGTTGTGATATCTATTCGTTTAATCGGATTACGTGACGCGCCCAGTTTGTGTGGTCAAGCCGCCTGTCAAGTTGCCTGACACCGCGACAACACTTCATTACGTAGAAATAAATCTCGCGTATCGTGATTCGAAATCATTCAAGGAAAGTGTATTCAATGAAATGTGCATAGGGGTTTTATCTAAATGTATTAATAAAGACCTTGAATTGTATGGGTACAATTCAAGTACTTCTGGGTACAACTTCTCTCTTGTAGTATCCACCCTTCTGTCTCTTCTTGTAGTGATCGTAACAAGCTAAGGTTTACAAAGTTGCTACCGCAAGCCCCGAGAGACTACACAACCTCTAAGAGAGTGGACCCGCCGAACTGTTTGACCAGCGTGGAGTTTTATGGCCTTATGTCCCTCATGCAGAAGACAATTGTGCATGAGGAGGCCCACGTCCAGCAGTGGATGTAAAAGTGTTGCATTGTCTTAATACGCTGCGCTTACGTTGACCAAACGGGTTGGCGAGCCACTCTTTCAGAGGCGATGTAGTTCCTCAGGGCTGGTGGTAGCGGCTTTGTTATCGCCTTTTGGGACACTCACGGGAAGATATAGGGTGGTAGATGCGATTCTAAAGCCGGGCGACACCACACGGCACTAAATAGACTACATTACCTCTAGATTATATTGAAGCGAAAATATCGAAATGGGAAATGTTCTTTATTGACGTGTGTGATCAATGTACAGACGGACAAAGAGTTATCTGTTAGTGTATAACGGTCAGAGGTCACATACTGTTGGTACATAGAGAACCGCTGATAAATTATGATCATTGAGCTTAGACCTTATCGTCTAATTGAAATGAGTAATGAGGTCGTATCAAGCGATTCACGCCATTTTGAAGTATTTTCATTAGATTCATCCAGGTTCCGTTTTATAGGAAGAAAATCTCAATTCATCGTCGAAAAAACTACATGTTTCACTGCTGATTTATTGAAAGATATTCTAATATTACCAAAATTTTAGAACATTACCAAAATATAATCTTGCGTTGTAATTTCTATCTGTTTTATTAATAATAAAAACATATTCAATACCGATTTTCATGAAATAACATATCTATGTCTTCGAAGATTAGACGAAAATCAACATCTTAAAAACAAGCAAGTCCTAAGAACCCGTCATTCGTTATAGCTTTACTTTACCAATAACATAAGTAGATAAATAAGACTTAGAAGACTAAGTTATCACCACTGAAATTGATATGTTTACAGTTTATTCTACATGTAAAACAATTTATACAGATTTTAATGTTTCTAAAGTACCTTCCCTAAACTTCCTAATGTTCCTAATGTTAAGCATGTATTTAAATAATTATTCAAATACATATATTTAAATGTTTTAGAACATTCGGGATAGAGATGTGGAAAGCAGCTAGTAGTACCTCTGTCACCCAACGTAGTGGTGGTAATTAGCAGCAGAATGATGACGTCATTGTTCTATATTACGATATTTTTGTAGTTTGTGACTTCTAAGTCCTTCACCTTAAACCTGCAAGATATTTTAATTTCACGTGAGTGGTTTCTAGTTGCTATTTTAAATTAAATTATTATACAATTATATCATTTATGAACACATTTTTTTAACAATTAAGTATCCTATTAGAACTCCAACAAACCTATTCGCGTATGTAAAATAATAATGGTAACCAGAATATTATCGCTTAAGTGGTATGTTCTATTTTTAGTATCCTCAACAAGGCACAGACTGAACTGTTCATCAAGCGCGGCCACGCAATCAATTTGACCCATCTCAGCTCATTGTGTTGTGACCGCATTTGTGACCGTTTGATTTTAACCTTTCATATCATAATTTGTAGATTGATTTTTCATTTATATTTCCAACAATACGTACTAAATAATTATAGTGTACGATTATTTTTATTGTTTAAGTTCTGTAGGTCAAAATACTAACTAGTCAAATATTGAACGCTGCGACATCTAGTGTCGAGTAGCAATAGGAGTATTTTTCATAGTTCTGCAACTTTACGTTAGATGGCGCCAGCAAGTGAAACATCGATTCATCTCAAAAAGTGTCGGTTCAAACGATGATAATTATTAGTGGAGTGCAATTAGACATACAAAATGATAAACATCGAAACCCAGTTATAATGAATGGATTTGTATCATTTTTTAGTTGTATTTTAAGGTCAATTACTACTAAAAAGTTTACCCTTTAAAAATGATGGCTATTTTTTTTAACCGGGTTGTTCAGTGTTGTCGTCTATTCATATAGTACTTAATTTTTTCAAAGGACCGTCCTTGTCAAATAATACATTTCCCTATGAGCTCAAATCACTCATTAATCCAACCTTACCATTTTTATGGGAATTAAATTGAGTTCATCCTCAAACACAGGAGTGTTAGGAATGTTAGGAGTGTTAGTGTTAACGATAGGAATCAACTGCTTCTCTGTTGAGAATTTGCGGTCCTTTATGCACATTTTCACATAAGGAAACACCGAATTCACAGGGCGTGATATCAGGGCTGTACATAGGATGTTTTAAAACTTTGATTCCGGTCGGCGTTAAATAATCCGTGGTAACTCTTCGGCGCATGGAACAGAGTCTCGAGTTTGGTCGTCGATTTTGTAACTCTTTAAACAACACAGGCAGACAAGTTTCAGTACACCATGGCTTGTGACCGTCTTCTGTCCAGAAATCATAATAGGTTTAGCTAGGCCTTGTTTATTAAAAAAATACAGTCATCATTCTTTTACCGATAGATTTTGATTTTCGAACTGGCGTCTTTAAAGACCTACTCTTACATCTTGCTCTGTGACTTAGTTGGCACAACGTAGTAGTACCTACCCAATATTCAGGTTTCGTCACCAGCTAAGTCGAGTATAAGTAAGTATAAGTCGGGACACATAGAATTAGTTTTAAATTTTGTCTATTTTACTAATTTTACAATTTAGCAAATTAGATAAGATAACACAAAATTTACAATATTTGACAACGGGAATTCATCGATATGAGTCTATTCTAAAAACGTCGCAGACCAATATCAATTATCTATGTTAGATCCTTTGTTAAGTATAAGGTCCTTTGTTTTTATACAATTATTATGTTTTTTTTTTATTTATTTATGTACTTCATTGTAAACACAAATGATAAAAATAGTGAGGTGCAAAAGAAAATACATATAAAAGGCATGCTTAACCCCTTAGGAGATTTCTACAAGCAAACCTTTCTTTGTATAATAGATTCCCCTTTATAAGAATTTTTGGTTGTGTTTAAAGACCAAACAATTAATAATCCCAAATTTCACCTCAGGAGAGGTCCAATTTTGTGAATATAAAACTATTATATTCATAAAATAAATAAATTCGTTTTTTTTTAAATATAATAATATATCAGAAGAACAGAATATTTTTCCCATGTAGTAATATTAAAAAGCAAACAGTACCTCAAGGATTGTTAATTGATTGTTAAAAATTAGGGTGTTAATTTCTTGGCTGAAGAATTTTTTTAGCAAATAAAACGTAAAGTTATTGCCCCAGATTGCGACAGTGCGCTGCTTTTGATCTGCCTATTGGGCATTTCTCCAGAACATTTTAAGCGTACTTTCAACAGGTCTTTCCCAAACTTTTGCCCTTACTGAATCCAGATTTTTCAAGGCGCCCCATGTAAATTCATAACTAGCGGATACACTTTGTTAAGCCCATAATTTTACAGTTAAGGGTTTGGTAAAAATGAATAAAAAATAACATATAGAACTATATGATTTACACCAACTCCGCTAATTGTCGCGGTCTATGACATTGAAATGAAAATGGAAATAAAATATATTTCACGGCGCCCGCGCCCTTTTGAGACGTCGTGGCCGGCAACACTTACCATCACTTGGGACCACTTGCTCGTCCGCCTACTTCACTATAAAAAAAAACTTACTACCGAAACACGTACATTGGGAGAATAAAATAAAGTGGTAAATGTAACACCTAAAATTTACGGTAGTCTTCTGTGAGGGGCGGGTAACGTGGCTAGCCGAGGGCACTCAGCGGCTGTGAGATTGTACCGTGCCTTTCCCCTCCCCTTCATCCCCTTCCCAAAAATGTAACAGCTTATTCGAAAATATCTTCGAAACGTGTCTGTTAGTTGTGAGAGCAATCCTTTATTCATTTTTAGCATTGTCATTTATTATAAGCCTTAGTTATTTCTAAGATTTCTTACAAGATATTTTTAAGACTCCTTAAGTTAATTTTAAGGCAATAAAGTTCCGTACATCAATCAAGACGTTTTACGGCATAACAAATTCAAGGTCAGCAGTATAACGGTGTTTGTTCCTAAAATAGGCGAACACGAGGCTGCCGTTCAATTTAATATAGTTCTTTCATCTCACGAAGGCACGTTAGCCTTGTTTGTAATAGTGCAACATAAATACACGTGCACTTGTGTGCGTGGAACGCCGACTCCCGCCAGTAGTTAATTATATTACGAGTACAATCATTGTGTCCATATGATACACAATTATACATTGTCTGTCTGACTATGAGGTTTTTGCATTTAATTACAACATGAGCTCTTCAAAAGCGCTGTGAATAGGATTCTGCAAGGTCGGCAGCACATCCGCCTCCGCAGGTGTCCATGGCCGCATGGGCTGCGCTGACCACTTGCTATTTCGTGGACCTCCCCCCGCCTGTCTGTCACCTCTTCTATGTATATAAAAAAAAACTATTGGGTCATTTCGATTCATTTCATTTTAATCTTCGGTACGTGTTGTACCACGACGTAATTGTGCCATATAAAATTAAAAATTGTCCACATGTTTGTATGCATGCAGTTTGTGCAAAAAAATAACGATATTTGTGGACAAACTGCAGAAAGTAGGTACTTCTTAATGGATTGAGATGAAATTGGCAAAAACAGTTAGGGTCTTTATCTCGGTTGAATTCGTAGATAAGTCAAATCCTATCCTATCCCTCCCCATTTGTCCCAACCCATGCTCCAAATCAATTCCTACATCTCTAAATGAAGGCAGTGCATTGGGGGCCGTGCCAGCGTCGGTCATTCTGGACTGATGTTGACATGTACCGTGGATGTCCATCTGTGACACTACACATTTACCACCAGGTGAACTGTATGCTCGTATATAGAAAACACGATTAATAAGACAGTATACGACTTTACGACAGAGTAAACTTTAAGAAATTTCACGATGGTGGACATTTTTCAAAATGTTCAAATGTCAAAAAATGATAATACATATATCTATCTATAAACTACATTTTGTTGGATAGGGCCCGTACAGCTCTAGAATTTTAGTTTAATTTTTTTAAAGCTACGAAAAATAACGAAATTTCCTTTCCCAACTGGTGCGGCTATTGGTATTTTAAATTGAGGGAGGTGGGATGGAATTGTAAACACTCTGTGAACGGGATTGTTATATAATCCCTATTTCCTATCCCTATCAATTCTTTTCTTGAACTCTAAATCTTAAATCCCCTAAGACTTAAATGCGTTTGCGGATGGTCCAACGTTCTTCGTTTTTAACTGATATCAACATCGCAGATATCTATGGGCATTGATCTGCTATTAGGATTATCTGATATATAGGCGAATACTGGCGTCCATAACATTATGTATGTATGTGCGTCGGCCGCCTTCTTAAATAAAATATAGCAGGATCAATAAGAAAAGGGCTTAAAATTAACTAATTAAGTGGCTTGGAACCTTTAATTAACCTATTAATTAATATTTTGGTTTCACTTTATCTCAAATCTGTAACATATGAATCGTCCCAATATGAATAATCGTGTCGTTGTTGATAATGTTTGAATGACATTTGACTAATATCATGTTGGAATATCAAAGTAATCTAATGTAAGATAAAACTGCTATTTCTTATTTTAATCTTTCAATATCAATAAAACTTGTTTAAACAATCTTCAGAACCAATTAAAGTTTTACAAATTTTGTGTCAGTATTTTAATGAGGCTTATAAGCCGGTCTTTTGTCCAATTAGTGCAAGTGGTATCAAGCAGATATTTGTTCAGCCTTCATATATACGATTTGTACGGCCGACACTGAAAGCAACGCGTAAACGACAACACTCGACGCTACTCGCTAGTCCACACGCGACGCTCACGCCGGTATAACGCGACGGTTCGAAATCTGGCTGTGCATTTTAAAAATCTAACTACACCTATATTTTTATTTTATATTGAACCTTTTTAATCGTGTTTCTATTTAAATAGTGATTTGCATCCAGCCAGTGCTGTTCTCCATTGAAATTAATCGAATCTAAATTTGATTTATTTTCTTTTGCTGCTATTGAAGGAATCGCAGGTTTTTTTGTTTACGTTTGCGCTTTTTTTATTTTCCAAGGGTTCTATCGTTTATTTTCTGACATTTTTTGTTCGAAACTGCGATAATTTTGATGAGTTATAACCGCATCATTCTGTAAATAATTTTAATACCTATACCTGTAATTCCACATGGAAGTGACCAGTTGCGCTTTGAATGTCAAATGTCGGTGAACTGTAAATACATAAATATTATTGACGTATTCAAAAATGTGTCAATTGCTCTCTAAATAAAGAATGGGCACTTTTGCCTTACAAGGTAGACAGAGACTGTACTTGAAATCTTAGAAGGTTAGAAAACATCACGTACTCCGAGTTTATTTGTTGAATGACAATGACAAGATCAGATAAGGTTTGTTGGACAAAAGTGCAGTTTTTGCAAGTAATTCGGTTAACAGAATTAAGGAAAAATATTTTATTTCTATATATTTGCGTACTTATAGCATATAACCTAAATCTTCACGAGGAAAAACTATAATTAAATGTTTCCGCTGGGAATTAAAGGTATTGCGAATTAAAATTTAAGTAGGTACAATTTTTTATATATTTTTTTTAAGTACAGATTTTTATTAATGTATGTAACTTTTTATATAAAAAAACTCTTTTCAAAATACACAATATTTCCTAATAATAAATAACCAATTATTAAAGATTTTTATAAATTTATAATTTATAATTTATTTTATTTTATAAATTTATTTTATTTTAAATTTAGATTTTTATAAATAGATTTTTATTAATGTATGTAACTTTTTATATAAAAAAACTCTTTTCAAAATACACAATATTTCCTAATAATAAATAACCAAACACTTCATTCCTTTTAATCTTTCATAAAATTGTCAATCTATTTGGTCCATTATTTTTACTGTTCAGACTAATTCCTTATATTGATTAATATATGTACAGTAGGTATATTGATATTCAACAGACACTTCATTCACGATTAGAGCATAGCCTTCGAAGGGTGCTAAGTTTATGTAAAACAATTTACAGATATCTACAAGAATAGCCAACTTGGTAGGCACGTTAGATAGGCTTCAATGACTTCCGACACCATTATCACCAGCCTTCAGTAGCGCCTTCCGGAGTGCTATTTTTTCCAATTATTCGATGCTGAGTACCAGTTAGCCTACTTCGATGCATTTGCAATTGCCTTGTTTGGTTATCTTTACATGAATCAATTTAGAACTAGAAATGGCGAGGACATTGGAACAAGTTTTCCGTTATCTTCATAAAACTGCTTGCACCCTTGTGGCGTAAACGTTCTATTTTAGTGTTAAATTTTAATTTTGCAATTTCATGACTTTTATTTGCAAATAAATTACGGTTTTCAATAACACAAGTATCTAAAATTTCAAGAAGGTTTACATAATACACGTTGAAAAACTTTCGTGGTTTCACAATTTTAGGACGAAGCTTTCATTAAACACCGTATTTTATTATTAAATTATCTTGTATTTGAAAGTAAACAGCCTTCGCTTGCTGTAGATTGATCTGATCCGGGGAGTGATGCCCACTTTTATTATTATTTTATTACTACTCTGTTAATTTAATTAAAGATAGTAAATCGCATTAAGATTATTCTTTAGCGTATGTCCTGCATTAATAGGCATTGTTGATATTTCCGGCTGATTTGCATTCAATGCAATTGTATCCATTACAATTGTTTCTGGATAGTTCAGTTCTTGTCTGTAATAGAACAATAGATGGCGGACGGTCAGTTTCTATTTATAGATTTCCCATGCCACCCCTAAACAAAAGATCTTCCGTGATTTGAGCTGAAAGGTTTGTAAACAATTTATAATACAACAAAATATGTATTTGTAATTTAAACTATATTCCACAATGATTATTAATTAATATAAAAGGTAAATTTAATTCCACGAGGCATTTTCTAGCAAAAGCAAAATTTTCTTCCTTTTTCTAGAAAAAGGATTGCATGTGCAGTTTTAAATTAGAGAATAGAAGTCACAGAAAGTAACTTAATACATACACGCATTGCACAATATATGATACATACACCGCAATCTAATAGAAAACTGAAAGTAGTAGAAAAGATGAATTGAGCAAATAGCCCACTTACACTGTATAAGAAATGTTTCTGAAGCAGTATTTTAATCTTTTTTTATTCAGGGCTTTTTTTAAATGTCAGTGGGAAGCACATTCGAGAGATTAATTGCTTGAGCAGCGAAGGAATTGGATATAAAGCCTGTACGGCGAAAAAAGACGTGAAGATAAAAGAGAATTAATACGAAGTATCTGGAGTATGAGATTTCGTTGTTACAAATATCCCATTTCATGCCGAGTTACAAAACTTTTAAAGATTTTAAAATAAAGATTTAAACGTTGTTATTAGATGTAGTAGTATGAGTCACATTCGTCAAGCTTGAAACGACAGGCGTAGAGAATATCAAAAATAACACGACATTAAGTGGCCAGGCTATTTTCCATCTTGTGACATCGACCTATAAACTTTTGCAGCTTTTTTACGAATGCGACAGACATAAAGCACTTCGACGCTCTAACTAAATGTATGTCAAGGTTCTACACCTTACACGCGAAATGTTCTCATAACAATGATTTTGCTTTCTTATTGTATAAATGTCGTCATTACCCATTCAATTTTCTCCTTTTGTCAGTCCTAAGCAAAAGTATGCAAAATTTTGATCCGTCCACATCAATAAGCCGGATGTATACATTTATCTTCAACGACATTGCAAAGATTTTCCGCCGATTCCTTCCACCAATCATCTTGTCGCCATATCGAATCGTGGCGTCTGTTGACGTCGCGTCGTTGGTCCTATAAATGAAACTATATTCTATAAGATGTTGAATATCAATAGGAAACTTTACGATGCTCGCCCACTTAACCATATATTATTATACTATCTATAATTATGATGCAACTTCTAGATTCCAATTCCAAATATTTATTTTATGTGGAACGGTACTCGGAAACAAACCAGAAATACTAATATTTTCTTTAGAGATCGGCTGAAAGAGGTGATTTATATTCCGGACGATTGCTCTATCTTTTCAGCCAAAACAAATTTCACGCTCAATTTGTCTTGTATTATTTCCAACAAATCATTTTTCAATCCATTTCTCATTTCAGTTTTCTAAATGTTGGCAATGTGTATCGTTATTAGACCATCAAGCGGTATTTTTGCTAATGGTTTCAGTCGTTTCACTTCTGTCGTGATAACGTCAAGCCCCGTAATAGCATTAGTCTGTGCTTTGAAAGGTTTAGCTTAAATGTAACATGTGTGACGTCAGAGCAAACTGGCGGAGATTATCTGGCTCTTAGATAAAATTAAACAATATAGAATTTAGGCGAGAAAATATAGTGATTTTTCATCTGATTTTTTCTTAAAACTAAATATATCATCATCCGCTAAACTATTAATATTGTTTTCTGAATAAACAGATTCCTTTTTCAATCCTTTATTATTCATCTTGAAATGTACTATATTTCCCACTTTATCTTATTTCCCTAATGTACGTATGTGTTTCGGTAGTGAGTGAGATTTCAGAGCCCATTCCCATACCATCCTATCCCTCCCCATTTTACCAACCCTTTCTCCAAATCCATTCCTATATCTCCAAAGGTAGGCAGAGCATTCGAGGGCGTGCCAACGTTTGTCATTTTGGACCAATCAGCATTGGTATCGTGGATGTCTATGGAGGACAGTATCCACTTACCATCAGGTGTACTGTATGCTCGTCTGCCGTCTTCGTCAATAAAAAGAATCACTTGATTATTTGGCTTTTAGATACAATTAAACAATATAGAATTTAGACGAGAAAACAGTGGAATATAGTGAAAACTATCTCACATATTTTTTCCCTGAATCTTTCTTAACTATATCCACATCCGCTAAACTGTTAATATTGATTTCTTAACGCATTCGTTTTTGATCTCTTTATTAATCAATTAGACAAATTATAATTACAGTAGAAATCTATTTTAATGACATGGCCAGTCAATGTTAATGATACAACGTGGCAGAAACTGTGTAGTAATTATTTCATTGCGACATGTTTCATATGACTTCTATTATAGAAGTGCACAGACACACTCATTTATTATTTCGTTCACTATTTTAACTAAATAGTCCCAGTCTAATGAATAAAATGAATAATGTGATCTACAAATGTCTCAAGATCACAGGTTTTTAATGTTCGAAATCGTGGAACGCAATTAAGTTCAAGTACAAACATTTTTAGAGCAATTACATGAGATGTAGAAAACATTTAAATATTAAAGATTAAATAATTATGTTATATATACTATACCATATATACTATGTTATACTGTTTATAAATATACAAATTACTGTTGTTAATATTTTCAATTTATTAATACTGTCGGCATCTGTCATTACAATTTATCCTAAAAATAAATGTTTTCAATTACATAAATAAAAATATTCATTTTCAAGTCTATTAACAACGTTCTAAACTTTCTTCTGTTACTCAGATAGATATACGGGTTACCGGTAAGTAGAACTCAATTATTTTGTTAATTATACATTTCCAACTGACTGTTTTTGTTTTAAAGCTTAGTTGAGAATTGCAGTGAACTTATACGAAACTACAACAATCTATAAGAACTAGGAATAATAAATGAAGGACATCAAAACTAAAAACATACAATGAAAATGAACAAACATTTGAAAACAAGTCTATTTATTTTTAAAAAAATGTACTAAAGTAAGTGTAAAGATACAATAAATAACAAGCTTAGCATAGTTTGTCGGCTAACCGGCGAATTACAAACATCACAGAATTTCCGACAATTCCAGGAAACGCAGCCGTTTCAAGCACTGCGCTCATTGCTCGTTTATTTATGCGGCTGTAATTAGTAGTAGATTTTTAAAAAATAAACTACCTTGTTTTATGTTACGTAATTTACATTGTATTTTTTTAGTTTTAGTGTCCTTCATTTAATATTCTTAGTTCTTCTAGATAGTTTTACTTTCGTATCAGTTCACTACAATATTCAACTAAGCTTTAAAACAAAAAGAGTCAATTGGACATGTTTAATTAACAAAATAATTGTGTTTTATTGAGGCGGGTAGAATTATTTGAGAAAATGTCAAAATTTAAATATCTTGGAAACTATCAACTTTAGGCCCTGGGCATGTAAGAGTGAAAAATGTTCGTTATACTCCGTACTGTCACCCCCTGAAAGGAATGGTTCATTATATTTAACGATAACTTTATAATATTTTCTTAGGTTTTCGCGATTACTATACATTTATATACAACATCACAGATCATAATCAGTGATGTTATCGGGCATAAATACAATATATTTATTAGGTGCTTGCTTACCTATGAAATGACCGATTTGTATGAGAAAGTGATTTTTTTTGTTGAAATAAAAATATTTAATATGTTAGTCGTAATATTAACCCATATTATCTACACACTTTTGCCACCTCACGGGCAGCTCTAATCACAGCTACTTTAGAATCAAATTTTTTACCTTGCAAAAAGTTGTCCAAATTTCGAAAGAAATAGAAATCTGTCTAAGGGCAAAGTCCGGTGAGTATAATGGGTGAGGGAAAGCCTCCAGGTCAAGCTCTTGAAGTTGTAAAACTGTCGTATGAGGAGTGATAGGGCGGGCATTGCCATGAAGAAGAAGTGGAGATGAGCGATTGACCAAACTTGGTTGCTATGTTGCCAGCTTTTACATCATCGTCTGCAGTTCCTTACGGTACACATCTGCATCAATCGTTTGACCGGCTCGCAAGAAACTGTTATGGACAATACCGGCACAGTACCACCAAACTGATATCAGTAGCTTTTTCTTAGTTATCTTGCGTTTTGGACAATGTTTTGGACTCCTGGATCCAGTCACTGATACGAACGTTTGCGATTATCACACAGGATCCATTTCTCATCGTTCAGTTCATACGGTACTTTTCGAGCTTCTTTACTTTGCCGATTTGACGCAGATGAACCAACAGTGTTTTATCACTAACATTAAACCCTGCTGCTAACTCAGCTACTTCCTGCTGCTTCTGCTAATGGATCTGCTTCCACTATAGCCTTTAATTCATCATTATTAACCTTGATCGTAGGTCGTCCGTCGAGCTCATCCTTAAAATCGAAATTTCCAGAACGGAAGCGTTCAAACCATCTACGCACGGTGAGATCGTTTGTGGTGTTTGGCCCATACACACTATTGATATTGTGAGCTGTCTGACTTGCGTAGGTGTAATTTTTAAATTTATCCATTTTATTTTCAATACAATCACATGAACGAAATTTAGGTACAGAAAAACAAATGAAATACTGATTTTGAAATAAGAACATAGTAGCTATTAGATGCATTTAGTTTTTTTTTGAAATTCGAATTAGAACAGAAGATATCGAAACTCAAAGTGGCCAGTAATATATTTATTTTTAGATAGTTTTTTATTTTAAATTATATAAACGTAATAATCTTGTTCCATATTCATTTCTTTACTAGACAGAGACTTTTCTCTACATCTTATCAAATTTTTCCTAATTTTCATGTTTGAAGAAAGACTAAAAATATATTGCTTCAAGTAAATCCCACATCCATACAAGTTATTCTAAAAGTATATCTTAAAGAAGTACTCAAATATGCCTTGTAAAGATATCAATAGAATAGTGTAATACATATTCTTAAAGCAGTGTACATTTATGTTGCTATTTGTACTTTTCCGAGGCTTTGTATCTTTTACTTGCTAAGAAAATGACTAAAAACTTAGCACCCTAGCTATTGATAATGATTCCGATTTTTACTTATAAAGAAAAAAAACAACGAATTAGATTAAATATGCCGCTATCTGTATTCGTTTACTAACAACTAGCATTATCGTGTAATTAATAATATTATACTATATCTATATTGCGGCATGCTCATGAAGAATTTGTCGGCTTAAGGAGAAGGCATTGATACTGTAAAACAGGTTATTATTAGTATAATAGGTACCAATGTAACACTTAATCTGGTAACAGAATTTCGTGATTGTACCACAATATAAATTTCAATTTTTATATAAATATGACGGCATTTTGATACAGAGTATAATCAACATGTTCTTTCTTACTTTTATGTGGTACATAATTGTACTACATAGTTTTAATTTAAGACTAAAGATAAGACTTAATGTAGCACAGCACTCGGCTCCCATCCAACATCAAAGAGGAAACAGGTCTAGGTCACCTTCGAAACTGTACCACTAATAGTCATTGCTGATATTACAGACAGACTACCGTGTTTGTTTACTATATCGTCGGAGAGCCAAACGACCAATGATCGTATTTAATTCCTGTAATGAAAATATTACATCAGAAAGTAATTGTGATGCAGCACCGCTTAAAACCAGTTTCCTTTGGAAACATGCAAACGAAAAGAAAATTTTTAAACGGTTTTGGTGAATATGTTAAAAATTGCTTAAAATAGACATCAGGTTTAAGTACCTTTTAAGTGGTTATACAGATTTGTTTGGATACGGTCAATATTCTTTCAACTTATTTCATAATGACGTATAAATATAATACATATAAAGAGGTCCTGACTGACTGACTGGTCCATCAACGCCGAGCTGGAACCGCTAAAGCTAGTAACATAAAATTTGGACAGTAGGTTCCTTTCGTGACATGTAGAGTTACTAAGAAGGAATTTCTATAAAATCAACACCTAAAGGGGTGAAACGGGGTGTCTAAGTTTGTATAGAAAAAATATTTGATGGTTCTATTAACTTCAAACCTTATACAAATATTCTACAATACAATTAATTAAACATGTGTTTCACCATTATTTAAAATTGTATCAGAAAACTAAAATACAGGCTGTGAAATTTTGTATGGAATGGTGGTAATTTTGTGCGACGGCACATAAATTACATGACGTGTCGAGAAGGACATGATATGATACAAATGAATATTTTTTTTCCTCAGCTAAATATCACGCGACAATTAATCGTAATTAAATTTATGCGAGCAATGTTTAGTTCAGCTTATAAAATATGTTTTTATGAACGTTTACTGAGCTACATTAAAAATGGTAAATTGTAAAGACACTTTTTTTAAAAACGTTTTATTAGTATTTACGATTATTGAACCATTCAAGAATTACGCAAACGTATCATGCCACGAATTGATATCAGTCCATTGAAGTACATACAATACTATTAATCGAATATCTGTCACGTGCTCCAAACCGAATTCATTGGGCTCAGCTATTAATCTTGCTTGACCTTCTCAACGAGTACTTAGAAAGGTATCATGTGCGAGTAGTTTAACAACCTTTAACTAAATTTCACCTACGCCCAGCAACCGGTCATGAGTGTTGTTACAATAACTCCCACTTATATGCAATGTCCATTAAATTAAAATAACTATTCAGGTGTTAATGAGCACAAATACAATAAGGATACAAATGTCATGACAGCAGTTGTGTAATGTCATGATAGATATGTACGATAGATGACTATACACGTGAATCAAAGCAAATCAACTGAATATATTTGTTTTAATTTTAACTTAACGAATGTTATAGGCCTGATATTACATTTATTTCCCCGTTTTGTATATAGGTATATATAGCCAATTTAAACCTCTGCATAGCCATGACCTTTATTTTCGCAACCTAAACTTTATGACGAGGCCAAGGATGCAGCATAATTTTCATAGCAATAGGATATTTGGATACCATTCTGCACAATTGACCCAAGCGACAAAAATAAAATTTTACAGGAAAGAAGATTTTATTTATGTTTTTGCACTGGATTATTTTACAGGGCGTTTGGACTACTACTAAAATATCGTGTAAAATATAAAATAATCTAATGGTGCAAAAAAACAAAAATATCAAATTTGGCGCTTGGACTATTTATGGATAATTGTTGCCATTTAATGTCAACACATAATTATTCGCATTTAGAAGTTGAAATGACTTAATATAGGTATTCAATTTCCGTTCTTTAACGATAAGCTGTTAACACTCATATAACGTAAAATTAACTGGTGTAGGTAATGTCGTAACTGAAACAATAACTTTGAATTTAAAAAATGGCATCTTTGACAAATGTTGCATTTAAAACCCACTTCATAGTTCCGTGTCGTTGACAGACTGGTCATTGATCAAGTTTAATGAAAACCAATTTAAAGTTAACAAGTTGGCAGCGACACATATTCAGTACGAGGTCTAAATGGTTCGCATTATTTAAACTATGTTAGTTGTTAGTCTGCAAGCAAACACGAGTCAGGTTCATTACGAAAGAAAGAAACAATGGCTCATAACGTCAGAACCTATTTTAGTATTCCAATCACTTGTAAGCTACATTAAAAATTCTTGACATCGATATTTTGCTGTATATCATAAACCATAGAGCCCGGTAAAATTCACAAACGAGACGCTATAAAATCCTATGACAAGTAGATAAACTTTATCTTTGTAAGTATATCAAGTGATAGGTTTATTGATAACAAAAATACCTAAATAGCAGCTTATTTGTAGAACAGTTTTGGTAAAGGTGATGCAATAAATTAAGGTGATGCATTGAACATTAGCACGCAGAATGTTGGAAAGTTAAAATTAGAGTGTGTGAGAACTTTGTGAGAGGTGTTTCTATTGAAAAGGGTTACAAAAGGGTATTGAAATTGAAAACAGTTTTGTACAAAAATGGCGCAAACACATACAACACAGTGTAAAATGGACCACAACTACAAGCTGGAGAAGAAGTATGTAGAAATGAAGCGGCTGCTGATAGAAAGGACAGAGGAACTGAAACGGAGAGATAAAATAATAGCCATGTTAGAGCACGAGATCGACGAGAAAGATGCCACTATAAGATATCTCATGAATGAAATAGACAAGTTCAGACAAGTAGTAAAGCCATTAACAAGGCAAATCATTGACAACCATAGAAATGGTTTAGACACAGAGGAAGAGGCTTTCGTAATGAGGTCCCCTGGTGTAGAAAATACTAGAGTATTACCACTCATTGAGCGGAGGCTCAAAAGGACCGCCATATCAGCAGAACCATTATCATCGCTGACAGAAGAACACGAATTGAAACTGGTCAAGATACCAAAAAGTCACGCGTAAGTATTAATGTTGGGCAAAATATGGATACCTGTTGTAACTATATAACTTTTATATTGTCAACAGAAACATTTGTGTTATTATTGGAGTAACTGGAGGAGATGTAAATAAAATTTGGCACTAAACTAGATTGAAAAGAAATCTAGAACTAAAGCATTTATGTCTATATCTCGGTTGTTTCGTAGGTGCATTCAGTAATTTCAAACTTGTGCAATGCGATGCAATCAGTCCTTTCACTATCTATTACTGGATATTGGCTTCCACATGCACATCGTCTCGTGTATGAAGGATGTAAGGCCTTAAAACGTCACGTTGGTCAAGCGGGTTGGCGAGTCCACTCTTTTAGAGATGGTGTAGTTCCTCAGGGCTTGTGGTAGCCGCTTTGTTATCCCATAGGCGCCTTTTACGATACCCATGAGAAGAGATGGGATGGTGCTATTCCCTAGTCGGCCGACACCACACGGCACAAACTATTTCAAACTTGTACCGTTTAATTTTTTAACAGATTACAAAATGTAATACATCCATACGATAATAGTTACCGGCTACAGGCTATATATTATTATATATATGTATATTATATAATAGCATTTGATTACAGTACAGGCTGTTTCCGAATCTTTTCCTATGTCTGGGTTAATTGACTTATAATAATGTTACGTATTTTTGTACAAATATCAGTTTTTGAACTTCGTATATGTATTTACTAATTTTGTTTGACTGATTTGGTAGAAACTTATACAAAGTCTTGCAAAAAAATAAAAGTTTTATTAAACTTGCATTGCAATTAAGTGAGAATTGAATCCATAGTTTAAGGGGTCGTGAAAGGTTCAGACACAACCTGTATTATTCACTAGATTCAAACGATATGTTGTTGAATAGGACTTTACACGAAAGCTCGTAAAACTTTTAAACTTTTGTTGATGCATTTCTGAAACGTACGAACGAAAATAGCAACGCACGTTCTGCTTTTTAACTAGCTCGTGTTAATTTTTCATAAAAAGAAGATATTATGTCTTTTGAAATTAAAAAAACATCGTAGTCTAATCGTAGAGGCTAATATTTCTAAGTTTACTCGATGATACATGTTCAAAGGAAGATATAATTTATACTGTCCATTATCAATCACAGTGATTGAATTTCTTCTTAGTAGAAGCATTTTCAAGGCGCTGTTGCCTCGAGGTCGACTTGTGTGTTAGCCAGTATGCCTTCGAGTGGACCCATTTGGTACATGTAATTGCGTATCGAGCCTTAAGGGGCTGTCCTCGCCATAGGCATCACGACTCTCGTGAAATATGTTCGGTATTTATCATCTCTAAACCAATAATTACATGTTATAGATAACAATAAAACGGTAATAAAGTATATAGTTTGAGATTATTATCATCAGATAGTAAAATTCGTAGAAATTAGGTACCTACTTGTATCTACTAGTAAAATAAATCATGGTGATACAAATACTCTAGTTAATCTTGTTCTTTCATCAATTCTAATGAAATTAATGAAGATTATTATTATCTATTATTATTATTATGTAAGTATCTGTGTGACAAATACATTTAATAATTGTTAAGTAAACAGATTACTCATGATTTTTATTTATTATAACCGATTTTTCGGTCCAGATATATGAACCATGTATATATGGTTATCTGAGATGATTACATGATAATACATGATTTATCTGAGCGACGGGACCTTATTGTCGGTATGTATTTATTATAGATTTTGGTTAAGATTTTCTAACTTAAAATTTTGTTTTTCAATGGAAACGCGCTGTAACATCTGATAGTTTTTTTAGATTTCACTTGTCTCAATATGTAGGACGCCAAAACGGAGAAACGCCCGCATACCCTCTGGTGTTGCAGGTGTCCATGGGCGGCGGTAACACTTACCATCACGTGGGACCGCTTGCTCGTCCGCCCACTAGTCTATAAAAAAAATATCACAAGTAAATAATTAATTTTACTATATATTGTATAATTGCGGACAATTTTATTGTTCCTTCCCTTCTTTCCTATAATCTCATTTTTAATTTAATTTTGTATGTAATGTTTGTTAATAAAAATATTATTATTGTTAATGAATAAGAACAAACGAATGAGCAGCAAGTAATAGCTAGGTATTTGTGTTTTAGACAAGTTCAATATCTATTAGATGAACAGATTATTCCTTAGTTTAAGTACGAACCGGATGTACAATAAACTACAACTTTATACTTTTGTTTTGATTTTATATAGGATAAATATGCAAACAATAGAGATCCTCGATCTTGCATGAAACATTTACTAATTTAGTAATATTTGCATTCTCTAGATATAAAGAAAAATAAAGATAGAGTAGGGCATTATAACACTTATTGCACGTGCACTGCACTTTATTAATAATTACCCGGACGTGTATCTGTGATTGATTATCAATTTAGATCTTGATCGATAAAAGCATATATTGTGATGCTGATGGATGACATATAAATAATAATGATAATATAAATCATTTGTTGCTATTGAATCGTGTTTCGGTTTCGAAACACACAGTATGGATTAATTGATTAATATATACAAGTGTATACATATACAAGTGTCCCTGAAATAATGCAAAGGCTGAAAAGGGTCATTCAGTATCGAGTATATAATCGATTCTACCAGGTTTTAGAATACTTTTTGTTTCATAATTTATTGTTCATTTCTAGTATATCTTAACTCTACGCGCAGTCGTTACTCTGTACTGGGTAATGAGAGCTACGAAAGATTTAGATAAAACGTTATATGTTTGTAACTTTTGATTTATTCCCTAAAATAATTTTATCTTACCTCGCCGTGGATCATTTTTATATACAGTATTTAAAATTAGTTGACGTGTTTCAGGTTTTACGTTATTCCGTTGACTATAAAATACAATAACTAATCTATACATATTTTGTTGCTATAGTAGGTACACAGTTTTCTTACGTAACAATTTAACTCTAAATAATAAAAAAAATGAGTAAAACTAAAAAATAATAATAGAAATGAGAGTGTATTTATTGCAGGTGTATTGCACATTTTTTATAATTACTCAGACGCTATTATCAGTTTAGATGTTGATCGATAAAAATCTACCTACGAATACATTTTTATGACGCATAATATAATTAATAAACTGATCATTAAGTCGTTTGTTGATATTATGCAATACAGTTTTTCCTTGCGTTTAAACAATAACTATGGTTCATATTTATAGCAGTAATTTACTGCAACCTAAAGGCTATTTATAGCTTTAATAGCGTAAGAATTGCTACTGTAACGAGTACCTAATTACCCTAGAAAATATATTTCCTACGCAGAGAACAAACAGGTTTACCTTTTTCCGTAAACACGTATTATTACAGTCTATTTCTAGGAAATTTGTGCAAAAATGGAGCATAGATGGCATTTTGTTTCTCATTTCAGTATATTTAATTCTTTTTTTGGGGAACATACTCTCATAATAAAAATAATAGTAAGTCATAATAAGTCGAATAAAACCAATTTCCTTGGGTTTTCGTATTATTATGTCAGTCACTTAAGAACTATCAAAGGAATTGCATAGGTCACACATAAAATTTGTCTATCCGCATCTCTTATACCATGATATCTGCCATACAATTAAATAGAGAATACAATATACCAATGTATGTAATCTTATGATATAACTGTTTCTGTACAGGTGTCAAAAAAATTGTACATTCAAAATATACGAGCTACGCTATTAGCTAAAAATCGGTACCGATTACTATAATATAAAAATCTATATTAGAGAATACTTTTTATCTGTTAACGTCAGAGATTTAATTAATCAGAGAATATTTTAATATACATAATGAAATTACGAGTATGTTAAAATTGGTTAAAAATGAACAGCTTTAATTTTACACTTATCACGACACTAAGTAAATATTGGTCGTTTCAGATCACGGGAGCTGATAAAGAGCGCTATCCTGGACAATGACTTCATGAAGAATTTGGAAACTACGCAGATCCGCGAAATAGTGGACTGCATGTACCCAGTCGAATATGCTGCAGGCAGTCTTATTATCAAAGAAGGCGATGTTGGAAGTATTGTTTATGTTATGGAAGGTAAGTTATGTTTTTTAAAAATTATGTTTAACCGAAATGGCGACATTTATTAATCAATAGAAAACAAAATGATTTCAGTAGTGACATCTATAATAACAAGTAAAAAGCGTATATGTTATTATAGCGACATCTGTTCATAATTAAAATAAATTTCTTATAGTGACATCTAGCGGCGAGTAGTGAAACTACAAGTATTTCTCTGTGAGGATCACATTTACTTCTTAATAGGTAGTTGGTGCTCCTGTCATCATTAGTTTATATTTCTTTTTATAGATGGCGCAGTAATTTTTTAATTATAGTTCAACTATCACTGCAAATTATTCTCTTTTATAATTTGAAACCTTTTACATTTGTAGTTAATTATTAATTTTCTAATTATATTGTAGATTTTGTCACTGTTGTGATACCAATTATTTCAAAACATTATCGACGTATTGTTCATAATGTGGACATAGAGTACCGGCACTTACGGTCGCAATATTGTTTATGCGATATCGCTTAATTAATTTATTATGCTAAATTGTAATAATTTATTCTAAAGTGGCCTTTAGAAATGTCTGCCTTCAGTATCTGCTTAGAAATGTTAACTGGTTATCTATTAAAATCAACAGTCTAGGTCTTAAAAAATTGCCTCGCTAATGACAAACGCTGACGCTCGTATTTATCTCGTCGAGTGGTTTGCTTTCCCCAACTCGCCTGTGAAAGCGGAAAACTAGCCACTGTCATATTGTTGCAAGTTTTTCTTACCACTTAGATATAAGTATTATTTTTACCAATAGTTTACGTTTAGAACTTCGCTTTTGAAAACTGCTTATCACGATTAAAATTGTTGCAATTAATTTGTTGTTAAAATTAATTTTCGAACACTTTTGTATGACACAGTTATAACTGTTTTAAGATACGTACCATAAGTTTTAATATTATGGTAAAATCTACGGGAATTTCTTAAATATGAGAACACAGAATTACACTTCATTTACAACGTCGATTATCCCAACTCTGGTAGAGTTGACAGGGTTAACAACCACAATATAAATATGTAGCCCCAAAAAATGAACTCCCCAGCCAGCTTGCCGATGTTGAGCCTTTAAACCGTCTCGGTAACTACAAAGGAAGGCGTGAGCCCGGCAGTGGGACTTTTGGTCGATCAATTCAATAGATCAATCAATATTGATAAATTTTTAACGTATTTCAGGGAATTTTGGAAATTTAGACGTACCGGGGGACTACCCAGTCTGTAGTGCCTACTGTGTGAACCTTTCACACAGCAGGCACTACAGACTGGGTAGATGTTGTGTAGTAAATAACAATAGTGACATAATAATTCTCTAATAGACGGATAAAAATTAGTTTACTTATCAATATCAGTGACGTAAAGTGAAAACCTGAGACTTCACAGACGTGGACTATTTCAAGATATCAAACGAAGGATTGTTATATTATAATGACAACATAATAATTATTACATAAATTATTACAATACTTAATTTTAATGTTTATTTAATTAGAAACATACTTAATGGAATTTTAAATAACGTCATAGTATTTTTTATTCGACTGCGGCACACGAAGGAGGGATATCACTTTTCTCTATTTATATATTTACGTACACGGCTTAGTGAAATCTCTATGGGCTTCATGATCATCAAGTTTATACTCGACAGTAACTTCTCTATTTACAAAGACACAAAAACGAACCCAAACTTATAGTACGCAAATCTCCAATAAACATCATTTGTCTTTAAAGAAATCTTTATCCATCTGGAAATTAAATCAGTAACTTTTTTCATAGTACGAGTAGATGGAGGCATGTTAGAAGTTGGTTGGTACCCTATTGCATTGCCGATCCATTGATCAGTCATCAATTCGTACATTTAAAGGATTATTATTTTTAATGTTTAATCAAGATAAAACATAATAAAGTTAGTAGGCTGAATTATCTAAGTGCATGAGATATGTTTGTGTGCATGACCTTATGGTAATTACGGTTTACGATAGATACGATTTTAAAAAAAGTTTATGAAGTTATAATAAGTTTTAAACTTTCGCGTTTTGTACACATTTTATAATATATTGTAACACGCCAGATGTCTATAAGATAGATTGCAGCTGTGGTAGTTCCTATATAGGCCAAACTAAGCGTACAGTTGCGGAACGGGTCACGGAACACATCGCAGCTGTAAGAAACCGCCAAATTAGTAAATCAGCAATAGCCGAACACATTCTCAACGCAGGATTAATCGCCGGATAGAACTCTGCACTCCAATAATCCTTTCCACTGAGCGGTCACTATCTATTATCCCAGGATTGTACGGGAAGCGATTGAAATTAAGACAATTGGGAAGACTGATGTAAACTGTCGTAGACGTGGAATCCAGTGATTAACAAATTTCAATTTTGCGATTTATCGTCGAATACGTCCGCGGACATTGTTGGTGTGGCGTGTCGCAGCCTTTCTGAATGTGAAGATAAAATGTGGGTAGTTGATAAAACTGCTCGCAACTCCCATCCTGGTCTACCCGCCTCTTCAGTCAATTCGCGACCACTGCTGGTGTAACCCGTCCCGAAACGTCGAGTAGGAATAAAAGATGAACAAATACCTTTGTTATACCCGTTAAAACCCGGAAACTCGATGAGTCACTGGCCCATGGGGCGAAGGAGAAAGCCGATCTCTTGGGCTATCTCTTTGCCTCAAACTCAACACTGTACGATAGAGGTGCCCCACCACCGTCTATCTCAAGGTGCACAAGCTCCATGCTGGAAATCTGTTTCACACGGCGTGAAGTCCGGCGAGCTCTAGCATCTCTTGATATCCGAAAGTCGAGTGGGCCAGATGGTATTCCTGCAGTGGTGCTTAAATTTTGCGCTCCCGAGTTGTCCCCGGTGCTTACGCGACTCTTTAGGCTCTCATACTCTACAAAAAGCTTCCCGTCAACATGGAAGGTAGCTCATGTTCACCCTTTGCCTAAAAAGGGTGACCGCACAGACCCGGCCAACTACAGGCCAATAGCGATCACCTCCCTCCTCTCCAAGGTGATGGAGCGTGTCATAAACACATAGCTCCTTGGGTACCTAGAGGATCACCAGCTGATTAGCGACCGTCAATATGGATTTCGCCATAATCGCTCGGCTGGTGATCTTTTAGCGTATTTAACACACCGCTGGGCTGACGCCATTGAGAGTAGAGGCGAGGCTCTGGCTGTAGGCCTAGACATTGCGAAAGCTTTTGACCGGGTATGGCACAAATCGCTGCTTTCCAAGTTACCATCTTTCGGGATACCCGAGGGATTATGCGAATGGGTTGCCAGTTTCCTGACTGGACGGAGCATCAGAGTCGTTATCGATGGTAGCTGCTCCGACACCATGTCTATTAACGCTGGCGTCCCGCAAGGCTCCGTGCTGTCCCCAACTCTGTTCCTTCTGCATATCAACGACCTGTTGCAAATTGGTGACATACGTTGCTATGCAGATGACAGTACTGGAGACGCCTTCTACAGGGGCCGCGCCAACATCCCTCGGGTCGAAGTGGAAGAGAGCCGCGCCAGGCTTGTGTCTGAAATCGAAGACTCTTTAGATCTAGTCTCGATTTGGGGTTCTCTGAACCTAGTGGATTTCAACCCCAGTAAGACGCAAGTCTGTGCATTCACCGCTAAAAAAACCCTTTTTGTTGTAGCACCTCGATTTCAGAGCATACCTCTAAAGATCTTGGAGAGTATCGGGATCCTTGGTATCGACATCTCCAGCAAAGTCGAATTTAGGGGTCATCTGGAAAATAAGGCCAAAATGGCCTCCAAAAAGCTCGGTGTGCTGAACAGAGCGAAGCGGTACTTCAAACCTGGGCAACTCCTTATGCTCTACAAAGCTCAGGTGAGGCCCCATATGGAGTGCTGCTCTTATCTCTGGGCCGGCGCACCGAAATACCAACTGGACCCATTTGACTCCATCCAACGATGTGCTGTTCGTATTGTCGACGATCCCACTCTCACGAGCGGTTTAGAATCCCTCAGCATTCGGAGAGACGTTGCGTCTCTCTGTGTGTTCTACCGCCTGTACAATGGGGAATGCTCTGAAGAATTGTTTAATATAATTCCCACCTCGGGTTTCTACAACCGCACCTCCCGTCACAGAAATGCGGTCCATCCGCATTTCCTCGATACGGAGGTGTCGCGCACTGTTCGGTCCAAAAATTATTTTATACCGCGAACCCGTAGGCTGTGGAACGAACTGCCTTAAGAGGTCTTTCCATTGAGCTACGATATGGGGTTCTTCAAGAGAGCTGTGAATAGGATTTTGCAAGGTCGGCGGCGCGCCCGCATACCCCCTGGTGTTGCAGGTGTCCATGGGCGGCGGTAACACTTACCATCACGTGGGACCGCTTGCTCGTCCGCCCACTAATAAAAAAAAAACCCGATTTACAATGCAAAATTAATTGATTATTATGATTAGGCATATACGACTTGACTGTGGGTCATACGAATATGAAGGTGAGTACGAAAGTATTAAGTAGACAATTACTATTCTTACCCAATATATTTGTTTGATATCTGTTACATCATGGCCACAATAAATAATAATATTTTAAGAAGAGAATACTATGGTCTTAGTGGCATAGCAATTTCATCCAGACTATCTTAAGAAATGGAGTTAGTTGTAACTGAGATAATAACGCATTGGCTCTAAGAAAAAAAGACATTAATTAGTAGATATCTACCTTTTTAACTAAAGCATAAATAAAATTATATTCAGGAATATAATGTTATTAATAACATAAAGAATAATGGTATTTTTTTGTTTAATCCAAAACAAGCTAAAAGTTTCTAGTTTGATTTTAAATTAATGAACCAAAATTGTTTGCTTTTTTCTCATATGTCTCTCAAATTTAACTTGTGCATTTTTTGAAGAAATACTCTTTTTTATTGAAGGAAGATGATAGACGATTGTATGTATATACTTATAATTGATACACTAAATACAAATACAGATCACGGTGTTACGAAACAAGTTTTCTCAAAAAAAGGTCTCTTCGCATTGTGATTGCGACATGCGCATTCGGGCGCACGGCCTTGAGATCAAGACCTTGCTGTTTTTGCTGGTCACAATGGGTGACGTCACCGTCGTCATCGGCTATTTGCTAAGACGGCTTATTTTCAACTCGGAAGTGAAAGTGAAGCCGCGCTCAATTTAACCGGACCAACGTTTATGGAGCTCAAACGGCGTAAAGTTACGCGACCTATTCTAAAGCGTTAGGTATTATTAATATTTCCACGTTGATATAAAACTGTAACCGTAATCAGCCCGTTTGTTGTCCACTGCTGGACACGGACCTTCTAATGCACATTGTGTTGTGCATGAGGGATCTATGGACCTAAATCTTCACGCGGTTTAGCGAGTCCACCCAAAAGTGGTGTAGTTCTCCAAAGCTTGTAGTAGCGGCTTTGTTATCCCTTAGTCGCCATTTAGCGCTACTGGCCAAGAGGGCTGGTGAGTCCACTCTTTTAGAGGTGGTGTGGGGCTTATGGTGTCACTTAGTGGCTTCCTTGGTGAATGCAAGATACAAAACAGTACGTTTTGAAATACGAGTATACTCGCACGTGAACAGCACAAAGCAACAAAGAACTACTTAACTTGAAATTAATTTTGATCTTTGTTTTGGCTATTTAAGTAGTTTTTTTGGTTTAATACTTTTTTCACTTTAATAGAAATACTTGGTGTTCGTATTTCACAATCCCCGTGGCATTATATGATACAGCACAAGAATTGTTATGGCAATTTTCGAGTAAGTTCCACTCACTTATGGTCACTGACCATTAGATGTTGGCCAATATGGCCTTAATGTCGAACACCATTTGAGCTTATTGTGTGAAAATTGTCACGACCTAAATTGGGTACCAGTTTGTGTCGCACATTAAATATATAAATTAGATTCATACTTAAAGTTATTGGTTTTCTTGTATAAAATACGTTATTTATTTTGTTCTGCTTTCACAGATGTTATCATTTTATAGTTTAGGTTTTTTAAAGTAAATCCTTAAATGGCCACAACCCTAAGCATATTTACATTTATGTATAAATTATATCCTAAGCGCTGTGAATTTTGTATGTTATTATGAAATAAATAAATAAAAATCAATAAAAAACTTTTGTCATCGCTAAATACGTGTTAGATAGCTTGGATTTAAAGAGTATACTGTGGAAATGTGATAGTTGACTGTAGTTTGATTGGTTACTGTGCAAATTAGGGGATCGAATGAAAGACATACAAAGAAAAATAGTATATAGTCACTGTGAGCACGCAATAATAAGTCATTCATTGATAGTTCGAAATAGTTTTAAACGAATGTTAAAACGAATTGATAGTTTAGTGATGTCTATGTATCAATGATATGAACAAATGATACAACATTACGAATGATACAGCAAAGCTTATTAATCAAAACAAAAATGTTGCAACATTAAAATAATATTAAATGTGGTCAATATTATCTTTAGACTTTTTTTCATTTGACTGAATAAAGTTTTATTAGTTACTTAGTTTTATTAGTCTAAGGTAGTGTCCCTCTACTGATCTTTCTCGCCTTTCACGATGCAGTATGAAGCAGAGTCCTTCTGTGAAGTAAAATAAAATGATAATAAAATAATCATGCTCTTGGATGAAATCATGAAGAATTTATAAGGCCATGCATATCTTCATAACCCTCCCCAATCCGCCTTTGATTCTGTGGAAAAGTTATTATCGCTTAAAGGTTATTATTATTCCTTTCATTAACAACCTTTAAGCGATATACCTTTACCTTCCTTTATCTTTCATGGATTTATACTGAAACCAATTAGTGTTAATGTTTCACGTTCCAATTCTCTAACTTTTTAAGTGGCGGAACATTATTCGTCCAATTTAAATGTGCTCTTATTCAGCCTTTACTTTTAAGAGACGAAGATGTTCACCATTTCATCGCATAACCATTTGTCTCCACGCATTCTCACGAGGTGACCATCTATATCTGTCGATTTCTCTTAACGGTCCAAATGTACTGTGATTACTCCCGTAACAATCACTGTTAATGTGATTTGATGTATTTTATAATGTTAATTTTAATTTATCCAAACTCATTTGGATATAGAGGTGTATGTTGTCCGTCACTGTAATCAAACGCTTTATTTCAACTATTGTCCACATTTCCACAATAATGAAAATATAAGATAAGATTTTTTGTTGATCATGACTTCCTGCTCATTTTGCTCAATAGTATATTTTTTTCTAACTAAGATGTCACTAAATTCAAAATACGAGTATGTGGCAAACTAGTACTGACAATGTACCTTTTCTCAGATAATGTGCATATTATTGAAGACAGTTCTACACGCATGTGATTCATTAATTGGATTACGTTAATAGAGTAGAGAAGAATGCCCGCATACCAGTTTCATTATTCAATTATGAGGCAGAAACGAATGAATGTAGCTCACAAAGGCTCCTATTCAAGTCTGTTCCATTTGAGTGACTGTAAATGAACTTATACGCTCCAAGTACTATTTACTATTAACTATTGATGTTACGACTGTTAAGTTTACAATATGTCTTTGTCATATGTCCTTATATTCTTTAGCAGATCTTGGACTTAACTCCATTATTTAATTCGTTGTTGTTAATTATTTTTGTATTTATTTATCCGTTATTGATACAAAAGGTGGACTTAATACCTTATTTTCTTTGGTTGTCTACCTTTGGACTAACAGAAAAACACAAAATGGGTGCATCAAACAATAATAAACTATTAGCGGAAATTTAGAGTTGCCGGAGGTTGAATATGAAAGAAGTGTGAGGCAATGTAAACACTCACTCGCTTCGACGCTGCCGCAGAAATAATTTGGGATGTAAATAAAATAAATGAATAAAAAAACATGACATTGTTAAAATTGTTTTTATGTCAATATGTACCTATTATGTATATGTTTATGATTTTTTTTCTAATTAGTCCCCTACAATAGTTTGTAGGAAAGAAACCAGAATACTGAAGTTACATCAAATCCGAATGGCGGTATTGTTTCTGCCGGATCGGCTAGAAACATAACTGGTTCGTCGATTTGGTGAAAAACTGAATTATCCAAAGGACCGAGGACGCGGATGAAAATGCCTATATCTCGATATTTTCAGTGCTCCATTGACATCAAATTTTGATTATTATCATCTACAAGCAGCATCAGCCTTTAAACTCGCCGGAAAACTCGAGTGCATTGATATAAAAATGCATTAGAGTTTTTAGACATTCGATAGGTGTGAAAGATTGATATATATATATATATATATATATATATATTGACCATTGACATTATATATATATATATATATATATATATATAATGACATTATATATAATGTCATATTAATTCATAATGACATTATATATAATGTCAATGGTCGAGTATTCTATAATTGAAAGGGAAATGTAATAGATAAATGATAGATTGGTAAATGTTTGTTTTCATTTGTTGACGTATCGAATCAAAGATATGATCTAACTGAACAATGCGCTTAAATTTAAGTGTCTTAGTGATTTTCTAATAGTTCACAATGTATCCACTGGAGTGGTACAAACACCATACAGTCACCATGAGCTTCTTTTGATTCAGTTTACATTTAGTACATTGTTTAGTTCAGTTCAGTTTACATTTTTGGCTATTTAGTTCCTGGGTTCAACCATTGTGACGATTTAAGATATATCATACAGGATCCACCCTTCATTCATGTTCATTTTTGTGCCGATTCAGCAAAGTGAGGCAAGCTTCGGCACATAATTTCAAATAATTTTCCATTATCAAATTAGATTTTCTATAATTTAAAATGCCTGTTGAGAGCCGTGAAAGTGAAATCACGACTTTTGCATACTTGCCCGCGATAAAATTTAATTCATAAAGAATCATAGTGAAGCTTGAATTTGCATTTCTACTTTTACTTACACTTTCAATCCTGAATTCCAGACCTTATGAGAGAATGTCGTTACCATTTTAGTGATTACTTACCTTAGTGATTTAAAATGTCACAGTCACGACCACGTCTCTCTCTTGGTTATAGGTTGGGCTCGGTTGGGCCTTATATTTTATATTGTAAAAGGGGTCTCAACGCATATAATATTAGGTAGTCAGATAAGTTCGCGGCCTTTTTATAGTGAAAATAATAAACATTTGTTTGTATACTCCACACTCAATGGCCCACATTAGGATTTCCTGTGTCGTGGGTCCAGAGACACATACAAAGACGAACACAACACACGCAACATTCAGTCCCGAACAAACACCTGTCTTTAAACTAAAATGTTTGTCCGACCAGGAATCGAATCCGGGGCCCATTGCACAGCAGGCGGGGTCACCAATTGGGCTAACTAGTCCTTAATAATGCTACATCTGTGGTCAAACTATAAGCAATTTAGAAATTTTCATGCAGCAGGAAGCTAGTGGGGAAATCGGTATTAATAATGCTCACTCACACTACTGAATAGCTGCATGTTTTTCATCGCTCCACTGAATTGTTTAAACATTCGCAGTTTCTAGCTCTTGGCTTTTCCAGCCTAGTATTTCACCAATTACTCGGCTGTTAGTTTCAATTTTCCATTATTGCTGCAGATTATTATTTATTTTTTTCGCTATAATGTTAGGAGCATAGGAAATAAGAAACCATGAATCAGTATTAATATACTGATAAAGAGAAATGAACGAGTTAGCTTTGCGTTTGTGTGAGTGCACACCGATAGTGAACAGTGCAAACCATGGAAATCGAAATAATTATATTTATATTTCTATGATGCGAACCAATTCGACAATGGGATTACACAATTAGGCACCCACTCATGCAGATGTAAAGCTCATGATTTCACTGTGCCTAGATGAATAATTATAAAATGGCATGAAAATTTTACGAATCCTTTTTTTGCGATTTAGCTTCACTTGTCATACATGTTTGCTAAATACAAAGCACAGAAACTGACATGATTTCCAAAAAATAACATATGACATTACTCAAATACGTAATTTGTATCTACACATTAATTTATGTCTGAAAATTATTAATGTACTTATTTCCTGTTCTTGAATCTTAATTAAAAAATATACCTATTTAAAATTTAACAACCAACCTATGATCAATAATGTATTTTGTAAATCATTCGTTGTAATCGCAACCTGACCGCCTCCCAAGTGCAGAGGCGTACTAAATTAAAGCTTACTATAGCCTAAATCTACCTAATGTAAGCAAAGTCCCGGGCAATCGTTAGCGATGTTGTTAGTAATTTTTATATTTTCTAGCCTATTAAAAATTATTTTTGTATAAATACAGTACCTACCGTTTAAACCAATGCACGCCATTGTCCTAGTGCAGGGCCCAATAGCAACTCTGTATGTAAGGATTTTGATAAATAAAGTACATATTTGTAACATTTTATACCTAAATTAACTCAGAATCATAAACAGTATCCATGGTTTAATCGGTTTAATCCATGGTTTTCGAGAATTAATCGGTTACATCTTGTATATTAACTCCTATCCTATAATACTTTTTTGCGAAAATATAGGTCTAAATTATCGGCCAATCGGGCGTTTCCACAAATACAAACTCCTTTGCATTTCATTATAATCTTAAGCGGGCATTACATTATCCAATTTGCAGAGCGCTAGGTGAGCTAGCGTGCTAATTTTGTATTGTGTAAAGACAGTTAGTGATCCAATCTAGTGCGATCGTATGGGCTCTGCCATGCTCGCTCATCTAGTGCACTAGCTAACGCACTAATCTAGCGCTCTGCAAATTGGATAATGTAATGCCCGCTTTATTCAATAAGCGTTAGGTAGCGCCAATCGCAAACATAACGTTGTACTCGTAGAACAAAACTATTCATACAGTTAGAGCAACGAATATGAACTTTAAAATCATCGTAATAATTCGTATACGAACGCAAAAAAGCTTTATAAAGCGTGTAAATTTAAGTATAAAATAAATACTGTAATGATTGTCGACAAAATAATAAAAAAAAACAAATAGACGAGTGACTGCTTCACTGCATTAGAGGTCTTAACCTTCGTCTTTAGTACTAATTTAGATAGCTATACAGTCACAGGCTATACCTTGCATCGATTTACCTTATTTTTATTCACCGTCACTAATTATATTTTACAGTTTGATATAGAATTGTCATTCTACGTTTTACATCCGCTCAAGTGGCGCTAATGAATAAAGTCAGTTTAATTTGATTTTAAAGTAAGTTTATTATTCTCTTAAAACCACTAAATATCTAACGCTTGACTTGCAAATAAAGTTATTGCATCATTTGTATGTTTTCTTATTCCACGTGTATAAATATTGACTGTTTACATAAAGGCATCTTGAGACCAAAAAATTTTTTTATTTTAATATGGTGTATTCTACTTAAATTTCCTTTAGGTGCGAATTAAAAATCTTTTAACATCTGCTCTGCCTATTGTGATAATGGGTATTGAGTTTTTTAGTATATTCAGGTATAATGTTTTGTTTCCACTTAGTATGTGGCTCTCGCTCGCACGCATCAACAGTGTGTGCGCGCAGGAGTCGATCGGACACTGACTACACTGAGTAGAGCAGTAGTAAGCCAAGCGGCGCTGTCGTGATTGGTCGCCGCATACCCAATGGATCGCGTTTTGAATTTAAAATAGTCGCGATCGAGTTCAGTGTGAGAGAAACAAAGACTTATACACCGAAGTTTTTGTTTTCTATACGAAAATTTGTTAGTGACAGTGTAATTCAAAGCCATGGTAATTGGCGTGATTCTGTTATTGTGTTAATATTATACAGTATATAACCGAGGGTATTGCAGCTGTCATATCGTCAGTCAGCTTTCGAAGGATTCAGTGTCGATCGTGTTATATGAATAAGATTAAATTCATGTTTGCGTTTTGTCTGTGGTTTTGTGCTACAACACGTTTCGTCATTTTACTTTCATTAAATTGTATAATACTAAACGTGTAACAAAGCTGTTGTAATGTGACTCAATATATATTTAAACATGTCACTAAGTTTCAAATCACAAATGTAAAGTTAGGATCATATCAATATGGTATAAAGAATTATAAATAATGTATATTTTTTGTGTAAAAATCATTATTACTGTCGGACTTTGCCAACATTTAGGAATTTTAACTAGAAACGTATCCTATTTTGAACAATTTCGAACGGAAAGTGGTTTCTTCCAAGGCTTTCATGCATTACAAGGTTACTGCAAGCCGTTCGCATGTTTGCGTGCGCTACTCGTATTGCTGGGAAAGTATTTCGGAACGCAGACTTCACACTAAAGATTATCATATTTTAGTACTTGAGACAAGAAATTTCTAATTGCGATAGTGAAACGCTTGTAAACTTAATAGGTGTAGCGACGCAGATAGATTTTGCGGCTTAGTTGCATATTGCACTAGTTAATGCATCAATATCGATTTTAACCGCACGTAATGTACCAAATAAATCATAACATACCGTGTTGATTTTCTAATTGCTATTGCAATACGAAACGGTTCACGCATCGTCAGTTATTGAAATAATTCATGGACTACATACCGCAGCTCCACATCCCTCATGCGCAAGACAATGTGCTTGAGGGGGCCCATGTCCAACAGTGGATACTGAAAGGGCTGGTCGCATTGCATACCGCAGCTTGTTTGTCAACTTCAATTGCTTCATTTATTGTGTTCATACGAATCACTGTCACGTCTGACCATTCAAACAAAGATTAGAAAGTTATCGATAACATCAGTTTTGGTGAATGACCTTGGCTCAGTATGAAAGCGCTTGATGCAATTGATTTTATTGTTCCATAATGAATCCACACCTTGAAAACGTAAAGCTGACATTCACAACGCTGTAATGCATTTTATACTATGCAAGAACTGTTTGAATTGATATTAAAATCTTTTACTTTAGATGTTTTTTTCCGGAATGAACATCTAAATATTTTAATTTACATCTAAGATGCATCACAATAATTTTGATATCACAAAATAAGAAAAACTATTTATGTTAATATCTTTAGATATTAGCATAATTGAAAACAATACAAGATATACATATTTTGTTATATAATGCATAACACAAAATATGTAGAAACCTAAAGTTTTCTTAAAAATATATCACTGAGACGATAGTCATACAAAACACTGTACGAATTGGTGAAGTAAATAGGCACTATTTTAAATCCTTACTTGAATGTCAGCAAAAGTAATTAAATATATATTAAAAAGGAAAAATAACGTAAAAGGGAATTTTAAGTAAAACAATTATAATTTTTTAAGCTTAATTCCAAAATGTTCTCATATAGTTTCTTTTCGAGGTTACGTACAGCACATGCCACATATTACTTATTGTGATGTTATCAATATAAAACAACATTTGTCATTATAAGGGTCATCGGACCATAGAAAGTTGCTCGTAATGTCGCAACTATTATTATGACAGCACAATGTACATTGATATTTGAATGTAAAATGAAACTCATATTTCAACATTTATTGGTTAACATAATTATTACAGTGAACGAATTCGTCATAAATTATCTTTGTCCAGTATAGCTACTGGCTCATTTAATACAGTCGTACAAATTCAGCACAAGGAATAGAATTACTCGATTGTCAGCGTGAATACATAAGTGACGTGAATAAGAGAAGGAATACAATTGTGTACGATTTCAACAGTCACAAATCTAAATAAATCCAGGCTGTCCTATATTTACGTATCTGAGTAATAAATTTTAGTCGATGGTATGATAACTTACTTTGGTTCATATTGATGTCTCAACGACTCTAACCGTGTTAAATATTTCTATGTTAATATGTTAAATATTAATTAAAGAATGGCGGCGGCAAAAAAAACAGAATGGATTTGTTCAAGTTACAAACAAATTCTATTGTTTATTATGGCCAACAACCAATGTTGACAGTAACCAATGTTGAATACTGTCAATCCCAAAACCTGTCTGTCTACAAAAAACCTGTTTCAGACACAAGATTTAAAATTTTCATGAATCGAAGATATCAATATAGATACAATACAAAATTTGACACTTTTTGTAATGACGAAAGATGAAGTATTTTGTTACATTCTGTTATAGCCTTCACCCATTTTGTCCAGTTTTGGGTAACTTGGTGGTAGTTCAATGCTTTTCATGATTTACCTGAGTATTTTGAGGATCGCAAGTTCAGCCAGTATTTTTTTTCTAATGGAAATAGACACTTGGAAGCCAATTGCGTAAATAATAATGATTTATTTCAGGGAAAGAATAAGTAGAACATATTGTTACATTGTGAGTGTATTTACAAAATTTTCTCAGTACTAATTCTTAATATAGTTTGTTTTAGTCAGATTGTTTAATCAATATAAAAATGTCAACCACTGAAACCTACCCAAAATCAGTGTATTGTGTCCATAACATGTACACTAACATGACGGGATGATTCTAAATTAGTTGGAAAGGTGTATCGTAGATCTCT
This sequence comes from Sesia apiformis, assembly GCA_914767545.1. Lineage (NCBI taxonomy): Eukaryota > Metazoa > Arthropoda > Insecta > Lepidoptera > Sesiidae > Sesia > Sesia apiformis. The sequence goes on along the minus strand of OU611963.1, from coordinate 10,679,279 downwards.
ACGAACATTACTAGCAAATAAATTAACGACATAGAACAAGTTTCTAATTATTAAACGTTCTAGCTCTTTTTCCTAACTAGAACACGACTAAACTAGGCTTAATTTCCCGAGTTCCTGGATACAATTCTCACGTATCATCGCTGACCAGCCGACTGGATATGTGGACCAATGAACTGGTTTCAACCTGCCTATCGGTTGATGTCTAGAAATCGTTTCCAACTAGTTCGATCATGCGTTTAACGATTGCTAATACATTAGCAACTATAACACATAAATACATACATACATTGTTATTAACTTGCACAAGTTCGTTTTTTATCTGAATCGTGTACCTTTATTTACTCTCACAAGTTCGGCTTTCCATTCCGTATCAGCATATGCATCTAACGTTTACCATTTGTAGATTCACAGTGAAAGTGCAGCAGTACTGATATAATAATAAATTAGTAAAGCCTGCTTGCTGCGTCGGTTGTCAACGGACATATTGCTCACATAATTCAATTATTGCGCAATTTGAATTCATTTGCATTCCGTGTGGTGAACTTTTAAGGCCTAGTTACCGTTTCCTCGTACCTGACGGTTTTGGGCCAAAGAACCGCTTGTGCAACGTACGTGTTTACATCCCGTGACGCGTCCGCTGTTGCGAAATCAGTTGATTTAATGCTTACTATTATTTAATCATGATTATATTTTTACCATTTATTATTTAATAAGTGTATTCGTAGCAAAGAAATTTAATTTCTTTACAGAAAAGGGATTAATTTTATGAAATTTTTATAAGAAAATTTTAATAAATCCGCGATACTCTTACTGCCTGCTTGCTGTATATACAGTATGTACCTTACAAATAATTTAATACTATGAGTACGTGTCAATACGCGTATAAGTTTCTATGAATAATCCGATAGCTTATGAAATAGAGGTCAGTCGTTCCATTCTTTGCGTACAGTATAACGTTGCGAATATCGTTTAACATGAACATTTTGATTTAGATACTGTCTACTTGTATATCAAGTAATAGTACTTTTATGTTTGAAACCCTTTTTTGTCTAGTAAATTAAAAGTACATCGAAATCTTCTGGAAGTCTACTTGATAGTGAAAAATCACAAGAAAATCTGTCTAGTGGTTCTGTAGATTATCGCCAACAACCAGAATAAATTAGATAAAAAAAAATGTGTTTATTCACATAATTCGTTAAATACCTAGATAGGAATACCTAGGCCTACCTACCTAGGTAGGTAGAGGCCTACCTAGGTAGGCATCGATTTCTAATTCGTCTCTTAAGAAATATTTATAATGTTATTGTTTTTTTCGAGAAAAGTATCGACAGTTCCTAGAATCGTTTACCCTATCTTATAAGATCCGCTATACTTTCCTAACTAAATCTAAAATAACCTTTTAATCTATACCCTATACAATAGTGAAAACAGCATCGGAATCGCTTCAGTAAATCCCGAGATTAGCACGAATAGACAGAGTAGAAATAGAATAGAGTAGAAAATAAAGATAGAGTGAAGATAGATGGCGTAGAGGTAGAGAGGTATCTATGATTACGTCTTCTAATTAAATAATGTGGCATATTTATTGACATGAACAAGAAGAATATGTATATAAGTTTATAATGTATGATAAATATATTTCTAAAGAAATTACAACAACTTCATACCTTGTGTAATATATCGTTGTAAAACATTTTATTCTACACGGAAAATTACTCTACGACTATTTTTGTAGTAATAAATCAAACACTTTCAACAAAAACTTACCTAACACAAGGTGCCTCCTACTTACAATTGCTTAATTTATATGTTAGCAGGATAGACAGTCTACTTACTTTGCAATGACGAAAAGTGTTGTAGCATGAAACTTAAAAACATGGTTTACAGGTTAGGTGGAAAACTACGTTTAAAATAATTAAAACGTCATAAAAATAATAATTGCCTGTCCGATGTAATCACAAGTGTCCCGAATTAACTTGGACTCGAGTAAATTACGTCGATCGAACGGGAAAATGAAATTAATATCATCTATCATGACTCAAATACTCCCAACGAAATTGTTACTAAATTACAGAATTGAACTGACATTGATGGATATGGCATTATGAAAATCAAACATTATCCAGGAAAAGCGGTCATGGAGGACCCGTGGCTCTCTATTAATGATAGAACTATGGATCTTGTCTATGCTGCAAACTGGGTTGGAGCAAGGAATCTCACTACGTACAATGAGAACGATACTAATTCGCAAAAAACTCAATTCAATTCAATATCTAGAAGTAAGTCATGTAGAGACGTAGCAAGGAGTAATGACAGAGATCGTAATGATAAAATATATCCCGCTGAGGACAATGTCTATAGATATTCTAACAATGTTCCTAATGAAAACATATCACAATTAGCAAAATATCAGCAAAATATAGAAGAAAAGGCTAGAGCGAACAACAATCTCATTATTCAAAATAAGTTGAAACATAGTTACAGTTTTAAAGATATGCCAAACGGATATAGGCCGTCAACATTACGAAGAGTAAAGAGGAGAAATTTCACTGAGTGGGACATTGAAGCGTTTGGAACAAACGGGAAACAGCCCCCTGCGCCTCCTCAGAGAAAGGATTCTCTCAAATATGCTCACCGACAACGGAAAGCTGATTCTAAGAAAAATCATTACCCATTACCGGACCCTGGACCAGTGCCAGCAGACCCATCATCAGAATCGTATTATGAGTATTATTCAAGAGTGAGTCAACAAGATAACGATACTGATAGTGATAAGTTAAAACAACTGCAAAAAGATTCAAATAAAGAGAGAAGTTCGCAAAATGAAGATACAAATAAAAATGGGAACAGCCGTACTTTCGGTAATGATACAATGTATCATTTGATAAATTCAATGGCGACTTTAGATTTAACTCCAATAAAATCAAGAAAAAAGAACCTCGACATAGATTGTGAAGCGGAAGATCTGGGCTTATACATGCGACCCATTAATAAACCGCAAGAATCCACACGCAATCCACTTCCTGAGCTCACAAATCAATTGGCGAACGAACGAAACGAACGCTCTGAAGATGCCAGACCTAGCTTTCGTTCTAAATCATTGAGAGTTAAAAGCGAAGGGAGAGCACCTCTTCGAGCCTATCTTGATGTTGTCCAACCCGACAAACAAATTTATAATAGTGTTACCGTCACCCAACCAAAACGAAATATATCACCAAGCGAACAGTTAACATTAATGCAATACGAAATGTTTAATGGGAACCAAAATCCACCTGTCCCACCAATTACCAATGGATTCCCCTCTATTGATTCTGTTAAAGAAAGTGATTATCGGACTACAAATAGTTTTGCAAAACAAATTAAACGTGACAAGTACGGAAAATTATACAATACGGTGAGAGTGAAAAGTGATGATAGGTATACTAGGTACAATGACATTTTATCATTTGAATCGGCAAAAGATCGAATTGAAGAAGAACACCCTACGAATGGTAATAGTATATTCTCCCGCAGTGCAAAAAGTTCCTCTAGTGGTTCTGACTCTGACTTTTCAATTCCACGACCAAAATTAATAGTGCCGGTGCATACTTACGGAACGCGAAAGAGGAGAACAGGAAATCTATGTCAACGTGACAGCAATGCTACTGAGGCGTCTCTGGATGCTGGAGTACTGCTAGATGTGACACATCTTGAAGACTCAGCCGATAAGTCGGTAGCAAAGCATCAACGAAATGGAGAGACAGGTAATTAGTTAATTATTTGTAAGTTATTACCGAAAACCTATATTTTTGATGTGGAAGTACTTAGTAATTCTTAGCACATGTAGGTTATCATGATACTATCTTGAGCTTTATATGTACCTAAATTAGGTGATGCAGATGATGATTGATGGGTTGTGTCAGGTTGGTCCAAAGTATCTTTCCGGTTTATACAGTTAAGATGACAATGACGACACAACGCAATATGTGTGCAATGTAGGACTGAGTCATATTTTCATAATAATATAATATTTTTGTTACTCTTGTCCCGTTGTGTCAGTCTTATTATTTGCGTCAGTTATGTACTCATGTATGAGATAACGTTATAACCTTATGTGTGGTTAATGGTCTTAACTAATGGTCATAATTATAGTGACATAGCTAGTACTCGCATGTTGGTCAACCACCTACATAAAACTGACGGATATAAAATATTTTTTTATGCCTCCTGAATCATTATTCATTAAGCTCTATCTTTCTATGTTTATTAAAATTATTGTAAATGTTACATTTTTTGATTTTTTTATCTATATTTATTACATGAAATCATAAATCCTGTAGCAACAGCAATAATTACAACATGAATTTGTTTTACATCTGAAGGACCAGACGCCTTGGCATAAGTATCACCACTTAGCGGTTGCTAAATATACCATCTCTGGCATATCAATTAAACTTTGACGTATGTACTTGTAATGTAATTTATGGATTAACAATGTGTATTAACAGAGAATATGAGAATTAATATAGTAAATTACCAAAATAAATCTTGTATGACTACATACATGTACTTGCTAGGATTTTATTAATGGTTTTAATTTATAAAATTAGGTTGTTGGCTGAAAAAATTAGGATGTAGTATTCTTATTTACTTCTGTTTCATATTTTTAGAAGTTATTCCAAATTATCTAACTTATTTCTAAATTTTCTGAGAAACAATTTTGTCATATAGGTGACATAAGTGAAATAGGTGACATAGGTGATGGTCATTATAGGTTCATAATCGTAAAAATTACATCACTATGCATTTACTTAGAAGTTATAAATGTAAAAATCAAAATATGTAAAGTGGAAGACAACAGGAACTAAGCTGACATGTGGTCTTTATATATGAATGCCTGTGTTCCATTATTTTTTTCAAATATACAGTTCCAGCTGCCATGAATATGATACATGCCATTACTCGTATGCTAAAAGGTAATAAAACAACAGAATAATATGAAAAAGTAATAATAAAACAGAACACGCCTTCGAACTTTAACCTGCAACAATGTTTGAAGCAAGCCTTGAAACACTTTCGCTTACGAAGTAATTTGCGCCCATTTTATAGACCACTAGTCATAATTACTTGTCTTGTAGATTGAGGATAATTATTTGATATCCATTTGCATAATTCTTGCATTAAAACATGGAGCTAATACAAGTTTGATATTACTTAATAAACTACCATACAAGTATTTTTACTAATAATTTAAGTAATTTTAAGACCCAGAAATGTCAGATGTTCTGCCATTATAAAAGTTACGTAATTAAAAAATGTTTTAAAGTTAATTTCAAGGGTGTTAAAAGAATGCGAGTTACAATCTGCCTATTGCTAAGGCGCTGATGACGTTGTTTACTAAGTTAGGAATTTGACACAGTATTAGAAAATATGTAAAACTATAGGTACATTGAATACAACGTTTATATGTCAATTTTTGTGAAGAAATTTTCTAGTATAATATTTATTTAAGGAGTAGTTTTAGTAGATACTTACACTGTTTTAAGCATATAAAGTAAATGCTTAATTTTTAGTGATGTTCATAAATATCGACGTCAGTATTATAGGCATGTTATTCTAATTGTTGACGACCGGCGCACTAATAATGGCTCGGCGGGCCGACCGGTCGTATACGAGCGAAAGACGCGCTAGTGTTCGCGGCGGCGGGTGACGACAGACGAGGCATCCGAGTGCCCAACTTGAATGATTGTATGCCGCTCGCTCTTCATGTATGCGGGGTTCTCTTGAGGTCGGCTAGTCGGAGGGTTTTCTTGAGGTGCCGGGTGGTCGAAGTGATACTCGTAGGACTGCTGTTTGACGACTGTGTATTTTGGCCAGATTGGCCCCATTTATATTCTCAATACAAGCTGCTCAACAAGGGATGTTTGCAACCGAGGGTTTCCGCCCTTTTGTCCAATAGCACGCTACCTCGCGCAGTCCCCATTGTTAAGGCGAGCCGTTTCCGGAGTCGCCGTAACGGTACTCTCGTCTTGTCTTGCTCCCCCACGTGGGAAGCGCCCATGCGTACCTCTCGCTCTAGAGCGTTGGTTTCTACACGACCTAATTCCGAGAAAACGCCATGCGCCAGATGTTGTACTCGGCGTCGCTTCTCCCACGTGAGAAGCGCCCGCATGGGATTTGTTTTCTATCAATATTTAACTTTCTGCATTTATTTACTCAGTAACTATTTGTATAGGGTTTTAGGTCGTGTAGGCCTCTCATGTTAGTGTAGCGTGCTATCTCTAATCTCTCATGTACGTAGGCCCTCAGTTATAACACCTCCCTCGCATCTCTCTTTATTGAGCAACTTGTATCAAATTCTCTTTATTTACTACATCTTACGTTACTATATACACAATTATCTTATCCTACACATATTATATAACATTCTTATTCTATACACCGTACATACTCTTATCGCTATACACGTTATACAATATTTCTACTCTTCACAATTAGACAATTACTAAATGGCTACACATATCACATATGGTTTTCGCACTTGATTTCACTTATTGTGGGCTGTCCGCAACATTCTCCCCCCGGCGAAGACTCGTCGTAGCCTCTCGCTCCACAGGGAGGACAGCCAGCCTCGTCACCGGCCTCAGGAATGATCCGCCACTGGTCCGCACCACCGCCGTCCGCACCTTCCCGTCTCGCCCAGGGAAGACTCTCTCCACTATGCCGCGCGGCCACACGTTGCGCGGCAATTGTGCGTCGACGATCACCACGAGGTCCCCTTGCTGCAGCGGTCGCACGTCGTCCGCTGCTCGTCCTTGTGGCACCAATGTGGGCAGATACTCCGCGACCCAGCGCCGCCAGAAGTGGTCGGCGAGAGCCTGGGTCCTTCGCCATGTGGATCTGTCCGCTTCTGTGCATGGGCCGGTGAGAGGTAGGCCCGATGATGACCCCAACAGGAAGTGGTTCGGGGTCAGTGTTTCCGCGTCGTCGGGCCCAACAGCAACGTGGGTCAGAGGCCGGGCGTTGACTGAGTGCTCGGCCTCCGTCAGCAATGTCTGTAGCGCCTCCTCTTTAGGCGCCTTCTCGTTCAGTGTAGCGTGGAGTGCGACCTTCACGCTGCGTACCAGGCGTTCCCAAGCGCCACCCATGTGCGGCGCGCCTGGTGGTATGAAGATCCACCGCACTCCCCGCTCGGTTGCGTAGTCTTGTAGGTGCGGCTCCCACTCGTTGTAAGCCGCACGTAGCTCGCTGTCGGCGCCGCGGAAATTAGTGCCATTGTCCGAGTACATGGTACCCGGCCAACCGCGGCGCGCTGCCATCCGTCGTATCGCCATGATCGCCGAGTCTAATGTCAGACTAGCGACCAACTCCAGGTGCACGGCGCGCGTCGCCATGCAGGTGAATAGCGCGCCCCATCTCTTCTCGCGGCGCCTCCCGATCGTCACGGTCATCGGGCCGAAGTAGTCCACGCCACAGTGCGTGAACGGACGTTGATGCACGGTGACCCGCGCGGGCGGCAAGTCGCCCGGCGCTGGGGTGCGCGGCGTCGCTCGTCTAACGCGACACCACTGGCAGCTGCGTGCGGCGGCCCTCACTGTAGGCCGCAGCCCCAATATACAGTACCGTTGCCGCAGATCGTTGACCACGCGCTCGTTGTTCGCGTGGCCCGCTTGGCGATGCGCGTCGGCGACTAGTAGACGGGTGAATGGATGTCGCCCGTCCAAGATGATCGGCGACTTCGTGTCCGTCGGGACGTCGGCCGCCTCGATCCGCCCTCTGACGCGCAGCACGTCCCCTACCAGGTAGGGGTCTATGGTGAATAGGCGACTCGTCCTCTTGATGGAGTCGCCTCGCCGCAGGGCTTCCACCTCTGCCCCGAAGCTGTCTGCCTGTGCCCTGTTGACCCACAGCGCCGTGGCTCGCTCTATGTGTCTGGCCTCTAGCTGCGTTCCCCTCTTCCTCAGCTTATCTGTAAAAAATAGCACATATGCGGTGCTTCGCATTAATCGCCGGAAGTTGGAGAACCTGGTCACGTCGGGTAAGTGGTCGTGGCTTCTCTCGACGTCTTCCACGTGGAACACTGCTTCGGGTGGTGGTGGGTAGGCCTCTTCGTCTTCTCGCGGCCACTCGCTTTCCTCCAATTGCAGGAAGGCCGGCCCGGTGAACCAACGTTCCGTTGCGACGGGAACGTGGTTATACGACGCCCTGGTTGCGTCGTCCGCCACATTCTCTGCCGTCGGAACCCACCGCCATTGTTGTAGGTTTGACTCCTCTTCGATTTCGCCGAGACGGTGTGCGACGTACGGCGTATACTTCTTCGCGTTTGTCCGTATCCATTGCAGCACCGTAGTTGCGTCGGTCCAGTATGTAACCGAGTCGATGGCATGGAACCTATGCTCGCCGCATACGGTCTTGGCGAGCCGGACTGCGATCGTTGCCGCCTGTAGTTCCAGTCGCGGCACCGTCAGCGACTTCAGCGGCGCCACCTTTGCTTTGGCGGCGGCTAGCGCGACTCGCACGCCGTCCCTTGTTGTGGCGCGCCAGTATGCCGCCGCTGCGTACGCCTCTCTGCTGGCGTCGCAAAACACATGTAGCTCGAGTCGGTCCGGCGTCGAGGTGAAGTAGGCGCGTGGGATGCGCAGGCTCGCCGTCTCTGTCAGCGCCTCCAGCCACGTGCTGAAGCTCCTGGCGTCTTCCGCGGGTATGGCCTCGTCCCAGCCGAGTTTCAGGCGCCATAGTTGCTGCAGCAGTATCTTCGCCTTTATCGTGAAGTGACTCAGCAACCCCAGCGGGTCGTATAACGACATGACCGCGCTGAGCATCTCTCTCTTCGTGGGCGCTCTGCGGCCTTCTCGCACGTCGGCTGGTACTCGGTGTATGGCCGTGTTGAAGCCCAGCGTGTCCTCCTGCGCGTCCCACAGGAGGCCCAGTGTGCGGTCCACCATTGTTGGACCGAGTGTCCTTGTTCTCGCGCCGCGGTGAGCTTCCGGGATATGCGCCAGTACGTGCGCGCTGTTGGAGTTCCACCCTCTGATGTGAAACCCTGCTTTGGCGTGGACCGTGATGACGTCGTTGGCCGTTTTGACGGCCTCTTGCTCTGTTTCGAAGCTGTCTACGTAGTCATCCATGTAATGACTGTCCGTGATAGCGCCCGCCGCTTCCGGGAACTCTGCCTCGTGTTCGCGTGCGTTGATGTTGCGCACGCTGTGTGCCAGGAACGGCGAACTCGACGCCCCGAATATCAACGACGTCATCTTGTATTTGGCCGGTGCGCCCTTGTTGTCTCGCCACAGGAACATTTGGGCCGGCTGATCCTCTCTCCGTACCTTTATTCGGAGGAACATTTCCTCAATGTCTGCGGTGATCGCTACGCGCCGCTCTCGGAAACGCCACAGTATGCCCGGAAGTGACTTGAGTAGATCCGGGCCCTCTAGTAGGCGGTCGTTGAGGCTCGTTCCGCACGATGTGGCCGCCGCGTCGAATACGAGCCTTATCTTCTCCGGCTTGTTCACGTTCCTCGTGGCGAAGTGCGGCAGGTACCACTGCAACGGGCTGTCGGATTCGGACCCGTCGCACCTCTCGGCGTAACCTTTTGCTAACAGGTTGTCGATCTCTGCCATGTACCTGCGCTCGAAGTCTGGATCTCGCCGCATCTTCCTCTCGATGGCGTTTAGCCTTTTCAGCGCGTCGCCGTAGTTCGGGGGCATGGCGACGCTGTCTTCCCGCCACGGTAGGCCCACCTCGTATTGGCCGTTTACTCGCCGTACTGTTTTCGCGAAGATGCGTTCTGCGCGCTTGTCCTCGGCGCTCACCTTCTCCGCTCGCGACACGCCCAGCGCGTCTATGCGGAAGTGCTCACGCACAAGATCCTCCACACGGTCCCTACTTTGTGTGGCTGTCACGTGCAGCACTGTGTCTTCGTTCTCTCGTATTACACGGCGTGGCATCGTGCCGTGTAATACCCATCCCAGGCGCGTCCTCGATGCTGCGGGCTCGCTGTGTCCGCCGACCCGTAACTCACGTGTTACGATCGCTGCCCAGTTGTCCGCGCCCATCAATATGCGCGGCGTAGCTTCTCGACGTGAAGACAACGGCAGGTCTTTCAGGTGGTCGTATCGGCGCACGCTGGGTATCCGTTGGCCTCTCAGCTTGAGGCCGCTAAGTGTCCGGGCGGTTATTTGCAGGCTTCTCTCGCCGGGACCGCGTATGGTACATGTGACGCGCTTACTTGTAGCCTGTTCTAGGCTTGTGCCCACTCCTCTTATTTTTAGGGCTTGTGTCGGTCCGTCCAATCCGACTTCCTGGGCCAGGGCTTCATCCATCAGCGTCACCGTGGAGCCCTCGTCTAGTAGCGCGTACGTGTGCACCTTGCCCCGCGGTCCGCTCACTGTCACCGGACACACCTTTAATAGGACGTCGCTTGCTGCGTCGCTGTGCGTTGACAGCACTGCTTCCGCCGGCTCTGTATCCTCTCCCCGTTCCACGGCCGGTGGGGCTGGGCCTGCTCGCTCGCTGTGAAGTAGTGGGTGGTGGGGGCGGCGACACCCGTTGACGCCGCATGCTCTGGCGCGGCACGATGTTCGTCGGTGCCGCTCGCCGATGCACTTGAAGCAGACGTTGCTCTTCTTCGCCCACTCCCATCGCGAGTCCATCGCCATCTCCTTCAGCTTCTTGCAGCTGGTGGTGTGGTGCCCCTCTCCGCAGCAAAGACATGTGACGGCTGCGTCGGCTGTGTGGTACGCCGCTTTGTAAGTCACACGGCGTGGTGCGCTTGCGGGAGCTGCGCGCGCCTCGTTCCTTCTGGGCGCGCTCGTTGCGATGGGTAGCTGGGCCGGGCGGGTGTATAGGGCCGCCCGATCCGCTTCACGTGACAGGAACCGCGATAAGGTGACGATCTCTGCTTCGCCGCCTTCCCCGTGTTCGTAGGCGTAGTCGCACCACCTGCTCATTAGGTGCGGGCTGAGCTTTTCTACAACTTCTTGGGCGAGCATGGGGTTTTGTAGATAGCCCCTTTTGTCCACTGTGGCCAACACGCTGACGATGTTTTGGACCCGAACCGCGAATTTGTTCAGGTCCGCTGCTGAGTTCAGCCGCGGCAGCTTCTTCAAGTCTTCCAGCGCTTTGTAGACTATGGTCTCCGGCCGGCCGAAGCATCGTTCCAGGGCTTGGACGATGAGCTCTGGATCTGAGGCCGTGTATAGCAGCGCCGCTACCGCTTCGCGCGCTTCCCCCCTCAGGCTTGCGCGCAGGCGCGCTAAGTTTTCCGCTGGCGTGAGTCGACATATCTGCGTCGAATCTCTCAACGCCGCTTTGAATGGCAGCCACTCTGTTGCTGCTCCGGAGAATGGTGGCAGCTCCATGGCTTGGCGTGGCGGTGGACGCATCCTCGTGATTCTGTCCAGCGCCTCTACGAGCTGCCTCGTGCCCCGCTCTCGTTCCGGCGTAGGCGATCTGGCGCGACGAATGTTGTCTCGTTCATTCGCCCATCGTGGCCCCTCTGTGGCCGCGCCTCTGTCCCCGCTGGGTTCTTGTTGACAGTCGTCTCCGCGGCGTCGGTGTGGCTCCCTGTCGATCCGCTTCTCCCGATCTTCCCATGGTGCTGGAGTTGCAGGCCAGTTCTCCCTCAGACACACGTTGTCGAGGTCCCCGCGCTCCCCCCGTGGATTGACCGGGTCCGTCGCATTCTGGATCCAGCTGCTGATGCGTGAGTGTGCATCAACAGCGCTGCCTCGGTCCGATTCCTCCGCTTCTATATTAGCCAAGTCCAATTCCAATTGATTCCGCACCAGCCTAGCCTCTATTTCTAATTCCTTCTTCTGTATTGCGGCTAGGCGGGCTTCTGCGGCTACTTCGGCGGCTTTCCTCTGCGCCGCTAGGCTAGCTGTGGAGCGCCGTGATCGTACAGTGCGCCTTGATGCACTGTATGTAGGCGATGAGGCGCGACGACTCGTTGACGCGTCCTCCCCCCGGTACGCTAGCTGTAGCGGCATGTCCCCCCCCCCTGATGTGTCTGTACCCCTCCGGGGATGGTACTCGCGACGACGCGTATGGCTCTCGCTCGCGGGCGGGCAACGCGGGCTGCACGGTGCTGCCCGACGTCCTCGACGGCGAACGCGGCGGCTCGGCGAACGTGTGCATGCCGGGCACTCGCTGGGAACGCTCATCCAGCGCCGCCCCCTGCGGCGGGGCGGTAGCGGCGGCATGGCGGAGAGCCGGCTCTCTCACGGCTTCCCTCGTGGAAGTGGCGATCGCGTGTCGTGGCGACACGTCAGCGGTGACGGTGCCCCTCGCGGCGTCGGAGGCGACGGCGGTAACGCGGGCCGTCGCGGCGGGCGACGGCTGTGCGGGCGGTAACGCGGTATCGTAGCCCGACTCGCTTCGCGAATTACTGCGCGTCTTCATGGCCGGAACGTTGTGGTGCTGATGGTGCAATGTAGCTGCACAGATCCGGCTACTCGAAGGACCAGCTTGTTGACGACCGGCGCACTAATAATGGCTCGGCGGGCCGACCGGTCGTATACGAGCGAAAGACGCGCTAGTGTTCGCGGCGGCGGGTGACGACAGACGAGGCATCCGAGTGCCCAACTTGAATGATTGTATGCCGCTCGCTCTTCATGTATGCGGGGTTCTCTTGAGGTCGGCTAGTCGGAGGGTTTTCTTGAGGTGCCGGGTGGTCGAAGTGATACTCGTAGGACTGCTGTTTGACGACTGTGTATTTTGGCCAGATTGGCCCCATTTATATTCTCAATACAAGCTGCTCAACAAGGGATGTTTGCAACCGAGGGTTTCCGCCCTTTTGTCCAATAGCACGCTACCTCGCGCAGTCCCCATTGTTAAGGCGAGCCGTTTCCGGAGTCGCCGTAACGGTACTCTCGTCTTGTCTTGCTCCCCCACGTGGGAAGCGCCCATGCGTACCTCTCGCTCTAGAGCGTTGGTTTCTACACGACCTAATTCCGAGAAAACGCCATGCGCCAGATGTTGTACTCGGCGTCGCTTCTCCCACGTGAGAAGCGCCCGCATGGGATTTGTTTTCTATCAATATTTAACTTTCTGCATTTATTTACTCAGTAACTATTTGTATAGGGTTTTAGGTCGTGTAGGCCTCTCATGTTAGTGTAGCGTGCTATCTCTAATCTCTCATGTACGTAGGCCCTCAGTTATAACACCTCCCTCGCATCTCTCTTTATTGAGCAACTTGTATCAAATTCTCTTTATTTACTACATCTTACGTTACTATATACACAATTATCTTATCCTACACATATTATATAACATTCTTATTCTATACACCGTACATACTCTTATCGCTATACACGTTATACAATATTTCTACTCTTCACAATTAGACAATTACTAAATGGCTACACATATCACATATGGTTTTCGCACTTGATTTCACTTATTGTGGGCTGTCCGCAACACTAATTATACAGGGTGTCACAAAAGTCAACGTCATCCCTTGGAGAGTTGATAGACCAGCTCATAACTGACCTAAATAAAAAAATATGACTTAGTAAAAAATAATTTGTTTGCGAGATAATGGTACTTTTATGAATTTTGAGAAAATCGACAGCTTACATTAGTTTCTTGTGTGCCACAGCTACAAAATTGAATATTCTAAGATTATAATTTATGTTATGCAGCTCTGTATAACCCCGCTATTGATCACAGTTCAAAATAAAATTAATAGTGCTACAATCTTTGTAAAAAAATAATATTTTCCCCGATTCACGAGTTATTGTTTTTTTATTAGCTAATTTCGACTTTTCATACTGAAAAAAAATGTGCCATGCTAACCTGGCAAGTTATTTTAAAATATTGCTCCTTTAATGTAGTTTTAAAATAGTATAGCACTTGCTATGTTTTATTGTAGAAAAAAAGATATTACTATTTTACTGCAAAAGGAGCTAGCTCAGTGTGAAAATATTTCAATAATCAGGAATTTTAATGAAAACACTTGTTAATAAAGTATAGGTATTTATTTAGAATGAAATTAGTAAAAATCAAAGGATGTGTTCAAATTGTCTGCCATCAAGTCGAATGCAAGCGTGGCATCTTTTTATAAAAGATCCTTTTATCTGTCCTGTACTGCCAACGACATTTATTTGTTGTGCGCATTCATTAATACGGTGTTACTGATTTTGCATAAGCCTTCTCTTTTAAGCAACCCCAGTAAAAAAAAATCTTGAGGATTTAAATCCGGAGACCGGGGAGGCCATAGAATGGGACCCAGACGACCTATCCGTCTCTGTGGATAAGCTCGATTTCTCACTACTTGTGCGTAATGAGCCCTGTATGAATTCTCGGGCAATTCAAAAGGGCCAATTACTTTGCCATTTAATATTCCGGTCCACAGATTAACTTTGAAGCGATACTGTGACCTTTCAACAAATAAATCGAGTAATTTTTACAACTACATATTATCTAAATTTATAAAATAAAAAAGTTTTTAATTTTATCTTTAGAACGCAGTCTGTCACATTTGCACACTTTACATACAATCATTGTGAATTTACATTTATAAATAGACAATGGCCGAATTGTCATAGGACGCTGACTTATAATAAATACGCTCAGATCCGGCTCAGTAGTAATAACGAATGGAGCTGTAAGAGATTCAATATAAACAGCACTTGAACACAAAGAACAATCACCTGTGTTCGCTCGCTTCTCAATTTGTTCTCACGTTTATCACTTTCAGTGTGACATCAATCTAATACCAGAATTCCTTTTACAATCTTGACTTAACTACTCTATTTTTAATTTGACATTATTTAACGTCTTAGCTCAACATCATTTTGCTTTTATATTGATTGTTAGATTTTCGTCAAATTGCAACCGGTTTCGAAGGTGACTCATAGATGTCCGGTGACTATTTTAGCCTTAATAACCTTGAATGACAAGTATAGACACAGTCTACTAATTTTGAAATGTCTACCACAACCTATAATTTCCTGCTCAAATAGCAACATAATGCTGCAACTCACAGTGTAATTTTCCCAATAACAACATCAAAACATCTACAATTGGTACTTCAAATTGAATGCTGGTGATTATGACGGTAAGATTGTTGTCCAAAGCGTCAGATCAATTTGCAATTTGCATTGAGAAAAAATTGTCTTGCGCCTGTAACAAAGTTGACTTGTTGGGTGGTTTTCCGTTTAAATTTCATTTGCTACAAATTTTGATTAGCTTATTATAGAAATCTATACTTTTATTATTAGAATAAGACGACAGACGAGAATTCAGTCCATCTGATGGTAAGTGGATACTGTAATAGACATCCGCGATACATGCCAACATCAGTCCAGAATGACGAACGTTGGCACGCCCCCGAGTGCTCTGCCTACTTTTGCAGATTAAGGAATGGATTGGGAAAATGGGGAGGGATAAGATGGGATGGGAATGAACTCTGGCATATCTCATTCACTACCGAATAACGTACGTACATTGGGGAAATACGATAAAGTAGGAAATACAGTACATTTCAAGGTAGTATTCTGTGAAAGAGGGGTAACGTGGCCAGTCTAGTGCGTCCAGCGGCTGTGGGAATGCAGCATGCACTCTCCCCCCAATGAATGAATAATAGCTTTAGGTGCCGTGAACATACGAAGGGCCTTTGAACAAGACATATCTTATCACTGGGCAAAGGCCCTTCGTATGGTTCACGTACATCACAGAACGCCTAGGATTTTTTATAGATGTCTACAATTATGTATGAATATTATTTCTTTCGTATTTTTTTTCTTTAATTTTAGGTGTTAAAACAGAAGAATATCAACTTGTTATGCAAATATCTTTCTTAGCGGCCCATCCATGTCCATTCCATACACGAGAGTTTAGTTTTATTTAACAGCGTGGTCTCTTTTTCCCTAGTCGTTTTTTATTTCAAGTACCTTCCATCAAGTATCTATATCTGCACTTATACTCAGATTTTCTTCTCAACAGAGGGCAGAGTGGAAGTGTCACGGGAGAACAAGTACCTCAGCACGATGGCGCCTGGCAAGGTCTTCGGTGAGCTGGCTATTCTCTATAACTGCAAGAGAACAGCCACCATCAAAGCCGCCAGTGACTGCCGTTTATGGGCCATAGAGCGACAGTGCTTCCAGACCATTATGATGCGCACGGGCCTAATTCGCCAGGCGGAGTACACCGACTTTTTAAAGAGGTCAGTTCTTCTACGTCAGTTTATTAATTAAAGCAATTACTAGAGTTTTTGTTAGCGCTGAATTGGGGGTCGAAATGGGATCCTTAAGCTATCATCCATACGATATACATTCACGTAACTAGAATGACTACAATTTATATACCTACTATTTTAATGACACGTGTACGTAAGAGTACAATACATAATAGTAAACAAAGAAAATTGTTGTTTATAGGCCGACTACCATTTTATTATCTATAGAGTTTAGTTGACGACTGTAGTCAAGTGTTTCAGGAGTAATAATACCGAAACACATAATTGACGTCAATTTTTTTTCGTCAACTTTATACATGATTTCTTCTATTGTAGTCTCATATCTGTATCAAACACGTCTTTTGTTGTTTTACTAATTGTGCAAAGTGGAAAGAATGGAGTAGTGATTCATTAAACGGTTTGTTAAACTTTAAGTGTTGTCAGAAAGTGGGACGACGTTTTTGAACACGTCGTTAATGATTAAAACTATCGTTAAGATTGTCTCCATTGTCTTTTATATTGGAGTTAATCCATGGTAACACAGTTGTATTTGTTAAGCTATATGACATTTTACATTTCATTGTTCTGTTGTCTTAGGCTAAGACGCGCTTAACTGGTCTATTTTATAAGTATTTGAAACCTATAACTAGGTATCGAATTGGTATACGTCTCGTAATCACTACGTTTGATTTGAAGCTATATATTTTGTACACTTCACAGATTCTCGCCACTTGTCATTAAAATTTATTTGGTCATTCAGATGAATATATTATTTATTACTTTGTTACTACGTCATTAGGTTCAAATTACGTCGCAAAGATAAACATAATGTAAAAAATCGTTGACAGCCGAGGATGACCCCGTGCAGATCGAGGTTGTCTGATAGATAATGGTAACATTGAACTCAATTGATTTCAGATTTCTAAATTAGATTTAAAATATATTGCAAAAAGTTATTTTATTGTTGTAAAGACCGATCTAACATAGGTAGTTACAAGAATGTTCTTTTATTGTGAGAACTGCTTATATCTCTCAACTGATGGATATACTCCTCTCGTAAAATTGAAATCATTGTAATTTTATTTATGATGCTAAAAAATAAAATAGCATATGACACCATTGTCGAGTATTTTCTTGAGATACGAGTATGTTAATATTATTTTATACTGACATATAATGAAAAGTGGCTTTCTAGATTTATGTGTTGACTCAGATTTATTACCAACCAGTATTTTTTTTAGAAATCAAGCGCTAGTTCTTCTGACAAATTGCGATAAAATTGCGGTACTGATTGTTTTATAATGCCATCAATAGTTCTATGACACGGCGAAATAGAATTTCTACTTTATCAAACCAGGTATACTTTTTTTTTTGCAGAAATAAAATGCAAATCATTCTTCCGTCATACAACACTTGATTAAGAAATATAGGGAACTTTTTGTTGCCCGTGAAGTTTATTTAGACTTTAGAGTAACTACATATTTTGGTACTTGGTGTCCTAATACGACATGTTGTTTACAGTAATGAGGCCAGTAACCTTACATCGTGACTTCACTCAACATTAAACTTTTATATTTTGTTTTAACTTTTTATTACACGTTATTTTTATTATATTTCATTTCTATAGAGTCAATAATGGTAATTGAGCGTAAAAGGGTTTGGTTAATTGCATAAGGAAGTGATACGTACAAAAGGGGAACTTAGAGCTAGTAGAGAGAACTATTTATAGGTCTATGGTTAACTTTACGGCTATTAACTAAAAATGTCGTTAAATAGAAATTTGCTCAGGAATCTGATTTTTAAGGTAAAGTTTTAAATGTTTTAAGGTAAAGGTAGGTAAAGGTTTTTAAGGTAAATTTGTTTCTTTTTTATGATTTCAATGAAGTCTTTATATTTTGGAAAACTAGAACTAATAGTAATTTCTTGTTTCTCAGATAATATCTATTTATAGTTCCTATCTGATATTTATCGTTCCTTTTGTTTTATCTAATGGAAGAACTTATAATATTCTTTATTTCTATTTTCACACGCAGAACAGAAATTTCAGCACTTATGTTCGTATAGCAACTTTTGGTAATCTTGTTATTTTAATAGGAAAATGATTTAACAACAGTCGGAAGGAGACAATAATTTATGTATACGTTAATGGTAGAGATTAATAATACCTTTGTAGCGCAAATGAATGAAACCGTATTGTGTGCCTATAATTTGTTTTTTATATCAGTGGTTCGTGCTTGTGGACAATTTTATCTGTCTTGCCAAATTCCGACAGTAACTGATATAAGTCACTAAAATCCACCATAAAACTCGTTAATTTAAAAAGACTTAACACGTTAAAGTAAGCAACGCGCTCTAATGGTTTATTCACATATTTATAATACTTGGGTTTAATACACACAAACAAGTAACAACGCAGATGTCATTCATAGAGGATTTCATTGATAAGTCTTTGTTAAATATTGTTTGTTACTTTATTAGCTTTTCTATTTAAAATTTTCATGTTTATATAAAAACATGTGCAAATAAAAGATGATAATAAGAAAATAAGATAATAAAAAAAAACATTAAATTCTTTTTTGTCATATCGTCGACAAAAACTATAGCAACTATTTTAATATGTGTTTCAGTTAAATCGTGAATGTAGTTGAACCACGAGTTTTGGTTTATCTGGTTTGTTTATACACTGTATTATGTTGACTTATTAGTGTCTAGTAATAAATTTATGCAGGAACTTACTGATTACCAAACCCGATTACTCGTTCGACTTTTGTTTCTGATAGGAACTATTTATTTTATTTCTAATTATCTGTTCTTCTTGTTCCATTTTTTAATCTTTTTGATTAAATATTGTAAAATGTTTCTCTCTAAAGAATTCCTCTCAAGTGTTGTTATCCTCCGTACATACAAATACTGCACCTCAGAGGGCATTACCGATGACAGAGGAGGATAATGACCTCGAGACACTTATGCAAATGCAATAGGCGTGCTCTGGCCCATTCTTCTGCTTTCGTCGGCACAGACATTTGCATCGCTGTCTACATTACATACATTTTAGATAAGAATTAAATGACTGTGATTGATCAGACTGTATAAAATAGCTAATTATTTATCGCTATCAAGTCAAATACGTTATAAAACATATTTCAACAAGTTAAGAGTTTATATTAGATTATGACGTTATATAAACTAAACTGATTTTAAAGTTTGACATTCAGTAGTTATGTCATTTCTATTTCAAATGGTACGTTCATGTGATGAATTTACAGTTTTTATACATGGTTGACTAGGTCCGTCATTTTATTCCCGTTGATAAGTTGTTAACGAGATAATGGTCAGGGGGCTTAGTAGTCTAAAGTGCATGTCATTTATACTTTAAGTACGTCCTGCATTAATATGATAAGTATCATGGATGTTCCTTTTAGTATGAGTAGATACATTCTGTAACTTCAAATACGATTATGTTTTAAGTTAGGCTATTTATAGTTTCTATTTTTTACCATTTAATATGATTTTCCTATCAATTACTTTTAAAAACGTTTTTTTGTTCTTTTAACCTCTGATAAAAAATGGAGAGATGTTATACGTTTGACATGTATGTTTGCTTTACTGTCTGTGGCTTCAGAGGTCTTTAATGGATTTTCATTCATTTTTTTTATTGGAAGGAGCATTTTTCTAAAAATGTTTTTTGCATAAAACATTGTGTTACGACTTTAAGGTGTTAACTTTAAACTTTAATTGAAAAATTGGTCGCTTTCCTACTTTTTATTATAGAGTAGGAATAGATTTCAATATTTCTGTTGGGGCTTTTTTAATTTAAGATTTTATTTCTATATTTTGTATCATGTTATACATCGTCACCAATATATGCTGAAGTACATGTCAGTGTATTATAACAAGTAACTTTAGACTGCATGGAATTCAGTTTCAAGGGTATATCGTATGGCGGAATGCTATAACAGCTGTTGTCGCGAATCCTTATTCGACGTTAATGCTACTTGGCAATCCTTCTTCTTGGAAAACATCTTTCGTTTATATCCCGAGTCTCTATCTTCAATGTGACACACGGGAATTTCATATTTTTTCTAGATTTAGGGGAATATAGTGTGAAATATACTTTTAAAAGAAATGTATAAGAGTATAGTAGCTCTTCATTAAAGGGAGTTTTAATTAGATTTTTGGTAATAACATTTCCAAATGCTACTACATTAATAATGAAGTATCTCACATAATTATACTGTCCGATGTGGTCATGGGAAGAGGAAACCAACCGATGGTGTCTGCCCCTATTGTTAACCGCTTCGCATGTACTCCTATTATATGATTATCTGAATTGACATTGACCTTAAATAATAATTAACGTTGCAATGAGAGCAGCATGGCATTAAAATTTTAACAATCAAACAAAAATATTGGTAACCAGAGTACATTGTAGGTATAACAATTTTGATTTTCAAGATAATTATTTCAATACGTTAATAGTGTTAGTCATCAAAACGAACAGATCTAGTCTATTATCGGCTGTAATGGAAGTAAACGAAAAGAAACAAAGGAATTGTTGGCGAAACTTGTCACCGCGTTGCTCAAGACTCGTGCGCACACTTTGCGAAATTGGTACCCGTCACGTTCGTTCGCTCGACTCATGACATTTGATACTGCAATCCTTTCACTGCACGTAATGCGTTCTAAGAAGATAGGACTTGTTCTATAAATGCAGGATAACTACTAATTCTTGGGATTGGGACATTGTTCATTGTTTGTACGCGTAAACTGAAAAAAAGATTTACTTTGAATCGTTATTTTGTCGATTTGACGCAGACGAACCAACATTATTTGATCACTAACATTAAACTCTGCTGATAACTCAGCTGTACTTTAAGATGGATCTGCTTCCACTATAGCCTTTAATTCATCGTTATTAACCTTGGTCATCGATCGCCCGTCGGGCTCATCCTTGAGATCGAAATTTCCAGAACGATAGCGTTCAAACCATCGACGTACGATGCGCTCGTTTGTGGTGTTTGGCCCATACCACACTATTGATATTGTGAGCTGTCTGACTTGCGTTGGTGTAATTTTTAAATTTATCCATTATATTTTCAATACAATCACATGAACAAAATTTAGGTACAGAAAAACAAACGAAATACTGATTTTGAAATAAGAACATCGTAGCTATTAGATGCATTTTGTTTTATTTTGAAATTCGAATTAGAACAGAAGATATCGAAACTCAAATTGGCCAGTAATAAAATCGGTCATTTCATGCATTTAATATTTCAAATAGAATAAGTTAAAATTAATTTGAAAACAAACATTTTGAAACTACTAATTTAATATTATCGAAAATGATTAATTTTTCATGTAATATAATGCTTTTATTTCAATCAGCACTGCTAGACCTAACTTTTTGAGTTAGTTTTAATATAGCACAAATCAAAGGTAGGACTGCTGTTTACATTTAAAAAAATACGTCCAATGCTAGTTGTAGTTGACTTTGTGATGCTTCTAATTGTGGAAGTGACGTGGCGAATAATGTGGTAATAAAACAATGACATGAAAATGTCTAAATTGATTAATATGCAATAACGAATAATGTGAGGTCTATTCTTGGATTTAAGTAGTTCCAAAATTGTTCAGAAAGCTTTAGTTGATAAGAACTAAAACAGAAAGAGAACTTAATAAAGTCCAAATAGACGAAACTGGATTCAAGTTGACGTTCCTTTTATATGATGCCGAGTTTTAAAAATTTTTAGGAAACTGGTAGAATTTTTTTTCAATAATTGCCAAATTTAAAACTAAAATTATATATACCAAATTTACTACATATATGCTATAGAAAGACCATTGATATTTTTCCAAATAATAATAAGAAACACGTAAGATATCGGCGGTTGATACATTATTTTTATGTAAAATTGAAATCGATAAAAAATGGCGTTTAATTCAAATAACCGTTATCAGTTTAACCGTCGATATGACAATTATTAAACTGGGGAAACTCGGGGAAAGGTTCGTTTACCATACACCCAGTATATGTAAATAAAATCAAAGTATTGTATTTTTTTTATGTACGAAGGCGGCAGACGAGCATACAGTCCACCTGATGGAAAGAGGATACTGTCGCCCATAGACATCCGCGATACATGCCAACATTAGTCCAAAATGACAAACGTTGGCACGCCCCCGGATGCGCTGTCTACCTTTGGAGATATAGGAATGGATTTGGAGAAAGGGTTGGGGAAATAGGGAGGGATTGGATGGGAATGGGCTCTGGCACATCTCACTCATTACCGAAACACGTACGTACATTAGGGAAATAAGATAAAGTGGGAAATGCAGTACGTTACAAGGTAGTCTTCTGTGAGAGAGGGGTAACGTGGCCAGTCGAGCGCGCCCAGCGGGTGTTGGATTGCAGCGTGCACTCCCCCCCTCAACAAATGGATGTATATGTATACATGTATGTATGGATACGCTCTAAAGCTGTTATCCTCCAAGCCTTAAGACTCAGCACCTGTTACCGCCTAGAGTCTAGACACACATTAATGACAAAGGTCCATTAACATTAAGATGACACAAGGCAGTGACTAGTAGCATATACCATAAGTAGATAGTTGTATAGAAGCGGGCGATGTATTTTTGAATTATGGAGGTTTTCTGTTTATTTATAGTGTGTGTATACGTAGGACATTATATTAATCTTATACGGAAGTAATATCTTTTATTGAGAGATTCACATATGGAGAGGGTTAAAAAGCAAAACACGCCCGTTGATTTCTCTCACATTCGACATGTTAATCTACTAAAAAACCATTCCATTCTAATTCTTATTACTAGCCCATTAAAGTACCCGTGAATGTAGGTTGACCTGCTGCTGACCTAACATAGAAAAAATATATAAAATGAAGCTACATCTTCATATCAAGTATTATGTATAAATATCATAGTACATTATATAACACATGCTATCTATAAACAATTTACTTATATAACTATATAATCATTTAATATAATTTAACGGTGAAAAACAAATCTTTCTTTAAATAAGTGCATGCCGTTACAAAATATTTTATGCGTGGCAAAGTAATTATTGTGTCCTTATTTTTTACTGTGATTATGGGAATTGAATGATTTTCTTTGACATGACGATATTCTTATCCAAATTCACTTGAATATTTAAAGCTAGAAAGAAAATTACAATTTGCAAAAAAGGTCAATATATTTTGCTACATTCAGTAAAGGTACCTTTGTATAGGTATACTTAATAAATACTCAGAAAAGGAACACTCTCATCAGCCTAATTGATTTCTAATGAGCAATATTCAAATTCTAAGAAAAGTCCATTCTCTAGACATTACTTATTTTTCTTGTACGTTAGTTTGTATGGAGAACTAATTTTATTCATTAAACTAAAACTGAACTGAACTGACTAAACTGAACAGACGTTAGCTCAGAAAAGTTGCCGACCCAAAAACGAAATGGCCAATGGAACATTGACTTAAAGGTTTCTTGACATTGACTTAAACTGACTTGTGTGGTGACGTCCCTTAGGCGAGGTCTATATTAGTCAGTGGAGTAACGTGGTGATGGTGTGGTAATCATTTAATTAAAAGTATTCGTAATAATAGTAGTCAAAATAAAACTATTTCGCTGTAAAGCATAAATCTTGATTCATTTATTCGCAAGTTCTCATTAGAAATAGTTTAATTAAGAAGGCACAATGGAAGTTTCTCATTTAGCATGAAATTCGTCTCTTAGTTTCGTATATTTCGGGTGTGAAGTTGCTAATTCGACACAAACTTGCAAAATATTAATTTCACCTCCAAATGGTGAAATTTAGACATTTGCATGTTAAAATACTCTATTTTAACATAAACTCGACGCAGTTTCTAAATCAGAAGCAAAAATTTAAGAATTACACATGCACTTTTCTACCTTAAATCAAAGGTTCGCAAAATTGTCTTCCGCATACTTTACACAAAAAAAAAAAGAATTAGTGCCCCCTATAAATCCTTAATAGACAAACAAGCCTTTGGATATTTAATGCTCTTTGATACTTTCACTTTCAGAATCTGCGATATTTACATATTAACTAGACTGACTGAGCATTCATAGCTCTGGAAGGTTCCAGAGCTATGCGGCGCATAATAATACTTCCTGATATCCTAACGTCATTAGCCTAAGCATACAGACTTGATCCTAATATCTCCATCTTACAGAAGACTACCTTGAAATGTACTGCAGTTCCCATTTTACTCTATTCCTTAATGTACGTACGTGTTTCAGTAGTGAGGGAGATATGTCAGAGTCCAGTTCCATCCTATTCTGTCTTACCCCTCCCAAATTTCTCAATAGTTTCCTTCATCTCGAAAGGTAGGCAGCACATCCGAGGGCGTGCCATCATTTGTCATTCTGGACTGAAGTTGGCATGTACCGCGGATGCCCATGTGCGACAGTATCCATTTACCATCAGGTGCACTGTATGCTTGTCTGCCGCCTTTTTCCTATAAAAGAAATCTTGAATTTCGTATTTTAATATTCTTCGACCTTGTCTTTTCCTTCATTAATTCATCCTTTATTACGTACCGTACCGCTGTACAGTTGTACATAAGGAGTCATTCGTTAATTCATTATACAACGATCATTATCAAAGATCTACGATAAAAATGATCACGTTCTTGACTGCATCAACAAGCTATTAAAATAAATAAATAATCTTTAATCTAATAATCTGTACACTAATTTAAAAATACTACACGATACTACACGACCTAAATACTGTTACGTACTTGTATTGTAATATAAATTATTTGGACTTTGTATTTAGCAAGTAAAATGGAAATGGGTCGATGACGCGAAAAGCGAGGAGGGTGGCACAAACGAAGGGAGGCATAAGAGTATAAACTCAGCAGTGGGTGGAAACAGGCTGATGGTGATGATGGAGAATTTAGCAAAATACTTAAAGGAATTGATTTCTTTTTTGCACAAAGGATTTCTAAATTTTTTCATGTGATTTAACTTAAAATCATGCACGGAGTTTATGGTTTCAGGGTTCCCGAATTGATCGGGTACTCCAAGTATATATTGGTACTTTTGTTAACGATGAATAGTTATTCATTCGTTAATATTATTCATAATTAATTTTTTTTCAATTCGTGTAACATAGTATCGTATTAACCGCGAAGGTCCTGTAGTTCATAATTCTTTTAAGTAATCATACTGATTATATTGATCAATATAAACAGTATTTGCCGTTTTTAAAAAAAAAACAATTTTTAAAAATGTGTGTTTACGTTAATTATAACTGTACGTACAAAATACAGGTTTACTGGGTGCTGAGATTGTGTCAGTGGCCAGTAAGGAAGTCTTTAATACTACCTACTGTCGACATTCACTTACCCAGACATTTGTTATTAATTTAATTATATTTACAGATGTGTTGAAATATTTTATCTGATTATCTGTAATCAGTAACGTGTAATGTTGTTGAAATGAATAAAAAAATGATCCCAAAAGCAGAAATACTATATTTATAAAGTTTTAATATGTAGTTGTTTACCCTTGTTGAATTTTACCAACGCGCGAACCAGTGGAGGGCCTCTAACTGTAACATAATTAATAGGAAAAATAAATTAGTGTAATTTAATAGGAATTAGTGAAAAAAGATTACTACTAAGATTAAAACCAAAGAATAATTTTTAATTGCGTTAACGAAAATGAAGATATACATATATGTAACATTATGTGGCCCTTTCTGTCTCCTTACTGGATTGAACTTATTGTTTTGGGAGAAAATGAACCTTATGCTTGATTCTAATTTTCCATACATTGAGACTATTGAAGATAAGTGAAAATATCATCTTAAAAATCAGATGTTCAAGCGTGTTTTCCTATTTAAACAGAATCTTGAAACATCGAAATTTTTATTTAAAAAAATCTTAATCAAAATCATTAAGTTCACACCGAAATTAAAACTAGAAGCACGCAAAGGTTTCGAAGGCTCGAGGTAGTAATTAGATATAAATACCTACTTAAATTACTTATTTAAAATGTATACATAATTATGTACAGGTAACTGACTCACCACTTAAAATATATTCCGTGGGAAGAGGACAATTTCGGCTGACCATAATACTCTTAGATACGTGTAGAAGCATTTTTCGTAAAACGTCATTTTAGGAAAGCAACAGTTACGAGTATATAAACAGTTGCGATAAAATTGTCCATAAACAAATATACAAATAGGAATGGTGATACAATATTAAGTTAAATTTATGAATTGTGCATCATTTTTGTAGAAAAATGTATAATTACATTGTTTAAAAGTAGCTATTGACATATTAAACACATTTGTCGAAAAGATAAAAAAAAATTAGCAAATGTACAACTATTTTATAAAAAATATCTTTTTTTAATTGTTCTTATATCTTTACCGCGGATTTAGAAGGTGATTCCAATTAATCAAATTGTTATAAATTAATAATAGTCACTTAACGTACGTGCGTATGAACCTTTAAGTGACATGAGTTGACATAAAATCCTTAGTTAATTATATACAGAACAAAATAAATTATATAAAGTACCCTGCATTGTATAAATATAAACGAAAGGTTTAGTGTATTATATCAACTATAAC
Source organism: Sesia apiformis (assembly GCA_914767545.1). Taxonomy (NCBI): domain Eukaryota; kingdom Metazoa; phylum Arthropoda; class Insecta; order Lepidoptera; family Sesiidae; genus Sesia; species Sesia apiformis. The sequence goes on along the minus strand of OU611963.1, from coordinate 10,652,487 downwards.
AATGTTACTGGTTGCCATTGTAACAGTAAATTTATCGTATATTATATTTGTTTCTTACGTCTTGTTAAGATTATTGTTACTGTTATCATACGAAACGAATTCCGTAACACGTATGTTTATTTTTTTAAACATCACCCACTTTCTACTCGTAACATCTATCTACATTATTATGTAGTTAGCACATTTTGTTTAGTGACGTAATGGAGGTTGGTCCAGTTTCTGATAACACTTTTTGTTACAGCGTTCCAATCTTCAAGAACTTCTCTGAAGACACGCTTATTAAGATCTCTGATGTATTAGAAGAGACACATTATCAAAATGGTGACTACATCATCAGGCAAGGCGCGCGCGGTGACACCTTCTTCATCATATCCAAAGGACAGGTAATTAAACCTATTCGTTTTTTCTCTAACCTTAGTTATATTATGTTTTATTAAACAGTTGTCGTCTTTGATGCGGAGAAGGTTATACCTTATCATATCATTATTATTCATCTGTCAAATTAAATAACAAAGTATCTTAGGAGCTTATAAACTAATTGAACAAGTAATGTAATATAAACATTATACCCCATTATGGAAAGCAAACTGCTGTTCCGTGTTATATAATTTATATAAGTTATATAATATATTTATGATATTGTAGACCTTGATGATTTTATACTAACATACGTAATACCATACCATACAGCCTGGTCATGAAAATGTGACACAACGCTATATTTGAAATTCCTTATATGGTAACATTTTTAATAGGAAGTTGTATTTGTATTGTACCATAAACATCTTGATAATTTCAATTCACCTGTCGTTTCTTTTGCATTTATTGACTGTGTGAAAATTTACGCGTCATATACTTATTGTTGAAGATGATTGGATGTAAACTACGAAATTATGTAACAGAAATTGAATTTTATAAATTATGAGTTATATAATATCAAGTTAATTTTGTCCTGACATAGTGACCGTTCCATTTGCCGTCCTTTTAATGCCAGGTTTCTTAGACTAGACTACACTTTACATTATCTCATCTCATATTTATTTTTAATCGGCAGCCGTAGCATATGTGACTAAATTATGTGCAGCTCCATTGATCTACTGACATGGGATTGTCAAGAGTACAGTTACGGTAATTAAGTTTTTTGATATTCATTAAATACATAGTTCTCATTGCTAGTTTCAGGGACATCTGTTGTATTTTTTAAAAACAAAATACAAAATATTTTTAGAAATAAGAAGAATTATTAGAAATAATTGGGTTGGACGTTAGTCAATAAATTTGTTTAAAAAATAATTAAAACTCGTCGTTAAAAGCTATTCAAGTAACTCAAGTAATGGATTTATACTTACAATAGTTCTGAAAAATCATCCATTTTGTAAAATTATTTATATAGTTGAAGATGGATCGCAGTAAAGTCAGGAAGCACAGTATAAACCGCAAAACAAAAGTAATATTTTTTTTATATATTTATTCACCTATTAATCAGGGTACAATATTGAAAAACGTTGAAAATTTTAATTACAAACGAAACATTGCTATTCAGGCAGATCCATAAAAATACCTAAAATAAATTAAGACGGATAATATGTTTTATGATAATAACTATTAACAATACAGTAATATAAATAAGATTATTATTTTTACGTAAATGGCACGATAAATTAATAATTTAAATGGCAAGATGGCGGAACAAAATATGACAATTATTAATAAACGTTAAGTTCTAGAATTAGAAAAGGAAAGGAACAGAAATTACAAAAGAATAATTTCCGAAATATCTTTCCTGATTTTTTAAATTATGTATATTTTATAGCAAACAAATGTTCTTAAATAGGTGTTCGTAAAGTTGCCTATACAATTTGAGGAATAATTTATCAATTATTATAAAGAAGAATATGACATTTTGACTGTATTTTTGACATTTTGTATTTTTTTCTTTGTTTGTACATGGTCAAAAGCATGAAAAAGCTTCAGCGGAGATAACACCACGTTTCTAATAGAACAATTACTTGTTACTATTAGATGATCTTAATAAAATATCCGTAAAAAAAATCAGCCTTTGATTTTAAATTATTTAATTAGTTATTTTATTTCATACTAAGCGTGTCAGTACACCTCCACAAACAATGCGTATAAATAAAGTGTTGAAGCAGGTCAGCGTACTGATCAATTGGTTCACTACACGCTCCAATAGCGCTCTATGTTTCAATAGATTCGAGTGCCAAACTTTTGTCACGTCGCGTCGCCCATTCAAAGTTTCGATTATGGTCGCCACATAAACAATACAGGTAAATTTGAAGCATTATAGTAACATTCTACGGCCACCTAATAAAAATACTTTCTTAACGCCCCGTTAAAACTATTTTTTGTCGTCATCCAATAATATACTCGTTATAAATTTATCGTATGCTCCGGTCTTTCAACATCATCAGTTCATCACTTATAGAAATTAAATAAAAATTATCTGTCATTTTCGTAATTTAATGCGATGACAGAGCGACTATTGACAATATTTCTTTGACTGGTCAAACGTGTGAAGATCTCTAAACACGAAAGTCAACAATTTCACTTTCGTTCCGTGGATCAACTTTCGAGAGAACAACTGCTTCGAGCGACGTGACTTCTACCCTAACCACGCCTCTATGTTTTGTAAACATAACTCTATGGCCTTTGTAATTTAAATCCACTTTTATCTTTAAACGAATTTAATTTCACAAATGTTCCTTTACGATGTTACATCAATCTGATTTAATTCGATATCTTTCACTCTATTACATTTGCGGCCTTATCATCATTAGGTATCACATATTTTTGTCACGTTTTGTTCTAAATAACTTTTTACTTTTGTTTATTACTGACTTAAAATGTCTATTACTATTTATAAGTGTAAATGTTATGCTTCATTTTGTTTAAAACTGTTGCGGTGACTGTATAAGAAGTTCACCTTGGCATTTACTTTCCTATAAGCCTTTGCAAATTGTATAATATAATGATAATATTGCCGATGATTCAGACACGTTTGCGAATGTAGTTCAACCACATATCACTGCAGTAGTATTTGCAACTATAGATGCATTGCCTATGAATATATACACAGACAGAGTCATCATTAATGTCCATTTGCAACAAGCAAAATGTGCTGGACGTGTGACTAAATTTGTTGAAACTGCACACAACGATATTGGAGGCTGTAGAGGCCAAAGAGCTCGGCTATTGTGTCTACAAGGTCAGCGCACTGTGCGCAGGCGAGAGGATATACGCGCGGCATTTTGAGGCCAGATTTTTGTAAGTCCGTGTGGGATTTTATTTGTTCGAATAAATTCCGTAGACCAGGATAAGTTGAATGTCCCCTGAAAAGTAGAAGTTAATTAATAAAGACTTTTATATTGCAAATTTATGTGCAATATTAAGGAAATTATGCAAAGGCTGCGGAATTATGAAGTAATCATGTTATTGTCTTTAGTGTCTAGGTTGCCGTAATGTAAAACGCGGATGACCTAATCATTATAGCAAGTACAAACCTAATTCGCAGGCAATGTTCTGTAACAGTGAACAATCTCATAAAATTAGTCTTAACGTTTCGCAGTCGTTTAAATGCTTTATTCAATTTTTAAAATTTGTTTACAAAAGTCGAGGCCTAATTATAAATTCGTTTCTGAAGATATAACATAGACTATGTAATTTGGTTTAGTAATTCTTCAATCTGATCTAGTTAAATACTCGTATTTACTAATATTTCAAAGGCGGAAATTGTTGTTTTATAATAATTTATTATAGCGTCTTTAAGCATTTACGAATATTATTATTATCTAACTCAATTTTCTCATATAAAAATTATACAGCAACATTTATTGTAAAACGACAAACTTCCATACACTATCATTTACTTATCGAATGGACAGAAAAGTATAAATTATATAAATCTATTGTGTACCTATAGAAATACGATTTATCTTCCCTCCTTTTAATTTCTTTTAATACGTATTATATTTTAAGTCATATCAGTTTGAAAGTTACCACAAACTTGTGTCAATTTATAGTCACTCAAAAGATAGCAAGTACCTACATTTTTTGAGTGACTTGTCACGAAATAATTAATGCGACTTTTTACGAGTATATAACCTTTCCATCTCGATTCATTGTTATAATAAAGAAAGGTGAAATTTTAAATTTTAAAATAATCTTCAAGTCAGTCGCGTCTAAACGAGTTGGATACAATGATTTTGTGAATAACTCCACAAAGTATAAACCGACTTCTTCCAAAACCACCAAAGCGTTACCGATGTTACAATTTCGTGGTTCTTGTGAAACCGTCCGGTTGATTTACGTAAAGTAAACGTTGTCAGTGACTCTTACTTCAAGCAACGTTATCTCATCCAGTTCCGCTGTTATCTCACCGATGTTTGTTGGCGAAGCAGATTTTTTAAAGTTTCTTCGTCAATATTTGTTTTGCAGTTAGCTGAGCCTGTTTCCAGGAGAATTTCTGGGAATAATTTATAAACTAGGGACTTGCTCACTAAATAAATGATAAATAATATTTCGTCGACACGTCTTATACATTCGCTCAAAATAAGTATTAAAATAATGATAGCAACTGAAAGATATTAAGTAATAAAATTTTATTTATCATTTTTGCTTCTGGTATGGCTGGCCATTACGAATTTGATGCTACACATTTTTAAATTGATTCAGATGTTAGTATCAATAGTAAGATAATTTATAATAAATATCATAAGCTTAGGACCAAAATAGTCCAGTCAATTCGGCGTACGAGTATAAAATATATAGTACATTATCACTTAAGTTTAGGTGTTTTTACAAGATTAGTGAATTTATGAATGAATTATCCGAATTATTTTGTACATTCAGTGAATTTTTGGGCACAAATTACAATGGCTAATTTGATGTTTTGTATTAAATATGGGTTTGGATGTTGTTTTTCTTTGTGTTATTTGTAAGTATTTAGGTGTTTATTATGTTAAATATCTGTATGTTATTGTATTGAAACAAACGAATTGAATTGATACATTTTGTCAGAATTGATAGTCAGAAATTCTTTTTTGAGTTTCGTAGCGGATGTCTTTGATTTCAAATTAAATTTTAGAGACCGGAGGGCAGCCGGAGGGTGATAGAACCGGACAAAACTTTTGTAAAGAACATTTCCGGGCATACACCTGTATGACAGCTCTCCCAGACACGTGACTTTTGACAATTGCTTCGGACTCTTTCTCGCTCATAGCGAATTTGTAACGGTTTAAATTCTCGCTTGGCAGGCTTTGTTGATATTTGTGATTAGCAAATATGTAGTTTAAATCTTGATAGATACATTGGTAAACTAGATTTTGGTAGTATTATTATTTTTATTATTATTTTCTGCAATCAAATCACCTTTTGTAGAATTATCCTTATTGGAGGATGTAACAAAAACTTTGGAATTTTGATCTCTATTTTATCTGTAACGCGTCGTTGAGCAGCTACTGCGCTTTGAATATATTTTTTATTGATCCTTCATGCCCGATTTTCTACTTCCTGAATACTATGAATGCACGGAATATAAACTATGTTTTTTAGTTTTTCTCTGTTTTTTCCTTTTACAAAACGCTACTAAACATAGCTGTTTTAAACATATGTTTTAAAAGTGATAGTTGACAATATTATGCATATGCTCATATGCATATAACTCTAAGCTTTCTAGGGCGATAAGAATACCAAATAATATCCGCTTGGAAAGCAACCAAATTTTAAATAGGCAACACTAGAACTTAATACTAACCACCCACGCCCGGTTTCACTCAGGTGGCAAAAATAATAAACTCATAGCACAATTTCATAATATAGCTAAAATACACATGCGACAAACTGTATTTACATTTATATCAAAGGTAATATGCTTGTTACTTACTCTCTATATTAATAATGTAAGTTTTGATGTACAAAATAGCCGTTTTTTTAATATGATTAAACCAATTGATTTAAAATTATGTCTCTATTGTGCAGGATTCCAAATTCATACATATTCATTTTTAAGCCATTCTATTTTTATTTAAAAATTAATATGCTATTCGATTATTTTTAAGCTTCAGTTGTTTTTAAATTCGCATTGATGTTCGCATATGGACGAATTAAAAATACGTGTAGTTTTTGAATCCGATGTGGGCGGCCGTGGCGCAAATGCATATACTCGTAAAAAGCGCGTAACATGCTGTGTTTATGGAGGATGCTTACTAATGATCAATTGTTTGGTTGTGGTTGTGGTGCGGTTTAACCGTTACTGTGATGCAAATTTTGATGCCAAAAATGAGCCTCATGATATACTTGAGACAGTTTTAATTAGTTTAATCACTTTTAGTTCAGTGGGTAATTATTAGTAATTAATGAATATGGGATAGAATGAAAACTGATTCATCTGAAACTACTAGAGAATTACGGGTAGTATTATAGTTTAATGTAAGTGTACTGATAACTGTAAATACTGCGTTATTTACAGCAAATAGATAAAATAATAATTAAATTGGAAAAAGAGTTGTCCCCATTTTTTTTGCTGTAAATTTATACTTATTACATAAATTGCAATTGCAGAAACCCTTACTATTGTACTGACACTTATTTTACTTATTGTTTTTGTCATGATTTACTTTTTGTAAAGTACTTATTGATAATTAATTGATGCGTCTATTAAGATATTTAATAAAACATATTACTTTAATTGCAAAAATTAAATATAGACTTGTTCTGAAAATAATAATGTACGGTGGTATGTAATAAACGAACAAATAGTAACTGATGCAACAGAAACGACCGTTTTCAAACTGGTTATGAAGAAACCTTAACAACTATGATTAACGTAATAATGCCTCTACTGTCGTTTTTGTTAGGAACGTGTGTCGTCCAAGTCGTACAGAATATTATAATAATATAGATACATTTATATATGTCACCTATCCGGATTTTAATAACAACTTTCGATCTTGTCTAAACGTTCGTTCCACATTTTTATGTTAACAGTAATGAGCCGACCGAACCTGTTACGATGCCGGTGTAGTACGCAAACCATATGCTGAATAGCACTTTGCTCTCACATAACATTTCTCTATTTTCTCCAATATCATGAATTTTTGTGATCATGTTTTATTAGTTGATTCCGATTTCACTGCAGCCAATAAACGTATCTATCAATATTACATGTATAGTTGTTAGTTTAAAAAGTTATCTGGATATTGTGGATTTTTAAATCACCTTTTATATTTTACTTTCAGGTCAAAGTGACTCAGAAACATCCCAATAGCAACGATGAGAAATTCATCAGAACTCTTACCAGAGGCGATTTCTTCGGAGAAAAAGCGTTACAAGGGTAAGATTTCATTTACTATACATTCCACGTGTTACTCGGAAAATAATTATTTATCCATTCACCTTAGCTTTATAAACGATGCTGATGAGAGGTTTTTGTCTAAATATGTTTTATTTAAATTCAGTTTTTTTTGTTATTTTTTTTATTTTATAACAATGTAATGTAATTTTTAATGTTTGAACTACTGATTTTTTTCATATTAATTTAAATTTCCAATTGGTTTTCTATTATTAAATGCATTCAGTAGTTACAATGTTCACACAACAATTGTTACAATGTACAGGCTTGTTCCCAGTTTCAATGAAATTATATTAATAATTATCAATTTGAATTTATTTGTATTTTGTAATTTCAGAGACGATCTTCGAACGGCGAACATTATTTGTGACTCGCCCGACGGAACCACTTGCCTCGTTATCGATCGAGAGACCTTCAACCAGCTGATATCGACCCTCGATGAGATCCGCACCAAGTACAAGGACGAGGGTGACAGTAGACAGAGGTGTGTCATCTTTTGTTATTATGCATTCAATTTTATTTCATTTATTTAATTATACATATTCACTTTTTTATAAAAACGCCAAGTACTTATATCAAAATAATAGAACTGATGGAATGTTGTATTCTTTGTTTAAAATTATCTCGATTTTATAGAACTACAAGGAAGTCCCTATGATGCTAATGAATTAATGTCCCCTCAAAGAATAAATAAGTTATCTTAGCGGATAAACAGTCATAAAATAATTGCTATTTTAGTCTATGACTTCACATCAGCTTCCTATGTCAAGTTCATAAAAACTGAAACCAAACCGAGTCCGACACGATAACAATAGGATTTCACTTGAACACAAGAACTGGCTATTGTTAAACTTATCTTTTATTCTGTATCCAAAAACAATAGCTATTTTTGGCATGGATAACAATACAATTAGTAATACCCATATGAGCATGTCTTGATTTCACTATAACTTGTTCTGTTTCTGTTTTGACGCAAACAATCGTGTGGATACCGTTTCGATATGGTAAGTTTCTAAAATTATGACAAAGTTATCGTTATTACTATTAGGTAACAATTTCCCGTGAACTTCATGTTTTACTTTCTTTATGGAATCACTTTGTCACTGTCGTAGTCCCGATAATAAAGATTCTTAATTAAACACTGAAACTAAGTGTCAAGATACTTATTAACTTTCCTCTTTGACTTGGTATAGAAAATACAAGTTTTTAACGAGCGGCATTGAGCCATAATTACGTTTCCCGCGGTTTTGTTAAGACTTGTGAAGTTTGTATGAAACAATACGCCTAGGTGACTGTAACATAGACGTATCAATTATTTTTGAATGTTAGGAAAGTTTTTATTAAGTCAACAATGTGACTATAATTACAAGTCTTGACAAAACTGAATTCTGGTGACGGATGCAACTGTTTATGAGAAAATTTTCTCCGTTAAAATATATTAACCTGATGTTGTTTACTGAAAATTAATTTTCAAATTAATATGTCTTTCTTTAGACTGAACGAAGAATTCGCCAACTTGCGCCTCTCAGACCTTCGAATCATCGCAACACTTGGAATTGGAGGCTTCGGTCGCGTCGAACTGGTGCAGATTCAAGGAGATCCATCGAGGTCGTTCGCCTTGAAGCAAATGAAGAAAGCCCAGATCGTTGAGACAAGACAGCAACAACACATCATGTCGGAAAAGGAGATAATGTCCGAAATGAACTGCGAATTTATTGTAAAGTTGTATAAAACGTTTAAAGATCGTAAATACTTATATATGCTGATGGAAACTTGCCTTGGAGGAGAGTTATGGACCATATTAAGAGACCGAGGTTAGTTCGATCAATTGCGTAAATGGGGCGATTCAATTTATATTAGTAATTCCAATTGTAATGCTTATATGTGTTCATTTCCAGGACAATTTGATGATTCAACTACTCGTTTCTATACAGCTTGCGTCGTAGAAGCTTTCCATTACTTACACTCTAGGAATATAATTTACAGGTGACTAAATTATTTTTATGTTAGTTGCAATTGGCGAGTAAGATATATTTATCTATTAAACAGGCCTTAACGCGTAATTTTTACATTTTTTATCTCACTATACGTTTCGGCTGAGTTACGCCAACCATGGTTACAAGATGAATCATCTCTTTTATTAGATAATTATGTGTAACAAACGCGAAAAACTCATAAGTTATAAAACCATGATGTTTGTTCTAGGGATCTCAAACCAGAAAATCTGTTGCTGGATTCTAAAGGCTACGTAAAATTAGTAGATTTTGGTTTCTCGAAGAAGTTGCAAGCTAGCCGGAAGACTTGGACATTCTGCGGCACTCCTGAATACGTTGCGCCTGAAGTAATTATGAACCGCGGTCACGATATCAGCGCGGATTATTGGTCCTTAGGTAAGAATCCATTATTCACAACCATATATCTTACATACCATGCCAATAGCCTATGCTGGATATAGGCCTCTTCCAATGCATGTATGGTAAATATGAATCTATGTTTGTATTTATATTGTATTAAATTTAATATGTTCCAGACATTTAGTAATATAATTTTACATAATTTTAATTGTTACTCCACTTACCGCACCATCTCTGCATAGCCCAAAGGTTGACTGGGAGATGATGCTTTAAAGCGTTCACCCCAACTTTTATCACTCTATGCAATAAATAATAAATGCTTACCACTAAACACGATCTTCCGGTCTTTTCATTGGTCACATCACGTGTATGTAATAAATAAGGATAATGTTATTTTAATCTACAAATAATCATGTTTAAGTAATAAAATCTAGTTTTGTTTGAAAGCGTGATGTAGTCATGATTTGGAAACATTAAACAAAATGTAGAAATAAATTATTTTAACACGACCTATTAATATAAAATTGTTGTTGGCATTTTCGCGAAGTAACGTGTGATACTAAAAATAGGCGTGTGATATATATTAGGTCAGGGGTCTTACACAGATTGTTCAGTTGCATAAATTTGCTCCTGACTTGTTTCCGCTTTCGGAACTATTTATCTGTGTGAAAAAACTTTCTCCAAAATGAAATACACAAAAAGTAGTAGTGGGGCCGTAGTTTGAAGACCCTTGTATTAGGTGCTTACCTATGAAATGATCGATTTTGTTACGTGCCACTTCGAGTTTCGATATCTTCTGTAGAACAGATTAGAATATAACTGTAGATTCGAATTTCAAAATAAAATTAAATGCATCTAGTAGCTACGATGTTCTTATTTCAAAATCAGTTTTTCATTTGTTTTTCTGTACCTAAATTTTTGTTCATGTGATTTTCTTGACAATAAAATGGATTAATTGAAAATTAGTGCTATTTTTTAACATGAGTTACGTCGCGGCATCAACACAAGTCAGACAGCTCACAATGTCAGTGTATGGGCCAAACACCACAAACGATCACACCGTGCGTCGATGGTTTGAACGTTTCTTAAGATCGAAATTTTCAGAACGGATCCTTAAGGATGAGCCCCACGGACGACCTACGACCAAGGTGAACTAAAGGTTATAGTGGCTCCATTTCTTTCGAAATTTGTACAATTTTTTACAAGGAAAACCATTAGATTCTGGAGTAGTTGTGATTAGGGCTTTTGAAGAATTCATTGACAGTCCACGAAACTTTTACAGGAGTGACATCAATCAACTGCCCGAGAGGTGGCGAAAGTGTGTACATAATATGGGATAATATTTCGATTGACATTAAAAAAAAAACAGTTTCTCATACAAATCGGTCATTTCATAGGTAAGCACCTAATTAAATTATTGTTCTAACATTCAGAACTATGTCCACTATCGTGTAAAGTTGAAAGGTAAACGTAAATCTATAAAATAATCTACATTTTTTTTTCATAAATGTTATAAGAACAATGATTTATAAATAAGGGAATAATAAGGGAATGTAAGAAGGGAATATAACTGGTTGGCCTTAATGCTTTATAGCAATTTCTTCCAGACATATTTGTGGGGGACTTTTTGGCGGGTATGCACGGTGGCATACAAGCGAGTTGACAAATTCATTCATTTTGATGTAGTGTTATGGTGAAGTCCACTCATTTAGAGGTGGCGTAGTAGTCGTCTTAAACGATACTTGCGAGAACAAATGGGATGGTGCTATTCTTAACCTTCCGGCACGCGCGCCGTTGTAAATTTTACAACAGCGACAGTTTTTTTCGTTCTATTTAGCTATCTATGTTGCTATCTAGGTATATTGTAAAAGTTACAACAGCGCGCCTGCTCATGTAACCGAAATAGGCTCGCGTGCCGGAAGGTTAAACCGGCCGACATCACACGGTTAATAGATCAAGCATTGACGGTTAAATCGTCGCTTTTACGAGAAACAATTGAGTTTCATATTTCAGTAAAAAAATCTTTGAATATAAACCGAAACCTTACGTAAAATTGCAGGTGTTCTCATGTTCGAACTCTTGACTGGGTCGCCGCCGTTCACGGGCGCGGACCCCATGAAGACGTACAACAAGATCCTGAAGGGTATCGACGCCGTGGAGTTCCCACGCTGCATCACGCGCAACGCCGCTAACCTCATCAAGAAGCTGTGCCGCGATAATCCGGCCGAGAGGCTAGGCTACCAGCGAGGGGGCATTACTGAGATACAGAAGCACAAGTGAGTTACACATTGGTTACATGAATACAGTCAGATATATATCTAAAACATATACCGGAATATACCTCTATATATAATACGAACAAACAACACACACAATTGACACAAAGTAATTAAATGAGCACATGCTAACAACAGTCCACAATGTCAAACGTTGACACGCTAACGGACGCGTTGGAGATTTAAAGGAAATGGATTTGGAGGAAGGACTATGAAATTGGGAAGGGATTTGAAAGATCGGAATGAGAATGGCATATCTCACTCACTATCGAAACACATATGTACACGACAAAGAATAGTGGTTGGATGCGAAGAGCCGAGTATCGTGTGTGGTGGCGAGCCTTGGTGGAGGCCTATATCCAGCAGTGGAGAGACATATGCTGATGGTATGGTATAATAGAAAATATATATTATACACTGCAATATATATAAATATATATATATTGCACGGTAGTGATCTGTGAGTGCTGGGTAACTGGATCGTTCGAGTGCATTGTGCGGCTGTGGAATTGCGACGTGCACAAGCCAGATTGTTGTCTGAAACTGTGACTCTAGTTTCAGTTGTATACATAACTATCGAGTTTGCGAGTGTTTGTTTTCTATAGAGAATCAGCAACGCCTCTACCGGACGTATTGAGACAATTAAAAACTTCATACATATAAAAAACATTTAACTCGTACGCGATAGTAACGTTTGCATACGATCAGATGTGTATAGCCCTGATACTACTCCCTGAAAAATAATAATCGATTTACTGTCGTCTGGTGTTTTTTTGAAATCATGGGGGACTAAGGACTACCAATGTGCCGACGGATAAAATTGTTTGCTTTTGACTCAGCCTGGATAAAATTGTTTGCTTTTGCCTAAGCCTGGATAAAATTGTTTGCTTTTGCCTCACCCTGGATGAAATTGTTTGAATTTGCCCCACCCTGGACAAAATCCTGACTACGCCCTTGAACTGGCATCTATTTTTATCTCCATATAAAATAAGGATAACTGTTTAGTAGATTTGTTAGATAAATATTTATAACAGTGATTCCCATATTATACATCACTAAATTTTTAATTATTTTTATAATCAATAAAATTTTCGTTATCAAAAAACATTTATTTACAGACCGATTCTTATAAATCCCGTTTTGAAAAGGCAATTGATAACGGTAAAACACCTAATGCTATAAAACTAGTTTTATCTATTCTTAACTCACAGTCGTGAGATCGTGAATTCTATAAATCGACCCGAATTAGGTACTGAGTGTCTACATTAAACACAACGTCGTGAGGAAATTTGTGATCTAACAAATTGTAAAAAAAAGTGGAGCATTTTTTATAGACGAGTTGGCTGGCCCACACTAGGATTCCCTGTGTCGTGAATCCAGAGACACATACAAAGACACCACCACACCGATCACCGAATGTCCGATCGGAAATCCAACATGGGTAGGATCTTTTGCACAGTAGGTAGGAGCACTACCAACTAGGTTACTCGATATATATACAAACTTTAGTCGTCTTCTTAAGACTATTTAAATGATTTTCAGTTTATAATGATTATTAATTATTATTACCTTAATGCCTTCATTAGATTATATAAGGCTTTAAGGCTTGTCTGTAAACAAGATTTCGTTTGTCAAGTGATAATAACACGGTACAGTTTTTTTTAAAAGTTGTAAATAAAACAAATATGAGAAAATGTTCTTAAAATATTTCTTAGATTTCTTGTTCATTTAGGCAGAAAAAGAGATTTTTGGTTAAATTGTTATGGAAATCCAAGAATGGTGTGTTTATAATAATATATTGAAACGACTATATTAAAGTTTGTATACAATAAACTTAGAAAAAATATGAGTGTAATTTAGGATAGTTATGACTAAAATGATGTATTCAATCGACGTAAAATCGTGGCGTTTAAGTTAAATACACGTACCTATAAACGTCCAAGTGTATCTGTCTAAGTCTCTGTAATCTCTAACTTGAATTGTAACCTACTTAAAATGATCAGTGTAAACTAACATGCATACGTTTATTTCCCAGATGGTTCGATGGCTTCAACTGGGAAGGTTTGGCGCAACGTAGTCTCGAGCCGCCCATTATGCCCGTAGTCAAATCCGCAGTGGACACTCACAACTTCGATCAGTACCCGGCGGACGGAGACGAACCGCCGCCCGACGACCTCTCAGGGTGGGACGCCACATTCTAAACTAATCGAATTATACACCATTCTAGTGAGATGAATCTATAGTAGAGAGCGAGTTAAATGCACTTTCTAAATAACTTGGTTTCTCAGAAATTAGTGGTATAGATAATACAGAGAAAAAGTTTTGGAAATCATAATTATTTTCTTTTACAACTAACATAAAAGGGCGTCATCACAAAATTGGCCCAACTCGCAATTTTATGTATTTTAATCTAATAACAGATACATAAATTGAATGTAATAATCATTTTTGCAAGGAAAAGTTGCTCAACCTAATTTCTCAATTTTATCATAATTTAATCTAAAATAAAAAGTTGTTCAATCACATTAAAATGTAAGTTGAATCCAAAAATCCAAAATTTTATAGAAGCTTAGGCCACTTTTGCGTTTGGTTTTCCGGTAATAATACTTCTGGTGTTTACATAACAAATGGAACTATCGTGTACATACGAGTAACTATCGAATTGTTCTGTTATGCAAAAGGGTTTGTTTCTGATTATGTTATTTCACTCATTTTACAAAACCATTTTTTCATTGATAATGTCACGACATTTAATGACGTTGAAACAATAAAGAATTAAAGACTTGGGGAACAAGTTCAAAGAAACCTGGATTTTTAGAGAACTGTACTATTCCTTTCGTTGCTACATAATCTGTAGCTTAAGAGTAAGTCCAGTAAACACGGATATTTCGTTTGACTTTAACTGGACAACCGCTGTTTTATGTATTATTACTTAATTTAAAGTGACAATTCGAATAATGTGGCGTTTTTAAATATGTTTTAGAGGAAGTCAAGATGCACTGATAGCCAAAAATGAGTGCAAAAATGTTGAGTCCTATAATGCCATTATGTTAGTTACTGCGCTTGCCAAAAGCAATAGCCGTGAACTATCAAGTATCTGAACTAGAATAAGTAAGTATTTTATAATAACATCACCCGTAACTGTCTCAATCACAAATTTAACGTTTATTGTCTATTTTTATTTAAATTGAATTTGTTCTGGTTCTATAAAAATATATATTTTACAATCTTTTAACACCGTTAATATTTCACCAATAGCAGTAGTGACATACCAGTGGTCGTCAAACTTTTTTGGTCAAGGGCCAATCCAGCCTATAGAGACAATGGGGGATGATACCTCAAGCCGCATACATCCTTATCTTTAATAATTCGGTTTAATAATCTTTAATGACGATGTCGGTTTGCTTGAAACGTTTCTACGTATCAACGGGTCGACGGAAGGACATAGGCTAATTTTTTCCTGGGAAAATAAACGGTTCCTGCGGGATAAACGAATATCCGCGGGTATAACTGCGGGGCGTAGGCTAATCTCATAACCACAAATAGGAATATTTATTTTTCGTTATAACTAAATCGTACTTAAGATCAGTTTAGCTAGGCTGACTAGGTCGGTCTTATAAAATACGGACGATGATTAACTTGGGCCTTGTGCTCCGACCACAGTTTGATCATCACGGCAATATATTTTTGGTAAGAAAAACTATAAATTACGCTACAATTTCAAATTAAGTAAAAATAGATCATAAACTGTATTGTAAAGTAAATAAAAATACAGGGTGTCACCGAATCTTTTCCGAAACCTGAAGCTATGGATATTGTTAATGTGTCTTAGTTCACTGACATAAAACGAATATTTTTTTTTCCAAAATATGATTGTTTTTCAAGTAAAAAAGTACATAACGTTGTATATCAACCTTATGTCAATTAGGTCGTTTGTTTAGAAACAGATTCGTTTACACTCTGTATAAGAAATAAAAGTCCATGTACATTATTTTAATATAATTTATTTATTTTATTGTTTATGTATGTACTACGTGTCAAAATTGTTATTGAGACAAGACCTTTTTATTACTTACGAAGACGTAATTATTTGTCAGATACTTTCTTGTAAATGTGTGCCAACTATGGTTCATTGCCATTGTCCTATCTGTTTTTTTTATAAAATTAGTCTATAACAGGGTGACCGGAATGCCAAAATCGTTTGTTACCAGTTATATAAATGTTTCTAACATATATTTTGAAATTTTCCACTTGTACATAAAACTATGTATTTTATAATTATACAGAGAAATATAAACAGTATTTTTAAACTATTTTTCAAAAAATCTTATAAATCTGTCATAAAATATTCATAATAAAATCGACGTGGTGCTCAAATGCAATTTAATGATTAACTATTTCTTTATTTTTTTTATATATACATGGGTGACACTGAAAGTTTTTAGAATCTCAAAAATGAAATTAGATATAAAGATGTAAGTTGTTTTATTGTTTTTCGAAGTATTATCCGCGTCCATCGATACACATTTTCATGTGATAAAAGAATGGTGTGAAGCATTCAGCCCATCCTTCTTTAGGCACCTCGTCAACAGCCGTTTGGAAGGCTATTACTGCCTCTTTTTCGTTCATAAAACATATTCTTCTGAGATTATCCTTAATTTTAAAGAATAAATAAAAATCACAGGGCGCAAAGTCGGGACTGTATCGCGGATGACCCATTAACTCTATATTTACAGGACTCAAAAATTGCTTCATTTGTCTGGCGGAGTGAGCTGGGGCATTATCGTGATACAGGATCATTCTGCTTCGTTAGTACTTTGATTTTTCCAAAATAGAAGGCAAGCAGCTGTTACCTTCATACCAGTTCGCAGTTAGGGTTCTTTTATTTTCTAAAGTTATAGTAGCAAAATGACCCGATCTGCCAAAGAAAGAGGCAATCATCTTCTTTTCAGCACTACGTCCTTTCTTCACTTTCGTCGGCACTCTTCGAAAGGAAAGACCCACTGCAGAGATTGCCTCTTAGTTTCAGGCTCATAGCAGCTTTCATCGTCTGTTACTATATCAAAATCAGCATTTGATTGACCATTGTCGAATTTTTCAAAGATTTGGAGATTCCATTCCACGCAGCAGTGTTTTTGAGCTTCGCTCAAATAGTGAGGAATCCATCTAGCTACATTAAACTACATCTAGCCATAAAATAGTTTGAACTAATGATGCCCGTATCTGCAGAGGTATCGTACGTTTGTCTGCTATCATGAGTCGCACAGTTTTGATGCTTTCCTCCCTCACTCCTGCCGCAGGACGCCCTTCTCTTAGACCGTCACACATCAGTAACGTCACTGAGGGTAAGTAAGACCACGTTTCAATTCACTGAACCAGTTATAAACGGCGGCACTGGATGCGGCTTCATTACTAAATGTTCATTACTAAACTTTGTTTCTGGTTTAAACCGCAACGAAAGTCATAAAAAATTATTAAATTGTTAAATCTTGTTAAATGAATTTTTCCGCAATTTTCAAATTGCTGCCAGAAATAAATAAACAAATCACATTTTGAACAGATGGCGTTTGACAAGCAATAGGTTCCATTTTAAAATACGAATTTGTTTTTTTCTATCGTATTGTACAGTAGCCAGTTCTAAGAACTTTTAGTTTGGCCTATCGTATTATAAACCTAAAGCTACATTAAGTAGGTATTTGTGTAAGTATAATTAAGGATTAGTGTAAATTATGATAAAGATTATAATTTCTTAGGATATACTAATTTTTGTAAGGTTTCGTTTAGGCGTCTTACTGTGAAGCGTTTATAAAATTTCTACGTGCATTTAAAATATATAGAAATTATAAAAAATCTGCCCTAAATTCACGTACTTTTATTAACATTTCGAAGTAAGATTCAAGTTTAGTTTGTCATGTACTAAACGTGGATAAACGGTAGCTATCTCTAAAACATGACATAATTTAATAAACTTAAGACTAATCAATTATTTAAAATAGTCAAATTAATAATTGTAAGTCTTCCATTTTTAAACAATTTCATTGTAAATATCCGCTTAGATTTTTATAAAATTTTAAATCACTAAACCATATTGAATGATGTTATTTTAATGAGGTACTGTTAAAATGTAATTATGAATATGTTCACTTTATAAGGACATTTATTTTTGTAATCGTAGACTAGCTATACGTGAAATGTTATGAATTTTGATTAATGTAAAATATACATTATTTCAAATATATACGGTTGTTTTGTATGTAAATAAATCTAACCTTACCTACATTGGGCAATCGAACATTTGAGCAAATATAAACTCTTGCATCTCATTATCATCATATTTAATAGGCGACTAGATAATTGGCGCAAATACGTATAAAACGTTGTAGAACAATCCCGTACTTTCCGTTACAGTAATGAATATAAACTTTCAAGCATCTTTTTTCGAAATGGGGGTCGCGATCCTCAGGAGGGAGGGGGGTTGTCGCAGTCAGGTGGTCGCATTAATTAATGATTTGTAATCATATGTTAAAAGGTAAAAAATATAATTAGGGAGTTAATTATGTCAGTAAGGGGGGGGGGGTCATGAAGTTATTTACTGTATGTTCGACCTTTGAATTGGGGTCGCGAAAATAAAAAGTTTGAAAAACGATGCCTTAAAGGTTTTTTTTTATAGAATACATGGCAGATAAGCGGGCGTACCATAATCCCCATAATCATAAATTGACTATAATATCCCATTTACGAATGCATTTGCCAAATCGGTAATTAGTCAAATTTGCAATTGGTCATGTCCATAAACTACAAATTGGAATAAAAAAGATTAATAGAAAAACGTTTGTAAAACAAAATTTATTACTAATTATAACTAATAATGTTTTCGTTGCAATGCTTAAAAAAAGTTAACTTTTATAAGCTTGCAGTGAATTTATTTTTCCACTCAATAGTTGCTATGACTTACAATTTTAAAATCTTCTAGTAATTATTTGTACTTCCTTTTTTTGTCAGTATCCTTTAATTTTTTTTAGTTGGCTTCTTTTTTTAAGACACGTATGAAAAGTTAATATTTTTAAGTTTTGATTCTCAATCTCGTGCGGGTAGCTTGAGGGCGTTGCCGCGTTGGCGGCGCAAACGATTACATTCACTTGCACGTCCACTTTTCCTGCGAAATTCTGTTTTGACACTATTCGAAGCAATATTATTTTTATATCAACTGTACATGGACTTGACCAATTGCAGATTTGACTAAATTTATAATTTGACGAAATGAAGATTTGATGAATTACCGATTTGGCAAATATAGCATTTAAAGAATGTGGTAACAACCGACTTGAAGAAGTTTGCTGTTAGTGATTGTATGAGAAGAGCGGAAGACTGCGTTGATGGCGAGCCGCCAGAGAAGCCCATATCCAGCACTGGAGAGACATGGGCTGATGGCATGGTATGGTATGATAATGTTTTCGAAATAACGTGGCATAGACATTTCAACATAAAACATTCCACAGCACGGTACAGGCTTTATTTTAAACGGCAGGGGTTCGGGACCAAATGCACGTCGATCAATTTCCTCCACTTTTCCATAGTCCTATAGCGTGCGAGAGGAGCGAGCTATGCTGGCGTGGAAAAGATATAAAGCGCTCTTTCTTGACTCTTCAAGTACTGTTCTTCTTCTTGTCTGTAAAGAAACAATAAAAAGCCCGCACAAACACAAGTTGTGTCATTTAAAGATATTATCTACCATCCACAAAGATGGTAGATAATATTCTCTTTAAATCACTGCGAAAGATTTATATTTTTCTAGTCAATACCATGAAGTCATAGAGCAACGTTTTACACACGAAAACATTCCACATGAAATATTGCTTCCTTAATCACCTAAGTTGTTATTAGAATATCAGTGATCATTAATTAGGTCGTTGCAGAAATTTACGTTTGAACTTTGTTGGTGTTAAGCTGGCAATATGTATGTTTTCACCGGTTCCAGCAATAGCTGCTAAATGTTAAATGCGTAGGGTACATTCAATTATTAGGTACACATCCATAACAGTGGAAATATATCTCGGGAACCCAACTAACCGTTCGCGAGTTTACGCACACTTAAACAATGTACGAGCACAACCACTACTAAGTGTAACTCGCTTTTGTGAAATGAAAGAAATAGTAGGTACTTTCATCTCACGAAGATGTGTATATATATTTTACATCAGTAACGAAAAGTAAATACCCAGAAAATAAACTTGTTCGAAATTTCATCATTGTTATTGAATATTTATGTAAATGGTCACACCTATAAACACATTATTAAAGATGTACTCAAATACTTTTAGAGGTGGTGTAGTTCACAAGGCTTGTGGTAGTCGCTTAGTTATCCCTTGGTCGCCTTTTACAATACCCACGGGAAGAGATGGGGTGGTGCTATTTTATAGCCGACTGACACCACACGGCCACTCGTCAACCCGCTTGGCCAGCGTGGCGTTTGATGCCATACAACAGTCATGCACAAGACGATGTGCACGAGGAAGCCCAGCAGTGGATACTGAAAGGGCTATTATATAACCTAGCCCAGCAGTGGATATTATATAACCTTCCAAGTTACAATTTCCGGTAAAATCTTGGTCAAGGCGAATTAAGCTTACGGTCAACAACAGAAATCGATTCAATACAAGTGGATAATAAATATGTGAATTTATTTGTAATTCTTCATAGATGCTTTAAAATTCTTCTAGATGTATCGTTAAATCTGACCTTATTATTTAGCATAGGATGTCATCTTTGATTTTATACATTATAAAGGTAATTATAGAGTGAACCATCAAATATCACTAATATCACATCCTGTAGTTACACGTAGTATAACACATAAGCGTTTGGTAACCACCGCCGCGAACAATATCAGCGTTCAGCTGTTACGGTCAGCGGACCAGCGCTTACTCTGTTCCCAGGTTAATGAATGAATTAAACCTTAAATTGAAAACAGATATCAGTGAAAATAATTTAAAATATAAATTAAGAATTATTTATATTTCTTGTCCAAATTATAACTTGTTCACTGCTCACAGATAGGTATTTAATATCTGGACTACTGATACCGCAGTACTTGTATCTTAGACAAATCTGTATGGTTTATTAGATACAATAATGGCAGTTTCGTGCTTTTTATTTGTAAATTTGTTAATAAAATTAAAAAAAATCGAAGTTAATCATAGGAGAATTGAATTATGGCAATAGGGCAATTATGTTACAGATATCTACCATGAGCATGTCTCTACGTTTTGATTTTTTGATTAATTGAATCTAGGACCCTCCAAAAATCTATGATATCGTTTAAACGCTCCTAAAAGAAACCTAGTGTGCAAATTTAACAACTCTTATTTTAAAAAAGCAAATTGTATCGACATAGAAAAAAAAATCTTTATCGCAAATGAGAAAAAAATTATGCATTTTTGGAGGACGAAACAGGGGAAATATAAAACCGTGATTTTTTGAAATTATTATGGGTATTATCAGCTCTTTTAGAGAAAGGGACAGGTGCAACTGTCCTTTTCTCTTAAAGAAGTTGCATCGCTCTCTGCTGAGACACCTACAAATTGAAAAAATACCTATTTTCAACCGCTTCAGTTCACCCTCTCTTCTTAAATCAATGACTTGAAAATTTAATCTGCGTTTATAAACAAAAACGTAAAATAAGTGTTATTTTATTAATGTCTATAACTTTTGTTGCTAACAGTACACTTATGATTATTATTGTTCTTCCGTTGTTTTGTGTATATTGTTGTTTGCGTTTTGTGTATAACCTATAACAGCAACCTAGTTAAAACTACGAAAATATATGGTCTTGTTTATTAGTTGGTTCGTAGCTCCATGCCGCGGCGATTCCCAGCTAAGCCTTTGGTTTAAGTAAATGAAGAAAGCCTTATTTATTATTAAATTCTCTAACAAAAGGTTCTTTAACATGTATGTGAAAGTGTTGTCTAACATTATTTGTGTTTTGTCATTTTGAACCTACATGTATTTTATACGTTAACATTCGTACAGGTAAACCAATTTCTTTGCCGAGCGCGACAAAGAAACTGGTTTACCACCTCGAGGCACTTGTCCAACATACGGCGAGTCGCGAGTAACGAATTGCACGAGCAGTGCAGTACATCGATTTATGAAAAGATATTTAAATAAATATTGAGATCAGCGACATTTATTGTTGACTGTATTTACTTATTTGCCATTGGAAAGTCTTTTCTATTAAATCATGTAAAAATTTAAATTAATATCATATCTTCCTGTAATATACACGAAATTAATGATCTGATAGTTCGTAGCATAACCTAAACACTCTCTATTCTTGTTCAAAATAATTTATATTAAGCATTCAATACCTTCTACGTTTTCGCTTTAAATGTTTCTTTCTTTTTTTCAAACTTAAGAAAACCTTGTTATAAAATAGTCATCATCGTTTTCAGAACTAAATAATAATTTCGTCTTATCTTCGTGGGCGCCAGCAGGCTGTTCGTGCTGATCAGACTCTTTCTGACTGGTGTGGTCTGTCTGTGGGAGTCCCACAAGGGCGGTCCTTTGATGTTTTCTGTTTTTATTAACCTTATCACCACTCACCTCAAACGCGCTTACTATCTGTACGCAGATGATTTACAATTATACGCTCAAGCTGAAGTTGATACTTTAAATGAAGCGGTAGACAAATTAAACTGTGACCTCTGTCATATTTACGATTGGTCAAGTAGGTTTGGAGTTGCTGTCAATCCAACTAAACGCTAGTCAATTATTCCAGGGTGTTCTCGTAAGATAGCCAAATTAGATCAGACTTCTGTTACACCACTTCGCTATAACAATATACCTATTCCTTATTGTTCTCAGGTTAAAAATTTAGGATTAATCATTGACAGTTTGCCGACCTGGGGCCCACATATTAATGATGTGTGTCGAAAGGTTACCTACTCACTACGATACCAATTTAAAAATTCTCTTCCGACCGGCACTAAAACTCTGCTAGTGCAGTCACTATTGCTACCGATAATTGATTACGCAGATGTTTGTTACTCTGATGTCAACCACGATCTTTTTAACAAATTGGATCGTCTTATCAACAACTGTATTAGTTTCACTTTCGGAATTCGTGAATATGATCATATATCCTCATATCGCTAAAATGGCTGCCCATCCGACAACGCAAATGTGTTCCCCTGGATTCAGGGGAACGACCCACGTTCCCCTGAATACTATTCTATGTATTCTAAAGGCAGGTTTATAATACGTTTCCAGTCGCCGGCGCCAGTCTCACTGGCACGCCAGCGCTGGCATGGTAGTGGCCCCGTATACACACTTTTTCGTGCCAGTCCAGCGCTGTCCCCCAGCACTTATGGATCGGATAAATCCGGTAACACTAAGATTTGAAGGTTTTTGGAATCAGCAAAAAGGTTACGGGACTACTGTTGCTATAAGGGAACTTGATCCAAAAATACAAGACAAGTAAAATCATTCATTTTTACGATTGTTTAGTTCGTAATGTTGTTGGTTTTGTTTTGTTATTTTGTATTGTTTATTAAAACGTCATAGCACAAGTACAAATGGCGGACTTAATACCATATGACATTTTCTACCAGTCAACCACCAGATCAAACAGAAATAAGAACGCGGGTGCATTATAGTTACCATTATAGATACAAATAATATTTTATTATACCTGCACATATACCTACATAGTTACACATATACAGGAAAAAAATCGGTCATTGACATGAGATCAGTCAGGACTGGACGGAAAAGAGATTTGTATGAAGAGATGTAGTACGAGTATTATTGAACCTTCATATGAGGGTATAGTAAAGTGGTCGGTGATCGGCGATTTCACACAAATCTCTTTACGTCCAGTCTTGATTGACCTCATGTCAATGACCGAAATTCTTCCTGTTCGTGGCGCGCGCTTTAGTATATACATCTTCCTATACATCTATCAAGAAAACATCTATCTTGCCCCGTTTCATACATGCGGGTGCGTTATCGTCGCGCGTCGCGGGCTCCCTGTAATTACACGTTGCACTGTGTAATAGCGCAACGAACGTTTTAGATAGAATAATAAAACTTTACATGTTTGTAACTTTTGACCTATTCCCTAAAATAATTTTAGTTTTAGCCAGAACGGTTTTGTATATTTAAAATTAGTTGATGTTGTATACTTTTATCTTAGTTATCTAATAATACATTTATCTAATAGTTTTTCTTTGAGATCCTCAAAAGTGTATACCTTGGACCATGTTGTACTGCATCCCAATCCGGAATTCCGTCGGCAGGCCCCGCTATCGGCAGGGGCCGCAGTAAGTTGTGACGTTGTTGTACAGGTAACTTATAAATTGTTGGGAATTAATGTTGCAATGTTATTGTTACCGTCTATTGTTATCAGTTTGCCTCACCTTTGATGATATAGGTCTCTTCTGAGGCACTTAAGTTCCACTCTTCTCGTCCAGGAACTACAGGCAATCTTCTTCAAGTCGTCAGTTCATCTGGCAGACGGGTAAAAGAAAAGATATAATATGGTATAATATAGATATAAGAAGACAATGTATAAAAGATCGGTGTCACAATTAAAAAATTAAATAAGTAATAATAATTGTGTTAATACTAAAATATTAAGACCGCCAAAAAATGCTCAAAATGCTCTTTTTTAGCAAAAATAACGTTTGTTTTTGTTAGTTCACACTTTTACTTTCATCGAAAATTTATGAAAATGCATTTTTCCAACTAACATAACAAGAGAGAGAGTTACAGGGTTTAGTGTCATATAGACATAAATGCTAAGAGCCTTTCCCACCACATCCTGATAGTTTATCAGAAGGATTTTATTTATTATTTTACTTAAAAGTTGTTAACAATCTGATAGATAAATTATCTAGCTGATACTGACTTTCTGATAAAGTATAACTGACTTTCTGATACCTTCTGATAAACTATCAGGAGGTGACGAGAAAGGCCCTTAGACTAATAAGTTCTAATAGATACCTAGGGCCGGCTTTTTCAGTTTCTGGCCCAATTGAATGATGTCCTTTTCTAACTTTTCTAAAACTGCCCTCCCGAAATTATCATTTTTTACACCCTTTTCATTGCTACACCAAATTTTTCAATGTGAACTCAGTCAGCGCTAGAATGCCAATACCCGAGGGTCGGACCCCAACGACGCGGAACCAAATTATTCCATTAACCACAGGAATAAAATGATCAACGCGCGAAAACGTCCCGCTTCCTTACTACACGGCTGGTAACAAACAATCTTTTCTATGTCAGTGAACATGGTTCACTGAAATATGATCAGCTGGGAGTTGGGTACTTTTTTATAGAAAATAAGATATCAGACGAATTGACTGTCCATATGAACCGTCATGTGTGAACATGAAACGGCACATGAACGTTGCGTACAGTCTACCATGATGGTACGTTGCGTACAATCTACCATGATGGTACGTTGCGTACAATCTACCATGATGGTACGTTGCGTACAATTGTACTCACAATTACAATTGAGAGATCGGTGAGTTCAAACCCTTAGCTCGTACTTGAGTTTATACTTAAGAACGGATTTTTAAACTGATCACAAGCTCGATAGTGAAGTAAAAAAACATTGTGGGGAAACCTGCATGAATGGTTGTTTAAAAACTGTTTAGCATCTGCACTGGGCCTAAGTGGTGGATTATGGCCCGATATCCCCTTGTACCACCCACCCCATTCCGCATTCTTCACGTTGTATTGAATGAGAGTAATGGGGACGGGACAATATACCCATGTTATAAGATTGGATAGGATGGGATTATTAAATAACGTTTAAAACAAAATGAATTTATAATATCAGTTAAGACTAAAATTTAAGAGAAAAGAAATGTTCCAGTTTATCTCATTTTCCTGAACCTTGTTGTTTACCTTCATCTACAAACTGACAAAAGTAATTACATAATCTAATTAATTATTTAATTTTACACTAATTAACTTCAAAACCGAAGCAGACCTACTTCACGAGTTAATTCATTCATCCTTTGTACTGTCAAGATCCTTTTAAGCACCTAAAGAAAATCAGGCTGACTTTAATTTAAAATACGGGTCTTTTGAACTCAAGCGTTTCCATTTCATTCCTTCATTCATTCCACTCTTTCATTCTGGCTAATTTTAGCGGTTTATCTTTTGAATGAGTTGTTTAGATCCTAATATAGTAGTAGATGTATCCTATTACCATTACCAAGTGATGGAAAGCAGAGATGTTTCTTTACCCTACTCAAATTCAGGCAATTACAAATATTAAATACGCGTAGGTATAAGGCTTATTAGCCGTATTAGGCAATGATAGCCTATGGATATCTTATCTCGACTCTCATTCGTGGGGTCGTACGTTAAAATTACGACTTTATCACTGAATTAAGTAGGTACCTACGGAATTAATACGGCGGAAAAGAAAATCATCATGAGAAAACCCAAATGCTTGAGAGTAAAATAATGTATGTGTATCCACCAATCTGCATGGGGTCTAAATGGTGGATTTTTTCCGAAACCCCATCTCGAGGGGGAGGCCTATGCTCTGCATGATTTTTCATTAATCGATAAATAAATGAAATGTGAATGAAAATTTTAATGAAAATTTAATTTAAATTCCTTAAACTTTCTTTAATTTAATCGACTCTGGTGTTTTGGCTATTCTTCTTAGTTAATTTGTTTTTCTATCAAAGTAAAATTATATTACAAATAAAAAAACATGGTAAGGACAAAACTAGTTTTCCATTAATGACTTTTAAATAATTTAGTGTTTCCTTTGTAAAGTTAAATAAACTTAGCCACTTTCATTAACTCAATTTCATTAAAGGCGTGTTTATAAATAGAAAAATACTGTGCCTATTTCATAATTTCGCCTTTGCGAAGTTTAGGTGTCAAAGGAGCGTCTCCAAAGAGGATTAGATTAATTTGAGGGCCTCGTTTCTTTCGGCGCAGTTTCCTTTTGAAATATTTACTTTTAAGATATTAATAAAGGTGTCCCTTCCGTGAATATTAATTATTATCCGCGATAGTGAATCTTTTTGAGCAAAGGATTTTGTTGTATTATTACTTTATTGTATATAATATTAAACAGAACTTATGCAGGTGTATGAAGATTGTTTGCCGTGTCTCTATCAAATAATAAAGTTGATTCAACAATCTCGGATGAGAATCACGCAAATGAAAGATCTATAGGATATATAGATCTATCTATAGATCTATCTTCTCTATTCAATGAGTCGAAGGAAACCGATGGCGGATAATAAAAAAACCGATGACGGAAAAAAC
This sequence comes from Sesia apiformis, assembly GCA_914767545.1. Lineage (NCBI taxonomy): Eukaryota > Metazoa > Arthropoda > Insecta > Lepidoptera > Sesiidae > Sesia > Sesia apiformis. Next base: position 10,625,185 of record OU611963.1, on the reverse strand, counting down.
TCTTCCAGACGGAAGAGAGATTTCATTGCAATTAAACAACTTTTAACGGTTTAAATCGCGTATATTTGACATGATTTATATCCCGACGTTTCGAACACTTTGCAGTGGACGTGGTCACGGGGTGACTAATTGATTTTATTTGTCACTTGAGTTATTAAGAAATTATTACTACCGTCTGAAATTTTTTTTTGAACTACCGTCTGAAATTTTTTTTTAATCATAACATTCCCTATGCACGCAGTATTCGCTCACGGTGTCCAGAGGTCTTGCAGTATGGCGTTGGCCTTGTGATTTAATTAATTTAATGACTGGATCCCAAGCTGGTGGTACTTGCCAACCATCTTCTCTATTGAAATTTGGGTGTTTCTTAATTTCAATAGCCTCGCGTAACATTCTTGGCATGTACCGGGTCTCTCTAGCGAGGATTTGTGGATTATCAAATCGAATGTAATGGTTGGGTTTGTCCAGAGCATGTTCACAAACTGCAGACTTGGTCGAGCGTCTGTTCTTCATGTCAGCTATGTGTTCTTTTATCCGGATACCGATGCTCCTCTTTGTTTGCCCAATGTATGATAACCCGCATTCACAATCAAGCTTGTAAACACCTGCATCTTGTAGGGGGATATTGCTCTTGACCGGTCTTAAAAATTGGCTAATCTTCTTATGCGGCTTGAAGTAAGTTTTAATTGAAGCTCGTCTTAAGATATTGCCAATTTTGTCAGTGATGCCCTTGATGTATGGTAAGATGGCAGGTTGTCGCTCAACTGTAGGAGGCTTGGGGCGGCTTCTGTGACGCATTCGTGGGAGTTTGTGATTGTTGCTTCGTAGTACTTGTTTCACATGCAGAAGCTCTTCCTCGAGGTGGTCAGTGTCACAGATGCCGTGTGCTCTCTGTAACAAAGATTTGCCTACGGTAGTCAACTGACATGGATGGTGATGGGAGTTACCATTGAGATATTTATCTGTATGGGTGGGTTTCCTATACACAGTATGACCAAGAGAGTTGTCAGGATTTCTGATGACCGAAATGTCAAGGAAAGCCAAGGATTTATTGACCTCAGACTCCATAGTAAATTGGATTTTATCATGTAAAGAGTTTAAATGATTTAGGAATGCAGAAACATTATTTTTGGGGAGGACGGCAAAAGTATCGTCTACGTACCGTTTGTAGATCTTCGGCATAGCCACAGCTCTGGTGAAAGCCTTCTCCTCGAAGTCTTCCATGAAAATATCGGCGACAACGGGGGAGACTGGAGAGCCCATTGCTACACCATCGATCTGTATGTAGAATTTATTATCCCAGAATAGGTAGCCAGATGTTAGGCAGTGTTCTAGTAGTTCTGCATATTCTATGGGTAGGTCGTGCTCAGTTAGTTTTTTCTTGACAATTTCAATGCAATCATGTACAGGTAATGATGTAAATAGCGATTGTACATCAAAGCTGACCATTATTTCATCATCAGTCAATTGTAGATGTTTGATTTGGCTGACAAAATGGTAAGAATCCTTGACATGCGCACTCGTTTGACCGCGAAGTGGAGACAGTATTTTAGCAAGATGTTGAGCTAGTTTGTATGTCGGCGAGTCAATTTGGCTTACAATTGGGCGCAAAGGGACGTCATTTTTGTGTATTTTCAAGAGCAATATCCCCCTACAAGATGCAGGTGTTTACAAGCTTGATTGTGAATGCGGGTTATCATACATTGGGCAAACAAAGAGGAGCATCGGTATCCGGATAAAAGAACACATAGCTGACATGAAGAACAGACGCTCGACCAAGTCTGCAGTTTGTGAACATGCTCTGGACAAACCCAACCATTACATTCGATTTGATAATCCACAAATCCTCGCTAGAGAGACCCGGTACATGCCAAGAATGTTACGCGAGGCTATTGAAATTAAGAAACACCCAAATTTCAATAGAGAAGATGGTTGGCAAGTACCACCAGCTTGGGATCCAGTCATTAAATTAATTAAATCACAAGGCCAACGCCATACTGCAAGACCTCTGGACACCGTGAGCGAATACTGCGTGCATAGGGAATGTTATGATTAAAAAAAATTTCAGACGGTAGTTCAAAAAATTTCAGACGGTAGTAATAATTTCTTAATAACTCAAGTGACAAATAAAATCAATTAGTCACCCCGTGACCACGTCCACTGCAAAGTGTTCGAAACGTCGGGATATAAATCATGTCAAATATACGCGATTTAAACCGTTAAAAGTTGTTTAATTGCAATGTATAGTAATCGCGAAAACCTAAGAAGAGATTTCATTATTTTTAGTACGTATTAGAAAAATAAATGTTTTGACAGGGGAAGGCTTTACGAGTCCTATCTTACAGAATATCGTCTAACGACGAAATTATTATTCTAGGTTTTTTGTACATTTTGCACCGTTCGTAATCGATTTGACATGGCCTTATAAACCATAGATAAGCCATATTTATAAACCTCGGAGCTGATTATTATTTTGCTAGTTGAGATGTTCGAAAGTCGTGATCTTCACAAGTAGATACTACAAACAAAATATTTTTTTTTGACAAATAAAACACGTCACGTAACAATACCTGTGATTCTAATAAAAATCAGTTGTCACCATCGATTTGAGAATACATATTAGATATGTTAAATACAAGCACTCTAGGGCAGCCACGTTACGGTTCAATAGTGTTCTATGTCCAGTAGCTCTCGAATTCTTTCATTCGTTTTGAAAATGGAACATTCTTATTACGTAGTACTTAAGTTTCAAATTTGTCTTTTTAATGAACCCCTCCTCATGCGCTTCTGATCTGAAGTTGCCATCCAGGTTTATTTGATAAGAACGTATGGTGTCACTGGTACCATATCGATGGTTGTCACTAAACAATTCAATATTTTCTGCTATCGTAATTCAACTCGGAGTAAATATACCCACTCATCAATCTCAAGCCACATAAACAAGTAAGGTTTATTGTAACCGCAGCGATTCTCGACGACCGATTTGAATATGACTTTGTTTTTTAGAAGTTTACGTTACCCTGAGGCCTGAAGTGCTGAAAAGAGTTTATCTAACCAAACCGCGTATACTTTAATAATAAGGCGCATAACGTACACGGACAGAAAAATCCCTTACTTGAGTAAACGACTAAATAATTACTGGCGCGGATTTGTAACTCTTTCGGAGTTTTGTTACTCTTTGACCAACGTCTCTTTGATACTAAGTCGATCAAACTCATTTGAAGTTCAATTTGAATTTATTTAATAGGTAGACGATTTAGTAGCGCTAACTGCAAATATAACCTTGTACAATAAACCTATTCTATAATTTGGATCCACGAATATGAAGTTACATTGTAACTCGTTCATGAATGCAAAAAAATGTATGCGTGGCGACATTGGGTTTGCCAGTGTTCTACTCCCTGTCTCTGTACTGCGACGCCAATTTGAAAACTGGCGAGTTATCTTGCTTGGTGACATCGTGCATCTTGCTGAAATTCGATTATGCATATATTTGACGCAAATACATTTACATCTCATGATTAATTTACAAGAACTTACGATTAAGTATCTATTATCCTAATTCTATTAATAACGAAGCATCATGATGCTTCATTAGCGGATATGTTTAGTCTAGTTTTAGATAATTTGATTTGGGTTCGAAGACTGCCCAAGATATTGGCTAATTAATTTGGGTGTAAGAGAGTTGAGAGGCGTGAACTGATTGAATTGTTATTATCGTCTTTTCCTAGTTCTCCTTATGACGTTCTAAAGTTTTACTTAAATTTCCATATAAATATTTCTTTCCCTTCGCATTAAGTGCCTCGCTAGAACAACAGTTGAGGAATACAACAACCGAATACAATTATTACGAGTAGAAGTGATGTATTCGTGAAACACCTCAGTTATATATTATTTGTTCCGTGACGATATCCGGAATCCATCTTGAGTCAAGCTCCTGTCTTTTTCACGTTTTTCGTCCTAGCAACTTCCCCTCTTCGACTTCCGGCGCCACTGTCGCCTCGTTTTATCGTTTTAGATGGCGGCGACCCGCATGGCGCTCGGCTTTTACCTCATTATAGCGTCGTTTTTCGTAGCGTTAACACGTCTTAGCAATCATTATTTTAGTTTTCATTTAATTAAATCTAATAGTTTAACGTAAATTGCATACGTAGTGAAAAAATCCTCTCGTAATGGAGAACCAAATATATTTTGATAAACAAAGTGATGGTGAACACGTGTCACGGAAGAGAAGTCGTTCTTCAAGTTCGAGCAGTACATCATCGGAGGAGTCTAGCCCGGATAAAAGGAGAAAAAGGCGGTCTAACCATGTAAGTGACGCACAGTTTGAATTCCTTTCTCAACAAGTGGCTTTTCTAACGAATTTGATTTCGCAAAAACACGGTGAGCCTCAAACGAGTACTTCGTGGGTTGCCGAGGTAATAAATGGACCCAACAATGATACAACAAACGAGTTGGGCTTACGCCCACCGCCGAGCACGATTGATGCGGATAATCAACAGCTCCAATTGTCAGAGCTATCAACTACGTTAAAAGATCCGCCATTCCCTAAGTCTGATGATAAACATTTAGAAAAGATAACCCAATTACAGCGTTTTAAATGTAATGACTGGCATGCAATTCGTTTTTCCGAAGCTCAGAAAAAGTACGTCACTACTCCGGGTTTTTATAGAACTCAATGTAAACGATGAACTGAGACGTTTCAATGCGTCTAGGTCTAACGATGATCGTTTGTACTTGATAGAGAGAACTTTTGCAGCTTTATCCAATGCTATACTGACTCAAAAAGACGAATTGCGCACAACTTTGCAAGGTATAGTCGAATGGTCTAATGATAAGAGTACAACACTTACACCACGATCTCTTTTCGATAAGATTGAACAAATGTTTAATAAAGATTCGAGCTATACAAAAGTGACCGATGATATTTTACAAATATCTTGCGGCCGTCGAGCCGACTGCATTAGCATGCGCAGGGATTTATTAATTAAGAAAATTTCGGAGGAATATCACTGTGGGGCGTTGCAAAAAATTCCACCCAGTGCTGAACAATTGTTTGACAACGATATGCTTACAGCCTACCTTCAAAAAATTGGGGGGGCCGAAAAACTAACCACTTGCTTCCAGCCAACGCAGCAAACTGCAGCTACAGCTACCGGCCAGAGGCGTGCGTATTATAACCAGTCGAAACCATCGACAAGCAAGCAAGAGTGAAAACTTTTTTCGTAAAAACACCACATATGCAAACTTCTCAAGGGAATACGTATTCCTTTCGTGATGAAGCCGCCCCTTATATATCCAAATCAATCTGTCATAATAAATTACGAGACAAAGCAGAGTTATCATATGACACAGCTAATAAAAAATATGATAGACACGCATGTACTAGAAAAAGCCGAGATCAATCCCAGCTACCTATCAACATTTTTTCTAGTTCCGAAAACGGACGGATCGTTACGCCCAATCTTCAATTTGAAGAGACTAAACCGTTTTGTCAAACTAAAAGGTTTTCAGCTTTTCAGTCATTTCCGAATTCCAAGCTTTTTACAGAGCAACGATTGGATGGTGAAGGTAGATCTGAGCCAGGCATATTTTCACCTTCCCATAGCCGAAGAACACAGGCGATTTCTGAGACTCAGCTACAAAGGCCAACTTCTACAAATGACGTGCCTTCCCTTCGGCCTTTCATCAGCGCCACGAACGTTCACATCCTTGACGAACTGGGTAGCCGAGTTCCTGAGAAGGCGAAATATGAGGTGCGTGGTATACCTAGACGATTTTTTAGTAGTGAATCAGTCCTGTCAAGTTTTGCGCGAACACATTACATTTATGGTGAACCTAATGAGACACCTCGGCTGGACTATCAATATGGACAAGTCTGTACTGGTTCCGACACAACGCCTGGAGTTTCTGGGTGTTACATGGGACACCAAACTCAACACGAAGTCCCTGTCGAAACCGAAGTGCGAAACGCTACGCAAAGCACTTCTCAGTCAGATGTCCAGAGGCAGTTGGTCCCTCAGACAGGCCCAGTCCCTTCTGGGGAGACTCAACTTCGCCTCTTTTGTAATACGCAGAGGGAGGTTACATTGTCGAACCCTGCAATTTCACAATCGATACCTTCCCACGGAACACCCCTACAAACAAGTGAAATTGCCACAACCGGTACTCTCCGAAATGCGATGGTGGTTAAAGGCAGCACAGGGCTCACTTCCTATACATACAAACTTATTTGCGTCGGAAACAGCTCACGTAGTAATGAGGTATGTATCGCTGGACACGCAAGACCAGCAGGCTCTGTTTCACAACGCATTCCTTCACCAGTGGGACTACGAACTTGCGTGGCTATTTCCTCCACCGAACCTAATACCCCAAGTATTGTCTCACCTGAACACAGCGAACGGTCAGTACATCTTGATCGCTCCGAAGTGGAAGAAGGTATTTTGGCAAGCAGACCTACAAGCCCGGACCATTCAAGAACCTTATCACATCCCTCTCCTTCCACAAGTTCTGATCGACACGAAAACCGGAATGCACCCGCCAGAGATTCAAGACATTCAATTGGGAGCCTGGCTGATTTTGGGTGGACAGACGAAATCAAAGAATGGTCAGTAGAAGAAAGATCACTGTTATTGTCAAGTTGGCGGCGATCTACAATAAACACCTACATGCCAGCATGGAACAAATGGAAGATATGGTGCTCCTCTAACAATTCTTCTTACAGAGATCAGAGTCCAGAACAAGTTGCTCGTTACCTGGCGTATTTACACAACAGCGAAGGTCTGGCTTATCGAACTATACTAGTCCATAAATCTGTTATTTCTACTTTTACCAAATTATCAGATAATACTACATTGGCATCTAACTTTCTTATTAAACATATTTTAAAAGCTATTTCAGTTGCAAAGGACAAGAAAATGAAACCACCTATTTGGAATGTAAAGAATGTATTACAATACTTAGAAAATAATACACCAGATGAAAATAATTTGTACCAAGTATCCAGACGTGCCGCTATATTACTTTTGCTAGCGGCAGGACGACGAGTACACGACCTGACACTGCTGAGGATCAATGCCGACCAATATATAGATGAGGGCAATTCTATTGTCATGTGGCCTTGTTTTGGATCGAAGACGGATGACGCTAACAACAGGCAATCTGGAGGGAAACTAAAAGCACATCCGAACAAAAATCTCGACTGTGTATTTTGGACTCATCAATTAATCGGTACTTCACAAGATCGTCGGAAATCAGGTATGCTGTCAGAACTTTTTATAACTGCTAGAGGTGATCCAAAACCAGCTTCTAGAACTGTAATCAGTGGTTGGATCAAATCTGTTCTAAAGGACGCGGGTGTCGATGCCACGCCAGGCTCAGTACGCTCTGCCGTAGCCTCTCTCAATTGGCTAGAAAAGTTTCCTATTGATCAGATTCTTCAGACTGGAAATTGGCGGCAAGAACATACTTTTAGAACATACTATTAAAGAGAGCTAGCGAATCAATCCAGAAATAATGATTTTACGACGTCAGTTTCCTTGTCAAATTTCTTTGAACCTGTGCGATAACAATGATTTGGTTAATTTGATGATTAAAACTGTATGATTCATATATAACATTGAATAAATATTGTTTACTTTTCAATAACTTATTATAATTTAATTTTTTTTTTTTATTTTACATAACACATTATAGCATCTACATAATTATTGTAATAATTATGTGCATACCAGGAGATAACAAACAAATCACTCAAGATGGATTCCGGATATCGTCACGGAACAAATAATAGAGGGTTTTAACTAACAATAAAACTTACCTATTATTTTTCCAACGATATCCGGAATCCAGGTAATACCTACCTGGTACATCGTGAGTAAGTATAATGAGGTAAAAGCCGAGCGCCATGCGGGTCGCCGCCATCTAAAACGATAAAACGAGGCGACAGTGGCGCCGGAAGTCGAAGAGGGGAAGTTGCTAGGACGAAAAACGTGAAAAAGACAGGAGCTTGACTCAAGATGGATTCCGGATATCGTTGGAAAAATAATAGGTAAGTTTTATTGTTAGTTAAAACCCTCTATTTTTTAATTTCGTGTATAGTTTAAAATAGCAAAAATAAATATAGATATCTTTTTGACAAAATTATACATTAAATAATAATAATTTTATATTTTAAGTTGGTTTTTAAAGATTCTGTTTTTAATAAGTTAATTTTAAATAGACATAATTTTTAAATAGATTTAGTCCATATTTTCAGTGAACACAACCGGTAACATAGGTACTCGTATAAAAAGGTACTAAACTTGAGTCCGCACTCAAGCTAAAAGCATCTAGCCAGATGAAGGATAACCCGGTGCCTCAGGGAAGGGAACTTTTTCATGCATTAACATGAATGCAAACATGAATTAACATGAATGTATGCAAAATTGAATCACAAGAAGAAAGAAACCGACACTATAATGAATGAGGTATGTTATGGCACAGAAGCTCGTGTGCCCTTTCGCGAACAAAAACTATATTGTTATTATTAAAACATAATTCAGTTAGTTATAGTTAAGAATTGGGGAGAAAAATGAGAGAAAACAAAAAGAGAGGCCTTCACCCTACAGGTAAGGTACATGTCATTCTTTTATACAAACCACATGATGCAAAATTATAAATATGTGCAGTGAACATAAAATTAAATGTAACACTAGTAACTTTTGTTGCGATGACATAACAAAAATGTAATATAAATATTGCATATTTCTTTATACTCATAAATTTATATTTGAAACAATAGGCACTGTTCCACGTCATTTTTGAATATGAAAATTTTAGTATCCTTTGGCGTGATGAGACACGACCGTACACGAAGGGCTCTTGATGGTTTCGTAATTAATTGTTAATAATTTAAACATGACATTTACATTTAGGGATGTGAATTTCAAATTTTTCATTATATTACGTACCTACTTATATTTATTAATGTGTTGAGTACGAATATATGGTAGTCCCTGTAAAATACACAGGAGCGATGTTGATATGCATCGTAGATATCCATGAGCGACTTACTGGGTGGATTATCGGCTCGTCTACCACTTTCTTTCTATAATAAGAAAACCTACATCTCTGAGGGTTGAAAAATCATCTATACATATAATAAAAGCGTAACAGAGCCGTGTCTGTACATGAAATATTGTTTTACAATATCATTGCAGTGTACTTACTCTACGAACGATACAGAATCCAAAACAGTCATTTTTAGATTTCTTGTCTGTCCGTCTGTGTGTCTTAACGCGCATCACGCAAAAGCCACTGAACAGAATTTAAAGAAACTTGGCGTAAATATAGCTTATAACCTTGGTTAACATTTAGGGTACATTTTATCCCGATTAGTTAGAAAGTTCCTGAGGGAATTATCGTTAAGTATGCAAGTACAATATCAGCCGTTAAATAAAAACCGTTAATAAATAATAAAATAACCGTTAATAATATAAATGTTAATATAATAAACTACAACGATAGTTTATGTCCTGGTTCAACTCATAGTATACTTTTAACACCGATCTATTAAAGTTCTCTTGGAAATCATTGTTGTGATTCGCGTCTAAACTAAAAAATATGTTGGTACAAGGAGGTTGTAAGTGTAACAGGCTTCGTTGAAATTTTAATTTTGGATCATTAGAATTCAAATACAATGGGCAGCATGGCCCTTTGAATTAGGCAACTGGATAGCTTCGACCCTATACAGCGGCATAGATAAACAAAATATAATAAAATAATACATTGTAGTAACAACAAAACAATACAACTACGAGGGATAGTGCTTTTATCATAAATAACATTTCTACACTACCAATATTCATATTTTGATGTAAGTGTGTGTCATCGCTGTCACTGTCCTGTCATGAATCTTATTATCAGTATGGCATGAATATTATTAGAATATTATTAGTTACATACTAAACTTTGGCTACCGCCCAATAGCCTTATGTTACGTTTTCCTGTATTATAGAAAATTGTTAAAGTTGTTGTTATAGTTGTAAAATCCAGGGACCTACCATGTTTCCTACCATCACCCGATTTTCTCTTTCTTCAAGAGTGGGCAACTTGGCCAGCCAGATGCGACCGAGCCGACTAGCTTGTTTATTGATCTAATTAACTAATCACACATTAAATTCCAATAGACGACGCGAACGAAATTGCGGGCATAGCTAGTTTCTAATATGTTTTATTCTCTTAAGATATATTAACAATTATTTGTACTCTTATTGTAACTTGCTCTCTTTCGTACAAATGCGAACCAAATTATGTAATACGAGAATAGTTTATGATGTAGAAAGAATATATTTCGACAACCCTGAGCCATCTATTAGTGTGAATACGACGAAACGAACCCAACACCAGACAGACCACAAAACATTGCAAAACAGATCTTCAAATGAATTTGAGCTTTACTTATAAATGTAATAAAGATGTTCAATACTTAATATTGATGGTAGTTATATGTTTGTGCACATCCCTATACCGTAAATAAGGGTGGAGAAAAGACTGAATTTTCCCTGTATACGAAATAATTAATTTATATTATGCAATGGGGTTTGCCTTTGAAAGTAGGTAAATAGGTTTCACAGGTAGGTTTCATTGACATTCAAGTAGCCCGGTAGTTGTTTTCATTGTCAAATTGGATTAACAACATCCGATACTAATACAAGTAGCCTACATGGAGATAAATTTGATAAAAACATAAAAGATATTATTTTAAATTCCATAAAACGGAAGTGCTAAATGTCAACTTTTGTAATTTTCTTTACCCTTACAAGAATTGTTAGCGCGCCCCAAATATTTTAAATCCCTCTTGTTTATTATCTAAAGTAATTTTTAAATTTTAATCATCATCGTCATCATCCTGTTTTCACCCACTACTGAGTATAAACCTCCTTACGTTTGCGCCAACCTCAAGGAGTTGCGCCATCCTGGTTCTAAACCATAGGGATATGGTGACACCCGAAACTCTCTTCACGTTATCGACTCACCTTGCCATCACCATGTCTAGCGACACCAGCTTATAATGTCCCATTTCAAGGCACATACCGTGTATACATATATCCCTTGAACCCTGGAATCAATGCGGAATGGTGTAACATATTCACGATATTTCTTTATCTCGGACACATGGATTTACTCAAAATGTTTTTCTTCAACGCCGAGCTAGTGCTAATCGGTTAATTAGTTCCTCTCTTTGGTACAGACCTAAATTCGAAATTTATAGTCGAAAATTAGGGTTTTGTATAGAGTATTAAATTGTATCCAGAGCCTTAAACCGTAACACCGAAAAATAACTTTCTGATTTCGATAACAACCTAATATGACGTTGATATTGGCCTAGGGCACAGTCTTCCTCTAGTAAACTATTAAGGGGTTCCATTAGGTTGGAAGCAAGAGTTTTTATTAGATTTCGTTATTAAAAATTAGCGCTAAAATGTAAAACTTAAATGCGACCTACGTATCTCCATTTGTATTTTATTACAAGCATGGATTATTCAATTAGTAGGAAAAAATGTTTAGTAAAAATTTCGAGCAACATTTTGAAAATAGCGGGCAGGTGAACCGAGGACTTAAAGAATTCGCCTTTATTGGTTGGATGAGAAGAGCCGAAGACCGTGTGTGGTGGCGAGCCTTGGTTGGGAGACGCCTATATCCAGCAGTGGAGAGACATGGACTGACGGTACGATATGGTAATACCTTAGATAAATCTTTTGTACTTTATTCTCAACGCACAGTCGCTGATTGGTGACTTCCAACCCCGGCCCATCCCACTTAATTTCTACTTATGTGTGGATATTTCAATAATGATTATCCCGGCTGTGAAGAACATCGTGACGTAACCCATGGACGCGGGTGGCCACTTACCATCACGTGAACCGCTTGCCCGTCTGCTCTTTTCACTATAAAAAAAAATCCGCGTGACCAATTCACATAAAAAAAAAATCCTGGAGCATGTATAACGTCCTACAAATCGCATTGGGGGGAAACTCCTTCGTGATTACAAAAGGAAGTCTGTGTTCTACAGTACGACATTTCATGCTGCTATCAGTTTGGGAACAAAAATATCTCCGTAGATTGAGGTAGAAATTACTTACTAGAGGATGCGACACAATGTATCACAACAACAAAAAGGTTCTATTAGTACACAGGTCACTGACCTAAGGCAACCGATTCAAATGAAAAAAATATAGTAAACACGCATTGCAGGCGTGCTGATCCGCCCATAATATCCAAGATAACAGTAGCCAATGTTCATACAAACCAGAGTTCGTGAATGTTATCCACGTTACTTTTGTCATTGTTTCCACAATGACAACAATGACGTGAATACTTGCGTATATTCTCGGATGAATCCTTGAATAGAGAACACGTAAAGGAAACAGCAATGTGGGACACCCTTCAGCCAGGTGGATTAACGACTTAAAGTAAAGAAGCCGTTGGTACGACTTAAAGAAGTTGTGATGGTGAGCTTTGAGAGAGGCCTTTATCCAGCAGCAGTTCGATGGTTTGAGACCGTATGGTTGTTATTCTTAGGGAGATTTCAAATTTAGTTTGGATCTATTTATCAGTTAGGTTTGTAGATGACCTAAATAGATAGATGTAATTCCTAAATTACGATGGTGTATACTTTAAAAAAATCCCAAACAAATTTTCAACATATAATGCATACAAATGATATGTTATTGAGTAGGGATTTTCAATCTTTACAACTTTTGTCTAAGCATATTTTCTCTTCCTCAGATTGCCGTATGCCGTATGCTCAGATTGGTCTTCTTTCATTCACGCAGGCTCAGGATGGTGATTTAAAATAACTTTAAATCACCTTTAAATTGATCACGGGTTTACCTTTAATCACCTTAAATAACTTTAAATGGTGATTTATGGTGACACTTAGACTAAATATAGGTTTTTTAATAATTATATAAGATATAAGATTGTATAAGATTAATACAACGTGCGAGCGAGAGTTTATGAACAATTATTTAATTTTAATGCTTTTGTCCCCTGATTATTCAGGTCCAATGGACGACAGTAACCACTTATCAACATGTAGGTCTATTGCTGAATTCTAGTCCGATTTTGGCATCGCAGTACACATCTCAGTTCTCAAATCAGGGTTTTTTAGATTGTGTTTCTTTGTTTTATGTTCCTTTTATATCTAATTGTCTGTTCCTACATTTTACTATGTGTTGTTTTGTGGGAATAAGGTAGATATACTCGTATGTCTAGTTAGTGAAATCGGGAGTTTTGACAAATAATAGTGGGAAATAGCCTATGGTGTTTAGTATGCGATGTAATGCACACTATAGCAAGTCACGCACACTCAAATGAGATATATTTTCATGGCACTTCAAAACATTGTGCATCCTGTAAGGATATCTGTGAACAAAACCGACCCTTGAAGATGATTTAGAGAAAGCAGAACACAAAAAGAGGATATGTAGGTTAGCGAATAAGTAACAACAGCCTATAACAAGAGTGCAAAACAAGAACTCCGTGACAGACCTTAAAGATGAATTATTAAAGTATATTTCGAAAATATCGTTTAGGTACTGTTTGTGTCATTCGTACTGTGGTTCTAGCGTGCTTATTGCTTCATTTACTGTGAAGACTTATTAAAGCTTTACTACTGTGCTATACGTCGCGGTACTATGAATTAAACAAAAAAAAAGATAATATTTATGATGGCAATATATTCACCTCTTGCGCAACGTTTGATTAGATGGTAGGGATTCTTCAAATAATGAATAATAGCCAGTCCCCACTTTACTTATAAATATAAAAAAATGAACGTAATAAAAATAAAGAAACATTGAAAGAACGAATTGTACTTATGAAACTAATTATTAAAATGATAAACTATGTGCATGTAAAAGCGCTCTATTAATAAACTAGTTACCCTAATACGGTGTTTTTATAAATTTAAAGTTATACAGAAGAAGCTGAAGTACTATGCGCAAATAAGCGACCTATGAAATATTCACAATCATAAGAATGTGATCACAATCACATCATGAGAATCATATCAATAAAAGGCTTTACTGGAGTGTAATAGGTACGTGCTTACGGATCAAAAAATAGCGAATAAATACATAGCATTTGACATTAGGGTTTGAATTTAGATTTTCATTAGCGGTTAGTTCTTAGGGATTTAGTAGGTAGCAAGAAGTTCGACAAATGACATCACTCGAAAGAATATTATCACATTCTTATCACGAAAGAATATTATGGTCTCCATTTTATTTATTACAAGAAGCTGTTGTTGTTCACAGTAGCAGTGGCTGAAGATCAACGGCGTGGGGTCGAGGTAAGTACCACCTTCTTTTTGATTTCAGGGAGCTATTTACATACATGCTCCTCTATAGTTATATGGTCCTTCGAGCCGAATTTACTTATTCTTAAGCCGAATTAATTTTACTAAGTGAATCTGGGTGCCATCAGCAGCTGATATTTGTATAAATCTATGTATACGCGTACATTCCAATTAATACTTATCAGTGATCTTCGACTGGTAATTTTCTTTTACTGAAACCTTATCGAAAGCTAACACGCTTTTATCAACTGATACTCAAAGTCTGCTGCGGTTGTATTGTGGATTGACGAAACCTTATATGGCACCCTAATGAATGGAGTATGTACTCCCTTCTGATCTGTAGTTGGACTTTGTCATATCTGTATTAACTAATATCCCTTCCCTTGTAACCGTGTCGCGCGTGAAAATACGAGGACCGGACCCAATTTAATACTGATTTGTCGTTATATAAATCGCACAGTTATAAAAAGCAGATATTGTGATACTAATAGAGATTCACTTAAAAGCTAATTATTTATCATTATTACTAACCAAAAAACAATTAAATAGACTATACGTTCGTTTATTTTATTGAAAAAGCATAACATAGTAACATAATTTCTACATACATAGTTGAACAAAAGCCATTGTTCATTATAATTGTGTGTTTACAATGCAGTGAAAGAGTTATGAAGTATAATAACAATTTTCCGAATGCAATCGTAAAATTGTCGCGAGTGTAACTGTCTGATTTGGCATTTACACTTTTTCGCATTTTTATGACTTTTCTAATATGTACGTTTCTAAAATAAAATTGTAGTTAGATGTGTATATGCGTAGTGACGAAACGTTTTCCACATTTGGTTGGCGCAGCTACGAATGATTTTCATATGCAGCACTCAGCAGTCAGCACCTCAGCAGCCAGTTTGAAATGTTCTCGCGGAGCGATCGCTCGCCGCCTCACGGAATAACTGCGTTCCAACATCGGAACATTGAAACGTAAACAAACGGATTAAAAATTTGAACATGGAATTGAAGTGTTAATAATTAAAATTGGAACGCGCAATTGGAGTGATTTGAAAATTGTGATTCGAATTTGAAACTTCAGTTGTCAATGACATAATTGTTTTGGTGATATTGTTTACTGATGTGTATGATGAACGATATGCGTGATTTATAATAGTGGCGATTGTTTGTTGTCATTGACTTAAAAAATTAAGGTACGTTTTGCATGAAAATTTGTTAATTTCGGGTAAAACGCCACCAGTTTTTCATTATTTTTCGGCCAGTTTCTAACGGATTGATTACAAATACGGGTATAATTTGATTCAATTCCGATTTCCTACTACAAATAATGCAAATTCGAATAATTGATTACCTAATTTACAATTTATAACTCGTTTTACACAATCGTTGATACGTAGTAATTATAAAATGTAACAAAGTTGTGTTGAGGTTACGAGATTCTACAGTAATCAAATCAATACCTAATTAAATATTACATTTTAAATATAATGCTTTTTAAATCGCACTCAAGTCCAAAAATCATTGTTCGGTCCTAAAATGATTTTATATCGAGATACAACGATATGAGGTTCTTCAAAAAAGCTGTGAATAGGATTTGCAGGTGTCCATGGGCAGCGGTAACACTTACCATCACGTGGAACCGATTGCTCGTCCGCCTACTTACCTACAAAAAAAATTGTGTTATAAAAAGTCTTCTCGTATCACATGATAGTATACGTCTAGCATTCAATTAGATTCAGTTTCAACAGCACAATTAGTTGTGCTGTTGAAAATCTGAAATGATGATGAATCTGAAGTGTTGAATCTGTTGAAAAAATTGAAATGAACGATAATGCGTTCTAATGTTTAAGGGACAATCTTACAAGTATTTCAAATTATTAGTAATTACAAGTTACAAGTTATTATCCTTAGGGCTTTCTAAATGACGCGCGTAATGACAACTAGGTAAGTACATACTAATTTATATGAAGGAAGTCGTGCTTAAGTTTCCGCACAATATGTGCAGTTGCCAATTTAAACTTGCTTTCTGCTTCGCTGGACGTCCATTTGATGCCAATCATTTTGACACTAGTATGCAAGATAGCTTGGCTTAAAGATTTTCTAGCTACGGAAAATCCATTTAAAACCAAATAGTTTGAGTTTTAACTAAAAAGTCAAACGTTCTTCCAAATAATTATGTATTTAAGAAAATTAGCCTGAAAGTTCATAAATAATTATCAAATTAGAAATAACTAACCATTTATTTTTAGTTTATTTAGGTTAGAAGCACTATGATTATTTATTATCATTAGTCAGCCCAGCCCTATCCTCTGGATGGTGAATAAATCCATGTTTTGATTAATCTAATCTAATCTCTTGCGTCCAGAATTTATTATAGACGCTCAAGCGTATTGAACAATGAATTTTCGTCCATATGTGCAGTAAATCCTGCTAAGTTTTCCATATAACTCGAACGTAATTTCTGATCTCTTCGTCTGAGCGCGAATCGGTCACGTCCGGTCGTACTAGTTCCAGCGATTTCCGTTCGAAAATCAGCCTCTGTTAGCATTTCCACTACTATTACGTTTTAAAAACGAACGATAATTTCGGTATTACATAAAAAAAACTCTTTTCGTAACGTTAATTGAGTTAGGTATACTATTATAGCAGGAGAAATGTTTTTACAAAATCGTACATTGCTGATGGTATAATGAAGCTGGTCTTTAAACTCGAGACCTGTCATCCAATGGCTTATTGAACACCGAATTGATAAAAATCTTGAAAACATCTTCATTTTATATTTATATCTATTATAAACAGAATGGTTTAACATCCTCATCAATATTCGCACCTGTACTTGTACAGTGAGGACCTGGCAGAATATCAGCGCTGTTGTTGCAAGTTTTGCCTACAGCATCATGCTGAGCCCGATAATTTTTTTTGTAGCCGTGACACCCAGTCAAACGTTAACTGGGTGAGGTGAACTTTATGTCTGTGTTGTCTTGCGTCAAATAAATTATTTCTTTCTTCGTTCTTTAAAATTCTTTCACAATACAACAGTTAACTTCTCTAAATAACTCTACCGAATGTCGGACCAGCTCGTCATCTAGGCTCGTATCAGTCAGTTCCGGTCGTACTACATCCAGCAATTTCCGTTCGAACATCGGTCTCTATTGGTATTTTCACTACGCTTTACGTTTATGAAACGAACAAACGAAGAAGATCGTTTCAGAGAGCCCAATTGGTGATATTTTCTTACAGAAAGAAGTGTATCAATTTCAATGACTTTGGGTATTTGTTTAGAGGCAAGACAAGCAGACAGTAAGTTACTGGTGGTAAGTGGATACTATCGTCCATGGACATCCGCGATATATGCCTACATCGGTCCAGAATTATAAACTTTTACACGCCCTTGGATGAGCCTTTTGTATTTGGATGTGAATTTTGAAAAGGGAAATAAGAAACATAAACGAATGAAGAATTTTCCTTATCCTATTATATTCGGACCTCCTTCCTTCAAGTAAACAGTATAAAGGAATAATACGAGTTTCTTTTATTCCATTCTACTCTCTACTCGATGTGACAGGATAGGATGGAATGAGATGCGAAAAGAGCTCTGGCTTATTTCATTCACTCTTGAATCTCGTATCTACGTTAATTTACAGAAATAATCTGGGGGCACCAGCGGCTGTGGGATTGCAGAATTCAAACTTCTCCGTCTAATGTTCTGTGATATTTCTGTTGCCTTAGTGACCTATTTTTAAAAGAAGAACATCAGACAGTCTAAACAAAAAAATGTGATAGAAGTGTTTGGCTCTAGATGGGAGGGAGCTGAAAAATATGGTGCTGTAATTCTCTCTTGTTATATGTTTGATGGAGAAGAGTAACAAATTACATAAAGAGATTCACAAACAACAGAGCAACAACTACAATAAACAATACCTCAAGTTAGTACGTGTAGAGTGTAGAGTAACTACTTCAGAGAAGCACCCGACTGATTTATGCGGTTAATTGAATTACTAATTACTATCATCTCCATCATCATTATCATAACCCGAAGGTCCGTCGCACATGCTCCAACGCCTCATTAAGGCTTCTGGCCACCCAATAATCCACAAATTTTGTTTATATGCGACCGTGACACAACTTTACTCCGAGTCGTAGATTCTAATAGAGAAAATATAATTAAACACCGTTTTGTAGACCGTAAAATATAATGTATAATCTGATTTCATAAATTACGTTAAAACGTTAGTTATATTAATTTACAAAAATAAATTAACAGCACTGTTATTTGTAGCTAAATATAAAATTTTGTATATTGTATGAAATTTCGTAATCGTACAAATACATATAAATCAATAATATATCGCTAAATATTTTTCAGTAAAATTGAACATCTGTATTATTTATATTATTATTTTGTACTCGTTGGTTTCCTATTAAGTATTTAGCTGAAAGTATATGTGACATACGAGTAAAAACAAGATATGCCTAATAATAACGCTAAATTGTATACCAAAACTTAGCAAAACCTAATGTAGTAATGACGATAAATAAATAAATTTTACTTACTTTTATAGCATATTATTGTAATTTATACAATAATGAAGTACGTTTCAAAGAGACTGTTTAACAAAAGTTTGAAGATTTTTCTAATTTACTAGCAAAAAGGAGTCGTTCGAATGAAAACTCTTTGTATAATTGCTATATTAATAAAGGCTGAGAAGAAAAAATGTAACGGTCTCCAGTTGGAAATTAGACGATTCCGCCCAATGGTCTTGGATAACGAGGGTTTCAATAAAAAAGATTTTACTTCAGGTGACTGAATAACATTAAATTCTATTAGTAATGGTCATGCCTTTTCCTCGTTGCTTTTGAGTCAACTGGAAAAGTTAACGAGACGGTCCTTCTACACATATTGTTTTTTGTAGCGGAAGTAATGGCAACAAAATGGTTGAAGAATTTTTTTACATAATCTCTCCCGTAAGGGACATTATGACTGCTCTGTTAGAAAATTTTAATAAGGTTTATAGAGCCAATTATAATCTCACACTTCGCCTATGCGCAGACCTGTCATATTATTATTATTACCTGTTCATCACACGGACACAAGTGATGACCAGCGCGTTTAGTTAAGGAACAGCAAGGCCCTTCCTCTTCATTACTTTATATTCTTTTGTTATCTATATCAGTCACATTCATTTCTTACTAAACTGCTATGACAGTTGCTATTTGATCTGTAATCAAAATCATCTGTTGTTCGCAGTACTGACTCTACTATCAGATGATCTTTACTTTAATCTTATATTACTTTTTTTATCTTGCACACACACACTGTCTAATCAATTAAATAAAGGGTAAGAGTAGCCTAACAAGTTATGTAGTTTACATAATAAAATTCAGAAATCCGTCCACGAAATTCAATAGCAACGAATTTAGCAATGAACCGTTTTTTTTACCAAACAAGAAAAGAAAGCGGCTAACAAATTAAAACTTTTTAATCAAAACCATGTTCGAATCAGAAGCAGAACGTGAGTAGAAATATGAGACTTTTTTTTTTCAAATATTTCGCGGAACCTAATAAGGAACAGTTGACAAGACTTGGAACACAACAATACAAACTTATTAATATAACATATAGTTTTATATGTAATACTTATGCTTTTGTTAGTTTTAAAATTTTATCTGAAACCACTTTAAAACCTTGAAACCCTGAGTTTCATTTCGGGGATGACATTCATCTCCAGAAGATTTACTGCAATAGATATTAAATATTACTCTTAAGCACAAATCACAGAATAAGTACTATAAATAATAATAGTTCCGGAGTTAAGATGACTAATTGTCCCACGTGCGTGGAGTAGTAACATACACCGTTAAACACCTCCACGAAAAAAAATTGACTAGTGCCAGAGGGCAAATTGTACTTTATCGCTAAAACATAAAGTTGTTTATAGACTTAACCATTGCTACGGATCGTCAATGGAGGCCCAATTTGGTGTTTCGTTGTCAAAGGCCAAACATGATGGCAAAACTGGTTGATAACGGTTCATAGTCGAATAAGCGCAACGATAATGCGGGAAAGTTTGGTCTCGGAAACCACAAACATTTTAGTACCATGCCATAAGCCTGTGTCTCTCCACTGCTGGATATAGGTCTCCAAAAGCTCGCCACAACATAAGATCCTCGGCTCTTCTCATCCAACCACCACTGGCGAAGTTCTTCAAGTCGTCGGTCTACGTGGCCGAAGGGCGTCCCACAGTGCGGTTTCCGGTACGTGGCCTCCACTCGAGGACTATTCTACCGCATCGGTAGACATATTTTTTTATTTATTATCATCGATATCATGTGGCTCTTCATAATTGACAATATTACTATGATCAAGACGCAGTTTATGGTAAGTGACTCGTAGCTGTCTATGCCATCAAGTGTGCCGCTAACCTTTGGATTTAGCCCAATTCTTAATGTTAATTTATAAACTAAGTTATTTATCTCCTTTTGACAAGACTGCACATCTAGTTGCCTAGTTTCCTAACCAATTAATTTAGCTACTATCTTCAAAGGGCACATACTAAAATTTATGATTTTACAAAAAAAAAATCATATGAAAACTCATTTCATTTCCTCTGTTACCAATCATCTTCGTAACTCGTACTTGTAAAGCCATCGTACTTGGTGTCTTGTTATTTATATATAAGTAATGTTTTACCTGCGTTTAATTAGTGCTATATGTGTGTAATTAATATCTTTACATGTGGTCTCGCCCATTCACGTTTTTATCGTTGATATTCTACCGTTTACTCTGCACATATTTACGTACATTCGGGACGTGCTCGTTGAATACGTAATTCGGTGAACGTATACACTCGTTTCTTTATGACACCGTTGCTTCTATTTTGGGGGATCTGTAGTAAACATCGTATAAGAACACGTGATAAATTCGCAGATAGAGTTATATGTTCGAGACGTGGCTCGTTTAGTATTATCTTTTTATATTTTTAGGTTGAATTAAAGTGTAGAGAAGTTATATTACCAATTAAGACTCTGCATATGTCACTATTATAAATAATTCACATACAATAGTTGTTTATGTAACATAAATACCTAATATGTTTTTAATATGTACTTAAAATATCAACCTTTAACTTATACATATGTCCTATAACTTGTATCCTATATTATGAATACTAGCTACAGATAATAAAAAATAGTATGTATTGTGTACAAAGATTCATTTAAGTACCATTTCTACAGTAAATAAATTATTTGGCATGTATTATGTATGACATTTATACTGAACTTTTGCAGACAAAAATTTATTTATTTGTAGAAATGAGTTTGTTTACCCAAATAGAAAATCAATTTATTATATAGATCCATACAGACGGTTTCAAATAGCTGGGATTTATCAAGCAATTTGGGACGAATATTTGCATGACTACGTTTTAGTTTCCGAGTAGCAAGCGTTATGTTATAGTCATGATCCAGTTACCGAGGTTTTAGTACAGTTTACGTAGGACTCAATCGGGATTGTATCGTTGAATGTTGAATAGATGTCAGGGTGATTGGTTTAGGGACTTTAAAACCACTATTATTTGGGACGTGGCGTACTATAACTTCTACTTCATTGTTATGACTCGATTGAATAAAAATTTGAAACCCTTAATTTCAAAGATTTCTTCAATAAAAGTATCTTAAGTATCTTTATAGATTATATTTCCAGCAACAATTGTTTTTATTTTACTCTTTGCCCATCTCTGTAATAAAGTAAATTACCGATTTTATCGTCCTTGATTAACCTAATGCGCCATTGTCAATCTCCACACGTTAGGGAACTGTTTGGCCCTTGTCGTATTTCTACGCCCAACTGCGTCAATCAATCCCTCACCAATGAGAGGAAAATCTCTCATTTGTTAATTTGCCCGACTAATCGACCAACTTATCATCGGATCAGCCGCCAGACCCTCTGACCCCTTGATTACAATTTTATGATTTCGCTGGGCCGGCTGGCTATCAATTAGTTCATAGCTGACGCTAAGTCGATGTGAGGGATTAAAAATAAGTTAGTTGCTGATCGTTTCAGGCAACTAAATATCGAGTTGTTATTTCGAAATTGGTGTAAACTTATTAAAAATTAATCCTTTATTCAACCTAATTAAAAAAATAAAAAACAGTTCAATCAATACATTCATGAATACAATTCTAAAACATTTATATTAATTAAATGTTAAAACTAATTTCTTATCTTTTAAAATAGTTTGACTGAGTTATAATAAATAATGTACTCGTACATTAATCAAGATCAAAATTATACTGCACTAGAAATATTAAGGAGGAGAGGTTTTGGTAATGCATCACGATGACTAGGAACATCGTACAGTATGCGATTCGTCATGCCAGGTACGAGAGAATTCTCATCTAAATTTCATGAGGGACCACGGGACGCTCGCTCATCAATTAGATTTATTCGGCGCGTATTCCTTTTGTAACTTCTAGTAGTCGGGCCGAAGTGCGACGGATTTCATTATCCATCTGACTGCGAGGTTTCAAGTCAAATAAATTCGAGGATTGTAATTTAACTCAGTAATTTCGTTTTGTGTCCGATGTGACCTTTTGAATTCTTTATTAATGTTGCTATAGGTCACTCTCATTGATACTGAACCTTACGATGCGAACCTTAAGTATGATGGTTCCTTCATCAGGGATTACCTTTAACAATACCTTCTGTGCTTGCGGTGTGCTGTGCTTATCATCAAGTGATATTATTGTTTCTAATTAAATAAATGAGCATTACGTGTTTTTCTGGCGTTTGTGAATTAATCGCTTTGTTTATCTGCCGCCCATTTTATTTGTTTGTATTTGTTGCAATTAAAAAGTATTTTTAAACATCAACATTAATATGGAATGATAAACAAAATAATGGAGTCGAAATTTAGATTGAATTTTGCAGTAAATTGAATTTGAATTTGTCATTCGTCTAATAATTTGATACTTGGAGATTAAATCAAATCAATTATCAAATAAATAAAAGTTCATTTTTAAATCAGGTTGATAATTAATTAATAACGCTGTGTAATTTTCTTAATATTTTTATATATGAAAATTTTTATTAGGGTGAACATATTATTTTGAGTTTTAATTTTATAATAATATATATTACTATAAAATTAATAAAAGACAACAATGAAATATGTAAGAAGTGTCGTTACCGTATACCGTTACCTATTTATGTGTTAAATTAATTTTATTATTTAGTTTACCTTTTTTATATTAAGTTGAAAAGTTATCTCGGGCTCGTCCGAAATGTATGTTCGGGTCTGGGTGTGTGTTTGTGATTGTCTTTGTATGTGTCTCTGGACCCACGACACAGGGAATCCTAGTATGGGCCATTGAATGTGGCGTTATTATGTGGAATAAATTACCCATAAAATAGGTTTTACTGTAATACAAACACACGTTTATTACTCATGCAGATATGTGTAAAAAACGCAACAATCTTTAAAGTTCTATACAGTACCTATATAATCACCAAGTACGCACTTTATCCAACATCGAATCGAATTCTGAGGGGGAGAATATAATTTAGAGTACCTAGAATTGCCAGAGCGTGCCTTATCGGAATCCTTAATTGCTTGATTAGGCGAAAAAATGTCTTTCATAGCAGCATTTTTGAGAAGCACTTGGCTAAAGGTTACAATGGCGGCTAAGTGTCATTGTATTGCAAATTTTTTGAACGGAAGTCATTGTGTGAAGAGTCTGTTAAGAATGTATTAAAGTGTACCGTCCGTGATATTTATACACACTGCTGTCTTTTCTAACAATGCTCGAGAGGTGTTACGTCAGTATTATAGTTGTGGATTATAATATCATGAATGTCGTCATGTTTAATCTCTCCTCGAATCTTTCTGTCGTTGGATATACTATATTTGTAATGATTATAAAATACTGGATTGAAACTTGCTAGAACTGAGAAGTACCTTAGCTCTGGCGAAATTCATATTACTTATCATTAAGAACCGTAATGACTGGATGGATCTTGTATATAGGACTGTCTGACTATTCACTTACCTGGTGCGTACTTCAGGGCGTAGAGGCACAATCTGTTCGCGACGCGGTCGTTATTGCTTACAACCTCGAATCGTCAGTCGCAAGTCGAGAGGGCGAGTACTCCTCCACTCCTAGCTCACCTCAGCACCAGAGTGTGATCTGTTGAGACTGATGACTGAATGTAAGAGAATGCTCGAAGCCAGAATAATAAATTAAAATGTAAGTCGTGTTATTTGTAACGTTTCAATTTATATCTGGAATGTTACTAAATGAGGCGACTTGAATAAATCGTAACCTCACATACTTCTGTTATCAAAGATCGTTTTACAGAGTTCTAGGTAATGCTCTATTTTTTAACTTTTTTTTAATAAGTATTAGTCGTTTACAAACGTATCCACGCGTGATGCGTGTCGTATGTTTTTACTGTGCGATTTTAAGTTTCGTAGTTCATTCGTTAGAGGCGCTACATACTCAATAGATAAATTGTTTATAGTCTTTTGATTTGACGCATACGCGATAGTTGCCTTTACAAAGGAAAAAAAAAACTTATACAAATGCCACTGGTCAACTGAAAATTAACTTAATGTAACATTCGGACGAACGCTACGCAACATTTACCCATTTCATCCCATTAGTAACCGTCTCTCGCTTGTTGTTTATGTTTAGGGTTAAATACTCACTGCGTTCATGTTAGTTATAGTTATTGTTAGTCGTGTACTTATTGTTCGTTTAATTTGTTCAACAAACATTGAACGCTTATAATTTATCATTCGCTGGAATCTTCCATTCACATAATTGTTTCCAATTCTTAGGTGCCCAAAATCGCATCCTTATATGAAAATTTTATATAGCTAAATTACCTACATGTATTTATTTCGGTAGAACTTGTGGAACCTGAAACAAAACTGGCGCTACAACCATATTATAAACATATCGCGTTCAACCATCCGAGATTATACTTCAAATCCAACAGTTTGTGACAGCCATATATATATATATAGATTTCCTACATCTAAAATTCTTCACAAAGTTTTACTTGTACTAAGTTTGTGATTTTTAAAACAATGAACTATATGATGGTACATTGAGATGTGGTCATATCGCGACCACTGGAGATTCTTTGATATTACGAATAAGTAACTGGGGGAGAAAAGCGGAAGGTCATGTGTGGTGCCCTTAAGCCGGGTCCACTTTTGTATCATTGCATTGGTGCGATTCACTGAAATAACGGCGAAATGACACGACGATACGCGGTGCTGAAGCTGATACAGGGGTAAAGCATCCATAATCTTGATACTTTAGATACACGTCGCGTATACGATACTACATAAATGTAGACCCGGATTTCGAAGTGGTCTATGTCCAACAGTGGAGAGACACTAATACAGATATACAATCATAGTATATTATGATAATTAATAAATAGAACCAGGATTAGAATCAAAACTCAAAACAAAGTTTGACGCGGCTTATAACAAATTGCTCACTGAAGCAATTGCTCCGCCTTATATCAGTATCATGAACTCGATACTATCATTATGATTTAATAGTAGGGTTATTACCCTCGTCATGACTTGACATGAACTGAACTCTATAGAATGTAACAGATCAGCAAAAAGTATGAGAAACTATAACCGCTACCAGCGCAATAAATTGCGAGAGAGTTATTTACTATTATAATACTCGTGCTCTAGTAGAATGTTGAAAGCTTAACGGTTCATTCTTTACAAAGTTTGACACTTTCGTTTGTATGTATGCTGGTACGATGCAATTCAAAAATCTAGTTCTAATGTAATTCTAAATACGCCAATTTATTTATTACAAATCTATTTAATCACTCTAAATTTCTTTGATTAGATCTGTCGCACATTTAATATTTTACGTAGGAATTTTTCAAATTCTTATTTATTTATGAATTACTCTCAAACCTACTTACTATCTACATTAAAATATATCTGATTGAATCGCTTGTTGAGAGCTGCCTACGGATTTAAAGCTTTTGTCTACATTCGTAGGTCAAGTTGTTTTTCGCTTTCCTGTAGAGGTTTGTTTACCAATTTGGAGTTATGGACACGTGCATGAATAAAATGTAGGAATTGTATAAAATGGAAGGTTTTTCATATCTTGTCCTTTGTTTTCCTAGCCGTGCGATACGAGTCATATTGGATCATACTGGATATAGGACGTCAGAGAAATTGCTTCTGACTCTGCGCGTACATCGATTCGCTAACTGTAATGTCTTTTGGAATAAGATTACACGGATTTACACAATCACTGTACAAACATCTTAAGACTACTGAAGATGAGTTACTATAAACTCAAAATAATATAAATCTTTCATTTTAGTTCGTTGAATTTACTGTCTGAACGCCTAAATAATTAAATGTTTATGTCTAGGAATAGTCTAAAATCTTTGCGCGGTTCACTTAGACCAAGTGACATCTCAAGTGATACTGTTCTGAGGTTTGATGCTCAATAATTCAATTCCTCATAGAGCCGCGGTCAAGTCTGCATACTCTTTTTGAGGTATTCAAGAGTAAATAAACACTGCTATATAGAAGTGTCCTCAAACGCACCGTGCCGTGCCGCTAAACAAATGAGTGTGCGTGCGTATTTTAGTTATATTTCACTTTGCCGCAAATTGCGGACGTGAAACGCTGGAGTGTCACTCGAAAAATGTTCCATTCCATTTCGTCATTTATTTTTCCTGTATGTACTTGTATCAGCCTATGACGTCTCACTGCAGGCACAGGGCTCCCCTAGTAAATCACTAATTTCGGACCGTAATCCACCACGCGGGCCCATTAGTGGATCACAAACTCCAGATTTTTATTAAATTACTGGAGCATGCGGGTTTCCTCACGATGTTTTTACTCACCGCCAAGGTAGATCCTTGGCGGCCAAATTTAAAAAAAAAATCCGTGCTTAAGTTGAGCGGTGATAGGCTAAGGGTATCTGTACTCCACTCATATTCGTGTGATAGGAAGATCAAATCCTCGGCCCGTATCACTGAGTTTCTATTTAAGTACATATTGATTAATTATTAATTAAATTATCATTCATGCAATAGATACTCAAATATATGGTACATGTTATATCTGAGCCTAAAAGGATGCAGTCTTGTTTTGTATAGATGTTGTTGCTCTTTATTGTACTTCAAATTAATTATTACAATAAGTAATTACAGTATTGCCATAAGTACAAAGGCCGACTAATTCCTAGAAGGAATCTCTTCCGGCCAACCTTAGAATAACCGAGAAGAGTTATTCTAGATGTGTGTCAAGAACAACATGTGAATTCCGTAAATGTAACCAGATTTGCATATGAAATAAACACAAAATTAAAACTGGAGGTATATACACTTCATTCTATTCTTCATTCATGGAGGGGGGGTGCACGCTGCAATCCAACAGCCGCTGGACGCACTCGACTGGCGCCACTTTATACTATACTACCTTGAAATGTACTGCATTTGCCACTTTATCATATTCCCCAATGTTCGTACGCGTTTCGGTAGTGAATGAGATACGCCAGAGCCCATTCCCATCATATCCCGTACCATGTCCCCAACCCTTTTTCCAAATCTATTCCTTCATCAACAAAGGTAGGCAGGGCATCCGGGGGCCTGCCAAAGTTTGTAATTTTCGACTAATGTTGCCATGTATCGCGGATGTCTATGGGCGACAGTATCCACTTACCACCAGGTGGACTGTATGCTCGTTTGCCACCTTCTTTCTATAAAAAAAATCTCCAGTAACTACTATTAGATTCCTTTATTCTATCAACAAGGAATAATAAAAAAAAAAAAAAAATTTAAACTATATTACAAGTAGCATTTTAAAGCGTGAGCTTGACTTGGAGATATGAACTTTGAGTTTTTAAAAGAAACACACTGATGGATTGTTTTCCGCGTTTTTGATCGTCATTTGTAACATTCTTTGTGTATATAACACAATAGCAATGAACTTGTAATCTCGAACTCAATAAAATTGTCGAAGAAGCACTGCTTACTGCATGGACTCGACAATTATGCATGATTCAACTCTACACGAGTGTGGGCATTCGATAATGCGCGCTTAATTTATCCCATTGAATGGTACTCACATTGCACCTACAATTCGTTAATGTAACCCCTTCAAACCATATAAAGTGCGTTTGTTACAGTTGTCGTTCAAAATTGGCATTTGCATGTGGTAACGCTGCCCGCGCACAGCCATCGACCGCGGAACGGGCGGGTAATTGAAAACCGTTGTGTTATTGCGTCGGCCATGCTCAGTGTTTCTGTGTGATTGTACTGCATGTTGCATAAGTGGACAATGATTTGTAATGAGGTAATGACTTACATTTTTGATTATTCTATTGTTCGTGCCAAAGAGCCGCCAAAGAACTAGACTCACCGACATAGTTCAAATGGCTATGGGCAGGTCATATTTGCCATAGGATCTATATAACCATTGGTGTAGGCTAGTCTTCGAATGGAGCGCAGTGGGCCGGAGGGCTGCGGTCAGGTGGACTGATAACTTGACGAAGTTCGCCAGTGGTTGTTGGATGAGAAGAGCTGAAGATCATGTGCGGTGGCGAGATATGAAGAAGGCCTATATTCGGCAGTGGAGAGACATATGATGATGGTATAGTATGGTCGTGAAAGGAAATTGAGGATGACATTTAAATACCTTGTTTGCAGAAGAACTTATCACATGTATGACATATGGATCTTATGTGTAAGAGAAAATATTAATCATCAAATGCGACTCGGCCTAACAGGGCCACTAATACAAAAGAGAACAATTGAAGGTCAGAGGTCGTATAGCCTGATAGGATGGTATGCTTTTGTCGATGATTAGAACCGTGGCAATAATTATCATTAAATTTCTAAAAGGTAGGTATAATGTATCCAAGTTCATCGTCCCCACTGCAAGTACAGAGTACATTCATAAACCCATTCATATCATTCATCCATTACTGTCGCGTCACAGCAACGCTTTGCATAGATACTTGTGTAATAATGAACTGCATTTTGTCTCCTTTATGAGTTACAGAATAGAAGATGTGTAACCCTATTTATCGATAGAGTGTGGAGTTCGTAGCTATGAACAGAGCACACGCGAATAGCATCGACGAATAGCTTACCTATTGCAGATAGTAATGTCTGGATGTGGGCTCTACTTAGGTATGAGTACGCTAAAGAAACTGTAACCAATTTAAAATTGCTAATTTGCAGAAAGTAATCTTATGCCAGTAGGTTTACGTGCCAGTCTATCATCCAGTTCTATCATACGATAAGTATTTCTACAGAGTATCTCACTTGGCAAACACTGGTAGCAGTGTTCGTCACGGTCCGTTCTCCACGACACATATTTATAATACAAGAAACATGCTCACGGTTTCGCATACCTCTTTACATTCGCAACGGTGGCGGCCGTGACATAATCGTAAAAATTAAATGAGGCTTATCGATCTAACGATAGTGACGAAATCGGTGGTGCCAGAGTGCCATTGAAATTACGCTTTGTTAATGTGATCACAAAATATAATTTAATAATATATTGGGTTATTTATTTATAAAATTGAACAAATTATTTATCTTAGTTAGAATTACCGTACCGTAGAATTTAAAAAAAAATGTCAGAAATCGGCGGCTCGAGAAATAAAAAAAACTGGATTATGTATTCAACAAACCGCACTCCCAGTGATTTACTAGGGGGGGCCTGTGCTCTGCAGTTAAGGCTGATATCAGTATAAGCTATGCTGAGATTTATCGTAGGATAGGTATATTTCATTCTTAAATATTATTATGACGTTAAAAATTATATGATCATTAATTAATTAATATTGGTATTTGTCCTACTCATTTCTGAACAATTTATTTTTGGGCTAATATCAAAATTTGTTCAAATACGAATATATTGCAGCATTATTACAGCTCTCAGAGCACGCTTTGTATAATTCAGATACTATGGGTATTCTGATTCTAATTTCCGATCGACTTCATAAAATATCCAACAGAAGACGATTTTTAACCCTATTTCAGTCCATATCAATCTTATTATTTTATAATCCTTACAAATATATTATATGGAAAATGGAACGACGCGACATGTATTTGTTCGAAATTTTCCATGAACCTTGGATACGGGCGAGGATATGGGCAAAAGTTATAAATTTAGCAGATATTTAATGTTTAATTTGACAATTAGGTACTTCCTCAAATAATTGATTCCACAATGTTTATTCGGCTGGTTTGAATTTGAGAAATTTACGGAAAGAATGAAAATTACCAAACAGCAGGTGAGTATCTTCATAATGTATTCCTTATGCGACCTATTAATTGAATGTACCTTACAATGACCTAATACAAATTTAAGTGTGAATCAAACATATGGACAATATTAAATTTATGTAAACGTACATATTAGTACGTGTTTATGTAATGTTTATTAACCTTCACTCTTACGTGTGGGTAATAAAACGTTTGTTTCTGTGTATAATGTGGAGAAATCTGCTTAAATTATGTTCTAAAAACTATTTTTAAATTTATATGAATTGTTCGCTCTAGGTATAATAAGTCTGCATTGGGTTTATTCAATCTCTCTGATAGTAGAGATGGAGATATCTAAATATATACTTAGTAGATTTCACTTTTACTTTTCATTACAAACGGCATTTCAAAAAAATATTAAAATTAAATTATACAGTCCTAGTTTAATGGAAAAAATTGAAAATAATTCATTGCCCAAAATGGGAACCCTAGTCATTTAATGCTGTTTTTCTCTACATTTTTTAGATATTAGGCAAAATATGTGTCGCTTAAAAACAAAAACGGTCGAATCCAAAAAATACATTTTTTTAACCAATGACCATTTCAACCTCATTTTTTTCTAACAAATTGCTGTGAAGTCATAGTTTTTCTTTTTTAATTGAATAATACCAACTTACGAAGTCCTTTTAATACTAACCTTAACTATTGTGTGTGCAAGGAGCTAAATATAAAAAATTGGCTATACTCACAAATATTGTCAAAGGGAGATGACCATTTTTGATTCTAATCGCCTCATATGGTAAAGTGACTCATCTTACGACCTATAGTTGAGTGGAAGTGCTACCCTTAAGTTATATAACTATAGAAAAGAGTGGTTAAATCATATTGTGAGAAAATTTTAATTGCATTTATCTTCAAAAGGTTGTCTTAAAATATAAACCCTATTTAAATTTTTGTGTAATATTGTTATTTAATTGACTTTTTAAAGTAAATGCTAAATACTTATACACCATACTTTTGTCTTTCCATGATCGGTGTGAGCATTGTGTATCTGAGACTGTCGATTTAAAACCATATTTACAACATATCACGTGTACATTGAACATAAAGTAACATAAATTCGTTGAGCAATGCTCCGACACTTATCATTTAGATTAGACTATGCTAACCAATGAATGTTACGTTACTTATTTATGCGCGGTATGATGTCTTTTTGCCAATACTTAGATACTTCGAAGCGGTGACTAAAACCTATAGATGCGTGACAGACACACATAATAGTACACAAAATTAAGCCGTTTCGTTACCAAGTTTCGCTTAACAAAAGACGCAGTGCGACTTTTTGTCGCATTAGCGTTTCGTTGTGTTGATGAACCGTATCGACTATCTAGCATCTAGTATTGACGCTTGTGAGTTCAGGGAGCACACTACAGAAAAGTCGATCTTTTTATTAGCCTGCAGGGCGATTGGTGCAGTGAGATTTTGCAGTTTAACAGGATTTTCATTCGTTCGTTCGATTAAGACGGTAATCGACTTGAACGTTAGAACACAATGTCGTTGTACACATAAAAACAATATAAATAACTTTATAAAAGTAGTAAAATGTTCCACTTTGAATAGAGCTTATCTATCCTATTATAATATGAGACTGTTTGTTTGTTTATATGTAGGTAAGAGGTAAACAATAAATAAAATACACAACGTGGTGAAAACCGGTAATAAAAAAAAGATGTTGAAGAAGGTAAACTAATGCAGATGGATATAGGTAATGTTAGAAATTCCACCTGAAATCAGGTCGGGTCGCTAATAATTAACTTAGTTGTGTTAATCTTAGTTGTGTCGTATTGCTGTTACTATGTTATATACTTACTTATATTATCTTATTCTTTGTTCTTTGTTAATACGTATAAGAAGCTGTATCGTAATATCACTGATATACATTTAGAAAAGTGAAGATTCTCCACTCATATCTTTGGCATATTATTTCTAAAATGAAAAAATGTACTCAATAGCTTACACTGGGATTCCTTGCGAAGTGGGTTCAAAGACGCAAAGACGAACACACCAATTAGACACGAACAAACCTTTAATACCAAACCGGGATCTATAACAAAGCAAGCAGGAGCACTCCCACCTGTGCTAATCCGGTTGTCATTCCCCAATAAACACTGTAAGTACGAGTACATAGTTGGAAAGCCGCTAAATATTACTACAGATGTGCACCACTCCGATGTACCCAATATTATGATGACGGTGCGAGAGTGACACGGTATCCGTGGTATGTCGATATTGCTCTAGTTATATTACATCAAGGGTAAGATCAGCCGTAAGTGGCGGCATATCGTCGCTTATAAAGGCGTGGTCTTACAGGGTGAAGAAACATAATATTTTTCGATCTGTTGTTTTTTTACGAGTCGTTAATTAACAATGACGTAGCGTCTACAATTGTAACGTTCCTAAGATTTTACAATCTATTACCCGACCTATCTATATATTTATTATTCTGACCACCCGAACATTACACAATACGTACGTTATCCATGTACCAGTACACCGCGAAATATGTATAACTATTTGATAACGCAGTTGTTCAATAAAAACTGATTCCGATCATTTTCAGAGATTTAGAAGAAATATATGAAGAATCTATAAAATCTACCATCACGATCATGGTCACAAACATCACGATTTTAGAATTTTGAAAAAAAAAATCACTACATATCTACTCCGGGCAACTCCGGTGGGTTATTTATGTATGAGATATAACCAAATTAATGGACAAACTCCATGGCGTATTTCTTAGCGAAAAAATAGTTTTGATTTATATCTCGTTTAACTTCGAACATGTTCTAAAAGTGATAGTGGCCCCGCCAAGACTCGCCGCACTACCGAACATCAATATAATACACAAAAGTATTTTTTGAGACGGGTCAGTATAGAGAAGTGGGAAACTATTAGAAGAGAGAAATTTGTTCCCAGGAACCTTGGCGTCGATTTTAGAGTTATGAAAAACTGCATTCAGAGATTTTTAAAAACACAATACACAATCGGGAATCGTACCTTGAAAAAAAATTAACGAAAAAATCGTAACCTATTTTATTTCGTTAATTGATAGTGTAGGTTGTAAGGAATAAATCTTGCTTGGAATAGTGTAGGAAAACGAACCTTGTATCTTGAATTTAAAAAATGTAGAGTTTACGATTGAATAAGTTAATATTAGAACAAATTTCTCTATGTCTAATAGTTTCACACTTCTCCTAACGACCCGTCTCAAAAAAATACCTTGTATATATTGTTAAATAGGGCCCATAAAGCTCTACGACTTTTGTCTAAACATTATTTTTAAAACGTACGGGAAGTAGAGAAACCTTCCTTCCGACTGGCGGCTACCATCGCACTTTTTAATCTCTAAAAAAATCGGTTCATTGTCCGCGTTTTCTGGAACCATAACCTTAGTGTCTTAGTAAGTACCGTCATTTATCCCTTATAACTTCATTACTTTTACATTGGGCTGCTTTATGTGATCGCATAAATATGTGCATGTCTTGAAAATAGGATCTACCTACAACTGTGATGGTGTAATGAACATTTTTAATTATGCAAAATTAGGTGAAATTTATATCGAAATCTGTTAAGTGATCCTCATTTCTCAAACAAACAGAAAGATTCAAGATATTGTACAAGTTAACAAAAGGTTTGAAATTGAAATTGTCTTTATATTTCTCTTTTTTTTACATAACTACTAGATTTTGAGTGAGCCCTGACTCAAACTACATAGATTAAAAATCTGTATCTTAAAAGTACATGTTCAAAGTAAGAAAAATTGACATTTATAATTGATTACAAACAGAAACATAATAAAATATCGAAAAGCACACTAAGAATAATTAAACAACGGAAAAAAAATCTAAAATATCCATAGTGAGCAAAATAAGTTACGTGTGTATGTGTGTGTGTGTGAGAGAGAGAATGTACGTGTGCGTTTGAGTGTGTGTGTGCGTGCGTGTGTGGGTGTGTGTGCGTGTGTGTGATTGTGTTGTAGAGAATAGATGGAAAGTAGTTCTTGTTTTCGATTTAAATAAAAATCAAATGTAGTTAACACATGTAGTCACCACAGGTCGGAATTAGGTAGTGTGATTTATGTACTTGCAATGATATCACAGAGCAAAAGAATAATGTGGATATTCCTCCAATCCGATTTCAGTTTAAAGCGTTTTATGCTACCTATATTTAGATTAGATAGAATTGAGATTAATGTTTGTAAATATAAAAAATGAAACTGAATGTTAACGTGTGTAAAACATTAATATATTAAGTACTATTGAATAATTTTGTTTTATTTATCTTATCTCTAAGATATCGGTACAACCCTAAAAACCATCACGGTACCTTAAGATAGTAAATAAATATACTATTGGCTATAAATTACGGTTCCCTGGATTATTATTCAGAAAATGCCAGAAATGTCCATGTTCATATCAACATTTTGTTGCAAGTACATAAATCACACTAATTCCGACCTCTGGTAAACACAGACCGTGTGGTGTCGGCCGGCTTTGGAATAACACCACCCCACCCCTTCTCGTGGGTGTAGTAAAAAGCGACTAAGGGATAAAAACCGCTACCACAAGCCCTGAGGAACTACACCACCTCCAAAAGAGTGTATTCACCAATCCGCCTAGTCAGCGTGACGTTTTAAGGCCACACATGAGGGCATGCACAAGACAATGTGGGTGAGAAGGTCCATGTCCTGCAGTGGGTGCTAAAAGTACTGATTGCGGTAATCAACACATTCAGTGTAGTTTTCCACTTATTCCGAAAAAAATTTAATATGATTTCGTAAAATATTGTTTCTTTTTCAAAGATACTGTGCGGAATTTCAAGCTCGCCGCCGTACTGACCTTGCAGTAATCAATTTACATCTCCCTGAACATAAAAAATATGAATATATAAACATAAAAACATATAAATATGGTATACAAATTCCATCTCTCGATATTTGCAAGCGGATTGACCTACTTTGAACCATCATAATATATCTGATTTATGTGTTTATACACTTGAGCAACCATCAATACGAATGTTAATATACTTAGACATCTTGCATTACGCGAATGAGGACCCGAGGACCTGACCCGAAGCGTATCGATGTGTACCACTTCACGAAATGTCTGGACGCTTCACGTAGAAAGACTAAATAGCGTAATAGCTCGCTGAGTATTACGTTTGTAATTCTGGACTGATGTTGATATTTATCGCGAATATCATTGAGCGACAGTATCCACTTACTACCACGTGAACTGTATGTACGTCCGATAAATTCTTCATTTAAAAAAATCTATACCAAGTGTCTAATCAAAATTTTTGGCCATGTCATGAAATCTCTTGCTTAGTACTGTAACGAAGACAATAGAAATGCTTCATGAATATGCGTTTACCGCAATGGAAGTCCATATTCAAGTTTTTTTTTAATCTTATTTTGATTTTGAGCAGGCTAATACGCTGTTTAACTGCACTAAAGTGTCAGATCCTTCATGAAGTTTTAAGTTACAGTAGGCACCTACGATAGACAGTTGTGCCGAGTGAAGTTATTTTTTCTATAGCACTTTTTATATTATTGGTTTATTAATATCCAAAATGTTAATTCAATATGAACATTAAAATAAGATTCTTAAATTGCTACGATATGGGGTTCTTCACGAGAGCTGTGAATAGGATTATGCAAGGTCGGCGGCGCGCCTGCATACCCCCTGGTGTTGCAGGTGTCCATGGGCGGCGGTAATAGTTACCATCACGTGGGACCGCTTGCTCGTCCGCCCACTACTATATAAAAAATAAAAATCGATATTTCCATCAAACCATCAGATTTTTTAAAACTTGTCAACTGTATGCTAACAACTGGTGGACTGTATCTGTCTGGTGGTGTCTGTCGCCTTCAACCGTAAAAAAAAACCTATTCGTTGTCCATCGGTTTCCAAGAGCTTGCGTGGTGGCTCGAAATCTCAATTACAAGTGCATCAACTGCACTGTCTGATATCACTACTGTGTTCGTAATGACATAATGAGTTAGTGCCATAATGAGTGAGGATAGTTATAAAGTAAACAAGTACTTATGGAGTAAAACACGAATGCCTGAACCGTACACTCGTATTTTCAAGTACTGCACGTAATTTGACTTAATTGGTTAATTAAATTAACTAGCATAATTTATTACCTCATTGAAGGCCGGTTGTAACAAAACCAGTGTTTTTACTATGTTTGTTACCGACGAGAATATTGAATAAGATTCTCTAATGCGACCAAATTACATATAATTCTCGCCTACAACTGTTCACACGATGATAAAAACTCGATGATAACAGGGATAACAGTGATCAGATGATGATAGCAGCTGTTTATACTAGCTTTTGACTGATGTTCGCGTTCGAAAATTTCCCCTTGTGTAAATGAGCCATAACACCGCAACGGTCATATATCATTGAGGCTTAGAAGGGACTATTAGAGTATAGGAATCGACAACCCAGTATGCAAGCCGGTTTGAGACCGTTGTCGCCACTGACAATCCCACTAGTGGGGACAACGGGAATTGTATACAAAATTATTAACGTTGTTACCCACTGATATGAGTATGTACATACATATGTCAGTACATGAGTGGACGACGGACTGGCTCAGTTGGTAGTGATCCTGCCTGCTGTGCCTGATGAAAAAAAAAAACGTGTGCGGTCAGCGGACCCACGTCAGGTACGAAGATCCTCACGCATTTTTTTTTTAAACTCCGAATGTACTCGTAATTCGAAATAAAATCTGTATAGTTCATGTATTTTTTTTTATTTTGTATCTTATTTTCAATGCAAATAGTTTAAAATAAGGAATCAAATCAAAAATTTAGGTTATACAACCGGTCACGCACTAGTCTGCACGTCTGTTATTCTGCTTGAGTCTCGCTCTCGATACTCGCACGCACACACAGAGGGAGAAAGAGAAACGCGGATAGAGGGGGGAAAATCTTACGTGACGTTACATTTTCTCTCGAATCACACCTACCGCAAGCCGCGTAAAGGAACTTCGTTCCAAAAATATTTCCAGCCCAAATATTTTTTATTGTATCTCAAAATTTACTTAGTCACCCACGTATAATTTATGGTTCGTAATATTTTTGCTGTTCATATACTTTTATCAAATACTAATTCGTCTTCATCATATCTGTCATATTAATTAGTGTCTATTGTTTATTTGGTTCTCCCCAGATTCACGACTACACGATCCATAAAAATGAACAGCAGAAAATATTGAATGAGCAGCAAATCGATGGCAGAAAATTTAAAGGGCTGGTTAGGTTTAGGTTCTCTGGTGACAATACAGAAATAGGATTTCCGCGTCCACTTATAATGACTTTCTTAATAATCTAAATAATTTATTTCAATTATTAATTATTAATCTAGTTTTTGTATTGTTGATCATAATTCAAATTCGCTGCATTTAGTATTATGTTGCTTCTCGTCTAAATACAAGCCCTTCTAAACTGTTTAAGAATTAAATAATCATCGTGGCTACAATTCTACAGATCTCCAATCATTGGAGTCATGACTGATTGTTTAGCAAATAGTAGCAAGTTTAGCAAGGGTGCACGCTGCAATACAAAAGCCTCTGGGCGCTCTCGGTTGGCCTCGTTAGCCCTCTCTCATAGAAGACTACCTTGAAATGTACTGCATTTCCCACTTTACCCTATTCTCTAATGTATGTACGTGTTTCGGTAGCGAGTCAGATATGCCAGACCCCATTCCTATCCTATTCTATACTATCCCTCCACAATTTCCCAATCCATTCTCCAAACATGGCTTTTAGTAACTCTTTTATTTCTTTTTGCTAATTATTATTTCTTTAATTTTATTGGAAAAAGGCGGCAGTCGAGCATACAGTCCACCTGGTGGTAAATGGATACTGTCGCCCATGGACATCCGCGGTAGGTATGCTAACTTCAGTCCAGAATGACAAATGTTGGTACGTCCACAGCTGTGCCGCCTACCTTTCGCGATGAAGGACTAGTAAAACCTAATTGTGATATGGAGACATAAAATTTCAGTATCTTTAACGATCTTGTTGACCCACTTAAATTGGATTTATGGAGATAAGTGACTTCTATGAACTACCTTCACCTCAAGCTCAGAATTAGGCACTACACTAAAATAGACCGATCATGGTGACTTCTACTCGCTCCCCGGTGCCCGCGCATACTACTTCGTGAATACGTAATACGCATCTTTCGTGAATACGAACTCAAACAAATATACTTGTTTGTGGGATCTTTGGAAATTTACGCACCTCTTCTTTAAAAAAATGTATATTAGAATGGTAACGTAATTTAAAAATCTCCGAACCCTACCAGCGAGACGTAAATTGCAATATCATATGGCAACAATACCAGCGTAAATTGCGTGTAGAGAAGAACAACGTCCTAACTGTACTGTAACTTAAATTTTAGACTTTGACTCGTGAAAATAAAGACCGCACTATATTGTTAATTAATAAAAGAGGTTTTTTTAGATCTCGAACAATATGAATGGAGTGGCGGTGTTAGCACAATATCCGTTCGTATTACGTAATAAGAGTAAACTATAATTTTAACATAGGGTCCCTTACAATAAAAGATAGAGGCAAGTCTAATGAATTTGATTGGTCAAGACCCAGTTATAACGGCCTTGATCATTGCTGTATAGGCATGATTACTTTTTTATGAGGTGGAGGAATCTTTTCGTAGCCGTGTCACCTAATTGATTAAATAATTTAGTGCGTGCTGGAGTTGTATTGAGTCAAAAGTGTTATATAGGATTTAGTAGGTACTTAATTATTTATGCCCTTGACTATGGACATGTAGCACATGAGTAGAAATCCGTTTACACATGTGTCTGTAGTAATGTCAGCAATGTTACCAAGCCAGCAAAAATATAACATTAACAATCGTACCAAACAAGTGCCTTCGTTCAGTGGGCCACTAATACAGAACAGAACAATTGAAGGTCAGGGGTCATCTATACAGGTTAAAAATTGCTAACTAATACAAAATTGCGTCAGTGCGTTAGAAATGGATAATTGTATTCTTTTATTTGTAACTAGCTGTGCCCGGCATGCGTTGCATTCCCGTCAATTTTTTTGCACATAATATATAGCCTATGTCCATCTGGAATAATGTACCTTTCAAACGGTGAAAGAATTTTTAAATCGGATTAGTAGTTTCGGAGATTACCTCCTACATCCAAACTTACAAACTTTAAATCTTTATAATATTAGTATAGATTTATAATTGTACACCTCGCTACAGAATCAATGCTTTTTTATTTTATACTAGCGGTGTCAGCGACTTCATTTCTGTGAACTTTAGAGTAATTCCCGCGGAAACTCTGTAACGGATCGGGATCAAAAGTACCCTAGATATTAACCCGGCACATAAGCTATAACTGTACCAAGATTCATTGAAATCCGTTGCGTGATGCGTATTCAGACGGACACACAAAAATTCCACAAAATGTTGTTTTGGGCTCTGTATCACTCGTACTTTATACAGCAGTTTTTCAAAAAAATACGGTTTTGTTACGATTTAATTATATGTATAATAATTGGACATTAAGATTTTTCCAATTTTACTGTTATTTATGTTGAAACTAATGGACGAAAACTTTGTATTACGTCAAATTCTTTAGTGTTGTTGTTAAAAGTTTCTGCGAAAAGTGTCAGTGGTGAAGTGTCACAGACTAAGTTTGGAGATATGTCTTATAAAGACAGAGAGTTTATAGTTTTAATGTCAGCCTATAACTTCCCTCATCATAGTTCACACATATAGTTCCTCTTGCACTCACGACGGATATGTTCAGGCCATATTCCACCACGCAGGCCTAGTGTAAATTAGTGGATTAGGGATTAGAGGATGACAAAGATTTATTATATTTTATTATTTATTTCTTCAAATTATTATAATTATTGAAATAAATAAATACTCAATACTTTATTGCATTCCACAATGTGTTTAGAAGTTGGTGAACTTAAACAATTATAATAAATTTAATTTCTTTATCCTTTGGCACATACAAAAGAATAAGTTTAAAATTAAGTTAAAGACATTTCATTTATCGCATTGATTTTATAATCTTGAAGACTTGTATGATTGATTCAAAGTGTTTTGTTATTAATTTGTTATTGATTTTGATTATTATTGATTTTATTTATTGATTCTTTGTTCATTTATTGACCTCTTGACATGTGAATTTTGTGACATATGACTTAGGTAGTTTTTAGGGTTTCTATGTATAATATTTTATATTTTAATGCTGATAATTATATTATGTTATCATATTCATCTACAAATTTATTTGTTCAAATGATATATAATGATATATCGATATTATATACATATAATATCGAACATGCGGTTTCCTCATGGTTAATATACATCCTCATAGTTACTCCTGATAATTGAAAAATCCGTATTGAAAATACAGTGGGTATGGACTCACACATTTAAATTGAAAACAGATACCTATAAGGTAACATCGCGCTGTTTTTAGTTTAATAACTACCTTTAGTAACAAGCTCAAACCATAATATTAAATTTTGATATACTATTTTGATTTACACTATTGTGATGATACAGTGACTATATTCGGATAAACTCTGTATTGTAAAATATAGTACAAAATTTGGCCATGTGGTACCGGCCGGCTTTATAATAGCCGTACCAACCCTTATCTTGCCATTATCTTTTTACAAGTCCCGAGGAACTACGCGACCTCTTAAAGAGTGCACTCGCCAATCCGCGTAGTCAGCGTGGCGTTTTAAGGCCGTACATCCCTCATGCACAAAACAATGAACATGAGGAGGCCAGTGTCCAGCAGTGGACGATAATGGGGCTGGTTGCGGTTACAAAATGAAAAATATTGGAAATTAATGCAACTGTTGGAACTACGGGAACTCGAGACGTGAAGTTGAGTTTTGTGTGATTTATTATAAGTATTGTGTATTTGTGCGTTTTGTGGTTTAACTACTATTAGTTAAACTTAAACTTTGAACTTGACAGTTATTAAACTTTGAAGTGTTTTTTGTGCGTAATGTTTGTGGTAATCAAATAAAAGCGTGGGACTGCGTTTTTCGTGTGCTTCCATGGAGCCCTCTTCTGTCCTCAGTAAATCTACTATCAATTTACTGAGTGACATCTAACTTCGACAGGACCGGACATTGACAGGATACGTTTCAAACTTTGAAATTGTTAATCGGTTTAAACTTGACACTGGCATAATGTACTAACTACACCATTGCCATATATGAAAAAAAATCCGGTTGTAGAATTTTTTGTTTGCGGTAGCCAAAATGTTACTGAGACAAATAGAATCAGTAAATGTAATAAAGTTGACATTTGATAATTACTTCTAAATTTTAAAGTATGTTCTTGTCGAAAGTATTTGACGTACAATCTTGTTCGCGATATAATTATATCATTGAGTATTTACAGCTACTGTGTCCTCCCTAAGCTTGAACCTTCACAGTCCCCTAGTTGCGACCTTCAAATTATTTCGGGACATGACCGATTTTCACAATATACACCTAAAATAGGTAAATGTTATAAACCATAATCCGACGAAAGAACAGTTAGGGACGAACCTTATTTATTACGCAGGAAGAGCTTAGCTTTTATTACCACCCTTATCAGTGGTAACCTTAAAAACAAAAGGTAACCCAACCGCAATCCGTCTTGTAGCGATATAAATCAGGAGACCCATGAATTTGCTTTAAATCTGATAGATACCAAGGTAATGGGAAATGAAAACAGTATTGAAACTAAGCACAAATGTAACACTTGTCTTACATTTACAAGGTTATAAACGCTTTGATTAATTTTCTCAGGTTTTTGTAAACAACGGTTTCGAATGAACAACGGTGCCAGTATGAATACATTTAAAATTTTTGATTTTTTTATTCAAATTGTCTACTGCTTGTTATCTCTGTTTTGACAAAGAGTATATTGAAAGGTCAGAGGTGCCTGCTGACTCATCTGCCGTCAGTCTATCACGTGAGTCATTTAGGCATGAGTGGGTCGATGGGAAATTGATAGGGAAAGTGCTTCACGCGAAAAGTTTTGAAGGGCGTATGTACTTATTAAGGTAAAAGTTAACGATCATCCAGCTAATAACGTTGAAGAGTTCATGTTTGACTTGAAGAAATTTTAAATTTAACTAATGGTTTTTCTTTACAAAAAGAATTCTAGAAGTTTAGAACGGGTAATGCCAATAAAAAGAAACTTTTCAATATTGGGAGTCTAATATAATTAAATAACAATTGCATTTTCTTTGTATTATTATAAATTAATATTGTGGACACGAATATTCCGATGGGTAAGGTATTTTCACTACATCTGTAGTTTGTATTACTGTGCAGTCAAACAATGAATGGTTAGTAAGTTTAGTATATGTGTACTAATGGTATATAAAGGAGCACGACAGTGTATCAGACCATGTTCTTGAACGAAACTCCCGATCCTAAGTATAAATCCTAATCTCACACGGACGTAGCTGTGGGCAACAGACGGTATCGAATAAAGATCAAATGGATAAAATTATTACGTATTGAGTTTTATGAAACACACTCATGATCTATCTAATGAATATACGCCAACATTGTCATCACACTCTGTCATCAGATCTGAGGCAGGCTTTAGTAATCGTCGCGCGGCATTAAACTAAATATCTCCATTACGCACTTTCTACAATTTGCCATCTCGCAACATAATTTCACACCGGACATGTTCATTTTGCGCCTGGCGATTCAAATGGCGGACGTGCCGACCTTATTGCACTTTTAACTATTGTTAACAGCCATAAATATCAAATACACTAATCTCCAAATAACTTCAAAGGAATATAATTCTTATTCTATATTGACAACGTCCAATCTGCATCGCAGGGTTAAAAAACTTAGGGTTGTTTTGTACGGTGGCAACGTTGACATAGGTCAATTGTTTAAGCGCCCGACCAAAATTAATTAGTACCCAACATTTCATTTCCTGGAGCAAAAAACGTGGTATGTTTTCTGATTGCGAGTAATAAAATTAAAAGTTGTAGTAAGGTAATTATGCCGTAAATAAAAACATTCCTTACATTTTTTATTTAATATAAATTTTGTCGAAATTCATTTGGATGGCCGTCGTTACCTTTACTAATACAGTTATTAAAAAAATAAAGTCAATAAAAGAATGTCTAGGCTAATGATAGTTGTTTAGTGTTGGCAATTAGACAAAAAATTCGAAAGTTGTTGATTCGGCGAGCTTATTCTGCTTTAACGAGATGAAAATGCCCAGTAGACGTTTGATTTGTAGCCTTTAAAAAATAAAGTATTTAAAAAATAAACCCTGGGCACATCTGTTTAATGTATTAAATTAGGTAGGTTAGGTACTTATTTACGAAATTTTTCGCAGCATTTTTGCCCGAGTGTGTCTGGTCTACACAGCATATTTCTATCCCTTGAGATCACTTCACTGTCTCAATTTCCACTAGGCGGGGATTACGGTAGAGGGCAAATCTCAAATTACATAAGACAAGAAATGCTCAAGTCACAGTATTTACCGGTATATTTTATATAACTGTGTAAGGTACTATGTATTATTGCTATTTGTATCAATTATTTCATATTATGTTGTATAAAAGTAATAAATAAAACTATTTTGAGATTTTATACACTTATAACAATGAAATACTTTTGCTAAATTGGAAGAAAATTTTGTCCCCCATAAAGCATTCGCATAAAAAATTGCATTCCCGTAATAAAAAAATATTAGGAACTTTCTTAGTTTTAACTTTGAACTATGCAAAAATGTCTGTGTTCGATTATCGGTTGGACAAATATTTGTTTAAAGATAAATGTTTCTTTAGATCTGAGTAGTTCGTATTTGTATGTGTTATATATGTATGTATGTGTTTCTCTGGTCCCACTACATAGGTAATCTTAGCGCAGACTATTAC
Organism: Sesia apiformis; assembly: GCA_914767545.1. Classification (NCBI taxonomy): domain Eukaryota; kingdom Metazoa; phylum Arthropoda; class Insecta; order Lepidoptera; family Sesiidae; genus Sesia; species Sesia apiformis. The sequence continues at coordinate 10,580,541 of OU611963.1, read as the reverse complement.
GGGTTAGCAAAAGTAATTTAATTTTTTCACTTCTTGAAATATTAAAAAAATCTTTATGCTAGATATTTTTTTTAAAACGTTACTACAAACACAGTTTGCTTTCAACAATATAAAATTGTTTTGACATAAACTCGTATGTAATGGCTACGAAAACAGCGATATCTTTTACGAATTCTCTAAAAGAAACTTTTTACTTACACATTTCAACCGCCCTGTGTAACAATCTCGCGTTATTACCGAAACTTATGGAAAATCTCACCGTCTGTGCGTTCTCACGGGAAATCACCGAGCGGGGTTTTATATCACGTGCTGCCAACTTATCATATGGAATTGAGATTTTAAGATATTGCTTTATACTCTATCCGCGTAAACACGACAAGTTTGTGAGTTATCCACAGTCAACAACTCGTCAATCATTCTAGCGCTTGTTAGTAATTTTTTTATGTAACGTCGACATGTTTCCGACACTCACGGCTTACAGCATTAGCCAACCAACTAAAATGTCAATGGGCAGATCATATTTGTCCAAGAATAAGCAACCGATGGGATGCACGTGACGTGCGTTCAAATGGAGACGACGCACGGGAATTGCAATGTAGGATGCCCTCCGATCACGTGAACCAACGTCTTGAAGAAGTTCGCTGGTGGTGGCTGGATGATAAGAACTGAAGATTGCGTGTGGTGGCGAGCCTTAGGAGAGGCCTATACCTAACAGTAGAGAAACATAGGTTATGGTAGATAGTAGTAAAGGGAAGCGCACTACATGAACTCCAATGCGGCTTACCTTATACAAACTTGTTGCTGAAGTCTCAAATAAAATAATTAACACTTTCAAGAGCGGTACGTAAATGTATAGGTACATTGAGGAAATTATCTGTCATTTGACGGTTGGTCCTCACTCTTTCTTGCTTAGGGCGAACGTGTTACGATTTGATTTTGCACGCTTTGTTGATCTATAAATTTATAAAGAAAATATATCGATCCACACAAAGTACATGTATATTAATTATTACTAGATTTTCGTCAAACTGCAGGGCAGTATGTTTAAATTCATGGAACAGAAAAATCGTGTCTATCTACTGTTGAATAATTAGAATGGAGGAGATTTTTTAGAAACATTTTAACAGCATATTTTTTTATAAAAGTATGCTGTTTAAATGTATACTTATGTATGCTTACTTTTTTAAATTTTACTTTTTAAGTCAAGATGTCATGTTTAATTCATAAGATATTCTTTATTTGTGTTGGCATATCTGTAATTTAAATACACATAAAATAATGATGCTGTGAATGGTCTGACAATGTCCTATATGTATTTAAATAATTAATTCACAATCACAATAATGAAAACTGTAATTGTTGTGAAACCGTCCCCGAGTCCAAACTAAGCGAAGATATCGCGACCAAACAGACAGCATAATTCTATTTATTCTTTTTGTACACACTGGGAAAAATGTTATTTTCATGTACGTCACGTCTAATGTCACTCAACTGACATAAGGGCACGCAAGGCTGGTCTCGTTTGTCGCTCAAACGTTTACGTCATCCTTTAACCCCGAATTTTTTAGTCTAGAAATATCGTGTTCAGCGCAATTTTGTTGATATACATTATTTATTTTGGCAATCCTTCAAATTAGTTCATAATCGTTGACTTTTGATTAGAAATTTACTGCAATAAAGCTATTGAAGCTATTTTCAATTTACAATTGAAATAATTCAAAGTAAGCAATGTACAGTCGCCCAATGATAATGTTGAGCACTTCAAAGTTTCGTTTCAATTTGACACGTCTAAAACGTAAGGATAATTTTCGCTTGGTAACTTGTCAATTTATATTTGGAACTTTATCACTGTCTACTCTTTAAATGGAATCAAATTCGAAATTGTTCAACATTTTCACAGGCCCACCGTTCATGAAATGTAGGCAATCCTTCTTACCTGATAACGTCATAGTAACCTATGCTATAAAACATCTTCAGGAGCAGTTAGCAGGGGTGTAAGAGGCTCACCTACCGTCTTTGGAACCTAAGCCAACCTCACCTGCTAGTGGTGCACCCTGCTGTTAACTGATGAGGCAATGGCGTTCCCTTTTTGCTGTGGGAGGGTTACTCCGTCGGCATAGCTACCACCCTTCCGTCGGAGTCCGCCGCCATAATGGTGCCCTATTAGCTGCGAGGCCCGCATCGTGTCCCGGCGGTGAGCGGAAGAAGCCGTCCCGAGAGAGAGATTGTTGCGTGTGGAAAGGAGGACCAGCGGTTGCAGGGAATTACAGACGCGCATGGGCGTGACATGGTGGCGCGGGGATCAGGGAGACCCGGTGAAACGGTTGTCCGCTGACCGCCCGCGGGTTGTTGGGGGCCCGAGCCCGGGGATCTTACTTTAATCTCCACCCCAGGACGCTGCTCCTCCGCACGCGAAAAATCCCTTGGGGTAGCAGTTGTGCCGGAGGAGACCGGAGTGGAACCCGACTGTTGACCAGCAGTCGGGTTCCACTCCGGGGCCCTTCCGTACCCCGTGCCAGCAAGTCACACAACCTTTGTGACTTGGTTTTCTCTCTGCTCCGTGCTTTGTCCTTTGATCCACATGCAACCACCTCTTTCTCCGTCCCCTCTTTCATTTCCTCCCTATTCACACTTATATTCGATGGCTAAGAAAAAGAAAATGTACAAGGTTCACTCAGCGGCCCATCCCGTAAGTTCCACACTACAAGTGGACTTTTGCAACATCAGAGGAAGAGAAAAAGTTTAGAAAAAGTGTTGTGAATGATGGGCAATAAGAAATATATTAGAGATACATTACGAAAACATTGACCATCGGCTAATCCAGAAACATCCAAACGTGTCATCCACGTCTATGAATTACCGTATCTCGAATTTCATACTTTATTACGAGATACTTTATTGCATAGACGTGGATCATGCGTTAGGGTGTTTCCGGATTATCCGATGGCCAATGTTTTCGTAATGTATCTGTACGAGGAGTTTTTATTCATCCTGTTACACTTCCCATTCCTCCTTGAGAGAGGGGAAGGAGCGGGATGGAGAGTAAACATCGATATGAGGGAACACTGGTAGGAACGTTTCTTGTATAAGAGCTGGGCTCGACATTATATTATTGTTATGTCACAGACAATCGTAGCTCAACCGAATATATATTCGTACTTTTAATTAACAAAATTAAGTGTTAGAACGTATTTTTTATTGACCGTCATCATCCTGGAGACACAACCCCAATACACTCACATCGATGGCAGTAAAGAGAATAATGAAATAAGGAGATTTATTTATTCCATTTTATACTCTCCGTCCGATGTGACAAGAGGGGATAGGACGGAACGGGATAAGGTGTTTTTTTATCAAATTATCTCATTATACTCTCTACTCCATGAGATGAGGACGAAATAAGGTAGTGAGTAGGGAATATAATTGTATGAAAGAAAACTCTTACGATATTGTAATATATTATATTACTTATTTATTTATATATTCACTTCATTGCATAATATCGTACAAAAGGCGAGCTGATCAGAGAGGGTTAATTTGAAGGTGCACGAAAGGCACATTTTATACTTCTCAGTCGACGTGCTGAGATGGGAAATACGCTCTAGTGTAGTTCACTCTCTCCCAAAACACGTGTGGTGGTAAATTTTACGGTAGTCATCTGTGATAGAGTCGTAACCAGTTGGGTTAATCCAGCGGCTGTTTGCAGCATGAACCCGTCGCCTTTGGAATGACTACTATACCTTCACTGTCTCTCCACTGTTGGATATAGACCTCCATCAAGGCTCGCCACTACACACGATCTTCGAATTATATTTATATATTACATATATCTAGAATCCCAAGTTAGCATCAGGTGGCTGACTGTATTGTATCATATCAGCACACAATTTACTCTAGCTTAAATCAAAACTTTACGGCTAATACCGCTCTAATGTGTTTTATTTAGGACTTTACTTTGTTTCTATAATACATATTTATCCAAGCCAACAAGAGTGTTGTAACTTTGCTGGGAGCCATGTTTACATTTTCGATTAAATCATAGTATTCATAGTCTCTCCAGAGTATTAAAGCCAAGTTAAATTATTTACGACCGTGTTTATGCGCTTCGGTGGAACAAAATAGTGTTATCGTTGTTTTATCGATAGTAAATTTCTTGTCTACGAATATAAAGGTAATATGAACAAAGTAGTAAAATTGCTTGATTTACTGCAAGTATGTATGGGTAACCTGTATGCCAAACATCTGCGACCTTTAGATCTCTGTGAGCAAATATAGAAGGCATCCAATGGCTTTATGGTATGTGACAATAGATATCTGAAATTCTCTGCTGAGGCATGGAATTTTTCGGTGTTCATGCCCATGCCCCATAAAATCAGAATGATAAAATATATTATCCAATTTAAACAAATTAATCAAAGATTAATGTCACTATAGCGAATGACATAGATAAAATAGATTCAAGTGTTAAATAGAACTAAAATAGATTGACCTACCAACCTCCATGGTTTGTCCTACCTGCTGAACTGTCCTAACATGGTTTGGTATATAGAGTAAGCGTTAGTGCTTTACTTACTACTTTGCTTTATTATTGCTTTTTTATTGCTACCCACATAAATAAATAAATAAGCCCTTATTTCTCTGACTTCTAGTTATACATTTAATGTCAATATTATTTCACATCTGCAACTTTGTCAGACTGTCCGAAAACATAGGCCTCTTCCAGATGCCGCCACCTCTGTCGGCCAAGTGCTAGGCGCCTCGATCTCCTTGGAAGGTCATCCTTCCCCCCCTTTTAACTGCACATTACTTCCCATATAGTTATTTTTCAATGTTATTACTTGATATCTGTGTTATAAATTCATGTAACTCTATAAAATATCATTTACATCAAACATTGGTGCAATACAGTGGTCTTTTACTTTCAGGTAATTTTCATGCCATCCTATTTTCGTCAACTATCATACGTCCTAATAAAACCATTGAGCAAGTACCTATAAATAGGAGTCGAAGTCGGAGAGTCATTTTACTATAGTTTTTATAGAAAGGGGCCGTGCGTTCTTCTTCGCTGTCCTTTTTAAATTTCCAGAATGCGTAGAATGTGTGTGTAGATCCGTCACACATTGCTAGATGTCGTTAACGTGAATCAATAACATTTTCATATGTATTTTTCATGTACATTTTTTTTTATACTACGTTTACTGTGCGTGTACGTATAATGAATATAAGTTTAATGAATTTTGATAGACTAAATAAAATTATGGAACACTCTATTGGGAAGGTACTGACTGGCTCCTGAAACTCCGGTAGACTCCTGAGGGTCTACCCTAGTTCAGAAGTCAGGGCTTCATAACATTGGTGTGTAATATCTGCGAATCAGTTAGTCAGTGTGTAATTGTAGTATGTTGTATTGTAGTAGGTAATAAAATAAATAAATACATATATGTACATATATTTCAGCACATACCTAAGTTAGTAAAAAATTCTCACTATATCATTAAACGTGAACTTAAATACATAGTTATGTCTAAATATAAAAAAATTGTTCTTTTTAAATTATCTCATTTTTTTTAATTTAAATTAATATAACTGTTTTTAAATGTTTAATTGTATACAAAATTGTGTCATTAAACGCAGTACAAATTAGTATTGTACGATTAAAAATGAGCGCTAGTCAGCGCTAATGAACCTTAACTATTTTATACTTGAACATTGAACCAGAAGGATTTTAAACCCTATTTTATGGATTCTCTTCTTTTTTTATGAGTTTACTTTAAAGGACAATAACGCTCACTAACGTTATAGGTGTTAAAGGTCTCAAATGGTCGGCTTTTAAAGGTTCATTAGCGATAGCGCTCATTCAGCGCTTAAGGGTTGAGTGCTCAGTGAGCGTTTTTTTTAATTTTGACAACACTAGTACAAGTAGTACCAATGGGTATAAGGCCATCCATTATTATATTGTATTAAAAGTGCTGAGATGCGAACAGACTTTTCGGGAGTTGTTTATGACATATGACCCCGTGTGTAGCATTATCCATCTGAAGAAATAACTGATGTACCGTAAATTTCAACACTCCACCGTTCTTCTTTTTCTTACTTAGTTAATGAGCTTTTTTTCGTAATTAGATAATCGAAGCGACCATTTTGTGTGGCAGTCCTTCCTTGAGCATGACCTACTCGTAGAGTTCACGCTCAGTAGACTCGAGTCATCCTAGCTTCTTCCCAGAAGAAGTTGAGTATTCTTCTAGGCTTGTTGCATGCTTCCGATAGTGTCTCCAAATTTCTGAGGAACTTTACTCGTTGGGATGCAGTCACTGTAAGAGTACGTGGAATGCTTCCATGCATCCTTTGCAAAGTACGTTTAAAAGTTACCTTAAACTTAATTATACCGCTTGAAAGTTCCGTGAAAATTCACTAGCGTCAGTGTCAATCTAGCTGAGATTACGTCTACTACGATGATTTCAAGACCGAATTGAAATCACAAGGCCGAATTGTACGACTATAATTGTATTGGGTGTCTTTGTAATTGCTCCGTGAATAGAACAGCCTTTGTTAGAAATATATAGTTTACGCACAAACATGTGTAGTACGGACAAGCAGATAAAAGAAAACAGGTCATTGACCCTCCACAAGTCAGATGTCAGCACGTCGCCGACCGCTGAAGCACTGCACCCTTTCGACACTGCGGCACCAAATAGTGATGCGATAAAACACGACTATAGTGGGTGTCGATGTTTTATTTCTATTAAAATAAAAATATGACTGTTATGGGAACTAAGAAGTTCATCTTTTGTGACATCATTTTCCATAATCATCAACTTTTCATCTCCACGATACTTAACACAAATTTCGTTGAATGCATAACCATTTTGAATATCTACATATTATTAAATAGTATAATATGTAGATATTCTGAGTTAGAAACTTCCATAACAATAAAACCTTAAACAAGAGCTTTATTGAATCGTATCATACAATTAAAAAATACATTTATTATTATACAAGTACGATAATTTTAAAATCATCATTTCACTACGACGTGGGGTTCTTCAAGAAAGCTGTGAATAGGATTTTGCAAGGTCGGCGGCTCGCCCGCATACCCACTGGTGTTGCAGGTGTCCATGGGCGGCGGTAACACTTACCATCACGTGAGACCGCTTGCTCGTCCGCCCTCTTCTCTATAAAAAAAAAATACTCCTATTCATAATGATTGATAATGTTGAAACACATTTATCTTGATACTCATGCGCTTCTTTGTCTCCGTATACAGTTACTAATCGATAACGGTTGCTTGCATTTTATTGTTTATAAGTAAATTTATATTATCTACGAGTATAAATTATTTTTTCTGTGAAATACTCATAAAACGAACATATTTCATAAATAGTAATGCTTCTTTTTTCCTTAAACTCTTGTTATATAATATTTATATAGCAATTAAACAACTCTGAACGGTTTAAATCGCGTATATTTGACATTATTTATATCCCGACGTTTCGAACACTTTGCAGTGGACGTGGTCACGGGGTGACTGTCATTCACCAGTTCAGTCACCCCGTGATCACGTCCACTGCAAAGTGTTCGAAACGTCGGGATATAAATAATGTTAAATATACGCGATTTAAACCGTTCAAAGTTATTTATTTGCTATGTATAGTAATCGCGAAAACCTAAGAAAATATTAGTATTTATATGTTTAGTATTTACAAGTTTGGACAGCTTGCCCGTCTGAATCCCTGCCTTTAAAAAAATGGCGATTTTTTTCTTTTACTTAAAAACGTCATTAAACAACGGCGTTCAAACTCAACACCTGGCAAACCGCCCGAATATTACGTCATATATAAATTAGAATAATCATAATTTCTCTGGTGATGATAAGAGATGGAAACATCGACATCGCGGGAAATCCAACATTTCCCAGCACTATCAAGTGCCTTGTTTCATCTCTCGCTATAAATGACCAGATACTAGCTGAATGGTTGCTTTGTTTTTGATATCGCCTACTTTATGGTTTATACAGACTCAGTAAAACCACTTTAGACTGATGCGAAAGGACAATAAATTCTATATTATTTTAATTAAAGTTTATCTGAAAGCTTTTTTATGATTCTCACATAAAAAATCACTCTTTCAAAAGAAACTATGTGGTATTATTGAATTTTTTTACTAGCTTCTACACATTGCATTTATGCCCGTGTGTATAAATGCTATTTGACAGTACGGGAATGTTTTTGCAAAACTAAAAGTTACAGGTACCATTAATTTACTTTTATGCCACGAATAGATATAAATAAGTGATAAATAAATTAATAATAACGCTACACTCAGTGGTCCACATTAATATTCCCTGTGTCGTATGTACATAAACACATATAAAGACGAACACCACCCAAAAACGAACAAATATTTGTTTTTAAACTAAGTAATGTCTGGCCAGAATCGACTCCAAGGCCCTTTGCATAGCAGGTGGATAGCGGCACTGAGCTAACGGGCCCTACATATTGCGTATAATAGTCATAATAATCATTATGCAGTGTTATTATGTTTGTTGGATATTGCCAGCCGAAATAACAAGAAAAGTAAGTAGGTAATTATATTTTGAAAAAGGATTTCTTACATTACACTTATAAATGCGAGTCATAGGAATTCGGCGTTATACTCGCTTGATATTCAATTTCGCCTAATAACCCCCGGTTAAAATATAAACCGAAAGTTCTACCGTAAATAAAAATGAGATCCCTCGTATACGGAGGAGATTTACATAATCTCATCGTAGCGGCGGGTTGTCATTTTTTTTCTAAATATTTTATTTACCGCCAGTAGCGCCTCGCCTTCATTTTGTTAGTGAAAGTGAGAAATTGATATTCCGGCCGGGATGAAAAAAGTTTTTTTGTACAAAAGTGACACTTTTTATTTTATTGTTATTTTTCATTCCTTTTTGTAGGTCTTTTAGTCGATTGTCACTTTGCCAACTCTCAAGTGTGTCAGCCTCAGCAAGATTTGAATGTCCAATAAATATTCATAACACAAGGTTTTACTTTTATTGACCTATCATTACCGATGTTAGGTTATTGCCAATTTTACCAAACTGCATAAGAAAAAAGTGACTTCATGTACTAACCACGACTAGATTTTTAGCCAATATAATTAATATTTTTCAGTTAGTATTCTCAAATAACTCTTACTCCGTTTAGTGATGTCATATATGAAAATAATTTCCTTACTAACATCGCTAGTATCATTTTTTTAAAGAAAAAGGTGGCAGATGACCAGGCATTTCACGTGATGGACAAACGTTCTTATGCTTCCAGTTGCTTCGCCTACATTTGAAGATTTAGGACCGGATTTGGAAAAAGATTGATAAGGATGGGGAATTGGAAAAATAACGGGGTGGGTTATCCTCATCCCATTACACTCCCCGTTCTTAATTTGGGATAAGAATATAATGAAGCTACCTTTATCTCTTTATACTCTCCATTCGATGGAATAGGAAATGGCCTTTGGAATATTTCAGTCACTCTGGAAACAATTTATAATGATGTAACGGATATTCGCATTTGTATTCGTATTCACGAATATTCGGGTATTTGTCAATATTCGCATACGCATTAGGATTTGTAAAAAAATAATGCGCAATAATAAATATATTGCGTGTATGTTCGCAACAAAATGTTCGATTAAAATACATATATTTAAATTGAAAAAATATTCAAGAAAACACAATAACTTTCAATATTTTCAACATCATTAAGTTGCGTAAAAAAGTATTTTCATTGTACAACAATATACTCAATCTTGAAATTATTTAAGATTACTAAGTAAATATTCAGTTTCCATTTTTTAATTGCTTTTTTTTAAATTACATTGTAAGAAATAAATTGCCGATAATTTAAGAATAGTTTAGGATAAATAAGCCGTGCGTGCATGGTTGTCAATTTATATCCATATTCAAACGGTGTCAGATCAGAAAAGTCGATATTCGCATTCGTATTCGCGAATATTGGGAAAGGATATTCGCATCCGCATCCGGAAATCGACATTCGTTACATCACTAGTTAGTACATTTAATTTTCACGATAAGCTTCTGTGGAGGGAACGTTTAGCTGGTAAAAACATGGTAGTATTCTAGTCCGGCCGGGTATTAATTATTATTTGTGACGTCATCTAACCAAAGGGACCATACACAAGTCATCCTAGCTACTAGTCAACCTAGTCAAAACATGCTCTAACACATGATTTTTAAGGTAAAGCAATTAAAAAACCTGACATTTTTATGTTGTCTACTAATTTCTCAATATTTGGGAGACGACGAAAGGTCCCTTATCTCACGTAATATTTGATTTATAGTTGTTTACACGTTAGGACTAATCTACCTGGCATTTTGATTACCGAAACCCGGGAGAAATTTCACAACTATCTAATATTTGCTTTTAAATCATGTTTACATTGCACAAATTGATCTCTAACAACAATTCCTCGTGGAATTTTGCTGCCAAAACTGGGGATTTCGAGTAATCCCGTTTCAATCAACCGCCAGCACAGCGTTCAGTTAGTTCGCTTACATTAACCGAATACGTGACTAGTGTATATACTTAGGAATACTAAACGGTAAACACAATTACAGCAGTTGTACAATAAGTATTGTATTCGATACAATAAGATACAAATACACTATATACAAAGATGTAGAGATGCAGAGAGTCAGAGATACAAATTTACTTGAAATCGATCCTTGAAATCAAAATTTAAATATCTTTGGAAAATTTCTGAATTATGGAACTTAGAAATCACAAATTAAGAAAAAAACTACTATTCTGTGTTATTGGCGTCTTTAACAACGTAAAGTCAATACATACTTTATTTATTTATTTTTTCCACACGTGACGTCATTTTATTTCAGTTAAATAATTATGTAATATTCCTTTATGCTATTTACATAAATGACCTATAATACATAATATATATCTACGCTATTAGGTTATTTCTTCTATATAACTTAAGAAGTATATAACATAACTTAATATTCTTAAGAAGAAAACGAGATCTTGTCATTTTTAAAATTTATTTTCCTTTATATTGAGGTACTTCTGTTTTATCACAACAGGTGCAGAGGTTGATCTAACGGCCGAGCATGTTATAAATAACTGTCGATTGGTAGTAATCCACTGAGTGACTACGAGTTTCCGATTAAACCCACGTTAATCGAGAGTCCTCGCCAAATAACGCATCGAAACAAACCATTGCTTTTTCGTTCTTTGTCACACGAGATTTATACGAGATTTATACTCTTATTTAAACCGTTATAGTTTCTAAAATTACTATCCAATACTGTGGGCCGCGCAGACGAATAGTCAAGTATATTAGATACTCGTATATCTGAATTCATCTTTTGTACATCTGGTTTCATGTTTTTCTTTCTAGACAAAAGATTTTAGAAAATATTGTTTACCTGTAGGTACTTATAATTTGTATTACCAAAATCTATTACCTATAATATAACTGATGTTGTTACAATATATTCCTATTCATTTAAGCTTCTTACATAGTCAACATATTACATAATCAACATGTTTGTTTTGTTTCAAGTACTACGGATTAATTAATTTTGTGATAACCGACACGGAAAACTGTAATGAGGAAATTAATTCTGTCAAGCCGTTTGTTATGAGCAGATTATAACTAATTAAGATTTACCTTCAAGGGTGTTTGTCACCCCTGTAATACAGAAATTCATAAGTGGATTCATATGTAGACTATGGAATAAATCGTGTTTACGTTGGAATAAGTATCAAAAAAGAGAGGAGATCTGGAGACAAAATAACGGGGCTACAAGGCACTGACCCTCCTTACAATTAAAGGGAGTTTCAGGCAACAGGCAAGCAATTAAGGCCTTCCAGGCAAGGTAAATAGGTATTAATTATTACTATTCAGTTGCTTTTAAATATAATATCGAAATTAATCAAAACCCTCAATAATAATTAGGAATGGGGCCAACTCTCCCGTTACATAACATTCATCAACATGTCTTCAAAATGTCACGTCATGTTACATGTAATGTACAACGTTACGAGTATGATCATGTTTACAAATTAAACTAATATTACATTCATTACCAAATCAACTATTAACAGATTCACCCAAAATAGAACTAGAAATAACAACCTCATTTCGAGTACATATTATCCAGGAACGTACGTTTTATAAGCTAAGGTGCCCTAAGTACATTTGTAGGGCACAGAATAGAAGCAATAATATTGTCCCAATGCCAAAGAATGTTTATTCGAGGCACGAATTGATTGACTTCCAAGATATTTGCCGAGATGTCCAGTTTGAGTAGCTGGACCCACTTAAGGCACTCGAGATTGTATACTTGAGTTAGAATGAGGTAGCTGCCTTGTTTAGTGAAGTTAGAGTGGGATAAACAATGCTTCTGTAAAGTGGTGATTGAAATTGATGAGTTTATTTAAGGTAGTCGCTAAGGTGTTAGAATCAGAAGTCAATGCTTTGAGTGACTACTTGCGTTTGTTTACTTGGTCAAAGGTAAAACTCTTTCTATTTCTCAAAACTGATGAATAAATCTGCGTTCGACAGGAATATGTCGAGCTCGACATTTATAAAATTTTAAATAACAAGTTCTAGCATGTTGTATTACGTTGGATTCATAATGAAAACATTAAATCTTTCGAAGCTCGATGGCTCCAAAAATAATGATTTCAGCCTTAAAGTGATATCTCGATATTTATAGCGAAAACAAAAGCTTTTATATTAAGCAGTGCCCTTGAAAAACAGTTGATTTAGACTTATCGATTTGCTCCCGTCATACACGGAAATATACATAAATAGACAGTGACAGTTTAGTGAATACTACAAATGCTCGAGATTTTCTAATTCTAGAGTATGTGGGCTTCCTCGTGATGTTTTCCTTCACCGCCGAGATAGTGGTAATAAAAAAAAACGTACTTACACTTACTTCATCAAGAACTTCATAAGTACAAAGTCTATAGTAAGGTTCATGGTTTGAAACTCACGTGGATGTGAATCGAAATTAAATTTCGCTCATGTAATGCTGAACTGTGAAGACGTTGGCGATTGCTTAGAATATAATAAATGAAACACAATAAAATATGATAATAAGAATTATGAAAATACTGAAAAAATACCAGATGACTTTCTTCCGCACACACAAACACACACCCGCAGGCACTAACACATTTATTTTTATTACACGTTATCTCTACAATATGTATGTGTATAAATGTGTGCTTGTGTGTGTGTGTGTGAGAGAGTGTGTGTGTGTGTGTAGGTATATATGTATGAATGTGTGAATTTGTATATTATTAATATGTAATAAATAATCGTATTATATTTAAAAGTAGTGTTTCGTATAGTTTATTTAGGTACGCACTGTCTGCCCATTTCATTACTCACCTATCGCTCTCCCAGGTTTGCTGATCGAAATATCCGAAGCGAATAAGCATGCCTTTTGTATGTATTTTCTTTTGTATCTATTTTGTATCATTAGTGTATACAATAAGGTATATCTATACTTACATATAATAAAATCGTAACAGAGCCGTGTCTGGACATAAGATATTTTTTGAAAAAGCCAAAATTTTAAAGCACATGTGATACGGAGCTCAAAACAACATTTTTATAATTTTTGTCTGGCTGTGTCTCCCCGTCTGTCTGTCTGTATGAATGCACATCACGTAAAAACCGCTGGATGGATTTTAATAAAACCTGGCATAGCTATAGCTTATGTAGGTACCGGATTAACATTTAGGGTACATTTTATCCCGATCCGTTATAGAGTTCCCGCGCGAATCACTCTAAAGTACACGCGAACGAAGTCGCTGGCACCGCTAGTACCTAAATAAATAAATATAGTTCTTGCAACTCATGAGCGCGCGTCTGCATTACATGTAATGGTGAGTATCTGTATGCATAAAAATATACCTTATATCCTTGAAATAGGTATATCTTCAAATACATTGACGCGAAAGTTATTTTTCGTATATACGGACATTTATCCGCAATTAAAGTTAACACGCACTCGTAAGTCTTTATTCAATACTTTCATTAATTTCATGTAACGGCGATTAACCTTCAATAATTACTTGCAAGAATTATTGGTTTTGTTTGTTGTGAGACTTGCGTGAGTCATGAAATCGGGTAATGACTAGTATTAAATTATGATACGTGTATATCCCTTTCCGTTTTTAGACACAGTTAGCAAGACGCTAATACATCCAAAACCAGTTAATTCAAGCTCTTGTAACTAACGCATTAAAGTGCCCGTTGGTATAAGTTGACCCGTTGCTGACTGTACATAGTAGGAACACTTTGAAGACAATAAATCAAGGTCACGATGCATAATTTTCACTTGAAAGTAGGTACTTGAAGGGGTACCTTGCTACCTTGCCTCCCATTTCCTTCTACCAATTCGGAAATTCACATTTTTATACAAGAGATGGCACCTTCATATACTTCCCACATACTATCACGGCGGGCTACGTGATAGTACTAGTATATACACTGTATTGAATAGTTTTTTTCAACAAAAATAAATCAGTCTTTAAAATTTTCGCGTAATATTTTCTATACTTGTTGAAACTTTGGTACTTATAGCTGACGTATTTATATAAAATATGTTACATAATGTTTTTATTTTATTGCATATGGCATCAGTTACAAATTACATTTTTAGATGTTAATTATAATGTACAATAAACTACATCATATAAAAGCTCGTACCTACCTACACGGATATAAATAACACTGTTTCGCAAATAAATAAACTGAATCACATTCTTATGAGAATTATGCAGAAAATAGAGATGTTTTAAGTAATATATTGTAGCTATAGTTAATTGTGTTGAACATATTTTTATATATTCAACATAAATATTCATTGTTGTATTAATTCATTATATAAAATAAATAATAATAAATAACGCCACATTCAATGGCCACATTAGGAGTCACTGTGTCGTGGGTCCAGAGACATCACACAAAGATAAAAACAAATACACATCAAGAGCCGAACAACCATTTGTCTAAGAAATGAATGTCGGACCGGGAATCGGATCCCGCGCCTTTTGCACAGCAGGTAGAGTCACTACCAACTGCGCCAATCGGTCGCCGCCATTATTCGCGTGGCCATGTGTCCGAAAACAAAATTATATTGTGGTCGTACGCTTTTAAAAAGTGGCATTAATCATAGTGAAAACTGAAACAAACTACAATTGGAACAAACAAAAAAATCGATATTGAATCTAGTATGTCGAAACAACGTTCAAGCACAGATTACAGGTTGCAGCTCTATAAAATAAAGTAAGTATCATCTACAAACTGAAAAGTGGAGCGGGATTAGGTCTGACCCGGATACGTGCAAACTGAAAAGGCTTTCGCAAAAGAATAAGAACACTACAAAACCTGCACTTGATTAAGCATACTTTGAGAAAGAGCTTTTCGATAGCAGCAGTCTTTTCACACGATTTCTTGAGACATAATGTGTACAATATAGTAGAATATTCACAAAATATAAATAATATTTATACTGAAGGCAGTAGGTGCCGTCCATACGTGCATTAGGTCTGTACCTATCTGTATCTGTACCTATGCATTAGGTCTGTATCTGTATACATTACGAAAACATTGAACATCGGCTAATCCGGAAACACCCGAACGCGTCATCCACAGCTATGAATTACCGTACCTCTAATTGCATACTTTATTACGACACTTTATTACTTTATTGCATCAATGATGCGTTCGAGTGTTTCCGGATTAGCCGATGGCCAACGTTTTCGTAATATATCTGTACGTCCATATGCATCAAACTATAGATAGCAAATGAGTCAATGTGCAGACATATGACGATTGGATCGGATTTGAAATTTAGGAAAGGAAATCCTAAAAGAAATAGAACTGCAAAATCATTTTTGAAGATTTACTTTAGCGAGCAGTAGGAGTTGGGTTACTTGGGAATTTAGAACCAAAAAGTGGGGTAAAGAAAAATGCTCCAAACAGTAGGTATTGTTACAGTTGAACTACAAGTGGAAAGAAATTAAAAGTAAGAGAGGCTCATATCCAACAGATTCCAACGACGAGACACAGGCTGATGGTATGGTATGGACACTGGAAAAAATATTTTTTTCCCTGTATTTTATAACCTGCGCAATCGATGTCAAGGTTATGTTCAGGAAACAATCACTTAATGATTTAGATGCTTAAATTTTATGTTTCTACTGACTTGCTCATGTTCGCTATAAAGGTTATCATAAACTGACAAAGTCACACTCATATCCCGCTATCGCCATCAAGCTAAAATAGAACATGTATTTTCTGTGTTACTAAAATAAATGTAACTGCTGTTGGTATTAAAGGACAGGTCAGTTGAGGATGCTGACGTCAGTTGGTATCCTTGCAGCAAAGGTCGGTGGTTACGGCTTAGAATACTAACACAGTACAGAACTTGATACAGTGGATCCGACTTACGAGTACAATAACAAAGCAGGAAGTCTTGAGTAGAATGAAGCACCCATCATGCCAGTAACTTCGAATGAGGAGTCGTCGACACAACTGTTGTCGATTTAGTTATACACTAAGTTGTAACCGTCCTAGTTCCAGAATAGAAAAATATCCAGAGCATATGTATTCACCAATCAGCGCTGGACCCGCGTGATTAATTAAGGCCCGAAACCCATAGTGATTTATTAGGAAAAGCCTATGACCTGCAGTGGGACGTTAAAAAAGACTGAAAAAAGTATTGACTAGCGAAATCCAGGGACTTCTATAGTATATTGAGAAAAATAAAGTCTATATGTGTGGAAAGTAAATATTTGGAAAAAAATAGAAGAGCTTTTGCGCATTTTCGAGAATATATCGTTTGTATTTATAGGTATATGTTTTATTGGATTCGTTGAAAGTTTACACTTTCATAATTTTGAAACTACCCTGCGTAATACCTATTTATTTTCCTAAAAGCTTGTCCATTCTATATAAGTTGGCTGTACCAAAGTCGAAAAAGAGGGCAGTTGCCTTCGTAAGAGTAAATCCTGAGTGGGGACTAACATTATTCATATTAAATTATACAACAATAATCTTAGCAGCATGGAGAGTGCATTCTGCATCCCACAGCCGCTGGTCGCACTCGACTGGCCACGTTACCCCTCTCTCACAGAAGACTACCTTGAAATGTATTGCATTTCCCACTATATCGTATTTCCCGAATATTACGTACGTGTTTCGGTAGTGAGTGAGATATGCCAGAGCCCATTCCTATCCCATCCTTTCCCTCCCCACTTTCCCAATCCATTCCTTAATCTGCAAAGGTAGGCAGCGCATCTGGGGGCGTGCCAACGTTTGACATTCAATACTGATGTTGGCAGGTATCGCGGATGTCTATGGAGGACAGTATCCACTTACCATCAGGTGGACTGTATGTTCGTCTGCCGCCTTTTTCCATAAAAATATAATAAAATCATTAAGTTAATTGAAATTATAACAACCCATTACTGAGTAACTGAAGTAATAATTTGGAATCATTGTTACTCCTACTTCTTGTCAGTATTATTATTTAAAGGGCCGGTGATATAACTCTTCAAAATGCGAATCCCAACCAACAAAAGTAAACCTGAACAATTGTACCTTGTGCACATCTAATAAACGTACGTATTGTTTTGCCTCCGTATTAGGATTGTCTGGGACTAACAGAGGTAAAGTATAAATTATGTAACAGTCCTTCTAGCTTGTATTAGTGTTTGTAACTTAGGATTTATATCTAAGACTTATGAGCTCTTATACAAAGTTGTAATACAATTACGGTGACAAAACCTACCGAGTTTTCTCATTACAGTCTGTATTATTGAGAAATCTCATTATAGATAGAGATGTTGTACAGTCGATGGCACATCAATGAACTAAAATTCGTTTAATTTTAACTCATATTACTAAAGCGAGCAGCGAAAGAGCGCTACGAGCATTTCGGTCATTGACATGAGATCAGCCAAGACTGATCCTGCTCGTGGCGCGCGTTTTAGCCTATTAGAGTATCTGCTGATATAAGTTAATCTGTTGCCGATTGTAGGAGATTGTGGTCCAGTGGTAGGTTAGGATATATCGTGTGACAGTACCTTTCGTTAACAGGTTTTTTTTCACACCTTATACCAGAGGTTCTCAAATAGTAGATTGCTTTCGGACGGCCGATAGTGAGACTTTTTGAAGTCAAATGCAAAAATAAATGTAACAGTAGTACATTACCATCTTCATTAACGGGATCACGAAAAATAATAAAATAAAAATAATTGTAGGACATGCTGCATTCCCACAGCCGCTGGGCGCACTCGACTGGCCACGTTACCTCTCTCTCAAGGAAGACTACCTTGAAATGTACTGCATTTCCCACTTTATCGTATTTCTCTAATGTACGTACGTGTTTCGGTAGTGAGTGAGATATGCCAAAACCCATTCCCATTCCATCCTATCCTATCCGTCTCCATTTTTCCTACTCTTTCTCCCAATCCGTTCCTTAATCTGCAAAGCTTGGCAGCGCATCCGGAGGCGTGCCAACGTTTGTTATTATGGATTGATGTTGGCTTGTATCGCGGATATCTATGCATGACAGTATCCACTTACCATCAGGTAGACTGTATGCTAGTCTGCCGGCTTTTTCACGGGGGGGATTCAGGCTGTAATCCACCACGCGGGCCCAATGCGGATTAGTAGATCACATAGTCCAGATTTTTTTTCCTGGCGTATGCGCATTTCCTCACTGCCGACCAAATGTCAATTTAACAATGATATTATATATCATTGCAATTTAAAAAAAAATAGTATTTAACTAGATAATCAATGGTAGGTACGGGCCGAGAATTTGAACTCACAAGAAGACGAGTATAGATATACGCTTAGCCTACCACCGCTCTATTTATCACAGCTAATTAAATACATATGGCATCATTTCTTTTTTTGTATGGTTAGCAGCAACGAAAGGAACTAAAACCTAAAGCCTGTACAGTTAAAACATTTTTTCAATTAGTTAAATTAAAAAATACTTTAAGGTGTTATTTAATATCTATTATTAATTAGTTTATTTGTTTTATTATTTTATTTAATATAATTATTAGATTTAATTTATTGTTAAAAAATATTTAAGAAATCGGTCTACTTGCCAACAGTATTTTTTGAGCTATTGGATTAAAAAAATATCTGTGGCGAGTTTACACAATGTAAAAGAGGCTGTGACAAATACAGATATTACATTTAATGGTAATTTTTCACTGTGGCGGATGTTGAAAACATTTAATATTTTTTTCCACTGACACTAAACTTATGCTTGCGCTATTTCTACTTTTCTCTGTGCTTGATGATGCTGCTACTTATTATATTGACCTATGGGAACACCAACTTTATATACTTTTGCATCTCTAGACTCTTTGTATTCCGAAGCAATCGGTTAAAGTTTAAGTTACATAATCATATCCAAGTAGATTCCAATACGGTTTCGCGGTACGCCATTACGGTTCCAATACACACATAATTATTTCACTTCCTTAATTATTATTTATTTGTATCACAGTTTTGATTTTCTTAAACTTAAATCTAAATCTCTTAATAAGTGGTATCAAAAATACATGCGCACAGTCCCTGCCGGCGTAGACGACGAGGCCTTCAGCCAACACTTTAACCGGATATCGGCACGTCACACGTGCCTGGGCGCTTCTCACCTACTCGCGATCCCGCGATACCTTTCCAAAGCAATGCCCTAAGCCGAGGTTCGTTCGTTCCGCCGGTCTACCGCCGGGGGAGCCCTCAGGCTCGTTGCTACACATATTTTACTCCTGCTGAGCGCCTTCTGCGCTCGCCCTAAATTATCGCCTTTCTGCGTCCCTTGACTCTTGAAAGGCCATTAGGGCCACAAGAATTTAGCCGTTTCGAGTAAAAAACACATTCAACGAAGCGTTGAAAAACGTAAATAAGAAGAAAACTTAAGAAGTGATAATATTATACGTAGTTCTCATTACTTTTAGTCCATTATCACCATCAGCATCTTTATATCATCATGCAGACCACGGCATCAACTAAAACAGTTTAAAATATTTTCACGTAAAAAGCTACCATCCTGTGGGTAAGACCGGCTCATACTTTTGTATGATTGTTTATTTACCTGAGTGTATCCTAGACTAGATAGCATCCTTGACCTACATACGTCGCTTTTAGAGCTCGACCGTTCTTTTGACTTTCCTGTTTTCATTTAAGTTATTTAAACCGTGGTCCCGGAAGACTTTATTCTTCATATTGACCTGTATACTGTGTTAATTTAGGTTTCTTTATAGTCTTTATTGAACATCGATAATAATTTAGCGTTTTACGTACTTGTATTGGATTATCAATAATACTCAATTCATATTCATCCTTCTGCAGGGATCAAGCCTCTTACGAGAGCGTTTGGGATTACATAATCCACCCACCATGTGGGACTAATGCTGATTTGTGGCTGTTATATATGCCCAAGATTATTTATTGTCCATTTCTAAATCTCCAAAGGAAGGCATGGCATACCGAATTTCGTATCGTAGCCATTCCTGTGCCTTACAACAACAATTTAATCGCGTCGACTATTAATTTTCTGGATAATTTTATTACATTCATGATTTAGTCTTGAAGTATAAATATAAAAAACAATGCCAAAATCTAGGTATATATAACAGTTAAACGACATTGTTTATACGGCTTTATATCAGTCTCAAAATTAGATTTTCCTAGTGCTATTTCAGAGTGCTGTTTAACACGAAATTAATATTTTAATTATTCAGTTTAGCTCTGAATTTCCGCGGGGAGGTATTGTGACGACGGTAAATAAATTCAGTGAGAAATAAAAGCGAATATTGCTACTACAAAGAACAGTGAAGGATTTAAAATTTTAATATTTTCTGTGCCAAAGCGACATATTCGATGCAAATACATTGGCTTGTTTTTAAAAGGTTGATATTTATCAATTGAAAATTGTATCCTTCTTTAGTTGACTTTCATACCACAAATTCATGTAATGAATCTGTTTTAATGCAACTTTTTTTCGCACTCTACGAGTAGTTACCTTTATCTCACAAAATCTACCGTAAAACGTACATTTGCCACCCTATTCTATTCCCCATATGCACGTACGAGTTTCGGTAGTGAATAAAATATGCCAGAGCCCATTCCATCTCTTCCCATCCTATTTTATCCCCTCCTATCCCATCGAATTAAAAGTATAATGAAATAACAGTAACTTCTTATATTCTTGACTTCCCATCCCATCCTGGTTTTCTCAACCCTTTCTCCAAATCCATTCCTAAATCAGTTCCGTGTATCCACTCGTCTGTTAACTTCTATAGTAGCTTATGGTAGCTATGGAGCTAATTATAATATTCTTATTATACTCAAACACACACATTGATACAATACACTTATATAGATTTTCTTTACTAGTAGATACTACACAGTATTACTTATTCATGCTACTTTTACATTTGAAAAGGCAAAAATCATGCATGGAAATGTGTTCCATTGAAGGAGCTTCATATGAATGAATGTTTTGTATTCAATACACGGGTTTTAGTAAACATTATGTATGTAGGAAGTGGGACGATGTACTCTGCAGGACAGCTGATGAATTCATTCTTTAATTTTAGACAGACTGATCATTGTGTATGGGAAACTTTTCTCGAATATGCGCTCAACTCGAGCTACCCGAGATCCTTCCAAAAGTCGAGTAGTCTTCTGGGCTTGTCGCACCCTTCTGGTATCCCGGACCCTCGAAGGTACCCACGATACCCAAGGGGTGGGGTGATGCTCTTCTAAAGCTGGCTAAAAAAATGTGAAATTAAAAAGAATACTTTTTTATTATATTATATTAAAGAGCAGATGTTCAGAGCATGTTTCTATTTAAACAGAATCTTGTTAGGAAATCTAAACAGAAGTCAATAAATTCATATCGACAATATCGATTCCCTCAGATATAGTTCAAGATATTTTCAATAAACGGTATAAAAAACAAGTCACTTTACAACCAATATTTCATTATGAGAACAAGTTAAATTTATTTTGGCATTTGAATACTAAATACTTTGCCGAGTTCTTTTAATTTTCAGCCGCCTATTCACTAAAAGCAATTAATATTCGATCTAACTTTTAAGCCTCTATTAATTACAACTTTGAATGGAAGCCAAATTTGCCTCAGTATATATACAAATATGTATTTACTGTACCAAAATTTCACATATCTAAACTGAACAATTTATACCACTGAAAATTGCACCGAGGCAGGTAAAGCCTGCAACTGACAGATTCATTTTAATCCAATACATAGGTTGTAAGGCTCGAAATATTATTAGAATCCCATCTACTGTGAAATGCGAACTTAGTAGAACCATAGAGGATACATATAGTTAGAGTGGATGAGTTAACCACTAATATCCAGTGACGGCAGTAGCAGGCACATCCATAGCAACCCAAAAACCCGATCGTATCTCAAACCAACTACTCATATTGGTGCAAACAAAACCAACAGTATATTTTTCGATAGCAGTATATTTTCTTTTCTAACATTTTTCATTAGTATTATATTATATTTCCATAGCGTTATGCATATATATTTCTTTATATTATCTTTTGTAACTACTTAATGGGTTTGAGATCTGTTAAGCTGAGCTTTTGGGCTTTTATGGAAGTACTGACACTCCTAATACCGTATCCTGTAATTATTGTAAAATTTTCGTAAACTCACAACACAAGTATTCATTCAGTTATTCATATTGTGTAATGTCTAATTTACTTAGTTTTTCTTTTTTAATTTATACGCACAAAATATAATCATACATAATTTAATGTTACTTCGTGCCATATAATATAATCCATAGAGGTTTGTCTGCAGGTACACTGCATACACTGCAGGTTCGCGTACAACAAATATACATAAAATAAATTTAAATATAAGTGGGTATTCCACATCATTTATATTATATTTATATTGTACTAGGGTATTTGTTCATTTTTCGCTGTTCAATGTAAACAAACGCATTCCTTAGGCAGATTCAGATAAGGGCTGCTACATATTAGTTGGATTGTTGGAATTTGGATTGTTGTGACTAATTAGTGACTTATCTGTAAAAAATAATAATTTGTAGTAAATTGTAAAAATAATAATAAGAGGTTTCTTTCGCCTTTTTACAGGTCGGGGATCTGGGAAACAATTTGTGATCATAATGCATTTATAAGTTTATTAAGGAGGTACATTTTAGTTTTTTTGTATTTAGTATGTACATTCCGAGTTACATTTCTGGTTGTAAGTTTGTTCAGGACACGAATTTGGATTTCTTTTCGGTGATATTGTTCAGTCAGAAGTAGTAATTTTATTTTCTCCTGTATGGGTAGTATTTTACATTATTTGAAAATTACAATTTGATTCTCGCCGATTTGATTTTTAATTTTATGAGGTATCATAGTTTTTAGAATACGGATTTGTAGGTTGTATATTTTATCTATATTGGTCTTAAACGTACTACCATAACTTTTAATGTCATATGATATTAGAGACTCGGCAACATGTGCGGTGTACATGTTGAGGAGAATTGTATAAGAGACTTTGTTTTTAATAATACTGAATTTATTTTATATTTTAAATCGGGTCTGAACGCGTAAAATGAAGGTATTTGTTTACCGTACTCGACGAAAATCACCCGTGGTCGCAAACTACTGCTTCTATAAAACTGCTCGCATCTCCCATGCTGGACTACCGCCTCTTCAGTCAACTCGTGACCACGGCTGATGTAACCCGTGTCGAAACGTCGAGTAGGATTAAAAGGTAAACAAATACCTTCATTTTACGCGTTCAGACCCGATTTAGAATATAAAATGTGTAGAAAAAAAAAGTTATAACACTGAATTTAGTCAGAATCGGCCTCAATATGTTACAAGTCACCTCAACATGTACACCCCAATTAAGTCGGTTGTCTACCATCGGTCCTAGATATGTGTGATGGATAACACGTTCTATGTGATTTATATGGTGTACTGTATTAGAAATATTAGGTTTTTCACAATGAAGTGAACGTGCGTCATGGCCACTCTACCTACTTGTACCTTCCGTGAATGTAACATTGCCTTGAGAGGGCTGATTCAAGAGGTGCGTATAGAGGGTGTAGAGTACCTATTGACCCGTAGACGTAGTTAGTGGGCAAAGCATTTGATGTGCCGCAGGGGAAATTAGAGCTAGTGAGTCACTGATCCATTAGCTCTCTGATATTATGTCTGTACGTGCGAATTATTGTAGGCAATTACAATTACTCATCTTATTATAATAATTGATTACATTATAAATCTATAAAAGGGAAATAATTTAATGATCAGAAGAAATTCTGAAAGTGGCAGCAAATCAATGGCAGCAAATTTAAAAATAGGTTACGTTTAGGTTTTCTAGTCACAATAAAGACATCGCGTCGACTTTATGTTGACATTCTTAGTATTTAAAATTATTTATTTCATTTAATCCAAAATTGTTTATTGTTTGTTTTTTGCTGCTTGTTTCATTACAAGCATTTATAAAAATCCCAACACGAAAGTAGTGAAATCGCTTATATCTTCCTGAATATAAAAGGTCGAAAATACTGTAAGCCATTATTACTTCGATGACATCAATAGTTTTACTTTAATCATCAGCGCCCTAAGCTTGTAACAAATATTTATAGAAACAAAAACAATCCCAGTAAAATATTATTTCCAACAAAAAATTCAAATCAGATTGTCCTAGAGATCCGTTACAGAGATAGGAGCTACAAACAGACAGAAAATCATACGCATCATCGTAAATGTACCTACTCCCAATTTCCATTTTCATTCCATTCAATTTCTATCGTTTCCATATTTTTTGTTCTAATTCCGACTCCTCTAAGTCCCCAAAGTTATGTAGCGCATCTGTGAATGTACCGATCTTTCTTGGCTGATGTTGTAGCGGATATCCATGGGCAACAGTTTTTATTGATTATGTGGTGTACTGTGTGTATGCCGTGCCGTGTCGCCTATAGAATAGCACCACCCGATCTGTTCTCGTGGGTTTCGTAAAAGGCGTCTATTTTTTATTTTTTTATTTTTATTCTATTTTATCGGATAACACAAATCCATAGCAAGTGTTAGTATAATAAAATAATTAAAGAAAAAGACTTATAAAACTATGTTAGTGCTACGAATTAAAGTATATTAACTTAAAATGAATAAAGTGACCCTTCAGCTCGGATGTTAATCAAGTCTTACTTTAATTTATTAACATCCGAATGAAATGCATAGTAATAGGGGGGTCATATTTATCCGCTACTTACTCAGGATACTGTTTGAGTTGGCTCGCACTCTAAATAAAAGGGACGCGATTTTTTTTTACGCACGATAGCGTGTAAACTATCTGTACGCTCCTGCGCGAACATGCCCGAGGCGCTACAGAAACGAAGCAGCCCCATCAGCATCCTGAACTCATTGTTGTACTGGATACGCAGAGCGTTGAGTGATTTCCCTGTATAGCTGGTCCACAAGCTGACCGTATAGAAAGTGTGTCAGTAGGCCTTAAACAGTGTCACCTTCACTTCTTTGGTGCAACGGGCAAACCTGCTAGCCAGCATGTTAGCATGGTACACCTCACCGCCAACGCCCTGCGTTTCCTCTCAATGTCCACATGATCGTTAAAGTCGTCGGTTACATAATAACAATAATAATAAATTCAAATTCAAGGATCTTAACATTTTTTTTTATGCTAATTTATTTGTCAGCACATGTAGCATACAACAACCCTTCATGTACTGACAGTCGAACTTGTTCGAAAACATTTCCAGGATACCGTTGGCGCTGGCCCGGACCCTGCGCATCAGGGATGCACACCGTTTGCGCATGATGTGGGATAAGCGGTTACCACAAATCATGAGGAACTACCATCGCCTAAGAGTGGAATTCATTCCGCCAATCCACTTGGCCAGCGTGTCGTTTTAAGGCCATGTACCATTCCTCACGCACAATAAAATGTGCATGAAGAGGCCCATGTCCTGCAATGGGTACTGAAAGGGCAGGTTTGGACTGTCTGCTCGTTTGCTATCTTCTATCTAATAAAAATATTTACACTTTACATTCATTTTTATCAAGGTAAGTGCATTGAGGTAGAGGTAGGTAGGTAGTTCATAAAAGAGCGTTTCTCTGAGTCAAGAACGGAAATAAACGGTGTTATTATAAACAAGAATTTCAATTATTTATCTTTTTCAAAGCGCGAAGCAATTAAGTAATTACTGTAGAAATACTTGAAAGCACCTTACTGGTAACACTCTAAACTACCCCGTGACAATGGATCGTACTTATTAGAACGTGGGAACAATTTGAATCGACTTTTAATAAAACAATAGTGGAGAATTGTGAACAACAACCGCCGACCGGTGCTTTGTTTAGCAAAACGTTATTGCTACAGTTATTAGCTATAACGTTTTTGTAACTGTCGTTATACGCTAATGGGTTTTTATACAATTTCATAACAATGTATGTATTTACAATTCATACAACATATTTATGTACAATTCATAACATTATTTGTTTATGATGGCATATGTATATACCATATTAACATATGTATATACCATGGCATACCATATATGGCATATACCATATTAGGCCTTATAGAGCGTGCGAGTAAATTGATACGCTGACATGGCTGTGTAACATTCTAGTGCAGTGGTCGTCAAACTTTTCTCGTCAAGGGCCGATCCAGAAGACACCCCTAGCTGCATACATCCTTATCTTTAATAATAATACATATATAAAAATGAAACGAAGTCTGTTTGTTTGAAACTCTTTTACATTTCAACGAGTCGACGGAAGGATATAGACGACATTTTTTGCCATGTTATTCATGTATCATGCACACATGGATCATGTAACTCTCAGAAAAAATCAAAATTCAGCGAAAATGTAATCCTCATTATTGTACTAATTTCGATTATTTTGTAGTAAATAACTTGTAATTGTTACAGAAAACCTAATTCGATTGCTAAGCCTTCTCCTACTATCAAAGTCACAAAATCTAATTTAGTAATTTTAAGAGCTTAGATGATATTGTTTAATGACTTGGTTGATATCGATATCTAAATTCACATGTTAATTTGTACCGGTCTATAACGCCCCACTGGATGGCTTAGGCCTCTCTAGTAAATCAATAGGAATTTCGGGCCATAAGCTACCACGTGGGCCCAGTGCGGATTGGTACATGCACAGTATTTTTTTTCATTATCGTATTAACGATAATGAATTATTAACGCAATATTAACGGATGAATATTAACGCATTAGCGTTCCCCTGCACTGTCGAGCTAGTGATAACTAAAAATTCTTGCTTAAGTAGAAGCCCGAGGACGCCCGAGAATTCACGAAATCGCAAACGAGAGTAGACATTAGTTACCCTTCGGTGTTCACTGCTCAAAGCTATAACTATAGATGATTAAAAATTAGTCCCTCGCATCCTGGTTTCACCATGGGTTCCAGCTGAAAATCAACGCTGTGTGTCATTACAAGTACACAGCTAAAGCTGAGTTGGACACCCATTTAGGGCAGTCATGGGACACACAGACTTCGCTACTGTAAACATTTCATTTTTCTTTTCACTTTCTTAAAATTTCTCTGCTGTGTTCTGGTTAAATTTTAAATAAACTTCTTAGTTAACTTAGTTAGTCTTAGTTAGTTCTTAGTTCTTAGTTAATAGTTTAAACTCTGTATAGATCTAAACTATAACGTATAAAGTTTAAACTAATTCGAATTGTTTGTTATTCTATTCGAACACGCAACAAGCATTAAAAGTAACATAGAAGTCTCTGTAATCAACGTCGTAAATGTGTCCAAACTATCACTTGCTCACCACTCACGTACAGTACTCGTATGTTCACACGTTACCCCACGCGTCTTGGACAGAAACAATAACACGGCATAGTAATAATGGTAAAGTAGGGAAACTTTACAGAAATGTTTGCATCTGTGTAATAGACATACGTACTCGTACACCGGATGCTATGCCTACCTTTGGAGATTTATTAATAGATTTAGAGCAAGTGTTGGGAAATAGGGAGAGATAAGATAGGATAAGATGGAATGGGAACAGGCTCACTCACTCACTACCAAAACACGTGCGTACATTGAGGGAATAGGGTAAAATGTGAAATACAATACATTTTACTGTAGTCTTCTGTGAGAGAGTGGCAAATAGGCCAGTCGAGGGGGCCTCCAAAAATATAACTATTATAGTCGCTATAATTCATGTTAGTGGAATATAGTGTTGTTATATATGCTATAATGATACTCGTATAATATTGCGTTCGTTATGAAGAAGTGATCAAAAATATATATGTAGACGCTCGCCTACCCCAATTGGCTTTTGGATTCAACCTCAAGCAACGCATTTGTGTGCGTTCGGAATCGCGCAAGAAGTTTCTCTACTCTTGTATACATACCTATAATGTTCCGATAACAACTCCTTTGAACTTTCTAACGAAATATTTAACACTGCGCGAGCGTCGAATTCTAATTAACCCTTTGGCTAGGAACAATGGAGGTTTCAACCTTTAATTTTGGTGTTGCTACGTGTTTTTTTTTAATTTCATTGTATTCTTGTACTTCGACCATAGGAGTGAATACAATCGTATGTTCGTTTTGTTGATAGTGAAATTATGATCGAAAAGGTTATATAGATCAATAGATATAGGTACAAGTGCAATTGCAGATGTCAACTTTCTATACCAGCCTATAATGTCCCAATGTAGTAAGGCACATGCCTTCCACCCGACTCCAGTATTGAATGGTGCATACACTTGACCTATTTTTTAAAATAAAATAATCATATTTTTTTCGGAGATTGTTTGGCAATGACAATGGCAACTGCCGAGAGTGATAACAAGTGATTCTTAAGTAGTTCAGTGGTTCGGGCCGAAAATTGTGGAACAAACTGCCTACTGTGGTCTTTCCACTTATATACGTTAGGACGTTATTCAAGAAGGCTGTAAATGGGATACAATGTCGGCAGTACGTCCGCATCCCCTTGCTGCTGCAGGTGTCCATGGGTGCCGCCACTCATGTCTTGTCATCTCATGGGCAGTCCGCCCGTCTTAAATCTCTTATACAAAAAGGAAAAACATTCATGAAGGTATTTGTATATTCCCATGTCGATTGTTATCAAAAAAGGCCAAACAGAAGGATGTTATCTTCTAATTTTGAGTACGAGTGTGGCAATAAAATACCATTTATAGAATTGTTAAAATTTAAATCTCAAAGTTAAATATTAAAGCTAATATTAATATTAACAAAAATATCCCGTTCTTTGAATTCGGATAGTAAAGATACTATGGGAAGTCAAAGAACGGGGTATTTCTAGCCCAAAATAAATAATAAATTCCAATGGCCGAGGGCTATGTAAATGAAATCTTTAGTATTGACCTTTACACAAACAGGCTATTTTCACACGTAATATCGAAGTTCTAAAAATGATAAGGGACGAAATTGACACTTCCCTTCATGTTACGGAAATTGAATATCGGATTTTTGTTGGCACATAGCGAAATTAAAAATAAATATGTATGTTTATACATAAAATACGTAAACACTAATAAAATACTACCGTAAATCACAGATTTAGATCTTCGCTGTCCAAGATAATGATACGTAAATGATTATAATATTTCAATGACTTCTATAGAATAAACAAGTAATTGTACAATAATATTTATGACCTTTATAAAAAAACTGATAAACCATATAAAAGTTGATTTAAATAATATATTCAAATATAAATCGAGCTTCCATTATTATTTATAGAGACGTTAAAAAATTATTCTGATAGTCAACATCACAATCTTAACTTAATATAAGTTAAGATAAGATTTATTTATAGCATTGTTTAGAATTTTAGATTTATTGTTTTTTTTAGACTTACCTACGCCACTGGTTCAGCTCACACGTTTTTATAAAGACACTTTTCTCGATCCTCAAATTAGTCCTAGTCATGTTTTATATGACCTTATATTGTCTGCATAGAGATTAATTTCGAACTACCCGATCTAAATGTAGAACATGGAGACATGATTTTAGAAAGATTTATCTCGGCAGTGGAGGCGTCATTGTTTTTGGTCCTGTGCAGCATCTTGCCAGCAGATTATTTATAGCTCCCACAAATCCTTCCGAATGAAGGAAGAAATTAAATAATTTTAAAAGTTAATAAGTTAAGAAAAATTAAACATATTTATAAAATAATATGTTTAAAACTTAGGTATGATATATAAAATTACGTGATCAATACGATCACGTAATTTTATCATCACCTGCGCCCAACTAATTTCTTACTACCTACGTATTTACGTATTAACCAACGTACGACGTTAACCTCGTTAACTAATTAATAATTAATTTCGTTAATTATTTAACCTCGTATTTATTTATTTCTTTGTAACAATATCGAGTTTTTGAGTAAATTCGTACGAATAATTTGGAAAAATTAAAAAAGATATGTAACCAATGCAACCAGTCTTTTCAGTATCTACTGCTGGACATGGGCCCACACTATCATGCACATTGTCGTGAGGAATGTATTGCCTTAAAACGCCACGTGGCCAAGCGGGTTGGCGAGTCCACCCCTTAGAGGTGGTGTAGTTCGTCAGCGCTTGTGGTAGCGGTTTTGTTATCCCTTATTTGCCTTTTACGTCACCCGCGAGAAGAGATGGGGTGGTGCTATTCTAAGGCGGGCCGACTGACTCCACACGGCACAAAAAAAAATATATTGCAAAAAGTATCGTAAAAATTTCTTGTCATTAAACTCAAAAACAGAATTTCAGGCTTCGGAAAATATTGGGACACATCCTGCACACAAATGATATGTTGTAGGAGTCCTTCAAGTTCTATAAGAATGTTTTAAAATTTTGGCTCCAATCATTATTAATATTGTACTAATATTAAAATGAAGTGGGGTGATAATGAAAACGGTATTACTGTAATTGCATATTACACAACACAAACCATATTACACAAAGTAGGCATGAGCCAAATGCAATTTTTAAAACTCTCCATCCGCTTGATATTAACGGAATGTTTGTGTAATATATTATGCGTGGGTACATTGATACGTCCTATGTTTGTGACAGAAAAAGGTCTGACCGTCCACGCACTATTCGTACTAAACAGACCATTGAAGCTGTGAAAGACATAATCCGAAGACATCCCGCCCGTAAGCAACAGACTTTGTCTAGAGAGATGAATATAGCACCCAGAACAGTGTCACGAAATTTAAAGATGATTTAGGACTTGCTGCTTGTAAAAGACATTTTATAAGCATTTAATTTCTTAACTGATAATTTAAAGAAAAATAGAATTGACAAATCAAAACAACTTCTTCTGTGATACGCAAAGAGGACTCACAGACAAATCTTATTTATGGACGAGAAATTGTTCACCATTGAGGAACATTTAAACAAGCAGAATGATCAATTGATCAATAGGATGCAACGTGGCCATTATCAGTGGTGGTTTCAGTGGTGGTTTGCTGGCTTGTTTGCGATCAAAGAGTGACCGAACCATATTTTTGTGAAAAGGGTAAATATTAAAACGTCGGCTCGAGCGTATCAAGATTCGATTCTTGAGAAGGTCGTAAAGCCTCTTAACGACACCCTATTCCATTACCAAGAATGGTCCCAGTAAGACTCAGCACTAGGTCATAAGCTCAACACAGGCGTGGCTAGAAAAGAATATTCCCGACTTCAATAGGGCTGAAGACTGGCCGTCATCTAGTCCCGATCGTAATCCACTCGATTATGATTTATAGTCTGTTTTAGAGAGCATGGCGTGCTCTAAACGTCATGATAATAATATTGAATCTCTAGAACATTCCATAAGGGTGGCAGTTGTCAATTTTCCCATGGAAGGCTTCCATGGAACACGGTACGTGTTTTTATCGAAAACTGGCCATAACGTTTGAAAGATTGTAAAAAAGCAAATGGTGACCATTTCGAATAAACGTTGTATTTTTAAAATGCTTACCTATTTGTTTCTAAAATAACACAAATTCTTCTAATAAAATGATAATGTTAAAATAAAAATATCAATGTTATCTTTGTAACAATATTTATGGCTCTACTATGGCTCTATTTATGGCTCGTATTTACTATATTTTATACGTTCCAATTCAGCCCAACCCAGAGTTTTTTGTGGGATGTTCGAAAAATTCTCTCGGATATAAAAATACAATTAGAAGTAAAGTATACTTCGCAATTTTTCTTTCAAAATGTCACCCCTGTATAATTTATTACGCTGCTGCATTAGGGAGCTGACAAGCGAAGATGGATACAGCTGTGTTGCTGGCAATCTTCCAGCTTTTTTCCAAATCAAATTAACGAAAGATCTATGGGCCCTTTCTTATTGTATCGACATGATATCATGACATTAAAGCGAATTAACATACGGTGTCGATACGTCGGCGATCGTCACCGTCGTCGTCATCGTCCTCGGCCCATCCTAGACGACCCCGACGACCCAATTACTGCTGCCAATGCGTACACTACACTACACTCACAGGCTACACATATACACCATCCCCGCTGGCGAAGACGAGGACGTCCACCTCGCTACACCGTGAACACACACCAGCCTTCAGCCAACACTTTTACCAGGCATCGGCACGTGCCTGTGCGCTTCTCACCGACTCGTGTTCCCGCGGTACCCTCCCAAAGCAACGTCCTAAGCCGAAGTCCGTTCCTACCGCCGGTCTACCAGCAGGGGCGCCCACAGACTCGTTACTGCACACACTTTTTTGACTTTTGAAAGGCCATTAGGGCCACAAGAATTTAGGCATTCCGACAAAAAAGAAAAAAAACGGTCAGCGATCAACGACAAGGTCGTTTGCACCGTCTGCTGACGAGCGTTCGCATGATTACATTTTTTTTGTGGTCATAAGCGAGTTACTGAACTGAACTCTGAATGAATTCGGTTTGTTCTACAAAGTTATATTTGCGGTTAGCGCTACCTAACCGCTTATTAAATAAGTTGATAATGAGCTGCAAAGGAGTTTGTATTTGTGCGATCGCCCAACTGGTCGATACGTTAGGTCGCGTGATTGTATTGCTGGTTGCCTAGACGCAGAACTACGCAATCTATCGCAACCGATTATTAAAACCTTAGAGGAGTCAGCTGTATGTATCGTATGTAATATGTCAACATTTCAAAAATGACTGCCGTGAGCGGCAGCTGACTGTCAAATCGACTAGACCAGTAGTAAAGTCGAATTACATAGCTGGACGACACCGTGCGACGTCTAGGCGACACCGTGAGTCCTACGCCTGACTGGTGACGACTAACAGAAACATCATAACGTATGTTTTGGTGTTACCTCCCGCTAATGTAAAAGCCTTACATATGTTTATAAAATATTAGCAGCAACGAAAGCCGCACGGTTAAGTTGAAATCACCCTCACACCGTTGTTGGTTTATAAAAAAAAGGACAATATTTAAATTCCCAACAACATTTCGACCTAAAATGTTTGCTCACCCGAATTAAAAAAACCTAACTCAATTTTTTTTTCCAAGTTAAAAATCCAGAAAATGTATGAATAAATTCAGGAGCGAACTTAAAATTTCATCCAATAACGTGAGCCAATCCAAGGGGCTGGATTGTAGAGCAGTCGGGAGATCGCAAAAATCTCCTTTCAACCGCCCATTTCAATAGGCACTTAACAGACTCGTTCATGCGGCCGTATCTTCTCATACCTTCGTATATTCTCATAACTATTCAGTTGCTACCTCTATTTTTGATGTTACGAAAATTAAGATTGAGAAAAAAATAATGTTTAGATATAGGTGATAACTTGATAATAGTTAATTGATTAAATAGGTAGTTAGTTAATTACGAGATTGGAAATGGCTATATGCCAATAATATTCTGGACGAAATTGCTTTAAATTTTTTTGTGAAGGATTCTAGAAAGACCGGTCACTGTGTTACAAAAATTATGAAGAGGATAGATAATCAATAGAATGTATGTAAGCAATGCCTTCTTTGAATACTAGGTACAACTTATGGTTCCTCTGTTGCCTTCAAAAACAATCAGACTGAAATGACAATATACGGTATTTACATATACTGTTTAATATATCGGCCAATGGAATACAAACTAATTTGGAGTTCATTATTCAAGATGCGATTATGTAGCGCCAATGGCATATATAATTAGTATATAACGTTGTAGAAAAAAACAATTTATTTGATTAGAACAACGAAAATGAAGTTTAAAATCGCCTTAATAAGTAGTTTATGAACGCAAAAAAGGTTTGTTATCATACGAAAGCTCGGTTCGTTAGGTAATGCTTTAGAAAAACCAATTTCTGGCTGTAGGACTGTATTCGGCATTTTTCGAATATCAAAAAAACACTATTCGCGAATACAAATACGACTGCGAATAATTTGCGTCACTATTCGCAAATACGAATAATACCTATTTATAAAATTGGTAAGATTTTTTAGTTCAATTAGTAATTTTTTTTTTCAGTTCAGTTTAAAGTAACGTACCGGATTTTCAAATAAACATTGATTATTAAAGTATTTTTTCTCTTTATAGAAATCCTGTTTACCGACTACTACAAACTTACTGACTCTACTCTAGTGTTCGAGTATTCGTTTAAAAAATGGCGAATGCGAGTATTCGCCAAAACGAATATTCGGAACATCGCTAGACTACTCATGAGGTAATAAATTACCCGTGTTTAGTGCACAGATGTGCGATTAGTGTGGTTTCATTAGCGACATGTTTCTATAAAATTCTTCTATTTATTTTCCCAATCGATGTACCCTCTTTTTATCTCGCGTAAGCAGACAGTTGTCGTATCTTAAAACTTGCTAATTTTGTTTTTCTTGCCCTCTTCAGCTGAATTGTGATCACAATCACAGTCTACTTCATTCTTGAAAATACAAGCAATTCTCTCATTGTTTACTTTGAACCATGTCAGAGTTGTGCGCCAAAATTTCGTCTTTTAGTTTAACAAATTTCCATTTCCTTTGTTGTATCTTTTATTAATCTAGCCGAAACAGAGGTAAATAGTGCACACTGAAAAGTTTCCAAGGAACTAAGATTCCTTGTAAAGTTTCAAAGATTTATTATGCACGACAGAGTTCGCAAACATTTAAAAAGTTTTATTAGAGCTTTATATTTTTTACACTATATATGCTATATTATATTTATGTTTTTATTTAAAACAATAATTATTTTGTCCTAGAAATTATGATAAAAATCAATTCATAAGCCTAATAACAAGCGTATATAAATTTGTAGTTGCATTGTTATATTAGTTGTATATTTTATTAGTTACTAATATTATTTTCAAAAATAAGATGAATTCGTGAGTCTAATAATTTATTACTTGCCAATATAAAATATTAGAAATTAATGCAAAGCGTGACTCTGACATAAAGGAAATCTAGTCTTACCTCTCTACAATATAAGCAAAAGTTCTCAATAGTTTGAAGTTGTTATTCGAGAATGTTCTGCCGGGTTTACCCCTCCTTACGCTTCCTTTCGTCCTTCAGATGTTCCCAAGATTTTGTGATCCATTTGTGCGATGTACGTTTCTGTACTTTTATAGAGGGAAATAATATTATCTATTTGGGCTCGAAGCCGACCATGTAATAAACTTTATAGAAGGGATAAATGGCTTAATAGCCACGTTTCCAGACTGCGTAAAAGTGGATTTAAATCAAAATGTACGTTGTTTAATAAGGTTATAAAAGTGATATAATGCTCAAAATGAGTCTGGCACATAATATAATGCCTTAATGCAGAAAAGTAAATGCGTATTTGATCTAAGTTTTATTGACAAATTTATTTATTAGGTAGTCGTATGTTTGCGGCATTTTCATAAAATAATAGAGACTTTTCCGAAATTACATAAATATTTATTGAACGGAATATTGTCCATTTAATCTTATCCGATTGCTATAATATTTTTGGGGTTTCTAAGCAAAAAACTGATTTAAATGGTTTATACAGGCTTCTTTTAAATGTAATTTTACTCCATTTGGAGAATTTTGTAAAGAACGTAATAAATGATAATCTGAAGGTGCTATGTCTGAACTATATGGAGGATGCATTAAAACTTCCCCCACCTTGGTCCATCAATTTCTGTTTAGTCATCAAAGATGTATGTGGTCGAGCATTGTCGTTATTACCTTATTATTGTCGTTGTTAACTACACCTTTTCTATTCATTAATTCTGGGAGTTTTTCTTCAAGTGCTTGTTTAAATTTTACTAATTGCTGACAGTAGACATCAGAATTAATCGTTTGACCATGTGGCAAAAGCTCGTAATACACAATGCCTTTCCAGTCTCACTGTATGGTGAGACATGTTATATGTATACATAACATGACTTTGTTCGGAGGCAGGCCTAGCTTTGGAACTATTTGTGATGGGCTTACCTCGCTTAGACCAAGATCGTATTCGTACATTGTTATCGTAGGCCATCCACTTCTCATCGCCCGTTACCAATCTATTCAGAAATGGATCGATTTCATTTCGTTTTTTCGATATGATCTCTTGCATCGATTTCTTGCATATGAAAATTCTATTCACCAAGTTTCTGTCATTTAAATCATGCGGCACCCAAACATCTAACTTTTTTACAAAATTCAGTTTTTGCAGGTGATCCAAAACTGTTGAGTGGTGAATGCTAAGTTGTTCTGCAATTTGATGACTGCTTATGTGTCGATCTGCAGCAATTTTGTCAATGATAAATAACATCAACATTTACTTTAATAGGACGACCACAGCGACAAACATCATTCACATCAAAATTACCAGATCTGAATCGACAGAACCGTTTTTTGCAGTAATTTTAGATAAAGCACCTTCTCCGTAACCACCACAAATCTCTTTTCGAGCACCGTTGTCACAAAAAAAATGTAAAACAATGTAATTTTCTCCTTATTACGATTCCTCCTAATTCTCCTAATTCCTAACTTCCATTTTAAAATTGATAAAAAATATTAAAAGAAAACATTTAACTTGTAATTTCAATTTGCCGCCATTACAAAACGTCCAACGGTATATCACTTTCCCGCCAGTGATCAGTGTTGCCAGAAATGTAACAGTTTACAAAAAAAAACATAGTGAAAAACGAGTATAAATGTGTTAAATATCAAATTAAATGGGTAAAGTGTTACCTGAGTAAAGTCTAGTGTTACATGGGTAAATTAATGGGTAATTAAAGTGTGCCAAAAAATCATCATGTACCAATACACTTGAGTTGTACCTCAAATGATAGCTTTTATTTCATGGATCTTTTAACGGTAATGCAAACTGTGATTGAACCACGATAATAAATCTTTCATTTGTTTATAATCTGTTACATATTTTTTAGTAAAAAATCCTATCGATTTGGCAGTTATCATTGTTTATAATAATTGTGATACATCATAACGAATACTAACTTTATGTTTGTTGGTGGGTTGGAACGAAATCCATACATTTTCTCCCACCGTACTTTAGCAATATCTCGACTAAAGGTATCAACCGATTGAATCCAAACACTAAAACGCAATGCGCATTTTTTAAGGGACTGAAATACTATTGGATCGAAAAATAGTTTGGGTCTATATTTCAGTTAAGTTCGAAGATAAGCACAGCTCGGTTTAGTAGTTCCAAAATTGCAATTTTTTAACAAAATTCAGCATCTACATATACAAACAATATTTATTTCGTTAGATGGAACTCATGAGACTCATGAAGCTCTACGGGTTTTGTCTAAATTTTTTTTTCTAAAATATACGGAAAATCGCGAAGTCTACCTTCAAACTGACACCTGCCATTGTATTTTCTTCTTCTTCATATATGACAATGGTGCAATTAGCACATTCTGCCAGTGTCAAGTTTTCTTTGTAATAAACAATTTCAAAGTCTAAAACGTATCTTGTCAATGTCTCAGTCTCGTCAAAGTAAGTCAGAAGTCGCTCAGTAAAGCGGTAGGTTTACTGAGGACAGAAGAGTACTACTCCTTGAAAACACACGAATAGCGCGGTTCCACGCTTTTATTTGATTATCACAAACACCATGCACAAAAAACATTGAAGTTTAATAAACTATCACTATTAAACCACAAAACACCAAATACGCAATTTTTACATTAATCAAGCAAAAATTGAATTTCACTTCTAAAGTTCCCGCCACAAAATCCCTGCCATGTTTCTTTGGCTTCGATGTCGCACGGAGCCACTGATATTATCACATAAGTCAGAGTTCTAAAAAGTTTTTAAAACTCTATATCTGTTAAACCTAGACCTGTTCTGTTAGATAACCTAGATCTGTCTGGTAGACCTAGGTCTGTTACTTAGACTTTTGTTACTTATTAATTTCTAACTCATAAAAATTTGGATAAGTTTCCTTAATCGGCTTATTACATGGCAATAAATAATAAAGGCATTATCGATTGAAACGAAATTGCATCCACATTGATATGTAAAAAGCGATCGCTAGTTATATGTGTTGCTTGACGTGCGATCCACTTCCATCTTTAGAATATTTATTAATTCGACCTTAACCTTGAATACAATTAAATAATAACCGGCCAATAGGCGCATCCTATCAATTCATTGATTGTTGCCATTAGACTAACAAAATAAATTTCATTACCATTTCCCGAGGCGTATTTACAGTTTATTGTTCAACTTCGGTAATTTACATTGATGATGTTCGATTTATTTCAGAGCTTAACTTAACTTTGTAAAGATTTTTTGTAAACTGCAATGATAATATAATACTTGCCTGTATTTTTTATTTATTATTCGTACTTAGGCGTCTCCAAAGGCCCGTCATCACGCACGATTTTCAGC
Source organism: Sesia apiformis (assembly GCA_914767545.1). Taxonomy (NCBI): domain Eukaryota; kingdom Metazoa; phylum Arthropoda; class Insecta; order Lepidoptera; family Sesiidae; genus Sesia; species Sesia apiformis. The sequence continues at coordinate 10,541,638 of OU611963.1, read as the reverse complement.
TCCAGCCACTACCTTGACTTCCTTCTTGTCTCCTGTCCCCTTGGAACGATGGCATCCTACTACTACCTTTGTAGAAACCTATATCCAGCATTTAGAGACAAAAGCTTTTGAAAAGGTATTTTAACTACATTCATATTATATTACAAAAAGAAACACTGAGTTCGTCTTTTTGTTTTTATATCAAAAAAGTCTCAAAGTGCTAGAGCGATTTTCAAAATTTGAAAAAGAAACAGCATTGTGTTACTCTTATAGAGGCGAACTGACTGCAGCGCTTCTTGCTGGAAGGACTTGAAGTGAGATCATGGAATTATTCTTTCTTTCGAGAATTAAGTCAGAACATATTCTGTTCTCATTCTCGTTACTATACAGTGTATATATAGTCGTGCAACATAATGATGGCTCTACCGAAAGAACGGCCGTTGGCAAATACCGGCGATATAGAACCGAATAATGTCATCGGCAAACCTCAAAATTGACTCGACATCTTTGCAGTCCAGACCCTAAATGCATATTCTCATTGTAAACAATTTCGAAAATACGGTATAACATCTCGCCTCTCATCCGTCGAGGGACGTGAGTAGGTTGAGAGCGTTGAGAGTAGCGTTGAGAGGCTAAACTACCCAGCAAACTTAAAGAAATTTGGCGTTGGTGGCTGGATGGAAATATAACTTTGTCGTATGTGATGATTGACATTGGGGGTGAGGCCTATAGAGGCCTAACGTAATAAATAAAAACGAGCCTAAATAAAACGAGCCTAAATAAAACGAGAAATATTAAACCGCGTAACGCGTTATTTTAATATTTCTCGTTTTATTTTTTCCTGTGAAGTTGATGTTTTCATGGTTATTCGATAGACAGCGATAGATCAACCAGACACAAAACTGACTGCCCTTATATAGTTCTAATGGCAAATCTTGGAGCGCGTTCTATTCTACGGGTACATTGTCACCTATCGGCGACTTTTAGAACTAACACAGAACATTTTAAGGTGTGGCTGTTAACATTTGTTATTAATAATTTGCCGTACTTATTTCTACATTAATTAAACTTAACTCAATGCATTGGATCTTATACTATTTATATATAAGAAAATCACATAATCAATACAATTCACGTATCTAATCTGCATACTCTCAATAACGTCGTCGTTAGTCCCTTACAACTCTGATCTAAGGTTTTCTTTAGGCACTACAAATCAGTGACCGAACATTAGTACGACTTTGCGATCGTATAACGGGTCGTCAGCCCGTCTCATACAACTTTGTAAAATAATATTTAGGGCCCAATTGTAAACGTAAGACCATTTAACTTAAGTGGAAGTTTTATACCTCTTGCATATTACATAAAAATAAATGTGAAAGGATACAAGGGTAAGGGATAGTAAACCCTTTCTGAAACTCAAGACATGTTACTTGAAGTGTAAAAACAAAAGTGAAAAGGTAACGTAGAAATGTTACATTAACAATATTTTATTACGTCTACGGTTACAAGATAGTCTAAAGCGTAGGGGTGTAATGTACCTAGCACATTACTCACCTAGCGCATTACTCAACAAAGTAACATTCCTAAAGGTCGTTATTAGTCGATCATTATTAATTGACATTCATTACCTAATTGAAGTGAAACCAATAAATATGTTGTTAATTGTCGCTAAACTGAAAGTTGTATTGTAATAACGCAAATGACGTATTTTCCTAATGGTATTTTGTATGTATATAAGAACACGGAAATCTAATATTACTCACTTAATATTTCACATTCAACATCTAACGTTGTAAGATACATTATTATAAATAAATTGTGTAAAGCAACTTGTGATTTTACTTCTACTGGTGGAGGCACATCACATTTCTGGCGCAGTCGCGGTAGGATTCGTTTCTACGACCAACTACAGGGTCAACGAGTCCAGAACCTATAATTCGAAGTTCTTCGGGTCGTCACCAGCCACTAACGGGCCATTTTGGAGACATCTGGGGAAGAAAAGTGTCAGCATCGCCGCAAGAAGGACAAGTAAGCTCTACTATACAATTTATATATGTATCCCGACATAAAAGATTTAAAGGAAAACTCTAAATTAGAAGAAAAAACTAACTCAACAAAAATGTCAATCTCTCTCGAAATAGCAGAGAGAATGTTAATCAAATTCGATGGACAAAAGAGTAAACTTTTCGAATTTATCGATAACAGCGACAAGGCTATGAAACTTGTCAAACCAGAACTTAAAGATACATTATTTGCGATCATTGAAACACGCATTACGGATAAGGCTAGAGCTATAGTCAGGAACAGGGAATTCCTAAACTGGGAATCTTTAAAACAACATCTCCTCGACGCGTATTCAGAAAGAAGAACGCTAGGACAATGGCAATTAGAACTAAATTCTTGTCGTCAAATAAATAAAGAATCAGTAATGTGTTTCGCTAACAGAGTTGAATCGTGTTATATTAAAGTCATTAATGCTTTAGATATTAGGTTGGACAAAATAAGCAGGGAAGCCTGTGTAAATCTAATAAAAAATGAAGCTTTGAGTGTATTTATTAATGGGTTGAATAAGGAGCTGGCAATATTAGTTAAATCACAACGGCCAGATTCTCTTGAATCCGCTATAGGTATCGCTCTTACTGAAGAACAACAATTAAAAAGTAAAATCGAAACCGCTAAATTCCAGAATAATAGCAATTATAGTAGTCAAATATTTCACACTAATATGTTTTGTAAATATTGCAAAAAAAACAACCATTCAATTGAAAATTGTTATAAGCTTAAAAATAAAAATTCTTATAAAATATACACAAAAGAAGACCATAATAACTATAAAAAGACGTTTTCAAATAATTTTAATAAAAAATATTCTTCCAGTAAACAACAGCCGGACAGAGGTAATTTAAACTCGAAAAACCCTCAGCAACCGGCTGGGTCTGGGGGAAAAATCAATTTAATAACAGCCGGGTCTATGCTTTAAATATTAACGCAGTTACTACCTTTATTACTTTAAAATTACGCCAAACTAACGAACCGATTAACCTCTTGATCGATACAGGTGCTAATATTTCTCTGATAAAAGTAGACAAACTAAAATATGAAACTCCGGTACACATCGATCATACGCTTTTTTTAAAAGGAATTGATAACGTTGACACGCACACTAGAACGCTTGGTTATTCTTACTTGGATATAGAATTACCTGACAAATCTTATAATACTTTAATGCATATAGTTAGAAAAGATTTCCCTATTAATTTCGATGGTATATTAGGCAATGACATTTTAAAAGGTTTCAATGCTACCATCGACTTTGAAAGTAATCTTTTGCTATTTGATGGTCACGTTATACCCTTAGAACACATAGAAACGTCAAACGAACCTCCTGAAAAGAGTAATTCGGCCTTCGGGGCCACTCAAACTCAGTGTAGCGACGTCCGATACAAAGAAGTGGTTAAAACATCACTTATCCCAAAAACGCCCGCATTAAAGGCACCCGTGCCAGAGACACTCGTGTCCAAAAATTCTTTTAATGAGAATAATTTTATTAAAAGTTCTAATGATATTTCCATTAAGGAATTATTTTGTAAAATTCCCATTGAGGATTCTATAACTCCCGTTGAGGATTCTAAATATTTAAATCATCTTGATATTCCCACCAAGGATTCTGTTGAAAATTGTAGAAGTTCTATAGGTTCAAAACCTAGTGTCCTTAATGAAAACATTTTGCTAAAGCCACGTTGTGAACAAATTGTTATTTTTCATATAAAAAATTTTGATTCCGATGTAGGAATTATTAACAAAAAGGAGATAAAAAGTGGCGTATTCATTGCGGATAGCCTTGTCAAGATATCCAATGGTAAAATAATAACTTCCATCTTAAATAATAATGATAACGAAGTTCATTTGAATAATACTGAATTAGATATCGAAAAATTGGACGAAAGTTTTAAAAATAAATTAAATACTTGTACCATACATACGGTCACCAAGGAAAATTATGATTCAAATCGAATCAAAATAATAAAGTCCAAATTACGTACTTCACATTTAAATATTGAAGAAAAAGAATCTTTAGAAAGAATTTGCATAGATTTTAATCATATATTTTATGTAGAAGGAGATAATTTAAGCAGTTGTGATGCTCTTTATCATTATATTCCTACTAAGGAAGATTGTCCACCAATAAATGTAAAATCTTACCGTTATCCTCAAATACACAAAGAGGAAGTTGAAAAACAAATTAATAAAATGTTACAACAGAAAATTATAGAGCCGTCAACATCTCCTTGGAATTCGCCAGTTTGGGTGGTTCCAAAGAAAATAGACGCCTCAGGCGAAAAGAAATGGCGATTAGTTATTGATTACAGAAAGCTTAACGAAGTAACTGTTGGTGATAGTTATCCTCTACCCAACATTACTGATATTCTCGAACAGTTAGGACATTCGAAATATTTTACCACACTAGATTTAACTTCTGGGTTCCACCAAATTAAGATGGCCCCAGAAGATGCATCTAAAACAGCTTTTTCAGTACCTTCAGGTCACTATCAGTATCTTAGGATGCCATTCGGGTTAAAAAATGCACCCGCAACCTTTCAAAGACTAATGAACAGTGTCTTAGCAGGTATTCAAAATTATAGATGTTTTGTCTATCTAGATGATATAATTATACACGCTGATTCACTAAAACAACATAACGAGAGATTAATTGAAGTTTTTGAAAGACTAGACAAATTTAAACTCAAGATTCAACTTGATAAATGCGAGTTTATGCATAAACAAGTTTTATATTTAGGACACTTAATAACTAATGAAGGCATCAAACCAGATCCAAAGAAAGTTGAAGTAATTAATAATTACCCAATGCCTAAAAACCAAAGGGATATAAAAGGTTTCCTTGGATTTGTTGGATATTATAGAAGATTTATTAAAGATTTTGCACAAATCGCTAGACCACTTACAATGTTATTAAAGAAAGATGTGGAATTTAAATGGACTAGTAGTCAACAAGAATCTTTCGAGAAATTAAAAAATACATTAATGTCTAAACCAATTTTACAATATCCTGATTTTACTCAAGAATTTGTTTTAACAACCGATGCTAGCGGATATGCTATCGGTTCTGTTTTATCTCAAGGTTATCCACCTAATGACTTACCGGTCGCTTACGCTAGTAGAACTCTGAATCATGCTGAATCAAATTATTCAACAACAGAGAGAGAACTTCTAGCAATTGTGTGGAGTGTTAAACACTTTCGACCTTATCTTTATGGTAGAAAATTTAAAATCTACACCGATCACAGACCATTAACTTGGCTTTTTAATGCCAAAGATCCAAGCTCACGTTTGGTTAGATGGAGACTTTTATTAGAAGATTTTGATTTCGAAATAATCTATAAAGAAGGTAGATTAAATAACGCTGCCGATGCTCTAAGCAGAATAAATAATATTAATCCTGTTACGGAAACATACTCAAAATTTTTAAACGACTTTAACAAAAAGATCATCTTGAATAATAATATAGAAGAAACAAATGACAGTTTAACAAACTCTCTTAATGGTAATATCTGCATTCCAATACCATGTGACTTAGAGTATACTGAAACCTATCAAAAGGAATTAGTAACTAAATTTAATCATTTAAAGGAAATAAAACCAAAAAATTTAGATATTAACGATATAATTATAAAACAAGAAAATGACAGTTATATATACTACATGTGCAATAAACAGCAATACTGGGACAAAATGAATTATGAAGATTTATTTAAATGTCTCATAAAAGTGAAGGATCACTTACTCCAAAATAAAGGGGGAGAGTGTGAGTTAAAAATCCCAAAATTTGAAGACAAATATGATAAACTAAATTGGCCAAAAATAAGATGTATGCTAAGATACATATTTAGAAATACAAAAATTAAAATAATAATTTATTTATCTTAATCTAAAACTTAACCCAAATATTGATGAAATTCCTAAAATTCTTGAAGAAAATCATTCTAATCCAGTCGGAGGGCACTCTGGTTTCCATAAAACCTACAAAAGAATAAAAGAATTATACAAATGGCCCAACATGAAAAGTGATATAAAGAAATTTATTAAATCCTGTGTATCATGTCAGAAAAATAAACTAGTAAGAAAGAAAAATAAAATTCCAATGGAACTAACAACTACGTCTTCTTATCCTTTCGAAAGAGTTGCATTAGATATCGTAGGTCCTTTGCCACTCACCGAAAATGGAAATAAATATATATTGACCTTGCAGGATGACCTTACCAAATTTTCACAAGCCTATGTTATTCCAAATCATGAGGCTCTTACAATTGCAAAAATATTTGTATCTCAATTTATTTGTAAATTCGGAATACCAACGTCTATTTTAACAGACCAAGGTCCGGATTTTACCTCGTCTCTTTTAAAAAATGTTGCTAAACTCTTTAAAATTAAACAATTACAATGTTCTGCATATCATCCACAGAGTAACGGAGCATTAGAAAGATCTCATCTAACTTTAGCAGACTACTTAAAACATTACATTAATGATAAACAAACAGACTGGGATAATTGGATAGATTTTGCCATGTTTTCTTACAATACATCTATTCATACTTCAACAAATTTTATGCCTTTTGAACTTATATTCGGTTGTAAACCTAACCTTCCATCCAGTTTAACATGCAAACCAGAATTTAAATACACTTATGACGATTATGTCGATGAATTAAAAATGAAACTTCAAAAAAGTCATGAAATAGCTAAAGAGAATATTTTAAAATCTAAAAATAAAAATAAACAATATTATGATAAAGTAATTAAAGAAGTTAGCTTTAACGTAGGAGACAGAGTATATTTACAAAATGATTCTAAAATTAAAGGTAAAAGTAAGAAATTAAGTCCTAATTATGAGGGACCTTATGAAGTCGTAAAAATTAATTCAAGATGTAACACAACCATTAAAGTTAAAAACAAAACTAAAGTTGTCCATAACAATAAACTTAAATTAGCATATTAAATTGTTACAGAATGATTCGGGCGCTGCTCATCATACTGTATTATGCAACTATCTCAGAAGGTAGAAATGTCAATAGTGACGTCGAGATATATCCCTTAACAAAGGCTAATGCCGGGATCTTCTTCGATTCCATCGGTAAAAGTTTATATTATGAAAGTAATTGGAGATTAGTGACAAAAATTGATATTAGCGACTTTGATAATAAAATTGGTATGATCGAAAATGTATACGTTCAAACAAGTCATTTATGTAAAGAAAAGTTTTTTAAAACATTTTCAGTTTGCAAATCTTCTATGAAACTTATTGAGAAATTAATACCATCTCTAAAACATAGAGAGGAAGCTTTAAAAGACCTTATTGATCACCAAAGACAAAAACGTGGTTGGTTCAATGGAATAGGAGCAGTTTTTAAAACCGTTTTTGGTACTTTAGATGCCGATGATGCACAATATTATGAAAATGCAATTGAATCCACACAAAAGGATAAAACTGAGTTTTTAAAGATATTAAAACAACAGACACAAGTTGTTCAAAGTACTATAATAAATTTTAATGCTTCTATCACTAATTATGAAAAGAATTTAGCGATTTTTAATAGTAACATTAAGAAATTAGACAACTTCACTAAAACGACTAACGAGGCTGTTTTTGCTATTGAACAACAACAAGTCATGGAGGAACACTTATCATTACTAATTTTATTAATTAATGAAGTAGATAAGGAATTCTCAAGCGTAATAAATGCAGTTCTCTTTGCTAAAACAGGATTGCTGCATCCAGGAATAATATCTCCTAGAATTTTTCTTGAAGAATTAGAGAAAATTATACCTCATTTACCGACAAATACTAAATTTCCTGTCGAATTACAATTAAACGAAATGCACAAGCTCGAAACTGTGTTAAAAATTAATGCATTTGTGTATAATAACAAATTGATTTTTGTTATTTTGATTCCATTAGTATTTAATGAAAAATTTGACACTTATAAACTCATAAGTTTGCCCGTACATAAAAATGATGATTACTATTCTTTTATACTTCCTGAGGAAAACACTCAATTCTTATCTATATCTGAAAATAGAATGTACTATATTAGTATGTCAGACTTAGATCTTTGCCAAGACCTTTCTGAAACTTTAAAATTGTGTTTAAACAAGGGAGTAATCTTTTCAACACATGCGCGACCTTCATGTGAGGTAGGAATTCTGTTAAACCATTTAGATAATGCTAATATTTGTAACATACGTGTTACACGAGTTCTTAGTGAAATGTTCTTTAAATTAAATTCATATAATCAATGGCTTTTCGTTTCACCTAAACCAACTGTAGCAACGGTCAAATGTGAGAACTCTCATCCTAAAGACATTACACTTGTAGGAAATGGAATTTTAAATTCCAATAAAAACTGCAAAATATTCACAGCAAGTATGGTCATAACCACATACGATAATAACAATGAAAACACTATAGATATTTCAGTATTTCCTACGTTCGATATAAACGATTGCATAAAAACTAAAGAGTTCAACTTAACTAAAATAAACTTGGTTCCTTTAGAAAGCTATAAATTGGATCACGAATCATTAAAACTCACAAGTCATAAATTAGATGAAATTGAAACTCTAACAGAAAATTTTGAAAAGACAAACACATTATATAACAGGATAATAGGAAATGGAATATTCGCATATATTTTAATATCAATATTAAAATTAACAATAATTTATATTTTAGTCCGGAATGGTTGGACACTTCTAAAATATTTATGGAGAAATTACATTCGTAATGATCGCGATCGTTCGTGTTGTTCAAAGATAACTAATTGCATCACTTTCAATGTAAGAAGCGGTCATGATTATAACAGTACACCATCCGCTCCAGAAGATGTCGAACTTCAACCCATTAATGAACCTCCAAATGTTATTACACCTAGGCGAAGTGTCAGATTAGCTAGTAAACTAAAAACATAATATGTACTTGTATGAAATGTAAATTTGTGGATACTCTTGTAAAAGTCAATAAATCAATGTTTTGTAATTTACATTAGTATATTTGTATTTCCCTGTATGTTGTAAATCAAGTAAAATATGATATAATTTGAATTAAGGATTTATCATTTTTTATAATTGTTTATATATGATAGTCGTAAGATGATTAATATAATGTACTCATACTAGACCATAGTTAAGAATAATCCATAAATGTAATAATATATGTAAATTGATGATTATGTTATGATTAAGTATTACCCTAAAAATTGTTTGGAAATTGAATTTGTATCTGATTACCCATCATAAGGTAAATTGTAATTATTATTGTAGTTTAGAATTACGTGTTATGAATTCTGTGTTCTTGTACGATTCACTATGTGAAAAAAAAAAAAAAAGAATATTTGAAATGTTCACTACAATTCTGTAAAATAATTTGAAAAATTATTTTCCCTAGGGGGAAGGTGTAATGTACCTAGCACATTACTCACCTAGCGCATTACTCAACAAAGTAACATTCCTAAAGGTCGTTATTAGTCGATCATTATTAATTGACATTCATTACCTAATTGAAGTGAAACCAATAAATATGTTGTTAATTGTCGCTAAACTGAAAGTTGTATTGTAATAACGCAAATGACGTATTTTCCTAATGGTATTTTGTATGTATATAAGAACACGGAAATCTAATATTACTCACTTAATATTTCACATTCAACATCTAACGTTGTAAGATACATTATTATAAATAAATTGTGTAAAGCAACTTGTGATTTTACTTCTACTGGTGGAGGCACATCACAGGGGTACATACTCGTACATAGTTTCGCTTGGTAGCGCCATTAACGCTGTGTGAACACTTTCGACCTATACAATACAATCCTTTCGAGAAACTTATTCGAGCTGTAATTGGATTTATTCGAGACCAATAGAGTCGCAGTACTAATAGTAGACGTTAGAAGTACGAGTATGTGTGACTGTTTGATTCCCATGGAGACTTTATAATTTTTTGCTGGATGTCCTAAACGTTAACCAGGCACAGGTTACAAAAATATCAAGTTTCATTAAAATCCGTCAAATGGTTTTTGCACAATGTGCGTTCAGACAGATGACAAGCATTAAGAAAAATAGTTTTTTGCGCTCTGTATCACGAGTACTTTACCACTGTAAAGACTTTTTCAAAGAAGTCGTTTAAAAAAGTTAAGAGAAAAGTTAAAAGACAAATTACGAATATCTTTGAAAAAGGTTAATTTAAAAATATAAACCAACCAGTGTTGACAATCAACAATATATATATATATATATATATATATATATATATATAATGGACATAAGCTATAATTTTGCCAAAGTCGATTTGAAGGTTTAATGAATATTGTGAATGATACAAGAGTCCAAGACAAAAATTTTAACTTCATAAATTTTTGGAATATAATATAGGAGTAATTTAATAGCGAACGGGTTATATTACATATTAATTAATTATTGTTTCAACCAGATGGAATCGACTGTAGTCATGAAGTAACAACGACCCATAGAGTACATACCCAATAGAGACGAAATGCTACTCATTTTGTTTGAAAATATTTCCGTCAAATCACCGCGGTGACAACTGCGCTCTGATTGGTCGACCCAAGGTCAAACATAAACTCTAGTGTTGGGCACGCAAATATCGATATCGAAAGAAATTGTTTAGTGGGACGGCATGGTAAATAACACTCTCTTGTTTTTTTTATAGAGATACAATGTATACGTAAATATTTAAATTAAATGAATAAAATAATTAAAATAGCATTATTCCAACTATTAAATACTACCCAACAAGAGTGAACAAAATTGATAGTTTACGGAATACAGAGCACATGGAAAATTTAGATGATAGGAAAACTTCCTAAATAGTTGTATTTAATTAAATAACGTTGTAAAGATAAAACAACATTTTAATAGGTACTTATCATTTAATAAAACAATTTAAATCGGTATAATGGTAATTATTATATATTGGGTTACTGGTTTTTAAAATGAATTAATTTCGTGTAAATTCTTCTTACAGCTTGTTTCTCATTATATTGCCTCCTTTTGCTAAGGAATGCTAGCCTTGTATCTATATATTTTTTCATTACGCTTTTAGCCAAATCAATTAAATGGTCTGTCTCTTCTGCGTAGTATTAGTGGTACTGATATTCGGGAAAAAATAATTCTCCTACAAAGCGACTGACAGTCTTGTGGACTAAGAAGTCGCTTGTATATTTTCTTTTGTCCTTGTCGCTTGTATTCTTTTGTCAAAAATTTTTTTATATAATTGGCCAGATCGACGGCAGATTTTTTGCACACTAACCGAAGGATATATTAAGCCACCCTTATCTCTGTAATAAATTAGATTTCTCTTGTTTTCTGACAAACATACCAACGCTTCTATACAGGTGCCACATTTAATGCATTTAACTAGTTCGCTACACACATATCCTGCTATGTATTCTATTACATTTTCTGAAAACTGCGAAAGCTCGACAGTTTCCATCAAAATATTAACATCGTTTTGGTTTTCGTATTACTTTTTTATTCTAGAAAGTAAACGATGACCTCAAACGTTCAGGTGTCGATATTGTCAAATAACGTCACCTACTTATTTCTAAAATCATATCTACACTACTGCCTACACGTTATTTCAATTACGAAGTCCCTTTTGACACTTTTAACATTCGCTGAGAACGTAACTCTCCACGTTTCATATAAATTGAATAAATAAACAGTCTCTGTTTATGGCAGTAAATCACCATTTGATGAAATCTCAATCAATCCCAAATAATAAACAATTCATTCTCAAACACAACCAACCTTTTTTTTTTCAAGATATCGTGCTCAAAATAAATAAAACTAAAATTAAATTACTATTTTACCGCAAGCCCGCGTTTACGTACTATGGTATATTTTTTACTTTTAAACATAGTGACGTGACTCAAAGAATCGGAAAACGGAAGCGATTTTATAGTTTAATCGGTAACTCACTCGCGAATCGAAAAGACCTGGTTCCGGGTCTTTACGCGAGTGTGTCTATGTCTTCGTGTCCACCTCGTGTTCACGATCCACCATTTTGTTTATCTGTTTAGTACGAGTGCAGAAGCTTTGTATACGTTACGTGTGTTCAGTTTGGTTGATTTTTTAATGAGTTTTGTTATATTTTTGTTAAATAGTTGTTGTTAGTTGTTACTGTCTGTAATTTCTTTGTTGTTATTAAGTTGTTATTTCTTATTTCTTTATTCATTAAGTTTATTCGTAAGTTATTTCTTTGGTTTTGTTTATTTTTATAAACACTGCAATGGCCGAGACCACTAAAAGAACCGTCTTGCGCAGTCAAGCACGTGACTTTGTGGTACGCCTACAAGAATACTTTGAACGGGAGTTTCAGAATGGTAGTCCACTCTTGCCACTTTCACAAGTGACTAACCGAGTAGCTGAAGCTCTCGGTAGCAGTAGAAAAGCTGTTTCCCGGATAAGCAAGGAAAAGCATGGGAAAGATAAGACGGAAGACAATAAATTAAAATCGCCACTTAAAAAAAAGTAAGAACGTCTATAATTAGTCACAAAACGACAATTTTGATACCGACGCCATAAGAAATCACATTTACGGCTACTAACGCAGGAATGAATTGCCAATGCTCGACAAATTGTCGAATACTTTAAGAGAATCCGGACTGTTTAGTGGCAGTAGAACTTCTTTGTGGAGGGTTATAAAGAAAATAGGATTTGCATACAAAAAATGTGGCAAAAGGCGGATTATGATGGAACGCGGAGACATAACATCCGCGATCGTGGACATCGATAACTTTATAGATAAACTTCAAATTATAATTAATACAGCAGATTCCACAGACGAAGATGAGTACGGCGACGATGGAGATAATGAAGTAACGCTTTCGAATAGCGATGACTAATAAATCATTTGCTGATAAAATGTCATACTGTATCTAATTAAAATTAAAAACTTGATTAAAAAGGTTTTGTCTTTTATTTTAACCCCAAACCCCATGCTAATCTTTAATAGTTTAGATTCTGTCATCTCGATTTAAATTTGTTCGTAATAGTAATCGAAAATCGATGTCGTTAGACAATGGTACTTCACTAGTACCCTACTATTTGACATATGTCAAAAGGGACTTCGTAATTGAAATAACGTATAATAGACCGTATTTTTCGATCAAGATCTGATATACTTAAAAAAATCGATAAACATAATATGTCCAGCACTACGACGTTAGATCGACAATGGACATTAAAAATAAGTGCAAAGTTATTTATTTAAATAAAATGTAATAAATATACCTACTTTACTCGTAAATATCGAAACATAATTTCATTTTCTTAGTCCAACACTAGTAACAAGTTCGTAGAAATAGAAAGAGATAATGCAACGAGGTTGTAACTAGGTAAAAACAAGACGCATAGATACTTGTCAATTGTTTCATTTTGACGTGACCAGTTTAGCTTGAGCCGTGATAAAATGGATGTGAATTGAAAAATTCTATATTTGTTGTTACTTACCGATGAAATGTGATGCCGTCTGTTTTAGAGTTCGATGTTTTACTATTTTTACCACACCAACGAATCGAACAGGAAGACATTTTAACAGTATACAGAGAAATTTAAAAATTTAAATCTCGTGTTTTATAATTATACAGAGACGTACACACAGGTCACTTTCTGGTGCCATACTATTTTGGTGCATGTGAGAGTTGATATTTATTATAGGTAAATCACTGATCAGTTACGGAATTGGATGGCCAGTATTACCGCTCTATAGGGTATAATACTCTATGCAACGACCGGTGCAACCTGGTTCAAAGGTAAAGATAAATGAAACATGTAAAAAATAGCATTTAACTTATTTTCTATTTAAATATGTCAGCAAATCGAAAAGATCTAGAAATGTAGATCTAAAAATCTAATATTTCTACAAAACGAAGGTTGAAGTAAGCAGCACAAAGACAGAAATAGCAAAACATTCGTAAGCAACTATTACCTACGCTGCTTCTATCCGTTCAATGTATCGAAACGTACCCAACCTTTTTTTGCATGGCTGTTCAGGGGGTGGCTTTGCATTGTCATTTCGTTTCGAAAATGTGTTACGTTTTAGTTTTTTTTTCTATGAGTTCTACAACGCGCTAACAAAGTTTTCGGATTTTGGGGTATATTTAGAAATTTTTTGGTGATTGTTGTCAGAGGTCCGTTTCTACGCGGGAAGTGCGGGTCGCTAGCTGGTCTAGTGCCTGATCGCACAAATCATTTGGAATGAAGGGAAGTACTTTATAAAATACTTCCCTTGACATCAGAAGGCATGTGCTGATTGATGAGGAAAGTGGAGTGCTTGGCATTCAACACCACCGACGTAGAAGATTTGACCTCTCTTTTGATCCGAAAATCAAAATTGTAACATCTAGATATATTATCACAACTCATATTATACGTTATTTTGTGAATATTATGTCGTGCAGGCGTTTTCATATTTGATGATTTTTGTTGCAGAAAGATAAATAGTATTAATGTACACGAGTAAATATTGCAAAAATCTACAAAGACATTCGCCGTCCTGATGCAGAGCGCTCATAATATTTCACAGGAGAGCGGCTTGATTGAGTCGCTTTAAGCTCGGACTGATTTCAATGAAAGTGAAATCAATTTTTTTTTCATTTTTTTTATTGCACATTTTATTATAAAAGGCGAGCTTAATGCCTTAAGGCATTCTTCTACCAGCTTTGGGCGAAACGGAAAGATACATTGGGAGGTGCGATTAGAGGTATAAATATATAACTTAATCGACAAACAGAATAATAATATTTAGACATATATTTATCCAGTTTTTATTAATTTTCGGAGACTCACTATAATTAATTATTTATTTTTTACTTATCTTCCTTAATATATTTTAATATATACTACTAACACTAGTTATAAATTTATGTGTAAGTATAATTATTGCTTACTTAATTCTATATATATATATATAAACATTAGTCTGAATAAATAAAGATAATTATTTATTATCTTCTCCCGAAGACCCCACGACGCGCGCGACGACGAGTTCGGTTTCTTCGGGCCGCGCACTTAAAGTGAACAATAAACCAGCTTCAACAAAAGATTAAATTATAATAGACATATTGTAATCTCTATTTACAACGATACCTAAGCCAAAATCGCACAAAAATTACAGAAGAACCTTTTTTGTACTAATGTCAACGCTGGATAATTTTTATTCTAATGTACGGCTACTGTCCTATAAAAAGAACTTACTCTATTTTCTTTGTCTGTACTTATTCATATCAAACAATTATGTATTATTTAGCGTATATACCTGTATATTTAGGTAATATGATTATGTCGGTACTAAATTATTGTAGTAACTTTGAAAGGTCATGTTACTTTAGCAAAGTTGGTGTCGAGTTGAACTGTCATTTGGTTTATTATTCCACTTGGGCACACTTCTGCGTTACATTACGTTGTAACAATGTTTTGTTACATTTTCAAATGTGATTTTATGTATATATATATATATATATATATATATATATATATATTAGTTTCTATAATTAAGTATGCTTTAATTTGGAATGTATGCATAATTAATGAGACCATCAATTTATTGTTTCTCAAAATATTTTCCGTGACCGTCAATACACTTTTTCATAGGAATAAACCAATTTCCATAACATTTATTCCACTCCACCGTGTTGACCTCGGAAACATGTTATTCATACTCTTCGACAATCTTTTCTGGCGATGAAAATCGTTGACCGCGTAAATGGTTCTTAATTTTTTGGAAACAAGAAAAAGTTACAAGGTTGCCAATCCGGAACTGTATAGAGGGTGGCTCATGTGTTCTACGTTTTTCGCCTTCAAAAATTCGTGTATTTGTTTGGCCGTGTGGGAACCGGCATTGTCATGGTGCAAGATTAGGTGGCGTTTACGGTTGTTTTTACGGAGTTCGTCAATAACTTACGGTAAGCAAATGGTCGTATACCAATCAGCATTCACGGTACGACGATTCTCCAAAGCAACAGTAGCCACGTGTCCAGTTTTTTAAAAAAAAGAAGCGTTAATTTGCTTAGTGGCACTGCACATGCGCCACTTTGATGGGGTTCTGCTCCTCTTGAATTACCCAAATGGTAGATTGCTTCTTTGTTTCGGAGTCGTAGCTATAAATTGTAGCTATATTTCATCACCTGTTACTATGTTCCACACCAAATTTGACGCTCATTCGTTGAATCTGGTAAGCATGGCATTGCACCAAGTGACGCGTTCCGTTTTTTGAGCCTCAGTCAAATTGTGTGGGATCCATCGCGAACACAGCTTTCTCACAACCAAATGTTTGTGTAAGATTGATGTATCTGACTCATGCATGTGCCTAAGGATGACCGAATCTCATGGTAGGTCACATGCCTGTCTGTTTCGATCATATGACGCACAGCATCGATGTTTTTGTTGTTGACAGCGGTAGACGGGCGACCTTTACGAAATTTGTCACTGGGATTGACACAACCGCGCTTGAATTCTGCAAACCAGCTATAAATTGTTGTCTTGCTTGGTGCTCCATCGCCAAAAGCAGTTTGAAGCCAATCTAGGCTCTGCTGAGCTATTAAATTACACTTAAAATCGTAGAAAATCATAAAGCGAAAATTTTCACGAGTAAATCCATCGTAACGCACTTTTTAAAATGACACCACTATGATAAAAACAAATGACTGTTAGATGAAACAAACTTTATTTTACAGCCAAAGAGTTCCATTTTCAAATATTGTAAATACTGTTTAAATATTGTTTATGTAAGTGGCCAGTTCCCAAAATTTTCAGTGTGACCTATGTATATAAAATAGTCATTTTAATCCGAAAAAAATCTAATCGATCATTTAGGTACATTTTTCTGTTCCAAAATCCATTTACTGTGTCAGAGATTGAGTGCAAGGAATACATACAAAACTTTTGTATGTTCATACATTTAAATTCAATTTATATTTTTAATAATTTCATTAACCGCGTCTGTAAGACTTACAATGATGCATGTTCTCATCTAAACCCTTTTTGTTTTTCTCTTAATGTATGTATAGAAAGCACGATCAGAATGTACGTAACACCAAATAATACCTGGTTTGTTGTATAACATTGGTTTGATTCAATTCTTTTTTTATTTATTACTATCGGTGCCAACGACTTCGTTTGCTTGAACTTGAAAGTGATTTCCGTGGGAATTTTATAATGGATCTGGATAAGACTCGAAACTCCCTTAATGTTAACTCGGTACATAAGCGAAAACTACGAGTATGTCATGTTTCATTAGAATCCGTCCAGTTGTTATTGCGTGATGCGCGATCAGAGTTAAGACAGACAGACAAGATAGGCAAAAATCGTAAAAATGGTTGTGTTCGGCTCTGTATCGTTCGTATAGTACACGCATACACACAGCTCCGTTTCGATTTTATTATATGTACCAATGTACCCTTAGATCAAATCAAAAGGAGGAAGATACGTTATGTTACCGCGCGTAGTCCTAGAAAACCGAGTCCAATGGACTGGCTTCGTTTAGTCACCGATAGAACAGCGACTTGCTTACACGTGATACGCTCACACAGTTTTGTGGTGGAAAATACATTTAAAAATGCCTTCCTGTGCATTTATTCAATGCACAAATCACTCAAAGAGCAAAAACAAGACACATGGAATCACTTTTCACGCGTTAGTACACCGAAAAATATAATTAGTAAAAGTTTTTTATAATTATTAGTTTACATACGGCCATTAATGAGTGAGCGCGATAAAACGATACGAAACTTGTGTGAGCAACACGTTTAGCTTGTCTCGGTCTTGCTACTGTCCAAGCTCATCGCTCTATCTCTGTCTTTCTCTTTCATACAACGTGACTTCAATTATAGCTGGACGAGTTTGTGTGCATGTAGTTGTGCATTCGAGCCTTTTTTTTGAGTTGACTCAATGTAAGAACGTATCGTATCTTCCCCATTTGATTTGATCTATGTATGTACCATAGATAAAATTGTAAATATGTGGTATTGGCATATCTGTGAATTGCCGTAAAGTCTCAATCTCTATTCCTCATTCCTCAATCTCTATTTATTATTTTGTGGACTAATATGATCTAAATCTGACAAATATTTCGAGGTTCACATTTAGTTATTATAAACGAGGTGTATTATAAATAGTTTGCTAACTAGCTTCCTATCCTCTGTTAAACTACTCGTATTATGACTTTTAGTAAAAACAAAAGTTCCAACATTTATATCGTGACATAATTTTGTCCAGAGAAGTAATTAAATGAACGGCAAAAAATACTGAAGGAACAGCAAATCGATGGTAGTAAACTTAAAGGTGAGTTAGGTTCTCTGGTGACAATAAGGATATAGGAGTACCGCGTAGCGGTAACAAAACAAATAGGTTGTTTGGTAGATCATGATTTGCTGCTTTATTAAAAACAAGCCGGATTTTTTGGTGGGAACTCCAGAAGTGAAATCGAGTTCTCGTATGATTATTATTGTAAATATTGTATATTATAGGCGTTTTGTGGTTTAATAGTGATAGTTTATTAAACTGAAAACTGTTTTTCGTGCGTGGTGTTTGTGATAATTAAATAAAAGCGCGAGACTGCGTTTTTCCTGTGTTTCGTGTGATTTTCATTACTTCGACGGGACTGACCATTGACAGGATTTGTTTTTGACTTTGAAATTGTTTATTACGAAGAAAATTTAACACCGGCAGAATGTATTATTTCCACTATATGAAGAAAAAAAATACAAGCCTTTTATTCAGGTTTAGTGGGAATTTTTATATCTATTGCCATTTACATGATATATATTAAGCATTTATAAATTTTACACGAAATAGCTAACATTATTTACTAACGCAGATTTACGAGTATCACCAATATACGAGTATGTGAGGAAAATATACGGTAAATGATAAGATAATTACTTAATCATTTATCATCGTGCTAGTATCAATCATCTCTACCCTATTGCTCTACCTCTTCTTGATCAAATAGTAAATAATACTAAAAAAAACATAAAAATATAAGTGTATTGTACATCCTAAGACCTAATACACAAAGCCGGACTGTAACCGAAACATACCGTAATTGTTACTGCATATGTAAAAGCATTGCCAAACACAGGTGACTCTCTACTGTAGACACTACGCAACATCAAAGCGATATTTTAATATAATTCATTTTATATATTCACGTTAGTAACGACTTCGTACACATTCAGACTTAATTATAGCTGAATAATAATCTAATCATGCTGTGTACACCTAGCTTAAAAATCCCACGAAAATAATAGAAATTAAATAGTGTACATTAATTAATATCTACATGTTAATCAAGCTATTCAAATCGGGTGATTAAATGTTAAAATAATGGACAAGAGACGATAGAATAATGGACTCAAAATAAAGAATTTGGATAATACATATATTTTTTTTACAAGAAAAATCTTATGATGAAAAGAAAACCAATCAACATCAGGTTATTTTTAGTAGTACGTTGTAAATGAATAATATAAAGGTCTACATAATCACTTTGAAAACGCTTTCGAAATTCGTTTTCTCGTTATAACGTCGTATTGAATTAAATTTGTGAGTTCCAGGAAGGAAAACGTTGATGACGCAAGGCATTAATCTTTTGGAACTCTCATTCCTACTTTTCTTGGTATTTTGTGATTAATTTTCTAGTAGGCTTATAATGTTTTGTAACAGCCTATAATGTCCTACTGAAGGGCACAGGCTTCCCCTTGTAAATCACTGGACCTTAATCCACCACGCGGGCCCAGTGCGGATCGGTGGATCACGTGCTCCAAATCTTTTTTTTTATTTCAGGAGCATGCGGGTTTGCTCACGATGTTTCCCTCACCGTCGAGCTATAGTGTCATTTTATTTTAATAAATATTTAAGTAGAACCTCAGTGATACGGGCCGAGTATTTCAAAATAAAATATAGCCTATATTAGACACGAATAATGTAGCTTCCTAGAATTTTTGAAATCGGTTCCGTAGTTCCAGAGATTACCCCCAACATACCCACAAACACACATTCTTACCTCTTTATTATATTAGTATAGATCTACTCTTAGTCTAGGTGTGACATTATTTAAACAAAGTGACCTTATTGTCATTTCTAATTTCCTGAAATATTCTGATTTTAATGAAGTCTTTAAATATACATGTTTTTTATTATTTTATCTCATAATTAAGTTACTAGAGCATGTTGCTTTTTAAACAGAATCTTGAAACAACGAAACTTAAAGTTGAATGTCTTAAAACCGAAGTCAATACCGACAATAATATTCCTTTGTTCAGATAGTCACAATCTGTATGTGATTGAGTGCTTGTTTATAATCAGTAGAATATTTATGTTGACATCTCGTATTCTTTTTTTTACTTGTGTGACATGAATATATCAATAATACAAAAGTTACACAAAATGCGTTCGAAACAAATTCGTCAATATAAAAGGAAAAGGAGCAAGCTAAAAAAATATGCTGAAAGTATATAAAGAGCAAGGGATATACTTTGGGGAAATCATGGATAATGTTCTTACCTAAAACATCCCTAACGTAAACTAAAGAAAGGAAAGAATTTTACTATTCCCTCACTAACGCTACCTGTATTTACTAGGTATTATTGTAATTTTATTAACTCTTCGCGTGGTCTGGTCAACAATTGAACCAAGTCATGCCTGGTGGGGTCTAATATACACCAATAAGATAAGATGCCCCCCTCCCCCTCACCCCTATTTTTCTGTGTTATGTTTCTATCTTGCGATATTAAATTAAGATCTAATAAATTGAATAAAACATAAAATAAATTGAAATATGACATTTATCGAAATATTTACGGGAAAATTGCAATAAACTTGCAATTATTGGAAACTTGCAATAATTAGGGACTTTTAAAAAAAAAAGTCCCATATACGACACAATATTTCAATAACAAGGTATCTACAATTAGATCACTCGGCTGGCTCGCAAGCTGGTTTTCTTTACCTAGATAATAATTACGAATTTGATCACCTAAGCCAGAATAAGTTAACTTTGAGATGAATAATAAGAGCCCCTTAAGAGTTTTTTTCTCTAAGAGTTTTTTAACACAATTTTAAGAGCCCCTCTATTACATGATAGAATTCGTCACCACTATCTCGCGAACACAATTTTCTACTTCACCGTCACTGATATTCAACAGCTCTCTCCCTATAAGATCCCCGAGCCAGGACACTATTGCAATTAAATAGAAAGAAGGTTCACATTAATTATTACGAATGTTTTAATGTTTATAGTAATAAATAAAGAAAATACAAAACTTAAAGTTACCAATAATTAATGAGAGTACGACTTCTGCCTGGTCCCTACCATTTGTTATACTCCACGTGACTCTATACCAGTTTATACTCGACTATAACGGGCGTCGGACTAATGTAAACCCGCGAATCGATCCTAGTGACATTTATCTCCAGCTACTGAGAAATGTAGTTTTGACATTTAAGTGTACATAAAGATTTAGCAATTTTAAAATGATATACCCCACCAGGCGTGCGAAAGGTAGTGCTTATTATAAAGGTATCAAAGGCCCGTAATAGGGCCCGGCCCTTAACTATACATTTTTGATACTTAATCTTTTGCCTGAAAAATATGTGTAGATATTTGAAAGTTTTGAAACTATTGACTATGTAGATTTCACCTACATATATCTATTGTATCAATTATTGTAATATATTTTTTTATAATTTTCTTAACAAATTTAAATATGTAGAGTAAATAATAAATATATATTATTATTATAGCGTATAATAATATGTGACGTTATGTGAATAAAGGGGCTTTGTTTAAGATTTAAAAACTTAAAATGTGGTTAAATCTGTTTTTTAAGATAAATTCAAAAAAATTGTTATTGTTTTAAAGTTCAATATATATTTTTAAGTTTCTGAGAAATATACAACTGAGAAACTAGAATCAATGATAAGCTCTCTCTTCTCAGATAATGTCATATAATTTATGCTGTTTATCTAATTTGGTAGTTCACCTACCTGTTCGAACAATCACGAGATTGATAACCAATATAAAAACATTTACTATATTTATTTACCATCATCTATAGATTATAAAAAAATCGTAAAGAACCGTCGCTGAACATAACATATTTTAAAAAAAGTCATTGCAGTGTGAAGTGCGAGTACCTACATGTGATACAGAGCCCGAAACAACATTTTCGTCGGGATTTTTGTCTGTCTGTCCGTCCGTCCGTCTATCTGTCTGTCGCATCACGCAAAAATCGCTCAGGTGAATTTAATGAAACTTGGCATATTTATAACTTATATGATGGGGTTAACTCCATTTAGGGTACTTTTTGACCAGATAAATTATAAAGTTCCCACGGGAATCACAAGTTCACGCGAACGAAGTCGCTAGTAAATAATATAAATTGATTGTATTACAATCAAGGTGAGATGAACCATCAATGCGATTAATACATATGTAACGTCCTCAATCGAAAAGCATATTACCACGGTAGAGCAAACCTGTAATCATCATTGTACGTTGCGTGAAATACGGAACCAGAACACAGAAATTTATTTCTCTATAGTTCTTGCAATTAGAGTGAATTGTAAAAACTGCTGCGAAATAAATTTCTGCATTAACCTTGCTTGTAAATAATGCCCATACGAATTTCAGTGTCAATATAGTTAAATGTATATTAGAAAAAAGGAACAAGCGCCTTTTGTTGATATTCGAAAAAAATGCAGAAAAATTGGTAAAATTATTATCGATTTAAAATCCAGCCAAAACTTAGCGTTTCGAATAAACATAAACTATCTTTGTTTTTTATAATTTCTGAATATAATGTTAGTTATACCTTTCTTCTTAGGAGGGCAATATTGTATAAGATGTCTTTTTACGCGAATGGGCACTCACTACCACCAGTACAGAACTACTACACTACTCACTACTAGACTACTACAGAAGACTACCTTGAAATGTACTGCTTTTGCTACTTTATCCCATTTCTCCAATGTACGTACGTATTTCGGTAGCGAGTGAGATATGCCAGCGCTCATTCCTATTCCATCCTATCCCTCCCCATTTTCCCACCCCTTTCTCCAAATACATCCCTGTATCTATAAAGAAAGTAAAATTATAAATAAAAAAAATAATTCAATAAAAAAGTAAGACTATGAGACGCGCGTTCGTGAGTTGCGAGAACTATACAAGTATACAACTAACATGTAGTTATGAATGAAAAACAACTATACAGCACTATCCTCTATAACCGGTATTAGACTACGCTACGTCACATATGCTTTGGTGTGTGTGCGTAAGAACAATTTCGAACGTTTGTACGCAATTGTCTTACTGTTTCTTTGAGTATTGTTGTGTTATTTAATTCTATTTGCATTATGAAGATCGCGGTACATCAATGCCTACGGGAATTTACAGGGAAAGTGGAAAGTTACAGGGAATATTTTTAGATGGTTATAAATAATATTAAATTAATCATCTTAAAATAAACTTGAGAATGTTTCTTTACTGGAAAATTACGTTTTCTGAAAATAGAATTTATGAATCGACCACAGTGACACAAGAAGAGATATTCTTTGAGGTGTTACAATTAAAATTAAATTTAGAAATAAGTGTAATAATAAGTGGTTTAATAAACTTTTTCAAATATTTACTCCGGATTACTCTTAACCTAGGTATAGGCTTCTCTCAAAGTTCGCCATCACACACGAGCTTCGGCTTATCTCAGGATCTCAGTGGAGAGATAGGCTGATGGATTAGATTGAACTCTAAACCTATTCAACTATAATTCATTTTTACCTATAAATTACCGCTTTAAATACGATAATTGAGTGTACTAAAGATTTATTAGTTTTATTAAGGGAACACAATGGAAACAGACATGTATAGTCTAAGGCTGGACACAAACCTCCTCATGGGTGCCTGAGGAATTAAATTGCAACGCTGACTAAGCGGATTAACGTGTCCACTTTTCTAAAGGTGGTGAACTATACCACTACACCCTGGGGGACTCCTCAGCGCCTGTGGTAGTGGCTTTGTTATCCTTTAGTGGCCTTTTACAAAACCCACAGAAAGAGATGGGGTGGTACTACTCTAAAGCCGGCCGTCACCACACGGCCTCCGTCCCGTGTAGGTCAAAAATTACGCATCGCGTCAGAAATTTCTTAATGCATTAAATTCGTATTTATCCATTTGGTCAAGTATATTGATGTTATTAGTGTGCCTTCGGACGTCCCCCCCCCCATATCTTGTTTCTGTCAGAGTGCTAAGTTTATTATCGATCACTTACAATAGGGTGCTGCATTGTATTGGATTACTAAGTCGATTAATAGACGGATGGATTTCTGTTTACCTACAGTCTACAACAAGTCAAAACTCATGGTCACTTTTGATAACAAGTAACAAGGATTTTAGTCTAATGATTTTAAGTACCTATATTAAAGTATTAAAGTGTTGTCGATTTATTGTACTTTACTTAAGTTGATATCTGTCTGTTTATTGAGTTTATAAAATGATTACTCTCTTTCATATTATCACGTACGGCGATAGATAATAAATAACTAGATACCAGTAACTTTTAACCTAAAATACACAGAAGCAATCCCTTCCAAGCAACAACGGACAGTGAAATTACTTGGAGGAAGACCTCTTCCTACCTAGGCTACCTAGCTACCTACCTAGCCTACCTAGGCTATGCAATAAAGTAATATAAAATAATTTTTAATAAATATTAAGTAATATTAAGTAATATAAAATAGGTAATACAATACTATAATAATGATAACGCTTCATAAATTAGACATAGTCGTGTGTATGTATAATAGTAGTATTTATTCTCAAGCTACGTTCATGAAATCGTGAGTTTCTCTTCCAGGATGTTACTTTCTCATGCTCCTCAGTCCTTTCTCTACACAGTCGATCCAATTCTTTCGCGGCATGCCTCGTGGTCTCTTTTGTTGATGGATCCAGCCATGTTGATGGATACTTTATAGCACTCTTTCTTGTGACATGTACTCTATATGTACAGCCCACGCTGTTATTTGCAGAATCTGACCACAGTTTCCTTATGAGTCAGCGTGTCTAGTTGCGGTTGATTTATGCGTGATAAGTTCCATTTTTCTCTCTCACAGAACCAAATACCTTACGCAGTAGTTTTCTCTTGAAAATAACTACCTTTAGCTCCTTCTCACACCTCAAACACCAAGTTTCGCAGACATCAATTACCACGGGACGAATTAGTTTTATAGAGTGCAATTTTTATTTTCAAAACCAAGAAGTTTTTCATACGAGTAAAAGCATTCACGCCTGCAACAATTCGCGTTCTTACTTCCTCGCTGACTTTATTCTGAGCATTATTAATAAGGAAACTCAGATGCTAGAGAAATGAAAAAACAAATTTAGGACAAGTGTAATATCCATCAAGACACACTGGGCCGTGTGATGTATTATGGCCCGAAAACCTTCGCGATTACAATGTTATATGCTGATGAAGATTGATGGACTAAAATGTATTGTTTTTTTTTTCTTAGCCTGGAATTGCGTCCCAGTGTACTTCAAAAACTTACTCTTTATACCAGACCGTTTTGTTAAATGTTGTGTTTCGCCAAGATTTGTTATGTGTTAGGTGTCGTCACACCATCTCATCGGTTTGTCTCTACTCGGAAATGCAGTCACAAAAAATAGACAATATAGAATATTTCTGTGATGATATGGAAAAACGCTAATTCAAATATTAGTTAATTGCATATTGTTAGGCTATATAAATGAATCATTTTTGGATGTAATGAATCCAATCCTACCTAGTACCTATCATCCAGTCTAGATTGTCACGTGGCCTGCTGCACCTATATTACTATTCCATTACAAATTTGTAATCGATCGCCGATCGTAGGGATCAATTTGGTTATCCAATAATTATTGTTAATTAGCCTAATGTGGTCTAGGACTAAAATTTGGGGATAATTGGGATACATTTATTATTCAAAATAGTTTTTGTATGTTATTTTTCGCACACTAAGAAAATAAATGATTTACCTATATAAATTCAAGCATTGATTTCTTTCTTATTATCACTATCGAAATACTGCTAAAAGATACACTTAAACAGAAAAAAGTATGCGTATTATCCATTCCATTCTTAAATCAATAAATGTATAGATGAGAAATGGATCCTTTAGTTTTTATGATAAGTCGCTCATTCAAAAATCTCGATTTTTAAATTATTGATATAAAATGTACTCTTAATTGATATATTGTTTAATTTAAAAGTGTCATAAATATACCTACACAACAGGCCGCTTATAAGTTCACCGGCTATTTTTATAGTTACATATTTTCTTAAGTTGTTATTTTAAAACTGCTCTCCTGTAAAATCATGTTTTTTCAGTTATGACAGTATTACAATAAATGAGCGAAGTCTTATCTATTATCTTTATCACCTTCAGGTCCGATTCTCACTAATCGCACTGATACATCGAATGGCCGCTCGTTATATACGTGACGTCATACAAATTTCAACCATGTTAATAGTTAAAATTCACTATTATAATACAAGTACGTACTTGACGCACAGTGGCGATTCCAAGCCGTGCGGTTAGAGAGAATCGGACCTCATGGTTACCTTATGCCTTTATTTGATGAGCAAAACTTGAAGTTTTGCTGAACCTATTTAGGGTTTCGTCCTAATTCTTATTCGGTTTCGAATGAAACCCTATTGAACTAACTACTACTAACTCTTATTGTATTTTGATGTTTATTTTCCTTATGGAATATGCAGATGTAAATATTGATGTTTTTTCTTTACGTCTTTTCTTTACGTAAAGAATCGCAATAAGCTTTTTGTATTTTACTTCTATATATCCATTCTACTTTGCCTATATTTGCTAACTTCATTATTGTAGTTTATACAACCGATAATATTTAATTAGGTAACAGCATTATTCACTTTCATACCTACTCGATATTTGATGCCTCGTAAATAGGTCGTACGGATTAAATTGACTCTGCTCTGCCATGTTTGCATTTGTATTTAGCTGTACACACATACTGGCACAGATATTACATATCTCTCTATTAAAATATTAAAGCATTTGTTCTTAAAAAGTAATACTCGTAGATACAACAAAATCATTGATTGTTTAATAACAACATGCCGATAGACGATAATTATATTAAAATGCTGAAATATTTGTATAGCATTGCAACTAGGGCATGCATTACCGACGTTTATCAATTACCGGTAGTTAAAGTCGGTAAGTGTAAAATATACCGGCAAACTTTGAAATTCTCGATAATTGTCGAAATCTTAGATGAAGTTTCCTTAAAAGGTAAATAACTTAATAATAAAGCTAGACAAATAATAATAAAGATAATAAATAATAATAAAGCTCACTACATACGGACTAGCAAATATAGGCGATTAAAAATAAAACCATTTTTTATTTAGGTAACGACTTTGGCAAATGAGAGATCCAAGTTGGTGAAATTCGACGACTGTTTGCGAATAGCTGCCTTAAATCAATAGTTGTTGTGAAGACTGAACGGCAAGCCATCCACAACAATAATTCGGGAGATTGTGATGGTCATCTCCGTTTTAATTTGAGTGAAATAGTAGGTATGGTTTTTCTTTTTAACAAGTGGTTACGGAACTGTATAAATTAGTTAAAATATAATACTTAAAAGTAATAAGTATTTAACCATTATATACTTGTGTGATAGTTTTAAAAGCATGGAATACAAACTAATAAATCCATGAAAATATTCTTCTTTTCAGCCCTTGGACGTCCACTGCTGGACATAGGCCTCATGAAAATATTACTATTATCGATATTTAAAACTTACGATAAAAACTGACAGCAATTTGGACATTTGCGTTAATTTCTAGTGCATGTTATGCGCGACAATGAGCGATAGATATGTAGTTTTAGATGTACAACTTTTTTTTTTATATAGAAAAAGACGACAGACGAGCATACAGTCCACCTGATGATAAGTAGATACATGCCAACATCAGTTCAAAATAACAAATTTCGCTTGCCGATTTTATATATCATTTGGAATTTTTAGACAACATTTTACGCAAAGTTCTAATTAATTTTTACATAATAACCTTTATCTCAAACTATATAAACTTTGACCTTCGATTGTTTTCTTTGGTATTAGTGGCTCTGTTAGCCTAACAGCGCTTGAATGGTAAATACCCAGTTATTAACACGGTATAAAATCAACTAACGTTGCAAATATGTCTGTATGTTGGTAATATGTACATAACGATGACATCGCTTATTTATTTACGTTTTTCACTATATTCTACAGAGGTGGACTTAATGCCTTAAGACATTCTCTATCAGTAGATCTTTTTTAAATGAGATAAATTAAAGCGGGTGCAGTAGAAATTAATCAGTGAATTATATATAGGTATATGTTCTAGTATTGGTACATATATTATATATGTTACAGCTCGAGTTGTAAACTACAAGTGAAGTCCATTCAGACAGTTATAAAGCCACTAATGTTAGTACAGCATGTTAGTCCAGTCAAAATAGATATAACACCTAGGAATAATTCCGTTGGAGCTAATTTTTTGTGTAAGCTTCCATAGTATCCTTTTGAATGAAATGTCCTCATCGATCTGCATACTGCTAAAAATTATACAGGCTGTCAAAGTTAATAAAAACTACTTTTTGCGAATATCTCTTAAATTATTATTTTTATGGTAAAAATGCTTATTACCAAATTCACATCTCATCTCGTAATTTCCCACAAAATTTTTTTAATACTTTTTTTATAGGAATGATCGCTGATGAAGATATGGCTTTGTGTAGAATTGTAAAACACACTTTTCCACACCATTTTTTTTAATAGAAAAAGACGACAGTCGAGCATACAGTCTACCTGGTGGTAAGTGGATACTGACCTCCATAGACATAGCGATACATATCAACATCAATCCAGAATGACAAGCGTTGGCACGCCCCCGGATGCTCTACCTACCATTGCAGATTACGGGAATGGATTGGGAAAATGGGGAGGAAGAAGAAGTGATGGGAATGGGCTCTGGCATAACTCACTCACTACCGAAACACGTTCGTACATTGGGGAAATACGATAAAGTAGAAAATGCAGTACATTTCAAGGTAGTCTTCTGTGAGAGAGGGTAATGTGGTCAGTCGAGTGCGCCCAGCATGCACTCTCCCCCTACCTAAAATTGACTTCCCCTACCATCAAGTTGGATCAAATTGTGCTGTTGATGAAAGGAGTGGACCACCCATATAATAATAGTTCTTAACATCCTCTAAAGCGAAGATTTAGTAAAGACAGAAAGAATAAGATAATATTGTATGGTTTAAAATTCTCTATCATTTTCTGGCTACTTTAAAGTTTTATCTTATAGAAAAGAATAAGATATTTAAAGCAATCTTTAAAGAATGCCGCTTTCGTAATTGAATTTAAGACTTGCGTTATACATATAAAAGAGAAAAAACAATCTTGTGCAACTTGAGAAAAGTCTCAATCTCATTATTCCTCATACCATATACAACATTTTCACCAAATTCATATAAACTATCATATTTTATGACAAAGCGTTTTTAATCTCTTAAAATCATAACAGCACTTTAACTAAATTATGTTACGTCTTTAATTTTGTTAGCGATGCTATAGCATACCATATGTCTCTCCAGTGCTAGATATAGACCTCTCCCAAGACTCACCACCACATCTTCGGCGCTTCTCAGCCAACCACCACCGTCGAACATTTTGAAGTCGTCCATCCATGTGGCCGGAGGTCGTCCCACACCGAGTTTCCCGGTTAGAGAACTTCATTCGAGGACTCGTCCACCCTATCAATTATCGGTTCTGGGGCAAATTTGACCTACCCCTTGTTACTTTAGCATGCTGATTCAACGAGCTATGTAGGTGACTTTAGTTCTTTGGTAAATCTCTTCGTTTCGAAGAGCAGTATAAACAAATACCTAACTAATAAATAAATATACCTAATGTACTATTACCAGTAGGTAATTATGCAGATTTAACTAACAGTAAATACTTTCTATACCTATATTCGATTGTCATTTAATTTGACTACGATGATTTGCCAAAAATGCTCGATATAAAACCGCATCAGTTGTATATATTATGTACGCCGCATTATTATCTCGTTATCCTCCTACACTGTTCTTGGATAAAATATAAAGGTGAGATCATTGTAACTAATTATGGATATGAGGCGACTGTTTCGTCTAGTCACTTTTGTTTTGATTCAAAAGCACATGCTAAATAGATAAAAGTTTCCAAAGTAGGTATAATAAAATGAATCATATTCTGTTTACTTTATATTCATCGATACAACTTTCATTAAAATAATATCCGTGGTTGAATATGAAAATATATATGCAGGATCAGTGGATCTACATTTTCAGAAAAAAAATGATAATACCTCACATTTAAGTAAAACTACAACAATCAACAATAAACGACTATTACTGTATAAACCACTGCAGTCAACAATAAAACTTTAAAGTACTTTGTTACAATTATTATATCAGGACTATTCTCAATTAAAAAGCTTTTACCAATTCACACTAGATGGCGGTGTTGTTGTTTTTGAGACGTGCTATTTTTACACTGGATCGTTGGTAACAGAATTTTGTTAGGTAGGTACCTATAAATGTTTACAATTTTTGTAGTTCTAGTTTTTTCTAATTATTTATTAATTTCAATGAAAGGGCGGATGATGTTTTTCTTTTTGTAAATTGGTCAGCGTAAGTACTTACACTTACCATCAGATGGACTGCCTCCTCATGTGTCACTTTCTTAGAAAATATGTATGTATGTAATCATCGATATATGTACAAATCGATGTTTTTTTTTTATAGTGAAGAGGGCGGACGAGCAAGCGGTCTATGTATGTTATGTACATCGTATACATAGAAATCTAGATAGATATTATGACCGTATACATACTTGTTCCGTGAACACATCACGCGGTAGGCGATTAACCGAAATATTTCAACTTGGAGCTTATACTATAAACAGCGATGACAAGTTTTGTTTATATACCTATAGATGTAGTTTTGATAGATGTAGTATAATTTATATTTCAATTAATTTAAATCGGTAAGTAGATAATTGAAAACCCTTCGGCTTCGTAATAGATACAATAGATACGTAATACATAGATACAGTCCAAAGAAAAAAATAAAACATTCCAAATTCAAATTTCCCAACATCTTTGGCGAGCCATATTAAAATATTTGGAAAGAAAGTTTTGGGCAGGAAATGCAAAGAGATCTTGATAAATCATTTTCATAGTAATTTAGAAAATGTTTCCTTTTTCTGTTAGTTTATTTTTGTTGTTTTAGTCTTATTCTTCAGTTTGTATATTTTAAATATATGTAACATTAAATTGTTAATTTTAGAGCACTTTATGACTTATATATTGATTTAAAAATCAATATATAAGTCCCAATATAAATATTGGGGTGTATTTCGATTTCTTGACACGTTGCAATTTGATTGTTGTGTTCTCCTGTAAGAGTTCGTATACAATGTATGGAGTCTCAAGTCTGCGTGTTTCAAGTTTTGCATTATTTCATTAACACGTTGTATAACTGCAACATATACCTGTGCAAAATCTCCTACACCTGTACCATAAAAGACAAGTAGCTAAACAGCTTGTGATATAGTTAATCTACCTAACATATTCTACTTATCGATTCTACCTAACTAACTACTCGTACCTATCCAACAGTGCCCACGGGAACCATTAGTAAGACTACGTTCTACCATATCGGATTCGACACGTCCCCCGAGAAGCCATTGCAATAGATACAACGAGTTATTTTTAAAGTACAATGATATTTGTATTTTCCTATAGTTTCGTAATGTGATCAGGGTCGTATCATATACTTAGTAGTTTGAAGACTTTATAAATAAGATAGACTATAGGGTCAATTCTTTAAAAAATCGGTTACAAACTAGTGGTATTTTTCTTTTGTACAAAAATAAAAATGTTTCTTCTTATAATAAAATTCTTAATTCTTAAAAGAAGTTCTTAATGTTGTGCAATGTAATGTTGTACTACAGTCGACAGGAGGACAAATTAAATTCTAACACTGTTGTATAGGTACATACAAGTTATTGAATCCAAGATTTTGACTTGAGGAAAACACATTAGCAGTCTATTAAAATATAAGTGATAAGTGGATATAAATAAAAACCAAGGTTGTACTTTACGAAGAAGAAAAATAACATAAAAAACACAAAAGTGGAGTATTAAAATGTTAGTTTATAATCAATTAATCACCATAAGAACAAGACTTCTACTTCAATGTTTGAAACTGTAATTACTTTATTTATCTTGTCGTAATAAAAATGAATTGCCGGAAGGAGAATTTGATTGCCAATAAAAAATACATGAAACATTTTTGTATCGAAAGTTTTTTACTAATAAACAAGTCAAGGGCTATAACTTACAATAACTTTTGGTTTGTTTTTATTATGATAGGTACCTAAGGTAAAGGTTGGTAAGTTGTACGTAGTCTGCAGCTAAAGGTCGCTTACTCGTATAATTGTAAAATATAGTAACCTCACTAAATTGTAAAATATGTTTAATTAGTGGAGACTTCTATGGTTTACTTTTCTATTTATTAAGTTTTGTGTAAACATCACTGTTGAGACTATAAAACTGTATGTCTTCCTTAAATAAATAAAAATAGGTAATAATTGTGGACCTCTTTTTTGAGTAAAAGACACAAACACGCTTAATTGTTTGTTGATTAACAATTATTATGATTATCATCTTTTATGGACTATAAAGGATTATTCTCTTTAGCCGTTGATAAATATAAAAATTCGTTGTCATTTTAAAAATTCATTGTTTTGTGTGTTGTGTTGTAAATATTTTAATACAAAGGCAGCATTATCGTCAAAGCGTTCTCCACAATATTATTGTATTGTTTTGCAATAAATAATTTATCTATCTGTCTATTTCGGAGCTAGTGTTGTATAAACATAGCTTATAAATAACCAGTATAAAATCTTACCTTCTTCTATTCTCGACTCAACACAGAATGTTCTAGACAAAAAGGCATAAATTGTATAAAACAATAAGAACTGTTGTGAGAATACATTCTCAAGACAAATGCTATCGATAAAAAAACCATTGAATCATTTCCAAGGGCCGTAAACATTTAGGTATATTAGCATATAAATGAAATGGTAAAAATGAAATATTTTGGGGTACAACTTACGAATTTAAAAATTATTTTTATTTTATTTAGCGTACACGGGAAGACATTTTTAGCATACATATTTTGGTGCCATAGAAAATAGAAGGTGCCAATTAGTTCTGGCACTGTACATTTGCAATTAATAACGTTCCGTCGAAATAACATATATTTTGTTCTAACTTATTTTTATTTCTCTTCTTCATCTCGTAATAATCAGGTTCTGAATTCCGTTTCTTCGATAACCTGAAAGATCTGTTTAGTCTTCGCACTAATCACGTCAAACCCGCTCTTTAGGATGCTTAGTAGGTACCTATATGAAAACGGCATGAAAATGAAATATATATACTTTTTTTTTGTTAGTATACTAGGTAGGTCAAATGCAAAAGTATACATAAATGACAAATAGCTCATTAAAATTTGGCATAGTGCGATAGTTCGTGAATCGCGCAAGTTGGCTAATCGAGTAAGTAAAGTAGGTGCCCCGCTCGCCACCCGCCGGTCTATATACGATTGGGGTTGACGTTGCCGGAAAATCAGTTACAACATCAATTAATAAAATATTTATATGTAAATATTGTTTTTACACATATTTAAAGCAAATAATATTCTAATATATAGGTACTATGAATTAAATAATTAAATAGACTAGACTGCATTTGTAAAATATCATAATATGAATGTAGGTAGCTACGAAAAACAAAGTGTCGATATTTAAAGCTATAATAACTTAAAACAACAAAATATATTTATTTTTAATGTCTATAAATGAGCTTGCACTTCTGTACAGAAAAAATAAACTTAAAATTATATTCTTATAACATCTCACCAACTATGTACATAATGCAATGCAATGCAACCGGCCCTGCGCTGCTGGACATGGGTCTCCTCATGCACATTATCTTGTAGGCGAGTCTACTCTTTTAGAGGTGGTGTAGTTCCTCTGGGCTGGTGATAGCTGTTTTGTTATCTCTAAGTCGCCACGAGACGACACCCAGAGGAAGAGACGGGGTGGAGTATTGTATAGCTGGCCGACACCGCACGGCTCCCTGGCTATAAAAGATATTTATTTTTCATTTTAGTCATAAAGGAAATATGGGGGGCCGTTTGCAATAACGAGTTCATGACCGCCATGTTTGTAACAAGGTTCCGTACTTTGTGTGCTAATATCGGATAATGTTTCACGTCGCGCGCCATCAAACTGCTACAAGATTTTTAATGTGTGGCGAACGGTAGGCTTGGAAACTGTTCATGTAATGAGTGTAACGGTCGATTTTCTTGACTTTAAGTAAAAACTGACTTTAACTAACCGAAATTCCAGCCTGTAACCGAAACCCAGCCTTTCTCCAAGCCTAAGACCATAGTTAAAAATACTAAGTTACACATAAGTACTTTTAATTTATATTCGAACAGAAAAGAAAAAAAAACAGAAAACTTCGATTAAGTGAGTCTTTCTGGCATTTAGATCTTACAATATTACTGGCCAAGCAGTCGCCAGGATTGGCAATTTTTACAGCAGAATTACATATATTGATATTCTATCTGTTAACTGTTCTATCTTTAAGATATGAGTGTCCATTTTGCTATAGAACGTAAGGGTAAAATAAGGTCCTACGCAAACAAATTCTTTGCATCCCCACTCGCCCTCACAATAGGGCAGAGTTTAGTCCCAAGTTATAAAAAAACACAATAAGCGTCCCTTTATCCTAAAACTAGACAAAGATCACAGGTAAAAATTTCTACACCGCGCTAACAACATTTTTCTGCATTTTGGTATATATACTTTGACTTACAGTTTCTCTGTGGGGCCGTCCGTTTCTACGTGGTAAGCCAGTTTGTGGAAGCTGGTTTTCATTTGACGATGGGTTCCACTGAAAACAACCCTGATATGAGAACATGCTATACTATACACCTACCTCAGCGAGAAGATATGGTACTTTGGCACTAAGTGCGTCCTACCTCTCCTACTCACCAACGTAGAACTTTCGACGTCCCTTTGGATTTCCTCAATATCAATATCATTTTTTGTTTCTTTTCTTTCTTTTCTTTTATACCACAATAAAGCCACAAAAATAAAACATGCATAAAACATCAAACAAAAAAAAAACATAAAATTTCATGCATTATTTGGATTGTCTGTTCGTCGTCGGATTTCGTTTTATTATCGATTGATAAATAATTAGTTACTACATAAGAATGTAATTTAATTTTTTTAAGCGCCCTGTTACTAACGTCACAAATACGAGTACACTAATTTTCACACTTTTTCTTCGTTGAGTAGATGGCAGTATGATGTCGACTCAAGCGCGACGACTATTTTGCCAATGTCAAGTGAAAATTAATTTCATCCGTCGAAGTAATTTAGGAGTCGCTCAGTAAAGTGATAGTAGGTTTAATGAGGACAAGAGTTGGAGTGTGATTCCAAAAAGTTTTATTTGATTATCGCAAATCATTACATACAAACGTGACGCATTTAAGTTTAATAAACTATCATTATTAAACAACAAGACCACTTCTCGAGTTTCACCAAAAAGTCAATTTTCACACTTTATTTTCGAGAGTCCACTTCATTTGTCATTTGAACATTTAGGACTTAGATGACGCCATTGTATAATAAAAATACCCTCAATAATAACAAATTACATAGGCATGTTTGTTACTAGATGTCGCTGTATATAATATTAATTTTATATTTATATTATGTTATGTTATCCGCTTTAATACATTTTTGTAAAAATATTTTTTAGCACACACACTTGCTAATGTTTAGATTTATTTTTAATATGTGTAAAAATACGTGATCGTTTCATAAACATTTGAACTCACCATTTAAGTCCTAAACCGCGGTTTAGGAGTTTTTACGATTTTTAATTGAAATAAAATATAGTTGTGTCGTATATCGGGTGTCCGGCTCTCCTCGGTAAATCGCATTAAATAAAGCGATGAGTGCGAAAATAAGTTCGAAGTTGGTTAATCTTTCTGGACTACGACTGTGCAATAGTGCAGTTTCAAAAATTCTAATTACACTTGGCTGCCTCGGCAGCTTTAATTGGGTTGGAGGAGAGATATGCGCCGGGATCTCTTCTCCGCCTTCAATGTTGGAGTTCAGTGTACTGTTCTCAACACCACCGTAGAAGAGCAACTTTGACACCCACTTTTTATTTGTAAATTTATTATTTTTTATTGTATTAAAAAAGTCTTATAATTAATAAATACATACCGTATAAAATAATACTTTTTTAAATTTCACTCAAGTCTAAACATTTGGGGAACTAGACAACACGGTCCCCCTCCTCCACAGACAGACCTAGGATTACTGTTACCGCAATGTTCGCAGATAATGTCATTGTATTTTTTTTAAACTCTAACATCTGTAATTAGCGCATACGTGTAAATAGGATGAAACATAAATTTCTAGACTTCAATTTAAATATGTACTTCTGTTCCAAACATTTCATTTTGATGTGAGAACTGGTGCGAAACTGCGAACTCTCATAAATGAGAACTCGATAACTTTCTCTGTCTTCGATAAAGTTTGATAAAGTTGTAAACTTTGTTTTATATCTATTGCTGTTGTATTTCCATACAAGTATCCTTGTAAACCATTTTCCAAATGTATAAATTAATTATAAATTTATGTTAAACATGTACTGTACTGGGTGAAAACCCAAATAAAATAATGTAACAATTTTCTCTAAAATTATTTATTACACATTTGCCGACAGTACCTATATATTCAAATTTGACACAAAACAAACACCTGCGACCAACAAACTTGTGGTCTTTGTGAAATTTATGGCTCTTTTTATTTCTTGCTTTCAGCTGAAACTGGAGGTATTGTAGTTACATTTGCATACGAAACAAAGGACGGACTCATTTTGTAGATTTTAAAACTTTCTAGCAATTTATTAAGTTGATACAAAATATTACCCGGTTTTATAAGTTTGACCACGCAAACTAAAACTTGAACGAATTAATTTTATTTCATAATCATAATTTATTTATTGGCCACATCATGATAACAAGATACGATGGAAATTTAAAAGTATTTTTAAATATTAAAAGGAACTAAGCAATATAAAAGACTTTTTTATGTTTTATTCATTTAATGTACAATGAATAATTATTAGGTTTTTATAAGCTTTCAAATTCTAGGTTTAAGCATTGTGTAAAATTTAATATTTTGTTTTCCTCCAAGGGAAGTTAGAATTAGTTTTAGAGATAAATTATTTTTACTTACAACATTTTTTGTTAGCTTATAAATTTCTCTTCTAGAATATAATAGCATGAAAATTTTACTGTGTTTGAAAATGAAACATCCCTTTTAACTTTCAATAAGGTTCTAATCTATACATACACCTAATAAAACAGTAAAGGATTGAGTCCGTGCATTGACTTAATTTAAGAAATAAAAATGGGGGTCTCATTAGAAGCTACAGAACCCAAAACAGTAGTTTTTAAAATTTTTGTTTTAATAATATTTTCTTAGGTTTTCGCGATTACTATACATAGCAATTAAACAACTTTGAACGGTTTAAATCGCGTATATTTGACATTATTTATATCCCGACGTTTCGAACACTTTGCAGTGGACGTGGTCACGGGGTGACTAATTGATTTTATTTGTCACTTGAGTTATTAAGAAATTATTTGGACTACCGTCTGAATTTTTTTGAACTACCGTCTGGATTTTTTTTTAATCATAACATTCCCTATGCACCCAGTATACAGTATTTTTGTCTTAATGTTTGTTTGTATGTCTGTTTGTTTGAGCAGCACGTAAAAACAACGGAACGGATTTTGACAGGGTTTTCACTCATATATAGCTAAGTATCCAGAAGGAAAACTGTTACATGTATTAGCTTCATATAACACAGGGAAGCTGAGTTATAGACGAAAATAAAAAAAAATACTTTTTATAGAATGAATTACTCAAAAACTACTGGATGGATTTTCATCCGTGAAAGCCATCATGTCGGTGCTTTTACAGGTGTTAAAATATTTTCCTTTATAGCTGCTTAGTACACACGAGCGAAGCCGCGGGTAGAATATAAATAATAATTAAAGAATATGAACTTTTTCTTCCAAACTGATCGAACATAATGTTGAAATTGGACCACCGATCTTTTTAAATGTAGGATCGAATTCATTTAGAACAATCTAAGATAGCCCTAATGTTCGAAAACCAATTAGCAAGGAGCAGATAAGTTATAGGCCTATCTGGAGCGGAAATCGAATCAGAATCCTTTTAGCTTAGAGAACCATCGCCTAAGTTTAAAAATACTTCAGAATTAATTAAAATTATGTAGGTCAGTTTGTACTTTGGTAAGGTTGTAGTTCACAACAAACTGAGTATTTCGAAATAGAAAATTTAACCGTACATTCGAATTTATCATCTACTTTAATCTATTTCTTTATGAACTAGCTGTTTGAGACTTCATTCGCAAGAGTGTGTGTGGGTGGACTGTGATGTGACTCCCATTTATGTTCTTTTAATATTTTTCTGTTAATGTAGTAAACAACTACCTACGTATACTGCTACCACTGAGTTCCTGCTTAAGTACGGATTTTAAAAAATATTATTAATGGCTGTGAAGGAAAATATCATGATACTTTAACAAAGAATGGACCATATGTATCCACCAATCCGCATTTGAGCCCACGTGGTGGATTAAGGCTCGAAACCCCCCGACGGAATTAGTAGAGGCCCGTGTCCTGTTGTGTGACGTTATAGGCTGATATCCTACCAAGAATCCGCGCATGCTGTCTACTTCTGTGATAAATATATACACTAAACTAATTGTCAACAGATAATAGATTTTTCAATACCTCATCAAAATATAGGACCTGGAAACAAATAAATTAATAATACATTGATCCGAGATATAAAATAATTATACCTAGAATAAATCCTTTGGTTAAATTGGGTCAGATCAATGGTTTTAAAAATGTATAGATATGGTATAATATGGATATGGTATCAAGCCATAATAAATATGGTTATAAAGAAAACATTGATATTTTTATTTTTACATTATCCTTTTATGAGAGGAATATGTGTTAATTTAGAAATGAATAGGTATGCATTTTAAAAATGTAACGTTTATTCGAAATACTTTTATCCAATCTTTCAAACGTTGAGGCCAGTTTTAGATTGAAACACGCACCCTTTCCATGAGAAAATTGGCAGCTGCCACCCTTATGGGATGTTTTAGGGATTCAATATCATTATGGCGTTTAGAGCATACCATGCTCTCTAAAACAGACCATAAACATAATCGAGTGGATTAAGATCAGGACTAAATGACGGCCAGTCTTCACCTCTAATGAATTCTCCTTTCTAAATACATATTCCTTTCTACATACATATTGTGTTGAGCGAGCCTTATGACCTGCTGCTGAGTCTTGCTGAAAGGAACATTCTTGGTTATAGAACAGGGTGTTGTTGAGAGGCTTCACGACCTTCTCAAGAATCGTATCTTGATACACTTGACCCGTCGTTTTAATACCTTTTTCACAAAAAATATGGTTCAGTCACTCCTTAGTAGCTAACAATCCACGAAACCATCACTGAAGCCGGATAATGGCCACGTTGCACCCTATTGAACAATTGAGCAGCTTATGAGTATAAACTCGATCATTCTGCTTGTTGAACCGGCCGGCGTACCGCCGAAGAAGTTGTTTTGATGTGTCAACCCTATTATTATTTAAAGCAGCAAGCAGCCAGTACGTCTTTTGAAGCAGCAAGTCCCGAATCATCTTTTGAAATACGTGACATGGTTCTGGGTGCTATATTCATCTCTCTGGATATAATCTTTTGCTTCCGGACGGGATTTCTTCGGATTCTCTCCTTCACCGCTTTAATTGTCTGTTTAGTACGAATAGTGCGTGGACGGCCCGACCTTTCTCTGTCACAAACAGAGGACATTTCAATGTACCTACCAATAGCCTGATACACAAACATTCGGCTAATATTGAAATGCCGAATTGCTATTGCTATTTATTGAAAGAATTTACTCTTTTGTAGGCTTTTCGGAAATGTTGAGATGGACCTTTGTACCCAACACGGAACTGTCTTCAATTTTTTTTCCAAATGCATTCTTAATTCTCCAAAAGTAGGCATTTCATCTAGGGACATGCTAACGTCCGTCATTCTGGAATGATGTTGACATGTATCGTAGATATCCATGAGCGATAGTAACCACAACAGGTGGACTGTCTGGTGGAATGAGGTGGACGTTTTTCCTAAAAAAAAAGGAATCGTTCAGTCTAATAACCTGCGAAAATTAATTAAAAATAAGAATTTTAAATTAAATCTTTATAACTTTATTATTTGACCTCGTAGGAATCCACAATGATTATCAACTATTCAAATTAATTATTAGGATCAAAAGGGATCAAAGGCTACATCTCCAAGACTCCTCCAACACCGTAATTGTTTATCGGAGTTTCTCAAATCGTCAGTACTTCTACTAAAAATAGCCAGACTTCGTTGTTATCTTCAAAACTAAAGTTAAGCCCACTTCTCTAGCAGGATCTGTCCTTCAAGATGTTTGAAGATGATTTGAAGATGCTTTAACATTATAAAAATATGTAACCAATGATCTATATGTTGCAAATGATAAATTATAAAGCTGGAGCACAATATTAAGAAATATTAATGTCTTAAATGAATGTTGTTCGGATTTTAAGTCTTGCTCATATCAAACGCAAATATGATTGAACTGAACAACATCTCGTTGATAAAAAGTGAATATTAGTGACAATGAGAGAGGGAGAAAAGAGGGATATGAGAAAAGGGGCTTTATGGTCGGGTCTAATTTTCCAAACATTGAGAATAGTCAATTAAAAAAATACACATTTTATTATTGTATTTTGTTATTTATTGTTTATTTTTCGAGCGTCTGTAGGAGTGGGAGTCTGTGTATCAAATGCTGAGCGCACTCGACTGGCCAAGTTATCCCACTGTGAAAGAAGACTACCGTAAAGTGTACTGCTCCCACTTTATCTTATTTCCCTAATGCAAGTACGTGTTCAGTGAGTGAATAATGACAGAACCCATTCCCGTCTCATCCTATCCTAACCTTCACTATTTTCTTAAACGTTCCTCCAAATACATTTCCAAATCTCCAAAGATAGGCAGCACATCCGGAGTACCAGTTTGTCATCTGGACTGATGTTGGCATGTACGGCGGATGTCTATGGACAATAGTAACCATGTGGATTGTATGCTCGTCTACCGCCTTCTCGCCATAAAAAAAAATAGTTATACTAGTATATAATAATGGATTTATCGTTTTCTTCTGCGTCCGTCTGTCTACCATACGTTACGTAACGATCCGTGTACTTTTTGGTATTTTAGTATACCAAAAATTAGGTCGTATTTTCATTAGTCGCAGCTAAAGCGACTGATTTTAGTATTGAAGGATACGTCGCTTAAGCAATAATAAGCATATCGCGATGCAACAACATACTTGGCCTCTCTGCAACACATAATAAAACAGTGAATATTGACTAATGCGCCACTTATCTCGAAAACTACTAACAGTATACTTATGAAAATACAATTATGAAGCAATAAATCATTTAGTCTTTGTTTCGTGAAAAGTAACGTTTTGAATTGTTTTCTTAAAAACAAACTTTGTCCTTCGTTTCTGTAAAGTTAGTAATATGACGCTTCACTATCTTCTACTTTTCCACTGAAAATATAACAGTAGTATTATTAAAGTAGTATAAGTAGGTGTCGTAGAAGGCGATTAAGGAATAACAAAGCTACTTCCGCAACCCCCGAAGAACTATGCCATCTCTAAAAGAGTGGACTCAACAACCCGCTTAGCCAACGCGGCGTTTTGAGGCTTACATCCCTCATGCACGTGTCAATGTGCATAAGGATACATGTCTGATTGCATACATTATTTTCAATTAAACTGATACATCTTTGTTACAGGTCATCCTTCAAAGCGATCGAAGTGAGTGTCTTGGTGCAATTTAGTGATATACAAATTAAATATAGTGTCTAACCAAAGTGTGAATTTGAATTTGGTTGTCATGTGACGTTGTACAATGTTGAAGATACAGATGTTAGAGTCGATCGTCAGCAATGACGCTGATGAGAACCAGGAACAACAGCAGAATGGGTGAGTAATAAATGTTTACAATATTTTATTAAGGTTTAATAATATGAGGGGTCTAGTAAAGTGGTCGGCGATCGACGATTTCATACAAATCTCCAGTCTTTGCTGACCTCGTGTCAATAACCGAAATTCTTCCTGCTCGTGGCGCGCGGTTTACCTCTTGTATACCTACCTAGCTATTTAAACTTTTGTATCACTTTAACTGTATTCTTTGATGTACAATAAAATGTACTTAATTACTTACTATTTTATTTTATATAAATTCCCAGAGCATGCGGGGTTCCACATGTTTTCCTCATGCCCAGCTAGTGATAATTTTAAAAATCCGTACTCATCTAATCAGCGTCGGACTGGCCATATAGTCGAGGTGGCGTTTTCCAGCCGGGCCCCAGCCTGCGCGGGGCCCCCCACGGGCCTGGCTTGCGGGGTTTGCCGCAAGCCAGGCGGTAGGTAGGATAGGAGGCCCGCGCAGGCTAGGTACCAGCTCTTGCAACCTAAATGTAAACTAGATCAGATAGTTCCTTCATACAATTAGAGAGAAATGAAATAGATATTTTTCGATAGTATCCCATCTACCATTATCCAGTCTCGGCCCCCGGGCGGAGCCACCCGGGCCCTTCCGGCCCAGTCCGACCCTGCATCTAATGTAGAAACTCAGTGGTACGGGCCGAATATTTGAACTCACGACTTCATGAAATGAAGTCGAGAATAGATACCCCATAACTATCATCTTCACCACTCTACCATAACAGTACCTATTTTAAGTGGATATGGTCTAAATTTTAAAAAACAAACATCGCCCACCATCGTGGGCTATCACATAAAACTGGAATGTGTATTGCTTTGTTTAAGTGCAAGTGGTTTGAATAAAAAATACGTTAACCACTTTTTCAATTAATAGAATTACTACACTAAATAAAGCGACAACCACAAACGTAAACAAAGCAACAACAACACTATATCCACATTATACCCCTAATTTAACCGTGTACCCAGTACCCACCTACATTCCAATACAAGATAGGTATCGATTTGGCAAACAATTGCCTAGACAGTCGGCGGCGCCGGTGTTCTTCGCGAATAACTTTTTATTGGGGTACTTTGTGACCCCGTCGTACAAAAGTGTACACGAAGTATGTTATTTCTGAGTGAAATGGTTGTTGTTTGTCGGTAATTATTACTAATTAAAATTAAATTAGAATGCTTGCCAATCAAAGCATTATAGGTTCAATTTTTTTCGTTTATTTAATAACGTATTGATTGTTTAAATCTGGTACTTCAAATCTAACGGCTAAACCGATTTCGTTGAAACTTGGCAAATAGATAGACTGTAAT
The DNA here is from genome assembly GCA_914767545.1 of Sesia apiformis. Classification (NCBI taxonomy): domain Eukaryota; kingdom Metazoa; phylum Arthropoda; class Insecta; order Lepidoptera; family Sesiidae; genus Sesia; species Sesia apiformis. The sequence continues at coordinate 10,497,890 of OU611963.1, read as the reverse complement.
CCGGATTAACACTTAGCCTACAATTAGTATACCACGCGAATGAAATCGCTGGCAATAGCTAGTTATCCATATAAAGTACGTAACAGAGAATATAATCAACAATCAAATCTACACGTTATTGACATGATAATAATTTATAGATACATTCAATTAGTTATTGTACGGAAAACACGGCACATCAAGACGTGAATACTAAAATCATCTTTTGTAATTTAACCCACAGTAAGAAGCTAATCTCAAGCTTCGTTTGCTATCATAAAACATAGATGAAAATGCTCGTCGTGTTGTCGTCACGGTGACCTCGTTGGAACGTTCGTCGGGCATAATAACAAAATGTAACAACAATCGTATAGTTATTGTATTGTTTGTTTCTGTGAACTACATTAATGTAACATGAATACTAGATCGTAAAATCAGGATATAGCGATATATGATATATGTATGTACTTATCTAAACTCAACAATAACAAAGTAATTACGAAGAGACTAAACATTTTCACAATCAGAAATTGTGATGCAGAATTCATGACGTTTGGAATAGACCAATTGCTACCTATAATAGAAAGTTTGCTAACATTTGTAAGTTTGCTAAGTCGGTACGAATATAAATATCTTATCTATACTAATATTAAAAAGAGGTAAAGTTTGTAAGTTTGGATGTACGAGGTAATCTCCGAAACGACTCATCCGATTTCAAAAATTCTTTCACCATTTGAAAGGTACATTATTCCAGATGGACAGAATTATGTATATATATTATGTGCAAAAAAATTAACAGGCATGCAACGCATACCGGGTACAGCTAGTTTACAATAATAGAAATACTAAATGTGACAATTACAAAGGTTTTTCCAGAAAAATATGGATCCTCTTCTCTAAAATTAAAATTTTGTTATTAGACTGAGAAAACTAACGAAGTTACGGCCTGTATAATTGCATTTTCTATTTTCTCGTTCCCCAGATGCTGTGTAATAATGAAATTAGTAGCCTTTTGGAATAGTTTTTTCGGTATACCTATTTTTTAAATCATAATCTGTTGGAATTGTTATTTTTATCTTTACTTTTAATTAAATAAAATGAAAATGCCGTTCAATGAACTACTGTTTACCATCTACTAAATTAAACACTAAAAAAACACTTAAGGACATATGCTATGATCTTCATGCTATCGTGACAATTAAAACAAAAAAGGGTCAAATGGTATACTACAGTGGTTTTGTCCGACAACCGCGAGAACATGAATGAATAGGTTTTGGGATAGGGATTTTGTGTCAGACCGCTAAGCTTAATTCGCACAGTAAACAGTTTATTATAGATTTAGATTATAGATGCACCCATTACAGAAGAATTCGCATTCGTATAGTTAGACCAGCTACACGAGTCACACTGGTTTACTGAGTATACACGGACCCCAGAATACTATTGTTATATGACAATGTTATCGCAATTTGAGATGAAAACTTTGTAAGCGCGGTGTAGGATTTTGTGATCGTATTGAGGGTAGTTGTTCAGATATCGATGTTAAAGTGCTGCACTACCGAAAGGTGGCACTGTTATTAATTTTATTTTTAACAATAATACAATGAGAAAGTATTTTTTTAATAAATCTTAATATTATTTTTAAAAAACAATTTTCACAAACAAAATTTGCAAAACAATGTCATATTTTCAGCAACAATTGTTTATTATTATTATATTTACCAAACTGAGATTTGAACCCAAGAATGGAATGGATCATACGAGTACAGCAGAATTGAATATGTGATATATATATGAGGCGTATATTTCCAAAATCAGCTATCTCCAAACGAAACTAATTTGCAGTAGATCATAAAGTTTGTAGTCTTTTATCTGTATAACCATAAAGTAAACAATAACTGTTTTCTGAATGTGTAACCATGAAATATGAAAATAAACCATGATTCTAGCAAATAAATCTATTACAGCCTGAGAAAATCGATCGAGAAAATAGAGATTGCGGATTTTGGAACTCAACCATGGTGTTAGCGGGTTCTGGAAATATACGACTCAATATATTGTATAAAATACAAATTTATGTCTATATTACTTATTTGTTTGTTTGTTCTACTTTTTCTTTTTTGTATGAAGAGCAGAATAAATGAAAATAATCCTTTTCCTGCTCTTCATTATATGGCTCTTATTATATCCGAGACCAGATGTTGCCCAAGTTGACAATAAAATCACACAAGTTAAGTGAAAAAGTTAATTTAAGTGACTTAACTTGACTTAAGTTAAGTGATTAAGTTAAGTGAAAAATATATTATAATAATACATTTATATATCAATTAATTGTTGAAAATCAAAGCTAAGCTTTTATTCAATATAAACATCGTATGCGGTTCAATGAATAATGTTATTTATGAATGCACTTAGAATAAAGGCTAGAATCGAAATATTTTGAATACATTATCGTGCAGCTGACTGTACAAAAAAATTTTTCACTTGAAAAATAATCAGAAAACACGTCGTCAAAAATAGCGCAGCGATTTTGAAGACTCATATTAAAAGTAACCTAAAAGTCATAATAAAACGCTCCAGCGCTTCGCTGATACAGCGTTTTAAAAATCCCGTGCGAATGAGAGGAAATTCGCAGGTGAATTGGAACGGTAAAAAATTAACATATTTTTAAATATGAACGTGATTTTACAAACGGGAATATAAAACCGTAATTAGTCTTTGTTTCATCCACTGATGGATGTCCTCATACATATACATATTGTCTTGTGCATGAGAAGTGTACATGGAGCCTTAAAACACCATGCTGGCCAAACGAATTGACGAGTCCAATACTTTAGAGGTGGCGTAGATCCACAGGGTTATTGGTACCTAGCGGCTTTGTTAGCCTTTTACGGCACTCACGGGAAGAGATGGCCCTCCCCACTATCGTCGCCCGCGGCACATCCTGGACGATCCCGACGACTCGATCACAGTTGCCAATGTAGTTCTCACACTGCACTCAAACACAGCACACAGACACCGTCCCCGCCGGCGGAGACGTGGACGTCCCTCTCGTTACACCGTTAACACACACCGGCCCTCAGCCATCACTTTTACTAGGTACCGGCACGTGCATGGGCGCTTCTCGCCGACTCGCGATCCCGCGGTATCCCCCCAATGCAACGCCCTAAGCCGAGGTCCGTTCCTTCCGCCGGTTTACCGGCGGGGGAGCCCTTAGGCTCGTTGCAATACACATTTTGTTCCTGGCTGAGCGCCTTCTGCGCTCGCCCTAAATCAAACACGACCGGTGACTCTTGAAAGGTCATTAGGGCCACAAGAATTTAGATTTTCCGAAAAAAAAAAAGGGGAAGAGATGGGGTGGTACTATTCAAAACGTTGACCGTAATCAATTCACCTATTACAGTTCATTGATGCGCCAATTACGTAACAAACCACTGTTACAGTGGCGAGCAATTAAATCAAACCATAGTAGAGTAGAGTGCAATAAAATTATATTGCTTGTGCGCTGCCGTCGAATGAAATTAACGTCACTGTTACACAACGGTGCGCTGAGATTCCGTTTGCAGTAACGAACCGTGAAATATACAAATAGAAATGTAAAAAATTACTCGTGTGTGATATACTGTAATTAATTTTTATTTGCAATTATCTACGAACTTGCTGTTGCCTGCGACTTCACCTGAATTGATTGAGATAAAACTGTCTGAGCTACCAACTACACATATGTCAAATGATAATTCTACCTCATCCAAAGATTTTGTGGTCAACCCAAAAGTACTTACTATTTTCCGGAAATATGAATTATATTCAGGAATAAAAGATGATTATTTAGTTTCACCGACGACTGGAGCAAGTTTACCCGTTGTGGTTGGATTAGAAGAGCTTGAATATCGTGTGCAAAGACTAATCCTGGAAAGGCATATTATCCAGCAGCGAAGAAACAGACTGATGGTATACCTATAGTTTTGTTTCATTTCAATCGCAATTATTTTTCTTTTGACTAGTCTAGCGAGGTTTGATCCAACAGTAAATACCACTAGTTCAAAAGAAAACTATTGATGATGAAAGGTTAAAGCTTGATCGGTTAACACATAACGGTTAACGGTTAAACTAGAACATTTTTTAATATTAGTTTATGAGTAGGGGAGACCGAGGTGGGTTGACACAAAATTTACATTTCTGGTGATAGCTTCCTCATTTTTAGAGCTAAGATTATAAACTAAAACTTTATAGAAAGATTATTTCATGTTTTATATAAAGTTATAAACAAAATGGTTTAAACTAATCACAAATTAGTGAGAAATCAATTTTAAGGGATGCATTCCAACTGTTTCAACCCTCCTTGTACCGAGGTAAGTTGACACAGCCCCAAAGGTTGGTTGAAACACTTAATTAATATTAGTTTAAACCATAATAAAATACTTTATTTAATTAAATCTATTTTATTTATATTAAAAATAAGTAAAGCACTGTAGTTGTTATACCATTTTTTTTTAATATATATTAAGGCACTTTTATTTTAATTCTAGGCAAGTAGACATTCTAAACATTAAAGAGATCAATATAGGAATCATCAGTATATAATAATTATTATTGTCTTATAAAGTCAAAGTTTATATAAAGTCTTAAATTCCAAAAAGATCTATTTAGGTATTTTTTTGATACAATAAATCACAATTTAATCAAACTTACTTCTAATTTAAATCTTATTTAGTCTGACAAACAATTCTGACAAACGTAATTTAATTCGCCTCCTGTGCATTCTTCGTGAGCCCAGCCTTTGCAGTCTAGGCATTGGACCCATTGCTCGTTGGGTCTGCTATTTTTATACTGTTCGAGACAGCACAAACATATACAATCATCGTCGTTATCATGTTCGCTGTCGTTGCATTTGGTATATTTAGTTGGCTTCTTTTTCTTTCTGCCCTTTTTCTTTTCTTCTCCTTCAATAAATACTTGTCTCTTAGCATGTTTTAGTTTTCTGTTTGCTTCTATTGCCTCTAAAGCTTCTTTTTCAGGAGTATTGGTTAATATAGCTGATTTTACCTTTTTTCTATGCTGAGTTCTCTTTCTTGGTAGAGCTTTAGGCAAAGGTCTAATAACCTCTGGTGAGAACACTTTGGTGATGACGGTTTCGATTGAAGTACAGGCAATTGGTTCTCGAGATGCACTGGAAGTGGAAGCGATGGGATCTTCCGGTGCGCAATCTGACGTATAAACAATGGGATCTTTATTTGCTGCAATGTCATTAATGTCAATAAAAGTAGTCGTTCTGGGGTTACAATTTGTAGAACATCTTTGTGCTGAATTTGATGAAATTTCATTGTTTTCTTGACCGTTTTTTATTGTATTTTGCTGCGAATTATTCAATGGGCGGTCTGTAACTTGACTAGGTAAAAAGTCTTGCTCTGTAAAGATAGCTGTATTGAGCGGGCAAATTCCAGTTGCAGAAAACCCAGATGTTATATTTCTTCCTGTGACTGCTATTTCAAATGACACTTTCACAATCCCAGGAATATCATAAATAGTCATTGTTTTTGCTGGATTTGAACGCATCCAACTATCACAAGAAGAATTAATGGCTTTTTTTAACGGACCAAATACAGCACGGTCTAAAGGTTGCAACTTGTGCGTGCAGTGTGGTGGAAATGTTAACAGAATTATACCATTTTCTTTACAAAATTGAATGTTTTTCACAGCTATATGGGAACTGTGGTTATCAAGTATTAAGAGGACATTATGCTCAATCATAGAAGGTCTGACATATTTCTTGAAGTGTTGTAGAAACGTATGAAAATCATCTTCTTACATCCACCCTGAACTATTTCCCGTCCCAACGCTTCCAACAGGTCCATCGCGTATGAAATGATCTTTAAAACGTTTTCGGGGAAAGACAAACATAGGAGGAAGATTATTTCCTACAGCGTTCACAGCAAGAGCCAGTGTAACCAAAGTCCCTCTTTCTGTCGATGTCATGGAGCTAACTTGTTTTTCACCCTTTCGAGCAATTACCCTATTCGGTGTTTGAACCGTGGTTATACCCGTTTCATCCATGTTCCAGATGTCAGCAGGTTCAAACTTATATTTGTCCAATAGTTGTGTGTAATTATCATAAAATAATTTAACATTTGCTTCATTAAAGCTAGTAGCTCGAGCCAAGCTTGTTGCTTGAGGAGTCCGTAAAGAGAGAGTGGCGTGTCGTTCCATAAATAGTTTCAACCATACTTCTCCAGCCATTTCATTCTTTTCCCATGAAGGAGGAAACTTTTTGTCGTATTGTTTAGCAAGTTGATAAGCAAGTCGTCTTGCTTCCTTAGTAGACATACCATAATTAGCTGCTGAACAAGTTAGAAGATACTCACACAAGATATTCTCTTCCTCAGCAGTAAATATAAAATTGTGCACATATCCCATTCCAACCTGGTTTTCATCTTCTTTATGTGTTCTAACCTTCTTAATAAAGCGGTATAATGAAGAGTAATTTAAATTGTAAGATTCTACAGCATTACGAAGGCTTTTCCCCCTTAAATTTATCTCTTCCGCTGTTAGTTGATAGATTTCGACACTAGCTTCGCCTCTATTCGTTTTACGTTTGTAATTATTTGGCATTCTGAAATAATAAAACATAACTTTTTAATATCATTTTAATTTTTAATGTTTAATGTAAATAAATTACGTTTAATATTCTTAACCGAGGTGAGTTGACACAAGGTGTTTCAACGTACCTCGATCATAAAAATAACGACTTTTTAAACTTCATGTCGAGTACATGCTACAAGGTCATAATTTGAGCCAAAACGAAGTCCAATTACGAAACTTGGGTAAATATGCTACATTAATACTAATCAGGCAATTACTAAATAATTTACGTAACATGTAATACATACATTTAAAAATTAATGAAAAACTTACTTTTCACCGATTTTTGAGCACGGACGTTGTATCAACACAACCGCTGGCCGCACGCCTTCGACGTGTACTGACAGCTTGATCCGCTTCCCAAACGAGTTTAAAATGTGTTATTGCCATACATATATAGCTTATAGTTATTGAGATATCGACAGTGTGTCAACTTATCTTTGTGTCAACCCACCTCGGTCTCCCCTATTTCATTTTTAGATTATCTCATGCAAATAGGGCTGAGAATAATTGCATTGGAATCCATATGAACAAGAAGCATGCAGATTCGTAAGTTTTATAATTGTGCACCTGAAATAGTAATATAGCAATCATGCACGAAGTCATCAATTACTGATAATTTTCTATTACACTTTTTGGCGGGAATACGAAAAATGAAGTTCAGTTTTTGCTTGAATATTGTAAAAAATGTGTACTAGGCGTATTGTTGTTTAACAGTGATAGTTTATTTAACTTCAAAGTGGTTTTATGCGTGGTGTAGGTACCTAAGTGATAATGAAATAAAAGCGTGGGACTGCGTTTTTCGTGTGCTTACAAGGAGTCAGTCCTCTTCTGTCCACAGCAAATCGTTTCTCTGAGCGACTTGTGGACTCCTGACTCACTTCGACTGTACTAGGCATTAATAGGCTACATTTTTGACTTTGAAATTGTTTATTACGAAGAAAACTGGATGCTGGCAGAATGTCCTAATTGCACCATTGCTATATATGAAGACAAAAAAAATCCATTAGATCGGACGTTATAAAATAACCCAAGTAATAACACAGTTAGCGAGTTCTAGCCTAGGCTATGGATAACTGCAACTTGTACTAAAGAAACAGTGAGAACAACAGCTGTTTGTTAGTAGAGCAAACCGTCCTACATTTTTTGACATTCACGTATTGAGATTATGACCGGAAAACCCGTGACTGCAAGAGGAGACCTGGACTCTTGCAGTGGTATATTATAGGACATTATATCATGCTATGATAAAATTATCCATACTTTAGCCGATTGCCCTACACATAAATCTTGCGTTATTTGTAATGAAATAAATATGTCATTGCGTATCTAGGTACTGAGCATTTCAATTACTCTGCACAAATACTAACTTTAGTGCCTATTCTGTTATTTATTTTATACCCTTTTCTCTGCCCTCAGCATCACCGACAATACTTTTCTTGAATTGAAACGTTAAATTATAAAAAATATGTTGCAGGACATTCTTTATAGATATATATTATATTAACTACTTCTCTTTTACTGTTTATAAATTCATATTTGCACTTCAGTTTTGAATGTTTTCTTTTTTCTTATCTATTATATCTTCATGAGTGTTAAAATTTTAAATGTCCTAGGAAAAAAACGTAACATTTTTAACAATATAATAAGTAACATTGTGTTCGCAAATTAAAAATAATCAAGAAGAATAAACAGTGGTTATTCTTTTTGTTTCGTCAAAAAGTCCATGATTCTGGCTTGATTTTAATTTAATGAGAACTTTATCCATTTTTTTGCACTTCTCTCGAATGTCATCAAAATATACTTGTGCCTTTTCTTCTAAGAGGGCAGTACCAAAATAATAGAAACCCTTACTGGTTAAATAAAATTAGTAATTCAGTCTCATTTGAGATATTATTCTGTAATATTTTTTGTATAACTGTTTGGTTTCACAGAATAAATAGAATAAAAGTAAAATAAATGCGCTATTCTGTCCAGCTGCATTATTTATTATGTGGGTATTTTAATTATTGATAGCATGTGTTGATAATTATTTAATATGATGACGTTGATCGAAACAATAACACACGTTAATCGCATTTTAATGACTCCTGTCACGTAACAATGAGTGAAATCTTGTATCTATTGTGAGAAAAGATAAGATGGAAATGACGGCTATTATTTTGTGTTTTGTTTTACATATACGACTATTAGCATGATGTTGTTTTAATGTCTAAATTATAACAATAAAGGTTACATTTCATTTCATGTTAAAAGTATAACCACTCATATGAAAAATTATAAACACGTAAAAAAACCTTTGGATGGTGCCATAAAGAAATAATGTCTCTATACATAAATAATTGATGCTATTTCAGGGAAAAGTACCTACGTTAAATATTTTTAAAGAAGGAAAACACACATATACATGTAATTTTGTATTACAATTCATAAAAATAAATAAAGACGAGTAACTAGCTCCCAGAAGCTTACGTGTCTCACAGAAACCTTGGAATGTATTGCATTTCTTACTTTATCGTATTTCCCCAATGTACGTTCAAGTTTCGGTTGTGAGCGAGATATGCTAGAGCCCATTCCCATCCCTTCCTATCTGTCCCTATTATCCCAATCCATTCCTTAATCTGCATAGGTAGGCAGCGCATCAAGGGGCGTGTCAACGTTTGTCATTCTGGACTGATGTTGGCATGTATCGCTATACATCCGCGGATGTCTATGGACGACAGTATCTACTTACCATCAGGTGGACTGTATGCACGCCTGCTGCCTTTCACTATAAAAAAAGCAATAGAAATTTTGCCTTTGTTTCCTAAATTATAATTCCTAATTATTTATTCCTAAAAGTAATAAGAGAAAAATAATTATAAAAGGCACTACCTTAACTTTGTTACCGTAATTGTAATCAGCCCTTTTATTTTCCACTGCTGTACTGGGCCTCCTCATGGACATTGTCTTGTGCATAAGGGACGTACTCGTATGACATTAAAAGACCACGCGAAGCGGGTTGGCGAGTCCCCTCTTAGACGTGGTGTAATATCTCACGGCTTATGGCAGCGAGTGGTGTTATCCCTTAATTGCCTTTTACACACGGGAAGAGATGCTGTGGTACTATTTTAAAGCCGGTCGACACCAATAAAATATTATTATTTAGTTTGAATTATTACCTATTTCTTTAATAATATTAATGACAATTTAATTAACTAATTAATTTTAACTATACAAAATCTTAATCTATGTAAAGCTTCACGAACACGAATACATAATCCTCAATCATGTGTACTTTAAAATACTTGTAAAGAAGACGTCACAATCTTCATTTTTCGTATGTAATATCTCGAAGGTGCCAACGTGCCAACATTATTTATTTATTATAAAAACGCTTCGACACCTATAATTTTCCTTTGTCATCTGTTACTTGACAAAGGTATAAACTGTCAAAGCCAAAACCTTGTTACAATATCCCTTTTTGAGGAATGAGGATATCGCTTACAACAAAGTCTCACCAGCGTAACTAGAGCTGTTGCTATCTCAATTCGTTGGTAAGGTAATAAAATGTTATTTTGTTAGTTCCCATACCCATAGGTCTACTTTCACTAGTCCTGTTTATAATAAGGAGAGTTTTGTGTTTTAATATTTGTGAAAGTACATAGTTATAATACAAGTATAAAAAATATTTTTAAATTACGTAAAATGGAAATATAATCTTTAAACCATGTTTAAATATGGTATTTTTTAAATTAAGATTTTTTTAAATAAAATTCAGTAAAGAATTGTTTATAACAATCTTTATATAATTTCATTAGTAGATTTCTACCGGTCTTAAACTCATTTATTTGGTAAGTGAATATTAGCATGGGAAGAAACAATTGCCGAAGGCGGCAGACGAGCATACAGTCCACCTGATGGTAAGCGGATACTGTCGCCCATAGACATCCGCGATACATGCCAACATTAGTCCAAAATGACAAACGTTGGCACGCCCCCGGATGCGCTGCCTACCTTTGCAGATTAAGGAATGGATTTGGAGAAAGGGTTGGGAAAATGGGAAGGGATAGGATGGGAATGGGCTCTGGCACATCTCACTCACTACCGAAACGTGTACGTACATTAGGGAAATACGATAAAGTGGGAAATACAGTACATTTCAAGGTAGTCTTCTGTGAGAGAGGGGTAACGTGGCCAGTCGAACGCGCCCAGTGGCTGTTGGATTGCAGCGTGCACTCTCCTCCTCAAGGTGCATATATGTCTCATTTTTTATATGTCCGATTTTATGTACTTTGCCGCCGCCGTCGATATAAGCTGATAAGCTCTGACGTCAGTATTTTTACCTTTTGGTTAGAAAAATAATAATGAAAACAAAAGTGTGATCTCAAGGATGATGCTAGCGACAGCGATGACCTAGTTAAAGGCTGCTCTTCGACTTTAATTAAAAGTTCAGTCAAGAAATAAAAGCAAGATAAAGGCATGGATAATGAAAGCAACTACTGTTGGTAATAAAATAGGTTGGTAACTACGCAGAATGTTACCATCTATTCCCGATTGAAATAATGGATTTTGCTAATGATTCTGAGTTAATTGGCCTGCAATGTTATGTATTTTTTGTAACAATATCAATTTTTTGACTTCGTATTTAGCAAATATGTATGTATAAAAACCCAAATAAAAATTGGTTTTTAATAATAAAAGGTTTGTGAAAATTGGCAGAATCCATATGGAATCCATCATTAGGGAATAGGGAATTTGTTGGTTACATCTTGTATAAATGGCAGTGTGGTGTCGGCCTCGGCCTCCGAATAGCACCATCCCATCTCTTTCCGTGGGTGCCGTAAAAGGTGGGTAAAGGCTGAAGGCTAAGCCCTGAGGAACTACATCACCTTGAAAATAGTGGACCCGCTAACTCGTTTGGCCAGCGTGGCGTTGTCTGCAGATATATGTCTGACTTCATTTATATATTTCATACATACAAAATATCTTCAACATCATCCCGACGAACATTTTACTTGTGACACAAAATCTCCAAACAAATATATTTCAGACAAACTGGACAAGACAGGCCCCTGTAAGAGGTACTAGAAAATAGAAAAATAGAGAAAATGGAAACTTAGGAATATTAGAAATAGTAAATCTAATGTAAGATAGACTAGGAATGTGTAACGAAATAGTAACTTACCGTACTCGTACTTTAAATTAGTATACTTATTGTTTTATTGTGACAAAAATGATTCCAACTTTACACATATTAAATTTAAAGTCAATTAAACTTGGAAGTATAGAGGATTAATTGTACTGGTGATTAGAAGAAACGGACGTATGGAATCTGTCGTGCTCGAGGAATGGGAGCGGGTGAATTTTTATGAGATTCAAGAAAAAGGTAAGAAACATTTTTATTAATTAAAATCAAACTAGAAACTTCGCGTTTGGGATGAAACAAAGAGAGCAATCCGTGTTTATTGCATTTATTTATTTTTAGTCTTCGTATATAATGTTACTTACTTACGCTATCGCAAAAATATCACTTGTGCCGTTTCTTCGGCTAATTCCACAGCTCGCCCCACCCACGTCCCATTGGACGAAATTATTCTTATTCATTAAATTGTCTCAAAAGCAAAATTTAATGGGAAGCACAGTTACGTAAAAAAAATAAAAGTAAGTAAAACTAAATATTTAATTTACCTGATTATATTATCAAAAAGAAATAACGTTTAATGTTAGTTTCTTAACATTTACAACCAAATCTAATAGGCAAGAACAATATTTAATTTTGTTTATAACGCAATATATTTTTTTAAATGATATTTAATTTTCCAATCGAAACTACAAGCCGTTAGCGCAATATTTATTTATTTATTCAATCCTATTTATTCACGTTGTCTTCTTCGCTTCGAGACTTGACGAGTCCCAGAACCACCAGAGTAGGCTGGTACCTCGAACCCTAGCTTTCCACCGTCTACGGTCTACCTCAGTCTGACCTTACGACAGATTATACAAAAGATTGAAGAAGTAGGTATAATTTAAGTATAAGAGTAGTATCCACTATGTTTCGCCCGTGTTTTGAAAAAGCCTACGATTTTATCGAAACCTAAGCTAGAATCCTTATAGCAGCGGTGTTAAGACGATTACAACCACAGGTATGTGGATGTGCTGAGAGGTCTATACCGTACTACGAGCGCGACAGCCCGAATTCTAGACTACCAAAACAGACTGATCTAGCTCATCAAATGGTAAGACTAAATGTTGAACGGCTTAACGTAACACCTAGGAAAGGACTTAGAGAAGACTGCTATGCTCGTTTTATTCAAAAAAACTGTTATGATTACAAGTGACCTACAATTGTAAAATTGCATCTTCACCTCAGTTTTCCGCAAATTTATAGACATTTTCCTATTAACATCGATATGGGAATAGGGCCTGGCCTGTATAACATATCTACTAAGTAATCTCAAATCGATGGCTATTAATAAAATGAACAAGGGTAAATATTTGGCCCAAGAGTTATCTGAATAACCAGTCAATAAGGTATTACTTAATTATTTATTTTAGTGGAAATGACTGAATAAGACCAAAATATACATTTGATTTGATTTGAAAAATATTGTTTCAAAAAAAACATTTTTTGCTCGACTGTGCCACAAACACCTTAAAAAAGAAGTGGGACGATATAATGAATTTTAATATTTCACAGAATTTGCAGTTTCTTCTTGGCGGGGCAATATATCACGTAACGTACATTTGTTTGTGTGGAAATATGTTCACTCTGTACCAACTTCCGTGGATTTTTGAGTGTCTATTAGTGTATTTTTATTAACAAATTTGACAATTAAATTTAAAAAAAATTGTCTATATCTCTCCCTGTCTTACAGACCGACTAGCTAACCGTATCCTTTAGGGTCCTATATTTTTTCCAGATTAACAACACTGAGTTGTATCAACGTTGACGCGTCAACCCATATAGTTTCATTATCTGAATCAACTGACCCTCGGGAGGCTAATGTCTACAAATTTAGGAAAAGGAAAACGGACTAACACCAAATGGTATTGCGTGTTTACACTGCTACATTTTCTACATTGTTATCTAATATATTTGCAAGATTTCGATGCTTATTGTTGTAGCTGAATGTGAAAAGTTTTAGGTGACTCTGTTCAAGTTCATAAGGTCCAATGTGTGAGAATGTCCACTTTACCGTAATGACCAATTCACTAAACCGTCCAGTCCCAATATGTCTAGTGTCTTTAAATGTCTAGTGTTTCAAAATGTCTTAAATACTAAAATGGTCAGTATTTCAAAATGTCTAATATTTTGATGGACAACGGAATATATACTTAAACCCATTGAGAGGAACGAAATTATAGGTAGGTATATCATTTTTAAACAGAATTATGTATTTACATTAAAGTCAACTTCACATATGTAATTTTATGTTCAGTTCTAATTACAATTTTTCTTTATTTAATATAATACGCTATCATTTATTTTATCATTATATTTTTGTTAACAAATATACTTTGGTTAAGCATCGGATCCTGATAAGTAGTCCATGGAACCACCCTGGAAGTATACTCTTTTAAATAAAAATATAATTATCAAATCGATCAGAACACGGAGCGTCGGAACTTCTTTGCTTCTTGTTTTTGAGTTGCCAATTAGTTTATTACGTACGTATAAATGACAAAAATCTCAACTAGTCAATCCAAATTTTTCAAGACTGGACATTTTGATACTTATCATTTTAGGACATTCATTAGACATTACGGGAATTTGACTATTTGACACTAGTCGTTTTGGGACGTAAGACATTTTGGGACTGGCCGATTTAGTTAATTAGTTATTATGGTACAGTGGACACTGTGACACATTGCACTTTAGGAACCTGAACAGAGTCACTCGTAATGACTCTTAATGAGTTATAGTATCGTGCAGAGTTTCATTGTCGTTTAATGTTAATTCTTATTTAAATAATTGGTTAATTTTGTAATTAATGACATCAATAACTGTATAATAATATTAAACTAAACTAATATAATACAGTGCCGTATGGTGTAGCACCCAACCCATCTTCTCATATAATCCATGCAGTGGGTGTTGTAAAAAGCGAATACGCGGCTATCACAAACTCTGAGGAACTACACCGTCTTTAAAAGTGTGGACTCGCCAATCCGCTCAGCGTTTTAAGGCCATAGGTACATCCCTCATGCACAAACAATGAGGAGGCCCAGGTCAAACGGTGGACACTGATAAGGCTGGTTACATTGAATTTGCATTGCATTACATGGCAATGTAATAATACTTACATATATTATTTTATATATTGTAGGTATATAGAAACCTGAAACTGAATTTTGCGCATGATTCTGAGACTGACTTATCTTTTACGCATTTTTTTGTTTCTTCAGCCTTGTATTTAGCAAAATTGTCTGAAAAATTAGATGGAAATGTAAATAAAATACAAAAAAGCATTTCTTAAAATTTTCATGTCAATGATCTCAAAATTGGGAACGTAATCTATGGTTTCGTTAAGGTTCAGTTATGCCGTTTAAAGTTTGCTTATTGTACTACTACTCCGGAAATGTTTGTTGTTTTCGATGTTTTACCAATTAAATTTCTGCCCTAAACAAGGTTTTGACTTTATTTCTTTAGCGGGATGTCAAATATAGATTTATAGAAGACAATTTAACGATTAAAAAAAATCGACAATTTTATGTTTCGATGATTTACGTAGGGGCCGTCGATATGCGATATCAGACTAACTTTATACATATTAAGGAAAGGAAGGGATATAATAAAGAATTAACATTTAATCATAAACATACTAATAATTTATAAACGAATTACGCAATAAACAGTGAAATTACACGCCCTATGTTAATAATTTTATATTATAAGCATATCGGGAGACATTTGGGGAAGGGAGAGGGTCTGACTGAACAGCCATATCTCTCTCCTCGTCTACGGACTTGCTTATCACCCATACAATTTCACTTAAAACGTAAAGAGCCGGTGTAACGTATCACATAAAATTATCATAAAGTTAAGGCCATTTTCTCCTTAAATCCACAAAATTCCAAACAGCACAAACTTCGAGCGTTATCAAAGCCCGCGTTGGGAATTAATCCAATCCTAATACGAGTTTAAAACTGGTGTTTAGTTTGTTAGGCCTAAGCAAACGGGCCCAAGGGATTAGATGGATACCACGTGCTTAGTCGTTATTAGATTGTACACCGCAAATTTATACAAACGTGAATTATGTTGACTCCTTTAATTCTAATAATTGGTTAATAAAACATTTTCCAATTAGGAATATCAATCTTAAAAATTATCTACAGGTTAATCAGACATTGTCCGTTTAAACATTCCGTTTATTTCCACGCCATGTCTTTTGAACACGTTACATAGACATAGTGTGTATTAGATTTGCTTCTACTTACTGGCTAAATTACATCTTCCCATAAGCGCCATCTTTTAGTTATCAGTTAACACTAACACCGCGATTGATTTGGAATGTATTTTATGATTAGTTTTCGTATATCTCCGCTAGATGGCAACGCTAACGTTGCCAAAATAATAAGTTTTAATGTAGACTAACGGAAAAATGGATTTTTGATAATATTATTTGTAGAAAATACAGCATTCAATAAATAAGAATTTCTTTTACAGATCAACATTCTATTGGATTGTTACCATTCCTTTACCTGGCTTTTTTAACTAAGTTTGCTGCCAAGTTTTCACCCAAGGCGACTAACGTTAAGTTAGGTCAGTGCACTCTAAATACTTTTACCCTCATACAATATTTAAACTGTAAATACACAGAATAAGTTAAATAATTACATTTCAAAATTTACATAATAAATACATATGTTAATACTGAAGAATAACAAAGTACAAATTACCATATAATGAAATGAGTCTTTGAGTTTAACCTACTCGTATATAAAGGACACTGAGAGGCAGGACGTCTCGAATTTATGGTGTATTTTTTTGAGTATTTGAGTCAAGTCTTTGATTACTGTAAGGCTCCTGTGTACGGTTGTTAATAAAAAGATAGAAAATATTCGTTCGTTGTCAGAACACCACAATTATTACCAACGTACATACAGTAACACATTAAATTAAAAATATCTAATTGTAAGTAAAAAAATGAAACTGTCTCGGCAAACGTAGCAGATAATCCACAGCACTAATATACTTGGCAGTACCCATGTATAAAATACCTCAAAATGAAAATATACTCAGTTAGTGATGTTAAAAATAAAAAGTGGATAAAAACAAAAAAGTGATAGCTATCTTTAAAATATACCTACAACAAAAATGTTTGAGTTGCCTAAAAACTTAACTCGCCCTGACACCTCCGCATCCGCTCCTGTTGTGTTCTGGGATCTAGGAATACAATAACAGTTTTCCTTCAGACTTACTATTTTATAAATCACTGCCTAGAAGTAAACTGTGGTGACATAGTGCAAAACATCCGTTTGGTTTGAATTTTAGCCAAATAAATCCACTCAACAAATCTAGTTTTACTTCGTAATAAATTTCCGATGCTCTCTGAAGTATCTTTGCGGGAAGGCACCCTACGGTGTATATTCCCTGGAGCATAACATCTAATTACTGGGTACGCAAACATAGAGTGGACAATAACCGAGCGAGACGAGAGGCTAATTAGGTAACTGTGGTAGTATGTCACTTAAACCGGTAATATAAGGAATGAACTGGTTTTATATAGATGATACTGATGATTGCAGAGCTGAGGTAGCTAAAGGTGTGTCATGCATGAGATAAGTGAAGCTAAAACTGCACGAATTGTCAATAGTTCTCAACCTTAAAGCTCACAACTCCTATTTCTCGAACTTATTCATTTCGCATCAAGAATACTTGGAGATGACAGTTAAAGGCCGAGTTTGTGTGCAACGTATATAAAAGATAAAGGCTGCAAAGTGAAAATTTGCTTAGATTTTTGTGTTATTTCTTTTATTCATTTATTACTATATACTTCTAGCCCTTTGCTTCGCCGTTATTTACTATTTGATTCAGTTGCTTAATAACGCCATGTATTAATTGGCTAATAGGCGATTTAATGTCAAATTGAGCAAAATGAAGAATATGCAAGTACCTATACCGCTGATTTTACAAGAACATATTTTTTGATCGGAGATTCTCAAGCTGTAACTAAAGTTACAGGATGGAGTTATGTAAGGTTGTCAGATCGCAGGGACGCGCCTACAATCCTAAAACTCAAAGAAAGTCAGGCATTGATTAAACCCAGTACCCAGTTACCCAGTTATAGGTACCCAGTTGTATCACAGCCTATAACGTTCCATTACAGGGCACAGACTTCCCCCAGTAAATCACTGGGGGGTTTCGGACTGTAATCCACCACGCGGGCTCAGTACGGATTGGTGGATCACATATTCCAGATATTATTTTTATTTCTGAAGCATGCGGGTTTCCTCACGTTTTCCCTCACCGCGGAACTAGTGACAATTTTTAAAAATCCGTATTTAAGTAGAAATTCAGACTTAGGTCTATGATGTCAGGTGGTCTTACGACGAGAACTGCGACCCGTGCATCAAGTAGCATCTCGCTGACCACATAATGCGCGCACTGTCATAGATCATGCTGAAAAAATAGAATATCACAGAATGCAATGGCCAGGACTGCTACCTGACTGCAGAAGCCAGCAGCTTATACGGGGTTGCTGAAGCTCCTTCACAAATGAGACTCGTTAGATTGTATTGCGTTTACTCTGGGGACAGGGAGAGTGCACGCGGCTATCCCACACCACAGTCACTGTGTGCATTTGACTAGCTACGTTACTCCTCTCTCACAAAAACTAGGTACCGTCAAATATACTACATTTCTTACTATATCCTATTCTCTACAATGTAAGTGTTTTAATAGAGAGTGAGATATGTCACAGTCCATTCCTATCCCTTCTCATTATCCGAACCTTTTCTCGAAATCCATTCCTTTATCTCCAAAGGTAGATAGCGCATTCGAGGGCGTGCCAACGTTTGTCATTGTCAACTGATGTTGGCATGCATCCGAGAGGACAGTATCCACTTACCATCGAGTAGACTGTATACTAGTCTACAATGTTCTTTCTATAAAAAAGTTAATTCTCTATAAAATGTGACGACTATGACGCTTAAGCGAACACAAGGTATAAGTATTGTTTGAATACGAGCAAAACCACTCCTTATTTTTTGTTACAACTAATTGCTCGCGCACTCGGAACTCTAAAGTGTTCCGCTAGAGTTCCGCAATATAAATTATCCTCACAAGACATTAAAAACATAAAGAAGTAATTCACTTGTCATGGCTCATTTAGCCATGCGAATAGAATGGTCTTATGTTAAAAGAGCATCTGTTCTAATGTTGTTTGTCATAATATTATTGACACGGTTCCTAAGCTACTGACTGTGGTGAGAAGGCAAATGCTCCACCCGGTAATAATTTTATTAGCTACGATATTATTAGGTTATGTGTACAACTCTCGAAACTTATGTAGTCAGCAAACGATCTCCCACAATACCTGTCCAGCCACTGGATATGTGATCTGGCCTACAGGAGAATTGACCCGACTGGCCTTTCATGCAACAAATGAGATAGGTAAAGAAATAATATAAATGTAATATAATAATAATAATATATAAGCTGTAACAATTTCAAATAAATTGCCAGCTCAATTTTGTCCACTTTTCGATATACCTACACTACATTTTTCCCAACCTTTTTAACGTCCTACTGCAGGGCACAAGCCTCCCTTATTAAATCACTAGGAGGATTCAGGCCATAATCTACCACGCGGGCCCCGTGTGAATTGGTGGATACACATATTTTTGTATTCTGTGACACGCGAGCTAGTGATAGTTTTTTTTAAATCCATGCAACACCGATACGGGCCGAGGCTTTGAACACACGACTTTACGAATAAAAGTTGACTAACCCACAGATCAGCTATCACCGTTCAACGCATTTCTTTTTAATTGTCTTCAGTCCTGTGTTGTCCTGTGTTGTGTTGTCTGTGTTGTCGCAATTCTGAGCAACCAACTTTCCGTTTTACATTTATTTTTACATTTATTAATAAACCCATTCACAACTTTCATGTAATGGAATTCTTGATCAATATGCTACAGAAAATCACGCACCCACCTGGAACGACGCGTGGCAATTATGCCTTTCCGGTCGCATCCCCTCGATTTAACTCACATTCAATTACAAAACGTCATAATGTCATATTAACGCCACATACAGTGTAGACATTTCAGAATGAAAGTATTTCAATGACCGGTTTGTTTCCTTTATAATTTAATAAGACGTGCTCGATAAAAACGAATTGTCGACAATCAAGAACTGTGACGAAGTTTAGACAAGTTTTTGGTAGGAAATATAATTAATCAGTTTTAATCATGACTATGACAACTTTATGAAGGAGTATAATTTAAAATAAGTATTTCCGATGTGGTGATATACTGTGAATTGATGCTTACATCCTTTGATAACGTTTAAATTTATCTGATAGTGAATAAATTTATCTATTTTATTTATTTGTAAAAATTATTTATGGTTTTGAAAATGTGTCGCTTTAACGTCGGAAGCGCATGCCAACGTGTTGGATTTCGAGAATGATTTATTGCATTTAATTCAGAGCGTAAAGCGTTTTGTCTAAAATTTTATTTGTTGTTGAAGAGGACCCTTGCAACTGTTTTATTTACGATAATGTAAAGTTTTCACGGACGATTAATTTTGCAGTCGCGTGCTTAACGTGTCTTTTCAAACTTTTTTTTAATAACCGCTTATGGCGTGTAACCAGTGTAATCACAGAACTCCCTCGGTGATCGCGAACACATAGCCCATAATACATTCGGCCATAATACATCTTGCGAACCATAACTGATGCTACAAATATTGATTTTAGTTCTTATACGCGTCGGTTTGTACAAAGATTGCATCGCAGAGCTAGTAAAAATGGACTATTACTTAAATAAAAACTCAGGCGCGGTTCGAATTTCTGTCGTCACGGATGTGGGTTCAGAATGAGTACATTGGGTTATCGCTAGTTCTGTCACAATTTGATAATCATCTTATTGTCTCTCGAGAAAATAAAATAGATATTATTATATTTCCCCTGTGTTTATAGGAAATGAGGCAAAGGGCAAGCAGTTCATAGACTTAATAGACATGTTAATATGTCTTAATGGATTCTACTTAGAATGCTATATTGACTATTTTTAGAAAATTATGTAATTAAAGAAGCTGAAATACTATAATTAGGCCGTCGAAAGATCACCGATTTGACAGTTCATGAACAGTTGGTTGAGATAACTTTGAAGTGGCGTACCAATTACGACAAAAGTATTTTTGTCGTTAATACGCACTCTCAAAACAAATTTTACGCGAAAATGACAATTTTACACTAAACGTGATTGTTTGGAGCTCTAAATATTATTAATACTAAATATAATCTAAAACAGCGATGTAGTTCCAGATACTGAATACCGATACCAGATATTTGTAACGTAGTCTGACTCTGAGTAATATGTTAGAAGTGTATTCAGTCAATCAGTCGTCCGTCGTTCGTACTCGTTATGCGCTACAGTATTTATTGTTGTGTGGTGTTTTTTTTTTTGTGACCCAGCTATCTTCTGTTTGTTGTTCCTACTACCCTTATTACGTTGACCCTGCCACTATATTAAACTCTGATTCTGCTTTGTACTTTGGACGTGCTGTTTTAGTGCATAAAAATGCCGAAACGTGAACAAACGAGTCGATTAGATTTTTTAGAAACCACTTTGACAATATTTGTGAGTATAGCCGAATTTTTATATTTAGCTCCTTGCACACACAATAGTTAAGGTTAGCATAACTTTAAAGAGCCAACACAAAAACACTTTTCCACATCAATAAAGAAAAATACGACCCATCTGGAAGTGAGGAAAGTGTGTTATGGACACTAAAAAAAAAAAAAGAAGAACAAAGCCCGTGATGGTTGTTGACAATTTTGATGCAGACGTTATCAGAAATTATATTTACAATTATTATGCAAGAAATTAATTTCCGAATAGAAGAATGCTTTTATTGTAGTTAAAAGAGGTTGGCTTATTTAGTGGAGGAAAAACGGCAGTATGACAAATATTAAAAGAGATTGGCTTTGAATACAAGAAAACTGACAAGAGAAAAATTGTTATGGAAAAATTTGACATAATACTCAAAAGAAACCAATTTTTAAGAGATGCGAAGAAAATTACAAATTGGGAAAACGTGGTTATCGACGAGACGTGGTTAAATGCGAACCACACGGTTTCACACTCGTGGAAGGACGGCACTAAATCTAAAATGCCAATGGGCAAAGGAGCTGTCATGCCGGTTCTGCTGGATCCGACTTCGTGGAGAATGCGTTGCTGAGTTTCGAGTCAAAGAGCACTTCTGAGAGTAGTCAGAGTAGTCAGTCAGTCTGAGTACTCATGGTAGCATGAGGAGATGAATGATACTTTTAGACAGTAACTTTTAAATAGCCAGTTTTAGACTTTAAGGAGCCTTAACTTAATTAAATGGACAATACTTCATACCATTCCATGCAGGTGGATAAAGCGCCTACCCAGACCAGTAAAAAAGCAGAACTGGTTGCCTGGTTTGAAAAAAACGGCTTTGAGACAGTGACTTTGAATGTCAAGATCCTAAAAGTAGACTTGATAAAACTAGTGAAAGAGAACAAGGCTACAAAAGTGCGATACGAGGTAAACGAACTGGCTCTAGCACACGGACATCGCATTCTCCGAACTCCGCCGTACCATTGCCAGTACAATGTCAGAGGGTTAATATGGGCCCAAATTAAAGGTAAATGTTCAAATTACTTTCTTCATCATTTTAAACACAGTGCTATATAATAAATATCTTGATATATTTGTGTGTTGATGTCAAATAAAGATTTTCTATTCTATACTACTCAATATACCAATCAGTCAAGTATATGTATTATTACGATTATATGATTATATGTAGTAAGTTGCCATGCCACGGATTTATCTTACACAAAGACTAAAAAGTTAAACATATTTTTTTTTTATATATATACTACAGGTTACGCTGCTCGCCACAATACGGCTCCTCCATTCAGCACTAATAAAATGTTGAACCTACTAAAAGAAGCTTGTAAGAAGGTTACAAAAGACGACGGGGCGAAAAAACAAGGTAAAATATTTTGGAAGACTAGGATCGCGATGTTAAGATTGATTCCATAATTGACAATGAAATAATTATTCAAGTAACTGATAGCGACGACGATAGCAGCAGTTCACGTGATTCTGATTCAGAATATCGTATAACATTTTTTATTGAGATATTTTTTAGTTCCGTATTCCTTATTCTATCACATCGACGAAAATATTATCATTATCTGTTAATAAAAGTATTTAATGCTACTGCTACGATCGGCTCACTTGTTACATTAGTAACACACCACATCACTAATTACATTAATCTGACATATTAGGTAGTCTGTCGATGGCGTAACTTACAGAATTGAATTTGTGAAATCATATTATAACTTATTAAACTTTCGCGTTATGTACACATTTTATATTCTAAATCGGGTCTAAACGCGTATAATAAAGGTATTTGTTTACCCTTTATTCCTATGCGACATTCATTAGTATTTTCAATAAATCGACGTATCAGAATTTTTTTGAGATAGTCGAATTGTTATATTGACCAAGCAAATGAAACTGCGACTGATCAATCAATCATTTGTTCGGTATGTCATATGTTACTTAAATTGTAATGAAATTAGATTTTCAAATAATCAACGCAATTTATTTAGCCGTTCGAAATTTAATTTAGTCGATTAAATCGTGATAAACTGTTAATCAAATTCTGTTAATTTTAATACTGGAAGAATATTATTAAGTCAGTTAAATATTCATTAAGCCGATTTATGACACTCATCATAAAAAATCACAGGTCAAATATTTTTGTTCCCTTCAAATAATAATTAAAATCACCCATGATTAAGTTTCTTTTATCTCTAGTTAGCGAATAAACCAATTTCAGGAAATGTCAACTACGAGTCAAGTAAGAATATAAATCTACCCTAATGTCGTTACACTTAATTTAGTTTAATTATAAAATTCCCGTATTAATTGCGGTCAAAACGTATTTTATGATATTCTGACAAAAGAGATACCTAATAAGTGGCTAAATAAGTTGATGAAACAAGAAATTCATAGAAATTAAAGCGACGTGTGCTTCAACCTTTTCGAGGATCATAGGTCAACATAGACCTTCGTTAACACCGTATTAAACATTTAAATTTATTTCTACTAAATTACAATACCCTAGTTAATGCTAGGTTGTAATCAAAAGGGACTCGGGCAACTTATGCAAATATTGTGCATAATTTATTCATCACATGTTTAAATAAGTCGATTGTGGTACAATGAACAAGAAAACGAAAATTGTTCAACAAAAGTCATAAAAATCGTCGGGACACAAAGTAATGTATGAAGAGGCGGTCCAAATTAAGAGAAGTTCTAAAATTATTTTCTTGGGACAATGGCATTGTACAGTGTCTTATTTCGTTAAATTTTCATGTTTTAAACTAATCTCTCGTTAACCCACGCTTCATTTTTAGGTAGTTTTTAATCAATTCTAATTATAACCATACTTTTCCTTAAACTACTCTATTCATGAAATATTATTTAGCAATATATAATATACGACCGATTACCCCGATTGGTACTGGTGTGAAAATGGTCCTAGATTCCATTCCCGGTCGGATATTGATTTGTTTTAATGTTTTAATATGTTGTAAGTATTATACGTATCTACCTAATATTAAGTCGGTTTCTTTAATTAGCCTGTGGTAGAATTTAAAGAACAAATAAATAAAATTAAATGACATAGATAATACTTTGATTTTAAAGATAATACTTTGATAAGTTCTGTTCAATGTGAGATTACACCAAATCTGAAGTAGTATCAGCGAAAATTAAATTAGTTAATATCAAATTTATTTGTGTAAATTGCGTAACTTTGTGTAACTATGTGATAAGTCCTTAATGATCACTTGCGTTCCGTAGAACGCTTATCAAACTATCAAACGTTTTAACTCTGTGGCTGGAATTGAATCAAACGAAACTATAAAAGGCGATACAACAAAGCGCTGTTTGATTTGCGAGCTGTATATTCTGTTCAAGCACGTTCTATGAAGGGGCGAACTGGTACTCAACATACATAGAATAAACAGTAGGTCATCTTTAAATAAATGCAATTTTATTTACTCAAGAGCAACGCGACAAACGCAATCAAGTTCAATACGACTTCAACACCTTGTCGTTCCAATTCATGGAACATCGTTCATGCGACATAGCAGTTATCTCTTAAATAGCTCAGGTAAATATTTTATAATTATTATGAATGTCAACACCAAATCGACGGGAGGCGCGAATCCTATTTCTTTATTATCACTAGAGAACCTAATCTAACCTTACCTAACACACCTTTGCTCCCATCGATTTGCTGCTCATTCAGTATTTATTGTTGCTCATTTAATTACATACTTCTCAATATATTGGTCACTTAATTTTTTTTTTTATAGAAAATAAGGCGGTACGCGAGCATACAGTCCACCTGATGGTAAGTGGATACTGTCGTCCATAGACATCCGCGATAGATGCCAACATCAGTCGAGAATAACAAACGTTATCAGGCCCCCGGATGCGCTGCCCAACTTTGCATATTAAGGAATTAATTGGGAAAGGGTTGGTAAAATGGGGAGGGATAGAATAGGATGGGAATGGGCTCTGGCATATCTCACTCACTACCGAAACACATACGTACATTGGGGAAATACGATAAAGTAGGAAATGCAGTACATTTCAAGGTAGTCTTTTATGAGTAAGGGGGTAACGTGGCTAGTGGAGTGCGCCCAGCTGCTTTAGGAATGCAGCGTGCACTCTCCTCCTAATATTTTATTATTTTACGGGACACTTCGCCATCCCGCTCGTATATCCACTACCTTAGATGTTAATGATTATTGTGTTAGTTCATAGCAGACGACTGAAGGCTACTTTGAGAATACGTTGAGTTTCACCACTGTTCGATTGAATTAATGTGGGTGTATCATTGAGCAAAAAATATTTGCACTGTTTTTGCTAACCTCAATAAATTGGACACCCTCGAAATGGACGGAAGTTTTTGTTATTTATTGAATTGATATTGTTGAGTACGACGATTGTTTATTTTATGATAAAAACTGGAGCAATAGAAGGTGTACTATATATAAACAGTGTTAGTTAGAAATGGTAATATTTTTAGGAAAAATTATATGCTAACCCCGTCAAAGGTTTGGTACCGTTGTCCCCACTGACATTCCCCACTGGTGCGAACAACGAGAATTGTTGACAATTTTTTTACCGTAATCCCCACTCATGTCAGTTTTGTTTTATTCTGGTCTTACTTGCGGAATTTCGTAACAACTACAATGGGGACATAAACAGAAAACTAATTTTTAAACAATTTCCGTTGTTCCCACCGGTGGGGATGGTCAGTTGGGACAGTGGTACGAAACCCTGTCAAAGATAAAAAAGGGAAATCTCTATGAGATTCTGATTACCAACAAATTGCTTCACCAATTTTTTAAGTCAGACTCAACACTGCGTGACGAATTTTCTCTAATGAGTAGAAAATTTACCCAATTAAGTTTGGTAAGCATCAAAGGGTTAAGCGCTTAATAAAATTAGGCAACAGAAATAGACACAGAGCGAATGTAACATAATACTATACTAACATGTAATTTCCGTGTGGAAGAATTGTTTTGGCTTCACACATTTCACCATAAGCTTAATACTATAGGGTTAATACTCAGTTGATTTTTCTTATAGAAAGATAATGGCCCGTGGACATATATTTCAACATCAGTCAAAAGTGACAAACATTGGCACATTTCCGGATGCGGCACCTACTTTGGGAGAGTTAAGAGTAGATTGAGAAGGATCGACAATAAGATGTAACCGAATGATCCTCTTAACTCCGTTCAGTGGAATGCTGCACAAAATATCTAACTTTATTGTATGTAGGTTGCAATGCAATGAAATCAGCCCTTTAAATATCCACTGCAGGACATGGGCCTTCTCATGTACGTGGTCTTGTGCATGAGGGATATCAGGCCTTAACACCGGCCAAACGGGTTGACGACTCCACTCTTTCGAAGGTGGTGTAGTTCCGCAGCGCTTGAGGGGTAGCAGCTTATCGCTTAGTCGCCTCTTACGACACACACGGAAAGTAATGGAGTGTTGCTATCCTACAGTTGGCGCACACCACACGGCACGAATGTATGGTATGTAGGTTACAAAATATCAATACAAACTAGTAAGAAATTGGCCGTATTGTTATTTTGATTATTTATAACTTCATTCTGATAGAATGATAGGAAATTAATTTCAAATAACAGAAAATATATATAAAAAAAAATACAAGCTGTAAGCGAACAGATAGATAGCACAGACGTTGCGTTTCATTAATATAGACATAGACATATCTTTATTTCGACACTACAATGCACAATGAAAGATAAGAAACAAACAAATTACACATAACAGGAAAAAATAATGAACATAAAGTACAAAAAGAACACAAATATAAAAACTTATTCTATAAGATTAAGATGCGCATTGCGACATCGGAAACGGTCTCCAACTCAGCATATGGCGCGGACAAACTACAGCGCTGGTTTTCAATGGAGCCATTGAAGATGCACGGACAATGATAAAATTGGGTACAATAAGATAAAAACGATAAATAAAAAGCTGTTATAATGTACTATATTGTATATAATTAGATAAGTTATAAACATACATATAATATAATAATGGGAATAATTATATTATATAATATAGAGATAATTCACACTCATTTTACGTGGCATTGTCATTTCCATATGACAATAATGTGGTTTGGTGGTACCAAAGCCAAAAAGAATATACAGAATAATAATCCAGCAAACACATAATCCTTGACAAAAAGTCAAGAATGTATATTGTAAACCACAACTAAAATTTGCTCACTCATATGTAATTAAGTACAAAAAATACGTTTACTTTCTCGTAATCGTTACACACACAAAATGCAAATGACTTCCAAATTAAACAACGACCTTTGTAATTTAGGGTTATTTTTTCTCACAATCCAAATAAAGGTTAAAAATTAAATTAAAAGGGGTAAGTACTATTGTGAACACTTTTGTTTAGTTTTTGTACAATTAACAAAATTCCAATTACATTTCATTACACAGAATCCACTCCGCAGGTGTTTACACAATAATATTAACTATGCCGACGTGAAACTATTTTCCCCACAATAATGATCTTGTTCGTATAGAAAAGTGATAATAGCTGGTAACAGATTTGGTTAGGTTTTCCCCGACTACTACGACAGAGTTCCTCACCATCCCAACCCCCTAGTAGTTGAGATCCTAACCTATGTCCCCGAGGAATGACCCTCCCCGTTGCCGTCGTCGTCGTCGTCCTCGGCACGTCTTAGACGACCCCGACGACCCAATTACTGCTGCCAATGCGATTCTTACACTACACATATACACCGTCCCCACCCGGCGGAGACAACGACGTCACCCTCGCTGCACCGTGAACACACACCGGCCTTCAACCAACACTTTTACCAGGTATCGGCACGTGCCCGGGCGCTTCTCATCGACTCGCGACCCCTCGGTACCCTCCCAAAGCAACGCCCTAAGCTGAGGTCCGTTCCTTCAGCCGGTCTACCGGCGGGGAACCCTTAGGGACGTTGCTGCACACTCTTTGCTCCTGGTTGAGCGCCTTCTGCGCTTGCTTTAAACTATACATGTCCGGTGACTCTTAGCCATTCTGAAAAAAAAATAAAGTTAGGTTTTCATAAAAGATTTGACAATTTTATCGCGGTAAATATAATAATTGTTATGTAGATGGGTTTCGATTTCATGATTTCATTATTTATTTATAGTATGAGGTGTTGAGTGGACCGACGATTTAAAGAAATTCTCCGGTGGTGGCTGAATGATGATCGCGTGTGGTGTCGCCCTTTGGGATACGCCCATATTCAGCAGTGGAGAGACATAAGACATAGGTATACTGCCTTCCTAAGAAGAAAAGACATTACTAACAGTTTTAACAAAATTAAAAGAAATATAATATTATATTCGATAATTAAAAGTAAACAAAGGCAATAAACAATGATTATTCTTTTTGTTTTATTCATACTTCAAATTTCTAGCTTGATTTTAAATTAATGAAAATTTTACCATTTTTCCACAATTTTCTCGAATGATGCACTTGTACCTGCCCCGTGTAGGTGCTATTGACAAACGAATCTGTCTATCTTCCATCTTGCAACGACACAATCATCCGTCACCGCAATCTCGCCGTGACCACGATTAACGTAACTGGGGGTCTACTCTGATTTTAACTCTGGCTTCCGAAGCTTTGTTCCCGATCGAAGCTAGAACGAATGAAGTGCTACTCTACTCTGACTTTCCGTCGTTCGGACCTCTATATTCGGCTATCTATGATTAAAGGTGGTATATTGTTATCATGAAATTTGACGTTTAATCCCCAATTATCTCTTATCAATATTTTGATCTTTATTTCGATCGTTGTCTCGTTCCATAGGAGTAGTTTCAAATGTCAAATAATATCTAAACTTCGTTCGGGCCGATTTATCGTAGTGAAAGTTTTCGTACTAGGAATTCATCGAAATATCGCCAGAGACTTTGTTTTTTGTGTTTGTTCAGAGTAGACCCACTAACCTGTTTATTATAAGCTCAAATCAAATGGTTAAAGGTAACATAAAATGTTGATTTACTTACTCAGGGTTCTAGTGATCGATATCAGACTATAACGATCGACTGCAGGGCACAGTTATCCCCTAGGAAATCACTAGGGAGTTTCAGGGCATAATCCACCACGCGTTTTCATGTTTTCATTTGACACCGAGCTAGTAATAGCTGAATTTCAGTATGGCAGAGGTCAGTGTACATATAAATCGTTTTAAACAAATATCTAAAATATAAAATAACAAGTATAAAATGGAATTTTTCCACAAGTAATATTCTTAATCTTAAAGTCAATTTTCTTAAAATTCCAATAATCTAAGCAGAAATCTGTATTTCTTATAAAGTGTTTCAGTAGAATTCAATTATGAGCAGAAAATTCGGTAGCTTGCTTAATATTCGTAGTGTTATAATAAATATAAGTATTAATAAATTATTGGCAAATGTGTCGATCTGACGCAATGTAGCGCACATTGCAAATAAATTAATTGTATTAAATGATTTAAAATATGGCCATACATTTAAAGGGAATACAACTTTTATGCACAAGACAATGTGCTTAAGGTGTGTCCCATGTCCACAACCGTAAGCAGCCCGCTTACGGTTTAATTAAAATAAATTACATTTTGTGTAATACGTATACAGAACATAATGATGTACAGAGACCTATGTACAGAGCTTTCTTCGCGAAATGGGACCTTGGTTATTTTTTTGGAAATAGTCAATCAAAGTTTTTGAGCCAACGTATACTGATTTCGATATTCGCGAATGATGTCGTTCGTCGCGAATTCGAAGTGATGTCGGTATCTATTGTCACTCTCGGCTGACAGACAACAACAAATGACGTATGCAAATGACATTTTAAATGAAAAAGATGCGCCGGCGCGTCATTGTCACGCCCAATATATTCCGGTACGGAGGGACAATAATAATGAACAAAACCCTACGGTAATATTTATGTTTATGACAGTTTTGGTTGGTGCTTATTGGCATAGAAGAGGAGATATTCGAGATATTTATTTATAGTTAAAACGTTTTACAAAATGATTTAAAAATATAAAAATTAGCATATTATGACAAAAAGGAATTATCCATAACATGGTCACCTTATTAGATACCTATTGGTTCCAAAGGGAGAGAATTCCGCACAATATCTTTGTATTGTACAAAATAGAACAAACTGAGATGGTTTAATTCATGACTCATATTTAAGAAATTAAGTAATGTCAGTGAAGTTATAAGAAAAACAAATCCCTGATCTTAAAATTAACGTTTATCTATGGTTCTTCCTCATAAAAGAATGTTTTTGTATAGGTATAGCAGGGGGCGCGCGCGCATTGTCGTACGCATGATGGATTGCTGTCATATACAAACTATTGCCTTTACATATGTAAATTACTTCGAATCAATGATGAATACGACGTGTCACGTGCCAGGTTTTATTAAAATAAGCGATATTTTTAATGTCAGAACACAATAAAACAAAATACAATAAATGATTCAAATTAACTTCACATTCTACATAAAACTATAATACCTCTTCAAGTTGTCGTCGGTCGACCTGACCGGAGAGCATCCGGCTATGACCATTCATCCAACCGTTCATCCTGCCTTGAAGAAACCTGGTTTTTCTGCCTGAAAGAAACTCCAAAATGTAAAAAGACTCCTAGCAATAGCTATGGATTAGTCTCAAAATTTTTGTTTCACTGCCTATTTTGTTAGAGACCTCTGCGGTAAAGTCAAATTATTTACAGGCATATTAAAAAATAAATCTTCTTTTATCATTATCACATATTCAAAATATTGTCCCTTACGTCACCGCCCAAACGCTAGCGAGCCCATCGCAAGCGTAACAACTTTGATTTACTTTTTCCCCTTTTTTGTCAACATTTTCAAAGGGTTCGAAACAATGTTCGAATCACGTTACGTTTATTTTTTGAAGTTATTGTCTGATAGTTGGCCTTTCAAACCCAGTGGGCCGGTGCTCCGACTGACACCATTCATACGGTGATTGATGGAACTAATTAATTTCGTCGTACGCGTGTTTGTCGAATGAATATAGATCCTCGAACTCGAAATTTAAAAAAATGTATTTTATTGTTAAAGAAGTGAATGCCCTTTTAAAATCTGTTGTGCATTCTCCATGGTCTACAGTACGGTGTTTGATATAATTTTTAATCAATTGTTGCTGAACGCCATCTTTAGAAATTTTAAACTATCGAAAATAATTTTATTTTTTATTTTATATAACTTTGGCTGGTAATCGAAGTACCATGATGAAAGTGAATCCAGTTCCAGTTTGGCTATAAATTCACAAAAAATAATGAAGATGAATACCTTTAGATATATTTCAAAGAAAACATGTAAATCGTTTTAATTTGAAACAAAATATGTGAATAGATATTGTGCAGCAATATTTAGCAACTACCTACTTCTTTAAAATAATTTGTCCTTTGCTTCAGTTTTAAACAAATCAGACTGCATAATCAAATAAACATTTGCATTATTTAAAAGCATAAATCTTAGTAACTGATAGCTTAGTAACTGATGAACAACCAGTCCATTTTTTGTTCAACAAAGGGCAAGAGAGATAAACCGCAGAGTAAATTGAGCTAGACGGGAATCGTCAGTATAGCTTTGACAATATTTTTTTTCCAATCTAAAACAACGGACGACACAGAGTGTCGTTGTTTCTTGTAACCTATCGAACAATTTAAAAGCCGTAGATACAGTTTTTAGATTATAGTTGCAGTTAAAGAATTCCCCAGATGGTGAGTGGTTCACGTCACTAGCACAAGTAACACAAGATGAATTGCAAAAAATAATCATAATTTCGAATAGTTTATTTAAACCGGCATTGTCATTGACATAAATCTTAATTTTGTGTTCATCATTATAAATTTTTATTACTATGATAGAATATACGACGCTCAGTTCAGTCCTCAGTTATATTACAAATATTAGTTCTTTGATTCGCCGCAGGATATTATCCTACGTAGGATCTTTGATAGATGCTTACACGAGAAAAGTTATATGCTTTTATGTTGCACCGGCGAATGGTCACAAGGATTCGATTAGAGATACGAAAAGTAAATGACGAAAGGTCATAAGCAATTTGTATGTTTGAATTTTTAATCAATAACATTTACTATAATATACTTATACAGCAATATATCAAAGTGCTATAAATTTTGTAGTAAAGATAGCTGCTAATAAACTTTAACTGCCAATCGGTGATGGCTGATCTCTTGGGGTGTGGGTGTGAGATTCATTTTTATTTCTATTACATAGTTAATTTATTTTTTATTACTAATGGGATGTTTTAATTATGTTCTAATGTCATTAACTCATTAAAGCGATTAAACACTTATAATATTTATAGGTAAATATGATGTACCTACTATAATAACTTGACCACTGCTTTAAAAACTGTGAATATTGCCAAATTCTGGCAATGTTGAATTAGTTAAAGACTCACAAGTATCGGTCTATAAAACACTATTATGACTAATTAGCTACAATACTTCAAATAAAGAAGCAAAATAAAGTACAATTATTGTGTTTAATTCTTCGCAAACTAGAAATAGAATTTTATATCTCCGTGACAGAATATTTTATCCAAAATACCGTTTACACATTTTAGCTATTACCTTTTACAGTGCTACTACGTTTAATTAATTATCATTGTCACGTTCGTCGAAACTAACATTATAAGGATTCCTTATACACTAAAAGTCAACTTAGTAATGGCCTTCACCGTTCATATGCCCCCATTACCTTGACTTTGATGCTCTTTGAACCTTGACTATTGTGTATATCAGCCCCATCGTACCCTAAAATGATGAACTTTATCCATTATTATCGATTAGAAAAAAGAAACGTACTCATCAAGTCTAGGTACTTTCTTATATAATCTAATAACAAAATATGTAAATTCTTCTACAATGTATTTAAGCAATGACTAAAACATATATTTTTAATTTAAAAAAATGCTTTTAATGGCTTTTCCATTTTCTTGTTCTACCCTCACTTTTCTCCTCCGCCCTCTTTCTTTCTCTGTTTCTTCACAGGATTGTCCATCTATACGTTCTTCGTAGTCACTAAATGTTTGTTCGTAACTGTTCAATTCTTTTTCCACCAACATGTCTTGTCGTTTCTTTTTCTTATTATTCTTTGATTTCGTCCTATTAGTTGAACTATGTTCTTCTTCCATAACCTCACTGTCGCCTCCCTTTGTGATATCCTTGTGAATCACCGCCTCTGTTACCACTACATCTCTGTATGCTTTATCAGGTTGTAGTTGAAAATACCAATTTGTAAAAAATAAAAGAATAAAAAGGCTTTCGTACACTCTGACTTGTGAATCTTCATCTTTAATAGTCAATGAGCAATTTACATCTTTATTTTATTGATGACATACCCGTGTTTGGTGCGATATTGAAAGGAGAGACCGTAAAAGGAGAATTATTGAGTTCTCCGAGGCAAAGGTTAATGCTAGGGCGAATATGACTACAGGATCGATGACATTTTAGACAGATGGTTCATCGAGAAATCGATTATATTCTGAAGGGTATCAAATTAATAGGGTTGTAGTAATCAATGAATAATAGGACAGTATTGAAGTTCGGTTTTGAGGTGTATGGAGGATCGTAAATACGTGAGCAGAGAAACTACGAGGGTTGGTTGTTTCGGAATGTGACCCAATTCGTGATGATATTAACCTAAATAATAAACAGACGCATTATATGAAAGAAAATGATGTTGTTATAGTAAGAACCAAATAAGACTTGACAATTTTTTTATTGGTACACAAAATAAGAGAAAGTTCTCATAAATATTAGTTGATATAATATTAATTACATGGTAAAAAAATCTCCTATTTTAGGAGGATGTATGCTCGCCTTTTGTATGTATTTTCTTTTAGAACACTAACTATTTTATCATTTGTGTGTACAATTGAGTATATAAATAAATAAATAAATAAGTATACTTCTTGCAACTCACGAGCACGCATCTGTCTTGTTTGTAGTGGTGAGTGTCCGTACGCGTAAAAAGAGACCTTATATCCTTCACAATATAATTTTAAATACAATGATGCAACAGTTACTTTTTGTGCATACGGACAGTTATCCACAAGCAAGGTTGATGTAGAAATTAAGTACAAAATATTAAATAATATTACGAACTCGTGAAACTGTTTGATCAATTTGAACAGTTTCTTAAACAGTTTGATGATATCAATCTTTTATTATTTCGCGATCTTGAGAAATAAAGACTTTATTTAGTGGGACGATAATGCCTTGTATCCAGGACAGGCGGCGTATCCAGAAGCCTGCCAACGTTTGTCATTTTGGACTGTTTTCGGTATGTGTTGCGGATGTCCATGGGCGATAGTATGGATTTACCACCAGGTGGACTGTCTGCTAGTCTGAACTTTGTTCTATAAAAAAGACTTGATATTCCTCTTCGTTAGGTCAGTTGGTAAGCTGAACTGGTGGTTAGCAGGTCATATCCGTTGCAAAAGTGATACTGATAACAGATGACGTATACGAATCTTTGAATGGAGACTGTGTACCAGGAAAAGTACCTTCCGACTAAATATAAACTTTATATGAACTGATGACTTAAAGAAAGTGCTATATCCAGGCCTGAAGAGAGGCCTCATCCAACACCGAAGAGCCACTGGTTTATATTATACTATTTGATATATTGCAAGTCTTTATAATTTCTAAACCAATAAATGATAATTATTGATCAGATAATTATTTGTTGCTTTTTGTGACTGTTTCGCTTGCTTGAATTATTAAATTAATTAATGAGCAGGAGTCTGAAGAGTTTAAACACTTGTTCGTGTTTGTGATCGTCCCGCGTGACATACACGCTCCGTAACTCTGATAGATACTTGCTCAGATTTTGTTTATTATTTCCTCAGTAATTATAATTAACGATCCCGACTTTTTCAACGTTCCTAATTATTTCCGATAGAAAGAACAAGAATTTTTAATTAAAGCTCCTTCACAGATGTTCGTTATCGTTAAATTATTTCATGGAATACTTGAAGAATTTCAAGTGTTAATTTGAAAGGTCTTCTAGATAATTTTCTTAATATTTAAATTTCATTATAATAAGGAATATCTAGAATGTTATTTTTAAAATAAAGTAATTTCCCAAATAATTATCTAAAATGTTTACCTATTGTTGGATATAATTTTTTACTCCTTTACCTTGCCTCAGACCGAAGATCCTAGCGTCTTACTTACCACAATTTGTATTGACAGTTTCATTTTGCATTATAGAAATATAACAAACACAGTTTTCTGTGGCATTATTTTTAGTGTCAACCTAAATTTTAAGTTTTACGACCTGTTTTATATCTTTTATTGAACCATCTTAGTATTTATTCATAAATTACAAATTTCAAAAAATGAGTCTCGTCGTGTCATTTATCTCAAGGAAATAGGGGTTAGGACCTTTATTTTATTAGATTACTCAAGCAGCAACTCTTAGGTTTATTGGTTTTACGCAACTGTAATTTTCACTTTTATTAAAACAAGTCGTAGGTAATATCCTTTGTTATTCGGGGGTTTTGAACAGAAACAATAATAGAACTCCTTAAATTGCTTTACGATTCTGTTGACAGCTGACAAAAACAAGTTTTAATGTATCCTTAAACCCGAATAGGTACAAAAAAAGTGAGGAACGAAATTAAGTAGCGAATGTACCGGTCATTTTGCTGAGCGAAAAGAAATATAGTGAATTGTACGATTCAAGTCATTTGTTACATTCATTCAACTGGAGGAAGCAGATGTAATTTTGATAGCTATCGATTGAGACTTTTTGGCGGGAACGGGAAGAGGTGAAACTGAGTTTTTATTTCATTATTGTAAAAAATTTGCATTAGTAATGCGTTTTGTTGTTTAATAGTAATAGTTTTTTTCGTTCGTGGTGTTTGTGATAATCTGATAATCAAATAAAAGCGTGGGACTGCGTTTTTCGTGTGCTTCCAAGGAGTCCTCTTCTGTGCTTAGTTTTTAGCTCAGTAAACTTACTATCGCTTTATTGAGCGACTTCTGACATAGTTCGACGGGACTGGACATTGGACAGGATACGTCCTTCTTCAATTTGATGGCAGTATCAGTCGTCAACTCAACCGCAACAACTTTTTGCCAGTGTCACGTGTAAATGAATTTCAAGTAAATATGGCGTCGCTCAGTAAAGCGATAGTAGATTTACTGAGGACAATTGGATTCCTTGAAAGGACATGAAAAACGCAGTCTTATGCTTTTATTTGATTATCTATCACAAACATTACGCACAAACATGACACTTTGAACTTTAATAAACTATCACTATTAAACCATAATACATATTTTTATAGTAATCAAACAAAAATTCAACAGCACCTCTCGTCCGGGAGGTCCTCCAAAGAATCCTCCAGGATACATTTTACAGTTTGAAATTGTTTATTACGAAGAAAACTTGACACTGGCAGAATGAGCTAATTGCGCCAATGCCATTAAACGAAGAAAAAAAGTCATCGATTTATAAAATATTTTATGAACAAATTTACTTGGTGATTCAAGTAATGTATTTTAGTTGGCTTCCTTTTCATACCAAATAATAATACATATAATAAGGGTCCCTTAACAAAATAGGGTATCTCATTTGTGAATGTTTTGAAAAATACAGTAAAAGGTCTTGATTTCTTGAACGCACGAAGCATTTAAGCTTCCTTCATTAAATATTACATAATAATGAATTACTTATATTATCGTTTGGTCACTTGACAATTCAACACTAACAATAACATATAAAAATATTAATCTTAATTTTTGTATATGTAGGAATTTCTACCAAAAAGCGCGTACTTCCTTTTATAATCACACAGAAACATATGGCCTAAATGTTACTGGCATATCTCTTATCATTATTGATGATTTTATTATCAGAGCTCTTTGCCCCTAATTGACTTCGACAGTAATGTACAATTTATAACTCTCCAATAGATATCCAGTGACAAATGGACCAGATGTTAGGTAGTATTTTTGGGAAACGTATTTCGACAGACAACAGCTTTTTTTATTTCTCTATCCCGAGTGTAAGTTTTTATTTATCATTTGCAAACGTCACAACCGCATTCTCGTCTATTGTTTTTTTTCTGAAGATTTTAAGTTTCTTAATACGACCGCTAGGGGCGCTGCTTAATTTTCTATACAAGAAAAAAAAACATTTAATTGACGCAAGGCTTTTTGGCGGGAACTCGAGGAGTGAAGTTAAGTATTTATTTGATTATTATAAAAATTGTGTATAATGCGTTTTGTGGTTTAATAGTGATAGTTTATTAAACTTCAAAATGTTTTTGTGCGTAATGTTTGTCGTAATGAAAATATGTATAAAAGCATAGGAATGCGTGTTTCTTGTCCTTCCAAGGAGTCCTTTTCTGTCCTCGGTTTACTGAGCAACTCCTAAATTACTTCGAGGGGACTAGACATTGACTGAATACGTTTTAGACTTTAAATTTGTTTATTGCGAATAAAACTTGCCACTGGCAGAATGTCCTAATTGCACCATTATAATAATATATTTAAAAAAAAAAATAACGCATACGGGATAGTAGCATTTGCCAACGAAAAAACTTACACTCATGATTCTGTAATGATAATGACGTATGTATTGTAAAATTTTAGTTTTTAGGAAATGCCGAATTAATGTTAATTTTCTTACTTGTTGTAATATTGTGTAACAGTCTGAACAATATCGTTGTAGCTACTTGTTATAAAGTTTATTTACTCGAACGAACCTTATTATTGTGTTTATTATTAATTATTATATCGACCCTACTGTTATCGGTCGTAAGCTGCGTTATATCATACCATCGTAAGTATCTTAAAAGACTTTTTGGCGGCAACTCGAGAAGTGAAGTTGAGTTTTTGTTTAACTACTATAAAAATTGTGTATTGTGCGTTCTGTGATCTAATAGTGATAGTTTATTAAACTTCAGAGTATTTTCTTGTGCATAATGATGATTGTTATACTGAAATAAAAACGTGGGACTGCGTTTTTCGTATTTCCAAGGAGTTCTTTTCTGTCCTCGGTAAACCTACTATCGCTTTACTGAGCAACTCCTAACATAGTCCACGGGACTAGACAATGACTGAATATGTTTTAGACTTTAAAATTGTTTATTGCGAAGAAAACTTCATACTGACAGAATGTGCTAATTGCACCATTGCCATATATATATACATATATTGTAAATTGTAAATTATTCTATCAATATTTTCACCATAACGCTATTTTATTATGAACTTTTTTATTGCGTTATTTGCTAATTTTATTGAAAGTAAAATTTTTTTACTCATATTTCAAGCATTATTAACAGCATCTGTTCACCATAGTATTATCACAATCTAAAAATCCTTACACTGTACACTGTGGTATTATTTTCTGGTTAACGGCCGTGTAACTTGTTTACTATAGACTAAAAGTTTGTTTTTATAACTTCGCAAAAACCCTACGACAATGGTGTGAAATTTGAAGTGGGTAACTCCGATTACAATAAAACCATCCCTTGTTATTATAATATGAATAATATAACTCTCCTTTACAGTTCCAGTGGCATTTACCAAATTTATTTAACTATCTGTGGTGTAATGAGCACAGAAATGTACTGCATTTCCCGCTTTATCCTATTTCCCAATGTATGTATGTATTTCGGTAGTGAGTGAGATATGACAGAACCCACTCCTATCCCGTCCTATCCTATCCCTCCCTATTTCCTCAACCCTTTCTCCAAACTAATTTGTCATTCTGGGCTGAAGTTGGCATGTTGGCATGTACCGCGGATGTCTATGGGAGATACTCGTAGTATCCATTCACAACCGGGTAAACTGTATGCGCGTTTACCACCGCCTTTCTATAAAAAAAACCTAACTGGGGTTCTATTAAGTGTTGATATCGGTTCCAAGGGAACAGCGAATATATACATATGGATCACTATGGATCATCGATTTGATAATACATACTAGACATGTTATACAAGTACTCTAGGGTAGGCACGTTAGTATAATAGTGTTTTAAAATG
Organism: Sesia apiformis; assembly: GCA_914767545.1. Taxonomy (NCBI): domain Eukaryota; kingdom Metazoa; phylum Arthropoda; class Insecta; order Lepidoptera; family Sesiidae; genus Sesia; species Sesia apiformis. Next base: position 10,458,380 of record OU611963.1, on the reverse strand, counting down.
GAACATTCTTATTACGTAGTAGTTTTTTTCTTCTTTATTTTATTTAGGGGCTTTTACACTTTTGTGTATGTCAGCCCCATCGCACCCTGAATCGCACCCTAGGCCCGTTACAATGTTTTTCTTAAATCCTAACTTAACTCTAGTTTATCTATTACTCCCAAATTCGCTCAAAATGTTTGTAGCTTTCTATATTGGCTCGGGCTGAATTTCATTGGACATCCCTACATCACACCTGTTGAAATTTAGAGTCCAATAGCCGTTACCCTTAAGATGACCAGGCATTTTGATTACGCATTTTTAAGGATTTGTTACTAAAATTTTTATTTTTATTACTATTAAATGTGAATGTTTCTTATTTTTAAACTGTTAATAATTTTGTATACAGAGTTGCGTTAATTTCTTATAGAATTTATTTTTTGTTTTAATTTATAAACAGTTTTAAACAACTCACAATAAAAATGAGAGTAATGAGAGTAAACTGTCCCATCATTACAATGGCACTACTAACCAAAAATTAATTGATGCAGAAGTCATTACCTACCTAAACAAATATTTGAGCGAACTCATTGAAACGCCAAATTAAAATGAAGTGAAAATTATGAATTCCTACGTTGGATCGCGAATTCCCAACATCCATATTTATCGCTCTCTAAAAATGTCGCCCTCTTTCAATTTAGGCACTGCCTGTTTTATTACTGAGAAATTATTGTCCCTTTTATTACCTATTCACGTCTTTTGAACATTATTTTTTTAAGCTGCGCATTGTGGACATTACTTTTATTGCTCACATTCAGCAGAATAGCATTTTTCCGATATACTCAACAGGGGGTGCGTCGCTTGTTAAGCACATAGTACTTTATTTTTTTATCGTTTTTGCAAAATTCATACTTCCACACTAACAAGTTCAAAGTTTATCAGCGACCGATGGACAGAGCTATGCTCGGAGTATCCTTTGCTGGACAAAATCCGTAACGAAGAAATTCGACGACGGGCTAAAGTTGCGGACATAGCTCAAAGAATCAGCAAGCTGAAGTGGCAGTGGGCAGGCCATATATGCCGCAGGACCGATAACCGATGGGGGAGGTGAGTCCTCGAATGGAGACCACGTACTAGGAAACATAGTGTGTGAAGCCCTCCGGTCAGGTGGACTGACGACTTGAAGAAAGTCGCCGGCAGTGGCTGGATGAGAGGAGCTGAAGACCGTGTGTGGTGGTGGTCCTTGGAAGAGGCCTGTATCCAGCAGTAACGAGACACCGGCTGATATTATCGTACACTTACTACCATTACAATATAAATCCGACAGTGTGTCTGTCTTTTTGTTTGTTACGTTTTCTCGGCTAAACTACTGAACCAATGAAATTTTGCAAAGAGCAGGACACAGGAAACTTAGGATAGGATATTTACATGCGGACAAATGCAAGTAGTTTATTATTAAGTAACTACAGCTTTTAAATTAACATCTTCAAGACACTGATCACAAATTACAGGAAAGTTTTATTAGGACATAGAGGCGTCATTACGTGAAATTGACGCATCGACTCCGAAATTTGCATATTTATTAAGCGTGTCACTCACGCGTGCGAACTTACTCCTAGCACACAAAGCGAGTTCGAGGAACACTTTGAGGTCGTTAAAGCCGCCATGTCGATGCCGCCAGTATGTACTCAGCAGTACACTTTGCTACAAGTATATCACATCTATGTATAGCCACGTTAGCATAATTTCATATGTTATAGGTCTCGCCGCTGCGTAAGCACAATCGTTGTGCAGTTGTTGCTTAAGCAGAAAATTATGTATTTGGAGTACATGTTTCTTTTATAATGTGCTATATTTTCTAATTAATCGAGAGATAAATAGCTGATGGTCTTTATGTGTAGACTAAACCAAAATAGAGTTCAATTTTAGGGAACTTCTTATCTTCGTATTCTATCATATACTGGCAAATTACTTACAGTACACCAAACTGCAAAAATCGTCTTTAATCTAGGTGGTACTGATACTGTTCTATATGTTGGCCAACTGTTATGGATTTTTTTTTTAATAATTTTATAGAATTTTCCATAATTACTTTCAGCAACTTCCCTTTCATCTACATAAGTTATAGTCATAACTTTTTTTAAAGTAATTTCATTTTTGGCTGTAAAAATTTTGCCAAAGGCGACATCGGACATAAAATTTGTCTTAATTTTATCAAATGGCTATGAATTTTCTGTTGAAATACTGATACTGATAAAATTGTTCCTACCAAAAATTACACCTTTGAAAATCACGATTTACATAAATCGGGTTATTGACCTATCGCCACTGGATACTACGTTCCTTTAAATTATTTTTGCTACCAAAAAACTTCAAATTAGCCCTTAAATATTTTGAACTAAGGGCGTGGTAGTTAGAAACAGAGGGTTGCTTTTTGCCCCAGTCTTCCCCTTTTAATTGTTGATTATACACCCTTTTGGAGTACAACAATGTTTTTACGGCTGGCTGACCTGATTATGGAAATTCTCAGCATCTTAAATTAACAAATGTACCCCATGGTGGCATTTTGTTGCTATTCATATATCGACATTTTTAATTTAGACATTTTCATTTTCACCATATTTTCCTGTAATTAACATACTGTACCGGATTTAAATAGTAATGAGATATATCTAATATTTAAATATAATAGATACCAACCTATACGTCCCTTTGCAGAGAACACGCCTCCTCTTGTATCATAAGGATGTTTTTGTCTATAACTACCATAAGGTAGACATTAGACATTACATTAGACATTACCATTTTTGTCTACCATAAGGGTCCAGTGCGGATCGGTGTAATTTTTTTATTCTCGTCATTATGTTTTTCTTCACTGAAAGTGGACTACTGATTATCGCTGAGTTAGTTATTATTAAAAGGTACAATAGAAACGAAGCCTGGCTTCGAACTCGCGACCTCACATATGTGAATAGAATGTGGTTATCCCTAATCCATCATTGCTTTTAGATATTCATAACTAAAATAGATATTGTTAACTAAAAATTCTTAGTCTCTTATATTAACATCATTTTAAGAGGAGAAAAGATAACAATTAAACATTCGTCCGATGGACTAACACTTTTCTTTCCATCGCTAATTAAATATAGACAGTTAATTAAATATTTCCATCGCTTTATTCTCTTTTTATAAAAGCATAATTAAATTAAACAACTCGTATTTTTGTATCATTGAAATACTATTTTATTTATACAGTTTTATTCACAAGTGTTGTAACCTCATTATTATTACACACATTTGCAAATATTTTTTTTACAATTTTACTTTAAATTTAAAACTGTTGTAATCTCGGGTTTAACGCATTGTGATACAACGTAGACCCAAGTAACAATGCGACGAAAGGGTACTAACCCTAATTCTAACAAAATCTAACATTTGAATGTGAAGGGCTCTCGAAAAAAATCAAGCAGTTGTGGTCAGGGTAATATAACACCAAACTATACATAATCATGGTATATTCATTTTTTTTTTGTTAGTAGGATATTAGTTCAAGGTGTTGGGTCCGAGATCCGCGCTTCAAGACTAATATGGCTCGGTTTTAAATTTATTCATTTGTAAAATGTAAGAGTAACAATACAAGTTCAAATGTTGTATCTGGCTGCGGATTGAACTGAAGATTCGATACTTGAAAAACGAATTCCTTGCGTCGCCAGTTTCAACGTCCCGAATGTCGCCAACATTGCACTTTGCCTCGACTTGGTATATGTTTTACTTACGTCTTTGTTGGCGAATAAAAATTCTAGGAACGAAAATCTTGAAGACCTAAAGAAGACAAGGATTCTATAGTCAAAAAATATTTTACATGAATAAAACATATACAAACAAAAAGATAAAATGAGACTTTTTTTTTTACGTAAAAGATAAATAAAGGAACGTCAGTACTACATTATACTAAAAACAGGCTCATAAATAACGTACGATACTATAAGCCTAGGTGTTTACCGGATATATGTAGGCTCTTCTAAAGCCTGCCATGATGAGGACGCTGCTTCTTATTTTAAATATTATTTTCATGTACATACATTAGAATACAACACATTACATTACGTTTAAGGATAAAAATATTAAAATTAACACACCAAAATACCGATGGCAGGGACCAATCGGTACGGACAGTTCGCTATTTTCCGTAGTTTTTACAAATAAAATGCTTGGTAAAAAATTTAAGAGGTTAATCGGCTTTATCCAACTACATATCATTTGTATGTAATTAGACGTCAGATTTTTCGAAAGCTTATACTACATTCTCATAATTATGACTCTACTGAAACGACTTGTCTCATTAACGACTTTAACCGAGATATAGACCTAACTACCTATTGTATTTTTCTGGCCGTATGGTGCCTACCGGCTTTAGAATAGCGCCAACCCCAATCTCATCCCGTGGGTGTAGTAAGAGGCTACGAGGGATCACAAAGCCGCTGCTACAAGCCCCGAGCCTTCAACCACAAGCCTTCAAAAGGTGTTGTAGTTTCTAACAGCATCTCTAAAAGTGGTCTCGCCAACCGCCTCGGTTATTCATAAATCGTACCTCATGCACAGGACCACACGTGAGGAATTTGAGCAGTGGACGATAAAAGGGCCGGTGGCGATGATTTTTCTACTAAAAATCTTTTTTTTTCTTTTTTCTCAGAAATGTCTCTAAAACTTAGCAATAGAGCTGCAATAGAACAATTTCTGACTTTGTAGCATCTGTATACTCGTATTTAGTCAAGACAAATGTGCATCATTACTAAGAGGCAAGCCCTGTTTAACTCTATGAATATAATAAATCAGCCAGGTATTTAGAAGGAACGCGTCGCATTCACACTGCATAGCGGAGACAGAAAGCGCTTAAAAGAACCATTGTGAGCGTGTCTAGTGAATACCTAAGCATTTCACCTGGCATTGTGTATGAACAAGAGGGAATTTTAGACGCGACTGTGCCCTCGGTTATTATGAGTTAAATGACCAGAGAATTCCATGGCTTACAAGTGTTTGCTTGGCATTAAATACTATTACAAGTTTTAAGTATTGTTCCATTTCCTATTCTACATAATGTACTAAAGAATGTTCAGTACTTATTGCATCTATGTATTTCTATTCTCTCTTAAGATTTAAATTTGTTAGTCATTTTATCTCCTTTAATTAAAGTATCTTAATTAAAGTGCTATAGTTAAAGTAATTAAGCATGATTTTTAAGCTAAAATTGTTTAAATTATAGTTATAAAATTAAATATATTGTATTGTTTAAATTTGTTGTATGTTATGTTGTGTTACTTTATACAGTAATACCTACTTCTACCTCTAGATTCCGTAGAAGATGTCAAATATTGATCAGTAGGTACCTACTTTTTGGTAACGTAACAGTGATGTTAACAAAAATATTGTATACACTCTTAGATCAAATAAAAAGAAGGAAGATACGTTACTCACCACGCGTGGTCAGTCAAAACTAAGTCCAATGGACCCGATTCGTTACACCGATAGAACAGTGACTTGCTTACACGTGATACGCTCACACGATGAACATAGTTTTGTAGTGGAAAATACATTTAAAAATGCCTTCCTGTGCATTTATTCAGTGCACAAATAACACAAGGAGCAAAAACAAGACACACGAAATCACTTACACGCGTAAGTAATAATATGTAGAAGTTTTTTTTTAAATGATTAATTTACATTTGGCCATTAATGAGTGAGCGAGATAAAACTATACGAAACATGTGCGAGCGACACATTTAGCTTGTCTCATTATTGCTACTGTCCAAGCTTAATGAGCTATCTCTGTCTTTCGGTGTCATACAACGTGACTTAAATAATATCTGTACGAGTTTGTGTGTATGTAGTTGTGCATTCGAGCTTATTTTCAGTTGACGCAATGTAAGAATATACCGTATCTTCCCCTTTTGCTTTGATCATCTATAATAATATGTTAACATATACGAACATGTTATTATAATTCAGTTTAATGCAGATGTATAATATGTGTAATTGTTGGTGTTAATAAATAAAAAACAATAATAATCGTAGATGCTATATCATATAATGCAATAATAATTATGGTAATGTAACATTTTAGCGTCTTCTATAAATTAAAACGTCACCTATCGCTCCAGTGGCAATGATTAAAGAATAATAACACTAGTCAACAAAAAAAATATTTTTTTTATATCGTAAATAATTTCATGTGATTCGTGTTCTATGTGCTAGAAATAATGTAGAAAGTCAATTAAAACATTTCTATCACGTCACAATTTTATGATATATCAATATTTATATTTTTACTTTTTTAACAATTTTTAAACTTAAATTCATTCATTTTGGACTAAAGAAAAACTTCCTTTTTCATTTTTTTCGTTTGTCGATGGTACTCTGTGGTTGGGGTATCCCTAATTAATAACCAGGAGTAGTCTGCCTGCATCGCAGGGTTCCATTTCCCTTGATATCGTTTTTCAATAACAGCTATATCTTATTGGAATCGCTCTCCGTGTTCATCACTCATAGCTCCCTAATTTTCGGGGATAACTCTTTGTGGATCAACTAAACAGTCAAATTTAACATTCTTTTGTCCTGAAATGTAGTATTTCTTCAAGGTCATATTTTCTGAATGTAATGTTGATTTCTAGCGCGGCTGTCCCATTCACATAAAAAACAGCAATACTTTGTGTAGCCAGTCTGAAGCCCCAAAATCAAAGCGACAAATTTAAGTCAGTACAAATGAACCATTTATGTGATCTTGATTGATTTTTCCAGCTTGATTTTTTCCAGGATATGTTTCAGTACATCGTAAGTTTCTTTGAAATGGGCACCATAAGCTACTGGCAATGAAGGAATGATAAAAAAGGCCAGTTAAGAGCGGCTTGGCCCAGCATGGTCGCTACTACAAAGGAGAATAATTAAAGTTAAAGGCCATATCTATTTACAATAATTATACCTAGCTTTTTAAATTGAGACAATATTTTTTCTATTTCTCTTTTTACTCTTTTGTTTTGTCACATACTCTCTTAAATTCTTTTGAATTTATCATTTGACATAAACTTAATTTCTTTAACATATAAAGTAGAGCCTTCACAAAATTGTAACATATAGTGATTGGAGACTTTATAATTCACTATCAATATTCAAACCACAATTTCTATTGTAGTCACAGAATTCTCAAAGACAGCAAAGGGGTAAACAAGAACAGGTCAACGCCCTTTGAGACATCAAGGGTGGTTTTATCGCTCCGTTGTTTTCATCTTATTGTCTCTTTGTATGCATTGTTACACTTGTCTCCGTACGTACACCTTGCTCGGTAAACTAGATCTTCTCTTACTATACAGGATGTGTCAAATCTCACTTAATAGAAATTAGAATTAACAGTTTGATAAAGATAATATATTATTACAAAAAGTCTTTATTATTTATTCGTAAGACTGGTTTCTGAAATGTCTGACTTAAACATTTTGGCAATATTTTTTGGAATATCAAAACTAAAAATGTAGCATTTTAATAACAATTTTCCTCTTTAATTTGCGGTTGTACTCGTATATAGTAATTTAGCTTTTATTAAATTTATTCATATTTATATCATGTTGGTTACAATATTAACGTTATGTTTAACTCCATATTGCGTTTTGTTGTCTGCTCTACATAAATGTTGTGTATTAATAATTATACAACACACTAGAATTTGTATCCCAATGATTTCATTTTTAATTGTATGTTGTATATGTGCGTGACGCATTATATGCATGCGATTTATTTTTGCATGCTAATGACGCACAGTGCATCATTAGCATGCAAAAATAAATCAATGAATTATCTTTATAGACGAATTTATTGAAAATGTTTGTTACCGTGGAAATATGTCGATGTAGGATCGATGGAAATTGACAACAATTCCCAATTCCACATTGGGAACGAAATACATCCTCCATTTAAAAAATCTTTTTCATTCTGGTGATGATTAAATAGTACTATTATTAAAACCATTTCCGCTTAGGATATATTTCAAAGTTTATCAACCCGTCTATCGGGAAGTCTTAATAATGTTGTTAACTGTAACAAAATAACAAACTTAACAATTTACAATATTTATAAAAGCTAACGAAATTTTTAATGCAACAATACGATATTTTTAAAACATCCTTACACTTTAAGATGAAAATTCAAAACATCCTGTGTGTACATCATATCACATCAACTTAAACAGTGCAATATAATAAAGAGTTAACTGTGTGAATAACAGCATCCTTTTGTGACCCATTGTAGTTTTTGTGGGAACCTTTTCTTCATGTTAGTGGGTCAGTATAAGTATTGTGTTACGGTATTGTCCGTAAAGCATTAAGTAGTCAAATCTTAACCCTTCTCGTTCAAATGCAAAGGATCTAAGGATGAGTCAACAGACACACGGGAAAAATAAAAATATAGACTTCTTTTAAAATTTCTCTTATATACATGCGAATTATTCATTCATTACTAATTCATGGTTAATTATATTGATAAGTGATCAATCAACAATGACTAATATTATTATTAACAATAAAAAAAAAGTTTGATAATTAAGTGTGATCTGATATCTGTTACAGATGACAAAAAAAATCACGCTTAATTTACCTACTTTATAATCAACTCATACATTTATTGTATGATCTTCTCATATAAGAGTGTCATTATTTGAGAAAAGGTATTTTTTGTGAAATCTATATGAAAAATATTTTTTTATTGAATTGCTATAATAATCAGATGTTAGAGCTTGTTTCTTATTCAAACAGAATCTGGAAACAACCAAATTTTAAGTTAAAACATCTTAAACAAAATCAATAAGTACACAATCAATAGGTCCCTTTGCTGAAATAACGTCACATAATGTTATTTCATTAACATGGTTTTATTTTGTTTATTTAAAAAAACTCTATTGCACGTTATGGTAGAGGAGGTGAGCTTAATGCCTTATTGAGGCACTATCTACCATAAACTTTGGATTAAAAAGAAAGATATCTAAATTTTTATGTGTTAAGTTTCTATAAAACTCAATTAGAAAAACCTAATATAAAACAAAATAAGTATAAAAACAAATCCTATTTAATAAAAAAATATAATAGTTTCATTGCAATCAACGTCGGAAAGTTTCATTTTTAAAAGTAAGTACGTGATTTAAAAGTAAGAAAACCGTCAGGTAGCGGCAGAGGAGGCAGGAGCTGGTAGACTATAATTTCAAATTAAGGTGTAGATATAGCAGTCGTAAACGTGATTAGGTCGGTACAGGCAGCCTCAAATGACCTACTTTATACAAGTTCTGCTCATATAAAATCTACATTTACATCTCAGATCAAATCAATTTACATTCATTTTCACACACTTCCAACATGATTTAGCTCTGTGGATGGCGTTTAACACACATATCAGAAATATAGTTTTGATTGTTTCAAATTCATTAGAATCATTAAAGACTGTATAGATTCACTCAATACTAACAATTACACATTCAAATACAAAAACCAAACAAACACATGCATAGATATACCATATACTTACACACTCATACACACTCATTCATACATACATGCATGCAAATTCTTAACGCATGCACAACAAATTAATCTTGGTTTCTTTTTACTTTTAATAAATAAGCTGTAATTATTGGATAAGCACAAATGACGGCTACTGTCATATCAATGGGGAAGACACTAGCTCCTGGAGATACAGGTTTACCTAGTTCAAGAGTTTCATATCATGATAAGTCAACAAAAATCTGTTAGCAATAAAGACTTTATTTATTATTATTATTACATTTAACTATGGTAATAGAACGTTGCAACGTTTTAGTAGACTTAGCAAGTTCGTTTCAAGTTTTATTATACTATAACTAAACTAAATGTTTAATATTCGGTCATGTCTACGTAAATTTCTTGTGTTAATTACTCGTACTTTGTTTATCTTAATTTTAGATACATTAAACACGGTCTTACTAGTAATCCTTTAATACAGTAATTTGTGTAATGTATTTATATGACTTGAAATATGTGTCTTTTATGTCGTTATTCACAAAGATTCTTAGAAATTTTTTTTCATATGCGTATTTTTTCGTCTTTGGTTCACCTTATTATAGTTTTTTTTAATAATTACATATAGTGTCATGTGGTGTCAGCCGGCTTATAAGGTTTTCCAAAGGATAAGATCCCATCGTACACGATTTCATATTTCAAGTTGTTAGATTCAGACTCAGTTATTCTCGTTTCGGTCGTGTGGTGTCGGCAGGCTTTAGAATAGAACTACTGCACCTCTCCCCTGACTAAAAGGCAACTAATTGATAACAAAGTAGCTATCATAAGCTCTGAGGAACTGAAAGAGTGGACTCGCCAATCCCTTTGGCCAGCGTGTCGTTTTAGGCCATACATCCCTCACGCACAAGACAATGAGCATGAGAGGGCCCATATCCTGAACACCGAACGCCTATGCTCTGAATACTTAAGTGACGATTATAATTACGGTAATTATAATTAGAACACCATTCTTTGTGCCATCTATAAAATATATAATTAAAAGTGTTACGTTATTACTTCTATGTTATTATACGGTTCACGTTACTCGTTGACCAACTAAACATTTTAATGGCTAATGGATAATTTGAAATACGAGTAGAACCTGTACCGCAGTACCCCTATTTTGTAGCAAGGAATTTCGCTCGGGGCCCGCTTCGGCTACCATTTACTTTCTCCTATATCGTCTGTTGCACATTTCATAAGAGTATAATTATTGCATGTATTGACCGCAAGAAGGCGTACACGAAACCGCTATTTAGCTTCAGGGCTTAGGGATTACTCCAAATTGTTAGTGGCATACATGACTTTTACGAAAATTATTTTAGAAAGTTTGGTCTTTTAGATAAGTGTATTGATTGCTAATTGTTTTATGTTCAAGATTCAAGAAAAAAGATGTACTATATACTGACACATAAATTATCCCTAAAAAATAAACCATTATTAAAACTAGTTAACTACCAATTACATAATTCAGGTAAAGGTCAATAATGTATTTACAATTTAAATATATCTCTTAATATTACTACTTTAACAGTTATTCATATAAATTTACTTGCACACGATTATGTGAAATTCATTTAATTTTCTAAATGATAAACTGCGATGCGATGCAAATTAGACCTTGGTCAGGTCAAACCAGACCGCGCTCTCATCGGAATGGCATAACTGAAACGAGATTTAGAAACTTGTTGCAATGGTTGCAACAATTGAGGATCAGGTGCCGTGCTGACAGCAGCGGTGACACTCTTGCAAAAACTGGACGGATAATGCTAATATGTATTGCAGGTCAAATTTTTGGGATACCGACTTGTTCTTATGCGTAACATCTGGTTGTAATTGCTTTACCATACCCGTTAGAATATCGGTATGTAAATTATGCTTATGGGTTTATAAAGCATTTTATACAAATTTTAGAATGCAGTAAAATCATATATTTGAAAGATATGACTACATTTTAAATCATGAATACATTAATTTAGAGAACTCTGCTTTCTCATTAAAGTCAGAAAAGAGGTGAAAACATTTTGTCACCACAAATAAAAAAATAAAAAAAACGACGCTCTGAATATTTGATTTTTTTGACGATATCTCTTTAATCGCTAATTTAATTGTCTTTTGTTTCAGGTAAGTTTTGGAAAAAATAAAGTTGTATTTGTAGTATCGACGATGTATCCACAAGTCATTTCCCGCCCGGCAAGTATACCTACTTCCACGCAAACGTCTGTAATAAGGTGGTATTTAATTCTGAAAGGTTCAAAACGGCCAACGTCTAAACGCTTACTCAAACAACCATTTCTCATGTGTATTTGAAAACGTTTGAGGTTCCATGTTGAGTTAATTATAGGTCAAAGTGGACCGTGACCCTTTTTATGGAGGACCTTTTGTTGAAAATCCGGTAGAAGAGTATTTAAGTTCTTTGAATAGTATGAAGGTATGAAGTATGAATGTATGAAGTTCTTTGACCTCAGTTAATGGTTGAGAAGAAAGTGTACATTATTAGGAATTTTTTGTAAACTTTACTTGGGAAGTTTCTAAATGGTTTTACATGATATCCCTTTTATTTTGTTTACATTTATCTTTGTCGTTGAATGAACAATTTCTGATGAAATCGTGTCTATATTCGTTCTAATCTGACTTGGAATATGACATGTAGGTACATCATACCAAGAGTACGTTATCATAGCTCTTTGGTCGATGGCTTCATTTGGTAGTCTTCCGGAGCTAGAGTGACGAGGCGTACAGGCACGAACGATGTTGAATGTCTGATGACGTCTGACTCAGAGAAGCGACTGAGCGTATCAATTCTATGCAGCTGTATATAAATTAGTTCTGCAGATACACTGACTTGAATAAAGTGCTTTTATAGGCCTGTATGTAGGTTATGCGCCTATGTTTCCAATTGTATCCAACGCGCGTCAGTCTCGGTTTCGAGAGCGTAAATATACAAACTGACATGGCACAGGCCTATACGCTGGTCAGACGTACACAAATCAATAGGTATGGGCTATTTGAATATTGTGCCCACGGAGTTGATACCTGGTTGTTATGAGACTATAACTTAGGAACAAAACCCTATTGTGCATTTACCGTTGTAATTACACTCGATACATAATGCCGCAATCTCTCCCGACCACTCCTAAAGTTTTAACACAGGTGGCTGCATATAAGCACAGTGACCCGGTTTTACACGCGGCGGGACGTCCCCCCGCCCTATGATTGTCGATAATCTCACAATCTCACTCTCAATTAGGAAGCTGTGAGATCGCGATAAACTCATGAATAGGGGCGCACCTTTATCGACATAATGAACCGTGCGGTTGCGTGAGCCTTCATGAAGTAAGATAATTAAGATGTACATTGACTGTATATTATTACTCTAGGAAAATAATTTCATAACACAATCTGTACGAACAGTACTAGCAGTACCTATACGAGGATATGAAGAATTACTTTGAACTTGCAATATTCACAGACGTTACTAACAGTTCATGTGCAACTAGGACGTTATGTGAGATTTTTTGTTTGTATGACAAGAAATGTAGCCCACATTTTTGTCAGTATAAATAAATCTAGTAATAACGTAATATTTTATGTTCCCTGTGATATTTGTGTAGGTAACAACGTCATGCCCGTGTCTGAAGCATTTGTCATACCTTTACAATCTTACGCGGCACAACAAAATGTATTGCATGCGATTTGTATTTCTGTACGTATATACAAATGCAGTGATATATAGGTCCCGTTGAAGTTGATAAGGAAAGGAAGCATTAGTATGCGTCGCGAAACCAAGTGAAGAGGCTTGTAGCATTAATAACACTCATGATCATGACTAATACACTGATCAATTTATTTTCTGATAAAATTCTAAAAATACGAGACTTTACCCCAACTAATAAGAACCTCTGGTTTGATTCACACTTAAAATATTTTTATAGCTAGTTTTATTTTAAATCGTAATGCCTTTTTATTATTATGATATCTTTCATTACCTGCGAATATGAAACGAAGTAAAATGAAATTCATAAATTATATGTATAAACATTGATGTTAATGTCTGGTAGATATACAATTAACATTTTTTTTGTTGACTTAATTACACATTAATAAAATAATAAATATGTACGAATACAATTCCACTTTGTCTATTTTATCATCATAAAATTATATCAATATGGAAAGTGATATAGGTGTATGATAATTATATTAAAACAATGAAATGTTACTCGTAATAACCAATTTTGTTATTACAATCCTTCTTGGTACCTAAATGGATTTGTCTAATTGAAAGAATATTTTATCTGCAATTAACAAATACCGGTTAACCATTGTTTCAATTTTAATGTATCAATTAATACATGAATACTTATTTGATTACATAGATTTCCTATGAATTTAATAAAAGTAATACTTTAACGGGAGGTAAATGGTAATAATAATTTCTTGGCGAGCAACCCTTTAGTTTTGTTTGTTTGGTGCGCACGCGCTGCACCTCCGGCGAGCGCGAGGCACGGCGGCGAAGCGAAACAATCATCGTCATCGCGTTTAGTCGCCCACTGGCTTTCGTCGAATACGATTGTGTGCGTTATCGTGATGTGACGTTTGCGCAGGCACATCGCACGTGCATGGGACATTTCATTATAAAAAATTGGATATCACATTCGGAAATGTGTGCATTATAGTGAAAATGTGCGTGTTTTCTATTACGACTCTCACGTGTTGATGGATTCAATCGAAAAACAGTTTTTGCATTCGATACAGTAACTTTTCTGGATTGTTTACTATGGTGATCGTCAGTGTTTTTAACAGGTAGGTAGCTGAATATTTCTATTTGTTATATTTGCTATAGAGCATGAGTTTTTTATACTCAATATTTATGTATTATATATTGTTGTATATTATACTCGTAGAATATAATATTATCGATAAATATGTTTGATTTACATTACAATTACATATCTTTGTCATAAAATGTTAAATAAATGATATTATCAGTACCTATTGTAAACATTAATTATGTATCCAACAGACAATACATTACATAAAACTATCTTCAATTAAATGACCAATTCTATTTCAATCATGCACCAAATAAGAAAAAAATAATGAGATCTTACGGGCAAACTAATATATTTTAACTTTTGGTCACGCATCATCAGCTCCATAACGTGATTATGTATAAGCCCACATAATAGATCACAAACTTACTTAAAGCAAGTAGTAAATTAACCAGCTATTACGTTGAATTCGTTATTTTCACTCCTGCGCACCTATTATGTGTAGTTTGTTGCAGACATCGAAAGTTCTTCCGCTCTTCTAATAAATTACAATGTTTGCACATCTATTTTTTTCTTCTATTTCTTTATCTTTCTGTATATATATATATACATATATATATATATATATATATATATATATATATTAATGGATCTATATATTAATACCTGTAGGTATCTATATATTTCAGTATGTATGTATCTATGAATGTATATACAGACATGATTTCCTTATTCTACCATATACCTTTATTTCGTCTACTGACTTTTTTTCACCACCTAAACGTTGCCTGGAAGAAATCGCTTTAGCGTCGGTTGTACTCTGATAACTTGTACTTTGTATTACTCTCTATGTTTTTGATGTACAATAAAGTGTATCCATCTATCTATAAGTACCTGACTAAGCTGTTTTTTTATTGTCCGATAAACACACACTCACACCATAGATGAAAACACTAGTCGATAACTCTACTGCAAACCAAAGGCCAGCAGCATGTATGCATGATATATTACTCAGGACTCGAATATCAATACAATTTTTTATTCTTCTTTTCTATCCATAATAGGTGACTTCCTTTTAGGATTCCCCAAAAGAAAGTCTGTCACTTATTGTTTCTTTTAAGAAGTAATATTTAGTGTATACATCTAAGGTTTGTAATGTAGTATTACGAAAATCTGTATTTGTTTAATAACAACGTTATTTATCAATATGGACAATGTCATATTCGGTTCATCAGTTATTACTTTTTACATTTATCTTGGTACACATTAAATTGTCATTAATTTTTAACTACAGCCTACTTTAAACCACCATATGCAACCAAGTTTAATTAGTGTTGCCTAATTTGCATATTTCTCATGCATGTTTCATAAAAGTGCTGAATGATATTTGGCATCTTCGTGTCAATATCGTTTTCTGGTTTTTAATGTACAAGTCATTTGTTGATGGAGATTCGACATAGGTGTGACTAATGAAGCCAGTATTATTAAATGTGTTAGAAAAATACTAAGTAACATCATTAAAATCATTTCAGACCTTTTAAAGTTGTCAGCAAATTCATTGTTATTGCTTTTATGTGCATGTTCTTATCCAATATTACCTTAATACCTACTATAGTCAAGGGAGAAGGATGCTATATCTGCCTTCAGACTTTAAGACTGCTATAAATTATGGCCAATAGTCTGGGAGCTCCACTAACAAATAATAATTGCAGTTTAAGTACGCTACTTAAAGTCTAGTAAACTATATTTAAAGGATACTAATTTTAGTAACACTGCTTTTTCTTTAATAAAATGTACAGGATTTATTAACGCAGATAATTTTGACGCTGTTTTAACTTGCCATTTGTACACATGTGTGGTGTAAACTATAATTATTGGAAGTTTCTTTTTTGTAACGATATCGCCTGGGGTAAGCAAAGGCAGCGGGACATCAGTTTTTATGCTATAAAAAAATCATTATCTTCCCATTAACTTGAAAATAAACTGAAGTATTCGATAAAACCGACGCTGATCGTTTAGTTTTTGTTGAGTTTGTCGTAAAACCACATTAATTTATTCACGTCTTTAAATGGAACATATCCTATATAGAACTTCAACTAATTTAAGTGAGCCAAATAGGTATTCTATTTAGTAATTATAAATTTTAATTGATGAAACTTGTCTTATTAGTATTTAATTACAGGAAGCGTAAACCAGGTGTAAATTTTGTAAATTCTCTATGTTTATAAATTTAATTAAGCTTTAATGCAATCTTAAACGAAATTGTCTGGGTACTTAGGTATGTATAAGGAACTAAATGTCTTAGTTCTCATAGAAGCTAAAGCAGTAGTTAACAATATTATCAGAAATATATGTCCTATAATAGTAATGATAATACAATAATGGTAGGTTCCTATTCAATAACGAAATGCCTTATTCCCAAGCATTGCCAACGGCATAGAGTACATACCCCAACGGTTTTCAATTTGACACGGTAGCTCAGTAACCAATATAAGCGGCACCTGTCAATGCGTTCGTGACGAACGTTCGTCACTTTCTTCCGCGACTCATTCATATATAGCCGTTACACTCTAACGCGTGCGATATTGTTCCTTTAAATTCAATTTATTACTTTTTCTCTCCCTTTTTTGCGGCTACCTCTTCCTCTTCGTTGGAGTAATTTACAAATGAATAAATCATTATCAATGTATAAGTGCAACAATTTTCAAACTTAACTGTCTTGATTTAGAGTCTCGATTTCGCCGCCATTAACGATTCGATTGTTCCGATGCGTTTCCGATTACGCACGCGAAATGGAAACTGACTGGATCTTTGAATATGTATGCGTTTGCATGAACATTAACTCCAGCCTGTGTACTTCCACGCACAGACATTAGCCCATTTAGTGTTTCATTTTCGACCGATGTCTCGGTGACAGATAGCTTCCAATAGCAACATGCCAATACATACATAAACAGTATAGGTAGTAAGATTAATAGTACGCTTAATTTATTAATTACTTACATTACAAGTCAAGTTTAAATGAGAATTATATGACGCTGCTATTGCATAGGAACAAGATGAAATAAAATTAATATTGTTATAGAAATATCACATAGAAAGCTTATATGTAGATTAGATTCGCAAAAAACAAAAGAAAAGGACCTTTTTGAAGTATCAATAACGAGGAACTAAAAAATTACTAGAGATTCTTAAATTATCGCCCAGAAATAGTAAGTGTTTATTGTTATTGTAGAATAGTCGCCAGAATAATTGTATTCAGTTACTTCCATGAGGCTATTTTTCTTTATCACGCCAAATGCGATTATCTTGCCAATAACGCAAAATTAATGTTTTCCATAATTAAAGAATCTTTAATCGTTATTTGATCCATTACAATGTGAACTATTTACAAGTAATTTAAGAAAAGATATTATGGTGAAGGCGTTGTAGTAACATTTTTGGAACGAAGTTCCTTTACGCGGCTTGCGGTAGGTGTGATTCAAGAGAAAATGTAACGTCACGTAAGATTTGTACCCCATCCATACGCCTTTCTCTTTCTCTGTTCGTGTGTGCGTGCGAGTATCGAGAGCGAGACTCAAGCAGAATAACAGACGTGCAGACTAGTGCGTGGCCAGTTGTATAACCTAAATTTATGATTTGATTCCTTATTTTAAATTATTTGCATTGAAAATATGATACAAAATAAAAAAAAATGATGGCGTATGGATGAGGCCATACGCCTTTCTCTTTCTCTGTTCGTATGTGCGTGCGAGTATCGAGAGCGAGACTCAAGCAGAATAACAGACGTGCAGACTAGTGCGTGGCCAGTTGTATAACCTAAATTTATGATTTGATTCCTTATTTTAAATTATTTGCATTGAAAATATGATACAAAATAAAAAAAAATACATTAACTATACAGGTTTTATTTTGAATTACATTCGGAGTTTAAAAAAAAATGCGTGAGGATCTTCGTTCCTGACGGGGGACCGCACATTTTTTTTTTCTAAAATAAACTATGTAATTAATATAAATTTAACAAATAACTGTTAAATCCGGCTGAACATCATTTACAACAATAACGTGAAAACTCAATGTAAAACTAAGACATTATCTCAGAAAGTATTATCTGATCTGCTTCTTTTGTTGGATTCCAATAGAATGGGAAACTAAATTTTAAAGAAACCTAATACTTAATATATTCGTTCATTTTATTTAATCTCACCCATCAATTTAATTTAGTTTCGAATAGAGCCCAGCTTAACCTTTGAGTTGTTTAAGTTAGTTAATGGAAGACTAAACCTAAACGAGAATAATTGAGTCGAAACCTAACATAACTTATTCAATTTGATGTATGAAATCGTGTATCCATGGAATCTTATCCTTTGGAAAACCACATATTTGATCTAATATAAATCACTATGTTTTTCGTCCATTCTCATGTTCGAGAGTGGGATCTCCGTCCGCAATGAATCACGTACCATGTCCTCGCCCACGGGCATATTTACTTCACAAAGTGTTCTTAACTCATTTACAGGTAATTCAGAAAAGGAAATATCAACGTTGTTAGCCTCATCATAAGGTTCATCTTAAACGCACAGGTGGTACTGCGGATCTGTATTTAACTCGAGGTCGTTCACTGCACTACCTACTTAACCTGAGATGTCGTTGGAATTCATAGCATTGAAAAACAATATTGGTTGTATCACCAAAAGCATCCTTTTCAGTCGTTACAGGACAGGCCTTATCAAACCAAAATGAAATTCAAGTTTTGTAAACGGTTAAAGTAGCTAATAAGCTGTTACAAAAATATGTTGACATACTTGACGTTGAGGGCGATATTTTAACTACAAATATACAACACAGCTAAAATTTAATTTAATTTTATTACTTATATACATACAGACATAATGTGTGACTCCCACAGCCATTTTTGAATTTATTTGGTTAACATTTTTCGTGTTATGCTCAATGTATCCAAATGTCATGTCTTATGTCTCTCATATAACATCGTAACGTATGGTCAATAATATTATATATTTTTTAATTTTTTGAGTATGTAGTTATAATTAATATTTATATCAGTATTAAATCTTTGATAAAAATAAAAAGTAACACTGTTTCTCCTATAACACTGTTCAGTAATAATTTCTTCAATATTTATTTTTGCAATAGCTTGGTACCTACTTAAGAGGGCGTTACTATTTTTATTTTTCCTGATAAGCCTACAAATAATAAAATAACTCAGTGTTTTCACTAAACATTTAATTTGATCTACAGAGTTCTTGCATTTTGAACAGACTCCGTGTCTATTTTATATAATAAAAAGAAGCGGGTAAACTTTAATTAATAATTAATTCCATAAATTTTTGGCATGTTTCACTGATAGCACAAAAAAAACTTGTTTTTATACTTGTACTCCCGTTTTAGAGAGCCTTTTAGTCCATTTCGCGGATTAACAAATTGTAATTTGTAACAAATACAACGTTTTGCTTTAAATATACAGTATTATGCATCAATTCTATATTGAAGACTCTCTAAAATGGTTTTAAATGCACCACAACAACGCTTCATATTTTCAACTCGCTTTGTATTTGAATTTCGCAAATTGGGTCACATTCGCTTAATGAGCGGTATCTTATTCCGCCACACGTCCCCAGGGATCGACGTTCGCACCGCATCTATGAGTATGAAAGTCAACTCCGACCTAGATTGAAATATTGTGACCAAATTAATATTAAAAAAAACTTGAAAGCTTTAAGAAAAATCAATTTTTCTTAGTAATGAAATCTCCAATAAATATTGAGAATATTATTAAATATATTTTACGTTATCTCAACAAAGAGACCAGTAAACATGCTCTAACATGTGACTTTTGAGATAAAGCATGGTGTATTTTAAGACTACTAACTATTTGGGTCCCTTTTCACATATTACATATCATCACCTATCACATATTACTATAATTTAATATAAGAAAATATTTTGTCGATTCCTCAAATTTTAATCAAAAAAAATTGAGCTGATTGATATTAGACACTAATTTAAAAGAGATTCTCATTTCTTGGAAACTACTTGCACGTAATCTAGCATTTTGAGCACGTACTTCATAGTTAACTAATTTCAAAATAATGATTAGTTTTGCTTACCTATTGCTCAACATGCTTTGTCTTAAAAATTTTGTAAAATTTCGTTGAATCAAATGTCTTAATTGAATATCAAGTTGTTCGTTCATTTTATTCCATTTCACGAAATGACGCCTTTTTGATAATTCGACACAGCTCGCCACAAAGCGCCCCGGTAGTTAGAAACTCTAATGTCATTAAAACCGCAAAGCATCATAACGATAAACTTGACCGTCATTTAGAAGTGTCTTGAATGAATAACTTTCCTTGAATCGTTATGCCGCAGACGAAACATCCGCGTCCAATAGATATTTCTCATTACTGCTTAATTGCCTGCTTTGACAGTATTTTCTTCTGAATCGATCTTTGGACAAGTTAATGGAGTCAAGTTTATACTTTACATACCAATGCGATAACTTTTTTATATTTTTCTTTGCATGAATGAGTATGTTAAAGATACATTGCCGCGGCCGTGATCTTGGCGGGAGAAAGTGTTGTATCGTTATTGCACGCTATCCGAATGGATTTATTTTGCTATTGGCCTTCTAATAACGCAAGATCAAGCGTGACTGTCGCAAACGAGTCTCCGTGAGTCGGAGATTTCGTAATCAGAGATTATTGGCACGTAATTTGTTAATGTAAAAGTTGGGCTCCTGATATTATTGAAATTTGAGATAGGACTTTTAATGTACAAGTAAACAAGCAGAGAGTAACGTAAACGAGTACGAGTAAAAAGTGGTATTGCATTACACGAGTATGTTATTATCATAATAAACAATCTTTAAATCAGTCTTTAGATGCTTTGAAGTAAGATGAGAATTGGTTTGTTAAGCACCCGTTTAATAATTCCACAAGTTTCACGGATATCTATTTAGGAAGGTAAAATTTCTTTGGATCCCGTTTTTTCAGCCTTGTCCCGCATTTGAATTGTCGATTTCCCTCAAATCAGTGTTTTCGAGTTGGCAAATCTACTCTAACCTGTTACTAGTTAGTTTTACTCGTAGAAAGTAAACACTGCTACTGGTACTTATTTCTATGGTATGATGGCTCATATCATGCGACGTAAGTAAAATAAGTTACATTGACACTCGATACACATACTCATCGGTTTCACCTTTGAATAGAAAACCGCTCTCTAGATTTTATCCAATAAAATAAGCCAACCAATGTGTTCTATTTTACAACGATTCCATGTAAATTTGTTCATTTAAATAATAATATTTTTTAAGGCGGACCTGATTTCAGATGTTTTTTTTTGTATTATATTCTGTTATTAGGGAGGTATATTGTTTTATATATTTACCTATTATTTATTGTTCAATCTCGGTCTAAAAATGTTTACCACCTTAAGGTCTATAATTGCGTGTACACTGTTTAATAAGGTCGCTGTCTAAAATTGGGACAAAAATGACACATGATAGTGAAACACATTATGACATTATACATTTGGTTGTTCAAAGAGACAACATACTAAAATCTGATTTTTAAGTCAATGGAATTCTGACATTTCTTTGTGTTACCAGATGAAAAAAATGTTCCCACAAAAAGCAACTCCGATACTCCGATAGAATAAAAAATGTTTCGCTATGGTTTCCAAGATTAAATATGTAAATCATAATTAAACCTTAGTTGTTATTTATTATAAATTTAGTTTATATGTTTTAATTATTATATCTTAATAGATAGAATAACAAAAAAGAATAGAATCATTTTCGCCAGTAACTTAATGCTTTGAAGCATTATATCCCACTCAACCTTTGAGCCCAAAAATTAAGAGATTAGGTGTAATAAATAACAGTTAAGATTAGTAAAACTAAAGTGAATAGTGATACATATTAAATTATTATTTATTAAGTATCAAAATATAAATAAACATAAAAGTACATTCGTACTTAAATATATAATTAACTACAATATGCGTTTAATTGATTTATGTCTGACTTATTCTTTGTCAGGATCTCCTGATGACTTTTTCGTGTCATATGTCCGCCTGTAATAAGTTATTTTCAACAACCAATTAGTCCCGTCGGATGAATGTATACAAACTAATCCGATGCTGTCATCATTATTGATGAAAAATCGATCATCCTAACATGAATACGCACAAATGCCCCCAAAACTAAAATCGATCGGAATTGGTCTAACAATAGCGTATTCCATAGTATGTATTGTACATACCATCTGTCATTGAGGGACGCAATCACCGCACTCGATAATCGTAGGTTACCAGTTAACAGTACCCTATTGATTGTACATTATTCTCCTCTTTATTATTAGAAATTCCAAGCTTTAAATAGTATTTCTGCGCACGCGTTTTCGTTGAAAGTAATATAGTTATTATTGAATCCTTCGCAGATTTTTTCAGCGTTTCCGTATGTTCTTTGCTCCCCACAATCGGATTTTATTTATTGGTGGAGCAGTAAAATTGGTTGTTAGGGGAGCGGTTTACGACTTAGTTTATTTTGCTTTGAGAGGGGATCTGTCCATACATCCGACATATCCGTCTATGTCTTCTTTGTTTACTTATTATGGGTTACCTAGTCATACAGAAATACAAGTTATAGACGTGACTTATCTCAGAAAATGTTAGTATGAAAATGGTAACTAAATTAATAATATCACGTATCGTTAAACTTGAACACGTGTTTTGTTTTTGTAAAGTAATACTTTTAGTACTTCAATCAAGATATTTTTTGTTGATACTTGAGATGACTGGCGTAACATAAAATTAAAAGGAATGAGAAGACAGATAATAAAGTATATTGATATAATACTCCGCCTTTGTTTTCGAACAATGACTCCTAAGAAATTAAAACATAATAACTGTTTGATGTTCCCGAGTAGGAAGTACTTGAAGTTTGTAGAAGTTTTTGCCGACTACACGGTTTCTTCAAAAACAAATCTGTCTTAGGCAATACTTTTTTAATTTAATGTTTTGAAAAGTATTTCGTTTTTAAATATTTTTGTTCTTATTGGTTCTTTTCTCAATAACCCTTATTTAATAATGTGATTTATAGATTGCTTGAATAAACTTAATGTAATTATGTTAAAGCTGCGTTTAAAATACAGAAAATATCGTCTTCATTTATAGATGAGCGGCACAACCCCGAAAAGTCGCTTAGAAATCGAAATCACTGGCCAGTTTCGTCCTAGTAATTTTGACGTATTTTAATGGTTTCGAAGTCGCTGAATACGAATCCAAAGTTATCTTTTACCTAAAAGTATAGCTACATGGCAATGTAGCTACAAATCGTTTTAAAGTCAAAAATTCGCGAAATAAAATTAGATATTTTTTTATGTTCAACTCGCTATATCTCAGGCAATTAATCTTTCCCTTTGAATTTTTTACAGGTTCATCTTCAAATACAAAGTATACAAAGTAGTTTTGACTGATCTGCACTTTTAAGATGTTAATTTGACGTCATTCATCTTCCACATTTGACTTAAGATGATGATCTACCTATCATATATTACGAAGTGCTTCAATTAAAATCGAGCATTGCTAATTATAACATCCTATTCGAAAACAATCATGTTTACTAATTTTATAGTTCGCTTACGTTCTCGCAGTAGGGGACACCCATTAGAGAATTTAATCTATTCTTTAGTACATTTTTTTTAATACTGTTCCAAAATCTATGGATCGAATGGCTATATAATACAGAACTGACATGTAAAAAATAGCACTAAAAAAAAAAGACATTAGAGCATATTAGGTGTCAATCAAACTAGTTTTACTTTATTGTAATAAATAATAGTAGTCAGTTGATGCCAAAACACGTTATGAATAGAAAAATAGGCGATCCGAGGAATGCCGATAATGTCGAAGAAATATTATACCGGGGTTATAGTTTCCAACAAAACTTATATTATTTAATAGGGGTGTATTCATTCGTATGACTTCATTGTGTCCAGAGTTATGAATATATTATAATGGCTTATCCGTTTTATTATAGAATTACGGAATCTTTGTAACCTTTGTTCGTATTGGCGTGGCGTAAAGCGGTTGCCATTCCGGTCATCTGAATTATATGGCGTGTACCCTTAACCTCTTGTTAGTGCGAAAGTGGGTAAATACTGACGGAACTGGTACATCTACATTTATACATATATATATATATATATATATATATATATATATATATATAATATCGTAACAAAACTGTACATTAGATATTTAAAACATTTCTTTTTGAGCTATGAACACAGCCGGCAACAAATTTTTTTAAATTTAATTTTAATAACTTTTTGCGTAGTTATAGCTCACATGCCAGGTTATCGTTTAGGGTAGCCACTCTTTATCCTGATGCATTATAGACTTCCTAAGGTTCGCTCTGAAGTTCACGCGAACGGAATCGCCGGCGCTGTAAATCTTTAATATAATTAAAAATTGATTTTGATGATTGATTATTCATTTGTTTAAAGACAAATGTTTGTTAGGGTCTGGGTTGTGTATTTGTCTTTGCATGCATCTATAAACCCACAGGCCACGACACAGGAAATCCTATTGTGAGCCAATGAGTGTAAAAAATAGAATTTATGATATCAGATGTTATTATGTGAATCATTTCATTGTCCACCATGAAATGAAATAATGAAAGATTACGTTATGTAATATTGCATTACAATCTTTAATATGCATGAAAGCAATAAAATTAGATTTTAGCTTAGAAAAATAGTAAAAGAAAGGAAATAAGTGATAGGTACAATTTTTCGCAGCCTGACCCTCCATGCGACTTATCCAAGTGAGATTTAGTAAAATCTAACTATATAAAGTTCGTTTAAAATTCAATTTGTCCAAATCAATTAAATATCTAAACATTTAGCTTTAAATTTAGGGCAAACTTACAGTCTCGATGAATAAAATTAAAGATATGTGTACAATTATCACCTCACTATTTAATTTAGGACCGCGTCAGTTATCTCAGGCCAATGTTTATTTACATTATGGACAAATTAGATTGGAATGGGATATAACTACTCGAATTCGTAATGTAATATAGACAATATAACAGATTTGATACCTACTTCTTACTACATGTATAAATGACCGCGGTGTGTACTTCGTATTTGTTAGTTGAATACATATCTCCTTTGTCACTTGATCTCTCTTTCTATCGTTCATTGATTGTATATTATCTCCAGTCAACAGATGAATTGCCTCCATCTAACAATCGCTGCCCTAAACCACAATGTAAAATCGACCTCGTTTGCTGAGGACGATGGCAGTGGCAGATATAGATAGATATAAATCGGTGGCGTAAATTATATCGATGATTTTATCGATAACTGAAGATCAGATAGCGAGATATAACTCGATTGCATGGATGTTATTCAGGATGCATGTTTCTGATTTGCAGATTATTAGACTATAACCAGAAACTGACGAGAAAAAATATTAACATTGCCACGAGGAAACCTTGCTATTAAAGGAATCAGCGACCCTGTCTCTTTTATCTCAGCAAGCACGTATATTGATAATTTTATTAATAATAAAATGTAAATCTTTATTTATACTGTATTAATAATTAGGTAATTTGTTATTTTACATCTAAAGATAGTCACGGCCATAAAATTGATAATACGATTTCGAGAAAATTTATTGTACGGTCATTTTTACTGGTATCGACTTAAATCGAGACCCGAACATGATATAATGGGTCGTATAAAAACTGACAGCTTCACTATTCATTGTAGTGATAAGACCGATGCGTAGCAGTTATTCGGACCATGATTTAAAATTACGATAAATCTGAATTCCTACAGCTTACGGTATCTTTTTAACGGTAGATAATCTGATTGTGATGAATCGATGTAAAAAATCACCGGTTACATTCGATTCAAGTTGATCGGAAGTAATCGCGTTAGTTTTGTATAGCTTATTTAATTCAGTAGCGTATTTTGTAGCCGACTTACGGTTGGATTATCTATTTCTAACAAAATCAACCCACAAACATTGGTTCAATGGTAATAATAAATAATTTGATTCAATTATGAAATTAGTGGTAGGTACTATCACTTATTTGTTTGAAGGAATTCATTTCTTTGATATAGGTCACGTCAACGTCGTTGATAAGGATGATTGTTGCCAAGACTTTCATTCCCTTTACTCAACCTATATTAATGAGTAAATGTTACATAGTGGAGTAATTGTGTAACGTCACTATCTTATCTAAACGGAAAGGTCAGCGCGAATCGCGGTGTCAAGCTTCCGAACAATAAATATAATTAATGTTAATTGTCTTTTATTTATGGTCTTATAATTTTGATTTTGTTAATTTCATTGTCGTCCTCTTGTTACTGAAGATTCAGGGTTAAAACTGATTAAATGTCTGTCATAAATCATTTTATATTTCAAAGGTACAAAAGCAAAACAAACTTAACTATTGTATTAGTAAATTAATTATATAATGATTCGGTAGTGAAATATGTTGTGTTATTGTTATTATTATAAAAAATGTTATATTATAAATTTTAACTCCGGAAAACGGCAATTCGAAAGTAATTGAAATTTCAATTCTTGAGAATAGGTTGATTGTACTTAAATTTAAAACAACTAGAGAAAAAAACAAGCCCAAAATAAAAAGGATTTTTAAATTCGTTGAAAAATTGGGTAGATATGAACTTGAGAATATTTAAAGTTCGGTAGGTATCACTATCTCTATCACTCGTGCACGTATGTAATGATCATTCATACTGTGTTAGCAACGTCATTAACATAATAGCATCGTCTTTTTCTAAATTGTGGCTTCTAAGCAGGACCGATAAAAATCACGATTTTTTTTATTATAATCATGATTTAGTTTTGGATGTGACAACTTGTTTAAAAACTAGTTTTGGATGTGATTGATTATGATTATACAAATGTTGATTAACGTAAGATAAATAATTATTTTATTTTTAATACATATTTGTATCATTTTCTACTGTAATCCAATGAATGTTGCTCCCTCTTCGACTTTAATTTAAATCATTAATTAAATGGAAAAAAATCGCTTGATATTTATCATGATTTAATCAAATTGATTTAAATCCCTCATCCCTGTTTCTAAGCTGTCTCATACATCTTTATAACTCAGTCATTTTCCAAGATATTTTGAGTTATATTTCACGGATTAGTTTTTTATGTCTTAAGTTATGTGATGATGTAATTAGGATTAATACTTTATTGTTCAACTTTAACTCTATAATAATTACAGAAGACATGCACTTTTGATGTCACATCGTTAGATATTTGCTCTGTTAAGTAATGTAATATGATAGGTATAAGTGAACAGACAGTTCGTTGTCTCTCTCCCTTAGTTAATCTTGCTTTCCCCGTTTTATGTATCCATCAACCTATCGGTCCGGCCCACCTGACCATACGACCCAGGAAACTAACTAGCTGCCCACCAGTCATTGTATGGATACAGCGTGGGTGACATTGCGGCCTCATAAACTTTGTGGTTTGATAACGTATGACGTAGGTTTTAGAACATGTGAAGATTCACATTCATACCCCTATAACATAATAATTAGAGACATAAACCCCTATAAACATTAGAGACCATTTCAATTGCACAACTTCCAAAATTTCTTCGATGCCTTATGCCTTTATGTGCAAAGTAAAATGAGAAATTATCTCATTGAGATACGAATTCTGGAACTGCTGAATTAATTTCGATATAACCTTCAACACAAAATAATGAATATAAGTACGAGTATAAGTAAATTTTTTTCGTCTCAATTTCTATGCATCTTTCTTTCAATTCGCATTCCATGGTCTGGTCTTCGATAATAATATTTTTCAAGTCTTTTACCTATATAGATCATTTTATAATAGGACATACATTCTTTCTTGTAAGCATAATAATACTAAAGTATTTATAAAAAAGGATATTTCTCAATTTGTTTACTAAATATTGTTAGTAAAGAAACGAGGTCTTCGCGTAGTGTTTTAATATTAATAAAGATAGACAGTTTGGTGCATCGTTGATTGTAATACCGTTTCATGACATCAATGACATATCGGTGTATTAAGTACCGATATCGTCCTGCCTTCATTGCTCTCGTCAAATTAAATGAGAAAACTGGATTCCCAATACTATAGGTTAGGAGTTATCGTTGTAATATTACAGGCATTACTTTCCGAGTAATCATCATTATCATTATCGAAAACATCATCAGCCTATTTTAACCCAGCGATGTAATTGCATAGCTATGTTAAAAAAATATCCAGCTATATTGTAGTTATATATAGGTATGTTATCCAGCGTTCCATCACATTGGTAGTTTCCTCATCATTCACTATTATTCAAATACCTACCAGTCTCAAAAAATTCAACATTATCAAATCTTTCATAAATTACCTACGTTTATAAAATTCTAACATTTCATAATTTCCCCAGATTAAGCAAAATGCATAATTTCGTAGGTCAGAGTTATGTACATAGAAACAAAAGAAAAATCGACTGATATATTTTAGTCGTGGGTATTCACGACTCCTCGGAGTGTTTCGGCTCAATTAATCCGGCTCCAATCGCGGACCCGACTCCTCTTAACGATTTCTTGACTCCTTTAATTCACCTACTTATATTTTATAAGAGCCTGTGAACGACTCATTCGCTTTGCATCATGTTCGTTCATGTAACTCAGCAATCCATAAATGAAAGGAATAAATAACTCCTCGGAGTCGATAACAGTTAGCCGGAATCATTAAGAGTTTCGGCTCCGCTCGCGTTTTTGGATCTTTTGATTCATTAAATCCTGAGTTACCCAGCGCTAATACATTTTAAACGTTACTTACTCCTTGATAACCAGATTTCGCCGAAATATGAACCTATATATGGTTTGACGTTTTGTATTAAATATTATATTGGTCTCTTTAATTATTCAGTTTAGTACAGCACTCTGATGTAAAACGATTGCTCGTGATTATTAACAAGTTACGATTAGCGATTTAATGTTAAGGAGTGTACAAAAGGACAAAAGCGAATATGCCATTGCTAACTTTTGTAAAACACGTGGGTTCTTACTAGACGATGTTAAGCCGATACTAGTATTCTTAGAAAATTATGCCTATTTCTGTATTTAAGATCCAGAGATCATGGCTCCTTCCTTTATGGTGTAATAAGTTATAATAATAGCTTTTATATTAGAGATAGACTTGGGTTTTATCGTGACACGAGGATTACCTTTCGTGTTTATATTACTTTATGATTCCCGAGCTATCCTTATGCCAATCAGATAAAGACCTTTGAAATATAACTTTATTTAAAACGTATTAACAGTATTCAAGTAAAATTTCTTATTTATGTATTTTAGTATATAAAACAATTGTAAAACAACTACTTAAAAATAATTTGTATAAATGTTTAACTTGTTGTACAATTTACACCATTCTTTACAATTGTTTAAAAAAGTTAGTGAAAACCGTCATCGTTGATGTATTAGGTGCTTATCTATGGAATTTACGATTTTATTACTGGCCACTGAGTTTCGATATCTTCTGTTCTAATTCGAAATGTGCGTCGATGGTTTGAACGCTTCCGTTCTGGAAATTTCGATCTTAAGGATGAGCCCCATCCACAGATGATCTAAGATCAAGGTTAACGATGAATTAAAGGCTATAGTGGAAGTAGATCCATCTCAAAGTACAGCTGAGTTAGCAGCAGGGTTTGATGTTAGTGATAAAACAATGTTGATTCATCAGCGTCAAATCGGCAAAATAAAGAAGCTCGAGAAGTCGGTACCGTATGAACTGAACGAACGTCAGCGACAACAACGCGTCGAAGTGTGCACTGTGTTATTGAACTGTCACAAAAACGAAGGAATTTTGAATCGCATCGTGTCTTGTGATGAGAAATGGATCCTGTACGATAACCGCAAACGTTAGTATCAGTGACTGGATCTTTGGGGGAAACATTATTTGCTCAATGTACAATGTACGTACGTGTTTCGGTGGCGAGTGAGACATACCAGAGCCCATTCCCATCCCATCCTATCCCTCCCCATTTTGCCAATCCATTCCTTAATCTGCAAAGGTGGGCAGCGCATCCGGCGGCGTGCCAACGATTGTCATTCTGGACTGATGTTGGCATGTATCGCGGATGTCCATGGGCTACAGTTTCCACTTACCATCAGGTGGACTGTATGCTCGTCTGCCGCCTTTCTTCTATTAAAAAAAATACATATTTATAACCACACGTCAACATGCTGCAGCAATGCAACGGAGAATGATAATTCTTGATTTCTTATAATATTTTCTATTTCTCTATTTGTCTATATATGTTATTGCTTCTCGAGAATTATCATTACTAGTTCTGTTTAAAACTAAAATTAAATTTACTGCACACACGAATATGAAATCTGTTTTCTATGAAGGCCGTTAAATTAATTTGTATATATAATTCCTTCAACTGGAGAAATACTTGTTTTACGAATAAAGGTGTAAAGTAGTATGTATTTAAAATGCTGAGGTTTCTAAATAAGTATCAGTATTTGTAAGGTATCCTAGACTGGCTTCATTGTCTTTTATAGCTGGCTTTTGGCACTTGTAGTATGCTTACTCGTTAAGGAATACAATTTTCTTTGTTTTAAACTCATTTCCTCTAAGCAAATGTAGCTGATATCATCTTTAACCTCTATAACTTGCAACAATGTTCCAAACTAATTGTGAAGTTTTAAAGGCACGCCTTTATGTGGTTTATGTCTGTGACCGTACAAAAGCAATAGAAAAGAAATTAAGATCACTTAATCTGTATTAAGAATAGACATCGGTAATCAGTGATTATAATCACATTCGTTTTACCCGAAGATTAAACGTGGTAAGGTTTTGCTACGAGCATTCAATAAGTTATCATTACTAATTTGGTACATAATAAAACGATTATCCATGGATAATTGTCCATCAATGGATCCATAAATATTAATTTCCTCTCAAACCCTGTATGTGAAGTAAAAACGCTTCTGTTCGGTTTAAATCTTACAACATTATGACCTGATTTTGGCACAGAAGTTCTATATACTTTGGGCCTAATATATAGATACTTCTAATGACTCTCTGTCTTAGATGAAGTGGTATATCGGAGTTAACCTATTGAGGTAAACTGAATAAATTCCTATAAAAAATACGACTCGGACTAATTGTAAGATCGTGAAATATTTATTTATTTATCTGAACCTCATGGCACAAACGGGCGGACTTATGCCTTGCAGCGTTATCTCTCAGTTAACTTTTGGGCTATGCAGGATATACATAGCCTGCACAGCCTACATGTGGTAGGTGAGTGAATAAATGTAACAAAAATAGAAAAAAACTAGCGTAAATATTAAAATATAAACATACATAATATAATATCTTTATTTATCTCCGTGGAACAAACGTTGGAAGACGGGTTCTATCGTCTAGGCTGCGTACCAAAACTATTAATGTTAGAAGCCTTACCTTATCATTTGTTCCCACACTTACCACTCCATGTGGTTTATCAAAGACTACTACTTAAAACCACTTGATGGTTTCAGTAGATAGATAGCCACAGAATTAAAAGTAGTCCGCAAGTAAACACGTGCACCTCTTACCAATTATCATACATTTCGTAGGTAATCTAGTGACTTGAGTTGGTATTTAACGTTTATTTTTAAACATGTATCGTCAATTTCCTCCGACATGGTTATCGGAGACTTTATGTAGCAATATATGGTTGCATATTTATTCACTCTCTCTTAGTACCTTACTGTATTTGGTTTAGTGGTATCGGTGCAATATACTGTGTATTGAAGATGACCTGCACCCGTGTTATCTATGAATATGATTAGCCGCCTACTTACTACAATATTTTATTACATTTATCTGCTTTTTCTTTTTTCATTTGTTCAATTGTATTTCTTGTTTCTCTTTTTTTTATAGATAATTCAGGTAATTAACAGTTGAGGTTTAACTAAAAATCTGTTAATAATTTATTTCTCTGACTAATAAATCACGAAGGTAAATGGAAACATGAATATTAAATAATCATGTGAAATTTTCTTAAACCTGCCAATTTTAAGCTTGCTGCTTGTTGCTAATTTTAAGTTTGATCTTTAATTTTGTAAAATTGCAAAACAGTTTTTAAATGCAATATATTAAATTAAGGGTTTAATATATTTTTTCGTCCCTGGGCGATTTTTAACCCTTTTATCGTCCACTGCTGGTCATGAGCATTGTCTTTGTGCATGAAAATGTATGACATTATTATTCCACGCTGACTAAGTGGATTGGCGATTTTACTCTTTTAGAGGTGGGGCAGTTCCTCAAGACCAGTGGTAGCGGCTTTGTTATCCTTAGTCGCCTTTTAGGACACCGATGGGAAGAAATGGGATGGTGATTGAAGAAATAGTGCCGGCCGACACCACACGACCAATTTTATTTATTGTTATTAATAAATTTAAAACAAAAAACAATGGTTAGATAATTGACAAAAAAAAGTCTAATTTGATATCTACTGTCTTTTATATGTACCGGTATACTATTATGCGGAAAAACAGCAAAGGTAAATTGAAACCTTTTCAAAATTTCGTTTTACAAACAATGTTTACTAGAGTAAGTTAGAAAAGTTATGACACATACCGAAAGATTCTCAAAATTTAGGGCTAAAACTTCCAAGAGCTGCAGTGTATTAACTTGGTTGGAAATAATTCCTTCACGGAAAATTAGCCTACGCTCGTAAAACGGAGTATTTCAGAACTACAGAATAAGTGATTAGTTCCGCACGTTAAGTTAAGCAGTTTCCAGATTTCACAGCTGAGCCCACGCTTTTAATCGATCTATCCATGTGAGTCATCGATTAAGTTCATCTTTAATCGGTTCTCGCATCGATCCGCTTATGATCGGTGAATCTATGTTTAGAAACATGGAGATGTTTGGATCGGAAATGGTAATTTATCGACCACCGACGAACTACGGTTCATAAACAAATGAAATTTAACGTAAATAAAGTGCATTAAGTCGCACCAATATTAATTTTGAAATATTTTACGATTTCGGTAATAAGATAATTTGTTCAAAATCGTGATTGCCCAATACCAATATCGATAGTTTCAAATTCTGTTATATTTACTTCGTATGTGTTTTGTTTGAACAGATCCCTTTCCAGAATATTATCAATATTTAGTTAATTCTTTTAAGCGTGAAAGATCCTTTAAAGCGCCTATTTTTTTTTATTTCACCGATAGTGCGTTTTATTTTTTTTATATTGTATATGCAGACCACCTATTGTTCAAGCAGAACCAGAGTTGGATTATCCTACTCTCAGGGCATCCCTGATGATTCTAAAATTAACTGGATAATATTACTCTTGGCAGAGCATTCAATTCAGAAGAC
This sequence comes from Sesia apiformis, assembly GCA_914767545.1. Classification (NCBI taxonomy): domain Eukaryota; kingdom Metazoa; phylum Arthropoda; class Insecta; order Lepidoptera; family Sesiidae; genus Sesia; species Sesia apiformis. The sequence continues at coordinate 10,424,614 of OU611963.1, read as the reverse complement.
CACAAATGTTATATACCTACCATTAAGTGGAGTCACCATTTTACTCCGTAAAAAAACTGCAACCTACGTTTACATTACATCATTTATAAAGACTTGCCATGTCACCTTAAATACATATCAGATCAGGAAGTATCTAATTCAGTTCAACCTTTTTAAGATGACCATTCATATATGGCCATATACAATTAGTTTCCACTGCCATATATGTCCTGATACGTTTCCATTATAACCAGTCGTTAGTGGCGCCACATGGTTCCGTATCTCGCTCCGTTCTAAACAAAATTAACATATAATTGTCTCTGTCTATAATCCATAACGTTGATAATCCCACACATTGAAAATGAATAATCTAACAATCTATTAGACACAATTGAAAAATTGCAAATCTACTTACTGCCTTCAAGCTGCAATTTGTATTCGATTGATCGATTACGTTCAATTGTACAATTAAAAATATGTTAAATAATTTTAAAATAAAAAGTTATTATTATCAAACAATATTTCGTCTGTCAAATTCGTGTTTCGTCCCCTGCTGAATATGGGCCGCCTCATAAACATTGTCACGAGGAACGTGAGGCCTTTGCTGTTTATGAACCTTACCTTTATGAATTGTTGTTGTATTAATTTAATATTAAAAAAAATGTTTGTATAAATTCACGGTAATTTTTTTCACTCCTAATATGTGACTTGATATTATCTGCTTGTCTTAATATTATCTAATCACCTTCATCTTAATCAATCGACCAACCTTTAGCAACCTAAATATGTTCTGAAACTGGATGCATTTTTTAGTATATCCTCGTAATAAATTCTAAGATATACGGGTACCTACTAGACATCATGTTACCACCGATATTTTTATATCTAGAGTATCGCTTACATTGACCATTAGAAGCGATATGTTTGTTTTGTTTCTTTTGTTATTACAAAAGAAACAATAAAAAAAGAAACGACTCGTGAGAATTTGTTTCTATGATTTTTTACGAAATTTTCGTTAGTAATAAGAGTAAAAATGTGTTAGTATTAGCAGTCAAAGTCAAGAATAATATTTTTATAAATAAATAAATCTGGGACTAGTGAAACGGAAATAATTAAATGGAGAGCAATGATATATTGCACACATCGATGGTAAGAAATTTAAAGGTAGGTTCGGGGTAGGTTCTCTGGTGACAATATAGAAACAAGAAGCGGGTCTCCGTCGACTTCGTAATAATATTATTAAGATTTCAAAATTATTTACTTCAGTTATTAAAAAATAGGTTGCTTTGTCGATCATGATTTGATGCTCATTTAGCATTCTTTTGATGCATTAAATACATTTAAATTAATCATTTAGCATTAATACATTTAATTAACCATTAAGTTTCTACAATTCCAAATGACACAACAAGATTTTTACGTGTTATTTATGACCACCTTTGTCATAATTTTTGTGGTCGCACACGATTACAAACAAAATCGTGTTGTGTTGTGTATTGATCTCTAAGATAAGCAAATTTAAATGTGAATTAGGTGGCTCACTCCGCACTCCGTCGACTTGGTGATGACATTCATAGCAATTTAAAATTATTTATTTCAGTTATTCAAATATAAGTTGTTTTGTTGATCATGGTTTGTTGTACATTTTGTTAGTTTTTTCTACTCGTTTAAATACAAGCTTTACAAAAATAGGTTGAATATTTCTTGTAGACTTCTTCTTGTTGTTTTGTGAGATTTTACAGTCTCACAGTACAGTGTGGAATGTCCATTCTACGTACACACTGCTTGTCGATAGGTAGACTAAAACAGTGTACAATGTTCATTCTACGTACTCATTGCCTGTATGTACGTAGACTGTAACAGTGTGGAATGTCCATTCTACGTACACACTGCTTATCGATACGTAGACTGAAACAGTGTACAATGTTCATTCTACGTACTCACTGCTTGTGTATACATAGACTGTAGCAGTGTAGAAATGTTCATTCTAAAAACACATTGTGTAAGTGGCTACGCATGTGTTGTATGAGCATAAACGTAGAATTTTATCAATACAGCATGAGAGTGAGAAATCAAACAATAGCACATTCACCATAAGCGAGTAAATGAATCAACTGTCAGATAGCACAAGTTTTCAACGAGTCAGAGCGGCTCGGTGTCGCAAGATGTTAATAATATTATTATAGACACTCAGTAAGAGATTTTTTTGTAGCACGTCAAAGTTTTTGTGTCTCGTAGCACATAATATTGTTTGTCTATGGTGAAAAGTGACTTATAAGCATGCATTTTTTAATAAAAATATTTTACTGAGCAATTTCATCTTTGATGTATTACGTTCCATAAAAATTAATTTTTATCGCTGTGCAAATCGTGTAAACACGCCTCTAGATTTACAGCTATGAAAACCACCTGTTGTCGACTTTTTACAGCCAGTAATTTTTAACGCCAAAAGCCTTATAAGAAATAGTAGCAGTAAAGATTGGATATCAGATTAAATATAATAGTACCACTTACAGCTATACCTTTTACATCCCACTGAATGTCATTATTCTTATTAACGTCTAAAGTTTTATTCGTCTAATATCTTATATGGTTTTAATCGGCAATGCGAATTGGATGTTGGTTTCAGAAACCTTTAATTATAACGATGGAAAATACAGCTTTTCTATATCACATATTTATTTATACACATAACTTATATACATATATTACATTTTATTTATTCATTTCATCTATAGATAAAATGTATATATAATACAAAGTAATGGAATAAACTTAAAATTATAAGAATATAAATATTTTTGGACTTTGAAAAATATTATTTAGTAAAAGTCCATCTGGTGGTAAATGGATTCTGTTGCCCATGGGCATCCGTGACTCTATGACTAAAAGCGAGGTGGATAGTGTCATTCAGACAGATGCATCAAGTTTTCCTAGTACACGGACAAGAAGAAAGCCTGACAGGTACGGCTATGGCAATGTGTGCGTATAGGCAGATATGAACTTATATGCCGACCAGATTACTTTTGATGAAGCCATAAATGGGCTGGAATTCAAAAAGTGGTGTATAGCTATGGAGGAAGAAATTGAAATCGTTTGAAGAAAATGATGCATGGGAAGTGGTAGACCGACAAAAGCAAGGGACAGTGGTTTAGTGCAAATGGGTGTTTAGAAAAAAAGTTGATAGTGATAAAAAGGTGAGATATCGGGCAAGATTAGTTGCAAAAGGGTTTAGTCAGAAAAAAGGTATAGACTATAAAGAAACTTTTTCTCCAGTGCTCCGTTACTCTACTTTGTATTGCTTTAAGTTTATAAACTTTTATTTGCTTTAAGTGTTAAATATGATTTAAAAACAACTCATCTAGACGTCACCACTGCCTTTTTAAATGATTACCTAAATGAAACTGTATATATGAATTTACCAGCTAACTTTGTATGTCAAGATGGACAAAATAAAGTTTTGAAATTAAAGAGGGCAATTTATGGTCTCAAACAATCAGCTAGGGCATGGTACAAACATGTCGATGATTGTAAATAAGAAGTTCCAAATATGAACCTTGTCTCTTTATAAAGCAGAATGGTAATGACATTATCTTTGTTGCATTGTTTGTCGATGATTTTTTTGTATTTTCTAATTATTCTGCAGAAACTGAATACCTGAAAAAAGAGCTTAAATCTAAATTTAAATTAAAAGACTTAGGAGAAATTAAGCAATGTGTAGGTATGTTTCTAACAATATTTCTAACAATAAAAAAAAAATGTAGTAACTATTCATCAGGAAAGATTTATAGAACATTTATTAGATAAATTCAATATGAAAAATTGTAAACAGATGAGTACACCAATGAAGGTTAATTTGAAACTAGAATAAGATAATACTTGTTGTACTCAGTTCCCATATCATCAGCTGATTGGGAGTTTATTGTATTTGTCAATACTTACCTTTCCAGATATATCCTATGCCGTTTGCTACTTGAGTCAGTTTAATAACAATTATAATGAGACTAATTGGAAACATGCAAAGCGCATTTTAAAATATTTACAGTGTACTAAACATTTTAGCTTAAAGTTTGTAAAAGATAATTCAGATTTAACATGTTATATAGATGCCGATTTGGGCATTATAGGGATTATTGCATAGTACTTTGATGAAGAGTAGTACGTTATTTTGATAAGGGGGCATGTTGATACTTATCAATATTACGTACTGCTGGCGCCTTCTATCTATGGTTAGGGTAGGGTAAGATTTAAGAAAATAAAGTTAGTCTGTGGTAACAACTCAAACGATATTTTATTAAATCGCCCGGTAATCGCGTAGACCTACAGACTGCACAATGGGAATATGAACAGTATCTTAACTGGAACGTTATTTAGAATATGTAATATAAGGTCAGGGAAAAAGTTTCTTCGTATTTTATATACAAATTCAAGACATTTTTAAAAGTTTAATTACATTTAATTATACAATAATATATATGTGCCGTTTTGTTCTATAACTTGTTGCCATCTTGTAGGTAGTGACATGATCCCATGACATGATATATATGTGACGTTGCTGTAGAAATTCTGGAATTTTTGGTCAAAAAATTGCGACAAGTAGTTTTGACAGTCCTCTCTTGATGTTGATGTACAAGCAAAATCACGGAATATATGAATGAGATTACCTCATATTTGTGAGAAAAAATATTTATTTATTTATCTGAGTAGGCTTTACAGCGTTCCCACCAAAGCGCCTACGTGAGATTTCAGAATATGACGCACAAACGTCAGCGCACAACTACGACCGACTACGCGACGCATTTCGCTGCGGTACACTTGTGTGCGTGCGTACCCCCAGAACTCCCAACTAAACTCGTAAAACTCTGCACCTGTGTGGGTGAGATACATTTCAGGTGTTTTCATAAAGTTAATTAACCGTCTACCATGGCCAAATTTTATTCTCGATCGGCCATAGATTAGCCCATGTCAGAGTTCAGTGAGATTTATCTACTTGAAAGTTCTCGTGTAGTAGTAATTGCGTAGAAGAGCCTTTGTTTTACAATAATTAAGACAAGTCACTATTCTGCTATCGAAACGCAAGACCAACAGTTTTTCAATGGGTAACTGTGAGACTCAGTGAAATATACAGAAATTTAGTATATTTTTTATTTTATTTATTTATAGGTACTCGGAAAAGTACCTATAAATAAATTGGCGCCTTTTTGAACGTCTTTTTGAACGCGGCCTTTTTGAACGTATGACTTCAGCGTGCTATATTTCTGGCAACACTGATCACTGGCGGGAAATTGATATACCGTTGGACAGCTGTCTTTTTTGTAATGACGTCAATTAAAATAACAAGCTAAAAATTTTATCTTTTCATATTTTTTAACAATTTTAAATGGAAGTTAATAAAGAAAAAAATAAATATGTTAAGAGAATTAAATTATTATTTTTTCGACAAGGGTATGAATGCTGCTAGTACTCGAAAAGAGATTTGTGATGTTGACAGAGAAGATATTTTATCTAAAACTACTGCAAAAATGGTTCAGTCGATTCAGGTCTGTTAATTTTGATGTGAATGATGTTCCTCGCTGTGGTCATCCTATTAAGGTAAATATTGATGTTTTCATTGAAAAAGTTGAAACAGATCGACACATAAGCAGTCATCAAATTACGGAAGAGCTTAACATTCACCACTCAACGGTTTTGAATCACCAGCATAAACCGATTTTTTTTAAAAAGCTAGATAATTTGGTGCCTCATGATTTAAATAAGAGAAACTTGGTGAATAGAATTTCCATATGCGAGATGTTGCTAAATCGAAATGAAATCGATTCATTTCTGAAGAGATTGGTAATAGGCGATTAGAAGTGACAATCATCTACAATAACAATGTTCGAAAACGATCTTGGTCTAAGCGAGGTGAGCCATCATAAATAGTCCCAAAGTCATGTTACGTGTATGGTGAGACTTGAAAGGCTTTGTGTATTACGAGCTTTTGCCACATGGTCAAACGATTAATTCTGATGTCTACTGTCAGCAATTAGTCAAATTGAAACAAGCATTTGAAGAAAAACGCCCAGAATTAATGAATAAGGTGTAGTTTTCCGTCACGACAATGCTCGACCGCATACATCTTTGATGACTAAACAAAAATTGATAGAACTTATAGTGATGAGCCCCAAAAATTTTATAGTGATGAGATAATGGCTTTGCTAAAAAAATGACGATAGATTGTCGTATTAAATGTACAATATTCCGTTCAATAAATATTTATGTAACACATATATTTTTCCTGCCTTTATCTTGTTTATATCATTTTTTTCGACATGAGATATGTCATACCATCAGCCTATGCCTCTCCAGCAGAGTGGTATGCTAGAATATACATAGTACAGTGTAAACAAATTAAAAGAACCTCTCAGCGTCATCTATCCATTTCCAAATCAAATCATTATTTATTTTCTCAGCGTGCCTAGGCTCATTTTGTAGGCGTACATGTATATTTCAAAATATTTACTGGGCTACACGGCTACATGCGTGCGTACACTTACCGTGTCATTGTATTTGCTAAAATAGCTACTTTGATCGTATCCATCGAAAGTTCTTGGAGACTCGTTTGTCTTTATTTTATATTAATTCATTAACAATGCGGATATCAAATAATCTACATCAATTACCATCTCCATTTGAGAACTCGCCTGCTCCGCCACGAGGTCTACGAGTTCTGCCCATTGTCACATTGTCACTTCAGTTTGCTGATTCTTTGAGCTATGCCTTCAATTTTATTTTTTCATCGATTTTATTCTTTTCGGATTTTATACACCAAGCATATAGTTTTTTTACAGCTCGCAGAGCGACTTTGAACTTGTGAAACAGGCGTACCGCTACAGTCCCCTTTTCGACACCATGATTGGTGTTTACTATGATAGTTAATTAATTATCGTAATATCATCGTATCGTCGGTTGTGTGACGTTACCATTGATACGAAGATCACCTATTTAAATTACAACCTACTTATCGCGATATCGATTCTAGGTGTTGCAATTCTAGTAATTTGTTTGTCATAATACAAACTCATTCTCATGCATCAAAAGTCCTAGATAATGAAAGCAAGTAAGATTTGTCAAAGCACAATGGACAGTTTTGCTGATAATATATATTTATGAGTTGTTTCTATGTTCTAATTTGAATATTCTTAGTTCCTTTGAATAGTGTAAAAGTTACGTTTTAGACTATATCATTCATTATTGCCACACAGTTACGTTACTTGCGAATGAGACTATGAAACTTATAAATTACTATGAGACTAGGAAATGCGTAAATTCAGTTTCTTTTCGTCTCATATACGAGTATGAGGGCCTTTCTCACCACCTTCTGATACTTTATAAGAAGGATTTTTTTTACTCCTGATACTTTAAACCTAGTTGATACTGACTGTCTGATAAAGTATAACTGACTTTCTGATACCTTATCAGAAGGTAGTGAGAAAGGCCCTTAATATTAGTCTTTAATATTTGTGCTACGTTTTTACTCGAACAAAAAAGACACATTACAATGTTACTTTCTCTAGGATCAAGGAATGTTAAGAAAATGAGTCTGGTACCTACTATATTTTTTAAAGCAATTTTTTAGTCATATAATGTCAGTATAACATATAAGAATGATATGAAAAAAGTAAAAAATGGAAGGACACTTAGTCAGATACCTTCTGATTGGGAAACTTTTTCGTCTAGAGCGTTCCAATCTTTCAAATTGGGAATTCTCCCACAGGATAACGTTTCCTTTCTGTAATATTTCGTATCTAATATATGTCATTATCGTTACTATATCCGTAGTAGTTGGCATAAGTTTCTCGTGAGAGAAGTCATAAATAATAAACTTACAACATAATATACGTAGATATTATATACATGAATAATTTTCTTACAGAGTTCGTGTGAGGCTATCAATTATGTACAGTCTACATAGTTTCAGTACACTGATGAAAATGGTTAGTGTCGCTAGACACGTACTAGGCTTACTGAGATAAAGCCTCCGTAATACAAGATATTTAAGGAGATATAAATATTCATGTAGAGGGCTTCGCCTACAGAGAATATTACGCTGTGGACAACATTAGCGACAAATCCAATGGAATGATATAATAGGAATGCCTACACAAATGTTGTCATATAGATAGAACAGTCGTAATCAAGAACATTGTTAAATATATCGCTTAACCAATTCACATTATAGATCTCGTCGAAAGTTGGCAAGTGGTTGGATGACGCCCGAGAAGTATTCTAAGTGTTTGTTTTGGTTCCTTACATAATGAATTTATTTCCTTAAAAAAGTTTCAATATTTTCATTTTCATCTTTATTGTGCGTGCCCACACCTGGGAGGTATATATACCTGGGAGGAGAGGTGGGGGCATATTTTGATATGGATGTTTGATGATTTCGGTTTCACTAACCATCCCAGTTCATTCAAAATGGAAAAAAATGTTTGACTTCCTAACAGTGGCGTAGCTAGGTAACCAAGGGCCCTGGGGCAAATTAAAAAATGGGGCCCCAACACTATGTAAACTGATTAGGTTTTATCAAATAAAAATATGAAATATACAAATACTTTAAAAATGCTAAACTACTTAAGCTCTTTTTTGTGCACTGCAGGGCAGGTAATAAAAATATTAAACAGTAACAACATAAATTACAATTAATACTTGGTGTAGGTTTGGCTAATAAAACGAAATAGAGAAGATTCAAGGGTTTATTATACAAAGGTCGGGCCTACCAACTGACTAAATAACAATTATATTTAAAAAAAATTCCTAGCTTTAGTTTTCGCAAAAGTATCAATGACTTCGTTTAAATCCAGGCTTGATGCGGTTTTGTTTTCAATTGCTATTAGCGATAAATGTCGGAGTCGAGTTTGGTCCATATTATTTCTTAAATAATTTTTTATTATTTTTAATTTGCTAAATGACCTTTCAGCTGCTGCAGAAGTGACAGGAATTGTAAAGAATAATAACATTGCTGTAAATACTTCCGTTAGGTCTCATTCTAGGACTCCATATTTGCTCATTATTTCCTTACATAATTGGTGAACATTCCATGCTTGAGTTAGTTGAGGTAAAACTAGGTGGTAAATATTAATAAATTGAAGTGAAAAACTAGGGCCTATTATATCTGAATATTTTCTTTGGAATTCGTCACACTTTTGTAATAAAGTTGCTTCATCAACATGTAATAAAAATGTTGGTGTTAGAAAATCGAATATATGACAGACTGCACTCATACCAATAAAACGTGTATCTAATTGAGATATTACTGTGTCTAGTACATTATTGAAAATCTCAATTTTAAATATTTTTTCTCGGTTTGGAAATCGGTGATCAGCAGCTAATTCATCAAAATGTTTTTTAACTTTTCTTTGCCTTTTTTCTTGAAAATGGGTATCAATACCATATTTTCTTGCAGTTTCACTGGCTTTGCACTTGAATAATTCGAAATCATTTCTATAAATTTGCAACTTTGCTTTGGTCTCTGCTAAAACTTTATTCGCCTCGCCCAAATTGATGTCGCATTTTTGTAAAGTTTTGGATGCATAATTGATGTCGTTCAATACACTGTGCATGAATTCGCAAAGCAACACGAACTCGAAATTTAGCATTTTTGTTTTAATACTCTCTGCTTCACTACGCTCATCTTTATTAGGACTCTTTAGAACTATTTCTAATAATGCTTTGATAATATCAAAATAACGAAGTTTTATTGCAGATATCGTATTGACCCTACTGGACCATCTAGTCGGATTTAGTTTTTTTAGAGTGGTGTCCGATTCGCCAGTGAATTTTGACAGTAGATCCCAACGTTTGATGCTGTTTCCGAAAAAGTTATACAAATCTTGCAACGTTGCGAAAAAAATCTGTATTTCCACACAACTGCTAACGGCATCATTTATCACCAAATTTAAATTATGAGTGGCACAATGTACGTACTCTGCGTTAGGCTGGATATCCTTAATATGTTTTTGTACACCATTATACACACCACTCATCACACTGGCTCCATCATAGCCTTGCCCCACACATTTTTTTAAATCAATATTTTTGTCGATAAATAATGTTGTCACTTGGTTGACTAAATCTACTGCGCCATGTTTGATGGCTGCATAAAAGCCTAGAAACACTTCTTTTACTTCTATATCAATTGGCTGTCCATTTTCCGATCTGGTTATTACTACATACCTCACAACAATGCTTAGCTGATCTACCTTCGATATGTCCTGTGTCGTATCCATTATGATGGCAAAAAACGGTGACGCTCTAATTTGTTCTAGTAGATGGGTTTCGAGTTTGGTCCCCAAGCTCTCAATCATTTCATTTTGAATTGTTGCACTCAGATATCTTGTAGATCCTAAAAACATAAAAAAACACAATTTCAAAAAAGTCCTGATATTAAACAGTTAATAATTATAAACAAAATAAAACGATAAAAAAACTTAGAAATAATTATTATTACCTTTGGGCATATCCAAAACTTGCCGCAAAATGTGATCATATCGGGCGACAAGCTCTACAAAGGACAGAAAATTTCCGTGGTATCCTTCCTGACTTAAGTCTTCTTGATGTCCTCTCAAAGCCAAAGAACTCTTTGCTAGGGTAAGTATGATATCGAATAACCTTTGAAGAACCATTTTCCAAAATGATGCTTCTTTGCGAATTTCATTTTCAAGTTCCTTGTCGATAGTATTAGTATCGTTTTTTTTTCCAAAATTCATACACAGCACATGCTTCCGAATGGCCACTCGAACAACTGTGTTGTTTAATTCTTTCTGATAAATGCTTCCAATCTCGAATTCCCGTACACCAAACATTATTCCTTTGTGAAGCAAATAACCAGCAGGGTTGACAATAGGCAGCATACAATATCTAGTATTTTGGAATAACACAACCAAAAACGATTACCTAACTGGCCCATATTTAGAACACGAAACGTAGTACGATTTTGAAAAACACCTATTGTTCTGGTTGATGTCTGTTGGAAAAGGTCCTGAAGGCTGTAAAGGCCCCATATCAAGAATTTGGCATTTTTCGTTATCACTTAATATTTTGTTCGTGAAGTTTCCCAAGTCATAAGAAGATTTGTCGTACACATTTTCGAAAAATGTAGAGGTCTGTGGTTCCTCCAAACCCTCCGCTCTTATGTGTGTCATGCAAACATCATCCACGTTCACATGATCGGCGGCGGAGGTATCTCCAACTGTAATAATTGTCGAATCTTCTTCAGTAGGCTTCTCAACCAACACTGCAGTTACCACATTATTTGAGTCACTATCAATGACTAAAAAAGGCTGACTAAAAAACTTGTCAATTTTGGGCAATTTTTGTTTACTATCTTCTCTTTCTTGGCGTTGTTTGCGTTTAAATGCACCACTGGGTTTCTTCTTTTTATCCATAATTTTAGTTTTCTAATTTATTTAAACAATACAATATTAGATTGTGCTCGAGTAGGTAGGTACTCACTGTTCACTGACGACGTTAAAAGTAAAATAAAAGGAAAGAGAAACACAATGATACGCTACAAGTGTCGTTGGGGAATCCCCGGAAAAAAAATTATCACCGTTAGTGTTACCACATTTAACGGTGGAGACCATGAACGATCTCCTGCCCACGGACCTGAATTAATGTACCTACTGCAGGTGACTTGCATTTTTTCACGATATTTCGCGTTATACAATGAGCTGTAGCCAAAATCTATAGATTTGACACGATTTATTGACTTAACGGACATCAATATGAGTGGTAAAATCAAATAAAATTGAACCACTATATTGACCAGTACAAAAAAGTTTATTGACATTAGCTTACTTACTCCTGATACAGCATTAATTTTTTAACCGTTCTCGAAAAAAAAATCTTAACTCGAATTCACAATAAAACGCACATCGATGAATAATAAAACGCACATATCACTATCCGTCAAATTGACAACACTGCCAACCTACAGAAAGAATTTAGGGGAATTCCCTAGGCATAACTTTTGAATTTCTCTCAACTGAGTTGTCATGATTAAAGTGGGGTTGCAACCTGTCATATTTATTTTGAAAATGGGAGAAATTTCCAAAAGTTCAGTTCGATCGAGATTTCTGGTAAGGATTCGAGGGCCCCCTGAGCTTGAGGGCCCCGGGGCACTGCCCCGCCTAGCCCCTAGGTAGCTACGCCACTGCTTCCTAATGACATCCGCGGCTTGTCTGTAGAGTACCGATAATACTTACTCAATGTGCCACTACTCAGCAGTACAAGGACTGATTTCCTCAGCTTCCATGCACGCTTCGCATAGAGAATTGTCGGTTGTTCCTATAGGCTGTCCTAGATTGAGCGCCGGATTTAAATTTTGCGCCAGTTTTTTGTTTGGCGGTTGGTAACTCTGGTTTGTTTATAGATGTCAATTATGATTGACAGTATTTGGGTATCAGTATTTAGGTAGGCATAGAGAGGTATCGGAACGTGCTACATAAGTTTTTTTGGCACCAATTGGAAGATATTGACCTCGATCAACTGTGATTCCAACAGGACAGTGCCACATGTCACACGGCCGGAGAAAAAATGTCTTTATTTTTTTCTAAATTAAATCCACCGCTCAATCTGGGACAGCCTTTATAATGTAAAGACGTATAAGTACAAACACAATAAGTCCACAGTGAGAATAATCTTTTGTTGCGTTAACTTCCCAAAATACTTATCAAAATTCAACGGTGGTCGTTTGATACTTTTAATCAGCAGACAGAATGACAACCTGACTACAGTATTGATACTGAAATTTGTATATAGATTCTATCAGTATTTACTGTATTGCTATCGCAATCAATGGTTCATTATATATTCATTTCCATCCCTTGATCATTTTCATGACAGCACAAAGCAAAGCAGATAAGCCGCGTCTCATAGTGGCTAGAAGTAATGGTGTTCGTCTTATACGAGTACATCAGAATGGCTTAATTACATTTAAAATATTCATGACGATTTGGTATCAAACTAAGTGCTAATTTATCATAGAAACTAACGTGGTGATAATAATATTCGCCTAACTCCTTTGATTATAATTTACATAATAAGGTGTAGTAAATCAAGCGTCAGTTTTACTGCTCGTAAAACAGTCTTTACCCTCAACAAATGGCTCTTTCTAAAGCCTTTCTTATATGGAATGTGTTCATAGTCGTACACACGCAACGTTCTTTTCAATAGAAAATTATGTTCTTAGGGCTTCTCGATTCGACAGACGCTATATTTATACTTCAGGGAGAAACGCGTTAAAATCAATTATTACGGTGACCTGCTTATAGTTTTGCAATGAAATTGCAATAAAAAAATACAAGTGGTATTTAAGAAGTCGCGTTTTTTTACAGAAGGAAAAATCCATTTCGATATTTAAGTTGTTAGGTTGTTATGAGCAGATATTTAAATTTCGTGATGTGGCATGTGCATTGTGCTGCCTACCTGTGGAGATTTAGGAATAGATTTCGAGAAAGGATTGATAATATCAATAAGGAGGGACAGGATGGGAATGGGATGAGATGGGAAATAATCATATTAATTTGAAAATTATTATGCTCTGGCATATCCTGGCAATTTGAATTCAATTGGATATTTCAGTTGTTAAGTTGCTATAAGCAGAATATCTAATCGTATACCACCAAGGATTGTCTGTATATCAACTATCTGGAAAATTTAGTAATACTGTTATCTCAAAAAGGAGTTTCTAAACTTATTGCACATTTGCGGTTTATTATATTAATTAAACATGATTCTATCAAGTGTTCTAGTGTGACATGATCTGGTGATCTAGATTTCTCAAGATTAATTGAATTATTACTGATCGTATATTTATAATAATTCTGAATTCACTGTTTAGATTGATTAGATTTCAATTGCAAAATTAGGCAAATGACATTTCTATGTCACATTATCGTGACCGAATAGCGAATAATTTATGCGAAATTATTTCGACGAAGCTTATAATCGTCTATAGATATTTCGTTGTGCGATTTGAACTTTTTAATGTTCATAATCTCTACGTGATATTATTTATACAGGCTGTCCCAGAGAGTGACATCCAAACAAAACCTATGGGTAGGGGACCTCATTAGGGATCTCCTAATGAGGGGCACACCCATACAATTGACGGGAAACCAAGTAAGACAAATATCATTTGTTTCGCTTGTTTATTAATTCGTTGATGTGTTTCAAAGCTATTAGGTTACCAATAAACAAACTAATAATGATTGTCGGCCATCTTTATATTTCCAACCGTAACTGGGAGATGTTTAATATATATAAATATAAATAATTTGATATTTATACCTATATATATCTTGCAATTAAACAACTTTTAACGGTTTAAATCGCGTATATTTGACATGATTTATATCCCGACGTTTCGAACACTTTGCAGTGGACGTGGTCACGGGGTGACATGCCCACTGCAAAGTGTTCGAAACGTCGGGATATAAATCATGTCAAATATACGCGATTTAAACCGTTAAAAGTTGTTTAATTGCAATGTATAGTAATCGCGAAAACCTAAGAAAATACTATATATATCTGTTTATTTTAGTATGATGCACCCATGTGCAATTAAACAGGTTGCCCATTGTCCCATATTGTACTTATCTATATATGGATTATTATATTGTCTACTCCCTTTTAGTTCCGAATTTTTAGTTTGTACACTTAGTTGTATGTTTAAATAAGAGATGCGACTACCCACGTATAGCATTTTGGAAACGTAGTAATAATGAGACAGGGATAAGTTGAAAATCAGCACTGTGTAGGTAGGCCTTACTCCACGCCACACGCTGAGCTTGCGACCTTTTGCTTTAAAATTTAATTAGCTCTATATACCTACCACTAATTTTTGGTGGCATTTACAGTGTGACAAATGAAGAATTTATTTATTTATTTATTTAACATATAGTGGTTAGAAAATAACATAATGGAGTCTGAAGGATATTTGTTTCTTTTTAATGGGATGCTATTATGAACATTGGGACCTTGTGCAAGTTGCCCAGCTTTCTAGAAACGTTACCCCGTTGAAGAGCCCTACTATTCGCTGAGCTGCAGAGAAAATGAATTCAATTTATAAATTAACACAATTTTACGTCGCTCCGAAAATAATTAGTAGATAGTGCCTATTTTTTCGTGTTTTTTCGTACATGGATCTCCTCACGCACATTGTCTTGTGTATGTATGGGGTTGACGTCTCGCTGTCCATGCGGGTTGGCGAGTCCACTCTTTCAGAGGTGGTGTAGTTCTTCAAGGCTTGTGGTAGCGGCTTTGCTATCCTTTAGTCGCCATTTACGACACCCATGGCTACTGTTAAACATGAAACATTTATGTTTACCTAATATCTAATAACCCATCTCTTCCCGTCGGTATCGTGAAATGCGACTAAGGGATAACAAAGCGGCTGCCGCAAGCGCTGAGGAACTACACCACCTCTAAAAGAATAGACTCGCCAACCCGCTTGGCCAACGTGGCGTTTTAAGGCCATTCATCCCTCATGTCCAGCAGTGAATACTGAAAGAGATGGTAATATACCTTCACAACTATATACGAAAATCTAGTCACCGTGTTACCTACAGACGTTTATTTGGCAGTTAACTCGGCTTAATTTGTAATTCGGGTACAGTCGGCGTTAAGCATTGTCTATGGCTAGACCAGCCCTAGATTTACGATGCCTGAACGGCGTAGGAGCCGTTAGCCTTGTACCATACATCTCCCACTTGAATTATAAATTACTCAATAAAACTAACAACTGACACATTCGACAAACAATTTATAATAGTTTATAATAGTATGCTCTCGGAATTATCTTGTATCTGTCCTAATGGAAGCCTTATTCTAGTTCGAATTGAAATATTCGATTTAATTTTTAAATGGAATTTATAACACCTCCAACTCGTCAGCCTCATTGACATTAAATTATTTATTCAATTTATGCGGCCAGTAAATCTCGACGAGTTGTAAATTTACTCCTTTAATCGTAATTCATCGCAAATCTACGTTGAAAATTATATTCGACAGCATTTCGAAAGACCTATATCCTCAGGCGCTGGGTTCTTAGAAAATCGAACAAATTTATTCAACGTTGTCAGATTTACAAAATGTATTTCTGAGTTTGTCGCAAATACCGCCAATTGTTGTATTGGTAAACATTGCTCACACAATACAAATTTTCCTGGTTATATTGAAAGAAAATACAATTCAGAATTTTAAAGTGACATTATTCTTAGTTTCGTTTCTTCAGAAAAATAGGAACAAAATGATTCGTTCTTTATTGTAGAATAAAACACTGTAGTGCTTTGCAGTCGTCAAACATTCACATTGTAGTTGTAATTATGTATATTGTATGTATACCTTAATATTACATTTTAATTCGTACAATAAAGAGAGACAATACGCTTAATTTCTTACATCATCTATACAAAAGCAGTAATAGAAGCTTTTTCTTCTTCTTTCTTCTCAGCCCTTGGACGTCCACTGCTGGACATAGGCCTCCCCCATTGTCCGCCATTTAGACCTATCGGCAGCGACCTGCATCCAGCGGGTGCCCGCAACCTTTATGAGGTCGTCTGTCCATCTAGCAGATGGACGTCCTCGGCTTCGTCCGCCGGTACGTGGTCTCCATTCGAGAACCCTTTTGCCCCATCGGCCATCGGTTCTTCGAGCTATGTGCCCTGCCCACTGCCACTTCAGCTTGCTAACCCGAGAGGCTATGTCGGTGACTTTAGTTCGTCTACGGATCTCCTCATTCCTGATTCGATCACGTAGGGAAACCCCGAGCATAGCCCTCTCCATAGCTCGCTGTGCGACAGTGAGCTTATTTATGAGGCCCATAGTCAGAGACCACGTCTCGGTGCCGTAGGTCATCACTGGCAAGACACACTGGTCGAAGACCTTCGTCTTCAAGCACTGAGGTATTTTGGACGAGAAGACGCTGCGTAGCTTCCCAAACGCTGCCCAGCCGAGTTGGATTCGTCGATTGACCTCTTTCTCGAAGTTGGACCTACCTAGTTGGACCGTTTGGCCTAGGTAGACGTACTCGTCAACAACTTCGAGAATCGAGCTCCCGACTGAAACTGGGGTGGGCACGACATGGACATTCGACATGATTTTCGTCTTGTCCATGTTCATTTTAAGGCCCACCTGTTGGGAAACTCGATTGAGGTCTCCGAGCATTGTGCTAAGATCCTCCAGCGATTCTGCCATGACCACGATATCGTCGGCAAATCGAAGGTGAGTGATGCATTCGCCATCAACGTTGATGCCGAGTCCTTTCCATTCCAGGAGCTTGAAAGCGTCTTCCATCGCATTGGTGAAGAGCTTCGGAGAGATGACATCTCCTTGTCTCACACCCCTCTGCAATGGAATCGGCTCCGTGCTCCCTTCCTGTACTCGGACTGACATGGTGGCGTTGTTATACAAACACTTCAACACTTCGATATACCGATAGTCAATATGGCACCGCTGGAGGGACTGTAGCACTGCCCAATTCTCGATCGAATCAAAGGCTTTCTCATAGTCCACAAACGCTAAGCATAATGGCAAGTTATACTCCTCGGTCTTCTGTATAACTTGCCGCAGCGTATGGATGTGGTCTATGGTACTATAGCCTTTTCGGAAACCGGCTTGTTCGGGAGGCTGGAAGTCATCAAACCTGCGCTCGAGACGATTCGTGATAACCCTCGAAAACAGCTTATAAACATGGCTCAGAAGCGAGATGGGCCTATAGTTCTTCAACAAGGTCTTGTCGCCTTTCTTGAAGAACAGCACCACCACGCTTCTGTTCCATGCCTCCGGCGTAATACCTTCGAGCAAGACGGAATTAAAGAGCTTCTGAAGGACTTTCAGTACCGGGTACCGGTGTTCCACCCGCTTTCAGAAGCTCTGAAGTGATTCCGTCTTCACCCGGCGCCTTGTTGTTTCTAAGCTGTTTGAGGGCCATCCTAATCTCGTACAGGCTGATGTCCGGGATGTCTTCGGTATAGTGTCGGGTCAACTTGGCTCTTGGGTCTTTGGCCAAGTTGCCAACAGGTTTAGCGACCGAGGTATACAACTGTCCATAGAACTTCTCGATCTCCCTCAGTACCTCTTGTTTGTCGGAAGTGACACTGCCGTCCTCCCTCTTAAGCTTCGTCAACTGGCTCTGCCCAATAGATAAGTCCCTTGCGAACACTTTGGAGCCTTTATTCCGCTCTATCGTCTCCTTAATACGATTAGTATTAAACAGACGGATGTCGTGTCGCAAGGACTGGTGAATCCGTCTATTGAGCTGCCGATATGCTTCCGCGTCATCAGGAGTCTGCAGTGCCACCGAACGTCGTTCCGCCAAGAGGTCGAGGGTGTGGTCGGTGAGCTTTTGGGGTCCATCTCTTCGACGATGTCTGAAGAATTTAGACCCCACCGTATGGACAGTTTCTACCAACCTGTTGTTGATATCGTCCACTGCAACGCAATCCTCTAGGCAATCGAAGCGATTTGACAATTCAAGCTGAAAGCTTTCGGGGTTTTGTATGTGGGCAGCAGAATAGAAGCTAGAATAGAATAGAATAGAGTAATAGAAGCTGTCATTGCGAATATATAAAACTTTGAAAACATCCAGTCTCAATCAAGCTGACAGCTCAATTTTTTATTTAAAGCCTTTCCACACCCCGTTTTAATTTGCTTCGTTTCGTTTTTAATGAAGATCTGCCATACATCTGTGCACCTGCGTATTAAACAGTCGTCGAACTAATTGCTTTTACTATAAATAAAGCAGAAAATTGAGGAGAATAACTAGTCAAGTTAAACATTGATGAAATTATGCTTCTGACGGCTCAAAGCAAACTTTCACAATATACCCTTCAGAATGTGAACATAATTTATGATTAATTATAATTTATGGCCGTGTCAGAGACTTGCATTTTTAAAATAGTAAGGCACATAATTAAACCTGGACTTTTTCGATATACATTGACGAGATAATAATAGGTATGTACTATTTATTTACTAGTATTAAAAAAATATTGGAAGCACAAAATCAATTCTTCTTTATCTTTGATGCCATCTGGCGATTAGCATGCCTATCCTCACATGAGAGATAATAATTATTATTATTTATCAATTATAAAACTGAAACCTGTCTAAATGATACACAGGAGTTTTTAGTGCTTCCTGCATTTTGAACAATAGTACATTTATTTAATGAGATAATATTTCATAAATCTTGAAATTTGACATCGTAATGATACTAGAATAGGAAAACAGAACGAATAACAGGATGGATAACATATTTTTGTAGATATTGAGGGGGAGAGTGCACGCTGCAATCCAATAGCCGCTGGGCGCCCTCGATTGGCCACGTTACCCCTCTCTCACAGAAGACTACCTTGAAATGTACTGTATTTCCCACTTTATCTTATTTCCCTAATGTACGTACTAGTTTCGGTAGTGAGTGAGATCTGCCGGACCCCATTTCTTATAGAGCGTGTAGAGATAGAAACTTCCTGAGTCTTTTTGATGCGTGCATTTGATGCAAGGGAGCAGGCGATTGAGGCGTCTCTCAATTAATTATTATTTTTCAATCGACGGTTAAAGGAAATTAATTTGCATGAAATCGAAAGCCTGTGTAACAATGCTACCGTGGCGCCATAAACCTCCAATATTAGCTACCCCGAACGTGGGCTTTCTCAATGACCCAAACCCGGAGGCGTAGAAAATCATACCGGGCTAGAAACAAGAACTAGTTGAGTTATCGCTACAACGTCGATTATCACTTAGTGCTGCGCATGCGTCATATTTGTTGAATAATTACCGAACCGAATGCAATAAATAATATTAATGCGTCCGTCTTTATATCGATTATATTAACCATATCGCTTAAACAGCCGCAATCTAACAGCAATTTCACAGGTTTAATTAATTTAATGTTACAATCTTTGAGTTTGTCTTGTTCGCGTGGTTTGGTAATCTTGAGAAACTTTGGTTTGTGAGCCGTATTCTGTTGCGGTTATTTTGTTGTTGCATTTGCTTTGAAACGTGTAATATTAAAATTATTTTAATAAGCCAACAGCTTCATAACGAAAACAATGGAGGTACCATACAACTTTTAAATACGAGTTTACTTATTTATCATTTTTTTGACAGACTAATAATTAAATGGATATATCTGGACAGAAGTTTGTAATGGCAGTATGGAATATGTACAGATTGATAATGTTAAGTATAGTAATATTATTTGATATTTTGTTTCGTAAAGAAAATTTCTACGAAGAGTTTGCAGCTGTTGTATTTTAGCGAATAGGTAATACGGAAAATGTCGGTACAGAATTTGCTTATGAAATATTCAGTAGTTGAATAGAAGCTTTTAATAAGACCAACAACAAAGTAAAGAGAGTAGTTTACCTGTTAATTACTTATTCATACCCCGTTGTATTTTATACATTGCTCTTTACTGTAGTAAGAAATTTTGCTTGAAACACAAAGTTATGAGTACATCGCTGACCTTGTGCCTGTGGTTTCTTCCGTGTGGATGTAGATTTTTGTATCTCAGAGAATGTTTATTTTGTTAAAAATAAAAAATAAACATTTTCTGTCATTAATTTCCATTTCTGCCACCTATAAAATAAGGTCCATTTCAGTAGTTTTCGCGTGAATCCATAGACTTACAAAAAATGAAGTTACAGAAGTAGAAGTCGGTGACCCCCTTTTTTTTAAATACACAATATAAAGAACGAAAAGTTTTATATTCCTAGTGTGTACATCTTTAAACCAGTAATAATGAAATTATTTTATGAGAATTAACCGTATAATTTAACCGTGATTTCCCAATTATTTCGTTGTCGTAGATTTAACATCTATTGTTGGTCGCGAATGATCCGTCTTTTATAATACTGTTGCGACATTTCTATGTTGTCAGTGCGACTCTGTGTGATTGAATAGTTCGAATAAAACAACATTCGTAGAGGTAATAAGATGATCGTTCTTTAATAAACAAAGATATTACCTATATCAAGTATTTCCAATTGCAATAAGTAGCTATAGGTACGTAGTTTAAAAATTTAAAAAAATAACTCGGCATGAGCGGCTAATTTTGAATCCTTAATGAAATCCAAATAAAATTGAAATAGCGTCCGGGAAAATAGCTCATAATTATAATATTTAAAAAGTTAAAACATAGATTCCACTGATTTTATGTTAGTCGAATTTGTTTATATTTTTATTGACTTACCTTGGTATTGATCCTGACATAGCATTTACTTTATAATCTGTTTGTATTCTTGATACATAATATTCTGCGGTACCTTTCGATATAAATGCCGAAAAAGGAAAAATAAATATTGAAAACTCTATTTTGTTTTCATATAAATATCTCAGCACAATAGATCAGAGTGTCCTCGTTTAATAGCATTACGCAGTCGATTTGATATGTCGTTGTGTCTATTACAAATGGTCTACCTACACTAGCATTGTTGTTTTGAACTTGACAACTTTGTTTAAATTTAATATTTAAACATGTGTATGTATTAACAACTTCCGTAACGATAGAAATTATGTATTTAAATTTCACTATGATGCTGATTAAAGAATGACAGTTACTTATAGTGTTGTAAAGTTTAACATTATGTCTAAGTCACATTAACATCACGTCTCAGGTTAGCTAAAAATAATTGGAAATCAGCCGCAATTATATATGGACCTTCATGTCGAACTTTGATCTGGTCAAATCCAATTTGGAGGTTGACCTCGGTTTTAATTGTTTAACCAATTTCAACGTCTGAAATATCTACAGGCCACCCGAACGCAACATTTGATCTGCGATTAATCATGCATAAACCATTTATGTCCGTTTGTTACGTGACGCGTGTAGGTGTGATCTTGAGATTTATAATAGGCGCCATATTGGATATATTTTGATTGAGACGTTGAATGAGATTACGAAAACAGTAGTGAAACATTTTCAATTGATGTTGCAAAACCTGGAGCACGATGTCATAGTTCCAATTATTTTATTTAGATATGTGATTATAATTACAAGGTTGTTTGTCTATACAATCTGTTTCCACTCAGAGTTTCATTAAACTCCTTTTGATTTTAGGTCAATTACAGAAAAGAGACTTTCTCTCACGGCTCAAATGAACTTTTGTTTATGCTAACGGTGAGGCAGATAACTTTTGCACCTAATTCACATGGCAATGTTTTGACTGTTTTGTTTATTAATATTACACCTAAATCTGTCTTAAAGTACGGTATAAGATAACCTTTTCACATCGTCGTCGTTTTATAACTAGTTTAGACACGACCGTTGTTACTGCTAGTTTGAAATGAGTTTTAAAATTATAATCGCTCAATGTGACTTACGAAGAGAAGCGGTATTACAATTTTTTGTAGGTAATTTAAGGAGTTTTTAGAAACATCTTTAAAAAAAAAAGAAGAACAAAAAACAAATCTTTTGTACAGAAAATTATATTTACAAATATAATTTCCATATTTACATTACAATCTTGCTATTGAAATTACTGACATTTAAAATATTTCGGTACAAAAACTACTCGTATATTATATGCGTTATTCTTTCAGTTATTTTAGTAAGCTTATTGCGAGTTTCTTATTATTTACTTTTTGCATTCGTTTCCTTATTCCTTATCCTTGCTTAACTTTATTTCATATCGGATAAATCAAAAGCTACGTCAACTAAGACTATTGTTACAATTGCACTGTCTACGATTTAACTGTATTTTCAGTTCTGTTGCAAAGATGATCACTTTTAACGGATCATAAAATATGAAGAAATCATTAATCAATTCTGATCTTGATTTTGTTCCCATTATTAGTCCAAAATCAAAGTACCGTTGTATTTAATACAGAACGCGATTAGAAATACTGCTTTGTAACGATATCTAATTATTACAATAATGCCGCTGTTCATTACCTCATATGCCTATCAATATTATGAATTAAGGAAGTTATTGTCTGTGCTACATCCGGACTAAGGGCGATTTCTAATCGTGAATGTATTATGTTCTTATATTTAATGAAGGACGATTCATCAATAATCATAGATGATTTAAACACGTTTGCAACTAAAGGAAGAAGTGGACGAATGGCTTCCAACAGTCGACAGATCTGTCGACCGTGCATTAACTGTAATTATTATATCCAACGCAACACGAA
Organism: Sesia apiformis; assembly: GCA_914767545.1. Lineage (NCBI taxonomy): Eukaryota > Metazoa > Arthropoda > Insecta > Lepidoptera > Sesiidae > Sesia > Sesia apiformis. Next base: position 10,401,454 of record OU611963.1, on the reverse strand, counting down.
TCCATTTTAGTCACTTTTAATTTCAATGTTTAATCACCAAATCTATCGTTTTATATAGTATCATTATAATTATGATGTGTATATTTTATTATTATGTGCGCTTATACTCATAAATATATTACTAATTAGTTATCCAATATCCTTATTAATATATCCTTATTATTTAATTGTTTGTTGTTCTGTGTAACTGTGGTCATGATTCACAAGTTTTAAATTGTAACACTTAAGGATTTAGTTTTGCCTCCTTTATTTCCCGCTTCACTGTTAGTTGCTTCTATGCTCTTGTAGTGCTTCAACACTTCTTCTGTAAATACACCTTTCCTTTCTCTTTAATTTTAGGGTGCACAGTGGACTTGGACTAAGGAAGAGTTGGGACTCTGAAAGATAAATTCAAGTGAAATTGTGTCGTTAGACAGAATTTTAGTGGCGTTACGTTGAGTGACCGTGAGGGCCGCTTGCCGAATGAAGTCCAAAGGGATGAAAATGAATTATTTGCCCGCGGGCAGAAACAAGGAATCTTATACGTTGCTCACAGCCAGAAGAAGATATATGAAGAAGTTAATGTATGTACAGTTATTGCTTTTTTATTGGCTTCCCCCTGCATGTAATAATGTAAAAATGCATGTTCTTAACTTGCAATTTTTATTTTGCGGTGTTACTCACGAAAGACACCAGTAATTCATTATAAAGGTATTATACTGCGTAATTAATTTGTAGTACAAACTCAACGCAAAATGTGTCAACGCATTTGGGGTTTTACTGAAATGCAAAAATTTAGCATTATCTGAGAAACTTTAAACTCATAAAATAGAACTAATTGTTTATTGTTTTATCATAAAAATGTTAAGAGGGAAGGGGTGGGTAAAGCGGGTTACAAAAATAGGTATTTTTACAATTTGTTGGTGTCTCGACAGCGAGCGATGCAACTTTTTTGCGAGAAGGGAACAGTTGCTCTTCTAGTTGATAATACCTATAATAACACGAGAAAATCGAGGTTTCGTGTTCCCCTGTTTCCTCCTGTAAAAATGTTGTTTTCTGATTTGTATTAAAGAATAGTTTCTCTATGTACTAACTAAACGTACTAAACGTTTTGCATTTTTAAATAAAAGTTGTTAAGTTTGCTTACTGGGCTTCTTTTTTGCAGCGGTTTGACGGAGATTTTTTTTGTAGGGTTCGTATCAAAATATACGGACATGCTCATGATAGATGTTAGAAAATATTTGCCCTGTTGTCATAATTCAGGGAGAAAACAGGGGAATACGTTTCTATGATAGGAAAGTGCTGTGGTCCCCTCTTAAAGTACGTTTCTATTTAAAAAGAACCTTAAATCAATTAAATTTTGCGTTAGAAAAACTTAATTAATTTCAATTTGGTACCGTACCGATTTGCTCATATCTTGTATCAGCCTATAAAGTCCCACTGCAGGGCGCAGGCCTCCCTTAGTAAATCACTGGTTAGTTCAGGCCGTAATCCACCACGTGGGTGCGGAGTTGTGGATCACATACTCGAGATTTTTTTTTATTTATGGAGCATGCGGGTTACCTCTCCGACGAGATAGTGACAATTTATAAAAAAATTGACTCGTGACATATTCTTTAAAGAATTTCAAATGAACAGTGTACATGTAAGATAATCTATAACCGCAATCCTTGCTGATGATTATAAATGTAATGCCTTACACAATAGCGGTGGTGTCGGTACAGTTGTTCAAGTATAAAATCAGCCTCCCGTTACACAAGCGAGATATTTAATCATGATGGATGAACAACTTGGCCTTCTGTATCGAGCGTATATTTTACGCGGTAATGTTCCGTGCTGCGTGTTGTGGTACCTGGGGCCGTGGATAATTTATCTTCCTTAAACGTTTGAAAATTTTCAACCACATTATTCTTTAGTCTACTCGTATGTGATGTTAGGACATTGTTTGGAAGTATGGTGCTTCAGTGTTTCTGACTCCTTTTTATCTCAAACAATCAAGAAATCACCTAAAATTTAAAAATTAAATATATTCGTCACCTCTTAATCGTGAATAAATTGCAAAAGCTGCAGTAGGCAGGACGGTACAACACGGTAACTTATTCAATAACGCCTTTCAAAGAGTGAATGAAGTAGAATACAAGGTACGAATATTGTTCTGTAACCAAGCATATTGTTAGGTATTATATTATAATCAATGTTATTACATAGTATGTGATATATTGTAGGAAAACAACAATAATAACACGAAACATTACCACACATTCTTAATATTGTATTGTGATATTATTAAAATATTTCATTACATTAACGCTGATATCATAATAATTTAATAATCGGGTAGTAAATAGGCTCCTTTGATTATCTAACAAAATTATCGGATTTATGTTTATGTTATCCAAGTAACTTTCTGAAGAAGACTGATTACACCAAGTTTTCTTGAACTCTGTCGTCAGCGACCGTTTTACTGCTCTAACTCACTTACCTTCTTTTCCTTTTATTTGGATATCTTATAGTAAAAAGTATACTTTCAAATTCTATGAAAACCTGTGCATCAGCAGTTAGTATTACATATTTTATATCTAATTTGGAACTCCACGAATCAAATAAAAATATGTCGGTCCGTAAAGGCGTTTAATCTTCAGACGGCATTTAATCGGTGTTGAGAGCGCGATTCAATTTATCCTATTAGGTAATGCTGCAATTTGTTGAGTTAGCGAGGAGTGAAAATACTTTATCCGTTTAATTAGTAATTTTAAAATTTCTCTGATCCGCATTAGCATAAAATAAATTGCAAGTATATTTCAAACGAGTGGTGTCAACTATAATATACTCATACGCTCATATAATTTCATACGAGTATATGGAGAATAGATAATGCTTTCGCAACGTGAGAAATGTGAAGGTACCCTTTGTGGTTCGATTTCAAATTTGGGGACAAAAAGCTAAATTTTTTGTGAAATTCCATTTTAGTGCATTTTTTTAATTTACAGTAATTTTAAATGAATAAAGGAATGGAAATAAACTGAACACAAACTATGACACGTTCTTATTGTAATCAAAAAAGACAAAATTCTTGGTAACAGAATAATATTTTGTGATTTACTTATAAGAACTTTTGCACACTAATTCGTAATACTCGTACAACATTATTAACAAAAATCGTTGTCTATGCAGTAGATATTAAAGATTATACTAATAAAAATTATAAATACTATTATATAATTTTTATTACGTACTTTGTATATTTGTTTTATACACAGTAACTACTGTATACAAAAAAAGCATAATATTATAGTGTAGTATTTATTTCTATTATACAAACTATTCATTTTCTACTTATTTTATTTTTGGTAATATTTTTTATAGGAATAAGGCGGTAGACGAGCATACAGTCTACCTGGTGGTAAGTGGATGCTGTTGCCCGTGGACATCAGCGGTACATGCTAACTTCAGATCAGAATTACAAACGTTAGCACGCCCTCGGGTGCGCCATAATCCATTCCTACATATCCAAAGATAGGCAGGCCACCTTTGGATATCTAGGAATGGATTTGTAGAAAGGTTTGGAAAAATGGTGAGGGATAGGATAGGATGCAATGGTATTACAGATTATTGCTTTTTTTGATTGCAATGAAATCGTGTCATAGTTTGTATTCACTTTCCATTTAAGATTATTCATCTTAATGGATTGTATTCCATTTAAGATTATCACAAATTTCAAAAATGCACAAAAATAGAATTTTACTAAAATCGTAACGTTTGTCCCCTTTGAAATCGACCCAAAAGCAGAATGTTCCTTTACGACGTCTGTATTCTTGGTTACACTAAAGATGTAAATATTATTTAATGAGGCAGAAATCATAATTATACATTAAATATTGAAAAATAATCTTTGCACGTTAACATTATACCACAATGGAAAATAATACGACTTCCTCGACAATTTTTTTGTTTTGTAAGAAAAAATATGCGCCTGGGACGTAGAGCGACCACTGACACGGATGAGAAATTGATTGTTATTTTGTGTTTCTCTCGAAAATAAAAAGTAGTCAGATATTAATAACGTGGTCAAAACTGTCTTTCATATAAAAAATAAAACATCATATAAAAAATAAAACTTTTAATGTTAACAGCAATGTCGAAAAGATGAGAGAGAATAGAACGTACTTACTGATAACTTAGTGTAATAACCTTATAATCCTAATAATAATCCTCGCATTATAATAGCGTTACTTTAGCGTATATTATAAATTAGAATATAAATATGAATTAGAGAGGCTGAAGCCTACGAGTACTTTAATTCATAGACCTTAAGTAGGTATCGGGAAGTTAAAAGCTTTGGGAGACGTTAGGAATGAATGTATGTTGTGGATTTTCTATGTGGACTATGATCGTCATCTTTATTGTATCATGAATGTAGATTTTCTTTTCAATTACTGATTGAATATATCAATTCACTTGAATCCATATCTGTTTGAAGTAAGTCTTCCATGCATGTTTATTATGAACTTTTATAACTTGTAATTTATCATCATGCAAAATACACTGAAGCCTCTGGCAAAATTATTATTATAAACACGCATTGCTACACTGCATACTGTAATATGCTAAATGGTCTAATCCCCAGCCCGAGGTGAGAATTTATTGATAACAATTTATAGTTGCTTAAGTCATTAAGTATTATTATGACGCGATTCATATCAACAATTACATACTTCGTTAACTTTCTGCCTTAAGCGACAATCACTTCAAATTTATCCACTGTGTTTAGACCTTATATTATTTAAATAATACTTACTTCGCAGAGCTTAATTAAAATTGGTATATTGTTTGTAAGTAATTTCAATGTCGAAACGTTTTAAAGGAATTAGTTATTAAATTTTGCTTTGCGAAATGACGTCAAGCTGTAGGTACCTAATTAAAAATGGCTCTTTAATGGAAAAAGGTAAAGGTCTTATGAAGGTAACTTTATTAGCTTTCAGTGCCTTTTGTGCTATTTAAATGAATGCTGAAACAATATGCCGTTATGTAATAGGAAAACATTTTACGTAAAAAAACATGACGTTCGAAACAATTTATATGAAACTCTTTTAATTTTGCTTGAATTAAAATGTGAACATTACGTACCTAATATTTAGTTATGGCTTTGGCAAATTATATTGGATCCATCCTTATTAATATTATATTTGTATATTATATTTCTTACAACTCATGACTCATATAAAGAAGCTACTGTCCAAATTTCATTTGACTTGCTACAGCGGTTTCGACTCAGGATTGATGAGTCAGGACATCTCTTTAAATGTGAACAATAGAAGATAGATATTGGTATTTATGTCGGCGTGACCGCATTAGTATAAAAACATTGACCGGAGCAGTCGTGAAATGTTTTACTGGTGGAAACACTTCACTCGACAACACATAGAAAATTGGCGAATCGACGACCTTGGAAAAGATGAATCGATTGTGTGGAAAAGGATAACGAAGGAAGGAGTAACGTAATACGAAGGAAAGATGCAAGGAGTAAGGGCAGACCAAGACCCGCAAAGAGTTGTAGTTAAGAATGAAGAAGAAGAAGATGTTGCTAGTCGACGTGTCGTTCTCGCGGTTGCAGTGTAAAGGCGAGGCCAAGTCGACCGACTAATTATAATTAAATGCAGGTCATAGAAATCCATCAACTTGCACCATCAAAATGCCATCGTGTAACGGCGCGTGCCTCCGATTTCCTCCGATTATAGCAGATTATGTACGATTATCCCCGATTAGCCCCGTAATGGATGGTGTTAGCGTTACATGATTACAGTCTACTTAATGATAGGTGTTAAAATAGCAAATGAAATTAAAATCTCTTTAGATCTTAATACGAGGAGACAAGGTTCAAAAAACATCGCATTGGCAAAGTTAAGTAATTTCGCATGTTTCGCAAAACATTTTAAACCATTTTAAACCAGTTAATGCCTTGGTGCAGTTAATGCTGATATTAATGATAGTTCCGACCCCTTCTATGCACAGACGATATAGAAAGAGCATGTTGTATTACATCGGGAGTTGTATTACATCGATGTTGTACCGATGTATTACATCGGGAGGAAAAACAACGGGTGTCTTAAGCTTAGGTCACTAGAACGTTATTTGAAAAGTTTTGATACTACGGCTTCGAATACAGCTCGTATCAATGGTGCCTGTGTGCTCCTAGAGCAAAAACTTGAGAGGGCACTGCTTATTTTTGCTTGTCGGCATAATGATTACGAACTCGTGCTGAAAAGCGTATTTAACTGATGAAGCAGCTATGCTGTTACTATTTGACGATGAGGTGGACCAAGGAACAAAAGTGACAAATTTAACTAAAGAAAATATATCGACCGCTAGTAAACGATACATCCTATCGAAGGAAGAACGTTGTGGTTCATTGTACGATTAGTTTGAGAGATAAATGGTGTACCTAGTTGTTTCTATAGTTTTTTGTCGGTCTCGTGTGATTTCACGCTAACTATTATTTTTTTATTTTAGAGAAAACATCTTTGATTTTATGTCAGTCAAGAGCAAGTATGGTATACGGGGTTAAAGTATGAAATTGCCGATTTGTACTGAAAAATTAAAACTCGTTTTTTTCTAAAATGTAACATATTTATTTAATCAAAATATTTACCCTCATTATCTATACATTGTTGCCATCTAATCGGAAGTTCATTTATGCCTTTGCGATAGAACTTTGGGGATGTAGATTCGACAAACTGTGTGAAAGCATTTTGTACTGCTTCTTGGGAAGAAAATTTTTTACCACGTAGAAAATTGTACAAATCACGAAAAAAATGGTAGTCCGTTGGAGCAAGGTCTGGCGAGTACGGAGGATGACGTATGGTTTCTAACTGCAGCTCCTGTAGAGTTACAACGGTTTCTCGTGCAGTGTGAGGTCTTGCGTTATCACGGAGCAATAATGGTGAAGATCGATTCACGAGTCGGGGCTGTTTCACTGCTAGTTTCGCCATCATTCTTAGAAGTTCGGCACAGTAAACATCTGCTGTTATTGCTTGACCAGACCTGAGAAAGCTATAGTGAATAACACCATGAATAGACCACCAAACAGTTACCATTACCTTTTTATTGGTAAGCTTCGCCTTAGGGCACTGTTGCGGCGTTTGACCTGGGGTCAGCCATTGCATTTTTCGCTTTCGTTTATCGTAAAGAATCCACTTTTCGTCACATGTCACAATTCGATCCAATATTCCTTCATTTCTGTACCGATCCAACAAGGCAACGCAAGTTTCAACACGCGTTTCTTTCTGCAGATCAGTCAAATCATGAGGCACCCATTTTTCATATTTTTTTATCTTATTGATTTGATCCAAATGAGTCAATATTGTAGGTACGGTAACGTTAAACCATGCCGCTAATTCCTGGGTAGTTTGACTCGGATCGGCTTCCACCATCTCCTTCAATTCAGCGTTATTCACCTGTGTGGGCGGTCTTCCACGTGGTTCGTTCTTCAAGTCGAAGTTTCCATTACGAAAGCGTTTAAACCAAAAACGCACGGTTCGTTCATTAGCAGTCTCCTCTCCAAACGCAGCATTGATATTGCGAGCCGTTTCTGCCGCGTTAGTTCTGCGTCGGAACTCGTATTCAAAGATTACTCGGATTTTCGAAGTATCCATCTTTCCCGTCTAAGCTGAATAAAAAAAACAATCGAATGTTGTACATTTTTTAAGACAAGAACCTCATAGGTATCATGTGAAAAAAGTTTCACTCGAAAATCTCACACCATGAAGGTTTTATGTCAATTCAAAATATCTATCTATTACTATAAAACGGCAATTTCATACTTTAACCCCTATTATTTGTTCTCTCGTCTCAGAATTGATGACAGTTTTTTTTTATGGACGAAGGCCGCAGACGAGCATACAGTCCACCTGATGGTAAGCGGATACCGTCGCCCATAGACATCCGCGATACATGCCGACATTAGTCCAAAATGACAAACGTTGACACACCTCCGGATGCGTTGCCTACCTTTGAAAATATAAGAATGGATTTGGAGAAAGGGTTGGGAAAATGGGGAAGGATAGGATGGGAATGGGCTCTGGCACATCTCACTCACAACCGAAACACGTACGTACATTAGGGAAATAAGATAAAATGGGAAATTCGTTACACTTCAAGGTAATCTTCTGTGAGAGACGGGTAACGTGGCCAGTCGAGCGCGACCAGCAGCTGTTGGATTGCAGCGTGTACTCTCCCCCTCAATAAATTTCTCCACGAATGTACTTTCTCCAGTTTTTTCTTCTTTATTGGAGACTAACGCCTTGTTTCTAGAAGCCAAAAATACTGTGTCACCCCCTAGACCAGTAAATGATACAGCCCAAAGAGTTGTAAAGTTGATGCAAGACTTTCATGGTTTGATTATGATTACGGTTGAGGAGGAATAAAACCATTTTTGTTACGTTGCGTACAAGAGCACAGAAAGATCTATCCTGCCTGTAAAAAAGAAAGTTTGAAAAGAAAATATGCTCATTAATTATTTTTTTTAATGTAAAATACTAATAAATGTACGATTTGGACCAATTGGTGTTTTATTTTCCAAAACTACATGAATTCTTAAGTCAATCCATAGTAGGTACCTCAGTACAAATTCTCAAATTATAAGTTAGATATCAAGTCGGCACGGGATCCGGTTAACCTAATGCAATAATATTTCATAATCGAATGATTAGGACCCAATGGAAAAAAATAGAGAGTACGCGTATCTGATTTCGCAAAAAAATCCTCCTTTATTGTCATGTGACACCCCAATATACGTATAGTACGTGATACTTGAACGCGAGCCGTGAGAGAGAGTAAGAGAGGCCGAGGGGAGAAAGAAACAGTGTGATGATGAATCAACGTTTAAGAATTGATACAAAATAGTTTTATGTCTGTGCATAGAATAATAATTAAATCTCAAACTGAGATTTCGAAGAAGTCATGATCACGACTGGAATTTTTGAAAAAAATTCACTACGTCCACTAAGGATGATAAGTGATAATTAGAGATCGGATATTCGGGTGCATATTCGGGGTAAACAGCTACCCGTTTTGAAGTTTATATATTTATATATATGTTATATGTGATGCATTAACTTTAAAATAGTAAAGACGAAACGTCGCCTTTCGATGAAGTGACGTAGGTACTGAATCCATGACTGAAATATGACACATAATTATACAGTCATACTATGCCGATCGCTAGCATTACGACCAATAGCAAAGTTTTTGACACTCATACATTCTAAGTAAATGTTATGTAAATGGGTTACTCACGATTTATTATTTATTTTGTATAGCCGATATTTCGGCCCAGTTACATGACCCGTGGTCGCAGCGAAGCTAGATTGCGGTGGTGGGTAGTGCTGTTTTTATTGACTCATAAAGAACCTTATACCTATTGCATTCTTCCGCAGACTACTTGTTTGTTGTTCATGGACAGTTCGGCTATACGGTCTATGATGGGGTGTAACGAAATATGTAAACAAACTGAAGGGCGCATTTCTTAACCGATGGAAATGAAATTCGATACAAGAGGGGTTTGGGTTTATATCTCAGTTACGTTCGTAAATAAGCCAAGTCTATTCAGTACACAGTTAAAAAATCCCCAAAAATTCAACGTCTATATATTTTTTAACCTATTCAAAAAATATTAAACAAACGTTAGTCTAACCAAAGTCATTGTGAACGTATTATTGACTTTGATTAAGATTTTCTAACGTAAATTCTAACATCGGATTTTGTTATTTTTTAGTATTGCACTGAAGTCACATTATCTAAACAACGAGAATATTCACATTTATCTAAAAAAATATATATGTATTATAACTAAAGCAGTAAAAGTTCTATTAAAGCCCATTTAGTAGTTCAATTTGGAGTTCAAACAGACGAACATTTTGCAAATATTTTAAATTTTCAAAATCTAATATACGTAAGTAAGTAACTATTACATGCCCAAACAATTTACTAAACAGAAATTTAATTATCACGAGATCTATATCTTTGTGAGAAGCCAGATCTCGAATTAGACTCCGAAATAAATAAGTTCCTTCAATGGGTTCATTTTCAGAATAACGTTATTTTTGACTAAATAGATTTGTAGCACTTGTTAAAACTACGCAGTAAAAGGCAAACTTGTTTTTTTTTAAATATTTATTAACTAACCTAAACTAAATACGAACTAGCAGAGTAACAGCTTCAAGTTGGATATAATTCGTAATGATGGAATGGAAGTGTGCAGTCCTTATATATGGACAGAGACTTATTTAACTAATAGATAACAATAATGTAATTACCTATTCATTAGTTGTATTGAGATGAATACATATTTACTTAACTATGTTTAAATGGAAGTACTTATCTAATGATTATATTTATTGCTAAAGGAAGTTATTGTGTAGTAATGCTATTCTTATCTAAATAGGGGTAAAAGGCCGATATGTAACATCTCCCTCTTAGAATAAATATTGGGCGTTGGCGCCTGATATTTGAGATTGTAGTGAAGATGGCGTTTCTTCTTCTTCATCTACCGTGATGCATGAAGTCGTCGGTTGAGCTAGCGCGGACATCGGTACAGCCACGTTGGTTGCGTGTCGTGTGGATGAAGAGTCGAAGCAGTTGTTAAAAATCCTGCACCTATTAGGGCTGTCGGACACTGATCGATTTCGTCTTCTTATGTGTCCGTTAGGGCAGCGGCCATAGCATTTGAGGACGGTGAAACCGAGCATCATTAGCCCGATGATGAAACTGGTTTGATGTCTCTGTAGGGACGATTGTGATTTGAGTTTTCGCAATTCGTCCGAATATATGTCCAAATGGTGTCTTATTTGCTTTAAAGAATCGAGCGGCATCTCGTTGATCGAAATCGGTATCGGACTCGGCGCTTTTAGAGTTATGATTTTTTCGTAACAGTCATCGTTCTGATGTCGGGAACTATGATTGGAAAGGTGACGTTGTCTTCTGACGTCAGCGACGCGTAGAGTGTACTGCGATTCCGGTTCCTTGGAGCTTGCAATGCCAGACTTCGTTATTGCATTGGAGTACGCATTGAGTTTCGTTGCTTAGTACGTAGAGCCATCTATTGTTGCCTAAGGGTTGGAATGTGTTGATCTCAGCGGGAAATGTCATTGTAGTGCAGATTTTTGGAAGAGACTTGTATGTGCGGAACGGAATTTGTATTTCGCACAGTGGGTGTGTGGTAGAATCGTAGACCACGAGGTTGGTGCAGACGCTTTTTCTTGTTCCACAAGTCTTGCAAGTTTCCAATGATCTCGTCGAAATGTATTGTTGACCGTTTGGGTTCGTAGCTAGGTAGATATGCTCTGGTAGGATGGTAGTATGGAAGGGAGTACTAGGGTGTTGATTTGGGACCGAATAGATGTGATACAGGATAAATGGTTTACAGGATTTTGAATGAGAGGGAATTCTAATATATAAATAAGACGATTTAAATAGACATATAGGATAGGGTAGAGGATTCTCATATAGTATGGATATTGTTAATAGTAATTGGTGCGACTAAACTTTTACTAGTTCTAATGTGACCTGACAGTAGAAGCTGCTCATATAGTTTTTGTGATGTTATGATTGAAGGATGTATGATGTTAGATTTTGCAAATAGGATGCTCACGAGGCAATTGTTAATCTCATTTTCCAGGCTAGTAACTAATTCTAAGATTTGCAAGAAAATTGTAGATATATCTTCGCTAATTTTAATATCGAAGATTAATTTACCGGTTTATGTATAGGCATCACGAAGTTGTCTCCGATAGACTGGTGATTCCTGTGAGGCTATAACGTACTTACAGTTTGTTATCTCCTTTGTAGTGATGGTTTGACCCCGATGGACTGAATTGAGGCGGCTACTCGGTGACCTGGTGTGAGGTTTCGTACTTACATATTCAGTTGGAGCGCTTCCACGTCTAGGTCTAGGTTCTGGATCAGCTCCGCTGTCGGGCTTGGTGGGGCTAAGTAAGGGACTTATGCGGTTTCCGAGGAGTTGCCAATCTCTTCGGCCGCTCGTGAGTTTAAATTATTGACACGTGTTGAATGTGAGTGTGGTGTAGGAAGTGCATATTGACTTCGTTGGTGAGTGTTCGTATGTTGAGGATGTTGTTGCAGTCTGTTATTGTAGACCCTTTTTCGACACTCAGAGATGACGTGTCCTTGGTTTTTGCAGTAATTGCAGAATTTTGCCCGGATCTGTGTGTGTGGTGGAGGTCGCGGGTTTTGTGACCTATAGTTGGTGTTCGGTTGTACGAATGGCGTTAGTGTTCTGCGAGTAATGGTCGCGTTTTCCTTAAACAAGGTTTGTCTAGCAAGGTTTATGTTGCGAATCTTTTCTTCTTGTATGGCAAACCGTCCTGCTTCCGAAAGGTTATTGAAAGCCCTTGTTCGAAGCATAGTGCCTATGTCGGAACACAACCCGTTCATAAACACGTTTAAAGCGGTTTCTTCGGCGGTGATTTTACGACCTGACAATGTGTGATCGCTAATTTCGATCGCTAATTTTTCGATAACTTTACTCCGGCATAGATCTACTCTGAGAAAATATTCCGCCACTGATTCGTGGGGTTTTTGAAATAGGGATTGTAATTCTAGATTCAGGTGTGTTAACGTTTCCGTTTGTGTAAACTTTTGAATGAGAAGACTTTTATGTTCTTCCCAGTTAGTATATGTTCTGGTATGAACGTCTGATGAATTTCGATTAGGTCTCGTTATTTTATTTAGGGTGTAAGTTAGTAGGAACGAATTCTGACAACTAGTTGCTATGTCAAATGCAGAATTGCACGAACAAATAAATCCTTGACTTGATTGAGTTGTGTCAGAATCAGGTATTAATCGCGATAGAGTGTTAAGATCGATTTCTAGATTTATCAAATTTGTTTTCTGGTCTTCTTGTTTTGACATGATTACTACTAACGAATCGCGTAAAACGAATTGATAAAACATAAAAATATAAACATAAAATATACACACAAAAATTGAAATAGGGTTACACAAAATATCAGAAATATAGGGTTAGGAATTGGTAATATAATATAGGAAATGGAACACAGAAAAGAATATAGGAGAGAGCATATAGGTTTAAGCCACTTACCACAGTAACAAAACAATGTGGATCTGCATGGTTCGGCAGGGAGATTAAAACCCTTCAGGTACCATAACTGTACTGGCGATTTTTGTCCTAACAGGTACGTTTTCCCTGTCTTACTGCCCTAAGCGAAATGCTACCGACTGCGCCAAATTGTTACCCAGTAAAAGGCAAACTTGTTTTTTTTTAATATTTATTAACTAACCTAAACTAAATACGAACTAGCAGAGTAACAGCTTCAAGTTGGATATACTTAGAAGTGTATAATTCGTAATGATGGAATGGAAATGTGAAGTCCTTATATATGGACAGAGACTTATTTAACTAATAGATAACAATAATGTAATTACCTATTCATTAATTGGATATCGTGAGATGAATACATATTTACTTAACTATGTCTAAATGGAAGAACTTATCTAATGATTCTATTTATTGCTAAAGGAAGTTATTGTGTAGCAATGCTATTCTTATCTACCATATATAGGGGTAAAAGGGCGATATTATGTAACACACTCGGTGCTATTCGGTGGGTTACTAGTTTGCACTTCCTTTCAGAGTTTTATTCGTGGCGTGACTAAAATGGTATCAGAGACTATTACACTAAATTTCGACTTGACAACCGCGAACCTACATTGTGAAACGGTCACGAAATCTTCCCTGTTCTTGATAATAAATTTCCTTTAAGTGTTTCGTTATGTCCGTCTTCATTGCCATCTTTGTGGAGTAATGTATTAGAACTTTTGATTGCATTTACATCGTTTGTAACTTGCAACATTGTTTCAGTATATTGCAAATTGTCTAAGGCAAATTAAACTGCAAACTATTAGAATACTTCTACACACGGGATGATTACTATAGTACATTGTTTATACTCGTATATACCGGTGGTATCCATTTGTTTTGAAATTTAATAAGCGGTAGTGATCATATGAAGGGATCTATATAAAGAATGTTTTTAATCAACTGGAAAATGTGACGAGCATTAACATCACTAGCGATCGCCAGTGACTTCGCCCACGCTAACATAATTTAGCGTACATACGCATTAGTTAATTGGTAAGCATTGCTTATATGAGATGCACGCCCCTGACCTATAGATATTATATTATATAATAGCCTAAGTGTATTTATTGTTAACTCTCATTCGTGAGGTAACGTGTTCAAATCCTCAACAGTATCACTAAGTTTCTACGTACATATTTTAAAAAATATCACTAATTCGTCGATGAAAGAAAAACATCGTGAACCATTTCACGTGAGTATTAATGTGGATTAATACTCATTTGCAGCTTAGTATTAGACTTTAAAAAAAAGTATTTATTTAACTTAATTATCAAAACTTAAACTATGAGTTCTAATTTTGATTATTAGTGGATGTACATACATACTTATATTGACGTTGTGATTGTTAAATTTAAAGAAAACGGATCTTTAAGTCTTACATTATCTTATGTTCAAATGATTTTTTTACAAAGTTATTAGAACTAAACTTCTTCTCGACAATCCCAAAATAACTTAGAAACAAGAAATGGGACGATTTAATGAACAAAAAATATTATTTATTTTGAGTAAGTATCTGTATTTCGTCCCATGGGACCAAACTGTTGTGGGACGAATTGTGTAATTAGCCGGATACATTTCTTGTAATTCCACAAGTCCCACAAGAATCCAAGAATAATCCCAAACTTGTCCCATTAAAATTACTCGCAGTACCAGGGAAGCAGGCGATGTAGGAAGGTGCATGCACAAATATGTTTGCGACTCGCCTTTGATCCCTGACCCTAATGTTTTTCAAGCTACGACCCGCTTCGTGCCTAAGATACCTTGCGAGAGAAGTTTAAGTACCAGGTATTTAGACATGAATACAATTATAAAGGTGTCGTAAATTATATTATTTGTGTTGCAAGGACTCTTACAACGTCTTATTCTGTAAGTTCTTTGTAATGTAAATTATTTCAGAACGAAGGCACATAGGTCCGTAACTATTCTCCTGATTCTTTCATATTTTGATTAGAGTTAATTTTATACCTTATATTATTTTTATACTTTATTTTATTTAGGTATATACCTATTCACTTCAAGATATTTTCGACTGCTTGTTTAAGACAACATACAAACGAACCTGTCTATATTATGTACATGCTCAACAAGTCATATATGAACAACAGTACAAGTCATATTATGAACAGCTCAGCAGCCTACTTGGTAAACTCTGTTTTATTGACTTACTGTTGGTAATGTTTCAATGAACTGCCGTTTGCCGACTTTCCCGTTTATATCGTTCATGAGGGATTATTACACAACCACTAGGTAAATTTAGATTACTCATGCCTTTTTGTGTTCTCTCGGGCTCTTTTAAATGCAAAACGTTTTTATGCTTCATTACTCTATGTTGAATAGGGTAGTCAGAATTTGAATCAAATTATGTATAAGAGTGGACAACTCTCCATTTCTATTCTGCCTGACTGATCGTCTTTTATTGTATGACCTTAGCCACAGCATGATCCCGTGGACCTTACATATCTTATAGTCATCATACCATCTTATTAGAATCATATCAAATACTTTTAAAAATATAAAATTTTCACATCTGTGAGAATTTTATTTTCAAAGCATTTGATGTGATATTGTACAGACAATTTATTTAAATTGTCTATAAAATATATGTTATTATTATGCATAAACACGTATGTTGTGTTACTCTGTTTATAGCGCCAACCCATTACGCAAATTTCTACACTATGATGAGTAATTATGACATGTTTTATGTGAGTAAAATCGCGTGAATATCATCAACCTTTTAAGGCTAACTTAATAGCAACTTTCATTTCAACAAGAATGCGATGAAAACAATAGCGTATGTTTACAATAACGACATTATTATAAATGATTACAAATAGTCGATAAAAAATAACGAGTGATTTCCCAATAACCTCGCTAGTCAATTCTGGCGAATAAAGTTTGAATCAAACAAGGAAGTTGGAGCATAACAGTCTGGATTGTATTTGCTCCTAGTTCCGTCGAAGTTCACTGTTCGACGGAAAACCAATTAATATTTGAATTGCGAAAATTGCCTCCAGTTTTAACTTGAAAAATGAAATTGACTTTTATTTATTTATTTATTGTTTTGAATAAATTAAATCATGGTTTGTTTTATCATTGTTTATAGGGACGTCATAAAAGAGTGCCCGGTCACAAAAAAAACTAGTTGATCTAACTACGAAATAAATATTATTAAAATTGTATAACATCCAAACATTATGCGCTAACATTAATTACACTGTATGTTGTTGAGAAAGAATATTTTATTTAGTAACGTTTCTGAAAATATATAAGAAAAAAAAAGAAATTAAAAAGCTGATGACTGTGTGTTTTATCTAAATTTAATTTGAGATGATTAAGTTTAGTCATAGATATTAAATTAAATTCCTTTTATTACACACCGATACATACACGTACATCATATTCCATCCCCTCCTATCCCATCGAATGGAGAATACAAAATATTTACAATTAAAAAGAAGAATTTTCGAAATCAGTTCAGTAATTTCTGAATTTCCCTCTTATATAAAAACAAACAAAAAATAACTCACTATATCTTTATTAAATACATAGATTTTCATTTTACATTACTTAAAAGTTGAGCAGAAACTTAATTTATTTTTAACAAATAGGAGCTCTATTTTACAGACATCTTATAAATAGCAAAAAATCTCCATTGTTTGCAACAAAGCATGTTGTCGTTCAAGCAAAGTATTTCGATAAAAGGATTTCGAAGTCTCGTTTGACGCATGATGTCAGATGTCAGTATGATAGTATTGAATAGTCATGTCGGCATCATCGCCGAATATAAAACGTTTATCACTGTAAGATTACATAAAATTCACTAAATTGGTCAACATAAAATTGTAATAGATATATTTAAATAGGTCTTTAAACGTAGCAATTAAACCTAAGAAAATATTAGGTCTTTAAACGATTAAATGTAATAAAAATGTTCAATCGTTTTATTCATTAAATATCTTAGTGATAAAATCAGCAATTTCTTTATCTTGATTAATTTCTTAAATGCATTTCTTCTTTCTTAGCAATCTTGATTAATTTCTTAAAAGAGAATGCCTATTTGTAGGCCCCTAATTTTACGATGAAGTATTATAGTAGAGCAACTATGATATAAATTTTAAACATATTTTATGGGACTCTGTAAGAAAGATTTACTCAATGTGCCTGTGGCGATAATAATTAATTCAATTTGTTAGCAATTAATTGTATTGACATGTCCGACACAGTCAAAAATATCCCACTGTCTTGACTTTGACTACAGATTATAAAGACTTTTACGAAGGAATAAATGACGATAACTATAATATAATGTGAATTCGAATCATATTTTAAGGGAAGCATCAAAGATTAACCCAAGATGATAGATAATAGGGATAACATTTCATTAATTATGTTAATAATTGTATTGACACAGATTATAAAGACATGACTTTGACTCTAAAGTAGCTTTTACGAATATTACTTGAGATTATTGTACTCGTATTTTGACACATATTATTTTACAATGTTGATTAAAAATGTTACTCGTTTTGTAGATATAGAATTATATCTTGCGTATGTGATAATATTTACATACGATTTTTCAAAATTACACAATACATAAACTAAATACCCATACTTCATGAATGTTTTGGCGTTGTCAAAACAACAGAAACCGCCAAAACTTAATAATCGTTAATTCATAAATTTTTGTCTGCGTAATCCCACATTGGATTAAAAAATATTTGTATACATGGGTGACACTGAAAGTTTTTAGAATCTCAAAAATGAAATCAGATATAAAGATGAAAGTTGTTTTATTGCTTTTCGAAGTATTCTCCGCTACAATCTATACACTTTTTCATGCGATGAAACCATTGCGTGAAGCATTCAGTTCAGCCCACCTTTGTTTAGGCACCTCTTCAACAGCCAATTAGAAGGCCTTTCGTGCCTCTTCTGGCCTTTTCGTGGCGTTTCGTGCACCTATTCATAAAACGTATTCCTGTGAATTTATCCTTAATTTTGGGAATAAATAAAGACCACGGGGCGCAAGGTGCCCCGCTTCGTCTGGCGGAGTGAGCTGGTGCATTGTCGTGATGGAGGATCATTCTGCTTCATGGGTGTCGTTCTTTGACTTTTTCCAAAACAGAAGGCAAGCAGCTATTCACATATCAGCAGTTACTATTCTTTTTTTTTTATGGGCGAAGGTGGCAGACGTGCATACAGTCCACCTGATGGTAAGTGGATACTGTAGCCCATAGACATCCGTGATACTTGCCAACATTAGTCCAAAATGACAAACGTTGGCACGCCCCCGGATGCGCTGCCTACCTTTGGATATAGGAATGGATTTGGAGAATGGGTTGAGGAAATCGGGAAGGATAGGATGGGAATGGGCTCTGGCACATCTCATTCACTACCGAAACACGTACGTACATTAGGGAAATAAGATAAAGTGGGAAATGCAGTACATTTTAAGGTAGTCTTCTGTGAGAGAGGGGTAACGTGGCCAGTCGAGTGCGCCCAGCGGCTGTTGGATTGCAGCGTGCACTCTCCACCTTATAAATTAATTATAGTTTGATATAGTTTAATTAATTATTAATTATTTTTTAAAATTATAGTAGCAAACTGGCCCGATATGCCAAAGAAGGGCATCTTCTTCTTTTCAGCACTCCGTCCTTTCTTCACTTGCGTCGGCAACTCTTCGAAAGGAAATACTCACTGCGTAGACTGCCTCTAAGTTTCAGGCTCATAGCAGTAGATCCAGCTTTTATCACCTGTTACTATATCAAAGACAGTATTTAATTGACCATTATCAAAGTTTTTCATTATCAAAGCTTCGCTCAAATTCTAAGGAATCCATCTAGTACAAAGCTTCCTTACCAGTAAGTGAGAGTGTAAAATAGTTTGAACTTGACCCATGTCAATACCTAATGACGCCCGTATCTGCTGATATGTCGTTCGTTTGTCTGCTTCAATCATGAGCCGCACAGTTTTGATGTTTTCCTCCGTCACCGTTCCTCACAAGACGTCCTTCTCTAACAACGTGACCGAGATGACCACGTTTAAATTCACTGTACCAGTTATAAACAGTGACACTGGATGGGGCTTCATCACTAAGTGCTATACTCAAGTCTTTCATAACTTTGTTTCTGGTTTAGACCGCAACGAAAGTCATAAAAAATGTTCTCTTGTTAAATTGATTTTTCCGCAAACACCTAATTTTCAAATTGCCGCCAGAAATAAAAATAAATAAATGACAGCTTTGAAAATTTAATGTCGTTTGACAATCACAGAGTTCCATTTTCAAAATTCGAATTTGTTTATTTCTATCGTATTGTACAGACGACAGTTCTAAGAACGTTTAGTTTGACCTATCGTATATTGAAATTACGCAAATAATGCTCTAGAATACTCTAGATTATGCACATTTTAACACTATATCAAATTGTCGAAAAGGGGCTTGAGCTCCATACTTTCGTGGGCACTCTCTTTTGTAATATTAGTTGTTTCACTCATCAATCAATCAATCAAATAATTAGATGCCCTTTTTGGATTTTTACAATCGCACCTCTCGTTTTTGACGCTTCTCGTTTCTCGTTTTTTTAATCTCTTCCATTAAAAAAAACAAAAAACCGCAACTCTGCTAAGAAAAATCGAGGGGCAGAAAAAATGTTAAAAAAATGGCGACAAGTAGTTTCTTCATAGAGTTATTTTTCAATGTTGTTCAAAGCGATTTCTTCAATGTAGTGTATGTATGATATAACTACAAAAATTCTAACGTTCACTTCAACCTCTATAATTAACAAGAATTCGTTTCAAAGGCCTTGATTCTCAATTCTTTTCAAAAGCGGTCATTGTCTCCATCGCGTCTGCATTATTCTTATACTATCGAATCTATCTCGTTTTAACAATTGTAGTTTCTAGTGTCATAACGATTGTAACAATTTATAGTTCATTTTAAACATTACAACATCATACATGACTCTGTTTATGATTCTATGTACTAAGGCATTTTTATTTCATTTCCTTTTTGACAGCCAAAATCGTTGCAAAAAAGTAATATATTATGGAATATTCTCTTATATAACAAAGGTTTTTTTCGTTAATCTAATTTCATATTTCGTTTACTCGACGATTTTGTAGACACGTTTCAAAATATTTTGTAGAATTATTGAAAAACTTATCATTATTGGAATGAGGCTGGATGAGAAAAGCCGAAGATCGTGTGTAAGCAGCGGGGTTCTACACCCAGCAATGGAGACACTGGCTGATAGTACCTATAGTAAGGTAATATTATTTCTATTTCTGTCTCTAGTGAGTTCTTTTTCTGACTAGAAATATTTTCTTAAAATTTGCAAATTATTTTTAAACGGTTAGATACGGTTACCACACGTTTATTTTAAAAAAATTGTCATACCTAATGTTTTTCACACTCACAATTTTCAAAATTGTGAGTCGTAAATTAAAGCAGGACTAGGAAGATTGGAACCATCTTTCTAATATTTGAGAATGAGAACAGAACAATTTATTGTGTCCCAGTTTAGGTGTAAAATCAAACTTTTCTGCCTAAAAACTAACCAGCGTTTCAATTGTGTTATAACTTTGACGATCAATTTCTACCGACTACGGACACCGATACAACCTGACGCAAAAACAATTGAAAAACAAAATACAATTACAAAAGCGCCGAACCGCTTGAGCGGTATCGCACCTTTTTTCATTCCTTGTTTCTCGTACAGCAAACCCAGCTTAAAATATTTACGAATGACGACTTTTTACACTGCAATATTTGAAAATTACAGTAAGTTTAAAATAAATGTGCCCATGAAAAATATGTCGGTTGGTTCTTGTTTAATGAGATTAATAAAACAAAAAGCAAACAGAACTGGAAAAGACAATCATTTTTATTAATTTGTTAAATACAAACGGCAAGAAATTAGAATAATGAAGAGCATCATTATATTATTTTGAATGTTATCTCATCAATATTACTTTACTCTTCAAATGATTATTGATTACATTTGAAAAGTGACCCACACCCGAGGAAATGATCGGGTGTGGGTCACTTTTATATTTCACTACTAATTTGTAGCGAAATATAAAAGTGACCCTCCCGGGTCAAAATTCCAAGTGTACCATACTATACTCATTTTCAATTTTGACTTCTTTAAAGAGAACATCGACATTCCGCAGGGAGGATTCGAATACTCGTATTTATCGTATTTCGTATTTAATCGAAACAGATGAATTTCTTTTTGCTAAGTAACCATTAAATCATTTCTATTTTTACTCTAAGTAAATGAGACTCCGTCTGTTGATATAAAAGGGCGGACTTATTCCTGAGTGGAATTTCTTCTAAGTGTTTCTAATCCCTTCCAATCTTGAAGTGATTAAGAGACTAAGATACCAGGATAAAGACTGTACAGCAATTACAACGAAGTAAATAAGTATATTTCTTTTTTCTTGCTTTTTTTTTTTCTCTTTGAATTACTATGTGTAATTCAAAGTGTACTATGTAGTAAATTTACTATGTGTACTGTACACATAGTAAATTTACTATACCTATATTTAATAAAACGTTAATAAAACGTTAATAAAAGTTTGACAATACGCATCTTTGATAAATAATTTGATAAGTTGAAATAACACGTTGTCGACTTTACATGTCATTTCTAGCGCTTCCCCTAAAATTCCCCTAGCCTATTTGCTGAGGGCTATGGAAGGCTTCCTCTGTACCAGAAAGCGGCTCTTTGTTGCGATTTACACGTTCGCAACAACTTTTAAAAAACCTTTTGTTGAGCGTCAAGTGCATCGCATCCTATACGGACGTGTATTATGAAGGCAGACAATTGTTTGAATACTTCAGACGTTTTGTCTGGCTTTAAATGTAAATTTTAATCGGGTTATTGAATATTCACCACCGTGAAAATTTGACACCGAAAAGCCGATGTTCTCATATGTTCGCCCCAGCCTAGTTTCTAATATGTAAACTGACCACAGGTATTTTTTATATCACTATAAGCACAAAAATACTGATGGCAAGTAAAACGTTATAAATAATTGTTACATTTTTGGCAATAAATGATTATTTTTGCAGGCTGGTTTTGGTTAATCCGATGCTGATTAATCTACACAAAAAGAGCTGCTTTTAAAGCTTCTGGTTTTAATTACCTGTGGCAAATATACACATACATTTGAAACCTGTAGCAAATATTCACGTAATATATGGACTTTAACAATATGTGCGGAATTTTTATTGTGGGGAATATATTCTATATGTTTACTCACTGTTTATTTATTTTTACTTAGTTGAAAAGTATTTAATTTGATCTTTGTTTTTGTGGTCCTAGTTGCAATAGTCTTGTAGAGAGCTGTGCAGTTAATTATAATTGCGTTCTAGCTTTTTGCTCAGCGACATTAGATAAATTTAATTCAAATTGTTAGCCAAGATCATGCTCATTAACCCCCGATAAAAAAAACCTAAACCACAAAAAGATTTTAGAATAGTAAATAGATTTTTGGGACTCGATTTTTTTGGACTTGAATTCAGACAGACAAACATTCTACAAATAGTTGTTTTGGGCTATATCACTCGTAGTTTATATTGTAATCACTTTTTTTCAAAATAATGTCATATACAGATACGACTTTGTTAAGATTATACATATGTATAGAAGATATACCTACTCGTAGATTGAAATTTATATTAAAAAAAATACTTAGGAATTTCGCAGATATAAACAATCGAAAAATGAGGGTACCCTAACTGAGTGATAGCTCAGAGTTAGAGAAAGAAATGTAGGTTGTTCAACAGGTAGGTGGGTCGATGATATAACGAAGTCACAAACAACACCTGGGATTGAACTAGAACAAGACAGATACAAATGATGTGAAAATGAGGAGGCTTATAACCTGCAATATGCTGAACGGGAAACCTGACAATGACGATGATGGCATGAGATGAGGTAATACAAACGCGAAAATAAAAAAATAACAAAATGTAATGCATTATCTGTGTGAGCTAGTTACCTGTCGTTTTAAACAGTGTGTTTGAATATGACCCTACTTTATGTCTCATACACATAAGTATTGACACGTGAAAGTAAATAAAAAACATAGGTAAAGTAAGATTGGCAATGATAGGCAACTGATATATTTTCTAATTTAATTCAGTTATTTCCACTCATTGCATGCATTGTATCAATTAAACTATCTATTCCTACTCAATAGAGTCAACATTGCCAACAAATGTTGGCATTCCCCCGAATGCGCTGTTGCGAACATGAATGCGAATGCAAATCCCCGAAGGAATGCCAACATTTGTTGGCAATGTTGGCATGTATTGTGGATATCCATGGACGACAGTATCCACTTACCATCAAGTGGACTGATGATAAGTGGACTGTATGCTCGTCTACCACCTTTTTTCCATTAAGAAATATTTTTTTAGCTAAATATTCAAAATTACAATTTATATTATTTTCACATTAAATTATTACTTCTTAAATTATCCAGTACAATCAAATATAATTAAAGCAATGTTAAATAAATTATACTGTAAATTAATGTAGACACTTTAATATTACATTTGACATTAATATTAATATTTTTAATATTACGTTTCCACACATATTTATCTATTTAAACGTTGAAGACCCACGCGTATGTCTCAATCACTGGATAGAACTCCATAGTCCAATATTCCTCTCCATTGATGGCCGCTATTTCTCTAGGATTGTGCGTAAAACAATTGTAATCAAGAAACATAAAAATTTCAATCTAGAGAAGATGGATCCAAATTGTCCTCTACATGGACAGTAATCATTAATAAATTTAATAGAATTAAGCCTTGTGATTTTTCGTCTGACGCTACTACAGATATTGAGTGTTGTGTGCCGCAACTTTCCGGACTATGAAGACCAAATGCGGGTAGTTGATGAAACTGCTCGCAATTCTCGACGTGGCCTACCCACATCTTCAGTCAGCTCGTGACCATGGTTGGTGGAACCCAACCGAAACGTCGAGTAAAATATGGTAAACATACACGTTGAAACTCGTTTAAATAGATAAATATACTTCAATATTAATTATCTCAATTACATAACCTAACACATAAAGCATAACGCAGTCACAGTCGAGGACACTCAAGGACGTCCGCATCGAATGTCGATAGTGCGCGCGCGCGTGACCGACATCGATCCCGCAAGTAGATCTCACGGGATGCGTCGGTATGTGAGCATGCACTGTGAATGTAATATCTAATAGTATTATATCTATATACAGGGTAAATCATAACTGTTACCGGCCCTTTTGTTTCGTCCACTGTTGGACATTGTCTCGTACATGAGGAATGTACGGCTTTAAAACGGCACGCTGACTAATCGAGTCGGCGGGCCCATTCTTTTATATTTGGTGAAATTCCTTAGGACTGTTGGTGACTGCTTACAGAGTATACTGAGTGTAAGCGATCAATTCCCAAAGCCCGAAACAATGGATTCGATTTATGATTTTCACTTCATTGACATGAAAATTATACGAATCTATTTCATTCTATCTATCATATCTATTTCATACACATATTTAATAATGCAAAGCACAAAAATTGAAATTTGACAATATAGAAGAATCGTGGGCCGAAATCACGTCTTCGAGCTTCGGGAGTTAATCAATTATATCGCTATTATAGAGTTTATATTTAATTTAATTAACCCAGGAAAAATAGGAGATAATTTGAGTTGGCTTGACATAAATAATTACCGGATTTTTTAATGCAGTCTCGTATGTCTTTCAGGGTGTGAATCGGGGTATAAAAAATGAATCCTTTAATTCTTTAATGGAAAAGCTACTTAAAAACAAACATTAAACCACGTGGTTTTTATTTGCTTGTCTGCAAACCATAATCGATAACTAGTATCTAACTATGTAATCTTTTATTTTATTTTGAATGTTACCTACAACCGCTATGGACAAACAATGTAAAAATAATATACACTAGTTCGATATAGAAACATGTCCTTGAAGTTATAAGTCAAATTTGACTAGAGCATGGACAGGCCTGTCTGTCTTAATTATTCATGACAGGGAATTACTATGAGCATTGATATTATAACTTGATCTCATGGGATGACAAGCACATTTGAATATAACAGTTTACTAAGAGACCTTAAAATAGAACATTGTCGTTTTGTTTGATCAATCGATGGGGTTGACTATTTCAAATGCAAGATAGATCATTGTATATATTTAAATGAATAAAGAAAATAATATTTATTTACAGAAATTACAAAACAAAACAATACAAAACAGAAATTAAAAAATATGTATTCATATTATATTAATGGGCAATTCTTTTGCCGATACACGGACCAATTGAGCTATATTAATCTACGTATTTTATTCTAATGTTTTTGTATATTTTCTTTGTATTTACAAATTTTATCAATATTTTTTTGCAATGTTCAAGCGATCTTCCCACGCTTTGTCAACCCTGCAACGTATACTTATTTCATCTCTCTGGTCTGTCGTCTGCCTCTCCCACATAGATATTATTGTCACAAATGTTCGTACGATACGATATTGCTGAGAGATCCAACATGTGGTGGCTTCCTCTCAAAACAAAAACGGTCTAAAAGTCCAAGAAGGAGAGGTTATTATTATTTTTTATTAAGAGGTTAGGATTATTGGTGAGGGTCGCGAAAAGTCTCGAATTGTCCCGAAGTTAATTTAAGTCGGAGCAAACGACTGGAGATTTGCTTATCGGTTTCTCAATTGACTTTGGCGATAATTGGACTAGTTAGAGATTAAAGAGAAGTTGTCCATAATGTGAGTGTCCGATATATTCGCGAAGACGGAAACAACTGATTCTGGTCATAATTCTGAGTTCATTAACATGATTATATTTTATTGTTGTGCTCTGTATTTAATAAATTGTGTGTATGAAAAATTTCGCAATGATTAAAATTAACTGTTCATATCAGTTAACTGAAAAACTTAATTGAATTTAATTTAGAGAATATGTCTGAATCACCTCATTTAAATAAATACATCACCAAAGCCAAGTTGAAACTCTTAGCATCCTGTTTGTTAACAAACAATTCCAGGAAACGCAGTGCGTCCTGATGTCCTTCAACTCTGCAAACAACTTCTAAATAAGATATCATCACAATACAAAGCCTTCAATTCGGTCCCTTTTACTTTTCTAAAGATAATACATTTCTTTTCTTTCGCAATCCTTTTACCATCCTAAAAATAATTTTCATTCAGCCTAATCCGTATTCTTTTCGCTTCCCAAAGGCGCCAGATGCTGTTTATTCATTAACGTTATTAAGAGATGGTCCAATTAACTTGATTTATATTTCGAGGACTCAGCCAGTTTCACGGTCTCGGTCATCCGTTAGATATTGTGTCACATTTTGTTTATTAAACGCATGAGAATGGAAGATGCTCTGTTATTGTATTAATGAACTTCCTGAACTGTTGTTTTATTAGTTTGTTTGAACAACCTTTCTCTTTGTAATCAGTTTGCCTGTGAAGGTAGCACATTGTGTAGTAACTTCAGAGTCCTGCGAATAATTACACATATAATTCGATATATTAGCACCAAACCATCAGCCTGTGTGGATAATGTGATCTAAATCCAGCCGTGGTGATCCACTGTTGGATTTAGACCACTGTTAGTAGGTATTAGCATTATTTTATTAGTCAAATTAAATTTAATATTCTCATCTGGGGGTCTGCTCGGAAAACTAGTGTTGGAAAACTAGTTGTAAAATTACTAAAAAAATAGTCTTGTCCTCATACCGTTTCTGATTGCGATGTATGCATCTGCGCTACGATATACCAAGAATCCTTTGCAGATTCCAGTCCAGTAGGCGATCGAGTCCGACGAGATTCCCCCCAATTATTTTATTACATTCCCTTTGTATCTCTTTCCTTTCTTCATTAACTAACGTTATAGATATTCTTATTATTCTAGTCATTTCCAGGGACATTTGTCTGCTGCTGCAGTCAAAGCAACAAATCGTGAAATTCCTCATGAAAAAGACTCGTTTTTTAAATTGTTTTGTATGCATAAGTATTAGCACCACAATTTAACGATCTGGCAACATGGCAGGCCAGCGGAGTTGTTGTTAATTATGCAAAATCCGCAATTGCAATTCCGTGTGCGAGGATGCACCATCTGTTTTCCTGCTGAATCATAGAAATATTTCACATGGAATTTCGTTGTAGGTATATTAAACAGAATTTTAGCAGAACTGTGTATTCTTCTAAATTCGATTCTGCCCATATACTGTACAGGTTTATGAGTCGTTATTAGTACCTGATTTCTATCTGATTTTATTTTGTGTAGAGATTAAGTTTACGATTAGGCTGACATATGATGTAGTCATAAAAACCGCCAAATAAAGTAAATTAAAGAAAAATCTTTTTTTTATATTTTGGGGCCAGGTCAATTTTTTTTTATATTATTATAACATAAAAAATAATAAAATGAATATCGGCGCCGTTGTTTAATACAAGTTGGTTGTATGTTGTTATTTATTATATAGCAATTCTAGGAATTTGCAAGTAACCTTCATGTTTAGCATGGAACGTACGACTTCAAGTGAATTCTGGGGAACTTTATCAATATTCGGAAAACAAAACTACCCAAACAAAGGTCTGTTTTACTCTTTTTATCATTACAATACCTAACTTTGTACCTACTAGCAAAGCGACATTTATGGAATACACAATATATCATAAAAAAAGTGATTTTAAATAACGAGTGCTATTGAAGATGTACCTATTGATGTACCTATCTGTTGTGATAATTTGTTATTCATAGCAACGATACAGATACAACACAATAATAACAATAAATTCTCACGTTTGGAGTCACAATAATACGACTAGGATATCGCTAAATTCCAATATAACTACACCAAATCTTGCCCTAAATAAGACTTTTTCTATTATATGTTTATTTTATTTAACAGAACAGAACATATGGTACAAGGTTTATAAAAGCTAATGTGTGATTCTTTATAACGATTTCTCTAAGAGTTTCACAGCATACCTATTCAGAACCCGTTAATCATCAATGTCACTACGCCTCGCTTAAAATAACGTATAGGTAGTATAATAACCTTTATACGACAAATTTTGCTTAGTTGGGTAAGCATTTTGTTTACAAAATTTGCATACCATAAATACCAAATACAAATTTGTTTTCCAATGTAATTTGCCAAATCATTTTTAAATCGCTGATTTCCACACGTATGTTGCCATCTGTCATGTCAATATAATCGAAAAACAACAAACACGAGACCTTACGACATCTGTCCATCAACACTCAAAAGTTACATATATCCAACAATAGGGTCCCATCAACAGCGCGATATTAGTTCAGCCGAAATACAAACAATCCTTGATTGAGTTGCCGACGACCGGTTATTGCAACTATTTTAGGCAAGTGGGGTCACATAAACTCGTGAGTCATTTCAAAGGAGTATTACTTACCTAAAATAAAATCAAAGGAAACTATGTTGAACCGCTTATTTGCATTATTTATCATAATATTTTGACACCAACGTGTGGCAGACTGAGCAGGAGATGGTGGGACGACTTAGATGCATACCACAGGACTTGGCGGAGCGTGGCGTTAAGCAGAGCGGTCTGGCATAAAAGTGGGGAAGCCTTTGCTCAACAGTAGGACACAAACATAGGATAATAAAAATAAAAAATCTTATGAAACAATTTCATTTAACTACTTGACATTTTTCGTAATTAACTACCGTGATTACTTACTAATAACAATAATAATAAATGCATTTATTTAAGGCATTAAACTGTACAAAAGATAAATAGACTATGAACAACTTATAAATATTATAAGAAAGCTACCGATTTTCCGTTTAGCAGTGCCGCTAAATAATTCAAAACAAATTCAATTCACTTACCCCTTTATGAATTACTAAAATAATTAACTGGAACAATTTCTGGAAGAGATACCTTCTAGAAATAATTACGCCTTTGTACTTACGGTATTATAATGTCTTATTGTAACAATTCGTTATAATTAAAAACAGTAAAGAGCGACAACAACAAATTAGATGTCTTTAAATTTGTTTTAAAGCAATAGGACAGACAAGGAGAGTCACCTCAAAAATCCCTCACATTAGTCCTCGAAAAACGAGTCGTGCGTCTGATAGGGGAGATTTAATTTGGAAAACCATTAATGCTGTGATGCTTAGCGAGGGCCGAGGGGATAAAGAATGGTCAGTTAATTGATCTATAAATCAGTCTCATTACTGTTTACCATGCAATAAATAAAATAGTTCTCTTGGACAACAGTTCGCATTACCATCACCCACAGTTTTTAACAATTTTCATAGCAGAACCGGTTCATTTACATTGTTTTGTACTGGTTTAGTATTTTTTACGGCCCTCATAAATTACACGCTATTGAGCGATTTACTTATTATTGTCTACTTTTTAATACTAACACCATTGAAAAATTACCATGAGTTTTCGAAATTAACAAAGATTTTAAGCGCGTGCTTTTAATGTTTTGAATTAATTGACCATTCATTAAGGGTGATTGAAATTGAAATTAGAATACCTAATGAAGTATACTTATTGTTATCTGTGAAATTGTCATCTTTTAGTACCTATTATAAGTAATTTTTATAAAAAAATACAAAATGGATGATTCAATCCTAACTAATGCGTAATTTATTGTACACACATAACATGAAATAAATAAAAAGGAAGAAAAAGAAAAGATGTACAAAAGGCAAACTTATCTCCTTGCGGAGATTTTTTCCAGCAGACCTGGAAAACTGATGGAAAGGGTAAAGTTATGTTGTTCGTTTCTTTGTATTTTTCTATTTTCAATTCAATGTCAGCCTTTTTACCGCTCCATTTCATGGGGTAAGCCTCCTGTAATAAAGCACGTGGGCCCAGTGCGGATTCATGAAAACACATGTTCAATTTTTTTTTAAATTCTTATACATGCGGGTTTCCTTACGATGTTTACCGTGACCGTCGAGCTAGTGTCAATATTAAACGTATTTTTAAAAATCAGTACTTATACTTGGGTTGAAACTATAGAAATCTAAATATTAAGAGAATAGAAATGATATGTACCACTTATATTACCGGGGGAACACATGTCGCCGGCTCGCTGCTACTACTACATACACAGAAGACAATAAATACGCAATTACATCTACATACGTTCCTAGCACGCTGTGCAAGCTAAATGAAACCCCAACTGTTGCACATTGACGTTGCAAATACATAGCATTGACTCGCTTACTCACACTTGGACATCTCATCAGTCATCAGTGTCATCACATCACTCTCGCAACCGACTCCTGCGGCCGTACCACTGGGAATTAACTCCAAATATTAACGAACATAATTATTAATATATTAAGTACTATTGAATAATTTTGTTTTATTTATCTTATCTCTGAGATATCGGTACAACCCTAAAAACCATCACGGTACCTTAAGATAGTAAATAAATATACTATTGGCAATGAATTACGGTTCCCGGGATTATTATTCAGAACATCCCAGAAATGTCCATGTTCATATCAACATTTCGTTGCAAGTAGGTACATAAATCACACTACCTAATTCCGACCTCTGCTAATAACTCTGCAACCAAGTAATGACTCCCTACCAAATATGCCATGAGTAATTCACGGGTATCTGTTAGTTAGACATTTATACTGTAATATACAGTATAAATTACACAAATATTAATTTATTACATTTAACCATATTTATTCTGGCGTAAGAATCATTCTGTATTCTGTAGAACGCTGTATTCTATTTCATGTGTCCTATTCAATAACTTTTGTATTAAAAAAAAGGTTTTCAATATGAAAATAATTAAGTTGTTGTGTTGGCGACACTTTTCTTTTTTTTGGCTCTTCCGCCAATGTTGTATGTATTAAATTTTATATTCATACGCATGCAAAATTCATGCAAATGTACCTATCTCTATATAAAAAAGTGTTTCTCTCCGCTCCGCGCCCACCAATAGAAGAGGAACGAGCAATTACATCATACAATTACTAAGACAAAAATACAAAACACCGACAGGAAACAAATATAAAATGAAAAATGAAACTAAAATTCTGTTTATCCTTTATCCTGGATCGCTCAGTAACGAGCTTCATTGTCAGGGTGACTCCATTATGAAGGATAGCGGGCAAAACCTTTATAAGACCGCAAAATAAAAAAGCAGGCATTGATTGATGGTTGATTTGAGATAGGTCTATTTTGCGCCAATGTCCATCAAGCGACTATCATATAAAAGCAAATTTTTATCACGCCATATTACCTATAATTGAGATAGAAAATGTTTTGAGTACTTAACATCAGCTGATAATTGAACAATTATCGAATATTAGTTTTTCTTGATGATTTCCAAGTCCGTGTAGATATGGAAAACCAGACATTTCCATTGCAAATAAATTAACAACAAATAAATTCCCACAGGGTAATTCATGAGTGATTGGTATTGGTATAGAATTGTGTTCTCGTCTTATTTTTATTGCCTGAGGTAGGAAATCACTATACATCACTAGGTCCTAATAAATTACCAATTTGAAATAGTAAATAATAAAAAGGACCTGACAATTGGCATAATTACAACAATTGAAATAATAAAAATAGTCGGAGTTGTTCATGTTCGATTTGATTTCCTTGCGTTTTCTATGCAACATGTCACACCATTTTTAATGTAAATTTAATTTATTTTCTTATCAAGCATAGCGTCATCTAGTGTCCAATAAGTAAATCACGAAGTACGTTGCCATCTATTGTATTCTTATAGAACTAAGGCAATTACCTAGTATTTTCTATAAATAGTTTGTTCGTTTGCCGACAGGCGGCAGCACGTGTCGGCGCCATGGAGCTCCGCGACAACAGGGGGCACTCGCGCTCAACACGAACTATTCGAGTTACTAGAACGAGTTCAATGTTCAAGATTAGACGACCAGAGGGCAGTACTACCGCCATATTTTTCTCAGGTAATTTTTTTTACTAACTTATATTTTTAATACCTATACCTATTTTTTTACTAATTTATATATTCTTGCGGTTCTGAAAACTAAATTTAATAAATGAGAAACGAGAAGATTGCGAGCAGATTGTTTGTAGAATTTTATCAAACACCATTTTTGAAACTTGTTATTTCGAATAAAAAAAATTGACCTTATTTTTTCACAATGCTATGATGAAATTATGCTGAGAAATTTATTTATAAATATAGTCTCATTAAAGTATTAAATTTATAATTTTCATAAAGTAGTAGTTATTAAAAATGAAAATTGTTATATTACATTGTTAATTGCTAAAATACATAGATAAATTAGGTCTCACCATAGATCATCGATTTGCAATAGATAGACACGGGTTTTACCCATAGACTTACCTAAAATATTAGATCGGGTTTACCTATATATAATTATGAGAGTTTTAATTTTGGCTTTTTGGCGGGAACGCGGGAAGTGAAGTCGAGTATTTGTTAGATTATTATAAAAAATGTGTGTTGTGGGTTTTGTGGTTTAATAGTGATAGTTTATTAAACTTCAAAGTGCTTAATGTTTGTGCGTAATGTACAAACTTTGGGATTATCAAATAAAAGCATAGGACTGCGTTTTCGCGTGCTTCCAAAAAGTCTTCTGTCCTCATTAAACCTACTATCACTTTACTGAGCGACTCTTAACTTACTTTGATGGAACTGGACATTCACGAAAAAAACTTGACATTGGTACAATGTCAAGAAAAGTAATTTTTGTCTTGTTCTGTTTGCCTGTTTGTCTGTCTTGATAGTTGCACCAAAAATATTATTGAAATAGTAATCGATTCAGAATAAAATTTGTTGGCGTATCCACTCACAAATACAGTTATGCTGAGGTCCATTTACACTAAATTTTAGGGGTCACTAGTCACTCAGTTCGTTAGTTTCTTACCAGAAATAATAGACGGAAGCCGGTACGAAGCGATAAAGCAAAATGTAAACTCGAACGGATGTACGGGGGTGGCAAGCGGAGCATGTCGGAGTAAGTAACCATTGCGTGTCATGCCTTGTGGTTTGGGTTACACCTACTTACTACGCTACCTGCTGATGAAAAAAGACGATTCGACGCGTCATTTGCTTAGGGACTCTTTGGTGACTCATTTTGAAATTTGCCATTTTTGTGAAGTTTTATGTTTAAGCATAGCCACAAAAGTACTTGCAAATATGTGTAGGTACTGCTTAGGAAATAGTCTCCTCGTTATTGCGAAGGTTTTGTGGTGGTTCTGTCTTGTAGTGGAATGTTATAGGCGAAAATCGAAGGAATAACTGGTTGCTATTATGCATAAGCGCCAAAACTTGATATTTTTTTTTTTATACCATTCGACTCAATTTACCATAGTTTAAAGTCTTAAAATGATTATTAAATTTTTACTTATATTTTACACGTATTTTAGTAGAAGACCAAGACTTGTAAATATAATTTAGTAGTAGAAGCATTGTAAAATAATCTAGTAAGTAAAATATCTAGTATAACGTACAAACACAAATACAAAAAAAACTTTCCCGTAAAAAAACATTTTTGTCGCTTGGATCAGTTAGTATCAACGCAGAATGATATCCAACTAACCTAAATGAGACTTCTCGTATATAGACGAAGGTTGTATACACAAACAGCTTCTATTCATTAGTAATAACGAACCACAACACTTCAAGCCATTCAATTCGTCCTGTTTTAATAACGTTTATTGTATTTCTGCGATTAATCAGTTGAATTTCTTTATGCAGTTGGAAATAATCATCAGATTATACAGTCACTCACCAGCAATAAAACTACACGCTTTTAATTATTTGTGAACCAAGTTCTGCCGTGCGGCGAACAAATTGACACATTATAAATACAGTGCTATAAATGTAATATGATTACCCAATTCTACCCTCAGCACAATGAAATTAGTACATTTACAGTAAGTCAATTTTACACTTAGGTACATAGATTAATATTATATTATTATTCTTCTTCTCAGCCCTTGGACGTCCACTGCTGGACATAGGCCTCCCCCATTGTCCGCCATTTAGACCTATCGGCAGCGACCTGCATCCAGCGGGTGCCCGCAACCTTTATGAGGTCGTCGTCGTCCTTTGTTATTATTATATTGCAATAAAATATAAACATGTAAACATGTTCAACAATATGTAATTCAGTCTCTTTTAGTAAATCTACTTAGCTATGACATAAAGTCTTTAAATTACAACATTATATTTTATTAGTCATTGCTATAGAAAAAGTAAGTAGGTACTACTTATGTATATATACTTAATAAGTATCTAAGTTTATTTAATTTGTTTATTTATCTACTGCTGAATATATACTTCTCCCAAGTCTCGTCACATGGTCTTTGACTGGTCTCATCTTTCCATTTTATACTTTTAATATTTTTGGGTTATGCAATGACAAAAAAGCGGTCATCGTACCTCAACTTTTCTTCCTTCAATTTGGCCAATATTAAACAAAAGACGTTCTCCATAATATTCCTTGCCCAGTGATTAGCATCTGTTACATATTTATGATGAACAAACGTTGCTGTGTTGGGTACACATTGCATATTTTGCGCTTATTATACTTTTAAAATTTTCGCTGCCAATAGATTAAAAGATCCCCTGATACTCGAACGGTTGGAATGAGTTAATTGAATAAGATGGTCCTTCGAACATTGTATTAAAAATATTTTAATTCGGAGACTGTAATCACAGTCTTAAATACTTAATACTTGTACAGGCTGAGACCATAGATCTAGTACCACATTACCACAGAGGTATAATTCCTTGTGACAAAACTGTGTTCACGAGTGTTGCCAGTGGTATAAATATAATGCTACTATTACTTAGAGTATACATATGCAAGCAAGCTAATACTATTACAATAAACATGAAATACCTAATTAAATTTTTAAAAGCCCTTTATTTATTTATTTATTCATTATTAACTAATTTCGATTTACTTACATATAAAGTTTTGTTTTTCACTCATTTCTACTAGAAATATTTCCAACATTTTTTTAAATATTGACAACACCGTTATGTAAAAATATTGCAGTTTTTAATGCAGTTTTTGTAGCTAAATAAGTCTTTAAAAGTAATCTTTAAAATCTATGTTCTTGGTAATTTTTTGCTAGCAAATGACAGACTGAATTGACGTGGGGTAAATTTGACCGCCTTGCAAATTGAGCCGTAATGCTAAAACTCTGGTTGATTGATAATAATTGACACGTTGGACGTCCTGCTAGGACACACGTACTTTTTGGAATTAGGTATCGGAATTGCATTGCAATTATTAAGGACATTGACGGATTATTTTGTACAATAGCAATTAAACAACTTTGAACGGTTTAAATCGCGTATATTTAACATTATTTATATCCCGACGTTTCGAACACTTTGCAGTGGACGTGGTCACGGGGTGATCATATACGCGATTTAAACCGTTCAAAGTTGTTTAATTGCTATGTATAGTAATCGCGAAAACCTAAGAAAATATTATTTTGTACAATTTTAAAGAGATGATTACAACAGTTATACAAGGAACATTAAGACACTGACGACGCATGTACTGTTTTCACTATTCTGTAATGAAAGAACTAGATGAAACCATAACTGGAAGAAAATCGCTGATGATGACGGCATGAGAAGAACGAAATATTTTGTATTCAACATTGTACGTAAGCAATGGTGGCGTTATGCAATTAGTATGTTCAAAAGGATTATTTTTAAGATGTCATCAAGTGTCTTATTATTGACATAGTGTCAATAATAAGACATAGTGATCGCCGGCGACACGCTCACTGTAACATATATAGGTTTATTAACAACGATAAATTTGAATGCTACTACCTTTATAATTGCGTTTTGAAATGTTTTAATTAGTCATTATTCTAGTCTAGTTAAATGACAATAAATATATCGTACCGTTATAGGAAGGAAAACTATTATGTAAAGTAAAGGAATATTGTGCATAAAATATTCCGGATCTTTTAGTCTCCATGCACTTAACGGAAATTCCGCTGCAGATCTCACCGTGGTTTTATTATAATAAATGTTTTATTTAGAATTGGAAGGAAACATGCATTAACCAGCGGTTGCTATCTCTTCCGAGAATTCCCTTTAATCTTTTAACTATAAAAATAGTCTATAGCGGTAGTTTACAATGGGGTGAAATGTTTATTGTTCGCGCGTGGCTTTTAATATAAAACAAACCACCGAATATAAGAGACAATTAAACTTTTGAAATAGTAAGGAAAGTAAGGAATAAGTACCTAGGTAAGTATAGTAAGATTTGGTATTGTAAATAGGATCTGAACGGTATGGTCAACTCGTGACGGCGGCTGGTGAACCCCGCAACGAAACCGCGTCGAGTAGAAATAAAAGGTATACAAAAACCTTTAATTTAAATTTTTCGGACCCGATTTACAATATAAAATGTGTACAAAACACGAATGTTTAAATAGTTATAAGTATAGTAATAACAGTAAGTTTGATCTTAGCGGAAGGTTAGCATAGGGGTCATACATAAATTACATCACACGTCACACGGGGGAGAGATAGGGTCAACAAAGTGTGACATCGTGTGACGGGGGGGGGGGGGGGGGTGACTCATAAGCTTCGTGACGTCACATGTATAAATCTAAAGTAACTAAATTTCTAATCTAAATCTAAAACTAAATTTCAACTCTAACGAAAAACTTTACAATATTACCAACTGTATTGATACAGTATTATAATAAGGTTGTATTATTATAAGGTTGTTTTAATTTAATAATTTCTAAATTAAAAATTGCAAAATATGTGACGTCACGCCGGGGGGGGGTCACGCAAATGTGACCATCTGTGACAAGGACGGGGGGACTCCAAAAATCATGAAATTCGTGTGACGTAATTTATGGATGGCCCCATAGGAGGCGAATATCAATAAATGATTAATAAATGGTCTTTAATAAGTTGTCTTTTTTCTGCCTAGCCAAGTCAATCGGTTGCTGCCCAATTTTTTTACTATAGATCGCAGATATTATAAGTTCGAACATCTCTGTTTTATAACATGGTTCTTGCATATTCATTAATCGTAATGAGAGAGTAATTAAATCACTCATTATTTGCCACAAATGGTTATTCACCCACGTGCCGAACAGGGTGATTGAGCTTGAATATGGACTTACCACATTGTTACTTCCCCAATGAAGACAAGGGTAATAATATTTTCTAAGAAATTTGATAAATAAAAATAGGGTTTAGGCAGATCATAAATACGAGTATTTTCAAAATAAATCCTAAACTGAGATAGTGAATGGTGTATTCTGGTCAGGGCCGTCTTTACCAGGGGGTGCAAGGGGTGCGGTGCACCCGGGCGCGGAGCGCCCGGGGGCGCCTGTCGAGCGCTGAATTTTTGGATATTTCATTGAACTTAACGCCATTGCACAGTTTTATATACTTGTTACTTACGACAAATATGTATGCGCAAGCAAAAAAAAAATAGTCATTAACAATAATATTTTTTTTACTTTTATTACGCTTTCGGCGCTTGTCATACCGCATTACTACACTACACAAATAACAATTTTATTTAATACAACACGCGCGCGGCACAATCTCTAATCCAAAGACAGTGTATGTATGTACGTTTGACACGTTGCCGCCCGGTAGCAAAATGATCTCTAAGTCAATAGAGTGTAAGTTCATTTGAAATGGGCGCGCGGCGCGGCACCTGTGCGTCTGTCATAGGCGAGTAATTGCGCCCTTTGACATTGCCGCCCGGTCGCCCGCACTTGAAGCAAAATGATCTCTAAGTCTAAGTCAATAAAGTGTAAGTTCATTCATTTGAAATGGGCGCGTGGCGCGGCACCTGTACGTCTGTTGCGTCCTTTGACATAGCCGTCCGGGCGCTCGCACTTAAAGAGAAATGATCTCTAAATCACTAAAATTAGGTGTAAGTTCATTTGAATTTACAGCGCGGCGCGCGGCGGCTATGTAAGTGTCGGTCAGTGATTGATCTGATTTCTTCTTTTAAGTAATTGAATTCGTTAGCTCATTTCATTTGCGACAACCGGCGAATTAGCACGGAAGTTCTTAGAGAAAAAATATAAAGGTAAGTCAATTTTATTTTTTAAGTGTTAGTGTTAGGTACATTACAATCATTATCATCACATCATCATCATCACATCATTTGTTTATGAGAGAGAGTCATGACTGTTTTGTTTATTTGTTTATAATTGCAAAAATACAAATTCTTAGTGTTAGTGATTGATAAAAAACTACTTACTTTATTTAGAATAAAGAAAGAAAAATTAAATACTAAATTGAAATTTGATTTTATTGTAGATGGCCGAATTAGGGGATAAAAAGAAACCATCGGGTGCTCAAAATAGAAAAAGGAAACTGGAGAAAGAAGAAAAAATTAAAAAGCTAACTTCTCCGATTGACTCTTTCTTTCGACCTGGTAAGTTCAGTCAGTTGGTACCATAAATAAAACATCTGAAGTGGCATAAACAGTGACAGAAGTCGCTGGTGTATCCTGCCTGGGTTCCTACCTACTTATTAATATTACACTTCTTATTTTTTGTATAAGTTACCTGTAACTGTATACCTAATGAGTCTTAAATAAAGTAGGTTTTTATGATTATGACAATATATCTAATTAATTGTTTTTTGCGGATTGCGCACCGGAAGGCGCAATGGTTAGTAACTAACACTCACTCTTGTGCCAAAGGTCTCGGGTTCGAATCCCGGCCGGTGCAATATTTATTTAAATACATACCTTCTCAGACCTTGTGTTAAATTTTTGTATTGTGTGATATGTCCAACACGCGTTCCAATCGTGGAGATTATGGCAATAAATAACCCCATAGTTTTGGAGGCTCATGTCTAACAGTGGACTGGACTGTCTGTACTTATATCTGTACTTATATGGCTTGTGTGTTTGTGATTTGTTTTTGGGGATTATGAATTATGTTTTTTTCATGAAATAGCCGCAGGCGAGATCCGCCAATCGCAACTAAAGTATTTTAATTTCTTACTGTTTGCGCATAGAGCGTGCGTAAGCGCCTCGGCAATTACACACTGAGCGCGCTCGCCCGGACTAACGGATTAGACTATGCCCGATTGCCCGCCTTAACTTTAAGGCGCTGTTTTTAATGTCCTAAAATATTATTGCGTGGCCCTATTACCACACTTGGTTACACAAATTGTTGACTATCTTATGTTTTTTTAGGTACATCTTCGTCAACATCCACCCGACAGTTAGAAGAGACAGTCAACTTGGAAGAGAATGATCCTGCTCTCTGGCCGCAAGTAATACCCGATAATTTAAGATTATTTTTAACAGAACGTGGACCGATTCAGATAAAAAAAACCAACTATCCTTCAGATAGTAACATGAGGTCGTTTTCAGATACATATTACAGTAAAAAGTTACAAAACAACGAAATTATTCATCGAGTTTGGCTTGTATATTCCACATGTACTGATTCTGTATTTTGTTTTCACTGTAAGCTTTTTAATAATAATGTCACTGCATTTAATGCCCCCACTGGTTACAAAGACTGGGGGCATTTGTCGAGAAATATAGAACGACATGAAAAAAGTTCAGGGCATATATGTTCTTTAAAAAAATATTTGGATCTAAAAAATGACTTATTGAAAGGGCAAACAGTAGACTCGGTAAATCAAACTGAAATAGACCGCGAAAGAAAGAGGTGGACGGCAGTTTTGGAAAGGATAATCGAAATTATAAAATTTTTGGCAGGTCAAAATATAGCATTTAGGGGCACAACCGAGAAGTTGTATGACCCAAATAATGGTAATTTTTTAAAGTTGGTGGAGAGTATATCTAATTTTGATAGTACACTATCAGAACACATTGCTCGAATTCAAAGAGCTCAGCATCGCATGCCACATTATCTTGGTCATAACATTCAAAATGAACTGATTAGTATAATTGCTGAAAAAATTAAAACGACTATAATTAGTCTTCTGAAGCAATGTAAATACTACTCTGTAATTCTAGATTGCACACCTGATATTTCACACCAAGAACAACTTACTGTTATTGTGAGGTTTATTTATTTAAATCCATCGACAAAACGCGCTGAGGTACGAGAACATTTTTTAGGTTTTTTACCTGTAACTGATAGTACCGGACAAGGGTTGGCGACATATTTGTTAGATTTCTTAAAATCATGCGATATTGAATTAGATGATTTGCGAGGCCAAGGATATGATAATGGGGCCAATATGAGGGGGAAAAATATAGGCCTCCAAAAAAAAAATATTGGACATGAATCCTCGTGCTTTTTACGTACCGTGTGCTGCTCACTCCCTTAATTTAGTAGTAAATGACGCCGCTAAAAGCTCATTGGAAATTACAAACTTTTTCTGTATTGTCCAAGAAATCTATGCATTTTTTTCAGCATCCACATCACGCTGGGATGTAATTATGAAACAGATACCTACTTTGACATTAAAACCTCTTTCAAATACGCGTTGGGAAAGTAGATTTGATGCTCTTAGAGCACTCCGTTTTAACATGGATAAAATTTACGATGCATTATACTATATTTTTACAAATAACAAGTATGACAGCGACACAAAAAACATAGCGAGTTCATTAATAGCCAAATTAAAATCTTATAGATTTATATGTTCAGTAGTTATATGGTACAATATTTTACTAAAAATTAATATTGTAAGCAAAAATTTGCAAAAATCGGACGTAATTATTTCAGAAGCTACCAAAATGATTAATCTGGTTAAAAAAGATTTGGAGAAATACCGCACCGATAGCGCGTTTGAACAGTTGTTATCTGATGCAAAATTAATTGCTGAAGAATTAGAATGCGAAACAGAATTTAAAGAAACTGCTCGTCCACGTCCCCGAAAAAGACATTTTGATTACGAGGCTGCAGATGAGCCCATTTTAGACCCAACCAACAAATTTAAAGTATGTTTTTATTTTTTTCTACTGGACACTGCTATCTCGAAATTAAATGAGAGATTCGATTTGCTGACGGAACACAATTCAGTTTTTTCACTCTTCCAAAACATTGAATGCTGGAATAAATTAGAGATGCATGAAAAAAAATCTCAGTGTTATCGGCTCCAAGAAAAACTAACATTTAAAAATAGATTTGATATTGACGGGGAGGATTTATATAATGAATTAGAATTGTTGCCAATATTTTTTCCCAATGCATCAACAAGTACTCCCACTGATATTTTAAGCTATATATATTCTAATAATTTAATTTCTTCATTTCCCAATATCTCAACAGCTCTGCGTATATATTTAACACTGCCTGTTACAGTAGCAGAAGGTGAAAGATCCTTTTCAAAATTAAAATTAATAAAAAATTATCTTCGTTCAACCATGACCCAAGACAGACTGACAAACTTAGCCATTATAAGTATAGAATCCAAAATTGATATAAAAATAAATGATTTAATTAAAATCTTTGCCAACTCAAAAGCAAGAAAAATTGAGTTTGTTTGATGTATGTGTATGTACATGTA
The DNA here is from genome assembly GCA_914767545.1 of Sesia apiformis. NCBI lineage: Eukaryota > Metazoa > Arthropoda > Insecta > Lepidoptera > Sesiidae > Sesia > Sesia apiformis. Next base: position 10,359,740 of record OU611963.1, on the reverse strand, counting down.
ATAAATAGATATTTAGTAATTGAAGTTTTAAGTTTAATTTTGTTTTTTAGAGTAATAAATAAATAAATTATCAAAATTACGTGTATTGTGTTTTCTTGGTTGACTAGGACCCCTTTCATACTGTAGTGTGTCGTCGGTCGCGTGCCACGTTGCAGTGTAAAAAAAACGAGGGCGCAGGCTGAGTCCCGCACCCCGGCGCAGAATAGACTTAAGACGGCCCTGATTCTGGTCGAGGTAATCATGAAGCCGGTCAGTGTCAATAACGGCTTGACATTTGCTTTATTCAACAAGCAACAGCGGTCATGGTGTCATACATGTCTTTTCACATTTAGTTACGAGTAAATATTATTTTTCTAGGTGTTACCTCGCTTTTATACAAATTCTAGAACAAGTTGCATTTTAGGTTGAAATGGGACAAAATAATCAGTATAATAAATAATGAACAGTGCCTATTGATTGTATAAGTCTAGCTTTTACCCAAATAGCTACTAAAATACTACAATTTTGGCCAGGATACATCATTTATGTACTCGTAAATGAAAGCCTTTTTAAGCAAGTATAAAACCCGACTTGCAATATAAAAAAATCATAGATAAACGATAAAGCTCGTCATTAGTGGCTCTGTCTGCTGTGTAAAAAGATTCCGGTTTCAATTTTCGGTCAAATAAATTCAATGTAATACATAAGTCCATATCTATGCTGCGACCAGACTAGAAGAAGTTCGCCAACAGCGGATGGATGAGACGTCTAGTAACCATAGTGTATAGTAAATAGTGTAACTAGTGTAACCATTTTATTTCCTTTAAATGTTCAGATTTTATTTATGCCACGGTTATTTTCATCTCGAACTAGTCCACTATCACATTTCAAATGTATCGTTTTGTTGAACGCTATTTTTCCTGTTAAATGCATGCCATAAATAGCTATTCTGTGCAATGCTTAACGGGCGCTTTCGATTTTAGATTGTACTGCGTATATCGATTAATCCGTTAGTTTTTTGCTTCTGTTTGCGTGCACAACAGATTTCTAAGTGCTTTAATTAAACATCATGGCGTCGTCAATTTTATAATTGTAGTCGATTATCAAAACATATCTATATTTAAAAAAAAATGATTTATAATTGCTGAACTGCATTTTTTTATTATAGTAGAACACCCTGGTAATTCACCTTTGTTACTTTTATTATAATACATAATATATAAAAACATTTTTTATTATGACATGTAAAGTGCCTTTTTTGACCGCTAAAATTAGCAGCAAAAAGTTAATTTATAACTAAAGTCTTAATTACTCCGTTATCTTGTATGAATTTAAAAATAGCGAAAGATGAAAGTTTGATTGATCGATGGGAAGAAACACGGATTTCTTCGTTTTATTTTTCTAATTTCTACATATTATTTGCAACAATATTTTCGAAAAGATTGTTATTGTATTGTATTATTATTGTACGGGGAGAGTGTATGCTGCATTTCCACAGCCACAGGCGCACTCGATTGGCCACGTTGCCCCTCTCAGACTCTCTCTCACAGAAGACTACCTTGAAATGTACTGCATTTCCTACTTTATCGTATTTCCTCAATGTACGTACGTGTTTCGGTAGTGAGTGATATATGCCAGAGCCCATTCCCACCCCATCCTATCCCTCCCCATTACAATCCATTCCTTAAACTGCAAAGGTAGGCAGCGCATCCGGGGACGTGCCAATATTTGTCATTCTGAATTGATGTTGGCATGTATCGCGGATGTCTATGGACGACAGTATCCACTTACCATCAGGTGGACTGTATGCTCGTCTGCCGCCATTTATCTATATAAATAAGTTATGTTCGATATCGAATGTCGACATGCTATAGACAATGTTTACATAAGGTTCTGTCGACAAAGAGTGAGCTCATTCCGTTTATAAAGATTATTAAAGATACGACCTTTGAGTGTAAAGGCTAGGTCAACGAACTTACTTGATTGTGTTGTGTATATGTATATATATATATATATATATATATATATATTAAGTTATGTATAGTGTATACCATATATAGTCGCGTTAAATGAGAAACTCGTTTACTATTTGACTGTATTGTCTTTATATTTGTCTTTGATTGTAAACGAACGTTTGAAGAGTAGAAGTTCCCTGAACAAAGTCCTATATCTACATTACTTTTATAAATGTATGTTATAGAAACAACATTATACATCCAAAATATACCTACATTTGTCTCAATGTGTAAATCTAATTGACTGCCCTTTTAAATTAAACAGAAACGAGTTAATAGGAACGTTTGTGCATTAATTAATTATCTGGTGTGATATGTCAATGAGAAATTCCACAGCTCATCAATTAAAAATCTCACATTACGAATCAGACGGATTTCCCTGCAATGACGCTGAGCATGAACATTTCGATCAAAGTGGAATAAATTGGTAAATCTACTGGCAATATAACGATGCATAATTGACAATCGTTGCTCTGTGAATAAGGCACTAGACTTACATTCATGCCATATTGTGTGTGTTTTGTCATTACCACCCAAAAGTTGCCTGGATGAGATCACACTTCGGCGGTAAGGCCGCATGTTTTACTTTTCGTGTTACTTATATGTTATCATTTTGCAGCATGTGTTTGGATGTACAATAAAGAGTTTATCTATCTATTGTGACTTAAAACTATCCTGTACAAAAGAATATTTAGTATTTTATGGCATAATGGGATTCTGATTTTAAGAAAATATGAGAAAACGTGAAACGTCATCTAGAACGTACAAGACACAATAATATATGTCACCCAAATTACAAAAATCTCTTAGTTGAGTATGTTTGATTTCTCTTATTTGAGTTTGCCTCGCGGCCTTTAAGTTCTAACGTGAGGTGTGAGCTATGAGAATGTACGCATTATGTGGCCAGTAACGACCACTGGTCGTCGACCGCTGTTCATGTCTGGTAGCTGTGGTCAGCGTGCCACCATATGGACTATTAGACTGTCAATGAACAACAAACTGAAACAGCCTCCGTAATAATGTATAGGCCCCGATAAGTAGACGATTTTTAGCACCGTCTTATCAATATTTATCACTATAATAGACAGTGCTATAACTTGTAACATATTAAACTTAACACAGAAAACATATTAAACTTGTTTTATTCCTTCCACGAAATGTTTTAAAATGAAACAATATCAACGATATATAATTAATAAAAAAGTAAATTCATAAAAAAAAAACATATTATGTCAATAGATTCGAATGGTTCGAAATTAACATCTGTAAGTTCCTATCAAATACGACTAGGATTAATTTTAAGACTGAGAAATGTCAATTTATCTGGCATTAACATATTATGAAACTACTGGGTTAGGTGTTCGAATATGAACTGCACAATCTTTTTATAACCGGATAAAACAGAACGATTGCCAAGAGATAATAATTTACTGACAAAAATGCAATTTATACCTGCACAGTGAATGATAGATAACTTCTGCAGTATTTTACTGCAGCATTAATATTGGTTTTTCATAAATTTACTGATAATGGACTGGATATTCGAAGCCCATAACGCTTTAAGAATATCTATAGAACAATTTATTGTAAGCTAAGACACGATCTAAGACCGTGCTTAGGATCCAGGCCTTAGAATCATCTTTTGATTTACTTACTCAGGTACTTAAGTTTACTTATCTTACTTAAGTTTTGTTTACTTTAAGTTCATTTACGAGTAATGACAATAAACTTGTAAGTCTTGCATCTGACATATTAATGTTATTAATAGGTAAGCCATACCATACTACAAGCCTATGTTTCTCCACTGTTGCATATAAGGCTCTCCCAAACCAACCAAATCCAACCACGATCAGCGAACTTCAAGTCGTGGGTTCACCTGGTCGGAGTGCTCTTATTAATAGGCACATTAAATAAATTATAAATAATCTCGATTAACTATTTAGGTACTAAATATATGGGTGCGGTTATTGTGTACGGCTTAGAGGTCTATAGTTCATGGGCGTGGGACTTATGGCTTAGAAACTAGCTTAAGAGTAGATATTTTAAATTACCAGCCCTTTACATTTGATTTGTTTATCTGTTCTCTTTATATTTTAAGCCCTCCGAAATATCACCATCAATGCACTTTATAGCCTGTTATCTAAAAATCCAATTAAGAGATAAGACTTCTCTTTAAATCAGGCTTTCACAAGGTTACTGTTCTTGCATTTCAAGAATGTGTATAGAAATTGAAGATAAGGTTTCTTTTAGTCTTTATGTCACTTAACTGACGTCAAAAATATGATATCATCGTTATATTGAGATCAATAATGTTAACTGTTAACTTCAATGTCAATCATTTTGCACACCTGTAAAAGTAGCACATAATTGGTACATTTGTGGTTTAATAATATCTGCCACCTAAATATGGTTCTAAAAATATAAACAATAAATGATATTATGTATATCAATTATAAATTTAACTATTCCTTATAGACTACACAGCCATCCCTAATATTTAAAATACATCACATAAACACTTTCCTAGTGGCTACACTTTTCTCAGATTTACACCCAGATCTTTAGCATTACAGTTCTAAGTAGGTACCGACTGCATTATGCAGACATAGTCTAACATTGGTGCTGGTCTGCGCTAACAACCTCCAAATGAGGTGCCTGCTCTTGCATAACTGATGCATCGCTTACGTAATGTATGGCGTAGTGATGAGACATGAATTTAGGAATACGACATTTACCTAGTTTGTCTTTCCGAAAATTTTATTAAATCAAATCGGAATACCGAATTAATGACAGGCTATATTCAATGACGAGCAAAAATATCCACTCGAGGTTTGTTTTCATATAATTATTGAAAAGTCTCAATTATATAAATATCAGTACCGATAATGTGTAGATATGAATTATATGACATGATATATATATAGATTATAGATATGACATTTTATAGATATGAATATTATTTTACGAATTATAAAAAAAATGTTTACCAATTTATCATATTCATGTGTAATAAAATTAAAACCATAGTGACCGATTTTCGCTGGCTTTCGCCATAACGTACGAGTCGCGCGCCCCCTCTAACGCTTTAAAAGCACGTGTAACTGTAATTTTTTTATCAGTCTCTTATAAGAAGTTGACCTATGAACGTCTCCTCTAATTACTCATTAATTACATTATCTATTCCATGGAAAAAAACGTCCGAAAAAGCCGTTTAAGCTTTTGCCCTATGTTATGGCAAGAAGGCCATAACCAGTATGTCGCTGTACAGCTGCACCTAAGTCAGTCAGCCGTCATCAAAATCTACAGACGATATCTGGAGACTGGTATCTTTGTACCCAGATCAGCTTCGGGCAGAAAAAGATCTACTTCGGACCGAGCCGATTGCTTTGAAGCCACAATGTCATTAAGAAATCGTCACTCGATAACGATTAAGATCCAACAAAAGCTCAGACAAGTTTGAAGTCGAGCTGTTAGACTAACATCTAACACCGAAGACTACTGAACTACGCGGCCCAAATTAACAGCAGCCCATCCGCAAGCACGAATCACGTTTGCCAGCGAACATGTCGGTTGAGCTTAGTACAACGGTGCTCTGTTATGTACTCCGATAAGTCTGGGGTGTGTTTGCACGGCAACGACGGACGAAGCTGAGTTTACAGAAGACCTGGGAAGCGCCATGCATAGTGCTGTATTTCTCTGAACGTTCGCCTACGGAGGAGGTTCCGGAATTGTCTTGGGAGGCATTTCAGTCAACGCAAAAACCGACTTGGTTTTATGGCTGACGGAGATAACACCAAGTACTGAACCTTAGGTTTTTATAATTAATTTTGAATGGTTTTGTTTAAAAAATCATTGTTCTGTTTTTTAAATCCCATTCACACTTACCCTATGTTATGTTTTAAAGAACTCAATGAGCAGAATTCTCAATCAACGCAAATATTGTTCATATCATTGCAAAGGACATGTAGCCAGCTTTCCAATGATACCAATATTCATATCATTGCATAAGCAGTTCACAAGTCCGTATTATAATCAGGTCGAAAACTTTGAGTCAATTATTTATTTGCTCGCAATTGTAAGTACGTTTTGAAAATGTGAAAAAATATTCACAATAACTAGTTATAAACATTATTTTTTATTTGTATCTAAAAATTAAATAATAAGACATTTAGTTTTACTTATTTACTTAATTGTCTTTTGTTTACTTACTCAATTTAGTATTTAATTTTCCTTATTTGAAAAGTTAAATATTGAATACTAGAGTTTTTAATACAGAATTGTTAATTGACATACACTAAAACGTTTAAAGTTAGTTCACTTTTTTATGGACGAAGGCGGCAGACGAGCATACAGTCTAGCTGACGGTAAGTAGATACTGTCGCCCATAGACATCCGCGATACATGCCAACATTAGTCCAAAATGACAAACGTTGACACGACCCCGGATGCGCTGCCTACCTTAGGAGATATAGGAATGGATTTGGATAAGGGTTGGGAAAAGGGTTTCATCATAATTTCTCATAAATCAGTAATTTATAGTTTCTCATACTGTCTCCTAATGGGTAGGAAAAACGAAGTAATTATGCCATTATCTAATTCCTACATTTCTTACGTGTTTTTAAGATTTAGGCATAAAAAAATACTCAAGAAGTTCTTATCTGTAATAGCTTAAAACAAATCAGCAAAAATACGCCAAGTTATGCACATTACTTTATCGATAAATTTACATGCCATCTCTACGAAAACGTGATCTTGAGTATGCAAAATTGCATCCCGATCCCCTAGGTCCAATCAGTCACGTTTGCTCGCACGATTACACGAGGTAGTGGGATTCGATTCTGTTTCTCATATTTACATAAACATTCGTGAACGCTTCAGCAATTAGATTTAAGATATTGATGTCAAATATTATAACTTAGTGTTTTTCTGTGCATTGTTTACTTATAAGTTTTTTCTTTAAATATTTATTTCACGAGAAATAGTGTATAAACAGAAATATAAAGTATTAATAAAAATTGACAAATAGAAACGATATATTTATTAACGCGTTTATCTTGTGTCGTGACAATTTTGAAATGATTATTAAATTTGCCCATAAAAAAACATTTTCTATAAAATAAACATTTTTGGGAATAGGGTATTTTACCTGTTTAATCGTATTGTTTAATTCTTTTAGGGATAATTAAATTATCAACTCGTAAATTATTTATTTGCATCTTTCTTAAGCAGTTGTCTGCTTGAACTTTGTTATTATTATTTGTATATGAGCAAAGTTCATTTAAACTGTGGTACGGGAACAAAGACGTTTTATGATCGATAAATGGGAAAGAGGACACATTTGAAGAAAATATAAATAATTACAGTAATAAGTCAAGAATAATGGAATTATCAGTTGTTTACTAAAATAATTTTACTAATTGTTTTTAATTATTTATCACTCTAAAATGTTTAAGAATATTAAGAGTTCCTTGAGGAATTATATGAGCAAATATATGTTGGGAGTTTAAATTATAAATCTTAATCATAAAGTAAGATGACTAGTTCTATGTAAGCAATATTTAGCTTTACTTATAATTTATCATAATGTTGAATAAAGTTTTTGTCTTAGGGAAGTCGCTTCGAATTTTTATTTTTTGATGCTTTGTAAGTTAAGATATACTTCTGCTATTATATATAAATCTATAATGCCATAGTAAATCATCAGACTGCGAATATCTTGCATCACTAAAACCATCGTATTACTTTTATTTAAGACAATAAAATCATAAATATCAATTCTCTTTATAATATGGTGAAAGCTCCATAACCCGCAGGTATCTATATAAGCTTTCCCTTTAAAACCAAAATTATCAACTCTATAGTAGCTCCCGTATTCCTATTTAGAAATGAGGTCGCGATAATCCTTATATTCGCGATAAGCGATAGTGACTTGAACTACGGTATAGGTACCCAACTATGTGGCTATCATCTTATCTCATATTCGCCAACTGCTGGGTAAAGCCATGTTTCTTATGCCACAAGGTTCAACAAATTCTGAACCTTACTTCTATTTATAATCTTTCTTTTACTACTCGCACTTCTTTTGTCCGCAGTTTAGTGAATCTTAATATCGTATTTATTGTATCTTTTTTGGATTACATAGTTTATCAGTATTATTTATTATTATTATTAATGAGATTTATTTCATGGTTTATTGGAATATAGTATGTATATAAATATATTTATTATATTTTTGTTTCTAATAATTATAGTGCGGTTGAGGTATGATACTCATCGCTTTAGTTTTGTTGTTTTATTTTTTAAATTAAATTATTTTATATACAAGTATATAAATTAACATTATCAATACGTACCTATCAACCTAATGTTATTTTCACATCGCTAAAAGATTCCTTGAAACCACACTCCCGCCCGGTCGCTATAAATCATCTATCAATTTTATTCTTGTGCTTGCATATATTTCACGCCATAAAGGTTGTCTGAACTAGATCGGTTTAGATTTAAGGCCCCCCTTTTGTATACCTAATCATTTAAGCTTTTGTGTCACTTTCACTATATTGTTTTATAAAGTGTACTAACTACCTACTTAAATTCTCATTTTTATTTCTTATTCGAAATATATCGTCTGACGTCTAGTGGTTTTTCTTCGCTTATTCGCTTGTTTTTGGGCCACCATTCTGTCACTACCTCTGTTCTCTGCCAATCTCTTCACTATATGTGTGGTCACCTTTAACATACATAAGTTGTTTACGTATTTTTAAATATATTGTAATAAGGTGGATATAAATAGGCGACCTCCCACACTTCACTTCATGTTTGCCACCAAATACTGTTTTTTTACTGACCGCGCCGTTGTAATTTGAGTATTTTATTCGTTAGTGGCGACCAGAATTTGTAGGTAGGCATTTTTTTGTTGCACAATTGGAAAGGCGCAGTAAGAATTTTATGCGTAAATAAACGTATGCCGATAATTGAATTTGATACTCCTTCAATATAGATATATTCAATATAGATATAGATATATATAACTAATATGTTGTTGGTATAACATTCGATTAATATAGTGTTCTAATTTTTGCAACTTACGAGCGCTCTTAACTAAGTATTGACTATGGATTAATGTACGTATACGCGAAGGGTAACTTCAATATATTTTAGAGTATATTGTGAAGGGTAGATTTCTTATCAGTACAAACAAGGCAGTCGCGCTCTTGTGAGTTACAATAACTATACTATTACGATCATCACCATTCATCACCATCCGCTTTTTTATAAATATTTTAAACAATGTGCTATCCGACCCGGCTTCGTTCAGGTTGCATAACGATATCCTAGGGAACCTAAACATAGCCATGTCCACATATGCATTAATTAAGAACTTTTAAAATCAGTTCAGTAATTGAATTTGAAAATTCAAATGTAAATATTAGATGTAAATATCTAAGTATTAACAATTTTGGTGAGTCCTCTATTTCAGAGTTGGTGTAGTTAGTTCCTCGAGACTTGTGGAGGCCGCTTTTTTTATCCCATAGTCGCCTTTTATAACACCCACGGGAAAAAATGGCGGGAAGCGATTCTAAAACTGGCTGACGCTACACGGCCACTTGTTACATAAAATGAACTAAAAAATACAAGTGTATGCAAATTTACGTAAAAGTGTATGCTTACTGATATACAGACATATCAGTAAGCATACACTACAAGTTGGTGGAGTCGCTAACAGGGTCCCCACATAACTAAAATATTGATTGGATTATTTCTAATCCACCAATTGCAGACTAACCTTATTTACATCATTATTTTTTCTGTTGTCATCATAGTTACACTATAAAATTTAACGTTAAAGATTAATCTTCGCAATCTACCAAGCCTATCGTGTCTTTGTATTTGGAGAAATGGAACATCTCTCTGCTAGATCGTATCTGATTGATCACCCGCGTGATCATTAATTTTAATCAAAGTATAGATATCAGACTTACATAGTTACTGTAATTAATGACATGCACATTTTTATACATGCCGTAACCAGCCCTTTTATCGTTCATTGCTGGACATGGATCGGCCTCCTCCTTGTCTTGGGCCTTAAAATGCCACGCTGGGCAAGTGGGTTAGTGAGACCACCCTTTTATAGTTGGTGTAGCTCTTCAGAGCTCGTGATAGCGGCCTTGTTATCCCTTAGTCGCCTTTTACGACTTCCACGGGAAGAGACGGGAAGAAATTATACATTGATGATCGAAATAAATACTATTTGTAATTTCAATTTTTAATCTTTATTTATGTAATTTTAATTTTGATGTTAAATATTAATTCAAAAACGGTGTCCAAAACTGTAGTGTTCGAATTATTTTATTAGAAATGCAGTCATAATAATTAGTAGATTTGTTTTATCATGTCCACGGATGTCCCGCGGTTAACCGAATGTTTGAACAGAACCTGAAAATGACACGGGAACGCAATTTGTGAATGCAATCGTACAATCGTGTTTATAATCGTGTAATAATTTAATGTACCTACATTTGCAGTAGTTTTAGTTAATTTTACTACTTGTTAATATTCATAGTACTTAGGTAAGTACATGTAAGTTAGGCAGGTGCATATTAGGACTTTTAGGACTAAATTTGTATGCATTCCTGTTAATTGCAACTGCTCACATCTGGCGCCAAACTACATATTAGTGTAACAATAACATTTAAATATTAGGTACTTATTTGTTAATGACATTGAATGTGTGTGGTTGCAATACATTCCTAGGTTTTGATACTACATTTTTTTTTAAACTAAATACCGACGTAAACTTTATTTTTAATAAAATGAATAATAATAATAAATACTCTTTATTGTATACAAATAGTACAATTGTATAATTATGCACAAATAATAAATGACTGCACTCAATATTAATGTGCAAATAAAAATCAAAGTTGACAAGGATAGAATAATAAGAGGGAATTGAAGTCTCCAAGGAAAGAGTTAGTAAATAAATTTGAAGAATGGATAGAAAATTTAAGTAGTAGATTTCCAGAAAAACTATACAGTTTTACGGTATTTGGATTGTGAAGCAAAGAATTCAAAACGCTCCTTCAAATATTGTGGGGTCAGGGGTTAAAAAGTACAGAGTAGAGAAGTGAAAGTATATGCGTATTCCTTCGAAGTCGGATTGGAAGCCACTCGAGCTTATTACGAAACTCTGAAACATGATCATATTTACGCAGTCCAAATATGAACCGGATGCACAGATTCTGGAGGCGCTCAAGTTTGTTGAATTGGTCTTCCGTTAGATCAAGATAACAGGTATCAGCATGGAGTCAAGTAAAGGGAAAAGTAGAGATTGAACTAGCCCAATTTTAATGTCTGTCGGAAGGAATTCCCGCAAACCTCTTAAGGAGCATGTTGTAGCAAACATTCTCCTGCTCACTTCTAGATTTGATCCATCGGGTTTGATCTATAAGTATACCCAGATCTTTTACTTTTTTTTTAGGAATACATAGACCGTCAAAATTAACGTCATGAACATCCTACATTCATTTGGTTTCTGTGACGTCACCATACTTTTTCTTTAGCTTATAGGAAATTATACCACATCCTTCCTAACCTTCCTTTCCGTAATACGTAACACCATCTGCCTTGTTTTAAGGAAGGTCTTTATTTAACTATGTTTGTGGCTTCGGAAGCAGCTGTCGCAAGTATTATAAGGGTACTGTTAATATTTTGTTCGGTTTACAAATAAGGTTAGCACGATTGCAATAACCAAGGTAGTTTTACGGGACAATAAACTAGCAAAGCTAGTTATGTTTACGCCCCTGACGCTTCTGATTCCAACTCTGTCGTGATGACTTTATCTATCGGACTGTATTTGCCGGTTTAGGAATATGTTACAGAAGTCCTTGAAATGTACTACATTTCCCACTTTATACTATTCCCCAGTGTACGTACTTATTTCGGTAGTTAGTGAGATATGCCAGAGCCCATTCGCATCCCATCCTATTCTATCCCTCCCCATTCTCCTAACCCATCTCCCAAATCAATTCCTACATCTCAAAAGGTAAACAGCGCATACGTGCCAACGTTTGTCATTTTGGACTGATGCTGGCGTGTATTGCGTATATCCATGGGCAAAAGTATCCACTTACCAGCAGGTGGATTGTATGCTTGTCTGCCGTCTTCTTGCTATAAAAAAAACCTTAGGTCTATACCTAAGGTATAAGAATTAAAAACGGCAGCGTTTTCGAGGGATTATTTGGTGAGAAAGAAATAGAAATGACTACATAATAGTGTACTTACAAATAAAGTAACATTTTTAAACATATGTGTAGACTATCAATTGTAAGTATACAGTATTGTAACTATACAGTATATAATTGAATTACTACGTAATGAACAATAACATACAAAAGGTGAAAAATAAGAAATATATCTAAACTAAAATAAACGCAAACTAAAATATATCTTATAGTAAAATTTTAAGAGTTTTCCTCTGAATTTTCTACAGTGATGTTGACAGGAACAGAACGTTTAATCATATACTAAAATAATGTCTCAAACAGAACTTACTAAACGTACGTTTAATTTTTGATCTTAAATGAATATTTCTTATGGGAATTGGCGCATTTTAGAATATTTTTATTTTTTATTACAAAAATCACAACATATTTCACTCTTATTTGCAATTTGGATTTAACGTGTTCCGGCGTCAATCTGTTCCTATCTTCAGTCTAAGTTTTACCACACAAGGTCTGCGTGTGCGTTTGATGCCGGAATCAATGCAATATATTGAAATACAATATATTGAATTAAACTCACTAAGTTTTTATTCTTAGTTAAAAGTTGATGCTCCTGTCCGAGCGATGCGAGTGTGATAACAGCAGTTAAAATGGCAAGAATTATTGGTAGATGTTGAAAATCGGGACAATTAACGTCCCGCCAGCCTAGTTGTCGGTATACGGGACAAAGGAGTCTGAAATCGGAACATCCCGCTTAAATCGGGACAGTTGGCAACTCTACTTATAGGACTGGGAGACATACTCGATGCGGCCCACTGCACCCGGATGTTCCCACGCATGTGTACCGCACCTAAACACAAATGCCTCGCAGTATTGTGGGTATCGACATAAGATTAGTAACTAAAACAGGTATATTATTATTATTTATTCTTATGGTAACGACCTTATTTGCTGTTTTTTCTTGTGAGAGATGTAGGTACTTATACATATACACAATCCAACAAATCATTTGTCGGCAGGGGTTTAATCTTTTAAAATCAAATTATGTAGATATTCCTACATTTGTTTTAATTCACAAATTTTATTATAAAATATGTAGCAATGTTGATTTGGCCCCAAGCGAAATCTGAAAATTGCTATAAAGTTACTTCTAAAATATTAATTAATATTTTATGAATTGAAGAACATATAACTTAACCAAAATGAAAAGTATGCCTAACAAATGTTTTATTTTTTATTTATGGGTATTAAGCTAATTTGTTTCAAAAACTAACTGTATGTCTTCCTTGAATAAATAAAAATCTACTTATTGCAAATATCAATTCTTCATAATTAGAAATGAATTAGATGGAAAAATCAACATCGTAATTAGGTACAAAATTCATAAAATAATGATAATTTTCAATTTAACAGTTTTTATTTAACTTCACCTGGAATTTCTTTTGTCTGTATAAGAGTATCCGATTATAATGCATCGTTATTTTCTTTGACAAAAATATATCTAGTATGTGACTGTCAATTTTTCTCTACAAAAATTTCAAATTACTTTGTCTTTAAGATTTGTCCCATACATCTCTTCTAAATTTCTATATATCACTTTTTAACTTATATTTTCATACCTGACATGTTCATATCTCCTCGATAACGATATTTCTAAATTTTCTGAAACCTTAGTACCTACTTGTTCCCCCTCATTTTCTGTTTTTTTTCTATTAACGTCCTCGTTAATGCTTATAATAATCACAGTTATCATAACTAAAAACCAAGTTATTAATTAACTTTATTATTAGTCGATGGTTAACCAGATGATGTGTAGGCCATTTAATTAACCTTCGATTGTTAATTATTTTTTTATGACAACTGGATTGATTTTCCATTGAATTAATCTCGTTGACATACACGATAGAAAATCGCACTAGAAATATTTGAAAAGTTTTTGTTGTCTTTTCAAGCGGTTACATTCACCTGTCTTGTTGGTGAGCCTTTACAGACGATTACTGATACAGATGCTTGTCCTTATCTGTCTCATATTAAGATAGTAGTAAAGAAAAGGACGGGAGTTTCTCGATGCGCCGTGTTTGGTTAAAGCAGGCGGCACGCGCCGCTCCATTCGGTTTTCGAACGCAACTCTGTACGGTCGTTACCTTTTTCGAGAGTATTTTCGCTTTGCGATCGTACTTTGACAGTTACAAAATTTCAAAGTTATACGAAACGGTTGTATCGTGACTGTTTTTCTTTACGTTTTTAGTGTTTCCAATAAAAATAGACTTGTGGTTTGGTGATGAAAAATTTCCGACTGCATCTGAAATGCATCTATGAGTAAAGTCGATGACTCGCGTTCGTGACAACAAAAAGCAAAAGAAATTTGTCTAACCTACATCGAAGGAGCGACGAAAACACCAGTGTTAAGTGAAAGTTTAAAACTTCTGTTTTTGTGCACTGCTGTAGTTGTACTTTACAAAGGCCATTTAGAACAGAAAATTTGTCGTGCGGTTGCTTGGGAATTTCTTTTTGGGGCCTTTAAAAATAATTGGAAAAGTTCCGGGACGCTTATGGGAAAGATCGCAGCTGGGTGACCTGAAAACTGCAATAAAAATAAACGATTCATCGCAAGATTTATATTGAGGTCTTTGAAGTTCGGTATCTTAGGATGATTAATAACGTGTGTGACGAGGGATTTGTGAAGATGCGATTTGGTAAGCGCTGAAGCTATTGCGGGTTACGTGGAACATTTTTCGTTCTTTATGAGGGAGAGAAGGTCTTTAGCAATATCCAGCGAAGTGGCGCTGAAAAGTGAGAAAGATGGAAGTGGGAAGGGAATGGTTGTGAACTCTGTTTTGTGCGGTGTGGTTGATGAACTGTCTAACGGAAGAACTGGGAGAAGAGGCTCGTGGGTCAGACACGCAGTCATGGGAGTTCTCAGGTGGAAGGATTTGACAGGAGTTAGGACAAGTACACCGACAGATCTTAAAGAGGTGAGCGAGCATCGTGTATGTTTATGTTTCTATTCTTGTTATTTATTGAATAACTGCTTATAAGTAAAGGCTAGTTTAGAAATATTGAATTGATAAGTGTTTGAATTAGTTAAATATCTATGTGTATTCGAAATGTAAGTAGTAAGTGAATAAATGTTGCTACTTAACGTTTAGTTCACACACACATTTTCAACTTAAAATTTAGTTAAACACTTATCAACTTGATACGTCTAAAGTTAAACACGGACCTACCTAGGCGAAGGAAGTTCATTGTTGAAAATTACGTCATTGATGTTATTAATATTATTTAGTAGATAGACAAACTTGTACGGTATATTTATTTGTATGCATGTTGTTGCTATTGTGAAACATATAAATAGTAATTTGTAGTAGGGTATCTTTTGATAAACGTTTGTATATTATTATTTGTACAAACATCGTAATTTTGTCACGTAGCTCAAGGAAAATATTTTTAAAGATAAGAAGCTGACAACTTCTCTCCGAAGATGAATCATTGGTAATACGTTTATATTTTATATTTGTATTTCATGGCAACATGACTAAGTTATGTAAATGAACGATTTTTTTTCTTAGTTACATAAAATGTGATTATATCTCATATTACATCTCGTTTTATTTTAAAAAGGATTTTTTATTTACTTTATTGCACGAAATACCGACAATGAACGAGTTTGATGCTACAAGAGGAAGGTTTGAACTTTTTGACTTTGGTTAAGATGATCTAACTTAAAATTTCGTTGTTTTAAGATTCTGTTTAAACAAAACCAGCCTCTAACGTCTGATTTTTAAGATAAACCACTAAATGGACAAAATAATCGAATATACCTAAAGGAGTGAACGAATTGGGGGGAGTTGTTTGCCCCAGCAATGGGACAACACACACTAATAAATAATTATTTATTAGCGTAATTATAATAAGCGTAACCAGCCCTTTTTTCGTACCCTGTTGGATAAGGGCCCTCTCATGCTCATTGTCTTGTGCATGAAGGATGGATGACCTTGAAACGCTACTCTGGCCAAGCAGATTGGTGAGTCCACTCTTTTAGAGGCGGTGTAGTGTCTTTAGGTCTTGTGGTAGCGGTTTTGATATGCCTTAGTCATCTTTTACGACCCTCACGGGAAGGAAGAAATGGGGTGGTGGTATTGTAAAGCTAGCCGACACCACACGCACTAATAAATAATAATAAAAATAATTGAATTTAATCTATAAATAATTATAGCTAGGTAAGCATGTTTACTCACAAACTAATTAGTGCATAATAACAAATGTTATCATTTGTCTTAATAATGTGAATAATAATATGTATATTTACAAAATTGTTTCCTCTTTTGTTATTTAATTTTAATTTATTTAATATCGTTTTAATTAACTGCTCGATTAATTTAATTAACGCTTAAAATGATATCTTATGTCACACATACCCGTTTATCGAGTTGACGCAAAATTAATGCAACCTTGAATAAAATAAAATCATCAATAACTTATCTAACAAGTTTACAATATAATTAGTACCTATAAGACGTTTTATTATAATATATATAGTAAACGTTTGATGGGGTTGACACATTATTATTTTTTAATCTTTTTATTCTTCATTATTTTCTTTATTATATAATGGTTTTTTATTATATAAGAAAGACTAGGTTAAAATTGTTACTGATTTTTTTTTCAATTACTATGTAATAATAGCTTCGTTCGCGGTAAGGATTCAGAACTGATTCGGAACTATACGCATGCGCAGTTCAAATAATGCCGTTCGCGGAACACACAATTCAGAATTTCTAGTTACAGTTCTGTGTTCGCGGAACCGTCGAACTCGGTTCAGGATCAGTTCAGAATCAGTTCTATCAGTTCTATAACTTTGGCAAGAATCGTAGTTCCAGACATGCGCAGTAATGTGTTTTGGTGGGTCCACTTAAATACTTGCCAACTTAGGGGTTTTCCCCCCAAATTTAGGGGGTAAATAAGTGGGATGGGTTTTTTTAGGGGTTTTATATTTTTAGGGGTATTTTTAGGGATTTCATGACTCTTCATATATTTTTTTGAATATATATTTTTCATATATTATGTGAAAGTATAGGCCCTGGGACAATCCAAACTATAATAGCTAATCATATTTATTTGTTGACCTAGCGACTTAACGACATCTAGTACAAATATATTACAACTACTCTGTGGTGACTGGTGGTTATTGTGCCTATGCTTACTGGAAATACATATGTACGTTGATTATTGTTTACTTGTTTAATTCGATTTTGTTGTTGTACTGCTGTGCCGACAAGCAATTTGTTAATGATGCCTAAAGAAACTAAAAATAAAAAAATGTACAGTCAGAAGTACACGTAGAGTTGGGAAACAGATCCAGATTTAAAAGGTAAAGAAATTTCATTGCATTTTTGTAATTTATATTTTTTCTTTTATTATATATTTTTTTAGGGGGATTTCTAAGTAATTGGGGCGATTTTGGGGGTTTTTGACTTAAGCTTTAGGGATAAATATTTTTGAGAGTTGGTAACACTGCCGATGACAGTAGATCGTACGCAGTTTGGTTCCGAAATCGTTCGCGGAAATAAAAATCACGAATCGGTTTATAACCGAGCATGCGCTCTACTACGATTCCAAATTAGTTCAGTACTAGTTCCGAATTAGTTCTGAATCCTTACCGCGAACAAAGCTATTATGTCAATGAATTTAATTTATGTTTTAGCTATGTCCATTTCTAGTAAAATTACATGAAATAAAGTTATATTTATGTCATGATTATTCGTGATTTTAGTCCTTGGAGCCGAATCACATACACCATTTGTACAAATCATTCTGATCCATTGGTTTCTCATTCTTACGTACTCATGTTATCTCCATTCTCTATTCTATTACGATCAAAACTATCATACACGAATACAGTTTTGCGTAAATTGTAGATATTTATTCTTTATTTACTTTCATATGTCGGTTTAAAAACAAATATCATGAATTACCTACGGCTCAAATTTCAACTTTCAACAGCACTTTCAAGTCTTGCAGCGTTGACATAAATATTATAGCTATGTTTAAGTATATATTTTGATTATATATTTATTTATTTATAATACTACATACCTACTTATTATCTATCACGAGTTTATGTAATCGATTTAGGGATTTATTCCATACCATACCATCAGCCAGTATCTCTCCACTTCTGGATATAGACTTCTCTCAAGACACACGACACGCCACCACACACGGTGGTATTTAGTTTCGGCTCTTCTTATCCAGCCACCACTGGCGACTTCAATATATTTATTATTTTATAGATATTTTCTTTCACTATACTTTTACCGCTTTAACCATGGGTTGACTACAATAATACAATAACAATAATTTTACAATAAACTTAAATAAATAAACTTACTCTTATAATAAATGTCTTATTATTACAGTGGCACATAGTCACAATATTCGTTTGCGATACGTCGCAGGTGCTTAATTTCCCTCCGCGGCTCAACCCGAGGCTGCCTAATGAAAAATTACAACCTTCCTTGATACGTAATAAGCGAACGGGTCGTGCAAAGATTTATTGGAGGCTGCCTCTGAAGCGATTGCCTTGAAAACAACGTATAACCTGCACTCGATAATTAAACTGAGAGCAGAAATAAATTGAAGTGCGGTTTGAAGAGTTATATACTGTCAGGTCTATTTATACAATATTTTCAACCGCCTTTGTCAAGATGACCTCATCTTGACTCAAATTACAGAATTAAAAAAAAAATATGTGTTAAGTTTAGAGAATATGAATTCATTTCAGATTTTTATCGACATACTCGTAGCTCAAAGAATTCGCAGTGGGTAGGCTATATCTCACGCAGGACCTATAACCGATGAGTTCTCTTACTGGGAAACGTAGAATTAAGTCTCTGCGATTCATACACTAATGTAGACCTAGCGCTACATCGACGTATTTTTAACGTTTCGAACTAATGATGACCTATCGACCATTTAATCCGTCGAATTTTCGTTGTCGACCTATGGATATCGACCATTTTCTGTATTATTTACTTATTTGGTACAACAACAAATTTAAAACACATTTTTATTATATATTAAACCCGCCTAAAACAGCCCACTGCAGGTTTTGTTTCAGTACAAAAATAGTTCTTTGCAGTCAAATGGAAATGGAGTCAATGGAATGGTCTACTTAGCCATTTAGCGAAATGTAAAAAATAAATCACTGGCATTGTGCCTAAAATATTGCAGCGTTATGTCAATTTTATTGTACCTACAATGAGTATTACAAATTATTATAAGAATAGTGTCACGCTTGCTGTTACATTACATTTTTACAGATGGGTAGTAGTGGTTATATGCGGGGAAGGAGGTCGTAACAAAAAGTCGTGTTGAAGCTTAGAGCAAATAGCACTGGGGATATTTCCCACCCCAATTACGTTTACAGCGGATATTAGGGTTGCTACTCATCAATATCTTTATTAAAGTACGTAGTTGAGTACCTTTTTAACCGTTTTAAATAAATTTTGCAGAAGAGCCGTCTGTAATGTGATAAACTATTTTTGTTTACTCCTTTTTTAAAGTCACTTTATTACTGTTATTGGGAATAGAGAAGTGTCAGGGACATTTCGAAGTCTATCAATTGCAGAGTTCATGACATCCGGTTTTTTAAAAAATCGTACTAAATCTCGACTAAGGATAATTTAGTTGAATCCATCGAAATTTGTAGACCAAATGCGATGATATGAAATTATGCATGAAAATAGTCAATAGTTCCAACTTAAATTTTTCAAATAATCCCGGAAAAATTTTAAAGCCCGTACAGCTCGCAAAGTTCGTACATCTCGCGAAACTGCAAATTTTACCTACACTTTTTTTTCTAACATGCCTACTGGCGCGTGCCGTATGCGTTTTAGAATTTAATTTAATCATATGTGTTGATATTTGAATGATAGACAACATTTTTCGCTGTCATGTAATTTAAAATTTGCGAATGACTGATAAAGATTCAGATTTGCACTTTAAGTGAACTATGCGAAAAGAAAATTATGATTCTTATCTGCTATATACTTAACCGCGTAAAGGTAACTCAATTGTAATAACAATTTCAAATGTCAACCCTTATTTTTATCTAATATTTGAAGAGATTGCGCTGTCACATTTAGGAAGAAATTGTACTTGTCCACAGGAATATTATCTATCACTACGAAAGTTTTCGTTGTCTATAAGCATAAGGTGATAGACGACCAATCCACCTCGATATATAGCTTATAATATACAACACATTCACACTTTCATTCCATAAACATGTTCATATATACCTACCCACCTATTTACATAGTATAACATCAGCCTGCGACTGGTGGTATAGTATGATAAGCGCTGCTCAATGCAGGCTTCTTCCAATATTCCAATGCTATCCAATCCTATGCTATAAACACACGATATTCTGTTATTCTCATGCAATCACAGCCGGTGACCTATATTTCCTATATTTCTATATTTTATATATTCCTACTTTCCGGTGACCTATATTTCCGGTGACCTATTTAATACATAAAAATCCTTACATACAATTTGTTTTTAAATTATGTAAATTATACTTTTCCTGTCATCTAGATATTACAAATAAACTCTGCATAGAAATGACAAAACTAATGAACTCAAACTTTATTTACAAGTTCAGTTTATAGTATGTGCCATTCAAACTAGATTTTATGATTACTGGAAAGCAAAAGTTATATGTTAGACATTTGGCAACTTTCTATTTTGGCACTGAATAACTTTGAGTTTTATACTAGGCCATAAATCCCGCAGTTAGTGGTTTTATAGTGAGGACAAACTACATCAACCCATTATGTGGGACTAAAACCTTGACGTTACCCCATTCGCTAAATTATAGTGCATCTATTAATTTTACTGGTTTTTCTTTTATTGTAGTCTTTCCTATACCAATAAATTTAATGTTTGTTTTTAAAACATAAAGATAATATTTAATGTTTTCTGCATTATCCGTGCGTTATGCATTAATATAAAAAAATATATATTTAAGGATTGCACATTATTAACCATTTGCCCGCTCACGGTTATAAAAGTTAATGCAAAATTACACTCATTAGTCCCATTTACAATGCAAATACCACAATTATTATAATAAAGAGTTTATACAAAAATAAATTTAATAACACAACTTTTAAAGTTGAAGAAACGCATAATGAGATAATGAGCATAATAAACGAGGCAAATTTTTGGATAAAGTTCCATTAGTAGGGATATATTTTATAGTTTTTACGCAAACCAAGCCAGGAGACAATTAGTCTGAATAAAATGCAATACTGCATTATGATAACTGCAGTTGCGGAACAGGGTCAATGGGTGCACTTCAATTCGGCGACGCAGTATTACAAGCGGAACGCCCGCAAGTTGGCACTTTGACAAATATTTCACGGCATTTGTGCTTCGTTGTCACCCCGGTCGGTGACACCAAAAATTTTTTGTTCGTTTTGTGTTTATAGTTAGAAAATTGGTTATGAGGATCGAGTTATTCAATAATTCCGACAGAATCGGAGCTGTTTGAGCAAATGGAGATTTAATATCACTTGAAGGCGCTATATGTCTTTTCACTATCCAAGGATATTTATGTAGTTTACTTTCTCTACGTTAAGATGAAAAGGCGAGTCCATTAACGTTCTTATTTATAGGGATTTCAAAAATACCTTTTCATACTACTATTTAGTTTACTCGCAGCAAAAAGGTTAGCGTTCAGCGTCAATAGGGCAAAACTATGTATACGTACAACATAACGTTGACACGCTGATGATGAATGATTTCAAGTTGACGCCGCAGTTTTGCGATGAGCCGACATTATCCGTAAATCAAACGAACACGTACCACATACTGATGAAAGAGAAATCATTATCGAAGTAACTTTCTTCATCATTGATTAAAACAAAAAATGGAAATGTTTTTCTTTGTTTCTATAAGAATTTGTTTTTCAAATTTTCAAAAAGTCCATTCCGCAAATGGCTAGAGGTTACGAGAGCGCGCCTTGTTTTGAACATAAAGGCGATGTAATCTCGGCAAGATGACGTTTCCATTTCGGGTTTAGAATGAAAGAAAATATTTTGAATTTTATTTGCAACGCGCTCTCGGCAAAGACGAGGGATTTAGATTATGCATGTCTGAGTGCTTGAAAGAGTTGTAAAGCTGACACGCCTACTGGAATAACGAAATTAGATTGTTACAATAACCTCATTGTCATTTAGTAAGAAAGAAGAAAAGAAAACCATTTATTTGAAAACTTATAAAACACCGTGCTACAGAAATTTTAACATTTGTATATAAATAAAAGATAGTGGGGTGTACAAAACGGTCTGGAATTCAGCATAAATGCTGCAACAATGAAGAGGGTCCCAATGCTGATTTACAGCTATAGCCGGGTTCTTGGGTTGACTCTGTGACAATCTGATGGGTGTAAAGTAGGCGGCTATAAAAGATTTAAAATAATATTAGACCAACATATCCTATGCATATTTAATTTACGTATAATGTACCATCTTACCTGTGATTAAATTATTTATTTCCTCTCTACCCAAATGTAGTCTGACAGAGATCGCCAATAGCGATGATAACACCGCCTTTTGTGCATTTCATGTGTTGCAATGTTTGTTATTATCTTGTTTTATTTTGGTGTGCAATCAATTGATTAAAAAAAAATGCATTACACAAATCGCGCCCATAAACATGGGAATACGAACAGCACGCATATCTTAACTTTATTCTAAGATTTTGCTAAAACAAACACATAAACCTCTCCGAAGAATATCTGAAAGAATATTTACCTCTTCATAAGGCGGAGAAATGGATCGTATCGAATGCCACGATACAGAGGCACCTAAAACATTATTGCTCGTCACGACTTTCGTGCTCTTAGCGATGTAAGACGGAATCCAGTACACAGCCGTCCATTTGTAATGAATAAGCAGTCGTGCTTAGCTTTAGCGTGAATTAAACACGTGCAGTCCAGTATTTTATATGTTAATTTATATAAAGAACCAATTACTTTCCACAAACTTTATATACAGTCTTATAATATGTGACGTTATCTAAGCATTGTCGGTATGGACTTACTGGCTTTGGTTAATATTTTCCAACTTAAAAAATCGTCGTATCAAAATTCTGTTTTATTAGAAACATGATCAAATATCTGATTTTTAAGCAATATAATAATGGAGATCACTATTTTTGATTTCTTAGTTCCAATAAAATGATAGTGTTTCAAAGATTGTATGTTGACCAAGGATGTGACGTCACGATGCATTGACATACAAACTATATAATATCTAATATATTTTCTCTAAAACACACGGGAAATAGTTGTATCTGTTTAGATTATAAGACCTTTTTAGAATTGTATATATGCATTGTGACGTCATTATCGCAAGTAGCGCGTTTGAAACTTTTAATAGCTCTATCTCGGTCATTTCCCGACGGATTTCAAAAATTTGTTCACCATAGGTTATATAGGTTATATTTAGCGTATATTTTTATTTTAATACGATGAATTCGTTAGTTCTGAACCTTGCCCATTGTGTTATCTTTTTTTTAAGATTACATCTGGGGGACTATAGTCGACTCTTTTCTCAGATATTTACATGTAGATTATTATCAGCCTTGTTTTCAAACAGTAATTCCCTGTATCCAGTTCTGTTTTCATGCATTTTATTTCATTATGGTTGTTTTATGCTAATGCTCTACATTGTTTATAGGTAACTACAAACCTAAATTCGCAACGATGATTTTGTATCAAAGGGAATTCATATTTCATGAAGCGTAATAAACTGTTTCTATAGCAGTTTATAATGTCTGTTCCACTTTCTGTATTCTAAAATTTGTCTCTCATTTTGTAAATTCTTCGAGCATCTTTCAATTGAAACTTTAAACTAAAGGCAATACAAGTTTAGATTCTTTGGTTCACTAAGTCCTTTGTGCTGTCACAAAGCAGGGCTTTTCAAGAGTATTAGAGAACTTTTGACGTTCTCTGATTGTTGTTAAAGTTGTTCCCCTCAGACAACTTTGGAAACGCTTTTAACAAATGTAGGCAATTAGGGAACAATCGTTCTCGATCGTATCTTAGATCTCCTGTTTGTCTTACTACAAATGACCGATTGGTTTGTATTTAAAATATAAATGAACTTTCTTTTTAAATAAACAACTGAATACATAGAGAAAATTGATACTATACTTTGTTCAAGTTAAGAGAAAAGTGATGTCATAAATTTTATTATCAGTCACGTGATTTCATCTATTAATCTGAATGTAAGTAGTATATATATTTGAATGCGAAGTAAGATGAAAACACTAAATAACAAACAAAAATTATTTTTATCGTATTATGGTCCGAAGTCTGTAAGAACATAGGTGCGAAAAGCAATAAACAAGAAAAGCGACAAAACATAGGTGCATAGGTCTGTAAGTAATTTAAAATAAATATTAGTTATCGAAGTAAACAATGCTAGCTCGTTAACATTTATTGTGTTGTGCAACGTGTGGTTAATTAATTTACGTACATTTTTATAAAAATTGTGCCAATATTCCTGTATGCGTTATGTAAAGTGTCGTTAACGCAGTTACGCAAGTAGCAATAATGTTTGAACATTTCAATGGCCGCCAATTAAAATTGCCAATACGTGGAACCACGTGGTTTTTCTCATGTTACTTTTAGTGTGACTTGATGTTCACATATACGCATTTCATGGATATATATTCTAGTTTCTGCAATTGTTTATACATATTTGATACATATTGATAATTTTATAAAAGAAAAGTTCGTAACAGTTTATATCAATTAACTCGAACTCGTGAATCTATGTTCTCAGGCATAGGGTTACATCTTCTCATTGTCTTGTCTTGTGCATGAGTGGCCTCAAAATGCCACGCTGGCCGAGCGGGTTGGGGAATCCACTCCTTTAGAGGTGATGTAGTTCCTCAGGCCTCCTATTAGTGACTTTTCTATCCCTTAGTCGCCTTTTACGCTACACGGCAAGAGATGGAGTGGTGTTATTCTAAAATCGACTGACACCATATAGTCCAAAGTAATTTTATTAATAAAATCAACTTTACTACTCAAATCAATGAACTAATTTTATTAAGAAAGTCAACTGTACTACTGAATATACTAGCTATACTTAATGCTGTGATTTCATACATGATCTAATCCAACATTTAGCAGGTGTAACAATTTAGCAGTAAATTAATGAACTAATTAACTGAACTAGTGTCCTCGTGTCAGATCATTTTGTGCATTCGCATTGCAATTTATTCAACTCTTTACGTTAGTAGAAAATATAGAATGAGAATATTATTTGTTTGTTCCTACATCCTAATAATGACTATTCTCATGATGACTATATTTATCAATTGTATCCTAATAATGACTGTTTATCAATTGTACCCTAATAATGACAATGTTTATCAATTGTATCCTAATAATGACTGTTTATCAATTGTATCCTAATAATGACAATGTTTATCAATTGTATCCTAATAATTACTGTTTATCAAGTGTTATGAGATGTTAGAGATAGATAGGTACCTACTACAAAATAGAGAATAGTCATTTAGAGATATTTAAGAACAGTTTTTATTTCTTTTTATCATATTTTTGTGAGTGATAACTTAACTATTAGTGACTATATAATAACGTGCCACATATGTATATGTATATCACCGGATCTACATAAAATTGAACAATCTTTATTTACTAAACATATAAACAAAATGCAAAAACATTTATGTTCTTTGAATTAGGTTAGGTTAGTTTATGAGTTTAAATCTTATAATCACCTCGAATAAATCTTGAAAATTAGAATCTTTTTTATGAAATATAGGGGTGCTCAAACTTGAACTGCTGGCGATCTACCTCAATATTGTTAGACTACGATCGATCGACTTTGAGAGGCTGCAAGTATGTGTGATGCAGGATTGTCGTCTAGGTAGGGTGTATCGTGGCATAGATATTAGTTTTCCGCACAATATGCATTTTTTTAGTCAAGGTAAGTCGGTCGATCGCGATCGACCGTTTGAGCACCCCTGCTCTATAGAGTTTCGTTTCTTTAAGTTTTCAAATATAAAAAAGAAAATGTCTACATTTAGGCGAGACTTTAAAAACTAAATAATTCACTAAATGTTAACAAATTATGTGTACTTTCCAGTAAGTATAAATGTTTATGTCTATACAAGAATAGCGCACAAGAATCGAACAAGAAATAAGAATCGATGCACTGTTCTATAACAACGCTTTCCAATGTGAAATCTAATGGTTTTTATCTGCATCTCCCATCTAAGTCATGCAAACAAAACTAATTACTGCAGGCGGTTAATACCGATCTTACTCGATATCGGCGAAAACAACGTGGGATAATTTTTTGAGATTTTTATTTGGTACTGTACTATTATAGCTTCTTCGAAGAGTTTCATTGCGGCTCTGAATAATGTGAAGCTCGTTACTTGTGTTTATTGTTGTGCATAAAATACCTACGTAACGCGACTTTCATAGTGTATTGTACAAATGTACATTAAATAATGAGTTAAATGAAATGTTATTTCTATGTTAAAGTTACATTTGCGGAATAGAAATACAACATTCATTTGTTTTTGACGCGTTTCGTGGTTAGATTAGCATTACGTAATTTTGAGTTAATTTGACATAAATAAATTTATAAAAACTAAAGAAATTTTAAGGTAAATTAAATGCGGTATATCGATTGATCATCAGGTCACTAAACTGTTAATGGAAATTATCGAATAAACAGCCAAAGCTAGTCAAAAATAATTATCTACCTACAGCTTTTTAACAATGGTTAAACAGGCGTCCAATTTAGTTTCGGCCAATCATTCAAACGTGAAAATCACGGCTTGAAAGGTTGGACGTCCATAGACCTTGTAAAATTGGCTAAGTAAAACCAATATACTGGCAAGTGGTAGAAGTAGAGTTGCTTAGTCAGCCAATGCTAATAAAAGTGTGCTTGAGGTGTCGATGAAGCGGAACTGTGAAAGTGTATAAGTACCTATATACACTTTTATGGTTCCGTAGGTGAACTATGGGTATATCTATCTATAGACACTACAGTCAATTCTCGGTTCCGTACATATGGACATCAAATACAATATTAGGGCCTTACCTATTGAAATTGCCATTTGTTCATGGTGGCTGCTTTGAACTTAGTTATCTTGCGTTTGGCTTGGAATTCCAAATTTAAATTTAAAGCTATGACATTCTTTTTCAAATTCATTTGTTTTTCCGTCAATTACCAAAAGAGTAGGTAAATAAATAAAAATATAATTTTAAAAATAAGTATATGATGATAATCTGTCATAATCTCTCCATCATGTTGGAAACACATGCACTGTTTGAAAAGTACTCCACTTTCGCAACGCTTTGTCCTGGTACGTTGTTCCAAGTGTTTGTTTTTATGTCGAAAGTGGGCCATGGCGCGATACACTGCTCGTGTTAAAGTTTAATGGTGGGAACTCTAGGACCGTATTAGTTTCATCGATAACACCGAAGGACCATTAGTGTGTCGATAGCTTAAGTTTTGCTTAGTGTGCTTACTATGCAGTATATAGTTGATCAAGTATGTCATGATTGTATTTGTACATAGACTGTACAACTTTCGCTTGTAATATTTCAGTTGTAAATGTTTATCACTATATTCGTATCGTACGGAAATCTTACGGATTTAAAGTCACTTTCCAATTTGTTTTAAGAATTTTCTTTTATAGTATTTATCTTCATGAAATTGCCGTTTAGGTATATTTATTATAGCTCAGGAAATTTTATAAATTCAGGTGATAAATACGCCCTTTTATGGATGTTCCTTTAGACTAATGGCAGACATTCGTTCCACCAATAGAAATCGCTTTAGTGATAAGGCCGCCGGTTGTACTTCTAATAACTTGTACTTTGTATTTCTCCGTATGTTTTTGGTGTACGATAAAGTACGATATAGTACGATATCTATCTAAATGACAATGTTATGAATAGTACCTTAAAGGAAATTTCTTAAATTCTCCAGTATTCGGTTCTATTTTCCTGGATATTTAGTGAATATTAATTTTAGTGAAATCTTTAAAATATAACATTTTTATTGCTTTATCTTACACATCAGAACATTTTTCTATTTAAACTGAACTATTGGACAACGAAATTTTAAGTTAAAATTAAAAAAAAATCATAGCCACAATAAAGTTACTACTTTGCTCAAATTAAGTCACAAATAGTTTCGACCACCTTCTGATTAAAATGTATGAATATTTGAATTATTTATTGAATTCTTATGAAAATGTGGGTTAATGTTAAGTAAGAAATAGCAGGTCCTATATATTATATAATTATAATTCAATTTATTATGTGGTAATATAATTCTCACAGGAAAGCTTGCCAACAAGCCGGCGCCAAGTTTTTGTTGTAGACTTGCTCTGACGCCCTGTTTCCATTAATGAAAGTATTGCGAAAATGAATGGACTATTTGCACACATTATTCTTAGGTGGAGTAGTGTCGAATATAACTGTTTTATTTTTACAGGTAAGCGTTTATTTGCAAACTTTGGAATTTCAAACGGGAGTTCTTTGGTGAGTGACAATAATTGTTTAGATTTTCATATAATTATATCTATAAAATGTTCGTTGCTCCTTCCAACTTGTTACAGATTGCTATAATCCACTTACTACCCACCTGACAATGATACCTTGAAATTGTTTTTTTTTATATAAATGAGATAGAAAAATTTAAATGTATAAAACGTAAAGCGTTGTAGTCCTAGAAATTCTTAGGACTTCATCCAGATTTTCTTGAAATTCTTGAATTTTCAGTCTAATGTTAAATTTTGCGTACCATTCCAATTTTTATTTTCAATACTATGCGAATCTATAGTTATAAATTCAACACAACTAAAATTCTGCGACTCGAATCGAACTCTATTCGGTTTTTATAGTTACTTTAATCTGGTCAGTCCGACACGCAACATAACGTGTTACCGTCAAATACGGCTACTTCAGAAGCTTAAAATTACACTAATCTAGAAATTGCTAAGTAATTTTCATGCCAGTATAGGTATTGTCTTTCGTTCCGTATAGATGTCTTAAGAAATACATTGTAAGTACCTTTCTTCCGACATTGGTCGCAAAATGTAGTTTAAAGGAAGGGTCCCAGACGCTTAAAAAATGGGGTACCGGAAAGCTTTTTCGTTTTTCTTAGTATTAAAATAAAAACAAAGTAATAGAAAATTTTGTATTTTATTGAGTTTCCATGATGATCTATTACACTTTTCCATCTATTAGAAAGGTTTCCGTGTCTTGAAATTCTGGAATTTAGAATTACATTTACAATCCCAGTTCTTTTTTAATTTTCCCCTTTTTTAACAGTTAAGTTTACATTTTTAAGGGATTTAAAAAAATCTTCCAGTGACCGAATTAAATGGTATTCGGAAGGTGGCAATGTCTGGTGAGTGGGAAGAATGTGACAGAATCTCTTAACTAAGCTCGAAAATTTACCTTTTTTTTTCAAATAGTACCCTTAGAGATGTGGACCATGTTAAAATGGACATATGAATAACTTTTTTCTTCAAAAAACAAGGATTTTTATAAAACCAGAATACTTATTCTTTTTGGTCGTAGATTGGTGGGAATTACAATATTCAATAAAGTACTAACTTTTCTATGAATTTGTTTTTATTTTAATACAAAGAAAAATCGAACAAACTCTGCGGTATCCCTAATATAGGTTATCCTAGATTGTCCGCCGGATTTAAAATTCGCGCCATTTGTTTATTTTGCGGTTAGCAACTCTGGTTTATTTACAGACGTCACATATGACAGTTGCAATTAGTCAACATGGAACGCTACACGAAAGAGCAACGCAGTATGAATTTTAGAACAGTGTGAAGTGGACCATCATTTTGGCGAAAAAATCATCTTTAGTAACGAGGCCCATTTTCACCTTGACGGATACCTACGTCAATAAGCACTATTATTGTATCTGGGGCTTGGAGAATCCTCATGGGATTCATGAAAAACAGACGCATGCCGCACCAAACTGTAACTCTTTGAGTTACAGTTTGGTGCGGCTTTTGGTTCGGCGGGATCATAGGGCCATTTTTTTAGGTGTCGGTATTTAGGTAGGTATAGACAGGTATTGGAACATACTACAGAAGATTTTTTGACACTAATTGGAAGATATGGACCTCGATCAACTGTGTGGTTCCAACAGGATGGTGCCACATGTCACACAGCCGGAGAAACAATGAGAAAATCCGGCGTTCGATCTGGGACAGCCTTTATTTTACAAATATTTTACAGATTTGGATTTTTTAGCACGTTACAAACTATTTTGGGAAAATTGAATCTATTATAAGTAGATAATAATCCTTTCTCTAATACAAGAATAGACATTTAATAAAGACAGCTGATACAATGGCTAAATTGCTGTTAAGTATAGACTATAGAGTGTCAGAAGCATGACTCAAAGACTAGATTCTATTACACAAAAGTGTGGTCACACAATTATTTCCGTCACTAGACTAGGCGAAGGTCGATTACATTACGTCAGCTTAATATGCGAGTATAGACTTTTGCCTCTATTACATCAAACAAAACACATCAAAAAGAGGTAATCATAATAAAGTCATAGATTAAACAATCAGATAATACTATCTAATAATTAGGTATGAAGTGTCATGAGTCAAGAAGAAGGATTATGACTTTTATTGTATAATCATTGAGAAATATGACAGTGTTAGTGGATTGTTTAAATTATTCAAACTTAAAGTCAGATAATTTTTGTTGATTGTGTGTACAAGAACAACAATTTCATTATCAACAACCATACTTGTATTGACAAGCGAATATCTTAAATGTGTAGCAATAAAGTTATTAATCATTTATATTATAACTAGCTTCTGCCCGCGGCTTCGCCCGCGTGGAATTCGGTTATCGCGGTAAATACCCTAAGTCCGTCCCTGGAAAGCACCCTATGTCGGTCCCTGGGTTTCGATCTATCTCCGTACCAAATTTTATCAAAATCGGTTCAGTGGTTTAGCTGTGAAAAGATAACAGACAGAGTTACTTTTTCGCATTTATAATATTAGTATCTTCGAGTTATAAACATTAAAAAATAAAAACCAGCCGAGTCAGTGTTAAGGGTGTATGTAAGCTATAGTTGCTTTACAATAGCTGTTAAAACGGGAGGGTTCTAGAAAAAAATAAGGTAAGATAATATTTTATTTTCCGGTCTTCGCTATATATAATAAAAATAATAATTCACATATTTTATCTTTATATGAATAAAATATTTTTAATAATATCTATTTATATGAATAACCTTTGTACAATAAACAAACTACAAATAATGTTGATAAATCACAGATTTGTTTCCTCGTGACGCAATGTTTATTTATTGAACTTTGGAAAGATTTAGTGCGAAAATAAAACTGTCGACGAGTTTTAGAAAATCCGTCGTCAAGTTCTCGGATTAGAGAAAATCGGGATAAGGATAACGCTGGTTATATAGATCAGTGTTTCCCTTTATTTACCTTTATTTACCTGCAGCACACTTCGATGATTGCGATGATGATTTTGATTTTGCGATGATTTCGATGATTTTGCGACACATTAGATTTCAGATTAAAAAATAACTAAAATATTTTATACAATATACAATATAATATATAATATACAATACAATATTTTATATATATACAATATATAAAAAGTATTTCACTCATTTAACCCATTCCGAGCCGGGGGGCGCGTGTCGCGCGGCGGTAAGCTTGTATTATTTTTTTAGTATAAATTTTTTGCCGACACTCCTGAGGACCTCTTATGTCATGATGACACATGTTAGGAAACACTGATATAGATAATTCTTCGTCTTAACCGAATTCTGTGTTAAAGAACTTAAAGACTAGGTACATACATTTCCAAACAAGAAACACCTAAGAAACGTTTGTTTGTTTAGGTCTTATTTTCAAAGATTCTCTGATATTGACCATGACTTCACTCGCATTGATCAGGATAAAAACATCTTATGTGTTAATCCCGCTAATAGCAATAGATATGATAACATCGTATTTGACTTTACTATCACAATAAAGTTTCATCATGGTTTATTCGGAATTTGTTTATAATATACGGAACGACTTATGTGGTTAACCGCTACATGGTATTTATGACCAATTTTATTAATATACCTATGACTAGCATAATATTAAAAGAAACGGTAGAGAACGTAGAGTTAATATAGAAATGGCTTAGAGATATTTATGCTATCTATCCACGTCAGTAAAACTGTGAAAAATGTTTAGAAAACGTCTTGAGTGGAGTTCATACCCCACCTATTTATACATTTTTCGTTGTTTAACAATGCAATCTATATTTAATTTTTATGAATCCGATACTTCATATACTGTGTAGTTTTCATATACCGGAACTCGAGACGCTTCGCTATAATAACAGGATTATGTCTAGAATATCATATAGTACATTTTCTGTTTCTTTATTCCACTGTGATCTTATTTCAGTTATTTGTTTTTTATCCACAAACGAGTAAATGGCGTGTGGTGCGATTATGTTTCGACGTAATTATGCGTGGCGTATTTTTTTCATAGCTCTCCGCATTTTGACACACTTTCTTTAATACGATAAAGCCAAAAAAATAAGTATCACTTTCTAAAATAAAATTAGCTAAAAGTGTACTAATTTCTTTTTGGAGAAAATATTTTAGTGGCGTGTTACACACTGCACGATGTTTATCTTCATTTTTTTCTGCAAAATTATTCAATTGTCTCACATGTTGTAAACGATTGCAGTATAGCGAATCGAGAGTTTGAAATACAAACTCTTTTGCAAAACTCATTATCAACATTAATCTCATTAATCAATGGTGGTGAGGTGGCGTGAACCGCAAACAAAACATTGCAGTACAAATCTGTTTATTCAGTTAGAGCAACTGCTTTATTGCCAAGCCAAGCCTTTATACTATTTATTTCCTTTATATTATTTTTCCTTAAAAAATATGTGACATTATCTGTGAAAGACCTTATTGTCGGTTTTAATTTCCCAGCTATTGAAACTTTAGCGCCTCAAAAAAAAAATTGTTTTATCCTAGATATCAGATGTTAGGTTAGAGCATGTTTCTATCTTGAAATATGTAACGATATTTTAACTTAGTAAATCTTAACCAAAGTTGGTAAGTTCATACCGACAATTGCTCAAATAACGTGACGTAAGTATTATAGTTGTTAAGGATAAATATTTATATTAAATAAATATCAATACGGCACAATAATGAAACATAATAAATAGATTTTTAACTCTTTTTCGTTAATTATTTCGTAGTCTGCCTTGTACCACATAATTCAATTAAAATTAAAGTACCTACATTTAAAATAATTTATATACTCGTGGGTACAAAGGATCCTTTCATTGTTCGGAAGGCTTTTACGGCAACCGCAGTATCTTAATACTAGTTGAGCCTAATGTAATACAAAGCTATATTTTACCGCGTAAAAGCATTTACGCAGGTGAACCCGCGTAAATTCCAACGGAGGCCTATTTACAAGGAGGGTACTTGGTGAATTGTTTACTAACAATATTATTTATTGTTTACATTTTACGACATATACTGGTTCTCAAGTGTCCAAACATTTTCCAAAGCTTGAAACCATGAGTACTGTTCATGATTCTGAGTAAACTCTGCCCTGCTAAGATGCACAATGCACAAGTAACATTTTTGACGAAAGCATAAATTATATATATTCTGAAATTAAAAATAAGCAGAGGTTCAATAAACATTTTTTATCGTCAAGGAATTAAACAGTCTAGTTAATTAACTAAAAACTGAAACTTTTTTCTAACTAAAAATTTCGTTGTTTCAAGATTCTTTCTGTGTAATGGAAATATGCTATTTATATAATCTTCGAGTACTTACCTAAAATATTTCACAATTTGTTTATTTTGTTGTAAATGTAGTACACGCTGTATTTACACATAGTGTATATGTTGCATGGCTACTATACATTTTCTTTTGTTTTTCTGTGTATGTGCCATTTGTAAAGCCTTTGAAATAAAATAAATATGATAAAGTAATAAAACAAATCATGTTACTTTTTAAAGATTTGATCAAAGAAACGAGAACTGTCAATAAAGTACCTTTTCTTAGCAAAATGTCACAAATTATTCTCATTACAAAGTGACAAATTATTGATAATTTTATTTTTGATACATAAAGTTATCAATTTTTTCTGATATTTTATTGAGTTTCATAAATGCCAAAAAGTAGTGACAATAGCCATGTTTTTAATATTTTGGTGTTTATTTTTTTCTACCATATTCCACCACACTAGCAGCCAATTTTTTTACTTATACCGAGTTATGTTATCTACTACATGTACAAAAAATAACTGACAAGGCCTCGTGCGACAGTGAGTGACGGTGAATTTAAGAGGCTTCACAAAAACGAATACAGCCTACTGTCGCTTTTTCAAATATAAATGTGACAAATATAGAGTATAATAAATAATTGTTTCTTACCTTTCTTACATGTTTTTATGGTTTAAGTACTAAATGTTTAAAGTTACCTCTAGTAAAGTGGTAATGTTATCCTAATGAAGAGTTTACCAGCGGCTGTCCATTCGGCTTTTGAATGCTGTCTACGAGGACTCGTATATGCTCATATCTAGCTCATGTACCTATCAAGTGATTGCATTAAAGCTAAAAAGGGCGTTAGTCATCGATTCAGGTTTACGTACGAACAGAAGTTACGTACTACAACCTAATAATTATTTTACAATCATTTTCACTTAGTTTACAATCATAATTTATTACAAATTTAGTATCATTTGGCAATTATTAAAGAATGGAGAAGTCATTAAATGAACAGCAAAACATACTGAATGGAACAGAAAATCGATGGTAGCAAATTTAAAGGTGGGTTAGGTTTTGATTGTGAAAATTAATAAATGGGAGTCCCTCGACTTGATAATGAAAAAATTAAAAATAGGTTGTTTTGTTTTGTTGTTGATTTGATGCTCATCTCGGTATTTTTTGCTGTTCATTTAAATACAACCCATTAAAATGTTGTAATCGTTGGAAAATGTTGTAATCGTTGGAAAATGCTGTAATCGCTAAAAATAATGATCAGTTATCAATCTAACAACTACACTTTGCTAATTGTTATAGGTATTAACAATGCAAATTCTATTGGAGAATGGATCATTGCTTTGCTTACAAACGATAATTGCTGTAGAAAGTTTCTACAAATTCAAACGACATAATAATTTTTTTTATGTGTTTTTGCGATCACTTCGGTCATAATTTTTGTGGTCGAACACGATTACAAACAAAATCATGTTGTGTTTTCTTCTTTTACTTTTGTTCGAGCGAAAGTATAATTTACTATGTTATTAGAAAGTACGCTTTATGAATTATTATAGAACAACGATTATTCTTTAGTTATCTATCTGTCTAAATAACTACTCGTACAAGTAACTATTATTAAATGTCACCGTTATTATAAACTAATACGAAAAGGTTTTTATTTTCATATATGGCAATGGTGCGATGATAACATTCTGCCGATATCAAGTTTTTTCGTAATAAACGAATTCAAAGTCTAAAACGTGTCAATGTCCCAGTTCCATCGAAGTAAGTCAGGAGTCGCTCAGTGAAGTTATAGTAGCTTTACTGAAGACAGAAGAAGACTCGTTGGAAGCCCACGAAAAACGCAGTCCTATGTTTTTATTTGATTATCGCAAACATTACACACAAAAACACTTAAAGTTTAATAAACTATCACCATTAAACGCACATACACATTTTTTATAATAATCACACAAAAACTCAACTTCATTCTCGAGTTTCCGCCGAAAAGTCTGTCACTTTGTCACTGGTTTGTCACTTTCTTTTTGTAAAAAAATAGTTACATGCAACATATGTTAAGTTATATGCTAATAGATATTTGAAGTTTTATTAGTAAACACATCTTCAAAATGCATATTTTGTTCACTAGTCCAGGATACATGTATCTTTGTGTGTTATATTGTATTACCATTCCATTTGATCAGTTTTATCTCTACAGTTTCTGTCCATTATTCAAAGAGGGGTTCTTAAATAGTATATTTTAGTAAATTTACAAAGAAATGTGTTAAGGTCAAATAAAGCTTATAACCATACTATATCATCAGCCCGTGCCTCTCCACTGCTGGATATAGGCCTCTCCCAAGGACCGCGACCACACACTGTCTTCAGCTCTTCTTATCCAGCCACTACCGGCGACTTTCTTCAAGTCGTCACTCCACGTGGCCGCAGGGCGTCCCACACTACGTTTCCCGGTACGTGGTCTCTTATAAACCTTATAAATAGGTATAAAAACATAATAGTACTCGTATGTCTATGCGTAGATTAATCCTAAAGAATCATTATAATGATTGTATACAAGTAACATTGATTTTGTTATCAATGTTGACTAATATTGTTTATTCTACCTAATCGTTATTTGTACAGTTGCATTCAAATTGCTGATAAAAATTACGTCGGAACTAATGTAATATTGATAAAAGCTAAAATTATAGTGTTTATCGATGATTCATTTTTACACATTCAAGTTTTATTTATCAAATACCAGGTGTAAAGAATCCATCGGACCCCAATAATGAGATTACATAAATGATAATACATAACATTCATTCATTATTATTAAATGTATAATATCTCAACATTTTTTCTATATTATCTCAGTAAGCACCGAGAGAGAATTTAGTTCAAATATTTATCGAAAACTTAAATATACAAATTCTTTGTTCGAAATCAGTTCTCTGAAAGACCGGTTTCAGATTTCAACTGAATGCTTTTCTTCTGTCTTCCGTCTGATATTCACCGAAGCGTCAAAGCTTTTGCGTGAACAAAGCAAAGAAACGTTTTGAGCAGAATAAATTATAACCATTTCTATAAAATATTTACAATATCAGAACAATATTTACAATTTATTTCTTTTGGTCTCGATACCTATGGGGGTTCTAATGTGCAGAATATTTTTAAATACAGAGCGAAGCGCATAATCTACATTTTTTTTTCAAAATTTCAAAATAAAATATAGCCTATATTAGACACGGATAATGTACCTTCGTAACTGTGAAAGAATTTTTGAAATCTGTTCCGTAGTTCTAGAGATTACCCCCAACATATTTACAAACACACAATTTTACCTCTTTATTATATTAGTATAGATATAGATTATTGTGTTCAACCATGAAAACAAAAGTTTAAAATCTTATTATAAATGTTCAATATTAAACTATAAATAAAATCTTAGAAGAGAGATTCGGTTCTGCGTGGCTTGCGTTCGTCCTTAGGTATGTGACAGATCGGATAGATGATCTTCAATAGGTTGACGAGTTGCTACCGTTACTTATTCACCTTTCTTACAATACTATACTATTTACTATACTATTATACTACTATATATTATACTATTTCATATTGTACGTTTCATTTTGGTCCTACATTCTACACGGTGTCCTAATTTTATTAGATACCAAACCAGTAACATTGCAATTTTGTGTAAATACAGGCCAATCTTAATCTTAATCAAACTTTGACGTAATTTTTGAGTAATCTAACCAAATCTTGAGATGTTTCTCTCCATTCTTCTGCGTTCTCGGAAAGAAGTTTTGACCCTTATTAATATGTATGAGACGCGAGCAAGATTGTGTAGAAATTCGGCCGACTACCGCGATTTGTTAGCAATAACACGGCTGACCCCTGTCAACAAATGGACTGCTCTGAAGAAAAGTAGGCGCTGAGCTCATTTTTTCCAGACATCACATTCAGACCCTACACAAATCTTGACACCCTCATACGTCTCGGGGGGTGTGGTTGGTTGCTAAGGCGCACATTTCATTAATATTTATGAATAAAAGGTAAAAGACAATGGGATTATTTATAGGAATTTCAGTATGGGAATCCCTGCTCGGTCAGGAGATAATGGAGGTCGTGTGGTTTTTGTACCAGTAGCAATGAAATTGTTACCAACTGCATTGTTCATTCATGTTAATTAATAAAATTGATTTCAAATTCTATAAATTCCAATACGAATACTTATTTGAAATTCCTCATTAAGCACATTTGGTAAAACCAACATTAAACTATTTCAAAACCGCAATTAAAGTAATAAAACATATTATTATATAATATATTTTTTAATAACGCCGCACTCAGTGTCGCTTCTAGGATTCTCTGTGACGTGGGTTCAGAGACACATACAACGACGAACATATCACCTAGACTCGAATAAACATTGGCCTTTAAAAAATGTGTCAGACCGGGAATGGAATCCAGAACCTTTTACACGGCAGGAACAGGTTAATCAGCCGTCAATCTATGTAAAATTATGTATGTATGTATTTAAAAATATTTATGTAATTTGTAATGTTGAATTAAAATTAAAGAAGAAATAATAATAAAAAAAAAAATTATATGATAATAATTATTAGGAAAAACTGTCAATAAAATCATTACTATTAAATATTACGAGAACTTACGTTACTGTTTACTGTTCTTAAGTCTGCGTAAAGGCGTTTGTAAGAGAGCGATATCGTATATCAAGGGTACGGAGGATGTAAACATTGCACGTTATTGAGATGGCAAAGGCCCGCGTGTACCAGATGAAAGTGTTCTCCTACAAATGTATTAATTATTACTGAGTTTTACTAAATTCCCGAAGATCAATTTGAGAAAGAACTAGAAAAAGTAAAAAGTATTGACTGTAATCTGTTTCTATGCGATTTCACACAGACTTTTTTTTAAATTCATCGATATCAACCTGTAACATCCCACTGCAGGACAGGGGACTCACTTAGTAAATTACTTGGAAGTCTCAGGCCCAGTACGAATTGTTGGGATATACATGTTCCAGATGTTTTTTAATTCTCGACTATACGGGTTGCCTCACAATGTTTTCTTTCACTGCCGTCAAATAATAATTTAAAAAATCCCTACTTAAGTAGAAAGTTGGTACAGGCTAAGGGTTTAAACTAATGACTTCACGAATGAGACTCGAGATGTCTCTAGATTATCATGACCAATGTTGAAATCATCGGCACTAATGAACATATATTTTTTCTACAATTAATTAGAAGTGCTAGTTCCTTCAATTAACAAAGTACAAGATTACGTAACAGTTTTCAATTTCCAATTTGTTTGATTTCTTTCAATAAAATCTTTCATTGTGTCACCTTTATCATATCATATCATACCACTAGTTAAAACATAGCAGTAATTAAACCAGTAATTTAAAAACATTCAGGAATGTTATAATTGCAGTAGACCACTCGTGAGAGTAAAGTGACTATACTTTAAATTGACGTTATTTGAGCAAATTGACTATAATGTCGGAATAGACTTATTAATTTTGATTAAGATTTTCTAATATAAAATATCGTTGCTTCAAGATTTTCTTTAAATAAAAACACGCTCTAAAACAATAAAATGTTATGTTATTTTGTAACACTTCATAGATCTCAATATCTGGGTAACTAGAACCAATAATAAGGTCAGATAATGTCACGAATTTATTTCTAAACTAATCAATTACTAATTATTATAATATTTTGCTATAAAGCAAGGAATTTAAAAAGTATAAGTGCATAGAGACTTAGCGGCTATAGGGGCTTAAGTTCGGCAAACTTTTCAATCGGGCCACTTTACAGCCAAGACCAACTTTATCCTTTGAGACTTTGTATGTTCCTATTTTGGTAACCAAATTGGTCGAATAGCATGTGGGAGTACTAAAGCTTTGACCTGAGAACTTCGAGCTTATTTTTTTTTATTATTCTTATTATTATTTATTGAAAGTAACTGTTAGTAAAGTAATTAGTTAAATAAATATATAGACATAACTATCGAGGTGAAAATACATAGGTGATACTGACAAATGATGATTACCATGAGAAGTAAACTTGAAAAGGAATAAATCGAAATGTAAGGATGATTGCATGCAAATAATAATGACACAATTATTATTGTATGTTTCCTTGAAAATTAAATACATTGAAAGCGCGCTGAAGTTAAATTGCCCAATGAATCCAAATATTTTTAGATATTTTTACAATATGTGACAAATTCGTTACACCTAACGACGTTTTCTGTGAAATGTTTTCACCGGCCTTCTCTACATTTCCAGAACAATTTGTGTTTTACATTTATACAACTTTGAATAAAATTGTGGCCTCGTAATCTCGAAGGTTTCAATTACCGAAAAGAGGGTAACATTAATAAGCAGTAATGGCGGTTCCATATGAATATTGCTGCTAATAAAATATTCAGAGAGTTAGCTGAACTTCGATCTATCTCCCGGAGAAATCCTCAGAGGCTATAATTTGGGAGGAAATAATGAAATGGTATAACTTTCCTGAACATGTTTTATTCAGCGCTGTTACTCCTGTCCTACTTGTGGAATACATTTGTGCTTGTAAATATACAAATGGTATTAGACAACTTATTTCCGGAGGTACAAGATTTAACGATATTGATTAATAGTGAGTGACATCACCATCTTCGTCGTTTACTTGTATCAAGTAAAGGCAACCAAAGCGGGATTGGTTCCTTCTCCAGTAGTGTTTTTGAGAAGCTTATTCTCTATCTCAGCACATTATTATAACATTCAATGCTCGTATGTATACTATTTCACTATGGTAAGAGGTCACTATTAACCCTTTCTTGAGTTCTTTACTCACTCGACGGCACTTGCCCTAACGGGATCCTCGGTGTTCAAATGTTTGATTTGATTAATAGGACCTTCAGAAGATTACTACGTTGAGGTGTGAACTTACGTGCTACATCACGTAAACAATTATACCGACTCCGTTATAAATAATTCGACCTTTAACTTTATTTTTTGTTCGCATTCTTCGGAGAGGTCATTTTGTTGGAAAGCAAAAGCCATTGTTTATTTTTCTCCGTGAAACATTAGTCTTTTGTTTCAAATAACCTTCTAGCGGGCTTTCCTCTATTCATTAACTTTCCGAGAGGAGTGGAAATCCATGTGTCTTTGCTACACTTTCATGTGTAGAATGAGTAAATATATGAGTAAGTGAGTTAATTCTTTTTTCCTTAAAGAGATTCTTTATCCCGATTCCTTTAATTCGATTCGTGAATGTTTGAGATAATTTAAAATTATTAAACAACTGATTTAAGGTTCAAATGTTCAATTTAAGGATCGAAATTCGTAATTTTTAATATTAAACTATGAGATACCATGGGATGTTGAAGTGCATGTGTAGTGGCAAGCCTTGGCAGATACTTAAAAACCAGCAGTAGAGAGACTTAGTCTTATGGTATAGAATGTAATTGCTTTTCCAGACTGCTGATTAAAATGTAATTAATATTAGTGGAATTTTCTAGTTTGTTTTCTATATTATAATAACTTACCTATAAAATAATAATTTAATTTTATAGTCACTGAATAATGTAGATCAATAAATTATTTCCACTTGGTTGTGTTCAAAGGAAGGATAATTTTTTATAAGTATGGAACAATAAACACTGAGACAAATAAATTTGATAAATAATGTAACGTCCCTCAGGTATTTCTCATAATAGGTATACGCTGGGGATACGTTACATCACAGCGTGGGTAGCAAATTATTTTTTTATTTTATCGAGTCAAACTTCTTTAGAAGTTTCATTATCTTAAAAGCCTTTTTATATTACTTGATGGGAGTAGCATATAACAATGTACAGTCCTGTTATCACACCTATTTTCCTGGCACCAACACTGCTATCAGTGGTACTCTGTACTCATTTGTGTGTGTGAGACTTTTCGTGCAATCATTTTCCTGTGTTAATTCAGTACGAGCGCACGTATATATTTCTATAGACATTTAATTCGGGAGTGCTAGAATATATTTTTAAACTTTGTAGACGCTGAATATAGTGACAGTATCAATAAAACAGCCATGCGGACATTAAAAACTTTGTGATTTGAAAACTGTTGTGAATATGCATTCAGCGGGTAATTCAAGAAGACAATCTCTGAATTCGTTTGTTGATAAAATTATACTAAAAAGAAGAGGTTCAAGAGATTCGCCGCTATATTCACCTCAGTCGGATGAGGTAATAAATAAATTTTTATTTATGTGTTGTACGCTTTAATATTTCAGATATTTGTAAATATGTATTTACGCATATGTATATATGCCCTTGATATTGCTTCAATCTTATCAATGGGTGATACAGATTTTGGTGACCATGTAACTTTATCTGAAACATGTCATCGCAATATGCAAACTACTTTTACCGGTAGATGACTGTCAATACACATTTTATTCCAATTTGATTATTTGTTAT
Source organism: Sesia apiformis (assembly GCA_914767545.1). Classification (NCBI taxonomy): domain Eukaryota; kingdom Metazoa; phylum Arthropoda; class Insecta; order Lepidoptera; family Sesiidae; genus Sesia; species Sesia apiformis. The sequence goes on along the minus strand of OU611963.1, from coordinate 10,317,144 downwards.
TTATGTTTTTATTAATTCAGAACGAATAGTTCCGACCACAACGTGATACCTTTTTAAAATGTAGGTATTTCTAGTAGACGTTATTCTATCTAGCAGTTCGCACGTACCTATCGATTGTTTGATACTAGAACTAGGGTTGTCGTGTATTTTTTTTAATTGCTTCCATTTTATATTATAATTTTATATTCCATTATTACAGTGCCAAGAAGTTCCAAATTGAGTTCCAAATCATACTGTTTGCTGTCATTACTTCTCCATTTTGCAATTTAACTGCAACTGCAGTATAGTCGTCGATATAATTGAAAGGTGTCAACCCTACTTGCCGGATATATCGTCCCTGCGCGAACTGGTTACTGTTCCGCACGGCTTATCGCATTCCCAATACATTTTAAAACTGTCGTAAATTGCGTTAAAAGGCAACTTGGGTGTTCAATGTTGGAAAAATTTTGGAACACTAGTAGATATTTTATAGGTAACATTTGTCCGTGTTATATGTATGTAATTACTGTACAACACTGATAGCTTTTAACTACAATGCGCTTTCTATTGCCTAAGATCGTATTTGAAAATTATGTATTTCAGGTATACTATTGCAACAATGCAATGAAATACAAACAGCCCTTTCAGTATACACAGCTGACATGGGCCTCCTCATACACATTGCCTTGTGTATGAGAGATGTACTCGTATGGTCTTAAAACCCCACGCGCGCTGGCCAAGCTGGTTGGCGACACTCAGAGGTGGCGTAGTTCCTCAGGGCTTGTAGTAGCCGCTTTGCTATTCCTTACTCGCCTCTTACGCGACATCCACGGTTCAGGCATCCTATCGCGGTTCAGGCATCGCGTAAAAATAATAATGGAATTTAGTTTAATAAATAACCTGCGTTAATTCCTCACTTATTATTCTTATTAACCCGTATATTATATTGCATTATACTATGTTAATTATTATTACTACTGCTGCCATACAAATAGTACCTAATATTAATGCTGATGTGAAAATTTTATTATATAGCATGTCTAGGCATGTATACATAAAAAGCCTATGTAGGTACTTTATTTTTGTGAGCTACATATAAGTTATTAAAAGCGTGGTGTTTCACAATAGACGTATATTTTGACATAAATTGACGTCATAAATTTTCAGGAAAAAACGGCGTGTGGTTAGTATGGTGGTAATTTATTCTAAATATACTGACAATGAATAATGCGGGAAATATTTGTATTTTGTTTTTCAAAACAAACTTCCGTTATTTTATTTTACTTTAAAATACCAATTTTTGAAACCGGGTAAATGGTAACTTCGCTGCTCATATATTGAGCCTTTGAAATTAAACTGAACTAACAATTTGAAAGATTGTAATCGTTTAACTCATAATATAGTATCTTATATTCTTATACCTACCAGGTTACACAGAACAAGTGAACTACAAGTGCGATCGATAAAAGCTGACTCAAAAGTCGGGTTCATCGCCATTGCGATACGGTTGATGTGTTACAAGGTCACCCGACCTTCGCGCTTCACTCCGCAATAATGGAGCAGAGTTTCTAATCCTTCACACACCTGTCACATTAGCTGCATTGATTTATGTAATGGTTTTCATCTTAAACCTCTGTGACATTATGTGATACTTTTACCTCGTTCTCGTCACAAGACCACTAGTAACTACGTAGGAAACACAAATTCCGTGTCGTCTGAAAATTAGGATTTTTTACCAATTTTCATGTCATATTCGGATTATCCCGATTATTCATTATTTTCTTAAAAAATATAAAATCCAGATTATCTAGTTGGCCATGTCCCTAGGAGTTACCTGACATCATAATACAAAGTATCCGGCGGCAATAACCCGACACCCTGGCTTGTCAGAGCGGCTACCACAAACCAGTCTAAATAACTCCAAAAAAGAGTGAACTAGTCAACTCGCATTTGTCAGCAAACCACACGACGGTCTCCAGTCCCCGACGGCCCTACTATTCCAAGCCATAGCTGCAGCTACGGTCACGGTAGCTGCAGTGCACGGGGGTGCCAAGAATCCTCGGGTTCTGTTAAGCTGCCAAAACCGACGACTACACTTCGCTACGTACACATCAAAGCTGTCAAGCGCGTCCTGGATCTCATGGAACTGAGACGGAAGAGCTTCGCTTACTGCATCGCCAGATCGACAACTCTAAAAAAGTCCGAATGCTGGATACGCTGTGACCTTTGTCGTTTCAATACAAAACGAATTGAAACAACGATACAGAGCAATAAAAGCTCTAGAGTCTTTGCTCAGCCTCTTCACGCGTTCACTTCGCAAACATTTCAGTTTAGTTTGATCCCCACATGTAATGCATTTCATTAAGAGTGTATAATATCTCTATTTTCTAGCTGTTTCAATAATATTATATCGATGATATCATCTTGTGTCCACAAGGTACTGTAATTTGATTCTGACTTCTATTCAAATATTACAGTATACGTATAATAAACCTTGAACATAACCATAGCACCTGTTGTGTCATGTAGACATGACCCTAATCTCTGGAGACCTAAAAGTATACGTGAAGTTTAGAAATGACGCAAGCAATCGTTTCCAACCCGTGACATCGCCTAATTTATTAAAGTAGTTTGCAAGGGCGCGCTTTGTTCTATGAGAATATGAATTAATCCGAAGGAAAAATTAGTAAACCGTTATTTTTTTTCTAGACTTTATAGCTTAAAATCACCATAATTGGAAATATCGTATAGAGCATAAGAAGCATCCTGTGCAAATATATTTACATAAACGTCTATAATGTTTTTAACACCTATCGTTTGTTCTTAACATAGCAAGGAAATATAGTTAGACAATTTTTTAACACAGTATCTTCAGTAGATCAACCTACCCTTTCATACAGATTCATGTAGATTGTAATGCCGTAAGACGTCTACATTTTTCTCTGTCAGTTCCATTCTAGGCGAGTTTCTATTCACATTTTACAATTTAGTGGCAATTACACGCCCGTGAAGCGTCCTCGTAAAGACGTTGAAGAAAAAGCGTTACTTACTGCGCGTGCAATTGACGCTTTTGCCTACATTTTTCTTCTTTTGACTTGACTTGAATAGTTACATCACTATATAGTGCATAAAACAGTGGAGCTGTTCCAGTATATACCTATGAATTACATCAATTACAGTAATAAATAAAATTATTGTTAGCAAATGAATTCTTTCACTAGCTATTCGATATGTATATCGCTGTGAAGGATCATAATATTTATAACTGTTATTTATTGCTTTTGGAATTATATTGCTTTTATTAGCTTCGTTAACATTTTTCACATCATTGTTTCATTACTTTGTTTATATGAATTTGTATTTTACGGGTTTAATTATAAAAATATAATTGTAAATAAATTTTACTACAAACGATTCAGTTTCGAAATCTCACGGTTCCTAAACGTCATTTGTACTGACCTTTGTGTAATTCCATTGTCATTTTGAAATTCCTAAATTGAGTTTTGTGCGGTCTATTTTCTTCAACAGTAACATATGGGCCATATGTTTAAAAGGTGTTTGATGTTTGTGTTCGGTTGCTATAACGACAGTTGTGCGTGCGCAGGTGTTCCGTAACAGCTGGCGTTTGCCCGCCAAAATGAAGATTTAAATGTATACTGACTGACTTCTTAGGTGGCCCCTAGAACTACAACAAAATTATACAATAATATAATTGCACAATGTTATTGAATCGCTCCGGGCGCCCAGAATAGTTACAATAATAAAAACGGTCTCATTAATGTTAGTAGATATCCATTACAGGAAAATAGTTATTAGTAGTTAATTAAACTTTTTTCTGACGTACACAAAATAAAACATAATTGTTTCCCTTTTAATTCACTGTTATTTTTATTTATAGGATTTATTTGAACTTCACTGCACTTTTTGTACATGTCACTTGACATGTACAAAAAGTGGACTTCTAGACGGCATTCTCTACCAGTCAGCTATTAGATCAAACAGAAAACAGAACGCGGCTGCAGTTTTAGTTTAAATACATAAATATAATATATATATGCATACATGAATAAAAATATAATAAAATAGTAATATACTATTATAATGAATAATATATAATACGTAACAGCAGAAATGTTTAATTAAGAAGGCAGCGAAAACCAAACAGAATATAGATAAAGAAATAGTGATCCCGCAAGACTCTTTTAAAATGGTTTCTTTATTTTTAATATTCGGTGCAGTCCCCATTCGTAACCGGCTTACTTTTATTTAAATAATTATAATTATTGTTAAAAAGTTATGGTAAGCTACTTTTTTTTATTTAATTAAAAAAACCTTATTGCTCTTAATCGTACAAAAGGCGAGCTTAATGCCTTGAAGCAGAATCTATCAGCCATTTTGTTAAATCTATATAGCTTTTTTAATGTCGTAAAATTTATCACACATAATATATTTATATTATTATGTACTTACATTTTAAATATTGTCATAAATGCTCTAGAATTTCAAAATCATGACATCTTTTTTTACAGTAGAATTGTCATCTCTTAATATAATAAAACTTGAAGTAGCTTCTAGAAAATAACCTCCCGCCTTCAGTCTGTGGTGTCGGCCGGCTATAGAATAGCGCCACTCCATCTCCTCCCGTGGGTGGCGTAAGGCGACTAAGGGATAACAAAGCGGCTGCCGCAAGCCCTAAGGATCTACACCACCTCTAAAAGAGTGAACTCGCCAATCCGCTTGGCCAGCGTGGCCTTACGTGCCTTACATCCCTCATGCACGAGTCAATGGGCATGAGGAAGCCCATGTCCAGCAGGGGATACGACAAGGACTGGTTGCATTGCATTGCATTGCTGCAGTCACAATAGAAGGCGATACATCCATAAATAATTCATAGACAAGAAAAATAACGACAAATAAACATCGCGTGCGTCCCGTCCCTTTCAACTGCTTAATATCGACGTAAAAACAAAGACAACACAGTTATGTTCGTGTCGATAATAATGATAATGACTGGTGCACACACTTTTATTAGTTTTTATCTACATCTTACTTCTTTTAAGAGCGCTTATTGTTTTTTATAGTTTGGATTCTGTTTTCCAAGTTCTTATCTCTATTACAATAGTTTGATTATATTTATTTCTAAAAGTTTAATTATTATAAGTTATAGGATAATATTGAAACAATTATCTAATCATAAATTTTATTCAAATCAATGTTTACGTAATGTTATAAAAAACTTCTATTAGATCCACTAGGATTTTACTTATTTTGTTACCGCAATACACTATTTCAGCAGAATAATCTTCGCGTGAGGTTAAGGTTACTTTCCTCACCGCTCTTGAGCCTTACTAACGACTAAACTCTTATTACTATTCGAGGTGTATTCTGTATAACGTCAGAAACACCCAATTCTGTTTCAAATGTTGAAGCTATGAGTAAGAATATTGTGTAAACTTCTGCAATGTCACTATTATCACTTTCGTTTTTTGCGTGTGCCCATTGAATCTGACTCACTTCTTAGAAATGATGACAAGTCATCACGGACTCCGGTTAATCAAATATTGACAGTCCGGTATATTTTAGGCTTAGTACTATAACAATACTCTTTCGAGTATTGTCCCTTTCCGAACTTCTTGCTACTAAATCCTAACAATTGGCCGCTAATGAAAAACCTAAAATCAAATTTGCTGAAAACTCTTCGATTTGATTGTTTTTTGATCATTCTGTTGTCTACTTTTCGATCTGTAAAGACGTGTCTATTACACTCCTCTATTTGTATGTTTGTGAATATCTCGTAAAACGCTTCTAATTGCGCATGTTACTGTAATTCTGCTGCTGTATAACAATACATTTGGAAAAAAACACCTTATCGGTACTTTTTAATGGTCCGTTTTTACATATACAGTTTGATTTTATAAAATTAATTTTTTTAAGTGCCCTTCATGTGCTGCAGTGTTTTTTTTTATTATTTTAATACTTTTACTGGTAAATAAATTGCTGGAGTGAAGACTAGGTCTCATTTATTTCCTAAGAACCCCTCTAGCGTCTGAGCAAACGTCGCAGTACCCGATGAGTGAAGGAAAGAAAGCAAAGTTTGAGAACCGTATTTACATTACTTGAATTGTTATAAATATTCTTTAGGGCTGTATGTAGTCCGGCATACTATCTGTTGACAACTCTATCGTAAAGTTTAAATATTTATTTTGCCCATTAATATTAAAAAGTAAGGGTTATGAATAGCAGAAAAATCGGAAGAAATATATAACATTATTTAATAATAGTTCCCATCTAAAGAAGTGTAGGTGAAATCAAATTATGAAAGATACAAATCATTAACATAACTAAACTAACATTTGAAGAATGTACGAGCATCAATCAATATAACGATTGTGGTGCTACTCGTCTAACGATTTTGTCAAGGTGTACTACTATTGTTTTACCACAGTAATCGATTCCCATGAAATATTGATTGTATCAATGAGTAGGTACTTTGAATGAGCGTCCACATATTCTTGCTACACTATTGTAAGGAAATAAATGTGTGAAAGTCTTCAGTTAAAGATGACATGTGCTGTATATCTATTAACGTTGCCCTAGTCTTAATTACTCATTAGAGAATGTCTGCATGCATACGCTGAGTGTTTTGAAAACAATGAGAAGCATAAGAATTGTTCGTGTTTGTGCATGAATCTTAATTAACGTTAAGAAACTCTTTGAAACTATTTTGCACGAAGGAGCGGGGGAGATGGGAGATGGGTTTCGCTTTAAAAAACAAAATAAATTTATATTTTATTTCGTAACATTCGTAAAGTCAACACGGATGCGATATCTTATACGGCGCCGGAGGAGTACCGGTGAAATTTTAAACAAAAGAAAACAATTAAAGGTCAAAGGTGATAGATTAATTCAGTAGCCTATAAAATGGATCATCATCATGAAATTGCCTACGATTGCTATTGGTTCTACACCGCCTTTGGAATAGCACCATCCCATCACTTCCTGTGGGTGTCGTAAAAGGCAACTAAGGTTACCGGTTACCATAAGCCCTGAGGATCTACACCACCTGTAAAAGAGTGAACCCGTCAACCCACTTGGCCGGCGTGACGTTTTAAGGCCCTATATCAAGGCAATGTGCATGAGGAATTCAATGTCCAGCAGTCAACAAAAAAAGGATTGCTTACGATTATGGTTACGGTTATTGGTCGTGTGATTTCGAGGACATTTAAACAATCATTGTTCGCAGTGAATGTACAGTTTCCCTTCAAATCCTTGAATGTAGAAACAGATTTTGTTGAGCATTGTACCATTAACAAAAAAAAAAGACAAAGTAGAATTTCTTATTCCAATTTCCTTTCAAACTTATCTAATACTGCCGGGTGAATGTACTTTAATTCCGATTTGTACGAACTTTTATACGTCTTGAGTGTGCACGAACTATTTTATTTTCATTTACAACACGAATTGGCGTAAGCCGCTGTATGCTGGAAAAGTCGATTTTCTTGAAAAGTGCCTCCAATGCGGGCGCGGCATGTTAGGATATACCGGAATATTAAAATATAAGGCGTATGTTCAACATGCTTATCGCATGCCTTCTTACAGATTTTGCGAATACCAAGGAAGCCGCCTAGGCAGTTTGAAACCTAAATAGATTTTGTATTCTTCTTGCATCTGCGGAACACGAAATATATTATGTGCAGTCTTGAATACTTCTTCAAATTAGACTTAGACTTGTAGCTTGAATGAAACGTTAATTAAAGGAATTTGCATGAGTCTATTGAATCAATTTACATGGCTTCGTCAAAATACGTCAGCATAGCAAACACAAGTATTTTGGTAATTCTGAAGATATTATTATTGACGGAACAGCGATTTTTGAACAGCGCAATCTATACATACACGGACTTTGCAGAAAATATGTGACAATACGTCATGTTCTTCATTTAAAATTTAATTAATATGTAATAATACATTTATTTTTTAAGGTTTAAACTACATTTAATAAGTGAACATTTTCTTTTTGTTTCTATCATCTTCTATTTCTACCTCTTTTACGCCTTAGTTTATATTCCTAATAACAAGTTGCTTAAAAACTATAAACCAATTCATACTCTTCATTAATAAAAACTAAATCTCTCTAGTTTGTTTTCATATCATTCAGCATAACATCGCCATTGTAATGCACCAGCTCCGTCTCCATACAAACAGAATTTTTATTCAGTTTGCCTTCCGCTCTCTATTTGTTTTGAGCCCGGATTTGGCTCGCGTTTATTTGGCTTCGTGGAGGCGGCCAAATCCTACGTCTGCTTAAATACGTACTGAGGTTCTGTATAAAACACTTGGGACAACTTTATTTCTATATTAGAAAACAAGTACTTATTTTAGAGTATTTACTAGTTCATACAACTGCCAACACAAAACAACCGTTCTGTGTTTATGACATTTTACCACGCAATATTCTAGAATTTAGAAACGTTTAACATTAAATAGGTACTCTAATTTGTATTATATAAGTTGTATTATATCGTTAATTTTATACATGTAATTTTATTTACATTTAAACCATACTGCACGTTTTATTTTCTATTCAATCTGATAGTGCATTGACTGAAAATGCCGTAATGCATAATAAGTTCGCTTTTTGCACACGTTACCTAATTCTGTAAAAAAGTTTACATAAGTAACGTAAAAGATAAAACGATTAACAGAAATATACAAGTCCAGAACGCTATAGTGTTTGATATTTGGATGAAACTGAACTCATTAGCCAAGCAACCGTCGTTTCAAAACTAAAGCGGTTAAGAAATGCTTAGGTATCTAACCGAACATTATACTCAAATTTAAAAACGGTAAACATTGGTTACAATATTTATAAATATATTATTTGGCACGTGTAGTAACTCTTTTATTAGCACTATGAGACAATACACTGCCATTGACATTTAAACTAAAATCACGACTACATTAATTACACAACTTAATAGGATAAGTGCACACACAATGCAGGGACAATTAGCTCTCTTCGTGTAGCGGTCTTTCATTAGAGGGCTAAATGAGACCATTCTATTTGGTGTCAATGAACTAATTAGAGCAGAAATTGCCAAGCAGTGTGTAGCGATTTTATAATAACAGTATTCTGTCCGTGACTGTGAACGATTAATGAGAAGACTTGCAGTCGTTAATATTTACTAAGTATTTATTTGCTCCTGGTACATGACCATAAATATAAATGGAAAAATAAGCATGTCGTTGAAGCAATAGAAACCTATCCAGACTATTGTAAATTTGTATAACAGACTCTGTTGAAAAAATGAACCGCTGACTAATAATGACTATTGATGTCCAGATACATTACGAAAACATTGCCCATCGGCTAATCTGAAAACACCCGAACGCGTCATCCACGTCTATGAATTACCCCGTACCTCTAATTGCATACTTTATTACGAGATACTTCATTGCACGTGGATTTCGCGTTCGCGTGTTTCCACATCATGGCCAATCAGCCACATTTTTTTTTATTCTTTATGAATAAAGTTCTTTTTGAGCGTTATAACATGATAATTTAGTATAAATATTGGTAAATCGAAACCACCACATTACATCAATTATTTATCGTTGTAATGTTTTACAGAAATCAATTTATTATTATCTCCATGTATATAGACTAAAGCAAAAATATTATTATACATTTGTTATTGATACCACTTGTACTAGTAATTTATTCCATCAACATTATAATAATTATTGTTATCGATTGCAGTTTTTACAATTGATTTTTTGGTTTAAATTAATACGTGGATGTTGTTTCAATTCACAATTAACAGAATAAAAGTTATCTAGACATGAATAAGTGTAAACTGATGATGTAGATTGTTACCTTCTCGACGTTCAACATAGCGAGAAAAATGTATCACCACGGAATGGAACGAATACTACTCAAGAAGCTATTACACTTAACAGATACTGCGGTATGAACAAGCAGTGATAAAGTGGTACAAACTAATTTTATAGGTAGGTACATGGTCTGTCCCAGTCACTGAGCTGACTCATAGGTGTCTTTTTTGTATCACTGCCAGCATTCGAACAAAGCCATTCTACCAAAGAATTTTTAATACCATTCCATGTTCTGTATTACATGGCGTGTAAGGCAGGTTTTAGAATGAGCAAGCTTCTTGCAACGTGAAAATATGAAGTTAGTCTCGGCGTAATCGTCTTGCAGTTTGAATAATCGGCACACGATGTTGTAACACCTTGAGACAGGCGTGAATGCTGATTGTGGTTGAGTGCAAATAGAATATGCATTGGAACATGCGTTAAGCATTTTTTCTCCATTGTTTTTAACGCAGTATTAACGCAACGTCTCTTTACCGCATTTAACCGTATTTTTTGAATGAATTTTGCGTTTACTGCTTCTAAATGTACATTGAGACATTGTATGTTAATTTAAATAGTAGGTATTATCTCCATTAAACGATTTCTCCCGGTATTCAATAGTCATAAAACATCCTTTTGTCATTTAATTATTTTGTATTATACGTTTTGTAGATAGTAAGAGCAGATAAGCGATGTAAAAAAATTAAATTCACAAATTATTATTATTATTTGTTGTTTTTACAGAAAAAGGCGGCAGACGAGCATACAGGCCACCTGATGGTCAGAGGATACTGTATTCCAAAGACATTCGAGATACATGCCAACATCAGTCCAGAATGACAAACGTTGACACGTACCAGGATGCATTGCCTACCTTTGCAGATTAAGGAACGCATTATGGAATACAAATGTGTAATAATAATTATTATTATACATTCGTAGTAACCGTACTGTAATTTTGTTCGGTATGTAGTAAATTCTGAATTTCAATGTTTACATTCAAATATATTTTCACAGCATCTGCAAAATGTTTGCCTCAATCAACGATACATTTACTTTACTACAGAGAAATACAATAATAGCAAATTTTATTTGTTTATTAAACATTTCAGCTGGATGGCCACGTATGACGTGGTTTCCAGTGCTTCAGTCACGTGTTGCAATTGAACAACATGTCTATATTGTTCCACCTGTACACACATTGAACAGGTTCGACCTTCGTCTTAACATTTTTAAATTTGGACAATGTATCTTCAAGTTTAATTCCAAAGAAATTTCAGTCAAAAATTTATATTCCTAGAAAATATAGGGAAGTGAAAATATAGACTGCATCATCGTTGTAATGAAAGGAGCATTTACTGAGAGGGATATATGCAAGGAAAATTAATAAAATCACCCTTACGTTGTTTAAATGGATAAATCTATTCCTTTATTTACAACAACTATATTGAGCTCTGACATAAGAGTTACTTAAGCTTTTATTTAATCATTCCATTTACGTATAATATATCATCTTTTGTGTGTGTGTGTGTATTTGCACACATTTATATATTCGTATTTAATAATGAGTGGTTCTTACAAAAAGTTTATCGTCTGCTGGTACACTGTCGTCGTTGGACTGTGACGCTTTATTATATACGGCGTTAAAAATAAGGCTTGCAGCATGCTCGAGTCATTCCAACATTTCTGTATGTTTAGTTATTCGTTCCGTAGTTAAAATGGACGAACGTGTATGTTGTTCTATATTATTTTATGTGGCACATTGATGGATAACCAGAATTTTTTCTTTCGTCCGGTAAGTAATAATGTAACCATTACATCAACCTTGTTTTGGTACCTAATTCTTTTATGTATTCTGCCCTACTATTTTAATTTTTCCGTTGCTTTATTGGCTGTACTACATTTTTGATTCCTTTGTTTATTGATCGTCGTAAATTGATAGCATAACCTTATTTGACCTCAAAATCTTACTTGTCCATTTTAATGATTCATTCCCGCCAATTTAATACATCATACACCTCATGTACAATAATAATCGAATAAACAAGATCAATTTTAAAATAACCTAACCATTGATTACAGTAATAATATGGTTGAGTTACTTAAGTAGCGTGAAGTACCGGGTGAACTGAAGACTTGAAGAAAGTCACCGGTAGTGGCTGGATGAGAACAGCAGAAGAGCAGAATGAGAACAGCAGATGTGGTGGTGGTCCTTGGGAGATGCCTATATTATTCATCAATGGAGAGACACAGCGTGGTGGCGTGGTATTGTATCGTAATATGGTTAGTTATTTATATTCTTATTTATTGCAATATTTTGCACGCCCACATTCGTCGTTTTGTTATTGCAATAAATAAATAAAATCAACGACTAAATGAATCAAAATAATCATTAAATAGTTATATGTAGATTCATTTCTGTTATATATAACAATATCTAAGTCATACATTCTACGAGAAAAGATTTCTTCCTAGTGGTCTCTTATATGTTTAGAAACTATAACTAATGAACGCAATCGATCGGACGAGGCGAAACTTTAAATAGCTCGATAAAATTGTGACCTAGTAAAGTTTGCGGAGTCGAACGAGTAGCTTCATTGAGCAGGCGAACTATTAATCGATTGTCACGGAGACAAAGTATATAATTAATTGTCTTTATCACGAGTTCGAAAATTAGTAACACCACATATTTAACAATAGAAATGTCTTTCCATTCTAGAGTTGGTTTTTTAGTGTGAAAGTACATGTAAATCACCCAATATCATATCAATGTGAATTTCATAGTAAGTGTTTGACGTAAGAGTAAAAGAGTAACCAGTCCTTCTAGTATACACTGCTGGACACGTGCTGGACACGTGCCTCATCATACACATTGTCTTTTGTATGGAGGGTGTAAGGCCTTACGGAGTTTTATTTGTAGTTTAAGGTTCTTGTGTAATTTTTTTCGTTTTCGAAATGCTAGAATGAAAAACCAATAACATAATATATGGAATATAATTAGTACAACAGTAGTTTTCTAACTCAATATGTTAACTTGGCCACCAGGACCACCACCAGGCCACCAGGACCACTATTCTAGTAATAGGTAATTATCATTTGTTTTTACATCTTTTTCAGTTCAGTGACTTGGCAGTTAAAAGTTTCTATTTTCTAAAAAAAAACGAACAGAAAGTGCTAATAAAGCCTCGTCATTGTGTAAAACCGAGTTTAATATCGAGATATCAACATAAAAGCCACAGCTTTTACTTCGTACATTTATCTTTATTCGTCCACTGTCTCGATTTCACGAGATAAGTCTCTCTACTTTCCTTCTGTAGCATCTAACCACATGTAACTTTCGAATGCACTTGTTTCTTTCACAGTATACAAGAGTTTTGAATAATGTCTCATGACGTTTTATGGATATGAAAGTGCTAAGTACTATTTGTTTACAGTTTGTTGACACTGGTTTTCCTAGCTACGGTTTTCTTCCTTTGCAACTTTTACGGGTACCTAATCTTAAACACTTTGTATCAATCACTTGATCGCTGAAACTATTTTTACAGCACGCACCAGAATCAATTAGGTGTTGCATTTCTTTCGTAGACAGTCTTTAAATGTCCTTATTGCATTTTTTGTAACATAATTTTGGTGTACGTGAGAATATACTATCCGCATTTCTTTGTCATATATCTGTAATTAAAATACGTACAAAAACGATGCTGTGTATGTATTAATGATGTTCTGTATGTATTTAGTAGATAGGCCTCAATAAATAGATAAATAAATAAATCTTGTTGAGCGATACTTATTAAACACGCAATATTCTACGATTGACGGACATTCTGAAGCGCAGATTCTGAAGCTGAAATAGTCAGTTGATCTGGTTTGAAGTATGTGGATAATATAATATTTAAAATGCAGAAATAGAATATAAAAATAGAATTTACTTATTAAAATAAAATAATATTAACTATAGTTCAATCTCACTAAAACAAACCATACTAGTATGCTCATGAAACTCACATGAAAACGATCTGCAAAAGGAAACTGTCATCGAAGTCATTGATCGGGAAAGTGCCATGCTATACGCAACCACTGAAGCCATTACCTCGAAACCCGTAATTAACTATTGCACAACGGCCATTTCAAACATTTTAAAGTCTGGTTTGTGTCAGGTCAATCGCGATGTGTGAATATTTTTTTACTGACAATGAAGAAATAACTTGCTTGCAGATCGTTTCTCCCTTACAGGTGGTAAATTAAAAGGGTTCCTGTATATTCACCACAGTTATCAATTTGCCATAGAAAAACATATGTAAAACTCACCACAACACCGTTTTCTTGTGTCAATTCTTCACAGGGTTTTCTTTACGGCGCTAAACTTGAAAAATAAAGTATTGTCCGAAAGAAAAGTAAAATACTGTTATAAAACATTTTTTCTGTTAGTTTTTACTGTTAGATTTGTAGGTCTATTATTACCCGTGATGAATATACACAAGATTAATTAATAATTAAACTTGTGAGGAATATACAATCAATGTATGGACATTTAAAAACATGGCACATTTACAATGTGGTGAAAATACAATAACCCGATTAAAACATAGGAATTAATAAAACAGTTGAATCTTAAACGTAATCTTTATTTATTTAAATAGGAAGCCAACATAAATATTATGTACATTAGGCACTTGTACTCGTATAATAGAGTCAAAAGATGTTTGCTAATTGTACAATATACAATACTCAGCATATTTCTATACTATTAACGGACTTGATAACCGCGTGCAAAAAAGAGCATTCATCTTCTCAGAGTTACGTCATCTTGCATCAGTATCAACAAGCAATGCAAATCTATAATTGAATCTAGGAACACGAAAAAATATCGATACTTTTTAATCGATACATATACTCTTATTATGATACTTTAAGACAGCGAAATGTATAAATCGACACGAGGACTACATCTATTTAATAAATTGGTACTGAAAATTTTATCGTGAATTTTAGTTAGTGCACGGACGGCAATATTTTGGGCTGCCGACGTTTTTTTTTGCGCTACCAAATGTGTGTCACTGAAAACTACTTTGAGAGATGTTAGATGGTCAACGTTTTTTGTCGCCATCAAGAAACTTAAGAAAAGTATCGATATCGAAAGTGAAGAAAAGTATAGAAACCTTGGTATCCGATACTTGAATGAGTACGATATTGTTTTTGCGATACCTAATCCAATTCTAGGATCTTCGATCTCTTATTGCAATTAAAGTTCGATTTAAAGTCATTAAAGTTCGTGACCGAACGCCTGACAAATACGCGTTGATGTCAAACCGTGACGATTTGGTTTAACCGCCTGTAACTTTAACAGCTGAAGTGATGCGCCGCTTCCTTATTGGTAATGTTCCAAATATCTTAGTAATTAACTTTGACCGTGACATTCCGGTTGTAACTACATATTTCTAAATGATTGGTTGGTTAAAAGCCATGTTAACTTGCAATTTAATTGAAATTTATAGTGATGATTGATTTCATTGGTATGGTGTTTGGTGTATTAAATAAATAATTTCCTTCAAATTACGTATTTACAGGCTGACTTTAATTTCAAATTTTAGCTAATAGCTACTTAGCTTAGCTGTCATTCACATTACGTATAATTATTGACACCAGTAAAAAACTTTTCCAACGCTAAAATAATTAAAGAAAATTTATCAACGGATCTAAAGATTAATTAACATCTGTTTATTAGATAGTAACTTACAAGAATTTCATATTTCTATTTTCTAGCATTTGCTCAAAGGTTTTCAGGTAGACAATGCCTTGAAACATAAAATAAGTCTTTTAAATAAAAATAAATAAAAAAATACATTTCTGCTGTCGTCAACCTACGAGATTAAAGTGCGACTAGGCAAGTAGCGAATAACTGAATCAGCTTGTCAAAATTTCCATTCAACAAACAGATACTTTATAGTGAACAAACACATGGCTGCACGAAGTCATTCAAACAGAACATAATACGAGTACATACTCGTAAATTAATATTTTATTTGACCGCAATCACTGATTGTTTGGCGACCCTCTGATTTAATTCTTCAACTCGTTGATATTTTATAGTAGTTGTGGAGATACGTTGAGAATATTGTGATACGTGACTAGATGTAATCATCAAATCATCGCTTTTTGTAATTAGTTCCATTATATTATTTTATTATATATTATTATTTGAAAATTAGTGAAATGAACGTCAATACGTGTTGATAGCTTTTACTCGCGACTTCGCCCGCATTCTCATTTAGTTCTTCTTCAGTACCGACTTTTGGCGAGAAGGGGTAGTATACCGACGCATTAAGGAAGCGAGACCGAGCAAGAATAAAATCCTTATTAGTAGTTCAGTTTATTATATATTATATGTATTCTAGGTCAAGGAATATATTGCATGGACCTTAGGTGCCTGAAATAAATAAATGATCCCTCAGGAACCTTACTTTTGTACCTTATGTGCTTTCCGTGGTTCCCAAGACGGTCCATACAAAATTTCAGTTTAATTCGTCCATCCGTTGATGCGTGAAAGCATTTGCTTTTAGCGATAAGACCGCCTGCATTTTGTGTATACAGTGTTTGCTATTGTTTTGTTTTAGTGTACAGTAAAGAATTTTATCTATCTTTCAAACAAACAAATATCACGAAACAAACAAAAAGAGTTTGTCAGCGAAATGTTTCTCTCACATAATTTGTTTCTCCTATTTTGAGATCGTCTTGACTAAAATTGAATTTGCTTTTATAAGATATTCATATATTAACTATTGCACATCTTAGTAGGTTATGCATCTATGTAGTAATAATAACTATACCTATGTATTGTGTTCATTTGTACAGCGTTCGTAACCTCTGTGAACTGGGTCGCGGAAGCAATGTCATATACAATACATGCTCTTAAGTATGTCAACTTTACCTTGCCGTCATTATTAGGAAGTTCTGACATATAGCCTTATGTATATTGATTTAGTAAGGTTTTCTAGATATATGAACATGTAATTATTGTACTAATAAATTAGAATAATAATATGAATTCCGTCTAAGCTTTATTTATTGTTGGTCAGGGTGTATTATGTATAAAGATAAATAAAACTATAGATAAAACTTTTTATTGTACACGAAAATAGTAACAGACAATATAACAATCAAACAATATCACTAAAAGCGAAATCTTTTTGCCCTTTCGTTTTTGTACTTCTTGCTTTCGCAGGCTGGCTGGAAGAAATCTACAAAGGATATCTTCTTATTACCCTTTGGAAATCTTTTTGTGTACGAATTATAAATATAAATAAATATAAGTATAAATAAATAAAAAAATAAAATATAGTTTAAAAGTATCATAAAGTCTGCCTTTCATTTATTTATGTGAATTGTATGTATTTTACTAGTCGTTATTATCATAATGAACTTGAGCACCCTATTTTAATCATCACATGCAACAGTATTGTCGAGTTCCAATCATCCTTGACAAGTCAATCCGTCAATAAAATTCGTCCAATTCAAAGAATTGTATTTATTGACATTGAGGTGGCCTCAATGACATGAATTACCTCTCATTACATAAGTACTTTTGATGCTAATGTAGGCTGTATAAGAGATGAATGGGACCTGATTATTCACAATTGAATAGGCTAATAGAACTAACATCTACGAGTATGATGGCATTTATTCTATACATTTAATACACGATGATAGTCTTAACGATATAAAATTCTATAAGATTAGAAGGTTGTAACTATGCCTCGCGGTATTTATTCTCGACTCTCATTCGTGAGGTCGTAAGTTCAAATCCTCGGCCTGTACACTACTTGTTAACATATGTGCGTATTTTAAAAATTGTCATTAGCTCGGTGGTGAAAAAATACATTATGTGGAAATTTGAACGCCCGAGAATTGAAAAAGGCTATCACTAGTATTATAAGTACATACTAATGCGTGAAAAAACTGACACAAAAAATACAAGATAACATAAAAAACGTTATAAAGGTTCGCTAAAAGAGGTCTTTAATGTTACCTCTGTTACAGGCATTAAAAAAGTTCAAATAAATTATGCTTTAGTTGGTGCCGTACGTTTCCCACTATAAATTTGCTAGCATTGCAGCGGCCTTAATGAATGTACTACACACTATACTATACACAGGTAGCTTTGCAGGTGGCACTGAACGTTTTTCAGTTGCAATCATTTTATGCCATACGACAATTTTATCGTAACGATATACTTAATTGCAGTAAAAGAAAGATCTCTTATATGTGGCTGAATGCTTGCTAATAGATATCCTATCTTTCTTACAAAGAAGAAGGCGGCAGACGAGCTGATAATCCACCTGGTGAAAAATGGATACTTTCGCCCATAGACATCCGCTATACATTAGTCTAGAACGATAAATGTTGGCACGTCCCCGGATGCGCTACCTACCTGTAGAGATTTAGGAATGTATTTGGAGAATGGTTGGGGAAATTGTGGAGGGATAGGATAGGATGGGATGGCAATGGGCTGTGGCATATCTCATTCACAACCTGAACACGTACGTACATTAGGGAAATACGAAATGTAGTATATTTTACGGTACTCTTCTGTGAGATATTATATCTAAACTGTAGGTACTCAGAAATAAAGACCAATTTAGATGAAATTGTAGTTTGGCTGATCATTCAAAAATCATCTAGTTACAATTTCTCTTAGACTTGAGGTGAGAAATGTTACAACTGCTCTTTAATAGGTAAGAGACGTGTTTTCAAGGATATTTAGGGGTATACTCGTATGTATAGTATATAGCATATACATATATAGCATTCTGTACATATAGCATTCCAAAAAATATTTATCCTTACGACGCAAGAATCGTTTAATATAAATGTCCTGTTACGACAATCGTTATACACAAACACAGACACGTATTCGCAACACGTTTAGTACACTTTTACGTAACTGAATAACTATAATTTTCAACCTACTTTATGATACTTTAGCTTTATGTATAAAGAATTTGTGGTATTCTTTTGGTTTTTGGATGTTTCTCTGCTCAAAACAATATGCTTGACAATCATCTGTTTTATTCTTAAATTATATATTTTGAGTAACCATTAAATATTTTCATAAATAAAACATTGTTACTTGAACAACGCGACGCGTTCAAAATTTTCTACTGTATAAAATTTTATGATATATTTTTTTTTATTACGTTTAATGTTCTGTACACCATCCAATTATTTAAAATAAAATATTTCACAGGTCGCAAGCCGGCTTATTGTAGAGCCCTCTAAGAATTTTTCCATTTTCAGTCGACAGGTGCATTAGCGGCTGAAATGAGAAGGATTTTATTTCATTTTTCAGAACGAGCCTGGCTTGTCGTCACTGTTACACACCTAGGTACATGTTGTAAGAGTAAGCGGAACCTTTTGGAACTTATGTACCTACTCAAAATATATACATATACATTAGGGTGTCCCTTATTTTTCAAAGTTTTTATTTTATAACGCATAGGCCTTAGTTTTGTTCATTTGCTCTTAAAACACTCGGAAATAAATTTTAACCTTATTTGGAGTACGATAACTCGCCGACTTGCGGAGTGCCGACTTGCATCGAATCATGTTCATACAAGTTGCGCGGAAGTAGCAGCGCGTACTAGCGGTATTTGTCATTTGTTCTCAGTTATTCTCGTGATTAACACGCATTGTTTTACATTTAGAAGATGGCAGTGGAATTTAGAAGCAATAAAATAAGTATTTTCTTAGTTGGTGAGGTAAATTATCAAATAACAGGCGCAAAGTTACCGTCTAAACGTCAAGTTCTTGCAGTATTTATTTTTAACATTCGCGAAGTTAAAATGACTGTTAGTGAAAGCGCAAATCTCGTCATTCGAGAGTGTGTTATATTTTGGGAAAAAGCTAGAATCCCTACCAGAGCTATACCTAACCGTGTAAAAAAACTTGTGGATCTTCACCATGCTTGGAGAGAGTTGCAAAAAAATTCCGAAAAACACAAGATATTTACGAGCGCCGTGAGGAGGACTTTCAAAACAATTTAGATAATTTATTCGATATAGCACACGCCGATGCTTAGGAACGGATGAAAATAGAGGAAGATAAAATATTTTTACAAAAACAAAGAGAACCAGGGCGTCCAGGATGTTTAGCGGGTGTAGACAAAAAGTTAGCTGAGAAAGAAGAAAGGGCAAGACAGAGAAAATTAAAAGAAGAGGAAAAAAAGACATGAGCAAATGTGTTCCCAGAGTTTATCGTCATATCATACTACACAAGATTTTATACAAACGCAAGGACATCACGATCAACCTACCAGCTCTAATGAAAGCCTCGAGGAACCCTTGCCATCGACATATCAAACGGTACGTTCTGGAACTACTACAAAAAGAGGAAGGAAAGACTTTATCACGCCTAAGTTAGTTGCAGCTTTAGATAGATGTCAATTAAGCATAAGGTATTCTGTCTATATACTTCAGGCTGTAGTAGAAGCATAGATCTTAGCTGTGATGATTTCCCGATAAACAAATTGTCCATTCAACGCATTCGCACACAGAGTAGAAAAGATAGATCGGAATCTATAAAATCAGATTATCAGAATAATATGCCTGAAATGGTGACCGTTCACTGGGAAATTATTACCTGGACTGGACGTGAGAAGTTCTAAAAAAGAACGCCTGCCGATTTTTATTTCATTTGGAGAAAAGGAACAACTTCTGGCTGTGCCCAAACTGGAGAGCTCTTCTGGTCAAGATCAAGCTAAAGCTATGTTAAACGCACTTTATGACTGGAACTTCGATGACAAAAGTACAAATAATGTACTGTGATACAACTGCGTCTAATACAGGGCGATTGAAAGGAGCTTGTGTACTTTTGGAACAAAAATTAGATAGGGAATTAGTACTCTTTGCTTGCCGCCATCACGTTTACGAACTGGTTTTAAAATGTGTGTTCGAAACAAAAATCCACCAAATCACAAGTAGCCCTGATATCCCGATGTTCAAAAAGTTTAGAGACAACTGAAAAACTATCAATCCTGCTGCTATTGAAACATGCACCGATATCGTCACACAACATTTTTGTAATACAACAATAGAAGAATTGTTGACATTTTATAATCAAGAACTACAAAAATCCATTGTACGTGACGATTATCGGGAACTGATTGAACTATCTATTATTTTCCTTGGAGGAGATAATGAGAAAAAAATTAAAATCAGACCTCCTGGAGCGATGCATCAAGCAAGGTGGATGGCTAGAGCTATTTACTCTTTAAAAATATGTTTGTTGCAATCCCAGCTCAAAATTAGCGACAAGGGTAAACGAGCACTTCAAGAAGTTTGTTTATTCATTGCGGTTATATATGTGAAACCATGGCTTGGATGTAGTCTGGCGGTGAAGGCACCAAATCAAGATTTGTGCTTTTTAAAGAGGCTTAAGGAATATGAAACTGTTGACAAATTGATCTCCAAAGCAGCCCTGAGCAAGTTTAGTCAACATCTTTGGTACTTGTCAGAATAAATTGCCGTTTTATCACTCTTTGATGATGAAGTTGATGAACAAACCAAGGAAAACATTGTAATGAACTTACAAAGAGAGAGTTTGTATGATTCTGGGAAGAGATACATTCCATCGAAAGAAGATATGTCTGATTATTTGTATGGTAAGTGGGAATACATAGTATTATTTTTTACACTGTTTTCACTAAACTGATAATAATACTGCCTTATATATTGTTGCAGGAAAATTATTAAGTGATTTTGTGTCTGTCAAGAGCACAAATTTATTTTCTCGATTAAAAATTGATGAGAACTTCATCCAGAAACCCGTTTCTACGTGGGAAGAAGATGTTGCCTATTTAGAGGCAAAAAGAAAGGTTATTTCTTTAAGGGCAGTTAATGATACAGCTGAAAGAGTTGTAAAAGAGTGCAAGATTTTCATGGTTTGATCACTGCAAAGGAAGAAGAAAAGCAATTGTTGCTACGCTGTGTGCAAGAGCATAGAAATCTGTATCCAGACTGTAAAAAAGAGACCCTCAAAAGAAAATATCCTGGCTGATCTGTAATTTTATCTTCTTTTAATAAATAAGTACCTATTTACTAACTTTCTTTTTGATTATTTTTATTAAATATAAATATTTCAATTGATTTAGCTACATAACGGAAAGGGTTAAAAAGAGCAATTTTCAAAATCTTCAGAGCCCTGTCGGCACGGGTTAATGTTGACGTAGGAAGATAAAATTTTGTATTTGAGTAAGTCTGGGTAGTTTAAAAAGAATTAGGGGGTATGCATTTCGATATCCGAAAAAATATTTTTTTCACCCATATAAGGGACACCCTAATATACATATTTGGAAACAGCTCCTATAAATAAATCCAAACATAAAAAATGTATCTATTCTAATTTTCCAGATATTAAAACTAGTAAAATCTTTAAAAAAATGTTTCCCATAAACAGAATCTTAAAGCAACGAAATTAGAAAATGAATTAGAAAGTTAGAAAATTTAATCGAAGTCAATAAATTCATACCGGTTAATAATAATATATTAATAAAGGTTAATAATAGTCAAAGTAACCATGAAATAATGGTCCTTTGTTCAAATAACGTTACACATAGCACTGTTTTTTGCATATTTTGTTTTGTAATATTTATTATTCATTTAAAATAAGTAATTTACTATATTGTCGTAAAGACTTCAAATTGCCAATTTTATAATACTTAAATTCTATTAAAAAAATATTAAATTCTAGAGCTGTGTTCCTGAACGTGCAGAAATCGCTTTTTGACAATACACGTTTAAATATGGTGCATCTTTAATTAAAGTACTGCATCTTTATTTAACAATCATTGTATGTCGCTACCTTCCTCTCTTCCTTTCTTCCTTTCTCTTGTTAACACAAGAGAAGTTCTCGGTTATTTTGTTCTACTACCACTACACGGGGTGTGGCGAACTAAGGCTATTTTAGCTAACTAACTAGAACTTCATTTAGTCTTTTGATTTTTATAGTTTCAGGTCTGGACTGATTTATTTTTAAATCTATGGTGACTTGTCATTTGCACCTAACTACGAAGTAGTTCTGCAAGGTCCTTAATGAATACACCTCGTTGCTATAGGCTCGCGTTACGCTTTTATCAGTGTTTGTGTCGGACTGCTCTGTGACATCATTTGCCGTATATTTTTAGATTCTAATGTATATTTTGATGTTGTTTTGTATGTCATAAATATTTACAAAATTATAAGATATTTTACATTTTGATTTACAAAAGCATATGATATGTAAATTCTTTAAATTGAAGTAATTGCTGTGAAGGACTTACACACCACTGTAAAGATCTTAATTGCACTTACGACATGACGACATTTAACATATTGAATTTACATTGAAGTAACATCGAACTGACATCACTTCATACCACCTTTGTCAATAGATAAATGTAGTAATTCAATATGATACGTTGTAGTATCAATGTAACCTATACAATTCAAAATTGTAAGTGTAGGTAAATGGTGTTACACTTTCATTAAATGGTGATATATCGCCAGTTCCTCGTCTTATATTTTTCTTAGAAAGACTAGAAATCTACAGCCATGTAGTTGTACAGTCTTCAAATTAATTTCATTCTATTGTTATTCGGGCTTGCCACTTCGATGTCTTTATCGTACCCATGACGTGATTGTTTACTACTCATAAAGGGGGACGGACGCGCCATACCGTCTGCAAATAGAGACACGGTTTCGTAATGAATCGTGACTAATTCAATTTCGCATTCATTTTTTTGAAGTGAATTTTGTTTTTCTTTTCATTAATACAAATGTCATTATCTATAATGACGTAGTTAATGTAAAAATACATAAAAAATACATTTCAATTAACCATTGATCCGTAACATACAAATTCGAAGAGCCTTATTGAATCACGAATCAGTATGAAATCCTGCTAATAAAAATCTTTTAAAATATGTTAATTAGTAAGTGGGTGTAATTTGATATCATATTAAGCTAAGTATCTATTAATTTATAAACATGACGGAAAAGGGGAATATGTATATGCAGCTATTTTTGATTACAAACGAAACAATATGTTATTTAAGCATGATCCGTACCGAATAATTTGTCAAGAAAAAGGCCTCCCCTAGTAAATCACTAGGTGGTATAGGGCCGTAACCCACCAGGCAGTTCCAGCAAGGATTGGTGGATGTAATACACGTGCTCGAGATTTTTTATTATTTCTTCACATGTTTTCCTTCTCCCTTAATTGAAAACTCATTAGGCCTTGGATTTTAACTTACCACCTTACGAATAAGATCTATCACCACTTACAAAATTATCGGTCTCATAATATTTTTCCCAAATATCAAAAAATAGCATTAATCTCTTTATTTCCATCAAACATTTTCCTTACAATTCTCGATTTACCACTATCTGAATTACTTTTACGTAGGCTTTATTCGAACAATTTAGAAGAATGCTCCATTTCATTATCATAGAAAGTCTTTTCACCGATGTTATCATGGTAATTGGTTGCCGTATTTTCATAGTCTTCTTAAAGATTAGCCCCAGATTTGCCTCTGGAACCCTTACATTGATCGATTTTATCACCAATAATAACGCCTTATCTTGGTAAAAGACAATTCCGAATCACTGATTGCTTGTGTCTGCTTCTTTAATTGCGAACATTAGTATTGTTTGGATAAACATTGCTAAACTAAGATAAATTTGACTTTATCTGAAAAAAGTATAGGTACTAGAAACCTTATTTCTATTCCAAATTTCCTAATCTTTAAGGCTTTCGTGAACTTTAAAAAATAGAATATTTTTTATTGTTTTATCTTTAAAATCAGATGTTTAATCATATTTCTATTTAAACGGAAACAATGTCATTTTAATAAATAAAGCGTAGCTAAAGTTAATATGATTATACCAACCCCTTGCTCAGACAACGTCAGAAATAAAGTATAAGCATTGAACAGAAGGGACTGAATCAACATTTCTTTTAATTACAAAATGTCACACTACAATAAAAGACTAATCTTAGATTCAATTTACACTACAATAAAAGTTTCTTTGACTAAATATTGTGACATCGAAAGATTCAAAGAAACAAGAGTTGACATACATTTTCACACAAAGTTTTATTATTTCTAATAATGACCAAGAATTTTGTAATAATGGTGCAGCTAATATATTTGTATGGATTAGTTAATCTTCTCTGCAGGCTGTAATTTCCGATTTTCAGAACAATATCAAAGAGTAAATATGAATTCACTCCCTTCAGTTACTGCGTTATCGCTGGACTGAATAAAGCGCTGTCCAATATCGTAGTATAAGCTTACTTTGATAATGATACCGTACATTATCGATTTCTATTTTAGCTGTATTTCCTAGAAATATATTAATAGTACTTTTCTTGATTAGATTTTGTTCTTTTTACTATAATTAATGTCACATTCGTGATTATGTATATCATTATTAATATTTTTGTCATATTCCTTGTGACTGTCTTCATCTTAATGGATCAAAAGAACATTCTTAACTTTAGTCATTCTTAGCAATAAAACAACGTCCACTGCAAAGTATTCGAAACGTTGGGATATAAATAATGTTAAATATACGCGATTTAAACCGTTCAAAGTTGTTTAATTGCTATGTATAGTAATCGCGAAAACCTAAGAAAATATTTAATCATTCTGTTTATATGGCTTTCTATAGTTTTACATTTTGTTTCCCTTCTCTTTATAACTTATGCGTCTTTTTAAGTCTTATAATATCTTTACGAACAGGACATTTGTCACTACTTACGTTCATAAAACTGTCGTTAGAAATATAGTATTCTAATTTTAAACTTCGAAATTGCTTCATAAAACTTGTCCCAGCACCTGTGTTAGACGCTTTCTCCAACTTCCGAAAACTAAAAAAATATTTTCGTGTTATAGACAGGAATTTGAACAAGTTCCAAATATACTCTATTTTGTTACAGATATTTATTGTCCTATTTTGGACTTGCATAACAGAACATTTACTAGAAATCACTGCCAAGAAACTTGGTCCAAAATCCGGGCTAACTCAAGAAGTTATATTGTTTATTTTTATCAGACCTGTTCATTTTTCGTCTATATTTATTCCACGTGTTCTTTTAACTAGAAATAAAGACATTTATAACACTCTCTTATCTTCAGAAACGAAATATCCGTGTACTCTGCGTTTGAGGTGTTTTATAGTACCAATATCTCTCGAGATAAGCTCCCCTTGCACCTTTTATTTCTTCGATTTATTCATGTCCCCGCATAAATTTTGTCCCGATAAAGGAAGTGTTTGAAATACGGCGTCAGATTTTTACAATCCCGTAAACTATTTCGAGGATGAATAATAAAAGAGTTGCAGTAATGCCTACAAAATATTACACAAATGTCGTCTAAGTATAGAGTTTACGTCTGCGGTTCCAGTATAATCCGGATAGACACGGCTTAGTTGGGCCTACCTGGCGGTGTTGAGCCAAGATATTTCCATCTGCAGACAGAATATTTTGTCCTGGTACCTATTTGAAAGGTATTCACAGTTTTATTTATTTAGATAAAAAAATCTGTTATATTAATATTCAAGACATTAATATAAAAGTAGTGACTAAATGTGACATTATGTGAGGCAAAGGGACCTTATATTCGGTACGAACTCAATGACTGTTAAAATTTCTTAAAATTTCGTTCTCGATTCTGTCGAAATAGAAACGTGCTCTCAACATTTCATTAAAATCTCAATATCTGGTAAATTACAACAGTATAGTTGGACAGCAAGGTCCATTTTCTCAAATAATGTCACTTATGTTCAGGATAATCATTATTAAAGTATCAATTATTTTATTTTTTTATTCAATTATGTTTCTGTATTTGTAAGAAATTATTGTTATAATTATTTCTAATGATGCCATTTCGTTTGTTCCAGGTATTTTTTCCGGTAAGAAATGCGGAGAAGAAAACTTTTGAAGGGAATCGAAATTTGAAAATTATCATAAAAGGCTCGTAGAATTTCAAACTCTCGTTGAAATTCAAATAGTCGTTATAAATCTCACCGGCTACCGTTAGATGAAGCCGCAGCTTGTTCCAATTGAGTGATTTAAATACTTTTCCCGCCTTAGGTCCAAACTAGTCCGTCCGTCCGTCCGTCGATCCCAATGGGAATAAACATCATCAAAATATTTTTAGATACATTTTTCGCAAGGCTTAAAGATTATCTTTAAATATATATTTCTTACTATAATATACTGAAAGAAATTCTTCGTTTTAGTAGTTTCAATTGTGTTCACACTACCATACTGTGTTTACCTGTCTTAGTTCCACCTGAAATACGTATTTATATTTTTCCACATTTTTTTGTTTAAACTTTTGCAACCACATTTATTAACTGTCCAGAATAATTAATGAATCGATTGAATGCGAATTGAGACTAAGGCGTCGGCCCTGGGTGTAGCCTGGTAGCGCGATCATCTACCAATAGACGACAGCCGGTTTTGAAGTCGCATCATCCCGTATATACACTTTCAGGCGACCCCATAAAGCTTCTTTCGATCCATTAGCCATTCATTTTGAGCACAACAGAAAATTTAAAAGTAAGTAAGTGTGTATCGCTCTATCATTTTTATAGATGTATTCGTTATATTCATACTCTTTTTATTTACATTTGAATTTGGAACAACTTTTCATCACCTTCCACTTTTCAACTCTGACAAATAAATATTTAACAATACCCCGCTTTTAAATCGTTTCTTGTTGAGGCATAACCGCTTTTCTGTCGGCCTGTACTTTTTTTTCACTTTGCGACTCTTATTCAGCACCTCGCCCGTTGTGTACTGCATTTTTCATTTTAAACTTGAAAACGAGCTCGGGTACATTCATTTCACTTCTTTTCACTATACGTAATATATAGTTACCATACTATTACTCCAAAAGTCATTTTACAGAGGATGTGTTCAAAATTATCTGCAGTATTAACTTATAGATTTTATTGATTTCTTATGGCACCTACTTACTGTCCTCCTAAGAAGAAAAGACATAATCACATTTTTAACGAAAACTAACATTATATTCGGAAATTAAAATAAACAAAGACGAGCCGAGCCAATGGTTCTTTTTTGTTATGTCCAAAATTTCATTTTTAATTTTTCTGGAATATCATCAAAATACACTTGTACCTTTTTTTCTAATGAGGGCAGTATGGTCAGCGGATAGACTATAGGCAATAAGCAATAGGCGATAATCCCACTTTTTCATATCGGTTCATTCAGTTTCCTATTTCTGTTTTAAGCGTTCTTTTGTCTGTTTCATCTCAATATTTCACTTACTTTTTTTTTATCGATCGTGATTTCAACTTCATATTCCATTATTATATTATTCTGACTTCTATTATTCTGTAGTAGGTCTATTAAGGTCTCTTCGCCCTATTAGGCATGCTACCAAGTATTAATTGCTACTATTGTATTAATAGCCATTGTACTCCCTGGCTTAGCAATACCATAACGGTGCCAGTAGCCCGAATATCTAACCTTTCCATTTAAGAGCTTATTTTTGCCAAAGGTCAGCAATAACTAGGCCGTTACTAAAGCTTAGCCTTTAGGCCGAGTCAAAATGAAATGATAACCCTTTCGCCCTATTTCCCCTGAAAATATAAAATATATAAATTATAGACATAACCTTTAGAACCACGAACTAAAGACGGTCATTTTGACGTTATCTTATTGTTGGTACGCACTTAAGATTTTCTAACTTAAAATTTCATTGTTTCAAGATTCAGTTTAAATAGAAACATGTAAAATTTGGTTTTTTTTTTTAAAAATATTAATATTTCACTAGTCTGAATATCTGGAAAACTATAACCGAAAATAAAGTCCATTTTCTCAGATAATGCCAAATTTGATAATACAACTAGAGATTCGATTAACCGGACTAATTGCTGCTGTGGGTCATTCGGATAATGGAAAATCCGGTTAATTGAATTTGTAGGAAAAACCAACTTATAGGTAAATAATGTTAGGTATTTGTTTCAAAGAGAACGAAAACAATATTCAACTTCTTAAAATAAACAGAAAAAACGTAAATGTATTAAATTTTTTCTAAAAGTAAATTTTTCGGTTTCTTCGTCGCTTTTAAATTTGCATGTATATTTCAAAAGAGAAACAATCAAATGAGCAACACAAAATAATGAAAGGGCAGCAAATTTAGGGCTAAGTTTATGTTTATAGAATAGGAATACAAAGAAATAAAGTCCCGCGACATTCTTAGTAATTTATTTATTCTCAGTAAGTCTTAGTAAATGATTTACTTCTGTTATTAAAAAACAGGTTATTTTGTTGATCACGATTTGCTGCTCGTGTAAATACAAGCCATTTCATAGTAATACAATCTCGGTGTTGTTCTTGATATCTGATATCGTAGATATATCAGCTCCTTATTTATCGCCTAAATTACGATCAATTTCACCGTTTTTTAAACATTTAATTATATTTATTTTCGGTCGCGATTGGCAGTCCGAATAATCACGAATCCGCAGAGCTGAGATCCGGATAATCGAGTCTCCACTGTATATGATCGCGGATGAAATGGTGACTTTAGATTATGCTGACATGGCACATAGTGTAATTATGGCAGCTTTTATTTTGTTAAGAATAACATTTATATTTTAAATCTAAATATGTGTGTTAACACATTCGTAAATTAAAATATTCTTAAAACAAAAGAAAACATTTTCAGCAACAAAGGCATTGATTAAATAATTTGATTGAGTTATAAATCGCCAGCGACAATGTCTTTTGCGTTCACCGGCGACAAGCGACAGAAGCAAGTCGCACGCGAGAAGATATTTCCGTTGCGTTAATATGAAAACTAATATGCAATACTTGACCACGGCGTGTCTCTCTGTTTGTCGTGTGACGTTGTCATTTTTAATCTCAACTTAAGCCCTTGTATTTACCTCTATATAGATTAATTTTATCATCAACCATATTAGCAGAACTATCTTTGTCTGTTTAGCGACTTGCTTCATTCGGCAAGAAAACTAGCCATTCATTTTATATTGCTTGAAGCTAAAACTTACCTCACCGCACTTTACCAACGAATGGGTTGACCTAAATGGTCATGTGACTTGATAATTGCTGTATCATTTGCGGCCGCCTTTCGGGAATAATATGGAACTTTCCCTAGTTTTACATTTCATTTCACCCCAATCGAGATTACGAAAGAAATATGTGGGTAACGAAGCAGTTGGCTTATGTTTGCCGGGTAATTAGAGATTACGTTTGTGCCGCCAGTCAGTAGTTTATTGATAACATTCAAGAGGACCTCTTAACTTAAAATGATGATTATTATAATAGGTTTCAAATGTAAATGGTGTAGATATATTGTGAAACCACAACTAGATCACTTTTAGTTGTCTTCGGCGACCTCTGTGCGAAACGGGCTCAATTGAACGGGGTGGAGGGGGAGAGTGCACGCTGCATTCCCACAGCCGCTGGGCGCACTCGATTGGCCTTGTTGCCCCTCTCTCACAGAAGACTACCTTGAAATGTACTGCATTTACCACTTTATGGTATTTCCCCAATGTACGTACGTGTTTCGGTAGTGACTGAGATATGTCAGAGCCTATTCCCATCCCATCTTATCCCTTCCCATTTTCCCAACCCTTTCTCCTAATGCATTCCTTAATCTGTAAAGGTAGACAGCGCATCCGGGGGCGTGCCAACGTTTCTCATTCTGGACTGATGTTGGCATGAATCTGGGATGCCTATGGACGACAGTATCCACTTACCATCAGGTGAACTGTATGCTCGTATGCCGCATTTTTTCTATAAAAAAAAATTAAAAGAAAAATTGAAAATCAACTCTCAAAATCAGCGTAATCTGAACATGCAATATTAGGCTTAGTTATGACTTGTGAGACTTTTTCATTGCTGTAAATAAAAATCTAAATTTGAAATTTAAAAAAGTTGTTATCATATTATTATCCTTGGGCGAGTTTGGTTCCACCGTCTTCCGCGGATACCTCAAACCGCGGGTAGTAGCGAACTCCACATTTTCAAATAAATGAAACAAAATTAAAACAGGAAAAAATCGAAGTTTAAATTAATTTAAAATTACCATGAAACAGTTATTCTTATGCTATTACACAAATAAAGTTTGACTTACTTAATGATTATGCAGTACATACACAACAAGAAGATATACTAGAAATGAAAACGTTAATAAAAAAACTTAATTCTTGTAAGATGAGATCAACTGGGAACAAAATATTTCGTCATCTTGAACAACATATTTATTCTTCTTCAGAGTCTTTGGCAGTCGGTTGTTCGCTTTTACCGAATTCGCGGCTACAGGGCTACTGTATGCGTGTACTAATATTAACTATCCTCCTATATTAATAGTTTAAATTAATATTTATGTGTGCAGCAATGATAAAAGGTATTTCTGTTCTATTATATTCAGTTCTATTCAAATACTTTTTATAAAACACAGTTATATTAAAAGTCAATTAATCCGTTCGTCGTTTTGTAGCCACCGGTGAAACTTTAAACAAAAAAAAAAACAATGAAAATGCAATTATCTGAGTAGATGTCTAATCGACTAGCTTTTTTCTGAAGGTAATTATTTTTTTTTTTTATCAAAATAATGTCAAAATTTCTAAAAAATGTACTAAACTTACAAAAAATCACACAATGCACAGATAAGTAATTATTACGTAATTTCCCGCAGCATTCATCCCTAATTTAAAATTTGAATTCGAAATCCGAAAGTTTATGCAAGCTAAACTTGGAGAGCTCGATAACATCGTCAATTAGTGCGTCGTGGCTCGACGTTGAACACTTAGGCCTTGGCTCGAACTCATGTGCTCGAGGTACAACTTATAGAGAACGTAATTTATGCGCTCGTAGTTTGTAACATTAAATCTCATCGAGCTCAATCATGATGGTGGAAATTTCATATCAAATTTCCTAATTCATATACTTTTCTTGTTATTGTTTTTCCTTGAAGTTTTTTTAATATTTATTAAATTTTATTTTCACGATTCCTGAATACTAATGAACAACTGTAACAGACTAGAGGTGTGATTTCTTTTGAAAAAATAATTTCAGTGTACATTGAAAATGTATATACAGAGTCCAAAACGAAAAAAATGTAATTCTTATCTATCTGTCTGTCTGTCTGTCTGATCGCGCATCACCCAAAGGTCACTGCACGAATTTTAGAAACTTGTGTGCTGGGTTAATAGCTCGGCTACTTTTTATCCAGATCCATTATAGGGAATTCCCAGAACCACTTCCCACAGAAATCAATGGTGATATCACTGAAAGGATTTTTTTTATGAAATTTAGTACCTACGATGACAATTTGTCCTGGTTCTTATCTCGATCCGTTATAAGTTCCCGCGGGAAGCATTGTAAATTAAGCACACGTACCTACTGATAAGACCACGCGAACGAATAATAAAATATCTAGGTAATGAATAAATAATATTGTTAAAAAATAAGAGATAAGTTACGTTTTATCGTTGTTTGGGCGGGCGGTGCGCGTCGGGCGGGGTCAATGGACTCGCTAATAACTTCCGGTTACCTGCAAACGCTTGTCGTTAGTCGTCAGCCTAGACTGTTTAGTCAATGATCATTCAGCGCATGCACTTTTACTGTTTTAAAAATAATTTTACAGTTATCTACTGATATTTATGCACTTCTCATCTGCCAAATGTTATTATTTCATCATTTGGTCCTATAAAATAGGTATACACGTTTATACAGACAGGTTTAGGCGCAGTTATACCTTCACTTCACAGTCCCTCTAATAGTATTATAACAACAAATTGTTGCAACGCTTACTCTACGGTACGAATCATATACAGCCCAAAACAACATTTTTGGAATTTTTGTCTATCTGAATCCGTATGTTATGTCCGTATGTCTGTCTGAATTATGCTAAAACCACTCAACAGAATTTAATGAAACTTGGCATAGTTATAGCTTATGATTTGGGTTAACATTTAGGGTACATTTTATCCCGATCTGTTACAGGGTTCCCACGGGAATCGCTATAAAGTTCACGCGAACGAAATCGCTTGCACCGCTAGTTGTAATTTAAAATAGTAATTAAATAATTTATATACTCATATCTTTAATATCACTTATTTGTGATATCTTCAATTCAATTCATTACCGCCTAGGTCTTTACATTATACGTATTATTGTCAGGGTCACACATTTTGACATTATAGTACAGTCCATAAATGACATTTTGCTAGTTAAATCTGGAGTTACGCACACATGGCCAAAAATATCTCAATTCCTAAACATTTCTAATTACTTACACAAAATAATAATTTTGAAAAGAAAAAGCATTTTTTTTAAATTGCTACTCATATGTAATATGTTAAAAAGTTGACTCTTGACGTTTGACTAATATAATATTGACGGCTTCAAAAACCTTCAGCCTGAAGCAAGATCCAAACTTCAAACAGCGCTGTCAATATCCTAACAATATCCAGTACCTGCCATGTGTATGGAAACTTTAGATTTATCAAAGATCTGACAGCATCTTCAGGCGATAGTTTTGTGTAGGTACTGCTTAACATTCTAATTTTATATTGTAAAATTTTATATTTTATCTGTACGAGTAAAATTAAAGGTTTTTGTTTACCTTTTATTTCTACTCGACATTTTGGCGGGAAGCCTTTAATTTTACACGTTCAGACCCGGTTTACAATATAAAATGTGTTCAAAATGCGAATGTTTAAATAGTAACATACTAATATATATTAAACATACTGTTACATGGAATTAGTGTGCTTAACATACTAATTTTATTTAACAGAGCCATATCAGAAATGTTAATAAAATTTAAGCTACTGTATAAATGAAGAATTGAGTCCAATTCTGCTTACATAGTTATTAGTATGCTTAGAGATAATTCAAATTCAATTATTTATTAGCATACAAATCACATGGTCAATATACAATATCATAAATATATTTTAAATGTTAACATTAATTGTCTATATAATAAAAAAAATAAACAACATATATAGCCAACATACACTCATATTATATATCATAATTATATATTTCATCCTCAACATTGAAATATGAAAACTATCAAACTCTAATGATAAAATTTAAAACGTTAGTGATTGCAAAACAAGTCGAACTTTAGGCCTCTGTTACTCATTAAAATTTGTGTGTTCAAACTTCATTTAAAGAAAAAAGCATTTTTGGCGACAAATTCACGAAGCATACGTTTAAACGTTCTAATAATCTAACAGTAAAATCTGCTTCATCTGTATTTCTTAATAATTTTATATTATAAAAAAATATAATTAATTTTAATTTAATATACTTTAATTCAGACAAAAAGAGGAGTCATTACAAAAAGCAATAGCTCACATTATGATTGAAAATAACAAATAAATACAGTAGAATATGACTGAAATAAAAAAATAAAAACATATACGATAGGAATAATATTGGTTACTGGAGATACATATGAAAAATGCAAAATAAAAAGTTCTAACACGTTGTATTACTTTTGAATTACAGTAGAGAATATTCAATACACAATAGCTTCAAAGAAATTAATTTCGCCTTTAAAAGGTGATATTGCGATATTCAAAGCGAAAACGTGAACATATGTAAATATCTACCCTGTCCATGAAAATTAATTAAGATTGACTTATGAACATACTTCCGCGGAAATATACATACAAATATAAACAAAAAAAAATAAAGAGAAGCTAATGTACAAAAACGCAACTGTTTTACAAATCTATTATTTGTTTAGTTTAGATGACAGAAGCCATTTCTCCAATATTATAAACAGTACATACAGAATGCTTACAACCTAACAGTTGGCAGGCGGCAGGTGGTCTGGTTGTAAGCGCTTCGCGTGCCATATGGCCGTCGGCATAATATGAGAACATGACCGATAAAGCATTTGTGATTGTTTGCAATGACATATGGTCTACACACACAGCGGTTACACACATTAGAAGAGTACAGCCAAGCTTCATTCGCTTTCATTGCCGTATGGATGGAAAATTTGAACGATTTGTAGACGCCTGACACTGTAGCTGGGTTTAGATAAATTGGACATTTTCGACAGCACTTACGAAGTCATTTTGTATGACTTAACTTCGTTTCGCCGATAACATAGTCATGATGGTAGAATCTCTGGAAGATTTAAGCTGCATGCTAAACGACCTTAACACAACATCACGACGCGTCGGTCTCGGAATGAACTTAGACAAAACAAAAATAATGTTCCATGAACATGTTCTTCCGTGACTGATAGGCGTCAAAGGTGTTGCACTCGAATTTGTTGACCATTATGTCTACCTTGGGCAAACAATCCAACTAGGCAAGTATAACACCAGCAAGGAGGTCGATAGACCCATTCAATTTGGCTGGACAGTGTTTGAATAAATGCACCGGTTCTTCTCGTCGTCTATACCACAATGCTTGAAGACGAAGGTGCGTCCTACCACTATGGTACTGAAGCGTGGTCTCTAACGGTAGGCCTGATCCATAAGTTCAAAGTCACTCAGCGTGCTATGGAGAGAGCTATCTATGCTCGGAGTTTCTTTGCGGAATAGGATCCGAAATGAAGACATTCGCCAAAGAACTAAAATCACCCACATTGCTCGTAAAATGCGGTTTTCTTCACGATGTTTACCTTTACCGTTAAACTAGTAGTTTTTTAAGCAGTAGAAACTCAGTGATATGGGCCGAAATTTGAACTCACTAGTGAGAATCGAGAATAAACCCCTAGGGCGGTGATGGCCTAGGGCCTAGGCCATCACCACCCTTATTATTTGTGAAATTATTTTTCGCCATTTCACAAAAATATATGAAATATGCAAATATAATAATAAAAATTATAAAATAATAATAATAACAAATATGATAATAAAAAGAAGCCCTTGATGAATTCTCAGTCATAATTTTTTTAGTAATACTGTTTCAATAATTTTGATTCACAATACATTGAATCGTACTACAGGTTAAGAGCGACGCATAATCAATGACCGCTCAATCAGGTTCCATTGTCAATCGAAGACTGAGATCGTTCCTGCGACCTAAATCGGCTTCAGAGCCACAGTATAATGAGAAACTCAGTATGTTTTATTGCACTAATGTCCCATATGCGGTACACGCACGATACTGAAGCAGCGACCGACTCTAACTATGGAACCCAATAAAAGTTGTCAAAATCCAGGTCAAGAATATAAACTGTAACTCATTTACTGTAACTAAAACTGGTTTTCTTTATAGTAACAGCGATCGCCGCGACATCTGCCAGTATGAATTTAGCTTGAGTGTCCGTTTATTCAACCGCATCTTTAAATCCATTGTAATGGTTTGTGATGAGCATTTATCTGTTATTTATAAAAAAAAAATGTACAGTAATGTACCAGTGTTGGTTTTTTAATTTTTATAACTTTTTAAACTTTCCCGTTTTGTACACATTTTATATTCTAAATCGGGTTTGAACGCGTATAATAAAGGTATTTGTTTACCTTTTATTCCTACTCGACGTTTCGCCACGGGTTACACCAGCCGTAGTCACCAGTTGACTGAAGAGGCTGGTAGTCCAGGATGGGAGTTGCGAACAGTTTTATCAACTACCCACGTTTGATCTTCACATTCGGAAAGGCTGCGACACAGTACAATAACAATGTCCGTGGACATATTCGACGGTAAAACGCAAGGTTTAAATTTCAAGGCAAGGGATTTATTAGGCAAGGGAGGGCAAGGGGATCACGGCGACGAACGTTTATATCCATCTTCCGGATTGAAATTTTTATATTTCTTAATTTCAATTTCACGTACAATCCTGGGATAATAGTGACGTTCAATGGACAGGATTTTGGGAGTGCAGAGTTCTATTCAATGGTTAATTCCAGCGTTGAGAGTAGAACTGGATATAGAGTAGAACTCTGCACTCCTAAAATCCTAATCCCAAAACTTTAATTTTAATTAAAATATCTTTTCTGTTTAATTTTGTTGTGTATGAGTTTATGACAGTAAAAATAAGTAAATAAAAAAATATGCCACTTTATCACTTATATTTTTAAGTCAGGTTTTATTTCAGAGGTTCTTTAGATTAATTGTGTTGTTTTATCTAATGCTGTATTTAAAAAGAAAACTATCATTTCTACTTTTTAATTAAACTATACTTAAGCATGCATCATATAGGCGATTATATGTATTATGTCTTTACTGATTCCTTTCTGTACTGTGGAAATACGATTCCAATACTTGCAGCAAAGCTCCCGACCCAATGCAATGCAGATTACTTCTACTGAATACACGCAATCTTCGCCACTACCTCACTGGATTTAAAGATGTTTTTTGTATGAGATAGTATTATGTGCGTAGGCTGAGCGGATTGAAAATGTTTGCACTGAGTATACGAAGTTGTTAATAGTTTCGTGAACTTTAATTAATGCGATGTTAAAGATTAAATAAATTTTATAGATAAGTATATTCTACTGTCATTTTCCAAAATATTATCTATTATTTATCAATATTACTAAAGAATCGAAAACAACACAAGTCTATTGTGTTGTTTTCGATTATTGAGATCAGAAAAAGTTACACACACAATGAATCTAATATCATATTAGCATCAGTGTTCAATAATAAATAATTAGCTCAATAATAATAATTAATAAATAATTTAGGATCGATTAGCCCAGTTGGTAGTGACCTCGCCTGTCGTGTGGTTTGATTCACAATCGAACATTCATTTGTTTAAAGACACATGTTTGTTCGAGTCTGGGTGGTGTGTTCGTATTTGTAGTGTCTCTGGATCCAAGACACAGGGAACCCGAATGTGGGCAATTTAATGTGGTGTCATTTATTATAATGGGGCGATACTTATTTAGGGGATGAACATTGCAGTATTAAGTCTCGTTACAACAATTATATACATATGTAAACATTGCTAATTTGCTAAGAGGACAAAGGGCAGAAAATAATGGGAAAGCCGTTAGTAATGCCACATTGTAAGCTTAATATATATATTTAAATGCAAATTAG
The DNA here is from genome assembly GCA_914767545.1 of Sesia apiformis. NCBI lineage: Eukaryota > Metazoa > Arthropoda > Insecta > Lepidoptera > Sesiidae > Sesia > Sesia apiformis. The sequence goes on along the minus strand of OU611963.1, from coordinate 10,279,233 downwards.
GCTATAGAATAGCAGCAATTTCCACGCGGGCTGTGAAAAGCGTTTGTTTCTCACGCTAACCTCACAAGCGTTCCGGTTGCTAAATCAGTTTCCTATGGCCCATTACAGCAGTATATTCGCACTTCCATATATCGTTGTATATTTGCTTAAATTTACATACAATCGTGTTTACTGCAATTAATATCACACCTACGAGTATTATATATTCGCAATTTTAATCATTTCAAAAGAATTTATGTCTTGTTACTTATTGTATCTACGTTCTTAAATACGCTAGCAGAGAGTAGTAGAGTAAAAACCTTCTTATAGGTAGGTAAGTAAGAGTATAGAGAGTTGTAAACCTTCTTAATGTTACGTTGAAGGAGTTAAAAAAAGATACCTACGTAAGATTGTGTTGGATCTTTGCTCAACTTCAGACGTCCGAGGAGGTATTTCAACAATAGCAAACAATTGGATTTTCATCATGTATAGATTTTTTGTTAAAAAATTTTAATTGCTGAAGAATTCATTCATCTTTTGTTGTTCCTTTCTAAAATTATCCACCAGTCACGATTTAAAAAAATAATTACAACATTAGTTTCATTGTTACTGATTATTAACTAATTCATACAGTTGTAAGTTTCAATATATTTTTCATTGACCATATCACTGTGTAATTGTCAGATTGGGTATACACCCGTGGTTTCTACAGTGTGCCCCTGGGAGGCAGCGCCCTAGGAAGCCGCAACTTCACAGATTTGGAAATACATATCACACGATATTTTTAAATTTTATTTCCATTTTCGACATCTAGCGATTATTGTACCACTTAGTTATTGCTTTACTTATTTTTATTTATTTATTTAAACTTTAGTGCACAAAGAAACATTGTCTAAATGCGGGCTTAATGCTTAGTGGCATTCTCTGCCAGAGTTAACCTTTGGTTAGACAGAAATAGAAGTGCGTTGCATAGTGCACACAATAAGAAATGACTACAAACTATACATATATATAATACAATACACATATAATACCTAGGTACACTAATACATAATATATATATATATATATATATATATATAACAATAAATTATCACTATAAATTGAATTACTTAAATATAATATAAGCAAGGGATTTTTTTGCAAAAATATCGGCTATTTCGTAAACCCATTCTAAAAATCCCATCCTTTATTTCCAAAGTTTGGCAGCGCATCCGGTAGCATGTCATTCTGGACTGATGTTCGCATGTATTGCGGGATGTCCATGGACGACAGTATCCACTTACCATCATGTGGACTGTATGCTCGTCTGCCACCTTTTTCCCATAAACAAACAGAATAAAGAAAAATTGTACTTATTAGACTTTGATGTAGGGCCCCAGGAAAAATCTAGATTCAGCAAGGAGAATCGAATATGTTTGGGAACTACTGATTCCACTGATAGACAATTCCACATTTGATTGCCGGCCTATTTTGATTCTGCACGCTATGTTTCGCTAGACCGCGAATTTATATGAATTGATTGAATCTGACATTCGACAGCTGGTCTCTGTGGACTTTTTGTTCCATTTCGAACACATGATTTGAATTATATCACGGTTTTAGAGGCTATCGCACAATGCAGCGGCGGATTTGAACGAATTTTTTGGCGATGCAATTTCGAGCGGCATTTATTGATTTTGGTCGCTAGAATTAAAATTATAGAAGGTCGCTAGAATTAATATTAAAATTATTTGTTTTTAATATCTACAGAGTAGATATTAAAAACACATGATTGAAATAAATTGAAGCTCTGCCTGAAATCGAGCACAATAACTATAGAAATCAGATATAAGTAGTTTTTATCTTGTCTGTGACGCCATGTATAAAACTAACATTTATTCTAAGAATAAGGAGGACCCAAAAAGCAAAAAGTAAAAATTCAAACAAGCGTATCACATAATTAGTATAATTTAGTTAATGTTGTAATTAGATTATTAATTCGCTGCTGCAGTATAAGCGAGATGTGAGTGAATCGAGTGAATCCCATTTCAGTAGAACTGAATTGTCTAACGAGCACAATGTAAATTTCACTTTATACGCCACCAACAATAAAGCACGCATTAGGTCCGAGTGCGCTTATTTTTCCGCAATTATGCGTATATGCTTTGTTTATCTGTTTCTCCCATTACCGCACCCGAATTCGCCACATCATTTCGTACGCACTTTCTCCTTACCCCGTTCACCACACCCCGTTTTAACGTACGTTAATTTGTCGAAACTAAGTAGGTACATCACAACATACGTTAAAATTATCAGTTACGTTTTGCCGCAACTAAGTAGTTCAGGCACCATTAGGCGCGTAAGTTTTTATCTCTATCTACCCGCGTTTACAGAACGACTCGACGCGTTTAAGAAACAAAACAAAATGATTATGTCGCAAGTTTGTTAGTCTACTTTCTGGTATCAATGTGGATATAAAACGTGCCAGTTTTGTAAAATTTCTGTCTTGACTTAATTGATTATTATTGCGTATGTAAATTGCACGTTTGCATTTTAAATTACAATAAAAAAATTAATTCTCCAATTTTAAGTGTTTAATTTTAATTTTAACTCGTAATATATTCACTAAATCTAGTATTTATACTTTCTAAAAAGATTTTTTATAAAAAGTAGAAAAAAACTTTGCTCACCCTAACAATTAAACTGCTGTTATTCCACTTTTAACTAATTGGAAATTGTTGTCGCAATTTGACTTAAAAATAATGTAATTATCATTAAAAGTATTTATGTATTTTTGACTAATAATGTAATTAATTAATTCCACAGGAAACCTTTTAATGTAAATATTTGAAATACCACGTCAAAGAAAATTACCATGTTTTAAATCGACGTATTCGTTCCGCGCATTCGAAAAACTGAATGATATTAAAGCGTAACCAAGTTTTTGTTTGGTTCACCATTCGGTCATCGATGTGGGTCAAGTAACTGTTATTGTCGTGGGTAACTTGTTACTAACCTGTGTCACGCGTTTTTATGTTAAACATTTTGTCGTGCGCGTATCCAAATGACTCTTTATCACCGAATAGTTCTTACGCCCACTCGTCCAGTTTAAATGTTTGTGTATTGTTTGTTAGCACTTTAACAATTTTTAACACCTGACATGCACATGATGGAATCCACGGATGAAAATCCATCCAGTAGTTTTCGAGTAATTCTATTAAAAGTATTTTTTTTAATTATTTTCCTCTATAACTCAACTTCCTTGTATCCTATGAAGTTTTCCTTCTGGATAAGTATCCAGCTATGCATTATTGGAAACCCAATCAATAACTGTACAGTAGTTTTTACTTGATGCTCAAACAAACAGACACACAGGCAAACATATAGACAAAAATTTTAAAAGCTACTTTTTTGATTTTGTGGCTTCTAAAAATACCTCAATTTTTTTTTAATAGACGTCAACTCAGATTCATTCCTTTTACTGTTTATTATGTGTATAGATATCAATTTCATACAATCAAAGGTGTTTTAATTTCATCTCAACAGTTCCCATACATTTAGAAGACTACTAAAATGCCATCTAACGTCTTGAGTCGATATCTATAATAGACATTACGGGTTAACTGAAAGTCAGTTAATAAATTTATGTCCAGGATTTAATTATATTAATCAAGATGGTTAATGAAACTAATACAGAAAGAAAAAAAACCTTTGTAATGAATAACTATAGATTAGTTTCAAACTTGTTGATAAATGTCACTGTCGCCAATGATATAAGGCGCAAAGGTTTCGTTCATGTAAAATGTTTAGTTTCTAAATTAAATAATAGGGGTTAAGTATGAAATTGCCGTTTTATAGTAATAGATACTTTGAATTGACATAAAACCTTCATGGTGTGAGATTTTCGAGTGAAACTTTTTTCACATGATACCTATGAGGTTCTTGTTTTAAAAAATGTGCAACATTCGATTTTCGACTTTCAATTGTTTTTTTTATTCAGCTTAGACGGGAAAGATGGATACTTCGAAAATCCGAGTAATCTTTGAATACGATTTCCGACGCGGAACTAACGCGGCAGAAACGGCTCGCAATATCAATGCTGCGTTTGGAGAGGAGACTGCTAATGAACGAACCGTGCGTTTTTGGTTTAAACGCTTTCGTAATGGAAACTTCAACTTGAAGAACGAACCACGTGGAAGATCGCCCACACAGGTGAATAACGCTGAATTGAAGGAGATGGTGGAAGCCGATCCGAGTCAAACTACCCAGGAATTAGCGGCATGGTTTAACGTTACCTTACCTACAATATTGACTCATTTGCATCAAATCAATAAGATAAAAAAATATGAAAAATGTGTGCCTCATGATTTGACTGATCTGCAGAAAGAAACGCGTGTTGAAACTTGCGTTGCCTTGTTGAATCGGTACAGAAATGAAGGAATATTGGATCGAATTGTGACATGTGACGAAAAGTGGATTCTTTACGATAACCGAAAGTGAAAAATGCAATGGCTGACCCCTGGTCAAACGCCGCAACAGTGCCCTAAGGCAAAGCTTACCAAAAAAAGGTTATGGTAACTTTTTGGTGGTCTATTCATGGTGTTATTCACTATAGCTTTCTCAGGTCTGGTCAAACAATAACAGCAGATGTTTACTGTGCCGAACTTCGAACAATGATGGCGAAACTAGCAGGGAAACAGCCCCGACTCGTGAATCGATCTTCACCATTATTGCTCCATGATAACGCAAGACCTCACACTGCACGAGAAACCGTTGTAACTCTACAGGAGCTGCAGTTAGGAACCATACGTCATCCTCCGTACTCGCCAGACCTTGCTCCAACGGATTTTTTTCCTGATTTGGACAATTTTCTACGTGGTAAAAAATTTTCTTCCCAAGAGGCAGTACAAAATGCTTTCACACAGTTTGTCGAATCTACATCCCCAGAGTTCTATCGCAAAGGCATAAATGAACTTCCGATTAGATGGCAACAATGTATAGATAATGAGGGTAAATATTTTAATTAAATAAATATGTGACATTTTAGAAACAAACGAGTTTTAATTTTTCAGTACAAATCGGCAATTTCATACTTTAACCCCAGTTGGTTCTCTTGGCAGAGCTTTGTTTATTGGGTTCGCATCGCATCTACAGTATAAATTATTATTCTGTACAATAAATTCCGTAATCCATCTTAATAGTTTACTTGCTCGGGACCTGACTATATACAACATTTGAGGTTTTTTCACACACATTTATTATTAAACGGGTCTTAACGCGTATCGACGCGTTGCCTTCCAGACCGTGTTTTAGCAAACCATGGTCGATGCAACACAACCGAAACGTCGAGTAAAATAAATAAGGTAAACGTACGCGTTGAAACTCATTTTAATAGATAAATACTTGGCCGTAAAATTAAATAAGGTTATTTTTTTAATTTACAACTACGGTCGCTCGTATTACTTGGTGCCAAAACCCAGAGCTTTACCTTTGTGCTCGTAGAATATACTTATGACATTTTATAGACCTCTTTCCCGTCATTTCCTGTCCTAGAAAACTTATCATTCTTCGTTTTTAAACAAAAGCAAAAATACCTTACTGCATCGTATACTGTATCTTCATTGATCTGTGTTTTCCCACTGTTAAATTCGCGTTCTTCTCTTTCAGCCAATACCGACATCAACGCGGTCTAATTTAGGTTAGATTCCTGTAGTTATTTGTAGTTATCTGTTTCTAAGTGAGTGCACCAGTATTTTCGACGATTCTCTCCTACTAAACAGCAAACTCGAGAGACTGAAAACTAATTTGGCGAAGTAGTTTGACGGTATTCGTATTCGATTCAAACAATTCCAGTTGTTAACACGAGCTGTTCTATTAAGGAAGTTTTAATTCGATTCACAAAGTTTTTCCTACATGCAGATATCAGAGTCTTGTTTGAAACTGTGTTTTTATATATGTAGCCTTGAATTATCTCTTTATATTCTTAATTTTTTCCCGTAAGAGGTGTATAAAATGCAATTAAATAATTTAATTAGATATCAATTAAGTCTAATTAGATCCAAAACTCATAAATGAATTAAAACGCAGTATCGATCAATCGAGTGTTCGCGTAAATACAGATCCCTTTGCTGCTCATTATTAGTTTGTTCAATAAGCGGTTACGTAGCGTAGACAGCAAATATAACTTTGTAGAACAAACTCATAAATTCAGTTGGAGCAACCATACAACATTTATTTCCAACCATACAAGCCATCGATTCCATGTATTATGTGATTTTGAGACTGAGCGGTAGATTTCGAAAGTTCATCATCACGGGTCGCCGACTTTGCATCCGTAAACTCATAATGGTATTCACGAGGAGCGCGGTGCATGCGAAATTAGCACTTCTGCATTTTTGTGCAGCACAATGATGCAATCCTGGCTCAGCTTTGTGCGGCAAGCACTCTGACATTCGCGATTGTGAACATTTTGAATAAATCCAGATTTACTCTAGACTAGTCTAGACGTATGCAAGTGGATCATTACGAGACTTTTTATATGCCGACATGGAACTAAAATAATGATTCAGAGCATACTGTTTCTTAGAAGTGAAGATAATGATGCCTTCTCATTGTTCCCCAAAGGTCTTTCGTTCGCCCTATTTCCGATCAAACAACGCAAACAATGGATTTAGAGGCACAAATATAAGTTAGTTTAAAAATGAAAACCTGCGAACACTGGTCTTTATAATTTAAGTTCATAAACTAGAACACAACTGTAGTATTTACATGTTTTAGGTCCTTTAAAAGGAATATCTTTTGCGTGTGACGTAATCACACGTTTTTAAAGTTAGGTAATTAATTAATTATCGCTTTTATTCTCATTCGACTTCCTATGACACATGTGAAGGACTTTCCTTCTTTAATTGCTTCTATACTCGTACTCTTATTAGTACAAAAACGTATAAACTTTTGGTTCTCTTATATGAAACTTTCACGAAGCCTTTTAGGGGAAATGTTTCTGGTCTCGATTTGTTTAAAATTACAGCCAATTAAGGCCAATTTTTTAAAATTAAGAAGTTCCTTGTATTGGCCGAATGAGAACAGTTGAAGGTCATAGGTTTGTAGTGGCATGGCTCCTAGCAGCGGAGGGACATAGGCAGATGGATATTGGTTTGGGGAGAAAAATGATTTCACGTAGGTTCGTACATAGGCAGACTGCTTAATCATAAGTCAAAACTTAATTCTATTTGATTTCGCTGTAACCGGAAGAAAAATATCTAATATTAATTCCTTTAACTTCTTAGTATATGAAGTTGTTTACGAAACTATATAATAGTAATTGTTACTACAAAGGATCATGCCCAAATAACATTAATCAAGGCTACCAACAAAACGCAGAGCAATATCTATTACAATGGCGACTATCAATTATTCATATGTCAGTACCAAGTCATTGAATGCGCACAAGACGTTGCACAAGCCGTAATAACAAATGCGTTCGCGGTACGCATTTGCGTCACTCCTTTGTTGCTAATGTCAGCCATGGGAATGATAGTTGAATAAAATAAAAAGACTTTATATATGATACACACATAATTCCCTCCCATAAAGGATAATAATATGAAGAATTCTCAAAGCAATTTTCAGTGGTGAATGTAGGAATTTTGTTTCATAAAATGCTATTCATTAATCGCAATTTTGAAGTACCTGCTTATACTATAAAATTATTCATAGTCACGTAAAATTGTATTTCGTTGAAATTTTGAAAAGTAAATAAGTATTCTAATTTCAATAGAACTATTAGATTCAATAAATCTGTCCATTCTACTTTAATACCAGCACCCTTAAAAGTACCAAAAAACCACAATAAAGTAACTTACCCACAAAGTAAAAAAATAATAATGTATTACTGTATGTGTTTACTGATAAAACAAACTCGTCATGAATTGATGGCACAATTATCGATCATAATGGTGTCACTTCATCAAAAATCTACTACAAATAAGTAGGAAACTTTACAATATTGAATATATCCCCCTGACATCGAAAATGTAAATGTTGTAATTATACCCACATTTTATGTAGAGCTCATTAGTAAGTAGATGCTAGAATATAATAAATACTCTTTGGTCCATTAAATTTTTTCTCAACAGTTCAACAAAGACTCTGTACTACCTTTATTGTCGATACTATCGGGAGAGCGGTTTACCCACTTACCTGTACACAGAATAGAACATATTTCTTTCATGTCAGAGTCAAAACAATGGCTAATTTTATAGTAATGTGATATTAGCCTGGTCGGTAAACAATACGTTTAGATAATAACTCACTAGTGAAACATTGTGTATAGATTGTTGCTAAGTACGAGTATATTTCAAAAATTATTTACAAGCTGTTGTTATTTTTGTTTGTCTGATCTAATGTGACGTTATCAAAACAAAGGGAAATTACGAGTATTATCGGTATGGACTTTGGTTAAGATTATGTTTCCAGATTCTGGTTGAATAGAAACATGGGGTAATGTCTGATTATTAAAATTAAGTTCCATTTCCAGGTTGCCACCATTATATTTTGTAATAATTACACAAAAAATCTTTTCTTTTTCTATCTAAAGCAGATTTTTCAAAATTGTCGAGGTTGTATGTAAAACCGTTTTCCCTTGGTGTGTCTATAGTTCTCCATTGGTTTTTAATAGTACTGGTCGCCTGCATAATACTTTTTTAATCATAGTTCTGAGGCTGGATTATTAAGTCTTAGATAAGAAGGAAGACAACAGTGTCGCGCCGCCATTGAAGGAATTTAAAATAAAAACGAGACTAAACTGATTATGATTGCAACGCTCATTTAACGCTCCGATAAACGCAATCACGGCCTGGGGATCTAGGAAGCGCTCTTTTCGCTCTCATTCGTGTTTTTGCAGCCTTGCTTAAAGTTCATTTGAAAACATCTTGTATACGTAGTTAGTTGTAATCTCGCTTATCAGCAAACCTAAGCATCATCATCGTCATAATATTCAGTCGTCAGCTGTTCGTCATAATGTTCGTAAGCTGCAGTTCACTGCTGAACTGGGGCCTCTTATGCTCTCCTTCTCTCTCTGTGGTGGGCTCTTACTGCATCTAATTCATTTTTACTGCCCCAATGATATTGTCGCCCCAATAGACATTTCTTTGCTCGATCACTGTCACCATTTCATCAGCTTATAGGACTCTACCAAATACGTGACCTGTCCATTTTAATTCCAACATAGCGATCTTCCGAGCAATATCTGTCATTCCCGTTAATCTACTAAACTAAATATTAGGCACACGATCCCACAGAGAAATACCCAACATAGCTCATAAAAAAATTACTCAACCTAAGTCTACATTAACAATATTTCTTTATTCTATTACTGTGACACGTTAAGTACTTATTTTAAAGATGTTAAAATGAGACGCATTTTAGAGTTCTCTCAAAAAGCTTATTGTTTTCTTTTGTTACTACTTCTTCGTGGTCGTCGAAATTGCGAGATAAGTTTAATCAAATGTCTTTACGCGGATTTACATTGTCAGATTTCTGAATGGCTATTGAAAAATATCTGATTATCTTCACTTATTCTTGTTCTGCTTATAAGTCTTTCATACCAAGCTTCCTAATCTTTTAATATTATACTCGTATGTTTATGTATCTTTTGTAACTAAGTTATTTTTAAAACTATTTTACGACCTTTCATTGTTATTAATAGAAATAAATTTGTTATCGGTTATATTTAACTACAATTATTAATTAGTTAATTAGTTTTTCATTCGTAACAGTTTTACCACATCAGTACATATCTCCTTAGTATCTAACTATACCTTGGGAGCTTTTAGTAGGTACTATTCGTTACTTTTAAAAATAACATCATTCACTTAGCCTCATTTAGCCTCAGTCGCCGTTTTCAATGTACATCTCGTAACGCTCCGCATGCGTGTCCTTTAATATACTGGTACAATACCATTAACCGTAATCGTCTTCCACTGTTTTGTTAAAATAATGTTTCCATTTGGATACTAGACGCTCTCCGAGGTACCTTTATCTGTGATACGAATGAATGGCAGCAATATCGTTACATGGAACAATGGTAACAAGGCGTCAACGCACCCCTGGAACAGAGTGTAAAATGGGATATAGTGTGTCATATGAAGCTTTGAGCACATTAGTTTATTTACTTCGGATATATCAGTAGTACTGATTACTGAACTGATTACTGTAGTACTGAACAGTATCAGTACTTTTATTTAGTGATACAAGTAGTTACTACTCGTACATTGAAGCTGTGTGTATTGCTTATGAATTAAAAATATACTAGTGTAGGTAATTAAAATACATATTTAAAACTCGAATAAAACCAATCAGTTAAGATGAAATTCTAATATAGAGGTGAGACCGAAAATGAGCGAAAATTTTGCACGACGATTGTTTAGCGAATTGTGTCCATCGTTTTATTTATATGAAGTTGTACAGTTGTACCCTCTTCAATCTTCGTACAATATTCTCCAAACCCCCTGTAATGAACAGGAGAAAGCTCCATTTCAGAGCATTTACTGGTTTATGATAACAACTGTCTCTGAACGACATATTCTGTTCAGACTTCAGCATTGTGCATGCTCATGCTCGCGGTTCATTATCAAAATTTCAATTATGTTTGAGTTCTGTCAACGACCTGTGGTTTTGAAGGGGTTATGTAACAATGGACTGATGAATGCTGTTTCTGCTTTGGCTTGTTTTGAGGTAACCTAATTGCAAAATTATTTCGGTCTTCGCCTGTGCTATTTAATGGATACTAAAATTATTTTGTGTATTGTAAATGTTGTAAATATAAATTTTAGTCAGAAACTAAAAATATAAATTTAATTGGAAGTATGAATCCCAAAAGTAGGTAGTAGGTAACTATAGCCAACGTCTACATTTAAGTATTTAAGACCTTTAACGTCCTCTCGCTCGTGATTTCTACAGGTCACCTGCAATAGGGCTTCATAGGCTGATTAGCTAACTAGTAGGAGGTAACTTTTTTTTGACTATGAAATTTTCTAAAATCGGATACAGACATACTTTTATAAAACACACCCAACATGCATATTAAACACAATAATTACCCCTGATTAAACACTTTCTCTTAAATAATTTTAACTTAGTACTAAGAATAGATCTAGGGAAGGACCTGACAGCTGTAAAACAGATTATTCTAGTACAAATGTCAACACACGTTGTCCTTATACCTACTTGTAAATTTGATGTTTTGTAAACTACATTATAAGTGACAATTACCATACAGATGTAAATGTAAATATATGTAAATGTCTTAAATAATAAATAAATGAAAATCTATTGTATCACATCATAATTCAGAATATATTGACGCGAGTGTTCTATTCGGGATTGATTTAACTGAACAATTATTTTTGTTGATTAGGGTAAAAAATATAATTTGTAATTGTAACTTCGTTTAGATTATTCGTAACTTGAACACGGCGATAAAAGTATATATTAGTGCGGGGTCTAACAGAAACTTTGTGTACTACCTTAAATTAATTTTGGATATTAAAGTATTTTATATTTGTATTATAACAACATAAGTGTAACATGTATATTTTTGTAAAACTACTACTGATATGCGCTTCAATTTCTAGTGTTCCAGGATATTGTTGAGAGGACGTTATTCTCGCGAATGTCGTGCTTATCTTTTATCGCCGTGTTTGTATTGAGATAATACTGTTTAACTTTGCTCTTTTAATGCTAACACGTGCCTACGTGGATATTCAATTCAACTCACGTTTCTCTTCTTAATAGCTACTCTTATCATTATTTGGAATCGTTTATTATCCTTTAGTATTTTTTGACCTCGCTGTTCATTCATTATTATAACGTTTAGCTTATTTTATAATACACCTGCTAACTCTCTGACATGTAGGTATAAAACATAACTTGACTGGTGGTTAAACCTCCAATCAGATTAACAGTTTTGTTAGAATAGTTGGTGGCCAGAGATACTTACACATTACCCAGACTCGAACAAACATTTGTCTTTAAACAAATGAGTGTCGAAGGGGAATCGAACTCGGGACCTTTTACACACCGGGCAGGATCCACAGATATAGAGGGATAGATAACGCAAATTGGCGCTAAACTCCTACTTCTCGCGATACTCATTCAGTCTGTTCCGACCCGTGTCGCTAGCAAGTCGTTGTTATAAAACATAAATATACCCAATTGGCCTCAATAAATAATCAACTGATAAAATTCGCTAAAAGTGATGAACCGGGACAAGACAGATGTTTCTTTCATCGGTGAGTGGTTTTCCATCACTAAAATTTACTAACTAAAGTGACGCGTTTGGTTTTCATGCAATTTCACGAACTTGCGTTGTCTGTCTATGGGCACTACCAAATGGGCTTAATGGTCGTAAATTTTTTGTCGTCAAACTCTTTGTCGAAATTGGGGCGACTTTGTTTCTATCACTCAGGTGACAGGGAATAACAATTATAATAACTGTTTATGTAACAAACTTTTATTAACAACATACTTTTATTAAAATAACAATTATAATAATTGAAGATGATAAATAAACATTTATTGATGTCCCACGGAATTTAGATTATAAAATGTTTTTAGATTTTGCAAGGAACGTTTGACTTTTATTACAATGTCGAGTGCTTCTACGTACTTTACCCCACGAATTTGACGTCGCCTTCATGTAACGCTTCCAATAGTTGAACGCGACGTTGCGGCCGCATGGAGCAATTTACTTTCCATCACAAACCAATCATGGGGCGACGTTCGCCCTCCCGCAAATACTGCTTTCATGTTATGGTAAACATTTGGTCAAATGTTATAATGTGTTCGATGTCGATGACGGAATATTTAATTATGCACTTGAAGTCTATTACCACCATTTTTATAACGTTTAAAAGTTCTACTCTTGAAAAGGGTTAGTAAAGAATATTTGTTTGTTTGTAACTTACGAACGCGCGTCTAATTTGCTTCGTGCTAATGTGGTAAGTGTTAGTATGCTTAAAAAGTGACTTAATATCCTTCACAATATACCTTTAAATACACTGACGCGAAAGTTATTTTTCGTGTATACGGAGATTATCTACAAGCAAGATTGATGCGCGCTCGTGAGTTATAACAACTATAACGGTCAAATCAACTCATATATGAGCGAAAATTCTAGCCATAATACGTTCATCATAAGCGAGAGAAAGTTAGAAGCATTTATTAAGTAGCACATGTTTTAGATTACACCGAGAGGGCGAGAGTCCTGTTAAAGTATCTTATGGATTGTCAGGCTATCTACATCTTAAGGAGTAGTTTTTTATTAGGCGCTGTCACGGACTTTAGGAATTACGCATGCTCAGGAAAGAGTTTTCGCCTCGCTGAAATTAACTTTGGCCATCTTGTCATTCTAAGTTTATGATAATTAATTTAAAAATTATATACATATACATGTTACGGGCAAATTATATAATTCAGGTATCTATAGAATTCCTAGCCATTGTATGGAATGCCGGACTGTCTCAGGCAATGTGTAAAATAATACTTATATCTGTAACTGTTCCATACTTAGCCTAGGCATTCTATTCAAAGTCTAGACATTATAGATTAGGTAAAGTATAAAGTAAAAAGCAAGGTACCAAAATCAACTTTGATTTGGTTTGCAAAAACAAATCAAAGAAATTTCAACACTATAAAGATTGATGAACTTTAGTAACTGAAATAAAATGACACAAATGTTGACATTGTAATAATAAATATTACGTTGTTACATGACGAACTGTTATGACATTTGGTGGTGCTTAATATTTCCTTCTTTTCAGTCCGGGTTGCATCTTTTAGTATTGCAATTCTTTTTTGCAACTACATTTGACAAACCCTTGTTCCAATAGATTGTAAATGTCGAACTGAATGGAGTGTCATTTCTTGCTTAGTAATGTCTTTTTCAATATGCAGTTTTATTACAAACTGTAAATTGTTTCTTGAATACGAAGTACAGCTGTTTAATAACATTTTATTTTGTTCCAATCTCCAATCTTTAAACGGTTGATTTAGAAAAAAACACGATTGAGTTTCATATTTTATACATAAAACGCCACTGATTAAAAATAACTAACTTTTATTATTCTTGTTCATTTAGAATCTAGAACATTTTAATAATTTGCGTATACGTGGTTATGGAAATGTCTATTATATTACGAGTCTATTTTCATACACCTTAATTTGTCACATTTTCACAATACTTTAAATAGTAATTAGTAATCCACTTAAATAAATTATTAGTAAAAATGTAGATGAAAAGGCGACATGATATGCATATTTTATTTCGGATGACATTTTCCGCAATATTTACAACATTTTCACTGATTTTGGGTTGAAATGAAACGTTAGTATAATATTTTATATGACGCGGAGCCCTGCCGACTCTTCCAATAAGTAAATGGACGGTATGCATTTGCAAAATTAATTTCACCTTGACACATTTTTGTATTTTATGCCGCTAGCATTACACAGTTTTATGTATTTAAATACATAATATACGTATGTATTCACATTTGTCTTAAAAAAAATTGGGACTTATTTTGTCTCCAATTTATTTCCTCCTGTTTATCGTTTTTTTTGGTTTTTATAGAGAAAAGGCGGCAAACGAGCATATACAGTCCACCTGGTGGTAAATGGATACTGTCGTCCATGGACATTCGCGGTACATGCCAACTTCAGTTCAGAATGACAAACGTTGGCGCCCCGAGACGTGCTGCCTACCTTTCGAGATGAAGGAATGGATTTGGAGAGAGGATTGGGGAATTGAAGAGAGATAGGGCAGAATGGGATGGGAATGGGCTCTGGCATATCTCACTCACTACCGAAACACGTACGTACATTAGAGAATAGGGTAAAGTGGGAAATGCAGTAGGTACATTTGCTTGATCTATACATATAATAATTATTAAATAAAGTTAAAAGTTGAAGATTTGATGTACAATATTTACATTTAACGTATTTTTTCCATGCAAAAATGTAAATAGGGTTAAATACTAAGTATTTACGTCTGTAAGTGTTTAATAAAAACAAAGATTTTTTACAATGATTATACATTTAGAAATTTGTACTGGTATAAATTTTGTGGCTGTATTTCTAGTGTATTAGCTAGGTTATAAAATACCTACATACCATTTCAGTAGCTTCATTCTCTCCACATTTCATAAAATCATAACAAAGCCGTGTCTGTATATTGAATATTTATTAAAAAGTAGATAATTGCAGTGTAAAAACACAGCCTAAAACAACAATTTTTGGAATTTTTGTTGGTCTATCTGTCTGAACGCGCATCGCGCAACAACTATGAAACTTGGCATAGTTGTTGCTTTCAGGATATTTCGTATACAGATACAACGCAAAGTTCCGACGGGAATCATCGCCGAGTCCACAGGTAGCCAGGTCAGACGCTACATAAAAGCCACTCGATGGATTTTTATTCGTGTGATGGTCGAATGAGTAGATGTGATATGCTGGGGTGGTAGGACGAGATAGGGTAGTATGGTTTATTAAACATACAATCTAAAGTCCACGAGATCGAAGTCACGGGCACTGCTAGTTCTTAAGTATACCTACCGTGAGTGAGTAAAGCCGTTGTGAATAGCTAGCTTTTATTCTTACTCAAAATAGACTATGGCGATGTTCGGAACAGGAATCTAAATTTACCTGTAGCGGATAAACTCCAGTCGATGCAGGCAGCGTACCAAAATTAGAAAGATATTTTCAAGTATTTCTGTGACAATTCTCGTTTCATAACTGCTATGAAATGTTACATTCTTTGATGTTAGACCAATTAGTTTAATTAAGTTTAATTATACTATTACAAAGACGTTTGTACGTATTGTATACTAAATTATTTCATTAGCTCTACCTTTAGATACGATGCATACTGTTATAAAAGTCCATTAAGTATAAACATGTTTGGCGTTTTTCTTAGAAATAAATATTTCTTAAAAGAATTTTGACGCGGTTTGTACAGTTATGAACAAAGCATATTCCTTAGTCTTAACATAAGATTTTTCGTTTGCAAATCTACAGCAAATTTTTGTATTACTTTATTTTTACGCTACATGAATGGTCTTGTGCTCTTAGATACAATATTACGATACAAAACTTGAAATTTTCATCCAAATTGACACGATAGCTATCGATAAATCCTGCACAATACTCTGTTCAAGTTAAGTAAAAAGTACCTAATGTCATCTCTATCAGTCACATGATTTAACCTATTGATAAATTACGACAAAGAACGTTACTCGATTGATCTATTAACGATTTATTAAGCTACATTACATGGATGATGTCCCAAATCGCGCCACCCTGCATTTTTATGTATAAAGGACTGAAAGTACTGAAACATAAAAATAATGTTAGGTCAAAGAAAAAGTTTTTATGCAGTTTTGAAATTGCCCTATTCCTATTATTCCAAATTTTAATTCACGAATTTGGGCTACAGAAGAAAAGCCCAGTCATTTCATTAATTTGATAAAAAAAAATAAGGAAGCAGAAAATTTGAATTGGAGCAGTGTTTTTGATTTAATTGTGTTGTTTTTCAATTAAAGTTTCATTAATAGTTTTACCTGAGATTTGAACCGATTTTCACCTCAAAATTGTGGATACTGCGCCTGAAATAACCGTGCAAGCTGTGGCACTTCTTCAGTTTGGGCTTAGTCCCCTGACTAAGGAGCAGAGATGGTTTTACATAAACCATCGAGGAAGAATGGGTGAACATTCCACACGTCATAGAGACGTTGATTGATTCCATGCCGGTTTGGCATGACGGCCGTCGTAAACGCTCTTGGAGGCAATATAAGTTACTGAATAAACTATTTTTTTAGGTAAACCATTGTTTTCTTCAATAATTCAATACAAGTCCATGAGAAAGGCGGACACACGACTTGTTACAGTTCAACTAATTTTTTTCAGTATTCTCAATTCAAATTTGGAACAATGGAATACTGAAATGATGGTTAGTATGCCAGCTTTAAAACCGAATAAAAACTTTTTGATCCATCAAATATGCTTCCGGCCATCAAAACTGAAAAGCAGGGTGTCTCGATTCGGGTGTTCGGGAGTGTAGTATACTTCAGGTCGAAATTAAGTTCTACAGAGTCAAAAATAATAGTTGGCTCGATTAACACTTATAAAGCAATAATATATTATATAAATTTACAAGATACAAGTACACAGCTGGCGACAGATTCATATCATAGTCACTGTAATTGACTAGGGGTAAGGGTTAAAATAAAATGGTTTTGGGTATATTGTTCTGTTGTCAACTGTACAAATTTCGACATCAACCATTTTATAGCTTAATTTAAACTTAAAGTACCAACTTAATTAACGGAGAGTTTCTATAATAATCCCCCGTGATCCCAGAATTTGTCTTCCACTTTTAATGAGCCGGCAGAAGGGAATTATTCGGGTCGTTTGTTTAGTACTTACGGCAACAATAAAATGGTAGGTTAACTTCATAGAAACGCACAAAGCGATTCACCCTTTTTGTGTACTTATGTACATGGTCAGCAAAATAAACTGTTTTTACTAAGAATGTCAACACAAAGTCAATCGGAACCTAAATGTAACCCACCTTTAAATTTGCTTCCAATTTCATTATTTCTGCTGCTCATTGCATTATTTCCCTATTATAATCAGTATATTCCGGTGTAAGGACAAAGCGCTTCAGTTTTTCCAATTAAAATCAAATCCCTACTAACATATGTAGAACAGTTTAAATGCTTTTCTATTCCACTTTGGTATATAAATCGATAGAACATCCTACTGTACCATTTACCTCACGACTATTATGGACAGTTTGAAAAATGTAACAACCTGTAGTGTATCGGTAACAAAGCATTCGTAATACAGATTAATATTGACTTGTAAAAACAGACAGAAGGAAGCCTCACACACGGACATTTGATACGTAAAATCCGGACTATTACAGGACGTCTGCAACAATTTCGTTAATTACTTTATTACCTTGTTTACCTAACTTTATTAGTAGTTACCAAATGATCGATAGTATTGCCTTTAAGTACATAGTTATAATTGGCCATGTGGCCATGTGTGTGTCCAAACACAGATGAGGTGGAGCTCCACCTCATTTCTTTCACGTGGGTGTCGTGAAAAACAGCTAAGGGATAACAAAGCCGGTACCACAAACCCTGAGGAACTACACCACCCCTAAAACAGTGATCTCTCCAACCCCTTGTCCAAGGAAGCCCTTGTTCAACAGTGGATGAAAAAAGGACTGGTTACGATTAAGTTTGTTGTAATTTAGTTAGTGACTTGGGGCCGGACATAAAACACGCTAATGCGATAATTCAAAATGTACATGCAATGAAAAATAATTAGATTAATTTTGTTGTTTAAAATTACACAAAAAATTATCGCAGAGCTCAGCAATAATGGCTGTTTTATTTTGACAATCCTTCAACTGTCAATCAATGCCACAGTGAGACAAAACGTAATATCTCAGTGTTGCCAATACAAATATCACAGTTTTACATGCAACAGTGGGTTATTATGTTTCGTCCCACTGTTGCTTTTTTCAGACCTGGGTTATCCATTTTAACCATTATTAGGACGTTTTAAACCAGATATCTCTGTGTTGCTTTAGTAGATTGGACCGTTTCGAGCTATTTTCTTCAAAAATGTCTGAATCACAATTTTGTCGTTATATCCCACTGTTGCTTTCAGCCATCGATATGTTTGATAAAAGTTTCGACTTTTAATAATAAGGTTTCACTTTGGACTACGACAGCTTTTTAACAAAGTGCCTACTGTCTAGGTTTTTCCACTGAATTACGATACGATTACGATACGACACTGATTACGATCACTGGCTCTTCGAGGAGGCTGTGAATAGGATTCTATAAATTCGGCAACAAGTCCAAATCCAAAATTAATACCTTTGGTCAAATACTATCACATTTACTTTCTTTGTGTTACATTACTAAAGACACAACAATCGGTGAATTGTTTGAAGAGCCATAATATTACTCTTGCAAAACTGATACAAAAAGTAGAACACTCGAACTTTTCTCGCTTCGTTTTTCATAATTGGCCATTAATGATAATAAATTTTATAAAGAAGTATCTATTTCGTACGCAGAATCCGTCTTTCACACAAAGCGCGTGTGATATTAACTAAATGACGCATAATGACACGCCTGACCATTATATCATATTAAAAATGCTTTGATGGTGTCCCGGAAGCGTTGACTTCTTTTAACATCTTTTCAGCAAAAATAGCAACCACCACGTATGTACTCATAATGAAATGAAAGATTCTAACCGAAATGAGTCAAGCTTCCTGCACTTGACTCATTTATTTATATTTCATACACAAAAATAACTACTTACGTGTTTTTCTACATCCAAGTCTTTTACATACACTTAAATTCTAAAATTAAACTATGACAATTACAGTATTTAGGTACTTTTCTAGCTACAACTCCAATCGCGTTAATGTAGTTTAAAATCGACCGCTTCCGTGTTCAATTCCCTTTGAACTTTGTAAGAACTCATCGATTGTCATTTGAGACTCGTTGAAAATTCTTTCAACTTCGCACCTCTATAAATCAATCAATACAAATCTTACTCGATTTTAGTCGTTACTCTATCGATCGTTTTACGGTCTTCGGTTCCGTTTACATTAAAAATATACTTTTATGTGCCCGGAAGATTTTTATTTTCTAGCATAAACTATTTATGAGTTTTTACGGGAGCTGTAAAGTTTAGATATAAGATTTCAACGGCACTGAAATAAGTAAACATGACGCTTGAACGTCAGATCAATTTGATCAAAGTGAAAACGTAAGCGTTTTCCACGCTACTTGTTCCGAGTTGCTGTCAACAGCTCGACTAATGCTTCCGACGAATTCCAATTTTAAACTTTTGACGGTGTTTATGAACGCGGTAAATTCACCGATTTACGACAACTCGATATCAAATGAGAAAATCGATTGTTACAATTCGTGAGGCCCGACTTCATTTGGCGCATCTGTTTTCTGCTCCACACTAATCGAACTGGAAAAAAAATCTTAGAAATCTTAGAAATAACTTATAAATCCTTTTGTGCGAGGAAATTAATTTTTGAGCCTAAAGCTGTCGATGAAATTTCGATCACTCAAATCAAATTGCTGCGGTTTCTCAAATTGCTGGTTCGATTTAAGCACGTTTTGGAATGGTTTTGATATAAATAGGTCTACTGTGAAGCAATTTATGCGAATTGGTACAGTTAGGATGAAAAGCAACAATAGTGAGATCCCACGGTGCGGGGTCAATGTACGATGCGTCTGTCACGCTTACTTGCGCCACCGGCTGTACCTATTTACATTGAGACTGGACTCATTGCTTCCTTTACTAAGAGACTAGGTACTGCATAAAATATAAAATATTATGAGACTCGATAGCACGCGATCTTTTATTTAGCTGCAATAAATTAAATCTTGTTTTGGAATACATAATGTATTTCGATTTACTAATGAATGAGTATGTATGTGAAATATTATCAAATATCTTTGAGTGTAATAGTGACCTAAACCAACCCCTACGATTACGAAAGAAGTTGTATTTTAACAAGGAGCAAATTATGATCAACAAAACAAACTATTTTTCAATAATTAAAATAAATAATGTTAAATTACTAAGAATGTTATCAGTATCACAAGGTCGACTCGGAAGTGCCATTTCTTTATTGTAGAGAACGTAAATCCAGCCCACCTTTTAATTTGTTGCCATCGATTTGTGGTCATGGGTCATTCAGTATTTTCTGCTGTCCATTTAATTATTTCTCTTACGAAAATTGTTCTAAAATTACAGTTTACATACCGTCCCATTTTCTTCCAGGTGTCACGAAACGACAACCGTCGGTCTGTGTCGGTGGGTGGCACGGGTGGTGTAGTAGAAAGGCATTCGTACGCAGAAGGAAGAGTACCGGCTCCTCATGGACCACCATCATCGCCGGGAGCGACGGCGGCTGCCAGGCGCGGTGTGGAAGCCTGTCAGGCTAGTCGACGGCTGTTAGAGGAGACGCTTGCAAAACCTGGTAGGTACTTTCTTTTTATTAATTTCGTGTCTAATGCAGTATGGTGTTTCCACCAGCCTACGTCTCTCCACTGCTGGATATAGGCCTCTCCCAAGGCTGGCCAGTCTTGGGAGACACAATCTCCATACACACACAATATCCGACTCTTCTCATCCAACCACCGCCGGCGAACTTTTTATAGTCGTCGGTTCACTTGGCCGAAGGGCAATCCACACTACGCTTCCTGGTGTACGTAGTCGAGGACTTGTGTACCCCATCCGTTATCGGTCCTGGGGCATGAC
The DNA here is from genome assembly GCA_914767545.1 of Sesia apiformis. Classification (NCBI taxonomy): domain Eukaryota; kingdom Metazoa; phylum Arthropoda; class Insecta; order Lepidoptera; family Sesiidae; genus Sesia; species Sesia apiformis. The sequence goes on along the minus strand of OU611963.1, from coordinate 10,257,903 downwards.
GTACCCATTCCCACTTTAGCATGCTGATTCTATGAGCTATGTCAGTGACTTTAGTTCTTTGGCGAATCTCTTCTTTTCCTATCCTATCCCGCAAAGCAATTCCGAGCATAACTCTCTTCATAGCTCGCTGATTAAACGTAGCTGATTGAAGAAATTGTATCGCAACCTTGAATACAAGTGTTTATATAATATTTAAAATGACCTTCACAAGGCAACATTTAATATGCATATGCGATGGACCCTGCCATTAAACTCGTTAACATTATATAATTTTTCATCTCAACGCATCCCTTGATTTTCTTCGTAGCGCCATTATGAATTCTTCAAAAATTGCGTATAAAAGGATTGTTGAACTGAGAGTAACCCAATTAACCACTCGACTTGAATTCCTCGACGCAAAATTGCTCTTATTACGAGAATATTGCACCAATTTTGGTAATTTTACTCTTTGACCATTTAAGGCAATTAGAGTTAAGTTTTGCGAGAAAACGTGCCTAATTTAAAATGTTTACTTTTACATTAACTACGTAGACATTATTCGTAAGTGCTCCATGGGAGAGTTGACCGTATGGTGTCGCGTGTGAAAGGCCCCTTATTCGCCTATTATGACATGAGCCTCCTCGTGCACATTGTCAAGTGCATGAGAGCTGTCCAAGCGGGTTTGGGCAGTCCACTCTTTTAAAAGTGGTATAGTTCCTCAGGGCTTGTGGTAGCGGTTTTGTTACCCCTTACGATACCTACGGGAAGAGATTATTGCCGGCCTACACCACACGGCAATTCAATACACTATATACATTATTTTAAGTTGCCATACCCTACGATCAGCCTATGTCTCTCCACTGCTGGATACAGGCGTCTCTGCAGGCTCACCATCACACACGATCTTCGGATCAACTCATACAATCACCACCGACGAACTTTTGCAAGTCGTCGGTCTACCTGGCCAGAGGGTGTCCCACACTGCGCTTCCCGGCACATGGTCTCCATTCAAGGACTGTCTACCCGATCATACTCTAAGTAAAAAAGAACTATTGCTTTTATTATTCATAACATAAATTTGAAATTATAAACTTTGCAATTTAATTCTATGTCATTCATCATTTGTCTACATATTTACAACACTGATACCACTATCAGTGTTGTCAAGATAATTAAAATCTATAAATATGACGCCCTCAGAAGGAAATTCCTTTGTACGGCAGATTCCATTATAACTCTCTTCATTGTTGCAAACCATTCTTTGGAGAAAGTCGTCTAAATGCTGAGAACAGAAGTGTGAAAGTACTTTGAAAGTTATTAATAGTGGGTAAAAAGAATAATCTGACAATTGAATCAACGCCCAATAAATCTATTATTAATTAGAAACTTATTTTGTTATGGCTATTATAAGTATATATTTCTTTTCCTCTTTATTCATTCTATTATGTCTTCGATCGACAATTACAACGTTGATCGAAGTATTATGCATTATATTACCTACTTCTACTTAATAGTATAGTAACTATAAAATGTAATAGCACGTAGTAATAGTAAATATAATAGTAACTAAGTAAAGTTAGTAACTAGTACCAAAATTACTATTAGGAAAACTAATAATAAATGTCAATCATCGATGACATTTATTATGACATTATTATTTAATAAATGAATAGCATTATCATTAGTATTATTTAGTAACACGCATTTCTCAATAAATATTTAAAACTTGGTTATCTAGACCAGGGGTCTCCCAACTACGGCCTGCGGCCCAAGATCGGCCCGCGAGCACGTGAAGTCCGCGGCAGCGGACATGTCTGCTGCCATCCGGTCCGCCACACTTAACTTAATTTTATAATAAAATAAAATTATTTTCCGATGTTTTCATTCACTAAAGAACACAATCACTGTCATACATAATCTGGTACTTAAAGTGTAACATTAAACATTTTAATAGTATGTAATTAATAAGATTTATGTAGCTGTGATTTTTCACACACAATTGGCCGTTCGACAATTTTCGAGTAAGTGGTTTAAATCATGCGAAATATTTTGACTATAACCCTCCATTATTGCTTAATATGATCCAATTTTTAAAAATAAACTTTTATTATTAATTTTAATTTCGCGAGAAAACTGTCGGTCACGTGACATCTTGGGTCTATGACGTCACAGCACTATAAAAAATTCTATTCTGAGAGGACGATAGATTTTTTTTTCTTAGGAATTTGTTAAAAATTACTTCTCTAACGTATAAAACGTGTGCAGCACTCATGTGCAGAAGTACGACCATTAAGTACCCCACCAAATTGTTTAATACATGTTCCTAAATGTCCAAAACTTTGAAAACATGACGCACGACGAAACCCAGCATATAGTACATCAAATAATGATATTTAATATATTACCGAAATGTTATACGTATAAATAACCGATATTAATTACAAAACAACGATATAGATATTTCTTTGTAATTTTTATAGAAATCCAAATACAATTACAATGCATGCTACAATTAAGCGTTTGGTTATATATAGTAGCCACGAAAATATGTATTCACGTTTAATTTTAACAAATATAGAATTAAATTATTTGTTTTATATACTTACGGATAAGTTTTCACGTTTGTGATATCAGCTGAGCAAAAGTCCGTATTACCAGCAAAGAAATTTGCAATCATAAAAGAATTTACTTTCAGCTAATTTAATAAAAGCTTTAATAAAACCATTTTCAATTTTGTGCAGATTAAGAACAATTAATAAAATCAATTATTGAATCTAACTTTAAAAGTAGAAAAATACGCTACGTAAAAAAAATTGTGATGTGACGTCACGCTGTAATCAATTATGGCTTTAATTAATCATGTAAATCATCATGTAAAACAGAGACAAAAAGTCTTTAATTAAATTTATAAAGAAATATATTTATAATTGGTTTTAATGCACAAAATGCATTTTATAATTAAATTTATGTTGACCTATAAGGTATTAATGCAATATTTTTTATAATTTATTATTGTACTCGTACCTGTCAAATAGCAATTGTTTGCATTAGTGGATCAAGTTTACTAGTGCCAATTATCAATAGCGACATAAGATGGTCATCAGTTAACTTGGATCTGTAGATTTTTTTTGTGTATTTCCTTTTGGAGAATGTTTTTTCACTCAGATAAGTAGTTCCGAAAGCGGAAAAAAAGTTACGAGCATATTTATGCAACTGATCAAACTGTGCGTATGGGAGGTTCTTATAAAATTCCAGCAAAGATGAGTTTTTATATTTTTCTTTATAAATATCGCTGCAATGCAAATCAATCATTTTCATTTGAAGAGGGTTTCTAGGTCTTGGCCCTTGGTACTTTGTGGAACAGTCAGTGTGGCTCTCTTAGGCCAAAAAGTTTGGAGATCCCTGATCGAGACTATGACTACCAAAAATAATAAAACCAATCATCATAAAAAAATAGCTTCATCCAAATGTTTTCGAATAAAAATTGTTCGAGTGTAAGAGAAATATTATTGCTCACAACTTGTTCGTAACAAAGGCATAAAGCGTGTGGAGATCAAAGATGCTGAGTCAGGGGATCATCGTTAAGTAACGTAGAGCTAGGTATAAGTTACGAACAAAAGTTGTTTAGAAAATAATATCTATATTGATTAAGAAAATAAAAATGTTGTAAAACATGAATTTTCTCATCTATGAATATTAGTTAATATCATTTATAGTGATTGAAGTTTCTTTTATACGTTATACTTTTAATTGTAATTGTTACTTTTAATTGTTATACAAGAGTAACGTGCCAAACTCACATTTGCTCAAATACACTCACCGGCACGGAATCTTGGCCAAGCGCTTATCTCGCGATAAACAAAGTTTTTAGTATTTCTAATGAATGTTTGTTATGACGATATGTTGAAAAAATATTTACCTTTAGTTCAAGAGGGTAATTCATTATGTTTGAGTGTACTGTGTCATTTCTTTTAACTTTTAGTGGAATTTGATAATTTGAGCGAACAAGTTGAAGTCTTAAATTTGGTATTGTGAAAAGTGTACCGTTAGATTACTGCATTTTCGTGATTTTGTAATTTGAATTCAATATTCAGAGGTACCTTAAAACCAAACAAAATGCCCATAACACCAGCTCAGGTTGCACAAGCCGTAGCATTAATCGACCAGGGCCTGATACAACGTGAAGTAGCTATCGCGCTTAATGTACCACGTTCATCAATGCAGTACGCTTTGAAACGATACCAGGAGACTGGCCACTACATCTCTAGACCAGGCAGTGGAGGCATAAGATGCACATCAGCCCGAGACGATCGATTTATTGCCCTGGAAATTTTGAGAAACTGCCATCTTACCGCTGTTGAGATCCGCCAGAGGCTCCAAATCGCGAGATGCGTGAATGTTAGCGAACGTACAGTGAGAAGACGCATGGAGGAAGTGTATTTTAAATCAAGGAGACCAGCACGCGGTCCACAGCTTCTCAGAGAGCACCGAGTATCTCGACTTCAATTCGCACGAGACCACGCACACTGGACCCACGAGCAATGGGCTAAAGTTCTGTTTACAGTTGAGTGTAGAATCGCTTTACGTGCTCCAGATGGTCGGAAACGAGTCTGGAGAAGAAGAGGAGAACGGTTTTTACCCATTACCACCACACAAACAGTGAATTTTCACGGAGGTTCCATAATAATTTGGGGAGGAATAAATTCCGACGCTGGTACGGAGTTGGTTATCGTCGATAAGCAGCTAACTGCAACTCGATACATCGAGGAGATCCTTCAGGATCATGTTATGCCTTATTTGGGGTTCACTGGACACGACCAATTCCTTTTAATGCACGATAATGCACGCCCACACGTCGCACATTGTGTGAATGAGTATCTTCAAGAGGTCGGCATTCAGAACTTGCAGTGGCCAGTTCGTAGCCCGGACTTAAATCCAATAAAACACATTTTGGATATGCTCAAAAGAAAGATAAAGTCAAGCTCTAACCTGCCACAGACACTCAATCAGCTACGAAATGCAGTACTGGACGCTTGGGAAAACATACCGCAAGTTGATGTCAGAAACATCATTCAAAACATGCCAGATCGAATGCATGCGGTTATCAGGGCCAGAGGAGGAAACATCCGATACTAAAACGTATAGACGATAAAGAAAATTAGCAAACTCTTCATTTTCTAGTGTTTTAAAATTGAGTGTTTAAAGTTCTTTTTTTGTGTAAAAGTGCGTGGTCTTAAATAAACTTTAAATTTGTATGGTAATCTTTCAAAAAGTTATAAAAAAATAAAAGCGACACGTATCGAGCCCACCTACACTTAATTTATTGAAGAAAATTTGTTTAAATGCAAGCTACAGCAAAAGCACACGTGGCCAACTTTCCGTGCCGGTGAGTGTATATTAAACATTTAAAATTCTATTTTTTTTAAATTAATTTCTGTTATGTTTTATGCATTAGAAGCTATTCTGACATTATAAATATAATCCAAACCCTGGCGCCCGCGATACATTTTATCTTAGTGCAAAGTCCAATAGCATATTGGACTTCGCACCATATGGAGTGGAGGGCGTCCCACTCTACATTTCCCGATACGTAGTTTCCATTCGAGGACTCGCCTCCTCTATCTGTTATCGGTCCTGCGGCATATATGGCCTGACTACTGCCACTTCAGTGTCCTGATTCTTGGAGCTATGTCGGCAACTTTAGTTCTTCGTTGAATGTCTTCGTTACGGATTTTGTCCAGCAAAGAAACTAGCAAGTCTGCTGTATAAGAATATTTTAAACATTCGTCCATTTACTTTTTCAGTAAAATAGAATAGATTTAAACAGTAGTTTTCTAAGTGATTATGCGCTTCATTGATCCTAATTTATGACAAAAACCTTCATTAACTGTCACCGCAAAAATATACAGGACAGGTAAGTTCCACTCTTAAATCTATGGTAATGACTCGTAAAAGATTCCAAGTGTTCATAATTCGTAACACGCTCCTATCGCTTCCCCTGTGTGCCAATATTTCCCAAGAGTGAAGTAAACTAGAATATAAAAATACCAATTTTCGAAACTCCCGGAAAACTTTCTGTACTTCTGGAAAAAATTCTGGAAGGAAACTTTCTGGAAAAAATGACTGTACTATTAAGACAAGATATAAACGATACAGATAATTACTGAATAATCTTAAAAAAATATATCTAAATAAAATAACTTAATAGTTCAATCCGAATATTGTAGTTACCAGTATTTATTCGCATTTAATTGATAAACTTAGAAATAAAAAATAAAAAGGTATACAATTCAAAAATTAAGTTAATTTGTCTCAAAATAAATAACCTAAATTGAAAATCAGTCAAAAGGAATCAATGAAAATGTTTATAAAGAATTTATAGTATTTAAGATACTATAAATGCGTTTATATCGTTTTTCACACATATTTATCTATTTAAACGGGTCTTAACGCCTCTTATGGGGTTGCACCAGCCATGGTCCATGGTCACGAGTGGTCTGTATTGCAACCTAACCGAAACGTCGAGTTTAAATAGATAGTGTTAAGACCCGTTTAAATAGATAAATAAGAATTTATAGTTCTTCATTCAGACCCAAGGTAACATATACCAAGAATCAAGATATTAGGATGAAGATCGATCGTTTTCTTCGTTTATTTTTAAAATAAGAGGTACTTTTTAAATAAAAAGAGAATCAGCTAAGTTAACAAAACAAATCGTCGACGCTTCTCTCTTGCGACAAAGTAAACGCTAATTATATTATTAAAAAAAAAACGTAGTTCCACTGCTAGTTAGTTGATTAAAACATTAATTAAATTAGATGGCGGGCAGCGGTGCGCTTATATCCCAAGATATATCTTGGGAAATCAAGCCGGCTGCGGTTCTGCTTCACGTAATCGCGAATGCTTCTGTGGCAAGTCTGTATGCACAATGCGATAACGCATTGTGCACGGTGTACGTACTAAACGTACGTATTATTAAACGGTTTACGTATTAAAATCTTGTAATAATTTAGTTACGAGACTGGGTTTTGCTTTCCGTATATAATTGTATTTATATTTAGCTTTTGCTAAATATAAATACCTTGAACCTAACTTGAACCATTAAAAATACTGCATAAATCATTTACAATACCACATAATTCATGTGAGCTTACAATATTAAGATAATCTATTATATAATTGGTTAACATTATACCAGAGAAAATCATAACATCATTGTTAATAAATAAATACAAGTACCCAATGCACCACATTATTTCGAAATATTTATCATTTAATTCTAGAATGGTTAAGTATAACATTCATACTTTCTTTAACTTTTAAGAATAAACTGACTTCAGCGTCTGCTTTGGATATATTCGTTTTAACTGAAAAGAAACATTTCCATCTTGAAAAACTTTTCTCAACGCCCTTGTCTATTCGTATGAAAGGTTTTACGTACTGCCACGCAAGTAGGGATGCGAACGGACAGCGAGAACAATAAAGTCTCATAGGACCAGAGCCTTATTAAAAGCCTTGTAAAATATCCTGACAAAAGGCGGTCTAGACTAGAATACCATGTTTGGATTGAATGCTTCTGCAGATCAAATTAAAAAGGTTAGTTTGTGGGTTAGGTTACAAATTAGCTAATCATTGGCTACTTAGTACCATTTGTATGGAAATGACTTCATTAGCGCGAATGCAAATTAGTGAGAACTATCTTTTGCGTTCGCTGTCTAGGAAACTTGACGACATTAGAAAAAACGTTCAAGACCTCAGCGGTTTTTCCTGCGATCGCCTTTGGCATTTTTTACAGACGTTGCGATTGTACAATTTGTATGTACTTTATGTGCATCTACCTGTGGCGTGATTCTGTTACAAATGATAACAATTTGTTAAACAACAAGCAACCTTGGTGAAACCGCTTAATCTTGAAGGCCACTCACGAGTATATACGAGTTGCTGGCCAAAAAATAATTGCCATCGTGACTTCCTAAGTCTCAAATGTTCACAAAAAGCTCTTAATATTTCGTCATAGCTTGTCTTTTGGACACGAGCATACTGTTGTTGCCTATCACAATAGCATTCTCTAAAAAGCAGATGTCACGTTGTGGAGAGTTATGTAAAACCGGTGAATCGTGACGACAGCTATACTTTTGTAAGCTATTCTATTCAATTTGCTTGCAAGACATAAAATTTCACTTTACTTTTTAACAGAAAATGTCAACAAAAGCCAACTGAAGGCTTTTTTTCCAATAATCGATCAACATAAAATGATTTTATTGTATTTATATATATTTAGAAGCAGTGATAGTGATAGGCCTAGAGACTTTCATTCGTGAGGTGGTAAGTTCAAATCAGAAATCACTAGCTAGCGTGAGGTGGTAAATATAACAAATCACTAGCTCGCATGGTCCAGAATTAAGGAAAATCTGCAGGATGCGTGGCGTGTCCAACAATCCGCATTGGGCTCGCGTGGTGGATTATGGTCCGAAATCTCCTAGTGGTTTATTGGGGGCGCGGCCTTTGCACTGCAGTGGGATTTTAAAAAAGCTGAAAGCCCTAGAATTTTTAAGGGCTGTTAAGTTAGACAAAGCATCGATTTTTATTTCACTACCACACAATCTGTTAAGCACATTGTTTTGAGAGTAAAACGTTAAAAATATCTTTGAGATTGCTTCATCATTTATGAATGAATTATGAATTGAAAGTAGTAATAGTATAGGGATATCTATTTTTAATTCATATTCGCTTGGCTTAAGTTCGAAACCAAGCTCCTACCACTTCTATTTCTATGGGTACTACCATAAAGTATGATTTTTTTTTATTATTACATTAAGTTTGCCATGAAGTAAAATATAGTAATTAAACGTGAAGTGTTCCAGAAAAAAAACTGGACCTGCGTACTAGATTACGGCTTGAAACTCATTCGCGATTACAAGGGGAAGCGTATGGTACAATACATACAGTACAATACAATACAATACAATACAAGAAGCGTATACATACAGTGGAATGTTATAGAGTGATATTGATTCTGAATTAACTATATCATTATTATCGTTTGTTTCAGGAACCCCACCAGCAATAGTTCAGCCGTCAAGCGGCGGATATTGGCTGGATGGAGTAGATGACCCTTCCCCTGATGGGGAGGAAACCGAGCCCCGCGCGCAGCCCGGCACTCCCCGGCAGACTTCCAGGCGGCATAACATCGACACTGACGACACCGCCAAGTACTACAGGAAGTTCTTCCTTGGACAGGTAACTACACTAGATGCTAACGATAGACTTGAATTGTAAACGATTTAATTGATGCACTGGGTTCTATTCCGAAATCACAAAAAAAAAACAAATTTCGACCGATATGTAAGCCCGAACGAAATTCATTTAACATTTGTTGAGTCGAAACTTTACTGCGATTGCACGAGACTAGAGACTACGATGGAAATACAAATTTTGACACGAATATTTCGACAAATTTTATAATGACACGGTATATACTTTTAGATACTCGGAGATACTCAATGTATTGAGCTACGACCGAAGGAAAATCAGAATTGGGTTATAGCACTTCGCTCGTTCGAACTTCGGTCTAGCTCGAAACTTCGGAGGTGTATAATCAATCAGATACCTTAGTTTTGGTCTAACCGCATGATTTCACCTGCCCAACAGTTTTCTTAATTGTAAAAACCATCGTAAATGTGGAAGTCAGTTTTAACTCTATGAAGGAAGGTGAACTATGTAGAGGTCAGGAATTTGCTGATAACCCCTAAGAATTAAGAAGTTACTTGATGGACTATGAATCTACTGGTATATTAATTAAATTTCGAATTTTAGGTACCTATCATAAATGAAGGCCTATCATGTTATAGAAGTTTTCATATAACCTAAAAAAATATTTCATGGAAGTGTAATTTGAAATTAACTTATCTGCAATCTCTGTGAAGGGACCTTTATGTATTAGTTTATTTTTTGTGAATTGAGGCCTTTTAATTTGATATTTTAATCTTTCAAGTAGCACTCTTTTGAATTCTTTACAATGTTTTTACCTAGAAAATAAGATTTTATGACCACCGCTCACAGAATTATTGAATTTTAAAAAGATCTCTAACAAAAACTAAATGAATAAATAAATATCAATAAATAAATAATGGATGAAAATATCAATTGGAGTACAATTGATATTTTTATCCATGATATTATTTCGTTCGTTTAAAAGCATTGAAGGCTATACAGAAGAGAAGTATTATGTACAACTGTAAAACATTTCAATTGCGTTCGTGACGAATGCTTGGAGTTTAATGCGAGTATAAAAAGAAAGGAAAGAGATGATTACGAAACGGGTACGCAAACCATCTGCCTTGACATTTGTGCGCCACGCCGTCTGGAAGCGCAATAAAACTGTTGCCAACTCGTCGTTTTGTGAGGAGAATGAGGAATCAACTCATTTTGTAACTCAATGATAAGTTCCCTCATCAACATCAGACTCGTTTGAGACAGACCTCTTAGAAAATGATAAGTTAAACCACTTTTAAAAGCTAATCTACCATATTCTTTTTGTCATTTTTTTATTTCGTTCAATTCGTGAATATTTATATTTGTGTCAATGTTAGGTCACAGTATCTTTCAAAGATTTTACGCTTCAATTTAAATGTAATGTTATCAATAATAATAATCATCATTTATCAGTAGAACCACGTTTCAACCTTGCATGCTTCGGACGTGAAGTGCACTGTCGGCAATTTGTTGCATTTGTAGGCACTGTGTTTGTCGGGGCTAGTTCATTTGAACTAGCCCCGACAGACAGTTGACAGACAGCTGTCTTTGCATAGCTATGCACGCAATAAAGCATCTTTTTTGAGCCCCCTATATCTGTTAGTATTTATTACGTATCATCGTGCAATCCAGAGCGAACATTTATCTTTCGCGTGAGGACGCCACTAGTTGAGCTACCCAATTACTTACGTAATTAGTTAATACTCCATAACAGCAAATGCGTATATTTTTTTTTAAAAACAAGTCTCAGGTAAATATGAGTTTATATAACGTGTCACTGAAAAACGCAAAAGCTGAAAACAGGTTGTTTATTATCGAGAGTAGAATCGATTCTACTAGTTTTCACAATATGTTTTTTTTTCATAATTTATTGTTCATTTTTAGATTATCTTTTACGCTACACGCAGTTGCGTTGTACGCGCGTCGCCTGTGCTACACCGCCTGTACTGAGTAATAAGCGCTAGGAACATTTTAGATAGAACAACAAACATTAACACGTTTATAACTTATGATTTATTCCCTAAAACAATGTTATTTTCAATAGATTAGTTTTATATATTTTGAATTAGTTGATGCGTTTCAGGTTTTGTGTTATTTGAGTGACACATTTTTATTTTTTTAAATCTACTACGGGACACAAAAGTAAAATACCTGTAAAGTATGGTACAACACTAACTCGTTTCGTTTCCAATGCGTGTTGCCAAGTGGTCCACTGTATTCCGATGCCAACTTATAGCGGAACTTTTCGGGACCTTCATTATTATTTTTTTATTTTCAAACAGCCGCAGCGTGTCCACTTGATCACGCCTCCCTTGACATAATAACGTATGGGTGAACGCGGGCACGTCAATGTCGTTGTCCTTTTATGTCCCAACCTTCTGTCGAAGACCAGTCAATGCGTAAAGTGAATTACTAATTGATAATAAATAGTACTTAATATAATTTAATCTGATATGATTGTAATTTCATATCAATTAAACCTTTTTTATATTTATTTATTGACTATTACATTTTGCATTGTATGTACAGTTTATTTAACTATATAGGCATCACACCTTGCTTTATGTGTGATGTTGAATCACCCTCAGTTTCTTACTATTTACAATATGTACTTCACTATTACTAATTACTATTATTTATACTTATGTATGCATGTTTCTACGTAGCTGTAAATGCTGTAAACGAGTATAGTATATTTGTGTGTGTGCGCGTGCGCGTACGAGTTTATGGTAGATCATAAATAATATTTGTGACTCGAAAATGTTTGGAATTTATATCTGAACAGTTTTTTTCAGTTTTTCCTATGAACACGCATTTGATAGGCAGGTTACTCAATACGGGGGTATTGAGTAAGCAGCTCATTAAAGCTTAAACCAAACCGAAGTTGAGATTTTAAATGTTTTTTTTATTCTTCGATAATTTTCAGTTGCACGTGTGGTACTTGACCTAGAAAGCTATAGGTACGTTTCAGAATTATATAATGCCTGTTACATCTTTCATCGCTGCGAACCAAAAGGCATAATACCATTACTACTTGTGCCAACACTATGTACATTTGTATGAACGTATTTCTCAGCGAAACTCTGTACAATGTCAGCTAAAGCTGAGTATACATTAACGAGCGTCGGGGAAATACAAAGAACTTTGTTCCAACAGTAGCTCACCGCACGATACAGATGGTGTGTAATGTAATCTTAGCTTTACTGCGCACTACATTAGTACGGTTACCACGTGTGAACTTTCCCATACCCACGACTAGTAGGCTTACTTTTTCTACTTTTTTCGTGTCGCATCGAATTATAATTGGTGGTACAAACATGCGACAGTTTATACATTGTCAACTACGACCAATTATATCATATAATTATTATTAGTTTTGCCGTCGAAATTATATGAAAAATTATACCGTCGTAAATTGTATGCAAAACAAATTTAGAGACATAGTTTTTTTTTAATAAAATTACCTTTATGGTTTAATTAAATACTACTTACATTACTGTTCGTATTATATTTGTATTCTCTAAACATTATTTGTTTTATTTATGTATGTGATATTTTTCATTTTGTTGTACAAAGCAGATTCAAGGATTATTTAGCAGTCATCATCATTATGGCACCACAGTCTTTGTTGGGCTCAGATTTGCTAATCACTTATATTTCTGCATACCTATCGTTCTCCAAATTCTTGCACCAATAGTTTTAGCGTTGCAGTCAACGCCCACCATCCACCTTAGTTTTGGTCTAACTGCATGATTTAACTTGCCCATAACAGTTAAATTTTAAATTAAAATTAAAAAAATATATTAAAAACCTGCGTAATTAAGCATCAATCCATGATCGGTTAAATGAGACAAAATAAAACGAGTGGAGTAGAAATTCAATAGGGAAATAATTTCCCTATAGTTTAATTAAAATAGTTTTAATTATTAAAACTTGGCCTCGCTACTACTTGGCCGATAAAAGTTGTGAGATACTTCTCCATTATTTTGAGCCGCCTGTGTTTCTCCAGTGTAATAATACGAGTGGTTTAAAAGTACGCTGATTTCAATTTCAATTTGATGCCAACTTCGGGTTTTTTACTATCGCACCCTTCGTCATCGTCGTGCGGTTCATCAGCACTTCCTTGACATAGAGTCGCTGCGTACTGTGCCGTCGAAAAGATACTTTATACCGCGAACCCGAAAGTTGTGGACTGAACTGCCAGCTGAGGTATTTCCGTTACGCTACGCTATGGGGCTCTTCAAAAGACCTGTGAACAGGATTCTGCAAGGTCGGCAGCGCATCCGCAAGCTCCCTGGTGCTACAGGTGTCCATAAAATAAGCATAAAATATAGAATAGGCTAATATAAAAAAAAACGCTGAGTTGTTTCGAGAAAACTATTTCAGGGTGCAGTGTTCGGTGGTGCGGCGAATCTTGGTCGAGGCATTACCGTGCCCCCCCTAGTAATCTACCTAAATTACTTTACGATAAATATTTAAAGGAAACCTACTTCAGATAAAAATATTGATACACCACTAAAATAAGCAAATCATTCATATTAATCCTTCTATGTAGAGTATACATTGCACTCGAGCATAGGTCGTGTGAGAGCATAATATCTGGTGAAGTTTCAACCGCAGCCGATAGGCTAGAGACGCCATTTTGTCTGCCAACTTAGACAATAACATGCGAGGTACACTGCTATTGAGGGTATTACATCTTCATGTACTTTATAAGTATGTACTAGAGATGGCAATAATGGTTGAAATTGGTTATTAGTTAATAGTTAATTGATAAAAAAAAATATCGATAATTTTATTGGTTGAAAATATTAGTTAATATTCTTATTCAAGTACCTAAAACATGTTGATGTTAATGATGATAAAGTCGAATATTCTACTTATGCATGTTAAATTCAATGAACTTTCCTTCATACTTGAACAGGCTTAGGACTGTCTAGCATTATCTTAGTTAGATATTTAAACATTTATACACGTAAGAACAGCTAGGCGTATTTAAAGTTCATTGATTTTATGTACATTGTTTTAGTATTTACCTACACTTTTATTTTCTTTATGGTTTTTGTACATTTTTTTTGTGTTGTTCATTTTTTAGTTTTTTTTAGTTTAATTTTTTTTTGTTGGTCATTTGATTTTATTTACATTTAAAAACATGATTTGGGCCACTCTTGTGATGTGGTGAGGCGGGTTCTTCTATCATTTACGATATATCCCGCCTTTGAAAATGCCCGCTCACGGGGCACCGATGATACCATTATATTACATTTGGTTTTGAAAATTTTGTATAGTACAGGATATATACATTTGTGTGTCCGCCACCATGTCAAGGGACAAAGTTTTCTGTTAATAACTGTCTCCTTTAAGAACAAGGTTCCTTTAAGGTTCCTTTAAGAACCTTTAAGAAGATAAGTCTTTTTTACAATACTTGCAAGTTGCGACTTTTTCTACTCCCACACACTTATCAAAATGGTTCCAAGTCTCATTATTCCGTCTCGGCATTTTGTAAAACAAACTTCACATTCAGGAGAAACACAACAACGACGACGCTACTTTGTTTTCAAGATACTTATTACAACTAACCAACCAATAAAAACAACAACGACTCGACTTTGTTTTTACTTAATAACACTGACCAACTAATAAAAATAACAACGACGCGCAACTAACCAACCAATAACCAATAACATTACCTACGTATTTGATAAAAATATCACATCACTTTGTTTAGAATAAAAATATCGACAACAGTAAATCAGTGAATAAATAAAAATAACAACGACGCGCAACTAACCAACCAATAACCAATAACATTACCTAGCGATGCTCGATATACATCGATGCATCGAAAACATCGATGTTTACTATCCGATATATCGGATCAATCCGATACATCGGTTAATTTGGTTATTTAACGATGCATCGATGTATTTTATTCGATGCATCGAATGACGCACGCATTATAATCCTCTAATAAAAGTACATGAGAAATTTATGGGGCCACAGTAACGCGGCATTTCATTGGTTGAGATAAACATATAATATAGAAAAACAACACAAAAATATATACAAAATAAAAATGTATGACACGAATGATGTGAATTATAAGTATGGTCAGATTATAAACACCAGTTTCCGAAATTGTTCAAAATAGCCTATAAATATTTAACTTTGGTAGCCAGCTCAGTACCATCAGAAAGACTTTTTTCAAAAGCTTCACAAGGTTTGAATTAACAACGTAACAGAATACAAGGAAAACGGGTTAATAAAATCTTATTTATGCAAAGCTTAGAGAAGAAGTATTGGGATCTGTAATTTCCAAAATTTTCATTCATTCTTCTAATAAATCTCAATTTAATTGAAAACCTTGGATTATGTCTCATTTTCCTATCCTATATTTCTAAATGATGTCAGAAAGCATACAAATCATCGAGGTTTTTTAATTGATGCATCGAAAACATCGATGTTTTTATTTGATGCATCGTAAAACATCGATGCAACGTTTCGATGTATCACATCGAAAAAAACATCGATGTATTTTTTGCATGTACATCCCTAACATTACCTACGTATTTGATAAAAATATCACATCACTTTGTTTAGAATAAAAATATCGACAACAGTAAATCAGTGAATAAATAAAAAATGTGCTTTATTTTAAGGGCGATAGGCCATGCAATTGAATGCACTTAACTTTTTAAATATTCTTCACTACGGCTAACTTCAGTCCGGTCACCTGTACCTACTATCATGTCGGAAAAGGACGGAAGTAAAATATGTCAGCGTACAAAAATGTTCCATAACTATAAAACTTTAAAGTTGAAATTTAAATGCAGAGGCAGGCAAAGCGTGAGGTGAGGTCATCAACCCAGATTGAAGTTGATATTTTTATTCAATAACGTTAATTTTGTTTATTAAACAGAATGGTTGATTTTTAATATTAGTTAATTTTAATGGTTGATGGTTATATTTATCATCTCTAGTATGTACTTGCTAAGTAAAGTACAGTCAAAGCTTCGCTGTTTCAACATTCGCGCGGTAAATAATTGTGACCAATTTCTGCACTCGCGGATAAGAATTTCATTATTCGCGGAACAAAATTATTTCAAACTCATTCATTGATATAGATAAATAGGTACATATTTATTTTTTTTGGTAAATAAATACAAAACAGTTGCTTCCGATCTATTTACGATGTACTAACTATGTTATTATTAAAATGCAATTGCCCTTTGACTTAACACCGCCTGTCGCCTTCGAGTGTCGGCAAACACGCGCCACCCGCTTTGTTTTTTGATAAAAGCCGTTGTTCTTTGTGCAGGACTACGAATGGTGACTTTTTCATAAAAAAATATCCATCTATGGACAGAAGCCTTTTTTTAAAGAGGAAAATTGATTTAGCAACTGCCGAATACCAGTCTGAATTACAAGATGTTTTAATTAAAAGCTGAAAAACAAGAAAAGAAACTATTTTTGAAGGCACTGATAATTAACTTTAATTAATTAATAATTAATAAATTAACTTTAACTTAAAGCATTTTTTATCATTATTTATTTGTAATTTCTTTGCAAGTAGGTATACCAATTTTTTTTTTTTTGTAAATTATTATATTCTTTTTTAGAATGCCGTATTCTGTTAATCGTTTCAAATTTTATAAGTAATAGTAAATATTCGTACTTAATATCTACAAAAAAATATTTGAGAAATCTACTCGTCGTGAAAAATTAGCACGGCTTTTAATAGTGAAATACATCCACCCAGACGATGCATTATTTATAATTCAACATCTTCATCATTCCATACGACTTTTTTTGTGGTTCTCGAACATCTCTCCTCATTCCACTGTTGTTTCCACCGAGCCAGTAATAACTGAAAATTACATAATAAGTAATAGAGGAGGCCCTACGGTGGGGCATTATAGGTTGCTGTTGATTCTTATTTTGTTTACCAAGAACCAAGTGAAAAATAAGAATACGAAAATTATACGTAGGTATATACCAATTAAAATGAACAAGACCCAGCCAAGCGCTGTGCAAGGGCTCAACTACACTCATTATATAAAAAAATATAAATACCTCAGTGGGAAAATTTTGTAAGCTCACCTACGCGGAACGGTTTGGCTTCATGCCCAGTGAGCCAAGTTCTCGGCTCCACGATGTAGATTGCGTCGATTACGACATTATATAGCAATTTGAGACCCTATCGTGTGTACTCGGTCCTATCGCTTATGAATCTTACCAGACACTTTATTACGGAATTTAAAAATTATAATTGACGTGTCCACGTTTCACCTGTAATTACGCGTTAGCGTAACTATCTATTAAATAATCCTTAAACTTCTTCATATACTGTTATATTCATATCACCCTATTAAAGTGACTATTCACTTTAAAGAGATGCGAAGTTCATTATCTGTTATGATGACTTATGTCCAAAATACGAAATAATTTGCAATAATCTAACATGCAAATTGTGTTTGTTAAGTATGCTATTATGTTTTCGTTCCCACGTATTAAATTAATTTTGACGTTACTATAATTATAAGATTACATACATATATGTATATATAGTCTATTATTATACATTTTACAATACATATATGTATTAAGACAGGGGGTTATAGCTTGCAACGTATGCAGACTGATAATTTTACTATGATAATATAATAATATCGAAAACAAAAGTGACTTAAAAATTGTTATGTGACCGAAATGATTTGTCAACATTTCGCCACAAACACTAAAATATCAGATAGCGCACAATTTTTGTGAAATATTACTATCATTACCTGCACGTCAACTTGGGCTCGATGGGTTATTGTGGCACCGCAAGGGTTAGGCCAGATGAATGAGATGCTCCGATCGCTAAGCCGATAGTACTGGCAGGTTGACGTGCAAATACGTTAGACGACGTAGATTTAACGTGTTTCCATTAATTAAAGAAACGCCCCTAGTTCAAATATAAGTAATACATTGAGAAGTGCAATAATCGAAGTTTTAATAAAATTTTAAGAAAACTTTATAGATAATACTTTTTATAATAAATTATAATAACAAAAGTGATTATTGTAATAATTAGTACCTACTTGTTTAACATATATTTATTAGTGTATAAAGTGGCAATCCTGTATATTGTGTGTGTTTATTTATACGTTGTTGGTATCCTTACATGTGTATGATTAGGATCCTAAATCGTTGTTGACTTTACTTTTTGTGTATATTTAGATCTTGAAGCTTTCTTGGCCTATGTATAATTTTAGTGTTAAGAATTTAATGTATAAGTTTTGAGCTCCATGCTTCTTCACAATGAAATAAAATAAAATACTTCTTTATTAAAGTCGGCAAGTCAATTAATATTAAATATTAGCGAACAAATAATTTAACTGATTACTTTAACAGATAACAATGGATGAGATTATAATAAAGATAATCAATGAGTTTTTAATCATATTCCCTCAGTAATTTATTTTCTGATCCATTCGGTAAATCAGTGACGAAGACAGATGTGCCCGTCTCACAAAGGGAAAGTGGGAGCAATAAGCAAATGCCTTCTTTCATAACGCAAAATTGGTTGGAGGACAATTCGTTTCAGTGGAGAAATGATGGGTCCTCAGAAATGATTGCCGTTTTCTCTGCCAACCACTCCAGAGATTCTACTGAATAAATCGGCCGTCGGTGAAAATGAAAAACTCTCGCTCCGATTCCGTTTTATTACGGTACTCGGAACAGTTTAACTTGGTAAAATATTGACGTCTATTATTAATATTCAGAGATAAAGGGGTTACTAACACTATTTAATTGAAACAATATTGAAAAATTCTTTATTCGCTCCCTTATGATTGAAGTATTGAAGTTCATTCACTTTCCTATTTGTCGAACATTGTATGACTTTTCATTTGCGATACAATAGTTAAAATTCTTGTATTATCGTCCAGAGTTCAAAGTCCTGCTTCTAGTTGACCATTCATAATGATGTATTACAACACAGGAAGATTTAGTTTCGTGCCAAGTCGTGAGTTATAATTATTATTTGAGAAGTACTCGTAGTTAGTTTACCCAGATCTGTGGTTAAACTTTGGTTTGAGAAGTTTACAAATAGTTCCTTAGTTATTTAAATGGTTATTCTGTACCAATTATTTATTACAACTGTTGGTGTTTGCATCTTCACTGTGATGAGTTGATGACTACTGATTTTTTTAACATGGTATCGCATGTTCGATTATAAAATAATTGCAACTTGTTCAGCCACCCAATTTAATAAATTTGTTTTTTAGTAACTTTTCCACCGTACCACTTCATGTTATGAAGTTATGTCAGCCGTTATAATGTGACCTACTTATGATACGTCTATTTACGTACGTGACTCGTGATCTTTGCAGCTCAACCGATGAATAGAAAATGTTCACTCAACGTTGCAAAAAGTTTCCGGAAGATTCCATCTTCAATGACGTGATCCATCAGCGCGTTCGAAAGGGAGCATTAACCTCTCGTCCCTTCAATTACCATCTTTAGCTTTCAATTTGCTTCTTTGTGGCAACGATGAAAAAGGACAACCCATAAATTCGGGGTAATTTCAAAGTGAGGAACGTTCGAAGATTTTGAGTGATGAGGTGGTAATGATAATGCCCTGTACACGTGATTGAAATACTATGAACAGATTTTTTGCTTACGCAATCTTCAATAAAAGTAGGTTCAACCTTTTTTAATGCCCATTACAGTATTTAATTAACGCTACAGACTAATCATGAATTCTAGAGACAATGTAGAAACTACTATATTATTTAGCAGTATCTTAGATAATGAAAATTAAATAAACCATTTGGCATTTTCTAAGTGCAGTATTGGCTTCCTGGTAGCTTACGTAGACAGAAGAGGATGCCGCAATTTAGGACTGCGATGCGACACATTGCACAAACTGATCACGTATTGAGCCTTAATCAGTCGTGAGCTCGTAAGACAATTGAATCTGCGTGAATAACGTGCCGCGTATAATTGGGAATAAATTTTCAAGTATTTATAAATGGTATTGTACTTAATGATGGAAATATTTTTTTCGATGTAAATAGAGCATTGTTCTAAAGAGAACATTAAATAAATACAATGGTGTTTATCCTTCGCAAAGGTCTTTAATCTTGGGAAAAAAAATAGGGACAGACAACGAGGTTGATCAAACAATGTATGTAACTAATTAGCATTTCCTAGTATTTCCCATGGCGGTTAGAATTCTTTGTTATATTTACAAAGGTTGTTCGGCCCTCAGAAGTAAATGTTTTAATTATTGTTGTTACTATTGCCTCTAATATTGTTTTGCTCTATGTTTCTGTTTCATCTGTAGTAACAGGAACATTGTTGATGCTTAGTTTTGTTCAATATATAATCACATCGCAGCGCAAAACTACGATTATTATAAAATGTTACTACAACGCTCATTACCTACAACGTATAGAGCAAATCTTGTTTGTCACTGACACCATTCTTTTTTGTCGTCTGTTCAGCTAATAAACTGTTAATAAAATTCTAGACTTACAAACGGTTCACACGTATAAAACATCTAATATCTATCTATCGATAGAAGTTTACGGTCCATAACTGAAAACTGTCAATTAATTATTATAAACAAATAACCAAAAATTTATGAATTAATATTTATTGGTGTATATCTATCTACTCGTATAGTTGTTTAATTGTTTATAGATATCAAAGATAAAGACGATGATCATTTACGTTTACTTTGAGAACTTTAATGACGTGAAGTTAAGAATGAGATCATCAAACGCTTCATCAAACGCTCTGATTCACCCTGTAATTGCATCGCGTCACAGTAATCTACTCTAAAGTTATTAGAGCAATCTCATCGTTCAGCTATCATCATTGTGTTAAATTAATTGTGAAGGTTACTTTAACAATTAACGAGACTGGAAAAGTATTTTGAATACAAACTATTATATTTTAATTAGATTTCTATGAAAGTTGACTTGGCACTTCTCATTAATGTTAATGTAGCATTTACTATTAGTTGTTATAAAAGAGATAAAATATTATAAACCTTTGTATTTCAAAACTATAAGTAGTTTTAGGAAGCTTTTAGTATAAACAGACAGGACGTCAATTGAGATTGTTGGATATATGATCAATTGATCAGTGCAATTTCATCGTGGCATTGTTGAGACTTTTAGATTAATTAATTATTCCAAATTGTGACATAGTCGTAATGTGTTGGAATTAAGGAATATGTATACCTACCCATCCCGCATCTTCGTACTCGTGGAATTTTAGTTTCTAAACTCTAAATTGGGATATATTTTCTTCCCGTCAGTCGATTTCGATGAAATAAAGCCTATTATAAGCACTAAGTTAAGCTAATTAACCTGTGGAAACCCCATGATAATCCGTTCAGTAGTTTTGGAGATTAGCGTATTCGAAGAAACAAACAGACAGATAAAAATTCTCAACATCGTCTTATTGTATTCTGATATTCTTCCTTCGTCGCCCCCAATCAGTTTTTGATAAACGCTGGTTCTACAGTTTTATTATATGTATAAATAGGTAAGTAAATTTGAACCTGTGGACATTACTGTATATTGTACAGGGATTCTACTCATATTAAAGTTGATGTGATGAGTTACATAAAAAGTCCATTAACGAGAAAAATATACCTTTGGTCATAACCTTCGCTATAAATATTGTCTTTCTATCATTTTCAGTGTAATTTTTATAGGTGTTGGGCGTGACTGATGGACATTTTACGGTGTTTCCACGGTCAATATTTATTTTGTTAGTACCTACATTTTGAATTAGCTAATGTTTTCCCGTTATGCCTTGTTTACGTGTGTTATCAATTGTAGGAAAACATACTGTGTGGCTAATTGGTTGTTATATGCGTTTTAACTGCGTCTTTAATAAATCCCATAACCTCATTAATTAATTAAGTACCAGTGTAATCACTAATCAGTAACCACCGTGTACTTATAACAAATAAAGAATAATTATATGGAAAAAAATTGTTTACAGGAACACATCAACTTGGTTGGGTTTGACGAAAACTTGGGCCCTGTGGTGATGTCCCTCAAGAACGAGCAGATTTCGAGGCAGGACAGCACTAGAATACTTCTGAGGCTACGAACGGAGACGATGCACGGACTCATACCCACCACGTGTAAGATATTATGATCATTATATTTGTTGGTAGGAAGTTGCTAGATAGTGCCTAGGCTATGTCGCTGTTTGTGCGAGTATATGTGCCGCTGAATAAGATTCTAGACTCATCGGAATTACGAATGACAATTATAAGGAGCCTCATATGGTGCGGAAACTGATTCTTTTAGCCGACTACATATTGACTCTACTTGCTGTATAATCCAGATTCCGTTTACTATTCGGTCGCATTAGTATGCTAATTCGATTACTATCAGATTAGATGTTTGGACAGTCTAGTCATGTAGCTTATTACGTGCACTAATCGTTAATTTCATTTCAAATTAAGTCAATTTCTAGTGCTGTGGCACTTACTCACTCGGTCTCAAAATGACCTTATTAGATCTTATTACTATAAGATCTTATAGTAAATCCTGTCTTTGCCCAATAAACATGTTTGATGTTCAATCAAACAATATTTTACTTCAACAAGTGCTTATATATTTTATTTGGTACATAGACTAAAATTATTGTTTCAATAACAGGCGCGACGCAATCGCCACTAAAGATGGCAAAGATGCTGAACGAGCAAGTGAATGTAGAAAACTTTATGGCGGTGATGTGCTTGAATGCGTCATCGCTGATTGCGACGTACGACGAACACGTACTGGTGAATAACTTCAAATTCGGTGTCCTGTACCAGAAGTACGGGCAGACCACTGAGGAAGAACTGTTCGGGAACAACGAAACCTCACCGGTCTTTGACGAGTTTCTAGAAATGCTTGGACAGAAAATCAAGTTGAAAGACCACAAAGGTACGGGGTTACATTTTTTGCATATGATTATACGTTTGTATAAATTTGTCAGTTGCTCTAAGGGTAAATTTAGATAAAGTTAATAAACCTTCATTATTCTACTGACTAGCATCTGACTAGTAAAATGTCTTCAGATAATATTATCTGAATAGAGGGTGTTTAAAGTCCAAGTTCATTACCTTAACTCTTAGTTTCGTTTCTTAATTTTGTCTTAGGGATTGCTAGAAAGATATAAACAAAAAATACATAGTTACGATGCGCGTGACTATCTACGGCTACATATTTTTTCCATCATATCAGTAGAATTGAGAATTCAATCCCGACTCTTTCAGGTTACCGCGGCGGGCTCGACATAATGAATGGTCACACTGGCACAGAAGCAGTTTACGAGCGGCACTTGGGACGAGAGATCATGTTCCATGTAGCACCGCTGCTGCCTCACACTGCCGGCGACGCGCAGCAACTGCAACGAAAACGGCACGTCGGCAACGATATCGTAGCTATTGTGTTCCAGGTTAGTATCAAATGTACCTACACCAACACATTATTATTATTATATGTCTTCTGGAATGTTTACCTGCCTGATATTTAGGTTTAGTAGCTCTACGATATATCAATTACCATTGCTAAGATAGATAAATACGATGTGTAAGATGAATTTCATATCTTTTCCACCCAATTTAATCATTCCAATCTTTCTTGTTCCGCTGACCCTCTCGATCTCTAAATGATTCATATACTTTAGCATTTCAGTCGTAGAAAACATGTTCTTCATCTCGCCAGAAAACCATCACCAAATTAAACTACTTCATAATTTTCAATAATTTAATTTTTACCATTTCAGGAGAAGGCAACGCCGTTCACGCCTGACATGATCGCCTCGCATTTCCTTCATGCATTCATCGTAGTCACGCCCGTTGAGGCAGCCGGCGAGGAGACCAGGTAAGTGAGACATAGTTTTTAAGGACCAGTATGTAGTTAGATCTAGTGGTTCGAATTTAATCTCTATGCAGACTGCATAAGATCCTATAAAACATGTCGTGGATTAATTAAATAACCGTGAAGTGTCTATTTTATGCGGCCCCTGGAGTTAATTCAATATTCTTGATATTTTCTATGACGGCTGTCACACTATTTCTGTTTTGGTTATATAATGTTGTGTCTATTATAGTCAATCTTCTTACTTATTACTTTGTTTAGTCTCGATTACTCTTGGTAAACATAATTAATATTTATTCTTTCCGACGGTGTAGTTACTTAGTTAATAATACTGATATTTTGTGAAAAAGAAGTACCGAACCGTAAACAAATAACAAGGAAAAAATAATTTAGCGTAACGTTAACATTGCTTCCATAGTTAAATATTATGTTAATTATAATTCAATGGAAAATAAACGGTTCTTTTTCCATATCTATTAGAGATTTAAATATATTTTATTTGCCCGTTTTATTCCTAAAGCATTTGCTTGCTAAGTACTTGCTTGGCGAGCTTCATTAAAATTTAAAAGCAGCAAGTTAAAAATATAGGACCTCGTTATTTTAAAATTAGACTTAAATTATCTGAGAAGTTCTAGTTGATTTAAATTTTATGTGAATAATTTTATAATCAGCTTGATTTCAAGTCAACGAAATGTCATAATGAGAATCTTTCCTTGAATTAGGTTGTGCTTCTTACGGACTTAACATCTAGAATTAAGTACCTATCTTTAAGTTTAACAGTATTTTTTTCTGCCCAGACAATGTAAACAAAAATAAAGTTATCTAGTGATCCTTTTAAATATGAAGTATTTACATCTAAATGTGCACGTCAATAAGTATCTACCCAACTAACCAAGTTATGCCCATCGAATTTACTAAAAAGTGCCTCTTAACTTTAGGTGAAATATCAATAGGAGAGCAACACTAGAGATTTTCCATTTCTTTCTTGCAAAAAATCCCTCGTAACAATTCAAAAGTAATAAAAATAAAAAGTAATATGAAATTCCAATCGCAAGACAAAATCACTACCTAAGTACCTACAAAATTAGCGCGATATTGCAGCGCTTGGAAACAACGGACAATCATACTCATTTCAAACAGTCTTGAGTTGTCTATTTCTATTACTTATTCTCACTTGTCGACTTGTTTAACATAAACTTTGTGTAACTTTCCAACGACGCACAGAGGCATTATTTGCATGAAGAAACCGGGAAAATGGCCCGCGCAAGAAGATGGAATTTCTTCCAGTAATTTATATGCAAACGAATCTCGCCTGGGTAATTAGAGTGCTTTTTGCAAGGACAAATACAAGTAGTAGGTGGGCTTAGTTTCAAGTGTTTGATGTTTTATTGCGTCTTAGATTTACTCAATGGGATTAAAAAAGGATCAATAAATGATAGATAAGTAACTATAGAGATTTCTTTAAATTATTCTCACGACCTGATAACCTCGTTGATAAATGACTGTAACAGATTATTTTTTAAATTTTTCAAATTTAGATACGTGGGTGACACTGAAAGTCTTTAGAATCTCAAAAGTGGAACCAGATATAAAGTTGGAAGTTGTTTTATTGCTTTTCGAAGTATTCTTCGCGACAATGATACACTTTTTCATGCGATGAAACCATCGTGTGAAGGATTCAGCCCACCCTTCTTTAGGCACCTCTTCAACAGCCGTTTGGAAGGCCGTTACTGCCTCTTCTGCATTCATAAAACATATTCCTCTGAGTTTATCCTTAATTTTGGGAAATAAATAAACATCACAGAGCGCAAGGTCGAGAATGTATGACAGATGACCTATTAACTCTACATTTACAGTACTGGATTAAAGTTTCCTTATCCGTAGGTGATCGTGAAAAATAGTTTGAACTTTACTCACATCAATATGTAATGATGTCCGCATCTGCTGATGTGTCGTTTGTTTGTCTGCTTCATCATACGCCGCACAGTTTTGATGTTTTCCTCCGTCACCGCCGTCGCAGGACCGCAGTTCTCTAACACTGTCACTGAGACGTACGACCATGTTTAAATTCACTGAACCAGTTATAAACAGTGGCACTGGATGAGGCTTTATAACTAAATGCTAATTAAGTTTTTCATGACTTTGTTTCTGGTTTAGACTGCAACGAAAGTCATAAAAATATGAACAAAAATGTTCTCTTGTTTAAGTCATTAATCCGCGAACACTTCATTTTCGAATTGCCGCCCGACAAAAATAAATATTGCTATGCTACGACAGCTTTAAAAATTTAATGGCGTTTCACAAACAAAGAGTTCTATTTTCAAAATTCGAATTTGTTTTTTTCAATCGTATTGTATAGTAGCCAGTTTTGAAAATTTTTAGTTTCACCTATCGTATTAATTCGATCACATACCAAATAGAACACACTCCGTCTTTTAAAAGGTCTTACAAAAATAGTGTGTAGTAATTTAATATGTCATTCAGTACACTAAAATTATTACAAATATCTAATTAAAAAATTAAATGCCCTTAATGATATTTTTATGACATTAAAAATAAATAATTGGTGATTAATTTACTCATACAATGCATAGCATTATCCACCTTCGATTGCTTATTTTTTTTTAACTTGAAGCGCCCGATTCTAGCTCCCTTAGGTTTTTGACCTTTGAAGACACCCATATCTGTTTACGAAACCCATCGCGTTTTTAGTAGACTGAACCTTTAATCAGTTGGTACTTGATTTTGATTTTAATTTTCCATCATACTTTTACAGGCTGTCAAATTAATGTAATTTCTTATGTCTAAATACGTAGATGGTTAATTACTATAACACTTTGTTTAAAAGTTCATTGATTGACCGCTAAATGGATCGGTAGGTAAGTGAGTAGACAAGAATTTACACACATTTTGCGCGTTAAAAATTAGAATTTACTTAGTGACAATAATTTTACAAAATGAACTTACCTACTACGGTTTTATTTATATACATTCTTTACAAGAATTGTTGAACGTGCCTCCCACGTTTTTCAATGCAAAGAGAGGCACGTCTTACGACGTGTCTTTAGCCATTATCGTCTTTATCGATCATGGCCATACAATATTAATAAATCTTTAACTCGACCCCTCAGGTGGAAGTCGATCGGCAAGCGAACCGGCCACGCTACGGGGTTTCGGCGACCTATCCACTGTTCAGCGTACACACCCGTTATGTAGTCCCGCACTTGTTTAAATAATCGTGGTTAGAGTACGCGTAATTCGACATTTTACTTTTTTCGGGAAATGCGCGCGGAAACTGACTTCGCGTAATCGTTTTTTTATCTGACGTGTTGTGAGCGTGCGCGACGCAATAGCGGACGGGTTGCGCTTAGCTACAATGGTGCGGCGGCATCTTTAATGTTTGCGTCACAGTCCTTCGATTGACATAATTTATTACGCGGCTCGTTTGTCGCCGCAGTCGCTCGCCTTTACTACGATATTAGCTACAAATGACATACTACAATATTTAGCACTATTTTTTGTAGGAAATATCAATCATAGATTATCCATGTAGATTTAGGTATTTTTCATTACTTTCTTAATTTACTAAATTATTATTTCCCTGCGTTACAGGTACAAGGTGGCCGTCACCGCTCGTGTAGACGTACCATTTTTCGGACCGACTCTCCCGCAGCCGCCTGTATTCCGCAAAGGGCGCGAGTTCAAAGAATTCCTCCTTACCAAATTGATCAACGCTGAGAACGCTTGCTATAAAGCCGAGAAATTCGCACAATTGGAACTGCGAACTAGGGCGATGTTGTTGCAAAACCTAGCGAATGAACTACAGAAGAAGACGATGGAGTTTCTTGGTACGGGGGTGAGGATAGAGCCAGGTGCGGTGTCGCCGCAGCCGGAGGGCACGCCAAAGCAAGACGGGCCGGGCGCTAGATTTATTGACACCGTTAAAAAGGCTCTTATTTCTAAAGTCAGGTTGGTATATTTTCAGACTTAAACACGACATCAACAGTCAAAATAATGGTAATAGCTTGCGCATTATAACTTGATCTTATAAATTTCTGTGAAAGATTACATTAGTTCAGACGTGAGAAAATTCGTCGCGCGTTATTTTCTCTTTCATTTGTATCTACTTAATGGTAAGTCATGATTACCAGTTTATTGTATGTTTGCTCATCGCATTACAGCGATTGAGTTGAAACAAGAAAGTAATTTAAAACGGACAATCAATATCTGATTTAATATTAATTTTTTTTTCAGATCACCAAGCGTAGACACGAATTTATCTGGAGACAGTAATAAGAATGTTCTGAATAAAAAAGTTAGTCTACACGAAACACCCACCCCTAATGTAAGTATTCCGACAGTTTTATTTAAATTTGTGACCCGCAACACGGTCATTCATAAATGAACCGATGATCGACTGACGATGAATCAACCGTCGATCAATCTTCGTTCAACCCATGAACTCGTCTGTCGACCAATCAATGTCGTCGATTGTGTGTTGAAGCGATTCGATTAACCGTCTAACGTCGATACATGATATTTTTGTTTGTATCTTCTTTCATCGATCCTAGTATCGTATCACATTGTACGCTCCCATAATCCAACTATCGTATCGAATTCTTTACTTTTTAATTCATGCAGTAGTTTATATTTTCATGCAGACAGTTACATAGTAACTTTATTGTGTTCTTTTCTAAAAATATTTTTCTATTTTATTAAAGGAAAAATAAAGTTCAATTCAATATTGTGAGCATAATTCATATTAATAAATAAACAAGTTCATAAATAGAGATTGTTAAATGCAGGTGTAAGATTAGCCTTTATGCGCCAAATAAATTTGAATTTGAACTACAAATTTCAGTCTTCAAATATTAGGCCCTTTACAAAATAATAGTCTTGACAAACGGCCTGAATCTAATCTATTTCTAGCCTCAGTTAAATAAAGTAGATACGTCCCGCAGAAGAAAGTATGCGTTCTGATGGAACTGCTGATAAATAACGTAGGGCTTCATTCGATCCGTTTGTATCGGTTCATGCCGGGGTCTACTCCAAAAACACGAAAAACGAAGTTTCTGCCTGTATTTTAGTAAATTCCTACTACAAAAACATTCACTACAATGTCACGGCCACGGTCATGTCACTTGGGGATCAAACGTCAAACATCACGATAACAATAAATCATTTAAGTAATCGGAGATATCCGATATATAGAGCTCCGAAAGGTGAAAAGCCAGAGTAAGGTTATACAGGTTATACAGTTATATAGTATAGCACTTCGTTCGAACTTCGGTCAGGCCATCTTAAGCGTAAAATCAGAGTACTTAGTTGTATCGTATTTGTTTGTATCGATTCAAAATACGAAGTATCGTATGATGTTGTATCGATACTGGCAAATATCGTATCGGATCGTGCATGCCTAATCTCAATCGACCGCAAGATTGGTTGGTGTACCTTTAGTTTCTTAATGTGTGCTCTCAATTAATGTTGTTTTGAATAAAAATAATAATGCTAAATATCGCCTATTCCAGAGCGGTCGCTCGAAATCGTCTATAGCGTCGTCAGCGGGCGCGGTATCCGTGCGGTCGGCGGGCGGGTGCGGCTCCGCGTCCGGCGTGTCGGCCGACTCTGGCGAATCGTCGCCGGACGTGACGTCACGCGCGCCCGCGCCCCGCCCCGTGCACGACCATAGTGACGACTCCAGCTTGAACTCTGTGGATCTCGATCCGCTTGGTGAGTATTTCACAATGGCATATTAACGGCAGATATTAGGTATACGAGGAATTTCGTATATTTGGAACCATAACTATGCATAAGTCGGTTCAACTATTCCATGAAAATCACTCCTAAATTCTATAAATAATAATAAAATAACTAGATACTAAATACAGGGTGTAAACGAACCATTTCCGAAGCCTGAAATCATAAATTCGATTCACGATTCTGAGTTAATTCACGTAATATTTTTTTGCATTTTTTTTACAAATAAGTATTGTTGATTTTTGTACTATTTACTAAATACAAATCACACGAAATGATATCTTTACAAAGAAATGCTAACATAATATGATGTCAATTAACATCATGAAATTGATCAGTTATGAATGACCCCCATTTGCCCACTTAGAGATATTGTTGCAATAATAACAAATTTGATTTTATCTTAAGGAAAACTACATGAAACTTACCTAGTTGATAGATGCGTGTCAAATGTCTACTAATATCATTATAGTTATAAGTATATGTTTGTATGCTTTAAGCTATAATAGCTACAGAATTCTGAACATTTTCATTGTAATACGGTACACCAGTATCTTCAAGTTCAGTTCATTTTATCTTAGTATTTTCTCTTAGAATTAATGAAACTTTTACATCATGTTATAAATTGTCGTAATCATTATGTACGTAGGTACTTGTATTATTTGCAAGCGAAACATTTTAGAGAGTTTGTCTCAAATGTTCATTACTACACAAATCGTTTTCCTTCCCATCCCCTTTCATCTCTTAGAGAATAAATCCGTGTACCGCAGGAATAAGTTGATAACTTGATAAGTTGGGTTTGTATTCAAAAGAGCAACAAAAAAATACTAAATGAAATCATGATAACAAAATGATCTGCTTTTTAATAACAAGTTAATAATTCCAAATTACTAAAACTACCGTCGACGGAGCCCCCCCCCCCCTCACCCCCTGCCGCGCGACACTTCTATATCTCTATAATAATATAATAATTATAGTCGCCAGAGAATTTTAGTCATCGATGGTAGTAAATTAATCTAACTTTATATTTGATACCATCGATTTGCCTCATTCAGTATTATTTGCATTTATTTACTTTTCAAAAAGTAGTATTCCTTAATACTCAATAACTTCGCAGAAGATGGTTTCGATGCTTAATAAATATCTCAGAATTGAATGTGAAAACGCAACCATTTAAAATTTTAAATTGCGTTACTTGAAAAAATACTGCCCTCGTTGAATTTGACTTACCTATCAACTTATTCCAACAATTTACGGAAATAGGAACAGGAAATGAAACGAGGACAGCCCTTACATTTCCTAAATTCTACCAGTCCCAATCCTTTTAACAAATCCTTCCTTCTAAATATCCAAAGATAAACAGCGCATTTGCGGATAGGGCAATGATCGTCACTTTCGCCTAATGTTGGCAATTTCGTCGCTTACCATAAGGCGAACTGTCAGCTCGCCACTTTAAACATACAGCTTAGATACATAATTAGAATAGTGGAATATGTTCGTTGACATTGAATGGAATATTTTCTCTCATAGACGACAAGGATTGGCTGAGTTGTGGTAGATGTGCAACAGGTTAGTCGTGTAGTGTGTAGTGTGTACGGTAGAACTGTAGTACTGTAGATGATACATTAGTATTTGGAGTCTTATGTTATAGGCATGCACTATTATAGTCATACAATGTATTGAAAACTGTATTCTACTTTTTAAAATGATTTTCTTTGATAGCAATATTTTCTTAGACATCCACATTTTACAGTGTAATCTTTTTAAATCGCTTTAAAAATACAGAACACGAACCCACTTACTCATAAACGTTATATAAATTTAATCCACTCCTTAGATGATTTTGTCATTTTCTAATCTGTTTGTAGTTGTGATTGCTAGAACAAGACGAGAGTTTTTGAGCAATAGTTAAATTTATATAGCGTTTAAGACAGTTTTAAATCCAACTTTATCTTTTACTGGATCAGGAAGTTTGGTTTAATCACTTCCTAACTCAGTAAAAGAAATTTAGAAAAAGATGCTTATGAGCACGTTAAAGATGCCATTGAGCATATTTTTCTAAAATCACGGTTCAAATGTCAAATAAAATAAAATAATCTGAACAAAGAGACCTTATTGTCCGTTTAGATCCCAGATTTTAGTTATCTCTTTAAAAAAATGTATATTTTTCATTGTTTTATGTATCTTAAAAATCAGATGCATTTAGACAATAATGTACTTTTGTTCAGAGAAGCAATAGTTAGTAACGTTACAAAATATTTCTTATTGTTAACACATTGGCTCTGTACCGATTTTAATCGTTGCAACACCATCAACCTCTGACTCTCCACCGATATAGATAAACCTCTCCCAAAGCCCTAACTCAAAATCAATATTGCAGGTCCAGGCTACGTGGACAGCGACACTGGTCTCGAGTCCATGTCGTCAGCAGAAGCCGGCGCAGCGGCGAGAGAGCTCCAGCCTGTGTCCAGAGTTGATGCTGAACAATTAAGACAAGAAGTGTGCAGATTGAAGAACGACAAGCTAGATCTGTTGAAGCAGACTATTGTACGTATTCTTTACTAAAGACTAGTGAATATATTTGTGAAAGGAGTTTATCACGAGCAATTCTTTTCCCGCTGGTTCAATTTCAATTTATCTTCTCGTTTCATTTTCAATTCGTTTATCTTATATAGTTCTTGTATCTCTATCGTCTACTTGTTCAGGCATTAACATGTCCAAAATAAGCAGTGGACTTACTTTGACACGTCTCAAAACAATCACATTTGTAATGGTACACCAGTAAATTGTTTTATGAATATCGATGAACGCGCCATCTGTATTATGTTCTATGTAGTTCGAGCATGTTCACTTCACAAAATTCCGTACCTCTGCGTGTAGTCTTGTACTGTATCCCCGACCTTCATAATGGAAGACAATAAAATTGCCTTCTACTTTATTACTTCACGCAACTGCCGTTAGATGTCGCTTCATATTGTTCAATATATAAAGCTTTGGATAGGTACCATTTCCTTTCTAGTTGTAACTCTACTGTGCCTATTTTTGATACGTTAATAAAACCATGTAATTGCATAGATATTTAACAGTATTATACTTGTTCACACCATTAACTTTCTTTGTTCTAGACTTGGCAGAAAGAGATAAAATGCCTGCGAGAGAAGGAAATGGCGCTACAAGCGGACCTCGCAGCTGCGGTGAGGGAAGTGAGAAGACTTCGCGAACAGCAGGTTACGGGAACGATAATACCTAATCCATCGACACATGATTCGAGCGCGTAAACTTAATATGAATGCCCATGTACGGTCAGCAGACGAAAATTGGAACAAAGTCCCGCCATATTAGAAACGGGCATAATACAGACGATTAAAAACTACATGTAGGTATCTAAATTTTTGGTAGTTTTTACGGTTATAAATGTACTGTATGGTAAAAAAGTGGGTCTACTAATAGTAGCCTATCCTTTAATCCGATGTAACAACGAAACTTTGAACTTTTTGTACCAATTAAAGGTATGTACGCAACAAAATCAGACGTTATACTCGTGCTTGTACGAATCGTCTCTGAATTGTGTTCTTAAATCCTGCAAATTCTCGCAAACCGCAATTTTTAGTGGTAGAAATATAATGAGAAAATTATGGTATGGTAATTTACGTACACTAATTATATATGTACTTTCATTGTCATTGTCTTTCATTGTCACGAAAGCAACAATAAAAAAAAAGGATTTAAGTTTTTACAATACAATAACAATAACCTTATTACAGTGATGAAGAAATTGATTTGATGATTGATTTCGTCGTATGTTCTGCTGACCGTACCTACGAATTGAAGTAGTAATGTATGCCAATTTAAAACAATATTTGATTTAACTTGGATGGGAAACAGATCTGTTAAAACGTAACAAAAACGGCGAGGTGATATGGCAACAATGATTGAATCTGGGATTTACTTTCATTTAGAGAGTTCAATATTCGATGTCGTATTTAGGTACTCAGTGTCCAATCTTATCGTAAAATGCTCTCTACAATGATTGTGCAATATTATCCTTCATTATTAATGCTGATTTTCTGCTTATAACTTTCGAATATGTGCTATCCCAGTAGGAAGCCTATGACCCGATTCCGAACAAACGTACGACACGACAGCGGTGCGATGCGTCAAGATGTCGTGTATTTTAATAGTGAACTGCAATTTTATAGTATCTCCAAGGTTTACGTTTGTACGACGCGCCAGCGGCCGCCGATGAAATCGTGCGCTGTCTATATTCGCAGCCACATTTATTCTATTTATTGAGCATACATATAGTTATAATATTCAACCACACCTAAATATCCTTGATTTCCATAATTTAAATCTAGTTACCTTTAAAACAACATGAGAGCTAGATAATTAGTGAACGAAAAATACTTATTTAAAAACGTATTTGGTCACTATAAATCACATCAGATTAATTTTTACTTTAAGACAGATAAAGAAATGTACTAGAGTGTAAAGTCATGTCCGTTGGAGATAAAGTTCACAACTTTAGTACATAGTTATTTTAATAAACAAATTACTGGACGCGCCGCCGTCACGTGCGCTAGATGGAATCATGGCTACCTCTTTCTTTGCTACCTATTTATGATGTTTCGTGAAGAAATCTGAACTACGATAGATATACGAATTTCTATAGCTAATTAGAGTGAATTTAATTCGTTTTATATGTTGTTATACCAAAACTAAATTGTATGTGTAAGTAGGCTATTCGCTTTTGTAAATGTTGTGATAATATAGCTTATTTCGGATATTATTAATATATATTTTTTCTGAATATAAAAACTAAAAGTTGTTAGTGGTTTTTGGGAAATTTAGCGTTGATCTTAGCGGCACTCCCACGCCCTAAGATAATTCTTTATATTCAGTTAAAGCCAATTGAAAAATAAAATCACATGAATGGTTTAGCGCATTTCTATAGAGAATTTTTGGAATGTACACGATTTAAACTAGTTATTACTTAATTGTTGTAGTCTAGAATGCCTTGACAAAGTCTTTTTCTATAGAATCATTTGTAATATCACAAGATATTTTATATTTATATAGCTATATTATGTCTAATAACATTTAGACATTAATATATTTCTACTGAGTGTACGAATACCTACTTTTAGTATATCAATGTTAGTCTGATTCTTCCTCTGAAGAAAAGCTTGTAATGTATTTTTAAAAATAAAACATTTTCAGTAATATGTGATGTTATCTGAGCAAAGGGACCTTATTGTCGTCGGTATGTAGGTACTTACTGGCTTTGGGTAAGATTTTCTAGAATATAAATAGAAACGAGTTCTTTATCGTAACATGATTTTTAAGATATAGCAATGAGAAATATGTTATTGTTTAAGGTTTCACTAATATTCAATATTTGGGAACAAGAACCGAAAAAAGTCACTTTTCTCAGATTTCTCACATTTATATTTTAGTTTTCAGAGTTTGGTAGGTAATCTTATATTACTAGAAAATTGAAAAGCATTGGCTGACCGAGCGTTCGCACGATTACAAATTATTTTTGCTTTCGTAAATGAGTTATTGCTATGATTTTAAAGTTTATTTACGTTGCTCTTAACTGAATGAATCAGTTTGTTCAACAACATTATATTTACGGCTGCTGCTTTCCAACAAGTTGTTAAATGAGCTGCAAAGGAATTTGTATTTGTACGAACGCCAGATTGGCCCCCGTTTTATGCAACTCTACAATTCTGACAAATTATGATTATAACATTACAAGTTTCTTAAGTAAGTACCTACGGCTTTTAAGATTTAACACAAAACTTCGTATTAGAAAATTTAAAGATAACGGTACCTATATATAAAGCCTTCATTATCTTGTAGAAAGCCTACGCATTATATGGTGCATTATGAGTCGACGTAAAAATTTCTAAAAGATATGTTATATTATATACGTGTTAGAAATTCTATACTGTCCCAGTACACGCGGTTTCTATGGAGTATTAACTTTTCATTTTCTTCAGTGCAATGTTTTCTGTTGTCATAGTAACGGTTCCATTTATTTTTAAACATTAAGTTTTCCAGTTATTGTATATATATTATAGCTGGACCTAGGCTATCGATTAAACAGTATTTCCTAATTTATAATTTATTTAAGTTTTGTTTCACGAGTGTCTTTGAGTTATGACGTTGTGTTGTTAATATTTTATACCAAAGTTAACATTCCCCACTAAATAGTATAGAGATTTTTTTATATAATTTTGTACCATACCTAAATGTAACTGAGTATTGTCAGTTGTAGACGAAGCACGCTAACATATTTCTAAGTTTACATTTAGTTCTAATATTAAATGTATTCTTTTGGATTTCTGTCTGCTGGTTATGATTAGGTTATTAACACTAACTGTTGATTCGTCTTCTAGATACTGTCGTTAATAAAACCAAATATGAGAGTGCGGAGCGTTAGAGAAAATAGATTAATTAAGAGATACTATTGAAATATATAAATAGTTAATAATAAATAAATTGTTGTTTTATTCCGCACAGATCAAACCACATAATAGACTTGTATTTAAACCATCAGCGAAAAAATTATAGATGAGAAACTAAACAAACGATTTTTGAATAACTGAAATAAATAACTTCAAATTACTAAGAGTATCATCACAAAGTCTACGGAGTCCCGCTTCGCAGGATTCGACGTGTATATTTATTGTCACCAGAGAACCTAAACCTAGCCAGCCCACTCTTAAAGTTGCTGCCCATTCAGAATTTTCTGATGCTCATTTAATTATTTCCCATAGTTTTAATTATATGATTGCATGTACAATGAAAATAAGCAATTAAAACAATCATATACTTATTGATATTATTGGTATATATATTCTCGACCCATTTGTAAAGTCGTGGTTTTTAACATCTTCCTCTATTGCGCACTGTATTTTTCAATATAAGTGCGGATTTTTCATTTATCTCTGGCTCGGCCGTGAAGTTAGTTTTATATCGTGAGCAAACCGACGACGTGTCAGAGAATTAAAAAAAAACTGGGACGGTGTAATATCCACCAATCCGAGTCTGCGTGGAGGGCTTGTCCCGAAATCCTTGCGTGATTGCAAGGAGTGTGGACATTATAAACTTATATCGATATTAATAATGTACTTAATCCTACATCTTTCTTTTTATGTAAGAAGGCCGCCGACGAGCATACAGTCCACCTGATGGTAAATGGATATTGTTGCCCATAGACATCCGCGATACATGCCAACATTAGTCCAAAATGACAAACGTTGGCACGTCCCCGGATTCGCTGCCTACCTTTGGAGATATAGCAATGGATTTGGAGAAAGGGTTGGGAAAATGGGGAGGGATAGAATGGGATGGGAATGGGCTCTGGCACATCTCACTCACTACCAAAACACGTACGTACATTCGGGAAATACGATAAAGTGGGAAATACAGTACATTTCAAGGTAGTCTTCTGTTAGAGAGGGGTAACGTGGCCAGTCGAGCGCGCCCAGCGGCTGTTGGATTGCACCGTGGACTCTCCCCCTCAATGTGCCTCATCTACGAAACACAGTAATTTCACAAAATTTTGCGTGCTACCAAAAAAAGTTTGCTAACATGTACTGGTAAGCTATATATACCGGTATGTTTTATATTATACTAATTACATCGTGTTCATTTACAATGTAAATCACGTTCCAAATAATATAAGTACAGTACACACCCTTTGTTTGCCTAAGTAGAAGCTTAAGCGTAAAATGGTTGCTTAAACGAATTAGAACACGCAAGTAAATTATGTTTTGAATATCGCATTCACATTACATCTACATATACCTGATTAGAATTTTTATAGATAGGTACTAATCAACTATTGAAAAAATATAAATAATTTAAAATATACATTCGATTTTACATTTAATTTTGATAAAAATTTGTGATGTAGGCCGGCTTTAGAATAGCACCTGTATAGCATCAATAGCATCTCTTCCCATGGGTATCTTAGAAGGCAACAAAGTGATAACAGAGCCTCTGTAATTGTGACGTTTGCTCAGACGGTAGGGGTTCTTGAGAAATGAATACAACCAGTCCCCATTTCAGCAATTAATTTTGGTACAAATAAAAAGACACTAACAAATGAATAGTTAGGTACTTAAGAAACCAATTTTATAAACCTAACGGACCTAAACGGTATGTACGAGTAAAAGCGGACTACTGAAACTAAATACTCACCCTAATAAGGTGTTTTTATAACATTTATTGTTGTACAGTAGAACTTCAGTAACATGCGCAATTTCAATAACCAAGCGTTTTACAAATATAAGAAAATGTGCTTATAAATATAAGCAAATATAAATTTACAAATATAAGCAGCACCGACACGGAAGGCTTTAGCGAAGTGTAAATAGGCACGGCACGTCTTTACAGATCGAAACATATTTATTTATTTTTGCATTAGGTACAAAGCAAGATTAACATATCAAAGCACAATTTAATATTGTGTGTACAGAAGTGTTAAATCTAATTGACATCTCAATACTGTGACGACAGCATGATTGACATTTTAGCAATAAATTTAATTGTAAAGAAGCTAGTGGTTAAAAGTAAATAAAAAAAGGAAAGTAAGACGAGTGAGAACAAAACAAAGGGAGGCCTAATTATGTCACTATAGTCGGAGCGCGTTTGACTTTATTTTTGAAAATCAGCAAACCGTCTGGGAATAAGTTCAGTTCCCGATGCTCGGAAGATGCCTAATTGGTTATATTTTCTACACATTCTAGAAATGTGTTTGTTAAATGTTTGTCCAGTGCAGTGTGGGGCAAGAAAAACAATTCACGGTGTCCTGCCTCTCGCTTTGGGACATCAAATTATATATTTTTCAGTTCTGCGTGTATGAATATTAGCCATATAAATATTCTGCGATGCTCTAATAGGTTAATATTGTATCGATTACATTTGATCGCATAAGACGTTAGAATTCTTTTAGTTCCCATGCGAAAACAAACACACCTCAGGAATCTAGCTTGGATATACTCAAGGCGATTACTGTGGA
This sequence comes from Sesia apiformis, assembly GCA_914767545.1. Taxonomy (NCBI): domain Eukaryota; kingdom Metazoa; phylum Arthropoda; class Insecta; order Lepidoptera; family Sesiidae; genus Sesia; species Sesia apiformis. The sequence goes on along the minus strand of OU611963.1, from coordinate 10,218,993 downwards.
CACACGCTGTAGTAGGTACACACTGTTAAAGATTACTACGAATAAGGCTGTAAAAGAGTGTTATATACGACTTAGGGTTACAAAACCACATCCGTTCCCAGAGGACCGGTTCACAGTCCGTTAGACCGGACTAATGAGACTTTTTGTTCTCAGAAGTCCGGTCGTACTATTCAACCGGGCTACTGGGAAAAAAATCAACCGGACTACTCGTATTAAAACGAATCAAGAACAAATATATATTAATCTTATATTTAAACATTTTAACTTAAACACTATACCAACAACTTATTTAAGATGCAATACCTATACAAAGCAACTTTTTTTAAGAAATGTTTATAAAGTTTTGTTTATAAACGGTTGATTTTATGCCCAGTAAGCCGGTTGATTTTTTTCTCAGTAGTCGGGTTGATTTTTTCCCAGTAGTCTGGTTGATTTTTTTCCCAGGAATCCGGTTGATTTCTTTCCCAGTAGTCCGGTTGAATACTACGACTGGACTTCTGAGAGCAAAAAGTCTCACTAATCCGGTCAACGGGACTGTGAACCAGACATCTGGGAATGGATGCAAAACCCCCTGCAGCTTCGCAAAACAAAACCTAATGTCTTATTACAAGTATTAAATATGTAGTGAAAATGGTCTTTAAATGACATTTTAGAATCCATAACGACGCCCAAATTATGTGTTTGCAAACCAGATCCCGGCCATTTATTAACATAAGTAAACTACCTATATATCTACCTCTTTTTTGCCCATTAATAAATTCAATTAAATATAGATAAATTAATTTAAACATCATGTCGTGCTATTATTAAAACAAAAATTAGACGCAATTGAAACTTGAGAAACCTATAATTATTTTTGCAAAAAATAGTAACAGAATTTAAATTATCCTGCAATGCAATACAGTCTCGAGTAGTATTCACTCTACGATTTTTTTAAAATCATCTGGATATAATCAACAAGCTGATTTTAAAGTCGATAAGATCATTTATAATTATACAGCAGAAGGAATCAAAAACCAATGGAATCAAAGAGTTTGGAGCAAATATGAATTTAGGTTTTCCTTAGCGGCCGTTTCTTTCTCAGAGATTTAGAAGAAAGAAGTTCAGTAAAGGACAATACTCGAAAGAGTATTGAGACTGGGGAACTACACCACTGGCCAATGGGGTTGGACTCGCCAACCCGTGTTTGGCCCGTGTGGCTTTTTAAAGCCATAAATGTCTCGTGTACAAGACCACGTTCACGAGGAGGCCCATGTCCAGCTTTGGACGATAAAAGAGTTGGTTACGGTTAGGTATTTAGTATTAAATATTAGCGAACTAAGCAATCTAGAACTAGAAACTGAATTAGGTACTGAACCTAAGGAAATAGAAGTTTCCGAACTATTTTCCTTAGCTCAGCTAGAGAGTAGTTCGGAGAAGTTTTCTGACTAACATAAGTAAATAAACTTCAATTTACATACATTAGCCGAGTACCGCAACTCATTTCGCATGTTCTCTACAAACTTATGTATGCATTCAGCAGAATTTGAATAAAACTAACCAACGTTATTTATACACTATGTTTGGGGAACAGAAATGAAATTAGAATGTCAATTAGTTTATTATAATCAGTAGGCGTCGGTCACATGAAGTCGTTGGTCGTGACAACACGGGAGTCATTAAAAAATGCCGAGCAGCTGTTAAATTGTGTGACTGCGCGGCACTATCAAACAACCCCATACGAGCGATCCTTTCACATTACACCGTTTGCCTGAACGCCTTAGACTGCCATCCGACCAAGTACGAGAAAAGATGAGAAATGTACAATTTTCTTGTCCAAGACAACGATTTTCGCTAAGATAAGAGAGTCAAAAGAGCTCGCTCGGTAATACTCGCCTGCGATGTGACTGTCGACTTCAAGTAGTTGCATCGTTTCTCGTTCTTGGTTAGACCGCAGCCTTAATCCGCCACTTCGTCCACGTGACACAAATTACCGACTGAGCCATTAAGTGTTTATCGTTTTTCACTAGGCATTTTACTAATAACAAATAAACACTATGCGAATACAAATATGAATAATACCAAAATGGAATCTTAACTTATAATTCGAGCGTCTTTTCTTGTACCATATACATATATAATAATAAATAATATAAATATAAACCTACCGATTAAAACAAATCTTTATATCAAATTATTATCCTTATCAGTAAATATGGTCCTTAACGAGATCTATAAGAGGAGTTAATCTATTCAACCTTTGGAGAACCGCATATCTTGGTAATGCAAACAAGGTACGGGCCATGTGAAAAACGTGACGCCAAACAAGGCTCCAACCTCCAACCGCCCAGAACAGATTGATTTCATTAGATTTGCCGTTGCCTTCGTTTGCGGAGATTTAAATGCATAGAAAATTTTCAATTGGCGTTCAGCCTCTGGATATTTTAACAAGCTTGTTTGATTTTTTTTTAAACTTAAGGTTGGAGTTCTATTTCTATTAAATTTAGGAACTACCCAAGTAGCAAAATTATATTACAAGAAAAAAGTGATATTATTGATATATTAGCTTGTTTATACATATACATTATTTATATACCTACATATTATATATTTTTGTAATGAAAATTAAAAATACTACAAAAAAATATTCTATTGTTTCCGTTCAGAAATAGCTCGAGACAGAATTAATACAGTAGTCGGCAAACTTCTTGAGCAAATGACCTTGACTGCGCAGAACCAAATTTTAGGTCTCTTTGGTGATGAGTGCGGGGCGCGATGGCGGGGGAGTATCGTATCGAGCGCGTTATTGGTAGATCAGTCGACCCCTGCCTCCCGCATTGCGTCCACGTTCCGCTTGCTCCCGAATACACTTACGTGCAGTGAAAAAGTCCGTCGTTATTGTTTGTTGACGTTTTTTGTTATAATTGTTTGTTGACTTTGTTGTTATTGTGATTTGTTGAGTTTTTGTTGATTGTTTTATAAAAAATACACTATGCCACGACAAACTAGCGTAGTATTAAAAAGACAAGCCAGAAAAATGGTCTACGATGTATATTGATTCATGAAGAAACAGGGCAAGAATGATATTGAAACCGTGAAACAGACTTCAATCCATCCGTCAAAACATCCGTCAAAACATCTGGGAAAAAGAAAGTCACCGAATTGATAGTTTCGACCAATCTGTTATAAAAAGATGTATTCATAATTACCATAATACAAACAATGAACTCCCTACCGTGGAAAGGCTTCGTAAAAAATTAAAAGAAGATATAAATTTTAATGGCTCGGAACGAAGTTTACGACGAATTTTGAGAGTTAGGCTTCAGATGGAAATAAACAGAAAATAATCGAAAGCTGTTAATTGAAAAAAGCAACATTCGATTACTACGGATCGAATATCTCCAAAAAATAATTAAATATAGGCAAGAAGAAAGACCGATAGTATACACCGATGAGTCGGGAGTCCTATGTCGACTCATCACATGCCAGTGGTAACTCGTGGTCAGATGGGTCAACTAGGGGTTTAAAAAGACCAATTTCAAAAGGGCAGCGTGTAGTAATCGTTCACGCTGGCTCCGAAGTTGGATTTGTTCCCAATGCCCTTCTTTTGTTTAAAGCTGGCACAAAATCTGGTGACTACCACGACAACATGAACTTCGTAAACTACGAAAAATGGCTGCGTTGTCAATTGCTACCAAATCTGCCACCGAATTCCGTTGTAGTAGTTGATAATGCATCATATCACAACAAACAGTCTGATCACGCGCCAGCTACTAATTCTAAAAAAGCAGTTCTGGAGAAATGGTTACAAGAAAAGGGCATTCAATACAATGAAAATATGTAGAAACCCCAGCTGTTTAACTTGATAAAAGCACATAAGGAACAATACAAAACATACAGCATTGATAAAATTTTATCAGACCACAATCACTCAGTGCTTCGCTTACCTCCATATCATCCAGATCTCAACCCCATTGAGATGGCTTGGGCAGCTATTAAAGGATATGTCGGTAGCAAAAATGTCAGCTGGAATACTGGCAAAATAAGAGAGCTCGTAAAGGAAAAGGTTGCGATGATGGGCGCTAGCGAATGGGTAAAATTATGTCAAAAGGTCAAAGAAATTGAGGCAGAGTACATAAAAAGTGATCACGTGGTAGATTTAGTTACTGACGAGTTTGTCATTTTTGCTGATGATGATAGGGACTCTGATGATGATAACAGTGATGATGATGATCAAGAACATGATAACGAAGAAGCAATGACTAGTACCAGCTTCGCTTCAACTGAACCAAGACCTGGCACCAGCTCTAGTTTTGACCTAATGGAAGGAATATCTATTTTACCCCAAGATTAATTTTTTACAATTATTATCCTGTATTTTATGTTGATTTTCTAATAAATATATAAATAAATACGTATAAGCTTTTTAATACCCTAATTAATATGAGAGTACAATTAAATAAGAGTAAATACTTTTTTTGCACGTAAGTGTACAATGCGCGAACATTCCCCCACTACGTCAACTAATGCTCAAGAAGTTTGCCGGCTACTATACCTGGGTAGATTAATATCTGTTCATATTAAATTATCCAGGTATTAAGGGGAAACAATATTATGAGCCGAAACAATTGTCTTTAAATGGGTGGAAACCCTTTGAATATTTTATACAAAATTCAAATTAGGGGCGAACGTTCTAACAAAACATATTTATTTTACGAAGGTCTTCGACCAGTGTGTGTTGCCAGTGATGACCTACGGCACCGAGACGTGGTCTCTGACTATGGGCCTCATAAATAAGCTCACTGTCGCACAGCGAGCTATGGAGAGGGCTATGCTCGGGGTTTCTCTACGTGATCGAATCAGGAATGAGGAGATCCGTAGACGAACTAAAGTCACCGACATAGCCTCTCGGGTTAGCAAGCTGAAGTGGCAGTGGGCAGGGCACATAGCTCGAAGAACCGATGGCCGATGGGACAGACGGGTTCTCGAATGGAGACCACGTACCGGCGGACGAAGCCGAGGACGTCCATCTGCTAGATGGACAGACGACCTCATAAAGGTTGCGGGCACCCGCTGGATGCAGGTCGCTGCCGATAGGTCTAAATGGCGGACAATGGGGGAGGCCTATGTCCAGCAGTGGACGTCCAAGGGCTGAGAAGAAGAAGAAGAAAGAGTGCCGACTATGTGTGTCCGATACGCCGCCACTCATAATCAATTTCGTATGTCCGTAGGTACATAATACTTCTCGGCCCCAAGATTACGACCCAAATATCACTTGATAATACTGAATATATACCCTGTGCCTAAGAAATTGGATTTTCAATTTATTACAATAAAATATTGTAGGTTACAAATATTTAGTTAGTTATAAAAATGAACGTAGGCTGTAGGTAAGTAGGTACTGAAACTCTATTTGTCCGGTACCATTGCAGATCGGGTAATTAGAAACGTCGATTGTCTATTTCTTTTCTTATATACATATAATATTACCACAAAAGGTTTTCAAAATAAATTTAATAACAATTATTATGAAGGAATATATAAAGCACTTTTGTAGAAATAAATATGTTTACTTATTTCTATTTAGAAGTTTGCAAGAAATTAAAAATGAGAAGAAACGTAGATATAGTGGTCGCGCGCTTTGGGAGAGGCCTATATCCCGAAGAGGAAAGATATAGGCTGATTGATTGCAATTTTATTTATCCAACGATTTTTTGAAAAAGATGAATCCATCATTTGTAAAATGATTTATTATACGGAAAAATAATGTCATACCTGGAAATTTAATTATTTTTAGTTTAAAAAGTTTCTTTCAATATTAAGGTAAGTAAATAATATAACGGTGGAAGAGAACATTTCCGAAAGCCTTATAATCCCTTGGGTTTTGAACGTTTTGTGGAAATATACAAAACGTCTGTTGAGAGCCACTTTTCTTGTGCCGTCAACTGTAGAGTTCTTACATAACATCAATAAATGCGAATAGGTACCTCAAGAATGTATTTAGGTTAACCTAAGCATTTTTTTGTGAGAAATAGTACCTAAATAAGTACTTTGTATTTTCAACACCCATTCGTAAAGTCGTGAGTTCAAATCCTCGGCTCGTAGTACTTAAGTACGGATTTTTATATTAATACCAACTGGGATGTAATGAAAACATCGTGAGAAAACTCGCTAACCTAGATTTAAAATTCTTCCCTAATAATTGTTAATTTTCCAAAATATTTTGCACGTCAGAAATGGTAAATGGGTTGGCACAAACCACTCAAGATCTTCTTACCCAGGTTTTTGCAACTACTCGTAAGTTATTTGATTTGGTTTGAAAACAAAAAAACATATATTGGTTTATGGCCTGAAGTTCCTTCGTGATTACTAGGGTAGTAGTGCACTGCAGTTGGACATTGTAGTCTGATATCGATATCGATGTTTTCGCAATCTTATCCGTAATTAGCTATGACCATGTAATTCGCTTCAACGCTTACGAACGACTTAACGCTTTAACGAAAACTATTATTTTATTTACGCGGAAACTTCGTAAGAGAATAAATGTATCCTCTGTGGTATTCTAAGACGTAAACTACATTTGATTTTTAAGTCACTTCGCTCGTGTAGTCTATTACAGAGTCCCGGGGGAACTTGTACTCAATGGTTCAGGATAAAAGGAATATTTTAAATTTACTCAGGACATAAACTCATAGCCAGTGCTATAACTGTGAAATAATAATTATGTACAATTCGTTGTGCTTTTTGCATGATGTATGGAAACACAAATTTAAAGGCAATAACTGTATCAAGTTTCATAACTAATGCACGTCACTGGCCTCTCCATCTACAGTCTACACTTTATCTTTGAGAATTATTTCTGCCCTCCTACGAAGAAAAGGCATTAGTAACATTTTTAATGAAAGCACAATTGTAATAACAATATATTCAGAAATTAAAAACAAAAAAAGAGCATAAACAATGTTTATCCTTTTTGTTTTAACAAAAACTCCCAAATTTCTAATTTACTTTCAAATGAACGGAAATGTTACCAATTTTTTTTGGATTATTCTCGAATTTCATTAAAATGTACTTGTCTTTTTTTCTATTAGGCAGAACAAAGTGTGTATACAAATATGGCCTTATTCACCACGCTTTTTTTATCCGAAAGATAATCTGCAGGCGTGTTTCTTTGTCTGCTTTTCCTGTGGAAATACCTTATAATCCCCTATCCTAATGGAATCTTGCTCGCAATCTTAATACTCTTAATCTTAATACGCATGGAAACCAAGGGTACTGTTCATTTTTGTTGCTTCCTTTTAGTAAAACACCTTTTCAAACCCCATATTTTAACGTTCGTATTTGCATTCCAGTCTTGAGTAGCTGAAAATTGAGGACGTGAAAGAACTGACAATTTAAGGAGAAAATAAGGTATTTGATTATTTTTAGATAATTTTATTATTAACTATGTTAAGACACTAGAAAACAATCCCTGAATGTGAATGTATAACAATGAAAGTATCTGAGTTACAGAGCTCAGAAGTCACAGATTTAGAAAAGAACTGCGCTACTGTGTTAATGACATCATTATCACAGTACTCATTTCATTAGGGCCAAAAATAGCGATATTTAATTTTCCTATTAATTAATTATATATTCCTTTCTTGTTTTCTAGTATAAAGAAAAAGAGAAACGATAAAATTGTAAAGAATATACTGTATTTTAAATCAAAGACTTCTTAATAGGTACTAGCGTAATAATACGCTACTATTTCTTAACACGCTAGTATTTCTTTATATGCTAGTATTTCTTAATACGCGAATATTTCTTAATACGCTAGTATTAAGAAGTCTTTGTTTTAAATAGATGTTTTATAACTTTTTCGTACAGTTTGTTTTATTTATTTTAAAGCAGTTTTGTTTTATTTATAGGAAAAATGTTAGATAGTGCTATCTTTTATGGAAAAAAGGCAGCAGACAAGCGTACAATACATCTGAATACTCCTGGTAAGTGAATACTCTCGCCCATGGACATCCACGATACATACCAACATTAGTCCAGTTTGACAAACGTTGACACGATCCCGGATGCGCTGCTTACCTTTAGAGATTTAGGAATGTATTTAGAAGAAACGGTTGGGAAACTGGGTAGAGAAACAATAGAATGGGATTGGAATGGGCTCTCACTCACTCATCTCCTCATCACTCACTCACTACCGGAACACTGAGGAACACATTGTTGGGGAAAAAGGATAAAGTGAGAAATACAGTATATGTCAAGGTAGTCTTCTGCGAGAGAGGAGTAACCTGGCCAGTCGAGTGAAAATTGCAGCGTGCAACTTCCCCTCAAAAAAAATATTAAAAATTAAATTAATTAAATACCTAATGCAGAAATCTTGCAGACTTCTTTGAGAGTACCTGTAGATATAGTGTATGAAGTGCTTAGCGTAAAAGAATTCTGTTTGAGAATTCTTTCTTCTAATATTAGGATGGATGATAAATCAGTATTTACTTGAAGTTCGATTGAGCGTGTAGGTATTTTCGGTAGCAGTATTTTTTTCTTTCCGTGTATCCTTTGAAGAATAAAGCCTGCTTTCTGCTCAACAGGCTGAAAAACTGAAAAAATGAGGCATTACTATCGTTATAGGTATTTTCTAAGTAGAATTTAAAATTAGAAATACTCCACTATACTTTTAATCTAACATTATGCTTTTTGATGAGTGGGTTTGAATGAAATACAACGAACATTTTATTAGTGTTTATGATTAAATGGCGGTTAAATTCTCGATTTAAATTTTGTAACTCAAAAATTTTAAACGATTCGATATAAAAAGTTAATTTATTATTTTCATTGTGAAAATTGTATTTTGATCTAACTACAATTTCACGTCACGTTTGAGAAAATGTTTTAAGTGTCGTAAATGACAAAGTTTATTATAAAAAATAAAGATAAACCACGATACCTACTCAAAAAGCGCAATGAACTATTTAATTGTACGAGGAATTTTAATTAATAGAGTCTTTTAAAAACAAAGAAGAAAGAAGTACCTACAAAAAAAACGAGAATCGTTTTATAAAGTCTCGTCATAATTAAGTCTTAGTTTACAAAGGAAAAGAAATTGCGCCATCAATTGGCACGATAATTAAAACCCATCATGAAGTAAATAAATTATGCTAACTTAGAAATAATTTTAAACTATAGCGTGGTTTACGGTCGCGTGACTTTGCCTTTCGGAACAAATTAAATAATTTTCTAGGTTTTTGTATAATCTAGATTTAATATTTTCTTAGGTTTTCGCGATTACTATACATAGCAATTAAACAACTTTGAACGGTTTAAATCGCGTATATTTAACGCGTCACCTCGTGACCACGTCCACTGCAAAGTGTTCGAAACGTCGGGATATAAATAATGTTAAATATACGCGATTTAAACCGTTCAAAGTTGTTTAATTGCTATAATCTAGATTTATTGCAGAAATTGTTTTCGACTTCATTAAACATCATTATTGGCAAATATAAACCGAAAACTCTGTACTCTAATAATATATAGAATATACAAGAGTATAACCTTATGACTTATAACTACTATGAATGACCTTGAAACTAATATAACTAATATGACTAACTATATAACTAATATGATATAACTAACTTATAACTAATATGAGTACTTATAACCTTATGACCTTGAAAATTGCTGAATAATAATTATTCACCGACCGCCACGTACTAAACAACTTAAACATAGGTGAACTACTTTACCCCTCTAAGAAGGATTTATAGAACGTGGCCGTAATTTACGGATATCATGTTACGTCATGTATCATATTCCAAAAAGATGAAGATGAAGTTTAGCGAGGCTACTTACGAGTTACAAAAGTTCTTATTTGCTGGACTCTTGTCCTACACTACCACTAATTATTAATAACTGCTACTTACTAATAATTACTAATAATTTGCTGGACAATCTAGTCGAGTATTACGAATGTACATATTGTATGTACATTAATGCACAACCCTTGGCGATCTGGCGGGCGATTGATGTATCTCGCCTTATTCGGTTATCCTATACCGTATTGTAAAGCCGTAGTTGTCAAACTGCGGCCCGAATCAATGACACGCGCGGCCTTCGGTACTCGATCGTGTTTTATAAAACCTACCTAGACAGCTAGCTACAGAAACACAAAACAAAGCTCCGTGTTTTTTTGAGTGTCTATTATTATATTGTGTAGGTATTTTTTTAAATAACTAATTTGATAAATAATAAAAAAACTAATTTTGAGTGTGATTGAGTTATGACGAATAAATACACGAATATATTTATAACACTAGCCAGCACCGCGCAGTGGCACTAGCGGAGTTTTAGCACGTTTCGTCCCCCCGTCAAAGCGTGTGAAACAAACAAACAACAAACAAACAAACGCGGAGAAAGCTTCACCTTGTCGTGGCACCTCGATTTCAGGCCATTCAAGAGGAATTTCAAGATCCCCGAGAATTTTGGGATCCTTGTCGTCGATATTTCGAGCAAAGTGGAATTTCGGAGTCAACTGAAGAGCAAGATAAAACTTGCCAGTAAAGCTCAGTGTACTGAACAGAGCAAGGCAGTACTTGACTCCGGGGCAACGCATGTCGCTTTATAAAGCTCAAATTAGACCCCACGTGAAGTACTGCTCACACCTCTGGGCCGGTGCACCCAAAGGTCGGTTGCAAATGTCCATGGCCGGCGATGACAACTTACCTACCATTATGTGGCGCTCCCGCTCGTCTGCCATCTATTCTATAAAAAAAGACATCGTTTTATTTTTATACAATTAGTAATGAAAAGTATATATGGGGTCAACGATGCCATCTTTCATTGTCTCTATTGGCCCTTGACAAAGAAAAGTTTGACGACCACTGTTCTAAAGGATCCAGGAATCTACCAGTCGCGTTTGAGTTCTTTACAATTATGTCGTTCAAGACAACATCTTGTCAGGCTAGAATAGAATCTTTGAAAAATATGCAGAAAATTGTCAGTTTGCAGCATTAGGTCGGAAGTTTTAATTATTAATACAAGCTATTAATTTGAAAATAGGTTGGAAATTCACTACTGTTTCTTACCTTTGTTGTGATTGGAGGTAGAGTAATGGACTTCCTTTGAGGCCTAAATCGCGAACCTTGTTAGCATTAATCTGCTATAACAAGATAGGTATACAAGATATCTACATACGAGTATGTATACGTTACCGTATTCCTGTAGGTAATTGGAAGTTGTTCCAATTAAAAATGTTTGAATTTATTGCGATGGATTTCAATAATTCGCCGATAATACTCATAATTTTCCTGACGATCTTTTTTTATACTGACGTGATGGAACTCACGATGCATGTACTATAGGATAATTATACACAATACTCTCCTACCATCAGCTCTCCATTGCTGGATATTGGCCTCTCCAAAGCTCGCCACCACACACGATCCTCGGCTCTTCTTATCAACCAACACCTGCGAACCACCTGGCCGGAGGGCGTCTCACACTGCGGTTCCCGGTACGTGGCCTTCGTTCGAGGACTCGTATACCCCGTTGGTCTACCCCATTATTATATAATAACCTTGATATTTCATCACTTAATGATACAACAATTCGAACATAGCAAGATATTGAAGAAAGATGATAATAGATAATAAATAACACTAAAGTGTCGCTTCCACAAGTCTTCAGGAACTTCACCTCCTGTAAAAGAGTGGATTCGCTAACCCGCTTGGCCAGCGTGGTGTTTTAAGGCCTTACATCCCTCATGCTTTAGACGATGTGTAAGAGGAGGCCCATGTCCAACAGTGGGCGATAAAAAGAATGGTTACAGTTACTGTACCACAATGTAGTGGGTTCAAACGACTCAGATCCCGATCAAATATATGTACATGTTGTTTGATCAAACAGATCAGATCTGACCGAGAGGTCAGACCGTGTTTGCCATAAACACAAAATAAGACAAGACACAAATGTTTGCCTGACCGTGAATCTACCTCGGGATCTTCCACACAATAGGCAGGGGTCTTACTTGACGTCCTTTCAACCACAAAGCGGATATTAAATTAGGTAAATAGTATGTGAAATAGATGCTAATCCTATCTAAACATGCTGTATATTCAACTTGTTGGTGAATGGAATGAACTCCAATATAGTGTCATAAGATCTGTTATGTACATATTTTCTTGAGACTGTATTGTGTACAATCAATAGTAGGTGTATAGTAGGTATAGTAGGTGTGTTCAAAAAAAGTCTTGAAACTATTATACACGATGTTTTCAAGCCTTTCTCGAAATAATACACACTAATAATACACGAATCATTTCCTTGCAAAATGTTAATTTATTTTCACTTGTTGCCAATTTTTTTCAAACTAATTCTCTAAATACAAAGCTTCAAAATTGTATTTTGTGTAATGATATTTTTACAAAGGAAAGAACAGATAATATTTTTTACAAAAAGAAAATACTACTTGAAAACAAAGATTCGTTCGGTTTACTCTGACATAATCATAAGCAAAATACATAGTTTCGGGGTTAGGGAAAGGTTACATACATTGCACAAGTTACATAAGTATCTTAATACTACACCAGAACAAAACAATACAAACAGACATTGCAAGATATGAAATACAAAAAAGCCGGTCTTATTGCTATTAGCTATCTCTTACATACACATACAAATATGTAATTTACATACGGCATCGATTCTTATGGTTACACAAAATTTATGTTTTTAAACATATTCATATAACGTCCTACTGCAGGTTCTAGGTCTCCTTTTGTAGTCACGGGGTGATTTCAAGTATCCAACGGGATGGATTATGGCTGGTTACGCTTGTGAGACGTTGAAATTCGTTCTCTATAACCTGTCTACAATGATATTGTTTTCCTTCAATTCCGCTGTTGCCTACAATGTTACGTTATACTTCTCAGTAAAAGTAACGACTCCCGTGTGCAACCGTAATGGCACTATACGGTGTAATAAATGGACAGACAGACGACCTTTTCCGGAAGCGTAGAGAGATTCTACTTTGGGAGTAATTGTTCTCAACACAAAGGATAAATATTCATAGAGTGGGCATGACGAGGCAATTGGAAGCGCTGAACCCACTCGACTGGTCAAGTTAACCCCCCCCCCCCCCCCCCCCTCATACCAGACTACCGTAAAATGTACAGCATTTCCCATTTTACACTATTCTCCTAATATACGTATGTATTTGTTTCGGTAATGACTGAGATATGCCAGAGCCCATTCTCATCTTTTCCCCTTTCTCCAAATACATTTCTAAATATCCAAAGGTATGCAGAGCATCCAAGGTTTTTCATTCGAAACTGATTTTGGCATGTATTGCGGATGTCCATAGGCAACATCCACTTACCACCGGGTAAAGTGTAGGCTCCTCTGCCCTTTTCCTTGTATATGAAATATATAAAAAAAATCTCTGCGTACAGTGCGGTCATAAAGTCATTTTATACCGCGAACCTGAAAGTTGTGAATTGAACTGTCAGCTGAAGTTCTCTATGCTACGACATGGGGTTCTTCATAATGTAAGGGTTCACAATGGGCGCACGCGCATAATGTAAAAATAATATTAGTTGTGTACTTCGTAATTGTTACACCTTCTTTCTTTCTTGTTCTTACTTTGCAATTAACGCTACGGCTGTCAGAAATAGATTTGTTATGCACTGTTGTCTACAGTACAAAAAAGCTGACTGTTGTGATGTTCGCCGGGTGTCGTAAAAAGGCGACTAAAGAATGACAAAGCCGCTGAGGAACTCCACCACCGTTAAAAGTGTGGACTGGCCAACCCGCTTGGTTAGAGTGACGTTTTAAGACCATATATCTGCCATGCACATGACAACGTGTAAGGGGAGGCCCATGTCCAACAGTGGACGATAAAACGCCCGTTACGATAGATTAACAAATAGTGTATAACACTCTGGCGGCCCTTAATCTTTAAAAACAATCTTTAATTTATCAGTCTATTTTGTTGGAGGTTCTGCCACATTGCAGTTCCTAGTAAATTCCAGTCAGCTCGTGAAGTAATTTGAACATGCGATAAACCAATATTAAATATAAATGAAATAATTAGAAAAATGTAGTCCACAATAATAAATTCTAAAAGAAAAAATAAATCAGAAAGATAAAAAGGGTTGTTTGCAAATTCATAATGTTGAATTTAAGCAAGGCAGCTCTATTTTTATTTATGCTCTCTGGTTCCGGATCTGCCATTAAAGTATATAAAGGTCGTGTTTTTGTAACACCCGTTTTAGTAATGTCGCAGATACCCGTGAAAGTACTTTTATATGAGTTTTCATTGTTTTATCGACGCTCGTATGTCTGTGTGATGTTCACCTTTAAATCAATGGTCTCGACGAACACAGCGTCACACTAAAAGCTTATTCCACATTTGTAATAATTTCCTTTTGCTATAATATCTGTAACGTGCACTTCATAAATCCGAATTTCTAATGACCTCTGAAACTACCGAATTGATTTTATAATCTATTGATTTATTTTCTTATGAAAAAAAAAATTAAACGCAAACAATGCAAAAAATGTTCTATAGAATAAAAATACAGATAGCTAACGGAATAAAATATAATAAATATTTATCTAATTGCCATTTTTAGTTTAATCTAGAGTCTAGGTTCTAGACCATCAAATTACATCGTATAGGAATTGTCCCGTACTAAGTAGGTAGTTTGGCATTCTGGACTGATGTTGGCATGTATAGCGGATATATATGGACAACAGTATCCACTTACCATCAGGTAGACGGTATGCATGTCTGCCGCCTTTTTACCATAAAAAAACATATTTATTTATCGATATTTATTTTATTTAAACAATAATAATAATAAATAAAGAAGAGAGATTACAAAAATTCCAACTTATCCATTAGAAAAATGCGTTTGTTCAAATTAATCTTAACTTCTTCGCACTGTATATTCAAGATAATTCATTGGAATCAGTATAATTAGACATCTCGGTTGAATCCCAAATGAATCCCTATTTATTAGGGATCCGAACAACGCATGAGGCAAATCTTTCTTATCTAAACAAGGTTTCTCGTTAATCTAATGACAGTTAAACCTAAAAGTTCGTTAAATATTTGTTGTCTGCCGTAACTAGTAATTAAATATAATTAGGTATTATACAATATGGCTGCTTTATTTACAGGAACCTATTTTATCTTAACCGGTAAGCGTCAAGGAAACTTTACTAGAAATTGTTGACGACTATGTCTATATTGGACAGAAAATCCAGTTAGACAAGTCTAACTTCAGTCGAGAGGCCAATAGATGCAATAAGCTCGGTTGACCAGCATTCGAGAAAATGCGTCACCTCTTCTCGTCGCCTATACGCATTGATTGAAGACGAATGTCTCTAAACAATGGGTCCTGCCCATTATGACGTATGGTGCCAAAACATGGTCTCTGACGGTAGGTCTGATTCACAAGTTCAAAGTCGCTTCAAAGTCAAAGTTCAAGTCTCAATTTGGAAATGAAACACGACAATAAGGTACCTTTTCTCAAATAAGCTTATAATATTTATACATATACGTATTTATTTAAGCATATATTATTGTAAGTGTACGAGTACATGAGATTAGAGACAGAAAAGTTTAAAAATACGAGTAAATCTCCGATGAGTGTGCATTTATTAATTTTCACTGGATTGACGATTAAATAAATATCTTAAAAGAAACCTGCATGAGTGAAAGTTTAAAAAAATATGACATGTGTTTTAGGTTGATATCGAAAGGCATTTTTTGAATAAATTCAAATTCAATTCATAAATTCATATTCAATCAAATTAATTTAAAAATTGTGACACAGAAATTCAACACTGTCACCGCTAAACTGCTTAACACATCTTAACACCTCGATGGCACCGTGAACAAAATGTTTTAAATATGATGTTTTAACATCTCCAAGGAATGTCAAATTTCAGTATATTTAGAGAGAAAAGACTCGCCACAAAGGCACTGGCTATTTTAAGTCGAATTATATTATTATTTTAGATGTAGGTGGTATAGAAATATTATTATAGTATATATATATATATATATATATATATATATATATATATATATTAAATCAGTGATTTTTTTTTTGAAATTCGAAAATATTAAAATCTACGATAGGTAACGTATTCAAAATATCGCTAAAAGGGCCGTAGAACCCGGCTTTGATATTACATTATAAATGGGTACCTAGTTAGTCTATTAGTTACCATTACACCATTACATTACATTATTACAGTACCATTACAGCTAAGTAAGTTATTAGACTCTGTAGACTCGTGTTTGTATTTATATTTCAGTTAAAAGTAATCCTGGGACGTTGAAAGGCTCAGAGA
Organism: Sesia apiformis; assembly: GCA_914767545.1. NCBI lineage: Eukaryota > Metazoa > Arthropoda > Insecta > Lepidoptera > Sesiidae > Sesia > Sesia apiformis. Next base: position 10,202,655 of record OU611963.1, on the reverse strand, counting down.
TGCTTATTGTCAACTACGTCCATGGGCACTAAGCCTCAATTCTAATGTAAAGTAAACAATAGAATATTCGTCGCTGCGTATTCTATTTGTTTAGACAGATAGGTGTACTTTATTGTACACCAAAACATACAGAAGAGCAACACAAAAATACGAGTACAAATAATTAGAAGTACAATCGGCGATCTTATCGTTAAAGCGATTTCTTGCCGACAACCTTTGCATAGTAAGGAGAAGTCTGTAGACGAATAGCGGTAGCTGATGCAATAAAGAAATAATTTCTATACTTGTTTAGTTTGTTTACGTCCCCTATTGTTGAAAGAGCGCTAACTAGAGTAACGCTATAAATTTGAACCTGCCTATCGAGTGTACGTACACTGGCTAAGAAAATATGGTATCACGCCCCACAATGGGCTCTGAAATATCTCACTCACTATTAAAAATGTATGTACATTGGACAGAAAATCACAGAATAGGATAGAGATGGGAAATTTAGAACATATTACGGTAGTATTCTGTGAGAATCTTGTCTTTTTTTAAAGCTCTTTCCTATGGCTATACTTATATTAATTATTTTCTTGCTTTGCCGCTGCAGATGAATTTCAAATTTCCTATTAGTACTCTGGAGCTGGTCTTCTATCACACGTAACAAAGTGTGTTGTATTATATAATTATATCACAATATTGCTTGAGCGCATTGGAATTCAATTACAACTCTTTATTAGAAAAAGATAATTCGTACAATAGAAATGTATTAATTAGGGTAAAGCAATATATTTATTTTTTTATTAAATTCAATTCTAGAGGTGTCAGTCTAGAAAAGTGTTGTTTAAAAAAACAGCGCTGAATTAGTACAAAAAGTGTGGTCATTCAGTATTATGTTGACGCATAATTCCTCTTGCCGCAGTGATTTGTTGCAATGAAAATCTCTGCTTACTTTATTTATTTGTGGAGAACTTATAGAGAAAGATATATAATAAATCTAATTAAATAAAAAAATTAACAAGTAGTCTCAGGCTATCTATATCCTTATACTCGTACATTTCTCACTAAGAACATAAAATGTAATTTCCTTTTAGCTGTCAAATAGTAGTGAATAGTTACTGTGCCAATAAATACTATAAAAAGAATAACACTAATAATTAATCTAATATCTTTTCGTTAATCTGGTGTCAAAGGTCATCTGTGTTTACACTCTTTCTTTTTTTTTATAGAAGAGATGGCCGACGAGCGGGTGGGAATAAAGTGGTGACCGGCGCCCACCTGTAACACCACGGGGCATGCAGATGCGCGCCGACCTTGCAGAATCCTGTTCACTGATCTACTAATTCTTGATTTAGCTCACATTACGGGTGTTTATCTGTAATTAGTCTTTAATATAACAGATTGACATAAGAAATGAAATTTTAAAAATTAAAATTGCCCCTCAAACTTTAATCAGTTTCATTAAATTTCTCTTTCCAAATAATAGGGGTTAAAGTATGAAATTGCCGTTTCATAGTAATAGATACTTTGAATTGACATAAAACCTTCATGGTGTGAGATTTTCGAGTGAAACTTTTTTCACATGATACCTATGAGGTTCTTGTTTTAAAAAATGTGCAACATTCGATTTTCGACTTTCAATTGTTTTTTTTTATTCAGCTTAGACGGGAAAGATCGGAATTATCGAAAATCCGAGTAATCTTTGAATACGAGTTCCGACGCGGAACTACCGCGGCAGAAACGGCTCGCAATATCAATGCTGCGTTTGGAGAGGAGACTGCTAATGAACGAACCGTGCGTTTTTGGTTTAAACGCTTTCGTAATGGAAACTTCGACTTGAAGAACGAACCACGTGGAAGACCGCCCACACAGGTGAATAACGCTGAATTGAAGGAGATGGTGGAAGCCGATCCGAGTCAAACTACCCAGGAATTAGCGGCATGGTTTAACGTCCATTACCTTACCTACAATATTGACTCATTTGCATCAAATCAATAAGATAGAAAAATATGAAAAATGGGTGCCTCATGATTTGACTGATCTGCAGAAAAAAACGCGTGTTGAAACTTGCGTTGCCTTGTTGAATCAGTACAGAAATGAAGGAATATTGGATCGAATTGTGACATGTGACGAAAAGTGGATTCTTTACGATAACCGAAAGCGAAAAATGCAATGGCTGACCCCAAGTCAACAATGCAACGCCGCAACAGTGCGCTAAGGCAAAGCTTACCAATAAAAAGGTAATGGTAACTGTTTGGTGGTCTATTCATGGTGTTATTCACTATAGCTTTCCAGGTCTGGTCAAGCAATAACAGCAAATGTTTACTAGTAACTAGTAGTGAAACAGCCCCGACTCGTGAATCGATCTTCACCATTATTGCTCCATGATAACGCAAGACCTCACACTGCACGAGAAACCATTGTAACTCTACAGGAGCTGCAGTTAGAAACCATACGTCATCCTCCGTACTCGTCAGACCTTGCTCCAACGGACTACCATTTTTGTCGTGAATTGGACAATTTTCTACGTGGTAAAAAATTTTCTTCCCAAGAGGCAGTACAAAATGCTTTCACACAGTTTGTCGAATCTACATCCCCAGAGTTCTATCGCAAAGGCATAAATGAACTTCCGATTAGATGGCAACAATGTATAGATAATGAGGGTAAATATTTTGATTAAATAAATATGTTACATTTTAGAAAGAAACGAGTTTTAATTTTTCAGTACAAATCGGCAATTTCATACTTTAACCCCTAATATTATGTCATTAGTCTTCAGATGGTTTATTTTAGTTAATTAAGAAAATTAATATTTATATCATTTTCATTATAAATTCAGGCTAATTCAATTCGATTCGAAATTTTAACATTCTATTAAAGTTTTTGGCAACTCTAGACTCTGAAGTTATTCATTTTCTTATGTCAATTTAATTAAAGTGGATTAAGGCGTAGTTATTTGTATTCGTGGAACAAGAATCTGTGATGAGCAAAGTGCCGAAAACTGCTTTGTAAAGTGATCTTTCTTTGCTACAAACATGGACTTATCCCTCGTTATTAAAATAACTTTGATAAACTTTTAAGTTTAAACACGAAGGATATTACCATTTTACATTTTATATTCGATACACAATATAATGACTTAAAGACGACGACGACAACGACCAGAAAACAGATACAAGTTAATTTTTTAGACTACGTTGAAATGTACTGCATTACCCACTTTATCTTTGTCCTCAATGAGTGAGATATGCCAGAGTCCATTCCCATTCCATCCTATCCCTCCTCATTTTCCCAACGCGCCCTCTAAATCCGGTCCTATATCATCAAAGGCAGGCAGCACATCCGAGAGCGTGCCAACGTTTTTCATTGTGGATTGAAGTTGGCATGTACCGCTAATGGCCATGGGCGACAGTATCCACTTACCACCAGGTGGACTGTATGCTCGCCTGCCGCCTTCTTCCTATAAAAAAAACAAGGGTAACAAACAAATTCAAAAGAAACATAATTCTGAAGACCATGACCTAATTTTCTATAACAGAAATTAGAATACATTATTTATGAATTAGAATACATTAGAAAGGTTTATGAATACATGCAAATATAATGGTAGGTATAAAAATTGTACGAATTAGTATCTCGATTACTATAATTCTCACAGAAGACTACCTTGAAATGTACCGCATATCCTACCTTATCGTATTTCCCCAGTGTACGTACGTGTTTCCGTAGTGAGTGAGATATGCCAGAGCCCATTCCCATCCCATCTTATCCTATCCCTCTCTATTTTCCCAATCCATTCCTTAATCTGCAAAGGTAAGCAGCGCATCCGGGGGAGTGCCAACGTTTGTCATTCTGGACTGATGTTGGCATGTATCACGGATGTCTATGGAGGACAGTATCCACTTACCATCAGGTGGACTGTATGCTCGTCTGCCGCCTTTTCTATATAAAGAAGATCGTTATTTTTTTCTATATAAAATAAATTCATGTTATCATTTTGACGTAAAATCTTTCTTAGATAAAACAAGAAACCATTTTATTTGTGGGAAACGTTCATCGGGCTGGGTATATGTCTAGCAAATTAAAAAGCAAATTAAAATTTGTCAAAATCACAGTGAATAAATAAAAATGGACATTCTTGCTTCGTATCACAAAGAAAATTTTTTTGGGAAGTTCTGGAAATACACCAATAAGTTGAATCCTGGGCTGAGACTTCCAGTGAGTGTGAAAGGTATATGTGACCCCAAGGCTAATTAGGGATCACTTTAGTGTGAAATCACCATTAGAACTTATGAGGCCGGTGCTCGATACTGGTGAGTGTTGTATTGAAGTGCCCACGTGTATTGCGGCTAAAGAAGTTTCGTCCGTTATAAAAAGTACGACGCGAGGTAAGTCGCCTGGTCATGACAGCCTAAGTATCGAGTACCTGCAACATGCAGGTATACATATATTCGATGGCGGTACAAAAGGCTATACCTTTTGTATTAGGCACTCATACCTACCCGAAGAGTTAATGAGAACTATTGTAATACTCATAGTAAAAAACAATAAGGGTGATGTAGCCGACAAAACAAATTATCGTCCTATCTCCCTGGCAATATTAATTGCTAAAGTGCTTGACGGCTTGCTTGAGCGACGCTCGAGCACACTGTCAGAAACTATACTGATAGAAAGACAGCAGTTTATGCCGCCTTTTTAGACCTTTCCAAGGATTTGATTTGATCCTCGGCCCGTATCCTAAGTTTCTACTTAAGTACGGAATTTTAAAAAATGTCACTAGCTCGACGACGAGGGTAAACATCGTGAGGAAACCCACATACTCCAGAAATAAAAAAAAATTTAGAGAATGTGATCCACCAAGCAGCCCCGGGCCCGCGTGGTGGATTACGGCCTGAAACCCACCAGGGATTTACTAGGGGAGGTCTGTGCCTTGCAGTGGGACGTTATAGGCTGATACAAGTACAAGATGTAGATAAAAAAGTGAAGATTTGTACTTTACCATGTCAGGTACCTGATGATACATAATTCATAACTATTAAACGTTCATAGTTCATAATATATTTTACAGCCTTAAATGAATAATAGATGAAACATCACATACACTTTGTTCTTGGTGAAAAGCGGTAAAGGAATTTGTTGAACTGCACCAATACAGTAAAAATAAGTGCCTATTTAATGACGCCTGTGAAGTTCCACCGTACGAGTAGGGCACACACAGTTCCTATTTTGTTCCCCCAATTCTTAGGAGAGTTTTGAGTAGTAAATCAATACAGATCGGTGGATGTCACACATGATCTTGTTCATTTCTTTAACATTCTGACCTCACAATTTGCGTATAGGCAATTGTTAACATAAGAGATCTAAATATAGCTATTTATTAACTAAGATATGTATTCTAATTTAATAAATAGCTATCTTTAGATCTCTTAGCTCTTTAGATCTTTAGGTATAAAGATAGTATGTACCTTTATATCTTAAATACCCTTTCTGTACTTAAGTATTACTACATCCAACAGTTTATTTTTGTCTATTGGTCTTAGATATACTATAGATGTAAAGACATCCTTCAAATATTTCAGAGAGGGACATCCATCTGGGAATTTATAGAACTGTCGTCATAAGTCACGTTCGTGCAAAGTTACTCTGAAAATTTTATAAGTTATTATGAGTGTTTGCACTCTCGCGACTACTGTCGCGGTACCTTAATCAAGAACTATACGAAACATATGTAAAACGTAAAGCTGATTAGATGGCTCGAGACTGTACTGTTTTTTATTTATTGCCAAAATAAAACATTACGTAATATGAAGCTAGTAAAGCTTGTCTGTTGTCTAATGAGAATAAAACGGTACTTACAGTTTATGTTAAAGTAGTAAATTATATAAATATACCATAAACAAAAAGAATAAAAGGAACAATCGTAAAACAAGAGAGAATATTTTAAGCAAAATAGGAGGTATTTGGTTAAATTGTCATGGAAATGAAAGAAGGGTATAGTTGTAATTGTGTTGATAAATATCAAACTGCAATAAGTCCATTGACACCATAAACACTTTTTTTAATATGGCAAGTTTTGGTTTTTAATTGTAATTATACCACTTCAGTTCAAAACATCATTAGTCCAATGAATATGTATGAAAAAGCCTGTTAAAGTAGTATATTTTTTCTAATTCAATTAAGTCTAAAAACAGTCCACATGTCTCGCATGTCTACACCGACCAATCACAGAACGTATACGACTCAATATGGCGTTATCATTGCTGGGAGTCTTGAGATCGTAGTGTGTGTTCTTTGAAATATAAATTGAATGATGGATAGAAACTTGAATAAAATAGAAAGTCTTGAACACTAATGGTGTACTAAATAATAAATAATAAACCACTGACATTTTGTTACGCACATAATTTAAATTTTCAAATAATTTTAAACATTCTATTACTATAAATAATTTGGATTAACATGGAACCGACTATTCTTTAGTGAACAATTCACTTAAAATTAAAGTATTATATAACATAATCATTAAAAGTAAAATAATAATAACAAAATGCGAAGTTTATCAGTGACGGTACACCATAACAAACGTGAAACACGTAACTCACCTTGAATGAATATTTTAAATGTTAAAAAACTATTTTTAAACATCAATGTATGTTTTCCTACAAATGGAATTAAGCAAATACCTACTGAAAAGTTTTGAACAAATTATCCCGGAAACAAGCTTAAAATTTTCCATGATAAAGTTTTTAATCAGTTTAACTGAAAATAATGATATTCAAAGATAATGAACGCCATTACAGGGGTCTGTAATACCAAAAGTTAGAGTGAAAGGTTAAACGCAAATGCCAATATCACATACATGGAGACAGAGCACCTCCCAATTAGGGTTGCCACCCGCACTATATTATATAGTATCGTATTATATTTTAGTCAATTGTATTATATACTGTTGAGAAAAAATATAGTATGAAAAATACTATAGTACCATCGCTAATTCAACTGTCTCCCTAATGTTGATAATCAAAGTAACAATAGGCTTTGATACTATTATAATATGGACAAACATAATTTAATTGATTGTCCAATTCAGTAATAATTATGATACTCCTTTTTCCTTCAATTAGTCATAATGCCACGATATTGTCAAGATTATCATCTGTATAAGAACAGTCATTCGTTACGACGACGCCGTCCTATCTCCAGTCCTTCCAAAATCCGAGTAGGCGGACGTTTCTACCAAGCTGAAACAAGGAAATGGTGTTTACCCTATTTATTATTCTCCCCGTGACAAGTATTACCGTCAAGGTAGTTAAAAAATGGTGCTTTTTAGAACTCCGTGGTCAAACAAGAGAATCTTATAATTTCGTCTTGTTTAGATAGGAATGTTATTTACACAGATGTAGATTTTTTTTTGATAATCGCAAAGATCAACACGAGTGCGAGTAATATTCAAACCTAGCACGTTCAACATAAGCGAGAGAGTCGGAAACAACTGTCAAATAGCACACATTTATAGCTCGGGGAGGTCCCGAGTCCCAGCAAATATGACAATGTGTATTACACTGTGGCTTATGGTGTGGACGTTATCATGCATTACAAAATCATGCATATTATGCAGTAAAAAAATAGTAAAAACTTTATATCTTCTAAACTATGCAATATCGAAGTACCATAGTACATGGGTGTTAAATCGATAGGTATTGAGGACCCATGTTCCCCGTTTGGTTCAATCTACAAACAATACAACTGCCTGTATTTCCGGAGTCGGACGTTTTATGCTGATATTGAAATCTAAGCAATATAAGCTCATGTTAAATAAATCATGCATTTTGATTCAGGCCGTGACCGATACGCTTCCGGCTCGCGTTACGTGTGTGAGTGTGTGACGCCACACGAATAACATGCAAATGTTTTGTTTTATTATACATTTTGGTTGCGGAACGCGTTCTAAATTACAGTATTACAAAAGTGCAAAAAATAAAATCACAACACACAACACATTATTTTTTATAATCGGGAGCTTTCGGTTTGTGACCACTTTTTTTTGTGATTTGTCATATATTTTTCCACATAATTTTATATTGCACTAAAGTTCATTAATTCAAATATAATTTTATTTGCAAGAATTTAATAATATAAAGTTTACATATAAAATTGTGGTCATATAAATTACATATAAAAGTGTATGTGGCAGTCAATGTATTCGACCTACATTCACATTGCACACGCAAATATTTTATTTTATACATTTTCATAATTATTACATGAAGTTACTTATCAAAAATTGTACAGCTTAGATATAAATATACAAAACATATCCCATTTTTTTATTTATACATTCATATATTCACTCACACTATAAAAATAATTGTATATAATTGTTTAATTTAATTAATCGTGTATTGTTTTTAAATAAAAAAGCACAATAAACAAACAACCAGCTCTAAAAGAGTGGACTTGTGAATCCACTTGGCCATGCGTGGCGTTTTGTGTCCTTACCCAAGACAATGTGCTCGAGGTGGCCCATATCCAACAGTAGATACTGAAAGGGCTGATTGAATTGCATCGCATACATATATTATATATTTCCCAATTATATTTAGAATATGTAGGTACATATTCTCAATATAATTGGGAAATATGCTAAATGGTAGGTCCAATGCTGGTCATTATCGCCATTAAGAATTCCGACTCCAAGAATGTACGTCGCCTCCTTTCTGTTTAACAAAGAAATGATTGGCATTTTTATATCCTTTGAAATTCATGATATAAAGCAACACATACTTTTTATAGCATCGCCTCGTTAGATGTATTGATCCTTTTCATATTATACGCCTAATAATGTGTATCAACGCGTAGGAAGGTTTTCACATAAGAAACCGGATAAATGTATTTTTATAACAATTGTGAAATGGGTAAAGGTCAAAATAACACAAAAAAAATAGCTGGAAGTTTACACGGAGCGGCAGCTATTAGTAGAACGGTTCGGCTTGATTGACGGTTCAAAATCCATAGTAACTTGCTATCTATTTTTATGGTGAAGGTGGCAGACGGGCATTCGGTCCACGTGATGGTAAGTGGCTAACGCCGCCCATGGACATCGGCGGGTATGCATGCGGATTCGCTGTCGGCTTTGTAAAATCCTATTTACAACTTTCTTGAAGAGCGCATGTCGTAGCGTAGCGAGATAACCCTCAGCTGGCAGTTGATTCCACTTTCATTCCACAACACTGCGCAGCGACCCTTTTTCAAGGAAGTGGGGATTAACAACCCGACGATGACACGACGGTAAAAACCCTAAGTTAGCATCAAATTGAACAGTTGATAATGTATGATGTATATGATGTATTGATATGATTGTATTGATGTACTGATATGATGTATTCCAATTTTGTCAATTTTGATGACAATTTTGTCTGTTTAAGGGACAATTTACTCCCTATAATGAACAATCATTACAACTTCCTGGAAATGTTTGCTAAATAAACAGTTATTTAAGTCTGAATTGTTCGAAATAATTTGTCAATAATAATGTTTTAAATACAGCATGCAGTGCTAAAATTTTCTGTTCAATACCTAGTACGGAATAAGTAAACGATGTCAGTAAATAAAAGTTATTCCGGGCATTGTAAACTTGACGAATTTCAAAAATACCGCAAGCAGAAGCACATGCTTTCTGTCGACATGCCGCCAGCAAAAGAACATGCTTTCTGTCGACTAAATACATATTTAGTCGACAGAATTGAGAGAAAATGAGTTTCTGAAAGAACATACACAAGATGGCGTGAAATTATGTATTATGCGGTACTATTATTATTATTATTATTATAAGATAAGATCCACGATTTTATAATATTATCGTTTTTTTATCGTACATTATGGGAACAGAATTTTCCATTTTACGGCGGGTCGCACTGTAGCGCCTAACATTGCAAAAATGCTCTTGAATCACTTTCATACATATTGTATAAACCACACTTGAAGTGGGGCGCATCACGCCGCACGCAGCGCACTGCCGGCCGATTCGCTCGCGAGCGGTATTTATGCACCGATATTATGCGCTGCGACACGGCCCGCCGCAATGTGTGTTGAACGGGCGCACTTAACGGACGTAATTCGAGAGTTATTCGCTGTGCGACGACGACGTGAAGAATTAAATGTCAGTTAGCATTGAATGCTAACTGACTTAAATCATTGCGTAGAGCTGCGGCCCGCCGCGTCTGTGATGTGCGTTGTCCCAGTTTTGCATTGCGATGCGCTGCGGCGCGACGCGGCTGTAATGCCTTTACGCTACACATATCGACGTTTATTTAATAAAAAAGTTAATAAGAATATTTAATAAGAATCTTATTATTATCGTCTGATGACATAGTTGCTTCTTATCCAAAGTTTTACGGTAAAGGTTGAGTAATACCAACTTCCTCCTTATCTCCTTTATAACTTCCATGTATGTTAGTATTGTGGTTCACCACGGCGTTGTTACAAGCGTAACTTTTAATTAGTAAAGTCTTAAGTGTCCGCGGCCCGCGTGGCAGCCGTCACGCTGTATCTGGAGCTTGTTTACTTTAACGACAACATAAGGTCAAGAACACATGATAAAATATACGGGTATGACGGCTATGACTGTTTAGTGTTTTGAAAAATATTGCGACTACTAGGTCCTTAAAATTACTACATAAGGGTGGCTTAATTTAAAAGAGAACAATTGTAGATCAAATGTCATGAGGTCATGACGCTTGATGGTTGCTGCGAATCATATAATGAAAGATTGCAGTCATAAAATGTAACATAAAATAAATAATAAATAATTTGTAAATCGTGGAAGCACTTCTAGTTAATGGGTTTTGACATTATTTACCACGTAATTATTTCACTGTATTTATGCCGTTGTTTCATGAAAAATAAAACAAATAAGCAACTCTATTTAACTTTAACCTGACGTCTGTCTCACAACAAGGAAAATGATGCCACCTCAGTTAAGTGTTAAAACTCAGTTAAAACCACACTAACATCAATAAATGATCTTACACTGGGATTTACTGTGAGTCCAGAAAGATTATATTAAAGTGTACACAAACTATTCAGATTCCAAACTAAGATACTGAGAAGTAATTGAGATATGCCAAAGGCCACTTGTCTAACCCATGCCACGCCATCAAGTGGGAAGTACATTGGGGTAATGGCAGTTTTACAGCTCGTCATTCTCTGTCGCTTTATATATTTATTTCATCGTTTACTTATAAATCACTTTTTGTTTTGACGCTTGTGTGTAGTTTGGTTTGATCAAAAACAAAAGTTTTCCAATATATAATGTATACACATCCTAATTGAAAAGATATATTTAAACAAGACAGAGATAAGTGGGAAGTTTGTTTGTGAAGTTATCATTTATTTCTTTGACAAGCGTCCCTTTATTGCTGATGGCTGTTACAATAATTATCTATGTGATACTGGTTTATGTTTGTACATATTTTGGAAACGTTACAAGAACCACTTTGAACGAGATACGAAAATATGTCAAGAGAAAAAATTGTGCTTTCTTCTTATTCTTACTTTATGGAAAGAAGGAGGCAGACGAGCTAACAGTCCACCTGATGGTAAGTGGATGCTGTCGCCCATGGACATCCGCGATACATGCCAACTGCAGTCCAGACTGACTACCGTTAGCGAGACCCCGGATGCGCTGCCTAGGGCGAAAGGTTGGAAAAAATCATAAAATTCTTAAATTATTTCTACTTTTTAAAGTGCAAAGTGCTTTTTCTTCTTCTTCGTCGAACGTTAGCAACCATTATGGCAGTTTGATTGAAAACAATGAGCACTGAATGAATAGATCTAAACAACGAGGGAGAGCTTTTTTAAACGATTGATGAAATTGTCAGTCAGATGTTCTCCTTTTATTCGGTATTCTTTAGGATTCAATTTAAAAATCGGGACCTTGTCAAATTCCGATTCCAGGCTCTCTACAAATCAGGACAAATCCGGAAAACCCGGACGGATGGCAGCCCTTACGAGATTACGTTTCAGAGATTCAAACGTTTCATTAATTTAAATTACATTACTAACGTACTTAGGTAAATTAAAAAAAATATTTATTATTTTGATGACCGATTGGTAGCTCAGTTGGTAGTGTTCCCGCCTGCTGTTTAAAAGGTCCTTATCGGTTCCCAGTAGGACATTGGGACATGGGACATTGGACCCATCACACAAGGAATCCTATGTGGTCCATTGAGTGCAATATTAAAAAACTTAATTAAGAAGGTCAAAATGTTAAACAACTCATAAAATCATGCCATGAAAGTATTCAATTGGGCTATCAATGCTACCTTTGGTTTAATATTATTATTAAGTTTTCAAGTGTTATAGACAAAATTTATTGAGGAAGGAGTTCAAGGAAATACGAAAATAGCATTCGACCCCTTTTCTTTCCTTTCCGCGTGTATTTTGAGTTTCTTACTGTCTTTGATCTTACAACTTCCTTTGTTCCTTAGATATGGACATGAAAACGTAACGACCCTTCGTGGAGAAGCATTAAATATAAACAAAGGTATTATTTGTACTATTAAGTATAGTCCATAACTGATAATAGTACATATATGTGTACTTACTTGGATGCATTACATAGTAGCTCTTATACAAGTTTATTATGGTGCCCCTGAGTATTGAGTGCATACTGATAGTGTTACAGTGAGAATCACTTCGACAATCGGATTGGACAATTCGGCACCCACTCACACAGATGCAAAGCACAGATTTATTATGTGTAATGTTGAACATACATACGTATGTATGTATACATACGTATGACTGAAACGCTGTTTTCAAAGATTGCGCGTGTCGGAAACGATGAGTAGCCCCATAGCCATAATAAAATATATATAGTCTGTGTGATAATTCATTTGCGAAAATTGTGTCAATTCGCAAGATCACATAATTATTATATAAACGAATTTAGATAATAGACCGATATTCCGAGAATTGGTACAGAATTTGGATAAAAGGCGTGAAAATGCCGAGACGATAATGAACGTCGAAGAAAAGTCGAAGAGAAGAATTGAATTATATTTGGCTAAATGTAAGGAGACGAAAAATTCTAGAATTTACCTTTTCAAGTGTTGTCAATACTTACAAAAAAATCGTGTTGTAAGTATATTCTGTATAGAATATACAGAGCATAGAATAAAGGCGGAAACACATTCGGCTTACGTGATGCTATGAACATTACGTGAGAGCGATACAAGCGCATCAGTTCCCATATATTTTATATGGAAAGACGCTATTTAGAAGCACACTCGGCTTTTACACCTGACGTTAGTCCACATGACGTTCGCTGATGCAAGCGGTCACACTGAGCTTACGTGACGCTACGTAAATTACATGGCGGCGATTCAAACGCATCAGTTCCCATATATTTTATATGCAAAGACGCTATTTAGAAGCACACTCGGCTTTTACACCTGACGTTAGTCCACATGACGTTCGCTGATGCAAGCGGTCACACTGAGCTTACGTGACGCTACGTAAATTACATGGCGGCGATTCAAACGCATCAGTTCCCATATATTTTATATGCAAAGACGCTATTTAGAAGCACACTCGGCTTTTACACCTGACGTTAGTCCACATGACGTTCGCTGATGCAAGCGGTCACACTGAGCTTACGTGACGCTACGTAAATTACATGGCGGCGATTCAAACGCATCAGCTTCCATATATTTTATATGCAAAGACGCTGTTTAAAACACACTTGGCTTACATTACACGCTCGCTGAACCAAACGATTTGGTTCAGCATGTGATTCGGCCCTAAGTACACTGCTTGAACAAAATAGTATGCAGACTACATTAAAACAGTTATAATACCAATATACGTATATAATACCAAAATACCTCAGTGCTTGAAGACGAAGGTCTTCGACCAGTGTGTGTTGCCAGTGATGACCTACGGCACCGAGACGTGGTCTCTGACTATGGGCCTCATAAATAAGCTCACTGTCGCACAGCGAGCTATGGAGAGGGCTATGCTCGGGGTTTCCCTACGTGATCGAATCAGGAATGAGGAGATCCGTAGACGAACTAAAGTCACCGACATAGCCTCTCGGGTTAGCAAGCTGAAGTGGCAGTGGGCAGGGCACATAGCTCGAAGAACCGATGGCCGATGGGGCAGAAGGGTTCTCGAATGGAGACCACGTACCGGCGGACGAAGCCGAGGACGTCCATCTGCTAGATGGACAGACGACCTCATAAAGGTGGCGGGCACCCGCTGGATGCAGGTCGCTGCCGATAGGTCTAAATGGCGGACAATGGGGGAGGCCTATGTCCAGCAGTGGACGTCTAAAGGCTGAGATGATGATACGTACTAGCATATGTTGTCTGTTGTGGTTAGGTCTAACATTAAATATAATATTGTAAGTTGAGGGTATCTGAATAGATTACGACAGTGAAAACAAGGTTTAATTAAGGCAGTTATCACGTACACTTCGTTTAACTCGGACCCTTACGCCACTACATTGTCAATCCAACGTTTCATTTCTGAAACTAAAACCTTCCCTTCCATTTTAATTTTTTAGACATGGGAATGCTTTGACACTATGTCGTTTCCAATCCAGTAATTGAATTTGACACATTCATTAGAGTGAACGCGGCACCACACACTCCCCAATATGCTATTTTTTCGATAACTTGTACCTACCCGCTGTAATACAGACACATTATCGGTTATACAGATTTTTTTAATCTGAATAAAGTTATACAAATAAGGGATATGTACGTACAATTAAAAGATAAAGAAACGAAATATCCCAGAAAAAGCAACTGCTGCTCGTAATGCTAGGAAAACGATCTAAAATCGTCGAAAATCGAAAGTTCCAAATTTGCAATTGTACGTTGCTTCGGTACATCAGTTCAATCAAACTTGCGAACGATTACAAAATACAATACTCGACTTACTCGAGAATATGAAAAAGCCATCGTGTAATGAGACGAGACATCAGTCTCTTGTTCAGTCTCAGTCTTCACGAACATATAATGAATGAAAAATTTTAAAACTAAACATGAATTTTGGTTGATTCATATAGAGCAATACAGGTGATATCTTAATCCACTAAGTGTGACAATGAAATTTAGTAAGAGTAAGAGATCGTAAATTATTTGTAGTAAGAATCTCCAATCTTTATGTGTTCATGAGGGATATATAAACAAATTTGGAATATATTACCTGATGACATCAGGTTCATAAAAACCTTTTTGAAACATGACATTATTAGAAATGGTATATATTTTTTTTAATTTGAAGAATAGATTTTTTTGGATTAAATAACTTGCCGAGCTTGTGAATGAATTATTTCCCTCTACTAAGTAAGGTGGTGCCATAATTATTTGGAATTTATGTTATAACTGTTCTATATAAATATTCGTAACCGAACCTACTCGTATATTGCCTCAAACGCAATTAATTACGATTCGTGTAATTGCGAAAAAGGGACTAAGAAACGAAAGTAGACGATAATGTACGATGGCTTTTCATGTTCTCGGGTACTGTATTTTGCGTTTCGTATATAAAGGGATTATAATATCACATTTATTGACTTAACTGAAAAACAGATATTCACATTTCTTTCCAAATTACCAATTCTATGATAGCCATTTAAGGAGGACCTTAGAGTTATTTCTTAAGATAAACAAGAAAATAGTTATTTGATTCGATTAGTTTTCTTAAAAATAAGAAACAGAAACCAGAAGAAAGGAACCTAAATAAGAAATATGGAAACATAGGTACATATGCGGAAGATTAAACTAGAGTATTTCCAGAGCATCACAGAAATTAAATAAGTAAAACGATCAAAATACACTCGTTATTTCACTTCCATTCACGCATCTGTGCGCTGTTATCTGAACATTAGTTATCAGAAGATACAGGTATAGAAAGAGAAAACTGTAAATACTGTAATATTTGTGTGGCAGTATAAACGTACAAATCTCGCTAACAATATTAGACACGTTCGCTCGCCGTGAGCTAAATTCAAAGCGTTTTATTAAATGTTACCGTAGGTGGTACGTTGTTATTTTACTATACTAAACTTTGCACTTGTACGTATACGTGTATGGATTCGTAAATATGTGTCACATTTAAGTTAATCTAATGTCATTTCCTCTTATAATTAATATTAATATTAGCTATAATAAGTTAGATATGAAATTAATTATTGTGTATTTTTTCGTATTGTAGTATTGTATTTTCAAAACAGTGAAAATTTGCCATCGATGAAACTACATATAATCTATGAGCTACTAGCGGTGCCAGCGATTTCTTTCGCATGAACTTGTGATTCTCGTGGAAACATTTGAATTTATCTTGAATTTATTCTGAATTTTTGAATTTGAGAATTGATCTATATAAAAAGTTATCCCGATATAAAGGATCCCGTTAAAAATAAAAATGTTACGATTCATGTAATTGCGAAAAAGGGACTAAGAAACGAATCCAGAATATAAGCTATAACTATGCCAAGGTTCATTAAAATCCGTCTCGTAGTTTTTGCATGATGCGTGTTCGGACAGACAGACAGGCACAAATTCCAATAATTTTTGTTTTGGGCTGTATATCAATTAGTACATTATGTATATTGCAATCATTTTTAGAAAAATATTTAATGTACAGACACGGCCCCCTTCACAATTCACACTCTTTATTTTCGACCTTTGTCTTGTTAAACTAAGTAAAATATCATTTTCTAATAAATTTTGTGTGGTTTTGGCGGCACACGAAATACGAATAGCATTTAAATTCTATTCGTATTCGTAGTTCGATACTGCTATTCGGAACTTTAAAGATCCGAAACGCGCAGATATGGATACCGGGTTGTCTCAAAAAAGGATACAAATTATATGGTAATCGCTAGTGAAACTACCTTTGTTAATAATAAGAAGAGGAATTGTCGAAGTACTATGAAGTGAAATACAAATCCCCTCTAGCCACCCCTTACAATCCATTTTACCTCTTAAGGCCGAGGATATCTTTAGTGGTCCCAGCTTAAAATTGCATCAAAATTCAACATCGGCACATACATAACTTGAGGTTATACTCGTAACCTATACTATTTGTGTAGGATACTCAGATAATATAATAATTGTATATATCGGCTTCGCTCGTGTGAATTTAATTGTGTTTAATTATTTTCATTTTGGAATATTTATACCAACTTTCAAGTTAATAGGGCCATCAAATATTTTTTTCTATTCAAATTTTGACAACCTGGTTTATCCATTTAGTGGTTGAATTTCATGAAATCTCTTCTTAGTGAGTCTTTACGATATAGATGGAAGCTAATGCACAATTTCATGTCTCTGGCTTCAGCGGTTTCCGCTCGGCGTTGATGATGAATCAGTCAGTCAGTCAGGACATTTCTCTTTATATGTATAGAAGATTAGTTCTGTCGCTGTATAGAAGATTAGTCTGTTGTCTGACCTGCTTTACAAAGACGATTAAATTAAGATGACGTTGAGCACAAAAGCACTTTCATATATTACCGGCTAATAAACCTGAAGATCAATATTCATATACCATTAAAAGTGAATCAATGAAGTTTGAAGAGCCATCTGTGTATTGGGAATATGCGAACAGTAAGTCAAATGGTCTAGGGTGTAATTATGAAAGGTCTTTATAAACTATGGTGATGACATACTCAATTATAATTTATTAGACTAATAAAAGTTTAATATAATTCCATATAGTAAGTTAAATATAAACCATCAGTCGTAGAGGCCAAGTAAAAGTCTTAAAATGAATGTGTTAGCCATCAACAACTATTATACAACTGATATAAGAGAGAGAGTACAATAATCATAAAAGTAAATCGTGTAACACAGGAAACAGTGTCTGCCCCAATAATACGTATCGGACGTAATAATATATTTGTAATCAATAAATACAATCTATTGAATAAACAAGCAGACAGACATCACAATAAGGAAATAAGTAATTTGTTGTGTATACATATATATTAGGGTGTCCCTTATTTTTCAAAGTTTTTATTTTCTAACGCATAGGTCTTAGTTTTGTGCATTTGCTCTTAAAACACTCGGAAATAAATTTTAACCTTATTTGGAGTACGATAACCCGTGCCGACTTGCATCGAATCATGTTCATACAAGTTGCGCGGAAGTAGCAGCGCGTACTGGCGGTATTTGTCATTTGTTCTCAGTTAGTCTCGTGATTAACACGCATTGTTTTACATTTAGAAGATGGCAATGGAATTAAGAAGCAATAAAAAAAGTATTTTCTTAGTTGGTGAGGTAAATTATCAAATAACAGGCGCAAAGTTACCGTCTAAACGTCAAGTTCTTGCAGTACTTTTTTCTAACATTCGCGAAGTTAAATTGACTGTTAGTGAAAGCGCAAATCTCGTCATTCGAGAGTGTATTATATTTTGGGAAAAAGCTAGAATCTCTACCAGAGCTATACTTAAAACTTGTGGATCTTCACCATGCTTGGAGAGTTGCAAAAAAATTCCAAAAAAACACATAATGTTTACGAGCGCCGTGAGGAGGACTTTCAAAACAATTTAGATAATTTATTCGATATAGCACACGCCGATGCTGTGGAACGGATGAAAACAGAGGAAGATAAAATCTTTTTACAAAAAACAAAGAGAACCAGGGCGGTTCAGATGGTTTAGCGGGTGTAGACAAAAAGTTAGCTGAGAAAGAAGAAATGGCAAGACAGAGAAAATTAAAAGAAGAAAAAAAAAAGACGTGAGCAAATGTGTTCCCAGAGTTTATCGTCATCTCTTACTACACAAGATTTTATACAAACGCAAGGACATCACGATCAACCTACCAGCTCTGATGAAAGCCTTGAGGAACCCTTGCCATCGACATCTCAAACGGTAAGTTCTGGAACTACTACAAAAAGAGGAAGGAAAGAATTTATTATGCCTAAGTTAGATGCAACTTTAGATAGATTTCAATTAAGCATAAGGGATTCTGTCTATATACTTCAGGCTGTAGTAGAAGCACTAGATCTTAGCTGTGATGATTTCCCGATAAACAAATCGTCCATTCAACGCATTCGCACACAGAGTAGAAAAGATAGAGCGGAATCTATAAAATCAGATTTTCAGAATAATATGCCTGAAATGGTGATCGTTCACTGGGGTGGGAAATTATTACCTGGACTGAACGTGAGAAGTTCTAAAGAAGAACGCCTGCCAATACTTATTTCATTTGGAGAAAAGGAACAACTTCTGGCTGTGCCCAAACTGGAGAGCTCTTCTGGTCAAGATCAAGCTAAAGCTGTGTTAAACGCACTTTATGACTGGAACCTCGATGACAAAGTACAAATAATATGCTGTGATACAACTGCGTCTAATCAGGGCGATTGAAAGGAGCTTGTGTACTTTTGGAACAAAAATTAGACAGGGAATTAGTACTCTTTGCTTGCCGCCATCACGTTTACGAACTGGTTTAAAATGTGTGTTTGAAACAAAAATCCACCAAATCACAAGTAGGCCTGATATCCCAATATTCAAAAAGTTTAGAGATAACTGGAAAACTATTAATCCTGCTGCTATTGAAACATACACCGATATCGTCACACAACATTTTTGTAATACAACAATAGAAGAATTGTTGACATTTTATAATCAAGAACTGCAAAAATCCATTGTACGTGACGATTATCGGGAACTGATTGAACTATCTATTATTTTCTTAGAAGGAGATAATGAGAAAAAAATTAAAATCCGACCTCCCGGAGCGATGCACCAAGCAAGGTGGATGGCTAGAGCTATTTACTCTTTAAAAATATGTTTTGTTGCAATCCCAGCTCAAAATTAGCGACAAGGATAAACGAGCACTTCAAGACGTTTGTTTATTCAGTGCGGTTATATATGTGAAACCATGGTTTGGATGTAGTCTGCCGGTGAAGGCACCAAATCAAGATTTGTGCTTTTTAAAGAGGCTTAAGGAATATGAAACTGTTGACAAATTGATTTCCAAAGCAGCCCTGAGCAAGTTTAGTCAACATCTTTGGTACTTGTCAGAAGAAATTGCCGTTTTATCACTCTTTGATGATGAAGTTGATGAACAAACCAAGAGAAACATTGTAATGAACTTACAAAGAGAGAGTTTATATGATTCTGGGAAGAGATATATTCCATCGAAAGAAGATATGTCTGATTATTTGTATCGTAAGTGGGAATACATAGTATTATTTTTTACACTGTTTTCACTAAACTGATAATAATACTGCCTTATTTATTGTTGCAGGAAAATTATTAAGTGATTTTGTGTCTGTCAAGAGCACAAATTTATTTTCTCGATTAAAAATTGATGAGAACTTCCTCCAGAAACCCGTTTCTACGTGGGAAGAAGATGTTGCCTATTTAGAGGCAAAAAGAAAGGTTATTTCTTTAAGGGCAGTTAATGATACAGCTGAAAGAGCTATAAAACTTATGCAAGATTTTCATGGTTTGATCACTGCAAAGGAAGAACAAAAGCAATTTTTGCTATGCTGTGTGCAAGAGCATAGAAATCTGTATCCAGACTGTAAAAAAGAGACCCTCAAAAGAAAATATCCTGGTTGATCTGTAATTTTATCTTCTTTTAATAAATAAGTACCTATTTACTAACTTTCTTTTTGATTATTATTTTTCTAAAATATAAATATTTCAATTGATTTAGCTACATAACGGAAAGCGTTAAAAACAGCAATTTTCAAAATCTTCAGAGCTCTGTCGGCACGGGTTAATGTTGACGTAGGAAGATAAAATTTTGTATTTGAGTAAGTCGGGGTAGTTTAAAAAGAATTGGGGGGTATGCATTTCGATATCCGAAAAAAAAATTTTTTCACCCATATAAGGGACGCCCTAATATATATACTTATATACTCGTATGTATGATGCGCTTGCATATGAAAGTGTCAAATAATGAGTCAATCTTTACAAGATATTATTGATTTAACTTTATGATGTTTTGGTGTGACGTCAGATCAGTAGGTATAAACAACAAAATATTATCTGGCATTGATAGCCATAACTGGGACAATGGGTAATACGGGTTGGAAATAGGGTAGGACATGTGTCCTCGTCTTGATAATAACGTGACATTTCATTCGCTAGTGGAGCAGCCAAAAGAATTGACAGCTTGGTCATGTTTTGTTTACTTTTAGTACAATTATGAGAAACATAATAATGTTTAATAACACAATAAACATACATAATAAAAACATAGTATGTTTTGTTAAGATATTCCTGTTATTAAAATTTGTAGTTACTATGTATTATTATACATTATTTTATACTGTTAATTGTCAAGTCTAAATTGTTACTATCTGATTGTAACTAATTATCTCTGTAAGCAATAGCTTACAATATGACTACAATTACAATATGATACGATATGATACAATTACAATATGATACGATATTACAATATGATTACAATACTACAATTACAATATGATATGTCCCACTCTCACGGGCGGTTTAGAATCCTTCAGCATTCGGAGAGACGTTGCGTCTCTCTGTGTGTTCTACTGCCTGTACAATGGGGAATGCTCTGAAGAATTGTTTAATATAATTCCCATCTCGGGTTTCTACAACCGCACCTCTCGTCACAGAAGTGCGGTCCATCCGCATTTCCTCGATACGGAGGTGTCGCGCACTGTTCGGTCCAAAAATTATTTTATACCGCGAACCCGTAGGCTGTGGGACGAACTGCCTCAAGAAGTCTTTCCATTAAGCTACGATATGGGGTTCTTCAAGAGAGCTGTGAATAGGATTTTCAAGGCCTGCATACTCCCTCGTGTTGCAGGTGTCCATGGGCGGCGGTAACATTTACACCATCACGTGGGACCGCTTGCTCGTCCGCCCACCAGTTTATAAAAAAAAAAAAGATGATGATATGATTACAATATAATAATATGACTTTTTTGTAATATTAATGTCTCTTGGAATTTCTTGTTATTAAACCTTAAATTATTAAAATTTATGTGTATAATCTGCAGCTAACAAAACAAGGTCCCTTATTTGTGGATTTTTTTGTGAAACGAGATCTATGTAAGTCACAGGTCTGTCATATTCAATATCCTTTTATTTTATCGAAGTTTAGTTAAATTCAACTCCCAAATTAGGTGTACCTACCAATGAGATGTATGAGAGTATTTTAGGATAATGAGGTGTATTTTAGGATTAAATAAATAACGCTACACTCAATGACCCGCACTAAGATTCCCTGTGTCGTGGATCCCAGAAACACGGAGAAAAGCGAATACATCACCAAGACAGGAAAAAATAAAAAATAAGAAAATTCCTTAAGAAAATGGATATCTGACCGTGAATCGAACCCGGGATCTTTTACACAGCAGGCAGGAACATTATCAGTTAAGCTATGATTTAGCTCGTATTAGCAATTATTTTATTTAACAATAGTGGCCAGTAAGCAAAGGTTGGAAAAAACGCTTAATGTAATAATAATAACGTCAGGTTTATGAACCGCACTTAAAAGCGTAAAAGCCTTCGATGTTGGGGTCCACAATCAAATCAATTACGTTTCGGGTCTTATTTATAGCCAAGACCACAAAGGGCAGATCAGCTCCGAAATAAATATTCAAGTTAGTACCTACAAAAGAATATTGGGCGAGTGTGTATTGGACAGGCGTAACTTTATAAACAATTGTTCGTGAGATTCGCCAAAATTGTTATTGTAACTAATATTATTTATTTTGGCTATATAACAATGCTAATGGTGGTAATATATTCCTAATAATAGCAGTAATATTTGTGACCTAATTTGAGAAAAGGCTCTTTATTTCGTTAAGAATATCTAATTTAGAGTTTTGTTGTTGGAAGATTATTTTTAAATAAACAGAATCAGCTCTAACAAAGTATAAAAAGTATAAATGTAATAAATATTTTTTTTTCCAATAATATTGTTAAATTATTGTCTTTTACGAAAGTTAATCTCACTATCTGGGAAATTAGGACGACAATGAGGTAGATTCCCATTTCTCCCAGATAATTTCATAAATCTCCTAATAAAATTAGAATTACTAATTATATAACATAATTATTGTTACGTTGGCACTATTGCAATTAGTAATTAATATTTTTTAAATTCCAGTAAGTAACAGAACAAGAACAAATACGGATTATTCTTTCATTTAATAAATATGTGGGATTACGAGGGAAACCACGGTTTAGTTTCGTATTTTATAGCACTAGGTTCCGTTACGTTCATTCACACCACATGTTATACAAACCCACAATGATGACATATCAGTCGTATACTATCGGCCGTGGCTGTCGTATACCCCATCTCCTTCCGTGGGTGTCGTATACCCCATCTCCTTCCGTGGGTGTCGTATACCCCATCTCCTTCCGTGGGTGTCGTATACCCCATCTCCTTCCGTGGGTGTCGTATACCCCATCTCCTTTTGTGGCTGTCGTAAAGGGATAACTAAGGGATAACAAAGCGCCTGTCACCGAGAAACCGAGAACGGGACAATGTGCATAAGGAGGCTCTCGTCCAACAGTGGACAAAAAGGGCTGGTTACGGTTACGACATTATTACCTTATTATTCCACGTTATAGAAACCCACAAAAGACAACATCTTAAAAAAAACTGTGACTCCTAAGAATCTGGAATAAGGAAATTTCTCTATTATTAAATTAATAAATACCATAATACCCCGGAAGTAGGAAATGGTTATGAAAATGAATTCCTTTCAGTGCTATCTCGGGTAGAGTTTACGACGGGGACAGAAAATATGACCCTATTTAGCTTTACTTTCATATGTTGGGGCCATTCTTCCTTACGTGTTCCGTCATTTGAACAACCCACGCGGTTATTATCTAGATCTGCTACTTATTGCACAGTAATAAAGTTCTTATTAAAAATAACTTTTCTTGTTGACCATTTTCATTTCAATTTATATATTTATTTATAAGAAATCAACGGCAATACAGATTTTACTTATAAATTGCAATCATTAAAGATTGCAATCATTTAATAAGAAATCTTTAAAGATTTCTTCCATTAAATTAACATAATATTATTAACGTGTAATGACAAATGTTACAAACAACAATGTTTGTTGTCGCGGCACCACATCACCGCTGCAACATTTTTCATTTATTATGCAACTACCGTCACAAAACATGGGTAGCCCGCCGTTTTGGTGCTTACCTACATGTTTTTACATACAAAGTGTCAGTTATAGAGATAAATAATAGTCAAGTTGAATCCTATTAATTATTGTCCTTCCAGTTGTATCTAGAAGTACCTAGAGTTTTCTTTTTATATCTGTTTTTAATTTAACACGTAGAGCAATAGTACCTTTTCCCCAAACGTCCCCAATTTCGATTCCGTTTCATTATTAGGTCGTTTATTTTCACCTATAAAGGGATGTCCATTCACGTGTTCTGTCTTTAGGGCAGAAGGGTTAAATGGGTGGTAAACAAAAAAGTGAACAAAACCGGAGATACGACTAGTTAATGAAACAAGAGTATTACGAGACGAGACCAAGCCAACAAGACGATTGCTGGAGCGCGTAATGTTTAACGGAACGAAAAGCGTGACGAGAGACATCTAACTGATATGAGTTATTTCACTTCTACAGTTACTCCCATAAACATACTTACTACAAGATACAGTGTCAAACTTGAGGTGTCACAAAAAATCTCTTACGATGTATATATACGTGGATATGATTTGTCATAATATGAGCCTGTCATAATGATTTGTCATGTCATAAGGATATGATTTGTCATAATGAAAGCGCCTAATACAGACAGACTATGACTATTATTATTTATTTATCTCCTTCAATTCAGCGTTATTCACCTGCGTGGCGGTCTTCCACGTGGTTCGTTCTTCAAGTCGAAGTTTCCATTACGAAAGCGTTTAAACCAAAAACGCACGGTTCGTTCATTAGCAGTCTCCTCTCCAAACGCAGCATTGATATTTCCAGCCGTTTCTGCCGCGTTAGTTGCGCGTCGGAACTAATATTCAAAGATTACTCGGATTTTCGAAGTATCCATCTTTCCCGTCTAAGCTGAATAAAAAAAACAATTGAAAGTCGAAAATCGAATGTTGCACATTTTTTAAAACAAGAACCTCATAGGTATCATGTGAAAAAAGTTTCACTCGAAAATCTCACACCATGAAGGTTTTATGTCAATTCAAAGTATCTATTACTATAAAACGGCAATTTCATACTTTAACTCCTATTATAATTGGGACGTTTTTTTATAGAAGGTTTTTTTTTTATATAGTAAGACGGTGGCAGACCACCTGGTGGTAAGTGGACACTGTATCCATAGATGTCCACGGTACCGGATGCGCTTCTTACCGTTGGAGATGTAGGAATAGATTTGGAAAAAGGGTTGGGAAAAATTGGGAAAGAAAGAATAATAAGGAATGGAAATGGGCTCTGGTATATCTCACTCACTACCGAAACACGTACGTACATTGGGGAATAGGTTAAAGTGCAAAATGTAGTAGCATTTATAGGTAGTCTTCTATGAGAGAAGGATATGAGGGATCTATGAGAGGCCAGTCGAGTGCGTCCAGCGGCTGTTGGATTGCAGCGTGCACCCTCCCCAAATATTTTGGGGTTTTAAATATTTTGGTCTAATTTATCTCATTTAACACAAACAACTAATTTATCGTACGAGTATCTTGTATTTAATCCTTACGAATTATGCTAATAATTTTTCTTTGCGAATAATCTCTTTACGTAATAATCTTTGGGGTTATTATCCCCGAAAAAATATTTTAGTTCCAAAATCATTAAATGCCACGTCGGATAATCGTAATCCGAGAAAATCCATTAAATAGCACGTGCCAAGTGCAAGCGAGTATACAAAAAGAACATTTAACTTAAGTTAAATTATGTATACATTCTTATGTAATTTGTAAATATTGGAGAGACCTTGTCTAAATATGTATATGCATGCATATGAGTACATATTTCTAACACCGACTCTCATGGCTCATTTACACGAGGAGAATTTCTTGAGCGCGAGTTTCTCGAACATTGGCCCAAAGCTAGTATAGACAACTATAATCATCTTTTGATCACTGTTATCATCGAGTTTTTATCATCATGTGAACAGTTATAGACAAGAATTGTATGTAGTTTGGTGGCATACAAGAATTGTATACAATATCCTCGCTTGAATCGTTCGAGAAACTTTGATTGTGTAAACGAGCCTGAAGTCCAGTGTTGAAAACCCACCGATTTTTTCATATAACACATATATATATAGGTTTAGACATATACTGTCTTCTACAAAAATATATTGTTAGGTTAAATATATAATATTGTCAACTTGAATTGCCTCACCATGTCAGTTTTTATTAATCTAGCTTTTGCCCACGTGGTATTCATGAACGAGGCCTACGCGTTAATCCGGATTAAAATCTAGCTATTCGCCAATTTTCAACGAATCGGTTTCGACGCGATTGAGTAACAAACATTCAAACTTTGGCATTTATAATATTAGCATGCAAGACGTGTGCGCTGATTTCTGTCAGTGATATTAATTTTAATGATGTCTCGTATCGTAGCGTACTGTAGCGCTATCATCTGCTTACATTCCTTTGCTTTTATACTCTTTTTCGTTAACTTTTTATTACTTACATATTATTTTGATAACGAAATTGCAACAAATGATCTCTATTAATTGAATTAAAATTGATAATAACTACAGATTGATAAAATTGTGTCTATTTCACATAGTATTCATTATGTAAATGTTGTAAATATATAAACATCTGTTATTCAATGAACAAACGGACTAATTTGCATGGTTGACGAGTGATAGAACACCGTCGGTAATCAACTTGAATAATAAACGAGCGATACAGTCCGCCCCGCCCTGCTCGGCGTGGGTGACTCCTGATATATTATAGGAAACAGGTTGTCTAGAATACATACTAATTGTAAGAACACCGCTTATATTTTTGTCTTTGTAACTATATATTTTTTTAATTTAAACAAAAAATAGAATATATCTATAATATATCTTATGTATTTATATGTTACGCAATTTGTTGTTAAACATTTTATTAAATATTTGTTAAACACATGCATTTTAAGTACGTGTATTATGCAGTCTCTATTTGTAGTAGTTTACGAATAGCCTTCTTACTTCTTTAAATATGTTATACTTTGGCTATTATAAGCTTAGTGAATAAATAAAAAATAGAAATAAAATAATTGATTTATGACATTACCTGAGAAAAGGGACCTTATTGTCGGTTTTAGTTTCCCATGTATCAAAACTGGCGAAATCTAAAAAGAAATTGTTATTTCTTTTATTGTATTATATGTACTGTTAGTTCTTTGTGCACTAAAGTTTAAATAAATAAAAAATAAAAATTATATTATATTCAGTAAAATTATCATCCTCGGTGATGTGTACTGATGTGGCGAAGAGGTGCTGGCAGAATATCAACGCTGTGGTTGCAAATTCTGCTCCACAGCAATAATGCTTTTGTCACCGTGACAACATACAGTCGAAGGTTGACTGGGTAAACTAATATAGCTTTTATGAACAGCTTTTCAATTGTTGATGTTAACTTTATGTGTGTGTGTGTGTGTTGCGTTAAATAAAACATTTTCGTTCTTCCTTTCTACTTTCTATTTGATTCCAACTCACATGATATTTGGATTAGCATTTAAAAAAAAAAAGCAAAATTATGACTCGATTAGTCTTAATTCCAATTTATTAAGCCCTATTTGCTTGTCTCAAAACTGTCTTGTATATCATGCACAAAGGACGACTCAGACTTGTCATGTACTTGAAGACGAGCTTAGTCCACAAAGGGTCCCGAAATGGAAACGTAATGCTAGACTTAACGAGATGTACAGGCGACAACAACTCAAGGGTAACAGTATCCATTCATTTTTGCCTTTATGCCGTTCCAATAAAACTTGCAAATCGTACGGTAAATCTGCTTTCGATTATACAACGGTAGGATATCATAAATTATGTATAATACAGATGTGTTTCGGCATGCTCGTATTACTGACGAAAATGTGATCGAGGACACACATTATTTATGTAGAATGACCACGTGTCACGAAACGAGTATAAATTTTACGTTATTACCAATATAGACATTACGAGCATACAGTTCACCTGATGGTAAGTGGATACTGTCGTCCATAGACATCCACGATACATGCCAATATCAGTTCAGAATGACAAACGTTAGCACGCCCCCGAACGCGCTGCCTACCTTTGCGGATTAAGGAATGGATTGAGAGAAAGGGTTGGGGGGGGGGGTGATTGAGAGAAAGAGAGAGAAAGAATGGGAATGGGCTTTGGCATAACTCACTCACTACCGAAACACGTACGCAGATTGGGGAAATACAATAATAAGAAATGAAGTACATTTCGAGGTAGTCTTCTGTGACAAGTGGCAAGTCGAGTGGGTCCAGCGGCTGTGGGAATGCAGCGTGCACTACCCCCCTCCAAAGCATACAAAAGAAAACACATAACAGTATTCTCTCCTACCCCTTCTGCTAGGTGTACCTACTACTTGAAGAATTTTACCGTAAGAGACTAGATGAGAAGAGTCTAAAATCGTGTATAGTGGCGGGCCTTGATAGAGGACTCCAAGATATAGAATCTAAATCACCAAATATTTCTAACATATATATAAACTCACCCATTTCAGTTTAATTAATAATTAATTTAGAGAAGTGACTAATTATTCAGAAATAGCAATTGATAGCTACTTTGTTTATTATCCGACTTTATCACAATGACACTAATTATCACCAATGGAACAAAAGATAAATTGGATTTTAATAAAAATACTTTTAGAATTTTCTTTTAAATAAACAATTGTTATTAGAAATAAATGTAGGTCGTTGTTCGTTTACTTCGTTACTTTATAATATTTCGTGAGAAACGGAAAACTTTTAATCAAATTGGATAGAAGAGTAATCTTGTTTGATGAATGGACGAAAAAGTTGGCGCTTAGTGCTCCTGCTAGATGATGGTAAAAACACAAATTTAATGAAAGATTTAAGATAGCTCACAGTCACGATGCTTCATAAGAAATCTGAAAACCGAAAGTAATAAGGTGACGTAACTACTTCCATGAACACATGTCGCATATGACTAATAGGATAGTTGTTTAAAATATATATGTTTCGATCATTGTGTACAACAAGGAGAACGACAAGAAGAAAACATTACATTCGTTTTTTAAAATTTAATAACTAAGTCAGATAATCAACTAGTTATCTTGCTCGCTGAGTTGATCTTTCCACTTAACAAAAAACCTGTACTTGTATTACTAAATTAAATTCAAATCTTTTATTACCTCGTAACTGTAAGTAGCCCTTTTTTCGTCCACTGCTAAACATTGTCCTGTGAATGAGGACGTGGCCTTTAAACGCCACGTTGACCAAGCGAGTTGTTAAACCTTAGTCGCCTTTTACGGCATCAAATGGAAGAGATGGAGTGGTATTCTAAAGCCGGCCGACACCACACGGGCAAAGACATGTATTGCTTTGTGTAAAATGGTTGGGCACCTCTGTTCATTCTCTTTTTATTCATGTATTTTATGGAATGATGGGATAATAAGACCATACATCCCTCATTCACAAGATAATGTGCAGAGGAGGC
Organism: Sesia apiformis; assembly: GCA_914767545.1. Taxonomy (NCBI): domain Eukaryota; kingdom Metazoa; phylum Arthropoda; class Insecta; order Lepidoptera; family Sesiidae; genus Sesia; species Sesia apiformis. The sequence goes on along the minus strand of OU611963.1, from coordinate 10,173,029 downwards.
ACATGTCCAGCAGTCGATACTGACAGGGCTGGTTGCATTGCATTAATAGGATAATAAGTTAATAAGGCATATATTAGGGGTTAAAGGATGAAATTGCCGATTAATACTGAAAAATTAAAACTCGTTTTTTTCTAAAATGTACCATATTTATTTAATCAAAATATTTACCCTCATTATCTATACATTGTTGCCATCTAATCGGAAGGTCGGATCAATTTATGCCTTTGCGATAGAACTCTGGGGATGTAGATTCGACAAACTGTGTGAAAGCATTTTGTACTGCCTCTTGGGAAGAAAATTTTTTACCACGTAGAAAATTGTCCAAATCACGAAAAAAATGGTAGTCCGTTGGAGCAAGGTCTGGCGAGTACGGATGATGACGTATGGTTTCTAACTGCAGCTCCTGTAGAGTTACAACGGTTTCTCGTGCAGTGTGAAGTCTTGCGTTATCATGGAGCAATAATGGTGAAGATCGATTCACGAGTCGGGGCTGTTTCACTGCTAGTTTCGCCATCATTGTTCGAAGTTCGGCACAGTAAACATCTGCTGTTATTGCTTGACCAGACCTGAGAAAGCTATAGTGAATAACACCATGAATAGACCACCAAACAGTTACCATTACCTTTTTATTGGTAAGCTTTGCCTTAGGACACTGTTGCGGCGTTTGATCTGGGGTCAGCCATTGCATTTTTCGCTTTCGGTTATCGTAAAGAATCCACTTTTCGTCACATGTCACAATTGGATCCAATATTCCTTCATTTCTGTACCGATTCAACAAACCCAAGTTTCAACACGCGTTTCTTTCTGCAGATCAGTCAAATCATGAGGCAGCCATTTTTCATATTTTTTTATCTTATTGATTTGATGCAAATGAGTCAATATTGTAGGTAAGGTAACGTTAAACAATGCCGCTAATTCCTGGGTAGTTTGACTCGGATCGGCTTCCACCATCTCCTTCAATTCAGCGTTATTCACCTGTGTGGGCGGTCTTCCACGTGGTTCGTTCTTCAAGTGGAAGTTTCCATTACGAAAGCGTTTAAACCAAAAACGCACGGTTCGTTCATTAGCAGTCTCCTCTCCAAACGCAGTATTGATATTGCGAGCCGTTTCTGCCGCGTTAGTTCCGCGTCGGAACTCGTATTCAAAGATTACTCGGATTTTCGAAGTATCCACCTTTCCCGTCTAAGCTGAATAAAAAAAAACAATTGAAAGTCGAAAATCGAATGTTGCATATTTTTTAAAACAAGGACCTCATAGGTATCATGTGAAAAAAGTTTTACTCGAAAATCTCACACCATGAAGGTTTTATGTCAATTCAAAGTATCTATTACTATAAAACGGCAATTTCATACTTTAACCCCTATTATTTCTTGCTTCGTGAGTCATATTTAATATTTCAAGACCCATTTCGCTTAGTCGGTACAACACTGTCGGTTTTTCAAAGGTAAAGCTATTTTGCAAAGCAGTTTGTCCGCTCAGCTACATTGCTGGATTAAAGTAATAGGAATAACATTTCTGATAGAACGAGTATGTATATTTTAGTGTGGTGATATTCTATTTTCTTCACCTGTCTCTGACATTGTATTTATCTTCTATTTTAACGATTACAATAATAATTGTTAGAAATGCCTTTAACGACATTATTTTTATTGTAATGGTGTTGAAAAAATTATAATATACGCTATGCACGAAAATCAAGTGTTCTTATTTCACAGTGCGGTCAAAAAAACACACTTTATACCGCGAACCCGAACGTTGTGGAATGAACTGCTAGCTGAGATATTTCCGTTACGTTACGATTTGGGGTTCTTCAAGAGAGCTGTGAATCCTATTCTGCAAGGTTGGCAGTGCATCCGCAAGCCCCCTGGTGTTGCAGGTGTCCATGGGCGGCAGTGGTTACTTACCATCATGTGGCTCGCCCGCTCATCTGCCAAGTATTCTATAAAAAAAACGAAATTAATGTCAGAATCTTCAAAAGTAGTCTCGATCTTCCAAGTGACCGCCAACATAGGTTCAACATCAAAGCATTTTCCCACTACTATTGTTTAACAGCTAAATATTTCTTTCTATTATTTTATAGAAAGGTAGTGGCAGACGGGCAGACAGTCCTTCTGGTGGTAATTGAATACTGTCCAGCATGGACATCGGCGATATAATATGCCAACAACAGTCCTAAATGACAAACGTTGGCAAGCCTTGGGTGCACTGCCCTACTTTGGACATTTAGGAATAGATTTGGAGAAAGGACTGAGAAAATAGGGAGATATGGGATGGGATGAAAATGAGCTCTGGCATATCTCACTCACTACTGAAATACTCGTATGTGAGTACATGGGGAGAATAGGATAAAATGGTAACTACATTACATTTTATGGTAGTCTTCTGTGAGAATGGGATATCGAGTGCGTCCAGCAGCTGTGGGATAGCAGCGTGCACCTTCCCCCACACAAATATATTTTAAATATTTTCTCTGTATGTATTTTGTGAGTGTATCTCGACTCCCTGGATACACAGGATACGGAATTCAAATGTATGAATGAAATTGTTATTATAAATGTAAATGTAATAAAATTTATTACTTCCAGCTTTACTGGTCTAGATGGTCCAGATTAGATGGACTGAAGAGTCTTAAAATAAAGTTACCGATAGTGACGAATAAGAAGACTGTTTGTTCAAGGTTCAAGGTTCAAGGTTGATATATACATATGGATTTGCCCAGTATCAGAAAAAAAAAATTACCTTTGTATGTATGCCTTTAACTTTGGACAAACGCTAAATTAATTAAATGAAAACTAACTGCAAGGTTTTAATTAAGTTAAAACGTTTATTGTGTTGGTTAAAACATAAAAGCCTTTTGAAAGAGTCCTTTGTGTTTTGTATTTTAAAGTTGAAAATTATTTTAAACTCTAATAGAATTATGTTATTTTAATAAAGTAGTCGCAAATTATTGCTTTTTCAACTAAATGCTAGAATATATAATAGATTAAAAATTGTCCCGGAAATCTGGTATTTACTTAAGTATTTTTAATATAGAGAAAGAGGAAGTTTACAGAGAGGAATATTTTTCCCGAAATAAGATTCGTAAAATTACATTTACCTAAGAGTAATATAATAGATATTCGATTCCTCATTTACGACGTGCCATATAGATCATAACATATAGATATATAACCGTACATGGAAGTCACCATATTAATGACCACGATAAATAAATACTTTCAGAAAAACCTACACACGACTAATACGACCTAATACGACACATACAAAATTCCACACGACAATAGACTTGTTGAAGCACCAATAACGTGCCACTGAAAGCATGTAAATACTCATTTCAGGAAGGAAATGTGTAAAATACGCTCCAAACAACGCCCAAGTAAATCCCCAAAATGGGGCCAAGTCTATAAACGTTTATGTTTATATCAACATGTTTGTGTTCTTCCGCAAAGGGACTGTCAGTTGAATAACGTTTTTGTTGTGATATTTCTTTGTCATTTTGTCTCTGTTATCCATTTGTCACACGCTTGAGAATGAAGAAGGAACTAAAACTATATTCGATTTACGTAGGTACATATTTATATTTTTAGTAGCGGTGGGTTAGCGGTTTTTAGTAGACAGGCCGTTGTCATAATCATCAGATTCTGACCTTTAAATTTAAAGAGTGGATATTACACAAGAAAGATGCTAATATTTATTGTACTTTGCCTCGAAGGACAACATGCCACAGCTTGACACGACTAGTCGTGATTGATATGGGATCGAGGTAAAGGACAGAGCTCAGTCTACAAAGGAACTATTAAACTGTGTCTATTTATACTGCTTACAAATGAATGTTGAAGTACGTATGAAGAAAAATTAAAGTCTAAATTTTAAAATGTATTAAGATATAACTAAAAGAGCAGCAAAAATCGATGATAACAAATTAAAAGGTGGGGTTAGGTTTAGGGACTCTGGTGACAATATTGAAATAGTTTATTTAAAAACCATAAATATAGATTTTTTTGTTGATCATGCTTAACTGTTCATACAAACCAAATATAAGCCTTATTTTTACATCTAGTTAAGTTTTTGCTAAATGCAATGACAGCAGCTGAGCTTAACAATGTTGTAAACTTAACTAAGGCAATTGAGGAATCACTCCAATAATTTAAAGCAATAACGGTTTCGTGCAGTGAAACATTTTTTAATATGGATTCAGGTGTTTATCAGGAATCAAACCCAAGTTTCAAACACACCAGGATTCATTTCAGGATTTCAAACGCAGAATTAACAGACTGATTTTTTTTATAGAAAAGAGGCGGCGGACGAGCATACAGTCCACCTGATGGTATGTGGATACTGTCGTCCATAGACATCCGTGATACATGCCAAAATCAGTCCAGAATGACAACGAGCATGCGCTGCCTGCCTTTGCAGATTAAGGAATGGGTTGGAAAAATGGGGAGGGATAGGATGGGATGGGAATGGACTCTGGTATATCTCACTCACTGCCGAAACAAGTACGTACATTGGGGATATAGGATAAAGTAGGAAATGCAGTACATTTCAAGGTAGTCTTCTGTGCGAGAGGGGTAACGCGGCCAGTCGAGTGCGCCCAGCGGCTGTGGGAAATGAATAGCTATTAAAAATACAGGGTATGTCGGAACCTTCCCCGAAGTCTGAAATAATGGATTCCTTTTGAATTTTTTAAGAAACTTTCAAATCTTTTCTATATAAAAAATAATTCTTTATCAAATTTTATATACGAATTTTCTGAGTTAAAAACCCATATCATCGATTTAAAAAAATAAATAAACACTGACTTTAGTTGTCATTTAACTTCGAATCATGAGCAGAATCCTTGGTTTTAGACTTCGGGAATGTAAGTGGATAGTATTCAGTATACTTAATCGATCCTTTAAAAATATAAGTACTAAAATATTCCGGGATGAATATCCTACACAATTATAAAAAGCTTTCAAAAATTTGGACCCGTATTTCCCGAGACAAATTGGCGCACAATTTACACGTCGCCATCCATATAGTGACGATAATCGAGGTCCTTTGAAAGTTCTTTGGGTCATTAAAACCGTAAGTGACATGTTGACATGGCCTACTAAGGACACCTTTCATCTCATTCAAACCTTTTCGTAGCCCTAGGCATTTTCTATTTCTGGGTTACTGGAACACTGTTGTTAATTAAAATAACTGTTAATTAACATTAAAATAAATGTTAATTTAATTCGTATCCGGATGTGTCTATATTTAGAAAACGTTTATAAAAACATGTTTTCTAAAATTGTTTATACTTTTTTAGAGTTATTTCGAACCAATCTAAGAGTGCCATTATCCGTTAATCACGACATACAAATTTCGAAAATAATTCATTCACTACTTCTAAATTTTACACAAAAGTGACCAGTTGAACCCAAAACATCAATCAGTTTCGATGTTTATAATATATTATTATATTTACGGTAATAGGTTACGTCTGTGTTATTATGAAAAAAAGGGGTTAGAACTTTTGTGGCATAGTTCCAAGTTGCCATCTTAAAACTACGACGCACGATGGGCCCTACACATATCGATAGGCTATGAATAGACAAACAATACATGTTATATAATATTATTATGTCCTAGTGTCACGTTACCGAGATATTACTATTGAATGATCGCTCGATAATTGTATGACTATAATTTTACCTCAATGTATATATAATAAAAATATACAAATCACGCGCTTCTACTAATTAAATTGTTATCAAATAACAATTTTTGCTTTGTTTTATAGATTTTGATAAAAATAAAACAAGTATTTAGAAAGCTTACTTATAATTTATTAAATTTAGGAATGATAGAAAATTAGACATATATGAACAAACAAACATGCGACCTGATACTTGTGTTGATACCTGATACAAACATGAGAAGTATAGTTTGTACTCCGTTGAAATATCAATTTCACATGACCATAAATCGATATATTATTATTAATTAGTAAGTATTTGCTTTATATATTTATTCATTCTCAATTAGATCGTAACGGACAATTATATAAATTAAGCTACCCGTAAGTAACTGAGCGAATAGACTTCTAGTGACTCGTAATAGACTGAATAGTGATTCACTTAAACAGTGAGTAGACAGTGAATAGTCACTTAAATCGGGGCAGAAAATGCGGTCTAAAAAAACAGCCGAAATTTGAATAGGGGTGGGGTTTCCTGGCGCCGAGCCCAGGACATGTACCATGCATATGTACCACCATATACCATGTACAAAACAATGCACATGACATGAGCACAGCACCTGAGTGTTCGTTTCCCCACTACACAAATGTAGTAGTGGCCAGAAAATAGCATTGTATTTTACTAATATGACGACTAGACATTTTGTGAAAATAACAATAGCAATGGAAACAACGAAAACAAAAATAATGAAAATATCAAAAACAACAAGAGAACTTTTTTTTAGTAAAAGCATAACATTTCTATATTTTTGAACGGAATGCCAATCATAATGCGTTCTGTTCCACAAAATGTAGTATAATAAAATGGGAAAGAATTATTTAAGCGATCCTTTAAACATCCGGGCAGTTATACGTTCAGTTAATAATTCATACGGGCGGTATTAAACTTTTTTAGCAGTAATTGTAATAGTAAAGTGTATTTAGTAATATAAAACAATTTGGTTGGTTATTTAATCCTACAGCGGTAGTATAAAACTTATTGGAGCGATACATTAAATAAAACGATTGAATGCGCAGTTTGATAAGTAGGTGGCCAGTTCTCGGCGTAAGGTAAAATTTCGAACGTCATTTTGGTTGATAGTCTTTCCTACCCAGAAACAATTTGGCACGTTTAGTCTGAGGCATAGGCTTGTTTAGGCTATGTTTGTTTAGGCTTGTTTGTTTAATGTAGGCTGACTTCGTGGTTATTTCTTTTTTAAATAACACGAAAAAATTTTCTGCACAGTAATAATTTATTAGAGATAATTCATTTGTTATTTATTTACTAGGGACTTATCCCAATATTTCTATTTCTTTTAGTAACTGCTCACGCGCTACTGTCAATTTATTTTACTTATAATGTAATGTTCTGAACAGTACAAAAAATCATGTGTCAAATCTTAGTCGGCAATGTGAAACTATTATAATACAGAGAGAGAGAGAGAGAGAGAGAGAGAAAGAGTTTTCTCAGAATGAATGACAAAGTGGCAAACTGATCAAGACAAACGGTTGTGGTCCAAGATAAGTAGGTAGGTATGTACTTCTTGTGATAATTTTGATTATATACACTTTGGGGACTATTGTTAACCCTGATTTAGCTCAAATTATTTTGGTTACGTGACACTTGAGATAACAAATAAATTGTGAGCTAGCATTTAAATATACGTTTTATTTCTACCAACAGGCATAATATAAGCAAAAATAGTTATTTAATAACAATTTAATTATTAGAAGCACATAATTTGTACATTTTGATTATACACTGCTCATACGATTTAATAATAATATAAGCAAAAATAGTTATTTAATAACAATTCAATTATTAGAAGCACATAATTTGTACATTTTGATTATACACTGCTCATACGATTTAATAGCGAAGTTTCAATCGTAATATCTCGCTAATGTGACGCTTTAGGACATAATATTATCTAACATTTTTTGTTTCTCTATGCATCTCCTATAGATATACGTAGATTCAATCGTGCGTCGCAGTTTTGAAAAAAAAAATCAAAATGGCGGCTCGAGCCTATGCCAACCTCTTATTTGTACTTTATCGCAGTACTTACGTGTATAGACCTATATAGGTATTACATTACATTATAACTTGTAATATTACTTGTAATAATGATTATAACGTTGTTATAGTTCTGAACTGTGACATGAAATACTCGTTAACGTTCACTAAGTTTCAAACTTCAATTAACACGTAATACTAATCTACACATGTTTATAATCTAAACTGGGACACCATTTAATGAAAGGCAATATGGTAAGGCAATATTACGCAACATGTAATCAAATGTTTATAGTCTGCCAGAATTTTAAAATGCCTATTACCTGAATAGGGATTTACACAATTTTAAAAAAGTTTTTGTTTTAAGTTTTTTTATGTTTTTAAAGAGTTTTTTACAATTTCCCATTAAATCTGCTCTTACAATTGTAAAAACCAATTAAGCTAAATTACTGAATATACTAATTACGATTACGCTAAATTACTAATTACGTTATTAATGACTTACTAGTGGCCTTTACGACACCTACTTGAAGCGATGGTTTGCTGTTACTTTAAAGCTGTCCGACACCATACGGTCGCTATAGATCAACTATCCAGTATATAATTCCTCTCTTATTTTGATAAACCGACCCGCGATTGACAAGCCGTCAACGCGATGCACATGCCACCCGCTAATCTGGGATACACGTAAACCCTGTAACGGAGATTTATGTGAAATGCTTGCAAATCGGATTAGTACCGATCGCAAGCTAAAAGGTTATTGTACACCGATCCGTGGTCCAAATCATACAAAAAACGGCCCTAAGTAGCGGTCTTAACACTTAAAAGCGTGGCATTTTATTGACCTATTATGTGCAAGCAGCTGTAGGCATCCAATGAGGTACAGTAGGTTCAAAATAACATTGCAGTGAATAAAAATTGTAGAGTAAATTACTTAAATACCTATATAAAAAGCAATAAATACATAAAGAATACATACATACATACCTACTTAGTTATAAGATTGTAGCGGCGGTACGTTAGCTACGATCGTAGGTCGTAGCTGCAGTAGGTGGCGTAGCTCGTAGATTCGTAGCAAACCATACGAATGCTACAAACTGTGTAGTTTTTTTTTTCGGAATGGCTAAATTATTGTGGCCATAATGGCCTTTCAAGAGTCACCGGACATGTATGGTTTAGGGCGAGCGCAGAAGGCGCTCAGCCAGGAGCAAAGAGTGTGTACAGCCACGAGCCTAAGCGCTCCCCGGACCTCGGCTTAGGGCGTTGCTTTGGGAGGGTAGTAAAGAGATAGCACAGGGTTGTGTTATAATTTGCTATGATACATTACAAAATGTAAGCATGAATGATGATTTAACTAAAAAAATGCAGATATCAAGTTACAACAGAAATCGTTTATAAATTAAGTTTATAAATAAATTAAGACTTATATAAAGGTACTAAAATGTTCGTTTATGTTATAAACGATTAGGATTCTATCCGAGATTTAAGTAATTGAAGTTAAAATTTCAGTTAATATTTATTTCACTTTAATTTTTAATTTAAAATTTAGGTCTGAACAACGACGAAATTATATAATTAATTGTAGGGTCTGAATTCACCACGGTGACTTCACCTCGACATTTAACAAATAGATGTCACGCTTCGCTACTATTTCGTAATAAGGTTAACATTTCAAATTGAGAAGCCATATTTTTGATCCCTACATACAATTCAGTGGAATGCGTAAACACAATACCAAACACAATATATTTATTTAATCTTTATGCACTATATTTTATGGAGGAGGACTTAATTCTTTAAGGCATTCTCTACCAGTCGACCGTTGGTTAAATGTGAAAAATTTAAGCGGGTGCAGAAGAACTCAAATAGTAAAGCTTAATGCATCTCTATAAATAACAATAATAATATAATAATACATTGATAATATACTTATGCTACAAAATATATAAATACACGCAAACTAAACGTAATAATAGATATTAAATATATAGACCATAAATATAAATATAATAATTGCAATACATATGTTTGAAATTGGCGCGAGCGTCTTTGCATACCCGCATACATTGATTATTTGAAGCAACATTTTTTTGTCCCCGCCATATTGAAGGCGGTTTGAGAATTTGATATTTTTGAGTAGTAACACGCGCTCGGCGGCGAGCAGAGTTAAATTGAGATAAATTCACACCGCGGTCTCGGACAGTCGATTTTTGTTATTCGCGCCTAGTAATAGGTCTTGTTCGCTGATATCCTGTGCCACGCGAGTGTTTTGGTTGGATTTGCTGTGATTGTGCTTGTATTGGAAGTGATATCTCGAGGTGATTTTGCTGCCGTGTGTGAGTTGCCGAACTGTAGCGGCCACCGGCTCACCACGGAACGAGACTTGGATTACTACACAAGTATCTATTGGGAATGTATGTATTTATTCAATCACACTAAGATAGGTCACGTCTAGTAGGGACTAGCGTAGGTACACTTTCCAGATTTGTGCGTGGGCAAAACCACCTGGGGTAAGTGAGACCTATAAATTGTGTAAATTATTGATTATTGTGCTTACCCACCATTTCGGTGGATATATTGAGTAAGTTTACTACATTTGGGCCCGAGTGCACATTCCTCGGGCTGCTTTCGCGTAACGCGAGGCAGGTGCGCGCCTAGTGTGCGCATCGTAAACAACATACATACAAATAATATAAATATAGAGAAAAAAAGGAGAAAAATACTATTAGCTCTGTGAATTACGGAGGTGTGTTCCCAAAACTTCCTTTTGATGCTGTTTTTATAAGTAGCTTTCCTTGTGTCAGTGAGGACCGAGTTCCAGAATCTTACTGCCTGAGCAGCGATGGAATTAGTCATGAAACCAGTGCGATAAGAAGAGACGTAGAGTGTGGAATACATTTCAGGTATTCAAGGGAATGTGGATTGTATAAGATAGACAAAAGCGTGCAAAGCATTCTTACACATCTGCGTTGTCGGATGGGCAGCCATTTGAGCTGAGAACGATATGAGAATATATAATCATATTTACGAAATCCGAAATGAGACGAATACAATTGTTGATAAGACGATCCAAATTGTTAAGGAGATCTTGGTTGACATCAGAGTACCAAACATCAACGTAATCAATTATCGGTAGCAAAAGTGACTGCACTAGCACAGTCTTAATGCCGATCGGAAGAACATTTTTAAATTGATATAGGGATCGTAGTGAGTAGGTAACTTCTCCACACACTTCATTGATATGTGGAGCTTCGGGTCAGCGAACCGTCAATGATACGTACCAGTGAGGTCCAAAGGTTTCTGGCCCGTCATATTTCTAGATGTCTAAAAAAACAAATTATTCGACATTGTAATTGTCATTTATTCTGCTAATTCGTTAGAGTAATTTTTAGAGTTCAACGCTAGTTAGTTTTAATTCCTCGACTCTTAGAACAACTGGAAGTCGCAAAATCTTTCAAATGTTTAAACTAGAATATCGTTCCGTGATTAAGTTCTTTACAGAGGAAGATGTTAGCCTGACCGATATGAAACAATTGTTAGATAATGTATACGGAGATTCTTCTTCATCATTTTTCACCGTCAAAGAGCGGTGGAAGCAATTTCGTTTAGGATAAAAGTCCATCGACGACGAACCTCGCTCCGGTCCACCCGTTGATGCACTCACTCCAAACATCATAAAATTAGTGGAAGAAGAAGTTCTGAGCGACCAACGGCTAAAGACGAAAGAAATAGCAGCAAGGACAGGGCTTTCAGAAACAAAAGTCCTTAGGAATATTCATGATCATCTTCATATGAGTAAAGTTAGTGCGAGGTGTGTGCCAAAACTTCTTTCAAGTGTGTAGCGAAATGAACGAGTAGCGTGTTCTTAGGAACTTTTGGAGGCCTTTCTGACCTAGGAAACGATTTTTTGTAGTCAATTGTTACTGAGGATGAAACCATGGTTCTTAACTATGATCCTATTTCCAAAAGGGAGTCGAAGGAGTGGCGCCGTTCTCGTGAAGCACCGCCTAGAAAGGCAAAGCTAACTGAGTCCACCAAAAAGGTTATGGCTTCGATATTCTGGGATTATCAGGGAATATTGCTTATAGACATCAAAGAACGTAATAATATGGTGACTGGAAGCTATTATGCTAACCTTATAGAGCAATTACGAGAAGCAATCGAGCAGAAACGCCGTCCTGGCAAATTAAGCAAATTAAGCACGGCTTCTTCATGATAATTCACCAGTCCACGCCGCCGCAGTAGCGAATCCTACTGTTTCAAAGTGTGGCTTCTCGGAAATTCGCCATCCACCCTATATACTGACTTAGCTCCCAGTGATTACTAATTATTCTCAAAGCTCAAGGCGGATTTAAGGGGTAGAAGATTTTCCACTGATGATTAAGTGACCGCTGCCGTTCTCCCCTTTTAAAGACAAAACTTCTGACTATTTTTTATACTGGGATAGAATTGCTAATTAAACAATTTCATTTCATTTCAATTACATATTGAAAAATAAAAATAGTTTCATGAATTTCAGTGTACGTTTTCTTTGTCAGGGCGGAAACTTTTGGACCTTCCCTCGTAAATACAGGCACACAGTCATCATTCGTCTCGTATATTCATTAATTGTGTTTACTTGTGTATGTAGGGATGAAATTCAGGTGTAAATTGCAATTGACAGTTGAAGTTACTGGGTTATAGAATAATAGCTGTATATCAGTTATCGTAACAATAGGACTCGTGTAAATTGGAGTATCCTCGGACGCAGTAACCCACATCATCTTTTGAAGGAACATGTCATTCGCGGCTGTATTGAAAATAGGCCGTTGGAAATTTGTTTGAAACCAGTCATCTCACTTAATGGTAAACCAGTCTTTTTCGCAAACTTTGTCATTACGTTTCAGCCCCCGAAAAATCTTTTGCAAGTCTTGGTGTCACAAAAGCAAACTATTTTACAAATTTCATGTTTCTAGCTGCGCAAGTTTCGGCTCGGCGTTGATGACTCAGTCGGTGGTGAGTCATTTTTCATTTTATATGGATACATAGATATAGATGATAAAGTCATTAATTTAATGATGTGATGAAAGTATGCTTGCGAATGTGATATCGAAATAAAATACCATTTTTTCACCAACTTGGTGTTAAGTAGATCATTTATTTTCATTTTTTGAGTTGCGCAATGGTTTATATCTACTATATAGTGTATAAATAAGTATAATATGGGCGATATAATATGTTGTATATTAAACATTTATAAATATCTACCATAATATATTATATGACTACGGGTTATTGGAAACATTTTGGCAACATCTCGATACTAAATTCCTGATATCAAAATACTCATTACTCCTTAAAAATATTGATGCAATGCAATGCAATCAACCCTTTCAGTATCCAGTGCTGGACATGGGTCTGTCCATGGGACATGGGCACATTGTCTTGTGCATAAGGGATGTATAGCATCAAAACCCTACCCCGACCAAGCGGGTTAGAGAGTCCATTCTTTGAGAACTCTTGTAGTTCCTCAGCTCTTGTGGTCATAAAACGCATAAAACTGGCAAGCATGTGCCAGAACTTGGCTATGTAAAGCAGTTTCCACTGCATTACATTTACATTCATTAGAGTGCATTTGCATATAATGAAAACATTATTAATTTTTATACGAAAAAGGAAAAATCTGACTGAAAGAGTCGTAGAACAAAAGTGCATTGATTTGTCAATGAAATTAAGTGTCGAGAGGTTACTAGTATTTTTTATCAATAACCCTTTATAGCTTAAATTAAGTGAAATACTTTTATTAATACATTAATTTTTAACTTATATTTCTTTGAAATTTATTTATAATTACCTAAAATAAGTTGAGGGTTGAGGTTAATTTGTTAATAGTTAATACTCATAGCTATATAAAATACAATTAAAATTAAAACTGTTAGGATTGAAAAGAATATTTCTAATATTTCACCATATGAGTATGTCGATATAAAATTAGAAGGCATAAAATTGATATAGGAAATATTGGATTAAATATTTAAAAATAGCTGTTGATTTATATTTTCTTTGTATAAAGCTAGATTATAAAAATATTTTAGACATCAAAATTTCTACATGGGTAGTGGTCAATATGGGTATGTTTTAAAAAGAACAGTTGGGAATGCAGTTTTTAATAAAATATGAGTAGCATATTGATTGATAATTTATTTTATAATTGATATCTACTATAAATAATATTCCTAGATTTCGTTTAAAGATTACGCATTATTTTAGATTTTAGATTTTTTAGAAGACTAGATGTTAATATCACGTAAAAGGTTATAGGTATTAAACATTATCTAAAACTATACAGCTTTTGTTTCGCAGATGTGAACTACATATTGACTAACACAAAAACTACAGACATTCTATCGACTGACAGCTTTGATCCATTGTCTGATTATTGACCCGCTATTTTTTCCAATAAACATATGTATCGGTACAGTTGTTCAACATATGAAAACATTTGTATTTGTAAAACATGTATTTCAACATTTTACATAACTACCCAAGTATTCTTAATTCGATAAGAAATCTGTTTGTTAACTATTGTGCTACAAAATTATCATTATCTCATATGAAAGATATTTTCTGACTGAAAATATAGATCCCTTTTATCCAAACACTACCTTCTAATAGTGATCAAGATATTTTTTCTAACTTTAAGTTAATGAGCTTAAAGTTAAACGTCACATGAGTTGCTAAATAGTAAAAAATATATTTTGAAAGTTGTAGCGCATGTTCGATTTGTTCTCAACAAATTAATTCTGCGAAAATCATCTTCGCGTGATTGCTTCCAGTGATTGCGCGTGATTCGCGTGATCAGGGTGATTGCTGCGAAAATTCATCTTTCATTTGTTTCAAAATCGAACATGCACTTCACACGGGCCGGACCGGCTGTTCATACAGTGCGGAAGTGCTATTGACTTTTTCTATCTTATCCACATATATTTTTAATGTAGGTAAATTGTTTTGAAAACATAATAAAGTCTTTTTTTTCTACATTAACCTGCCTTCATGTTATACAGTTCTCACCACTCTCTACAAAGTTGAGACTGGAAAAGTACGACAAATAAAAAAAAGTAAGTTTATCACTAAAAATAATCGGAAACACGATTTTGATAATTAAATCCAATGATAAAATTAGCCTAGCATTAAATTCAAGTATCAAAATAATGTTTTCTAACTATTTTTAAACTAATATTTTCTTAGGTTTTCGCGATTACTATATATAGCAATTAAACAACTTTGAACGGTTTAAATCGCTTATATTTAACATTATTTATATCCCGACGTTTCAAACACTAAAATTTCTTTGAAAATGGTTGGCAAGTACCACCGGCTTGGGATCCAGTCATTAAATTAATTAAATCCCAAGGCCAACGCAATACTGCAAGACCTCTGGACACCGTGAGCGAATAATGCGTGCATAGGGAATGTTATGATTAAAAAAAAAATCAGACGGTAGTTCAAATAATTTCTTAATAACTCAAGTGACAAATAAAATCAATTAGTCACCCCGTGACCACGTCCACTGCAAAGTGTTCGAAACGTCGGGATATAAATAATGTTAAATACCATATACGCGATTTAAACCGTTCAAAGTTGTTTAATTGCTATATTTTTAAACTAATTGAAATGTTTTTTTTTTATTTCCCGCACTTTTCAGTCTCAACTTTCATTTGCCAGACTAGTTTCTACGATTGCTAAATTTACTAACATTAGTCAATGTTGATCGCATCTGCTTAACAAAGGTTTATCACAATGAAAATAAATTAAACAACCTCACAGATAAGTGCGGTATATCGGTGGTACGTTATCATTTGGCCGGTTTGTCGGTTATGTCGTCACTCACTTTTTCGCCCCCTGTATTCGCCTTCTTTTATTATACTCGTATTATCATGTATAATAAATTCTGTAATGTTACGAATAATACGTACAAACAAGATAAAACAGGATAATTTAATCAAAGAAATATAAATACATTTTTGGATTACTTCGTTCTTCGACGAAAATTGACTGCAAATACTAAAATTCAACTTTAACTAATAAATGAGGTAATGCTTGTTCCAGTACGTTTTTACCTACTCTAAAATTACTTATATTATATGCCAATAAAACAACTGAAAAACATATGTTTCTATATATTTGTATGAGCGTCGGACGTCATGGACGTTTGAGGTTTGAGACGTTACAGGGGCGATCTATGACTGACAACCCTAATTCGTGAGAGAATGCCATAGCTTCACCTGCTCCATTGGCGCCGCGAGCGCCGAGTTCCAATGCTGCAGCGCCTTACCTCGCGCGAACATGTATGAACCCAGCACGAATTTGCCTAGAAGTCGGTCTGGAACAAATGAAATTATGGTTATTTTACTTAACATTTTACTTCGTAAGATACATAAGATACTTTTTACTCGTTATCCCATTATGTTCTGTATACCCCATTCCATTCCATTTTCCAAAGGAACGAATAGAGAGTGTAATATTGTAATAATATAATAACGAGCTATTTCATCTATCCCTAGCGGCTCATCTCCCCTGGTAGGGAAGAAACGAAAACTTTTCCAGTTGTTCATTTGTCCATTTGTCCGACAATTGAACTGGGAATTTGCACAGGTACTACTGTACTAACTTTCGCGGCGCATTTATTTTAAAATTTGAAAGAAGTTTTCCAAAAAATAGTTACAGATGCGTATTTTTTAGCCTTTTGAACGTCCCAATGGTACGTACCATTGAATTCTGCCGAGTATTTGAACTCAAAACCTTACAAAGGAGAGAAATTATACCCATAGGCAATCACCGTTCAATATATGCAAAGGTGGGCAAAATTAATCCAAAAGTTAACTTCGTTAATCGTTAATTTGTTACTCAAAAAGTTAACTTCGATAATCGTTAAAGCGTTAACTTTTGAATTTTAATGCAAATTAAAGTTATTCGTTAAAAGTTAATCACCCAAAATTTTAACTTTTGTTTAAGTATTATATATTTAAGTAAGATAATAAAGAAGAGAACAGGCTGGGCTGGCTGGGATGCACATCACATCATACACAGGTAAATGAAACAAGTAGGTATATTAAGTAATTGATGTTTTCAGAAGAAAAAAAACACAGAAACATATGCATCTACCTACCTAGTACAATAAAATAACAATACAATAGCAATCAATTCAATTATTCCTAGTCATTCTCATTTTGCATTGGGTGCATGTTTCCCTTCGTAAACATTAGCATATTAAAATTGTCATCCGAGAGTGATGATCGTTTAGACCGTAAAATATCTTTTCCTGTAGATAAACCTGGCACTTTTTTGCTCGTAGTAAGAAGTTAGGTTAAAAAAATATCAAAATCTTTTTTTGTTTTAATTCTTCCATGATTGATAAGGCAAAGGGAACTGAGATTATACTGCCGTGGTAGCAGACGTGACGTGAAATTCAAACAAACATAGACAATAACCAACCAATGTAACGGACTAAAGTTAACGGAAGTTTAATTTAACGGAAGTTAAGAAGACCGTTAATATTTTTTTAATTTAACTTAAAAGTTAAATCGTTAAGCAATATGTTAACTTTGGTAATTAACGATTAACATATTAACGGTTTTCTGCCCAGCTTTGAATATATATAGCTATATAAGAAATCGTTGTACTGTCAAAGTTAACCTTATTGCTGCCGCTGGCATAGGAGAATAATTCAAACGCCAATATCAGACCCGCCTGTACCCGCCTGTACTCGCCTGTACCCGCTATAGCACAAGGTGCATGCAATTTGCAAGTTAGGAGAATGTAGTTACCGTTCACGTTGTCGTGAAATTAAATAGTTATATTTGATCGACGTCGTATTTGAATGCAATTATAAACGATTTTGTTATAAAATTGTTCTTTTAAAGATTGACACGTTTTGACCAGTCCCCGTTACTATTAATCCGGGTGTAAGTGCAATCCGGTGCAAGTGGGTATAAATACGAAAATAATTTTGAAGTTTTTGCTGTAGCACATACTGAGTTGTGGGCTAAAAATGTTATAATGTTGTGAGCCAGTACGTGATGGTAAGACCAATAGGGCACAATTTATGACCCGTTGGTCAGGTGGCAATTCACACTTTTATGTTAAGTTGATTATATAGTATCCTGTCTTTATTATTAGTGTGCTGTGTTAGTTAGTGTTAATAAACTTTCTCTCTTTATTTGAATCAAGCTCGGCTGGGCTTATTAGGGTCACTAATACAAAAAGAACAATTAAAGGTCAAAGGTTATATAGCTTGATAGTCCTTCTGTCAATTGAATGCCATTGCGTATTTCACCTCAGAGATGATCTCATCTTAGAGACACTTAGTTGCTAACAGGAATAGGTGTTACTGAGAGAGCCACCCTTTTAACGGCATCCATTTCGTAAAAAAAACAAAGAATATTTCAGTACATTAGCAAAGTGGAGTTCATTTTCATTTCATTACAGATAATAAAAAAATCTCTGAGCATATTGTAGACGATATTTTAACCGTTACGAGGATTCAGTCGTAAAAAATACTACGACTCGTTTATTATAATATTTGTTCGTCAGTTCTTTGTTGAAATGTAGCTGTGCTCCATTTTAGTTTATACAACATTTGAAGTAATTTATTTAATTTGTCGCATTTTAATAAAATGGAAGCTTTTTGTGTTATAAATTAGCGTCTATTTCCTATTCAAAGGAGAAATGTTAAGAATGAATGAATTAAGAGTGAATTTTGATTGAAACTTTGTAATGTAAAAATGTATATTTTTTGTGTAGAAATAAGATAATTTTTAATTACATCACTAGCTATAAATGCAATTTATAGAGAATGAGATGAGACAACCGATTTTTTGCTTCAAATTATATTTCAAAAAATATAAATCAATTTTATTACTTTTGTTTCTTTCAAAATATAATATGAATTAGACTTTAAATATGTACTTATTCATAATGTACTACAATTTAGAATCCAATTCATTAGTTAAGCAATGAAATAGAAACGTGGGCAAGCGCACTTAATTCACCATTACGAAGTCTAATCAAGTGGTTAGTGGCGAGATTGGAATACAAAATGCTCAAAGAAAAGCGTTGAGAAACTAATGAAAGTTGCTAACACAGAATGATCCACAGAGGGAATAAAGTAGAACGCCCAAATTTATGTAAGTAAATAAAAACGTATTATTATACTCACAATTCTTAAAACAAATAAATGTAAATTGATGAAAAATCTTTAGATTTATTTATTCTCGTTTATTATTCATATTTAAAGTTTCAAAAAAGTAACGTAAATATTACAAATAGGTATATAGAAAAAAGACGGCAGACGAACATACAGTCCATCTGATGGTAAGTCCATACTGTCATCCATAATCATCCGCGATACATGCGAACATCAGTCCAGAATGACAAACGTTGGTACGCCCCCGGATGCGTCGCCTACCTTTGCAGATTAAGGAATGGATTGGGAAAATGGAAAGGTTAGGATGGGATGGGAATGGGCTCTGGCATATCTTGCTCACTACCGAAAGACGTACCGTACATTGGGATAATTCGATAAAGTGAGAAATGCAGTACATTTGAAGGTAGTTTTCTGTGAGAGAGGTGTAACGTGGCCAGTCGAATGCGCCCAGCGGCTGTGGGAATACAGCATGCATTTTCCCTCTACTAATATTGAATTACTTGAATATTTAATGTATTCAGTAAAGGGATAAAATAGGGCAATTGATTGTAACCGAAATCAAAATGATTTTATTTCTTATTCGACAAGTAGAGATAAAAACAACCCCACATTAAAAATATTTTTCAAAAGAAAATAATTTTACAAAACCATCAGAAAATTAGATGTGAGTTTACAAATAGTCGAGATAGAGAGCTATCGCCGTTTCAATGCTATCCATTTCAATCTTGTCTTAAGCCCCGCTACTTAGTATTTTGTACAAAATATTTTGATTTTGATTTCACGGGTCTATTTCGAGTATTATAAACTATTTATTTAATCATATAATAGTCAAATACCGAATTGCCGCGCGAAATAAATAAGAATATCCTTTATGGCCATTCTATTAGATGTCTATATGTCTCTGCGGATGCAAAGCGCAATTTCGAAAATTAATTTTAAATGTTTAATTTTACCACTCAGTTAATCACTACCAATAGAATGAACGTTGGAGTACACTGCACTTTCCTTTATTCGTAAGTAAGTAGAAACCTTCTACTATACTTATAAACTCCTACTTATTGTATTGAAAAACGCTATGCCATCGTAGAATATCTCTATGGAAATGTACAGTCAGTTATATGCTACTGTAACAAACACTATTCCATTCTATTACTAATTACTAATTATTTTTTACTAATTACTTTTATTACTAATAATTCTTATGTAAACGGGTTATTCACGATTTACTTTTTATTTATTATAGCTGATATGTCGGCTCAATTACATGTCCGTTGCTATTGACAGACAAATCTGTCTACCCTCCGTCGTGTTCCTTTTTGATTCACCTGCCCACACTTAACTTGTTTTTGTTGATTAAATTCCTTACACACTATACTAACAATATCACTACACACACGCCAGTTTGAAAATGCATCTACTTTTGTGGGTTTGCAAAGTTCAATTAGTGGATTCCCATGTACGTGCCAACTTAAATTCACCACGCGATTGAAATTTCGGCATTTTTTTAATTTCTATAAACTAAATGCGGTATATAATGGCGTTCAGTTGAAATTACTTTTGGTTTGTGTAATTCAATCCAATGATTGGTTCCTGCCTCTAAGTCTAATGTGTGTTTTGCTATTGCCGACTTTTGTGCTTTATTATTTTTCACCACAGTTGTGTGTTTCTTTACGCGGCTTGCAATGGTTTTATTATTTATGCTGATTTATTACTAGAGCAATAAAATACTGTTGGGTACAATTTGACTTGTTGCTGACTGTACTTCGTTCGCTGCTCACCCGTCGTATGTTACGAGGGCGGGATGATAAGTACCTGGTCTAGGAAAGAAATACTCAGTTTAACGTAAGCTCTACGCACTTAGTCCATCTTCGCTCCAAAGCAATTATGCCCTCCATAAAATGCGTTTCTTCAAGGCCGGCAAAATACTCCTCTACAGCAAGTTATAACGGCATCATTCGTCTCAAATTTCTGTCCGCCTAAAAAAGTTTTGAGCTTAGGGAACAGGTGGAAGTCCGACGGTGCTAGGTCACGCGAATAAGGTAGATGAGGCAACAATTCGTAGTGTAATTCGTTGATTTTTGCCATTGCTTTAACGCATATGTGAACCCTTGCGTTGTCTTGGTGAAAGATTTTTTTTTTTCAGTCAAACCTGGTCTTTTTTGCTGAATACATTCCTGTAACTTGTCTAACAGATCAGCGTAGTAGTCGCCGGTAATAGTTTGACCCTTCGCAAGGTAATCTGTCATCAAAATTTCCTTCGCATCCCAAAATACAGATGCCATCACTTTCCCTGCCGATTTCACAGCTTTGGCTTTCTTTGGAGCCGAACACCCACCTTCTGTCCACTGCTTTGATTGAATTTTGGATTCAGGTGTACAGTGGTGGACCCACGTTTCTTCTGTTGTTACAAATATTCGCAAAAAATCCACTTTATTACTCTTAAAACGATTCAAATAGTGTTGGGAGTCTTGCATACGAATTCGTTTTTGATCGAGAGTAAGCAAGTGCGGCACCCAACGGGCGGATAGCTTTTTCATATGCAATTCTTCACTCAGGATGTACTCGTTCTTTCGAGATGCTTACACTTTCAGCTAGTCGGATAATTTCAATCTTCGATCGTCCAAGACCATCTCACGGACTTTGGAGATCATTTCTGGGGTGGTGACGCTTTTTGGACGTCTGGATCGGGATTCATCTTGGACGCTTGTACGGCCGCGCTTAAATTCGGCAACCCAGTTCTTGACTGTGGCATATGAAAGAGCACTTTCACCTAAAACATTCTTTAACTCGTCAAAAATTGTTGATCCCTTTAAACCCTTCATATGAAGAAACTTTATCACTGCTCTTTGTTCAATTTTATTCATTTTGTGAAAAATTCAACACAAGATTTTCTAAAGTGTCAGATTATTAAAAAGTATTGGAGCCGTCGATTTCAAATTTAGAATATGGATAGCTAGAAATCTTTTTTGTAAAATGAGATATTTTTTTTAAATATATGTTATTTTTAAATAGTTTAGGCCAGATACTTATCATCCCGCCTATGTAGTACAGCTAAAATTAATACAACAGGTATAATAGCTGTGTTATTACATCCATTATATCTGTGGTTGTTGCGGTGTACAAATAATTCTAAATAGTGTGTGTACTAACACTGTGTTAACATTGTTGGTGTGTTTGCTAATCATAATGAATTGTATTTGTTACAGCAACCGGATTGTTATTTTATTACTTGACACCAGATGCGAATTAAAATGTCATCTTACAATGTATTCTGTACTTCGGAACCTATGATAATTAATTTTAACTAGATTTATTGATAAAAATGTACAATAATTAAATAAATAGGTTATTAAGCCTTCTCCTCTCGTGGGTGTCGTAAGGCGACTAAGGGATAACGAAGCGGTTGCCGCAAGCCCTGAACAACTACACCACGTCTTAAAGAGTGCGCTCGCTAACCCGCTTTGCAGTGTGGCAGTGTGGCGTTTTAAGACCTCATCCTTATGCACCCTCATGTACATGAGGAGGCCCCTGTCCAACAGTGGATACTAAAATGGCTGGTTGCGGTTGCAGAGGTTTGTAAAACACGATCACCTTGTGTTACAAAAAAAACACAGTTTTGACCCTATATTTTTAAAATTACGGAACTGATTTTTTAACAAATATCATGATACCTTCCAGAATAAATATATTTGTATATAAAATTAAGTTGATAATACTCGGTTAACAACTTTGTGATCGTCCACGATGCCTATGTTATTTTATGTATAGCCTGTTCCACTCACCTCCTGGCAGGTGGGTGCTCGTACCTCCGACGATCTTCTTACATCACTTATAATTACCACTGACCGACTAACATTCCGTCTGAAGGCTCTTGGTCAGTCAGTACCCTATTCTTCTTAACATCACGTTCTAGGGCCGAGTGACTTGTATAACTAACTCAATTTAAGTTTCCTGTTCCCTGGCATCTTTAACGTTAGTTTGACGTTAGGAAACTGATCTTGCGAATAGATTTCGAACGTATTCAACTCTCTTATTTGTAATGGTACACGTCGACAGAACTCAACATCAATTTACTAAAATTTTCTGTTTCAATCAAAACTTTTCAAAGTTATGACGGTATAAGTCTTTAATTGCGATATCCGTTTGCATTGAATTAAAATTGGTCAACTTAGTAAATTAGGATATTGTTAAACTAAACAAAATATTCCAAACTTCCAATAAACTTTAAAGTCATGGATTTTTGGTCTTTCTGACCAACAAGCAAGCGTCATGGTCAAAACGTCATGACTAAAACCAAACGTCAACAGAAAATCACAAGTTAGAACCAATATACTGCCGTTATCAGCAAATTTTTGAGAGGAAGGGTGCACGCTGCATTCCAACAGTCGCTGGGCGCGCTCGACTGGCCACGTTCACACTCTCACAGAAGACAATCTTGAAATGTACTGCATTTCCCACTTTATCGTATTTCCTTAATGTACGTACATGTTTCGGTAGTGAGTGAGATATGCCAGAGCCCATTCCCATCCTATCCCTCCCCATTTTCCCAAGCCTTTCTCCAAATCTCTTCCTATATCTCCAAAGGTAGGCAGCGCATCCCGGGGCGTGCCAACGTTTGTCATTTTGGACTAATGTTGGCATGTATCGCGGATATCTATGGGCGACAGTATCCACTTAGCATCAGATGGACTGTATGCTCGTCTGCAGCCCTTCGTCCATAAAAAAAATACTTAATACTTTAATTATCTATCTAACTTATCTAATTCATTTACCTTTAGCATAAACAGAGTGTGGCTGCAGCGCCTGTACTGTTACACTAGTTGTATGGAGTTCGTCAGCCCTCAGTCTGAAGTGGAAGCATTCTGACACCAATGCGCTGCCATCATCGGCAACTTCGACGGCAGCAGTGCGTCGAGCTCGCACTCCTCTGCATGCCCGCTCTTGGGTAACTCGCACCACCATCTCACGTCTACTTGATGAGGGATCAAGCTAAACAAAAAAACATTTTACCTTAAAAATATTTATGTAAATTATATACGATTTTTATTTTTTTCCTGATAGTTGTAGATTCGTTATACTCATTACATAAATTAATATTATTTAATTATTTTGGTTAATGATATAATTAGTCTCTAGCTAAATATGAGTAAGTAAAGCTAAGTAATCATATGAATGCAAAGGTTTTTAATTATTTAAATGTCACTTAAAATTCTTTATTAGTTTCTAACCAATTCGGAATTCAAATTGCTAGAAAATGACAAGTGATTACAAACAATGCTTTTTAATTAGCGTTTATTAGGATTTAAGTGAACAAATATCGCTTGACATTCGCAGAGTTATTTCCCTCTTGACATTCACGGACTGTTTTTTATTATTTTTGATTCCGTGACATACGTGGAATCATTTCGCTTCACATTAGCGGTTTAAATCTTGATTAGTAAGGAGATAATATACTATTTTATTTATAACTTCTTCCGTTGATATAATATTAAATGAAACTACGATCGAGCATATTATATACTATGTAAATGTATGATTCTGTATAAATTCTCAACGTATTTAGTAAGAAGTCGAATATCAATAATTATGCTAAATACGCTTGAACTTATAATGTCTATAATAAAACTTTATAAAGTAACTTTAATGAACCCTTGTATTCAGTAATTTAGCCAAAAATAGGCAATTAATTTCAACTTAAAGGAAATTTACAATTTACACAAAATGGGATTTTTACACGTTGGTGAATGGATTGATTTTTTTTAATCAAGTAAGATAGGGATGCTCTATATTGTTGTTTGTATCGATATTTTGGCTTGATCCGGGTTATTTCTATGTGATGTGATACTAGGGTTATATCGACAACTTCAAATGCCAATCTTCAAATTTTAAGCCTTTTAATAATAATAATAGCCTAAATCTAATCTATCTATATCTTTATGGTAGGCCCCGCCGAAGAAATTAGACGTTCCTATGGAACTGAGGTTACTACCACTAATAATTACAAAGAACTCCATTTGATTCGATACCAGTGCGATTGTATCAATCCAAGTCTGTATCGTATTTGTTTGTATCGATCCAAAATATCGAAGTATCGTATGATGGATGATGCATCGATCCAAAATATCGAAGTATCGTATGATGATGCATTGATACTGGAAATTATCGTATCGGATCGTGCATAAAATAAGATAACTTACCGTCATGTCCCACCTGCATACCTGCACACCTGCACAGACTTCATCTAATATTCTCCGTTTACAACCTTGAGAGTAGGTATTCCAGATGATATTGGGTAACTCTCCCATGATAGCCAAACAAATATATTTTTATGGAGCGAGAGGTGAGCCACCTAATGCCAGGCATTGCCATTGCCTTTTAATAACACGCTGTGCAATACGGCTGTCCCGTATCAAAACTTATTATGTATCTTTTAACAAATTTTACAGGAGAATACAAGCATTCAAGCAGCCAAGTTAAAAGTTAACATAAATAAATACCGTTTTTATACACAATACAGAAAATGTTAAAATGTTGAGTATATCATGCCTGAAATATTACTGAAATTACCTGCATGTTTTATAGGTTTTTAGTGATCTATGATGACAGGTACACTACTAATTTTCGACATATTCATATCTCAAGAAATACGAACAATTTTAACATGGGTGTATTTGTATTGTTCGGAGGGTAACTTTAAAATTAAATTTTGTATAACATTATTCTCCAAATTTGTTCCTTACAGGTTTCGATATGAAGCAGCTGAATGGTATAGGACAACACCCAATATTAATTAACCTAATAAAAATCCAGCTAAACTTAGTATTTTTTGTTTTGTACAATACGCACAGAAAAAAAAATGATATGCAACCGTGCAAAAATTTGCCTGTATGTGCTAAATAAAACTGTATGTATGTACACTGTTTATTAAATAAGCTTATCTTGCCTTATCATCAATAGAAATTCAGTTAACATAGAATATGTCATTCTTGGTTACTTTATTGTATCTTCCGTTAACAAATGTAACTAAAATAAAAATATTTAAAATAATCGACCGAGTAGAGCGTTGAATCCTTGGGGTATTTATACTCGACCCATATCCGTGTGATCGTGAGTTTAAATCCTCGGCCCGTAACACTGAGTTTCTACTTAAGTACGGATCTTTAAAAATTGTCATATGGTGTGAGGGAAAACCGAAAAAAATCCAGAAAAACAAATGAAGTAGGTATGTGTATCTACCAATCCATACTGGGCCCGAGTGGTGGATTAGGACCCGAAACCCTCTAGTGATTTATTAAGGGAGGCCTGTGCCATGCAATGGGACAATAAAGGCTGATACAAGTACAAGTACACAATTAAAACAAAAAAAGGAAGTAAATAATTACCTTTAATCCTCTTGTCTCTATAACTGTGACAGTGAGCCGATGTAGGTTCTCGTTGTAGAGTAATGACACTAATATTTCGCCCAAGTCTGACGTTGGCTCCTGGAGTTCCTGTGTTAAGACAATAATTCAATGAAATAGAGACAATGAATAGGAGGTAGGTTATTAATAGTTAACTTTGTTTTAATTATTATTAATTGTCGTCGTTATCTAGTCAAATATCTGTATGGTAACAGGTGGATAGCCAGCTCCTGTGCCCCCTCCCCTTTAAAAAAGGTACAAAAATAGATAGTACCTATTATCTACCTTGTACCTTTTTTCTAATTAGAAGATATCTTGCTAATGAAACGACTAAGTGCTCTTTAATTGTATTTTCTCAACGTAATTTACCAGACAAGAGGTAATCACGTAACAAAGGTATTCATTATTTCGCAATTAAGATAGCTACTCGTATAAATGTAAAAATGTTTTCGTGGTATAGTGCTCAGTAATCTACATATGGCAAAATTAATTATACTGTTGATTAATATACAGAACACTGTTGAGTTGTAATTTAAAAGTAATATACGTAAAAATTTTCATAAATATGAATAAATTTAATTATGTATGTAATTTCACCTTCAAGAATTTTGTAAATTGTAGTGTTCTTCGCGTAATAATAGTAAGGCCTGATAAAAGTTATAGTAATGGGCGTACATTTTATGCGTTTCGTTAACAAAAGTGAATAAACTATAGTCGTCATAACATCATTAATTATCATAATTTTTTATACAATACATTGTCTAAAATTGTAATTATACAATCCATCATTAAAATAACGCAAAAAACTGAAACACGTGAACTAAATAAAATTAGTTTCAGGAATAAATCAAATGATGCAAATTATGTAAAGTTTTGTTGTTCTATCTAAAACGTTCATAGAAGTCTTTACTCAGTACAGGATAATGACAGGCGTATAGGCGGGGCGGGGCGCGTAGAAGAATAAGTTAGGAAAAAAAACCTATAGTAAAGTTAACTTTCTTTAAAATGTACTTAAATATCCTTATAAAATGACACCTCGGTTTAGGTCATCGATATGTGTATATGGTATACCACAGTGCTGCTCAAACTTACATTATCAAAAAAAAAATTACGGCAAACGTTTGACTAGACTTGGCAGGAAAAAAAAAGAATCTTTAATTAAAGGGTGTTTATTACTACTGCACATGCCAATTATATAATATAAATAGTCTCTTGGTGTTATAGACTGTCATACTATACTATACATATACTATTTTCTCGCACAGCACAGCACCTACTCCACTAATTCGACCTAGCTGGTAAAGTGCCCAAGCATAATGAAATTGAATCCCCAATTTATATTACACGAGGATGTAAAATTAATGCCAAAATTCACCATTAGTGATAATGTGAAATTTTCTGAGAAAGGGGACCTTAGAGATGGTTCTTCTTAGAAAATAATACGTGTTTATGGCTTTATCTTTAAAATCAGATAAAAGAGCATGTTTTATTTAAACAATCTTGAAATTATGAAATTTTAACTTAGAAAACCTTCACCATATTCCATACCTATGGACGTCACCTGGGCAAAGGGCAGACTCTTTACCCAGTTCCATATATGTCTTTATATATTTTGTATTATTTTACTGTGACAAAAATCAATAAACTCGTATTTATTTTAATTTAAGTAGGTAGGTACCTAAAACTGACAAAATATTAAGCCTAACTGAAGCAAATCTTATACTTATCCGTTCATCGTTTTGTAGCCACGGGTGAAATTAAAAAAAAAGAAAACAATAATAAGTCAAGGTCAATTGTCTTAATTAAATGTCAACGTTTTATGAAGTGTCGTGCTGAATGTATGTTGATTTTACAGGCGCAGCATAGTATACCTTTTCAATATCAAGCTTATATAGCTGAGGCTCCTCATCAGACGCGACGCCTTCCAGCTCGCTGAGTGGTAGAATGATGTGCCCAATCAACTGCTTTTCTTTACCCACCCTGCCGATGTCTAGAATTGACAGCTTAAGGGTCAGACCTTCCAGTTTTCCTGGTGGTATCTGGTAAGAAATAACATAATTTGAATATATTTTTTTTTAACGAAAATATCTGCTCCATGGATAGAGTTACAGCTATTTTCGTTAGTTATTATTCAATAAATACGAAGTGAAAAGTTTCAGGGAAATTCTTTTTATATTAGGGGGCTTTCAGGAAGTGGTCTATTTATAATATGTTTTCACATTAATGGTAGAAGAAAACATAATGTTCATATGTTTTCATGAATATTATTTATAATTAATTACATAAGTAGATAATATATACTTTTCTGGACATATTGTTTCATTTTTCAATATAGTAATGTATTATCTAAACTACAATCATAGTGCATAACTATAAATGATTATCAACAATATATAAATATTTTATGAAAAGTTCGTTGCCGAATATCGATATTAGTACATTACTAAATTTGGTGGCGATGAATGTTAAATATTTACAAACCGGCCTCTTTATTATGTCTTAATATGTAAATAAAGTGAAGATTACAAAAAATATGTTTGATGTGGCCGAAAACTCATTTTTGTGTTGTCACTTATCAGTGTGGTGATCGATTTATGAAATAATGCACTAAATTTTACAATAAAATCGAATTTAAATTCAGAGTTTATTACTTTTCTAACACCACTAGTGTACCACTAGTATCTATAGTTCCAAAAATATCATAACTTAAAAGTAGACTATTTTTTGAGTTTACACAAGAACCTATCCGTATTGAGAGGTGACATCACTCAGTTACGTCCCCCTAGGTGAAGGGTTAACAATGGACCAAAATACTTTTTGATCCTGTCGTGGTTCTCAAAAATATTCAAACAATTATTACACTAGTTTCTATCTTATTAATTATATCGGCGCCGCGCTGCAGTTTCTAACTAATAATGTAGTAATATCGATTACCACACACCTCATTAACGTGATTAAACCGCCGCCGTCAACACCAGATACACGTATCAAATACCCCGTACATTTGAAGACAGTAACTCAACTTTAAACAAAAAATCGAATATGAGACACGCACACATTCGCGTACGTTTGAACATCACAATAGGCAGCGTGGACGTTTCTAACAACGCCGACAGAACGCACGCATCGAAATGTATGCCTTGAAAAAGTACATTGTTCCTCCAAAGCCAGAATGAGCGTACTAGAATTATTATCCATACTATAACACTTTAATTATTGCACATTATTACTACTACCCGAATGAGAAGGCTTGATGAACGTTTGTCGAGCATTTATATAAATGTATTTAGAGAATAAGCTGTGTTGCGTTACTGGTGATTTTTGTACCGTGTTACTGAAGCTCATTAATGTCGAAGAGCGGGTGCGAATCGATAACGCTATGTACGTAGATATAAAAATCTATGGGTTTGAATTTTGATAGCTAACTGATAAAATTATTATTTTACTGAACCCAAACTGGGGTAAAAAGATAACTCTGTGTCTTAAATAAACATTGAAAGAATATGTTTGAATATGTTAAAATTTTAATTATCTCAAAGTAAGCCCTAAAAAGATGATAATAATTTCATCAAATTTAGCGATAATAATATTTCATTAGCATTTTCGGGTAAATGGAATCAACGTCAGCCCACCGCAAGGATTTCGGACAATAATCCACCATATGGATCCAGTGCGGATTGGTGGATAGGATAGTATGGCATGTGGCCATAGATTTTTGTTACACACTTTTTCTCCGTTTTTCCGCTTTCCGTTATAGCCGAGGTTGTGATAATAAAAAAAATCAAATGGTAGTTGAGAATTAAAATACCGAAGTCAATATTATGCATGAAACCACAAAAAGTATTAAATGCTAAATTAAATTTCAAATGAAAATTAAA
Source organism: Sesia apiformis (assembly GCA_914767545.1). Taxonomy (NCBI): domain Eukaryota; kingdom Metazoa; phylum Arthropoda; class Insecta; order Lepidoptera; family Sesiidae; genus Sesia; species Sesia apiformis. The sequence goes on along the minus strand of OU611963.1, from coordinate 10,142,845 downwards.
ACGAGCGGTATCGAAAGCAATGAACAAAATCACTTATTCAATGAAATAATTTTCCATAGAAAAAATAGGTACCACACATGTATGGCTTTTTATCGGCACAATAGATCAATGTAAATAGGTAATCATATGATGAACATTACAAATGAATTTCCAAATCGACATTCAAAGAAGTTTTGGTGTGAACAAATGAGAATCGAAACAGTAAATCTATACATACCTATAATAAAATCCTAACAAAGCCGTGTCTGTACCTACATTAAATTTTTTTGAAAAAAAAATGTGCTATTTTTTTTTATTCATGCTATTGTACACTTATACAATTTTTGTCTATCTGTCTGCCCACCACTACCACTACCTACTTACAATAATTTTTAAACAAGTAATTTTAAAAAGAGATGGTTATAGCTTATGTAATATTAACATTTGAGGCACTTTTTATTCAGACCTACGATAGAGTTCCCATGGGATTCATTATTAAGGCCGCATGTACAATATTCGATCTCACATGAAACCATTGAATGGATTTTTATGAAACTTAGTACAATGATTTATGTCTTGGGTCAACATTGGGTCCCCTTTTTATACGGAACCGTTATAAATTCCTGCGGAATCATTGCAATGTAACCACACCTACACTAAAGACAATGCGTACGAAGTCACAGGCACAGCTAGTTAAGAATAATATAAGTGAGGTACGTATTCTTGAACCTCACGTAATTTTAAACGCACATATCGTATGAGGAGTGAGCAAGTATTTGCTCGCAGGTTCTAGTCTGAAGTAACTCACTTGGTAAACAAACGCTTCATCGTAGAACGGATTGCACGTCTTTTTCTTTTGTTTTGTCTGGAGAACCCGCCTCTCGTCTGGCATCAATTGAATTCTGGAATAGAAATAGTAATTAGTGGTGAACAAGAAAGTAGAAATTGTAAAATTTGTTCATTTTGTATTGCGATGTTAGCAATCTTTCAGACATACCGTTTAATTTACCTGTATAAATTTTTACTTTTTAATTTTAATGGAGTGCAGAAGAAGTCATATATTATTATGATACCGTTTGACTTGTCGTTTGATAACTTTGTCAACTCCGTTTGACCATCAGTATAATGATGTAAGTTGAGTTTTTAATGAGTGATATTTAGCGGTTAATGCTTACGAAAAGACAAAATGACCCCAAAAGACACATGTATTACTATAGGACTTCCGTACTTTTCGACTAGGAAACATTGTGACACTTGACAGTTGGTTCTTACTCTTTCTTTCAATCTTATATTGAACATACTACGTTTATCGCCGGCACGCTATGCTACTTTTTACTATAACTAAAACTAAGAACTAACTATAATTATGAATAAACAACCACGAATGTGTGAACAAATTTGCTCGACTTTGTATCAATATTGTCACTCAGTATGTAGGTGACTGATAAGAGAATCCATACTGCAGTGATGTCCTGATGTCCAATCACATAGCTACAACATCGGCCACTTGATGCCAAAAAACCATATCAAAGCTGAGGCGTAATACAATGTAAGCAGTTATATTAATTTGCATTTAATACATGCCGCTCGGTCAGTATAATTAACTTACTTTATGTAGGGGTCGCATGCGTTGGCGAGCGCTGGCGTACGAGATGGCAAATGTTTTGCCTTGATAATATGCACCTGCAGCCTTTCCGTTCCGGACTCATATTTCAGCGTGAACCAGACTCGCCCCTAGGGAAATTAAAATGGAAGGTCAACACATATTTACATGACAAGTAAGATCAATATCGCAAAAATATTCCGATATATGAAAATTCGACTGAAATCAATCACATGTTTGTGAGTGTAGTATTTGACAAATTGCTTGTGAAACTCAATCTACTAGTTTTACTTGAGAGATATATATGAATTTGTCAATTGCCTAGACCACATTTATTTTCTTGATTTCCATCACCACAGTCTTTATTTACATTATTTGCAAATTCATTTTTATTTACATTTAATTGTTGTCTTTATTTACATTATTTGCGCTAAGAATACAATAAAAATGAATTAACACAAGCAGATAATATTTCCTTTAATTTTAGAATCAACCTTGGAAAATCTATACTGTAGATTCAATCACGTTTATTCCACAACTGCCTTGAAGAGAAATAATTAAAAAAATGTTACAAAACAAAGCTAAACCGTCTGGAGAAAGTCAAAATAGAATCGTTACGACTAACAGACTAGTTGTAAAATAATATAGTTTGTGTGTTGAGCACACAATTCATTAATTACTATTTCATGCAAACAGTAGGTATACGTAATCTAATAAATCCTGGACGCAAACATAAAAAAACCTATAACTTAAGTACACGCATATTGATAATAAATAGTTGAAAGTCAACTGTTATTTACAAAATATTTTATCTCCTATATGGAAGAGACTATAGCATACTACCAAAGCTATACGAGTATATACGCGAGGTTGGAACCCAATTAATTTGTATCAGGGGCTATAAATCGCATACCTTTACAAACTGTTAACGTAAACACTCCTAAAACCGTATAATATTAAAAACGAAACTCTAGTGAGTGGATGTAAACTGATATACTCGTACATCTACAAGCAGGTATCACATATTCACTAATTCTACCTCATATAGTTACTTTTAAATAATTAGTAATTACATAATTGTAGGTCAGTAGTCCGCAAAATGTAGGTCGCAAAATGTACTTTTCTTGTCACTATTTGGGAGTTATAAAAATTATAAAAACGTTTAAAGCTATATTTACTACATATACTGGTATGGAAAAAACTACATGTTGTCTGTTTGTATATGTTTGTCGGTCTGTTTGTTCACACTACTGCTAAGATCTACTGGATCAATATTTATGCGGTTTTCACTGTGTGTTTATTCCGGATTTTTCCAAAATTGGTCTAGTAGTTTCGAGTAGATTATGATATAATAGCGTAGGAACTTATTAGGAAGTCATTTTGGTATACTTAATCATCGCGGCACATAGATAAACTGTTTTGTAGATTGAGTGCTAAGGATACGAGACCGCAGGCAAGTAAATACACAAAGTGACAACACACATCATTCGTTGAATAAAGCTACTGACTTCGATATAATATTTTGAATATCATCACATCACTGTATAAGAAGAATGAATTATTTTTTCGAGGAATTTTAAGAAATGAATCTTGTATTAATGATCAAACAAAACGAAACAAGACGTTCAGTTCGAACAAGGCAGTTCCCATTCCTTATATCCCATTCATCCCAAACATTTTTCCTAATCCCCTCATCAATCTCCAAAGTCAGGCAGCGCATCCGAACGCGTGCTAACGTTTGCCATTCTTGACTAATGTTGGCACGTATCATGGATATTCGTGGACAACAGTATCTATCTACTTATCACAAGGTGAAATGAATTGTTTTGATTGCATCATTGTCCAGTCCGGTCGAAGTAGGAGTCGTTCAGTAAAGTGATAGTAGGTTTACTGAGGACTGAGTTGGACTTCTTGGAAGAACACGAAAAATGCAGTCTCACACTTTTATTTAATTATCACAAACATTATGCACTAATACTAGACACTTTGAAGTTTATTAAACTATCACTATTGAACCACAAATCCTCCAATACATACATAATTTTTACAATAATCAAACAAAAATTCAACTATACTTCTCGAGTTCCCGCCAAAAAGTCTCTCTGCTACCTTTTAATAATAACAAAAAGATTGTATGTACGAGTAGGAATGTACAAATATCCATTTCACGGCAATTCCATTCGGTGTTGAATGCTTTTACATCCTTACTTGTGCAAACATAAAAAAGAAATCCGATATAGAACACTTGGGTTAGGCTTTTTATATTACAAACCCTTTTATTTGAGTATTTTTTTCCTCTGAAATATTAACAGAGGAAGCGTTTGCCACAGTATCTACATACTTTTATAAAAATAACTCGCGGCAGGCAGCAGTAAAAATCGTCGTTTACACAAAACATAAATATTCATTAAGGGCACACGACTTTCGCTTCAGGGATTACTCGGGTGTTTACGAGACTATTACAGTATATTGTTTTATGATCGATGACTGCGGAATTGGTATTACAAAGTTCTTACAGATATTCCGTAACACTGGAAAATCTTTTTGATTGTGGCTGAATAGTTAAATTTCAATTAATCAAAAATAGGTTTGAATAAAAAATACTTACACTTTCTTAACATAGAATTTCTTTCGTGAAAACTCACAACACTTATTCTACGATTTCAAAAAATACTGCACTTTTTGTCGCACAAACCATTCGTTCATTTGCATCGATATGTTACTGTAAATGTTCTAACTATGGTAAATCCTAAGATCTTCCAGTAACACCTAAGATTTACCAATTCTTTGTGGTAAAAGTCCGAAATGTTCTGCGATCATCCTTAATTTCGAACTTTTACCAGCATTCACACGGTATATCTTAGGTTTCACCTCAGAGACATTGTAAATAATTGAAAAAATAGTCAAGTCTCGACTCATTGTGAGTCATTGCAACTGCTCTGGCACTACGGGAAGTGCAGCCCCTTCGCCCTTGCGTAACAGAGCACAGAAACCCGTGCGAGCCGTAGCGACTAAGACTGGATAGCAGATAGCTGAAGCTGCGGAGGCTGCCCTCCCATCGCGCCTCCGACAAGTACCACGTGGATTCGGGGTTGACAAATTGACAAGGTTGACATTCGGGATCCAAAACCAACATATACTAACCGTCTTCAGTAAAACCTAGTATGTACCAAATTCTGATGGTAAAAGCCCGGAAAATAATCTCACTTTATAAAAATCCTTACATTTACCAACTCCTGTTGGTAAATCCGAAGATTTACAAATGAAACCTAGGTTTTACCAATATACGAGCTTTTACAGTAACAGATACACTCTTCTTCTTCTTCAGTTAGATGCCAGTATCAGTCGTCGACTCAAGCGCGATGACTATGTTGCCAATGTCACGTGTAAATATATTAAAGTAAATATGGCGTCGCTCAGTAAAGAGATAGTAGGTTTACTGAGGACAGTTGGACTTCTTGGAAGGACACGAATTTTTCGTGTTAAAGCAAATAAAAGCAGTCCTATGCTTTTATTTGATTATCACAAACAAACATTACGCACAAACATGACAGTTTGAACTTTAATAAACGATCACTATTAAATCACAAAGTCCAAAATACACAATTTTTGTAGTAATCAAACAAAAACTCATCTCCACCTCTCGAGCTCCCGCCAAATATATATATATATATTTCGGAATAGCTAAATTCTTGTGGCCCTAATGTGGCCATCCTCGGTACCACGCAAAACCCCAGTGCATACCGTTTATAAAGACAATTGATAGGGTCGTAACCCCAGGGCAGTGGTTACAGAAGTGAGTTACCACTTCTTTGCCGGCACCTAGATGATCTGCGCCAGGAATCTCCCGGGTATGTTGACATTTTCTATAATTAATCAGTTTCGTATTTTTCCCCCAATCATTTATTTTTCCTCGCACTGCGCCCACATTTAGTATTCAATTCTTTTTGCATCCCCGCATCACAGACACATTCATTGTCCATCCTCTCGCGCGTACAAACTGTGTATAAATTTCGAATATGAAGATTAAAGCGGATAGAATTTGAAGATTAAACGGGAGCTGAGATTAAACTACTCTGCGCTCCCATCGTAGATTACCCGCCTTTTTGGTCAATTCATAACGGTCAGTGTAACCCGTCCCGAAACGTCGAGTAGAAATAAAAAGGAAAAACCTTTTATTGTAAGCGTTCATAAACCGATTCACGAAAATGTGTAAATACGCGAAAATCTAAAATGATAATATATTATTCATAATATTCCCGGAAAATTATCATGGATGCAAATTCCTATACAGTACATACAATGGGTATAGGATTTTTTTCTTAAAGCTGATTTTTTCATTTGAGGTCAGATTAACCCTACCCGCTGTGCAAAAGGTCTCAAGGTTAGTATTTGATTCGTGGCTAAACAAACTATTGTTAAATGATAGACGTTTGTTTGCATCTGGATGGCTTATGTTAGTCTTTGTGTGTGTTTCTGAACCCATGATACAGAGAATTACATACATTGGGTGTGATGTTATTTACTTGTATAGTGAATAATTTATCAAACGATTATATGTTTATTTTTATAAACAATTGCTAAAGTAATCTGCAACTATGTATGGTAAAAACTTCCAATTTACGGCGAAAATAATATTGTCAAATACAACGCAACGCAATTTTTCATTAATTTCTGGAATATACAATACCTATTTAATTTTGCAGTATTTTATTAAAGCATTTACTTATGCAGTTGTTATTTTTTCCTGCAAAATTCAAATTTAAAATGTATACTGTTATATCTTACAGTAAATTATATCTTATCCTATCAGAGTCTCTTTGAATTCTCAATAAATTTAACCCATCGTAAAATATAACTTACTTTCCACTTTGTTATGTAGGATATATATATACATACCACACCATACGATCAGCTCATGTCTCTACACTGCTGTTTCCTAGGGCTCGTCGTACTAAATCGCAATTGACAAAGCTACTTTTCGACCAATAGGATCACTAATACTGGTACAAACGACAAATTAGATAAGTTTGCATCCAATATATTTTGTTTACAGACTAGATGCTCAACCAACTATGTAACGGAAGTCAAGAGAGCCAAAATAAAAAATAAATAAATCAGTAAAATTTTGATACACACTCAGTAAATGATTTAACATAGTATCTATCTATGTGTGCGTATAGTGTTGTACGTAATGAGCAACGCCAGTTGCCTGCAAACTTATCTATTTTGCCGTGAGTACAACAGAAAACAATAAAGCCTCAAAAGTTAACAGCTTAATAGGTATTAAGTATCTTAACATTTTACAATGAAATTAATTTACAATTTATTGAAGCATTAAAACTTCCGACTCCAAGACTGGAGGACTCCAGCCGGCTCCGGCTGGAAAGACCAAGGTTATAAAATTATGTAAATACAACTGAACCGGTTTATCCGTGACTGTAATCCGATTTGAATTTTGATGAACAAATTAATGATTTACCACGTGCCCTTCCGGCCACATGAGGTCCTCGTCGAGGCAATCCGATTTATACAGCGCCGGGTCCAATACGCCGAGGTCTGTGGTATTGGCTGTAACAAATGTACATTTTAATAAGTAGATATTTGCGTCAATTGCGTCTTAGTCGAATAAGGTCCAATTGGGAGGGGGAGAGTGGACGCTGAATCCAATAGCCGCTAGGCACATTCGACTAGCCACGTTACACCTCTCTCACAGAAGTTACCTTGAAATATTTCTCACTTTATCTTATTTCCCCAATGTACGCACGAATTTCGGTATTTCGGTCTCTGCATATTCCCAACCCTTCCATCAAATCCATTCTTTTAAATGTCTAAAAGTAGGCGCGTGCCAACATTTGTTAATCTAGACTGGTGTTGGCAAGTATCGAGGATGTCCATGGGTGATAGTATCCACTTACCACCAAGAGGTCTGTACGCTCGTCTGTCACCTTTTTTTCTATCAAAAAAAAGACTACGCTATATGACCTCTATCTTCAATTATTCGCTTCTACTTGAGGCCCTGTTGGACTAATCTGCGCTTAATTGGTATACATAACCAGAGAAACAAATAGTTAATCATTTTAGTGTTAGTACCATTATAATAATATACAATAACCTATTCTTGATCATGACACGTGAAAATACAAAACAGTATTACAGGTTGTAAAACTTTAATATTCACATGTTTTTATTGACTAATACGCCTTTATTAAACATAAAATGTACGATAACTTCTTATTTATGTTTGCATAAATAGTTCGAAGTCAAAATATTAAAATAACATGGTATCAAATCAGAAGGTTTCATGCACGACTGGTGTACGCAAATTCAATTTTGGTGGCGAATTCATACAACGTGCTGGTATATAGAGGAGCCAGTGTAATCTAGCCCAATTGCGATGGGAGTAAATCAATTTTTTTTTTTTATATAGATTAATGGGCGGACGAGCAAGCGGTCCCACGTGATGGTAAATGTTACCATGGTATCTAATTTACGTGGATGTGCTATAATCACTACTTTACTTCGACGAACATATCACTACTCACTACTGTCATTACTACTGTCTGCTGCGGACATATCACTACTGTTCCGATTGCAGCGAAGTTTAATGGGGTGTTTGCTTGGCTTTCATTGTATATAGTAATGTTCTATAATCTATACCTTTTCCTGCAAATACTGTGAAGGTATAGCTCCCCATATATATATTAAGTTCTAGGTTTTTATACGCGTACCGTTAGCCATGCGGTGTCGGCTGGCTTTAGACTAGCATCACCCCATCTCTGCCTATGGGTGTCGTAAAAGACGGCTCTAAAAGAGTGGAACCCGTTTGGTTGGTGTGGCGTTTTAAGGCCATATATCGCTCATTCAAAGGATTCAATGTGCATGAGGAAGTACATATCCAGCAGTGGATGTTAAAGGGGCCGGTCACAGTACCGTTAGCAACAATGTTGTTAAACGGGTACTATAAACAATTACAAATGTAGATATAAATGTCGACGTAAGTATAAATTAGATCAAGGCATTTGTGGTTAGCTGTACCTACGTTCTACTCACGTGTGTGTCAACTGCAAACATGTTAGAAGCAAGTACATTAAATGAAAAAGCTTGTATGTAATTTTCGTTAAAGTATAATTTTCCCCTCGTACATACGAGTATATGCGCGTTGAGTAGTATTCCCTTGGTTTATGCAAATTGTCTTTCTTAGAAAATTTCTACCTATGTTATTATTGAAAACTGCACATTTTTAATTATTTAGACGTATTTTAAAAAGTTTTAGAAAAATAATTAACGAGCAACACTCCAACAACAATTTAACGGGCTCTCCACCAATTAGGTTCGTTAGATCCCAATTTTGAATTCGTAAAACTAAAATCAACTGCAGTGTTTGCTTTCGGTTCGGCAGTTTTGTTTGTGAGCCTTTCGCAGCACTTTACTGTATGCCCGCTAGTTCTGCGGCTAGTTGCCCGCTAACCTTGCTACAGTTGCAGAGCTGCAGGCTACAGCTAATTTTGTTATTGCCCATTTTCACTGTATTCACCTCATTTCTGTCTTCTCTATATTACGGCTATTGTTGTTCATCGTCATGATCAAAAGAAGTCTTTAGAAATTTTTAACACTAATACTTTAATCTTTATTTAACGAATTTATTGAATAAAAAGGTATATAACAATTCTTGTTGTGTAAATAAAATACCGATAATTTATTTTCGTTTAGATGAACTTATTATTATTATAATAAGATATTTAACACTTTTTAAATTATCAATAATACTAGAAATCCATATTATGTGAAATCAAAATATCTAGAAAAATAGCTGACTTATAGTCAAAGCTAAAAATAAACCATGCTACTATGTTAATGACATCACTAACAAAGTACATAGCCTCAGTGCTCAGCCTAGTGACATTCACACATGAGGGACAGAGATAGCGACAGCTTCGCACTTCAAATATTCTCACGCTCATATCTACCTAATTGTCTAAGGAATTTAAAATAAATTTTCATTTATTTTCTGCTACAATTGCCGATGTTATATATTATCTAACATATCGAACTAAAGTGAATATAGATCAGACAGCAGTAATGATATAAAGAAAACAAGATAAAAACTCGAGCGCAACTGACAGTTGCGCTCGAGAATCCGAAGAGATAACATCTCTCCGAAAGTGAACGCAGTCGCCACTGAAGATGTCAACCGCAGTTGTTGACGAAACGTTTGGAAGAAAGAGAAGAGATTCCAGAAGACCTCGGCCAAGTAGCCCGGAAGATTCAATTAATAAAAAGGAAGTTGTGAGGAAAAAACTGGAACATGGGTCGTTTAATAAAAAGGAACAATTTATGCACCGTACACCGTAGAAATTAATTTACTGTTATATTTTTATAACCCTCACGCCGAGGTTGGTGTTGATTTTTCCCGTGTTGCTTCAGCAAGTACCTATTTATACTGCAGTTTATTTTTTTACTACACTGGTTATCTTATTATATTTTCAGTTAAATAGTGTTAGTATCCTTAATAAGAGACGGTTAGAAATGCTAGTAGCATTGAGCAAATGAGATGAGCTGAAATAAAATCCTCAGCAAAACGAAAAGAATAATTACATCGAAACTGTGAATTTTGATCTGTTGAACCTACAAGAAAAAACGAAGTTACCCTAAATTTTACAACGTACTATATGGGCAACTTTCGTAACAATTAATTTAAAGTTAATTTATAGACATTAGATCTAGGCTATTATTAAGTTCAGTTTCATTTAAAATTAGACCCTATAACGTGTGGTATTAATCTAGGGTTAGCACTAATCCACATTTATCCAGACCATTCCACTTTTAGCTCCGTCTAGACTGATAACCGAAACATACTACGTAACGAGAAACATATTTCGAAGCAGCCAATGTCAAGGCCCATTGCCCTTGTCCCAGAAAAAGTTAAGCACACGCTAAGCTGACCTTTTCAACAAAAACGTATTAGCCATTGTCTAGGTCTTGTTCAAAAAAGGCATTGTCTAGTGTTGACTCCAATGAAACATTCTAGCTCGAGGATATGTGTCTTTAATGACCCAGTCTGTATGTGGTTAGCCAAAAAGTTCTAAATGTCGTTAGTCGCTAAGTTCGTGGTTTACGCGTCTGTGCATATATTTACTTCAGGCTATTAAGAGAATATTAATGTATAGTGTTCTCAGCTTAGTATCAGTTGTCCAGTTAATCCGGTTATAATAATAAGACCCGGTTAACTGATAATTCATGATTTCTTAATGTATGATTTCTGAATTCAGGATTTCTCAATTCATGATTTCTTAATTCATGATTTCTTAATTCATGGTAGTAATAGTTTGTTTCTTAGTAATGGGCATGCTAGCATGGGCATTATAGCAGTACTTTCCTTTTCTTTTGCTTAAATGATGAAATTTCATATTTCTATTTATCTTATGGTATGCTTGGGTGCGTTTGCTTGTGCACCGTGTGCTGTTTGTTCGTTTGTCCGTGTGCCTGATTGTTTGTTTTATTTAATTATTTGCTTATTTGTGTTATTTATTTGCCATTTACGTATATATATATTTGCCTGACAATTTTCTTTATTACATTTAAATTATCTATCGTTCTTTAAAAGTGCAACCAATGCAAGCAGCCCTTTCAGTATCCACTGTTGTACATGACGTAATCATGCACATTGACTGTGCATCAGGGACGAAACGTGTTAAAACACCACGCTGACCAAGAGCATTGGCGATCAACTTTTTTAGAATCCACTCTTTACTAGTATTTTCATAATTTTACATAGTGTAAGAATTATAATAGTTAATTATTCTCTGGAACATCTAGTCTGTGCCTATAATTTATTTCCCTTTCTTAAAATACTAAACAGTGTCTAAACGAGTTTTTAGACTGAAATGTAGTATAATGAACTATTGATGAAATCTATACTAATATAATAAAGAGAGAGTGCGAATTTTGTGATTTTGTGTGTATGTGAAGGGTAATCTCCGGAACCACTGCGCCTATCTGAAAAATTCTTTCACCATTTGAAAGGTACATCATTCCAGATGGACATAGGCTATATATTTTATATAAAAAAACTCTTATAAACCGAAGCGAAGCGAGGGCGGGTCGCTAGTATAATTATAAAGATGTCTCCTTGTTCAGAAAGTTCATTAAGTTTTTATATTAAGTACTGGCTAGCTAGTCCCGGTGGCTTTACTCCCGTGCATTTAATTGCCTTGACACAAAAGGTAAAAAAATATTTATTTATTCACATAAAACAGCATATTTAATTAAATTTATTTTAAAATACGACGTCGTCATAAAATACCTACATACATAAGATTCCATACAAAATTTGGAAGCCTGTATTTGAAACCCCCTGACACAATTTTGAAAAACGTTTTAACAAGTGTTTAGTTCTGTATTTATATTATGGTTTCAACTTAATAGGACCATCAAATATTTTTTCATCCCCCTATCTCGGAAAGAGTATTTTTGCTCTTCGATATCTGAGTGCAAAAGCCGTTTTTATCCGCCAGAGGATAAAGTAAATTGAATTTAGAACATCGTGTGCACTAAGTTTGTGAATTCAAAACATCATTAAACCTATTTACTTCTACCTCCATGGTGCCGAATTTATCATACAACCTTTTTTAATTTGTTAAAAACTCCCGTATTAAGTATGACAGATAGTTTACCGAAAAACAGTACACAAGTCACTAACACCAACATTACAGTACCTAACAAAAATATTACACTCAACTTAAGTAACTGTAGCAACGTTACTTTCAATTTTTCTGAATTATACCTAAGTATTATTTGTTATAATTTAAAGATTATTCTGTAATACTTACCTATCATAATGTAGTAGTTAATACCTAAACTGAAATAAAAGTATCTTGTGATTGTAAATGTTTTTTTTTTGCATTTAGTCATTTCCTCGCTGAGGTGGGATGAAAAGTTACGTGTTGCACTCGAGTGCAAAGATTTTTCACCTCGTGCTCTTTTGATTCCCTCGCTAACGCTCAGGATTCTAATTTTTGAATCACTCGCTGCGCTCATGATTCAATTTTAGAATCCTTTGCTTGCTCGGTCATCAAAATTGAGCACGCGGTTAAAAAGCAACTTTGCACTCTTGTATAACAAATAACTATCTATACAATCTTTTACATCCCATTTTACCTCTTTAGGGGTTCAATTTCGAAAAATACCTTCCTAGTGAGTTTTCACGTCATGAGGCTTCTGTCCAAATTACATGTTTCTAGATTCAGCGGTTTCGGTTCGGTGTTGATGAGTCAGTCTGTCAGTCGCGAGTCACGACATTTCGTTTTATATGCTTGAGATCAGTAGGAAGGATGTCTGCGCCTAATCTGTAGAACGAGATACGCCGCCGATTTTCGTATCTGATTATATTATAACATCTTCATGTATGTAAACTTAACTAAATTTATATCTGAATATGTAATTTCATCAGATGAATTGTTATTACTTTGTTACAAGATATATTTTCCCTACAAAGGAACAGTATAAAAGCAATGTAAGTAGCTAGGTACTTACTTTCAGATTAAAATCTTCAGTCTTTCAGGGCTCGAGCAGTATTTCAATGAAATATAAATGCGATATCCAACGTCGTGTTGTAACAGTATTTCAAAGATTTGAAATGCCGTTACCAACTGTCAATTACACTCGAATTTATATTTAGCACTGAAAATAAGTGTAAAAGGTTTTATTGGTAGGAAAATACGAAATAATTTATGATTATAAAATAATATTATAAAATATAAATTATAAAATATGGGAAATAAAAAAATGGAATAATCGTAATGAAATTCATCAAATATTTACTGTCAGATGACCAACACTATTAACAGTGTGCTGATAGCGTTGGCCATCTGCTAACATTAAGTATCCAACTCATCAATTAGATAATGTTCGCAGCTGCGCCTGTGCTATCATCTGTGGTTTACTAATCGTAAACTATTCGTAAACTACAGATAGGTATTTTTCTCTTTATATGTCAACGAAATCGATATCAGCCTGGAACGATCCACTGGAAGGCCAATGTCATTGGCCACTGGAAGGAACTTGTCATTGTGCTATCGAATGTATGTAAACATTGAATAGGTATTCGTGAAAGTGCGATAGTAAGCATTACGAAATCATCTTTCCTAGTACCCACGGTTAATTACCTGCTAATGTAGTCGTAATTGCATACTGAATCGGCATTCTAGACAAACTTGAGTTTTGAGAATGTTATGAATGTTACCTCTTAAGTTTTGTTATTCTAATTGATAAATAAAAAAGTATAAATAATAGTATAAGATTAGTTAAAAAAAGTCTCTAAAAGAATGAATTCACCAACCCACTTGGCCAGTGTGGCGTTTTAACTCCATACGTCCCTCATGCTGCACAAGACAATGTGCAAGAGAAGGCCCATGTCCCGCAGTGGATGCTAAAAGGGCTGGTTATGGTTATAAGCAAAATTACATTAAATGGAAGATCAATAGGCAAAGACGTTGTCGAAAAAAATACCTTTGTAGAATTATTATTCTGGCAGTATTGATCGCCATAATCACGATTGAAAGAAATCCACAGAAAACTGCTTGACAACAATAACAGTATCTCATGCCGTCTTAATCGTGTACGTACACAGATTACGCATTCAGTTCTAAAAGACAGTACATCAAGCACACCTAACATTAGTAAATCTTGTTTTGTTGATGTAAAGGCTAAAATTTATTAAAAATGATATCCTTAATGTGTCTTTACTTATACTGACCAGTACCGAAACAACTAACCAACTGTTGCATGAAAAAGATTGAAGGTAGGTAGTATAATAATCACACACAGCAACACAGTAAAATTGCCACAAATTATAAGTGATAGGCGCGTCATAAAAGGGTGTGGTAGCCAGCAAACCCAGGGGAATGAAAAGTAAATAATATCAACCCTTCGTCAAGGTTAAAATGTGTACTTCGTAGAAACAATTAAAAAAGTGTCGTCGACATGGATTTTTATTTTTTTGAAAAGGAACGAAAATTGGACAATTTGATAATGAGAATTTCATTGGGTTTCAATAAAAAAAGGCGATGGTACGTTGTTTTGTTGCATCGCCATTGAATATTCAGCAGTGTTGAAGCTTTTAAACCAAACAGGCCTAAACGAAAGGCATTTACCCAACAATGAGATAAGTTCGCATTTGATGCTTACTTCAGGGCGAGGAGGCGCAATTTCTTCGTGACTTATCGCATACTGCCCTGAACCCTTAGTCACCCGTCGAGAGGGCATTCGAAATCCTGAATTCCTTGCTCACCTCAGTACCAGAGTGTGACCTGTTTGTGACTGGGATGGGTATATTGGTTGATTGAATGCAAGAGAATGTTCAAAGTCAGAATATGAGTGAATAATTTAATATATTAAAATTTAAGTCGTGTATTTTGTAACGCATTGGTTTATAATTACTGTAATGTTACAAATGTAATAAGAAATAATTAAATAAGCAATAGACGATTATTATTTATCACACATTTTCATTCCGTTTCAGTTACTTTCTTTATCGACTGTTTCTTTTTTACAAGCTTTTATTTAACTTCACATACCATATGTATGTTTAGGTCAAATGTTGCAAGCTAAATTTGAACCACTTCCTCTAAATTTACGACTTCAAAATTTTGCATGCCCGTTTAGTTCTGATGACAATACATTAAAATGATTAAAATAACCTGATGCTGCAGCCAGGATTGTCTCCTCACCAGGGCACTCGTCAACGGTTAGTAGCATGGACACAAAACTTTGCATATACGTTTAATTTTGATAGTATAAACATGATCTTCACCATGAACTGAAGCTGCAGCCAGGATTGTCTTCTCATGGGAACACTCCTTAACGATTAGTAGCAGAGATACGTAACTTCGCATGTAGGTTTAATTTTGATAGCTAAACATGATTTACACCATGAACTGATGCTGCAGCCAGGATTGTCTCCTCGTGAGGGCACTCCTCAACGTTAGTAGCATGCACATGAAACTTTGCAAAACAATACATGACTTTCTACCGTAATAATTAATATTATATATATTATTAATATTATACTACATATATATATATATATATATATATATATATAATATTAAAAGATTAGGACGCTTGGTATGAAAGACTTATAAGCAGAACAAGAATAAGTGAAGATAATCAGATATTTTCCAATAGCCGTTCAGAAATCTGACAATGTAAATCCGCGTAAAGACATTTGATTAAACTTATCTCGCAATTTCGACAACCACGAAGAAGTAGTAACAAAAGAACACAATAAGCTTTTTGAGAGAACTCTAAAATGCGTCTAATTTTAACATCTTTAAAATAAGTACTTAACGTGTCTTAACGTGTAATAAAATAAAGAAATATTGTTAATGTAGACTTAGGTGAGTAATTTTTTTGTGAGCTAAGTGAAGAACTGGATTGCACAAAATTAACCGGCAAGAGACCTTGTAACAATGATGCGTTACTTGAAATGGATAGATTGAGAGAACTAAAAAGGTGTAAATAAAATAATATAAAAAAACCGTTTTTTTATAAACAAGCTTTTATGCAAGCCATGTACTAAAACGAATAAAATAAATTTATATTGAATTATTTGTTCTCAAAAAGCTGGTCGCGCGAATTGTAAATGGTACCTACTTTTATGAATATTTCTCGACAAGCTTTTTGAGAACAAATAATTCAATATAAACTTGTTTTATTCGTTTTAGTACATGACTTGCATAAAAGCTTGTTTTTAAATAACGTTTTTTTTATATTATTTTTTTATATTAATGGTGGTCATTGCTATTTTAAATATGCTAAATGAATTATTTTTGGAATAATTTTTTTCGTCCTCTGGTGGGAATTTAGGGACAAGTTCTATTTATTGGAAAAGTACAAGTTCTAACGAGTCGCGAAATTGCCAATTTAAAGTTTAAGTAAAGATCCCAGTAGAGGCTCTAAACTAGTTAGTTTAATTGGAGCATTTCTTTATTTATTTCTATAGCCAAAAGAAAATTTACTATACAGTCACCTACGGAAACCCTCAAGGTTTTTAAGTAGGTGGCGAGTAGTTTTTGTTACTTATGTTAATGAAGTATGGTTTAAACTTCCATGAATTTTATTAATTTTGTCTACACTGGTGTATAGGTTCTGGAATTCCGTTGGCAGTTCGTTAAGTATTGAAAGTGGGATGAATTTCCCAGATCCCGTTCCATATACATTATTGTACTTAGGTTTTTCGCATCAATAATGAGTCAGTGATCAAAACAATGTTAGACTATTAATAATCAGCGACCAATGGTATTTACGTTTCAACGTATATTTATGCCAGGTACGGTATTGATTTTCGATCACCGCAGCTCTGCAATATTTATATCTTTGTTTTTAGTTTCACTAAATACGGAAACTAAAATGAATGACCTACTTCCAATATAGATAAGGGTTTCCACTTTTCACTGAGCTATTAAATTTAAGGCTTCTAATAATACTCGAGTTTCGTCTTCCACTGACTGCGCCGTTTTGAACAGACACAACAATCTATACTTTTGTTCTTATAAAGGGAAATTGTTGCATGATTGTAACTATCATTAGGTACGTACTGAATTGACCAGTCAAGCGATTCTTGACCATGTAGGGCTACTAATATAAAAGATAACAATTAAAGGTAGCTTGACCTATCAACCTATTTATCTAAGTGACTTTCCACAAATAACTTAAATTCGAGTAAATAATATTTTATTGTAGGATACGTATTCGGGGGATGCTAACGTTGTCATCCTGGACTGATTCGAGCATGTATCACAGATGTCCATGGGCGACACAATCCACTTACTACCAGGTGGAATGTATACTCGTTCGCCGACATCTTTCCATAATAAAAAATCAGAAAGTACTAATCATGTGTCACCAATGTGTTAATTGTAAGAGGATACGTGAAATTTTGTATTCCACGCTTCACGTAGGGCCAGAGTCTATTGTAGACTGCTATTAAATAGATTAATGTATTTTGACTGAAGCTTCTAAAGCCGTGTCTATTAATTAGCTTCATGTTTCAAGGTTTGAATTCGTGTTTTCAGTTTCATGTTTCGAACACAATTTGTTAATAAACGTGCCTAGAAGAAATGGCCAGTTTAATTCTAGGTTAAATATTTGGTATTATGAAAAACACACGAACTATAACGAGCTAATTATAACGATATTGGTGTCCATATAATTAGCTCGTTATCTGTTAGAAAAACTCAAAATCTAATGTAAAGTGAGATTAATTAAATTATAGAATGACGTAACAGCTCCTCTCATTGGAAAAAAATAAGTTTGGGAGAAAGTAAAGACACTACGACATCACGACCGCAGAGGAAAAACATCACGTTGTTGAAAATGGAATCTCCAGATTTAAAATGTCAAACTTTAAACCAACAACAGTTAAGGGGCCTCATTTAAATTTCGTCCTATGGGGCAGGTTAAACCGAAAATGGTTGAGGAAGTTTTCTCATTAGTTCGGCTCCATTTGATTTATTCATTCATTGAGTAGCTACCGGAATAAAAAGCTTGTATTACTCTGTAAACTGAGTGTAATGGCGAATATTGGGAAGATGCCTATATCCAACAGTGGAGAGAAACAGGCTAATTAGGGTTAGAGTATAAATGAGTTAGTATCTTAAAAGGATTTGTTGATAACAATACTTAAATACTGATGTTAGATATATATATATATTTATACTAATAACTATATAGGTATACATAATATGTAATTTAAAATTTACGGGTAAAAATAAAATATACAAATTTTTTTTTCGTATTTCAGGGTACTAATCTTTTCGGGAGAAGTACTTCGTATAATTATGATAGAAGTTCACTTCAGGTAAGTCTGTCTTAAATTGGAACAAGCGTAAGTAGATTATTTTTATTTCTAGAATACTTTTATTAAGATTACTAATAAGATGTTTAAATAATAATAATAAGATGTTTTTACATATACTTCATAAATATATTATAGAAAGGGTAATGCTATTAAACTCGACAGATTTCCATTCATATCTACTTGACGTTAAACAAACACTCGGTTCGAATGTGTTACGAATAAGAAACCCAACTAACCTATAGTAGAGTATTTAAGTTTGCCTGTAATCTCTCATCTAGAATTCCTTTACTTTAAGCGTTAACCTTGTCCATAATCCTTGTTTTATCTTATCAGGTACACCTACGAAACGTACCTACGAAACCTACGTCCGACCGTAAAGAACTCCCCGGGGACTTATAAGTCGGGAGTGGTTTTAAGCATGTTATATGTATGTAGACTGAGATAAAAGATAGTATTTTTCAGTATTTCTTGATATTTTCGAGGTATAAAAGCGATAAAAGGTATAGAAGCTAAGCGAGGAGGTATAGAAGCGTATACAATATATTTAAAAATATGAACAGGAGTCGATAAAGAGCCAGCATATTGGGTGATGAAGCGGGCACTCCTTTGTATAACAGCTAAAAGAGATATATTTTGGTAGTATATCATTCTAGAAAGAGATTTAACTGGCTTTCCATTGCGACCCTGAGTTGGGAGTCTGCCTTGTTTTGGTAAGAAGATGACTTTGACTTCACACTATTTTAATGGCACACGTTTGTTGGCTATGCATACTTTGTAAATGAGCTATAACCGTAGAACGAAACGATTACCACCCCATTGTATCAGTGTAGGAAAGATGCAGTCCGTCCTTTGTGATTTGTAAGGTTTTAACCTTACAAATCACAAATGGGCAATAGCCCATATTACTTTATCTTGTAACACAACTTCACAACTTCAGATCAGAGTCTATTGTTGAATAAGTGTTGTTTGGTTTTTTCAATAAGCTCTTGGAGAGCTTTCTTTGGCCAAACATCAAAAGAGAGATTTATGTTGAGTTGCAAGGCGAAATACAACAAATATTGTTATTATTTCTGTGGTACGTCGACCTTCCCTTTAAAAAGTCAAAACCCCAAGGGTTCAGTAATGGGAGCCTTATTGTATAGGTATGTATATAGTACACTATAGACTACTCTAATCTATTCTACTGGTAGTGAAAGAAACTCTTGTATTTCCTTGTGTTTCCTTGTTGCTACTAAGTGGTTCATACGTTATAAAATCGTATTGTTGTAATATCTTAACGTGTCAATTACGTTACTTTACGTCATTGATAAATGAGAAACGTCACATCGCACCATTGGATCGATATTAGGTAATAACGTTCCACTGATGAACAGGCACATACAATGCACCCATCAAAGGTTCTCGGAGATTAGTGTTAAAATTCTTTTTTAACAAAAATGTCAATTGTGCCGGTCGTGACAGTGAAGTAAGAGATAGCTCCAAATGCAGTGTTTGTAAGTGGTGCTATAACTTCCCGTGTGCTGGTATCGGTGACGGTGGTTACCGCAAACTCGGCGACCGAAAAGCCACTTGGAGATATGCTAGTTGCAAGGGAAACTCCAGTCCATTAGTTTCTGCAACGATAAATCAGAATACCGCTGACAAATCCCCCATTCCAGTAGACTGTCCAAGTCTGTCTAATCTGTGATGAATGAATGAAAGCAACTGTCGCTAAAATGTCTATACTTACATCATTAGCAGAATATATTAAGAATACAAAGAAGGACCTTCAAGATCTCAAATCTTCAGTTGACTTCGTGCACAACCCTTATCAATCATCACTGACAGAAAAAATCTCCGATCTAGAACTTAAAGTACAGTCCCTCGAAAGTTCTAAGTGTGAGGTATGCGCTGCGGTACGACCCGCCATACTATGCGCGAGCCTTTAACGTGATATAAGTAATAGAATGATAATTACCTGATCTAAACAAATTATCTATTACATAATGAACAATGACTCATTGCAGGTGGTACAGGCACGTCAGTCACACACGTTGTCATAATTATTTATTAGCACAATTTCCCTTTGCGGTTATTTTGAATATGCCAAAATTAGTTGTTGTTACTACCATTACTTATTAAGTTATTACTATTGGCGTGCTCTGGTTTCGCTTAAGTGCTATGTCAATCTGTCTACTATACCTACAAGCTTCCTAACGATTTTTCAAAAACAATCCAACCGCTTTTTTTAATTTACCTCTTACATTTGAATCTGGCAAATTAAATTTGAGAAGGAAAAGAAAAGGAAATAAAAAATTGTTGGTAAAATAATTTTTATATTTGAATTCAATGCTAGGCTAAGTTTATCACTGAATTCAAAATTATTTTTTCAACTATTTTTAATGATAAACCTTTTGCCACGTAAGAAATAATATTTGCCACGTTTTTCTAATCTCAACTTTCATTTGCCAGAATCTATTGCATTTCTTAGTCTAAAACAAACAAAAAAACTCACTATCTCTCCTTATAATATTACTATAGATAAAATATAACACATTCGAAAATAATATACCTAATTACATTTTCACAGCAGTAATAATTTACAATTTATCGAATCAAGTTTTCTCCAAAACGTAAACAGCTGGCACTCTGTTTATCATATTTTGAAGTAATTTTTCTTGTTTATTCAGAGATCGGTAAAAAATGTAAACGTAAGTACATATATGCTAATTTATTTACATTATAACTAGACAGGAAAATTAATATATCCGAAATTAGTTACGAGTAGTTGAAAAGATTGAATTGTTTGATATTTCTACCAATTGATTTGGTGTAGAAAAACTAATATTATTTATTTCTTTGATGAAATTTTTATCATAAGATAATATGTAATTTGATGAAAAATAAATAACAAAACAACTTAACTTACTTATGATGATTAATAACGTTATGATTAATATGATTAATTAGAATTACCACCTTTTCAAAACCTTCAGTCAAATTTCTTGAACGCCAACATTTAAGCGATATATTTATGAAGACAGGATTACAGGGAAACTTTTCCGAGGCCTGTTTGCTGTCCTTCACTGAGTTTGCCCATTGAGACATTTATTGACACTAAATAACATTAAGCTGTGTTAGCCAAACTCGATTAAAGGAGAGATGTTACTTTCATTTACTGGCCCAAAATTTGGGCCGCAGAAAATATACAGCAGCTACCTGGCAATATAAATATATATGGCAAACCGTAAATAAGAAAGAACGTTTATCATCTAAGGGGTAATAATTCTCGGCTCGCATTCGTGAGGTCGTGAGTTACAACCCCGGTTCGTGACTATGGTTTCTACTTAAGTACTTAGAGATTTTCCTATTCTTTGTAGAAAAATAATTCGTAAGTATTACCTAAGTTATACAAAATTTGTAGTTACACAAGCCCCATCGTTTGTATATTTTTTTTCGGATCGAAGGGATACAATTTCAGGATCAGGGAACGGAACAAATTGATACTGCAACTACCTGAAATTTATTGTTCCCTTAAAGATCAATGAACTATTAATTACTGTTTTGGGATTGGGTTGCAACACTTCGTATCTCTAGGAAATTAAAGGAGAACACTGAAATTAAAGTGTAATCTCAATTTATTGATACTGAATACTGATCTCTAAGGTAGATATCTTCGGTTATTCCTTAATATATCTCACTATAAGAGATATATACATAGTGGATGCTAATACATAGTATTTATTGATACAGTGTTCGTTAAATTTGAGTTAAAAATCAACGGATATTTGAATAGAACTTGAATTACAGTGATTTGTATCTACTCTTTGTGCACTGAATAAACATTAATAGTCACCAGCGGTGACTTTAGAACTACTTAGTTCTAAAGTCAACGCTGGTCACTTTATCATTGAATATTAAACCTTATGTTTAATTTATTAACCATATGTTTGTAAAAGTCTGATGAATGAATTTGGTCGGAGTGTATGTAAAAGTTGCCTGGATAAAAATGCTTTAGTAATAAGACCGCCTGTGGTAGTTTTCATGTAACTTAGGTAGGAACTTAATTTTTCATTTTACTCATACAATATATGTTCGTGCACAATAAATAGTTTATCTTTTTTTTTATGTATGAAGGCGACAGACGAGCATACAGTCCACATGATGGTAAGTGGATACTGTCATCTATAGACATTCGCGATATATGCCAACATTAGTCCAAAATGACAAATGTTGGCACGCCCCCGGATGCGCTGCCTACCTTTAGAGATATAGGAACGGATTTGAAGAATGGTTGGGAAAATGGGAAGGGGTAGGATGGGATGGGAATGGGCTCTGTCACATCTCACTCACTACCGGAACACGTACGTATATTGGGGAAATACGATAGAGTGGGAAATGCAGTACATTTCAAGGTAGTCTTCTGTGAGAGAGGGGTAACGTGGCCAGTCGAGCGCGCCCAGCGGCTGTTGGATTGCAGCGTGCACTATCCCCCCAAATCTATCTATCTATTACATCATTTATTTTAAAGAAAATTACTATTTTAAATTAATATAAATTTAAAGAAATTATTAATCTATCTATCTATTTTGAAAACCAGGAGTGATATGAAGTCAAACGAAACGATTTGAGAACATAAGTAATATTCATCAGACTATTGCCCCGATAGTAGCTAGAATATAAGCTCATCTGTAACCAGCCATTTCATTGTCCACTACTGAACATGGGACTCCCATGAGAGATGTATGGCCACAAAACGCCCCGCTGGCCAAGCGGGTTGCGAGTACCACTCTTATAGATAAAGCCTTATAGTTTCGGCCGACTTTAAAATAACAACACCCTATCTTCCCCAACACGGGAAGCTTTCTCACGGCTATTCCTGTCGTAAAGAGCGACTAAGGGATAACAGAACTGTTATCACAAGCGCTGAAGAGCAGAATGTAAAACGAGATAATAAAACCCCAAAGATTACAATACTTTCTAGGCCAAACTAAGTGAGCGTCTAAATAACTCATTTTTTGCGTAAATACAGCAAACTCGATAAGAAACGCATTGTAATGACCGAAGTTAACGAGTTCGCTAACAAGTCGATCCATCACTGACTAGGAAACCTCACTGACATTATTTTCCTTTCTAATATTACTACGAAGATAGCTACAGATAGTCGGAATATTCTTTATTGTATAAAATTGCACATTATATTAAGAGAATAATTCTAATTCTAATTTCTTATTTGAGGCTACGGACATGCGCTTGCAAATTAATTTTATACAATTTTATTTTATATACACTGACTTTACAAAATCCTTTAATAATGTTGAACATATAAAAAAAATTAGCAAAACTAACAAAGAAAAACTAAGAAAAAGAAGAAAAAACTTAAGAAATTAGCATTTAATGGAATCAAAGAATATACAACCAGGCAGTTTTGTCGCTTTATGCAATCCATTTTTAAACAATCTTAAGAAAGGGGGTTACGACTGAGATAATAACATAAGTAGTGCAAATACTAAACCATAGCATCAGCATGTATCACTCCACAGACGATTGTAGGCCTCTACCAAGGATCACCACCACATATGGTCTTCCAAAAGTGCAAATATTTATTAACAGATAAATCATACACTTAATATAATATGACACAGTGATATAATAACACAAAATACACGTACATCATATACACACATACATATACACATTTACATAAACGCAATCTAATCAAACGTAATGATATACAATATACTCGGGTATGCTCAGATACTTAAACTCTCAGATATTTAAGAGCAGACCAAGCCACTACTACGAACGATTTGTAAAGTATCAGCTCTTTAAATACAATTATGATGTACATTTTCATAATGACATGAGACATTTTATCAAAGCTCTTTGTACACCAGCAAACTTGTGTGTATGATAGTAAAGAAATTTCACTTTGTATTAACAAAGTGAATGAAAGGAAGACAGTCCTAATCAGTTGTGTAAAGGGCAATGGAACTATTATAGTTGATATTTGCCAAGTAAACTAACTACTAAATGAGACTATTTGTAGTAATGTGGCGTACTCGTAGGTCGGTCACCAGCGGAGGACAAGAACTATTGTTGGTTTATAACATCAAATAGAACACAAAAGTCATAGTACCTAATATAGTTATACATCACATGTGCCATTGAAATTATTGTGTGTGATGGTGGATCTTGGGACCGGCCTTTAACCGATGATGATTTTGTAAGATATTGTTGGAATATTTTGTGGAATATTTTAAAATATAAAAGAAGGAGAGATAGTATATGTATACTTGTAAAGGAACCTCTACCAAAATACAAAATGTAATAAGTAATTAATTATGAATTATTGATACAAATTATTAATTTTATTATTATAATTAATAATACATAAATAATTTAAACAAAGGAAATCTTCTCTCCACAATGATTTCAATTAATTACCTCTGTGACAGTCAACGAACTTTGTACAAATAATTTACGCTATCTAATAAATAAGCTACAAGGTAACGTGGGTTACGTGGGCGAACGCGGGCACAATTAACACACAAAGGAAGTAGAAATCCTTCGGGTTCGTTATGTCACGTTAAAATTAATATTCTTAGTCGTCGACAGCACCCTACTGAATACATAATATTATCAAGTAGGTTTTTGCTGCCATTATGTTCTTACAAATTAATCTTACACGTTTAAACACCTGGTGACATTTCTTATTCGGACATGACGCAACGTGACGTATTTCTGAGACAGGTATAAGGTATAATGGACATCCTATCTCCCAAGAAGAAATATATTTTATTATATCATGTACTAGCACTTGTCAGAGGTTTCGCCTGCGTTTTACATTTTTTTTTAAAAGTAATTTGCTCCCTTGGAAACATAATTAATTTTTTTGGATAAAAATTTCAGGCTTTCAGAATTTCAGACTACCTTTCTGCGAATTTAATTGAAAGTGGTTTAGTAGTTTAGTTATGAAGGCGTAACAAACAAGCAGACAGACAGACAGACAAACAGACAGGGAGACAGATAAATACACTTTCGGATTTATAATAGCGTAGAATATGATTTCTACGTTTTTTGACGTCGGCGTATCGCCACAACCAGGAAAAGCCATCCGCAGTTACACGCTCAACTACAGTTAATGAACTGTGTGTTGAATACGTTTGTGAAATGCAAAATTGTTGAAGAAGCATGACGTCAATGAAATTAGAGTCAGAGTATGTAGAAGTAATTCTACGTGGTGATTGATCACTAATACGTGCGCGCAAATATAATTACAGTATACGTAAATTCGCGTTTCAAATATCCTAATGGTTCTTCTTAAAGTCATTAATTTAGGGGTATATTTCCTAAATCTCCAAAAGGTATACGGCGTATCCGGGGGCGTGCCAATGTTTGTCATTCTGAACTGATGTTGGGATGTATCAGGGATGTCCACGTGCAACAGTATCCACTTACCACCAGGTGGACTGTCTGCTCGTCTGCCACGTTCTTCTTATAAAAAGAAAGTTGCAGTCTTAATTCTCTTACCCTCTTAAATGTACAAACAAAACCTAGAATAACGACCCGATAATGTTCCTGTTCCTTTGTACTATAGTTAAACGCAGATAGCATTTAACAAGTTCTTTGAATAGCTTCATTACACAAATGAATATGGCGATTACTTACTCAATAAGGTACTTACTGAAAGAGTTAGAGCGCAGTTGAGTTGGTATCGGCGGACAGAGTATCTCGCTGCCTAGACTGCTGACACTACCGGCATCTCTAAGCTCTCCGAGCGATGACGAACGGAACGCCGGTAGCGAGAAGTTCACTTCTTTTGTCCTGTATAGAGGACAGAATGTGTTAACTTATTACACATAGTGTTAACTTATGTGTTAATGTGTTATGACTTATTACATAATACGGGATAGTCAGTCAAGCAAAGAACTTCTTTTGAATACTTATTCAGAAATGGTTTACTATGTTTTCAAATGTATTATGTTCCCATCAACTTCAATCCTACAAAGTTGACTAGAAAATAACTAAACAGAAATTAGTCAAATTAAGCAAAGCAGTAATGAGTACTTTGCCTTTAAGATATTTTATTTTATCACTTAATTTCTCAACAGAAAGCTATGACGTATTTCAATTGTGAAGGCCAAGAACAACTTTGAGTCAAGTTTTGGTCAAAGTGGAGTAAGTTTTAGAACGATTTAGAACAATATCACCAAATTTTCTGACCATGAAACTTGAATTTTCTCACCTTGAAGTAGGCACTTTTATACTCATATAAAGAATATAATGAATGTCTATATTTCCGCCAGTGTCAAAATTGCGAACAAACTTTTTAGATTATAAATTTTCTTTTGGTGATTATAATATATTCGAAAGCTAAATAAAGACTTTATTATTCAGTTTAACTTTCTACCAAGAATTGTACAATGCATTATTGACTAAGTTCAAGTAAGCAATTAGTGAACATTTTTTAAGAAATTTATTCCGAGACTGAAGTGCCCGGTGCTTAAGACCCTCGACAAACTCCCTCAAAGGAAATGAAAACAAAACACTATCGATTTACAGTGAAGTGAAGTAATTTCACCTTGCTTGTTTTAAGCAAACGAAGTAAGTAGTGAATGAAAATAACCATAATCGAAACTAAACTCAAGAAAGTAGTTGTACAAAGTGAAATGTAAAATGTATCTTATTGTTGGATTAAGACGTTAGATATCTTACTCTCGTAAGAATCTATTTGAGGTCCCTTTTAGCGAAAATACCTCCTTTTGTGCGTTTTATGTGTTACAATGTCTGTTACTGTCTTATTTTGTTTTGGCGTGCAATAAAGAGTTTTATCTATCTAGAGGTCTTTGTTTGTCTGTTCTATTTTAATATTAGGCTTTTGTCTCCGGTTTAGCTCGCGTGGTACACATGTACACTGAAGTTTTGTATACAAAAATCTTCTGGAAGAAATAACCTTCAAGATAGTAAAAATCCCATCATAGACCGTTCAGTGCAATCCAAGTTATAATCAAACATATATACAGACAGATACACAGACGTTATAGTATAAATAAAGAGATGTTCAAGTTTTTTTTATATAAAAAGACGATGAAAGATGAGCAGTCAGTCCACCTACCTAATAAATTTATTTTTATATAAATCCATAGTTACCTAAGTGGATACCGATGCTCATGGAAATTCGCGATACATGCCAATGTCAGTCAAGAATGACAATTTCATAAAGAAAAGTTGAAACTTTGTTCTATTTTACTGACTAAATTAAAATAAGATTTTAAATCCAAATAATAAAATAATTTTGTAAGTGATCGTAACAACCTAATTTAATTGCACAAAAACTTGAAATTAACATAACTTAGTATTGTAAGTACTACATAATATTATATTATGTGCACGATAATTCTCGAAACTAAGTTTTTGTGCAACGTGGCATAATTTACATAAAACAAGACAGTAATATGTGACGTTATTTAGTAAAGAGACCTTATTGTCGATATAGACATATGTGCTTCGATTAAGATTTTCTAAATTACAATTTCGTTGTTTCAAGATCCTGTTTAAATAGAAACATGCTCTAACATGCTCAATATCAGATATAGCAATAAAATATTGTATTTTTTTCACTTCAACCAACAATAATATCTCGGATAATGTCACATAAATACGTAGACATGACTTTAGTCCAAGTTAAAGTTTCACAGAAATTAATTTTCGAGGTTTATTGTTGGCAAGCCTCGGAAACAAGCAGGTGTTAAACTCTGCGAATGTCTATTTTAACAGTTACTTTAGAATCTATTTTGTTCATCCAACTAAACGTAATTTGCCCTAAAATATTATTTCATTGTCTACAAAAGATTGAGGCTTTAATTAGAATCTATATCTTAAGTTTAGATAAAAAATTTAAAGAACTTATTTTACAGAAAACTGTGATTTTAACTTACTAATAAACAAGGGATAACATATCCGCTGCCACAAGCCCTGAGGAAGTACACCTCTAAAAACCTAAAAAGTACCTCTAAAAAGTGAACTTGCCAACTCGCTTGGCCAGTGTGGCGTTTTGGGGCTATGCATCTCTCATGCACAGGACAAAGTGCATGAGGAGATCCACGTCCAATAGGATAAGGGCTGCTTACAGATTTTAATTTAAAGTAATAAAGAGTGTCGTTTGCAAATATTCTATCATTATATTTTTGTTTTATATTTTTTCTTATCCTCACATTTATTTAATTCCGAATATTCTTTAACATGTACTATATGTATATTACAATAGCATCTCCAACATAAAATTCTCTAATCTACAATATTTATTTTTCCATCCAGAAAGATGAGATGCTATCGTTAATATTTTTTCATAGGACAAAAGAGACGCCAAGGAATACCTAAAAAAATGGTGAAAAATTTCGATGTTTTTTGTGGTACTTATAGTTGGAAATACAAAAACATGAAATGGGACAAAGGTAGGTCTTTCCCCAACGGTGATTAGGCTGTCAAAAAAACAGGACTGTTTTTCATCTTCTTAAAAATTGTTACAAAATGTTGTTGAAAACATTTATTTGAGATAATATAACATTATAACAACAATTATACTGTGAATCAACACAGCAACAGGTAAAAGGAAAATGCTGTTCTCGCCACAGAGAACAACATGGAACAAAACGATATTATAACGAGTCGCGCTTGTATACACTCGCATCCTTCAATCTTCATTAATCACAATCACTGACATGTTACCGTTAACACCAATTATAAATATTGCTATATATGAAACTTACAAGGTCGGCTGAATGGCCTTGTTATATAACGTTGATTAAAACTGCCCTATATTAGTAACTTTCATTAGCACGGACATGGTACTTATTTATTTAGTCCAGTAATCGACTGCTGCATCAACTTTCATGGCTTTTACTCGTACATACTGAAGCATGACGCATTTGAAGCCGGCCATTTTTTACTTATTATTTTAGGGAATACATTTTGAAGATTTCTTATATTAAAAAAATATATGTTGTTTCTGATATTATCTTGAAATTTTGGGACTGCGTGCGACTGGAGTTGGGATGATATAAGATAGGATAATATTGCTTTTTATTCTCCATGCTTGACCGTCCCTTTTCCAAAGTCTGATTTATAAATTATTAATTGACTTTATTTAATAATGAAGAATACTTCAAATAATAATATAATAGTAAACATCATTCAACTAAATCTAAATGGAAGAACTTATTTAACGCGGCGTTTTTCCTCAATATATGCGTAAAATCGAGGCAATATCTGTCATATACAAAATAAATATGTACCTATCTATTAAGTAAATAGATAAAAATAAAAAGCGGCGGCGGTCTCGCTGTAATCATCCCTCCGGAGGATTATGACAGAACCACGTGCCACCTACAATGTTGAAATTAGTGTTGTGGCCGTGACGCTAATGGTTCATTTACACAAGGAACGTTTCTCCAACCCGAGTTTCATCATCATCACGATAGTTATATTATTATATGTGAACAGTTGTACGCGAGAAGTGTATGTGTTTCGTCGCATACGAAAATCGTAATGCAATATTCACGCCCGAAGCGTTCGAGAAACTCTCTTTTTGTAAACGAGCCTTAAGTCAGCATATTCCCCTTACTTATGTAACATACGTGAAAACTAGCAACTAGTACAAAATCTCCACTAGACGCTTCATCGGGTAAAACAAACTTCTTAAGAGTCAGAGCGAAGCTACAGTAACTATAGTGGATACGAGTGGTGTCACGTTTCCACTAAAGTTAACGTGGGCAACATTGGCTCAAAACCAGTAGTAGACCAGCTCATAGTAGTGTTATGTAAGATCAAATTTGAGAGGAGTTACAATCAAGGTATGACGTTTAACAGTAGACTGAACTAGAGCTGTTTAGGTTACATTATATTAGTTAATTTTGAATTACAAGAAGTTACATACCATTTACAATACTATGTATGGTGCCTTATGAGGAGACCAACTAAATCCTCGTCCTCATATGACAAGGACGTACCGCAAATAGTCTCGTTATCATGATTAACACCAATGATTAGAGTGAGTTCACAAAAATAGCTGTAGATGAGTTTAATTGAAAGTACTTACAAGTAGCAAGGCGCAGTTATGTCATGAGGGGGATACACGAGTATTGGTGGGGAGGGCGCGGGGGAGGAAGTGTTCTTGCGTCTGCGTGCCATGAAAACTCCCGCCATCACTATTAGTAGCACTAGGGCTGCGCTCGCGCCGCCCAACGCTACAAGCACTGCTTCTGTTGAACAAAAACAAGGAAATTTAGTTATGGCAGAGAGGCAGATGACTCACTCGGTGAGAGGGTAGATACCCAATGTCACTTGTAGCAGTTTGAAATATCCGTAGGGTTACAACTCATTTGGCCACCCGGCTACGGCAGCCAGGCTGCGGTGCCAACCGATATGTTGAGCAATTCATTGTAGCAGTCAATTTTACTAGTAATTTAAGATTATGTTTGCAATTCCCCTCCACTTTGTTGTGTTGAAATTACTATCACAGTATTCTTTACATGATAAAATGTTCTTTTTCGATATTCAATTTCTTCGTATATAAAAAAAAAATGTGTCTCGCTCTGACTGCACACAGTCAGTAGCTGCGTGTGCAATTAATTACGCACGTTCTTGTGACTGCCTCAGCCAGATATTTTTTACTGCCTAGTGCACGCCACACAATGAGTTCTCAAATTTCAGTTTGGCGAGCCACAGCTGTTTTCTTTTCGGAATGACTAAATTCTTGTGGCCCTAATGACTTTTGAATAGTCACCGGACATGTGTGGTTTAGGGCGAGCGCAGAAGGCGCTCAGCCAGGAGCAAAATGTGTGTGCAGCAATGACCCTATGGGCTCCCCCGCCGGTAGACCGGCACAAGGAACGGACCTCGGCTTAGGGCGTTGCTTTGGGAGGGTAGCGCGGGATCGCGTGTCGGTGAGAAGCGCCCGGGCACAAGCCTATATCTGGTAAAAATTTTTGACTGAAGGCCGGTGTGTGTTTACGGTGTAGCGAGGGGGACGACGTCGTCTCCGCCGGCGGTACGCTGTATATGTGTAGTAGTCTGTGAGTGTAGTGTAAGAACCGCATTGTCAGCAGTAATTGGGTCGTCGGGGTCGTCTAGTACGTACCAAGGACGACAACGACGACGGTAACGAGGAGGATCATCCCTATCGGGGACATAGGTTAAGCTGGCAACTACTAGGGGGTGCCACAGCCGGGATATATAGTGGGTTGTAGGCCTTATGGACATCATACTACGCGGCCATGACGTCGACCAGTAGCCGCATCGACTAACTGAAGTAAATACGATATGGTCACGCACTTTCTAAAACAAGTACAGTTTAAGTGACTGTCACTACGATGACACAGGTTTAATGTCATTTCAATGACTGTCTAAGGACCATAAAGTAAAGCTTAAAGTGAGTCTTGGTAATGACCTTCAAATTTAGAAAGATATCTATGTTTAAATTGATTTCACAAGCTCCCACCCTTTTACGAGACTGGATTTCAACATTTAGTGTCTATTACAGATTACCTAAAAAAAATATGATAGGCTAGAAAATTCTATATAGGCGACATGATGTTCCTTGGTATAAAATTTGTTACAATGACTTGCCACAAGTTAGTATGAAATGACTAATAAAGTTAGCTTTATCATAGCACGTTGTTATGTTACGTTGTTATTTTATTAATGTACTATTCATATAGTACATTAATAAAATAATAACAACAATATAACAACGTAAATAATAGCAACAAAAATAAAAACATAATAATAGCCACATGATACTCATGAATTTATTAGACCGTAAACCTTCAAGTTATACTTTTCCATGTTCTACCGACACAAAATGCACAAAATCATATAAATAAATTATACATAATAAGATTACTTAAAACAAAACTTTTTTTGAAAGAAAAAAACAATCAAAACAAAAGTGATACAAGAATAAATTTTAAATGACCTATAGCATTTATATCTGTCAACAAAAGTAATTATCTTAAATGTGTTCTTTTTAAAGAATTTTGTTCCTTAAAAGACATTACTTTAAAAATTAACATATTTAAAAATAATACACGATTAGTGAAATTAAACAATTATTCCATCTGAAGCAGGCCATCAACATTAAATAATACAATGAGGCCGCTAAATGAATAATAAAACTAAGTGATTTTTATACTCTTTAGTAAATAAGTAAGACACAATAACTATTGTGTCGATAAGTGTTCTACACATAGATCAACCAAAAGTTGATCGGAGTTTGTACATAACCCTATTATTGACATTTCATACCCTAAACTAACTTTGAACCCTCTTCACTGGATTATCCGTAGTAAACTTACTATCTTTCATTTTGAAGGCTAAGTGTTGAGCAAAGACTATATAAGTATTGGAAAATATTTGAACTGTCTGATATATAAAACTTACAAGCGCGTTTTCAATTGTTTAAAATACGAATTTACTACAGAAATCTTCATTGTGAAAGGAGTCCATACCTTTTGAGAGGGCTCAAAACCTGCAATAGTAAGTGAACCAAAGTAAGTCCTCTAAAACTGCTGAAACTACATTATATTCAGACTAGTATAACATAAGACTATCTTTCACAAATAGACAGATTCCATATTTGTAAAATGAAATACCTTTTTGTTAAATATTTGTTATATGATTTTATCTCTACCCTGAATGAAATTTTGTAATTTCTTTGTATTTGTATACTTATACAATTATAATTTTCAATTTTAATTTTAATTTCAAAAGCTAATTTTAAATTTCTATTATAATTATAATTTCAATTTTAAATATTTTTGTCTGTATTTATATGATGTATGCTCTGTTGGTGAGCTTTAATAAATAAATAGATAAAATAAAAATGTAGCGCTTAGTAAAATAAAAGTAGACACGGTTATATAACTCTTCTTTACTAAATACATACATAGGTATAAGTCTAGAATACCAATGGTAATTATTAATCCTTGGCATAACTGAATGCTTTCGTAAATTAGATTGAAGAAACAAAAAGATTTTACGTTATTAGGATAGAATAAAGAAAAAACCGTACGCTATCCAAGTCCCCACTGGGACGCTCCCCGTACACTCCAAACTACGATAAATCTGGAAAACCTGGAAGGATGGCATTTCTAGTTTTACTCTTTATTCCCCATCCTTCCTATTCTTTTCCAAATTCTAACTACCTACGAATACCTACTTTATATAAAAAAAAATGTTCAAGTTGAGGTGGCAAAACTGTAAACGAAGATAATTAACATCATCCGTAAAGAGCCCAATCAAAATAGCAGAAAAGTACTAAAAATAAATGTAACATGAAAACACAATAGAATAGACAACGTTCGCATTTTAATAGAAGGTCGTGGAAGGTTAGATGGAAAGTCTTTGAGACAATGGAATAAAAACATGCTGCGACGAAATAGACCCAAAAGTGTAATTATATAACTAATTTCGGTCAGTGACTTATCGGAATAAGAAGTCAAAATAAGTAACCGAGGGACTCAGCCCCTACTGCACGAATACTTACATTCCGAAATATAGCGAGGTTATTGACTACTCGCTAAAATGAGGTGAGGCT
This sequence comes from Sesia apiformis, assembly GCA_914767545.1. NCBI lineage: Eukaryota > Metazoa > Arthropoda > Insecta > Lepidoptera > Sesiidae > Sesia > Sesia apiformis. The sequence continues at coordinate 10,108,825 of OU611963.1, read as the reverse complement.
AATGCTACGAGTATAGCTAGTATAATATAGTATGCATAAGGCATAGAGAGTAAATACGAATTTAAGGCCCTAAGCACACTCGATACCTTTGGCGACGATTAAATCGACAATTTGCGACTTAGTAGCTTATGAGTAGACTCGCACACTTAAAAGTGGAACCGCAAGATTTGTGGTTGCGAAACGCTGCTAACAAATGTGTTTACCTGTTTGCCTAGCGCACGCAGGTCGATCGCGATCATGATGCCGCCATCGAGGGCTGAATTTCGCCAAAACGCCATCATCGATGCAGCCGAGAAAGCGCGCTATTATGATACTGCGATCGAGTGCCAAGAATCACCAAAACGCGATGCATCGATTCAGTCAAAAAATCGTCTGTCGCCGATGTTAAAAGTATTGCTTATGGTCTTGTTATTATTTTCACACTATTTAACGTGATTTTTACAGTACACTATAGGTATACCAGTATTGTGATAATATTGTTCAAGTGATAAAAGAATGGCTTTTTTACCGACCGATTGGCCCAGTTGGTAGTGTGTGGTAGTGCCCAGTCCTTGCTGTGCAAAAGGTCCCGGGTTCGATCCCCGGTTGGACATCAATTTATATAAAAAAAAAATGTGTGTTCGTGTCTGAGTGTGTGTTTGCCTTTGTCTTCGTATGTGTCTCTAGACCCACGACACAGGGAATCCTAGTGTGGGCGATTGAGTGTGACGTTATTTATTTATAATTAATAAAGCCACTGGTGGTTCTTAAAACACCTATATAAATGTTACAGACCATTATAACTAAAATGTCTATAAAACTATACCAATGAAATGTTTATGACTAGTGGTAAAAGAGCAAATGATTTCGTTATACTTTTGCAATATAGTGAAATATCGTATAAAGTTCAGTACTTACATTTATAAGGAACACTCCGAGTATGTTATGATGGCGGAACGTCACAGCTTTACAAAATGTAGGATGGCGCCATAAAAATGTTTATGGTTTAATGCTTCATTAAAACGGACCCTTTAGTAATACGACTATGAGACATTTGCGAGAGAATACTCGTAGGTAGTTGTTTTTTAGTCTTCTAACACCTATAGATTTGTAAGACACTTTATACCGCGAACTCGAAAGTTATAGAATTGAAGGACCAGCCGAGGTTTTTCCATTACGCTACGATATGGGGCTCTTCAATAGAACAGTGAACAGGATTCGCGCACCAGCAAGCTCTTGGTGTTGCAGGTGTCCATGGGCGGCGGTGACCACTTATCATCATGTGGCTCGTCTGCCATCTATTAAAAACAATAAAAGTTATAGACATACTATTTTATTGTAGAAAATCAAACCTTAAGCCGTTAACTTAAGCCCAATTCTGTAGAGTAAGGTAAGGCCAGTATATATAAATATTTTTTGCAAAAATATACATTATTTACTCCTCCTTATCACCTTTCTACGAGTCACTATCAATGGATTTTTTGCATGTAAAACATGCATTTTGCATTTTTGCATGCATGTACACGAAAATAAAAAAAATGTTTATTTGGTTTATAATCGAGAAATTACAATATTTTTATACTACTACAAGCAAGGATACTCGTTCGTGAGTTGCAAGAACTATCTATACCTATATACATATTACAATAATATGTCGAATACCATATAACGTCTATCTATCTGTTTTAGGTTTCTATATAATACCACTGCGAGAAGGTTCATTACGATCACATCTTGTAATTTAACCCAAATTAATTCCTCACCTCTTAAATTGACAGCATTAGCTATTGTGAATTCAGTCACTGAGCTGCCGGTCGGCACTTGGTCGAACTCCTGTTTGGGTGGCGAAGCCTCAACCTGCGACAGTGTCTCCACGTGTCTCGACGTTATAGGCTCATCGTACTGTTGTCTTGGTTCGTATTCATACTCCTCATTTGGTGGACCGTAATCTGGATCGTATTCTAGTGACAAAGCAACACAGTCATTAACTTGGTTTTAAATCAACAGACGATAAGTAGACGGTTTCTTGGATGTGAGTTTTTATGGTTGATTGGTTTGAGATGATTGAAGTTGGTGCTTATAAAACGAAGAGGAGATGAATAAAAACGAAAAGCTATGATGCATCCTACAGCCGACTGGGCCTCTTCGACTTACCGAGTTAGTCCACTCTTACTATTGTAGTTGTTAGAAGGCTTCCGTGAAACGTATCGATGTATTTCGAGAAACATTCATCCCATTAAAATGGGAGTATAATATGTTAAGGGAAGTCTCTCTTTCAGTTATATTCCCTACTTCGTGTGTTGTAAAATATTTCTATAATGAGATCATCTAAAAGTTCTAAAAGCCCAAAGGTAAGCGGCGCTTACAGGGACGTGTCAACATTTGTTATAATAAATGTTGACATGCATCGCAAATATCCACCAGCAACAGCATTCAGTTACAGGCTGACTAATGGATTGCTCATTTGCTGCCACTTTTCTATAAACATAACTCAGAAAATTTATTAGTACTCTAAGTATCATTCTCTAAATAAGTTTGAAGAATTTTAAATGCTGAAAAATTAGTATATCTTTGCCTATAACCTTGTACTATTTCTCTATTGGTTATTCTGTGCTATAACATTAATCAACCACGTACGTTACACATAAAGTGAAAAACTGGTGACGCTTATGTCTAGTTTCTTACCTTGTATATTATACTGATCCTGTTCCCTCAATATAACTGAGGGGTCTATAGCAGGGGCATACCAGGGCCTCCTCGAATACACCTTCTTAGTGTTCACCGTTCGCTCGCCTTCATCAACGTTCCGATAACTTGGCGGTGACAGGTTTAACATCTCTAAACATCTGTTGATACCTGAAAAGAAGAGTGTTGTTTAGAAAAAATACACAATATTGGATAGTAGCAGTTGATGATGATCATGTCAGCATAATTGTAATATCCCCTAGTAAAACACTAGGATGTTTCAAACTGTAATCCACCTCGCTGGCTGGATTGATGGATACATATGCTTTTAAATTCTCGTTCACAATGTTCTTCATCGCCGAGCAAGAGATAATTTTTAAAAACCCACAATTAACTAGAAAATAAGTGGTACGTGCGTGGATTTGAACTCACGACGTCACGAATGGGAGTTGAACATATATATTCCAAGGCTATCACCGCCCATTGTAAAGTTATTAAGTATAAAACTACTACCCTACTCCCCAAAGAATTTCATTGGCTGGGTAGGATAATGGGATATAGAATAGTCTGTTATTGAATTAGGCATATTCTCCATTCACTACGCTATAATGTTAATATTCCTCCTACCCATATTCCTCATCCTTCTGATCTTCCAGAAAAAATGATTCCAGGTATTTTTTATTCTAATTGAGACAATACGTACGGTCAGGAAAGATCAAGATATAAAAACGGACACCTTAATCCGTTAGTAAGGGCTAGAATTGAACGGTTTTGAGTATATTAGCATTTTGCTGACTGTACGAAATTGAGAGAAATCGAACACAAAACCGGGCTATTAAAAAAAGAGGGGGCTCCCAAATATTAATTCAATCCGAAAATTCTTAATTACCAAACATATAACGAAACAAACAAATGTTTAGATCTCACCGTATTAACGATCCTTTGAACGCTGTTCATTGTGATTCGAATCAAATAACTCCCGTAACATTTGACATCCAAAACAAAGGCCAAATCAATGCTCGAACACGCTCAAATTGAATTATCCCCAACACAATGACAAGTCGTTCAAACTTTTCCTAAACGAAAGATATAAAGACTTAATCCAACAATTCCAAGCGCTTCCAATAAATTGAAGGGAACTCCATTACCTAATACCTTACTAATACCTTATTTGCAGCGAATCCTTTGTACCCTTTGTAGTTTGTGAACTTGTGAAAACCAAACGACGAACATGCGTAGTAGTAGCAGAATGAGAATCGAGAAGGACATTAAATATTAATGAAGTCGTGCCACCTAAATACGTTTTATATCGGCGAAGTCTTAATGTAGCTTTATATCGAAAAACAGAGAAAGTAGAGTAGATTTATTTAGAAAGAAAAAACAAGGTTTCAACACAATGAACGTCCGATATTTTAACTCTTAGAATTTTTACAAAACAATGTTCTCACCCAATACCTCACTTATCCCCACAATCTTATTAGGAAATAATTCATAATCAATCCATTTAGATATTACAAAACGTATATAATCTGAATAAATAGAGGAAGACGAGGGCGTGGGAGATGCTGTAGACAGAAGTTCGTGCAACGTACCAACGTGTTTTAGATGTAGGTGAGAGATAGCTTTTCACATTACATAGTATCCTATTAAAATGAAAAAGATTCTCATCAAATTATACCTTTGGGATCTTTTTTCCAAATCTTGAATGCCAAAACTCCATAAGTAGGCAACGCATTGGGAGACAGTTCGGTGTGCTGAACAGATCGTAGCGATACTTCACCCCTGGGCAAGTCCTAACTCTCTATAAAGCTCAGACCCCATATGGAGTACTGCTCACATCTCTGGGCCGGCGCAACGAAATATCAATTGGACCCATTTGACTCCATCTAACGACGTGATGTTAGAATTGTCAAGGGCGGTTTAGAACCTCTCAACGTTCGGAGAGACGTTGCGTCTTTCTGTGTGTTCTACTGTCTGTACAATGGAGAATGCTCTGAAGAATTGTTTAATATAATTCCCACCTCGGGTTTCTACAACTGCACCTTCCGTCACAGAAGTGAGGTCCATCCGCATTTCCTCGATACGAAGGTGTCGCGTACTGTTCGGTCCAAAAAACATTTTATTCCGCGAACCCGTAGGCTGTGGAACGAACTGCCTCAAGAGGCCTTTCCATTAAGTTACGATATGGGGTTCTTCAAGAAAGCTGTGAATAGGATATTTGCAAGGTGGGAGGCGCACCCGCATATCCCCTGGTGTTGCAGGTATCCATGGGCGGCGGTAACACTTACGGTAACGTGGGACCGCTTGCTCATCCGCCTACTTCCCTAAAGAAGTAGGCGGAAACTTCGCCTAAAGAAAATGCCCATGTTAATCATCCTTAACTAATGTCGACATGTATAGACGATGTCTATTGGCAAGAGAGTATCCTACTTAGACAATTGCTGTCTATTACTGTCTTACTCTTTTTTTACGAAGAAGGCGACAGATGAGCTCACCGTCTATATAATGGTAAGTGGATACTGCCGCCCATGAACATCCTCGATACATAGCAACCTCAGTTCAGAATGACAAACGTTGGCACGCTCCGGGATGCGCTGCCTACCTTTGGAGATTTAGAAATGAATTTGGAAAAGCGATTGGGAAAATGGAGAAGGATAGGATGGAATGGAATGGGCTCTGTCATATCTCAGAGATTGCAGGGTGCACCCTCCCTTTCTATACTCTTTGTATAGAAAGTGGGTACTAATCTATGGATACTCTGTCTGCCAGTCTGCCACCTTCTTTCTATACAAAAAATATTGTCATAACCACTGAAGTGTAAAATATACGTTTTCTCTATTATTTACCCTGTTCTTTTGTAAGGCAATGGATACTTTTTATCCCTTCTGCTCGACGGAACGGTAAATACGCCTTTCTCTATCATCTTTGATGCGTGTAACGATATCATTATTATTTCTTTTTCTAAGAATAACAATTTACTGTGAAAATGTATCAACACATCATCGTCGTCGAAATGTTCCCTGGTTGATGCACGACAGTTTCAACTATAATTCTCCGTTGTAATCCAGTATTTGATTTGTGTGTTTAAACCTACCCAGAGTACCAGAGGAAATCTTAGTGTGAGTTCACTACAGTAGCTTACTATATCCGATCATGTTAAAAAAAGTTATGTCATCACTATCAGTTACGTGATTTCACCTTTTGATCAATTACGAGAGGGAACGTTCCTCGATTGACCAATTAACGCTGTGTTATGCTACATTGGACCGATGATGTCACTTCTATCTTAATGTGAATAGAATATAAGCTACAGCAGAATGACAAAAAATTGTTAATCACGGCAGAGTATGAATCAGCGTTAACAAACTCTATTATTCTGTTATTTATATTTCAATGTCTAACCTTAGTTGGACCTTGGTTGAATTGTAAGATTAATAATAACTCTAGTTGATCCTACCCTGCTATTGTTTGTACTGTCAGACTGTACATGAAAAGTACCTGCACGAAACAAGGTGGCACAATGTTGCATATTAATAATTAAATTCCTATTCACTCCACGTCGTCTCATCAGAGCGGTTAATGGAAAGTGTTCTCTCGACGAAGAATAATTACGAACGATAAAGGAATGAGATAGAGAAGGAAATTTGACCCGGAGATGGGTCCTTCATAAAGAATTCGAATTTTAGAGTAAATTAGAGTTATTCTAGTTTTAGTAGGTATAGTAAATTGTAAAATTATATGTTAACTTTAAATTAATAACATGTTTTTCATTTAAACATGTTTAATTAATAGTAGTTATATTAAGTAAAAAATAAGTAGGTAATGAAATAGAGCATCTTTCCAGTCCGCGACACTATATTACAATGAAATGCAAGCAGCCCTTTCAGTATCCACTGCTGGACATGGGCCTCCTTACGGACATTGTCACGACCATGAGGGATGTAATTCTTCCAAGCGGTACGCTGGCCAAACGGATTGGGGAGTCCACTTCTTTAGAGGTGGTGTAGTTCCTCGCCTCTTCCCGTGGATGTCCTAAAAGGCGACTAAGGGATAACAAAGCGGCTACCACAAGCCCCGAATGTTTAGAATGTTTTCTCCTAATTGGCTGATTTAAGTTAGTTAGTGTGCGTGAGCAAACATCCCTAATTGGTGCGTATCGATAGAACTCCCACACGTGCATTTTACTCACAATTGCACTGTAAGCGCTTCAAAGAAAAGTGAGGCTCATCTTCGTGAAATGCGTGGACTATACTTCGACAGGACTGGACATGATACGTTTTGTACTTTCAACGTCAACCTTCACCTAACTGGCTTCTATTGTGATATCCACAATAATTCCGCCACGTTTTTGGACTTTAAAATTGTTTATTATGAAAAATATTGACACTGGCAGAATGTGCTCATTGCATTATTGACATATATAAAAAAAATATGTTCTACAATTCTTTTAAAACTCAGCATTTTTTTATTAACAATATATTTAATCAAAATCAGAAGCACTACAAGATACTAGTACGAATATGTTCCCTTATTCACGAAATAAATGTACGATCCAATGTACATATTAATCATGAAAAAGGAAACAATAAAGCAATATATTAAACAGAAAACAAACTGTACTCACAAAAGGCAATTTTGTGAGTGGGTACACGAGCTGAAATAAAAATGCTAAATCAGCTTAATACTAGAATAACTGATACTCTCATAACGTAAAAAGTAAACACCATTTTCCGTTCAACAAACAAGGGCGGCCGTATACGAACGATATTGCTTAGTTTAATTACGATTTTATTTGCAAGTATTATTCAACTTATACGTATAAGATTAAATGTACAAGATAGAAGTAGGTTTAAAAGGTTAAATTTGCGACATTATATTATTACTTATAGTTCATAATATTTTCAAGATCATTAATTAAGATCGTAATTCAATCTATATAGTAAGGGCGCTTTCGGGCATAGAATTAAAGCGGTTATTGTGAAATTTAATTCGCATATTATAATATAATATTACATATTATTATACTAAATATTTATATACGTAATATGAAAATTCTAATACTGTTAATGTTAAATAGAAAACATAATCCTCTTATTTAGTTAATATTTCTGGGAGGCGTTCGAAATACAATATACTTGGGATATACGAGTACTTACGAAAAATAAGGTTTAATGATTTTAAAAATATTTTAATGAAAACTAATATCTTTATATTAGTTTTCATTAAAATATTTTTTAACATAAAATGCTAATTCAATAGAAACGTATTCATATATTATATTCATCACTGAATAGTATAAAGTATGCGCGTAATTACGAGTAAATAGTATTTCGCATCGTATAGTGTATCGCATCGCGGTAGACAGCGGATCCGGGCATGTGCTAATGGTTGTTATTCTGGACTGATGTACCACTTAGCACCAGGTGGACTGTAAACACGTCTGCCGCCTTCTTCCTATAAAAAACATCTTTTATACAGAATAGTTGGCAGACGAGCGGGAGTGCCACGTGGTGGTAAGTGGTCACCGCCGCTCATGGACACCTGCAACACCAAGAGACTTGCAGGTGAAACCGCACGACGATGACGAGCAGTGCGATGGTAAAAACCCGAAGTTGACATCAAATTCAATTCGTTTCGACATCAGCCCACTGCAGTGGCCTACATCCGGCAGATACAGGTCTATCCCAATACTGGTGAGATTCAAGTGCGACCAAATGCGGATTGGTGGATGCAAATGCTCGAGATTTATTTTTAATTCTCGAGTTTCCTTACGATGTTTTCCTACACGGAGCCGAGTTAGGATGATTTTAATAATCCTTACTTAAGCAGAAACTCAATGGTACGGGTCTAGGATTTGAACTCACGAAATCACGAATGACTGTCGAGTATAGATAGCCCTATCACTATTGAGTACTTTACATTATATCACAAATCACGATGGTTATTAGCTACATATGCATACATTCATACCTTTAAATAAACGAGGTCGAGGGTTAAAGTTTAATAAAAAGGTAATGCTGTGTCAAAATAACATCTCCTTTGTTGCATCCCTTGGATCGCATAATCACGCAAAAGGGCTCTAAAGGCTTTGTAAAAACGTGTGATTCAACCTCATTAGCATTTCCCTTCAGTAAAGGTAAGAGATATTTTAGGAAAGCCAAACCAAAAATACGTAGTATTTTTTACTTTTGTTTTTACATTATAGTATGAACAAAAGTAAAAAGCAAATAAGAGTATTTCTCGAAATCATATTTGGCGTTTACTGTTTTTAAGTTTACAATAATAATAAATCACTTGTAATAATAATGTCAGAAGAACCTCAGTTATCCAAATATTCGAATCATTATGTACACATATACACAATACACATGTATTTTTTTACCTTACCTTACCATACCACACCATACCATCAGCCTGTGTCTCACAACTGCTGGATATAAGCCTCTCCCAAAACTCGCCACATATATAATCTTCGGCTCATCTCATCCAACCGCCATAAGCGAACTTTTTCAAGCTATAAATAAGAGTTTGTTTTTGTATAAATTGGACGTTTTGTTTATTATATTTTTCTTCAAATCACCTTAAATCTGCTTTTATCGACTCTATTATTTGGGCACTTGACATAGTGGATAAAACTCACCACAAATACACTTCACTAAAGTCGAATCTGTTTTGTTTACAATATAGTTCTATCGGTTACGTTAATGGATTGTACGTATTGGCCTTTTGACACTAGGTCAATTATTATACATTAATTTTAATCTAATCTAGAGATGGTAGATCGTAGCACTGGTAGCCTAATCTGTCATCTGTGAAATAGTTAACGGTTATCTTTGAAATTGGCTATGAATCACATGCGTAATGTCTTGATGACTTCGACCATCCCGTATTGTTGATCCGCTATACCCACTCCCTAGCTCTGTTGTACAGTTCTGTTGAAGAAGTTGAGTTCAAACAAGGGCAGATTTTTTAAATATTACCAATTCAGCGGTGAACGGTAATTTTCTCAAGAAATTGCACTCAGGTATATTTTTTGAAATTTTCGCGTATTTCACATATACGTATCTATTAATCGGGTCAGGTATTCTTCCATTTTCCATAGGACGGCCGTGGTATATTACTGTCTAAAATCCCTTTGTGATTAGAGTGGGTGGCGTATAATCTGCAGTGGAATGCTACAGACTAACATCAAACCTACGTTCATTATAAAAATACAGCTGCCTAATTTTTTTAACATTGAGCACCATTAGTTCTTATCTTCACTGCTGAATATAGGTCCTCTTCCAAAGCTCGCCACCACATCCGCCACATCTTCCGCTTTTCTCATCCAGCCGTTACAGACAACATTCTTCAACTCGTCGGTCCACCCGACACTACTTTTTCCGGCACGTTCCGGCACTTTTTCGTTGAAGGACTTTTCTAACACAGCGGTTTGTGGGTTTGCATCAGATATGCTCAGTTGTAATTTAATTTACTTAATTATAAGGAATTTACTTACACAACCTGGTAGGTTAAATCTAGTGATATTTGTCTTCGCAGGATTCCTTTGGTACAAATAAACACAAGGATAATCTTGTTTTTATTGAAAGAAGCTAGTAGATATTCAACCTGATGGTAAGAGGGTGCTGTCGCCCGTGGACATCAGCAATACATGCCAACATCAGTCCAAAAATTACAAAGGTTGGCTTGCCCCCGGACGCGCTGTCTACCTTTGGTGATGCAGGAGTTGATTTTAGGAAAGTATTAAGACGACTTTTCCTCATCCCCCTTACACTTACACTTATTCCATTCCTTCTTGGGAGGATCGGGTGGGATGGGGAGTGCTGAGTATAATAAGGAGTTTTATTTATTTCAAAATATTCTCCATTCGTTGAGACGTGATTGACGGTTGGTCGTGTGGTGTCTGGCTTGAGAATACCACCACCCCACCCCTTCTCTTCTCTTGAGTGTCGTAAAAGGGTTGCCTTAAAGCATAATAAAGCCGCTACCGCAAGCCCCGAGGTACTACACCACCTCTAAAAGAGTGGACTCGTCAATCCGCTTGGCCAGAGGCTGGCGTTTCAAGGCCATACATTCCTCATGCACGAGACAATGTGCATGATCCGATTCATGTCCAGCATTAGACGAAAAAAAGATTGTTTATGGTTACGATGGGGCAGGACAAAGTTAATTAATCCAAGCCAAAAATTAGGCCCCTTTGCTCAGATATCGTCACTTTTTATTAGATATAGGTTTAATGGCAATGAAACAAACAATACTACATAACTCAAAGAATTGAAATAGATTTTATTTGATACACTGTGCTTTGATACATTTGTAGTGAACCATTTCATCAGAATTCTATCCGATTGAACTTTCAGATATTTTTGAAATCGAAACCCCGGGTGTATTTTGAATACTGTATTTTTGAATGACGAAATTTCTATTTTCACATGAATTGGGATACCAATCAGTCTTTCAAAAATGCGACATAAACGTCTGGTATCAGTAAAGTTTTGAACTTATGAAATATATAAAAGATACTTTTATTTATTTATGTAAAATTTTATTGCACAAATTACAATGGACGGGCTTAAGTACCTTAAGACTACCTTAAGCTGGAAGGAAATTATTAATCTAGTAGCATTGTCTTCCAGCCAACCCTTCAGAAGAGGAAAGATTTGTGTACCTATAATAACGACGCGCGGTGCAATCGAGGAAGGAGACAAGCAAAAGGAAAATAAAAAAGAAAAAAGAAACATGGTAGTACTCTTTTTAATAATACTTTAATATTGTATATTAATAATATATATGTATACTTATACACATACTTATACAATATTTATACACAAACATACATACATATATCTGGATCCTTAAGCATGCCTATCATATATTTTATATCCATGTATATTATTTTACCAATACCTCATGATTGCACGTAATGCATGTGAATACATTTTTGTATTCAAACGCAAAAATACCATAAAGTTTATCAAGCTTGCCTATATTTTTCTATCATTCACTGACTGGCTGACATAGTCCTTCCAAAACTCGGTAAGAGAAATTTACGTTGACTCTAAAAGCAACGAGCACTTTCTTGTATCGCCATATTACCCTTTTAGAGAATTCATGGTCGAGGACGCCGGGACATCTCTACACGTACCACTTTTATTACGGTGCTTTCGACATAAATTGCAGAGTAATAAATCATATTAATTTATTTATATAAACTGCACACGATGAGAGCAAAATGGCGAGTAAGATACCAAGCAATAGAAGGAGTAAATTGTATAAGCAATAATGTATATTGACAACTTGAGACGCCTATGGTTATGTAAGACAAGCTGGTCTTCTATTTTTCTATTGAATGATACTTTTAGAGTACAGAACTGTTAAGAGCTGTTTTTATGAAATACGAGGCGGATTTTTAAGAATAGGCTAAAATAATTACCCTATCGTCATATATGTTTCGTGGACTACCTTCAGATGTCGACATACTTCATTAAAATTTTCAAACCTTAAATTATTTTCTTAGTCTTAAGTATATTTCTTCTCGCTCTGTATAAGCTGTCATTTATTGAGTTGAACGAAGGTACACAACATACTTTTAGATTCTCATAATTTGTTAATAATAATATGATAATAATAAAGAAACAAATTTAAATTAATGATAATAACACGTAAACAGTTTTTTTGGGCGGGAACTCGAAGAGTTACGTTGAGTTTTTCTTTGATTATTGTAAAAAATGTGGTTAATTAAATCTAATAATGATAGTTTATTAAACTTCAAAGTGTTTTTTGTGCGTGATGTTTGTGATAATCAAATGAAAGCTTGGGATTGCATTTTCGTGTGCTTCCAAGGAGTCCTCTTCTGTGCTCAGTAAGCCTCCTATCGCTTTACTGAGCGACTCCTGACTTACTCCGACGGGACGGGACATTGACGCTATTGACAGGATACATTTTAGACTTCGAAATTGTTTATTACGAAGAAAACTTGACACTGGCAGAATGTGCTAATTGCACCATTGTCGTATATGAAGAAAAAAAAAAGCACGAAAACAAATGACAGGATTTTTCTTTTCTTATATGACAATAGTGCAATTAGTACGTTGTGCCAGTATCGACCATTTCTTCGTAATTAACAATGAAAATCAAAACAATTCAAAACATATCTCGTGAATGTCCAGTCTAGTCTAAGTAACTGAGCGAGTCCCTCGGTAAAGTGATAGTAGGTTTACTGAGGATAGAATAATAGGACTCCTTGGAAGCACACGATGCTTTTATTTGTTTGTCACAAACATCACTCAAAAAAAACCCTTGAAAGTTTAATAAACTATCACTATTAAACCACAAAAGCCACAATTCACAATTTTTATAATACATATTCAAATAAAAACTCGACTTCACTTCTCGAGGTGCCGTTAAAAAGACTATAGGAAAATTTAATATGACACGTTACTTTTTTTCTTTTCATACATGGCAATGAAGCAATTTGCATTCTGCCAGTGTCAAGTTTTCTTCTAAATTAAGTCAAAACAATTCAAAACAAATCCTACCAGAGTCCAGTCCTGTCAAAGTGAGTTATAGTAAACAGTAAAGTGATAGTAGGTTTACTGAGGACAGAGTTGGACTCCTTGGAAGACACAAAATATGCAGTCTTATGTTTTATTTGATTATCACAAACATTATGCACACACACTATGCACTTTGGAATTTAATAAAGTATCCTATCACTATTAAATCACAAAACCGGAAATACACAATTTTCATAATAAATAAAAAAATAAATCAACCTTACTTTTTTTCTTTTCATTGGCAATAGTGTAATTAGCACATTCTGCCAGTGTCAAGTTTTCTTCGTAATAAACAATTTCAAAGTTTAAAACGTATCTGTCAATATCCAGTCCCATTGAAGTAAATCAGTGATAGTAGATTTACTTAGAACAACCGTACTTCTCGAGTTCCCGCCAAATAGTCGACACATTATTTTCTAAAGAAATCCTTTTTTCAAGTGGCTAGCCAGTATGTTCCAAGTAGCCAAGTAAGTATACATATGAATACATATTCTAACATTAAATATATTTGGTCTTTTTGATGAGAGATTTTTTCAATTAATAAATATATTGATGACTGTATAGTACAATATAGTGAGACTTTTTTAATTGTGTTTTTTTTCCGAGGTGGACGTTCTGCGAAGTGATTTTTTTGTTAAGTTGGTAATCATTTTTATAAGTAAACCGTATACTCTGAAATGATAATTACTTTATCTACATGGATTTCTAACTAGAAAATTTTGCACTCAAATGGCGCGAAGACTTGCGCTAACGTGCGAACTGTTGTCCGGCCACAGCGAAGTCGTATGGATCTTATACCTAAGCATGAACAATAAAATTTAGGTTGACTTATTTTCAAAAATACCACTGCAATGCGCTCCGTCAGATCTGAAAGTGTTCTAAGAATTTAGTGACGGCTTTTATAATAACTATAGTAAGTAAAATTAAGTAGATAGAAGCATAGCCTTACATACAACTCGGAATGGAAAAAAAGAGATACCAATGAAGTAATGGACTAGTTATACGAAAATACTGAATACGAGTACGTTGTCGAACCTTGACTACATTCAGCAATAAAAGAGAAAAACATTTTGAAAACTCATTGGATGAAGAGAAACTCATTTACCGTTCCTAACTCATTTACTTTTTCAATGAATGAGTTACTTCTATGAGGAAAAATTACATTAGAAACATTAAGGGACTTAAGGCCCATTTACACAATGAGAGTTTCTCGAACGCGTGCAGGAGATAAAATTGGTCAAAAGTTAGTAGGAACAATCGTTATCATGTGATCAGTCATCATCGAGCTTTTATCACAATATGAACAGTTTCAGGAGAAATTCTTATAGAGTTTGGACGCATACGAGAATCGTATACAATATTCTCGCTGGAACCATTCAAGACTCCTACAATTACAATAATTGTTAGGAGTTAAAGTTGTATACAATACCCGGCGATTTACATAACCAGCACATTATGAATTCAATTGTGTTTATGCGCATTGATTATGGAGTCAGATAAATGGATTTTATATTGTAGAGTACACACATACAGACGCCTGGAAAGGGCAAGTAAATTTTATGTACAATACCAAAAAAAAAATCGCATGCTTGTCTGAAGGAGATTTTATTTTATTTATTTTTTCATTAGAAATCAAGATATCTAAGCACAATATAATATTGTGTGTACAGAAGTGTTAAATCTACTTGACATCTCAATACTGTGACGACAGCATGATTGACATTTTAGCAATAAATTTAATTGTAAATAAGCTAGTGGTTAAAAGTAAATAAAAAAAGAAAAGAAAGTAAAATGATTGAGAACAAAACAAAGGGAGACCTAATTATCACGCTCTGTAGTCAGAGCGCATTTGATTTTATTTTTGAAAGTCAGCAAACCGTCTCCGAATAAGTCCTGTTCCGAATGTTCAGAAGTTAATTAGTTATATTTTCTACATATTCTAGAAATGGGTTTGTTAAATGTTTGTTTACTGCAGTGTGGGGGCAAGAAAAACAATTCACGATACCTTGGCACGCGCTCTGGGTCATAAACATCTATATTATTGAGTAGTTCGGTTTTTAGTTCTTCATGTACAATTAGCTATGAAGATTAGCCATAATCTACAATATTCTGCGATGCTCTAACAGGTTAATATTGTACATTATATCTGATCGCATAAGACGTGAGGGTTCTTTTGGTTCCCATGCGAAATCTAGCTTGGATATTCTCAAGACGATTATTGCATATCGCGTAAAAAAGACTCCAAATGATACTACAATATTCAAGTTTACTACGTATAGATTTTTCTATTATAGGTTTTTAATTTCCTTCACCAGCCTTTTTATCGTCCACTGCTGGACTTGGGTCTCCTCATGCATATTGCCTTGTCCGTGGAAGGAATGTATGGCTTCAAAACGTCACGCTGGCCAAGTCAGTCAGCGAGTCTACTCTTTTAAAAATGGTGTAAATCTTAAAAATAATATCATAATATTTTTTTGCTTCATCTACTAAAATCAGATGTTAGAGTATGTTTCAATTTAAGAATCTTAGAGGTGATATATATGTAGTTCCTCATGGCTTGTGGTAGCAGTTTTGATATCCTAAGTAGTATTTTACATAGGTCACACTGAAAATTTCCGAAACTGGCCACTTATATAGACAATATTTAAAAAGTAATTACAATATTTGAAAATGGAACTCTTTGGCTATAGAATAAAGTTTGTTTCATCTAACAGTCATTTGTTTCTTCAATGGGGTGTCATTTTAAAAATTGCGTGTCTGCATTACGATGGATTTAACTCGTGAAAATTTTCGTTGTATCATTTTCTACGATTTTAAATGTAATTTGACAGCTCAGCAGAGCCCTGCTCGACTTCAAACTGCTTTTGACGATGAAGCACCAAGCAAGATGACAATTTAGAGCTGGTTTTCAAAATTCAAGGTCGTATGAATCTCAGTGACGAATTTCGTGAAGGTCCGCCCGTCTACCGCTGTCAACAACAAAAATATCGATGCTGTGCGCCATATGATCGAAACAGACAGGCATATGACCTACCATGAGATTCGGCCATTCTTAAGCATAGGCATGAGTCAAATACAATCAATTTTACATAAACATTTGGCTGTGCGAAAGCTGTACTCGCGGTGGATCCCATACAATTTGACTGAGGCTCAAAAACAGGAACGCGTCACTTGATGCAATGCCATGCTTACCAGATTCAATGAAGGGTGTCAAATTTGGTGTGGAATATAGTAACAGTTGACGAAACATGGATTTATAACTACGACCCCGAAACAAAGCAGCAATCGACGATTTGGGTCTTTCAAGATAAGCTGAACCTCACCAAAGTGGCGCGTGTGCAAAGTTCCGCGAAGCAGATGATCACTTCTTTTTTTAGAAAAACTGGACACGTGACTACTGTTGCTTTGGAGAATCGTTGTACCGTGAATGCTGATTGATACACGACCATTTGCTTGCCGGACGTTATTGACGAACTCCGTAAAAACAACCGTAAACGCCACATAATCTTGCACCATGACAATGCTAGTTCTCACACGGCCAAACAGACAAACGACTTTTTGAAGGCGAAAAATGTGGAACTCATGAGCCATCCTGCATACAGTCCTGCGCCTTGGCACTTTATGATTTTTGTTTTCAAAAATTAAGAACCAATTACGCGGTTAACGATTTTCATCGCCAGAAGAGGCTGTCGAAGAGTATGAAAAACATGTTTCCGAGGTCACCACGGAGGAGTGGAATATATGTTATGGAAATTGGTTTATTCGTATGAAAAATTGTATTGACGCTCACGGAGAATATTTTGGGAAGCAATCAATTGATTTTTGGCCATTCATTGTATTTATTTTTTATTCTTTCCAAAAACTTTCAGTGTGGCCCTCGTACGGCACCCACGGGAAGAGATGGGGTGATACTATTCTAAAGCCGACACACAACATAATCATTACGGTGATAAGGCTTTTCATTTACGATATATAAAATATATCAACGGGTATTGTAAAGAAATTGCCGTCTAAAAGCTTTGATGAACGTATTCGCGGAACGAGATTCAAATTGAATCGACCCTACTTCGTTTTCGTTTCATTATAGCTGACCTACATCACCTATATTTTAATAGAATTCTATTTTAGCCAATTAAATAACAGAGATCGGATTTCGCAACTCAATTGTATTCTAGATTATTGAAGAGAGTAGGCCGACGTTAAATGTTAAACTTGAATTACTTACTTATAATTGGTATTTTGTCTATTTAGATTAAAATTGAACCGCACGTAATGAAATTATGGCAAGAAATTTACGTCCATGAATTTGTTTCAAAACTAAAATTAATTCACTGAATTAATTGTAACATTGTCTGAGTAAATATACCTTATTTTCGCTCCGATTATCCCATTTTTGAATCTTTAATGAAATCTTTTAAAAAAAGTATTATAAATTTTATGTTAGAAAATTTTAACAAAGTCAATAAGTTCATGACGACAATAAAGTTCCTTTGCTCAAATGACGTCATATTATTTTACAAATTTTATACTAAGATCAATCAGTGTTGGCTCCTATGACGTTTGAATGCTTATTAAGTTTCACAATTACCTACTGTCGCACTTTACATTCACATTGTTATATCAACTTTTCCGCTGCGTCACTCTCTTGAATACATGTGTAAACTTTAGACATACGTCCACACATTTCAACGCTTGACTATAGGAAAAAATAAAGCCAAAGATTGGTCTACAGACTACCCATTCACAAGCTCAGTGGAACCGGATGAACAAACAAACAAACATGAACGTGAACAAACAAATTGCTTGCATGATTCGCACAGATTTGCTCAGAGAGATATGGATGAAATGAAAATGGATGAAATGAATGAAAATGAAAACAACTGAAAGACAGATACAATGTTAATGTAACAATATAATCATAGATTTTTGTATATGAAATAATTTAAAAATTAAATTTTGTCAAAAAATTATCTATATTCATTTATTATATTTCGTTAAAAATTATCTGTATTTTAAGTTTTTAGAGTTATGTAAATAGATGACGCTGATAGATAAGAATGAACTTGAGTTAAGACAATAGACAACACTTTATTCCGGACAACACAATATTCTGAAGCATTTGTATATATTTTTAATACGGGTTCATTTTCTTTTCTAGTTCTAAAATTAACCGCAAAAAATATCAATTTCTAGTACAGTTATATCTTTACTTTAATGCTTTAATAATTTCGATTGGTAATGAACGTTTCAAACGGTTTGCTATATCGATATCCTTCATCATGTTAAAAACATGAATAACGATAACTGGCGTAGGTTGGCGTCAGAATATAAAATTTAATGGACATCGACGTCAAAAGTCCTAAAGGGGAAATAACAGCTGTTAACTCACTTATAAACTTCTTAAAAGACCTTTGAGTAGTTTATACTTGCAAAATGTGTTGGGTTCCGTTTATTCGAAAACTTTGATATATTTTTAGTTGATTCCATTTTGATAAATGGATTGCTACATAAGTTGTGAAGCTAGCAAACGGACAGTAAATAAAACACAGAACGTTTAAAAATATGCATGGGAAGAGTGTTTTTTATACAAAAAGGTGACAGACTAATGTCTGTTATAATAGGTCGGGGAGAAAGTCTTTTCGTATTTTGTATGTATGAAATTGTGATCCATCTTTGATTAAACTGTTTGTACCTGGCTGGTTATGATACCATTAAAAAGGTAACATTAAAAAGAATTAAATAAAAAAATAAAAAACTGTTTCCCGCCATTTTTCAATTGTTTTTCTGTCCAAGAAAATGAGTGAATCTAACGAAGAAATTCGATACATTTTAAAGTTTTATTCCAAAAAATGCGATACAAGCCGCGAAAAAAAATTGTACCGTTTATGGACCTAATGCAGTGTCAGTAAGAGAAGCACAAAGTTGGTTTAAGCGTTTTCACTCAGGAAATGTTAATGTTAAAGATGCAATTCGCTTCGGTCGCCCTGTTACCGATAAAGTTGATGTCATTTGTGAAAAAATGCAGCAAGATCGGCATATTAAGTGGTTACGACATTGCTAATGAACTGGGCATTGACCACAAAACAGTTTTGACTCATTTGAAAAGTCTGGATTCACAAAAAAGCTCCATATTTGGGTACCACACGAGCTCACTTAAAGAAACCTAATGAACCGTATACTCGTTTGCGATTCTCTATTAAAACGCAATGAAACCGAACCATTTTTGAAAATATTGATCACTGGTGATGAGAAGTGGATCACTTACGACAAGAACGTGCCGAAAAGATCATAGTCTAAGTGAGGCCAAGCTCCACAGACTGGCCAAACCCGGATTAACGCGCAATAAGGTGATGTTGTGTGTATGGTGGGATTGGAAGAGCATCGTTCATTATGAGCTTTTACCGCCGGACAAAACCATCGATTCGGATCTCTACTGCCAACAGCTGATGAGACTAAAGCAAAAAATTGAGAAAAAACGCCCGGAATTGATCAACAGAATCAACAGATCTTTCATCATGATAACGCCAGACCACACACATCTTTAGTCACTCAGCAAAAATTGAGAGAGCTTGGTTGGGAAGTGTTGATGCACCCACCATATAGCCCTGACCTTGTGCCTCCAGATTTCCATTTGTTTCGGTCTCTTCAGAATTATTTAGGTAGTGTAAGGTTAACATCAAGAGAGGACTGTCAAAACTACTTGTCGCAATTTTTTGAACAAAAATCCCAAAATTTCTACAGCAACGGGATCATGTCACTACCTACAAGATGGCAACAAGTTATAGAACAAAACGACACATATATATTATAATTAAATGTAATTAAACTTTTAAAAAAAATGCCTTGAATTTGTATATAAAATACGAAGAAACTTTTTCCCCGACCTTATATTAATGCCCATGGGCGACAATATCCTCTTATCACTAGATGGACTGTCTAGTTCATCTGGTCCCCATGGACACCCGCGATAGATGCCAACATCAGCTCAGAATGATAAACGGTTGGGCGCCCCAAGATATGCTGCCTACCTTTCTGTCAAACATTTCAATTTAAGAATTCAATTCAATTTAAAGTTAATAATGTGCCGGCCGACACCAGACGGACAATACTCCATAGTGTTTAGTCTCGTAGTCGAGATGTAGTGAAATTATTGCGAAATTCGAAAGTCATGATTTCCGCAGCAAGTAATTTTGATATATCCCTAAAAGAAAGAATAATAGACTACATACAACGGATGACTTACATACAAATAAAGTAGTCGGTATAAGGTAGATACATATGTAGATAAAACTCTTTATTGCACACCAAAACGAAACAAGACAATAACAGACATTTAAACATATGAATTGCACAAAAGGCAGTCTTGTTGCTATTAGCAATCCCTGCCACTACCTTTGGGTAGAGACAAAATATTTTTTTTATCACAGGTAGATAGATGGTGTACAGTATACATAAATTATATACAATACGTACATATCAATACACATAACATACATACACACATATACATACACACTAGCAGATGGTAATGTAAAGTGAGGGGCCATTGTCTCTAATCAATGCCTATATTCAGTAGTGATGATGCGGTATCAAACGAGATATACTCGTAAGTGTTTAATTTAGAAATATTAATTTAGAAGGAGGAGGATTGATGCTACAATCAATCCCAAAGCCTCGGGCGCGACCAACTAGCTAAGTTACCCATGTCTCAAAATAGACGACCGTAAAATTTCGCATCTCTATCCTATTCCCTTCAATGTTACGTACGTGATTCGATAGTGAGTCCACATATGTCAGAGCCCGTTTTCCATCCAATCCCATTTCATTCTAAACAATCACACTGAATGAAGAGTATAATGAAATCAACGACCAACCAAAATACAAAGATACAAAGATACGGCCATATAAATGTAACAGTTACAAGGTGGTCATTTTTATGGTAAAAAACTACATATTATTGATATTTTCCTTTTTTATGATAAGTGCAGTATTTTTGAGTTAACGGTGTTATCAATGTAAAAAGATATAGCAATAATTGTAAAACAATACTTTTTATATACAAACCAAAAATATATCAATGATGCAATGTTTCGCAGTAAATATGTTAACGAAATTAATTTTAAGCAAATAAATATTTATAATAATGAAAAAACTTAAAAACGTAATTATGACAACTCGTTTTCGGTAGGTAACAGTAATATTTTATTTATGTCGCTCGTGTCACTTATATCAATCACTTTTGTCACAAGAAATTATCCATTCGTGTATTTTGGTTGATAGATGAATGAACTAAAAGAAACTCCTTATTCCATTATATAGTTGACAATCAGCCATTTTGTTTCTATAAAAAAATCTAATAATTTAATTAAAGGGATTATAGACAAATAAAATATAGTGTAATTATTTATTATATCATATTCGATGTCTTATCTACATCAGCAAGAAAGAAATATTTTTATGAATAGACCCATAAACCACACAGAGAAATAGAAAATATTGACAGAATGACTAAAAATAGTAATACAGACAAGTAAGGGATATTGGCAGTGCCCTGTAAAAAGGGTCTCCAGCTCAGCATAATGCTAAATGCGCGAGACAAGTAGGTACTTAGGTACTACCCAGTAGGTACTCTGAGTACGTAATTATTCGAAAATTATGTAATTAAAAATAGTCCATTATAAAGTTCAAAATGTTTTATCCGTAACCTTTTAATATGACATTTAGAAATAATATCTAATCTAAATAACACCTGTTTCTAACTGCAACCAAATTTCGTTAGTCGCGGTAATAATTAACTCTTTGAAAAACTGCTTTGTTGCATTTGTATTCAAATTAAATGCTGTGGTATTATACGACATTGCACTTCACTTTGAAACCACAGTTTAGATTCTAGTAGGAGTAACAGAAGTAGCCTACTTTAATGCCATTGATAGGCCATGAACATGACAGTTTATATGTATTTCCTTAGAAAATGTGACGAATAGGCAGGTTGTCGGCTCATCTAAATTTAAGCGACTACGGACTGTAGAATATTGCAACGCCAGAAGCAATTCTAGTCGTATGTAAACTACGCAAAATGTTCAACTTTCTTGAATAATTCGATGTAAGACTATATGGATGTCACCCTTTTTAATGTTTCACTGCAGGGACAGACCTTCCTAGTAAATCACTAGGGGGTTCGGGCCATAATCCAGTACGCGGGCCCAGTGCGGATTGCTGGATACATATGTTTTTTTTAATGTTGGAACATGCGGGTATTATCACGATATTTCCCGTCACCGCCGAGTTAGAGATATTTCTTTAATACATGTATGTATACTGCCGTGCGTATATATACATGTAGATTGGAATCACGAAACTCACGGATGGTCGGGAGGCGGGGGGCCCAGCAGGGAGCACGCCCAGAGCGATGAAGAGCGGGCACTACCGCTAGCCGGAAGCAGCGGCGATAGAAGCCGGGCGCAAAAGGTGGCACCCACCAGGAGCACCAGCGCCCAGAGAGCGACGGACCAGAGTTGCGACGGCCGGCCAGAGTAGTGGCCTAACTGAACGTCGGAGTGTTGCTGCTGTGGCTGCGTTTAGACTTTTAGGAGCGCTGGAGGCCGAGATGACGTGTCCCAGGGCAGCCGGGTCCCGGGACAGATCTGTGACTTTTATTTCAAACCTTCTACCTTTATCGCTCCGAAACATGGCCCCTTAGATTTTCCTTCACGTCTTGTCAGAATTTGAAAGACTCCTGTTTCAAATTTTAGATTTTTCAAATATAAAGCTTTTTTAACCAGTACCTATTTATTGTTTTCGGACAGTGTTATTTATTCATGCCAAGAAGATGAATAATGCGTTTGAGTAAGAAGTAAGTATATTGAGAGATCTTGGAAGAAACGCCTATTAATACAAAGAAAACATAAAAATATGATTAAATATTGCAATACAAGTGAAATACAGTATGATATACAGAATACAGATATAAAAAATACAGAGGTTATAAAGGATGAACTATTGGAACAAATGTTACAATACGCTTCTTTGTTCTATTATAATACACCATATGTAGCCATGGACTATGGACGTCCTTCGACCAATTCGTCCGTGAGCCATACATATGTCTTTGTAATAACTTAATAAGCAAGCCATTTTTATGCAAAGTGCAGGTGTAGCATAGGTATGCTTGCAATAACTTAGGAGTACCGCTTGGGCACTGGTTAAAATTAGTTTAATTGGCTTCAGGAATTCTACAATGCTAGTTACAATTTGCACCACAGAAAACTTAAGCGGGAAAATTGCGGAACGTATATGAGTCACCTTTAAAAATGTAATAAAATTTTCAAAAGCAATATTGAGGCAACTTTCAATGCAATTTCTTTTGAACGCCAACCTTACCTATATGCGTGGGTTAGTGACGTCACCGAGCGGGGAAACAGTGATTATAAAAGGAGCGTTTTCTTTGCACTCAGCTATTAGCTTTTAGCCTTTACGTTTTAATGCCTATTCACAACGAAGCTAAGCAGCGTAGGCGGTCGTGATTAAAGTGTTTTTTTTATGCGGCAGATAGCAGAGAGGCAGGCAGTTAGTCATATAGTAAGTATTTTACCGCTGCCCATGTCAATCAGAATTCTTTGCGTACGCATAAAGGATTCTAAAGCCATCTGATGTACACATTTCTAAAAGGAGGACTATAAATATTTATCTAATTAATTGGGTTCCAACGTCTTATATATTTTGCCTTATTTATTTTACTCCTCGTTTCGGTTGGGTTACACCAACCATTTAAATATATAAATAAGACTCGTTTAAATAGATAAATATGTGTGAAAAACGCAAAATCTCAAACTTTACAAGGCTACGAAGGTTCTACTGTTGTTGATTTATTTGTTGCTCAATCAAAGCTTAAAAATGAATAACCTCATCTACGTTTCTAAGTGAACTTAATTGCTAAGTTGGTAATATGAGTAAATTGACTATTTCGCGAAGTTAAGTAGCAAAGCTAACAAAGTATCAAACTAACAACAACAGCAAAGCTTTTGATGGAAAAGGTTGATGTAAGATTGAAACGGATAAAATTCTTAGATTTGATTAATATATTTCGATCTGAAGGCAGAGAAATTGTATATATGAATGAAACTTATGTACCTACCATACGTCACATATCATAGGTAAAAATCGGACTGATTCTGCAAGAAAAAGTATAAAACAAGCCATTTCTACAGGACTATGTCTTAATATAGTACACGCAGGCACTAAAAATAGATTTATTCCCGTGGCTTTATTAATGTACAAATCAACGGATACAATAGGAGACTATCATAATGAGATGAAGAGCAACAATTATGAAAACTGGCTGTGTAATCAATTGATTACTAAATTACCTAAAAATTCGATATTGGTCGTTGATAATGCTGCATATCATAATAAATATGTGGAAAAGTCTCCAAATTTAAATACACTGAAGCAATATATGATAAATTGGTTGGTAAAACATGGCATTAATGTCATTAACTAGGACAAAGCCATAAATTTACCAAGTCCTTCTTCGTCATAAGGAAACATTTGTGGGATTATCTATTCAAAAAAAATGTTGAATATGAATATTGAGATTACCGTCATATCATCCGGATTTCAATCCGATTGAAACCATATGGTCGCAGCTCAAGGGTAATGTAACTTAAATAAATGTTGATATGAATATGACCACAGTAAAAAAAATGTTACTGGAGAAAATGATATGATTGGTCGAGATGGATGGAAAAGAGTTTGTGAATCAAAACGCAGTCAAATGTGAAAATGAATATAGAAAACTTGAACATGCCAGGGATTATTTTATGGATAGGATAATAATTACTACTTCTGAGAGTTCTGATGATTCTGAAAGTGACGATGAAGACTACTATTATTTTGATTATGACATGGAAGATATTGAATACATACCACCAGAGGTTCAACCAAAATCTCCTAAATGGTCTGTAACGTTCGACTCATGATTGATATATAAATAGGTGCTATGTAATATATGATATATGTGTTGATTTTTTAAGATATAATGTGAATAAGGTTAATAAAAGCAGTATAAAGATATCTACATACATTACACAACATAGATATTTTTTATAATTAATTTTCTTTTTTTTTTTTATAGAGAAGAGGGCGGACGAGCAAGCGGTCTCACGTGATGGTAAGTGTTACCGCCGCCCATGGACACCTGCAATACCAGGGGGTATGCGGGCGCGCCGCCGACCTTGCAAAATCCTATTCACAGCGCTCTTGAACACCCATGTCGTAGTTTAATGGGAAGACCTCTTGAGGTAGTTCGTTCCACAGCCTACGGGTTCGCGGTATAAAATAATTTTTGAACCGAACAGTACGCGACACCTCCGTATCTAGGAAATGCGGATGGACCGCACTTCTGTGACGGGAGGTGCGGTTGTAGAAATCCGAGGTGGGAATTATATTGAACAATTCTTCAGAGCATTCCCCATTGTACAGGCGGTAGAACACACAGAGAGACGCAACGTCCCTTCGAACGCTGAGGGGTTCTAAACTGCCCGTGAGAGTGGGATCGTTGACAATACGAACAGCACGTCGTTGGATGGAGTCAAATGGGTCCAATTGGTATTTCGGTGCGCCGGCCTAGAGATGTGAGCAATACTCCATATGGGGCCTCACCTGAGCTTTGTAAAGCATTAGGATTTGCCCAGGGGTGAAGTACCGCTTCGCTCTGTTCAGCACACCGAGCTTTTTGGAGGCCATTTTGGCCTTACTTTCCAGATGACCCCTAAATTCGACTTTGCTGGAAATGTCGACACCAACGATCCCAATACTCTCCGAGATCTTAAGAGGTATGCTCTGAAAGCGAGGTGCTACGACAAAAGGGTTTTTTTTAGCGGTGAATGCACAGACTTGCGTCTTACTGGGGTTGAAATCCACTAGGTTCAGGGAACCCTAAATCGAGACTAGATTTAGGGACTCTTCGATTTCAGACACAAGCTTGGCGCGACTCTCTTCCACTCCGACTCGAGGGATGTTGGCGCGGCCCCTGTACAAGGCGTCTCCAGTGCTGTCATCCCCATAGCAACGTATGTCACCAATTTGTAACAGGTCGTTGATATGCAGAAGGAACAGAGTTGGAGACAGCACGGAGCCTTGCGGGACGCTAGCGTTAATAGACATGGTGTCGGAGCAGCTACCATCGATAACGACTCTGATGCTCCGTCCAGTCAGGAAACTGGCAACCCATTCGCATAGTCCCTCGGGTATCCCGAAAGATGGTAACTTGGAAAGCAGCGATTTGTGCCATACCCGGTCAAAAGCTTTCGCAATGTCTAGGCTTACAGCCAGAGCCTCGCCTCTACTCTCAATGGCGTCAGCCCAGCGATGTGTCAAATACGCTAAAAGATCACCAGCCGAGCGATTATGACGAAATCCATATTGACGGTCGCTGATCAGCTGGTGATCCTCTAGGTACCCAAGGCGCTGTGTGTTTATAACACGCTCCATCACTTTGGAGAGGAGGGAGGTGATCGCTATTGGCCTGTAGTTGGCCGGGTCGGTGCGGTCACTCTTTTTAGGCAAAGGGTGAACATGAGCTACCTTCCATGCTGACGGGAAGCTTTTTGTGGAATATGAGAGCGTAAAGAGTCGCGTAAGCACCGGAGACAACTCGGGAGCGCAAAATTTGATCACCACCGCAGGAATACCATCTGGCCCACTCGACTTTCGGATATCAAGAGATGCTAGAGCTCGCCGAACTTCACGCTGGGTGAAGCAGATTTCTGGCATGGAGCTTGTGCACCTCGAGGTGGACGGTGGAGAGGCACCCCTATCGTCCAGAGTCGAGTTTGAGGCGAAGAGACTGCCCAGGAGATCGGCTTTCTCTTTCGCCCCATGGGCCAGTGAGCCATCGAGTTTCCGCAGTGGTGGAAGTGACGACTGACAGAAGTTACCCTCGGCAGCCTTATCGAGCGACCAGAAAGCCCGACTTCCAGAAGGATAGCCTGCTAGTCGATCGCCAATTCTGCGGATGTGCTCATTCCTTGCCCTGACCGTGATCCTCTTACTGCACCTCGAGGCAGCGTTAAATTTCTTCCTCAAGTCGGTGGTATTCGGATCTTCAGACACCTGCGCTTTGGCCCAGGCCCTGTATGCAGCCCGCTTATTACGGCGGGCCTCTCTACAGGACTGATTAAACCAAGGTTGGCTCCGTCCGCCTACGGGTATCACGGAACAAGGAATATAACATTCCATGCCCTGCAACACCACGTCGGCAACGGAGTCTGCACAGGTATCCGAATCACCCGACGAGAGACAGAGCTGCCCCCAGGGATAAGAAGCGTCAAATTCGCGCAACCCATCCCAATCTGCAGACTTGTAGTGCCAGACGTTGCGCGTTCCCTGAGAATAGGTCGGCGCGGATTGTTTAGCTGGCACAGCAGTTCGAACGATACAATGGTCTGATGATCCTAACGGAGCATCAACAACAACATTGTAGTCATTCGGCCGCGTAGTCAGCAGGAGGTCCAATAAGGAGGGAGTATGGCTCTCGATATCAGGTATCCTCGTGGGTGAGGACACCAACTGCGAGAAACCATAGGTCAGGGCAAAGTTGTAGGCTGCTCTCCCTGCGCGGTCGGTTATTCGGGATCCCAACCACTCTTCGTGGTGAGCGTTGAAATCACCGAGGACCACCACTTCCGCGCAAGGGAACTGCTCTAGCATGCTGTCAGTCGCCTCTTGTAGACGGTCAAAAAACCGAGTCGTCTCCGTATCACCGCTGTGGGACCTGTAAAGGCAAGCGTAGACTTTAGTGGAACATCCATAGTCAATACGCGCCCAGAGGATCGACAGGTCCCCGTCTTCAAAATGGCTGAGGCGGCGGCAACAAACATCCTCTCGGACGCACATGCATACCCCAGCACGTCGCACAAAACAGTGCTCCAGTTTGTAACCGGGGTAATGAAGATATGATGTATCGGCCGGGCAGGAAATCTGTGTCTCCGTCAAGAAAAGTAAGGCCGGCTTTGCCGTCTCAAGGTGGTAGTGGACGGCGTCGATGTTATTATGCATCCCTCTGATGTTGCAAAAGTCCACTTGTAGTGTCGAACTTACGGGATGGGCCGCTGAGTGAACATTATACTTTTTCTTTTTCTTGGCCGTCATTATAAACTTATACTTGAGTGTGAATAGGGGAAAGAAGAAGAAGAAGAAAAGGGGGGACGGAGAGAGAGATGGTTGCATGTGGATCAAAGAAAAAAGCACGGAGCAGAGAAAAAACCAGGTCACAAAGGTTGTGTGACTTGCTGGCACGGGGTACGGAAGGGCCCCCGGTCCTCCCCCGGGGACAGCAGTCGGGTTCCACTCCGGTCCCCTCCGGCACAACTGCTACCCCAAGGGATTTTTCGCGTGCGGCGGGGCAGCCTCCTGGGGTGGAGATTAAAGTAAGATCCCCAGGCTCGGGCCCCCTACAACCCGCGGGCGGTCAGCAGACAACCGTTTCACCGGGTCTCCCTGATCCCCGCGCCACCATGCCACGCCGATGCGCGTCTGTAATTCTCCGCAACCGCTGGCCCTCCTTTCCACACGCAACAATCTCTCTCTCGGGACGGCTTCTTCCGCTCACCGCCGGAACAGGATGCGGGCCTCGCGGCTAATAGGGCACCATTATGGCGGCGGACTCCGACGGAAGGGTGGTAGCTATGCCGACGGAGTATGCAAATATATATAAATAAATAAACAAGACTTAAGTAGAAAAAATCTAATACGATTATCTAGCAAAAATTAGACTTGTTTAGTAATGGTATTCATTAGTTTTTCAAGAGAAAATAACAGCTCCATTTATTTCTCTGCACTGGCTCGTGACATGTTCATAAAGTTTTGTATTTATCTCGTAATAAAGTATACAATTAGAGGCACGGTAATTCATAGATGTGGATGACGCGTTCGGCTGTTTCTGGATTGGTCAATGGCCAATGTTTTCGTAATGTATCTGTACTATGATAGTTCACACCCAATATTAATCAAGTTATGCTATGAAATTTAAATTTAGGATTTCGCTCCGTTACAAAAACAAGGTTAATTTACGTTGGAGACTTTTTATGATTTACCCTGTACTTTTTCTGTCAGACATTTGAACAATTTAGTAAAAATAAAGCTACTATATAAGTATCAATATATGTGGTTAAACTGCTAGTTAAAAATATATCACATTACATTACCAATTAATATACAAGATAAACATACATCTACCAAACATACACAGGTCCTAAACTTCGTAATGATAGTTTCAATATTTGAGACTCGTTTTAAATAAAGGGATACTTTGAAATCGAATTCCTTTTAGCAGCAATAAGTTTAATCTTTGGGGACATCATCTTTTAACTTTGGACGTAGTGAATGCCTTTAACAATAAAATTTAAAGCCATTCTCAGATGAGAGATACTTCGTGGATGAAGAAAGATAGTTTAGAATTTTGATATCTTCAGAGATTTTTGGGTTTTTGAAGTAGCAAATCGATATAAGAAAGAAACTCGAAACAAAAGAAAACCTCATAATAACAATCAAAAGAGTTACAAGAATTCCGTATATGTACTTGTTAGAATCCGTGTAAAAAAATAAAAAACACACCTCCAGTTGCATTAAAAAACAAACGATGAAAGATAAAAGTAAAGTTTAAGGAAACACCAACGTTTCGTTTTCATTCTTAATTTTTTGGTGTGATATTACATAGGAAGAACAAAGTACAAAGGAAGTGCAAAGTATATTTCGTAAAGTGACCTCTGACTTTTACGGGCGGGTGTCCAGATTCAGAAACAAACACCATTTCGTGGCTCTCATTAAAATGCCCTTTGAGTTTGTTTTACATTTCTAAGCACCCCTTTTTGTAACCTGACGCTGTTCTTGGTGACATTTCTTATTCTCTTTTTCCATGGTTTTAGTCTTAGAGGATTGAGAACGTAGTCAGCTTTACAGTAAATTACTCAACTATCTAAGGATCTAAGGCAAAAGCTGGGACGTCCCGTTTCCGGGGAACTCGATAGGCGTCCTGCATAAAGTGCGCGCGGGACGCCGATTGTCTCGTCCTACGAAATATCGCGCTTTTAATTTAAAAAATTAAGTATATACTCGTGTGTTCTGCGTGTTCATAAGAATATCTGACAGTGGAGTGACTCAAGCTGACGGTATGGAATGGTACTCGTCCTCATCCCTCATTCACAACAGTGTCAACGTTCTGAATCACATCAAGGAATTTATGCCGAGAGGGGTAAAACATTAAAAGGGCTGATTCTGTACATTCACTTTATTAAAAAATTGGGGATCTCTTTAGAAGGTACAGAACCCAAAATAGTAGATTTTAAAATTTTTGTCTGAATGTCTGTTTGTTTGAGCATCACGTAAAAACTACTGAACGGATGTTGATCGGGTTGTATAGCTAAGTATCCAGAAGGAAAACTGGTACATGTGCTATCTTTTGGTATATGAAACAACGAACTTGAGTTATAGAGGGAAAAAAAGATTTTTAATAGAATTACTTGAAAACTACTGGATGGATTTTCATCCGTGAAATCCATCATGTCAGTGCTTTTACAGGTGTTAAAGATCTTTTACAGCTGCTTAATCCACGCGAGCGGAGCCGCAAGCAGAAGCTAGTTAGAAGTAAATAAATAAATTTGTTTTGTCGATTACGTTCAAATCCGCGTTTCAAAGTTAGTAAATCGAATCGTGACCGTGGTGAATAGAAATAGACTAGATTAAATTCTATCCTTCAAATTGTGTATATAATAGGGGTTAAAGTATGAAATTGCCGTTTTATAGTAATAGATACTTTGAATTGACATAAAACCTTCATGGTGTGATATTTTCGAATGAAACTTTTTTCACATGATACCTATGAGGTTCTTGTTTTAAAAAATGTGCAATATTCGATTTTCGACTTTCAATGGTTTTTTTTATTCAGCTTAGACGGGAAAGATGGATACTTCGAAAATCCGAGTAATCTTTGAATACGAGTTCCGACGCGGAACTAACGCGGCAGAAACGGCTCGCAATATCAATGCTGCGTTTGGAGAGCAGACTGCTAATGAACGAACCGTGCGTTTTTGGTTTAAAAGCTTTCGTAATGGAAACTTCGACTTGAAGAACGAACCACGTGGAAGACCGCCCACACAGGTGAATAACGCTGAATTGAAGGAGATGGTGGAAGCCGATCCGAGTCAAACTACCTAGGAATTAGCGGCATGGTTTAACGTTACCTTACCTACAATATTGACTCTTCTTCTTCTTCTTCTTTCTCAGCCCTTGGACATCCACTGCTGGACATAGGCCTCCCCCATTGTCCGCCATTTAGACCTATCGGCAGCGACCTGCATCCAGCGGGTGCCCGCAACCTTTATGAGGTCGTCTGTCCATCTAGCAGATGGACGTCCTCGGCTTCGTCCGCCGGTACGTGGTCTCCATTCGAGAACCCCTCTGCCCCATCGGCCATCGGTTCTTCGAGCTATGTGCCCTGCCCACTGCCACTTCAGCTTGCTAACCCGAGAGGCTATGTCGGTGACTTTAGTTCGTCTACGGATCTCCTCATTCCTGATTCGATCACGTAGGGAAACCCCGAGCATAGCCCTCTCCATAGCTCGCTGTGCGACAGTGAGCTTATTTATGAGGCCCATAGTCAGAGACCACGTCTCGGTGCCGTAGGTCATCACTGGCAACACACACTGGTCGAAGACCTTCGTCTTCAAGCACTGAGGTATTTTGGACGAGAAGACGCTGCGTAGCTTCCCGAACGCTGCCCAGCCGAGTTGGATTCGTCGATTGACCTCTTTCTCAAAGTTGGACCTACCTAGTTGGACCGTTTGGCCTAGGTAGACGTACTCGTCAACCACTTCGAGAATCGAGCTCCCAACTGAAACCGGGGTGGGCACGACATGGACATTCGACATGATTTTCGTCTTGTCCATGTTCATTTTAAGGCCCACCTGTTGGGAAACTCGATTGAGGTCTCCGAGCATTGTGCTAAGATCCTCCAGCGATTCTGCCATGACCACGATATCGTCGGCAAATCTAAGGTGAGTGATGCATTCGCCATCAACGTTGATGCCGAGTCCTTTCCATTCCAGGAGCTTGAAAGCGTCTTCCATCGCATTGGTGAAGAGCTTCGGAGAGATGACATCTCCTTGTCTCACACCCCTCTGCAATGGAATCGGCTCCGTGCTCCCTTCCTGTACTCGAACTGACATGGTGGCGTTGTTATACAAACACTTCAACACTTCGATATACCGATATTCAATATGGCACCGCTGGAAGGACTGTAGCACTGCCCAAGTCTCGATCGAATCAAAGGCTTTCTCATAGTCCACAAACGCTAAGCATAATGGCAAGTTATACTCCTCAGTCTTCTGTATAACTTGCCGCAGCGTATGGATGTGGTCTATGGTACTATAGCCTTTTCGGAAACCGGCTTGTTCGGGAGGCTGGAAGTCATCAAACCTGCGCTCGAGACGATTCGTGATAACCCTCGAAAACAGCTTATAAACATGGCTCAGAAGCGAGATGGGCCTATAGTTCTTCAACAAGGTCTTGTCGCCTTTCTTAAAGAAGAGCACCACCACGCTTCTGTTCCATGCCTCCGGCGTAATACCTTGGAGCAAGACGGAATTAAAGAGCTTCTGAAGGACTTTCAGTACCGGTGTTCCACCCGCTTTGTTTACTCATTTGCATCAAATCAATAAGATAAAAAAATATGAAAAATGGGTGCCTCATGATTTGACTGATCTACAGAAAGAAATGTGTGTTGAAACTTGCGTTGCCTTGTTGAATCGGTACAGAAATTAAGGAATATTGGATCGAATTGTGACATGTGACGAAAAGTGGATACTTTACGATAACCGAAAGCGAAAAATGCAATGGCTGACCCCAGGTCAAAGGCAACAGTCAAACCGCAACAGTGCCCTGAGGCAAAGCTTACCAATAAAAAGGTAATGGTAACTGTTTGGTGGTCTATTCATGGTGTTATTCACTATAGCTTTCTCAGGTCTGGTCAAGCAATAACAGCAGATGTTTACTGTGCCGAACTTCGAACAATGATGGCGAAACTAGCAGTGAAACAGCCCCGACTCGTGAATCAATCTTCACCATTATTGCTCCATGATAACGCAAGAACTCACGCTGCACGAGAAACCGTTGTAACTCTACAGGAGCTATAGTTAGAAACCATACGTCATCCTCCGTACTCGCCAGACCTTGATCCAACGGACTACCATTTTTTTCGTGATTTGGACAATTTTCTACGTGGTAAAAAATTTTCTTCCCAAGAGGCAGTACAAAATGCTTTCACATAGTTTGTCGAATCTACATCCCCAGAGTTCTATCGCAAAGGCATAAATGAACTTCCGATTAGATGACAACGATGTATAGATAATGAGGGTAAATATTTTGATTAAATAAATATGTTACATTATAGAAAAAAACGAGGTTTATTTTTTCAGTACAAATCGACAATTTCATACTTTAACCCCTAATATTTAGTTTATTAAGTTTATATTTTTTATTTGTTTTTTTTTATAGACCCTTTTTTTATATATTATATTTTTTTCTTTTTTATATAGATACATTTTCTTTATAACGAAGACGAGCAAGCGGTCCCTCGTGATATTAAATGTTACTGCCGCCCATAGACACCTGCAAGACCAGTAGGTATGCGGGTACGCCGCCGACCTAGCAAAATCCTATTCCTATTGTTGTCTGAAGTCAATAAATAAGTTATAAGTTTTTCAATCACTCTATTCCTCTGCATGCAATGTGCTGCATTTCATTAAAAAAAAAACAGCAGATATAATTAACTAGTTATATTAACTAATTAACTAAATAGTTTTTGTTGTAAATACAGAGTATCCATTTCTTGCGTAAGTCAAAATACATGGATAAGGAGTTCGCCGATAGTGGCTGAATGAGAAGTACCGAAGATCGTATTGTGATGCGATGCTATTTTTAAGAGAAGCTTATATTCAATAGTGGACAGATAAAAGTTGATAGTGTGCTATGGTATATAATGATATAGCATATATGGTATAATAAATAGTATATATTGTTCAAAAAATATTTGTAATCTTTTCGTTTTGATTGGATTAAACCATCGAGGAAAGTAAACGGTATTAAAGTAAACGATATTGGGTAATAAATCTCAATACCGCGAGCTGATCCGTCGCGGTTTCAATATTTAATATAAACTTCAATTTACCTTTGTAATTTCCAATATTTTGTGGGAAATTGCGTCTTACATATTTACTCTTTGATTTGATTTTAAGAATCGTTATACCTTCTATTACGTTGATGTGAAGATGAATATGTCTTATTAGAGATGTTCCTTTTTACTTAGAATTTGTTTCAACTTTGTTTTTTACCATTCAAGCGATTCTCGATCCAATAACAGGTCTAATACAAAAGAAGACAATGAAAGGTCAAAGGTCATTTATCTTGGTGTTGTATATTTGTTTTTAGTTTAGGAAAATACCTCGGTTACATCAACATTAACTACTAAACTCTTTATTTTTAATTTCAGCTTCGCACTAATTAAATAGCTTAATGTCTCGGCATAACATGAAAAATACAGATGTCTTACCGAATGAGGCAACTCATCTTTATTAAGAGCCATTATAAAATGACTTACTCGATTACCTGGGGACTAGAAAACACATCTGGAAAGATCTAGTAGCAAATGTTTGACAACACCCCACAGGTATTACGGATGTCACTGTCTAACAAAGAGAATGTCCGTGGGTCGTTTTTTATTGCAAAAAGTTGCTCATAAACAAGAAATTGGGAAATTGCCATTACATTAATTATAACGCAATTATTTCTAATTCACTATCACGATAAAGGGATTATTCTGACTTACACATAATAATTATTGAGTTACACCATTGGGAATGAAATTAAAGGGTACATCTCATGCATTAGTAATTCGAAACTAAACAGCTTAAGAAATTTCAAAAATCTACTTTCAGGAAAGTTACTTACCCTTGAAATAAATCACAAGTACACAAATTTGAAAGTAGTTTCAACTCTCTAAACACACATCGACATGCTTTTACTACTTGTAATGCTTACATAAAACACTCGGTTGTTTTGAAAAAAGTAGCTCGAACGATTTTCGCGCCCGATTGTACGCACAAAAGCAATGCGTACCGCCCAGCAACTGGCCGTAACCGTACCAAAGTTGAACTGAAGGTATTCCATTGCGCATGTTCTGCTCACTAAATAAAGTTGTTGCACGTACACACTGCACAAACTGTGTTAAGATATAACCTTGTTAGTGAGTGAAGGAGAACTTTGTTCGTCAAAGTAGCTTAGTACAAGTTGGCACGGGAAGATGTTATTTGTTATTAGATGCTTTAAGGATTTCTTAAACATGGCTTCCATTATAACGCAGGTAGATGAAGGCGTGTAACATTTGATTGATTTTTTTTAGGAATATTCTTAGTAATGATTTAAAATACATCAACATAAAATACTATGATATAAAACATCATCTTACAATACTTTTTTCGTCGTCGTACTTAATATAAAACAAAGAAAAAATTGTGTCTCGAAAAGAGAGTTAATTAATTCTAACTACGAGTACATTCTATCGTATATTCTATCGTAAAAAAAGTATCAAAAAGTGGTAAGTGGATACTGTCGCCCATTGACATCCGCAATACATGCCAACATCAGTCCAAAATGACTAACATTGACATGCCCCCGGATGTATTTGGAAAATGCGGGGATAGGATAAGATAATGATGGCTCTAGCATATTTTAGTCACTACCGAAACATGTATGTACGTACACTGGGGAAATAGGGTAATGCGAAGTGCAGAACATTTTTCAGTAGTTGGGGTGACTTGGTTAGTTGGTCAGTGTGCTCAGCGTCTGTGGGATTGCAGCGCACAAGCTACAGCTCCCAAATCTCTATCTATATCTGTTTCTTCCTCTGTAACTGTCTCTGTATCTCTGATGCCGTACTGATTGATTGTATATACTCGTATATGTATATACAATATATATGTATGCATACTATATTTATATTTAAAAATAACGCCACTCAATGACCAATACTAGGATTCCCTGTCTCCTGGGTTCAGAGATGCATCTAAAGACGAATACACCACCCAAACCGAACAAACCTAAGGGCACTACCAACAGGACTAATCGGTCGTCAATCGGCCATCGAACCTCGTTTGAACATGTGAATTTCTTAAATATTTTCAGATCAACAACTTCGATTAATACAGCTAATGCATTAGCAATTTAGGTTGCTAAATAAATATCTGTCAGTTAAAAGACAGATGCACTATCAACCATGCACAATGGGCGCCACAGCAATGGCTTTGGCATTAATAATGCATTACTAACTTTGAGGTATATTAGGAGAGACAGAATTCATGAATAATTATTTTAGGTAAACGTTTAACAATTCTGCAATTCCTGTATATTCAGTGGAACTAAATGCATAGACTGTCACTACGTTTTCCAACAACCAAAGATAATAAGGAAGTATCAACACTAAATAAATAATTGATACTACATTATCACGTACGAGTATATCTACATAAACTAATTAAAAAACTGCACCAATGGTTCGGAAGGAGTTGTATGAGGTCGCTTGAGGGAGTGACGAGTCTTGAAGTTGTATTCTCACTTTATTGTTCTCCTTCTTTCCTTTTTTATATTCATTCTCTTATGTATTATTTGTTTATTCCTAGTTGTATTGTGTGTTGTTCTGTCGAAATAAAGTTATGTTTACGTATATAGGAAGGTGTTCCTTCACACGGCGTGGCGCGGTCGCACGACTAGATACACTTTATAGCCGGTTGGGCTACCAGATTACACAATGTACTCGACATCTAACAATATCTCAAAAGTATTACTTATGCTTAAAACTATTTTTTTAATAATTCAGTCTTAATTTCTATGATTCCTTGCCTTCCTAATTTTTTTTAATATTACTCATAAAATTATATGTTTTACCGCGACCAGATACAAAACCGGGACATTTAACTGCATGTCCAATTTCAAATTTACAAATAAAATCTCATTAAGTAACATTGTTTTTTACTTTTATTCAAAATCAACAACCTACTACAACTACAGGCACCAAAATATTAACAACATTAAGTACCACAACTTGTGATTCACAAGCATTTCTGCGCGTTTGAACTCTCAATAATGTTGTGATTGCAATAAGAATTGAGGATTTACACAATTTTTATCCAAGTGTGCAATTCTGGGACAAACTGCATAAATTTCTGAACACGGGGTACAAAAACAAATACTGGAGATCTGAAAACGTTAGACCAGCGACGACCCATGCCTTAGGAGTAGTTAAGATAGGCCGATAAGGCAGATAGGGCACGGTATTCAATATTTCTATATATTTTTTTTCCATAATTTTTAAAACCAAATGCGAGACCTAGTTACAACGATAGCTATATTTCTATGTTTTTCCGGTACCTTGTTTGCAATATATTTTTCTGCTGCATATTGGAACCATCCAGAGGGAAACAGTTTAAACAAATGAGTCATTTGTGGCAAAAGGTAACGGCAACGCGAGAACCCCGCGGTCTGTGAAATTTTCTTGGTCTCAATTTTAACCTTATTTCTGTTCATGTAAAATTTATGTAAAAAGATTTAGTGGCCCTTCTCCGTCCCTTATCCCTCTGTTAAATCGACGGTGGAAATTTCAATCCGCGTAATAGGCCAAGCCATAGAGCAAAGTATTAGCGATTGTGTGACATAAATCCTAGTAGGAAACCGACTGTGCCATCATATGAAGGACAGTCCGTAGATGAATTCCATTATGTTTTCCACTTTGAAATGTTGTCTATTAATTTGTTATAAACATTTTTAAACAAAACATCGTTTTTTTTTAGTTTCATGTTCATAAAATGAAAACTAATAAAGCAATCTTAATGATGTAAATAGACGATTTATAGAGAATAAAAATATGAACAAAATGAGAGGTCGAGCGACTCGATTAGATAATTAGCAACGAATAAAATTCGGAAAAACCGAAAATTCTGTGTTTTTTTAAAAATCACAAATCGGCCATTTTTACACTTACAGGGCTGAAACTTCGCGAAGATGTAGTAATTTATAGGTACTTTATGTGTGCAAAACCCTGACGCTGTCCGGCTATTAGTTTTGGCACAATCGTAATTTTAATTTTTAATGCGCTATTTTGCAGCAGGTCTGGATGCATTATAGATCATCCAATTATAATTTTTTAAACGGATTTGAAAAGTAGAACTATAGTGTAACAAATTGTATATTTTCATGTTTCCCTAAAATGATGCGAAACAGGTCGGAGATGCACGTAAAGATGACTAAAAACGGATTCAATTAACCCAAAATAAAAAAAAACTAATAAAATAGCTCCAGTAGTTGCTGAGATATTTAATTTAAATATTTTCACGTTGCGCGCATATATACGCCTTTCTTTAGATCCCGTTCTACCCCACTACACGATTTTGGGGTAAATGAATCAGTTTTTAGTCATCTTTACGTGTATAGTTTTTACTTTATAGATCTTCATGTCAAATGAACAGCTGTAATACTGATAAACGTACATAATACAAATTATCTATAAAATCCTTTTCTTTATTTATTACTATTATATATTAGAGTCTGTGGACAATAACTTGCGAGTCACTATCCATACGACAAATTTAAAAATAGAAAATGGAATGCTGTATGGAATGTAAAATATGGAAAGGTGTGGTCGTCCTCGTTTGCCTATCTTAACCCTATAATGAGGTTATGAAAAATAGGCAGCACCTACCTGGATACGGGTAAGATGCGGGCAATTAATAAGAAATATGTGTTTCCGTTTCTAGCCTTTCTGTTGTCTTTGGCCTAAGAAAGTCATGTCACGAAAATAATGTTTGCTCTCTGTAATTTAAGTTTAAAATTCAGAAATAAAAGTTTAGTTGCAACGTATTTATTTTACTAGAGATTATAACAATTACCAAATTTACAAACAAAAGCAAAAAAATATCATGAATGTGTCTAATAAACTATAATGATTCGTCTAAGACATACTGATCCAGACATAATAGGTCAGTATACTGATACTGCAGTATACTGACCTTAAACATCTTAAACCACCTGTGAACAGTAAATAAATAGGCAAACTTAGACAGACAAACTTAGCAACTTAGCAAACTTAGACAAACTTAGCAAACTTAGTGAATATAGGCAAACTTAGACATAACAGGTAAGAATTATCTATTAAAAATGCTTTTGCAAATCGCGATATCTAGGCGATTGGCATGAAAATTGTAAGAAACTTTTTTTTTGGAAAAAATTCTATTTTTGTTTCATCAAATTTTTTACACAAATTACTGAGTATAAAACCCAAAAATTGATATTTTTTCATAAACATAACTTTATATGTTAGTTAACTCAGAATTCATGGTTTCAGGTTCCGGGAAAAACTTGGACACATTTTAACATAAAAATAACTCAATAAATAACATACTCGAATTTCACAAATACATTTCTCTCTCAATGTTTCTTTGTTCAAGCAACAAAGACTATTATTTATTACCATTTTTGCCAGAGAGTTATTCCTGGTTTTAATTAATTTGAGCACTTTCATATGCTGTTCGTTTATTATAAAGATAACTGTAATTGTTTAAAGTATAGTAAATCATTTAAAGTATAATTACTGGTAAACCTATTCCTAAAGATAGAAGAAAGCAAAGAAAGAATGGAAGAAAATGTTAAAACTCTGTAAAGTGTTATTGTTTCATTACAACTTGCTAGAATTCTCAACAAACCCCCAAATATAAATCTAGAATTCAACTAAAGTTTTATATTAAACAATTAACGGATATATTAGATCTATAGATAGATATACTTTACCGTACATCAAAATATACAGAAGAGAAACAGAAAAATACAAGTAATTGGAAATATTTACAATCGGCGACGTCGATGCTAAAGTGATTTGCTAAAGTTGAATAAATTAGAGTCAATTTAATAGGCCACTTTTGACAAGTGTCAAACTGGTTGTCATAGTGAGGTAATCTAACAGAAATTATCGATTAAAGACAAAAATCGATATATAAGTCGTAATATTAGTGAATCGATTTTAGTGTTCATAAAAAAATAATTCTCCAGTAATATTTTTAGAGTATACACAGCATTAGAAACCTTCTACACATTCCAAATGATCTCAAAGTTAAGTGTAATTATGGGAAGTATAATGAATCCAGTTTATATATGTAATCAATTATTATTTATTAGTTGGAACTAACGGAAGATTCGTTGAAACTGCTATCGTTGCTATTATTATCAATTCTTAAATCACATTAAAAATCTTCCATTATATTTTTTTTATTTTTTCTATTACTTTCTTCCAATCATCTTTGGAAACATTTGTACACGCAGTTTTTATTAAAAATGATATTCCACCAGAAAATAAGCCTGCTTTTTTTAATGAACACAAATGTTTTTTTCTAGATGGATACTCTTTTCACAATAATAAATAACCATAAATGTGTAGCAATTAAACTACTTTGAACGGTTTAAATCGCGTATATTTGACATTATTTATATCCCGACGTTTCGAACACTTTGCAGTGGACGTGGTCACGGGGTGACTAATTGATTTTATTTGTCACTTGAGTTATTAAGAAATTATTTGGACTTCCGTCTGATTTTTTTTTTTTTGAACTACCGTCTGGATTTTTTAATCATAACATTCCCTATGCACGCAGTATTCACTCACGGTGTCCAGAGGTCTTGCAGTATTGCGTTGGCCTTGGGATTTAATTAATTTAATGACTGGATCCCAAGCCGGTGGTACTTGCCAACCATCTTCTCTATTGAAATTTGGGTGTAATATTATAACTAAGAAAATATTATAACCATAAATGTGGTTGCGAATTGCATCGGCATTAAAACTATCGACATAGCCAACTGGCATAATTCCTTTCCTTTTCTTCCTTTTTCTTTTTAATTTCAGATATAGTTTTAATATATTAAATGAGGTATAGATATATTAATTTAATTATATATCTTTTTAATGTATTTACTAATTAATAATTGTATTTATTTAAATTATGTCAATTATTTAATAATTTTATTGTTCTCTTAATTTGTTTATTTATCGTAACGGTAATTTTCTTCGATATTCTTTTCTCTCTACAAGATACTTCGATTATAAAGATCACATCCCTATTATTAAAAAAGAAATAATGTATACAGGCGTAAGCTTGTACTGGGGTTCGAATTTCTTGAAATATAAATTGATAATGATGTTTAGCATCAAAATTAACCTTCGAACTTATTAAATTTGATATAAAAAGACAAGTTTATATTTTTTTATTAAAATTTTTATTAATTATTAAAAATATTAAAATTAATAAACTTAAATTGATTTATGGGACCGATGCAAAGTTATATCGTCACAAAGTCAATTAAATGTCAAAAGTGGCCTATTAAATTGACTCTACTGAAGTTGAATTTATTGCTAAATAAATAGACGAACATAGATAGATTATTAATTAAAAACGAATGTCTCTATGTATAGTTTAATAAGGATATTGATTAAAAACTCAAATTTTATTCATTGACACCTTCAATCGATGTTCCTTCTTGACCTCTATTAGAAAATTTCTCTTATTTATGCCAAATCCTTATTCCATGTCAAAATAAGCATGGGTTCACTCACGAAAAGAGGTTCCATCTCTTATATTATTTATTTTAAAAAGGAATATTTTGACCGATTGCTTAATTAAAAGACTATTTATATTTTTTGGTGTGGCCAAAATATTTATAAAAATAAAAGCTTGTTAAAAGCGAAATGAACACATTATTATAAAATAAAACATATTTCAGTGGAAAATAAGTTCTGATTTCTTGCTTCTAGATGTAATGAGGTTTATAATAAAATAAAGAAAAATATCAATGTATAAATGTCCCTGACCGTTTTCTATTTATTTTGTTATTTTTCTTTTTAATAACTTGTTCCAAATTATATTCAAATTCATTTATTTATTCATTCTGAGCAATTTATAAAATGCCAATTGAATAATTTGAAAGCCTAGTTCATAACTCAAAAGGAAGAGGATTAATTACAAACAAAGGAACCTAATTTATGAGTTCTTTTTAACACAACAAAGTCGCTGCTTTTGCTAATTCCGTCTTCGTTTCGGCAAGAGTTTTTACTTTTTAATTTATATTAGAAATTGTGAATGAAGTCTGTTATCCATTCAAACAAATGAAGTCTTTGGAACAGATAGAACTTTCACTTGCTTGCTTGAGTGCTCGAAGCTTATTTTTGACGCATTCATTAACGAAATTATTCCTATTTTAATTAAAGGTAAGTACTGAAACACGAATTTGGTCCATTTCTTTTCAAAAGAGTGTAAAATTTCAAACAGACATTTTATTATATGATTTCGTTTGACCATAAAACGTTTAAACTAATTAATATTAAGTCGAGTAAAATCATACTTAAGATTAATAAAAAAATAAAATATAACATAATTAACTAACTGTGCCCATAACTTCATTTGCGTGAATGTGTTAATATACATACATTAGTATATATAGGTATATATTAGTTTAAGGTATTGTATTTTCAAGGCTAAAGTGGGAGTACAAGAACGCTGAGAATCGAAAGTGGGGCCGCACGGATTTGGGGAAAGGAACTACTTAGGGAAAACGCTAGTCAACTTCCTCGAGATGCAGGCTCGCTTTGATTCGAGAAGTGGGCTGTAAATACTTCAAACAAAGGCAAAGAGTTCAAACTCTCAAGCGAGACTCGGGATCTTATGGTGCTGAAGCGGGAGAGAGCTTTGCTTACTGCATCGTCAGATCAACAACTCAATAAAAAAGTCCGGAGGC
The DNA here is from genome assembly GCA_914767545.1 of Sesia apiformis. Lineage (NCBI taxonomy): Eukaryota > Metazoa > Arthropoda > Insecta > Lepidoptera > Sesiidae > Sesia > Sesia apiformis. The sequence goes on along the minus strand of OU611963.1, from coordinate 10,065,725 downwards.
TGATACGCCGTCACATACGTCGCTTCAATATAAAATGGCGACGATAGAGAACTTAGACAAAACAAAAATAATATTTAATGAATATGTTCTTGCGGGACTGACAGACGTCGAAGGTGTGGCACTCGAAGTTTTTGACCATTATCTACCTTGGGCAAACAATCCAGCTATGCAAGTCCAACTTCGGCAAGGAGATCGTTATACGGATTCAACTTGGCTGGGCAGCATTTGAAAAAATGCGTGAGCTCTTCTCGTCGCCTATACCACAATGCTTGAAGATAAAAGTCTTCAATCAGTGGGTCCTGCCAGTTATGACGTATGATGCCGAAACGTGGCTTCTAACGGTAGGCCCGACCCATAGATTCAAGGTTATTCAGCGAGCTAGCCCTCTATGCTTTGAGTTTCTTTGCGGGATAGGATTCGAAACGAAGACATTTGCCAAAGAACTGAAGTCGCCCACTTGTAGAATCGGCATGTTGAAGTGGCAATGCGCAGGTCATATTTGCAGCAGGACCGATAACCGATGGGGTAGACTAGTCCTCGAATTAAGGCCACGTACCGGGAAGCGCAGTGTGGGACGCCCTCTGGCCAGGTGAACCGACGACTTAAAGAAAAGGTACTTGGATGAGAAGAGCCGAGGATCGTGTGTAGTGGCGAGCCTAGGGAGAAGCCTATATCCAGCAGTAGAGAGACATAGGCTGATGGTATGGTATGGTATATAAGTATATATTAACTTAAACGTTCTACCTTATACTCGTAGGTATATTTGACTTAAATGTCACTTTGATTTTATCGTACGTTAATATACATATTATTAACCATCTTTTTACGGCATTCAAGGTGATGTAAAATTAGGTACCTATTTAGGTATAGATAAAAAGGTAACATACTACTTACTATTGTACTTTTTCAACACTTACTGCTTACTACTTTTTTCAATACCTAAATAATTATATAAAAACCTAACTATTTAAATAATTACATGGGATTGATATTAGTACAAGTATTGTTCCTAGTCATTTTATTAACGAAATCTAGCTTAAAACTGATTTAACAAGCTGCGTAAAGGGAACCTTGCTAAGGGTTAAACCACACCTAAAATGTATTAAAATACTTCAATCATCATAATTGTCTAATTTTTGAATTATTCATTGCTATAAATATTTACGGTAAATAAAAATAAATAGGTAAGTAGAATTTATATAAATATGAAGAACAAAATATGACGTTTCTCTAATCTAATTTTTTTTTTAAGATATTTGTAAGAAAAATATCAACTGTATAAAAAGAGTAGGATGATATCACAGTTAGCAGTGTGCCGAGACCCGGGATTGAACCAGGGACCTTTAGATCTTCAGTGTAATGCTCTCCCAACTGAGCTATTTCGGCTGGAAAGGCTAAATTAATATTTGACTTGATGTACATTTTACAGTAATTTATGTTACTTTTATCGAACTTTTTTAATATTTATATCGTATTTGTTTAAATTATCATTAATTTCAAAATTTTCAAATACCCTTTCCACTTACCATCTTATTTACACTTTAAAGGTTTTTTTTTATAATTGATAAGAAAATGTTTACCTTAAACCGTTGATTCTAAACATAGCAAATGTCCAGTTATTTTACATGTATTTGATGCTATTGTATTGCAATCGCCAACTTTGTTAAATGTAATACATAATATGCGAATTGATATCTAAAGCAAAATCGGTCATTCAATTGTTTTTCTGTCGTTTATTTATTCGCATTCGTCATCATCAATAACTTGAAAGTTTGCGTTATTTTCAAATATGAACTCCGTTGTGGCAGTATTGCCAATACTTTTGTTTGTGCGAATACGGACCTTACGTCACAAACCATAGAAATCTTAATAATATTCTCTTATTATTTGGACTTCTATGCCACAAACAAACTATTCGTTATTTTCTAGATTGCTCCTTTTATCGAAAAAGGCGTGTAGTAATAAACTACATGTTTATTCGATAAAAAAGATCTGTTCGCGCCAATAACATTGGTGCTTTTATTTTGTAGGGTAAGATTATATTTTATTGTCCACATTTTCAAATAATCACTCGGCCTATCCTTTTTATATCGCTGCACCTTTGCATACCTGACCAGTCTAGCAATCTACCCCTCCAGTAGCCGGTCGATTGTGAAACCCGCGTATTTGGATGGTCTCCTGGACCCCAGAATTGGCACACGCTGTGCCCTTTCTATACCGCTAGTATAGCTGCTTAGTGCCGAAGGACGCTTAAACCAAGTGGAAGGTCAAGAAGAAGCCGAGAAGAAGCGCTACCAGGCTGGGAACAACGCAAGTAAACCGTAAGCTTGGTCGGAAGACAGCTATTCTCGGCATATAAGGTCAGGCTTTCTATGTTGGCCATTTTGTCAGCAAAAACCTATGGATCCGCACGTGGATTAGCGTACGGCTATATCGCTTAGCTGTCGCGTTCACAAGATCTATAATTTTATGAAAGATATATTCGATATACATATCAAGATAGGCAGCACGGATGTCCACGGATGTTTATGGTCTTTGTGGACTGATGTTGGCATGTTCCGCGGGTGTCCATGGGCGACAGTATCCACTTATCACCAGGTGGACAGTATGATCGTCTGCCGCGTTCTTCCCATAAAAAATATAATGACGTCAATATAGTCTACTTTGATAATCTCGATGTTGAGGTCAAGATTATTTCGTATAGTGAATAAATGTCTAACATATGTAAATAAATAATAAATATACCAACCAATGTCTAACTCGTAAACGTTCAAAGATGTTACAATTCTCATTATCCATCTTAATGCTTGTACTTAATTACCTTTTATTTTGTACATCTCGACAAATTTATAAATGCTTTTTACTGATGGCGTGTGTGGGTTATAACGAAGTAATTTATAAATGCTTTTTAATGATGGCGCGTGTGGGTTATAACGAAGTAATTTATAAATGCTTATTACTGATGGCGCGTGTGGATTATAACGAAGTAATTTATAAATGCTTTTTACGGATGGCGCGTGTGGGTTATAACGAAGTAATTTATAAATGCTTTTTACTGATGGCGCGTGTGAGTTATAACGAAGTAATTTTCCGTGCATTAATAAATCATTCACCAAAGCATTTAAAAAAAAAAGAAAATATACTGATAGAGGATTCTAGTCATAAGGTAAGATCTGACATCGAAGATCTAAACGGGACAAATATTTGTAAGGACTTTTTGGGCGGGGACTCGGGAAGTGAAGTCGAGTTTTTGTTTGGTTATTATAAAGATTGTGTATTGTTTGTTTATTAAATATAATAGTGCCTAATGTTTGTGACAAGCAAAAGCATAAATCTAACTTTGTTTTATAGAAAATAAAGGCGGCAGACGAGTATACAGTCCACCTGATGGTAAATGGATACTGTTGTCCATAGACATCCGCGATACATGCCAACATCAGTCCAGAATGACAAACGTTGGCACGCCTCCGGATGTGCTGCCTACCTTTGCAGATTAAGGAATGGATTGGGAAAATGGGGAGAGATAGGATGAAATGGAAGTGGGCTCTGACATATCTCACTCACTACCGAAACATGTATGTACATTGAAGAAATACGATAAGGTAGGAACTGCAGTACTTTCAAGGTAGTTTTCTGTGAGATAGGAGTAACGTGGCTAGTCGAGTGCGCCCAGCGGCTGTGGGAATGCAGCATACACTCCCCCTAACTACCCTAACTCTTGTGTCCTCAGTAAACCTTCTTCCTTTGCATCACTTTACTCAGCGACTCCTAACTTACTTCGACAGAACTGGACATTGATGAGTTGTTAATTACGACAAAAGGTCGACACTAGCACAATGCGCTAATTGCGCAATTGCCATATATGAAAAAAGAAGAAGAGAAATATTTGGATCTAATTTTACCAGACAGGCGAGCGAACCCGGAAACTCTCCACTGCTTGCAGGGGACTGAACTAATAGGCAAAAGCTATTTGACAATCCAGTGACATAGTATGTTAGTTTGAAATTTTACCACACGCAGAGATAAATTTGTAAGACTGTAAGAAGTACTGCCTAATTACTTTGTTCCATTACAATACGACATTAACTCAGGTACGATACGACGCCTATAAATTTTAAATGTTCCAGCAAAATGTATCCTGCATTACTACCGTTTAATACGGTCGCTATATTTATAGAGAACTAGCAACTAGAACTAGAGCTCGCAGCTTCGCTCGCATGTACGAACTCATCGAATGGCATTTTTTCTACTTGTGTCACTAAAATTGTTATTGTCATTATTATTTAATAGTTTATTGCACAAAGTAGAAGAAGCGGACTTAATGCTACAATGCATTGTCTTCCAACCAACCTCCAGACAACAAAAATATAATATATAATACAAAGATATAAAGTTTCTACAGGGGTATTAATTATTTTTAGAGGTTATTGGGTTTTATGTTTTATTCATTCCCTTGTTTGCTCAATCCTTAAGAAATAGAAAGCTCATAACACTTGTAGAGGAAGATCTGAGGAGCATGAGAAGAGTACCTAACATTCTGGATGAGAGAGGCTAAAGAACCTAATGGAGAAGGATTGTGGAGACCAAGACCTCCGACGGGTGCTGGGGTGTAGACGACGGGTGTAGCACTGCTAAAAGTACAATAAAGTTATTCTGTGAGGTGGCTCTTTGAAATGTGGACCTAGGAAAATGTGTAAAATCTCATGGACAAGTTTTACTTGTAACACAAAGGTTCTTGAGAGAGCAGGTTGTCAACGTGAGTCGTTGTCTACCTAAATAAAGTAACTAAAGAGGACACTTCTCAAAGTTTCCAAGCTTGATCCTAGAAGGCAGGATCCCCGGAAAGAGGGCACCGGGTCCCTAGAAAGAGAGTTTCAACGACTGACCGCTAAACTTCATTTTGAAGATGGCACCCCATGATGATGATTGTGGGACAAAAATTGTTCCAGTGTTAACGAGTTTAATAGCTATAGAGACTATAAGATGTCCACAATAGACGTTTGTCCCCTACAATCCGTATAATAATCGCTAGAAAATTAACTACTTATATATTCATGAAATGTCGATGGAAGCCTGAATTTAACCGTAAAGATTAAAACGCTTATACTAAAGTACCCTAGCTCCTATTGACCAGCAAAGGTCAACAAAACTATAGATTTAAGTATTTATTCACCCCAAAATACGAAATCGTTTTCCAGATAACATTTCCGATCCCTCTTATTGAAAAGGGCCTTTGTGAATTTGATGCCTTCCGATTGGGACGATCAATCTTTTAACCGAGGCTTTGAAAACATCTGGAATCATGTTTTATTTGTTGATACTTACATTAATATCAGAATAGTTTGACGATCTTAGGGTTTTATAATATGAAACCATATTGTAAAAAATATAATTATCGGATAGAATCTGTGCAAAGAAAGTTTCTGCGAGCCGTCAACTATAAATGATACCATTCGCGATCATCATATAAGAATTTATGATTCCATCTTTAAGAATAAGAAAGTTGCTCCTAGATCAAATGGTTTTATTTAATAAGTATGATTTTGATCTGTTACATAGTCAAATATGATTTTGTATATCTGCCAGTTCACAGCGTATACGTGAGAAATATCCTCAAAGTTTGTTCATGTCTAAAACGTACAGAACGCATGCTGAAGAGGGTGCACAGCAACGCATTGTTAATTCTTATAATAACAACTTCACAAATATTGACATCTTTACATGCAATGTATAAGAAACAAATGTTAATTGCATTAGTAGACACTGACCTTAAGTCTGTGTCTCTACCTGGCGGCGACTGGATAATGTGCAATGATTAACATTTTTTCTTGTACCTACTACTACCTTTTAAAGTATATTTATATTATAGTTTTGTAATTATTACCTACTAGCTGTGCCCGGCCACGCGTTGCTGTGGTTGCCCAACAGATGGCGCTTACCCAGTTTTTAGGTTTTTGGGTAAAAAGCATTTTTGTTTAAATTTCGTTTCGAGTATTTTCTATTTATTTCAATATTGTTAGAGCTGTACGCCGATTTGGCGATCGGGTGCTGGCTCAGCAATCCGGCTCGAAGAACCAGATGTTAAAGTTGCACGCCGATGGCTATCGAAGGCCAATGTTGCAGGCCACACGTCTTCGCTCTAACGGGGGGATGTAGGGATTTAGGCTTGCCGGTCTTGATGTTGGTGCAGGGATCTCGGCAGATCAGATGTTGGGGTGAATACGGAAATAAAACGCTGCTCTAATTCACATTAAACCACAGGGGTGCGGAGGGAGCAGCAATGGGCAACAAGCTCACTTATCTTCTTATGTTTCTTACTATTCAAGTGCTGAGGACGAACTGGCTTGCTGGTCGTTGGGCTGTTCCCTTTTTATAGGAGTTTGCTGCCCAAGCGATCCCCCCGTTCCCTGAGGAAGATTTATTGCTATTCGCTCTCCACTTTTGTACATAATATCTAGGTTACAAGTCATATTTGTCTGGGTCGGTCCTCTCTTTGCACGGAGGATAAAGACTATTTTCGGTGGTGAAGTTTGGGTATTTACGTTTTAATTACATTTTTCTTATCTTCCCTTCCTCCCTCCTTGAGTAGCAAGGAGCATGGGAGGATCGAGGGTGTACGGCTTTTCAGTGGCGCCGATACCGGAACTACGCCACCTAGCCCGCAACTTTATGTTCTAGAACTTATCCTAAGTAAAACACACTGCGGGCGGTAGTCTTTATTTTAAACCTTATTCTAATGCCCTGACTTATAACCTAGGTATCCTAGCACATTTGGAGAGCGAGAATAAGACATACAAAAACATAAGATAACATAATAAACATGAGTAAATGAGATGTTGTAAATACGTAAAAAACAATAGTATATCATTATCCTTAACATTTTACATTATATCAATACCTTAACTAAACATTTTACACATAATATTGATATCTTATGATAACGGTAATGTACGTGTTAACATCTTATGATCTCGGAGGAAAGGCACATGAATTTCACTCTTTACCAAAGTTCCGCCGTTCAAGTTTTACTGTTTGCGGAACTCTCTCTAGACGGCCCTTTTTTCCTCCGAAATGTGCGATGTCAGCACGTACATATTACGCGCACTGATTCTACGTATGTACACATATGTATATAGGCACCGCACTTTCACTATTCACTATTCTGTCGTACACAAATATATTTTTTTTCCGTGAATTTTTCAGATATTTTAATAGTTATTCTGCTATTCGGGGCGGAGACGAATCCAACAAATCAAAGATCATTAAAATCGGTCCAGTCGTACTTGAGTTATAAATGGTGTAACTAACCCTACTTTGTTTTATATATATATCAATAGATAATAATAAATATGTTAAGTAATATATCTCTCTCGAAATACTTGTTTCGGGGATGACGGTGCTGGTTGTACAATTATATTATTTACCGTATTACGTGTATAAATAAATTAAGTGAAATTTATTGTAGAATTGTTTGTTATCCTATATAAAATAAAATAAAAATAAAAATGCGGCCTACTAATAGTTTAAGTGTGCGTTAGTGGAAACGCCTACAAACATTATCGCCGACACTGTCTTGATTCTGTTTTCAATATCCAGATACAGTCTTGCTACCATGTGGACTGTCATTGTCGCAGACTGAGTAGAGCGCACAACATTGCCCAATGTAGTTAGCCGATTCTATTATGGTATTATTCCTACGACAATAACCTGCTTGACTAAAAGAAAACACCAACAGATATAGATTTAGCAAGGTAATCTAAGATGTTTTACTATTAGAAACACTTCATCCGAGAGAACATAAAACATCCTAGTTGCAAATCATCGTAACGCTATCGCGGCGGCTGTAGTGGATACCATACATGAGGGACATTTCGCACCTGCTCACGAGGACGGAGGAAACTATTCAGGACAGTGTCCCCTTCAGTAACTGATGCTACTGCTACTGATGCACCTTTGTCCGCCAACATGGACAGATTGCTGGAGTGGGCCCTAAGGGCCGTGGTATCGCTTCGTAAATTCTTCTCGCTGCCCTCGCAGTACTAGCCCACCGGGGGACTCCGCTTGTGGAAAGCCCAGTAACCGTCCAGTGTAGGCGGCGCGGTTAGGACACCCCCTGTGGTGTGGATAAAGTCGCGCGATAAAGACTTACAAACTGGCAGCCGCGCGTGGAGTGGCGCTAACCCCTATGTGGCATGTGAGGGAGGTCGAGACATCAGCACGGGCGAACATTGTAGTGGCAAGGCGGACGATGAACTCATCGTCTCTCCAACTGAAAATCTCTCGCGAACGTGGTGTTCTTGACGTACCGCGGGGTGCCGACGTTGGTACGCAGGTTTTTTCGTCTGCTGCACTTGCAGGGTTTTTCTGTTCGAGTTCTGTACCATGGCTTAAGAGCTTCATAAAGAAAACAAGAGAATGAGACAACACTCTTTATTCTGAATCGTCATCCTGTATATTATAGGATCTCCGAGCAATCGTCTAGACATTTAGTTGAATTATATATTATTTTAGGTTTTTCGAGTCGATATTAACCTATGGCAACCTACTGCAGAGCAATCCTTTATAGTATGTAATTCACAAGAAGATTTCAGACCGTAATTCACCACGTAGACTCATGATATATAGATAAATTACAATAATATTTATTTTCTCATGTTAATAAAAAAATATAATATTTAAAATAACGTTTTTATAATATTTAGAGTTATAGTAGAGGTGAACCTACTAAATATAAAATTAAAATGATTGTATGCTGTACCTATTCATACTAAAATTTAACTATAGCTCTTAAACCAATTTATACCTTATCCATTTTAATCCATAATCTATTTTGAAATCATATTCGCACTGCAACGACTACTATCGTTATATTTCCCTAAAAAAGCAACTCCCTTGTCGTAACTATACAAATTACAAATCTTGGAAACAAATTGTTTCTACGAAGATTTAATACCACTGTAAAATCTAGCATTAAAAGTTTGTAATTCCCTAGATAACATGCGGCATATTTCCCTTGCGTGTAAAGGCATTACACGAACCAATACAAAGTACTTTTACCTGTAAAGTTATGTGCTATTTTTGCACAATAAAAAGTTAATAAAATGAGCATTGTTCCAACAAAATATGAGAAATCATGAAAACCATACATATTGTAGGGGGAGAGTGCATGCTGCATTCCCACAACCGATGGGCGCACTCGACTGGGCACGTTAACCCTCCCTCAGAGAAGACTACCTTAAAATGAGTACATTTTCGCATTACAGTAATGTACATTTTCGAGTACATTACTGCATTTCCTACTTTATCGTATTTCTCCAATGTACGTACGTGTTTCGGCAGTGGGTAAGATATGCCAGAGCCCATTCCCATCCCATCCTATCCCTCCTCTTTTTCGCAACCCTTTCCCCCGATCCATTCCTTAATCTGCAAAGGTGGGCAGCGCATCCGGGGGCGTGCCAAGGTTTGTCATTCTGGACTGATGTTGGCATGTATCGCGGATGTCTATGGACGACAGTATCCACTTACCATCAGGTGGGCTGTATGCTCGTCTGCCGTCTTTTCTCTGTAAAAAAATAAAGACGTTTGGTTTTGAATAACGAGTTAAATGTACCTGTCCATTATTATTTTAAGTAAAGTAATTAAATGAAAAACATAAAATACGGAGTGTGTTGCAAATCGATGGTAGCATATTTAACGGTGGGTTTAGATTAGATTCTCTGGTGAAAATAAAAAAATGGAGTCTGTCGTCTTGATGCTTGCATTGTTAGAAATTTAAAACTATTTATTTGAGTAATTAGAAAATAAGTTACTTTGTTGATCATGATTTGCTGCTCAAATATGTTTAAATGCAAGCCATATTCGCTCATGTGGACTAAGCAGCTGTAAAAAAATTTAACATCTGTAAAAGCACCGACATGATCCATCCAGTAGTTTTAGGTAATTCTATTAAAAGTCATTTTTTATTTTCCTCTATAACTCAATTTCCTTGTCATGTGAAGATGACACATATACCAGTTTTCCTTCTGGACACTTAGAACCCGATCAAAATCCGTTCAGTGTTTTTACGTGATGTTCAAACAAGCAGACATATAGTTTAGACATTCAAACAAGAAACAGACATACAAACTACTGATTTGAGTTCTGTAGCTTAAATTGAGTCAATATACAGAGTCAACCCTTTTACTGTTTTATTATATGTATGTATAGAAGAAGATTTCTTAATTTAACTATAACATAAAACTTTAAATTTAAGGAAATGAATACGTAGGAAGAGTTGCGAAAATGGAGAAGGATAGGGTGGGAATGAGAACTTTTTGGGAAGGTTTTTTGCGTTTCACGTACATATTTTATTTATCTATTAAGTTGTAAATGGTTGATTGAATTACAAAAAATGTCAATAATTAATTTGAACAGCACAAAATAAGCCTTTTAAAAGTTATTACGTAGTAATTAAATGTTACCCACCTTCCACTAGAGCTAATGGAGGCATAATCAGTAAAAGCCAAACCGCGCGTAAAAGGTTTCTGAGCGGTACACCTGCATTCTATTAATAGACATTTTATTTCACATATATAATCTACTTAACATTCTGCGGTTATATACATATTTCTCACCGACTGGTACCGATCGCGCGGTACCCTCTCAAAGCAGCGCTTTAGGCTCGTTGCTGCACACACGTTTTGCTTTAACAAATGACACAAACATAATTTAACATTTTTTTTTTGCTAGAGTCCTTAAGTTAGTGGAAAAATCAGACTTGCAAACATTTTTGAGAAGTTTTTTTTATTTGGAAATTTATGGGGTCACGATTCAAAGCGATAATGTGGTACGTAATGCCCACTATTGTACTACTCTCAGAAAAAAAATACGATTGTAGACCTAATAGTTTAGCTCCGGTTACGAAGTTTAGTCTAAAATCTGATTTTTACCAAAATTAGATTTATAAGTATTTATAAGTAAACATAGCACATGCCTATTGTGTGGATTCTCCGTAACTATGTTGAGTGGACGCACGGCTAGACAGATGCGCGCTGCAAGCAACATCTTCTCTTCCCCCTCCTCTGTCTGCCACCGCGGTCTCCGCGTGAGACTATACCCGGCAGGTTTAGTTCGGCATCATAAACGCTCTTCCACGTTCAGTCAAAACAATGATATCAGCATCTAGTGCTCTTATCGATGATTCCACTTCCAAAAGACATCCATTTACGCTGCGAAGGTTTTGATAAAAAAATATTACAAGAGTTGTACCCATACTGCAAACTACCCGCAATATTTACATTTGACTTATTGAAAATTCTGCCATTTGGATACTGGATAATGTCTAAAAAGACTTTGTCATGCTCCTCTGGAACTCCTATTTTGAAGGAAGCGTATCTAGTGCTTTTTATATTTAGTTGTAAGACCTCATATGTATCAAACGGCTTTTTCCTGTTTACAAGTCTGCAACATTCTCCTGTGTTGGTGTCATACCCCGGACATGAATATAGGTAAATATGTCCACAGCCTTCAATAGCTCATCATTATCATCAAAATTTCCGTTAAAGTCCTTATGCACTTTTTTCCGTTGTCGACGCTGAATAGGTACCTAATTCTCGGCTTCAACATAATTCGTTGTAGTAGAGCGCTGACTATTTAGTATCTCTTGCTGACTTACATCCATTGTATTTTGTAGTTCAGTATATGCCTCATTAGCTTGCGACGAGGGTAAGTGCGGGTAGATACACTACTAGCCAATATGTTTCGCGTGTCCCTGCCACCAGATGACGCCGTTTGTGATGCAAAATGCAGATAGCTCATCCGACATCGAACATGTTTTATTTTCCACATAACTAGAAGGAGCAGGATAATCGATAGATTTTAATTCTTTCTGAAAATTACATACCTGCAATCGGCGATATTTTGCACATAATTATTTCTTCCCATCGGCACTCAGTTCTTCGATTATTTTCTTCTGGGACTTCAACAATTCGCTGAGCGCGTTGATCTTCAGCTCCAGATTAAGAATTGAGTTGATAACTTTCTGCTGAAATGCAGGTTCTCTAATTCGAGACATTATTAACCAGTAATACTCGTAGTTAAGTTAAATAAGAACACTCCTTAAACACGTCTCGGGGCGTTTTCTCTTCCACAATAAATTCCACAATAGTTATAAAACTGCTGCATATTGTTTCTTTATGTACTATATATTACATTGTTATCTACTATGGGAGGATTTTTTATTCGAGCAGGGAATGGACATATAGAACTGTCAAACAGAGTGAAATTTGTACGTAGAGTGAATGACACTTTATTGAAAGTTCTTTCTACATGTTATATCCCCGACTCCAATGAAAAATCTGACTACAGACGCAAGTAACAGGAAATCTCATTACATTTTAAATTTATATCTAAGGTCGTTAAGCACTTTACTGTCGCGTGACCATTAAATTTTAATCTACAGTTAATTGAAAATGTTTTCAATTAGACAGAGAATACGCGATCTAAAGAAGAATCAGTGAGCAATCTTGAATGCGAATACGCAAATTAAAGCGCACATGCTTACTCAATTAATTAATGCAGTGAACGTACTGCTGCAATGGGAATTTCCTTAATAACTTCCCAGAAATATGCTTTAGCTGCGCTCTTCCAAAGAAAGAACTATGTATTCACATGCAATTCACATTGAGTGCACAACAAATTGTATACAAAAGGTCCTAATTCGATATCAGCTTACAATCTCCCACTGTAGGACGCAAGACTCCCTCTAAATCGCTAAGAGTTTTCTGTTAATCCACAACACGGGTCCATTGCAGATTGGTAGATACTCGTAGGTACACATATCGACGCTCCAGATTGTAGATATCCCTAGGTTGTTACCGCTTACAAAGGAACTTAAACGCACACATATGAAGGTACTTGTGCTTACTTTAACGTCCTAATAGTCAACCCAATATTTATTTATTCTTTATTACACAGAATAATAAAAGTCGTACTTAATGTTTTGAAGCGTTATCTCCCAGTGAACCTCAGGGCTATGCGGAGATGGTGCAATAACAGTACAATATAAAGAAAAATTTAATGACGCGAACATTAAATTCCATAATTCATATAAATAAATACATTCATACATAGATACAATACATACACACACATACTTTAGTCAACCACTCCAGTCTCAACGAGTGGTGTGTTACGAGAGAGGGGGCTACTAGTGACTACCCATGCACAACAAAGTCGTAATGGGTCGATTTACCCTCAGGTACATCACTAATTATGAGCGTTTGCACTAACATATTCTTTAAGCCTTTTCTTAAACCTAGTTCTTAACTCTCAACTAGTTGCCTCAATCTTAAATTATTCCCATTCCATCCTATCCTATCCCTCCCCATTTTCTCAACCCTTTCTCCCAACCCATTCCTTAATCCGCAAAGGTAGGCAGCACATTCGGGGGCGTGCCAACGTTTGTCATTCTGGACTGAAGTTGGCATGTATCGCGGATGTTCAAGGGCTACAGTATTCACTTTCCATCAGGTGAACTGTATGCTCGTCTGGCGCCTTTTTTCCATAAAAAAAGTTTAAGTATTGATCTTATTCAAAATAATCCTTGCGCGCTGTTTGTCTCAAGTTGCAATACCTTTTTAACATGCTTTTACGTACGAAAATCGTTGTATGCCCAAAAAGAACTTCTAGCACTTCTACAAAGTTTCTACTCTGGTTTCTTATTGTACTGTAGGGATTGCCGTATTTCTATTTTAATTCCAGATCCAGGTGAAGGATCCGAAAGGAAATTACCAACGAGCTAATCCCAAGCAGGGACGTGAGAGGCACGTAAAAACGATTCGATTGGGTGATTAGAAGCGGTCTATCTTGGGAAAGCCTCTTAAAGGAAAGGAAAGGTCAAGCCAGATAACATTAAGAAAAACATTTCTACAAATATAAGGTACAACTTATTTGCGGTTAATTAACAGTCAGGATATAAACGTATTTAAGTGAATAGGGTGCAACGAAGGATGTTTTATACTTAATCTGGCTTACGGTTGAATATAAATCAACACTGTACCTAAATCTCTGTTGTGATATAGATTATTTTGAAAACTATAATTATCACAGTATAAATATAGTTCTTTAACAAACTTTATCGCATATTATCCTACAAAAGGCAAGGTTAATACCTAAAGGAATTCTCTATCAGCTAATGTCTATAAATCTTCATATCTATTACTTACTACTTTTTTCTGTTTTTATTTTTTTCCAACCTTAAACTCATGGATTTTTTAAATTTAGTAATGAGTATCAAAATAGACCCGTTGTGTATCCAATTGTTTGGTGTCAAATCTTTCTTTTCTTATTCTTTTCTGCATGTTTTGGTCTATGTATGCCTCTCCACCTGGAACGACCTGTGGCTTCTCGGGTCCAAGTTAAACCTGCGATGTTCTTAAGTCTTCGGACTATTGAGTCGACGGCCTGACCACACTTCGCCACACCTCGTCTGATCATCATAAATCACCACACAGATCGAGTGCGTATTGGTGACTATTATATATAATAGAATAGACCCTGTGGGGATATATCCCCCAGACTTTTTCTTAAATTCCTAAGCACGCGAATTTCCTCACGATGTTTTCCTTCACCACCGATCTGGTACTTAGAAACTGGGCGCTACGGGTCGGAGTTTGAACTCCTTCACAAATGTCAGTCATAATTAATACCACTATTATTTGTAACAATGAGTAGGCGAGAAGTTCGGGTGGTGGTAAGAATACTAGGTACTCACAGCGGTTAACAGCGAAAGTGTCCAAATCCCAGGATTTCACTCAAGATATGCGATATATGATATGTCAAGATATGTCATGTCACACACGATATTGCACGTGTTAATAATGCACAGTAACCGTAATTAATTAACGGTAGCTAATACAATGGCGCACGCGCAATTTTCACACGTTCGTGCGAAACTGACCGGTGACATACACGTTCCGCGGAATATTGATATTTGAGAGTACTAGCGAAATTTACATACCACTCAATGTAGTCATAAATAAAAGATAATAAAAACAAACAAACTCATCTTTAAACAAAGACAGAAAAAAGAGAAGCAACGTGAATACTGACGAGTATCTAATGAAGTGTCGTGCTTTCACAAAGTGCATCATTTTGTAACGTTCGTGGCGCTCACTGCGGGTTGCATGCATTTAAAACGTACTCCACAAATACCTTTGCACATCACGAAATGCTCGTGAAATAGTTTGAAGACTTGATGCTGTTGATATAATGGAATCGCATTTTCGAGTACCTTTATAAAGTAGAAAGATACTTGTATCAATAAGTTGGTCTTATAAAAGTTATAATACGCGTTTATATAGGCATGATTTGGTGCAGATAATTTACATTTCAGCGATATAGCATGTAGTTAATTGCAGCTCTACCGGTGACTATTAAAATTTAGTCCTTTATTGTATGTTTTTTTTCGAATGGTTAAACTATTGTGGCCCTAATATCCTTTCCAGAGTCACCGGACATGGACTTTAATTGTATTATAGGTATCGTCACGTAAAAAGAGCACTGGACGTCTGTGGAAGGGATGAGTCCGCGGATCGGTATAGTTGCGCACAAAATTGCCTATTGTTTTATCTATACTAATATAATAAAGAGGTAAAATTGTGTTTGTTTGTAGGTATGTTGGGGGTAATCTCTGGAACTACTGAACCGATTTCACAAAGAGGAAGCTACATTATCCATGTCTAATATAGGCTATATTTCATTTAGAAATTTTGAAAAAAAAAACTCTTATAAACCGAAGCGAAGCGAGGGCGAGTAGCTAGTATATTATACTTTAAAGTCTAATCCCTACTCATTCCTTCCACAGACGTCCAGCGCTCTTTTTACCTGACGATACCTATATAATCGTGACATATTGCAACATAACAACAAATCGTTACGAGGGGTGCGAGGGATAATAGAAATAGTTTTGATATCTTTATATATCTTTTACAGGGTTAATTAAAAATACTGCACCTGTATATGCAAACGATGGGGATATGACAAAAAGTCAGATGGGGCTTTTGAAACATACATTCTTTAAACATTTTTTCTCTAAAAGGTGTGGAAAATTGCAAAAGGTAACTTTCTGACTGCCATTGGATTTTTCTATATGTGGGGCTTCAAATAAATAATACCTAAGTAAATACGTAAGGGCATCACTAAGTTCCCGTTCTAATGTAAAATCATTCATATATTTATCTTGTCCCATTTCCGTTGCAGGTCAATAACCTTTCCGATCTACATCTTCACGTTTTCCTCGAATACAAAAAAAGGATGTAAATTTCTTTTTATCTCTTCCAAGCAATATATACTGCCTATAAATTAACTTTATATTACTTCCGCTCCTCTAAATGTGTTATATGCATTCGACAATAGTTCATGTGTACCTTAATTCGCTTATGATAAGAATAAAAATTGATAAAATGATAATAGTAAATGCGCCGTGTGGTGTCATGTGGTGTTGGGCCGATTATAGAATAGCACCATGCACCACCCCATCTCTTCCCGCATATGTCGTAAGAGGCGACTATGGGATAGTAAAGCTGCTACCACAGGCGCTGAGGTACTACATCACCTCTGAAAGAGTGGACTCGCCAACCCATTTGGCCAGCGTGGTGTTTTAAGGCTATATATCCCATATGCACAAGATAATGTGCATGACGAGGCCCGTGTCCTACAGTGAATACCGAAAGGGCTGGTTGCATTTGATTGCAAGAATTGCAAAATTGAAAAAATGTTAAATAATAAATTTATTTATTTTTGCATTTTCTGACGCCGCACCAGCTCGGGTAAAAGATTTATAACTACGCATGGCGTACGTTGTGGCCACTTTACTGAGGTAATAATCTCAGTACTTAGTTGTGAGGTAATAAACTATTCAAATCAAGCGACAATGAACAATATAAGGGTTATTTTTGTTTGCCGATATTTCTTATAAAGTATTTATAATCATTTGTATTTATTCTTATATTTCTTAAAAGCTGGCTTTACTTCATAAGAAATATCTGGGCGGGTAATAATTATTACAGGACGAACAACCGGTGTAGTAGATGTGAGCTCGCGTGGATACCACGTACCGGGAAATGAAGCGTGGGACGCCCTCATGGGTGGACCGATAATGTAATGAAATACATCGACAATGGCTGATTGAGAAAAACGGAAGACCGTGTGTGATAGCCTGACTATATTCAACAGTGGAGAAACACAGACTGAACTATCAGCCTACTAAGTGATAAGGACTACTAATAGTAAATACCGGACTTTACAAGAACCAAAAGGGGATTTTACAACTTTTATGCATTCAGGATGAAATCACTTAATGGGTGCGTCCGGGTAAAATACCCTTCCGGTAGGATTCGGAACGAAGGATCTGCGGTATGCTGGTTGTGGGGGTGCAAATAATTTGGGAGAAAATAACCGAAATGAAAGTGATTATATAGTAAATTGTCGGGTACTTACCTGGGAGCCTAAGGGCGCAGCACAACCAGGACAGCTGACAAAGACGCGGCAATCCGCTCCAAATACTTCACTAGAGTCGCGACCCGACTAATATTGTTTTTGATAAAACGATTTGCACTAGGGTTTGCGAAATGCCGACCATGGCAACCGAACGAACACGGCGGCGCGCGGCGTGACGCGAATTTGAAATGTAATTGCGTAGTTTTCTCCCGGTGACAATTGTGAGTCGTCGTTTGTTCTTTCAACCACCAGTGAAACTTAAGAAAATTTTATACATCTCTCAAGATAATTTCTATATTTTGTATCTATCTACTATTGGCATATTAAAAGTTATCTGTAGTGTCTGAAATACCATGCGCGATATTACTGCAGATTGAGGATTAACGCTTGTCGGGGAACGTTACATTGTATACGGATGCTATTACCGTAACCTTTTAGATAAACTGCTCTATTCTGCTTAAGTGAAATAAAGGGATTATGGAAGACGGGCGAACAAGACAATGGCCCACCGCCCACTTTATATTAAATCGCTGTTTATTACTTTTAAATCTTGTCTGTATGTAGATATATTATTGGACGTTTTAAATACTAAAATTAACGGATGACACAAATTCATATTAAATTTTTATTGACAATGGAGAACTTAATGTACTAAAAAATGCATCGATAAACATACACAAAGTTTGTCAGTCTGTTCGTGTATTCGAGCCAATCTCGATCTGAGAGTAGCCCTTTCGAACAATAGTTAATGATAATATGGAACCTTTATGAGAGAAGCTGTTGAAAACTCATGATTCATGGGTAAAATCACACAACAATTGGTTAATTTTACCAGAAATTCTTAACCTTTACAAAAATCATGTCGTCCTAAGTTGATTAGACGCTGTTATTTTTATAAACATTTAGTGTATTTATATAAATTAATATTAACTTATATGAAACCACTACGAATTCTTTGTACAGGAAGGCACTTACGTAGAAATTTGTCTGCGAGAAAAACAAATTACTAAATTAAACAGACGGAGAATTTTTGCTTTGAAACAGTGTAAAGAAAAATATCACTCCGTGAATTTTAATTATCCTGTTAATCATTTAAATGCTCTCACTCGGTAATATAACTCGGTAAATGGGATATTTTTTCTGGATAAAACAATATAAAATATATAAAACTCTGTATCCTTTATTTTATACTTTCTCAGTACTTAATCGTAACGGATAATGGATACACCATCGACCTACTAAAATACATAGATGAATTATTCGTTGAGACAAAACTGCGTACGTGAGTGATGCCGGTGGAATAAACAAAATGTTACTGTTACCATAAAAGAGTAGTAATAATTAAGTTTTCTAGACTCTTTGCGTTATTTATTTATTTAAAATCAATTACGCAAACACATTCACCGCCAAACATAATATCGTTGAAATTATTGCGGTTTATATAGAAATTGTTTTGTTTTTCAATTATTTCCATATTTCGTGTATTCTTACAATGATAACACCGTTACATTGACAACTTTTATTGCAGTTATTGTAAAAAAAGGAAAACTATTAATATTAATAACAAGGTCGTGACGGTAAGGAAATTTAATCGCCTTGCAAATCTGCTTTGCCTTTCCGAGGAGCATTTTGCAATCCAATAGTCCTTAGGCGCACTTGAAGTGTTAAATGTTGAAATGAATAACCTTGAAATGTACTGCATTTCCCACTTTGTCATATTCCTTAATTTAGATAGTGTTTCGGTAGTGGGTGAGATATGCCAGAGCACATTCTCAATCCTATTTTCTCACCCTTGCTCAAAATTTACAGTTTTCTGAGAGAAGTTTCTGACCAGTGTGTGTTGCCAGTGATGACCTACGGCACCGAGACGTGGTCTCTGACTATGGGCCTCATAAATAAGCTCACTGTCGCACAGCGAGCTATGGAGAGGGCTATGCTCGGGGTTTCCCTACGTGATCGAATCAGGAATGAGGAGATCCGTAGACGAACTAAAGTCACCGACATAGCCTCTCGGGTTAGCAAGCTGAAGTGGCAGTGGGCAGGGCACATAGCTCGAAGAACCGATGGCCGATGGGGCAGACGGGTTCTCGAATGGAGACCACGTACCGGCGGACGAAGCCGAGGACGTCCATCTGCTAGATGGACAGACGACCTCATAAAGGTTGCGGGCACCCGCTGGATGCAGGTCGCTGCCGATAGGTCTAAATGGCGGACAATGGGGGAGGCCTATGTCCAGCAGTGGACGTCCAAGGGCTGAGAAGAAGAAGAAGAAGAAGAGAGAAGTTTTACTGCATTTATCTCAGTTCTCCAGTGGATTTAAACTTGGTGTGGATAGTGCGAAATGAAATACATATTGTAAAGATCTTTTCATATTTTAAATCGGCTATGAACGCGTTACTGCAATACTGTTCCAACTTTGTCCGTCGTAAGTGTTTTATTATACTTTTAAAAAGTTAAAAAAGTTATGAACACCTTATTAACTCCTGGCTAAGCACAAACATGAGTAGATATGGACATCCACCACAGACTGCAAACAGTCACAAGAGGCAATGCCCAAGCTATGCTCACGACGGATAAGGAACCTCCACCAGTTAAGCAGAGGTAATCTTATAACAGGACACTGACTATTAAAGAAACATTTTTTCATTACAGGTGTCACAGACAACCCATTATGCAGAGGATGCATGGAAGCTTAAGAAACGCCATTGCATATACTCTAGCAGTGCACAGGTGTGGCGTCCCAACGAGCATAAATGCCCAGTAATCCGAGATCACTATCGGAAGCATGTAACAAGTCCAGAAGAGTAATAGATTTTTGGAAGAAACTGGGGTGGCACGAATAGAGTTCATGTCGAAGGAAGGGTGCCCTCCACACAAAATGGTCTCTGTGTTCGACTAATTATGGAAAAGAGCCCGCAAAGAAGGAGAGACCTTAATAATGACATACGGGTTATTTCTGTTGGTTAGCTAGATCAGTTCGACCCAAGGTCCTTTACTTTATCTTGGCAAAAATATTTTTTTCATTTCTTGGAGAATAAGGGACAGTAAGAAAATTACTCGTCAACTGTCATATTAAATAGACAGGGGCGAGGTTAGACCACAATGGAGTTAATTTAATATTATTTACTAACTAATACCTTAATACATCGGATATAAAATAGCCTCAAATGAGATTTGGTAAAACATAATAAGGGTATGCCTCGTGGGGTCTATAATACGAAACTGCAAAAACGTATAAATCTGTTTATATGTTTATTCGGTGGGGCCATCGAATATTATCATAACTACCATAACCATGGTATTAGCCTATGTCACCCCAAAGCTGGATATAGGCTTCTCCCAAGGCTCGCCACCACACATGATTATGAAGAGCAGATGAGAAGGGCAGAAGAGAAGATGAGAAGAGATGCATATTTAAGTCGTCGATCCACCTGACCGGTGGGCGTTTCACACTGCGCTTCCCGGGCGCGATATTACTTGGGAATATGATAATTTTGACAACTTCTTACAGAAGCAAGGAGATATTACACATAGCGTAAAACATCTGTCTAAACATTACATATCTGCACCGATTTTGTTCAAAAATAGCCTAAAATTTTCTAACATTGCACTCGAAATCATAAAAAAGCAGTAAGACATCTGTCTGACTGCTGTTGTCCTTTATTCAACTAGAAACATGAGATAATAGGACAATGATTAAAAGTATAATACAATCATATTTTGTTTATCAAAATAATAATTATGATTATAAATAGCAATTTGCTTTGTTTACGAGTGCGGTGATTTGTTTGTTGGTTTATCTTGTTCGTAACTTTGAAGCCACTCAGGTTAACAACCGCTATTTTAATCTGAAATATTTAATTTCCATAATCATTTGCCTACTTCAACCATTCATCGTTTATGTCCAACGTTAGGATTGTTCAATATTTTTATTATTCTATTTATTTTAATTGCGTTCTCGCATCAATTGAGTTGAAATTTTGCATGGACCTTCTTGAGACCCAGGAAACTAAACTTCCCGTGGGATAGTGAGTACGCGAACGAAGCTGAAGACAAAAACTGTAGTATAATTATCATAAGCATTAGATAATAAAGTTTTATTCAACAAATTGTAATAAATCAAATCGATATCAGCGTATAAAGTCCAAGTGAACAAGTCCCCCGTAGCAGTCACTCAGCGATTTCGATAAATCACCATGCGAGCCCAATGCGGATTTTAAAATGCTGGAAAATTTACAATGTCTAGAACTACAAAGTTAATGCTACTGGATAGGGTTCGAACTCACGACCTATCGATCAAGAGTTGAAAATAAGTTACCCTAGTTATCATCGCTATTATAAAAATCGAAATTGTTTCAAAAATTCAGACAAAATTTTGCATATGATTAAATCGCTTTTATTTTTATTGGAGTCTAAAGTAATGTCCATTAAACCAACATTGTATTTATCTCGCTTTAAATCACTACGAAAGTCGTAAATAAAATTTATTGATCATAAAGATACTTTTATAGTTCATAAAATAAGTGTTAAATATTTAATATAGGAAATATGTTTCCCTCAAGTATTTATTAGACGAAAAAGCCGACGCAAGCTGTTGTCGTACATTTTAGAAAAATGTATATAGACAAATGTTTGTAGAGCTTTACGAGTTATATCCAACGACATATTATTATCATGTGAAATTAAAAAAACTATAATAAATAAGGGTGTTTCTGTAAAAAACCTAAGGAACTAATTACATATTATACTCACATCTTTTATCAGATAGAACTGGTTTGGCGATTTATCTTTATGTTTATTAAAATTAGGCCTACCAATTTAAGCTATAGAGTTATTTTTGGATAAGATTTTCGAACTAATAATTTTGTTGTTTAAAAATTATGTTATTAAATTTTAATTCTATTCTGTTTTTTTTTTATTTCTGTTTATAGAAGTGTGCTTGAACATCTGACTTTTAAGATAAATGGATAAAAAAAAACCTTAAAGATTTCACTAAAGTCTCAATATCTGGAAAACTAGAACAAACAATAAGGTCCTTTTTCTCAGATTATAATATATTTTTGTCTAAATATAGGATACGTAATGAAATTACAGTTAAATTTATATTTGCTTATAATATGATAAAATATAGTTAGGTAACTATAAATCAGAAATCGACATAATGTATCTTAGCACGTTCGAAGATAAACTCTCCGCGGCTGGATATAGGTCTAACCAAACGACCACGCACGGTCTTCAGCTCTTCTCATTCAGCCACTACCGGCAACTTTCTTCAAGTCCTGAGTCCTGAGTCACCTCTAGCCAGGTGGCTAGAGGGCGTCACACTGTTACGTTTCCCGGTACGTGGTCTCCATTCGAGGAGTCGCCTACCCTATCCGTTATCGGTCCTGCGGCATATATGCCGTCTTGGCATATATACAGACGTGCTGATTCTTTGAGCTATCTGGGCAACTTTAGTTCATAGTCGAATTTCTTCATAATACTACTCTTTCCATCGCTCGCTGAGGGACTTTGTACTTTGAACTTGAGCACATACGTAAACATTATGTTACAACATTATAGTATATATATGTGTATGCATATACGAGTATGTATGTACATAAATTATACTCATATACATTTTTCACCTAGTATATAAACTAAGGAGTCAAAAAAATATCTGTTAGACAGAAGTCTTGGAAAAGTAAATGGAAAAGGTATCTTATTTATGTCTTAAATAATAGGTAAAATTGGCAAATAAGAGGCATACATCATATAATAATTCTTAGAAGATATCTAATTCTACTGCCAGTTCAGTTCAGGGGTTTCAGTACCAATGATCTATGTAGACACACTTCACATACCAATGATCTATGTAAACAGACAGCATTATCTACAAAAAGATGAATAAAATTAGGGCTGCCATTTGCAAAATCATCCCCCCCGGGTTTACTCTTCTTTTTTTTATAGAACAGATGACAGTCGAGCCGGGGGGCCACATGATGGTAAATGGTCATCACCGCCCATGGACACCGTCAACACTTCAAGCAAGCCGTCAACCGGGCTTGCGAGTGCGCTGCCGACCTTACAGAATCCTGTTTACAGCTCTCTTGAAGAGCCGCATGTCATAGCGTAATGGAATAACCTCGGCTGGCAGTTCATTCCACAACTTTCGGGTTGTGTCTTTTTGACCACACTGTATGCAGCGATTCTATGTTAAGTAAGTGCGGGTGAACGGAGGGCGATGACGAACAGTGCCATCGTAAAAACCCAAAGTTAACATCAAATTGAACAGTTCTTCAGAACATTGATCATTATATAGGCGGTAAAAATGCAGAGAACTGCAACATCTCTTTGGATTCTGTGCGCTTCCAGATTATCTGAGCGAGTGGGATCGTCCATAATTCGAACAGCACGTCGTTGGACGGAGTCAAAGGGGTCCAGCTTTTATTTCAGTCCACCGACCCAGACGTGTGAGCAGTACTCCATGTGAGGTCCAACTTGAGCTGTATAAAGCGACAAACGTTGCCCCGGAGTGAAGCACCGCTGCGCCCTGTTCAGTACACCGAGCTTTTTACTGGCAAGTTTTATCTTGCTCTTCAGATGACTCCGAAACTCGACTTTGCTCGAAATATCGATGCCAAGGATCCCAAAACTCTCGGAGATCTTAAGAGGAATGTTCTGAAATTGAGGTGACACAGTGAAATCCTAAGTGTCATGCTGAAAACTACGAGTAAATTACTATCAGTTCTCTTTTCTAGTTCCTGTATGTTGTCAGTTTACGTATTATATATATATATATATATATATGTGTGTGTGTGTGTGTGTATGTGTCTGTGTGTATATGTGTATATATATAAAGAGAGAGTGAGAGAGAGACAATACAAACATGTATGTATGTATTACATTATTGCACTATCTATCTCTTTTCGTAAAGACTTCTCCTTACCACCCAAAAGTTGCTTGGAAGAAACCGCTTGTATACTGTATGCTTACTTGTATTTTTGTGTTTCCCTTCTGTATGTTTTCGTATACAATAAAGTATAATATGTATCTATCTACAACAATATTTTGAATTAATTTGTTTTTTGTTTTAATACTAAGAAAAACGAAAAAACTTTTCGATAGGTACCCCCTAATATTTCTGTGTAAGCTAGTCACATCTTGCGTGCGATATACTTGTATTAAGAGATAGAACATGGAAATTGATACCGACCGGGATCTCATTTACTCTCTCGCGTGCCCAAGAGTGCTGTATTTTTACACTTCCTTCGCGTTATAATATGCATATCGTCTCAAAATAACTCTATAACTCTTTGAAGTACGTAGAGCAAAGGGAAGAGACTTTATTGCCACTATGGAGTTATTTTTGGATAAGATTTTCGAACTAATAATTTTGTTGATTAAAAGTTATATTTTTAAATTTTAATTCTGTTCTATTTTTTTATTTCTATTTACAGAAATGTGCTTTAACATCTGATTGTTAAGACAAATGGATAAAAAAAATACTTTGAAGACTTCACAGTAAATCTGGAAAATTAGAACAAATAATAAGGTCCTTTTTCTCAGATTATAATATATTTTTGTCTAATTATAGGATACGAAATGAAATTACAGTTGTATTTACATTTGCTTATAATATCATAAAATAGAGTTTTATTAATCAGAAATTGACTTAATGTATTTACGTTAAAAAAAACTTTCCACTCTATATCCAGTATAGGGGCTTCCCCAATGACCGTCACCACACACGTCTTCAGCTATTCTCATCCAACCACTAACGGCGACTTTCTTCAAATCGCCAGTACACCTTACCCCAAGGCGGAAGGCGTCCCATGCTTCGCTTTCCGGTACGTGGTGCCACTACTTGAGTGTAAAATGGCGTCTTAATCTGTCTATTCTATAACCTAATGAATGTCTAAGTTACTCCTCTCTGACAGAAGACTATCGTAAAGTGTACCTACTGTGTTTCCAACTTTATCCCATTTTCCCTCCAATGTACGTATATATACGTGTTTCAGTAGTGACTAAAATATACCAGAGCCCTCCAAATTTTCTTCACCTTCTTACCAAATTCATTCCTAGGTCTTCAAAGGTAGACAGCGCATCCGGGGGTGTTCCAACGTTTGTCATTTTGGAATGATGTTGGAATTGTAATATTTATTTGGCGATAGTATCAAGTTACCAGGTGGACTGTCTGCCGCGTTCTTTCTATAAAAAAATAGTTGTATAATATTCCATTTATTGCATAGGTGCATATTTAATTTCTATTTCAAGTCATAGATATCCATGACCTAAGTTGCCCGTGAACAGACAACTTGGGTTGAAAAAGGTTCCATTCAAAAGGGAATAATATTTGTACTCAAATGTAGACACTTATAATGATGTTAATTATCTTGCCGTTACCTTGTTTCACCGCCTAAAAGGGAAAACGAGGTAACAGTAAAAAAAAATTGAGAACTTTTTCAAAATTGTCTCATACATATTGTGTTTTATAAGACGACTAGCCATTTTCGCGACTTTATTGTTCGGGACCAAATTTCCAAATCAGTGTGTCATACCGCCGCCATCTAGAATCTAGATAATAGCTCAATCATTTCAAAACTTTTATATTTAGTTTTGGTAAAACGTACTTTACGGTATTAATAAGCCTATTCAATGACATATTATATACGTGTATTGGGCCGTATATTGTGTATCGACCGACTTTAGAATACGACCACACTATTTCTTCGTCGTATAAAACTATGTCGTATAAAACGAGTAAAGGATAACAAAGCCGCTACGACAAGCCTTGACGAACTTCATCAGCTCTAAACAGTGGACTCGCCAACACCCTTGACCAGAGCGTGGCGTTTTTTATACAAACATCCGAGCATCCCTCATACACAAGACAATGTGTATAAGGAGGTGGATAAAAAAGGGTTGACTATGTGGTATTGCGTGGTTGAAGTGTACAAAACTCAAATGCACTAATTTAATTTTTAGTGGAGATAGATCTCTTCTACTCGCTCGGATTGAGCACTCAATACGTAAATTAGTAAAACATAGTTAAATCACTTTTTTTTCTGTTTCCATCAATTTCAAATATTGTCATAATTTTCTTATAAGAAAAATAAAACATAGGTATATGTATATGTAACATATTATTATAACCAATACCTACTGTTTGTAATAATATGTTGTATTGTACGTTGTAACATTTACATAATATGTTGTAGCTATGTATAGCTGGAACAAATTTTTAAATAATTAGGTATACGTTAATAAAATTAATAGCGCAGGTAACTTTCAACAAAAAGATAATAAATTTAATTTACCATTATTGTGTATATATGTATATAAGAAACGGTCAAAGGTTTATAGCCTCAGATACTTTGTTACTTGATAAACACGCATTTAATTTTGATAATAAGCAATTATGGCAACATTGTATTTAACCTTTACCTCTACATATTTTTTTACACAAACACATTGAGAAAACATTGTTCGTTTATAAGAAATTATAAAATTATTGCTGTCTCTCTACTACTAGATATATTGCTAGCAATATATCAATATATTCCCTGGGCTCGTCGCCACACACGATCTTCGGTTCTTCTCATTAAATCCAAGTTAGATGAATCTAACTAATGAGGGATTATTATTTTGAGATAGTAAAACTGATTTTAAAAAGACCGATACAAAGAAAATGATAATATTTATTTCCTCTATATGATAATTACAAATTATATCTATCTCGATACAAGTAAAGTTACAATTTAACATGAAAAGATTTATGTTAAATCTATTAAAGTTTATATTCCCGAAGCAGAAGGCTGTAGAATGAACGTTCCGTTACGTTACGATATGAGGCTCTTCAAAAGAGCTGTGAACAGGATTCTGCAAGGTCGGCAGCGCACCTGCAAGCCCCCTGGTGTTGCAGGTGTCCACGGGCGGCGGTGATCACTTACCATCATGTGGTCCGCCTGCCCGTCTGCCATCCATTCTATAAAAAAAAAACAACACAAAAACGCAAAGGTAGAACTTCAAAAATGTTCTTAATGCTAGCTAGCTTCATAATTTATTCAAGAAAAAGCTAAAGAAGTAACTGAAGTCATAATGGAAGTTTTTACATAAATAATAATAAAAACAAAGTTGTAGCTAAACTCTAAGAAGAAAGATAAGAAATGCTGTCCTGAGAATAGCGTTTAGAATAAAGTATCTAAATGGAAAAAAGTTACTGTTATAGCCGACCATAAATCATAATCGAACAGAATAAGATTGGCACTAGATGACAGCCAGTCTTCAGTTCTAATGAAGTCGGGAATATTCCTTTCTAGCCACGCCTGTGTTGAGCGAGCATTATGACCTGGTGAAAGAAGCATTCTTGGTTATGGAACAGATATACCGGTTATGGTTATGGTTATGTTGTTAAGAGGCTTTACGGCCTTGTCAAGAATTGTATCTTGATACACTTCAGCCGACGTTTTAATACCTTCTTCACAGAAATATGGTTTATTCACGGCTTGATATCGAACGCCCCACCAAACCATCACTAAAAGGTGCAACAACGTTGCACCCTATTGACCAATTAAGCAGCTTCTCTAGAGTTATGACTATAAAATCGATCATTCTGCTTCTTGAAATGTTCCTCAATGGTGAACAATTTCTCGTCCGTAAATAAGATTTGTCTGTGACTCCTCTTTGCGTATCACAGAAGAAGTTGTTTTGATTTGTCAACCCTATTGTTCTTTAAATTATCAGGTAAGAAATGACTAGTACGTCTTTTGTAAGCAGCACTCCTAAATCATCTTTTAAAATACGTGACATGGTTCTGGGTGCTATATTCATCTCTCTGGATAAGTTTTGCTTCCGGACGGGGTGAGGTTTCTTCGGATTCTCTCCTTCAGTTTTAATCGTCTGTTTAGTACGAATAGTGCGTGGACGGCCAGACCTTTTTCTGTCACAAACAGAAGACGATTCAATCTACCTACCAATAGCCCGGTACACAAACATTCGACTAATACCAAGCGGATGGAGAGTTTTAAACATTTCCTTTGGCCCCATGCTTACTTTGTGTAATGCAATCACAGCAATACGGATTCCGTTATCACCCCACTCCATTTTAATATTGATCAATACAATATTTAATAATGTTTGATTCCAAAATTAGAAAAATCATTTATTTTTTAAATGAGAATGACAGGTTCTAAATTCCAAATTTTTATTCTTTATTGTAGCGGTATTTATTTCCAGACTAGGTATATTACACACGATACTGGATCAAGAGAAAGAACATTCCTTGAATCATAGCACAACATAACAGTTGACATTTCAATGTGGGATTCAAGCCCTAGAAAGGTTATCTCGATAGGTTTATGAAAAAAAAAACAAGCAAATGTCTCCGTAGCTAATGATTTAAGGAATACGACCACTTATAACATATACGACATGACATGATGAGCTGTAAGGAGAATCAAGTGAATGTTTAATATTGTAAATGTAGTATGAATTTTGAAGTGGATAGACGACAGATGCCGGTTACTTTTGTTTTATATGAAAGGAGGCCGACGGGCGAGCGGCCCACGTGATGGTAAGTGGCTACCATCACCCATGTGACCAGGACCAGGGTAACCAGGAGGTATGCGGGTATGCCGCCGACTCTACAAAATCCTATTCGAAGCCTTCTTAAAGAACCGATTTCGTAGAGTATTGAAAGACTTCTTGAGGTAGTTCATTCCATAGCCAACGGGTTCGCGAGATATACCGGTTTACTTACTGTTATAGGAATATATGTATGTTTCAAATATACTAACGTTTCGCAAATGCGCCACGACGTTTGGGGATATGGGCATCAAGATTTAGATTGGATTGGAAGGCATGGGTATTAAAGGATATTTAAAGGATGATGGATTTCGCTCATCTCATTCTTCGTTTTCGTTGAGGTGGGATTAATAGCAACTTATTGTATCCCAACATTATATTAATAACATTATATTAATAATATACCGCTGGTATGGGATACAATGATGGAATTTGGTGGGTAACGGAAACAAAGTCTGGAATGTTCGCTCACTTCCGATATATACATTGGTTCGTTTCACGACCCTATGCAGTATTCTTTGGGAGTTTCGACTGGTTCGATGCGCTCAGCCGACTGTAGGATGCATTACATCACCCAATAAAATAGCATAAGTATTGGTCTCATTGAATACTAAAGTATATAAAAACTCTAATACTTAGATGCACCTAGCTAATCGACGTCAATAAATTGCATCTAAATAATAAACATTTCTCACCAGTCCCACCACCGATAACTTATCTGAATGTGACCCTTAACAATATCGAGAAAAGAAAACAAGTTAATGTTTCGTGGTTTTAGTATAAAAAGGAGGTAGTGCATATTATACGACACAGTTGAGCTCCTAGTGGGACGGCTGCAGGATGAAGGTGTTAGTGTTGTTGGCACTCGGCTTCACTGTCGTAACGGCGGCCCTGGGTCGGCCGGAAGAAGACAGTCACAGTATAGGTAAGAACTTTTAAACATAGTTTTCCATAAACCGAAACCATACATACCATACCCTCAGCCTGTGTCCCTCCACTGCTGGATATCGAACTCTCTCAAGGCTTGCCACCACACACGATCTTCGACTCATCTTATTGGTTGGGGGGGGGGGGGGGGTACACTGCAATCCTACAGCCGCACTCGACTAGATAAGGTACGATGAATTGTACTGAATTTCCCAATTTATAGTGGTAAAAGTATGCTAAAATAAGGTACGAGTAAATGGATCCTTACGGGAAAAAATAACTTTATTTCTTTTTTACAGACAACTTTGACATCAAGCAAAGGCAAATTCTCATCCTCAAATTGCTGAACCACATCACGGAACCATGCATGTACAAGGAAATTGAAGAGATTGGGCTCAGCTACAAGATTCCGGAGCATGTCGATATGTATACTGTGAGTTCGATACTATCATATAACCTCCCACTGCAGACCTCACACTTCCTTCAATCACGAAATAGTTTCACCTCACAAACCACCTCTAATAACCAGTGCAGATTGGTGGATATTAGACATACTCCAAATTTGTTAATCCTCGGACACGCAGGTATCCTCGTGATGTTTTCGTTCGACATAGAGTCAGTGACAATTAGAAAGAATTCCGTACTCAAGTCCGTACTTGAATAGAAAGTAATACGGGAGGTAAGTAGTAGTGAGTAATACGGGGCGTGATTCGAACTCAAGACTTCACAAATGAGAGTCGAAGATAGATACTGAGATTAAAGGCTATCGCCGCTCATCTATTCAGTCATATCTGTGCACGGCTGAAGTAAATTGATAAGTCAAAATCAATTGTTTTTCATGGGCACTGATATTTGATATTTTCATTGTGAATTCAATGTAATACGACGTGTTGAAACTTCTTTTTTAGAATGTTTTTCCGTCAAGTTATCAACTTATATACCTACCGTACACCGATATACCAATCTGTATACACCGATATACGGTAAACGGATATACCCGATTATTATCTATGAAACCGCCGTTACCTTACCTCACCTTACCTATGAAATTGCCGTTTGTTCGTAGTAGCCACTTTCAACTTAGTTATTTTCCGTTTGGCTTGGAATTCTAAATTCAAATTAATTTCAATTACAAAGCTACGACTTTTTTTCAAAATCAGTTATACATTTGTTTTCCGTCAAACGACATTTTGCTTAGATATCGTTGTGTTTGCAACAATGGAAAAGTTAAAAATTCGCGTTATTTTGTAATATGGGTTCCGTCGTCAACAACGACGGCACACAATATCAACGATGTGAAAGGACCAAACACCGTAAATTAACGCACGATGCCGTTTGAACGTTTCCGTTCTGGAAATTTCGGCGTCAAAAACAAGCCTCCTCGTGGACGACCGGTAACTAAAGGTGATTATGACGAATTGAAAGCAATAGTGGAGGCGGATTCATCTCAAACCACATCTGATTTAGCAGCAGCCTTCGGCGTAAGTAACAAAACGATATTGATTCATTTGCATCATATCGAGAAAGCGAAGAAGCCAGGAAACGTACTTTCCTGAATGAAACCGTATGAGCTTCATGAAAGTCGGCTGCAAGCACGCGTCGAAATGAATCAATTGCTCGATTTTTTGTGTCGATTGCTGAATCGACACAAAAATGAAGGGATTCCGAATCGTATTGTCATTTGTAATGAGAAGTGGATCCCGTATAATAATCGTAAACGTTCGTAACAATGGTTGAACCCAGGAGACACAGTTAAACAATGTCCCAAAAGTTAACTGAGTCGAAGAAAGCTCATGGTGACTGCATGGTGGTCCTGTGCCGGTATTATCCACTACAGCTTCTTGAGATCTGGCACGACGATTAATGAAGATGTGTACTGTGAAGAACTGCAAATGATGATGGACAAGCTCGCTATCAAACAACCGAGTCTGGTCAATGGCTCTAGTCCACTGTTTCTGCGTGATAACTCTCGCCCACACACCGTACGACAGACAGTCTCAAAGTTACAGGAGCTTCAACGGGAAACTGATATCCCCTTTTTTCGGAATTTGGATAACTTTTTCACGGGAAATAATTAAATTCTGATGAGGCAGTGAAAAAAGCTTTCAGGGAATTAATCGATTCCCGTCCCCTGGAGTTCCATAGCAGAGGCATCAATCAACTTCCATTAAAATGGCAAAAGTGCATTGATAATAATAGAGATACTTCTATTAATTAAATATATACTTTTCATACAAAAAAATATTGGATTTTTCCATATAAATATCAATTTCATAGGTAAATACCTAATATTTAAATGGTAGGACGATGCTATATTCCACATGTATAATGTACACCCAAATGGCTCTCACAAAGAAGGTTCCTGTAAAACGTACTAAATTGTATGATTAATGGGTGAATGGTGCCCCAACCCATTTCCTATTACATCCGACTGCATCGAATAGAGTGAGATAAGAGAAATCTCTCATTTTATTATTCTCTACTCCTCTTTTCATTATATCTAATCTCAACTCTTTTCTACTTGAACAGATTGCAATGGAGTAAACAATACTATTTTACGGCAGAATTGGCAGTATACAGGAAAGTTGGTTATCCCGTTATACTTCTAATTATTCATCCTATTTCCAAATTCACTTCTAAACATCTGAGGTAGGCATGCCTCCTAGGTCGTGCCAACCACGTCATCAGGTGGAATGATGTGTATAGACTTTTCATTTATAATTACCGATTTATAGACGCTAAATACTCGTATAATAATTATAGTAATCGATAAATTATTTTCTTCAGAAACCAGACGCCGTAAAGCAGTTCGTCAACTTATACAAGTATGGCCTATTGCCTCGCGGTGAAATCTTCACACTCCACGTGGACCGTCAACTTAAGGAAGTGGTCTGTCTGTTTCACTTGCTCTACTATGCTAAAGACTTCGCCACCTTCTACAAGACTGCTTGTTGGATGCGCCTTTACGTGAACGAAGGCATGTTTGTTTATGCTCTCACCGTCGCTTGTAGACACCGTCAAGACTGCAGAGGCATCATTCTTCCTCCACCGTACGAGATCTATCCGTATTACTTCGTCCGAGGTGATGTAATTCAAAAAGCTTACATGCTGAAAATGAGGAAAGGCCTTCTTGACCCTAATCTGTGCGATCTGTATGGAATGAAGAAGACTGACAAGGACGTCTATATCATTGACGAGAACATGTACGATTGTCGCACTTGTTTGAATGAAGAAGACAGACTCAGATACTTTACCGAAGATATTGATCTCAACACCTACTATTACTATTTCCATGTGGACTATCCCTTCTGGATGAAGTCTGATATTTTCGATAAAAATTTGGGCATTAGGCGTGGTGAAATGGTTTTATACATGTACCAGCAAATTTTGGCCAGATATTACTTGGAGCGTTTGTCAGTTGGCCTTGGTGATATTACAACTTTATCATGGAACAAGCAAATCAGGAAAGGCTACTGGCCTCACATGTTTTTGCACAATGGTGTACAACTGCCAATGAGGTTTAACAACTACGTCGTTGTTCGTGAAGACAATGTTGATGTTGTCCGTCTGGTAGAAGATTACGAGATGATCATCAAAGGGGCTATTCTGAAAGGATACGTTGAGGTATGTACATGCCTATTTGTTGCTACTATTATTTCTACATACTAGGCATACGTTTAGTACCACTATAATAAATGATAATGACACTTTGAAAAAAATAAAACTAACTTTGTTTTTAATACACAGATTAACGGCAGAAGATTCGAATTGGTCAAACACGACGACGTGGAAGCCCTCAGCAATCTCATCTACGGTAAAATCGACAGAGTCGATGTAGTGGATAGGAGTCGCGTCGATGCCTACCGATATCTGCTCATCATTATGAAATCTGTCCTTGGCCTTAACACGATCAGATCTGACAAGTAAGTTAGTTTACAGAAAAAAGTGGCAAACTGTAGGCAGTTCAGTGGTAAACGAATATCACTGGACATGGGTATATTTGATACATTTCATCATTAGTCAAAAATAACGAATATTACCATAATCTCAAAATCGAAACTCAGAAAAACAATTGAGAATAATGAGTATAATGCGATGAGAGAAACAGAATGAGATGCGATTAGTGGATGGGGTGAGATACTACAGGGATGGAAATGGGCTTTGCCAATTCTCATACGTTCCCTAATCATAAAGTTACGTTTCGAAGTAATCTTCCGTAATTGTTAAGTGGGGTAGCTTTGCCAGCCGGCAGAGTGCAGTCATTGTCAAACGCAATTGCATCGTCTTGTTGATAGATTCCCATCTTACATATGTATATAGGATAGCAATTTTAACTTAAGTCGATATCAACATTAATAAAAATATTTAGATATATTTTTGTCACTATTTTTATTACAGTAATACGTATGTGACTAACATGACATAGATGTGTTTTAAATTATGACCATTATTTAAGAAACTATAAAGCGTAAACATTTCTCGTAAAACATTTTCTCGTAATACTTGGTACATTACATATACCGTATCATACCACGGGCCTGAATCTCTCCACTGTTGGATCGAGATCTCTTCCTAGGAGCGTCACCACGCACGGTCTTCCACTCTTCTCATCCAGCCACAACCGGCGATCTACTTCAAGTCAGCAATCCACCTAACCCAAGGGCATCCCACTTGTCACATATTTAAAGTAAATTTACTTACAGGTACTTCGTCATTCCCTCCGTCTTGGATTGCTACCAAACTGCTCTCCGCGATCCTGTATTCTATCAACTGCAGAAACGCCTCGTCGACTTAGTTATTCTTTTTAAGAGGCGTCTGCCTAGCTACACCAAGGAGGATCTTTACTTCCCAGGAATTAACATCGATAATGTTGTGGTTGACAAACTTGTTACCTACTTCGACGACTACCTAATGGACATGACCAATGTTGCTACTCTGTCGGAGGATGAAATCAAGAAGGCCGGCTCTGATATGAAATTCTTTGTGCGCAAACGCCGCCTCAATCACCAGCCATTCAAGATTTCTCTGGATGTCATGTCTGACAAGGCCGTTGACTGCGTCGTAAGAATCTTCTTGGGACCAAAACGTGATCATTTGCACCAATTGATTGATATCAACAGAAACCGCCTTAACTTTGTTGAACTTGACTCCTTCCTCTTTAAACTGGTCACTGGAAAAAATAATATCGTCAGAAATTCCTATGATATGCATAACATCGTCCGTGATCGTATCTTTACTCGCGATCTGTGGAAGAAGTTTGACGCTGTCACTGACTCTAGAGACCTACTTGTAAAGGATCTGAGGAACTATCATACTGGCTTTCCCATTAGGTTGTTACTCCCTAGAGGTCAAAGTGGTGGTTTCCCGATGTATATCTACTTTATTGTGACTCCTCTGAGGTTAGTCGAAAATGTGGATGCTTCCTTCTATGATATGACACGCAAGGACTTCATGATGGACTTTAGATCAACGGTACTACTCGACAAGATGCCTCTCGGTTTTCCATTTGATCGCTACATTGATGTCAGCAAATTCTACACGCCCAACATGAAGTTTGCTGAGGTACTAGTTTTCCACAAGCACTCTGTGTGCGACATGAAGACCCGATGGGAACGCTACGTACTAAGGAACTATAACATGGTTGACTATAAGGATACTTACTTCGTAGATGTCGACATGCAGACCACCATTGATCACGACGTCCACGGATATTAGGCATTTACATACCCTATTACAGTAATGACTATGGCTAACTAAATTAATTGCATTTAAAAAGGTTAAAAAAATAAAACATAAGTATTTCCTTACATGAATGTATGTTTTTCTCCAATTTCCTTGTTTCACATACAACATTTACAGCTCCCTTCAATCGTAAATATTGAAGGGAGCTGTCTAGCGACAAATGTCTGATATCAACTAAAAAACTCTCTTAACACCAATTATTCCAAAAAAGTGAACAAAGTCTAGTAACAAATTATAAATATTAGAATGAGGGGTGTAAAATGTGTTGATTAGAATAGGAACACTGACCTTGTTAGAAACTTGGAGAGGCTGCATCAGTCAAGCTTGCTTATCCTTATTGTATACTATTGTACTTTTCTGTTTAGAGTGTCCACGTCCCCTTTTAGCCAAAATCGCGGAATTTATATTTTTATTTAATTGTCTTGTGGAGCGACGCGGACGCTTGACATCGAAGTAAGAGTATCTTTGTTTCGCAACGAAGAAAGAGGGCTTGTTTGTTTTTGATAACAGGGATAACAATAGTTTTTAACATTTCATGAGGCATGAGTGCTTCACACATAAATTAAAGAGGTCTGCTAATATTCTATATAAGTGATAGGCCGCACATTCAAGATGCTCCCTAGACAGACCGTCACACCTCGGATAAATTTCCGGATTTCTGAGTTTTGACGGCTTTTTGTATTTCTTCTTTATTAAATTTTTCAGAAACAGTACTCCATTCAATTTCAAATGGTGTACTATTCAGTACTACTTTCAATTGGTTTTTAACGTTTTCGGCAATAATTTTACAATTTGTTTTGCCATTTATAGCATTTGTTATATTTTGTTTTGGGTTAAAACTATTTGTAACTTGCCAAAAAAAATTAAAGACTTACTTTTGTTTGATTGTGCAAGTATATCGAATTTTATTTGTTCCTCGTTTTGCTAACACCGTCTAAGAGCCGTTTTAATTTTACTTCGCGATTTCAATTGTGTATAATAAACCACGTTTGAAAATCTGTCCTAGCTAGCTAGACTTACGTTTACGATAACGCTTCTGAAAATAACTGTTAGAAGCAGCTTGTTTTAATATAGGTACCTACCTACGTACGGATGCAGGTACCCGCTGGATGCAGGTCGCTGCCGATAGGTCTAAATGGCGAACAATGGGGGAGGCCTTATGTCCAGCAGTGGACGTCCAAGGGCTGAGATGATGATGACCTACGTATTATATATTCATATGTTTCGTTAATGTATTGTAAGTGATTAATATTCTTACAATATTTGTGCAATTTAACTCACATTAAAATTTAGAAATTACATTCACACACATTTTTATATTTCTTAATTTGATTCCTATTTTTTTTACCCCAGAGTATCTGCCTATTTTGATTGTCGTCAATAGAAATAACTTCGTCTATTTGAAACCTGCAATCAGTCTTAAAGGTGAAACCATAAAGCTTCATAATAATCATATAGGGAAAGCTAACATCATTAATAACATTTGCCTCGATTATTGTTTTAGCGGCAGATACCGTCGTAACATAGTGGTCCAACAATCGCAATGTGCTATGAGCTTCACTCATATACGTATATGTATCAGAATTTACATTTAATATGTCTATGTCAGAACATTTCCATTTGACGTCGCCACAAAAAGTCAGCAATTCGTTACCAAACAAAGTGAACGGATGTGCGTTAACATCTCCCAACATAAAAACCATGTCAGTGTTACTATTTTCTATTACCGTATTCATTGCACTCAGTGTTGTATTGAACTACGTTACGTTAAACTATCAGGACAGTTTGTAGGCATATGGACACCCATTACTATGACAGACCTACCTCCCATCTCTATGTTAATTGCAATAAATCTGGTACTGCTTACCTTATCTTTCCTTACTGATACAAATAAATTTTCTCCTTACGTACGAATTGTACATTATGATATCATAATGTACAATGGTGCATTGGTATTGTACATACGTGTGCATTGGTTTTTAACTTGATAAACGGTAGTGATCGTATGTACTTGTATAAAAAATGTTTTTAATTGTCTGGAAAATGTTAGGAACACCAACAATACTAGTGATCGCCCGTGAGTTCGCCTACACTAGCGTAGGTTTAGCGTAGATAACATTAGTTAAATGGGATCTCTGCTTATTTGCTTATATAAGATGCACGCCCCTGGATAAGTAATAACAGCGTCTCGCCTGCGACTTCGGGAGCTTTCCAAGGACACATGAATTTTGAAAATTACTACATTTCTTAGTTACATTCATTGCTTTTTGATTCATTCGTTTTTATTTACGTGGCAGTAAGTACTTTATTAAGTATGTTAATATTAAGTACGTCGGTACAGTATGAATTTGCAGTACGACATTTTCATCAAGCAGCCTTTGTTATTTGCGTCGGGGTTTTTAATATCTAAACATACTTAACGACGGGTAAGGCTTTGTTCACACAGATGCTAGAAAAGTGTATGTTTGCAGCTCATTGTTAATATATTCAATATGCAGTTATGTGTAAAAAAAAATGGTATGTACAAATATAAAATGGTCCCATAGACGTGGAATAAGTCTTTATATTTTTTATTACTTATAATAATAACGCCTACACCACTGGCCAATGGCTAGTGGCCCACACTAGTGAACACATAAATTATTTATAACCATTGCATTTGGTCCTGTGTCGTGGTTCCAAATCATTTGATTTTAAGTAGTAAAATAGTATATCTATGATTTCATCTTAACTAAAATTAACGATATATTGTATTGTAAACCTATAAATTGTCAGACAGCCAGATTTTTTAATAGTTAAAAATGGGATAAGGAGTTTTTAAAAATAAGTTGATGATGATGTGTGATCACACGCGTGATATGATGACAGATGTAAATATTTGATACCTGGTGATAAGTGAATACTGTCGCCCGTGAAGCCATGGACACATGTACTCGTAATATATGCCAACATCAGTCCAGAATTATAAAAGTTGGCACGTCCCTGAACGAGCTGCTTACCTTTGGAGATTTAGAGGTACATACTTACCACAGAGAGGTACATCATTCACATCAAAGTTACCAGACCTGAATCGACTGATCCATTTTTTCGCAGTGGTTTTAGGTAAAGCATATTCTCCGTAAACACTACAAATCTCTTTTCGAGCACTAGAAGCATTCATACATTAGTCTATAAAATATATTTAATTTTCTCCTTATTAACTTCCATTATAAAATTCCATTATGAAACAAAACTTTTAACTTGAAATTTCAATTAGCCGCCATAAAAAAAGTCAGCTGTCAAACGATATATCACTTTCTCACCAGTGATCAGTGTTGCCAGAAATATAGCACGCTAAAGTCGTGCATTTAAAAACGCTGCGACATTTTCCGACTAGCTATATTATTTTATGGTGTAAAGATAACAGCACCATCTATCATAAACATTCTTCATCACATTGAAATAAACTTGTAGTTTGAATTCGTCTTTTTGTGCCATCTATTGAAATATGTCAAAACTAAAGGAAAGGCATTGTTCTTATTCCAACTTGACTTGATTTAAGTACTGCCACTCGTCGTAAGATGGCACAGCAAAAGTTAAAAACTTTTGCTAATCTTCACTAGATGTCAGTGTTTAATTGAAAGTTCTGAAGAAAGTTTTCTTTACAGAAGAATTGATAGTCTGGCGGATTGCATTGTGGTAAATGGTCACAGCCGCCCACGGACACCCACAACACCAAGGGGCATGTGGTGCGCTGCTGATCTTGCAGAATCCTGTTCGCAGCACTCTAAAAGAGCCCCATGTCGTTTCATTCTACAACTTTCACATCCATTTATTGTTTAATAATTGAGTGAGACGCTAATATAAAATTCATGGTGGGGGATAAATTAAAGTCCTCGTGAGGAGAGAATCAAACTTCTTTTAATTCGGCATACCCTCGTTCCGACATGGTAATAATTTATTAGACTGATTTATAATTGTTTTCTATAATATCATAATAAAAGCACCAGAGGAATTTCAATTTCAATTTGAACCACAGGGAAGTATTTATAGGAAATGAATCATATTGACTTGCTGATAAACGATTTTCTTGATGTTTCTTGCAACGCGACGGCTTCTTTACCGCTGGAGTATTCTTCGAATATATTTTTACAGTATCCAGCCCCTTTATTGTCCACTGCTGGGCATGGGCCTCCTCGTAGAAATTGTCTAGTTAATGAGGGATGTACTGATGTACGGTCTTAAAACACCACGCTAGCCAAGCGAGTTGACGAGTCCGCTCTTCTGTTATCCCTTAATCGCCTTTTAAGACTTTTGTGCATGTGTTGTGAGCCGGCTTTAGAATTGCACAACCTCATTTCTTCCCGCGGGTGTTTAAAAGAAATCTTAAATATAATCGTATATTTGTCTTTAAAAAATCAAATGCTAAAACAAGTTTCGTTGAAAGAATGAAATTTTAAGTTATTAAATCTTTGCCGTAGTCATTATACACACAAATAAGGTCCCTTGACTCAGGTAACGACGCATCCCTATATACTTTCCCTCGTATCCTATTGAATAAATAGTGTAATGGGATAAGGTTCTTCCATCTTATTTTCATATTCTCTCCCATAAATCTAGAAAGATAGGCAGGCGTATCTACAAACGTACCAAATTTCATCATTTTTGACTGATGTTGGCATGTATTGCAAATATTTATTAGTGACAGTATGTGTTTACCATCAGGAGGAGTTTCTACTCTTCTACCATTTCTCATCTATAAATGTCTTAAAAATATATCTGTTATTATCTAAATCTACGGGTAAACATACAAAAGCATGTAAACAGCTTACTTACAGGTATCATTAACTGTTCACTGATCTATCGCCACGTTTAGGGAAGCCTTTGGAATGATGCAATATTCGGCCAAATTGCATTAGACTTTTCAATCAAAATAACAAGATTTGTTTTTTACATTCAGTCAGTATTTGTAAAGTTCTCGTAGTGTTTACAATTTCTCCGCATAATCAATAAAACACTGTCTCTGTATATAAAATAATATGAAAACTAAATCTCTTAGTAACGTCGTTCCAGTGACAGTGACAGTGACAGTGACAGTGACAGTGACAGTGATTCCCGTACCAATTAGTGTGATACTAGTACATAGAGTTGTGGAAATAATGAAAATATTTTTCATTTTAGCGAACGTTTAATACATCTGTGTTGTTACAAGAATTAGGCTATAACATACAATGGAATATTGTAAGCCAATACGAAGGATGGAATTGTAGTCTTGCATCAACACAACATTTTCTCTTTTTTACTCAAAAGCAGATGGCAGTACAACTTAGAGTCATCATAGCTCAGAGTGAATGTAATTGCAGAGAACACATTAGACAGAAGAGATAAAGGGGCACGAGTTGTCAATAAATGAGACTCAAAATAGAACCAACAAGAGTATAATAAGAACGCAGAAA
This sequence comes from Sesia apiformis, assembly GCA_914767545.1. NCBI lineage: Eukaryota > Metazoa > Arthropoda > Insecta > Lepidoptera > Sesiidae > Sesia > Sesia apiformis. The sequence continues at coordinate 10,024,578 of OU611963.1, read as the reverse complement.
TGTTAAAAATATTCTAACTACTTATTTGGTTAAATAAAGTTAAGTAAGATTATTTGATTCATTCCGAAAACGGATAAAAACTTTTCGGGCAATGCCAATATTGTGACACTTGTGATGGTAATTAAAATAAAAGAAGACAAGACGAGGAACGTGCTGACTCATGATAAAGACACGTAGAATTAAAATCTAAGAATGTATTGAATAAGAATAAAAATAGATTAAATAGCTAGTCTGTTGTCTCAAAGAAATACATTATCTTATTTCTTAAAGAATAATAAAGAATGTATCCTCGTTAAAAGTGAGACAGATTGATGAAACAAGAAAGTGAGAGTTTATTAATAAAAATAAACTTTAATGGATGTATAAGGATGTGCAAAGGATATAACTTTTAAAATGTTTACACATTTTGAATTATAAATCATGTCTTCAAAATCTGGTATTAGATTTGTAGAAAACAAGAAAAAACTTCAAGTTAAAATAAAAGATGAACAATAGCCTTCAGATGTACCCATTTAAGAGCAGATTCATTTGTCAATAACTGTTAGTTTGATGTTGTAAATAAATATCTTTATGTAACTTGTACTTGTCTCAGCCCCCCACTGCAGGGCACAGGCCTCCCCTAGTAAATCACTGGGGTTTTAGGGCCGTAATCCACGCGCGGGCCCAGTGCGGATTGATGGATCACACGCTACAGATTTCTTTTTATTTCTGGAGAATGCGAGTTTCCTCACGATATTTTCCCTCATCCCCGAATTAGTGATATTTTTTAAAATTCGTAGGTACCTACTTAAGTAGAAACTCAGTGGTAAAGGGCCGAGGATTTGAACTCACGATCACAGGAATGTAAGTCGAGTATAGAAGTACCCCAAGGCAATCACATAAATAATTATAGTATAGTACTAAACAGTTTACTATGTACTGTGTATACATACCATGTATCATTTTATCTGCATATGACAAATGAGAATCGCTTACATGGACTGTTTGATTTTATTTATAACTATTTATTCCCTAAATACTAAACAAATTTTAATGTCTATAAATTCCTTTTCTAAATATGTATATTATTTGTTCAACTTGACCTATTCTGTGAATTGATTGTGGTCTGACGTAGCTCATAAGATTTTACTATTAATTATTGTGAGTTGAAGTAAAAACTATTATTAAATGTTACCTAAATTCATAATTATTAAAAGTAGTTTATTTTTTATGTATGTGGTATAAAAAATTACTTATATTTTATATTTATTAAATAATTATGAGTTCTGGATGATACAATGAATGATTCAGTTATTATACAATAATATAATCCACCTTTCACTTCTACCGAACGACAGAACCTACTACGTTCCATTAAAATATGTTCAGAATATTAAAATTGTAAACACAGAAATAAACAAAGAAATAAAAAACTTTGATGAAATAATCAGTTCCATTATTGAAGAAGACAACATAAATTGAATAAACATAGGTATTGTTTATGGAAAAAACCGTGTACAACATGTTTATCTGTGTTTTTAAATACAGTAGATATTTGAATGGGTATAGGTGAACAGTCTGGAAAGTCGATAAAGATAGATATTGTTTGAATAATATACCTGACATCATTATTTTTTAGATAAATTTAATTGGCGACCTCTTAATATGTTATCTGAATGACTTTCAGAAATTGTAAACAAACTTGTTTTTATTTTTATTAAGTTGTCTCAACTTTTATATTTTAATGTTTATATCAAACGACAGGACCACAGATAACACCTACATTTTATTTTCTTTATCTGGATCACCAGCGAATGATAATTGTATAATTTAATTACATAATATGTATTTCTGTAAACATTTCTAATATTATAATATTCTCTTAGAACTATTAGCTGCTAATAAAACTTAACGTAAACGTGTTATGTATTACGTTCAACGTATTACGTGTTACGTTCAAATGATACGTTTTTTTTATTTTTTATGTTATTTTATACTTTAAAGAAGATAACATACATATAAAAAATAGTGATAGTGTAACAATAAAGAGTGGATATGCTATTTATAATGTTTAATATATTCATGTAGATAATCTGAGATAAATTTTTCATCAAAAAATATAAATTTACAAGAAAGAAGCCAAATCTCATGCTAAAAACAATTCAGATAATGGATTTACTAACTTAGTGTCTTAAAAGGGATGTTAAATAAATGATGTCGTAAATAAAGATAAATGAAATCCTGGTAGATCATGTCATTTGTTATTATTTATTTAACTAGAGGTCACTAACGAAGAAAACACAGATATAAAATAATATACGTGTCACGTCAATTATAGCCAACTAATATATATTATAGGCAATTATTATAGTTTTTGTTAGTTCACACTGTTATTTTCATTGAAAATGTATGTTAATGCAGATTTTACCAACTCAAATAACAACCCATAGAATTTTCCTACAGCTTTAATGTCATAGTAATAAATAGAGTTATTAAGTTCTAACAGAATATAGCATTACTTTTGTTCCTCGGGCATTTTCAGTTTTTGGCCTAAACTGAATGATGGACCTTGGTTTAATGTACTTACTAGGTTTTTAATTTGGTCAGCAAACATACCTACTTATAAATGAATTACGAAAAATAAAATAAATCTAAAATAGTCCAAAGTTAAAAAAATAATTAGTTCTAATAATATTAAATTAACATTAATTTTATCGATCGATTAGATAATTAATTGTAACGTACCAAAGTCATCGTGGTTGTGCGAAAGTGTAGCAAAGTTTTATTTTCCCAGTTTTTTATGAAAAAAATGACACTTTTATACTTCTACTTGAAGGTTTTTTGTTTATCATTGTATATTTATATTTCTTTTGTATCGTTATCTCTGTTACAAGACTATATGAAATAGTGGAAATTTTTCAATGTTAATTAAAGCTTAATTTAATAACACAATAAATCTATTATAATTTTTTACTATGCCACCCAATAACGTAATAAGAACCATGCTAATGAAAATCCTGTTAGCACTTTTTCCGTTTATAGAAAATATGTGAAAACAGAAAAAAGTGAATATATATAAGGTACCTACTCATATTATGTCAGAAAAAAATCAGAAAATCGAATGTAATGTGTTATTACATTTTCACTTATTCCGCGTAGTGGGCTATGGTCCAAAACACCCTCGTGATGACGAGGGAAACCTGTGCCCAACAGTAGGACGTTATGGGCTGATATCGAATGACGTATACAATTGGTTATCTAATTCGGTTAGTAAATATCCACGTAGACATAAATGAGCTATAGAACTATTAAAAAGGATAACTTAAGTAGCTTTAAGTAGCTCGTCGCATACGTCACGTCATGAGAAAATCCATGTGCCCGATTAATTAAAAATGAATCTGGGTGCTAGAGTAACATTCACCAATAAGCATGTCACGAAATTCGTTGAATTTAGAGCCTACTCATAATTAAAATCAGAATCATGTGCCCTGCAATAGGATGTTATACTACTAGCTTAATATCGAGTTATGAACAAAAGAGTAGTTGACACAGATTTCTGGTGGGCTACTCTGAATTTACGCTTTCGAAGTTTTGAGGCCTGCCCGAAGTTCGAACGAACGAAATGTTGTAACCCTGCTCTGACTTTCCTTCGTTCGGAGCTCGATATATCAGGTATCTCCGATTTTATTTAAAGTATTATCGTGAAATTTGACGTTTGATCCCCAAGTATCTCTAGTCAAAATCTATATTTCGATCGTTCGTTCGGGCCGATGTATCATAGTGAACGTATTCGTTTTACGAATCTATCGAAATATCGACCAAAACTTCGTTTCTCGTGTTTTCGGAGTATGTACAATTGTGTTTGTTTTGTATCAATTGGACCTAGGAATTGTGCATGGATGTACAACTTTTCGATCAGAATCGCTGATAACATTAAAAACTGTCTAATTAGTCTCGACATATGGCTCTGTCTTTCCCACAAAAATAAAAAAATACAAGAAAATGACCAAGTTTAAAACTGGTTTGTTTTTGAAATATGCCATATGATTTCATGTAGACGCTCCTTTTCAGAATTAAATATTACATTCCAATATTTAAATACGAATATTCAAGTATGTAACAAAAGATGTATTTGCTATTTATCATACTTTCACTAAAATATGTTATATACGATATGTATATTGTATTTTTCTCAGAATATGTGACATTTTCTGAGAAGATGTGCGACATATTGACAATTCTAATTTCCCAGACATAGAGACTTTAGTTAAATCTTAAAAAAATAACATATTTCTTTATGATCTATCTTAAAAATCAGGTGTCAGTCCATGTTTCTATTTAAACGGAATCTTGAAAGAACGATATTTTAAGATAGAAAATGTTAAGTTAATAATAATCAGTCCATGCCGACAATAAGGTCCCTTTGCTCACATGTGTTTCATAAGATCCTATACAGAGTTTGTCATACTTTCACATCAGTATAAAATGTGTTATTAGTCATAATCGTAGTCGTAACCAGCCTTCTTTTTCTTTCACTGCTGGAGATGGGCATCCTAGTGCACATTATTTCGTGCATGAGGAGTGTATGGCTTTAAAACACCACTCTGGCCAATCGGGTCGGCGAGTGCACTCTTTTACAGGTGATGTAGTTCCTCAGGGCTTGTGGTAGCGGCTTTATTATCCCTTAATCGCCTTCTACGATACTCACGGGAAGAGATGGCGGTGCTATTCTGAAGCCTGCTGGCATCACACGGTTAGTTGTCAAACTGTCACAGAATGTTTGCTATGGAAACCGATACATATACACATAATGACAAAGCGTCTTACCGTCTGCCGGTCGTTAAAAGAAACTTTAATTACATACGTGATGATTGTAACATTTCTCGAGATAACCCGCTGGCCCTGTTTAGTATCAGTTGGGCCAATATCTGACTTTGATTTGGTTGTTTGTGGTTGATCAGTCGTTAACCTCATCTTAACATTAAATCATTTTTAATTTATACTATCAATAACTTTTATTCCATCTGTCAGTGGTCTTTAATTTAAACTGTATTTGTACATTTGAGAGTCAAATATACGGACGAAAACAATGATATCTGGACGGTCACGAACTTTTTAAATTAATTGATGATTATTTATAGTCCTTTATTTATTTTATTTAAATTTTGGTACAAAATGGTATTCAAAATATGCAACATTATAAGTATGATTTACTTATTAATTAATTTCCAATTGACAATAATGATTGTAATCTAATTTAAACTATTTATAGATATAGCAAAGTGCCTGGTCGACATCACTGTGTAATGCCGCCAGCAATCTAAGTATCTTACCAATGAAATTGCCGTTTTATATGGAAAAATTCAAATATATTTTCTCAATGAAAATAATATATTTAGTTAACGGAAGTATTGTCCATTTTAATGGAAGTTGATTAAGCCCTTTGCTATAGAACTCCTGGGGACGGGAATCGATGAATTCTCCGAAGGCGTTTTTCACTACCTTATGGGAGTTGAATTATTTCCTGTATAAAAAGTTATCCAATTTCCGAAAAAAATGGAAATAACTAGGGACATGGTCTGGCGAGTACGGTGAGTGACGGAGAGTTTCCAGTTGAGCGGTCTGTCGTGCAGTGTGTGGGCGAGCGTTATCATAGAGAAGCAGTCGACTGGAGCGATTGACAAGACTCGGTTGTTTGATAGCGAGCTTGTCCATCATCGTTTGTACTTCTTCACAGTACGCGTCTGCATTAATTGTTGTACCAGATTTCAAGAAGCTGTAGTGGATAATATCGGCACGGGACTACCATACAGCCACCATAAGCTTCTTTTGTCTCAGTTTACCTTTGGGACATTGTTTGGCTGTGTCTCATAGGTTCAACCATTGTGACCAACGTTTACGATTATCATACAGAATCCACTTATTATCACAAGTATCAAAATGATTCAGAATCCTTTCATTTGTGTGCTAGTTCAAAATAAGACAAGCTTCGACGCGTGATTGTAGCTGATTTTCATTCGGTACCCACTTTCCGAGCTTCTTCACTTCCCGATATGACGCAAATGAATCAATATCGCTTTGTCACTTACGCCCAACTCAGACTTGGTTTGAGATTAATCCACTTCCACTATTGTTTTCAATTCGTCATTATAGACTTTAGGTTCCGGTTGTCTACGGGGCTTGTTCTTGAAGTCGCAATTTCCAGAATGTAAACGATCAAACCGTGCGTTCGTTTGCGGTGTTTAGTCGTAACATATCGTCGATGTTGTGTGCCGTGCCGTCTGTGCTAAGTTGCTGCCACGACGAAAGTAATTTTCGAAATTAACGCGTAATTTAAATATTTGCACGGTCGCAAACACAACGATGTCTAAGCAAAAAGACGTTTGAAGGAAAAACAAATGAATAACTGATTTTGAAAAAGAATATCATGGCTTTAAATTAAAATTAAATTGAATTTGGAATTACAAGATAAACGCAAAATAACTAAGTTCAAAGTGGCGACCATGAACAAACGGCAATTTCATAGGGAAGACGCATTAGATTTATATCCAAGTATGTTATCGGAAATGTATATAATGCAGGAATTTTATACAATTCCTAGGATATTTATAAAATGCCTAACTGATTTAGGAAATGTGTAAAATATTTTATTAAAGATATATTATTAATACATACAATATCTAGGAAATTTATGAAGATTTTTTTAATTATTATTTTATTTCACGGCTACAATTTATGGAAAGTGTAGTTTATAATGTTACTAAGTTTTAGGCCAATTATGAACTAATATTACAAATAAAGGTTTAATACAGATTAATTATGACTTTTTCTTATAGAACAGATGGCAGACGAGCGGGCGGGCCACATGATGGTATGTGGTCATCGCCGCCCATGAACACCTGCAAACTCAGGGGGTTTGCGGGTGCGCTGTCGACCTATAAATCCTGTTCACAGTTCACAGGTATTCGCAAATACCCAGCTGGCAATTCATACCACAACTTTCGGGTTCACGGTATAAAGTGTCTTTTTGACCGCACTGTACCCAACACGACCATGACGTGCGGTGCGATGGTAAAAACCCGAAGTTGAACTTTTGAAGTTGAAGTTGCATCAAATTGAACAGCGCTTCTGGACATTCCCCATTATAAAGGAGGCAAAAAACGTAGAGAGACGCAACATCTCTACGGATGCTGAGCGATTCTATACCACCCGAGAGAGTGGGATCGTCGACAATTCGGATACAGAAACAAATGAATACATTATTATTTTTTTCATTTTGACTAAATTGATTTCGGAATTTCAAATAAATGATGTTTTATAAACGGTATAACTCAAATGAGTTCTCTTTCTGAAATTTGAGTATTTCAAAATGTACCTAGTCACCCTCGTAGCGCGTCGTTGGACGGAGTCAAAAGTGTCCAGCTGGTACTTAGCTGCACCGCCCTAGAGGTGTGAGCAGTACTTCATTTAACTTGAGCTATATAAAGCGACAAGCGTTGCCCCGGAGAGAAGTAGGTACTGCTTCGCTCTATTCAGTACACTGAGCTTTTTACTAACAAGTTTTGACTACGTGAGGTGTGTGTATAGTCGAATGTGTAGTGTTAGTGGTTATGTGTATACGTGTGTGGTTATAGTTTCTAGAAATTTCATAAAATTACTAACTGGTACTAGGAAATGTATGAAATTGTTTCCGGGTAGAAAGTATGTACCTACGTATTGATTAAAAAAAAAGCCACGAAGTGTGAGTAACACTTCTAACCTAAATCAGCCAAATCGTTTCTGGATAGGAATCAGAATTAGATATATCAGTGTATCGTTATCCTTACAATCCTTACAAGATGGGCTTATCCTTACAATAAGCACAACGGGTTCCGGTGTCTATGGAACCATTCTTGCAATAACGACTAGGTTTCCGATGCCAATGAGAATACTCATGCAATGACTACGAGGTATTATATAGGTACTTTGTAAAATAATGTTATAAATAAATATCGATCTTTTACTATGGAACACTATCTTACTATACTGTAGCTATTTCTATAATAAAAGTGTGTATTCCTAAAAATGTGAAAACTGCAGCACTGATTTCCAGTAGTAGCCGCTTGCGGTGACTCACGAACTGCCCACTCAATGTTTCTATAGACGTACTTTTTAAAACGAACAAATATTTTTTATTAAAAACGGGACAGACAGAAATAGCATACCTATGGCATACCATCATCCTATGTCATTACACTGCTGGGTAACGCATTTAGTTTAACAATGTGTAAAACATAATACGTTAGTTAACTGTACCTACTCAAAATGAATTTTTATAGCTTATTTGATATTAGAAAAGAAAGAACTTGTGTTAAATTTTTTTTTTCAAATCCTCATTTGATAGAGGATTGTGATAGGAACGGGTATAAAATAATGTTGATATTAACTAAATTTAGTGTCAACAGTGTCAACATATTGGCATTTTTCAAAGAACCATAGCCAAACCATCTTCAGGTGAAGTTAGGATGCTAAATTTAGTGTCAACAGTCTAGATATTGTCATTTTTCAAAGCTTCTTAGCCAAACAATCTTTTAGGATAGCTAGGATATTACAGTGAAATCAATGAGACATGAGCTTTACATCTGTGTGTGGATGCCGAATTCTCCAATCCGATTGTCAATATGGTTCGCACTGTACACAGTCAGTGTGCACTCACACAAACGCAAAGCTCATGTCTCGTTGATTTCACTGTATATGATTTTGTGTTAGTATAATTATATGTGGGAATATAATTCGCATAGGAATATAGTACGATGGGGCTGACGGATCTACTGAATATGGACAAAGTCCCTGTTAAAAACTGAGAATAAATGAAAACACTTTGGGTAGACATGAGTTATGTCGGCAGCGATCCGCATCCTCCCTGGTTTTGTAGGTGTCCATGGGCGGCAGTGATCACCTACCACCTCGTGCGCCGTTCACCCGTCTACCACTTCCTCTTTAAAAATGAGAATATTTAAAGTGGGGAGCCATCGCTATCTCTCTGACACGATAATGAAGCTCACAGTAGCGCGATTCTAACTCAAATTTCTATAATTTGAGAAGAACCTTGAATTGAATTATTGAATAAGAGTATGCAACCAGCCCTTTCACTATCCACTGCTGGACATGGGCTCTCATGCACATCATCTTGAGTACGAGGCATTTAAACGCCACGCTGTCCGAGTGCGTTAGCGAATCCACTCTTTTAGAGATGATGTAGTTAGTTCCTCAGGGCTTGTGGTAGCCACTTTGTTATCCCTTAGTCACCACGAGAGTGGCGGGGAGTGGCGAGAGTGGCGGGGGCATGGGAGGATGCCAGCGGACACCACGGGGCCATAATAAATAAAATATGTAAAAATGTAGTAATCAAAAAGTGAAGCATATACGATTAATTAATTAACATTAATGCTTATGTGCAATGCATCACTATTTCCTTACCAAAGTTACTTTAGTCTACTAGCTAGACTAAACCTAGTCTTAGTGTTTATAACTGCTTGTAGGTATAGGTACTCGTAATAATTTAGACGAAGTTGTTTGCATGAAAAATTGAAAGGGATTATTGACCGGATGAACTTATGTCCTTTGTTACAAAGACATGTTGCAACATTGCAGCGGTTGCAGATGGTTGTTAATACTTGTTATTATTTGTTTACATTACTTAATCTATCAATAGGTATTTTCAATTTTTCAATGTCTATGAACTTTGAAATTATTTGCTATAAATTGACTTTTTTTACTCCAAACAGTGTAGTTTTAAAGTAAATATGCAGACGCTAGTACTGATAATATTCGCAGTACTAGGGGTTGGGGTCTCAGGGTACCTCATTAAGGTTCCAACTACGCCTGCTGTAGGACCAAAGGAAGGTATGAGTATTAATTATTGTTTATTAAATATTAACTTTTGAAGTTAAGGGCGTAGTTAGAATTTTACTCAGGGGGGCAAAGCGAACAATTTTAAATAAAGACTTTGTAATCCATAAAGTCTGTTCTTCTAAACAATTCTGCCTTATGCTGGGGGGGGGGGATTGCCCCATACTGCCCAACTAGCCCAACGTGGTTAGGCTACGCTCATGGTTGAAGAAGAACAGTGCACGCTGCAATCTCACAGCTGCTAGGCGCACTCGACTGGCTAAGTTACCCCTCTCTTACAGGAGACTACCGTAAAATGTACTGCATTTGCCACTTAATCCCATTCCCCGAATTCTCATCCCATTCTATTGTTTCTCTCTCCATTTTTCCAACCCTTTTTTCAAATCCATTTCTAAATTTCTAAAGGCAAGCAGCGTATCCGGGGGCGTGCCCATGTTTGTCATTGTGGACTGATGTTGGCGACGGTACCCACTTACCACCAGATGGATTATATGCTCGTCTGCCGTCGCCTTCTTTCTGTATAAAAATACATTTAAATTAAGTTAAAATATGTAGTTCAGAGAGCGATACTTCCAATTTTATGAATTCCTATTATCTGACCTTATTGTCGGTATATAATGATTGATTTTGGTTATGACTTTCTAATTTGAAATTTTGTTGTTTTAAGATTCTGTTTGAATAGAAATACATATATAAATTCAATATAAAATACCAACCAAGTGGGCGTTTGTACGATTACATTTTATTGCGTTCGTATAAGAATTATTACGGTGATTTTAAAGTTAGTTTTCGTTGCTCTAACTGGATGAATTGGTTTATTCTAGAACGTTATTTTTACTGTTGGCGCTACCTATGAACCGATTATGAAACAAATTGATAATGAACCGCAAAGTGGGAACGACTGGCTCGACTGGCTCGCATCTACCCATAGTTTTTTCTATAGAATTTGTCTACATATTTTCTGAATAGACTTAACATTATTTGAATAATAGCTAACTTTCGTACTTTCTGTTTTGTTTCTGCTTGACTCAATCTATTGTAGTTTTGGATGGTAACCAGATAATTATAATTATTTATTTAAATATTATCTATATACTAGTATATATCCTCAACCATTCCATAATTGTTACTCGTAGATATATCTAAAATATTCGATTATTTTCAATATAATGCTTGTGGCCTTAGTTACTTTATTCTTGAATTATTTATTTATAACTCATTGCATAATTACAAGAATGTTTGTTATAATGTAACGTTTATACAATATAAAGAATTTTATTATCTATTAAACGCAAGTGAATGACGCATTGTTCACATTATTACTTTTGTATCATATAATGACCACTTGACAATAATATTGATACGTTTGTGTATGACCTGAATGAATACTTCTTTATCTTCTTGTTTATTAGCCTGCGTTTATCCACTGCTACACGTAGGCCTCTCCCAAGGTACGCCACGATCATTTGTCTTCCCCGTCCAGCCACCACCATTTAATCGGCGGATGTCCTAGACTGCATTTAGCAGGACATAGTCTCCAATCGAGCATTCGTTTGCTCCAGCAGTTATCTGTTTTACGTTTTTTTTTTCTGTTTACTGTTTTACTGTAACATCAATTACTTTCGTTCTTTGACGAATTAATTAGTTTCGAATTTAGTCCGTTAAAGAAATAAAATCAATGTATTGATTGCGCACGCCTAATTGACAATATAGAAACACGTAAAAATGTAGAATTTATAGTAACAAGCACTTGTTAAAAGCAGTTTTTCGGTGTGAAATATTCAATACAGACGTTGAAAACGCACCGTGTATGGTTTTCAAACTAATAGCAAAGTTTTACAAAAGAATTGCAGTCCTCTAAGGTTGAGCATGTCAAATACAGTAAAGATAACCGTTTGTTTGGTTACCGCTAAGGCGTCGAGTATGATGTTGTCTGTTCACGAGTCGCTGTAAACAGGCGCTCTATAAGAAAATCATGACCATTAAGAAAAGGATACAAAGTTCGAAAGCGGTTGTATAGGAGCTCTTGAAAGTGTTCACAAGGCATCGTGCATTAGCGCTACCAGCTGTCTGGTTGACTTAACAGTTGATCACACGACTATGCGACGCAGTAAATAAAGAAACTTATTTAATAACAAGTTTAATTACTTTTCCTGCAGTTCCATCAAAATCAGGATGGGTTCATCTTCAAAAATTAATACTTCCCTTATTTGAAGACGTCTGCGAAGATAGCATTGACCCTATTATTGTACGAATGGCAAAAGAATTCTCCCTGGATTCCTCGACTAACATCTATTTGGTAACTAAAATATTGCTCCTATTAAAAAAAAATATTGCAAGCTTTGTAAATTTTATGAACATTATAAATTATAGATCTATTTAAGCTATAATAATTTGGTATCACTTATTTTGTATTTAAATTGAAAATATTACTGAATATCTTTGTTACAGAAACCAGAAGTAATCATGAATCTAAGAAATCTTATATCGGGTAAAGGGTTACTGCCTAAAGGTGAAATATTTACAGAATATAACAACGACCATATGAATGAATTGCAAATAATTTATGAAGTACTGCACAATGCGAAAGACTTTGATACATTTTACAGAACCGCTGCGTGGGCTAGACAGATTGTCAATTGTGGTCTTTACATTAATGCTATATACTTGACAGTTTTATCTAGAAGAGACATGGAAAAGATATCCGTGCCACCTGCGTATGAATTACTGCCAAATTACTTCATTCGCGAAGATGTTATAATCAAAGCTTCATCTCTATTAGCTGGCGAAGAAGTTGAACTATCTGACAGTATTCGTGTTGAAGGCAATTCTTACATACTAGATACTAACTATACGGCCAGCTTTTACGAGAACAATGATGAATCAAAACTAGTTTATTTCTATGAAGACATCGGTTTAAATTCATATTATTTCTTCGCAAAACTTCTAAAAGCACCGTGGTTTAATATTCCTGCTGACATAAACAGCAGATATGGAGAGTATTTGTACCACATGATGAAACAATTGGCAACTAGATGTAATTTAGAGAGATACGCGAATGGATTGCCTGAACTTGAAAGTATTGATTGGGATTCTCCTGTTGATGTTCCATACGATCCTATGCTTATTTATTCTAATGGAAAGGCGTTTCCTAACAGAACATCATCTATAGATTTGCAAGATACCGTAGACATTGGTTTCATAAAAAATATGGAAAACAATATGACTACAGTTGTCGCCCATATGGTAAGTTTTATCTTAGAGCTTTGTCACGTGACATATCTATTGCATGTTCATAAAATTTTCTCTTTCTAGTAAATACCTATTTATTGAAGAAAAAATACTTACAGAGGCAGTCAGGTCACAATAAAACCCAAATATTAAATCATTTGATGGAAATGCTTGTAACATCCGATAGAAGTTATGAGTTTTACGCTCGAAATTATCTTACAAAGGATTCTGTAAATGACTCCGGGTAAATATAATCCTATTTATTATATTTTACATAATTGTATACTTTGTACTTGTTTTGAGCATTCTAAATATGAACTGGTAAATATTACATATAACAGTTAACTTATTCTACTTCTATTTACTTTCAGATTATCTTCCGTTGCCGCCTTAGATCATTACATGACATCGTTACGTGATCCTTTATTCTGGAAACTGAACAGAAAAATTGTCGAAGTCGTTGATAATGCTCTTCAAGTATTGCCTAGTTATACTAGAAGTGAACTGTATTTCCCTGGAGTAGAATTATTTAATATCGATGTAAAGAAAATGATAACAAACTTTGACTACTTTGAATTTGATGTTACTGACGCTCTGAGGTCAATTAATAATACAGGGCCATTCCAAGTCAAAATTGGACAACCCAGGTTAAACCATAAGCCTTTTAGCATCAAAATTAATATTTCCTCATTAGTAACACAAAAAGGTTTAGTCAAAATTTATTTAGGGCCCAAAATCTTACCTGGTGAACTTGCCATGAAGAAAAATTCGTTTATGTTACTTGATTGCTTTGAAATCAACCTTAAGATAGGAAAAAATCTGATATCAAGGTCGTCAAATGAAATTATTAATTTGTCTAATGATATTACTTCCTACAGAACGTTAATTAAGCAAGTACAAGATGCTGAGTTTGGTCTAGATGCTCTCCCATTAAACAATATTGAAACACTAATTGGCTTTCCGTCTCGCTTAATACTGCCTAAAGGTTCACCTATAGGTCTTCCCCTGCAAATGTTCGTTTTTATTGCACCATTTGTAAAAGCAACTGTAGGAGGAATATACTCTGCAAGCATGGAATTTAATTCTGCAATATTATCACCAGGATATCCTTTAGACTTAATCGTTGAAGAGAAACTATTGTTTGACCTCCCAAATGCCTTGGTTAAAGACGTTGTTTTAACACATAAAGGCGATGATAAAGTATCAAACTATGCTGGAACCGGCGAGACGAAAAGATGGTATGGTAATTCTTATGACCCATCAACTCGAGGATCTTTTTCAGGCAGAAAAACGGAACCTTTCGACTATAGTTCTAAAAAAGAACAATATGGAAAGAAAGGGGATTACACAGTTAAAACAGGTAGTTATAACGAAGACAAGAAAGAAGATGACCAAGATGAATTTTCTGTTATACCTTTACATGTGCCAGTCATACCAATTAGTAATTTAGTGTCTGATGAAGACATAAATACGAATGATGTTCAATCTTACAGAAGTTATCTCTTAGGCAAATGGCCGGAACCTTTTGACTATAGTTCTAAGAAAAAGCAATACGAGAAGAAAGAACCCTTTGATTATAAAGCAAAGAAAGTTCTGGATCGGAAGAAAGAGAACTCGATTATAAATGACAGTAAAACTAAACAAGACTTAGATCGAGATGAAGTCACAATTTTACCTATGAATTTATCAAATAACACATCAATAAACGACATAGCATCCGATAAAGACTTAATTAACAATTCGATAGAAAACATACTTGACGTTACAGTAACAGAACCTGCTCGTCCGTTACCTGGAAAAGAGGGTTTAGAAATAAATAATGTTGACAAAGTGAGACCAATTCTTAGACTATCTATCCAAAAGAAACGTGTCCCAAATGTTTATGATTACATTGTTCATTCTGAGGATGTCGATCAGAATTATGTTGACAAAACAGATGAAAGAGTGTATGAATAAGTATTTTGTGAGATTGTTTTAGTTTTATATTATTATTATATTGTAACTAATAGTCATAAGCCGTGGAATAAAAATTCATAGAAATACTTAAATATTGTTTTTTTTCTTTGCTGTAATTACTCTATTGAAACTAACTATCAAATTCAGTAACAATTGCACGGTAGCATGCTTATGTAATACCTGGTGTATCTACATAGTTGGCAATGTTTTATTAGTGTTTCTATTTTTTAATTTGGTACTAAAAAAGTTAGTGCAGGCATGTTAAAAGAGTGTGGTTACTTTTAAAACAATGAGATAAAGGAAAGTCCTTATCCTATTATACTCTATACTATTAACTCCTAGTCTCACCCCATCTTCCCCAAATAAGAAGGGAAGGGAAAGAGTGGAACTGGATACTGATAACTCCTCATCTCGCTATCGTCCCTATTTCGCATACATCCCTTTTCCCTATTTTTTTTTCTTAATCTATTAGTAAATCTTAATAAATGTTTCAACTAGCCCAAAAGGAATTCTCAAAACAGATTCATATAAGCGGATACTCATACATATCTGTATTTCATATTGCGATTGGTAAATCTGTCATTGGTAATCTGTGTGTGTAAATTTGTGACGTTATCTGAGCAAAGGGAACACTTTCGTGTTCCGTTTAAATAAAAACATGTTCTGCAATTTGTTTTTGTTTTAGATAAAGCAAAAAGAAATGTTACTTTTTTAAAGATTTCATCAGTATCACTATCTGAGAAAGTAGAACTGATTTTAAAGTGTCTTTTCTCGTACAAATAATGTCAATAAAATTTCTTCAGTAACCGTAACCAACTCTTTTTTTGTCCACTGCTGGACATAGGCTTCCTCATGCACACTGTCTTCTGCATGAGGGATGTATGGCTTTAAAACACCAAGCTGGCTAAATGGAGAGGCGAATCCGCTCTTTTAGAAGTGACATAGTCCCTCAGGGCTTGTGGTAGCGGCTTTGTTATCCCTTAGTCGCCTTTTTACGATAGCTACTAAAAGAGGTGAGGTGGTGCATTTCAAAAGCTCGCCGATACCATGATCGATCGCCGATGCAATGACAAAAGTATTAGGAGGGAAAATTGTAATGTAATACAATGCACATTATTGCTAATTCACATGATTTCTGACATTATTTCTGGATAGTGTCCAAACGTTTTACAACAACGTTACGTTTTCCCTATTTTCATCGCGGAAAATTTAAAAACCATCGCTCACTACTGTGACAACGGCTAGAATACAAATAGAATTACGTTACAGCCGATTACAAGGTTTCTTTGGAAGTAAATATGTCTTTACCGTGTAAATAATGTCCATATTTTATAGCTACATTGCAATAAAAAATCTGAACTCGAATAACATTGTAACTTTAAATAAACAAACGTGGGCTGAGGCTAAGAAATAGCCGCTGTGGCTGCATAAATGAAATAATATATAAAATATAGAATCAAAATACAAAACAGAAACAAAACATGAAAGTTCGTTCGTTCCTTCCTTCCTTCCATGCAATTCCTTTCAATGCAGGTTTAGACTTAACTTTAGACGAATATGAATTATACATTTCAGGTAAACTTTGATTAGAAACAAATCAAGATTAGTCAAAATCTTAGTAATTTGGCCCCTAAGGTAAGAAAGTTAATTTTGAAATTCCTTATACCTTTATTTTGTGTAATATGTAATTTTCATAACAAAAATAAAGATTATGGTGAATCATAAATGTCAACTGGTCATAATATTTCATTAGAAAACGGATGTGTAAATCATCTATATTTTCTGGCATGGCTCTGTTTTACATTCACAAGTATATAATAATAAAAAATGCTTGTTTAACTCATTCTCAACAATTATTCTTTAACATTATGTTCTTTAACTTTCCACATTACACGCGAATCCAGGTACTTACCTACTAAGTCATTACACTAAAATATATTGGAACGTTAATTACATTAATACTTTGACAATATAATTATTTTTCCATTGCTCACAAATCCTAGAAACTAATGTTTAAGATAAGCTATGACATTAGAAGAAACATTTATATCACCGTGGCTTATTTAAAGAGTTAATACATTTGGCGTCCAGATATCACGGGTTGATTCTGCAAGGAAAACCGCTAGTTCTGTGCCAAACTGAAGTAATATTTTCACTCCATTGACGCTGGTGATTCAGGGTTTGTTACAAACGGTGCGAACTATCCAAACGTTGCTTTTGGCTGTGATATCCATTATTTTGGTGAGGAATACTGAAGTACAATAAATGGTTCATCTGTTGGTTGGAGAATGACTAAATTAATTTAATAAGTACCTCGCGTCTTTGTGAGGATGCTCAACAAATACATAGATATAATTAGGTGATACGTAAATATGCATCTTCTCTATATTAGTGCAAAACGCAATGTCTGTTTGTTTGTTTATTCAAGCAAAAAACACAAACTTAGTCCTGAACTACTGTTGAAATTCCCTATGGTACATTTGCCTTACTGTGTAGTATTAATTCCAGAAAGTTTTATAAGTGCAGTACAGATTTGACAAAATCAGTCAATTCAAAAATGTAGTAGGGGTACTGTCTTCAGAATAAAAGATAACAATTAAACTAGCCACGGATCATGTTATATATACAAATATTAAAAAAGGACAATGTTTCGTGTTTGCATTTTCAGAATATTGTAGTTTAAAGTTGCTGCACTGACTATTAACCGTCCCTAATAGTAGAACCCTTACATATAAGATACATTTTATCTACATCAAATATTCTCTAACGTGGATGAAGTCTAGGGCAGTCATACAAACGAAGAAACTAAATCAAACCAATGAGTTTTATTATCTAAAAATTGTTTAATCATTTGTCTTACATTATGCAAAGTGTGAAATATTTATATTTGTTTTATGTAAATAAAACACAAATAGTTTATTTTGTTTTGAACATCAAATGTGAGACTAATAGTGTAATGTCGACATTAAAATTTATGTGACCGTAAACAATAACATAAGTAAAAAGCTTGTGAGAAAAAGAATAAATAATTAAAATTAGCTATTTGAAGTGACAATGGCACAGCTATGAATCGTTAAAATAACTCACAATCCTCGTGATGTAACACAATAATTCAAAAATAGATTTAAGACGGGAAGACCCAACGTATTCCGAAGAACATCTTTATTGGCTTAAGAGATAGAACAGCTCATGAGGATGATACGACTCAATAAAAATAGTAAGCGCTCGCACGCATTGCTATAATCTATAATAATCATTGCTATTTAAGATTCATTCAAGAAACGTGATGACGTGTTTACGTATGTTTAAAAATTTTCATACTGAAAATTTTGTTTTTTATTAATAAATTAAAATTTTCAAAAAGTACCTACTAACAATGGTTCAATGAAAAAAAGAGAGGTCAAGTGATAGATTAGTGTAACATTTAAAAAATAACGATTGATGTGTGATTTGCAGAGCCAGAACACTACAAATTATTTTGACAAAATAGAAGAATACAGAATCAAGCAAACAAAAGTCGCATAAAGCGTTTTAATGTATATTGATAATATTAATGACTAGTGAAATCATTTAAATTGTATAAAAAGGATGCATATTTAAATTAAATAGATTATTTTAGCAAAGATGTAGGTAGCATTGTTAAAATATACGAAGAAGATAAAGATGGTAGTGAATTAAAAGAAGATAACGCATAAACAAAACTAAGTTATAGTTTACCATTTATTTCAACGTGAAGTGTAATGCGTAAATTTAAGCTGACCTATTTTCAGCACGCGTGATTTTCAGACAATCACCACACGTGGTCGACGCATAAAGCGTAGATTGGACGTTTCTCTCATTGTGCTGTTCACGCGGGAACACAAAAATTATAGCCGATCACCGACATTCTATATCTGCGCAGGCGCACGCGTATAACCCGTTTCACGCGCCAGTAGTCGTGAAACCCATGAAACGCTGAGTAAAGTCACAAATATTCATAATGTAAAAAAACATTTCTAAAAATTCTTCAATATAGTTAACTTCATTTAGGTATAACACTCATTTAATACTCAATTTAAAGAAAATAAATATGTATTTATACATTACCGATTAAATAATTATTAGATACCTATACCTATAATATATATTATTGAAGTATCATTCCAAATAATAGATTTCTTCACTCTACTTAGTTTTCATAAATTAACACAAACTGATTAATTTCACATAAATATTACGTGATAATTACTAGGTCATATTATGAGTTTTTTTAAACAAAAACGTAAAACTAAAAAGTTTAGTATAAAGGTGCAGGACATCTGGAGCTACAGTTTTCCCTTTCAGCGATTTGTGACGTCAGTCCGAATATTATTTTGGATGGGATTGTAATGAATCGTCGGTTGCTTCAAAGGAATTTCCGTTTCTAATGAAAGAACCGTTCGCCTGGTAGCTTCTGGAATGCTTTAAACTGGACATTCTGCATGCACATGCACCTGTATCAAAGGATTAACATGCAATTTACATTACATATAGAATATATTC